>CANUEZ040000027.1:6732500-9232500 GCA_948099385.1 Fasciola hepatica | reverse complement strand
CTGGCTCCTTGGAGAGGATAAGCCGGCTTCATGAATGTCTCTGATCACGGCTGCCCATGTTGGGCGACTGGCATCAAGGTCCTTGCACATGTTCATCCTGTTCGATTTTCATTGGCGAATACCGTGCACCATACGAAGATCAAGTTGGTTTACGTCTTTAAAAATGGTATTCAGCCAGGTTTTTAATTGTTCTTCTCGTTGGTGACGCCAGTTTGGACATAGAGATGGTGCCAGGACAATGCTGGTTAGGGCTTGGTCTGGTTCACAGAGTACGTGGCCAAACCACTGCAGTCGGCTGAGTTGTATGCACTTTAAAAGGCGGGTGATGAGGCTGCGATTCCGAATGTTTTCATTTGAAATTATGTCACTCCATCTTACTTTTAAAATAAATCTAAGGCCCCAGTGGTCGAAAACTTTTAGTTGCCTGATATCCTCAGCTTTTATTGGCCAAGTTTCACAATCACATAGTAAGACTGGTCGGACTTCGGCATTAAACACTCTGACCTTGGTCTTAAGACTAATCTCGCTGCGCCACCAGAGGACGCTTTCGAGCTGTGGAAACGCCATTCGGGCCGCGTTAATGCTTTGAGTGACATCATTTGCGGTCTGTCCGTTGGGCGGGATGGTGGAGCCAAGATACTTAAGACCCAAGACAATTTATATTGATTGGCCATTCAGTTGTAGAGCTTCGTTTGCATGGCTAATGGGCACTAAGAGCATCTTAGTTTCTCTGATATTGATCTCAACACTATCTCCTGAGCACATTTATTCACCCGATCAAAGGTCGCTTGCAAGATGGTCAGGTCCTCCCCATACACTACTACATCGTCTGCAAATTCAATGTAATTATTATTGCGGCCTGAAAAAAATTGGACCCCTGATAACCGTCCACTTTTTGGCACATACAAAGTGAATTATAATAAGAAGGGTAAACCTCACGACTGCCTGGCGATGGACGAGCGACTGCAAATTGGATGTTAAAACTGGGTCATCTACCAGACGAACGGCTTTACGTTAGACCCGGTCGAGAAGAGATAAAGAAGAAGACGAAGCTCCACCCCACACGTGACAGCAGTATTCAAGTGTGGGACGAATTTGGGCTTTGTGCAGTAAAAGGTGGGATGGTTTGACGAAACGTCTGGTGCGGAATGGAAAACCAGTCTTGCGTACAGCACGAGAAGCAAGCATACGTATGAGGACCAAGTAGAGAGATGATCGAAAGACCCAGGAAAGGCATCTAGTCGGAGGGACGAAGGGGATCCGAGTCAAAATTTAAGTGGGGAGAAAAAAAGGTGTTTGAGAGGAATTGAAAGAAGAGGTGTTCTAGAAGCATTGAAGAGAACACGATTTTGAGCCCTGAGGGGAGATCTCAAGGTCCAAACTGAGCGATGTTACAAGGGCACAGCGGTCGCGGCTGATGTTGGTGGCGGCAAGATGGTACGTGGAATACGAAAGACAGTAGTGAAGAATGGCGTCATTGGCAAAGGCGTGGATGAGGTTGGAAATGGTGGATAAGAGGTCATTAGTGAAAAGCAGAAAGAGGGTGGGTGAAAGTACAAAACCTTGGGGAACACCAGTATTCACGGCAAAAGGCTGTGATTGTGTCCCATCGACACGAACCAAGATGGTCCGGTTACTGAAAAAAATCAACGGCCACAAGACAAGGGCTGAAAGAAACCCAAAGGTGGGCAATTTAGATAGTTAACCTCTGAGCCAGACACGGTCAAAAGCCCCCGATATGTCTAGTGAGACCAGGAGTGTTTCTCCGTGGTTATCGAGTACCAGTGACAAGGACTATGAGACCACAACTAGTACATCACCAGAAAAACGAGGTCGGAACCCGTATTGACGATCACTTAGCAATCTTTCACGTTTTAGGAGCGGTCGAAACTAGCTAGAAGTTAGGGTTTAAATGACTTCTGAAATTACACGGTAGTTGTTCGGATCGGAGTCACTGTGTTTGAGAATAGCAATAAACACGGCTCCTTTCCGTGCGGTGGGAAACATACCAGATTGGAGAGAAAAGCAAAAAGATGACGTAAAGTTGGTGCTAATTCTGGGGCATACATTTTCAGGAAGATGGGTAGAATACTGTCCGGACCAGGTGGTTTATTTTGGCCAGGTGATTGTAAGGTTTGGCAGACCATTCTGGTTGTGATAAGAGGAATAAAAGGGCGGCTAGTAAGAGTGGCTGGACGTGCAAGAATAGAATACTTGAGTAAAGTTAAATTAAAGGTAAACTGGGAAGCAAAAATCCTGGCTTTTTCATGGGGTCCATAGACTAAAAAGCCAGAAACGTTAAAGATGAGGGGGAAATCGGAGGGGCAACAATTACGGGAAACGGCTCCGGCGAGAGACCAAAATGATTGGCTGCCAGTAGCGGAGGAAGCTAGACGTTCGGCTTTGTGGAGGATGAAACGATCATTAGCTTTCCAAATGGAAAGCGAGCATTTATTTCTGACCTACACGAAGAGAATACGAGA
This sequence comes from Fasciola hepatica, assembly GCA_948099385.1. Classification (NCBI taxonomy): domain Eukaryota; kingdom Metazoa; phylum Platyhelminthes; class Trematoda; order Plagiorchiida; family Fasciolidae; genus Fasciola; species Fasciola hepatica. Next base: position 9,230,017 of record CANUEZ040000027.1, on the reverse strand, counting down.
TTTGGGAGTATCAGAGCGGTATCACCGTCTGAATGCTAAGTTCTTTAAGCGCACAGCGCGACTGCGAACATGGGTAAACCATGCAGTTTGCCGGGTTTGAAAAAGTGTGGAATAAACAAAGCATGCCTTGGAGAACACTGTTGTTCAGCAAAAAACTTTGCAACTTACCTATATCCCCATTCAGAAGGCTAATATCGTCCGCGTACTCCAAGTTAAACAGTTTACTGCTTGAGCAAAGGTCGATGCCACTAGTCTCACACGAGGATAAGGCAATCTGAAGAATCAATGCAATTACGAAATTGAAGAGGAAGTGATGAAGAGGACAACCCTGACGGACATCACTTTCCGCGGTGAAATCGGGTGAAAGATTGTCGTAAGCAGGAACTCGGCTTCGGCTGTTCGCATAAAAGCATTGGAAAGAAGAAATAAACTTCTCTGGTATACCCTTCCAATGATAGGCAGTGCCTAAGAATTGTACCACTGACTGAATCAAACGACACCTTCAGATCAAGAAAGACAGAGATTGTGGGTCTACAGAAGATGTGTGTGCTCTGAATTTTCGGAAGGGTAAAGATGTGACCGATGTAATCCCGACTGGGTCTGAATCCGGATTGATTCTCACGCCTTCACATTTCGCGCGCACTGGATAATCGGTGGAGAATAAGCCCAGTGAGCAGTTTGATTGCGATACTTACCAAGCTAATTACTCTATGGCTTTCACAAGATCTGTAACCTCTCTTGTAAGTCAGCTCAATCGCCGATTCACACCATTCCCGGGAAATTTGCTCACTATTACAGATTACCCGGAGGAGCTTTGTTAATTCAAAAACCAAAGCTTCGCCCCCATCCTTGGAAAAGATGGGGACAACCCATTTGGTATAGCTGCTTCACACCATTTCAAGTGACCTATCTCCCGCATAACCTCCATTTTGGATGGAAGAGCGATATTTACCTGTATTTTTTCTGTTGTAGGTTTAGTCGGAAGGTCCACTGTTGAAGTGGGCCGGCTGAACTATTCCTTAAAGTGCTCCATCCAACGATCTAAACGACTTTGCTGAGAGTAAATCAGTGAGTCGTCGGATTCCTCGAATAACTCACATCTGCTTTCCGTGGACCGGTACCTCTAAGCAAACGTAAAAAACTGCAAGTATTGCCAACAGACGCGGTTTTTTCTCATTTCCTTACATTTCACAATCCACCACTCTTCATGATATTACTCAGGCTACTAGTCAGCTGGTATCTCAGGGATTTACGCACTTCACTGAATGTGGCATCCGAGGGGCGGATCTGCGAGCATCCAACGGAGCAACTGGTGTCGAAGATATCCACCGTGTGTGAGACCTACCTGAACTAGTCTTGTGTGACGTTGGAAGCGGCATACAAGGCTTCCTTGATCCGTTCCCAACGTCCACCTAGGTCCTGAGCATCCGTCATCACTGATAACCGTGTAGACAGCTCCGCCTGATAATCAGATGGCTGGTTATCGTCTAGAAACAACGGCGTAGGACAAGTGGCATTTATACTGGTGCGACCACGGAAGAGACACAAACAGAAACCAACACGTACCGAGGTATGATCTGAGTCCATAGGTGCAGATCAAAATGAACGACAACCTTCAGCTGATCCACGCCGGCAGTGGCCGGTGACAGTACAGTCAGTCTAAGTATAACGTAGAAGGATGCCTTGTGAGTCTATACCGCATTTAATGAGCGAAGTTCGTACTCGTCCGAAACAATCTGTGATCAGAGCACACCTGGATGAGGCGATCGGCCAGGGTAGTAAATAGGCCTTCAGTGTGTCTTCCAGAATAAATAAAACGGCCAATTAGGTTGTTGAAATCTCCAGCAATGACCACCACGTCCGTAGAACGCACAATTCGAAGAAGTTGAGACAAATCGAGGTAGAATTCGTCCTTGGTCTCAGAGGAACTGCAGTCATTGGGTGCATACACAGAAGTGAAGAACAAGCATTGACGCTTCAGTCTCACTGTTGACAAACACAGAACGCCCAACCGTACTGCACACAAACGCCTGCTGGCTGGAATCCAGGTCAGAAATAGAGTATTGGTTACTAGCTCAGAGCACTCAATCACAAACATACGTCTACTATATCGTGCCGTTTTTCGTTTCTTCTAGGGAGTGGAAAAAACCACGTGGAGGTCAACAGATGACGTGGTAGCGAGCAGTGAAGAAAAATGTACAGCGAAACTAGGAAAAGTAGGTGCTTCACGTCTTCGTGGTTGGGATCCAAAAGATCCACTAACCAGTTGGCTGGAGAAACTGAAGGATATGGCAGCGAAACATGAACAGTGGCGATTGTGTCGAGCTTTTGCTCTTTGCCATGGATGGGTTCTCCGTTTCTATCCCAAATCGTTTCCCTGGCCTGGATGTGCCGTTCACCGGTGTCACGAATAAGTTCGAACAGTCTTTGACTGGTACCCGAAGCAGCTGCTATTTCCATTTCTTCGCTTACTTTGATCCACCAATTTTCGCGATCATTCTTAAGGCTTTTAGTAACTTGCCTTTGGAGCTTTCTCCGCATCTTATTCATCTCCTTACAGTTCGAAAGTTGACGCTTTTGCTCCATTATACTTAATGACTCTTCAGAAATCCAGTGTCTTTGATGGACAACGGTCATAGGACCACAGCCAAAACCTGCTGCCACGTACATCGCCTATTTGATATGGGCCCAATGCTCATCTACATTTCTGTTCGTCGTAGATCCTAGTTCATGTGCTAATTTCTGTTCATAAAGAGTAACAACTTCTGGATTGCACATACGTTTCACGGCTAATCGGGTTTGCAATTTGCGACGATGACCATGGAGCTGGAGAGATAATCGCATTAGAAAAATGCATGGTCAGACTCTACGTACGTGGACCAGTAAGATCTACAGTTCTGAACAGAACTGCACCACCGGTAGCTCACTGCGATATTATCAATCTGGTTGAGTGCCTGCAGAGTCAGAGCGCCATATCGCTGTACGACGTGAGCTGTGTCGCAAACTGATACTGGACGAGAACAAACGATTGTCTGCAGAAAAACTGGAGAAGCCTATCCCCGTTATCTGTAAGATCAGTGGGTAAAGCACAGCGGCCACCAAAACAAGCTTCTGACACACTAAGTTTGCCAACTTGTGCATTGAAGTCACCAGCTAGCACTACAATGTCAGAACCTTTGCTGCTGTGAACGAGAGTGGCGAGGGCATCATAGAACTCATCTTTCTGCAAGTCTGAGCTGCAGTACGTTGGGGCGTACGCCGAGATCACAAACAAATTCCGTTTAACACAACTGTCCTTTCGAACGCCGACTGACCCTTGGAGTCTCACAACACATAAACGACTGTTAACAGGAATCCAGTCTAAAAGGGCAGCCTCAGCCTTGTCAGTCAAGATTATTCCTACACCACGTTGACCCGCAGTCCTGTGGGTTAACTTCCTGTTCATCTTGTATATCTTCTACGTGCAACATAATGAGGAAAGCAGTGGTCTGTGGGGCTTGCCCTGCTGTTTAACGCTGTACGAATATGACGATGAGTGGTGATTCACGCTCAAGTCTTATGATCAAAGCAGTCCCAACGCCGGCCTGACCACGAGCACTAGACACCGAATCACCCGACACGCGAACAGTGAAGCGAGAGCCTGAGGCTGTATCTGGGGTGCGAAGAGTTATCACAGAAGTGGGGTCATGTATGAGTGTTTCGGAGACACAGAATATACCTATTTTGAAAGTGTTAAGAGTTTTAGCGAGGGCAGCTTGTTGCTGTATCTAACGTAGTGTGCGGACGTTAAACGTAGCTAGGTGGAGTGGACATTTAAACTTAAGAAGTGCAATCGATTTATATCAAACTCCTGAACTACTGCTTTCTTCAGAGCCGCCCATGGCGTTTTGCAACGATCTTAAATTAAGGGAGAGAAAATTGGTAAGGCCCTTTACAGGAAAAATGCTGGTCGCTGGCAAATTATACTTCACAGCTGTCCACACCGTAGGAATTTTTCTTTGGGAATCTCAACCGGAGCCTTTGGCTCAAAAGTCTGACCCACAAGGCAGTGAGGCGTTAACCCGGCACGGGAACATGACCGAAGCACCAGTGAAGAAAATTATTTTGGTCCGTCACTAATACGTTATGACCCTCGGAGACCCGCACACTTAATTTCAGCTTGCAACTCCCATCGCTCCAGCCTGATACGGAAAATCAGAAGGCGAAACCCGACTCGCCAAAAATGTGTATTTCACAGGATTACTATGCTGTATATAAAGTGAAAATCGAATATTCCCGAACTCGGGCGTCCGGTTAGATTCAAGCCCTGTCGGGCCGACTAGGCTGATAAAAATATTTTTCCGGATTGACTATTGACCCAACTTGCGTCGGACTGTAGATGAATGCTCGATCAGAAAAAAGGGTTATGTCATTAGTGCTCCGATAACTTACTGACTATTGATAGTTCAATCCGGCCTGACACGCTCGAGTTGATTAGTGGCTTGCCTAAGAAAAATTTTTTTTTGACACCGTAACAGTCACATGAAACCTGAGTGTTGCAAGCATTTTGTCTCCTCTTCGCTGGCACTTTGTTATTGATCTACTTTTCGGATTCAGTCCTTAGCCCTATGCACCCAATGGAGCAAGTGGAACGTAGACCGGGCAGCATCCTTTGGGTTGACGGTTGCCCAGTTTAGGCGGGCGATAGCTGCCCAATAAAGTGCAATGACTTCTCCCACCGTCGAGAGAAACCTTAGCTACCCCACTCCTTCGTCCATCTAGTGGTGGATTAAGGACGGTAAACTGTTACTCTCCGTGTTTATTCACTGGATTGTCCTCTCCAGGAGCATGACGGATAGAACCAGATGTTGCACATCAACTGGACCAAAGGGTGGACTTCGTCCGGCCCCCACCTATTGATGTCATTCATGACTGCATCTCTGGCTTAAGGAAGCCATCTTGTATAGCTCACTGGGTCATGGAGGCACGCAATCCAAGATGTAGTCTTATCGTGATGGGTCGATTGTGGCCTCCCATCACAATGATTCACCTTTCCTACTTTTTCTTTTAAAAGGCACAAACTCGTTTTGGAGAGTATTTAAAGCTCCCTTTATCACCTGCCAGCGCTCCTCTATAGCGGCCATTTCTACCGTGTCACATGTCAGCTCCGTCATCTTAACGCGAAGCGTAGCCATGCCTCTATTACCGAAATATCTAACTAGTCTCAGCACTACCTCCAGCTGCCGCGTGTACAGATCTTGAAACACACGTGATCACTAACGCTACGACGCACAGCACAGTAGTTACGATACGTCATTTTGTGGATTCGCTATGACAAGACCTAGTAAGGATGGCGTGTATCTAGACCTATATCTGGTATCTTCCCCAATATTTTGGCGCAACGCATTTACATGCAGTTACTCCAACTTTCCTCCCAGGGTCCCGGAGTGCACACTTCAACCGTCCAGTCAGCGTGGTAAACTAAAATCATCCACTATAACTTTATGTACGATCTTGACTAGATCTTGAAGTAGTTCACGGGTTCGAGGTCTGAGCCCAAATTTTCCCGGATGTGCCGGAGAATTGTCTTTTTTTAGTAATTTGCCTGTCAGCTGAAATGCAGGTTACTGGACAACAAGAAAGGTTCAAGGATCAACAAGAATGATTATGATAATAAAAACAAAAGAGAAGGGAAAGCCTTGCAATGAATCTCTTTGAAATTTTCTAAAGTGCAGAACAATGCATATGCTGTGCAGAGACATGAGGAAGAACGCTTATCTTAAGGAAACAGTGTCAGTGCGGGTGAGTAAAACAATCGTGCGTTTTGATCCCGTGGCCCTATAAACACAGACAATGTTATTCTTTTGCTTGGAAGGAGTATCGTAACTGTGTCTAGCTGGATATCTCAAGGCAGAACTTGGTCTAAGACTCGAGATGTTTTAAACCATCCTCATCAGGTCATGACCAAGTAGCGCAATGTGAAGCGCTACTCTGGACGGATGCTCGGTTAAGTGGACTGACACTGTGCAAAATGGGCTGACGCTGGGCTCTAACGGGCAAAGCTTCACTGTGATAGGCCAGCACTGGGCAGAACATTTTTTGTAACAACTGCAGGAACCTAAATGGGCTCCCGTTCTGATTACCAATATGTGTATTTGCAGGAAATTTATATAAGTTTCCTAGGACTGTAAGGTAAAAGTGCTAAAACGCGAATGTTTCTTATAAATCCATTATATTATTCGTTATTGGTGTAATCCATTTGTATCTATTGGAACAGTATTGGACCAGCTTATATAAAAGTGAATTCACTCTTCTAGTGCCTTCCCTTGTAGCACCCGGCCCGTTCGTAACATCGGTTTCTGGTCGGTTTGTTTAGCAGCCATTTTACACGGGTGAACAATGAATTGATACGAAGGAAACTGACGACCGAAGCAAGGTGCAATGCTTGGTTGGCGTTTTCTTTTAATGCATTGCTTCATCTCAACGAAATGTCCTGAAAACCTCAGTATAGATCGGTCTATTTTATTCCCTTGAAAAGGGTGAAGTAAGGACAAATAATCGGAAAATCATAAATTTTGAGGTAGAAATGAGTGTCGTAATACGTAATTTGGGTTGCTGAAAAGAATTAACGAAGCATATCACGTATTTCAAACGATTAGCAAAAAACCGCCCGAAAACTGGCCAGAAACCGTTCTGAAAGCGACCGGTTTTCGGCCGGTTTTGGATCCGTTTTTACTATTACGCCGATCGGTTTTCGGGTGGTTTCTGAGTAGTTTGCGACCGATTTCCTGGACGGTTTCTGAGCGGTTTGTGTCAGTCGTTTGAAGTACGTCATATGCTTCGCTGATTTCACTAACCCAAATTGCGTGTTAGGATGCTTTTTCTATCCACTAATTAATGATTTTCCGAATAATTGTCATTATTTCATCCATTTTTAGGGAATAAAACAACGCGACCTGTACTGAGGTTTTCAGGATATTTCGATGAGGCAAATAAATACATTAAAATAAAACGCCAACCAAGCACTGAACGTTACATCGGTCGCCTATTTCCTCGGCACGAATTTAATGTTTATCGGTGCAAAATGGCTACTAAGAGAACAGACGGAAAACCGACCGGCGTAATAGTAAAAACCAGACGATGACCTGCCCTTAAACCGATCGGTTTCGGAGCGGTTTTGAACCGATTTTGCGAAAATCCACAACAAGATACGAGGGTCGTGAAAAGCGGAAATGGCAAAAATAAATCGGGTGTTGCGCTGAGCCCATTTAGGCCCCGATAGCGGTGTCCATTGCTTTCAATGGAACTGACAATCATATGCCCATCCGGGCCCCGTATAGGCGTGCTGCGCGGAACCTAACTGTACCTGCAGCTACAATCGTGCCAAACCCCGAGAGGCTACTCCCAACGCTACAGAGGAAAACTAGGGGTAATATTACCTTTCGATAAAGGTTGGAAAGTGTCCAAAAAGTGTATTTGGCAAGCAGTATTGCAATGGACAAAATGACACAAGTATCAGTATATTTTGACTTTTATTCAGTTAGTTTATTTAGTGGGGCGACTTTTCTGTTTCTAAGAGACATAGTGACTGTAATTTTCAAAAACGAAGGTAGGTATCCCGTTAGGGCTCACTCAGGGAAGGCCAAGAGCCCCGCGTGCCTGCGAGAGCGGAAAAAGCCAACCGGACCGGAGGGCTCCCTCGTCCGGTTTATGCCCCAGTCCTGAAGTCAGTTCCGTTCAGTTCAGTTCAGTTCAGTTCATTTTGCACATGACAGGTAATGGCCACGGCCAATCGAGCGTCCAGAATTCCTTCGATGGTATGCACACCAGTCATGCACCCACCACTGCCGAGTGTATTTCGTCGAACCCCCGCTAAAAATGAGAGGGAAACGGAAAACCTCATCGCACATCAACTGCGAGAGACATTATGCATCGTGAGCTTTCACTGAGACTGTATGCAATGAGGGAAAAAGTCCGCTAAAACATACTCCAGAAGGACCACAGTGCTACCCGTCATCCATCTAGCTGATATACTCAAGGCTCACTACAAGGAAAGATCTCGTACCACTTGCAATCTAGGGCACCTATGAGGGATTAGACGGTCTGCAGATCTATCATTCCACCAGGCAGACCGTTCCAACTGTCCACAACCCTGTTGCTGAAGAAGTGCGACCTAGCCATCAACGTAGCTCGGGCTTTTATTGGCTTCTTTTCATGTCCTCTTGTTCTGGAATCTACGGCCACTTGGAATAAACCATCTGGTCTAAGGCCAGAAAAGCCCTTCATTGCCTTGAACGTTTCCATGAGATCCCCTCGACGTCTTCTCCTTTCCAACGAGAAGAGATTCAGGTCACAGAGTCTCTGCTCGTAAGTCTTACCCCTCTGCCCTTCAACCATTCGCGTGGTGAGACGTTGGACTTTCTCGAGGCAGGCGGCGTCCTTTTGTAGAAGGGTGACCAGGTCTGCACGCTAACTTCTAAGTGAGGTCGTACTATAGCCATGTAAACAGGTACGAATACCTCCGGCTTCCGGCAAGACAAAGCTGATCGCAGTCTAAAGAGCCCCCCACGAGCCTTGTGCACCGCAGCATTGGACTGCCCCGACCTTTTGAAGTCACTGTTCATGATGACCCCCAGGTCTTTAACCCCACTGGCTGCCTCTACGGTGAACAGCCCTTGATCATGAGCGACAGTTAGGCTCTCTGTTGCCCTTGACAACGAATGGCTTTTTTGAGCGTTCAGAGGTGAGTCCCATCTGTATGCCCAGTTCAGGACGGTACCTATTTCCCTGCCCAAGTCCGCCCTACCCTCAGATCCAACAATCTTCTGTAACAGCCGGTCGAGGAAAATCACCCTTCTTCCCTCGCGATTCAGTGTTTTTCCCAACATCACTCATTTCCATACACTATTGACTTGTCTTTACGAACTGGTTGTTTCTATGGACCAATTGTTGTTTGTTCGCGCCCAGAGCGCTACTTTGGCACATCCTTGTTCAGGACCTGCGTGACGCACGTGCTGTCTGCTCACACGCTGCTATTCGGTTTCTCGTTGTTGAGTCCTTGTGATCGTATTATTGAGGTTTGTATATTGTTTATGTCATTGTTTATTGTAATAATCTAGTATCGTAGAATATCACGGATAATCGTCTTTTGATTTCGGGATCCGTTGCGAATTCGGCTACGCATTGCTCAAACGTTCGTTACATCTTCACATCATCCGCAAAAATAAAGCTGGGCGATTGAAGAGTGGATGCTAGGTCATTAATAAATAACAAGAATAGGACCGGGCCTAGGATGGATCCCTGAGGTACACCACTGGTGACGTTCACCAAACTGGAGCACCTGTCCCCCACTTTGACGTAAAATGCCCTGCGGGAGAGGAAGTCCTCCAGCCACCTATATACTGGCCTACCTATACCGAAAGTCTCCATCTTGCGTAGCAAAAGAAGATGACCTACGGGGTTGAACGCCTTGCTAAAGTCCAGGTAGCATACCTCAACTTGCTTACCTTCGTCCAGTCGTCGAGTTACTTCATCTACGAAGCACAGGAGAGTGGTCAGGCAAGATCTATTTTTCAGGAATCCATGCTGCGCCGGACTTAGCATGGAGTGCTGCAGTAAGTGCTGGCAGATATGGACGCGGATGATCTTCTCCAAGACTTCACATAGGATGCTAGTTAGGCTTACCGGCCCGTAGTTCTGCACATCCGACTTAGGCCCACTCTTATGTATTGCCACGACTGCCGCGACTTTCCAGTCCTGAGGCAGCTTACCCTGGTCTAACGTGGATCTGTACAGTCTGCATACCGATGGAGCTATGACATCCGCCAACGGCTTGATGATAGCTGGATGAGTGCCATCTGGGCCCGCTGACTTGTGGCTGTTTAACTCCTGTAGGTACTTACGCACGCATTCCTCTGAGAGATCTAGCTCGTTTAACTGAGGAGGACGCACCAGAGCCAGATCTACTCGTACCCCATTATCTATCCTATGTACACTACCAAAGTATTCCCCCAGGGCATCTGCTTTGCCCTGGTCATCAGTGGCATTACCTTAGTCTCTAGTGGATAGCGGACCTGCGGCATTTCTTGTTGAGCCTTTGGACTGTACATAGCTGTAGAACTTCTTCGGCTGTTGTCTTACAGACTGGGCCAATTCGAGCTCAAATTCCCGCTCGGAAGTTCTCAAAAGGCCCACAGTCTCGTTTCTCAGCTTCGTATAGCGGTTCCAGGCTAGCTGACTGCCGGAAGCTTTGTACTGGTTCCATGAGCGGTTTATACGTCTGATGGCCTTGGCTATTGCAGCCTTCCACCACATGGGTTTGCCCTCCCCACTCCTTCGTTTGAAGGGTGCGAACTCTTCCTGTAGGGCAGTCAGGGATCCCTTTATGGCCTGCCAGCGCTCCTCCACAGTAGCCTCCTCTGGCGTGTCCCAGGTTGTTACGACCGTTTGAGCAATGCGTAGCCAAATTCGCAACGGATCCCGAAATCAGAAGGCGATTATCCGTGATAATTCTACGATACTAGATTATTAAAATAAACAATGACATAAACAATATACAAACCTCAATAATACGATCACAAAGTCTCAACAACGAGAAACCGAATAGCAGCGTGTGAGCAGACAGCACGTGCGTCACGCAGGTCCTGAACAAGGATGTGCCAAAATAGCGCTCTGGGCGCGAACAAACAACAATTGGTCCAGAAAAACAACCAGTTCGTAAAGACAAGTCAATAGTGTATGGAAATGAGTGATGTTGGGAAAAAACACTGAATCGCGAGGGAAAAAGGGGGATTTTCCACGACCGGCTGTTACACCGCCCACCAAAATCCTCCTGGATCCTTAGCAGAGTCAAAGGTTCGGTATAAAGGTACTGATTCTTCCTACCTGCCTAGGCCCTGCTGTCAGTGCGCGCGTCTAATGCTCGTCGTCGACGTTCTACTACTGGTCGCACCTAACCCATTGGCTACATAGACGTGAGGCTAGTCTACATCTTCCACAAGACCAAATGACCGATGGCGGGCGTGAATGGTCACATAGACGTTGTCCTCGTACGGGGCCGTCCGGTCCTGGATGCATGTGCTTGAGTGTGTGTGTGTGTGTGTGTGCGTGTGTGTGTGTGTGCCGGGGTTACAATGAAATCACAGTTATGACTACACATCAAAGGAGGACTTTCTGCAATGTCAACAAAAGACTGCGTGGCAAGAAAACGAGTAAATGTAGCATGCATGTGTGACCTGAGCTCCACTACTTCCACATGTGCAAGGGGCATTCGGTAGCGTCAACAAAAGGCAAAAAAAAGAACACTGTCACATGTATGATGGGTTTACGGGATGTAGAGTGCGTCGTGCATGTGTGTATGTATCGGGATGTATAATGGAAACGCACTCATCACCACATATCGGAAAGGACCTTCTGTAATGTCAACGAAGGGACCGCGAGCACCTTAACGTGTTTGACGGAGATTGTGTGGTATATATGGTGTTTCTTTATCCACCTCGATTACTGGTGTGAAAAAGGTTTACTAGGCCACAGGGTTATCAGCTCCTCCGTCTTCGCTCTCGAGTAGGTTAGTACTGCGTATGTCACGAATGAGCACTCCGTTAGCTGTCTTCACCTTCACCGTTCTTATCATTTCGTCGGTGCCTTTGATGGTTTCCGTAACTACTCCCAAAGACCAAGCGCTGAAATGTGCGCGTTCGTCGGCGATCATAACCACGTCCCCAACTTTGAATGGTCTTGTTTTGGCCAGCCACTTCTGTCGAGTCTGCAAAGCCGGTAGGTACTCCCGTAGCCATCGCCTCCAGAAGACCTTGGCCAGATAATTCGCTTGCTTCCACCCGTGGAGGTAGCTCCCACGAAGGTTTACCGGCCCTTGGAAACCCTCGTTCGACCTTAGCGTCAATAAGTCGTTTGGGGTGAGCGCCAGGTGGGTGGGGTCGCCGTTCAATACTGGAACCAGGGGGCGGTTGTTCAGGATTCGCTCCACCTCAGTCATGACGGTGTTCAGCGTCTCGTCGTCGGGCGGCTGCTGCTCCATGATTGACAGCAATATCCGTCTGGCGGACCGGATCATGCGTTCCCATATGCCGCCTCGGTGACTGGCCTGTGGGGGGTTGAAATGCCAGCGTATGCCGTAGGCCACGGTTCGGTTCTGCAGTTCGTCCCTGTTTATGTTCTTGTGCCAACGCTGCAATTCCCGTTGAGCGCCCACAAAGTTCGATCCATTATCTGAGTATATATCGGCCGGTACGCCTCTTCGGTTGATAAATCTTTGCAAGGCCCGTAGAAACGAATCGGTCGTCATCGAATGTGCGACTTCTAGGTGTACCGCACGTGATTTCATGCACGTCATGATACATCCGTATCGCTTTTCTAATCTTTTCCCGCACTTGACCCACAAGGGCCCGAAATAGTCCAACCCGGTGTCACTGAACGGCCACCAGCCCGTAGTTACCCTGCATTCTGGTAGCGGGGCCATGAGTTGTTTGCCTGCTATGGCATTGCGTCTCCTGCATTGCACACACCGTCGGATCACGCGTTTTACAGTCTCTCGTCCTCTCAACAACCAAAGACGCTTTCGGATGACGCTCGTCACGTGACTTTCCCCGGCATGTCCCTCAATGGCGTGGACGTGTTGAATCATTAGCTCTACTACGGGTTGTCTCGCTGGCAGCAGTATAGGATACTTTGTGTCGAAGTTCAGGTGGGCGTTGGTCAGCCTACCATCCACCCGCAGCAGTCCGTTGATGATTTTGGGGTTTAAACGCTTCAGCTCGCCTCTTGGAGATGGCATGTCTTCATTGGTCAGCCCCACTTCTTCCGCCCTCTTGAGTTCTTGGGCGAAAGCCTCGCGTTGTATCATTCTGAAAATATCGTACTCTGCCGCTTGTAGCTCATCGGGACCTATCGGGCCGACCCGTATCCGACCTGAGGGCCGTAGCCCTTTCATGACTAGTAAACTTATCTTGAACCTGGTTAACCAAACTAGCGAACGAAGCGTCTTCATCCAGGAAGAAAACCTGACCAGTCGCGATAAAATGGGCGACGCTTCGACGACGTTGGTTGCTATCACTACGCCTTTGATCTCCAGTTCCAATTCCGTAGGGGGTTTTAATTCGAACACGGGCCAGTCCTGTTTGGGCAATTGCAGGAAGTTCGGCCCTCTCGTCCACGTGTCCAGTTGCCTGAAGTTGTTCGCACCTCGGGAGCACAGGTCGGCCGGATTATCGCCAGACCTGACATGACTCCACTGGTGCGTGGCCGATTCATCGTGGATAATCGTGAGCCGGTTAGCAACGAAAGTACTAAACCGGCTCCGTACGTTGTTAATGTAGTAAAGTACTATCGTTGAATCCGTCCAGAAGCTCACCGACCAAATGTAGAGATCGAAACATCTCTTCACAGCTTGCACCACCCTGACTGCCAACACGGCTGCGCTGAGTTCAAGGCGTGGGATTGAGACCGACTTCAGTGGAGCAACGCGGGCTTTGGCGAACAGGATCCTCGTGGTATATTGTCCATCTCCTGCGCACCATCGTCCGTAAACCACAGCTCCATAACCGACTTCGGATGCATCGGAAAAGGCATGTAGTTCTCCAGTCCGTGTCGTATGGCCAGGGGTCAAACATCGTGGTATTCTTATGTCCCCTAATTTCTTCAAGGTGTTCAAAAATTCCTCCCAGTCCAGCCGGTCCCCTCGGTCCAGTGACTGGTCCCAATCAACTTTCTTACGGCACAGCCGCTGCAGCAAGATCTTTCCGGGTAGCAGCCATGGTGAGACGAAACCGAGCGGGTCGAACAAACTTGAGACGGCAGATAGTATGCCACGACGGGTTATTGGCAGCTCGGGAACGTTCAGTTCGAAAACAAAATCGTCCGTTTCCGCGTCCCATTGTATTCCTAAAGTGCGCTCGATAGGAAGTGGAGAGCCGTCCAAATCTCTTACCCTTTCGGCCTTTTCGTGATACGGGATGACCTTCAGCACTTCCGAAGCGTTCGACATCCATTTAGTTAGATGGAAGCCACCCTCTTCCAGCAATCTCGTCAGACCCCTGAACTGTTCTAGAGCTGATTCCACATCATCGAATGACCCAAGGTAGTCGTCGACGTAGAAGTTCCTGCTGACGCTTTCTACCACCGTCCGATGTACCAGATCGCCATGTTTGTTCGCTGATTCTCGGAGGGCGTAGTTGGCACAAAATGGTGACGATATGGCTCCGAACGGGTGGACGGTCATCCTATAATTCACCACTGCATTGTCCCGGTCGCTCCCTTCCCACCACAGGAAACGCAAAGCATCTCGTTCTCCTACCGGAATCTTCACCTGATGGAACATTTCCCTAATGTCAGCAGACAAAGCCACTTTACCCACTCTGAAACGGCACAGAACATCGATCAGTGGTGTTGTCCAGTCAGGTCCTCGTAGTAGGCGATCGTTTAGCGGCTTGCCCTGGAACTTGGCCGCACAGTCGAAAACCACCCGCAGTTTATTGGGTTTCTTGGGGTTGATAACCGGATGGTGAGGTAGATGCCAGATACCCCTTTTGCTGTCGGTGTTAACAGGCACCCTTTCAACGTAACCGAGGTCCTCGTTTCGCTTCATCAAATCCGCGTATCGTTCCCACAGATTCTGGTCTCGAATGAAGCGTTCTTTTAGTCGTAGTAATCGTTGGAGAACATAATTTCTGTTGTCAGTCCACGGGTCGACCGGTGTGCGCCATGGGAGGGGAACCTCGAACTGTTTTTTTGAGGCCTCTAGAGCCTTGCCGCACCGTTTGTAGAGCGAAGTGATCCTCTTGAGACAACGTCGGTCTTTCGTCCCCAATGTCATGAAACTCCTTTTCATAAAGCCGTTGCAGATGATACTCTATGCGGTCCGTTTCGGCGGATAAGTAATTCACGGAACCGCGTACCCCTACTGGACCGTATAACATCCATCCCAGAGCCGTGCGTACGGCATAAGGTGCCTGGCGGTCGCCCACTCTTTGGTCAAGCACCCAATGCGCCTCTGGCACGTCGCATCCGATGAGGAGATCCACCTCATCATCTTCCCAGTCTACAACGGTTACATCCTGCAGGTGGGGCCATCGAGTCAAGATTGCGTTCACCGACCTTGGTGCTCGCATGGGGAGATCCGCTAACGTGAATGCCTCCGTTGGTTCAATTTCCTCGTTAGTGTCTAGAGAGATGAGTTGCAGCCTTAATCTACCGGCAGTCATTACCTGTGTTCCGCCCACCGTGCTCACTGCTAACGACGTCGCACCTTTAGCCAGTTGGTGTTTGTCGGCAAACCGCTCTTTCACTAAAGTGGTGTCGGATCCACTATCAACGAAAGCCAACGCCTTGGCTATCCCAGTCGGAGTCACTACTCCCACGGCCACTACGCCTAAACGTACCGGTTTACTGGCAGATTGTGAAGTTGAGCAAATCACGCTGGGCTTGGCACTCGCCTCGGATATGGTTATTCTCGCCTGATGCAGCAGCCGATGGTGTCTGCCCGTGCAGCCCTCGTAACCACATCGATTCCTTGTCCTACAGGCTGCTGCCCGGTGCGTGGTGTTGAGACAGATGAAACATGCTCCTGCCATCCTCGCCATTCCCCACCGTTCGTCTATTGTGGCATTGCCGAACTTGGGGCATTCTGGTAGGCCATGGCTAGTACCACAGGATCTGCAATTTGGTTTCGCCGTAGCATCTCGTGAAATGACGTGTGTGTTGGTCCAAGGCTGGTACTTTGGATGTTCCCGTACAGGGGTTTGGACTTGGCTAGTACCGGGCTTGTTTGCTCGGTTGCTGTCCCGGATAAGTCGGCCGAATCTGCTGTCAGCTATCTTCGTTTGCCTGTCTAAGTATTCAGTCAGGTCTTCGAAGTTGGCTTCTCTGTCGCCTCGGCTTATCCGTTCAGCTTCTTCCGCCCACCGAGCCTGTAGTTCGGGAGAGAGGTGACGGACTATGCCTTCCAAAGTGTGCATGGCGTCTAGGTCAGCTCTGTAACCTAAATGGTCGAGGGCTATTGAGCAGTTCTGCATCTTGATCACCAGGTCGGCCATGGTGTAGACGTCGCCCTTGGTTTTCTTTGCCTCTGCCATCACGCCCTCTATTAGGTTACGGGCTACTTTGAAAGGTTGGCCAAACAAGTCCCTCAGAATCTTTCTTGCCCTTGTGTAGCCTTGTTCTGGATCGAGCATGGTGCATCCGTCGATAGCTTCTCGCGCTCGGCCTCGGCAGTAGTGAGTAAGGTAAAGAAGCCTTTGCCCCGGGGTCGGTTACCTTGTTTTCAACGAACGTCTCGAACTGTTTGACAAACTTGCAATATTGCTCAGCTCGCCCGTCGAAAACCGTTAACTCCACTCTAGGCAGATCGATCGATGGTGGTTTGTAGTCGGCGACCTGCGTGGGGTTCCCTACCTTATTGCACTCTAACCTATCGGAAGTGTCGAAGTCACTGGTCCTATACTCTCGCTGTTTCTGTGTACACTTCTCTGCTTCATGCGCCTGTAGTCTAGCCGAAAGTAACTGTTGCTCCAGTTCTATTATTCTCAGCTTATATAAATCAACGTCCTTACGATCAATATTGCTTTCAATAACACATGAGCTAGCACTGACAGGACTAGGCGATCTAGCATTAGCTAAAGAATCATAAGTACCCAAAACCTCCCCAGAGACTTGCCGTATTACTTCCTGTCCGGGTTCGACTGCCTTTGATCCTTTCCTTGGCATTTTGCGTGAATTTTCCTCGTTCCAAATAGATCTATTGAGTATTGTTACGACCGTTTGAGCAATGCGTAGCCAAATTCGCAACGGATCCCGAAATCAGAAGGCGATTATCCGTGATAATTCTACGATACTAGATTATTAAAATAAACAATGACATAAACAATATACAAACCTCAATAATACGATCACAAAGTCTCAACAACGAGAAACCGAATAGCAGCGTGTGAGCAGACAGCACGTGCGTCACGCAGGTCCTGAACAAGGATGTGCCAAAATAGCGCTCTGGGCGCGAACAAACAACAATTGGTCCAGAAAAACAACCAGTTCGTAAAGACAAGTCAATAGTGTATGGAAATGAGTGATGTTGGGAAAAAACACTGAATCGCGAGGGAAAAAGGGGGATTTTCCACGACCGGCTGTTACACAGGTCAAGCCTATCGCCCTATTACGAAGCCTATCTGTGTCCATGCTACCGAAAAGTCTGACCAGCCTTGAAGGTACCTTCGGTTGCTGCATGCATTGGACTATTTTGACACACACGTGGTCACTCTTTCCTAGCGGTGCACAATAATGCAGTCCAACCACATCGTTGGGGAAGTTCGTTATAACTAGATCCAGCAAGGATGGAACGCATCCAGTCCTATATCTGGTATTTTCCCTAATAAACTGATGCAACGCATTATCATGCAGCCATTCTAAGTAGGTTTGCTCCTCCGATGCCGGCACGAAGATCTCAGCCACCCAGTCGATGTGCGGGAGATTGAAGTCACCCACTGTTACGAACGTTTGAGCAATGCGTAGCCGAATTCGCAACGGATCCCGAAATCAGAAGGCGATTATCCGTGATAATTCTACGATACTAGATTATTAAAATAAACAATGACGTAAACAATATACAAACCTCAATAATACGATCACAAAGTCTCAACAACGAGAAACCGAATAGCAGCGTGTGAGCAGACAGCACGTGCGTCACGCAGGTCCTGAACAAGGATGTGCCAAAATAGCGCTCTGGGCGCGAACAAACAACAATTGGTCCATAGAAACAACCAGTTCGTGAAGACAAGTCAATAGTGTATGGAAATGAGTGATGTTGGGAAAAAACACTGAATCGCGAGGGAAAAAGGGGGATTTTCCACGACCGGCTGTTACACCGCCCACCAAAATCCTCCTGGATCCTTAGCAGAGTCAAAGGTTCGGTATAAAGGTACTGATTCTTCCTACCTGCCTAGGCCCTGCTGTCAGTGCGCGCGTCTAATGCTCGTCGTCGACGTTCTACTACTGGTCGCACCTAACCCATTGGCTACATAGACGTGAGGCTAGTCTACATCTTCCACAAGACCAAATGACCGATGGCGGGCGTGAATGGTCACATAGACGTTGTCCTCGTAAGGGGCCGTCCGGTCCTGGATGTACGCGCTTGAGTGTGTGTGTGTGTGTGCGTGCGTGTGTGTGTGTGCCGGGGTTACAATGAAATCACAGTTATGACTACACATCAAAGGAGGACTTTCTGCAATGTCAACAAAAGACCGCGTGGCAAGAAAACGAGTAAATGTAGCATGCATGTGTGACCTGAGCTCCACTACTTCCACATGTGCAAGGGGCATTCGGTAGCGTCAACAAAAGGCGAACAAAGAACACTGTCACATGTATGATGGGTTTACGGGATGTAGAGTGCGTCGTGCATGCGTGTATGTATCGGGATGTATAATGGAATCGCACTCATCACCACATATCGGAAAGAACCTTCTGTAATGTCAACGAAAAGACCGCGAGCACCTTAACGTGTTTGACGGAGATTGTGTGGTATATATGGTGTTTCTTTATCCACCTCGATTACTGGTGTGAAAAAGGTTTACTAGGCCACAGGGTTATCAGCTCCTCCGTCTTCGCTCTCGAGTAGGTTAATACTGCGTATGTCACGAATGAGCACTCCGTTAGCTGTCTTCACCTTCACCGTTCTTATCATTTCGTCGGTGCTTTTGATGGTTTCCGTAACTACTCCCAAAGACCAAGCGCTGAAATGTGCGCGTTCGTCGGCGATCATAACCACGTCCCCAACTTTGAATGGTCTTGTTTTGACCATCCACTTCTGTCGAGTCTGCAAAGCCGGTAGGTACTCCCGTAGCCATCGCCTCCAGAAGACCTTGGCCAGATAGTACGCTTGCTTCCATCCGCGGAGGTAGCTCCCACGAAGGTTTACCGGCCCTTGGAAACCCTCGTTCGACCTTAGCGTCGGTAAGTCGTTTGGGGTGAGCACCAGGTGAGTGGGGTCGCCGTTCATTACTGGGACCAGGGGGCGGTTGTTCAGGATTCTCCCCACCTCAGTCATGACGGTGTTCAGGGTCTCGTCGTCGGGCGGCTGCTGCTCCATGATTGACAGCAATATCCGTCTGGCGGACCGGATCATGCGTTCCCATATGCCGCCTCGGTGACTGGCCTGTGGGGGGTTGAAATGCCAGCGTATGCCGTAGGCCACGGTTCGATTCTGCAGTTCGTCCCTGTTTATGTTCTTGTGCCAACGCTGCAATTCCCGTTGAGCGCCCACAAAGTTCGATCCATTATCTGAGTATATGTCGGCCGGTACGCCTCTTCGGTTGATAAATCTTTGCAAGGCCCGTAGAAACGAATCAATCGTCATCGAATGTGCGACTTCTAGGTGCACCGCACGTGATTTCATGCACGTCATGATACATCCGTATCGCTTTTCTAATCTTTTCCCGCACTTGATCCACAAGGGCCCGAAATAGTCCAACCCGGTGTCACTGAACGGCCACCAGCCCGTAGTTACCCTGCATTCTGGTAGCGGGGACATGAGTTGTTTGCCTGCTGTGGCATTGCGTCTCCTACATTGCACACACCGTCGGATCACGCGTTTTACAGTCTCTCGTCCTCTCAACAACCAAAGACGCTTTCGGATGACGCTCGTCACGTGACTTTCCCCGGCATGTCCCTCCACGGCGTGGACGTGTTGAATCATTAGCTCTACTACAGGTTGTCTCGCAGGCAGCAGTATAGGATACTTTGTGTCGAAGTTCAGGTGTGCGTTGGTCAGCCTACCATCCACCCGCAGCAGTCCGTTGATGAGTTTGGGGTTTAAACGTTTCAGCTCGCCTCTTGGAGATGGCATGTCTTCATTGGTCAGCCCCACTTCTTCCGCCCTCTTGAGTTCTCGGGCGAAAGCCTCGCGTTGTATCATTCTGAAAATATCGTACTCTGCCGCTTGTAGCTCATCGGGACCTATCGGGCCGACCCGTATCCGGCCTGAGGGCCGTAGCCCTTTCATGACTAGTAAACTTATCTTGAACCTGGTTAACCAAACTAGCGAACGAAGCGTCTTCATCCAGGAAGAAAACCTGACCAGTCGCGATAGAATGGATGTCGCTTCGATGACGTTGGTTGCTATCACTACGCCTTGGATCTCCAGTTCCAATTCCGTAGGGGGTTTTAATTCGAACACGGGCCAGTCCTGTTTGGGCAATTGCAGGAAGTTCGGCCCTCTCGTCCACGTGTCCAGTTGCCTGAAGTTGTTCGCACCTCGGGAGCACAGGTCGGCCGGATTATCGCCAGACCTGACATGACTCCACTGGTGCGTGGCCGATTCATCGTGGATAATCGTGAGCCGGTTAGCAACGAAAGTACTAAACCGGCTCCGTACGTTGTTAATGTAGTAAAGTACTATCGTTGAATCCGTCCAGAAGCTCACCGACCAAATGTAGAGATCGAAACATCTCTTCACAGCTTGCACCACCCTGACTGCCAACACGGCTGCGCTGAGTTCAAGGCGTGGGATTGAGACTGACTTCAGTGGAGCAACGCGGGCTTTGGCGAACAGGATCCTCGTGGTATATTGTCCATCTCCTGCGCACCATCATCCGTACACCACAGCTCCATAACCGACTTCGGATGCATCGGAAAAGGCATGTAGTTCTCCAGTGCGTGTCGTATGGCCAGGAGTCAAACATCGTGGGATTCTTATGTCCCCTAATTTCTTGAAGGTGTTCACAAATTCTTCCCAGTCCAGCCGGTCCCCTCGGTCCAGTGACTGGTCCCAATCAACTTTCTTACGGCACAGCCGCTGCAGCAAGATCTTTCCGGGTGGCAGCCATGGTGAGACGAAACCGAGCGAGTCGAACAAACTTGAGACGGCAGATAGTATGCCACGACGGGTTATTGGCAGCTCGGGAACGTTCAGTTCGAAAACAAAATCGTCCGTTTCCGCGTCCCATTGTATCCCTAAAGTGCGCTCGATAGGAAGTGGAGAGCCGTCCAAATCTCTTACCCTTTCGACCTTTTCGTGATACGGGATGACCTTCAGCACTTCCGAAGCGTTCGACATCCATTTAGTTAGATGGAAGCCACCCTCTTCCAGCAATCTCGTCAGACCCCTGAACTGCTCTAGAGCTGATTCCACATCATTGAATGACCCAAGGTAGTCGTCGAGGTAGAAGTTCCTGCTGACGCTTTCTACCACCGTCCGATGTACCAGATCGCCATGATTGTTCGCTGATTCTCGGAGGGCGTAGTTGGCACAAAATGGTGACGATATGGCTCCGAAGGGGTGGACGGTCATCCTATAATTCACCACTGCATTGTCCCGGTCGCTCCCTTCCCACCACAGGAAACGCAAAGCATCTCGTTCTCCTACCGGAATCTTCACCTGATGGAACATTTCCCTAATGTCAGCAGACAAAGCCACTTTACCCACTCTGAAACGGCACAGAACATCGATCAGTGGTGTGGTCCAGTCAGGCCCCTGTAGTAGGCGATCGTTTAACGACTTGCCCTGGAACTTGGCCGCACAGTCGAAAACCACGCGCAGTTTATTGGGTTTCTTGGGGTTGATAACCGGATGGTGAGGTAGATGCCAGATACCCCTTTTGCTGTCGGTGTTAACAGGCACCTTTTCAACGTAACCGAGGTCCTCGTTTCGCTTCATCAAATCCGCGTATCGTTCCCACAGATTCTGGTCTCGAATGAAGCGTTCTTTTAGTCGTAGTAATCGTTGGAGAACATAATTTCTGTTGTCAGTCCACGGGTCGACCGGTGTGCGCCATGGGAGGGGAACCTCGAACTGTTTTTTGAGGCCTCTAGAGCCTTGCCGCACCGTTTGTAGAGCGAAGTGATCCTCTTGAGACAACGTCGGTCTTTCGTCCCCAATGTCATGAAACTCCTTTTCATAAAGCCGTTGCAGATGATACTCTATGCGGTCCGTTTCGGCGGATAAGTAATTCACGGAACCACGTACACCTACTGGACCGTATAACATCCATCCCAGAGCCGTGCGTACGGCATAAGGTGCCTGGCGGTCGCCCACTCTTTGGTCAAGCACCCAATGCGCCTCTGGCACGTCGCATCCGATGAGGAGATCCACCTCATCATCTTCCCAGTCTACAAAGGTTACTTCCTGCAGGTGGGGCCATCGAGTCAAGATTGCGTTCACCGACCTTGGTGCTCGCATGGGGAGATCCGCTAACGTGAATGCCTCCGTTGGTTCAATTTCCTCGTTAGTGTCTAGAGAGATGAGTTGCAGCCTTAATCTACCGGCAGTCATTACCTGTGTTCCGCCCACCGTGCTCACTGCTAACGACGTCGCACCTTTAGCCAGTTGGTGTTTGTCGGCAAACCGCTCTTTCACTAAAGTGGTGTCGGATCCACTATCAACGAAAGCCAACGCCTTGACTATCCCAGTCGGAGTCACTACTCCCACGGCCACTACGCCTAAACGTACCGGTTTACTGGCAGATTGTGAAGTTGAACAAATCACGCTGGGCTTGGCACTCGCCTCGGATATGGTTATTCTCGCCTGATGCAGCAGCCGATGGTGTCTGCCCGTGCAGCCCTCGTAACCACATCGATTCCTTGTTCTACAGGCTGCTGCCCGGTGCGTGGTGTTGAGACAGATGAAACATGCTCCTGCCATCCTCGCCATTCCCCACCGTTCGTCTATTGTGGCATTGCCGAACTTGGGGCATTCTGGTAGGCTATGGCTAGTACCACAGGATCTGCAATTTGGTTTCGCCGTAGCATCTCGTGAAATGACGTGTGTGTTGGTCCAAGGCTGGTACTTTGGATGTTCCCGTACAGGGGTTTGGACTTGGCTAGTACCGGGCTTGTTTGCTCGGTTGCTGTCCCGGCTGGGTCGGCCGAATCTGCTGTCAGCTATCTTCGTTTGCCTGTCTAAGTATTCAGTCAGGTCTTCGAAGTTGGCTTCTCTGTCGCCTCGGCTTATCCGTTCAGCTTCTTCCGCCCACCGACCCTGTAGTTCGGGAGAGAGGTGACGGACGATGCCTTCCAAAGTGTGCATGGCGTCTAGGTCAGCTCTGTAACCTAAATGGTCGAGGGCTATTGAGCAGTTCTGCATCTTGATCACCAGGTCGGCCATGGTGTAGACGTCGCCCTTGGTTTTCTTTGCCTCTGCCATCACGCCCTCTATTAGGTTACGGGCTACTTTGAACGGTTGGCCAAACAAGTCCCTCAGAATCTTTCTTGCCCTTGTGTAGCCTTGTTCTGGATCGAGCATGGTGCATCCGTCGATAGCTTCTCGCGCTCGGCCTCGGCAGTAGTGAGTAAGGTAAAGAAGCCTTTGCCCAGGGTCGGTTACCTTGTTTTCAACGAACGTCTCGAACTGTTTGACAAACTTGCAATATTGCTCAGCTCGCCCGTCGAAAACCGTTAACTCCACTCTAGGCAGATCGATCGATGGTGGTTTGTAGTCGGCGACCTGCGTGGGGTTCCCTACCTTATTGCACTCTAACCTATCGGAAGTGTCGAAGTCACTGGTCCTATACTCTCGCTGTTTCTGTGTACACTTCTCTGCTTCATGCGCCTGTAGTCTAGCCGAAAGTAACTGTTGCTCCAGTTCTATTATTCTCAGCTTATATAAATCAACATCCTTACGATCAATATTGCTTTCAATAACACATGAGCTAGCACTGACAGGACTAGGCGACCTAGCATTAACTAAAGAATCATATGTAGCCAAAACCTCCCCAGAGACTTGCCGTATTACTTCCTGTCCGGGTTCGACTGCTTTTGATCCTTTCCTTGGCATTTTGCGTGAATTTTCCTCGTTCCAAATAGATCTATTGAGTATTGTTACGAACGTTTGAGCAATGCGTAGCCGAATTCGCAACGGATCCCGAAATCAGAAGGCGATTATCCGTGATAATTCTACGATACTAGATTATTAAAATAAACAATGACGTAAACAATATACAAACCTCAATAATACGATCACAAAGTCTCAACAACGAGAAACCGAATAGCAGCGTGTGAGCAGACAGCACGTGCGTCACGCAGGTCCTGAACAAGGATGTGCCAAAATAGCGCTCTGGGCGTGAGCAAACAACAATTGGCCCATAGAAACAACCAGTTCGTAAAGACAAGTCAATAGTGTATGGAAATGAGTGATGTTGGGAAAAAACACTGAATCGCGAGGGAAAAAGGGGGATTTTCCACGACCGGCTGTTACACCCACTATGACGGTCTTTTGTGCGTCCTTAACTAGTTCAGTCAAAGTCCGCAGCAAACAAACGTCCTCTTCGTGGTTAGTGCTTGGTGCCCTGTAGACACAGACGACGTTAACCCTTCTGCCTGGAAGGATGATCGTAACGGCGCATAGCTGGATAATTCGAGTGCACATCTTCGTCTGGGACTCAAGGTGGTTTGCACCTGATCTAACGAAGATGGCTACTCCACCACCAAGGCGATCCTGTTCCCGATCCTGCCTGTAGACTGCAAAACCGTTGCTTATTAGGCCTGGCACATGGTCTTCTTCAGAAAGCCATATTTCCGTGACGGCAACTATTGACGCTTTCTGCTCGTCAGCGGTTTTGGCGAGTTCCGCCCATTTGTTTCTAATACTACACGCGTTAGTATATAACACCACCGCGTTTGCTCCGTCGCCTAGGTGTCTTTTGTTAGCCATTCCTGCCCGTTTCTCAGGCTCAACGCCTGAGATGATGACACGTTTTTTGCTTCGGATGTCCCCACTGGGGTGCATGAAGCCGGCTGATGGTCCAGAATTTCCGACGATTCCCAATCCATCTCTGTAGAAGTTGCCACAACATCCAAACTGGCAGGGGCCGCGCTGTCATCTATCTTCGGACAGTACTGCCAATTCTCGTCTTCCGGTGCATCTTCAATTACAACTATTTGCGACCCCGCATGTGGCTTCTTTACTAATGTCGGAGTCGGGGCCTGAGAGCCGAGTACGGCATTCCGCTGAAATTGTTGGTTTCTCACCAGCGCCCTGGCTGGTCGAGCAAGGTCACCTCCCGGGGCAAGACCACCGGGCCTTACCCTATGCTCGTCCAGCACAATCTGGTATCTATCCTTGGTAATCTGAGCCACTATTGCTGCCCTCGCCAGTAGTCTATGCCGGGTAGCCTCATCAGTGAACCCCACTAGGACTGGTCTCGCACGAAGTTCGCCTTTGTTCCCCAGTGGTGACTTCCATGTCCCCACTCTGTGCACCCTTCTTAGAGTAGGAGGGTACGGAACACCTGCGATTCGCAGTATGTCGCAGGCCCTCCTCCTGTCTATGTCCCTCCTAGCTTTCGATTCCCTTATAAAGGGTTCTTCCTGGTTTAGGATCAGAAGCCTGTGGCTTGAGACCCTGCCCATCGACAAGATCTGCCTCTGCAGATCCTTCGCCTTGTCTTCCGATACCAGAAGAGCATGGTCGTCCACCCTAGCCAACCCATCTTTCGATCTATTACAGTCGCCCTTCTTTTTGACCTGCCTTGCGCTTCTCGGCTTCTGCTCCGTCCACTGGCCCTCGTCGGCCTGCTTCAAAGGAGTTGAGGCAACGACCGCCCGGGAAGCTCTCGGAACTGGTCCATTCACTCGGATGATTGTCCTCTCGGGTGTTGATACTACTTCTGAAAACGACTTACTACAACCTGATTGCGGTGGTTTGGGGCTTACAACTGAGGTACTACTTGGTGGGCGTTGGTCCTGCCCTTGGGCCTGCAGTTTAAAGGCCAGACTGGCCGCCTCCTTGCAGGGGGCACAGACCCATTCATCCCATGGGTTCTGTTTATGAAGGACATAGATGTCCTTTGCTATCCCTGAACACCTTGGGTGAGCCCATCTCTTGCATATCTCGCACTCTATACCATTTACCACACGTTTTCCGCACTTGGGTATTAGACACGGGTCGGAAACGCGTGTCATACCGAAAACCCCCAAAACGAGGGCAAAAACAACTCAAGTGCTCCTTACCCAAACACAAAATACGCACTCTGACACTAGCAGGTAAATCCCGCTAACACAAAAAAACAAAAACAAAAAGAAAGACTAGAAGCGAGGAAAGATCGCCTCAAAAAACACCGAACACTACTCGGCAATACTACAAGGAGAATAAAAATATTCTCCGGATAAAGCGCACTTTAAATGCAATTATGATACGCTCAGTATTGTGAATTAAACTGGGTTGATTCACAAAACTATTCAAAAACTCAACTCGAGGACGAGAGCACTATGAATTCAGTTCAGTTCAGTTCAGTTCAGTTCAGTTAAACTTGCACCGGACAGGTAATGGCCACTGCCAATCGAGCGTCCAGATTTCTTTCGATGGCATGCACAACAGTTACGCACACACCACTGCACACTGTACTTCGTCGAATCGCCCCTAAAAATGAGTGGGAAACGTAAAACCTCATCGCACATCAACTGCGAGATATATTAAGCATCTTGAGGATCCATTGAGACAGTATGGAACAAACAAAAACGCCAATTACAACACTTCTTGGGCGGACCACAGTGCCACCCACCATCAAGTTAATGGGCACAGTGAAACTCACTACCAGGAAATATCTCGTACCACTTGCGATCTAGGGCACCTCTGAAGGGAGGGAATGCTTGCGGTTCTATCATTCCACCAGGCAGCTGTTCCAACTGTTCACTACCCTGTTGCTGAAGGAGTGCGATTCAGTCATCGACCTAGCTCGAACTTTTGTCAGCTTCTTGAAGTCATGACGTAGTGTACCGGTCCGAGGCTAGAGCCCAAGTGTTCCTAGTTCTTAGGGTATCTTCTTATCTGTAGTAGTGGTTCGGCTGAAATCGAGAGGGATGAGCAACAAGGAGCAACTACCAGGGTCATATGTCTCAGGTGGTGACAAAAATACTGGTCTGAATGAGCAGTGGGCGATTTAGATATTACGCTCAGAGGAAAGCACGAACGCGTAGGACAAAAGTGCACAGTGAAAGCGCAAGAAGTACTCATCAAAGCAGACGGAAATGTACCAGCAGGTTTCTTACGTTTCATCTTTTTTAACCTTTATTTGTATAGGCCGATTGAGGGAAACCCGAAAGAGGGCAGACACCCCCTGAAAATGTTAAAATGGTTCAAGGAGTCCTGAAGTTTTGAAGAAGTTCACGGGAGCGAGACTCAAACCCAAATGTTCCCGGTTCTTATATGCATCTTCTTTCCTCCGGTGCTACCGAGCTGGAATGGCGAAACTCGACAACAAGGGCCAACCATTTTCTCAAAAGTAACATAAGAATGGAAATAGATTTTTCCAATGTAGTACATGAGTCCGACGACATGAATATGGATACATCACTAGTTTTATTGTTTAAAATCTACACAGAGGAGTGGATTGCACATACATTCGGAAAAAGGAGGAGAATGGACCTACTTATAGCTGCTTACATGCAAAACTATATGCGACTGAAGACGGGAAGTGAAAATATGGGGGAGAATAATATACGCGAGGGATATCAGAGAATTGGCTGGCATTGGCCATGGTTCAAACAGTTGTCTAGTCTGGTCCTAGGTGCTTCTTTTGAAGCGGCATTCACAGCCCCCTGTGGGAGAC
This sequence comes from Fasciola hepatica, assembly GCA_948099385.1. Classification (NCBI taxonomy): domain Eukaryota; kingdom Metazoa; phylum Platyhelminthes; class Trematoda; order Plagiorchiida; family Fasciolidae; genus Fasciola; species Fasciola hepatica. The sequence goes on along the minus strand of CANUEZ040000027.1, from coordinate 9,202,496 downwards.
GGTTCCGTAGATGTATTATCCGGGACGATAAATGTTTTCTAATGAAGGAATGTAGACGGGATCTGAAGAACTTCCTCGGGTGTCCTCGCAGGGCCTCCTAGTTCGGACGAGATAAAAACTGATCCACTAGGCCCGTTAAGAATAGATCAGGCCCCAGAGAAAGGTCTCCTCGAGTACGGCATGTCTGAAGAGGGCACGGATCAAGTGGTATTGGACGAACCGGGTAGGGGGTAAACTATAAGCCATGCATCACTTTGATCGCCTTCCGTTGAATCCGCCCCAAGATGTCCCGATCCACGACGAGGCCAGAGTGTGCTATCTGTCCGTCGTGTTCTAAAAGAGGTCGAATATAGGTTCCGTATAGAGGGTGAGATTCTTCTCTGGAGATCATCGGAAAAGTTCGTCTCGTAGGGTTTAGAACACGGAAGGCACTTTTACTAGCTTCCTCTTGGTTAGGGGGAGAACGAGAGACTACTGCCCAGCCGGAAGCCGAGGACCTTGTTTTCATCCACTACTTGGACTTGTGTTCCTACTTATCTTGAAGAGATGAGCCGGAGCTTTACCAAATGACACGCTCGCGCATTTTCGGCATTTGTTGGGAGACTTCAATCAGCTGACCAACGTTTGACGGAGTCAGTGGCTGACTGCGTGGCACTTGCGTCCGTGTCCCAGATTGTGATATCATCTGCGTACATCGCTATGCCAACCGGAACCACACCAGGGAGGTCGTTGATGTAAACGGCGAAAAGGAGCGTATCGAGGACAGAGTCCTTGGGGACTCCTATATCGGTGGGTGCAAGCTGAGACTGAGATGTACACAAACGAAACGGGAAGGCCCGCTGTGGTGATTCTGTAGCTGTCGTATGTGATACGGCCAGGCAAAGCTTCTAACCACGAACACGGATGAGCCTCAACCAAAGAGGGTCACCGCGGGCAATTCCGACAAAGGCTCCTTGTGATTGGTCACATTTGAGCCTACCAATTATATTCTTTAAACAAGTTTATACGAACGCACTCTACAATACAGTTCACGTGCTATTTCGAGGCCTTGGTCTTCTTGCTACTTCCGTTGGCGTAGTCCTTTGTAAGAGGCAATTTCGATACGGACCATTAACTCAGTTCATCACGAAAAATACACTCGGTCTTTTAAAAAGCTCTATATCAGGTAAAGTAGGTGACACGAGATGCCGTACCTTCTGAGGAGGAAATGCTAGCCCTTAGAACTTGTCCAACCGGTTTTAAAGAGTCTCTTTGCGCGGAGCTGCAACAACCTCCTGCGGTAAGTTATTCCAAGGTGAGACTATTCCTGGTGTAAACGACTCCTACGGAGATTTTCGCAAAGAAGACGATTGACTGCTTTCTTAGGGCGTCCTTTGTGGGCGTCAAGACCACAGCTCATGAAAAATGGTCCGCGAGCTCTGTAGTGGAAAGGTTGTACATTGGGAATGATTTCCCCTAAATCTGTGAGTTTCCATGGGGCACATTTTCAGGTCGATCAGCTGCTGCAAGACTCTTCTGAGCAAAAAGTAGCGGAATTCGTAACGGATGCCGAAACCAGAAGGCGATTATCCGTGGAGTTATACGGTACAATATTATCAAATGAACAATCGCGCGAAACAGATGCGAACCTCATTTCTGCGATCACAGGGGCTCAGAAAACGAGAACCATCTCGGGTCTTGCGAAAAGGGAGCGCGCGCTTCACGCGGGTCTAGAATGGGATTTGATAGTAGCCATCTGGACGCGAACAAACAAACGTTGGTTCGTGAAAACATACGGAGCATAAAAGCAAGCAGTGTGTATGAGCGAGTAATACCAAGCGAAAATGAAAATGAAGTGTATCTTTGGGAACTTCCGGCAGGCGGCCGTTACAGCCCTTGAGGATAGAAGGTGCGCAAAACTCGCCAGCTATTTTTGTGGCTTTACCCTGTACACCTTCTTTGATCAGGCCTGAGAGTCCAGTCGGACTGCCGTATGCGGGAAGAGGTTTGATGTAAGTGTCAGAAATGTTCTGGAAATGTTCTTTCATAATTGAAGGAAGGTTTTGCCCTGCCATGTTGAGAACCGTAAAGACAGGCCTGTTGGCTAGTTGATTGTGGTAGGAAAAAAGCGAATTGTTCAGCCAGAAGCCCAAAACCTTATGCTGTTCCACGTACCGAGTTGGTGTGGGATTATTCGTCCGAAAGAGTTGAGCCGGGAATTACTAACTGACACGCTCACGCATTTGCCGTTGTAACGACCGGTATTGAAAAATCCCCAGAAATCACTGCAATTTCATGTTTCCTTCACACCACCCACTCGTCTACACTAGTGGCCTGTATTTATGCGCCGTATGTTTTCACGAACCAACGTTTGTTTGTTCGCGTCCAACTCGCTACTGTCATATTCTATTCTAGACCTGCGTGACGCGTGCTCCTTTTTCGCAAGCCCCAATTTGGTTCTTGTCTTCTGAGCCCCTGTGATCGCAGAAATGAGGTTCGTATCTGTTTCGTGCGATTGTTCATTTGATAATCCAGTATCGTATAATTTCACGGATACACGCCTCCCCATTTCGGGATTCATTTCGGATTCCGCTACGTATTGCTCAAGGGAGTCATACGGTCGTGACTCTTCTGCAGGTATCAGTCGGCAGACCTATCCTTGGCTTGGTCCATTGCCGACTGCAGCTCTGTGGCGTTGTTCTCCAAAATCGTGACGCAGCCAGGGTGCGTTGCAATTTTTGCTGACGCTTTGCTCGGAAGATCATTTATACAAACTAAAAACAACAAAAGACCTAGCACTGATCCTTGGGGGACCCCGAGGCATATTGGGGATGACTGTGAAAGGCCGAGACTCGCTCTGCTCCTGAATGAGCTATTAGTGAGGAAGCCTCGAAGAAAAAAGAACATGGAGCCAAGAATTCCGCGGAATTCCAGCTCGTGTATAACAGAAATACCCGGAACTCCGTCAAAAGCTTTTGCGAAGTCGGTAAAGATTGCCTGCGGCATCATACCTTCCTCGTAGGCCCAAGTAAGACTGTCCACGTCGGACAGCATATTGTTGGTGCATGAACTTTCCGACCTTGTTGAGCCGGGGAGATCGAACCAATCTTGCGCAGGTATGTCAGTATGACGAGCTTTAAGATGCGTTCAAAAATCTTTCTGGGAATGCTAGTAGGGTAATAGGTCTGTGGCTCCCTGGTTGATGGTGATGGCGCCTTCTAAAAATAAGGCAAACCGCCACTCTCTTTCAAGGGGGCGGGAAAGTGAGAAAATTCAAGCGTCACTGGAGGAGCTTCGCATTGATCTCCGCCAATATTACAGGCATTTATTCAAGAATTCGATGGCCTATCGTATCCGGGCCCCGTCGAGCTAAGTTGACTGAGTTGACAGAGGCGGTTCCCTCCTTCCTGTTTTGTAAAGAGTGTGGTGCTTTAACGTCACCCCACTAGCAGGCCTGGGAGTCTTTGGGATGGACAGAGGTGGATAGAGAGGACCAGACTGCCTGGAAATGCGGCCCGAAACCTTCTGCCACTTAAGAAAATGCTGTAGCAGGAGTGCCACCTTCAAGGCAGAGTGCAAGCGTGGCGGCACCTGGCTGTTTGGTTATGCGCGTTAACCTGAAAAGAGCTGGCCTGTTTGAGTTCTGTCTGGCCAGGATAGTCCTTTGCTCTTTAATAAAAACTCCCTTACTTGAACCTTTCAAACTTTGCCACTGCGTTTGAATTCTGCCGCGTCCGTTTCTAGTCCAGCGGAACTAAGCCTGGCGAACCTCCCAAGACATTCATCCAGCAGATGCCTGATGCTTCGCAGTCTCGGAGATTTACCTCTGGCTGCGACCTGCTTCCGGGGGACACAGAGGAGGCCGGCCTCACAGATAGTCTTCAAAACACGAAATGGTCCTCCTCCCAGTGCTTCACCTGCGTGACACCAGCTCCGTGTTCCGTTGTATCCTTCCGTTGCATCGCCTCTCATTTAGCCACTTGCATTTCATGACAGTTGCATTGGCAATGAAGTATCCAAAAATCCAGGACATAAATAGTTCGACTGCCTCTTCAGCTTTCTAAGTCAGGCTGCAGCATATCCATCTATGCAATCACCTGCACTTCTTGAGAGCTGTGCATATGATTTAGTTTTGTACGACTGTATCAGTCCACTATATGTCCACCTGCCGCATCCACTTTGTTACGAGTTTCAGATGCTCCCATACTTTCCATCAACGGACCCAGACGAATCCATAATTGTATCACTCTTCACTCACCTGTGAACTACTGCCGCTGTTCCACATGGATATCATGGTCGGCCACCTGCACTACAGTCCATAGAGTGCTTTTTCCACATCTTTAGCTGAAAATCAACTACCTATAATTTAGGCTGCCGTTAAAATGTCTGTCCCTCCCAAGTCTCAGCGTGAGACTTTCCCAAAGTACCCAGTCACACAATTATCTGCGCCTTTTGAAGGTTCCGGTGATATACTGCTTCCAGTTAATTCCGTCAGGTATCAAATATTTATACCACTATTATGCCCACTTCACTGCTGATTTGCGTTCCTCATCTGTCAGTTTTGGAGTCACCCCTGATAAACCAATAGTTGAACGCCATTTCATCCACCTGTTACCTATTGCCATTTTTCCATCAGTCCTCCACGATTGGGCATCTGTGTTAATGACCACCGCGAATGCTATTTCTCTAAACCTTTGCTGGAAATAAAGTATACCTCTGTCAAGTTACCGACATTCCGGTTGTTCCCCAAATGCCCAGTGTCAGACTCTTACCAGCATATCCCGATGAGCTATGGTCTACAAGTTTTGACAGTGTCATTTTTGCACCACCTCTATATGATCTCATAAGATCATCGTATATCAACTCCTCCGTCCACCCTGTTGTCAACTTTCATTCACTAATTAAACTAAAACAAACTCTTTACTTGAATCGTTTTTCACTCACCTGTCAGCTTTCGTCACTCTGCCCTATCAAAGATCCCAGGCTCGGGCGTCCACATACACCTCTTTATGAGGGCGTCCTCCACAACCTCAGCGGTAGAACGGACTCTGTTTCATTTACTCAATTCCCCTCCTCAGAGGACACAACAAATCCTTCGGTATTATATTTCTGCTATTTTCCCGGGTCACTTGAGCCATTGATTCAAGTGCATGTCCTTCATCACAGAAAATTCTTCAGTTTTTTGTCGGTGCTTTTTCGAAGGTTTCCTTTGTCAGTTTACTCAGTCCTGCGACTTTACATCGAGGCTATCCGAAATACTGCGCATTTTTACTTCACCCCCGCTTTACTTCATTACGTATTTCGACCGCGGAGCCCATCTCACTCACTATTGGGTGGTGCATCCACCTGACCTTCAAACTCAAATATGCCGGGCATTCATTCATGCGGCCTCTAAAACCTGTACACTTTTGTGATGCATTTACCCTAATGAATATCCAAGGAACTTTTCCGCGACCTCACGTTTACCATATGATCACGCAATCAAGCATTCTTCGGGTGTCCCCGGAAAAACCAATATTATTATCATTATTATTAACAATAATGCAACAGTTCGGTGTTTCTGCGTGGGCTAATCGCCAGACTGAGCAGTGAGGGAGGGTGTCCTATAGGGTATCTAGTTGTCTTCCTGATGTGCATCTACCAGGAGAGCTTGGCTACTAGATCTCTTAGTGCCCGGCTAAGAGAACTACCAGCAGCATTTCACTTCCAACCGACACTGGGAGCCGTGAAACCTAATAGTGGGAGATGGACGAGGCGAAAGCTGGCTTTCATACCTCGCAGCTGTTCCGTAAGATGAGGGGGTTCGTCCAGACTAACCGGTGGACGACCGTGAGGCACCCATTAGGAAAAGTTCTGCGGGAGAAATTCTTATCCCTAATCCACTTAAACAATCAGTAGAGGGAGCCTGGGGAAGAGAGTGGATATACTGGAAAGAGAGACTATGACTGGGACACAAAACCATCCCACCGACTTTGCCTCTTGGGGAATCCTTACGTGCTGAGGCGTATCCAGTGGCAGAAATTTCACTTTCTAGGTAATCTGGGGAGGGCCAATTTCCGTAACAGCCAGAAATCGGGGTTTACCGTGAGCCACCAGCTGCTTCATTTCTAGTGTCTTAATAACGATACTGAGGCGGTTTGTAGAGATGCTTCCCGGGCCATGCCCAGTAGAGATTTCAGAAGGTGGGGCTACTGTTGGATCAGGAAGAGCTGAGTAAGGATCCTTCTGGTGCTGCCTCTTGCTCGAACTTGTCCGCGGAGCCTTGTGCGGAGGCTTTGCCCTTCTTGAGGCCACCTTTTTCGAGGTCATTTCCGGAGGACGGGTCCACGCTGAGGATGAGTGGAAAGGAGTTCGAGATGGGAACGAAGTTGATGGATGGTGTACGGCGTGCGCATAGGAGTCCCGCACCTGTGGGGTACGGCCGAGGTTGTAAAAGGCATTTGAGCAATACGTAGCCGAATTAAAACAAATCGCACGATTGACCCCTGAATTCTACGATACTGGATTACAAAATTAGCAATCACGTAAAACAAGCGAACCTCAGTTATGCTATCACACGGACTCAGGAAATGGAAACCAAGTTTACGGCGTGCGAGATGCAAGCACGTGCGTCACTCGGGCCCATGATGAGATATGACAGGGTAGCGCGTTGGACGCGACCAGCCAAAGGTTAGTTCATGGAAGCTAAGTGTACGGAAACACGCAGATAGTACACGTGAGAGGAGTAATATCACGAAAACACGAAATTACAGCTTCTTTGAGGGATTTTCTAAAACCGATCGGTACAGAGGCCATGTCGGTTTAGGTAATAGTGGGGCCGAGGATTTACTGGTGAGGGAGATGTAGACAGACTACCCAGTAATCGTATCATTTTTCGCTTGTATCAGAAATGCTCACTTATCCTGGTGGCAGGGCTAGGACGGGTTGGGACAGGAGTTGCGCTATCTTTCCTGCCTGCCTGGTTTTCTTGGCCCTTTTAGTCGCTGCTGCTGTGTCGATGACTGTTATTGAGACGCGCTGTAGGATTTCCCAAGGCCCACTTTTGGAGTGCGAGTTCAGTGGATTCAACCTTTGGTTTGGGCTGCAGTCCTCTTCTTTTCTGGTTGGAACAACAAGAGGAAGGAGGAAAGCTTGGAGTCGCTGTTATTTTCTGGGGCTTTCCTGTTTTCGGAGTGGTGACACTTGTTATGCTCTCTTTCACAACGAGTGTGAAGAGGTTTATCCTGCGAGACACTCCTTACATGCTCGAAAGTCTTGTAACAAACGTTTCGGCAATGCGTTACCAAATTCGCAGCGGATCCCGAATTCAAAAGGCGATTATCCGTGATATTCTACGATACTAGATTATTGAATGACCAGTGACACCAAAAAGATACAAACCTCAATAGTGAGATCACAAGGACTCAACGAACGAGAAACCGAATTGAGGCTTGCAAGCAAGGAACACGTGCGTCACGCAGGTCCAGAACAAGGATGTGACAAAGTAGCGCTCTGGGCGCAAACAAACAACAATTGGTCCACAAAAACAAACGGTTCGTGAAGACACGTCCATAGTGTAAGCAAGTGAGTGATGTTAAGAAAACACTGAACGGCAAAGGTTTTAGGAGGATTTTCCACGACCGGTCTTTACGCCGCCCACCAAAATCCCCCCGAATCCTTAGAAGAGTCAAAGGTTTGGCACAAAAGTACTGATTCTTTCTACCTAACTGGGCTCTGGTGTCGGTGCGCGCGCCTAATGCTCGTCGTCAACGTTCTACTAGTGGTCGCACCTAATCCGGTGGCCACATAGACGCGAGGCTCTTCTACATCTTCCATGGGAACAAATGACCGATGGCGGGCGTGAAGGGGAAAAACAGATGCTGTCCTTGGAAGGGCCTGGATGTATGTGCTTGCTTGAGTGTGTGTGTATGATGTATTCGCCGCTACTTCCACATGTGCAAAAGACATTCGGTAGCGTCAACAAAAAACAAACGGCGAACACTGTCACATGTTTGATAGGGGTTACGAGGTACAAAGTGCATTGGGTATGTGTGTATGTCTGGATATGCAATGGAATCGCATTTATCACCACATATCGGAAAAAAATTTCTGTAACTTCAACGAAAGACTATGAGCACTGTAACGTGTTTGCCGGAGACCATGTGGTATAACGAGTACATTGTAGGTGAGTGTGCGTCGGCGTGTATGATGGTTCGATACGTCAGTAAGTCATGACTGCTTCCATATACGTGGGTTTCTTTACCCACCTCGAGGACGATTGCGAAGTGGTCCACTGGGCCTCAGAGTTATCAGCTACTCCGCCTTCACTATCGAGTAGGCTAATACCGCCTATGTCACGAATGAGCGCTCTGTTAGCTGTCTTCACCTTCACCGTTCTTATCATTCCGTCAGTGTTTTCGATGGTTTTCATAACTACTCCCAAAGACCAGGTGCTGAAATGTGCGCGTTCGTTTGCGATCATCACAACATCCCCAACTTTGGATGGTCTCATTTTCACCGGCCACTTCTGTCGAGTCAGCAGAGCCGGTAGGTACTCTCGCAGCCATCGCCTCCAGAAAACCTTGGGTAGATAATTCGCCTGCTTCCATCCGGGGAGGTAGCTCCTACGAAGGTTTACCGGCCATTGGAAACCCTCGTTTGACCTTAGCGTCGGTAAGTCGTTTGGGGTGAGCACCAGGTGAGTGGGGTCGCCGTTCATTACTGGGACCAGGGGGCGGTTGTTCAGGATTCTCCCCACCTCAGTCATGACGGTGTTCAGGGTCTCGTCGTCGGGCGGCTGCTGCTCCATGATTGACAGCAATATCCGTCTGGCGGACCGGATCATGCGTTCCCATATGCCGCCTCGGTGGCTGGCCTGTGGGGGGTTGAAATGCCAGCGTATGCCGTAGGCCACGGTTCGATCCTGCAAATCGTCCCTGTTTATGTTCTTGTGCCAACGCTGCAATTCCCGGTGAGCACCCACAGAGTTCGATCCATTATCTGAGTATATATCGGCCGGTACACCTCTTCGTTTGGTAAATCTCTGCAAGGCCCGTAGAAACGAATCAATCGTCATCGAATGTGCGACTTCTAGGTGTACCGCACGTGATTTCATGCACGTCATGATACATCCATATCGCTTTTCTAATCTTTTCCCGCACTTGATCCACAAGGGCCCGAAATAGTCCAACCCGGTGTCACCGAACGGCCACCAGGCCGTAGTCACCCTGCATTCTGGTAGTGGGGCCATGAGTTGTTTGCCCGCCGTGGCATTGCGTCTCCTACATTGCACACAACGTCGGATTACGCGTTTTACAGTCTATCGTCCTCTGAGCAACCAAGGGTGCTTTCGGATGACGCTCGTCACATGTCTTTCCCCGGCATGTCCCTCCACGGCGTGGACGTGTTGGATCATTAGCTCTGCTACAGGTTATCTCGCAGGCAGCGGTATAGGATGCTTTGTGTCGAAACTCAGGTGGGCGTTGGTCAGCCTACCATCCACCCGCAGCAGTACGTCGGTGAGTTTGGGGTTTAAACACTTCAATTCGCCTCTTGGAGATGGTATGTATTCATTGCTCGGTCCCACTTCTTCCGCCCTCTTGAGTTCTCGGGCGAAAGCTTCGCGTTGTATCATTCTGAAAATATCGTACTCTAGCGCTTGTAGCTCATTGGGACTTGTCGGGCCGACCCGTATCCGGCCTGAGGGCCGTAGCCCTTTCATGACTAGTAAACTTCTCTTGAACCTGGTTAACCAAACTAGCGAACGAAGCGTCTTCATCCAGGAAGAAAACCTGACCAGTCGCGATAGAATGGATGTCGCTTCGACGACGGTGGCCGCTATCACTACGCCTTTGATTTCCAGTTCCACTTTCGTAGGGTTTTTTAATTCGAACACGGGCCAGTCCTGTTTGGGCAATTGCAGGAAGTTCGGCCCTCTCGTCCACGTGTCTAGTTGCCTGAAGTTGTTCGCACCTCGGGAGCACAGGTCGGCTGGATTATTGCCAGACCTGACATGATCCCACTGGTGCGTGGCTGATTCATCGCGGATAATCGTGAGTCGGTTAGCAACGAAAGTACTAAACCGGCTCCGGACGTTGTTGATATAGTAAAGTACTATCGTTGAATCCGTCCAGAAGCTCACCGACCAAATGTAGAGATCGAAACATCTCTTCACAGCTTGCACCACCCTGACTGCCAACACGGCTGCGCTGAGTTCAAGGCGTGGGATTGAGACTGACTTCAGTGGAGCAACGCGGGCTTTGGCGAACAGGATCCTCGTGGTATATTGTCCATCTCCTGCGCACCATCATCCGTACACCACAGCTCCATAACCGACTTCGGATGCATCGGAAAAGGCATGTAGTTCTCCAGTGCGTGTCGTATGGCCAGGAGTCAAACATCGTGGTATTCTTATGTCCCCTAATTTCTTGAAGGTGTTCACAAATTCTTCCCAGTCCAGCCGGTCCCCTCGGTCCAGTGACTGGTCCCAATCAACTTTCTTACGGCACAGCCGCTGCAGCAAGATCTTTCCGGGTGGCAGCCATGGTGAGACGAAACCGAGCGAGTCGAACAAACTTGAGACGGCAGATAGTATGCCAAGACGGGTTATTGGCAGCTCGGGAACGTTGAGCTCGAAAACAAAATCGTCCGTTTCCGCGTCCCATTGTATTCCTAAAGAGCGCTCAATAAGAAGTAGAGAGCCGTTCAAATCTCTTACCCTTTCGGCCTTTTCGTGATACGGGATGACCTTCAGCACTTCTGAAGCGTTCGACACCCATTTAGTTAGATGGAAGCCGCCCTCTTCCAGCAATCTCGTCAGACCCCTGAACTGCTCTAGAGCTGATTCCACATCATCGAAGGACCGAAGGTAGTCGTCGAGGTAGAAGTTCCTGCTGACGCTTTCTACCACCGTCCGATGTACTAGATCGCCATGTTTGTTCGCTGATTCTCGGAGGGCGTAGTTTGCACAAAATGGTGACGATATGGTTCCGAAGGGGTGGACGGTCATCCTATAATTCACCACTGCGTTGTCCCGGTCGCCCCCTTCCCACCACAGGAAACGCAACGCACCTTGTTCTTCTACTGGTATTTTCACCTGATGAAACATTTCCCTAATGTCGGCAGACAAAGCCACTTTACCCACTCTGAAACGGCACAAAACGTCGATCAGTGGTGTTGTCCAGTCAGGTCCTTGTAGTAGGCGATCGTTTAGCGGCTTGCCCTGGAACTTGGCCGCACAGTCGAAAACCATCCGCAATGTTTCGGGTTTCTTTGGGTTGATGTTCGGGTGGTGAGGTAGATACCAGATACCCCTTTTTGTCGGTGTTGGCAGGCACCTTTCCAACGTAGCCGAGAGCTTCGTTTCGCCCCGTTAATTCCGCTTATCGCTCCCACAGATCCTGGTCTCGAAGGAAGAGTTCTTTCAGTCGTAGTAGACGTTGGAGAACATAGTTCCTTTGTCAGTCCACGGGTCTGCAGATGTGCGCCATGGGAGGGGAACCTCAAACTGTTTTTGAGGCCTCTAGTGCCTTGCAGCACCGTTTGTAGAGCGAAGTGATCCTCTTGAGACAACGATGGATTTCGTCTCCAATGTCATGAAGCTCCTTTACATGCAGCCGCTGCAGATGATACTCTATGGGGTCCGTTTCGGTCGATAAATATTTCACGGAACCAGTTATCTCTACTGGATAGTATAACATATATCCCAGAGCTGTGGGCACGGCACATAACGACCGGCCGTGGAAAATCCCCCTAAAACCTTTGCCGTTCAGTGTTTTCTTAACATCACTCACTTGCTTACACTATGGACGTGTCTTCACGAACTGTTTGTTTTTGTGGACCAATTGTTGTTTGTTTGCGCCCAGAGCGCTACTTTGTCACGTCCTTGTTCTGGACCTGCGTGACGCACGTGTTCCTTGCTTGCAAGCCTCAATTCGGTTTCTCGTTCGTTGAGTCCTTGTGATCTCACTATTGAGGTTTGTATCTTTTTGGTGTCACTGGTCATTCAATAATCTAGTATCGTAGAATATCACGGATAATCGCCTTTTGAATTCGGGATCCGTTGCGAATTTGGTAACGCATTGCCCAAAAGTGTGTTACAAGGCATAGGGTGTCTGGCGGTCACCAGCTCTCTGGTCAAGCACCCAATGCGCCTCTGGCACGTCGCAGCCGATGAGGAGATCCACTTCATCATCATCCCAGTCTACAACGGGTATATCCTGCAGGTGGGGCCACCGAGTCAAGATTGCGTTCACCGACCTTGGTGCTCGCATGGAGAGATCCGCTAACGTGAATGCATCCGTTGGTTCAATTTCCTCGTTAGTGTCTAGAGAGATGAGTTGCAGCCTCAATCTACCGGCGGTCATTACCTGTGTTCCGCCCACCGTGCTCACTGCCAACGACGTCGTACGTTTAGCGAGCCGGTGTTTGTCGGCAAACCGCTCTTTCACTAGAGTAGTGCCAGATCCACTAACGACGAAAGCCAACGCTTTGATCAACCCCGTTGGGGTCACTACTCCCACGGCCACTTCGCCTAAACGTACCGGTTTGCTGGCAGACCGCGAAGTTGAACAAATCACACTGGGCTTGGTACTCGCCTCGGGTAAGGTTACTCTCGCCTGATGCAGCAGCCGATGGTGTCTGTTCGTGCAGCCCTCGTAACCACATCGGTTCCTTGTCCTATAAGCTGCTGCCCGGTGCGTGGTGTTGAGACAAATAAAACAAGCTCCTGCAATCCTCGCCATTCCTCACCGTTCGTCTATTGTGGCGTTGTCGAACTTGGGGCATTCTGGTAGGCCATGGCTAGTATCACCGGGTCGGTCATTGAGTAGACGTCGCCCTTGGTTCTCTTTGCCTCTACCATCACGCCCTCTATTAGGTTACGGGCTACTTTGAACGGTTGGCCAAACAAGTCCCTTAGAATCTTCCTTGCCCTTGTGTAGCCTTGTTCTGGGTCGAGCATGGTGCACCCGTCGATAGCTTCTCTTGCTCGGCCTCGGCAGTAGTGAGTAAGATAGAGAAGCCTTTGCCCAGGGTCGGTTACCTTATTTTCAACGAAAGTCTCGAACTGCTTGACAAACTTGCAGTATTGCTCAGCTCGCCCGTCGAAAACCGTTAACTCCACTCTAGGCAGATCGATCGATGGTGGTTTGTAGTCGGCGACCGGCGTGAGATTCCCTATCTTATTGCACCCTGATCTATCGGAGGTGTAGTAGTCGTTGGTCTCATGCTCACACTCGTTCTGTCTACACTTCTGTTCTGCTTCGTGGGCCTGTTGTCTAGCAGATAACAGTTGTTGTTCTAGGTCTAATATCCTCAGACTATATAGATCGACGACATTACAATCCATATTGCCCTAAGTAACACGTGAACTAGCACTGAAAGGACTAGACGATCTAACATTCACTAAAGAATCAAAGGTACTCAAAACCTCCTCAGTGACTTGCAGTATTACTTCCTGTCCAGATTCAAATGTATTCCGTTATTTTCTTGGCATTTTGCGTGTTTTTCTCGTTCCTAATTGATCTGTTGAGTATTGCAACACACGTTTGGGCAATGCGTTACCAAATTCGCAGCGGATCCCGAATTCGAAAGGCGATTATCCGTGATATTCTACGATACTAGATTATTGAATGACCAGTGACACCAAAAAGATACAAACCTCAATAGTGAGATCACAAGGACTCAACGAACGAGAAACCGAATTGAGGCTTGCAAGCAAGGAACACGTGCGTCACGCAGGTCCAGAACAAGGACGTGACAAAGTAGCGCTCTGGGCGCAAACAAACAACAATTGGTCCACAAAAACAAACAGTTCGTGAAGACACGTCCATAGTGTAAGCAAGTGAGTGATGTTAAGAAAACACTGAACGGCAAAGGTTTTAGGAGGATTTTCCACGACCGGTCGTTACACGCCCTTCCAAGCATGCCTACCCTGATGAGCAGATCCAGGACAGCATTCTCAGAGATGAATTCCTAGAGTGCCCTTAATGTCTTTTTCTCGGACCTCAAAAACATCCAAGAAGCTCTAGTTGGGCCGGGAATTTCGGTGTTTGGGCCACTTGGCAAAATTTTAGTCGGATCCATTGGGCTTGGTTTTTTTGAAAAACGACCTAAATTATGGCTTTTTCGATGCATTGGATGTCTTCCCGAGTATCAGTGCAGTTCCAGCAACATATGTAGGGATGCTCTGACAGCTTCAGTTGCTGCAGCCTTTTTCGGAAGCCCATTCGCGATCGGAACTTTTAAGTGGGCAATCTCCTTTTCTAGAAAGTACGCACTACCCCTCAGTTCACTCACCTCAGCCTCTGGTTGGTCAGAAAAAAAAGACACAAGACCTGGCTGGAGTCGGCACCACTTGTCTGTGGTCTAGAGGCATGGGGAGAGTAGAATAGTCCAAGTTCAGGGTCGATTTAATAAAATCCGTAGTCAGCTCATGTCGGGTCACTGGAATTCGGGCTCGAGCCAGTAAAGCAGTCCAAATACTTGCACCCGTGAGCGTCCTTAAGAATCCCACCCGGCCGCTTCATCTGTTTTTGCCTTGTCTTTCTGTCGTTCAGTCCGCTGAACGGACAGGGTTCAAACCCAATTAGCAGAGAGAGTGTAGCTGTCCCACAGTTAGGAACCGGGCCATTTCCCAAGTCTAGCCCAACCCCCCCCCAAGTGCAACCAATACAGACAGTGCCCAGATAAACTGGTAAGATTGGCACTTTTGGGGACTGAGGAGAGCAGGATGAGGGGTGGTGCACGAAGGGGGGTGCAGCGAATCGGAAATAGGTATGAAACTGATGGGAAGTAGTGACAGAAGTGGGAACGGTGCGGCCTCCAGTATTGCCACTGAATGATGAATATTCAAATGCACAAGGGGGACAAATTAATCCAGTAAAGGTCCAGCTTTGTCTTAATGACTCCCACCTACTTGGCAGGTATCACCTCTGCCGGCAGTGGGTTCCATAGTTGGACATGGAGGCGTGAAAAGAAAATTCCCCCTGTATTTCTGCCTCCGGTTTGACGAGCTTAAACTCGTTTCCCTTGAGTGCAGAATCCTGTGTCAGCAGCACCGACGCCTCCGTTGGTGTGAATAGTCCTCGAATTTGCTTGAAGGCTCCTATCAGGCCCCCCTGAGTGTTCTAAGGCTCATAGAAAATAGTTTTAGCGCCACTAACCTCCTCATGCATGTTTTACTCCTGAGTCCTAGCAACAGTCTAGTGAAGTTTCGCTGCACTTTCTCAAGAACGGTAGTGTCCTGCGGAAGAGCCAGGCCTAAGCCTGGAAAAAATATTCCCGGTGTGGCCTGACTAGAGTTACTTTGAAAAACAACTACACAGAAGCTTCTCCGTAAACTACTGTGTGCGATAGTTGGTGAAGCACTCAGTGCCCCTCGGCCGCGGTAGACTGACATTGAGGGGATGGTTCGCACTGACCGTCCACCGGGACTCCAATGCCGGTGGTGACTGTAACCCTCGTTATTGCTTGTGGCTTTTCTTACTTTGCCCGCAGAAACGGGGACTGGAGGCATAATCTTTGGTCCAGTGAGGGGGGGCTTCGTACCTCGGATTCTGTGCATTGCCTAACTGGTTCATTGTCCCAAAGTGCTCTAGCAGAATCTCGGCCTTGGACGCCACCGTCGAGCTCACGGTTGCGTTTCTGTCCTTAGCGGATTCACAACTACTCGAGTGGCTGATTTTAAGAGAACACAGTTGTAGTTGGTCTTTGGTCACGGCAGCCCAGTTTGCGCAGGACAGATAATGGCCACTGCCAATCCAGAGTCCGGAATTTTTTCGGCGGCAAGCGCACTAGATAAGCACCCACCACTGCGTAGTTTATTTCATCCATTCGATCAGTCTGAACCTCTTTCGTCCAGTGCTATCTGGTTCAAGGCCGCTCGTGGAGCGCGCATTCCAAAAACCTCGCCGGCATCTGGTGGATTTTCGAAGACAGTCTTTTGCCC
Organism: Fasciola hepatica; assembly: GCA_948099385.1. Lineage (NCBI taxonomy): Eukaryota > Metazoa > Platyhelminthes > Trematoda > Plagiorchiida > Fasciolidae > Fasciola > Fasciola hepatica. The sequence continues at coordinate 9,186,589 of CANUEZ040000027.1, read as the reverse complement.
TACTCAAGCTACACAGGATGCCCCCTTACACCGTCCAGCATCGGCAATAAAAGACGCAAAAAGCAGTCAAGACCAGTATCCTTGACCCTTTCGAGCAATCCAGTGATCTGTCTTCCAGCTCACCGGCAGTACCGAATACAAGATGCCGTCGACGTTCGTATTTTGAACTCTGTCCTCTTTGTCGCACAATTATCCATTGAACCATCTTTCAGCTCACCGGTGACTTTCGGATAACAATGTATCACAAGATCAGGGGCATATCCGGTTTCAGCCTCGTACCCGTGCACTACTCCAGAATTTTAAGACTTCAACGGAACGGCAGTTCATACATGGATGAGGTCCAACTACTTCCTCAAGGCTGCAGAGTTGCTGAAAGCAAGGGGCCGCCTAGCGGTGCTCTGGTAAGGTCATATACGGAAGCACTAGGAAAGACGGAGAGGAGGGCCATCAAGGTAATGGGAGACCAGGCAGGCGGGTTCCCGGTACTGGATGCGTCCACTCCCACCAGGCGAACTGCTACGAATGGGTGGCACAAAACCTAAGAAGAATGAAAAAGGCAAGATGAATGAAAATAAGAAAGAGGCGACGGAAACATCGTGGAGGCAGATGAATCCTGAAATCGTAATTTGGAAACCCACGGAGTGACCTGCAGAGGCGTATACAGTCGCTGGGATAGACATCAGGCCGTAGGCAACTGATACTAAATCAGGAAGAAACATTTATACAGGAATCGAGGGCAATATTTGATACATACTGCGACATGCTGCGACTTGCAGGAGCATTAGATACTGGGTATCTCGAAAGAGCCCATAGAGTGGGGACTCCGAAATGGGAGGAATGCCACAAGGCCACTATTGGTTGAATTTTTGGACCAGCCTTGCAGAGGTATGTGGCAGGCCAAGACGGCATTGAAAGCCCACATCACTAAGGGTAGATAATTGGTTGCACCTGAAGAACATAGAGTAATGCCAAGAGGTTTGCTCATAGGTCGTATCGCGGTTAAACCGCGAAAGCGCTAAAAAATGGTCCTCGGGGACGGCAGGATGCTCCATCACGCTGTCGGGTTATTCACTAACAGCTATAAGCAAGCCATATGAGCCGCCGTGTCTTCTGAAAACTGAGGGCATACCAGAAGATGAAAACTGACAGTGCTGTCCAGCGGAGGATGACACGACCTTCGTCATCTTGGGCACCAGAGCAGCGCCCATGGGGATGGAATGGGAAAATTCGGTGGTTCTAGGTGACCAGTGGGCCCCAATCACCCTAGTGCTGGACACTCCAGCAAAAAACTAATCACAGCCCCCGGCTTTGTGCCAAAGACCCAGCCAACACTGATCAACAAAAACCCGTAGGTTTCGAATCGGATGCGGTGTTGACATACACCAAAGCATGTAGTTAGCCTACGAATTATGACAGAATTGAAGCTCCCACAGCAACTCCCACTGAAGGTATCGGTTTATTGGCAGACCGCGACTTCGGAAGAATCACACTGGGCCCGGTGTTTGCCCCTGGTGTAGTTCCTCTCGCCGGGTGTAACAATCGATGGTGTCTGCCCGCGCAACCCGCGTGTTCACTTCTGGCCCTTTTTCGACAGGCTACCGCCGGATGTATAGTGTTGAGGCATACAAAGCAGGCTCCTGTGGACCTCGCCATTCCTCAGCGTCCGTCCATTATGGCACTGATGACTTTCGGGCATTCCAGTAGCTTATGGCTAGCGTTGCAGAACGGATGCCCTATTGCTTCGCGCGAAATGGCGTGTGCGTTGGTACAGGGCTGATATTTCTGATGTTCTCGTGCAAGAGTTTGAGCCCGGCTGGTGCCAGATTTGTTTTCTCAGTTACTGGCCCGGATGAGCCGGTCAGATCCGCAGTCGGCTATCCTGGCTTACCTGTCCAAGTATTCGGTCAAGTCCTCGAAGTTAGCCTCACGGTTGCCCCGGCTTATATCTTCCGCCCACCGACCCTGTAGTACGAGAGGGAGGTGAAGGACTATGTAACAGCCGGTCGTGGAAAATCCCCCTTCTTCCCTCGCGATTCAGTGTTTTTCCCAACATCACTCATTTCCATACACTATTGACTTGTCTTTACGAACTGGTTGTTTCTATGGACCAATTGTTGTTTGTTCGCGCCCAGAGCGCTACTTTGGCACATCCTTGTTCAGGACCTGCGTGACGCACGTGCTGTTTGCTCACACGCTGCTATGCGGTTTCTCGTTGTTGAGTCCTTGTGATCGTATTATTGAGGTTTGTATATTGTTTATATCATTGTTTATTGTAATAATCTAGTATCGTAGAATATCACGGATAATCGTCTTTTGATTTCGGGATCCGTTGCAAATTTGGCTACGCATTGCTCAAACGTTCGTAACACCCTCTATGAGGTCCTTCAATTTCTTCATTGCACGTGTGTGTCCTTTTTACAGGTCGAGTGCGGTACAGCCATCAATATGCTCTGTTTTTCTGGACCTCAAAATTGGTGGGTCAAATAGAGAAGCCTTTTTCCGGGGTCAGTTATCTTGTTTCCGAGGAAAGTCTCCGACGGCCCGATGAACTTTCAGTAGTGTTCAGATCGGCCGTCGAAAACTGTCAGTGCTGCTCTTGGCAGATCGATCGTTGGTAACGTTGATGTTTTATATTTGACGATCGGCGCAGAGTTTCCTATTTTAATTTGTCTTGATCTGTCGGATAGATCGTAGTCGTTGGCCCTTTGCTCACGCTCGTGCTGTCTACACTTCTCGTCTTTCTCCTGGGCCTGCTGATTAGCCGATGACAGTTGTTGTTCTAGGTCTAATATTCTTAGCTTAAACTGATCGATATTCTTGCAATCCATATTACCCTCAATAATACATGAGCTAGCACTGACAGGACTATGTGTCTTAGCATCAACTAAAAAATCAAAAGTACCCAAAACCCCCCGGCGACTAGCCGTGTTACTTCCTGTCCAAATTATAATTGCTCCTATTCTTTTCTTGTCATGATACCTGTTTTCTTATTTCATATTTATCATCTGAGTATTGTAGGACATCTTTGAGCAAAGCGTAGCCAAATTTGCAACGGATCCCGAAATCATAAGGCGGTTATCCGTGAAATTCTACGATACTAGATTATCAAATTAACAATCGCACGAAGCAGATACAAACCTCATTTCTGCGATCAAAAGTGCTCAGGAAAGTAGAACTAAATTGGAGCTTGCGTAAAAGGAGCACGCGTCACGCAGGTCTAGAATAAGATATGACAGTAGCGAGTTGGACGCGAACAAACAAACGTTGGTTCGTGAAAACATACAGCGCATCAATACAGGCCACTAGTGTAGACGAGTGGGTGGTGTAAAGGAAACATGAAATTGCAGTGATTTCTGGGGATTTTTTACGATCTGTCACTACAGTCACCTTGATCAAGAAAAATTCCGTTTATTTCTCCACTGCTTCATTATCACGTCGAAAGTGTTTCCACTCACTTCCTTTGAAACAATTCCTGTCACGCATAAAACCTCTGACATACCACTACTTTATCAGCCATCAGCCGTTTATATACAATCAGAACTATAGCTCATCGCCGTCATAACATTCCCTCCTAGCTTTTGCTATTAACATTTGGTTTCGAGGCCCTGTCAGTGGCACAATACGCGTGCCACCAACAGCTAAATTGAAAGCTAACCCTTGCCCTAGTGATACAAATAAACTTAACTCATCATACATTACCTTCAATTTCTATCATAGCCCACAGCCGGAACTACTTCCAGATGGCCGATTGCCTCACTAATTCTGAGCCTTAGTTTCCCCCCTAAAATTACAATAGTTGGATCTCTGTTGATACGTTATTCATAACCACCGGCTGAAACACCCCCGGACTGCCAATTCTTCGGTCTCATCTCAAGTCATGCCGGTTGCTTGGGTGACCATCGGCCCACTAGACTCTACTCTCTGATTACCACACAGACTCAACGAATCAAACAGACCGGGCTGGGCCACTTTCAAGGCTGGACGGCCATCGTTCAAACTTATACTCATGCTGGCTGATGCTATGTGCAGCCTGTTACATCGCACGCCACTGCCATTACAGCGGTGTTACCCGGGCTTACAATGCACCGTAACATACACTATTGACTTGTCTTTACGAACTGGTTGTTTCTATGGACCAATTGTTGTTTGTTCGCGCCCAGAGCGGAACTTTGGCTCATCCTTGTTCAGGACCTGCGTGAAGCACGTGCTGTTTGCTCACACGCTGCTATTCGGTTTCTCGTTGTTGAGTCCTTGTGATCGTATTATTGAGGTTTGTATATTGTTTATGTCATTGTTTATTGTAATAATCTAGTATCGTAGAATATCGCGGGTAATCGTCTTTTGATTTCGGGATCCGTTGCAAATTTGGCTACGCATTGCTCAAACTTTCGTAACAATACTCAATAGATCAATTTGGAACGAGGAAAAACACGCAAATTGCCAAGGAAAGGATCAAAAGCAGTCGAACCCGGACAGGAAGTAATACAGGAAGTCTCTGGGGAGGTTTTGGCTACATATGATTCTTTAGTTAATGCTAGATCGACTAGTCCTGTCAGTGCTAGTTCATGAGTTATTGAGAACAATATTGATCGTATGGATGTCGATTTATATAAGCTGAGAATACTAGAACTAGAGCAACAGTTACTGTCGGCTAGACTACAGGCGCAGGAAGCAGAGAAGTGTACACAGAAACAGCGAGAGCATGAGACCAGTGACTTCGACACTTCCGATAGATTAGGGTGCAATAAGGTAGGGAACCCCACGCCGGTCGCCGACTACAAACCACCATCGATCGATCTGCCTAGAGTGGAGTTAACGGTTTTCGACGGGCGAGCTGAGCAATACTGCAAGTTTGTCAAGCAGTTCGAGACTTTCGTTGAAAATAAGGTAACCGACCCTGGGCAAAGGCTTCTCTATCTTACTCACTACTGCCGAGGCCGAGCAAGAGAAGCTATCGACGGGTGCACCATGCTCGATCCAGAACAAGGCTACACAAGGGCAAGGAAGATTCTAAGGGACTTGTTTGGCCAACCGTTCAAAGTAGCCCGTAACCTAATAGAGGGCGTGATGGTAGAGGCAAAGAGAACCAAGGGCGACGTCTACACAATGGCCGACCTGGTGAATAAGATGCAGAACTGCTCAATAGCCCTCGACCATTTAGGTTACAGGGCTGACCTTGATGCCAAGCACACTTTGGAAGGCATAGTCCGTCACCTCTCTCCCGAACTACAGGGTCGGTGGGCGGAAGAAGCAGAACGGATAAGCCGAAGCGACAGAGAAGCCAACTTCGAAGACCTGACCGAATACTTGGACAGGCAAACGAAGATAGCTGACAGCAGATTCGGCCGACCCATCCGGGACAGCACCCGAGCGAACAAGCCCAGTACTAGCCAAGTCCAAACCCCTGTACGGGAACATCGAAAATACCAGCCTTGTACCAATACACATGTCATTTCACGCGATGCTACGGCGCAACCCAATTGCAGATCCTATGGTACTAGCCATGGCCTACCAGAATGCCCCAAGTTCGACAACGCCACAATAGACGAACGGTGAGGAATGGCGAGGATTGCAGGAGCTTGTTTTATTTGTCTCAACACCACGCACCGGGCAGCAGCTTATAGGACAAGGAACCGATGTGGTTACGAGGGCTGCACGAACAGACACCATCGGCTGCTCATCAGGCGAGAGTAACCTTACCCGAGGCGAGTACCAAGCCCAGCGTGATTTGTTCAACTTCACAATCTGCCAGTAAACCGGTACGTTTAGGCGAAGTGGCCGTGGGAGTAGTGAGTCCGACTGGGATTGTCAAGGCGTTGGCTTTCGTTGATAGTGGATCTGGCACCACTTTAGTGAAAGAGCGGTTTGCCGACAAACGCCAACTGGCTAAAGGTGCGACGTCGTTAGCAGTGAGCACGGTGGGCGGAACACAGGTAATGACCGCCGGTAGATTAAGGCTGCAACTCATCTCTCTAGACACTAACGAGGAAATTGAACCAACGGATGCATTCACGTTAGCGGATCTCTCCATGCGAGCACCAAGGTCGGTGAACGCAATCTTGACTCGGTGGCCCCACCTGCAGGATATACCCGTTGTAGACTGGGATGATGATGAAGTGGATCTCCTCATCGGCTGCGACGTGCCAGAGGCGCATTGGGTGCTTGACCAGAGAGTGGGCGACCGCTAGGCACCTCATGCCGTACGCACGGCTCTGGGATGGATGTTATACGGTCCAGTAGGTGTACGTGGTTCCGTGAATTACTTATACGCCGAAACGGACCGCATAGAGTATCATCTGCAACGGCTGTATGAAAAGGAGTTTCATGACATTGGAGACGAAAGACCATCGTTGTCTCAAGAGGATCACTTCGCTCTACAAACGGTGCTGCAAGGCACTAGAGGCCTCAAAAACAGTTCGAGGTTACCCTCTCATGGCGCACATCTGCAGACCCGTGGACTGATTACAAAAATTATGTTCTCCAACGATTACTACGACTAAAAGAACGCTTCATTCGAGACCAGAATCTGTGGGAACGATACACCGATTTAATGAAGCGAAACGAGGCCCTCGGTTACGTTGGAAAGGTGCCTGTTAACACCGACAGCAAAAGGGGTATCTGGTATCTACCTCACCACCCGACCATCAACCCAAAGAAACCCGAAACATTGCGGATGGTTTTCGACTGTGCGGCCAAGTTCCAGGGCAAGCCGCTAAACGATCGCCTACTACGAGGACCTGACTGGACAACACCACTGATCGACGTTTTGTGCCGTTTCAGAGTGGGTAAAGTGGCTTTGTCTGCCGACATTAGGGAAATGTTTCATCAGGTGAAAATACCAGTAGAAGAACAAGATGCGTTGCGTTTCCTGTGGTGGGAAGGGAGCGACCGGGACAACGCAGTGGTGAATTATAGGATGACCGTCCACCCCTTCGGAACCATATCGTCACCATTTTGTGCAAACTACGCCCTCCGAGAATCAGCGAACAAACATGGCGATCTAGTACATCGGACGGTGGTAGAAAGCGTCAGCAGGAACTTCTACCTCGACGACTACCTTCGGTCCTTCGATGATGTGGAATCAGCTCTAGAGCAGTTCAGGGGTCTGACGAGATTGCTGGAAGAGGGCGGCTTCCATCTAACTAAATGGATGTCGAACGCTTCAGAAGTGCTGAAGGTCATCCCGTATCACGAAAAGGCCGAAAGGGTAAGAGATTTGGACGGCTCTCTACTTCTTATTGAGCGCTCTTTAGGAATACAATGGGACGCGGAAACGGACGATTTTGTTTTCGAGCTCAACGTTCCCGAGCTGCCAATAACCCGTCGTGGCATACTATCTGCCGTCTCAAGTTTGTTCGACTCGCTCGGTTTCGTCTCACCATGGCTGCCACCCGGAAAGATCTTGCTGCAGCGGCTGTGCCGTAAGAAAGTTGATTGGGACCAGTCACTGGACCGAGGGGACCGGCTGAACTGGGAAGAATTTGTGAACACCTTCAAGAAATTAGGGGACATAAGAATCCCACGATGTTTGACTCCTGGCCATACGACACGCACTGGAGAACTACATGCCTTTTCCGATGCATCCGAAGTCGGTTATGGAGCTGTGGTGTACGGACGATGGTGCGCAGGAGATGGACAATATACCACGAGGATCCTGTTCGCCAAAGCCCGCGTTGCTCCACTGAAGTCAGTCTCAATCCCACGCCTTGAACTCAGCGCAGCCGTGTTGGCAGTCAGGGTGGTGCAAGCTGTGAAGAGATGTTTCGATCTCTACATTTGGTCGGTGAGCTTCTGGACGGATTCAACGATAGTACTTTACTATATCAACAACGTCCGGAGCCGGTTTAGTACTTTCGTTGCTAACCGACTCACGGTTATCCGCGATGAATCAGCCACGCACCAGTGGGATCATGTCAGGTCTGGCAATAATCCAGCCGACCTGTGCTCTCGAGGTGCGAACAACTTCAGGCAACTAGACACGTGGACGAGAGGGCCGAACTTCCTGCAATTGCCCAAACAGGACTGGCCCGTGTTCGAATTAAAAAACCCTACGAAAGTGGAACTGGAAATCAAAGGCGTAGTGATAACGGCCACCGTCGTCGAAGCGACATCCATTCTATCGCGACTGGTCAGGTTTTCTTCATGGATGAAGACGCTTCGTTCGGTAGTTTGGTTAACCAGGTTCAAGAGAAGTTTACTAGTCATGAAAGGGCTACGGCCCTCAGGCCGGATACGGGTCGGCCCGACAAGTCCCAATGAGCTACAAGCGCTAGAGTACGATATTTTCAGAATGATACAACGCGAAGCTTTCGCCCGAGAACTCAAGAGGGCGGAAGAAGTGGGACCGAGCAATGAATACATACCATCTCCAAGAGGCGAATTGAAGTGTTTAAACCCCAAACTCACCGACGTACTGCTGCGGGTGGATGGTAGGCTGACCAACGCCCACCTGAGCTTCGACACAAAGCATCCTATACCGCTGCCTGCGAGATAACCTGTAGTAGAGCTAATGATCCAACACGTCCACGCCGTGGAGGGACATGCCGGGGAAAGACATGTGACGAGCGTCATCCGAAAGCACCCTTGGTTGCTCAGAGGACGATAGACTGTAAAACGCGTAATCCGACGTTGTGTGCAATGTAGGAGACGCAATGCCACGGCGGGCAAACAACTCATGGCCCCACTACCAGAATGCAGGGTGACTACGGGCTGGTGGCCGTTCAGTGACACCGGGTTGGACTATTTCGGGCCCTTGTGGATCAAGTGCGGGAAAAGATTAGAAAAGCGATACGGATGTATCATGACGTGCATGAAATCACGTGCGGTACACCTAGAAGTCGCACATTCGATGACGATTGATTCGTTTCTACGGGCCTTGCAAAGATTTATCAACCGAAGAGATGTACCGGCCGATATATACTGAGATAATGGATCGAACTTTGTGGGCGCTCACCGGGAATTGCAGCGTTGGCACAAGAACATAAACAGGGACGAACTGCAGAATCGAACCGTGGCCTACGGCATACGATGGCATTTCAACCCCCCACAGGCCAGCCACCGAGGCGGCATATGGGAACGCATGATCCGGTCCGCCAGACGGATATTGCTGTCAATCATGGAGCAGCAGCCGCCCGACGACGAGACGCTGAACACCGTCATGACTGAGGTGGGGAGAATCCTGAACAACCGCCCCCTGGTCCCAGTAATGAACGGCGACCCCACCCACCTGGCGCTCAGCCCAAACGACTTACCGACGCTAAGGTCGAACGAGGGTTTCCAAGGGCCGGTAAACCTTCGTGGGAGCTACCTCCGCGGATGGAAGCAAGCGAACTATCTGGCCAAGGTCTTCTGGAGGCGATGGCTACGGGAGTACCTACCGGCTTTGCAGACTCAACAGAAGTGGCTGGCCAAAACAAGACCATTCAAAGTTAGGGATGTTGTGATGATCGCCGACGAACGCGCACATTTCAGCGATTGGTCTTTGGGAGTAGTTACGGAAACCATCAAAAGCACTGACGGAATGATGAGAACGATGAAGGTGAAGACAGCTAACGGATGCTCATTCGTGACATACGCAGTATTAACCTACTCGAGAGCGAAGACGGAGGAGCTGATAACCCTGTGGCCTAGTAAACCTTTTTCACACCAGTAATCGAGGTGGATAAAGAAACACCATATATACCACACGGTCTCCGTCAAACACGTTAAGGTGCTCGCGGTCTTTTCGTTGACATTACAGAAGGTTCTTTCCGATATGTGGTGATGAATGCGATCCCATTGTACATTCCGATACATACACGCATGCACGACGCACTCTACATCCCGTAAACCCATCATACATGTGACAGTGTTCGTTGTGTTGCTTTCTGTTGACGCTACCGAATGCCCCTTGCATATATGGAAGTAGCGGAGCTCAGGTCACACACATGCTACATTTTACTCGTTTTCTTGCCACGCGGTCTTTTGTTGACATTGCAGAAAGTCTTCCTTTGATGTGTAGTCATACCTGTGATTTCATTGTACACCCCGGCACACACACACACTCACACACACTCAAGCACATACATCCAGGACAGGACGGCCCCTTACGAGGACAAAGTCTATGTGACCATTCACACCCGCCATCGGTCATTTGGTCTTGTGGAAGATGTAGACTAGCCTCACGTCTATGTAGCCAATGGATTAGGTGCGACCAGTAGTAGAACGTTGACGACGAGCATTAGACGCGCGCACTGACAGCAGGGCCTAGGCAGGTAGGAAGAATCAGTACCTTTATACCAAACCTTTGACTCTGCTAAGGATCCAGGAGGATTTTGGTGGGCGGTGTAACAGCCGGTCGAGGAAAATCCCCCTTCTTCCCTCACGATTCAGTGTTTTTCCCAACATCACTCATTTCCATACACTATTGACTTGTCTTTACGAACTGGTTGTTTCTATGGACCAATTGTTGTTTGTTCGCGCCCAGAGCGCTACTTTGGCACATCCTTGTTCAGGACCTGCGTGAAGCACGTGCTGTTTGCTCACACGCTGCTATGCGGTTTCTCGTTGTTGAGTCCTTGTGATCGTATTATTGAGGTTTGTATATTGTTTATATCATTGTTTATTGTAATAATCTAGTATCGTAGAATATCACGGATAATCGTCTTTTGATTTCGGGATCCGTTGCAAATTTGGCTACGCATTGCTCAAACGTTCGTAACACCCTCTATGAGGTCCTTCAATTTCTTCATTGCACGTGTGTGTCCTTTTTACAGGTCGAGTGCGGTACAGCCATCAATATGCTCTGTTTTTCTGGACCTCAAAATTGGTGGGTCAAATAGAGAAGCCTTTTTCCGGGGTCGGTTATCTTGTTTCCGAGGAAAGTCTCCGACGGCCCGATGAACTTTCAGTAGTGTTCAGATCGGCCGTCGAAAACTGTCAGTGCTGCTCTTGGCAGATCGATCGTTGGTAACGTTGATGTTTTATATTTGACGATCGGCGCAGAGTTTCCTATTTTAATTTGTCTTGATCTGTCGGATAGATCGTAGTCGTTGGCCCTTTGCTCACGCTCGTGCTGTCTACACTTCTCGTCTTTCTCCTGGGCCTGCTGATTAGCCGATGACAGTTGTTGTTCTAGGTCTAATATTCTTAGCTTAAACTGATCGATATTCTTGCAATCCATATTACCCTCAATAATACATGAGCTAGCACTGACAGGACTATGTGTCTTAGCATCAACTAAAAAATCAAAAGTACCCAAAACCCCCCGGCGACTAGCCGTGTTACTTCCTGTCCAAATTATAATTGCTCCTATTCTTTTCTTGTCATGATACCTGTTTTCTTATTTCATATTTATCATCTGAGTATTGTAGGACATCTTTGAGCAAAGCGTAGCCAAATTTGCAACGGATCCCGAAATCATAAGGCGGTTATCCGTGAAATTCTACGATACTAGATTATCAAATTAACAATCGCACGAAGCAGATACAAACCTCATTTCTGCGATCAAAAGTGCTCAGGAAAGTAGAACTAAATTGGAGCTTGCGTAAAAGGAGCACGCGTCACGCAGGTCTAGAATAAGATATGACAGTAGCGAGTTGGACGCGAACAAACAAACGTTGGTTCGTGAAAACATACAGCGCATCAATACAGGCCACTAGTGTAGACGAGTGGGTGGTGTAAAGGAAACATGAAATTGCAGTGATTTCTGGGGATTTTTTACGATCTGTCACTACAGTCACCTTGATCAAGAAAAATTCCGTTTATTTCTCCACTGCTTCATTATCACGTCGAAAGTGTTTCCACTCACTTCCTTTGAAACAATTCCTGTCACGCATAAAACCTCTGACATACCACTACTTTATCAGCCATCAGCCGTTTATATACAATCAGAACTATAGCTCATCGCCGTCATAACATTCCCTCCTAGCTTTTGCTATTAACATTTGGTTTCGAGGCCCTGTCAGTGGCACAATACGCGTGCCACCAACAGCTAAATTGAAAGCTAACCCTTGCCCTAGTGATACAAATAAACTTAACTCATCATACATTACCTTCAATTTCTATCATAGCCCACAGCCGGAACTACTTCCAGATGGCCGATTGCCTCACTAATTCTGAGCCTTAGTTTCCCCCCTAAAATTACAATAGTTGGATCTCTGTTGATACGTTATTCATAACCACCGGCTGAAACACCCCCGGACTGCCAATTCTTCGGTCTCATCTCAAGTCATGCCGGTTGCTTGGGTGACCATCGGCCCACTAGACTCTACTCTCTGATTACCACACAGACTCAACGAATCAAACAGACCGGGCTGGGCCACTTTCAAGGCTGGACGGCCATCGTTCAAACTTATACTCATGCTGGCTGATGCTATGTGCAGCCTGTTACATCGCACGCCACTGCCATTACAGCGGTGTTACCCGGGCTTACAATGCACCGTAACATTTCCACCGGACCGCAAGGCTGATTTCCGACGAAAAACGACTTCACGCACAACCGCAACAATTACTTCCAATATACCCTCCAATCGGTCGTAGTGGTTCCCACATCCTGTCCGAAGTCCTACTATCGCCTCTGCATTTTCAACCTGCTTTCCCGTTTTCGCCAACCAAAGCGATCTTATTCTATTTTTGCCTGCTACCCAACCATTTTTCTCGTGAACAGCCGGTCTCGTCTGGTGAGCCCGCCCACGTTCTGGCCATAGCTCATGACCAGCTGTTAGTGGCAGACATGATCTCTATGAAGGAAAATAACGGTCACTCGCTGTTGGTCGAAACTTGTTTCTAAAGCCCCTTGTTTTATATACAGAAACGTTTATCCTCGCATCCGACTTAATATCCGTAGTAGCCTCGGGTCCGGTCCTCTGCAAACCTTGGCCATATGACTTGAGCACCCGTATTTCACCTCGTTAGATTTTTTTTGCACATCTGCCCCATCTCCTCGTTACGCCTGACTGCCTTCTCAATGAACTCATTTTGAAATCCCCAGCTATGCGTCCAACCATCATTCATGCTTCTTCGACAGCGCATTACATCCCTTGTGAATTATTTTCCTCCATGCTTACTTCAAAATGAAGCTTCGCCCTCTCCATATCGTAATGGAATTACCCAAAGAGGGACAACTAAAATAAACTTCTCCGACCTCACAGGCTCGCTCCTTCTTTAGGTTTCCATACCGCTGCCCACCGGCCAGGGGATTTGTCCATGACATGGGTGAGATACCACTCAGTACGCAGCTGACATTGCTGTTCGATGATTTGAAGCTGGGTTTACTTTCCACGGTGTTCGGATATATTCTTTGGTGGAAATCTCTTCCGGTCTTTTGACATGGATCCTCCAGGCAACCTGCCGGTGTCTCCGTGTATTTCTTTCTACACATCCTAATTTTTCTTTCGTCTCTTGATGAACTATAGCTCAAACCAATTTTTTAATATACTGCATCTTCCCAACACTTTACTACTGCTTTAACCATCAGCTTTGATTTTGACAAACTGTCCCCTGTGCCCTGGTCCCGAAACGGAAACCACTTTGCATCCCCAGCGGAAACAGTTCTCACTTTAGTTAGTATGGACACTGTCCAGTCTCATCTTACCTTCAGTGAAATATACAAACCCGGCCGTTGAAATTTATAAATATCTCCCACTGCCGTTAAAAGCTGTATTCCGTGATTATGCCTTGTGCAAGTGTTTTGATCCCAGTCGAGGAACATACCCTTATTATTTTTAGAAACAATTAGATGGAGATCTTCACGGTCGCGGAGGAGCAAAACGTGTCCATAGTCGCCGTTACGGAGACATGGCTCTCTAAAGATGACCACGTATTGATAGTAAACAAATGGGTTTGCTGTTTACAAACAGGACGTGGAGCGTGACTATGTAGGGGAAGGGTGACCTTCCTAATTAGAGAGGGCACAAACCATCGGGAATCACAGACCACGGTTTGTACTGGAAATATGCAACTGCTCACGGTTACGCTCACACTCCCGAACAGAAGGCTAAATGTGGCCTAGGTATAGGGCCCCGGGTACAAACCGAGTTGGGGATATTCAACTTCTCCAAGTATTTACGTTGCCAATTAAGGAAGCCAATAAGACCCTCATAGTTGAAGACTTCAACCTAACTCACACAGGCTGGGTAGTCGAGATGTGTATCCCGGGAACCCGAGAGGAAGAATATGCACAATGGCTGCATCTGAATGCTCTTTTCCAACACATGAGGGAGGACAGAAGATATAGGACTGGCTGCATGATCTTTTTGATGGCTCTGAAGCCAACACATTCGTCGGTCGCATTAGGTTTCATCTATTGTTGGCTAGTCGCAGACAGGCCGGCGCAATTTCTTGAGGTTGAGCTCCATACATCCGTGTCTTAGAGTTTCATCTCGAGATTATCCGACATTATCGGTATATGATAAAGAGGCCTCGGTGTGAACAGAACGCGTAGATAGATTAGGGAATGTAGAGGGAAAAAGGCTTGCCGACTAAGCGAAAAGTGCACAGTAAAATGAAGACTGAGAATTCTGGATGAAGAGTCGTGATGGCTACAAGATGCTCGAAACATCGTGGAGTTCAGTGTGTGGAGTAATCCGTGTAAATGTATGTTTGGCTCAAAGCTTATATCAGCTTGAACACAGTTTGGGTGATAATACAGATATGAGGTCCGGAAAACAAGGTTATTTCTACAAACGATCAAAAAGTGCTTGTTTCGAAGTTTCCCCTTCTTCACAAACAATGTCTAGTCATGTGCTAAATTGGGGCTTCGACGCACTAACTATACTGAAGATCGTGAACACCGTATAAATTAAATTAACATTGGAGACGGCGTGAAGGGATGGGACTTACAAGAAATTGCACGAGGGAGAGTGAATAAGTTCAGTTTCATTTGTCATTGAAAGGCTTGTTTAGAGCTTGGTAAGTCCCGTCCACGCTGCAACAGCCGGTCGTGGAAAATCCCCCTTCTTCCCTCGCGATTCAGTGTTTTTCCTAACATCACTCATTTGCCTACACTATTGACTAGTCTTCACGAACTGGTTGTTTCTATGGACCAACTGTTGTTTGTTCGCGCCCAGAGCGCTACTTTGGCACATCCTTGTTCAGGACCTGCGTGACGCACGTGCTGTTTGCTCACACGCTGCTATGCGGTTTCTCGTTGTTGAGTCCTTGTGATCGTATTATTGAGGTTTGTATATTGTTTATGTCATTGTTTATTGTAATAATCTAGTATCGTAGAATATCGCGGGTAATCGTCTTTTGATTTCGGGAGCCATATAAACAACCAGTTTGTAAAGACAAGTCAATAGTGTATGCAAATGAGTGATGTTGGGAAAAACACTGAATCGCGAGGGAAGAAGGGGGATTTTCCACGACCGGCTGTTACACCCCGTAACCCCATCAGACAGGTGACAGTTTTCGTTGTTTGCCTTCTGTTAACGTCGCCGAATGCCCCTTGCATATATAGAAGTTGCGGAGCTTAGGTCACACACACATGCTACATTTTACTCGTTTCCTTGCCACACAGTCTTTTGTCGACATTGCAGAAAGTCTTCCTTTGATGTGTAGTCATACTTGTGATTTCATTGTACACCCCGGCACACACACACACTCACACACACTCAAGCACATACATCCAGGACAGGACGGCTCTTTACAAGGACAGCATCTATGTGGCCCCTTCACGCACGCCATCGGTCATTTGGTCTTGTGGAAGATGTAGACTAGCCTCACGTCTATGTAGCCAATGGGTTAGGTGCGACCAGTAGTAGAACGTTGACGACCAGCGTTAGGCGTGCGCACTGACAGCAGGGCCTAGGCAGGTAGGAAGAATCAGTACCTTTATACCAAACCTTTGACTCTGCTAAGGATCTAGGAGGATTTTGGTGGGCAGTGTAACAGCCGGTCGTGGAAAATCCCCCTTCTTCCCTCGCGATTCAGTGTTTTTCCTAACATCACTCATTTCCATACACTATTGACTTGTCTTTACGAACTGGTTGTTTCTATGGACCAATTGTTGTTTGTTCGCGCCCAGAGCGCTACTTTGGCACATCCTTTTTCAGGACCTGCGTGAAGCACGTGCTGTTTGCTCACACGCTGCTATGCGGTTTCTCGTTGTTGAGTCCTTGTGATCGTATTATTGAGGTTTGTATATTGTTTATATCATTGTTTATTGTAATAATCTAGTATCGTAGAATATCGCGGATAATCGTCTTTTGATTTCGGGATCCGTTGCAAATTTGGCTACTCATTGCCCAAAAGTGTGTTACAATACTCAACAGATAAGTTTGGAACGAGAAAAGCACGAAAAATGCCAAGAAAAGGATCAGGGACATTGGATTCCGGACAAGAAGTAACACGGCAAGTCTCTGAAGAGGTTTTGGGAAGCAGAGAAGAAGTGTACATATAAAGAGCGAGAGCATGAGACCAGTGACTTCGACACTTCCTATAGATTAGGGTGCAATAAGGTAGGGAACCCCACGCCGGTCGCCGACTACAAACCACCATCGATAGATTTGACAACAGTGGAACTGACGGTTTTCGACGGACGAGCTGAGCAACACTGCAGGTTTGTCAAGCAGATCGAGACGTTTGTCGAAAATAAGGTAACCGACCCTGGGCAAAGGATTCTCTATCTTACTCACTACTGCCGAGGCCGAGCAAGAGAAGCTATCGACGGGTGCACCATGCTCGACCCAGAACAAGGCTACACAAGGGCAAGGAAGATTCTAAGGGACTTGTTTGGCCAACCGTTCAAAGTAGCCCGTAACCTAATAGAGGGCGTGATGGTAGAGGCAAAGAGAACCAAGGGCGACGTCTACACAATGGCCGACCTGGTGAATAAGATGCAGAACTGCTCAATAGCCCTCGACCATTTAGGTTACAGGGCTGACCTAGATGCCATGCACACTTTGGAAGGCATAGTCCGTCACCTCTCTCCCGAACTACAGGGTCGGTGGGCGGAAGAAGCAGAACGGATAAGCCGAAGCGACAGAGAAGCCAACTTCGAAGACCTGACCGAATACTTGGACAGGCAAACGAAGATAGCTGACAGCAGATTCGGCCGACCCAGCCGGGACAGCAACCGGGCAAACAAGCCCAGTACTAGCCAAGCTCAAACCCCTGCACTGGAACATCGAAAATACCAGCCTTGTACCAATACACATGTCATTTCACGCGATGCTACGGCGCAACCCAATTGCAGATCCTATGGTACTAGCCATGGCCTACCAGAATGCCCCAAGTTCGGCAACGCCACAATAGACGAACGGTGGGGAGTGGCGAGGATGGCAAGAGCATGTTTTATTTGTCTCAACACCACGCACCGGGCAGCAGCCTGTAGGACAGGGAACCGATGTGGTTACGAGGGCTGCACGAACAGACACCATCGGCTGCTCATCAGGCGAGAGTAACCTTACCCGAGGCGAGTACCAAGCCCAGTGTGATTTGTTCAACTTCGCGGTCTGCCAGCAAACCGGTACGTTTAGGCGAAGTGGCCGTGGGAGTAGTGACCCCAACGGGGTTGATCAAAGCGTTGGCTTTCGTCGTTAGTGGATCTGGCACTACTCTAGTGAGAGAGCGGTTTGCCGACAAACACCGGCTCGCTAAACGTACGACGTCGTTGGCAGTGAGCACGGTGGGCGGAACACAGGTAATGACCGCCGGTAGATTGAGGCTGCAACTCATCTCTCTAGACACTAACGAGGAAATTGAACCAACGGATGCATTCACGTAAGAGGATCTCCCCATGCGAGCACCAAGGTCGGTGAACGCAATCTTGACTAGGTGGCCCCACCTGCAGGATATACCCGTTGTAGACTGGGATGATGATGAAGTGGATCTCCTCATCGGCTGCGACGTGCCAGAGGCGCATTGGGTGCTTGACCAGAGAGTGGGCGACCGCTAGGCACCTCATGCCGTACGCACGGCTCTGGGATGGATGTTATACGGTCCAGTAGGTGTACGTGGTTCCGTGAATTACTTATACGCCGAAACGGACCGCATAGAGTATCATCTGCAACGGCTGTATGAAAAGGAGTTTCATGACATTGGAGACGAAAGACCATCGTTGTCTCAAGAGGATCACTTCGCTCTACAAACGGTGCTGCAAGGCACTAGAGGCCTCAAAAACAGTTCGAGGTTACCCTCTCATGGCGCACATCTGCAGACCCGTGGACTGATTACAAAAATTATGTTCTCCAACGATTACTACGACTAAAAGAACGCTTCATTCGAGACCAGAATCTGTGGGAACGATACGCGGATTTGATGAAGCGAAACGAGGCCCTCGGTTACGTTGGAAAGGTGCCTGTTAACACCGACAAAAAAGGGGTATCTGGTATCTACCTCACCACCCGACCATCAACCCAAAGAAACCCGAAACATTGCGGATGGTTTTCGACTGTGCGGCCAAGTTCCAGGGCAAGCCGCTAAACGATCGCCTACTACAAGGACCTGACTGGACAACACCACTGATCGACGTTTTGTGCCGTTTCAGAGTGGGTAAAGTGGCTTTGTCTGCCGACATTAGGGAAATGTTTCATCAGGTGAAAATACCAGTAGAAGAACAAGATGCGTTGCGTTTCCTGTGGCGGGAAGGGAGCGACCGGGACAATGCAGTGGTGAATTATAGGATGACCGTCCACCCCTTCGGAGCCATATCGTCACCATTTTGTGCAAACTACGCCCTCCGAGAATCAGCGAACAAACATGGCGATCTAGTACATCGGACGGTGGTAGAAAGCGCCAGCAGGAACTTCTACCTCGACGACTACCTTCGGTCCTTCGATGATGTGGAATCAGCTCTAGAGCAGTTCAGGGGTCTGACGAGATTGCTGGAAGAGGGCGGCTTCCATCTAACTAAATGGATGTCGAACGTTTCAGAAGTGCTGAAGGTCATCCCGTATCACGAAAAGGCCGAAAGGGTAAGAGATTTGAACGGCTCTCTACTTCTTATTGAGCGCTCTTTAGGAATACAATGGGACGCGGAAACGGACGATTTTGTTTTCGAGCTCAACGTTCCCGAGCTGCCAATAACCCGTCGTGGCATACTATCTGCCGTCTCAAGTTTGTTCGACTCGCTCGGTTTCGTCTCACCATGGCTGCCACCCGGAAAGATCTTGCTGCAGCGGCTGTGCCGTAAGAAAGTTGATTGGGACCAGTCACTGGACCGAGGGGACCGGCTGAACTGGGAGGAATTTGTGAACACCTTCAAGAAATTAGGGGACATAAGAATCCCACGATGTTTGACTCCTGGCCATACGACACGCACTGGAGAACTACATGCCTTTTCCGATGCATCCGAAGTCGGTTATGGAGCTGTGGTGTACGGACGATGGTGCGCAGGAGATGGACAATATACCACGAGGATCCTGTTCGCCAAAGCCCGCGTTGCTCCACTGAAGTCAGTCTCAATCCCACGCCTTGAACTCAGCGCAGCCGTGTTGGCAGTCAGGGTGGTGCAAGCTGTGAAGAGATGTTTCGATCTCTACATTTGGTCGGTGAGCTTCTGGACGGATTCGACGTTTGTCCGGAGCCGGTTTAGTACTTCCGTTGCTAACCGACTCACGATTATCCGCGATGAATCAGCCACGCACCAGTGGGATCATGTCAGGTCTGGCAATAATCCAGCCGACCTGTGCTCCCGAGGTGCGAACAACTTCAGGCAACTAGACACGTGGACGAGAGGGCCGAACTTCCTGCAATTGCCCAAACAGGACTGGCCCGTGTTCGAATTAAAAAACCCTACGAAAGTGGAACTGGAAATCAAAGGCGTAGTGATAACGGCCACCGTCGTCGAAGCGACATCCATTCTATCACGACTGGTCAGGTTTTCTTCATGGATGAAGACGCTTCGTTCGCTAGTTTGGTTAACCAGGTTCAAGAGAAATTTACTAGTCATGAAAGGGCTACGGCCCTCAGGCCGGATACGAGTCGGCCCGACAAGTCCCAATGAGCTACAAGCGCCAGAGTACGATATTTTCAGAATGATACAACGCGAAGCTTTCGCCCGAGAACTCAAGAGGGCGGAAGAAGTGGGACCGAGCAATGAATACATACCATCTCCAAGAGGCGAATTGAAGTGTTTAAACCCCAAACTCATCGACGTACTGCTGCGGGTGGATGGTAGGCTGACCAACGCCCACCTGAGCTTCGACACAAAGCGTCCTATACCGCTGCCTGCGAGATAACCTGTAGTAGAGCTAATGATCCAACACGTCCACGCCGTGGAGGGACATGCTGAGGAAAGACATGTGACGAGCGTCATCCGAAAGCGCCCTTGGTTGCTCAGAGGACGATAGACTGTAAAACGCGTAATCCGACGTTGTGTGCAATGTAGGAGACGCAATGCCACGGCGGGCAAACAACTCATGGCCCCACTACCAGAATGCAGGGTGACTACGGGCTGGTGGCCGTTCAGTGACACCGGGTTGGACTATTTCGGGCCCTTGTGGATCAAGTGCGGGAAAAGATTAGAAAAGCGATACGGATGTATCATGACGTGCATGAAATCACGTGCGGTACACCTAGAAGTCGCACATTCGATGACGATTGATTCGTTTCTACGGGCCTTGCAAAGATTTATCAACCGAAGAGATGTACCGGCCGATATATACTGAGATAATGGATCGAACTTTGTGGGCGCTCACCGGGAATTGCAGCGTTGGCACAAGAACATAAACAGGGACGAACTGCAGAATCGAACCGTGGCCTACGGCATACGATGGCATTTCAACCCCCCACAGGCCAGCCACCGAGGCGGCATATGGGAACGCATGATCCGGTCCGCCAGACGGATATTGCTGTCAATCATGGAGCAGCAGCCGCCCGACGACGAGACGCTGAACACCGTCATGACTGAGGTGGGGAGAATCCTGAACAACCGCCCCCTGGTCCCAGTAATGAACGGCGACCCCACCCACCTGGCGCTCACCCCGAACGACACTTTGACGTTAAGGTCGAACGAGGGTTTCCAAGGGCCGGTAAACCTTCGTAGGAGCAACCTCCCCGGATGGAAGCAGGCGAATTATCTACCCAAGGTTTTCTGGAGGCGATGGCTGCGGGAGCACCTACCGGCTTTGCAGACTCAACAGAAGTGGCTGGCCAAAACAAGACCATTCAAAGTTGGGGACGTGGTTATGATTGCCGACGAACGCGCACATTTCAGCGATTGATCTTTGGGAGTAGTTACGGAAACCATCAAAAGCACTGACGGAATGATAAGAACGATGAAGGTGAAGACAGCTAACGGATGCTCATTCGTGACATACGCAGTATTAACCTACTCGAGAGCGACGGCGAAGGAGCTGATAACCCCGAGGCCCAGTAGACCTTTTCACACTAGTCATCGAGGTGGATAAAACGACACCTTGACTTCACATATATATCAGGTTGTCTCGTTTTCTTCCTTTTTCCATCTTTTAGGCCTGTTTTTACTTAGCTCCTAGCAGTAATATTTATCTACTCCGAAGCGTCAAATAGTCCGTGGCGATAACTGCTACACACCACCGTGGGTCCACAACTTATTACCGTGAAAAATCAACATAACCCAATAATAGGAAATCTAGACCTTTATCTGCCACAAATCACCCCTTGGTAGCCCATCTATAAAATACTCAGCGATTGCTGGCTGAATCAACCCTTTTAGTTATGGTTTCCTCCTTGGCTAAAACTCTAACCCCTCTTCGTCCAAACAGTGAAACCACCTGGTCAACCCTGTTTGCAAACACCCTAGGTGACTTCCTATAGAATATCATCTCCGTTCTGTATCTAGGCTCCTTGCAGTTGCTAAATTTTCAATAAAACTAGTTGGTTATCCGAAGCCTGCAGTCACAATGCGCAATTCCAAAAGAAACATACCGGCCGTTAAGATTTTGCCACGCGTAGCCGTACGTCTCCCAATCACTACGCCATGCTCCGTCTCATTAACGAACATCCATGATGACGCAAACAGCAAGATTGACAGCCTCTTACAACACGTTAGCTCGCTCGAATCGCGGATTGAAGCTCTTGACGGAGCCACCAGAATTCTGACACCACTGGCTCAACTCCTCGAGCCCTCTATGGTAACTGCGGACTGTAACTTAGTTGCCACGTTTAACTTCATTGACAGCATATCTGCAGAGGTTTTAAAACGAATACGAAACTCGAAATACGCCATTGTATTTAGCATTCCCAATAGGGCCCCACTCAACATGGTCAGCAGTACCTTTCTGAAGGCCGCTAACATGGAACGTGTGATATGCCGTAGCAGCAGACTACGCAAACAAACACAACGACACCAATGCCCTCTACTTTTCCAATTTCCGGACTCACTGACAGCCAGCGAGTTCATTCATAAACAAACAGTTATTGCTATTAATTCGCCATACAAGAACATTCGAATAGCCCCCCACAAAACGCCACTACAAAGAGAAGTGCTGAGAAAGTCGAACTCCCACAAACATCCAAGGCAAGAATCCGCCAAAAATACACCTAACCCCGTAATTCCCCTAACCTACTCTATGAAACCAGCGTCTACCAGCCAACGACTGTCTGATGTAGACCTTGAGGCAACGCCTGGGCCTTCTCCAAATCCACCAGTCTCCAAGCGCCCTAGGCTCGTCAGTGGTGTCGCAGATGCCTGGGACTCGAATCCACTGAGTCCTGCCAGACAGCTTAGCTCTGTGCATCAGAAGCAGCTACCTAAGTCGCGTAGCCTCCCTGACCTAACAACTTTGCATCACTCTCCCAAGGCGACACACAAATCAAAGTATGGTCGTTCTTGTCCACACCACATAGCCGTGACTAGAACCCATCCGCGTGACCGCACCATACC
This sequence comes from Fasciola hepatica, assembly GCA_948099385.1. Taxonomy (NCBI): domain Eukaryota; kingdom Metazoa; phylum Platyhelminthes; class Trematoda; order Plagiorchiida; family Fasciolidae; genus Fasciola; species Fasciola hepatica. The sequence continues at coordinate 9,163,803 of CANUEZ040000027.1, read as the reverse complement.
ATTTCCAGGTCATTTTCGTTCGAATCAAACCTGTCAGACTTCAGGGCATACACCCGTAAACAAGCTGCCAGGAAGTAGCGCACCTAAGGACACAACCTCACTGTTGCAACCTAACTTATCACCAATGGGCCGAAAGTTGGTAACGATCTACACTCAGCCCCCAACGCAGAGTGTCGATAGCAACGGTAACACATGGCCGCAAATCCAGAATTCGGCAAACCACACTCCATCACTACTGAAGGCCTCAACATTTAGTTCATTAGGCAACGACAGCCTTATATCACCAGGCTGCACCCCTAATGTTATGCAAAGATTAGAAGCGAACAGACACCCTTGTGAGATGTCACTAATGCCGGGACCTGCAGTTTCTGTTCCCAAAATAGATAGTTTCTCAAACCGTAATTCCTCCCAGCGAAACCCCAGCTCTACGCGCATATATACGGACGATGCTCGCAAAGCACCTCATAGCTATTATTCAAAGCTGCATCTGCCCAGCTCTTCATTTACTAACTTTTCCGTGCCGTCACCGTTTATCCCGCTAGTTCCTTTACCATACCAAAATTTTCGTTTTGCTCCACCATAGTCGTTTTACTCGCAGGATACATCCACAAACCCCCTCCGAGTAAATTTTCCTCACCCTGTGGCATACAACCCCACAATCTTTCGTCTCTTCTAGCCCCGATGAACCACTTTTCAATACCGGCACCTTACCAGTCGTTCACACCTTCGGTAGCACACCGAACTCCGAAGACCAACTACGCAACACTGCGTATTACCAATACCTCCTTCGTTAATGGCCTCCATATACCCCCCCTACCAACCGCCGATTCCTATCCTACCCCACCCGGGCAAGTCGCATCGATGGGCGGCGAAGCCACCCCAAACTCTTTTAGTCCCTACCATCTGAGGCCTGCTCTTACCACAAAACAGCAACCAATACCAAGGTTGTCACGTGGGAAAGCCAAAACCTTCCATAACCACGTATTCTATCACTGCACTGGGGCATCGAACGATCCCAACGAATCAGGACAAGTGGCAGGACTACTTCGTCTAAGGTCTTTTTCACCCCGTAATAACCCTAAATTAATTACTTCCGGTTCGTCTGCGGCTGGTTCTTCCGAAGCCATCGCGGAGGCATCCAATGCTCACTTTTCCTCCTCTTCGGTAATAGCTCCAACTCACGCCCCTCACCGTGCACTTCCTCCAACCAACAACTCCCATACGTTACCTGACCCTGACACTCTCTTCCACTTGAGTGGGTTGTCATTCATCTTATTTAACTCGCGATCCACCTTAAATAAGCTTCATCACTTAAAAAATTATGTCATAACCTCCAGTCCTGACATCATCTTTATTACTGAAACCTGGCTCACCGAACACACCAGCACAAGCGAAATTATGCTTGAAGGGTACAAGGTTTTTAGGGTAAATAGGATCGACAGACGCGGAGGTGGGTGCCTTGTGTACGTACAGCACACCCTTTCAGTAGTCCCCATCAGACATGCCACACTCGACTCGATTCCGGATTCTCTATGGCTCACAATTCGGTTTTCATCTGTAGTCATGCACATTGGTTGTATCTATCGCCCGCCCTCATCTACTATTGCAGACTTAACTTCTTTAATTGAAGCCCTTGATTGCCTTTCACTACTACCTTCGGCAGCGAAAATCATAGCCGGTGAGTTTAACTGGCCTAAAATATCCCGGAGAAACCTCACGGCACCTCCCAACTTAATAGACTTTGTGTCCCACACTCACATTGGGGGTTGGGTGCAACACGTTAAAACCCCTACTAGAAACGCCAACATACTAGATCTTATATTCACCTATAGCGTTTCTCACTTTTCGGTTTCCGTTCTGAATAAATTTCCGGGTAGCGACCATAAGATAGTGGCCGGTAATCTTTCATTCCATCCTTATCCATCAGACTATCTGACCCCAGTCAACAATCCCTTCCGTTTAAATTGGAACCCTCTGCCCAATCCCATCCGTAATCAAGATTGGAGCAGTTTTTTTCTAATGGCTGAACCCCAACAAGCGGCTGATCACTTTTACTTTAACATGGGAAACTGCCTCCTGAAACTTAGCCCAATATCCCAAAACTCCTCCCTTAGGAAGTCCAAGCTAGCATCCCTCCAACAAAAGTACCTTAAGATGCAAAGGCTTTACCTCCAAAACCACGACTTCTCTCTTTTAATAAGGCTAGAGCGTCTTACTGATATTATGCGGGACCTTAAGGAAAAACAGCTCCGCAACGAAGAATCCAAAGCCCTAAGGCATCCCAATAAAGCACTGAAACCCCCACTCCCACACAAATCTAGGAATTCGGCAACGGATACTATGATCCAATATTTTGTGTTACCGAATAAAAGTTCGGCCACCTCCCCTTCTGATATTGCTCAGGCCTTCAACCATCACTTCGCCAATTCCATGGCCCCGCATCAGACACAGCACCCCCAAATCCCCTGGCTATTACCAGCTCTTCCTTATCTACCCTAACCTTTGAAGTAAACGTCATTTCCAGGCTCATTTCACGCTCTAAAGCATCTGCGCGTCCTGGACCAGACGGGTTGCCCCCAGCTGCAATCATTAACGGTGGATCGGACCTTCCACTTTTACTACTGAACCTGTTCACTTTCCACTCAAATTTATAGAGGTCCAATTTGGCGAAACAATTGTTTTTCAGTAATTCATTCTCAAGCCGTTTACAAATTACATGGGAGACGCTAAGCAAGAATCATGCGGATAGACATGGAGTAAGCACCAATCATGGGTAGGGGTTTGTCAACAGTCATATTGTCCTTGTCATTTGGTTGGTTTATCTAACTTACGCCCTGTGAGCGATAGGACAACAGATTTACTCGGCCTCGGTCGATCCCAGGCCATGGAAGTTGGAGTGCCTGGACCAAACGCTTTTGGGCGCAAAGGTCGGGGGTCAGCTTCCTGATTCCGATTGCCTCAGCTATCGCTAGAGTGCGCAAATGCACACCCTTGCATTTGCTTGGGGGGACTCGATACACAACTTTGAAAGCCGTGTTTGGGTTCACCTGATGTCCGGTGTCAACTAGGTGTGCTAAGATCGCGCTGTTTATCGATCCAGTCTGTCCTTGGCTTAGTCAGCGTGGGTGATGCTCTTGGATCCGAGTGGATAGCTGTTGTGCCGTTCGACCTACGTAAGTTAGATAAACCAATCAAATGACAAGGACAATATGACTGTTGACAAACCCCTACCCATGATTGGTGCTTACTCCATGTCTATCCGCATGATCCTTGCTTAGCGTCTCCCATGTAATTTGTAAACGGCTTGAGAATGAATTACTGAAAAACAATTGTTTCGCCAAATTGGACTTCTATGATATACAATGGGTATTTTCCAGACACTCAAATTTAGTTTGGTACCGTCAAACTGGAAGCTCTCAGTCATCATTCCACGACATAAAAAGGACCTGTCCACGAACTTGTTAATTACCGTCCCATCAACCGTACCCCTATCTTTTCCAGAATAATGGAAACGATTATTAGAGATGACATTACCACCCATCTTCTCGCTTCTAACCTTCTTAGCGATAGGCAGCACGGGTTCCTCAAATCGCGATCATGCGCCACATGTCAGTTTGATTTCCTGAACCTAGTCACTAAGGCTGTTGATAGCTGGCAGGCAGAAGTAGTTGTCTACCTAGATCTGTCGAAGGCTTTCGACCGTGTTCCACACCTGCATCTTATCTCCAAATTGGGTTCATTCGGCATTGGTGACCCGCTACTTTCTTGGCTGAAATCTTATCTTGCTCACCGTTCGCAAGTGGTCCTCGCCAACGGGCATACTTCTAAACCGAAACCTGTTACAAGTGGCGTTATACAGGGAAGCGTACTGGGTCCTCTCCTATTTCTGATGTACATTATTGACGCATTGGATCTAGTACACCATGACACGCCGTTCTTGTTTGCAGACGATATAAAAATAGTTTAATCTTTCAATTCCAATGATGCTACCCATACTCTTTGCAACATTTCCGCTGACCTCGCAGCACTTGGCCGCTGGTGCCACACCTGGAGGGTGAGCTTTTCCACTGATAAGTGCGAGGTCCCAACCTACAAGTTCCAATTTCCCCCTGGATCCTTAACTCTTGGTGGGTCCCCAATAGCCAGTCGACCTACTATCCTCGATTTGGGCCTCAACTATTCCTGCTCTCTCAACTTTTCTGAGCACGCTGCCATCCAAGCGGCCAAGGCTAGAAGAAGTGTGGCCCTGCTCTTCCGCTCCTTTCGTCTCCGGGACAGCATCATCAGCATCTACAAATCACACATCAGGCCTTTACTCGAATACTGCCCAATAATATTTTCTAACATGACGAAATTCGACAGAGTTGCGATTGGAAGCATACAAAGGCGTTTCACCAAACAACTACTTGGTTGGTCCACGTCTTTAAGCTATAGAGAACGATGCCGAAATCTAAATCTTGACCCACTCTGGCTCCGCCGCTTAAGACTAAACTTAGTCTTTTTGTATAACCTGCTCCATAACCGGTTTTTTTCCTTTGACCCAGTAAGCTTCTCCCTTGAAACCCCTCACTCACTTCGGCACAGGCCCTTTACTGTCCCTTCTAGTATAGCTGAATCGGCCATACCGTCGCGTTTTCTCCTTTCTGTCTACTCCAAAGTCTGGAACAAGTCGCCCATCACCCTTCGAGCTTCACAAACCAAATCCCAGTTTCTGTCGGCACTCATCCCATATCTCAGCGTCACCCGTGCACTACAGTTATCTAATATGTGCATGGCAGAAGAAATAGCTTACGAGAGGGGCCTCGACTTCTAAGACCAACCCCTGTAATTCAAATCTCGCAAATCGAGCAACGCGTAGCCAATTCAAACGAATCCCAAAACCAGAACAAGATTGATTCGTAGTTTCTACGGTACTAAATTGAAATGCACAAAGGATACAAATATATACGAACCTCAAGTATGCGGCCAAATAGACTTCACAGTAAAACCCAAAGGTCCAAAGCCCCGTGGCTCAAGCACGACAGTCAGAAACGGTTCAAGGCCAAATTCAAATGTCTCACATGGATAAACAAACGTGAAAATGTGTGGTGTATGAGCGAGCTTTCCAAGATAATGTTAAATATAGTCAAATTCACAAAGCACGTTGAACATTTAGAAGGATTTTCAGTATTCGTTCGTTACACCGCCGGCCAAAATCCTTCCGCGAAAATGGTTGTCTAAGGTTCAGGAAGGGGTCATGATTCTCACCCTATCTACCTTTAACTTATTGTCAGTGCCTGTGGATACTAACTTCCTGTGTTATCTGGACGTGAAACAGGTTTTTGCCGTAGTCATCATCGCACAATCCATAAGGAATCAATTCCAAATCCCGCTGCACAACTTGAGATTGACATATTCATCAGGAAACCGGCGCATATAGTCAGACGCACGATGAAGATGAAGGCTTCGCAGAGTGAAGTGTTTCGCCGCACGAAATAAGTCTAAGCATCACAAGCAGTAACCCATTGCAGCAACTGATTAGACTAATTTTGTTTACAAGCTTGAGCGCAGAAGTTGAACGCAGGTGCAACGCCTAATGAGATATCGCGTAAAATTGACAGGTCACGAACCAATGGAATTACATAAAATTAACGCACCAAATCTTCCGAAAGAAATGAAAACCGGTTTCTGATTATGAATAAATTTCGAAAACAAGTGTACGGCGGACAGTATCGAAATACACATGAACACGGAGATTGATCGAATACTGGCATCTATCAGAGTATTTCAAAGTTTTTCTGTGCACAAAATATGTGACAATCAATATTGTATAAAATGTAAATAAATGTTCTTCTTTAAAGATAATAATAGTTTCACAATGTGCTCGCAGCTAGTATGCCTCACCTGAACTGTTCAAGTGAAATACTGGTGAATTTCTCCTCTTCACCTATGTGCACGCTAGATAGAAACTGGAACTAAGTATATTTGCAACCTTTCAGAAAAAATGGGTCCAGTTGATTAGTTGTAGGGCATGAAATGCAATAAAGTGCTGAGTAACTCGGAGCGAGGCGATCTGCGAGCTACTTTGTCTTTTGTATGTGGTTTCGAGCTCGAATCATCAACATTTTCCTCGCTGTTTCCTGCTACGAGTGGATTAACTCTCTGATGTCTCGAACACGTTCTTCGTTTCTTCCGTTTCCTGTGATGTAACACAACTGTAGGATCTGTCCAATAGGCAAGGCTCAGTTCGGCGGTGGTGCAGTTCTCTTTTAGCATTCGTGCTACCTTAAAACCCAATACCAGTGCAGTCGTTTTGAGCTCGTTTAGGGATACTGACTTCAGCTCAGCAATTTTTGTTTTGGCAAAGGGTACTTTGTTTCGCCGCCGGCCATGCAGTTCCACCCAGGTACCGTACACTGTCACTGGGTCGGCAAATTTCAAGCTGCTTTGGGTGACCTGCTGGTGTCCTTTTTTGAGATATTTCAAAAGCCTCCGGGCAACTTCTCCTTTTCTCAATAAGTGACTTGACGGTGGTCTCTCGGGTATAGCAACTTCATGTTGCCCACTGTGAAGTCTCGTCTTTGAATTCGCCATCGAAAGCGCCGACTGATCCTTCGAGTGAACTTCGCTTTCCTGAGATGGACCGTTGGATTCAATATCGAAAGGCTGATCGTGTTCTACAGAGGCACTTCTCTCAGCAACATTTGAGCAATTTATTGATGCCGATTGTTGAAGTTCGCTCGTCAGGGGTCCGAGAAGTGTCCAGCCTAGTATCGTTCGCGTAGCGAATGGTTTTTTTCGATTGCTTATGCTCTGTTCAAGCACCCAGTGAGCCTCTGGTACATTGCATCCAATTAGTATGTCGACGTGGGGGCTAGAAACTTCTTCGAACTCTATGTCCCTGAGATGAGACCATCTCTTGGCGATCGATCTAACAGAGTCGACTGGTCTCATTGGCAAGCTGTCTATTGCAAAAGCTTCCGGAATTTCTACGGTCCCCTCATCAGATAAAGACGTTAACTGCAGGGTCAGCCTCTTAGAATTGCTAACATGACCCCCTGCAAGCGTGCTGATAGTGAGCGAGGTAGGTTCGCCTACTAGTTCACAGCTTTCTACAAGCTCGCGAGTAATCAGCGAGGTATCCGACCCCGTGTCCAAAAATGCATTGACCCTCCTCAGTCCTTTAGGTGTCACGATACCGACAGGTACGATGCCTAATCTTTCCGGTTTGAAATCATCATGTCCCGTTGAACAGACAATTTTGGGTTCATCTGGCTGAATAGGTCTATTGTTGAGAAGGCCATGCAGTAACGAGTGATGATTACCCAAGCATCCGTCTTGGTTGCATTTCACTCTTAAGCTGCATTCAGAGGCTCGATGAGAGTTGTTCAAACACATAAAGCAGGAGCCAATCCTTTTTACTGCGCACCACCGATCGGGTACACTCATCCCATGAAAGGTCGGACAATCTGGTAACCGATGCAGGGAGTTGCATAGCTTGCATTCAGCTGACCTCTCGGGTTCTTGACTTATCATGTGCATGTTAGCCAAAGACTGGGTTTGGTTACAGTCCTTCTCCACAATTCGAGATGTTGGTTCCCTTCGCGCCAGTCTGCAACTTTCGCGTACGATTTGTCCAAATCGGCTGTTGGCGATACGGGATTGACGACCTATGAACTCCGTCAAATCGTTGAACGTAGATTCCCGCTCAAACATATTTATTTTTTCAGCTTCCTCTGCCCATCGGCTCTGTAAATCAATAGATAGACATCGGACAATGCATTCCTGTGTGTGCAATGCATTCAGATCAGACTGGTATCCTAAGTGCTCCAGTGCTATACTGCAATTCTGCATTTTTATCACCAAACTCGACAGTGATTCAGCCTTGCCCTCAGTCCTTTTCGCCTCTAATAAAACACTATCAATTAGGCTTCTAGCCACCTTGAATGGTTGTCCAAACAAATCTTTCAGGATTCTGCGCGCCCTGATGTACCCCATCGGTGGATCAAGCATCGCGCAGCCTTCGAAAGCACTTTTGGCTCTCCCACGACAGTAATGTAATAAATACAAAAACCTTTGACCAGGATCTGCAACTTTGCACTCAACAAAATTTTCGAACTGTTTCATGAATATACAGTATTGCTCGGGGTGCCCGTCGAAGTGGGACAGCTCCACTCTCGGCAGGTCAAGAGCCAAAACCTCGGTAGTTTCAGGCTGTCTCAAGGGTTTATATTCGTCGATCACAGTGCCTTTTCGATGTTGACATTGTGAACTACGTGGACTCTTTGCTGGCTCTCTGAGACCAGTTCCTTGTGTAAGGGGCTCTGCTTCCTTTCTGGCTAACCGCAGCTCGTTTTCTAATTCTATTACTCTCATTCTATAAGTACTAATATCGTCAAACGCATCGCGGTTAGAAATATATGACCTGGCACTGACAGAGCTAGTAAACTTAGTATTATCTAGAGAATCAATAACACCCGAACCATCCCCAGAGACTTGCCGAGTTATTTCCTGTTGTCTCAAAATGTCCTTGCTTCCTCGTCTGGGCATTTCCAATGAGTTTTCTTGTCCAGGTTCCACTTGAGTACTGTAATTCAAATCTCGCAAATCGAGCAACGCGTAGCCAATTCAAACGAATCCCAAAACCAGAACAAGATTGATTCGTAGTTTCTACGGTACTAAATTGAAATGCACAAAGGATACAAATATATACGAACCTCAAGTATGCGGCCAAATAGACTTCACAGTAAAACCCAAAGGTCCAAAGCCCCGTGGCTCAAGCACGACAGTCAGAAACGGTTCAAGGCCAAATTCAAATGTCTCACATGGATAAACAAACGTGAAAATGTGTGGTGTATGAGCGAGCTTTCCAAGATAATGTTGAATATAGTCAAATTCACAAAGCACGTTGAACATTTAGAAGGATTTTCAGTATTCATTCGTTACAACCCCTTCTCCGACCCTGCTCCCTTCAATTAAGGACACAATCAACGATGGACAGTTTCATCTATCTGACTGAGTTCTCAACGTTAGACGGTCTATGGCCATTTCCTTAATGAACCAAACAAATGGAAATGCCACTAATTTCAACCACTCTTCTTCCACCTAACCCCGTAATTTCTGTCACTCTTATGCCTCGTCCCTTACTGGTTTTTATATGCCTCCATTAACCGTTGATCCGCAGCAGGGGCACACCCTGACTGTTGCTTTTTATCTGCTCTCCTTTCCCACGTAACCCCCCCCTTCTTAGCCCTTTTTCAACTCCTGTCATGTTAATTTCCACATTTTCAAGGGTTTTGTATGTTTATTCCATCACATGTAAACAGCTGATTATGCACTTAGCAGGTCTCGGACGTCTCCGAAATAAACCGTTATTATCATTCTTTATTACATCATCATAACCCACAGCTGGAAACACGCCCAGACCGCAATCTCCCTTTATTTCAGGTTCGTTGTCTCCCACTATCTCAGTCGCAAAACTGGCGAACCAAGGATGCCACTTTGACTCGTACGGACAGAGACTCAAGTGGAACCTACCATAGCAATTGGGGCCGAAATCGAACCACACAACAGGAAATACTCCTAATTGCTCATCAGATCGTTCAGCGTTTTCAAAAGCAACCAACACGAATTCCAGTTCACGCGCATGCCGCTAATATACAGCCACGCTCGACTGATCGACCGACACATACTTTGTCCTGCCAGACGAACCTTACGCACTCGATGCTGTCCGTTACCAAAAACGACGCTGAATAACACTGAAGGCAAATGTGTCAACACATACATATATATTTGTCAGTGAAACAGCATAATAACTCCGAAGTACATGTGGAGATTTCCCACTTTATCATCCGTTACCACTGTTTATCTTTCCTACGACCCGTGGCCGGCTGGAAGTTGTCTCTCCAATTCTCGAAGACCCTCCAGTTGCGCTTTCTTGTTTCAGAATGGTACATGTTACTGATCCTGAATCTAAATTCGCCTTTTAATGGTCTGCTGTTTCTCCCACATCCACCAGTGTTCACTCTCACAAAATTGGTCTCATGCCCTCCTGCTTCAAAACTCATTCCGTTTATTGAACTTCGGTAAATCCGTCATTCAGGGTTTGCATTGTCTTCATGATCGCTATCCTCTTCGCTTGCGTTGATTTTCCCGAACATACTTCTTTACAATTTTCCCCCCTTTTCCTATTGCTCAAACATTTACTCCATCTCCATAACCTTGGTGGGCCTCGGATTTCCTTGGCTTGCATCATTCTCGTTCATAATGCGTCCTTGGCACTGCGTTAATGATTTTCCGATATCTCCACCGCGAACCAGTGCCCAGACAGGGTTCGAAACCAGTTCAAAACTGCCGCGCGAACCAGTTCAGTTCAGTTCAGTTCAGGACAGGTAATGGCCACGGCCAATCGAGCGTCCAGAATTCCTTCGATGGTATGCACACCAGTTATGCACCCACCACTGCCGAGTGTATTTCGTCGAATCCCCGCTGAAAATGAGAGGGAAACGGAAAACCTCATCGCACATCAACTGCGAGAGACATTATGTATCGTGAGCTTTTACTGAGACTGTATGCAATGAGGGAAAAGTCTGCCAAAACATACTCCACAAGGACCACAGTGCTACCCGTCATCCATATAGTTGATATACTCAAGGCTCACTACAAGGAAAGATCTCGTACCACTTGCAATCTAGGGCACCTATGAGGGATTAGACGGTCTGCAGATCTATCATTCCACCAGGCAGATCGTTCTAACTGTCCACAACCCTGTTGCTGAAGAAGTGCGACCTAGCCATCAACGTAGCTCGGGATTTTATTGGCTTCTTTTCGTGTCCCCTTGTTCTGGAATCTACGGCCACTTGGAATAAACCATCTGGTCTAAGGCCAGAAAAGCCCTTCATTACCTTGAACGTTTCTATGAGATCCCCTCGACGTCTCCTCCTTTCCAACGAGAAGAGATTTAGGTCACAGAGTCTCTGCTCGTAAGTCAGAATGATCCATTCAAACTGTTGCTGGCTTTGTTTTTCCATCTCTGATACTCTCGACTTTCATATTCTGAAATTGTGAATATTCCACTTTATTGAGTAACGTGTTACACCATGATCATGCGCTACAGCGTGCATCTCGACCATGGCCGAGAAATATACCAGTATTATTATTATTATACAACACGGTCTCCGTCAAACACGCTACAATGCGCACATTCTTCCGTTGACATTACAGAAGAATTTTTCCGATGTGTGGTGATGAATGCGATCCAATTGTGCATCCCGACACATACACACATGCACGACGCACTATTCGCCCCGTGTAATGAACGTTTGAGCAACGCGTAGCCAAATTCGCAACGGATCCCGAAATCAAAAGACGATTATCCGCGATATTCTACGATACTAGATTGGTACATGAAAAATGATACCAAAAAGATACAAATCTCAATAAAACGATCACAAGGACTCAACAACGAGAAACCGAATAGCAGCGTGTGAGCAAACAGCACGTGCGTCACGCAGGTCCTGAACAAGGATGTGCCAAAGTAGCGCTCTGGGCGCGAACGAACAACAATTGGTCCATAGAAATAACCAGTTCGTAAAGACAAGTCAACAGTGTAGGCAAATGAGTGATGTTAGGAAAAACACTGAATCGCGAGGGAAGAAGGGGGATTTTCCACGACCGGCTGTTACACCCCGTAACCCCATCAGACAGGTGACAGTTTTCGTTGTTTGCCTTCTGTTAACGTCGCCGAATGCCCCTTGCATATATAGAAGTTGCGGAGCTTAGGTCACACACACATGCTACATTTTACTCGTTTCCTTGCCACACAGTCTTTTGTCGACATTGCAGAAAGTCTTCCTTTGATGTGTAGTCATACCTGTGATTTCATTGTACACCCCGGCACACACACACACTCACACACACTCAAGCACATGCATCCAGAACAGGACGGCCCTTTACAAGGACAGCATCTATGTGGCCCCTTCACGCACGCCATCGGTCATTTGGTCTTGTGGAAGATGGAGACTAGCCTCACGTCTATGTAGCCAATGGGTTAGGTGCGACCAGTAGTAGAACGTAGACGACGAGCATTAGACGCGCGCACTGACAGCAGGGCCTAGGCAGGTAGGAAGAATCAGTACCTTTATACCGAACCTTTGACTCTGCTAAGGATCTAGGAGGATTTTGGTGGGCAGTGTAACAGCCGGTCGTGGAAAATCCCCCTTCTTCCCTCGCGATTCAGTGTTTTTCCTAACATCACTCATTTGCCTACACTATTGACTTGTCTTTACGAACTGGTTGTTTCTATGGACCACTCCTGTATAGCTCCTAACCAAGTCAAGGTCATCGTGACACAAAATCAGGTTGTCTCAGGTTTTTGGCTTTTTAGCGTTAATATAAATGATTTAGCTGTAACTATCACTTATTGCTATTCAAACTGATTTATTGATCCGATAGTAGCAATAACTGCGGCACACCAACCCGTTGGCGTCAGTTATTATCGCGAATCAGTACAATAGAACTTTATAGACATTCGTGGTTTCCAATTAACTTAATCAATTGTTCAAAACCCTCCCCAAGTATTCTCTCTTCTTATGCGGCCTCTCAAATGTAATTAGCCACTTTTTTTCTCACGTTGTTGATACCCCGCAATTTACTATAGTCCGGTAACTCGCCCATTGTGTTAGCTGTCTCTACTTTTCTCCCCACGATATTGCGTCAAATTAACTACCAACCACCCCAACGGCTTAGCTATGCGTTCCATTGCTGCCCACCGGCCCAAAATCACAGCTAGCACTCGCCGTTGTAAGACCCCTAACCTCCAAAGCACGCTCAAAAGTTGTTCAGTATCCCTCGTTGATATACTTGGAGATGCTACCAAAGCAACTGCCGAAATACGCAAAACCATGAATAGTTTTTCCTCTCGGCTTGACGCTTATGATCAAACTATCGGTCAGTTAGGTCCATTAGCGTTCCTGCTTGACCCATCTCTACACCACACTCAGGCAAACCTAATCTCAGCCACGAAGTTCATTGACACCGTTGCCTCTGAAATATTTAGACGCATCAGGAAAGTCAACAATGCAGTAGTATTCAACATTCCGGATAAGTTACCCCTCTCAACTGCCAAGAACTTAATCTTAAAGGCTTGCAAACAAGATTCGCAACCTTGCTACTGTGTCAGACTCCGCAAAACTTCTCCGAAAAATACATGCCCACTCCTCTTTCAGTTTAATACTGAAGTTGCTGCCAAGGAATTTATTAGCCGACAGTCTTTTGTCGTCGCAAATACAGGTTTCAAGCGGGCAAAAAATACTTCCCCATAAAACCCCCCTACAAAGAGAGGTTCACAAAAGCCATGCGAAGAACCATAACCCTGGTAAACATTTAGCTAGTAGCCCCTCTTAGGTGGTCGATTTACCAAGCGTCGGCCACCATGCGAAAACCTCTTCTGTGGTTAGTCGCAAAATAGTTGTCGATCTAGATAGCTCATCAGTCTCCACTCCATCGGAGCCGCGTCGCAAACGTCAAAACTTGCAGAACAGTCTCAATGAAACGGTCCAAATTAATGTGCATCCTGACGTCCGCAAAACTGATAAAAGTCCCATTGACTCAGAGACTAGTAACAAAATACCATACAAAACCCCGATTGACATGATTCCTTCAACTAGCTCAAGAAGTGTCTGGTCGAACCTACAAACTACTCCCACAGAATATAGTTCGAAAAAACGAAAGCCGACCCTTGCAGGAGTCCGAAATCCAAAACCGGGTTGGGAAAACAGTCCAATACCTGAAGTAAAATCAGTAATCCCTCAGCTGTTGACATCAGAACTAGCCATTCCTTGCATACCACAGAAAGGATCGAGACTAGATGTATTTGCACCGGCACCCGCAACGAATTCGAAAATTAATAGAGTAGCTTTATCGGCAAAACCAGCCATCTCAACTCGCGGACCCGGACCTCGCTCTCCGAACCCAATCAGTCTTTTGCCTCCAGGTGGAGTGAACCATAAAACACTTCTTCCAACGACGAAAAAGGAAGTCTCGGCAGGACTGTTCAGACCGTTATGCCAGTACCTTATCCAAATGCGGTTCCGGTTGACTACTTACGGGCTACCCAACCACATGCTTCCTGCTCTTCAATTCCAAATAGTTGCGAGCTTTCGGACTTAATGCCACCCCATCTAAATTTGCCGGCTTTTCCGTTTCCTCTGAATGTTCCGCCTCCTCCCATACCATATCTCTCCCCACACCATCCCACAGTCCGCCAGTGGCTACAATTTCTCCAAACCCGGCAGCCACCTTAAGGTGTCATACATTCCATGTACGTCATGGCCACGATAATGATAGTTTCACAATTGCACTTTTCAATGTTCGCTCCCTTGTAAGTAAACTTACATCCGTCCGCTCCTTTGCACTACAATCTCACCCGGATGTAATCCTCGTAACTGAAACCTGGCTTACTGATAAAACTCACCTCCGACACATTTCCATACCCGGTTATAATATATTTGCTACGAACAGATCTGCGAGACGTGGTGGTGGATGCCTTGCTTATAGTAAGAGCAGTCCTGGAACACACTTACTCCAACTTCCTGTCCTTGATTAGGTCCAAGACTCTGTTTGGATCACTATACCCCTGCTTCAGGGGCAGCTCGTCATTGGTTGTGTTTACTGTCCGCCGGGCTACAACATGGGCAACGTAAATGCAATCACCGATGCCTTCTGTCACGTAGCTGAAATCCCGCATGCTTCTAAAATCATAGCGGGGGACTTCAGCCTCCCTGGCATTTGTTGGGCAACCCTGAATTCCTCTTCGAAGTTATGCAACTTTATCTCATCTATCCGTGCTGGCGGATGGACACAACACGTAAAATCACCAACCAGAGGGAACAATATTCTTGACCTTATCTTTACTTTAGGCCTCCGAAATATAATAGCAAATGTCCCTAGCCACCTTCCTGGTTGTGATCATACGGTCATAACGTGTGAATTCTCCGTTCAGCCGCATCACCAGGAAAGTCCTCAAAATCGAAAATCTTTCCGAAATACAAATTGGGATACTTTACCCACCATCCTGCGTAACCAGACATGGGATGAATTTTTTCAAACATCTGATCCTCAACTGGCGTCGGATGTGATGTATTCTAACCTATTCTGTTCTCTTAACATCATATCTCCCGAGATAACTGAATTCAATGGGAGAAAAGCCGATCGACAACAAACGTTGCAACGTAGGTTCGAAAAGTTGCAGCTTTCCTACGAAAGGACCAACGACCTTTCTATCTTCCTCTGCCTTAGCCACCTCTCACGCCAGCTACTAAGCGAACATGGGAACAAGCTGGAGAATCAAGAACTGTACGCTCTCAACCAGCCGAATAAAGTAGCCCACCTCTCTGGCCTTATCAAAACTCAAAACCCCCGCTGTACAACCAAAATACCGTATTTGCTCCTATCAGAGAACATTTATATTAGCTCGCCTCAGTTAATCGCTGAGGCATTCAATAATTTCTTCGCTTCTACCTTCATAACAGACCACAATAGTCTAACCCAGGATCTCACCCTCTTGCCTGCTGACACGTTGTCAACCGTAGTATTCTCAGCCAACGAAGTCAGAAAGCTGTTAAATTCCACCCGGCCTCTGGCTCGCCCTGGTCCCGATGGTATCCCACCAGCTCTGTTTCGTCTTGGCGGCCCGGACATTGCGATGCTTTTGATGAACTTATTTAATCTCTCCATGTCACAAGGCATTTTCCCATCCCAGTGGAAAACTTCCGTCATCATTCCCCTCCATAAGGTGGGTGCTTTACATGACCCTGCTAATTACCGCCCCATAAACTACACTCCCAATATATCTAGGATAATGGAACGAGTAGTTAAATATGAGATTGCCAATTTTATCCTCATCCATGGGTTAATAAATGAAAGCCAACACGGCTTCTTAAAGTCTAGATCGTGCCTGATCTGCCAACTTGATTTCCTTAAACTGATCACAACGTCAGCTGACTCTGGAATGGCATTTATCGTTATCTTCCTTGATATGACGAAAGCATTTGACCACGTGCCTCACGCCCAGCTGCTAACCAAGGTTAGATCTTACGGCATAATAGACCCGCTCTTTTCTTGGTTGTCATCCTATCTTAGCATGAGATCGCAAGCAGTAAGCATTGAGAGTTACCTCTCATCACCCCGGCCAGTCACAAGTGGTGTTATGCAGGGCAGTGTGTTAGGTCCACTTTTATTTCTTCTCTACATAAACGACGTATTCAAAGTAATACACCATGGCACCGCGTTACTATTCGGAGATGATATCAAGGTTGTATATTCATTTTAACCTCATACCTCGACCTATACCCTCACCAAAATAGCTGACGACCTGAACGCTCTTGACATATGGTGCAACAATTGGAAAACGAGTTTCTCCGCTGCTAAGATAGCCATTATCACATATAAGAGTCAAATTCCCCCTGAGTCCCTCGCCTTAAACGGCTCGTTCATTCCTACTACTCCGCTAGTACGAGATCTCGGTCTACAGTATTCTTGCACGTTCACCTTTCAAGAACAAGCCACCTACCAGGTGGCTAAGACTAAGCGAACGATAGCCCTCATCTGCAGAACCTTTAGAATGCGCGACAGCCAGCTTCTGATCTTTAAATCCCACGCCAGACCACAGCTCGAGTACTGCCCTCTGGTATACACTCACAGGCGCAAATCTGACAGACTTGCGATCGAAAGAGTTCAGCGATACTTCACCAAGCACTTACTCGGCTCATCATCCCCCTTGAATTATAAAGAGAGATGTGAGCTACTAAGGCTTGAACCCCTGTGGCTACGACGTATGAAACTCAATCTTTATCTTCTATTCAGCCTCCTACATTCTAGAGCGCATAAGTCCATCACTGATCTATGTTTCGCTCAAGACGCACCCTACCCTCTTAGTAACCGAAATCATACTACTAAAGTCCCATACACCAGGACAAAACTAAGAGAAAGGTTCTTCATCACCGTTTATTCCCTCCTTTGAATCAGACTGCCCGAAGACATTCGGGCCTGCCAGACCCTAGACCGTTTCAAAATTGTCCTTTCAAAATACTTAGATGTCGCCAAAGTACTACAATTAACCCATATGTGCACCACGTTGGAACAAGCTTATGAGGGTAACCTAGATTTTTGAATAGAGAAAGAAAGCACGACCCGGTTTACATCATTTGCAACGTCGACATCACCTACCCCATATGCCTTCTCCATCGCCAGCATATTAGTAACACTTATAATGACTTACATCACTGACACTGCTCTTGTTAGATTCTCCCCAATTCACGCGCTCCAATGTCCACCACTTACCACCATTTACCTTCTAAATCATCATTCTTATTCCTAATTTTGGTCATTATTTCCGTATTTCCATTCACTCCCAATGGATCACAGTCCTCATTCTTCCCAAAGTAGTCTGTGTCTACATTGCTAGATTTCTCTTTTCACCATTGACCGTTGATTCTCAGCTGGGAGCATCCCAGACTGCGTCTCTCTACTCTTGTGCTTCCAGACACCAACCGGCGCGCATCTCCCATTTGATGTCTTGGAATGATCCGGAGATAACACCAGCGAAATATCTGACCCAAACGTCAGGCATTAAATCTGGATCCCCCACAATCTCCTAGACTAAGCCATTTCTACGTCTGTATGATCTCGACCAAAATCACCTGTGCAAATCCCGCCGATGCGGGGCGCGGACAGATCCCCCGCTTTGGCCGGTGCACATCGGGCTTGCAGGACGTCTGCAACGACGTGCGGGCGCAACTAGGTGGATCGCACCTCCTGCCTCCAGAAATGGTTTTCAGGTTGGGTGTCCAGCGCCCCACCCACCAGCACCGGTTGCGGATTGAAAAAAAACAAGAAAACAGAACAAAAGGAATACCGTTCATGTACTCAAAATGTTGCTGTCTCCTCCAGCCAACATTGACTCTCCATCGTGCTCGCTTCAAATTTGCCTTCATAACCTAACGCTTTTTTCGTCCGGCAAAAGTTGCTTTTTTTGGTGCACAATTATCGTATACTTAAAAACCCATCAACACTTCTGGCTCATTATTCCCAGTCCACTTCCCGCGGTTTCATGCCAAACTACTCACCAGTCTTATTTGCAAACTTAACCACTCTCTAAGATAAAGCCCACCCCTTTTTGCTACTTTTACCGATATACTCGAGAACTAACGCATTTATTGCTATCACTAACTTCCGTACCACAAACTCCAGACAGTATATGACACTGCGAAATTCATCTCTTGAGATTCCCAATAATCGACGACTCTGTGTTTGCTTGCTTTCTCTGCCAGCTCCGCTGTTTGCCCACTTAAGGCTGTTGCAATTGCAATGTCCTCACCTTGCAAGGTATCGTGTCTCACTTTTGCACATCTGATAAGCTCTTGTGCAGCAAGGTTCTGTTCTGTCGCCACAAAGTGGTCCACCTTTTGTATCAAACATAAACTGATAGTCTTCTGCCCATCACTTCATCGTTTTTTCCAGCCGTGTCCATCCTATTGTTGTAGTTGGGCACCACGCAACGATTCCCTCGATAATTCCTAGTTCATGCTGATGCATTACATTCCTTTTTCTGAAAGCAAAACAATCCACTCAAAGTCCATATGTTTTATCCGGTCACTTCCTTCACCATCACTCTGGCAACCACGATCCAGATATGTAGTCTATTTGGTTTATCACACAGACTCCGCCCATACCCGGCTGCCGAACTTTGAAAACCTATTCATCGGTTGTTCTGTGTATTTCCTTTCTCATGCTCCATTCCGATAGATCGTCTCAGACACTTCCGATACTTGATACATTTTTTTTTACCACGTGAAGTCTTTGCTGAGAATTATCAGTATGTAAGTACTTACCTGTCATTCAACCGGTCATCCCTCTTGCAAGCCACGTTTATGCCACTATCGTAGCTACGCACTACACGTCGATTTTTTTTGTCAGTTACCAGTTTCTTGCTGAAGCATTACATTCCTTTTTTCTGAAAGCAAAACAATCCACTCAAAATCTTTATGCTCTATCCGGTCACTTCCTTCACCATCAATTTGACACCCACAGTCCAGTGTGTTGTCTGTTTCGTTTTACAACTGGCTCAACCGATATACGGTCACTGTACCCCAAAATTGCTATCCTCGACCGATTTTCTTGGTCTTTATGTATTATGCCACAATTTTTTATCGTCTAATTTTTCATCGCAACTCCTCTCATACGTTGTGAAGCTCTATTGCTTGAATACGTCTCCTTCAGGAATGTTTCTTCTTCACGATATCCACGTATCCGTCAATCTAATTTAGTTCTCCGACAGGACAGTCTTCCTTCTGTAGGATTTGTGTGATTTTGTACCATTCTCCACCCACCCCACATTTTGGCAGAACAACTACGCGTACCCCCAGCCGGATCGACCACCTGGCCTTGAGTTTAAATTCACCGGGCGGTATCGCAGCAATTGACTTGAATGTCTTCTCTTATATTCAATCGCGTTCGCATAATTGTACAGTCCCACTGTAACTTTCATTCAGCTTTCAACTGTACCGTTTGATCTTGCATTGCAGCATGCTTCGGGGTTATCCGAAATAAACTATTATTATAATTGTTGTTTGTTCGCGCCCAGAGCGCTACTCTGGCACATTCTTGTTCAGGACCTGCGTGACGCACGTGCTGTTTGCTCACACGCTGCCATTCGGTTTCTCGTTGTTGAGTCCTTGTGATCGTATTATTGAGGTTTGTATATTTTTGATGTCATTATTCATGTACTAATCTAGTATCGTAGAATATCGCGGATAATCGTCTTTCGATTTCGGGATCCGTTGCGAATTTGGCTACGCATTGCTCAAACGTTCGTTATAACCCGTGCTAGCACTGTCCGATCTGGCTTAAGGAGATGGTGAGTTTATTTTAGACTTAGACGCGAGTGACGGGGCCACTGGAAGTGTGTTATCACAGATCGGGCGAGATGGACTAGAGCGTGTCATCGCCTACGGTAGTAAAACGTTAAGTAGGCGGGAGAAAAACTACCACACGACACGAAAAGAAATGCTAGCCCTGGTCACATTCGCAAAACGTTTAGACAGTTTCTAATCGGTCGAAGATTTTGAACGCGTACAGACCACCAGACCTTTCTGTGGTTACAAAACTTTTAAGACCCCCAGGGGCAGACAGCCCGGTGGCAGGAGAATTTGCAGGAGTTCGATTTCGTGATTGAACACCTTGCGGGTAGTCGACATTCCTATGTGGAAGAATTATCAAAGAGGCCAGTTCGGAACCACAGAGACTGCCCGTCCTGTCCCGTCGGTTATGTGGCACAGATCAGTCTACAGGAGGATACTGTGGAACAGTGGGGCTCAATCCAGTTCGCCGATAGCGACACAAGTTTCATCTAAGCAAAGTTGAAGGCAGGAAGTGAGAAGCCTAGTCAGCGAGAGATGGTGGGGAGTGGTTTGTGGACCAAGCACCTCTGGAGCCTCTGGGATCATTTGAGCGTTGTGGATAAAGTTTTAATTTTCCAGTTTGGTCCCAGCTATCCAACGAAAGTCATCGTCCCTGGGTCCATGTTGCAAAAGGTCCTCACGACATTGCACAGTGAGCTGGGCAATGCGGGTGTCAACAAACTAGAGCATGCGACAAAGACTCGGTTCTGATGGCCTTACCAAGGAAGAGATATATTGGATTTCTGTAGTACGTGCAAAAAGTATGGTCGCTTTAACCATCCCAGAACTGCATTGTGTGCTCCGGTACTACCCATAGTAGTGGGGTTTCCTGATGAAGTATTTGGTATGGATTTAAGCGGACCCCTATCACTTACGCAACATGGAAACAAATACTTACTGGTGCTCGTCGACTATTTTACTAAATGGTGCGAAGCGATACCTTTGAACTCTGGAGATGCCAATACCGTTGCAGGTGCGATCCTTAAGCACTGGATTTGTCAGTGGGGTGCACCGGGCCAACTACACTTTGATAGGGGTAGGAATTTCGAAAGCTTTCTCATACAGAAGCTTTGTAGTTCTCTTGGTATTGATAAGACAAGCACTACCTCCTACCACCTACAAGGGAATGGATTAGTTGAGCTTACTAATCGGACACTTATAAAACTTCTCAAAGCATCCGTCGAGCGCGGCACTGATTGGGATACGAAACTACACTTCTGCTTTCTAGCGTATAGCGGTTCGGTGCATGCCCCTACAAACCAGACTCCAAGCTTCCTTTGGACAGGAAGAGAAATTCGGCTTCCGTCAGATTTGCGATTACCCACAATTGGCAATCAAAACACTACGGTGGTGGAACACGTCAGCAAACTGCGGGACATAATAAGAAGTGGTGAATACCCTGCTCGAGCCCATCTTCGGACAGCACAGAGGCGGCATAAAGAGTATTATGACAGAAAGGCGTTAGCAGCCCCATTAAAAGCTGGAGATTTCGTGTGGCTTCGTACGTCAGTACCCACTGAGGGGACACCAGCTAAACTTTCCCGGGGGTTGGAAGGGACCATTTCGTGTTGAAAGGGTTGTGTCAGATGTAAACTGTCGTTCGAAACGCACCGCCGAATAGTGTTAACCCATCATTCGTTGTTCATTTCAATAGGCTGAAGCTCTTCGAGCACGAAGCTCAGAGAATCAATCCAACCGGTGGGACTTCGCCGACCAAAGACCAAGGTGCAGTGCCACCAGTGCAGTTGGAGCTAGGGGTGCGCATAGAAGGGGGAAGAGCTGTGGCCCCGGGAAAGGAGCCTTCTTGAGGGGAGAGCTGCGTAATAGAAACTCTGGGAAGGTTGTACGAGTATGGCGAACTGAAGTAATGGATTTTCTCTTCCGTTTCAGTTGGTCGTATCAGCCTTGCACAAGCAAAAGGAAAACTGGAAGAAGGTGGAGAAACCGCCAATCTGGAAGACAGTGCAACAATCCAAGAGGACCGATTCGTAATGTGTTTATATTTGTATTTTTGCGTTAATGACAGTGTGCCACATATTTTAGACAAATCCTTACATTGCTGAATTTCGTCTTTTCGCCTTTGGCTGACTGTTAGATGTGCTCCCATACCTTACACTGGAACAAAAATAGCACTATAACGTTTAACGTCAATCTCATTTTCTACGAGCACCGATTCATCTGTTCCAGCCGTTTAATATATAACAGTTCCACAATTTCAGTCGGGCTACATTTAATCCCGCGCATTTAGACAGAATTCTGTAATAGAACCGAATCTAACGCGTAGTGTTTGAATTGGCGCTCACTAAAGTGCACCCTTTGCTATCGCCTTCAAGGTCTTGCACATAACCATTGGACGGGACCAGCCATATCCTTGCCAAGACCCTTTTGAAGTGTGGGCACACGATTGGCTTTAGCCGCACAAAGTCCTGTGCAGATTGAATTGAATTAAAATTGAAGTGTAGACAACTTTCGATATAGGTGGGCCAGTATTTAGGTGGCTGGAGGACTTCCTCTCCCACAGGACATTTTACGGCAAAGTTGGGGACAGGTGCTCCAGTTTGGTGAACGTCACCAGTGGTGTACCTCAGGGATCCGTCCTAGGCCCGGTCCTATTCTTGTTATTTATTAATGACCTAGCATCCACTCTTCAATCGCCCAGCTTTATTTTTGCGGATGATGTGAAGATTGTTGGATCTGAGGGTAGGGCGGACTTGGGCAGGGAAATAGGTACCGTCCTGAACTGGGCATACAAATGGGACTTACCCCTAAACGCTCAAAAAAGCCATTTCTTGTCAAGGGCAACAGAGAGCCTAACTGTCGCTCATGATCAAGGGCTGTTCACCGTAGAGGAACCCAATAGGGTTAAAGACCTTGGGGTCATCGTGAACAGTGACTTAAAATGGTCAGATCGGAGCAAAGCACCTGCACAAAAGGCTCGTGGGTGGCTCTTTAGACTGCGATCAGCTTTGTCTTGCCGGAAGCCGGAGGTATTCGTACCTATTTACATGGCTATAGTACGACCTCACTTAGAAGGTAGCGTGCAGACCTGGTCACCCTTCTACAAAAGGACGCCGCCTGCCTCGAGAAAGTCCAACGTCTCGCCACGCGAATGGTTGAAGGGCAGAGGGGTAAGACTTACGAGCAGAGACTCTGTGACCTAAATCTCTTCTCGTTGGAAAGGAGGAGACGTCGAGGGGATCTCATAGAAACGTTCAAGGTAATGAAGGGCTTTTCTGGCCTTAGACCAGATAGTCTATTCCAAGTGGCCGTAGATTCCAGAACAAGGGGACACGAAAAAAAGTTGATAAAAGCCCGATCTAGGTTGATGGCTAGATCGCACTTCTTCAGCAACAGGGTTGTGGACAGTTGGAACGGTCTGCCTGGTGAAATGGTAGATCTGTAGACAGTCCAATCCTTCAAATGTGCCCTAGATCGCAAGTGGTACGAGATCTTTTCTTGTAGTGAGCCTTGAGTATATCAACTATATGGATGACGGGTAGCACTGTGGTCCTTGTGGAGTATGTTTTGGCAGACTTTTCCCTCATTGCATACAGTCTCAGTGAAAGCTCACGATACATAATATCTCTCGCAGTTGATGTGCGATGAGGTTTTCCGTTTCCCTCTCATTTTCAGCGGGGATTCGACGAAATACACTCGGCAGTGGTGGGTGCATAACTGGTGTGCATACCATCGAAGGAATTCTGGACGCTCGATTGGCCGTGGCCATTACCTGTCCTGTGCAGACTGAAGGGGACTGAACTGCGCTACACCGGCAGGTCTTCCGACGTGATACGTATAATTATATTTTCTGTGGTTGTGTCATTCTGTGGACTATAATTTGCCCACAATGCCTCCAAAAAGAGTCAAAAATATTGCATCCAAGTGCCCAGTTTGTTCGAAAGTTGTTCGCTCACGCGACAAATCTTTTCAGTGTGATGGTTGTGATGGTTGGGTCCATCTCGAGTGTTCTGAAATAAGTATTGATCTTTACGAAGCCCTGGACAAATGCCGTGCAAAGTTGCTCAGGGTGCTGTGCCTTAAATGCACCGAGCTATCAACACCTGTGTGGCCCGCAAAGCAGTCGGCGGAAATGGCTCTTCCTGTCACAGATACAGCAGCGTCATCAACTTCGTCGTCGTCATCATCATTAGCACCGTCAATCAGTTCATCGACATCAATAGCAGCAAAATCAGCGGCGTCGTCATAGTCTTTTTCTCCGCCAACATCACTCTCACCGTCATCATTGCCGTCAGAAGGGGAAAATTCCGCCGAGTTATCCATTCCCGACTGTGCTACGTATGCAGAGGTGGCTTCAACATCGGTCACTAAGCCAACCGGAACAAAGCGCAGCCAACGCCAGAAGCTACCTAAGTCTGCCTGCCATAATGCGGACCCAGTTGGCACTGATGTGGCCACGCAAGCACTAGACGATATTATAGGAACAAAACCCAGCCGACAGAGCACCCCCGCAAATGAAAGTAGACCGGCCTGAATAACAACTGCGGATCGTCCACGAAGAGCGCCACCGTCGGGGAAACAGTGTTTCCTAATAGTGAACTTGCCTGAGACAAAGGAGACCACGGCACAGGCACGTCTGGACCACGATATTGCGAGTCTTCGGAGTATACTAACAAAACTTTTTGTCCCCGGGGAGGAGGAGACCGCGGAGAAGTTGCGGGTAAAATCAGCATTCCGAATTGGCAAAGCTAGTGACGCTGAACGCCCCCGTCCACTGAAAGTAGTGCTGGACTCTGAGGAATCCGCGACTTCTGTGTTAGGAAGATCCCACCGGCTAAAAGGCGAGCAAGTGCGGCTGCACCGAGATCTAGACCCTGCGGATCGTGAGAAGTATAGAAATGCTTTGATTGAACGACGTGAACGAATGGAACAAGAGGAAAGGGACTTGATCATTCGGGGTTTTCGGGTGCAGAAACGGCGCCCTCACTTCCGGTGGAGGCCGCTGACGCTAGTGTCCCTGTCAGTCCCCCCAAGCTAGGACGCCCTGAACAAACGGATGTGGTAGCAGGCCGAGACAGCGTCGTCATCCTGTTGTCTAACGTCCGTGGTCTGCTGAACAAGAGGGATGACCTGGAACACCTGCTGCAGTCCAGCTCACCTACTATGATAGCATTGACGGAGACGTGGCTGAGTAACAATGTTCTAGACTCTGAGGTGTCCCTCCCTGGCTACACCCTATTCCGAGTCGATAGGAACTCTATCAGAGCTGGTGGAGGCGTAGCATTGTTCGTACGATCAGACATCCCAACCGCGCAGTTAGAGGCATTCGCAGACCCGCAAGGATTCGGTGAAGCCATCTGGTGCCGCGTCAAGCTTACCGCCGGGGGCTTTAGGACAGTTGGAGTCATTTATCGGACACCTGCAGCCACTCCTTCAGATATGATGGATTTATTGAGGAGATGGGCGTGCAACGGCCACTGCCTCGTCCTGGGCGACTTCAATGCTCCGCATATTGATTGGACGTCAAGCAGGACAGCGGCCGGGGCAGATCCATTCTCTCGGGAATTACTCCCAACGGTCCAAGAACTGGCACTACACCAACATGTTCAGGAATCGACCCGGAGGCAATCCGGCCACGGTTCCATTCTGGATCTGGTGATTTCTCCCAGGAGCTCGGACGTCGATAAGGTTGAACATCTCCCTCCACTTGGAAGCAGTGACCATATGGTGCTAGAAATTCACTGGCGCACTGGTTCTTGTCCATCCCCTAGACCACACATCGGACGTAATGTTTGGCGCACTCCATTCGAAGATGTCCGGAGAGCGGCGTTAGACGTCAACTGGTTTCCCACGGATTCAGATGTCCACCGCGATGTGAACGAAGCTTGGGCGTTTATTCGTGACGGTATCTTGTACCTTATGAATACCTACTGCCCCCTCAACCGGCGTAGACCTCGGGTTAAGGGACCGCCGTGGTTTGATCTGGAGCTCAGACGCCTGCTCAAACGACGAAATCGGGCCTGGCAGCGGTTACGATCCACAGGTGAGGGTTATGATCTCTATCGCAGGATTCGTAACCAGTGTGCCGAACAAAAACGAATAAAGCGGATGGCATTCGAGGAGGCCCTTGCGGTCGATGCGGTGCGAGCACCCAAGCGCCTGTTTTTGCATACCTAAAGCGCCGCACCAAGGCGAAGGTGGATATCCCGGCACTGATGAACAACGACGAAATGGTTGCAACAGATGACGGAAAAGCTAAGACACTAGCCAAACATTATCTGTCAGTTTATTCTGTGGAGGAAGGTGCGCCAATCCCGATGGTGGATAGCTCGCCGCTGTTCATTATGTATGATTTTGGGGAGCCGGAAGTGAACAAGATGCTCAAGTCCATCAAAACCCATAAGTCACCGGGACCGGACGACGTGCATCCGCTGATGTTGAAGGAGTTGGCGGACCAGCTAACTACACCACTAACGCGGTTGTTCAATTTGTCGTTGGCCACTGGAAGTCTACCTCAGGAGTGGAAAAAAGCAGTTGTTGTTCCGCTGTACAAGGGTGGGACAAAATCCACCTCGGCCAACTACCGCCCAGTTAGCCTCACTTCCGTAGCTGGAAAGGTCATGGAAAGGCTGGTGGCTGTTCGTATACGTGAACATCTGGAGCGCTGTCAACTGCTATGCGCAGAGCAGCACGGTTTTCGGCGGAATAGATCATGTCTGTCAAACCTGTTGACCGCCCGTGAAAGTTGGTCGAACTCCAAGGCCGAGGGATATGTCACGGACGTCATCTTCGTGGACTTTAGTAAGGCGTTTGACAAAGTTCCTCACAATGGGCTGTTGCTGAAACTCCGGGCCATGGGCATCTCAGGGCCCATGCTTCACTGGATTGAGGATTTCTTGGTCGGGAGAACCTTTTCCGTGAGAGTTGCACAGTCCCAGTCCGCGTGGTATCTAGTTGGCAGTGGCGTGCCGCAAGGCTCCGTGCTATTACCCCTGTTGTTTCTAGTGTTTGTAAACGACCTACTACGGACCATTCGATCCCAATGCATTATCTACGCCGATGATCTCAAGATCTGACGCACCATTCGATCGGCAGAGGATCGCGAGATACTACAGGAGGATCTGCAGGCCCTCGTCAATTGGTCGACCACCTGGGGTCTACCGATAAACGTGGACAAGTGTGCGAGCATGAGGATTGGTGGCCCCAACGATACTTCCGGCTACTGCCTTGGGAGTATCGTACTCCGTCACACGCAGGAGGAAAAGGATCTCGGAGTTGTTGTCACCAGCAATCTGGAGACAAGAGCACACACTGAGAGAGCGTGCGCCTCAGCGTGGAAGATACTTGGTCCCATCCGCCATTCATTTGGGCCTCTACCCCGGGACACTTTCCGACTGCTTTATGTCTCACATGTATGTCCTCGTTTGGAATATGGCGGTCCAGCTGTCTACCCGTGCACGGCGGCGGAAGTAGCCAAACTGGAACGGGTGCAACGTGCTGCCACTCGCCTCGTGGCCGGACTGCGTGGGTTCAGCTATGAGGAACGCCTAAAAGTCACCGAGTTGTTTCCCATTGCCTATCGACGGCTTCGAGGCGACCTCATCTATGCCAGGCGCATAATCCGCGGTGAGTTGGGCCGGGAACTACAGGCGGAATTCCCTCTCAGGAATAATAATCGTACCAGAGGACACACCCTGACGCTTCGTAAGGTGCATTCCACCGGCTTACCGGCCATCTATCGATTGTCAAGGAGGGTGACCAATCTCTGGAACGCTCTACCGACCGAAGTGGTGGCAGAGGAAACCGAGACACTATTCAAGAGGAAATTGGACCAGACCCTGAAGGTTTATTGGCGGAGCATCGACATCCAGCCGAGACAATAGAGTACGATGTGATGGGGCTCATACGGGATGACTTCCCACTGCCGTTTACCTGAAGACTGAAGACTGAACTGAACTGAATTGAACCCAGGGTCACGAATTGGACGGCGTTCAGGGCTGGCGGCGTCGTTGAGACTGATTTTCGCTGGTCCACTTTCTCCCACTCGCGTGTCAGTGGTACATTCTTTCAGGCTAGGAGTAGCGGCCATTTCGAGACTAGCGATTTTCATAACCCTGCCGTCTACAGCGGAATTGTTCTGAATGACAGTTAGCCATCGGCCATCAACCGTCACGACCATGCGTTCGAATCAAACGCTGATGCGCAAAGCAGTGTATGTTCAACATTTTACCACCATCAGAAAACTCTCACACAATATGCACTGCAGTATAATTTATATGGTTACGACATGAGGAGTTAACCAACCGGGGAACGGAAACAGTCATTGGTCCTTGGGATGGAGTTGTGATTGGTTTAGACTGACTTTGGGACTTCACATTTTCTGCTAGACGTCGGCCTGTAATAGACAAACACAAGAGTGTAATCAGTGATTGACCAAAAATGGCTGTCTACTCATTACATTGCTTCTCCCTCTAGGACTGTACTGTCCGCAATGCAATCGCTGGACCACCCTCTGGGGGGAATTTAACCCCTTGGTAACGGTTAGTTCTTGCGGGCGTTGCTCCTCTTCGTGTGGTACACCTGGTTTTAGACTTTTAAAGTGCGCTACAAAATGCGGTTGTGTTGGGTCTTCTGTGGAACAAATGTGACAGGTTGCGTCAAATATTACTTCGTGAACTGCGAACGGTCTCTTTCAAGTGCAGAACACCTTTGGTGACATTTCTGGAGTTGATGCATCGGCATGGGGCCATATCCAGTCCCCTGGGGCTAAAGGTGCACCGTTTGTTTTAGTATCACGGTAGTATGTTTGGTGTCGGTGTGCAGTCTGGTGGTATGTTTTAGCAATTTGAAAGCTCTTTATCAATGTCTGGCGGAGATCCACTACGTAGTCGCTGTTGCACATTTCATCCATGGGTTCCCTTGGTGTTAAGGTGTCGGTCAATATTCGCATCTCTTCCCGTGGCCACGAAGTGTGGAGTTTGTCTCGTTGTATGCTAGCATGATACGCTAGCAGGCATTTCGGTAGCGCTAAGTATCAAACCGAGTATATTGCGAATCAACGAATGTTTTCGGAAGGTTTTTGAACGTCCGATTGGTCCGCACTGCTATTGCATGTCCCACAATGAGATACTTGCAGTCATTCAGCACTTTCGTGTTGCTGTGTTTTGCGCACCAGTGTTCTGATTTGAACGGCTGATGGCTAGTTGTCATTCGTAAAATTTCCATTGCAGACGGTGAACGCGTGACAATTTGGCAGCCACGGCGTGATCGAGGGAGGCTTTTGTGGTAAACTTATTGTGGACCGAAGACAAAATTCTGAATGGAAATGTGGTCTACTGTTGCTCAGGCGAGGTCTGCTGGTGTGGCCTGCCCTAAGTTTGGTCCCCGGGAATTGAGTACTCTTGTGGTGTGTGGTGGAGGGACACTGGGGTAATGTTCTTTCGGTGGGGGTGCTGTGTAACGACCAAACTGGAGGCCGACATTTGGGTGTTCCTTTAATTTAGGTGTTGGTACCGCTGTTATACTTAGCTTTGGCTCACGTAGTTTCCGCTCCTTTTGGGCTTTTACAGACAGCACACGCGCAACCCTCTTCGAAAGATTTTCGCCCTTGCATGTTACAAAATTGGAAAGTGACTGGTGGTGACACTAGGATTCAATGACCTTTTTCTGCACCGCTGGTCAAGCTGAGGAATCTGTGTTTGCTAATCGTCATTTTTTTAGGGATTGGTAATATGCGATCGATAACCCATGCACACCGGTAATTCGTTGTACATAGAAAATGTAGGTATCTGGATTAAGTCCAGCACGGGATATAAATATCTTCAAAAATGGTATTCTTGCCGATGGCAAACTGTTTCTAACACGGCATCAGAATGCATCGTCCTACATTTTTCAGGTTATCTCCTATGCCTTTTATATCGGTTGTTCTGGTTTGGCCGAACATTGCGCCTTTATTTTGTGTTATAAGTGCTTGGTGCTCATGAGTAGTGTAAATTACTAATGAAAATTCACCCAGGTTTCGGTGTACTGAATCGACATCCGGATTATATTGTTGCCCTGATTTATTCATCAGGGATTATTCTGAATTGGACATATTCAATATACCTGACTACTGTAGGCGAAAATGTACTTTTAAAACACCTCAATCGTTTAATTTAACGACTTCCAGCCGAGTCCTCCAACGAAAAGACAGGATCCGGGAGTATTTGGCCTCGAGCCTCGTACCCACGAATTATTTAGAATTCAAGAATGCACTTGAAATACACTTCAGTACTTAAATGAGGTTTAAGGAATATCGGAGTGTTTTGAGGATTCTGAGGACCCCCACCCCACACTTTTCAACTTTGTACTTCGTAATGCTACTTTTTTCGCGAATAATCCTAGTCATTCGGGTTTACATGAACCCGAGATCGTTTACTTCATTGATCTGGGAAACAAGAATAATGACTATTAGATCGCACCAGAAGACTTCGAAGTCGTTTAATAGGGCCAGGAAATTTTACAGGAAAACAATATTTTAAGATTGGGAGGACACCGACTCAACCGGCACATACGTGGCGAAATAGGCTTTCTTCATGGGTTTTCTTCCTCTGTTCAAATCCTTGTTCTGATATCCACCTGTGGTGGATTGCTCTCGGTCTTCAGAAATAGTGGCGGTTGTACCTCGCAGTTTTGGTTGCTATCTCTCATCAGGATTATCCATCTGAAGTCGAAAAAACAAAGGACAGGGTGACAGATAGTGGTATTAATCCGATGAAGTGGGTGAATACGAGAGCGCCACTGGCCACGACTTCTAGCCATATACTCCAAAGCATCTAACTCCTGTGGTTGTATCTCTTGGATTTCACACAAGAAGCAGAACACGCACTACGTGGCGGAGTCTAGTAGTCAGTGGTGGATGACCTTGGGATGTATAGGGTGTCTGAGAGGAGTAGCACCTCTGAGTTGGTTGACTGTCGTTTACATTAAAACATCCTCCATCTCCTTGGTCTCCATCATTCACTCAGCTCTCACCTGTGGCTCCACGAAGCTGAAGCATGCATCAGCGGCCACACCCCGGCAAACCGCTCGACAGCCGGGCTAAATCGGATTGAGGGTTACGGAGGTCTAAAAAACTTCGGCGAGTCGGTGTTTGGCATGTGAAGATATATTCTTCTGAATGGGCGGACGAGATCTACTGATCCAACGGCTACAAAGGAGAACTGTCCAGCTGCCTTATCCGGCATTCCGGAGGAGGCGAACGAACCGTACAGCAGGCAGCCGGCTCTTCTGGAAACACCCTGCTGCCTTGCAGTCTGCACTTGGGTGTGCAAGAGCTAGAGGTGCAACCTCGAACAAAAAGACCGAACGGTGCTGGGGACACCGCTTCGTACCCTACTCCCGCCTAAAAGTCACCGAGTTGTTTCCCATTGCCTATCGACGGCTTCGAGGCGACCTCATCTATGCCAGGCGCATAATCCGCGGTGAGTTGGGCCGGGAACTACAGGCGGAATTCCCTCTCAGGAATAATAATCGTACCAGAGGACACACCCTGACGCTTCGTAAGGTGCATTCCACCGGCTTACCGGCCATCTATCGATTGTCAAGGAGGGTGACCAATCTCTGGAACGCTCTACCGACCGAAGTGGTGGCAGAGGAAACCGAGACACTATTCAAGAGGAAATTGGACCAGACCCTGAAGGTTTATTGGCGGAGCATCGACATCCAGCCGAGACAATAGAGTACGATGTGATGGGGCTCATACGGGATGACTTCCCACTGCCGTTTACCTGAAGACTGAAGACTGAACTGAACTGAATTGAACCCAGGGTCACGAATTGGACGGCGTTCAGGGCTGGCGGCGTCGTTGAGACTGATTTTCGCTGGTCCACTTTCTCCCACTCGCGTGTCAGTGGTACATTCTTTCAGGCTAGGAGTAGCGGCCATTTCGAGACTAGCGATTTTCATAACCCTGCCGTCTACAGCGGAATTGTTCTGAATGACAGTTAGCCATCGGCCATCAACCGTCACGACCATGCGTTCGAATCAAACGCTGATGCGCAAAGCAGTGTATGTTCAACATTTTACCACCATCAGAAAACTCTCACACAATATGCACTGCAGTATAATTTATATGGTTACGACATGAGGAGTTAACCAACCGGGGAACGGAAACAGTCATTGGTCCTTGGGATGGAGTTGTGATTGGTTTAGACTGACTTTGGGACTTCACATTTTCTGCTAGACGTCGGCCTGTAATAGACAAACACAAGAGTGTAATCAGTGATTGACCAAAAATGGCTGTCTACTCATTACATTGCTTCTCCCTCTAGGACTGTACTGTCCGCAATGCAATCGCTGGACCACCCTCTGGGGGGAATTTAACCCCTTGGTAACGGTTAGTTCTTGCGGGCGTTGCTCCTCTTCGTGTGGTACACCTGGTTTTAGACTTTTAAAGTGCGCTACAAAATGCGGTTGTGTTGGGTCTTCTGTGGAACAAATGTGACAGGTTGCGTCAAATATTACTTCGTGAACTGCGAACGGTCTCTTTCAAGTGCAGAACACCTTTGGTGACATTTCTGGAGTTGATGCATCGGCATGGGGCCATATCCAGTCCCCTGGGGCTAAAGGTGCACCGTTTGTTTTAGTATCACGGTAGTATGTTTGGTGTCGGTGTGCAGTCTGGTGGTATGTTTTAGCAATTTGAAAGCTCTTTATCAATGTCTGGCGGAGATCCACTACGTAGTCGCTGTTGCACATTTCATCCATGGGTTCCCTTGGTGTTAAGGTGTCGGTCAATATTCGCATCTCTTCCCGTGGCCACGAAGTGTGGAGTTTGTCTCGTTGTATGCTAGCATGATACGCTAGCAGGCATTTCGGTAGCGCTAAGTATCAAACCGAGTATATTGCGAATCAACGAATGTTTTCGGAAGGTTTTTGAACGTCCGATTGGTCCGCACTGCTATTGCATGTCCCACAATGAGATACTTGCAGTCATTCAGCACTTTCGTGTTGCTGTGTTTTGCGCACCAGTGTTCTGATTTGAACGGCTGATGGCTAGTTGTCATTCGTAAAATTTCCATTGCAGACGGTGAACGCGTGACAATTTGGCAGCCACGGCGTGATCGAGGGAGGCTTTTGTGGTAAACTTATTGTGGACCGAAGACAAAATTCTGAATGGAAATGTGGTCTACTGTTGCTCAGGCGAGGTCTGCTGGTGTGGCCTGCCCTAAGTTTGGTCCCCGGGAATTGAGTACTCTTGTGGTGTGTGGTGGAGGGACACTGGGGTAATGTTCTTTCGGTGGGGGTGCTGTGTAACGACCAAACTGGAGGCCGACATTTGGGTGTTCCTTTAATTTAGGTGTTGGTACCGCTGTTATACTTAGCTTTGGCTCACGTAGTTTCCGCTCCTTTTGGGCTTTTACAGACAGCACACGCGCAACCCTCTTCGAAAGATTTTCGCCCTTGCATGTTACAAAATTGGAAAGTGACTGGTGGTGACACTAGGATTCAATGACCTTTTTCTGCACCGCTGGTCAAGCTGAGGAATCTGTGTTTGCTAATCGTCATTTTTTTAGGGATTGGTAATATGCGATCGATAACCCATGCACACCGGTAATTCGTTGTACATAGAAAATGTAGGTATCTGGATTAAGTCCAGCACGGGATATAAATATCTTCAAAAATGGTATTCTTGCCGATGGCAAACTGTTTCTAACACGGCATCAGAATGCATCGTCCTACATTTTTCAGGTTATCTCCTATGCCTTTTATATCGGTTGTTCTGGTTTGGCCGAACATTGCGCCTTTATTTTGTGTTATAAGTGCTTGGTGCTCATGAGTAGTGTAAATTACTAATGAAAATTCACCCAGGTTTCGGTGTACTGAATCGACATCCGGATTATATTGTTGCCCTGATTTATTCATCAGGGATTATTCTGAATTGGACATATTCAATATACCTGACTACTGTAGGCGAAAATGTACTTTTAAAACACCTCAATCGTTTAATTTAACGACTTCCAGCCGAGTCCTCCAACGAAAAGACAGGATCCGGGAGTATTTGGCCTCGAGCCTCGTACCCACGAATTATTTAGAATTCAAGAATGCACTTGAAATACACTTCAGTACTTAAATGAGGTTTAAGGAATATCGGAGTGTTTTGAGGATTCTGAGGACCCCCACCCCACACTTTTCAACTTTGTACTTCGTAATGCTACTTTTTTCGCGAATAATCCTAGTCATTCGGGTTTACATGAACCCGAGATCGTTTACTTCATTGATCTGGGAAACAAGAATAATGACTATTAGATCGCACCAGAAGACTTCGAAGTCGTTTAATAGGGCCAGGAAATTTTACAGGAAAACAATATTTTAAGATTGGGAGGACACCGACTCAACCGGCACATACGTGGCGAAATAGGCTTTCTTCATGGGTTTTCTTCCTCTGTTCAAATCCTTGTTCTGATATCCACCTGTGGTGGATTGCTCTCGGTCTTCAGAAATAGTGGCGGTTGTACCTCGCAGTTTTGGTTGCTATCTCTCATCAGGATTATCCATCTGAAGTCGAAAAAACAAAGGACAGGGTGACAGATAGTGGTATTAATCCGATGAAGTGGGTGAATACGAGAGCGCCACTGGCCACGACTTCTAGCCATATACTCCAAAGCATCTAACTCCTGTGGTTGTAT
The DNA here is from genome assembly GCA_948099385.1 of Fasciola hepatica. Classification (NCBI taxonomy): domain Eukaryota; kingdom Metazoa; phylum Platyhelminthes; class Trematoda; order Plagiorchiida; family Fasciolidae; genus Fasciola; species Fasciola hepatica. Next base: position 9,129,239 of record CANUEZ040000027.1, on the reverse strand, counting down.
CTCTTGGATTTCACACAAGAAGCAGAACACGCACTACGTGGCGGAGTCTAGTAGTCAGTGGTGGATGACCTTGGGATGTATAGGGTGTCTGAGAGGAGTAGCACCTCTGAGTTGGTTGACTGTCGTTTACATTAAAACATCCTCCATCTCCTTGGTCTCCATCATTCACTCAGCTCTCACCTGTGGCTCCACGAAGCTGAAGCATGCATCAGCGGCCACACCCCGGCAAACCGCTCGACAGCCGGGCTAAATCGGATTGAGGGTTACGGAGGTCTAAAAAACTTCGGCGAGTCGGTGTTTGGCATGTGAAGATATATTCTTCTGAATGGGCGGACGAGATCTACTGATCCAACGGCTACAAAGGAGAACTGTCCAGCTGCCTTATCCGGCATTCCGGAGGAGGCGAACGAACCGTACAGCAGGCAGCCGGCTCTTCTGGAAACACCCTGCTGCCTTGCAGTCTGCACTTGGGTGTGCAAGAGCTAGAGGTGCAACCTCGAACAAAAAGACCGAACGGTGCTGGGGACACCGCTTCGTACCCTACTCCCGCAAATCTATGATTATTCACGGACCTGAAGCGCTCATCATGCTACGGTGTCTCCGGTAAGCGACGCGCCTCGTGTCCCGGCGGTCGAGGTGATAAGAAAACAAGGTGGGATTATTCGCTGTAGGAAAAGAACACACATAACCTGTTGGAATGCCAGGACGTTTCTAGACGTCGGCAGTCAGTGCATCACAATGCAGACTGTACATGACTATGACGTAGATATTGCTTGTCTCTCGGAAGTCCACCTGCAAAACTCAGGTAGCCGACAAATAAAGGTCCCGAGAGTGAATACATCTTGTTGGCTCTATCACAGTGGCCCGAAAGACAACTCCGGTCTCTACGGTGTGGCGTTTCCTCTGAACAAAGCAGCTGATGATGCAATGATCTCTTCGGAACCAGACTCGTCTTGGCACGTTTTAAAGACTCCTCGAACGACTTGACGGTGATTGTGATCTATGCTTCAACTAGTTCGGCTGATGACGAAACCAAAGACGAATTCTACAATAACTTGCAGGAGGTAATCAGGAACACCGCCTGGACGTTCGGGTGGAGTACTTTAGGGGAAATTCAGTTGACCCAATTCAACAGTGGACCTTCCGAATATACCTGCAAGAAAATCAACGCAGGGATATATTACTCCTCCATCAGAAATACAGGTCATGTGGGAGATAGGTTACTTGAAAAAATACAGATTCGGTGGACTGGGTGGGTTGTCTCCATATTTTTTTCAAGAATAGTGGCAATGCTTTTTCCGAGTTAGAACTCCTCCTGGTAATCTGGGACAGTAGGCCGATGCTCGGGGATTGGTGTGAACCGGCGATTGTGCCAATTTACAAGAGAGGTTACAGATCTTGTAAAAACCACAGAGAAATCAGCTTAATAAGTATCGCATCCAAGCTGCATACTGGGCTTATTCTCCGATTAATCAACGTCCGTGAAGGATGCAGGCGTGAGAATCAAGTCAGTTTCAAACCCGGTCGGAGTTGCACGGGCCACATCTTAACCCTTTGACAAATCTCGGAGGAAAGACACCTTCCGTAGGCCCACAGAAGACGGCATTCGACTCAGTCAACCCCACAGTTCTGGTGCTGCCTGTCGTTGAAGAGTGTGCCAGAGAAATCTATTTATCTTTTCCAGTGCTTGTGTGCAAACAGCCGAAGCAAAGTTCGTGCTCACGGCGATCCTTCACTCAAGTTCACCACGGAAAGCGGTGTTCGTCAGGGTTGCCCCTTTTCACCCTTCTTCTTCAATTTTGTAATTGAATCGGATCTTGAGATATCCCAATCCTCGTTTGAGAATATGGGTATCGATCTTTACCCAAGCAGTAAACTGTCTGAATTGGAATGCGCGGACATATTGTTCCTCTGAGTGAAGATCCAAGTGAGTTGCAGATTTTTCTAGATTGCCTAAACAACAGCGTAGCAGTGTTTGGAATACGTTTTACACATGTGTTGGCGCTACACCAGAGCTTTTTTGAGGGGAAGCTTTAGCTGAAGTTGATAAGTATTGTTACCTGGGAAGTTATATTTCACTACGTGGACAAATATCGGATGAAGTGTCAGCACACACACACACACACAAAGAGCGTTTGGCTTTTCCTAACCTCGACCATCTGTGTCACCGGCGTGATTTCTGATTGTCTTTCCAGGGTCGAGTGTACACTGTGGCGGTTAGGTCCGTTCTTTTATGCAGTTCAGAAACATGAACGCGTGTTACGCATGCCCACTAGTGGACTTCCTCGGCATACGCAGTCCTCCGAGGCAGGTGGATATCACGTCAGCTATTCTTGGTGATGGATGATCAACCAATAACGTATATTTATCGATAGTTTGGCTGGTCAACTGCCATGCTTGTTTTGTGTCTTTCGTTTGTCTTTACAAGGACTTAAGCGCGCTGGGGTGACGTTGCTGTCTCAGTGAGGCCATCCTCCAAAAGTCTCTAAATTTTCAATCGGATGAATTTCTCATCTTGTGATTTAGTTGAAATAGGCTTACAATCTAGTAGCAGGTTCTTGTAAAAGAAGAGTTTCGATAGGTGAAGCTGCTACACTACATAGGGAGAGCGTCAGTTTGTTGCCGCTAAATGGAATTTCAACTGGTATGTGTAGTTTCGAGAGTCGTGTCCCAGTATCATATCCGCACACAGACGAGGAAAACGGGGATTATGAAGTTATACGACTTATTCTTGCGACATGATAACAAGACAGTAACCTTTCGTCTGACTGATTATTCTTGTGGAAGCCATGGAGATGACGCTGGATGATTGTGTGACCTTTAGGCGATGACGCTGAAGAGATAGTTCTGGAGTGTAACCCTCAGAACTCGTATCTCTCAGAGATTCCATAGGGATTTTATTCTTAGTAGTCGTTATCACAGCGAGACCGCACCTTGACGTGGTTTGATGGCTTGGGTGCCTCTATGACCCAGAGAGCTGTACAAGATGGCTTCCCTATGCTGGAGATGCAATCATGCCTACAGGTCACTGGGTAGAAGCCAGACAAAGTCCAGTCTCCTGGTCCTTCAGGTTGGGGGTCGATTTGAGCGGGCACCTCAGTCGGTAAAATCAGTGTAAGAACAACTGATCCAAGCGAATTGGCTTCCACTCAGCCACCTTGCTGCCTTGCGGATAGGTTCTTGTTAGAACTGAAGACTTTGATTGAGAACCCTAATCGCTCTCCTGCTTTGCGGCTAGACACCCTAGCAGTACCCGTCCAATATCTCCCATGAACTGTACGAATATAAGGAATTCCATACTGCATCGGTCGTCGCGCAGGATAATCAGAACCGTACTGCTCACTGCATCGAGCGGGGTGGTTAGTGATAAGTGGGCTACTGCTCAAAGTTGCCTCTCTTTTACTCAACCTTTGTCTTCTTTACGCAGCCATCTCTGTTTGCCTCCTCTATCCACCCATTATGTTCCCACTGATAACACACTGGGTACTCGCAACGGTTCATTGTCGAATAGTGTCTTAAATAATCCTCTATCTTGCTACTCTTATATTCCCAAGCCTCGTCAGCCTCTGAATCTCGGCTTTTTCAACGTGCGTATACTGATGCAGGCTGGTCAGCAGGCGTGCCTAGCCCCCAGAATGAACTCTGTGAAGATTGATTTCTGCTTCGTAATTGAGACGCTTATCCAGGATTCGAGCAGTGTGGTTCAATTAACTGCTCCTGGCATTTCATCGAGATATTTTGTGCGCATTTCAGGACACGAAGTAACTGGAGCTGTGGGTCAATGTGGTGTGGGAATAGTCTTGAGTGACCAGGCCGAAACTGCTCTTTTAGACTGGATACCGGTTAATAGTCGTTTATGTGCTGTGAGACTCCAGAGATCAGTCGGCATTCGAAAGGATAGTTGTGCTGAGCGAAATTTGTTTGTAATCTTTGGCGGTAGACAATAATCCACTGTCGTCCGGATCGTTACCACACGTGACCTATGGGGACCTTATGTGGTTGTTCGCCACTCCAGGTCTCAGGGTCTGGCTTCCGGTTATGCCTAATAGTGAAGTGGGCCTTCGTAACTATGGGGTAAATTCCCTTTCTACTGCACTCATGCGTATGCATGTAATAAAAGAAACGCCCCAACAAACTGCAGCTCTGACACTCAGAAAGATGGTTTGTATGATGAATCCACAACCCTCGTTCGCAGGAGCAAAGGTTCTGACATTGTAGTGCTAGCAGGTGATTTTATTGTGCAAGTTGGCAGGCTTTAGTGCGTCAGAAGCCTGTTCAGGTGGCCGTTGTGCTTTACCCACTGAGCTTACAGATAACGGGGATAGGCTTCTCAAGTTTTGTGCAGATAGTCGACTGTTCTTGTCTAACACGAATTTCCGACACAACTCGCGTGGCACAGCGTTGTGGCGCTCTAATTCTACAGGTATTCTGGTCCAAATCGATGAAATCGCAGTGAGCTACCGGTGGTGTGGTTCTGTTCAGAACTGTAGATTCTACTGGTGCACATGAGTAGAGTCGGGCCATGTATTAGTTTTGATGCGATTATCTCTCCAACTTCATGGTCATCGTCGCAAATTGCAAACCCGGTTAGCCGTACAATGCTTGTGCGATCCAGAAGTTGTTACTCTTTATGAACAGAAATTGACACATGAACTAGGATCTACGACGAACAGTAATGAAGATGGGCATTGGGCCCATATCAAACAGGCGATGTACGTGGCAGTAGGTTTCGCCTGTGATCCTAGATCCGATGTCCATCAAAGACACTGGATTTCTGAAGAGTCATTGAGTATGATGGAGCAAAAGTGTCAGCTCTCAAACTGTAAGGAGATGAATAAGATGCGGAGAAAGCTCCAAAGGCAAGTTACTAAAAGCCTTAAGAATGATCGCGAAAATTGGTGGATCAAAGTAAGCGAAGAAATGGAAATAGCAGCTGCTTCAGGTACCAGTCAAAGACTGTTCAAACTTATTCGTGATACTGGTGGACGGCGCATCCAGGTCAGCGAAACTATATGTGGTAGAAAGGGAGAACCCATTCATGGTAAAGAGCAAAGGTTCAACCGCTAGGCTGAATACTTCAAGGATCAGTTTAGGTGGCCGCACGCTGATGTAGTTACTTCAGTGTTAACAACTGCGATTCCCTGGACGGTATCCTTTGAGCACACATCGGAAGCGGAAGTGTAGTGATGCACTCGATTACTGAAGGATGGAAAGCAGCCGGACCGGACGAACTCCCTCCAGTTCTTTTCAAACTAGATGGAAAAGCTTTGATAAAATCACTTTCCACCTTGATCCGTGATATTTGGAGCGAGGGGCGTATTCCGTTAATATGGAGGGAGTCATTAATTGTACCCATCTTCAAGAAGGGGATGTGCAATGACTGTGGTAATCATCGTGGGATTAGTCTAATTCCAATAGTCACCAAGATATTAACCTGGATTTTGCTACGTCGTCTGACACTGGTTCGCGAGAGGAACGCCCTCGAACAACAGGCCGGATTCCGCCCAGATCGAGGATGCATCGACCACATTTCTACTCATTGTTAGTTACTTGAGATACGTCACACACACTGTGGACCAACAATAATAGTTTTCCTTGACTTGAAAGGTGCGTTCGATTCAGTTAACCGGACAGCGCTATTCAGTGCTCTTGACCTGAAAGGTATGCCACAGAAGTTCGTGAACCTACTGAGATGGTTGTATTTTCATACTTCTGGTTGCGTGAGGGTCTAGGGTGATGTATCAAGTCCATTCGAAACGACCAGCGGTGTTTGACAAGGATGTTCCATTTCATCATTTCTGTTTGACTTCGTCATCGACCAGATAATGGGGAATGCGTTGCGAAATCTTCAGGATGTGGTCGTCGAACTAGGAAATAGTGGAAGGCTGTGACCTATATTACGCAGACGACGTTGTCTGCTTGTTCGGATACACGAAACATGTGCAGCCTGCACTGGAAAGACTCCCTCAAGCTTTAGCTCCATTCAGTATGCGCTTTGCACTTTCAAAGTGTAAAGTGACGTTAGAAGACTGGACGTCAGCGATCGTGAGGTTGATGTTCGATGGTAAGGTGCTGGGAATTGTCGACTGCTTCAGTTACCTCGGCAGCAGCGTGACGACAGATGGGAGTACAGTAGTAGAGGTTTGCCTGTCTATATGGAAAGCTTGAGCGGCGTACGCTGGACTGAAGCACTTGTGGTGCCCACCTGCTATTTCACTGAAGTTGGAGAGTCGTGTGTACTGTACCGCGGTGCGTTCAGTTTTGTTGAACTGGTTGCGAGATACGGAGTTTGTATGTGGAATATGCTTGTCGCCTTTGGGTTTTCGACCATCGATGTTTGCGTAGTATCGCTAAGATTGGATGGAATGACCGGGTGATGAATGCTGAGATGAGAAATCGAGTATTGGGTCCAGTTGAGGGAGTTTTCTATCACAGCGTCTCCAGCTTATTAGACTTCATTGGTTGGGGCACGTGTTACGTATGATGAACACACGTCTGCTATACTGAGCCGTGTTTTCCGTTCCTCCTCGTGAGTGGAAGAAGCCACGTGGAGATCAACAGATGACATGACAATAGGGAATGATAAAATGTACAGCGAACTTAGGTGAAGTAGGTGCTTCACTTGTTCGAGGTTGGGGGCCCAAAAGATCCATCAACCAGTTGGCTGGAGACACTGAAAGATATGACAGCGAACCGTGAACAGTTTCGATCGTGTTGTCACTTTCTGTTGAGTCAGAATGATTGATCAGTTCGTGTTTGTACAGTTAGACTATGTATTCCGTGTCTTTACTTGTAGGTGGTTATTTTGTTTCCCACTCGTGTTGGTCCACTCTTTTTTATGGTATAACATGCTTGCGCGTGAGAGCAGTGGAAGGGGTATAAACCCCATAGGCACGAAGGCCCGCTGCACTATCAGGTATAACCGGCAACCAGACCCTGAGATTTAGAGTGGAGAACCACATAAGGCCCCAATAGGTCAGGTGCGGTAACGATGCGGACGACAGTGGAATGCTGTCTACCACCAAAGTGACTGGTGGTGGCGGTGATTTGAACTACGGACCTCCGAAGTGGTAATCAAATGCTCTAACCCACTTGACGACTACCAATCTCTGTCCAACTTGTATATTCATTCTATCTAATTCTCCGAGCAACGGGATGAGAGAGAGGCAGTGATCACTGGGGTTTTGCCTTTTGTTTAGCGCTGTGCTATGATGATGGTGATATCATGTTTGATAGTTAATCCAGAGAAGAAGCGGCGATTGTGGGCGAGAATGTAGGCGTTTTGTAGAGGCTATTTGTTTCTTCGGAAGCGATCGGAGACACGCTTGAAGTGTCTTTTTTTTCCGCAGTTACCGCAAACCGCATCCTTAGCAGGAAATTTGTGTCGAGTGTGTCTGTCGTTCCCAAAGAAATAGCATTTAGTTCTAAGTGCAGCTGCTGTCGTTCCCTCGAGTAAGTTGTTATCTTCCTTGTGATCAGAAGGATAATTATCAGTTGATGCGGTGGGTGATGACACTGAAACCGTATGGGATATCGATGCTATCTGGAAGACACGTGTTGCTATTGGGCTATTTCGAACGATCGGTTATTTCCAAAGCAGTTTGTGAGTTCAGTGATTTATTTTCAAGAAACCGCTCTCGGAAAATGTTCGATTGCACCTCGCTTATGAAGGCTTCTGAACAGCATCATTTTTCTTATCTGTCCCGGTCTGGGAGTGACAATCTTTAGCTGGAGATTTCATCTTTTGGAAGAGTTGATTGGAATTATGCCCCGTTTTTTGTTTTTGCTCGTTGCGAGTAGATAATACATGAAGGCTTCGTTGGGCGGCTTAATAAACAATGTTTCGTCGTATGAAGTCCATTGAACCACATAATCGCGTTTATTCGGAAATATAGCCGTATGGAAAGTCCAGATTCTCTGACTCATCTACGTCGACTTCGGCGAGAAATCTGTCGACCGTGCAGTACCAGTGTCGCCAAATTTTCGAAGAAGTGATCGAGTTCGCTTCTCTATTGAGTCGCTCACGACGTAGATAGCGTTCCATTTCGAGAATGGTTGTATGTCGAATAGATCGAAACGTATGTGCTTACAAAATCCGAGAAGTTAAAACAGACAGTAAAGAGGCCTAGATTTTTGGCTTAATTTGACACACAACTGAACGGTAGGAGCTAGGAACAATAAAAAAATTCAGGATAATAATAATAAAACTAAGGTAGATAGAAAGTAGCAACTGAACATGACAGTGTCTAAATAATTCTATTTGATTGTTTCTCCTCCAGATTGTTCCTCATGGCTTTAATTGAAAGTATGAAAATTGTGGGGATCCGGAGCTTTGGACCGGATCACCCCCAAAAGATAGAATTCTTCACCCCGGTTACATTAATCCTGGGAACGAACGGGACAGGAAAAACGGTAAACCATTCCCTCCCTCCCTCCGTCCGCTGTATCTTTACCGCTTGAAATTTCGTGCGAACGCACATGAACTGGGCATTTTTGTTTTGTCTCCCGCAGACTATCATCGAATGCTTGAAATATGCCACTACAGGCGATCTCCCTCCCGGCTCCAAAGTGGGGTGCTCCTTCATTCATGATCCTCGGGTAAGAAAACACGGAAAGTCGGATGTTTGATATTTCTTGGTCCTAGTTAACCCTGACGCAGTTTGCTGATCATATACTTCATCGGTGATAGTTTAATTAATTTTTATTGGGACGATGCAGTGTGTTGTGCGTTTTGTCATGCTATCGCTCACTTTGCATTCGTGAATTTAACACTTTTTCCGGCTTCCATTTTAGCAAACGTCAAATTTCAGATGAGTAAAGCCTAACATACTAGGCTTTTCTTTCTCCTTTATGTTTTAACCTAATCTCTCGAACGCCTCTATCAGTCGCACAATTCTGTCCTAAATCAGTGTAACTCCGTGCTCCTCTTCATCCTTATTTCGGACTATCTACGGTAAATCAATGCACTTTGATTTTTCAGGTTGCCGGAGAGGTGGAAGTAAAGGCCAAAGTAATGCTTCAGATGCGTGACGTTCGCGGATGTCAGATGACCGTATCCCGAGCGCTAAGCGCCACACAACGGGACAAAGTATGATACTTGTCTGATAGATGCTTATATTTTCATCGCTTTTCGCTCGCATAAGTCGGACACATTTCTGGATTTCCAGCAGTATTTACTTGATTTCGTTAGTTTCAACTGTCAGCCCTTGGGATAGATAGTCATTTGCCATATGTTGTGCTTGTCTGTTGAAATATATTCATGGTGTATCTTATTTGCCTAGGCGAGAGGTGGCGGGTCGATGAATAAGAGTAGTCAGGATGTAGTGGTGCTCGAGTAGTCTAGAGTGTTCACCTATCACCTCAGGTCAGAAGTTCCAATCCCGCCACTGGTGGCCATTATAGTGGTAGACAATAGTTTATTGTCTCCTGGCTGGTTGTTACGTCTGACCTATTGAGAGTTCGTGTGGTTCTCCACTCCGAGTTTCCAAGCTAGGTTACCGGCTATCCCTAATAGCGCAGGAAGCCTTCGAGTCGATAAGGTGTACCCGTTCCACTGCACTCATACGCAGGTATGTAATAATTAAGATATTTGATGCTACGGAGCGTTGTTCTGTTCGGCCGGCCAGTCCACAGAAGAATAGGTGATGAGATCCTACGCGACCTTATTTTTTGACGGTTAACTTTTATTTCTTGCGCAACAAAGTTCAAATTTTCAGGATCCATGCACTCCTAGACCTGGTGACTACGTCACCTTCATGGCCTTCGGATTTTGATATAAGTTCACTCCGTAATTCAGATTGAATTTTCTTTATGGAGCCCACGAAACCCATCCACCGGTTGTTTGCATATTATTGACTGTGTAGTCATATCTCGCTGTCCGTGACGCGATTGCATTTTTATTCATTTGTCGGGTTTCCCACTTGTGTTGTTTTTACGCTCACCAGTCGTTTTCCATAGTCTGACTTCTCATTTCCGACCAAAATCTACCAACTAAAATGGTGAAAACATGAGCTAAGACTAGTGATTAACAAAACAAGATGCAGGTTGCAAATAAGAACATCCCCGCTTTCATGAAGTAGGATCCACAAGAATAGATAAAACCACTAAAGCATTTAATAGCTTTTACTTTTATGCGGCTAACTCCTGCGTGAGGATTGGTCAGCTTCTTGGATGCATCTAACGGCGGTCTTTCATGCGTTGTGATCGGCGGTAAAATCAGCACACAGTCAAATTCAGTTCTTGCGCCGGATACAAAGTCCGAAAGCCGACTGAAGGTCTAGATGTGCTACGTGCGTTCTGACTGTGTTTACCCACGTCTTTAGCTGAATATTTGATCTGTTGGGACCTTATGTGGTTCTTCACTCCAAGTCTCAAGGTCTGTTTGCCGGCAGTTCCTTATAGTGCAGTGGGCCTTTCAGGTTACAGTTATACCCCTTCCACTGCACTTTTGCGCAGGCATCTAATAAAAAAGACAACACTTCCAGCTTAGACAAGATGACGGTAGAGAGTTTCTCTTTGTGAGTTCCGCATCGGGTCGACAGATGATATGGCCAAACCATTGGAGACGGCGATGTTGAAGAAACGGAGAATGACCTTCTGTATTCGAGTGGCGTTGTTGTACAGTGGAGTTTTGTACGCGATCATGGCATTTGACTTTGGCTTTAAATCAGATGCAGCAGTGGTCGAAACTCCAGCTTTTTCGTATCCTCTACCTTCATCGACCAGGTTTCACAGGCGTACGTGAGAATGGGGCGGATGGCGGCCGGGCGAACGTGCAGTATCGTGCGCAGGGCCATTTCACTACGGACCACAGTGATCTGCGAAGTTCCAAGAATACTCTCTCCTTGTGCAATCTGAACGAAGTTTAATTTCGTCTTTAACCTTGACGTTTGGTTGTATAGTAGACCAAAAGTTTTTTGAAATCGTGAGTTAGTTCCTAGATTTGGCCGCAAGCGTGGATGGAGATTGTTGGGTCTGGGGAAGTTGTGCAGATCTTGGTTTTTGAGGTATTCTTCTCCAAACCGATCGCTCTGCGTTCGAGCTGAATGCGGTTGCGAACCAATTGCAGGCTGAGTTCGTCTGCCAGAACGACGGTGTCATCAACAGATTCAATGTCCGCTCTCCAAGTCTCCTGGCTTAGTTCAATTCCGAGGTAGCCGTTGAAAACACGGCGCATCACCCAGTCCATCGCGTAGTTGAACAGGACTGGTGACTAAAGACAACCCTGATTTGGATTTGTAAAACTGTTGATCATTCGTGGCTGATCACTGTATAATTTAGTAATCCGATTTTGCTCATCGGGTTGGTTTTTGCCTCACAGGAACGGATTTGTTGTGTCACCCAGTTGCTACCACCATCGGTAACATAATAGATGATTTAGACGCTCTCTGTCTGATATTACTCCAGGTTATTGGATGTGCTTGTTACCCACTTAATCTTGGTTCGCCAATCCATATCAATTATTTCCGGTCTCGTTTTTTCCATGCGTTCTGCGTAACATGTGAACAGAAAAAATCTGGTTTTCACTGGTAAATGAATATTGGTCCCCTGTTTATGACATATAATAAGGAATAAATCATGAGTTGAATTGTTCGCTGTAGAATTTCGTCCGACTAGATTGTCTTTATTTTTTATACTTCCGCTCGAAAATGTTTCCCTCTTTCGTTGTTCCCCCCCTCCCCCCCTCCCCCTCGATCTTCTACTGATCTCATTTGCATGCAGAATAAACAGGGCACACTGAAAACGTTGGACAGTTCAATTAAACGTTACCTGCCAGACGGCCGTGAAACCAGCATCAGCTCGAAGTGTACGGAAATCGATCGTGAGGTGAACGCCTGTTTTGATGTCTTGTACATCAGTTAATGAAGATTTGCCGAACTGTTGTACCCTGTCGGTCTTGGTTTCGTTGTTTGAAGTTGAGATCGAATTGCGCATGATGCTCGTTTTTTTCAGATGAGGTATTATCTCGTATCCAAGATACTCGTTTGACTTTAACCAGTCTCAGTTTTTCTTGTCTTCCACCTGACGTCTGTTCATCCGTGATTAAGTATGCGGTGCGAAAGTTGAATCGATTTCACTGTGTGGCATATAAGACGCTCTTACTGTAGTGGTGTTTGACCATCGTTGACCTCGTATCATCATCTTTCAGATATGATATAAACATCGTGTGCGTGGAGGTGAGGCCTCGGTTTTTTGGACACGAGACGAACATTTCGCGTGCAAAATTGATGGCGAGGAATGCTGCGTATGCCGGCTCCCCAGCTAAAATCTTCCATTGGGTATTGCTGTCAGAGGCACATAGCGGCCGGATGGTGGGCTGGAGTAGCCAGTCTGGGGTGTGGCGCAAAAGTATGGAATCTTAACCAGTGGATGCTTGGTCGTGTAGCACGTGCTAGACTTCAGGGCTGGGATCCGTGCGATCTGTTTACAGAATAGTTAGAGGCAGTGAGCAGCATGGTCAGTTGTCGTGATTGATGTTGTACCTGCCTTCGAGCTGTGTATGGCTTTTCATGAGCGCCCTCATTCAGTTGTTCGTTATATTTTGATTTATTTCATTTCCCTGTTGGGCGATGCTGCAAGGTCTAGCATCGAGGAGAAAAGGGAGCATCAAAGTGTGTGATGGTTGGAAAAAAGAAACTAACCGATGCCCATGTAGACCCGCATGTGGGCAGTGATATGGTTAAGTGTCACGGCCAGTGTCATAGTTGCATTCAAACTTTATTTTTCCTCGTGATTTCCGCTTATTACTTGGGTTTTGAGATCTTTTTCTTTAAGGTTATGTTCATTTTGCCCTTTAGTGGACGATGCTGGATGGTCCCAACCGAAACCAGAGCATAGAAGTGGGAGGTTAATGGTTAAATAAGCTGAACTGAACACGCGGGTAGTGAGCTCTTCTGAGCATTCTGAATAGCTGCTCGAAAATCAGCCAGATTCGGGTGAATTGATATGTGAACACTGTTACATGTCTAGGCTAGCTTAGCAGCCAGCCATACCTCATTAGAAAGAAACATCGACTCAGCTGACAATTTTTGTCATTGCAATCCACTACGGAGCAGAATTTTGAGTGAATTGTCACTAAAGATTCAAGATGCACTATTGGATTTCACCAAATATCTTCACCTGTCAAATTGTTGGTATAGTATCTAATTATCTGGCAACGACCAAACGCATGTCGCGGCAATCGGATCATTTTCACCTTTAGTTCAGAAGCCTAATCTCATTGCCCAGACTGTGTACGAATACTGTCGTTGCTTGACTGCAAACACTCCATAGTGAGTTATTTTTCATTTTGGGCTCCTCAGTTACTTCTAAAATGGGTTCGATGCGCTATCGAATGGGCCAGAGTGGTGTCAGTGTAGTGACTTCCTCGACCACTAGACCTGGAGTGACGACCTGTTTTATGATACCACAGTCGTTCGAATAGGTGTTGTGCATTCTCTGAGTGCTGTTTTGCATGGCTTTAGTCGTTCCATGAAGGAATGTCAGATCATTTATGCGGTCAGTATTCAGTGTTTTAGTGTATACTGGTGATGGGAATCATGGGGCCCTTTCATGGTACCTGTGTGGGAATTTTAGTGCTCTTCTTTTTGGACTTAATTTTTTTCATCCTGTTCTAACCGGCGGTGGTCGAAGTGTTATCACCGCAGATCTCAGATTTTATGGTCTTGTCGCCATCCGTCACTACCCCGATAGGCAATCTTCAGTTGGCCGCTACCCCCTTCCAGAAATACTGTACATGGTCGTATAATAAACAGAGTAGGGGAAATATGATTACGTAGAACCATAATAGGTTGGGCTTGGTAACAGTTCGGACGATAACGGATTGCTCTGCACTACAAAAGTTGACAGGCAGCCGATCGAGGGATTCGGACCTCGATTTTGTTCTGCGGTCGGGCTCATTCGTGAGTGTTTACGCGCGGCGCACCTAGTTATCAGCCTTTCATCTGTCCTCGCACATGACGAAGTGAGCCGAATTGAAAGTTCCTCCAGCTCAGTTTACTCGTTTCTTCAACATTATTACGCACTAATGACGTCATCCGCATTGGTAAGGAACCGTTTGCTTCACCTTGACGTGGTGTGATGGCTTGGGTGCCTCTATGACCCAGAGAGCTGTACAAGATGGCTTCCCTATGCTGGAGATGCAATCATGCCTACAGGTCACTGGGTAGAAGCCAGACAAAGTCCAGTCTCCTGGTCCTTCAGGTTGGGGGTCGATTTGAGCGGGCACCTCAGTCGGTAAAATCAGTGTAAGAACAACTGATCCAAGCGAATTGGCTTCCACTCAGCCACCTTGCTGCCTTGCGGATAGGTTCTTGTTAGAACTGAAGACTTTGATTGAGAACCCTAATCGCTCTCCTGCTTTGCGGCTAGACACCCTAGCAGTACCCGTCCAATATCTCCCATGAACTGTACGAATATAAAGAATTCCATACTGCATCGGTCGTCGCGCAGGATAATCAGAACCGTACTGCTCACTGCATCGAGCGGGGCGGTTAGTGATAAGTGGGCTACTGCTCAAAGTTGCCTCTCTTTTACTCAACCTTTGTCTTCTTTACGCAGCCATCTCTGTTTGCCTCCTCTATCCACCCATTATGTTCCCACTGATAACACACTGGGTACTCGCAACGGTTCGTTGTCGAATAGTGTCTTAAATAATCCTCTATCTTGCTACTCTTATATTCCCAAGCCTCGTCAGCCTCTGAACCTCGACTCCTTCAACGTGCGTATACTGATGCAGGCTGGTCAGTAGGCGTGCCTAGCCCTCAGAATGAACTCTGTGAAGATTGATTTCTGCTTCGTAATTGAGACGCTTATCCAGGATTCGAGCAGTGTGGTTCAATTAACTGCTCCTGGCATTTCATCGAGATATTTTGTGCGCATTTCAGGACACGAAGTAACTGGAGCTGTGGGTCAACGTGGTGTAGGAATAGTCTTGAGTGACCAGGCCGAAACTGCTCTTTTAGACTGGATACCGGTTAATAGTCGTTTATGTGCTGTGAGACTCCAGAGATCAGTCGGCATTCGAAAGGATAGTTGTGCTGAGCGAAATTTGTTTGTAATCTTTGGCGGTAGACAATAATCCACTGTCGTCCGGATCGTTACCACACGTGACCTATGGGGACCTTATGTGGTTGTTCGCCACTCCAGGTCTCAGGATCTGGCTTCCGGTTATGCCTAATAGTGAAGTGGGCCTTCGTAACTATGGGGTAAATTCCATTTCTACTGCACTCATGCGTATGCATGTAATAAAAGAAACGCCCCAACAGACTGCAGCTCTGACACTCAGAAAGATGGTTTGTATGATGAATCCACAACCCTCGTTCGCAGGAGCAAAGGTTCTGACATTGTAGTGCTAGCAGGTGATTTTATTGTGCAAGTTGGCAGGCTTTAGTGCGTCAGAAGCTTGTTCAGGTGGCCGTTGTGCTTTACCCACTGAGCTTACAGATAACGGGGATAGGCTTCTCAAGTTTTGTGCAGATAGTCGACTGTTCTTGTCTAACACGAATTTCCGACACAACTCGCGTGGCACAGCGTTGTGGCGCTCTAATTCTACAGGTATTCTGGTCCAAATCGATGAAATCGCAGTGAGCTACCGGTGGTGTGGTTCTGTTCAGAACTGTAGATTCTACTGGTGCACATGAGTAGAGTCGGGCCATGTATTAGTTTTGATGCGATTATCTCTCCAACTTCATGGTCATCGTCGCAAATTGCAAACCCGGTTAGCCGTACAATGCTTGTGCGATCCAGAAGTTGTTACTCTTTATGAACAGAAATTGGCACATGAACTAGGATCTACGACGAACAGTAATGTAGATGAGCATTGGGCCCATATCAAACAGGCGATGTACGTGGCAGTAGGTTTTGCCTGTGATCCTAGATCCGATGTCCATCAAAGACACTGGATTTCTGAAGAGTCATTGAGTATGATGGAGCAAAAGTGTCAGCTCTCAAACTGTAAGGAGATGAATAAGATGCGGAGAAAGCTCCAAAGGCAAGTTACTAAAAGCCTTAAGAATGATCGCGAAAATTGGTGGATCAAAGTAAGCGAAGAAATGGAAATAGCAGCTGCTTCAGGTACCAGTCAAAGACTGTTCAAACTTATTCGTGATACTGGTGGACGGCGCATCCAGGTCAGCGAAACTATATGTGGTAGAAAGGGAGAACCCATTCATGGTAAAGAGCAAAGGTTCAACCGCTAGGCTGAATACTTCAAGGATCAGTTTAGGTGGCCGCACGCTGATGTAGTTAATTCAGTGTTAACAACTGCGATTCCCTGGACAGTATCCTTTGAGCACACATCGGAAGCGGAAGTGTAGTGATGCACTCGATTACTGGAGGATGGAAAGCAGCCGGACCGGACGAACTTTCTCCAGTTATTATCAAACTAGATGGAAAAGCTTTGATAAAATCACTTACCACCTTGATCCGTGATATTTGGAGCGAGGGGCGTATTCCGTCAATATGGAGGGAGTCATTAATTGTACCCATCTTCAAGAAGGGGATGTGCAATGACTGTGGTAATCATCGTGGGCTTAGTCTAATTCCAATAGTCACCAAGATATTAACCTGGATTTTTCTACGTCGTCTGGCACTGGTTCGCGAGAGGAACGCCCTCGAAGAACAGGCCGGATTCCGCTCAGATCGAGGATGCATCAACCACATTTCTACTCATTGTTAGTTACTTGAGATACGTCACACACGCTGTGGACCAACAATAATAGTTTTCCTTGACTTGAAAGGTGCGTTCGATTCGGTTAACCGGACAGCGCTATTCAGTGCTCTTGACCTGAAAGGTATGCCACAGAAGTTCGTGAACCTACTGAGATGATTGTATTTTCATACTTCTGGTTGCGTGAGGGTCTAGGGTGATGTATCAAGTCCATTCGAAACGACCAGCGGTGTTTGACAAGGATGTTCCATTTCATCATTTCTGTTTGACTTCGTCATCGACCAGATAATGGGGAATGCGTTGCGAAATCTTCAGGATGTGGTCGTCGAACTAGGAAATAGTGGAAGGCTGTGACCTATATTACGCAGACGACGTTGTCTGCTTGTTCGGATACACGAAACATGTGCAGCCTGCACTGGAAAGACTCCCTCAAGCTTTAGCTCCATTCAGTATGCGCTTTGCACTTTCAAAGTGTAAAGTGACGTTAGAAGACTGGACGTCAGCGATCGTGAGGTTGATGTTCGATGGTAAGGTGCTGGGAATTGTCGACTGCTTCAGTTACCTCGGCAGCAGCGTGACGACAAATGGGAGTACAGTAGTAGAGGTTTGCCTGTCTATATGGAAAGCTTGAGCGGCGTACGCTGGACTGGAGCACTTGTGGTGCCCACCTGCTATTTCATTGAAGTTGGAGAGTCGTGTGTACTGTACCGCGGTGCGTTCAGTTTTGTTGAACTGGTTGCGAGATACGGAGTCTGTATGTGGAATATGCTTGTCGCCTTTGGGTTTTCGATCATCGATGTTTGCGTAGTATCGCTAAGATTGGATGGAATGACCGGGTGATGAATGCTGAGATGAGAAATCGAGTATTGGGTACCAGTTGAGGGAGTTTTTTATCACAGCGTCTCCAGCTTATTAGACTTCATTGGTTGGGGCACGTGTTACGTATGATGAACACACGTCTGCTATACGGTGCCGTGTTTTCCGTTCCTCCTCGTGAGTGGAAGAAGCCACGTGGAGATCAACAGATGACATGACAATAGGGAATGATAAAATGTACAGCGAACTTAGGTGAAGTAGGTGCTTCACGTGTTCGTGGTTGGGGTCCAAAAGATCCATCAACCAGTTGGCTGGAGACACTGAAAGATATGACAGCGAACCGTGAACAGTTTCGATCGTGTTGTCACTTTCTATTGAGTCAGAATGATTGATCAGTTCGTGTTTGTACAGTTATACTATATATTCCGTGTCTTGACTACTAGGGCTTGATTTCCTTTTCCCATCCGTGCTGCTCCACTTTCTGTGCACCTTGTATTTTCATTGTCTAATTTTACGAACATCGTGATAAGAGAGGCAGTTGTCAGTTGGGCTTTGCCTATTGTTTAGCGCTGTGCGATGATGGTGGTGATGATGTTTGCGGTCTAAACTTCTGACTCAGCGTACAGCAATTTACGGATGCGAATAACTTGAACTCCGAACACCACAAGTATTGATAGATTTCTAAACTCTCTTTTTCAAGCACCTTTTTTGTTCCCATCATGTTAATGTTTTGAGAAAACAACGCATTTTCTCTTCTGTTTGCTTGTTCTTTCTCTCTCCCTCACGCAGATGGTGACCTGTCTGGGTGTGTCCAAAGCAGTGTTAGAGAATGTGATTTTTTGTCATCAGGAAGATTCCAATTGGTATGTCCTCACCACTGAGCCGGGTTAAGTACTTTATTGAAATGAAATGATTGTTTCGTGTGTGGTGTATGATATGCGAGCTAGAGCGCTTTTTCGTTCTTATTCCCTCATTGACAGAATATGGGAAACCATTGTGAGAGAATTATGCAGTTTCCTTGTTTCAGGAATAGTTGGCCGAATGGTAAATGTTTTAAGGCATCTGTTTATAAAATAATCGTTACAGGTTTGGCTGCATCTGACAACCACATTCTGCTTTTAAAAAGCCAACTGCTATTGTTAGTCCGAGTACCGGTATCACTTTTATGGGCACTTGATGGTCAAGACCTGCTTGCAGTCAGTTTCTTTCTCCAGCTTTGCATCTGTGTTAGAGGGATGTTCTGGTCCCCCTCCCCATTACTGAGGCGCTTATTTCAATGCTACTGTCAGTTTTCCTTGAAAACACTCACTTCTCGTGTATTTTCATGTTTTTGCTTTAGAAATTTGAATTTAATATAGTTCCGTCCTTGTCAATACTGTTATCTGATTGGTTGCTGCCTCTATTGTCAAATCAATTAAAATTTTCACAAATGGTAATACGCTTTTCTTTGTTATCTTCTTGTGCCGTCAGTGTACGCCCGATTGTTTTATTCCTCAAACTAGTAAGACGCCTAGCTTTTATCCTCGCACGAGTTTGAGAGCTGTGGTTTGATGCACAGACATGTAGCTACGGACTAAGGTATCCAACCGTGCGTCCAGTCTGTGTTCATGGTGGGTGGGTCGTCTGGTTTAGATGTCTCTTGCGATACACGTACTCCCATGGTCTGTTCTGTCTCCCGCACAAGACACAAACTGTGACCCATTTGTTTAGTTCAATGGAAGATGTAGACACTCCTTGTTAGAAAGCATCTATCACAAAGGTATTCCATGTTCTGTACTAAATCGCAATGTGATTAGTTTTGTTTCTTGCCCGGTTAGTTTTTCCAAAACCGATCGATTTCTTTCTGGGTTCGGGCTGCGTTCAGTTCAATTAATTTTGTTTAGCCATTTGCCTTACAATCCATTACTTTGGTCTTGGTTGCTGCCATACAATAGTACCCAGTCAGAGATAAAATAAATTCACTCATAGAAACCATTTCAGCAATGAATAAGGGTCGCAATGAAAAGTGTGCAGAAAAAGAAAGAGACTGGATATAACTACGCCATTGACGGCGGCACTTGGTTGGTTGGAAGATCGCCATAATCGGCAACTCGGCTTCAGCTGTTTACACAGGAAGATTTGGCGGGAGAGAGAAGTTTCTTTGGTACCTTTCAATAAGAGGATTCAGCCCCAGGGAACTGTGCTGTTAACTGAGATTGTAAGCCTATGAAGGTGTGTCCGTGTTCTGAAATCTGCCGTAGTGTGAAGATGTGTACGTTACAAACCCGATCTTGTCTAAACCGGCTCGATCCTCGTGCCACGAGTGCTAGATAATCAGTGGAGAATAATGCCAAGGGCTAATTTGAGCATTGTATTCTGATTAGACTAAATCTTCTGTTGTTTTTGCGGAAGGGACACTCATTAATTTGCATCACACCTGGGATACCTATTCAGTTTCCCAAATCGTTCTGAGGATTTTTGTTACTTCCAATGCCAAAGCTTTGCTTTGATCCTCGAAAATGGATGGAGACAAATAATCCATGTAGTCGTTTTGTGTCATTTCGGATAACCTGTTTCGCAGATGAGCTCCATTTCTAATAAAAGAGTGATGTTTACCGCAACTGGAGACCATTTCACCTACCGTTTCACATCGCTGAGAGCAGGTCAGTGTTGTAATATGGTTTAACGAAGAGACATGACCTCCTACAAGGTCAAATCAGCTACTGTGCCTCTCCCAGGTTAGCTTTCGGGGTGTGTTAAAATCTGTAGTGTTGGTAGACATAAGCCCCTCACAGAGGTTTGCAGCTTCATTGTTTGACTTCTTGACCCCGCGTTATCAACGATCGTGCAATTCGCATGTTTGAATTCAGGTCGATTTTTTTCGATGATACACCGACCCATGAAAGATCGATACAAAAAACGGTAAATGTACGAATTAAAAATAATCATTTTGGTACGTGGCATGCAAATTAGCGTGCATATACTTCTCATCAATCCCGATCTGTCGTTTTTCTTGGTTTCTTCCACGGAGAACTAACCAAAACAGTTGTTTTACTCACCAGTCACCAGCATACTCAACAAGCAGCGAAAATGGAGGAATTCCGCACGAGCCCGTGCCCAAGTGTTGTCCTAACCAACCAAAGCGCTTGATTCAGTTAAGTTTAGCTCGCGCGACCGCTAGTCATGCACCGGATGTGGTAGCTATTTCTCGGAAAGAACCTCATTCCGAAATCAAAACAATCGGTTAAAGTTAGCTATCAGTGATACATTCAGTCAAATAAAGAAAGCATTTGTGTCAGTTCCATATCTGGACTACGGACTAAAATCGAGCAGTGTTGCTGATATGTCGTTGACCTGTTCTCTCTGCAACAACTTTTCTGAGCCTTTGCGGGTTGCTGGGTATCCCCAGCGGTTATCATCGAATCGAGTTCTCTGTAGAGGCAGTGACATTTTGCTGAACATTGAACTAAAACCTCGGTCTCAGTCCACCAAACGAGTGGAAACTCCCCCTAAAACCTGTGTAAACTGTGCTAAGGTTTTATTTCAAAACTATTTTTTAAACCTTCAGATCCTACTGGTCTTTAAATAGATTTGCGTCTACCATGTGAGGTAATAACCATCCGTTTTCTAGCGTGCCCCATTTCTCCGCAGATTGTAAAGCTTGTGATTCTCTGCAAAAAATCCCCTCCCGACTTCCTTGTGCAACCTCGCTTAGGCCTTTGCAAGAAGCGAAAGCAGTCAAACAACGATTTGATGATTTGTTCGCCTCCTCACGTTACGTGAAAGCTTTGGATGCCATGCGAAAGTGCAAGCAGGACAAGGTACGTTTCATGTCGATCGGACATTATGAAGTTTAATGAATAGGAGCCTTTATTTCGTTCGGCATCCATGTAGTATTCTTTTCATAGCTTGATCGGGCTAAAGTCACACTGGTTTGAAAGTGTTTACCGACTAGGTGGCGCCGTCTTAAACCGAGTGTCAGCCTCATCTTCCTTTAAGTTGAGGAAGGGATGATGGATTGTGTAAGATACTGCTTGACCGGCATGTGTAGCCTGTAGTCACTGGGAAGCAAATAGCAATAGAATCATACACGAAGCAGCAAAGCATCGCTGGTAAACGACGAGACAGCAGAACAAAAGGATGGGCACACGGAAAGTATAATAGCGATCTCTATGGGTAGTATTAAGATATGATATTATTGGGGCAAATTGAGACATTTGGTAATCGCATGTCATGTCTACGTTGTCCAAAGGCGTATGACGTAATAGGCTATCTATTATTTGGTGCATCTGAGACTGGTTGAATTAACTCACGGGCATTGCCTTCCCCTCTGGTTTGAGATATCAGCATCCGTCCGTCTAACCCTAGGAAACCAAAATTCCGAAATTGATCGTCAAAATATGAAGTGATCGCTGACATGATGCACTAAACGATAGTTTGATGACAGTGCTACCAAACTGTTTTATCGCCAACAGACTGAATAAGGTGATTTCATGGCATCCGCGGGAACTGAAAGGAACTGATTATTCTCATTGAAAATGGGTCCAATTTTAGTTGTCCACTTCATCTCGTCGAATCAATGTTTCCCCTCTCTCTCTCTCTATCCAGGACGCAACAGTGAAGATTTACAAAACGGAATTGAAGCACTTGGGGAAAAGTCGTGACGAAGCTTTACGGGTGAGTTTCTCCACAAAAGTCCTGATCTGATACATATCAATATCTATTGGATCTCGTTCAGTCGTGTGCCGTACCCATTAGGAGATGTGACCGACGAGGCTAGCCCAATGACACTCTGTCAGTGGTGTGTGAACCCTGTTATTCAATGTTGATGTGAGGCAAGCGGTTGGGAGTTGCGTTGGTACTCACACCGGTTCAGGTCCGTGACTCACTCAGTCTTAAACGTCTGTTTTGCTTTTCACATGGGACTCAGTCGAAATGAATGAATGATTGCGGAGGACTGGTATAATTCAAGTGAAACAATTGTACGGCGGACTTCCATGTATTTTTAGTGGTATTTGACCGTTAACGGATTCATTCTATGCACGATTCCCGTCGGATTTCAGTCAATGTCAGCATGAAATCAGAAATAGTTTAGCGACTAGTAATCGAGTACTATTGTTATAGTCTGGAGGACATGCCAGATTATTGGACGTTTATTTGAACAATAATTAAGCGATCAATGGAGAATTGTTAATCTCATTTGCATCAAATGTATATCATGAACCACAGTAGTCTTCTTTCGGAATGAGAGCACTATCACACATTGCCCACTCCGGTACTTTCTTTTTTATCCCACTTTACTTGTCAATGTAGCTTCATCACGTTTGGATTCGCTCCAGTATTCATAATTCTGGTCTACTACGCATACTAATTCCGAGTACTCCATGGAACGCTCCACTTCACCACACTAATAATTCTGGTTGTACGACTGATAATCGTGGTGGATCCTGCGTTTTTGACAAAAGCATAAGATATGATTTTGGCGGGTGTGGGTTGAAGGCAGTGCTTTGTATCAGATAACGACCCAAGGAGAAACTTGTCACAAGCATGGGGATGCCTACTAATCATAAAGTCAGCAGGGACAATTTCGTTAATACTGTTGCAACGAGGACGCAGTTTCAGCGATCGGGTGACAACATTGAAATACTTATTATTTTTTTCAAATCAGGGAACATTACGGGGGAACACAAAAGTCTTGAATCTAACTGCTAGTGGAGGAAGTTTATGGACTTTATTAAGCAATGTTTCAACGTGGTTTGGCCAAGTATGGTCTAGTCAGAGCAACTTCCAGGTAACAAGGGGAAGAGTATTTGGGTAGATATTTGTTAGTAGCGGAAACTTATGTGAGCTCATTAAAACAGTTTGGTAACGCATGCTGCATTGTAGATTAAAGGGCACATTAAAACAATCGAGAGTTGTACGAATGGGAGAAAGACCAGTTACAAAGTTTGTCCAGATTGTCTTGAAAGATTTTCAGACTCTCATTTCCGTGATAAGGATATCCAAAAATAATATCGGGGCATTCGCATCCAATGCGATTAAGAGAAATAAGGAGCTTACTAACATAACAGGCGATAGGAATTGGAGATAGAGTCACACGTTGAGAAATTCCGGACTTAATTTGAAGATAAGAAGAATATCCGTTATCGAAAGTACTATACTGTGTGCAACTAGAGTAATGGTTGTGCATGGTATTCAAATTATGCCAGTTAGGCAACACCATAACGATGAAGAATACGTCGAGGAGTACGGCGACAAAGAGAACCGAGTGCATTAGCCTAGTAAAGAAAAATATTAACCTATCATTAAGACCATCGTGGTATATACCAGCAGAAATATGGTTACCAAAGGAAGTTTGTAAACAAATTTTATTGCGTCAAGTGAGGGAACTTAGGGAAATCGTGCAGTTGAAGAGGACATTTCAACAAAGTTAATGTACAGTCTGCGGAATGATACATGTTGGATCCTTTCTAGAGCACAGGTGCAGTGCGTACACGCCTTCAACACCCGGAAACTACCCCGGAATAAGTACAACAAATAATGAAAATTTTCAAAAGAGATGCAAGTTCGAAATAACAAGTGTTTAGTAACGTAGGCGGTAGTAGGTCAGGGCCACCAAACTTGTTGCAATTGAATTGCCTCAGACTTCTAAGGAAAGAGCCAGGTGTAACGTGATTAGATTCACTGGAATTAAGATAACTAGAAGATAATGAGTATCTGTCGGACCTCAGGCAGAAGTGGCAATTTAGATCTTCTGCACTGGGGTTTAACTTGGGCTTGGTATAGCGCGGTCGTTTCAGGGCCTTCCGAATTCCATTCTGCTTTTTTTGACCGTGATGCATTTTTTGATAGTGAGTTGATTACTCATGCCCAGAATCACTTTTGCTTTTCCATTTGACGGTAGCTACGTTCCGAACGAGAAGAAATGCAACGTGCCATTGATCGAGAGAAAGAAAAAATTAAGAAAGTTGATGACATTCTTGATCCTATCGTGGTAGGCAAATGTTTTTCTTTCTCATTCTCGTATATGTTTATTCTACCTCTCCGTGTCGAAGAATAAGAAATGAGATGAAATTCTGCTATTGGTGCTGATAAATGTTGCTGTTTTACTTTTGGTTTTCGTGTACGGTTGGTGTCATATATGTTCTGTTTAGATGACAGACGGGTTAACTCTGCCGCGCGATCCTTTTAGAAGGTTACTGTACGTTGGGGATAGAGGCTTGATTGCGCAACAGCAAGCTGTACTTAGTTCCGACGAATGAGTCAGAAAAATATCATTTTAACAGTGTTCACTTCATGATATTTGTTTAGTACTTCTTTCAACGCCCAGCTAGCAAAAGTGTTTCGATCACATCATCATTCCGCGCTGTTTTCAACCAGAACGATATCATAGACGGTTAGTTAAACACGTAGCATGCTGATAAATTAAACACGAAATTCTGAAAATTAATTCTGTAAGTATTAGTGGCATTAGAATGCATGATATTTACCAGGTAATGAGACACCAACAAATCCATTCATAACATGTGTGTGGGAGCTTAGTAGGGGAAACAGTCGAGCGGTCTTTATTGGAAGTACGGATCATATAGCAATACTGACCGCGCTCACTTAACGACTCACATGTACTCTCAGGCTAAAGCAGTCACCTGTTTACGCGGAGGCGGGAACTTGATACTATAGTCAGCTTAGTGGATCAAGCCCCTGTGACATTTTTCCCCAATCTCCGTAGCTGATAGTCTTCTGTTGAAGGCCCAGGTTCGCTTGCTGCTGTTCAGTGGTAATCGTGACCATGTCTAGGAAGAGTTAGTTGACATTTCCAACTCTAGTTGGTCAGAAAATAAGCATTAGCATTGCCATCCAAATACGCTATGAGCTACTTGTATTCCAAAGAGAATTTCCGATTCTGGTGATTCGTCTATCCTGCCATGCAGATTACTGTTTCGATGAGCCTTTTCCCTTTCCGTACAAAAATCTCGTAGTGATTGAGTGAGAATCAAAAGTTCTTTAGTCAACAATTGTATATACCTTCTGGAGCACGTTCTGCCAAGATAGTATCAACAGCTCCACCGGAACCATTAACAGGTGGGCCAGAGAAAGTCATAATCCATGTGATTGACAAATTGACTTCTGTTTCCATTTAATACTACAGAAAAGTAAGTCGAGCAATTGGATAGAATCTGGTACTGCACGGGTCAAATGTACTTTCAGCTAGGAGACCATCAACCTTGAGAGCTGAGTTATATAAAGCCCAAATAATCGGGTGTAGAGGGGTCTCGGGTGGCAGCGCGGCTGGTTGGTGTTTTTCTTCACCATATAATTTAAAAAATCTTACTGACAGACAAACCAACATTTGGCTATTAGGTTGTTGACTTTTCACACCAAACTGAGTTTGATGATCTGAAGCTGATAAAAAGCACAGAACCTTCCGATGCAAACTGGAATTGCGCGTCGATATCGAAGAATATGGTCGGTGGTTTGAGTTTACGAAATTTTCCTAGCTAATTATGATTACATCATCAGTGCGCGCTGAAGTTATCACCTTGACTGACGAGGAACCATTTGCGGCCTAAGCACCATGCTTAGCAATCAATAAATAGTTTCAGGGTACCCGGACGGTCAACGTATGCAGCTGCATATGCCACGAGCAAGACGCGGTTATTCATGAATCTCTTATGCTCATATGCTCTACCTCTAATGTTTCAGACAAAATTGAATCTGTACAAAAGGAAGTACGCTGAACTGATCCAATTACAGGCTGACGTTAGTAAGTGTTTGCACAGATCTATTTTGCCGCATGAGATTCTTTTTACTGTGTGTATTTCTATGGATAACTTTTGACGTTTATTCGAGTCTTGGGTCACACCAAATGAATTTGAATTCCGCAGAACTTGCTTCCACTTCAAGCTGGGATAACTTTTCGCTCAGTTTACCGGGGACATTGTGATTTGGTTTATCTCGCTTCTGCGTTTCACGATATACACAGATAAAAACGTCCAAAATGAGCCGAAGACCGATCTATCAGTATAATCCAACCGGTGAAGCACACGTAGCACTAAACTGTGGGTGATATCTATGCGCAAATTCTAATCCCTTTAAGGATGACAAATTTTTGCAATTGGATCACGTCAACATTTGTCAGATCTACTCAACCGAATTTTGTAATCACACTTGCCTTTGTATCGAGCTGGCGGCTACCCGTTGTTTTATCGGGCAATCCCACTATAGGCAAGTGAGTTCACTGGCTCAGACGCCATATGCTCATGTAATTTAGGCGGGTAAACAGTATTATCCATCTGGGAAATGTCCGCAGTCCTCTCGTAGCGCAGCTGGTAGGGTGCGAGTTGCATATATATATATATATATATATATATATATATATATATATATATATATATATATATAAACAAATTCGAGTCGTCACATATACCGCGTTAGTCCAGATGAGCAGATAACCAGTCGTGTGGTTCCTTCGCCTCCTCCAGAAAGTCTTTTCGGGTAAATGGAACACGAGAAAGAGCTCTGGCCTTATTTAGTGGTGGGACACATACGCCACGTCACATTGCTGTCTACAATGTTATATGACGTTTTAGAGCAGTGACCACTTGCCATGCAGATAAACCCACCACTTCTCTGAGCGCTGCCACTGACCGTCGGTGACCGCTTATTCGGTAAGCTGAAGCCCACATTTGCGGCTTGTCGCAGAAATAAAGGCTGTTTTCAAATCCGCGACATGAAGATGGGCCCGGCAACACGCAGCTCTACTCTCCTGGGCCATAGAGGTCGACGACCTTTATCATTTATGTCAGTTTAATATGAAATGTTTTTGTCCATGTATCCACGGATTTTCCCGTCGTTTATTTGCCATTGACGATCGCCGTCTATACGAAATCAAGTTAGTAGATGTTTATATGACTAACAAGGCTACCAAGTCCCGAATCTGTGCCCGAAAACTCACACGTGATGTGACCTTCCGTGGAATGGGCGTGTCTGACAGGTTTGGTCACTGTATCCCAAGCCGTGGACGCTAAACGATCATCAGTCGCTAATAAAAAGACAGGTCTTGGTTCGCTTGTCCCATCTCGATGCGCTTTTCTTTCTTGTGACTTGCTGCCCTTTCTTTTTCTTTGCTTTTTTGATTTGTGGTCTTCGGTTGAGCAACTTCAAACTCTTCGACGTGGATTTCTGATCACAAGTCATGCCAGTCCATGCTCTTCAAGAAATGCACCCACCAATACTCGTGAATCGCATTTAAATGCTTACTAAAAGTCTACATCTGACTTCTTTCAGTGTGTCACAGATCTCTTCAATGGACTCACAGCAGTCCACTCCATCTGATTTTCTGTCTATCGTTTCGTGTTTCGAATTGTTCACAAACTCAATTTTCCCTCACCTAACCCATATGGTTACAGATGAAGTAAGGCACACATCCGAGTTCTCCATGAATTTCAATGTTTGATACATTCACACCTCTTTATTCAGTCATTGAAGTGGTGATTGTAGTGCTGGTTGAAATTTCGACGCGAACACCACGAACATCAGTGGATACGAATGGATATACAAATGCGCATAATCCTACGTTTGTCTTTTTTATTTCGTCCATTTTTCGTTGATCGTACTCATGATGGCGTTTGCTATTGGCGCCTGGTCGAATATCACAATTCGTCCATTGTAATTGTTGCTTTGGTGGCAAATAAATAGCTCCCGTTTGCATTAGTTTTAATCATTTCATACTTGCTGATGGGCGCGGTAGATGAACAGCAGTCATGACCCCGTGACTTCCAGTACGGGATCACCTAAGTTCCCCCTAGATCAGATATGGCAACAATCCGGGCGACAGTGGATATCTATCCACCGTTTTTGCGACCAGCAGTGGTGAGGTGG
Source organism: Fasciola hepatica (assembly GCA_948099385.1). Classification (NCBI taxonomy): domain Eukaryota; kingdom Metazoa; phylum Platyhelminthes; class Trematoda; order Plagiorchiida; family Fasciolidae; genus Fasciola; species Fasciola hepatica. Next base: position 9,100,894 of record CANUEZ040000027.1, on the reverse strand, counting down.
TTCGAACCTACCTCGGAGGTGTCATTCGGGTGTGTATACCTCTCGAGCACCGCTTTCCGATGTTGCGGAATTACTCACGCTACTGACTTATACACATATACTACTCGGTAGGGCTAAGGACTTATTCCATTAACACGAGTGAGTTAGGTACAACACGCCCTGATGATCACAAAATCTAGTATCGCGCAATCATTGGCTATCAGTCACTGATGCCCGTTTCATCAACACAAGAGTCTGGGAGTCCTAACCAACCTTTTAATGCGCGGACGTGGAACAAAGGGAGACAGAAGCAAGTGTTTTTGCAGTATTACCCGAAGCACTGCGGAGAAAGCACAGGGACAAAAGAAGCGGGCGTTCAAGTGAAGTTGACGCGAAAAAGTCATTATCAGTCGGTAATTGCATTCGTCAGATTAATTCTTTTAGAAATTTTAAAGTTGCTTACCGGAACAGTGACAATTAGCAACTGACTATACTGGGGGAATTTCGTGTTAAACTATTGGGTTCGCTGACCGCACACGCATGTTTATGTGCGATCAACGACCAACGTCTCTCTTTAATTGGAAATGTGCTCCACAGAGGCCTATGAATCGGAGAAGACACATTTGGAAGATTCAATCGCCAATCTGATGATCAATATCAACAACGAATTTGAAGGTAGGTAATCTATGGTTTACTGCTCGACATTTTCTCCATCCACCCCCCGTCTGATATTTTGTTCCATTTTTTTGTTTGCCGGTCGAAAAACAACCGATTTACACCAACGTTTTTCACTTCGAAATGAAACTGGTCACTTGGTTAATCAACGTGACGGGTTTGATAGACCTAAAATTCTAGTGTTAGAATTACAGCTGTATTCTCATTTGAGCTGTGAATCAACTGTGGAATGCTCAAGTATAAGGATGATTAGTCAAAAGAGTACCGGGTACGCATACCTGATGAGCGGCTACAACCGCGAAACCGGTTGTGTGCTTTCGTGGAAATTTAGTCTTGTCATCCTGATACAATATCATACCACTCATGTTGTTAGAATTGCCGTTGCATCCATACCATTTCGCGTCCCAGATGTGTACCGTTTATCAGAAAACACATCTGGAGTAATTTGAAATGAACACAAAAATTCACAGTAATACCCAAATTGTTCATGCTGGTAAGAAATGTGTATCTATTTCCCATTGACAGAGTTTGTTTATTTTTGAACTTAGTTCCACAGTTTTAGGTTTTCGTTCTAGAATGAATGTGTTTCTGGATTGAAAGATGGTTATCGAGTGGGGCACGTTATTTTTGTTCAGTTTTTGTGACGGACAGCAGGACCGTCACCGATTGCACCCTGTTGCACCTTATCTTAGTGTATCTTGCGAGATTTAGTGCATCACGCATCTTAATGTAATTTGAGTGGCCCATGCACTAATAGCAAACCCGTTGAAAAAACGAGTGCTTTCATGAAGAGAAACATCTATGGGCAGGTACGGAAAGGAATGGAATCACGTCAACAACAAAAAGTGAGTATATTCGGAGTCAGTTTGGAAAACACCGGGTAACAATAAAATTCCGCTCTGCTAAGGCCTGAATCGATACTAAACGCGCTTTTGCGTCATACAGTCTACCGTTGCATGAGTTTTGTTATGAAGTTCAGACGCACACTCATGTGTACTTTCCAGTCTGGTAGCCTACACGTCTATCCGTTCTTTTGAGTTCACGTGATGCTCACAAAGGTTCCGTCAGATGGCGGGAATCAGGGAAGTCACGCCACTAGGTTACCAAGTATTTTAGTCTTTCAAGACGGACAGTTAGCAGATGTGTCGATCGATTCGACGATGGGAATCCGTCATTTGGACCGATGAGTCGCTGTTTTTGTTATTCAAACATGATCGTCCAAGGCGTTTTTGGGAACAAATCTCAATCTAATAAAATTGGTATGATGACAGCAACAATGCAGCACAGTAGGGGTTTAGTACCTGTCTGGGGGGAGGGGCATCTGGTGGAAACGTGGAAGTGAGTTGGTATTTCTGGGCAGCACCGTCAGTGGTCAAGTTCATCTGTAAGTCCTGATCCAAAACATCTTGCCACCGTTCAGCGCAACTACTCAAGCGGTTTTCCAGGACGACAACGCGCCTGCATATCGTTTCCTTATGGTACACGAGTTTAAAGCGCATCACAGTACAAAGACGCTCCCGTGGCCAACTTGGTCTCCTAATATCAATCCAGTCGATTTTTTGGGATCAGCTTGGGAGGAAAGTGGACCAGAGATGGCAGTACAATTCTCCAGGGGAGTTGATTACTGCCTGAGAGGAGGAATGGGACCGAATGCCAGAAGATACTACCAAACGGTTGGTCACGCGCATGAATCGAGGGTTGGATGCTGTTGTATCACCCGATGGTGGCTAAACCATATACGGATGAGTGACTGTTTGAGAACGACCACACAGTGCCATTAAGAACAACACATTCCGATTTTAATAAAGGGTTTCACTGATGTACAACACCTTCCGGGTAGGGGACGTTTTTTGGCGAACAGGGTATACAGAATAAAGCTTCGTGCTTATAGTGTTTGACTGTCACAAGCGCTTATTGCGCGTCGGCTTACGCATTGTCTAATACGTTCCTGGCTAAGTGGGATTCTGTTTAGATTATGATTCTGTTAGTCGCTGGATTGGCAAATCAAAAATAAAAATAGCCCAAAGGGTTGTCTAAACCCAAGCACAATTACTCCCTCAGTTGGATCTCGGAGTAAAGCTGTTTTCCACTCCAGTGGATATGTTTGCACCAAATGTTGCTTGTTTGAAATATATCACAACTGCAAGAATTCACACCGGTCGCTAAAGCTGATTGAAACAGTGCACATATTAGTGAAGCGGAGATTCGTCGTACTTCTCAACTGGTGACTATTCAATTTAGATGCATCCATATTCACTCATTGGTTCAGTGATCTAGCTAATCGATGCTCCATACTTGTTCAACGTCTGTAACAAACAAGGCGTTCTTTAAACCTGGACGCTAACCTCATTACCATAGTCCATTCCCTGGTGATCGTGCCAAGGTGATACATGTGCATCTCTGATCATCTCGTAGTTTGCTTCAGCAATTCCGAGGTTAAGTGCAGGATATTGGGTGCGCGTTGTAAGCCATCAGATTGGTCACGAAAGTTCATCAAGTTACCACAACTGGGGCCTGTGTTGCACATATATATATATATATATATATATATATATATATATATATATATATATATATATATATATATATATGTTATTGGAGAAATATAGTCCCGGCGATATGTACCAAGCTAACTCTTCTGTGCTTTTCACCAGCGAAGTTGTCATCTTTCTTAAAAATCGGAACGGTCACCGATTCACACCATTTCCTGGGAATCTACTCGCTCCTCCAGATTACCTTGAGGATTTTCTTAACTTTGAAAGCCAAGCTTTACCTTCGTCTTTGAAAAAAGACGGAGACGATCCATCCTGTTCAACAGCTTTGTACCTATTCAACAACCTACCTCCTGGATGACCTCCAATACCGCTGGAGGAGTAATATCTATCTCCATTGTTTCTCTTGCAAGGATATTCGGAAGGTTCCCGTAGAAATAGCCCTACTGAACTGTTCTCTAAAGTGCTCCGCCCAACGGTCCAGACGACGTCCCTAAGAGTGAATCGTTGAGCTGTCGGATTCTCTAATTAGCTCACTCACACCAGGCTCCCGTGGACTGGTACTTCTAATTAAACGGTAAAGGTTGCGAGTATTGCCAATAGACGCAGCCTTCTTTCTTCTATATTTCACAATCCACCACTGATCACGGTCATTCCTCTGGCTTCTAGTAAGTTGGCGCCTCAGAGATTTGCGTACCTCACCGAATGTGGCATCCGGAGGGACGGATCTGAGAGCATCTGAAACAGCGATTGATGTCGAATATATCCACTGTTCGTGAGGTCTACTTTAACTGGAGTCTTTTATGGCATTGGAAGTAGCATATGATGCTCCATTGATCTGTTGTCAGCACTTACCTGGGTCCTGGACATCCGACTACATCAATAACCGTGTAGACAGCGCTGCCTGAAAAGCAGATTGTCGGTTATCGTCTAGAGGCAATGATGTAGGACGGATGGCTCTGGCCTAAATGCGACCACGGAGGAGAATTAAACGGAAGTGAGCGCGTTTCAGGGCGTGGTCTGAGTCAATACGCGCAGATCAAAGTGAGCGACAATCTTCAACTGATCACGTCAGTTGTTATCAGTGACAATATAGTCAACCTGAATCCAACGTTGTGAAGTCGTAGGAGGATGCCATGTGATTCTATGCCGCATCTTGTGACAGAAGTTCGTACTCGCCAGAAACAATCTGTGTTGAGAGCACACCTAGCTGGGACGAGCTCCGTTGTCAGTGTGATCGGCCAGAATAGCAAATGGAACTCATGTGTATTACGGAGCTCCCCAAACAGCCAACTTGGATGTTGAAATCCCCAGCGATGAGGACCAAATCCGCTGCACGCACGATTCGAATCAATTTAGATGGTGGTATGATCCGTCCTTATCTCAGGGGAACTGCAGTCGGTGGACGCATACAGACACGATGGACAAGCATCGACGCTTCAGTTTGTTACTACTGAGACGGATAGAACCGTCCTACCAAACCGCACACAAATGACTGCTGACTGAAATCCAGTCTAGCAGTGCACGCTCAGGTCTCATGCATAAGCTAATCACAACGCCGGCCTGACTGTGAGCCCTAGACACCGGATGATCCTACATGCGAAGAATAAACCAAGAAACAGGGTTTGTATCTGGGGTGCGAAGAATGATTTCGTAAGTGGGGCCTTGTATGCGTTTTTCGGAGACACCGCATACATCTGTTTTGAAAGTCTCAAGAGTTCTGACGAGAGCAGCTTGTTGCACTATCTGACATTGTGAGCGAATGGTAAAGGCATCCGAGTGAAGTGAATATGTTGGCTCACGTTCATTCATTTTCTTCTCGTGAACTGCTATCTTCGAAGGCACAGTGACCCGTGGCATGTTGTATCGATCTTAAATTATAAAGTTATCAATGTGCTCTATGGTTCTTCTTCTGTTGCAATGTTTCCTGTCTCAAGGATCTAGTGAACAACTGGCCATTATGGTCGATGATGCAGAAGCGGAATTGGAGAAGAAACAGCATCGACTTCGCACGGTGAGTCCCCAGTAACTATATCGATTGACACAGTGAAAGGTAGCTTTCGACTATGTGTACGGGACGGAGGGTTTTTAAAACCTCTCTTCGAGTTCTTTTGTAGACTGCATGAAACTGAAAATCCTATAGAATATGGGGTGCAAAGGTCAATGAAATCATGCAGTTATTCAGATCACCGTTATTCCTATTGCATCACATCCTCAAAAATGCATACTGCCCACCATGTTTTCTGTTTCTATGGCTTTTTATGCACATTATGTCCACTTGTAACCAAAATTATTTCGCTCCATCTCTTACAAAGTTGGAAGAATCGATGCAGTCCAATCGAAATCAGCTGCGAAGTTGTGAATCAGAAAGGACCAACTTGATGGTAGAACAGGGCAAATTAGAAGCCGATGTGAAGGTGAGTTGGCGATAGATCATCAAGTATCAGTTCACGTTGCGTTTGATCACCTGTCTGTCGATAACCAATAGCCTCGTGTCTGTTTGCTCATGTTCATTTCAAAGTTCTTTTTCCATCTTGCGTAGAAAAAATCAGATCAAACTGAATTGTTCATGTTTTCCGGTATAGACGTTTTAGTTTCGACGGATGGTGGTGGTTGAAAGTGAAAAAACCTGTGACACCTCTAAAGTACTGGACTTGAACTCTGCCATCGTCGATCGTATCAGGAATAGGCGGCTTCCATAATCAAAGATCAAGATGTTGTTACAGGACTGGTTTGGTCCAACACCAAACGCATCTGGGTCAAGAATAAGCCAAATACAAAATGGTGGAAAACGATCGTTCCTAGTTGTTGCACACACACATTCACGCATTGGTGGGCCCGCACACGCGCATTTCCACACGTATGCTCTGTGCGTGATACACGTGACGTATGTAGAGAAGGGTAGATCCACGGGACATTGAGCCTGGAAGTGACCATGATTCACTCATTCCTTGGTAATTTGATTCATAAGTCACTTGGGCCAACAGGACGGTTGCTTACTTGCCAATGACTGTAGCCGGTATCCATCACTCGACATAAAGGTGTCTACTAGGTTCACACCGGAATATCTTCAGCCCTAGGCTTGCAACTGGGCAGCTGAAATGTGCATTTAAGGCAGTCGGCGGTTGAGACAAGGCCAGTAGCTAATCTTGTTTTTCCTGCCGCATGTTATCGTTAAGGTGAGTCCTTTTGTTCGTTCATTGAGATAGGATTAGGCGTCTACCATCTCAAAAAGGACAGGTTTGAATTCCATTCCCGCCGGTCACTGTCATGATAGGCGGCACTGCCATTTCATTTATCCTAAGGTGCAAGTCGGGGGCTGGAGAAATTCCAAGTGATGGATACGGATTATGGCCATTGCCAGGTAAACAATCGTCCTGCTTTTCCAAGCGGCTTATGGGCTACGTTATTGACATGGTCATTTCCTTGCCTAACATCCCGTTGACCTATCATTCTTTACATGTGTCTGCGCGCATAGAGCATGCGTATGCAAATGTTCATGTGCGTACACACCGGTGCATGAACGAGCGTATGCAATACCTGGGAGCGTTCATTTTCGACCACTCTGTAGATGGGTTCTACCATCTGGGAAAAATACGACTGCACAGCTCATGGAAGTGCGCGCAACAGGGCAACGCGTTTGGCACAACCAAATGGGCTGTTTCAGGTCGGCGCGGAGGTTCGAGTTTGTATTTTAAACTCAGACACATGCAATTGTCTGCGCCCATTGAGGTGCGCCCGAGGCTAAAATGTTTGAGGCGCGTTGCGCACGTCTCGTGGCCGGATTCCCCAGCGCGCAATTTTCGCTGAGACTGGTATCGATGGCACAACATATAGTAACTTAGTTTCATCAACGAGGTTCACAGTTGTTCGCTCCAGTTAAAAGTGTTCTTTTCGCGCAGGCCGGTTATTTTTTTAAATTGTATTGAAAGCACATTCCTGTACACATTTTCTAATGATTATGACGTGGTTCCTCTTTTGTTGCTTTCGATTGACTGTCACCTTAAAACTGAGTCACCCTTTATTATTATTGTCACTATTATTACTATTGTCATCCCCGTTTAGCGTCTGAATGAGGCGGTGGCAAATCGGGACGCGCTTTTACGATCCGCTGCGATGCAGTTTCATCTTCCAACTGGTGGTAAGCCATCGAATGAACAGCTCCGCAAAGGGGCAGTATCAGTGTTAGTGATAGTATGTGTCTGAATTTATTTCTGGAATTCATTTCACTAGTAGTCAATATCGAGGTGTTAAGTTATAATGGCTGTACTTGATATTTGAATCACGCTGATGTTGGTTGTCGGGTTGTTGATCAGTCCAGTTCAGTTCTATCGGCACAATCAATAATCTCAGCCTAAAGGTCAAAGTAAACCCACAGTGACTGGTACTTGGTCAGTCATTGTTTCGAATTGTCCCGATAACTCCAGTAAGAAAACTTTTATGCCTTCGAATCATCTCATTTTCTTATCTCAGACCACGTTGTTTATATGGGAAAAAGCAGTCATTGTCACCAGTGGTTGCAACGCAAACTAGCTGGTTCTTGCCTGCATAAAGTAGGCTGTCCTCCGATTTTTTGATTGGTGATACGACCAGCTATCACCTGACGGGAATCCGTTCTCGTTTTGTCAATTCGCTACCTTCTCGCTTGCGAATCCGCTGGTTTAAGCACTTAACTGGATTCTGGACCGGCGCTGACATACTGATTGTTAACGGGACCAGGGCATCTATCGATCATGAGTCAGAACATACCCTTGCAGTTGTTCTATCTGGTGACCATACACATCAATGAACCAGTACACTAAGCATTATCTGGCGGTCGGGTATCATCCATTCTCCGTCTATCATTCAACATGACCGCTGTCATGATTGCACAAGTAGATCACTGTCCACTTCCAATGCTGTTGAAGTATGTTGTTTTGTGACTACGGGGGTACTGTGGGTATGAAGATGTCCATGTTGTGATTACCAAAAGGCATGATAATCACCGATCGTCACCGTTGTTGGTAAATCCACGTATTAACCCGGTTCCATGTATTCAGCGCAAGCATGCCAACCAAAAAGCAAGTTGTAGCAACTGTCAAGTTGGGAGAAAAATACCGAACTGGTGACAGGGGTATTCCCACTTTTGCTTACTTTTTTCGTCGATCTCAGTCAATGGACGAGTGTATGGCCAGTTGCACTAAAGCTCTCATGCGTTGTTACCTATCATCTATGGTGCAGATAAGTTAATATGGCCATTCTATGCCGGAAATTCCATCGGTATTTTTATATTCCTTTGTTATTCATGAGTGTGACAGAAAGAGAACTGACAAAATCGTCCTGATTGAACGTTTATGCGGAAAAATGGCGTGATAGCGATCCCGGCAATGTTGAGGTTCCATCTGCCGAACAAAAGTTGACTGGCAGTGGCGCATCAGATGGTCAGCAGTTGGCACCACTCCAACTCGATCACCACCTGCCACTTATTAGCTTCATTAAATAGATTAGCTGTGGTGAAGTAGCTATTACGTGTGCGAACCTGTGTACGCAAGTTCGAACCCTGTTTCCACCGACCATCCATGGTTCATTTTATGTCAGTGTAAAAACCTTTTTGGATTATCCCTGTTCAGTGACTCCTTGATTGTCCAATTCCCAGGGGAAATTAGCCATGAGCAATTCCGGAAACTGCATATATTTGTGTAGCTAGAAATTGACATCCGTATACAATGGAAAAGCGAATACATAAACACACGGAGTCGTTATTGATTGTCTAACTTGGTAGGTGAACGTGATTGGCTAAACCGGACTATAACACGTCGACATTTGATTGGTTAGCAGGTTGGTGTGAAACGTAGGCAGTATGTTATCAATCACTTGGTCGATATGAAAAGCGATGTGTGATGGAACGATTGGCTCACGGACACAGGCATCATGACTACGCTGTTGTGTGGGATATTCGGGCCTGTCATTGGTTAATGTTGGAGCACCCGATTGTGAATTAAAAAACGATAATTGCTGCTTCGTTGATGACGTATTGTCACTGAGATTTTTAACTCCCTGACACTTTCGGTATGACTTACTTCTTTCGTTGCACTAACTTGCATACTGAGCTTGGCCACTGGAAGCACAGAAGTTTAGTACCTAATAAGGAGAGTTCGATTTTCTCTTAAGCCCGTTGTCACTCCGGGTCCTGGTCGTTGGTCGTCACTGACCGTTGTGATTATGCACTCATACATAGGTTTTAAATAGAAAATTTCCCTCGACTTTTTGACAAAATTTCAATTCTTGGAAACTTCGGATTTTCTGTAAAGTGGTGGTGGAATGAGTTGTTGATAATCTTCTTAGATATTCATGGGAGTGAAAATGAAGTCAGTTGGATTTTTAAAGAAATATCATAGCTGGAAGGCTAGTGATATCACCAGATAATATGCTTCGATTTCCGCTTGGTCAGCAAGACGGCACAGAAGAACCAAGCAAGAAGTGGATTGAGGATCCCGTCCAGCACATGCATTTGATTAAACTTAATGGTTTTAAATACCCGTGTTGTTCGTTTCTCAAGTCGCACCACCCATGCGCACTGATTATCTCACCTTATCTGGGGATGAAACCTTTGTGATCTGCATGCCAAGCTCAACCAGCAGTGACTTTAGGGTCTGTTGGTCTGTCGGTTGTGGGAGTTCAGACAATCGGTTATCCACGAAGGTTAAAAATCATCGCTAAAGTGCAGCCAATGCATGACTCAACGAAGACACGTTTCTGGATGCACAGTGTGCGCACATCGTGTAATGTCGCGACATTTTGCTTTCCCGTCAAAATTTAGCTCTGACAGATTGATTTGTTCTACGTAATACACCACGCTTGTCTGAATGGAACCTCCTATGTCTTAATAACGCGCAGATCAAAATTCACGTAAACAGCCACATCATTCATCTGTGATCTGTCTTTAATATTACGGCCCATTTTTCAGTGTGGTTGGTGTCCATCTCTGTTATCTGTGGTCAGAATGGAAATTCGCCCATCCGCAAGTTTCATAGCTCATTGAGAAGTATAGACTGCGTATCGAGACGGATGTTGACTACCACAATCTCCCTAACGTAGGATCGCTCGCCCATAGCATTCAGTTTCTTGTTTTCCCCTTTAACCGCTTTTTGCTACTGACTACGGTGTGTGTATGTGTGTGTGTTTTTGTGTCGGACTGTCAGTGAATCACCTTGAATGTAGTTTCCGATTTTGTTTATCTCCTTTTACCTTTTATCTCAGTAGACTAACGATTAGACACAATGTGGTTTCAGCGCACCAGATAAACACCCAACAGTGATAGCCTCTAAGATCATATGAACTGCATTTTTGTCTTCCCTAATCTGCATACGAATTCTTGGTCCAACGGTACACCTTCCGTCAATCCCAAACATAACAGCGATGGTGGTAACTTCTACTATTGGACAGTCATCTAAGCTACAACGATCACAATCGATCCGGAATGTCTGAGATGAGTAGTGTATCACCGGAGATTGAAGAAGTTCACGTTTTTCTCCACTCGAGATATTGTAGAATGTGTTCTTGAACCCCCCCCCCCCGCACACACATTTAATTTTCTTCACAGTCTGTGAAATTGAAAGGTTTTCCTAGATGTTTTTTTGATCCTCGGATGGACCCTAACCGACAATTCCGTTCAGGGTGAGTGCACCGAAGATAATGTGTACGCCTGTTCGACTGACTCACACTGGAACTGCACCAATTTCCCATGAATAGTTGCTTACCTTTCCTGGACCCAAGCAGAGTAGTCTACAGGATTTAACCATCAAGGTAAAACAAATCTGAAAACTTGAAAACGTATCTCGGGAATTATGGGATATAGAACCCGTTTTTAACCTTTTATTGTCCTGTGTCACGGCATATTCTTGTTGGAAGGTATCACGACACAGTTCCATATAGATATGATCCGTTTTTTCTATTATTTTACGGGAAACCTCTTCATAGCGGCTTTTCCACGCTTTTGGGTTGACACTTTTCAGTTCTGGGTCACGAAACGAATCATACTCACTGTCTGTAGCAAATAGTAAACTCACAACTAAAACCTCTTTATGACAGCTTCCTATCTCTTTTCTGTTTTCCAGATTCTCTTGAAAATCAAACAGGCTTATCTCCCAGTGTGGTGGGCAATGTGCAGCAATTGCTGAAGAAGTTGATGCAAAACAAAGAATCTACCTTTCAACAAGTCAAGGTTAGCTCCTTCCTTATACTTTTCTGGTGAAGAGGCAGTTCTTATCCAGTCCCATTTGTTTTGTCTCAACTGGGTCCCCTACTCTTGAGGAATATTTGTTGTCTGACCAATTATCTTTGTTGAGGAAGATAAAGTTAGAGCAGTGGAGAAAATATCGGAAACTAATCTTCATTCATCCAATAACCACCCGATAACTTTTGTCAGTTTTCGCTCAGTTTCGGTTTGGTTTTTCTGTTCAGCCCCAATCAATTTATACGTTTGTACGCACCCTCTTTTGATTCCAGAGTTCCACCGAAGCTGCGGATCGTAAAGCCCAGTCACTTTTGGATTCGGCCCGGGACGAGGTGGTTCGTTTGAAACAGATGGTAGATGCCACTCGTAAATCACTGGTATGTGTTGAAGGGGGGGGGGGCGTGTATGCGCTTTCGTTTTGATCCATTATTTCCGTGATACCTTTTTCTGCGCCAAGTTTAAATCACATTGAAAAATCAGTTCATTTACGATCTCGGTTTGCGAAGATAGTCGTAAGATCAATTCGAAAGTACTGTTTCTATCTCGCCAGAATGATATGTTTGAACCCAATGTGTCTTTGATCTGATTTGGTTTGTACGGTTTAAGCTCTCCTAATCTTGCTCCAACCCTGCGCCAATGCGCACCATACTGAATAAAATCTGTACAATAACCAAATTTGGTTGCTCGTTTCTTAATTCTTACTCTTTGTTTCATGCATATACAAATGCACCGTGGAAGGGAAATAATCCGGTATCTATAACGGCCCGGCACCACAAACAGAAAGAGCCGCCAACAAAATCGTTGGTTGGGATTTTGTTTGACACCTGTAATTTTTGATTAAGCACTCACGTGCGCGTCCGGGCAATCTCGCACACACATAGTGTGGGCCATTGAGCCGTATCCCACACATATGGACACATGCACATACACATCCATACATGGCTGATGCTAGTCATGCTCTATCTCGGACTGCACTGATTATTCATATGCTCTCACTTTTCTTATGACTTTGCGTGGCCTGATTCCATTGTACGCTTGGTTTGCGCTTTCACTGGCGTGTGACCCTGATTGGCGTAGGTAATCATCTTGGAGGTACAAGCTCGTACTGGTGGTAGACAATACTCTGCTATCTCCCAGCACGTCGTCGCCACCCCTGACATATTAGGAGAACCTTAATTGGCCTCAACGGCATAAATGCCGGCTATACCTTATAGTGTAGTGAACCTTTGAGGTTACCGGGTATTTACCCCTTTCACTGCAGTCATGAACAAGTTTGGAATGAAGGAAAATTAGCTATAGGTTTTATCTTTCATGGAATGTTTGTCCGTGAGTGTGCAGCTTTCCATAGCGTGGTTGCCTTGTTGGTCTGTGTCATTTCATGAGACCAACGTGTTCTGTTTGAGAATGAAAACAAGGTAAGAATAATTTACACTAGAATGGTGATAAGAAATCAAAACAGAGGCCGTAAATCGAGCCCTGTTAGATAATGGAAAGATTTGATTAATAGTTACACCAGAACAAGAATGAAAGCGGGCTTTTTAACTTCCGTCCTAGTTAATCATCGGTGCGTACCTTCGTTTGTTTTGTTTTGGTCCGATGACTGTTTGTAACTTTAGATCAATTAAGGTTTTTCTATTCTGTACTAAAAGCCGATAGATATCGTTGTCCATGCTCACGCGTTCATTTCTGATTTGCAGGACTAACATGGACCCACGTTTTCTCCTGTCAAAGTGGAAAGTTTTCGTTAAACTTAGATAAAGTTTCACAAAAGGGTGGGATACCTGACTTTTTTACCCGGAATAGGACGATGTTCTGTCCTTAATATCAACACTGCAATACAGTTGACTTATTTTATTCTAATGGGTCTTTACACTTTTTATGAACCACGGTTCATCAAGCAGGTCCTTCGTCACTGGCTTAAGAAAGGAATCCCCTGGATTAGCTTAAGAAACACAACTCTCTTTTGTCTGATTCCAACGATAGAGTCGGAAAGCATGGAAAACCAACGCCGGTGTCAATTCTCACATCTGTGCTCCGCGTTTTGATTTGATGCACTCGCACTGATGAGCTAATATTGTAACAAAAACGGAAAGACGGGTGAGAAACACCAGTATTTGAGCAGCCAAACGAGTTCGGTGGGTAAAACGTGCAATCGTTTATGTAGTTTATTTTTTTGATCGCGATACATCAACATCGATCCTCTGGCTGCCTGAGTATTTCTGCTCCGTTTTGCTCAGGTGTCCGCCGCTGTTAGGCTGATTGTTTCGACCGCCATTCTCTTTTGGTTGATCTGGTTGGTGGCTTATTCGATGGCCACTCACCTGGGCTATTTTTCCAACTCAAATCCCACTGAGTTCCATTGACGACTTCGCATGCCTCTTTCCTTCTGTTGCGGGATACTTCCGATATATTCAGTATCTCTTCTCTGGTCTGCGGTTGTCGATCGATTGACCATATCGGTTTGGTATTCGTCTTGTTCTGTTTCCACAGCGTTCCCCGCTACGGTATATACAAAATAGTCCCTAATCACTGGTGAGTTACGGTCCGGGTAATTCAGTTGGATTCTGGTTATCCAACCTCACCTCGCATAGTCAACAATTCAAAGAAATTAAATATCAGTGAGATTTGAGTCGTGAACGATTATTCGAGGAATCACCCTTCTATCAACAGTCGGCTTTGGTGGTAAACAGAACCGTCCCGGCCCGGCGTTCGTGATGTGTCAAAGCTCCAAGTCACAGCATCACCGTCCTCGACCGTTAGCCAAACAGATCCCCTAGTATATAACATCACATCTGTCATTATTTGAAGTGTAATCAGTGCGTTCCGATTTGGATTTAAAAACCATTTGATCGGTCACATGTCCCACTGAGTAGTATCGGATATTTCCCAAATTAAATTTCCATGAAAGCATATCTTCCCAAGCTCTGATATTCTTATCCATCATGCAACAAAAACCTTCTTTGATCGGTCTAATTATGTTCAGCGTGAAAATGATGCCGAGCTAACCCGGGTCATGGGACAGATCGAAAAGGCGAAAACCACCACGGCTAAGCTGGATGCAATCCGAATGGAGGTAGCCTCAGCGGTAAGTGATGCGCCCGGGTAATTTTCCATGAATCTTCGCTTTCATCATCTTAGTTGCCGCTCATTTTCATGTTGGCGATATTGGTCATCCGACCTGTTCATTTATTCACTTTAGCTGACTGGTTTCAACTGACCGCTACCAGTCCTTCATGAATTTCGATAGCGTCAGTTAGTTGAATAGTTGTTTTGTCCTCCCAATGTAATCGGTTCTTTCCATGAGTAACATCATTCGTTCTTTGTCGGCTGGTTTTGACCTCCCTGAATGTTCTTACGCTCTGTAATATGCATCAGAGAAAGTGATTTTGTGTGGAGCACAATCGACACTGGTCTTTTGTTTACTTTGGGAACCCTGGTCACTTGTGTGCGTGTACAACTTCGACGAAATGGTACTTTGTTTGAGCGTTTCTCCGGTTGTGAAAACGTCCATTTTCGAAGATGTTCTGCTGTGCTCTAGATAGACGCTCGTATAACAGATTTATAACCTATGCTTTGTTCCCGATTTCGTCTATGCCTTTTGAGATTCTAGCTTTTTAGCTAGTACTGACCCTGTTCTCTTCTAACAGTTATTTACTTATCGTTGGGTCGCGGTTCCAATTTGTTTGAAAGTTTCATTGCCAACTGTTTTCTCACTCAGAAGTTATTCTTCCGAAATGCTGTTGTACTTAGGCGATCGTAAGCCCACGTACCACATATCTATGTCCGGACATTTGTTGAAAAATAAGACGGGCTAAATAATTTAAAAAATGGAATAGAGGACTGCGATCAAGTCGCGCTAGACTCAACGGTGACATGAAATAAATAAGGAAGCCATATCATTGTAAATGCGTACGTAAGTATTATGCGTGATCATAGACGGAAACATTTTCTCAATCGGACGCTCGCGGACTGATATTATAAATCGAGGAAATTGGAAATCTAAAGACAATGTAATTACGTTATGTTATTATTTCTGTTTTTAAAATTTCGTAGTACACTTTTATAAAATGAGAAACATACAACTGAGACAAATATCTTCGCACTTATTGCGAACAATATGGACATATTCCCTCCTGAACAGCGCTAATTGGATCTGCGTTACAAAACGAAACAGAGAGCAAACGGTTGTTTTGTAACTTATTTGGGTTTGAACCAGATGAAAGTTTGATTTTTTTCTCTCTTGAATAGCTAGTATTAGTCATTCTTCAGTGCTTTCTGTTCTAGCCGGTACATGTGACGAATTCCCCAAATCTCTTTTCTCAGCACTTCAACATACAGTTAAATTTATCTGAAAAGCAGGAACATCAGTACTCGCAACTAAATGTATATGAAATGTTATCTGAATTTTACCCAAATATCCTCTGAAACTGCATCGGTAATAATAAATAGACCAAACACGACTTGTTCTGCAGATGTAAAAGCTTAAGGCAAGATCAATGTGTCATTCAAAATACCCGGTACGTATACATTGAATCTCAGCCAAAAGGCAAATTCTTATGAACCCGGGTAGATTTCGAGTTCACATTCCTGTGAACTAATGTCTGCTTACCTCTTTGTTGGGAAAAGATGAACCGTTTTCTTCCCGTCCGATCAACTTTGAATGCCTGGAAAGCACAACTTGTTTGCTTTTTTGATCATGAAGTTTGGTTCGTATGTACTGTGTTCTATCCCGTCATAAATCTAAACTGTTTCACCACTATCATGGTCACAAGATTGCTTTTCCTATAGATCCCAAGAAACTGAAGTCTGTTACCACACAACCCGATTCTCTTTAACAAGTTATCGAATTGGGTTGTGTATGTGTGAGTGAAGAGCTAGGATTGATCGGTAATTGATGCTCTGCTATTTGTAACCAGCCCACTGTCTACCTTTTGTTATCCTATTCTGCGACCTCTGTTTGGACTGATGATCTTACCTTGGCTAGTGGTGTAACGTTTGCAATTTACTGACCACCCAACAACAGCTGTTGTGCTCTGATTTTTCCCGTGAGGATTTGCTCATTGTAAGTTCTACACAAGTCTTTGTAAGTCGTGAGTGTACATGCATTCCGAAAACTTAACTCAGATCCACTTAAAAGGAGGTTCAGTCGGCATTGAACAAGTGGAAGTTTATTTCTCTTCATGTATGTAGTAGTGTCCTTTTTCTGGTTCCCATTTGTTGTATCATTGATTGTTTTTCGGTGTCCAAACTTTCCTCCATCTCCGGTATGTTTGCTCTCACAGGAGGCTGTTATGGATGAATTGAATCGTAGCACGGAGCTGTCGGATGCCCGTGACCGACTCGCCCAACTGATCACAGAGCGTCAAGAGAACGACCGTGCTTTGAACACTGTTGAGTATGTGCTCCCTTTCGCTTGGCTCATTAGATTTTATTACTTTATTTGCCTTAGTTTACAAAGTAGAATCGACGTATCACCATTTCATTCGGCCCAGATATTCGGTATGCTTTCTCATTTCTGCTCAGCTGGACAGGTGCTAGAGTTGTGAATGTCGGACTTCATTCTGTGGTTATATTTAGCTTTTTACTTCCCTTATCTATCGTACAATAATGCCAAAAGTGTCGGTAACTGGCTGACCGGAGGGAGGAATTGGGGTTTCAGCTGTCAGATTTGAACTACTATCTGTAGTCCGTGATTTTGACCAATGATAACCACTCTCGTTCACAGAGGACGTTGCTGTCAGCTTTTGGATTTTCCTCCTACTTCGTTCAGTTTTATTGTTCATTTAGACAATTGTCAGTTGTGCTTTTAAATACTTAAGTTTGATCTACCACCTTCTCTGAGTAACACAGTGAGAGAGAGAGAGAGAAAAAAAGAAGGGAAGGAAAAATTTACAGACTTCTAAACCCTGCATACTGTGTTTGGACACCGTTGTTAGGTGAACGAAATTCAGTGGCGGTTCGCCCATTTGCAGGCTTCTTGTATTGTTCAGGGAAAAGCCAGAAGTGATAAGCACATGTCAGCATTTTATCTTCTAGCTTTTATTTGTGAACTGTACAGAAAATAGTTTGTTCGTCCACCATTTGCCTCGCGGCAAAAATGATACATTTACGAATTCCATTAAGTGTATTATTACGATTGGAGTAAAAATCACCAAGTCATCAACAACTATGGATCCAGTCGTATTTTCTCACCCCATAGAACCGGGGGACGGATCGCGTATGAACTTCGTTAGTACAGGTGAAATGTGGAGATACCGCCATCTATTGCATCTTAAAATGCTCCAATTGCTATTTCCCTCGTGAAAATCTGGTATGCATTCTCCGTTTCACAACTCTCACTGACCCATTTCTCTCGTGCCATATTTGAACATAGTGAAATACTTGCAATAGTAAATTAATGAATAGACAACGCGTATTGCATAGTGTGAATAAGAAAATCAAGAACCACCGAAACACGTCCACCTGAGTACTCATCCTTTTGTGACTCAATCAGCTACGAATGCGCTAGCTCTTACGCTTGAGTTGGTATGGCTCTGATTGCCTTCCAACGTGACTCACCGACGGCCTTAGACAAAATACACCGTCGAATTCAAATAGCCGTTCGTTGAGAACATGGAAAGTAATAATCGAGAAAACTGTAAACCGGTAAAATATTCTGTTATAGTTTGTCTCTTGAGTGGTGGTCAGTAGTAAAACGCAGTACGCAGGAAAACACGAACGGACTAATACGCACATCACAAAAAGCGATTAAAGTTAGGTGAGAAAGAACTGTAAGTCATGGTCGATTTTTTCTTCCTTATATACATATCTCTCGGGATAGAACGCACAAGGTTTTCCTTGCAACTCGTTCAATTTGTTTGTGCGCCCGTCCCTAGGACGAAGAGGATAAGCTTTGTTCGTGCACAGTTGTAATTGTCGCCGGCGAATCGAGTCTGATGAGTTCGCTCTAGATTGACTTTTTTATTCCATATGATCATATATAGCATAACCTCCCGAACGGAAATGTTTGTGAATTAAGGTTAGGCGAACAAAAAGATAACATTTCCTCACATTTATTGGCTTCGGGAATTTTATTATCTCAAAACTTCACTTTACAGTTTTCCCGGCCGTTGACTTGGGTACGAGTTCGACTAGTTTCACCAATTATCTCAGCATTTGATATTTTTTCCTGGATATTATTGACCCAAAGTAGCACTAATGGCCGGCGAGATTTTCGTTGACTGTGTGGTTGTGCAGTTTGGATTCCCGTTGGTTTCGCATTCCGAGCTGTGCTCTCGTCGATGAAATATTCTGTAGCAGGTATTATCTTTTTTGGTTCATTAGGGTCATCACAAATGTCTTCGCGCACAAAGTTTACCGGAATTCATCTTTCATATTGTCAAACTTGATATTTATTTTCTCATGTACACCCTTTTTCTGCGCCCTAATTTAGCGAGAAAATTGCCACCTATCAGCTGACTATGGACAAAAGACGTGAAATCCAAAATTTTCGGAAAGATCGTCAAACAAAATTAGAAACGGCTCGTAAACTGTAAGTCCCAAATTTGTTCCCTTTTGCCGGTATTCTCACTCACTTCGATTGTGGTTCAGTCATATTGTTTGCGTAAATCATGCTTTTTGTTTCTCATTTTATTTTTTTATTCCTCAAGGTTAAACTGTTCGTATTTATCATTTAGTTGGATCATTTTACAGTGCCATCAGTGTGCTCAGAGCAGGGAAAGTGGATGCATGTTGTGTGTATGCATACTTCTTCCGAAATATGATTTAACGTAAAGCGGGTAGGCACCATGATTTAATTTAACCTCAGTGTGGTCGGGAGTGGTTGTCTCAGTCTCCGAGTTGGCTACTTGCCCTGAACGCCTTTCGAAATGCTCCCAAATAGCCGCGCGTCCCAACAAGTGTTTGCTGAGTAAGTCCTACCCACTGCCTTCTTGTGGTGAAAGTGTTTCCATCAGAATGTGAGAACGAAGGCAAACGCCCAGCGCTCTCCACCGGGTTGATCAACTACTATTCAGTCTAGGAGCGATGGCTGAACCTTGATTCCAAACCAACATCATCATCATCATCGTACAGCGTTAAACAGTAGAGCAAGCCCCACTGACCGCTGCCTTTCTCACCATGTTGCACGCTGGATTACAAATTATGAATATACAAGATGGACAGGGACTGGACCTACATGGGTGGGAAAAGGAAAGAATGCCCTAATAGCCAACACACGGAATACGCAGTCTAACTGTACAAACGCACATCGATCAGTCACTGTGATTCGAAAGAAAGTGACAACACGGTCGTCACTGTTCGCGGTTCGCAGCCATATCCTTCAGTGTCTACCGCCAACTGGTTGACGGATCTTTTGGACCCCAACCACGAAGACGTGAAACACCTACTTTTCCTAAGTCTGCTGTACATTTTCTCATTCCTCGCTGCCACGTCATCTGTTGACTTCCATGTGGTCTCTTCCACTCCCTAGGAGGAACGGAGAATAGGACACGGTAGGATAGACATGTTTCTGCCATCCGTAACACGTGCTCCAACCAAAGAAGTCTACTAAGTTGGATACGCTGTGACAAAACGTTCTCCGAAATAGTACACAATACTCGATTTCTGACCTCAGCATTGCCTACTCGGCTAATCCACCCAATCTTAGCGATACTACGCAAACATCGGTGGTCGAAAACCTCAAGACGACGAATATCTTCAGCACGCAGACTCCAAGTTTCGCAACCATACACCAAGACTGAACACACTGCAGCACAATATACACCACCTTCCAACTTCAGTGAAATATCAGATCGACTCCACAAGTGCTTCTGTACAGCGTACGCCGCTCGAGCCTTGGATATTCGCGTGCTCACCTCTACTACAGTGCTCCCACCCGTCGTCACGCTGCTGCCGAGGCAGGTGAAGTGGTCGACAACTGACAGCACCTCTCAATCTAGCATCAAACTCGGAATCGTTGATGTCCAGTCTTGTAACATCACCTTGCACTTCGAAAGTGCAAAGCGCATGCCGAATGGAGCTACAGCTCTTGAGAGTCTATCTAGTGCACGTTGAGCATGTTCCGTGCATTCGAACAAGCAGACAACGTCGTCCGCGTAATCTAGGTCACACAGCTTTCCACTATTTCTTAGTTCGACGCCTATATCCGGAAGATTTTGCAGCGCACTCTCCATTATTCCGTCCATGACGAAGTTGAACAGGAATGGAGACAAAGGACATCCCTGTCGAACACCACTGGTCGTTTCGAACCGACCGGATAGTTCACCGTAAACCCTAACGCGACCAGAAGTATGAGAATACAATGATCTCAGTAGGTTCACGAACTTCTGTGGCATACCTTTTCGATGAAGAGTACTGAAAAGCGCTGCTCGATCAACTGAATCGAAAGCGCCTTTCAAGTCTAAGAAAATCATTATTGTCGGTCGGCGGTGTGATGCGTTTTAAGTAGTTGGCGAAGAGTAAGAATTTGGTCGATGCATCCTCGACCTGGGCGGAATCCAGCCTGCTGTTCGCGGACATTCCTCTCGCTCCGCGTTCCAAATGTCACGGAGCAAAGCGATAAGTGATTTTATAAAAACATTCCCGCCCAGTTTGAAAAGTACTGGGGGAAGTTTGTCGGGACCTGCCGCTTTTCCTCGCTTTAGTGATCGAATGCATGACTCTGCTTCTACTTCCGGGCTCAAGTGATACCACCCAAGGAGTCAGTTGTTGACACGGGACTAACTACACTAGCGTGCGGCCAGCTAAACTGTTCCTTGAAGTATTCGGCCCAACGGTCAAGCCTTTGCTGTTTGCCATGGATGGGTTCTCCATTCCTATTGCAAATCGTTTCACTGACCTGAGTTCGCCGTCTACCGGCGTCACGAATAAGTTTGAACAGTCTTTGACTGTTACCTGAAGCAGCTGCTATTTTCATTTCTTCGCCTACTTTGATCCACCAGTTTTCGCGATCATTCTTAAGGCTTTTCATAACTTGCCTTTGGAGCTTTCTCTGCATCTTATTCATCTCCTTACGGTTCGAGAGCTGACGCTTTTGCTCCATCATACTCAATGACTCTTCAGAAATCCAGTGTCTTTGATGGACATCGGGTCTAGGATCGCAGGCAAAACCTGTTGCCACGTACATCGCCTGTTTGATATGGGCCCAATGCTCATCTACATTACTGTTCGTCGTAGATCCTAGTTCATGTGCTAATTTCTGTTCATAAAGAGTAACAACTTCTGGATTGCACATACGTTTCACGGCTAACCGGTTTTGCAATTTGCGACGATGACCATGGAGCTGGAGAGAAATCGCATTAGAAAAATGCATGGTCAGACTCTACGTACGTGGACCAGTGAGGTCCAAACCAACCATGGATGGCATATGAAGCGTACAACACTGTCCTCACCGGTAGCTGTGGCGGAGGGGTGCACTGGGCACCCAGGATGTTTGGCCTCATCCGAAGAGTGCATGAACTGAGCATTCAGTCACTGGCTCCCAGAGGTTCCCGAAAGAGGAGAATGAACTACACCCGCTCATCGGGCCAAACGCTGCTGCGTTGCAGGACGCGTTTGGTTGCGCAAAGGCTAGAGATACACTCTCGATTAAAATGTCTAATCTGGACTGGGCAACCGGGTAGTACAGTAGCCCACAACTTCAATAACACGATCGTTACGCTCGTCAAAAACGTGTTCGCGCTGATGTTCTCACACCATACACGTTTATTTCTCTGCTTCAGCACCTCACCCATGCACACTGACATTTTTGTATTCTTCGGGGACCGCAGTCGGTCGTACTTGCGGCAGTGTCTCTGAGAGAAGTCCTGTTCCTGTTCTCTCGTCCTCCTTCATTTAATGTCCAAGTCTCACGGGATCTGCTTCCGTCAGCTGATGTTTTTCTCCGTCCCAGGCGTCCTTTCAGACCGGCCACATTTTATGTGCGAACACTGATGCATATAGGTCAACAGGCGTGTTTTTTCTCATCTTATCGTGGAGACCCTTGCCATGAACGTGTGTTATATTCAGGAGACTCGCATCCCAGACTTCGGCTGGGTCGTTCGATTGATGCTCCCATCCAATCCGTTTGCAAAGTTTCATTTGCCTTTGTTTGGGGGTCTTGAAGCTGCAGCTGCCGGTCTTGCCGGCGTAGGCGTAGCTCTCAGTAAGAAGGCTGAGACTGCGCTACTTGACTGGTTCCCGGTTGAAATTCGGCTGTGCGCCAGTGAGACTCAGAGATTCGTGCAAGGCAAGCAAACGCTATCTCGATAGACGCAATTTTTTTGTGAACTCAGCATATGCCCCTTCGGATTACAGCCCAGATGCAAAGATGTCTTCTACCAAAAGTTACACGACCTGCTACATAAAGCAGAACGGACTGATATCGTGATATTAGTTGGAGACACGAATGCTGGAGTCGGTGTGCTGGCTTCGAACGAGGCGCATTTAGGACTCGGTTCCTGTCGTTCGGTAGGCGGGTAACGGTTGTTGGCTCTGTGCTCAGATCACCGCCTGTTTCTCGCCAGTACGAATTTCAGACGTTCTAATCGCCGGTAGCCACGTGGCGTCCGCTCTCTTCTAGTCAACAATGGATCCAGACAGAGAACGTCGCAAATAGCTACAAATGGCGGGGTTGCATACAAGACTGCCGGTCGTACTGAAATCATCCCCTTCACTCCGACCGCGTATTAGTCTGCACTAAGCTGTCCATGTGCTTCGGTGGGCGTGCCAAACGTACGATGCAGCAATGGTTAGACTGCGATATGCTGTCTGATCCGTCTTGCCTCTC
Organism: Fasciola hepatica; assembly: GCA_948099385.1. NCBI lineage: Eukaryota > Metazoa > Platyhelminthes > Trematoda > Plagiorchiida > Fasciolidae > Fasciola > Fasciola hepatica. The sequence continues at coordinate 9,077,766 of CANUEZ040000027.1, read as the reverse complement.
AACTTTCCGAAACGTCCTAGGATCAACGCCACCAGATAACCTCGACCAGCACTGGTCGCCTGGTAAGCATACATTGCATTCTGCTGGCAGAGTGAGTTGTGGCCTGACTAGTCATGTCGCGAGACCTCTTGATTTCTGCTGAGTCTCTGCGCCTTCTTGGCAAACGCCAGCCCATCCCGGATGGTAGTGAGAATAATGCAGCACGGTTCACAACAAGACGTAAAATCGACGCAATTCTGCGCAGGAATCACGAAATCTGGAGGTCTCAAAAAGCATCAGAGATGGAATATGCTGCCACTGTCGGAAATTCCCGCAAACGGTTTCATCTTATCCGAGTGACCAGTGGAAATTCATTGGGTGTGAGCAAAACGATATGTGAAGCTGATGGTTCGCTTATCCACAGTCTACAGCGACGTCTCGTACGCTGGGCGGAACACTTCAAAACACAGTTTAGCTGGCCCCCAGCGTCGGACTCTCCCATAGCTTTCCCGACACACATCCTGTGGTTTTGTTTCAACAGACTCACCTTCTGGGGTGGAGATCCACAAAGAAATCCAAGCCGTAGGAAGTTATAAAGCGCCGAGCTCCGATGGCCTGTCCCCTTTCTATTTGCAGATAGTAGAATTGAGCTTGTTGGATAACATTAAGCTTTGTTCTCCAAGGTCCGGCATTCCGAGAAAGTTCCCTCTTTGTGGGAGCAGTCGATCGTTGTCCCCATCTGCAAGATGGGCTTTCGCAGTGATTGCGTAAACCATAGGTAAATAAGCTTGATCCCGATACCGTATAAGCTGCCAGCATCTTTCGTTCTTCGCGGGTTGTACAACACGCGTGATGAGCAAACTCGTGAGGAACAGGCTGGGTTTCGTACCGGTTCTGGATGCATCGATCGAATCTTCACCCTCCGGCAGCTGTTAGAGCACCGTCACGCCTTCCGAAGGCCAACGCTCGTTGTGTTTCTGGACATTCGCGTGGCCTTCCACCCCGTCGGTAGTTCTGCGCTATGGCACTGTTTGTTAAGAAATGGTGTACCTGGAAAGTGTGTCGATCCACAAAGAGTTGAATCGTCACACCCCATCACGACGAGACTGCACCTTGATGTGCTGTGATGGCTTGCGTACCTCTATGACCCAAAGAGCTATACGGGATGGCCTCCCTAAGCCGGAGATACAATCATGCCTGAAAGGTCAATGGGTAGAGGCCAGGCAAAGTCCAGTCTCCTGGTCCTCCAGGTTGGGAGTCGATCTGAGCTGGCAACTCAGTCGGTAAAATTAGTGGAGAAATGCTTGATCGCAGCAAATGGGCTTCCACTCAGCCACTTTGCTGCCTTGCGGATAGGTTCTTGTTAGAACTGAAGGCTTTGGTTGAGAACCCTAATCGTTCTCCTGCTTTGTAGCCGAACACCCTAACAATGCCCATGCAACATCTCCCATGAACTACACGAATATAATAAAATCCATACTGCATCGGTCGTCGCGCAGGATAATCAGAACCGTACTGCTCACTGCATCGAGCGGGGCGGTTAGTGATAAGTGGGCTACTGCTCAAAGTTGCCTCTCTTTTATTCAACCTTTGTCTTCTTTACGCAGCCATCTCTGTTTGCCTCCTCTATCCACCCATTATGTTCCCACTGATAACACACTGGGTACTCGCAACGGTTCATTGTCGAATAGTGTCTTAAATAATCCTCTATCTTGCTACTCTTATATTCCCAAGCCTCGTCAGCCTGTGAACCTCGACTCCTTCAAGGTGCGTACACTGATGCAGGCGTGTCTAGCACTCCCTCCAGTTCTTTTCAAACTAGGTGGAAAAGTTTTGATAAAATCACTTACCACCTTTATCCGTGATATTTGGGATGAGGGACGTATTCCGTCAAATTGGAGGGAGTCATTGATTGCACCCATCTTCAAGAAGGGGATGCGCAATGACTGTGGTAATCATCGTGGGATTAGTTTAATTTCAAAAGTCACCAAGATATTAACCTGGATTCTGCTACGTCGTCTGACACCGGTTCGCGAGAGGAACGCCCTCGAACAACAGGCCGGATTCCGCCCAGATCGAGGATGCATCGGCCACATTTCTACTCATTGTTAGTTACTTGAGATACGTCACACACACTGTGGACCAACAATAATAGTTTTCCTTGACTTGAAAGGTGCGTTCGATTCAGTTAACCGGACAGAGATGAGAAATCGAGTATTGGGTCCAGTTGAGGGAGTTTTCTATCACAGCGTCTCCAGCTTATTAGACTTCATTGGTTGGGGCACGTGTTACGTATGATGAAAACACGTCTGCTATACTGAGCCGTGTTTTCCGTTCCTCCCCGTGAGTGGAAGAAGCCACGTGGAGATCAACAGATGACATGACAATGGGGAATGATAAAATGTACAGCGAACTTAGGTGAAGTAGGTGTTTCACGTGTTCGAGGTTGGGGTCCAAAAGATCCATCAACCAGTTGGCTGGAGACACTGAAAGATATGACAGCGAACCGTGAACAGTGTCGATCGTGTTGTTACTTTCTGTTGAGTCAGAATGATTGATCAGTTCGTGTTTGTACAGTTAGACTGTGTATTCCTTATATTGTCTTCTGGGTTGTTGTTTTTTTTTTTCATCCGTTTTGGTCCCCCTCCTATCCATTTCTTTAGTCACACTTTCTGATTCAGTGAGAAGGGCAGTTTGTCAGCGGGGCTTGCTCTACTGTTTAACGTTGTACGATGATGATGATGAGATCGGGTTAGGGCTTATGGTTAGCTTTCGCCACCCTTTGCCGTCTCCCGTGGAGTTCGACGGGGGTCTCGTACATCCTCGTTTCTTTTCAGCTTTCTATAGAGTATGTCCTATATAACGTTTCATCTTGTCTTCCCACTGTTTTCGTTGTAGTCTTCCCAGAGGACAGAGTTTTTGACTTCGAGCACGCCGATGATATCGCCATGCTGAGCGACGTGGACAGGCTATTGAACACGCATTAGATCGCTGGTAATTGAAGTATGGTATATGCCTCGCGCCTTTAACGTGGAATATACTTCTTCAAGACTGGCAGGAGCGTATGCCTGCATTCACCCTTAATGATTGTCAGTTAGAGGTAGGTAATAGCTGTAAATACCTCAGGATCTTTGTCACAACTGGCGGTGGTGTTGAGGAGATCAAATCGAGAGGGCCAAAGTAGCTTTCGTGAGTCTGCGCCATTTGTGGCGTCGCCATGATATCCGGCCTCTTCTCAAGGGAAGGGCGTACGGTGCCACAGTTCGTAGTATTTTTTACAGTTGCGAGACCTGGCCCCTCCGCGTCGAGGATGGTGGGCGGATTTCTGTATTCGACTACCAAAGTTTCCGAAGCATTACTCGTGTCTGATGGGAACATCCGATGGGCAATGACGAGGTTTGTTGTCGTGTATTCGGTGCTATTGGTCGCCCTCTGACAGAGCTAATCGCTCTTCACCACCTCTGATAGCCCGGGCATGTTTTGCGCATGTTTGCTCGTCGTTTAATATTTCGTGCTTTTTTTCCACTAGCCGGGCAGGGCTGGAAAAAGCGGCGCGGCGGTCAGGCTATGACTTGGCTCAGAAGCACGAAGAAGCTAGCTTCGGCTTTGGCTTCGGTTGGCGCTTCTCGCCTTCCTTGTAGGGGCCTAAAAGATGAGGATTGTCGTTGGTTAGAAATGCTAAGAGATATGACTTGGGACAGAATCCAGTTGTGCGAATGCTGTATGGCCTGTCTGTTGACTTTTTGTTCCCCATAAACGATTGAAAAACAGACGCGAAGGATTACAAAACATTACAAAAAGCTTGCTTGTACTTTTCGGCGGTGGTCAAACGGTCTTTGTGGTGTGCTTCAAATCCTTCTGTCCCGGGTTCGAACTTTGCTTCCACAACTGGCAGCGTTCAATTGACCACGACATGCTTCATGAAATGTCGTACGATTAATAGGTAATAAAAGGAAATAAATAAAAATAAAAATATCTTCATGTTGACCCTAATCCTGTTCCCGACTTTTTACTTTTCTTCTGTTGTAGTTGCGTTGGCACGATGCTTGCCCTCAAGCTGGTGTAATATATATATATATATATATATATATATATATATATATATATATATATATATATATATATATATATATATATATATATATATATATATATATATATATATATATATATATATATAAGTTGAACCTGGTTACTGTATACCAGATTGGAGAATATCCAGAGATAGAACAGTTTGTTGACTGCATGCTTAGAAAGAAAAATATCCTAAAAAGGCGATGAGGTGTTAGAACGTTCCATGGTTCTAATTGTGGTTGTGAAGGGCACGATAGCGTCAGAGGAAGTAGTAACGGAATCGCGTCCGTTTTGTCACAAACCAAACGTCGTACTGACATGTACTTTGTCTGTTAGTTCACTGCTTACCGTTAATTATTCCGCATATTATCAGTTAGATCGTGCTTGACAATATACCTGTCAGCGATAGACATTCGTTCCTCGTTTGTGGTCACTTTTTGTTGTTGACAAACTATCTATTTCGTTCTTCATTTCCATGATTTCGGCTAATCCGTGCTACTTTCATGCGGGTTTTCACAAATGCTTATGAACACGTGTTTGCGTTGATTCCAGTCGAAGTCGACATTTGGAGGCGTTGGAACAAGTGTTCGGTGACAGCACCTCGGTACCCTCGGTTCTTACCGAGGGGGCCATCGAAGCCGAACTGACCCGGTCGCAAGATCGGATGCGTTTTTCGACACTACACCAATCCGATCGCCTTCGTGCCGCATTCATAACTCGATTAAACAGTTTGGATCAAACCGTTCGCGAGACACGTAAACGTCTGGCCAAGGCGGAGAACGATAAATCGGTTCTAGAAACCAGTAGCAAGTACACACGGTAAGTATTTTTTTTTGCCACGGCTTGATAGTGGCCAGTCGTCTTTTGAACTAGTGAAATGCCGAATGTATGTATGTGTGTGTGTGTGTGTGTGTGTTTGCGCGAGGGTGTTCGTTGTTTGGACTAAGTTTTCGGTAAGAGTCCAAGTAGTTCCATGCAAACACTTCACTGGTTCATCCGTGTTGTTTGACTGTTCTAATGCTACATGCAGTTTAATGGGTTCTCTGATTCCTTCGGTCCTAATACATGTGCAGTTGCAAAGCAACTAACCAGACTAGTTTATATGTTCTCGAGTAGTTGCCAAGAGCTCATTATTTTGAGATTAATTGAACGTGGTTAGCTTATCTTCAAGCATCGATGCCTGTTACTCCTTTCTGTGTATGCCTCAACTGACTGTAGCTCCATTGAGACTAAAGACGAATTCTATCACGATTTGTCTCAAATGCTCCACAACGTGTGCTCTACGGACATAATGGTTGTTGCTGGTGATTTCGATGTCCAAAATGCAAACACAGACGAGACGGATAGGAAAGTAAAAGGTCAACTTGGAATTCCAGCCAATCGAACAGATAACCATTACCGACTCCTCCAACTATGCTCCGACTATGACCATTCCGTGCGCGTACAAATTTCTCACACAGAAAGTGGCACCGACTAACCTGGTGTCCTCCTGCACCTTCACAGCGTTGAACTCAGTTCGACCACATTGCTATCGGTTGCCACTGGCGCGGATCATTCCAACATTGTCGATTATTTTGGTCCACGTCTGTAAACACTGATTACGCTCTTGTCAGCGCGTGTGTCAGCCCACGTCTCGTCTGTGGCCGAGGCAATGCCAGAGCCAACCGTGCCCTGTTGCTGTTACTCGAAAATAACCATTGATCTGTTTTCTAAGTACAATTATCCATCTGGTTATCGATACAGTCAAATGCCTGGTCCAGAAGTGTGATGGACAGAGATCAAGCAAGCTTTATGTGAGGTTGCTAACGTTGCCCAAGGTTCAACAACCCCGCACAATCGACAAATATCTGCACCTTCTGTTACACTGTTGGATGCTCGCAGAACGATTCCTTAGGATGTTAGGTACGATGGGGCACGGAGATACCTTTACCGTCAACTGATTCGAAGCCTGAGAAGTGAACGTGTGCAGTGGTGGATTGCGAAGTGTACGGAGATGGAAAAAGCTGCTACGATTGGGAACGGCCACAAACTTTTCCGTCTAATTAGAAATACCGGACCATGGAAACCAGGCGTTAGTGAACTGACCAAACAGGCGAACAGTACACTGATTCAGACTCAGGAGCGTCGTCTAATTAGTTGGGCGGAGCACTTCAAAGAAGCGGTTTATCTGGCCTTCATCCATGACACGTTTGTGAACTAGCAAGATGGGTACAGCTCTAGTTGTGGATACTAATCTTCCATCAGAAGCGGAGCTTCTCCGTGAGACGTAAGGCTGCCAGACCGGATAAGTTACCGCCGTCTGTTTTCAAAGACGGTGACTCAGAACTGTTACTGAAGTTCACAAAACTCCTCGTTTTATTATGGGAAAAGGAACAAGTTCCAAGGAGCTTGTTTGAATCGGTTATCGTATCGATTTATAAGAAAGGCGACAGGTCCTGCTATGAAAACCACAAGGGAATAAGTCTGGTTAGCATCGCACTCAAACTGCTCGCTGGTACTACTCTCCACCACTTACCTCACGCTCGCGAACAGTGCTCGTGCCACAGTCAAGCTGGATTTAGACCTGGTCAAGGTTGTATTGATCACATGTTCACTCTTCGCCAAATTATAGAACATAAGCACAATTCCCGCAGTCCCCCTATCTCCGTTTTCCTTGATCCTGAATTGGCCTTTGATTCAATAGACCGCACAGATATCTGGAGCTGCTTCTCGTTGAAGAGTGTACGGGAGAAGTTCATTTCCATTGATAAATCCCTGTACATGAATAGCCGCAGTCGAGTTCGGGTTTACGGTGATCTTTCACCCGAGTTTACCACGATAAGTGATGTACGCTAGGATCGCCCCCTCCCTCACTCTCTCTCTTTTTAATTCATATGGTCCTACTGACCACAGTCTTGTCAGGCGATGATTGCAGCATTTTAATTTTCCCGGGCCCAACTCCAAACCTTTCAGTGACTGGGAAGACTATAGACCTGGAAGATAGGTTCTGTTATCTGGACAGCTGCGTTTCAACCTGAGGTTGGATATCGAATGAGGTGTCTGTGCGTATACAGAAGGCTCGTTTAGCTTCTGTCAACCTCCGTCAGCTGTGTCGTCAACATGACATCTGTTCATCCACCAAAGATCGAGTGTATGCTGCAGTAGTTAGACCAGTGCAAATGTATGGTTCGGAGACATGCCCACTATGGGTGGAGGATATACAAACTTTGTGGGCATTTGAACACCGATATCTTCGTAACATTTCTCGAATCTGATTGCAACATCGTGTAAGCAGTGTTGAGATTCAGCGTGGAGTCTTATATTCATAAACGAAATCATTAGATGAGATACTGAAGTCGATCAGGCTAATATGGTTGGGACATGTGTTGCGCGTGTGATCTAATCGGATTTCTTGGTGTGTTATGTTTGGTGGGGTGACTGACGGTCGAAAGATGAGTAAACGTGGTCAATCCATGACATGGAAGAAAGGTATGATAAACCTGGCCAGTGAATTCGACCATGTAGGGCGTATTAGACTTCTGGGGTGGGGTCCAAGAGACCCCCCACTCTTTGACTGGATACATTGGGGGATATTGCCGATGCCGTGATCAGTGACGCTTTTGTACTCACAAACTTCATACGTCAACTTGACTTCATTATTTGTAGTTTGCCTATTACTCCTTTCATATTCTTCTTTTTCACTTTCCTTTTGAGGTTGCTGTTAGGGACTACCATCAGAGGCTACCGGACTCAGTGCATGGTTAATGCTTTTCTGAACTGCACTGTACTGCACTGAACTTGAGAGGTGACTAATCTTTGGGTACCAACAATGCGGAAACTAGCAAGTGTTCCTGTTCGATGCTTTGTTGCCAAACTGAATATAGGCTAAACTGCTCCTAGTGAAATCCGCGCTGACTGCCAAATGTCCGCCCACCGAGTCAACTGCGATCGGTTGTGAGTATCTGGGAAATGAGCCTTCTATGAGGTTCCTACAGGTAAGGTGTTTCTCGGGCTCAGCTTAGAGCTACAGAATTTCATCCAAACTCTTCAACTCTTGCAACTGGTGTGAAAGATGTGGCTGACCAATTCTGTTCACAATGGTTAAAAGGGATTAGTTGTTTTATGATGTCTGACCCAGACACAATGTTGATGCACACGTGTTCTTTTCAGGCTACTTGAAGAAGTCTTTCCATCCCTGTAATAGACTGAACTGTTCTCTTGTAATTGTTTGTTGCCCTCACAATAAATGCTGATGTCTGTAGTGCGAAGGTTCTTCTTGTGTGATCCTACTAACCTAGGAGCGGACATGGGTAGATTTTGTGCGCGTGTATCCGTGCGTAGGTGCATGGGCGCATAAGTCCTTTGGAATGGGCATATAACCCATGACCCTAGAAGCCAACTACACTGCCGAGCAGAACTATCCCTGGGGCTTCAATCGGAGAGTCGCAAAAGGTCTCAGTAGATCAGGTTTAATAGCAAGTCGGGCGGTTTACTGACCATCACCAGCGTGACTGGCGGTGGTAGATTTCACATCTACTTCATACTTGAAGAGTCTTTTTTTCCCTTCGCTCACAGATAGAATTTATTCGTTCTCTCCCTCTCTCTCTCTCCTTTTCCGTCTGCACTGATTCTGATTGTTCTACCATTTGTCCCTTTTTTCATAACAGTTCACAACTCCAGGATAAACAACAAAAGGTTCGACAAATGGAAGAGCGCATTCTTTCGATTGCAGGTTCTTCAGATTTGGAACAAATACTCACCCGCCTGCAACAGAGACGCCAGATTTTGGAGGAGTAAGTTTCAACATCTCCGTGGTTCTTGAGTGTGTATCTCTATCGGAGAATTTTCTGTTGTCTTACTAGCTTTCAGTGATCAAGTGACGCGTTCGTCCTCTCCCCCCCCCTCTTCTTTTTTGGTCTCTGTGATACCGGTTCCACTTCAAACCGGTCGAATTCCAGTTTTCATTACTGAAGCTACTTTCAGCAGCCAAATTGGATTTTAAGAACACAGTCAGGCCCCTGTTTTCTCTTAAGAGTGATTCGGTACTGAATACCCCATCGATCGAATTAAAGGATGAATTAAAGAGGTGAAGATTTCGAATAGCATGTCCGGTTGCCACAATTGCTTCACCGGCCGATGGCGAACTGAGCAGTGTCAAAAACAGATACGATTCCATTTACCTCTTTTGAAGAAAATTTTTCCAGGAAGCTTTTAGAATGTCAGTGTTCATGTGGGAGTGGTATTCATGATACCATAACCATCACAGAATACTAGTAACAACATTTGAGTCTCCATTTTTCACTGTCAAACACAGTGTTGTCAGTAGAAATTTTAATTAGCCGACGTTTTGGTTACTGCAGGTAACCTTTTTCAAGGAAGTCGACACAGTCACAAGCATGGCGGAAACGTCAGGAGAATGATCCAGGTATACCATTCATCCGAGAAAGGTTGTCAGCGGCCAATACGAAACCAAATCGAGAGGAGATCGCCGATTACAACTGGAATGCCATGTGCCTGTGGAATCTCTGGAAATTTTGCACGATGGAGGACGGTAAATTGTATTTCCAGTATGGACCGACCTATACGAGAAGGATCGTGGTGCCAAAGAATGTAGTGCAACCAGTATTGACGGAATAACATCAAGTAGTCCGTTGTCGTCCGTTGGTCGTGATATGGTTAAGTCAATGGGTAGACGCAGCTCTTGCCCTACCCTCCTGAAATGCGGGGATCAACCGGTCGAGATTTGCACCGAAGTCCTGTATGAGAGTAAGCATAACGGAAGCGCTCCATCCCAATGCCATGTGCTATGTCGGTTCATGAATGCCTTTAACAGATTCTTTAGTGTTCAATTCGTACGTTCCACCAGACCGCTTCCTTGGGGAATGATACGGGGTTGTGCGGGTTTTCTTAATTCCCAGGAGCTGATACAAATCGGCTGTTAACAGACTCTCGAAATTAGACTCTTGATCTGTACGCAGCGACGAAGGTGCGCCCCATCGTGCAATCCAGGAGTTCACGAACGTTCGTGCTATGGTGAACGAATCTGTCGTCGGCAGTGGCTCTGCCTCGCACCATTTGGTGAAGTAATTCATCATAACTAACACAGCGATTACCTTGACTGGATTCTGGAAGCGGGCCGATTATATCCATTCCCACTCTTTCGTTTGGGTACTCCGCCAACATCGGCGCCAGGGGTGCCCGTTTTGTGGTTGTTGGAGATTTGAGTCGCATGCAGAGCTGGCAATCGTTACACAAATTCCCAACATCTCGTCTGATTTGGCCACCAGAACCTCAACCGGGCCGCTGCCAACATTTCTCGTTGACCTGCGCGGCCCAATTTGCGATGTTATTCCCTCAATACTAGTTGCACTTCCGAAAATGTGATGTCGAAATTGAGATTGAAAATAAATTCACGCCAGCATTCCCTTCCGCGTGGTGCGGTAGTTTCTCTCACTTTTATTCAAGCATCGACTACTGTGGACTATCACTCGTTCTTCTCCATCCTATTTCTGAGATAGAACCGCACCAATTCGCATATCGCTTGCATCTGTGTCCAAGTTAAACGGATCGGCGTCTTTTGTGTAGTCTGGTGGAGCCAGAATAGGTGCATGTACCAACACTTCTTTCAACTCCTGAAACACGTTATCACAGTCCATCATCCACTCAAACCCGTTCTCTGTTAGTTTTTGGAGTGGGCAGCGATTTTAGCGAAGTCACATAGAAACCGGTGATAGTAAGACGCCAGGCCAACAAAGCCTCTCACCTCGTCAACATTAACGATAACCGGCCAATTTCGAATCGGTACAATCTCTTCGTTTTGTGTTTTGACGCCTTCCCCACCAATGACATGGCGTAAATATTTTATCCCTGGGCATAAGAAGTGTCAATCATTTGGATTTAATTTCAGCCCAGCTTGCTTTATTCGTTGGATCGCCGATCGTAGATTATCTAGGTGTTCCTCGAACGAACAGCTGTATATCACCACATCGTCAAGATAAACTAGGCATTTTCTGGGGATTATTTCGTTTAGCACAGTTTGCATGAGTGAGCAATGTGAACCACTCCCCCCATAACCTTGTGGACTTCCAAGGAATCGACTACATACTGATATTTATCCGTCGATAATATTGGTTTCATGGTAGTTTTACTAGTGAGAATTTTGTCAGCATGCAAAATGTACGATCTAGGCAATCAGGCTGGACGCTATGTGAATTTTTCGATAATTTGCCTACTGACAAGCATAAACGTAGCCCGGTGCAGAGTGCAGTTTGGATGGGCTTGGACAAGTTTCAAGTTTTTTTTCACGACTTAAAGAAGACACTGTACTTGATATGCATAATGCAACACCACGGACTGGCCAAGTCGCAATTGAATTGTTTAATTATCAACTTTCTGCAGATAATCTCTCCATGTTAATATACCTTAGAAATAGAGTAATAGAGATCAGACCAAGTAATGAACATGGCACTGTGGCACTTGTTAGGCTTCCGGATTATGATCTACACAATCCGCCTGTCAGGTAGTTACCACCGTCGTCGTTGTACTTGTTGCATTTGAACCTCTCCATCGTGTACAGGATTTCTCCTCATAGTTTCTTATTTTGTACTTTTTGCCTCGATTCATTCGAAGTTCGATGATGATACTACAAAAAAAAAAACACAGCGAAAATCAATCTTTGCAGTACGAGGCGAATGGTTAAATAAACTGAAATGCATCATGTGTACATGTACAGTCTATCCGAAAACTTCGGGCTCACCTCCATTCGGTTGAAATCCAGCAACGCAGCAGAATTCCAGTTTATACAACGGATACAACTCGCAGTAACAAGAGACTAGTGTCAGTAGTTAGAGATGGAATCCGACCTTATGTCAGGATTTATACCAAACTGAAGTGATCTCGAATTTTCCGGACAGACTGTACATAGGTGTTCATTCTAATTAGTAACTGTAATGGAAGGATTGCTAGGTATGATCAGGAGATAGCGAAACGTAAAGGCATGAAAATCTTCGTCATTCAACTCGGCGATATATTGTGATTTTTGAGCCTCAAATGGACTTCAATCTGCCTGTTCGCTTGACAGGTAAACCTCGAGAGCTTCAACTGTGTCACTTTTCCTCTGTTTTCCCGCTGCGAAGCAGCAGATAAAAGCGCCTCATCCAACTCATGGTAACTGGCGGTCTTCAACAACCTTTGATCAGACAGTAATTTAAGGAACTCATCTGACTTTCGTTTCTCATAGATATTGGACATTCTGGTCAAACAGCCAACCGCTTCCAACATATACGATATGTGTTTTAACTTTAGTCTTTACATTTCGATCGTTTGTTCCCCACGGTGAATCATGTCTTCCATCCAACTTGTATTTGGCATCACTTAGATCCACACTGTGTAACTCCTATTACCCACCTATTTAGAGAATGTGCTAACGAGCAAGGCAGCCTGTATTTATGGCGCAAATTTCGTGATCGTATTGCTCGGGTCGACGCTGACTGTCCAGTATGTCATCGATGCTTGTCGGATCAGATGGAACAAGAGGAGCTCCTTGCAGAGGTGTGTCATTTCTGAATGTTGTCTGTTGTTCTGTATGCTTTCAATTTGCACGCATACACGTCCTCATTTCGGTGCCGATACGAAGTTTAAGAACAGATTCTGGTTTTATTATGATTCCATGCTCAAAGCCAGGACAGTCTGTTTATTTACCAGGGGAAAAAATTGGACTGTCATGTGTGTCATTGTGAACGTTTTTAGCTGTCCGTGGGTTCTTTTTAATTCCTGCCTTATTCGTTGGCTGTTTATTAACCAATCCCGAGAAAGCTTGTTTTCTAACCAATCTTGAATCCCATTGACGTATTCGGTTTTTGTTTATGCTCATAGAGCTGTCCCGATCAGTGCAACAATAAGTTATTTTTACTGCTTGGTACAGGTCGATCGGAGTGTTTGATCCCTGATGAATCACCTTTGCTACACTGCATTGACCCATTTGTCAGGAAGATACCTCGTCGTTTATAATTCGACGGAGTGGACGATATACGATGTATGCAATGTAATGCCAGTTTCAATGTCCCAGACTAGATTAAACTTGAAATCTCGGCATGCGGTTCGTTGTTCAAGACGGATTTTTCCCATACACTTAGGTGAACTTCTTTGACAGGTAGAAGTCGCAAGACTGGTCTGGATGGTCATTTCATTGCTCGATATGAATGTAAGAACATTGAGAAAGAAATTGTATAAAGCGTCCTTCGAGATCTCATCAAGTCTTGATTTAGAACACAAGACGACATAAGAGAGGTTGGGGTTCAGTGATTCACTGGCTATCAGACTGTAGTTACTGGTCGCAAACAAACAACGATTGGTGCTTCAGAGAGTATCCTGACAGAACGGTGAACATCTGCGATGTTTAACAATTATAGTTTCAAGTTTCGAAAGGAACTGCCTGAGTACCAACCTATTTCAACAGTCGGTGTATTTTTTTTTGTACGCAAATGCGTGTTGTTTTTGTAAGGACTGACTGTTTGTCAATTTGTCATCTACCTTTAAGGAGCACCGGAGTAATTGTACACAATTCCTCATCGTGTCCTCCGTAATGCAAATCGGATAGTATGTCCCTTCCTATTGTTTGATAGCCTGGTACATCCATCTCTACTTCCCACTGATTTTCTCTCCTTTTCCCCCTGTATACCAACTCTTCATAGTTGGACCAACGGATCAGTTCAATGCCCCAAGAGTCGGAACGGAAAAAGCGTGAATTGACGGAATTAGTTCAACAACACGAACGCCTGTTACAACTTCGGCCTACTAGCGAGGAGGTATGTCATCAATCCTCCACCCCCCTCCGCCTTCGTCATACGACCGTTCCGTGTTTACCTTGTTTTCCTAATGCCGTTTCCATGTTTGACTACTTTGATATGGCGTTCGTCCATCCCCTCCTTATGCATAATCTCCTCTTGCAACTCCATTGCGAACCAGAATGTGCCAGCTCAGCGTGCGAAGGTACGCTATTTTATTGGTAGTAATACAACTCAGCAGTTAAAGTGGGATTATTGAGAAACAGTCACACGTGCGTCGTTTTTGGGCCCATTTGATCGGTAAGGCGATAGCTGACCAACGTGTTTAATTGGTTTTCACCCCATTTCCTGAACTTCCCACGATCTTGCCCTAGTGTGTGGTGGATTTGGGTGGGGGCAGATTGGTTAGGCACGTTCGCGCTGCACGGGTGTTTGTTTTAGGGGGTTTTGACAACTCCCTAACACTAAAGACCTCGGATTCCACTTTCACTCCAATCGTTTCAAGATAGTCCAAGCGGTGCGCAACATGTTTGACCTTCGCACCTGATGTCGGATTCGCCTTCTTTATGCTCTGTCAGTAAATTTCAAACCACAAGTAGTATTTTTGTACTCAGCAGCATATTCTCAATGCATGTCCTGTTCTTCTTCACCTTTTTTCTCTTTACTCGTTCTATAGTTGGAACGCATCAAGACAACTGAATTACCCGAATTAGAAGCGAAACTCGAGCGAGAACTGGAATCGTTGCGAACAGCACGCGATCAGAGCGAAGAAGTGAGCAGAATTCACATCACCGTTCGCCATGCATTGGTTGTTTTAACTATGAGTACTAGCTTCCCCCCCCCCTCTCCCTCTCTTTCGTGATTGCACCGCGTTGCCGAAACTCTCAGCCCCGCCGCAACGTTTCACGGCCGTATTGCATGTTAAATTTTCAATCAGCTAAACTATTCTTGTTTTTTTCGGGTAATTTAGCGATTCGGATTCCATGCATACCGAGAGTGGTTATTCAAAACCGTGTAGAGTAAAACTACTGAATGCACGAGAGCTCCACCTGACTGGATTGTGCTCATACTACATCCGATACAAGTAAAATAAACCGTACTTACCAGAGAGCGGGAAAATTGAAGCAGTGAGATAAGCCAATGCGTGATTCGTGTGAGCTTCATTCCGCTTCATGTCCACGGTGCTCCCTCAGATGCCAAGTTTCAATGAACTGGTCGCTGCACTAAGATAAGATTGCAAACGTCATGAAAATATGCGAATCCAGGGCGATGATTTTGATGGGCAACGCAATGAACTTATTTCAATTATTTGTCAAGCTTTCTTTTTTCGAAGGTAGTCCAATTTGCTTGTGTAAACGACTTGATCAACAAAAAGTAGAACGATGACTGAAAGAATTCAGTTCAGACAACCATTAACCATGCACTGGGCGCGGTGGCACTTGTTGCTATCTCCCAGCGGCAATCTCAAAAGGAAATAATGTAGAAGAAAAGAGTATGATTGACGTAAGTGGAGAATTATAAAAAGCGGTAATTATTCGATAAAGAAAGTTTGTGAATAAAAGAGCGCCACTGATCGTGGCATCGAGCCATATACCCCAATGTATCTTACTGTAGAGTAGCGGGGTCTCTTGGGCCCCATCCATAAAGCCTTACACTTCCTACATGGCCAAATTCACTGACCAGCCTTTTCATACCTTTCTCCATGTCATAGAATGACCATCCTTACTCATCTTCCAACCGTCATTCGCTTCAGCAAACATTTTGCGCCCAGGAATACTGTCGGGATAAATGAGTAACACATGTCCCAACCATCTTAGTCTGCGAGCGTAAGTATTTCATCTAATGATTAGGTTCGTGAACTTGAGACACCGCCGGGACTCAGCATTGCTTATACGATGTTCCCACCACATTCGAAGACATCGATGTAAAATCCCCGCAATGTTCGTATATCCTCCACCCATAGTGGCCATGTCTCCGAACCATACATTTGCACTGGTCTGACTACTGCAGCATACACTCGATCTTTGGTGGATGAACAGATGTCATGTTGACGACACAGCTGACGGAGGTTGACAGAAGCTAAACGAGCCTTCTGTATACGCACAGACACCTCATTCGATATCCAACCTCAGGTTGAAACGCAGCTGTCCAGATAACAGAACCTATCTTCCAGGTCTATAGTCTTCCCAGTCACTGAAAGGTTTGGAGTTGGGCCCGGGAAAATTAAAATGCTGCAATCATCGCCTGACAAGACTGCGGTCAGTAGGACCACATGAATTAAAAAGGGAAAGAGAGAGTGATGGAGGGGGCGATCCTAGCGTACATCACTTATCGTGGTAAACTCGGGTGAAAGATCACCGTAAACCCGAACTCGACTGCGGCTATTCATGTACAGGGATTTATCAATGGAAATGAACTTCTCCCGTACACTCTTCAACGAGAAGCAGCTCCAGATATCTGTGCGGTCTATTGAATCAAAGGCCAATTCAGGATCAAGAAAAACGGAGATAGGGGGACTGCGGGAATTGTGCTTATGTTTTAAAATTTGGCGAAGAGTGAACATGTGATCAATACAACCTTGACCAGGTCTAAATCCAGCTTGACTGTGGCACGAGCACTGTTCGCGAGCGTGAGGTAAGTGGTGGAGAGTAGTACCAGCGAGCAGTTTGAGTGCGATGCTAACCAGACTTATTCCCTTGTGGTTTTCAAAGCCGGACCTGTCGCCTTTCTTATAAATCGATACGATAACCGATTCAGACAAGCTCCTTGGAACTTGTTCCTTTTCCCATAATAAAACGAGGAGTTTTGTGAACTTCAGTAAAAGTTCTGAGCCACCGTCTTTGAAAACAGACGGCGGTAACTTATCCGGTCTGGCAGCCTTACGTCTCACGGAGAAGCTCTGCTTCTGATGGAAGATTAGTATCCACAACTAGAGCTGTACCCATCTTGCTAGTTCACAAACGTGTCATGGATGAAGGCCAGATAAACCGCTTCTTTGAAGTGCTCCGCCCAACTAATTAGACGACGCTCCTGAGTCTGAATCAGTGTACTGTTCGCCTGTTTGGTCAGTTCACTAACGCCTGGTTTCCATGGTCCGGTATTTCTAATTAGACGGAAAAGTTTGTGGCCGTTCCCAATCGTAGCAGCTTTTTCCATCTCCGTACACTTCGCAATCCACCACTGCACACGTTCACTTCTCAGGCTTCGAATCAGTTGACGGTAAAGGTATCTCCGTGCCCCATCGTACCTAACATCCTAAGGAATCGTTCTGCGAGCATCCAACAGTGTAACAGAAGGTGCAGATATTTGTCGATTGTGCGGGGTTGTTGAACCTTGGGCAACGTTAGCAACCTCACATAAAGCTTGCTTGATCTCTGTCCATCACACTTCTGGACCAGGCATTTGACTGTATCGATAACCAGATGGATAATTGTACTTAGAAAACAGATCAATGGTTATTTTCGAGTAACAGCAACAGGGCACGGTTGGCTCTGGCATTGCCTCGGCCACAGACGAGACGTGGACTGACAAGAGCGTGATCAGTGTTTACAGACGTGGACCAAAATAATCGACAATGTTGGAATGATCCGCGCCAGTGGCAACCGATAGCAATGTGGTCGAACTGAGTTCAACGCTGTGAAGGTGCAGGAGGACACCAGGTTAGTCGGTGCCACTTTCTGTGTGAGAAATTTGTACGCGCACGGAATGGTCATAGTCGGAGCATAGTTGGAGGAGTCGGTAATGGTTATCTGTTCGATCGGCTGGAATGCCAAGTCGACCTTTTACTTTCCTAACCGTCTCGTCTGTGTTTGCATTTTGGGCATCGAAATCACCAGCAACAACCATTATGTCCGTAGAGCACACGTTGTGGAGCATTTGAGACAAATCGTGATAGAATTCGTCGTTAGCCTCAGTGGAGCTACAGTCACTTGGGGCATACACAGAAACGACTAACTGGCATCGGCGGTTCAGTCGTACTGTTGACATGCACGGAACTACTCAGCCGAACCGGACACGGATGGCAGCTAAATGGGGTGTAGTCTGGTAGTGCACGCTCAACTTCCATACCCAGATCGATGTCAACAGCAACCTGACAGCGAGTACCAGACACCGAAGAGTGAAAGGAGAAGCTGAGCTTGTATCCGGGTTTCGATGTGTAAACACTGAAGTTGGGTCTTGTATTTGTGTTTCGGGGACACAAGACAAATCCAATTTGAGTGTTTCAAAATTTCTAGCTAGGGCAGACTGCTGTCTCGTTTAACAGTGTGCGGACGTTGTAGACAGCATAGTGAGGAAATTGCTGAGGTTGGAGAATGGATTCTTTTTCACCCCTTTCGCTAAGTTGCTACCCTTTCCGAAAGCTACAAGTTCACGGTCACGACCCATTGTGGCTTCTCGTGTCCGTTTTGAATTAGGACGTGAAGTGTGAGCAGCAGATAGATAAGAAATGTTTCCGGAGGGATTTCTGGAGGCTTCTGGGCAATATTACTTCGCAGCTGCCCACACCGTAGAAGAGGATTTTCTCTGAGAATCCTAACCGAAGCCCTTAAATCAGATGTCTGATATATAAGGCAGCCTGGTGTTAACCCAGCACGGGAACGTGACCGAGGAACCCGTGAAGGTACTTCTTCTGGTCTGTCACGTGAGACGTGATTGTCGCAAGCATGCTGTTTTGTCTTCACCGGTGCTTTGTTATCTATCCACTTTTCGGATGCAGTTCTTAGCCCAATGCAGCCAATGGAGCAAGCGGAACGTGGACGGGGCAACTTCCTATGGGTCGGGGGTTGCTCCGTTAAAGCGGGTGATAAGTGCCCAGTGAATTGCGAAGCCTTCTCCCACCGTCGAGAGAAACCCCATGTACTCCACTCCTACGTCCATCTAGTGAAGGTTTTTAGACTAGTAAACTGTTTCTCTCCGTGTTTATTTGCTGGAGTATCCTCTCAAGAGGCGCAGCGGTTAGAATCAGACGTTGTCCAGCAACTGGTTTGAAGACCGGACTTCGTCTGGTCTCTACCCATTGATCTGTCAGGCGAGATTGCATGTGTATGACTGAAAAAAAACCACGTAATAAATGAAATCAGCGTTCTTATGTGAACTCGCATAAACATCAACTCAGAGGACGCTTATTGATTTTTTTGCATGCATGCGCATAAGTGCGGGGAAAGGGTATAGCCATAGCCTCACACGCCTTCTGCGCTATTAGGAATGTCTTAGTGCTCTCTCACGGTATTCACACTTTTAAAACGCGGAATCAACAAGCTAATTTCTGCATGACTGTTATTCAGCATTCTGCCTGTTGCGCAGTAGGTCTTTAGACTATGGGATTTGCCCCCTCTACTGTAACTCAAGTTCATCGTCATTAAAAGTAATAATAAATTGGTATCTTCGCGCAAAAAAAGGCGGTTTGTAAGCTCATATCACTTATGAAGTTGCATGTAAAAGGAGAGACGACAGCGCGAACTCGCACCACTTTCTGTGGTGAACTCGGGTAAAAGATTACCATAATCCCAAACTCAGCTTCGGATGATCGACTTGGTGATGTAAACGAATTTCTCTGGTGCACCGCTAGACAGAAGTCAGCATCAGAAAACTTTGTGGTTGCTTTTGTCAAATATTGCTTCAAGAAAAACAGTTATAGCTCACCTTTGGAACGTAGTATGTGTTCCGTGTTCTGAAACTTATCAAGAAATGTAATTGTGATCAACACAGTCTCGCCCGGGTCTAAACCCAGCTTGATCACCGCGCAAGCACCGTTCTCGAGCGTTACATTAGCGGTGGAGAACAGTACCAGCCATCAGTTTGGATGCGATACTAGCCAGATTCACTTCTGTACCACCCCCACTATGGAACACACTACGCCTCTCTGTATTCCGTTTTACTTTCGATCTTCACACTTTCAAACGCAGAGTTAATGAGGTGATTTTTACGTGACTATTTTCTCCTGCATATTTGTTCCTTAGACTATGGGAATTATCCCGTCCGTTGTAACTGAAGTTCATTACGTAACACAGAAATTAAAAGAAATCAGTGATAGGAGCAAGATGAGGATCATGTGATTTTCCCAGATATATGAAGATATAATCTTTGAGAATTTTTGGGGCGATAGACCGTAGCATACGCTGAGCCAAATGAAAGTGTGTACGGTTGAGAAGTACTCGTAGGCCGTTTGTTGAGCAGTACGGCATTTGGGGGCAAAGTAATGTGTCTTTTACATCCTGACGAGGCGTTACGATGCATACGTTTACATCGGTTTGAGATCAAGCATGGCGCCAAAGCAGCGACGGCAAATACAAAAAAAGTGTAAGGGGAGTGGAGTACAGTGCAAGAGAATACTAGTAAAAAAGTTTTTCTTTCTGCTTTTTACCGTACAATAGGGAAACAATTTATACCGGATCTTTCTACTTCTTCAACCTGGTCGCTTTTATCGAATTCATGAGCGGAAGAAACAGTTTGAAAACGTGCGCGATGACTGATTCATCTGATTTGGAGCACATTGCACCTACTGACTTTCAGTAGTGCAACACGGTCGAGAAACGTGGCAAGGCTAGGAAATTTCATAGATCACTGACCAACAACGAGAATATTTGTAAATAGCCGAGTTCCAAGCTAATTCACAACACGCTGTTTCCCATAATTCTTATTCACTACAGCTGATGTGCTGTTTTTCATCGATAAAACCCGTTTGGAAAATCACTTACCCTCTTGTCTATTTTATTGGCATGACACGAAGGAATCGGCTCGCCTGGAAACTGTTCAGGCGGATGAATCTTTGGCCAAATCCATTCAAGGTGATATGGCCGTGCTGGAACGAATGGAGAACGAGGTGCTTGATTTAAGTAGAAAAATTCGACAAGCCCAATCAGCTGACAGTGATGTAGCACGCGCTGGTACGTTGCAATTCAGTTTTATGAAGGTATCTGCGATGAAAATCTCTTGGGTCAAACCTGTTTGATCCTTTCCTACATTTTTGTCTGGATTGACTGGAAGATTGTTCTTCACATCCAGTTTCCCAGTTTTTTCATTGCATGTTTGCACTTGAGTAAATTGGAAGTAGTGTACCCTATAGCCTTGTCGGCCAACGTCACTGCTTTATATATATATATATATATATATATATATATATATATATATATATATATATATATATATATATATATATATATGGTAGTACACTACACTGCTGAGTAAAAGCCCAACATCGCATGGGACGCAATAACTATTCCCATCCTTGAGTTGGACTTTGTCGGTGAGGTGCAGGGCAACCGTTACCTCCACACGGGCTAGTCATTGCTACACAGTTTTCATAAAGGTAACACACACTAATCCGTAGTGCTAGCATCCGAGGGATTCCTCTTGCACGCAAATAAAAACTTGTCATTCGTATGGTCAGTGATGGTCGAGTGGTTTAGAATGTCTATGTTATCGACATTGAAGGCCATAGGTTCGAATCCCGCCATCGCCGGTCACTTTGGGAGCTCTTTCCTCTGCGGTTCAGTTGTGATTATGAACGACGATCGAGGATACTTAAGAATGAGTTGCTAAGACTAACCATCACAGCCTAATTTTCTAATATTCTAAGGCCACATACGTGATTTCCGACTAATCCCTTGTCATCAGAGAAACGAACACAATGTCAATGAAGTAAATTTAATTCAGCAACGTAACATAGTTTGATCAACTCACTAAATGACGGTGTTCACTGCGCAAACTGCTCGAGAGAACGGTTCTTAAAAACAGTTCGGACGTCTAATCTAAGTGACAACTCCGAATATGACTGGATGGTTAAGTGCAGTAAGTATAAAGAAAATAGGATTTCCCACCAAGGTAAACGTTATGCGGTCTGAGAAACAGATGCGTGCGAAAAAAGCGACAAATCACATCCATTGACTAATCTCATTTTTTATGGAAGCTGGATCGTAGCATAAAATGAACTTCGCTTGGTCACTAAATTCCGATTCCTTTTTGTTTTCTAACATTTTACGGCTGAACTCTTGCAATTATCTCTTCAAACCCTTGGCTTTGAACAGTTTCACGTCTAGCAAGTTTCCACTCGTATGGTTTTTTCACGTTTTGCTGCTTCGGCATAGTTTGCCAGTGCTCAGTTGTCTCAGCAATTTTGCACGATGTACGCTCATACCATGTGGATACCGCATAAACGCCGACACGAATTCATCACACAAACAATTCCTGCAGGCATCGGAAATTTCTAATCCATTGGTTTTTCTCCATACACTCCTGCGCCACTCATTTATTTTTGTTATTCTGTTATCATTTAGAATGAATTATAAGTACGCTAACCTTCGATTTCCTATCAGTAATTCAAGAGGTCCATTATGTTGTTTTGAGGGATGACACTTCGTGGTTGTGAACCAGGTGATTTTACTGCGCAAGTTAGCAAGCTTAGTGCATCAGAAGCTTGTTTAGGTGGGTGTTGTGCATTACCCGCTGAGCGTACAAATAACGGCGATAGGCTTCTCCAGTTTTCTACAGACAACCGGTTGTTCTTGTCTAGTACCGATTTCCGACAGCTCGAGTCGCACAGCGACATGACGCTCTAACTGTACAGATTGATCATATCGCCATGAACTGCCAGTGGCGCAGTTCTGTTCAGAACTGTATATCTTACTGGTCCACGTACGTAGAGTCTGACCATGCATTAGTTTTAATGAGATCATCTCTCAAGCTCCATGGTAATCGTCGCAAACCCGGTCAGCCGTGCATTATTTGTCTGAACCAGAAGTTAGCACCAGTTATAACAAAAATTAGCACATGAGCTAGGACCTACGACGAACAGGAATGTAGATGAGCATTGGGCACATATCCAGCAGACGATGCACGTGGCAACAGGTTTCGCCTGTGGTCCAAGATGCGATGTTCATCGAAGACACTGGAATTCCCAAGAGTCGTTGGGTGTAATGGAGCAAAAGCGCCAGCTTTCGAACAGTAAGGAGATGAATAAGATACGAAGACATCTACAGAAGCAAGTTACAAAAATCCTTATGGAAGATCATGAAATATGGTGGATCAAGGTAGCCGATGAAATGGAAATAGCAGCTTCTTCTGTCAAAGAACAGTCAAAGACTGTTCAAACTTATTTGTGACACGGGTGAACGGCGGACCCAGGTCAGTGAACCGATATGCGGTAGAAAGGGAGAACCCATTCATGGTAAAGAGCAAAGGTTCAACCGCTAGGCTGAATACTTCAAGGAGCAGTTTAGCTGGCCGCACGCTGATGTAGTTACTTCTGTGTCAACAGCTACGATTCCTTGGATGATATAACTTGAGCCCCCATCGGGAGTGGAAGTAGAGTCATGTCTTCGATTACTAAAGCGTGGGAAAGCGGCCGGTCCCGACGAACTTCCCCAGTTCTTTTCAAAATGGGTGAAAATGCTTTGATAAAGTCAGACACCACCTTGCTCCGTGACATTTGGAAAGAGGGTTGTATTCCGTTTTTATAGAGCTAGTCATTGATTGTACCCATCTTCAGGAAGCGAATATACAATGGCTGTAGTAACCAACGTGGGACCAGCCTAATTCCGATTTTGTTGCCTTGTCTGACACCGGCTCGCGAGAGGAACGCCTGTGAAAAACAGGCCGGACTCCGTCCAAGTCGAGGATGCTTCGATCAAATTTTTACTCTTCGTCGACTATTTGAAACGCGTCACACGCACCGTCGACCGACAATAACCGTTTTCTGTTAAACTTGAAAGGCGCCTTCGATTCAGTTGGCCAAAGGCTTTTCACATTTGGATCACCTCAAAACATTATCAAAATCTGCCAACCATCAATACAATGATAATGGAACTGTCTGTCACTGTATATGATCAGCGATGCAGTTCGATCTCATAATTTATGATATACCAACCACCGTTGATCCACGCAGTTATGCTGAAACGATAAAAAATAAGGGGCATTGTACTGATGGGTTGTGTTCCAGTTCTTACTTTTTTGGTTTTAGACGATTCAGAGGAGTCCCTGGAATCCATGCAACAGGAACGACGGGATCTTCGCACCAAACAGTGAGTTTTCAGTCTGTTATTCACAATTTTCGGATGCTTCCGTCTTCCATACCACAAACCAAGAGAACATATGCCAAATACGTTTCACGTGTGTCATTTGTACATTTGGTGACATAATGTCCAAGATAGAATGATGTCCTTCACATAAATATATTTGCATAGATAATGACCAGGGTACACGTGCAGGAGCCATGAGCTCTTGAGCATTACTGGTGTACGTGTTTTTCCTTAGTATAAAAATCTGTTCGGTTGATGTATTTCTGAAATAGTCCAATTAGGATATGAGTGATAAACTTCGGGGTTTTCTGCACAAAAGTAAACAAATCTCAGCGTTCGAATGGGGGACGAAACATGCTCGCGCCAATTTAATAACGACGGCATTCATCGTCATTTTGTTTATGTGTTCATATGATCGGCAAGACCGTTTTGTCACGTCTAGCAGTGGTTTGTATCACTTTATTCATCGTCCTCCTCGTTGCAACTTCTGTTTACCGGGTGATCTGCAATTCGTTCACTTCGTTTTCGTACCGCTTCTGGTTCTAGACAAACTGCTGCTGAAGAGATTGAAAAATGCCAACAAACTGTCGACCGACTGGATAACAACCAACGTTCAAAGTTGCAGCATTTACATCAGCTCAAGGACGCAATGCACAAGGTAAATCAAAACCTTAGTGCCTTGTGTCGTTTTCCTTTTCTTTCTCACATTTCAAATGGGTAGCCGCCTGCCCATTCCATTCACGTTATCCATCTGTGTGAGACTATATTATGTATCAATTTCAGCAGTGGGAGATTGGATTTGATTACCAAATAATTCATCATGCAGTAAAAATACGTAACTCGACATTGAAAACCACGGAAGCGCTATACAGTTGTTTGATCTGTTGGTTTTCAATGGTGACTTATGCTCTGTTAGTGCATGAAGAATTATTCCTATTGATATTATATGTTTCAGTATATCCTACTGAAGTAATAGATAGTAGCCAATTGTTTGACGAAAACAAAATTCGACATCTTGTCGTTGATCGAACGATCAGCCCCTTTATTGATCTCGTAAGCGGTTTTTGAGAGAACCCTCTATGATTTACCATGACCCTGAAAGAAAAGACGGATAGACCCATTTTGTGCGAAGTGAGTCAGCAGCACATGGCATTCCGATCAGACCCTTTAATTCGGATGCGGCTGTAGTCGGTTGCTCACAGTTGGCAGACAATCCTTAATTTAATGCAGTCACGATAGCCTAAATCTACATCCCAGTTTTTTTTTCTCTAAAGGATGAAGCTACGGGGCTAGTTTCGGCCAGTCAAGGCTCAATGAATAAAATCATAAAATCATGGTCACCTATAGACTACTTCACAACCGTCCTAAATTTATTCAGACCCATCTCACTTCCTCATATGGCAGCCTTTCATTGATCGCTACCCTTTTCCTGAGTCGTCCAAAAACTCCGGGATCACTTCATTTCAGTCGAAATTCTTATATACGGCTGAATTCCAGTTTACACATTCGATACTACTCTCAGCAGCCAAAAATATCCAATGAACACTATCGTTTAGCGAGAAAGGGTAGTATCATTAGTATGAAATGGAATTCGATCATGTCAGCATTTCGACCAAATTGAGGTAGGTGATCCCGAAATTAACGGAACAGACTGTACAACAACAAAAAAGAGAAGTAAAAATCACGTGATCTCAAGTAGGCAAATCTCATATGACGGGATAACTACCCAAACTCCTTGGATTTCTGATCAAGCTGTATTTCTTTGTCACTTCGTCATCTCACCTTATCCTCTTCTTGCTCCACTCTCTTGTAGCTGGAACAAGAAAACGCCTCCAACATTCGACTTCAGCATGAAATCACCCGATTAACCGAGACGGCCGAGCGCCTTCGAGCCACATTGCAAACAGTCGAAAACGGTCAGCTTCTCGTTGCGGAACAGCGTCGTGCCGAGGTGTCTTCCGAGCGGGAACGTGTATCTCGGGATCGGGAGCAGCAAGTAGAAGCGGCCAACCTTGAGGTGACGATTCATCCTCTTCCGAACTCTTCTCCCTCACTACCCTTACTAATCTGACAGTCGGATGTGTGTTAGAATTCATATTGTTCATACCAATTGTCAGTTATCGAAGGCTAATATTGATTTCCCTACACATTTTTCACACATGCCGAATGAAAATACCGTGTCATACCACGTACAAGCGTGCCTTCTGTCGATCTAAGTTCATCAAACGTGCGTATATTGCTAAATATGTACTAATTATTACCTTAATCACGAACTCCCACTTCATGTCCACTTCCTCTTCTCATCACTCGTCTTTTTTTTCTTTCTCAGCTCACACGCGTCCGGGATATTATGCAACAGGTGGATTGCGCGTGTGATTCGGTCAACCGGCTGCAGGACCGCGGATCGCAGGGGAAACTAGATTTACTCGGGGATCAACTAAAGAAAGTCCAAGAACAGGTTATTCATTGTCAGTCGCTTTTGGATACGTTTGGTATACAGATGGAACAGGCCGCGAAAGATTTGAACGAGCATAAAGTGAGTTTTTGGGTCTTTTGAGCTACGTTTTCATCCATTGATATAGTGAAATTTGAATTGGGTGTGTAATCAGAATCTATCCCACAGATTCCGCACTACTTCGTAATCTGCAGTCCGTTATAGTTTTGTAAGGGTAGTTGGGCACGATCTACTGTAATAACGAGAGTCTTCCTACTACCTCACATCGTTGTTGGTTTGTATCAGACTTTCGTGCTGATAAAATGATACCTGCCGTACAAACACACGCTGGTGTCATTACCACTCTTCTGAATTTGACAGTGTACTTGCACAAAATATTTACCATCTAGTGGATGTAGATTTTTGATCAAGCAACACCCCCGGTCGGGGGTTCGAGCTGTCGGCCACGATGTTTAAATTCCTTCTCTCATCCCGTGACAAACCATAATTGCAATTACGAATCGGAGTAAGCAATCATTCCAGAGACTGCTGGTTTAAAAAGGCTATCAGATCACATTTTTCGCAGAGTCTTTGAAAGTGAAGAAAGGTTAGCCTATTGAACCTTAGGCATTCTCCCTATCAAAGAATGTCCTATGCACATCCGACAATTTCTTCTCATCCTTCTAATGATCATGCACATTGTTTTCTATTTTAGATCCGTCAACGTGAATTGGCAGACTGTGTCCAGTTGCGTCAGCTACGTGCCCAGCTGTCCCACCTAAAGGCACGAGTGACTCAGTTGAACGATCAACTGAGAGCCTGTCACACTGTGGCTGGTGAAGACCAAGATTTGATCAAAGAGACAAAGCGATTGGAAGTGGAAGAGGAGAAAATTCAAACACAGGTAACACGAGTTATTAACGCTTGTCACTGTTCAAAAGTGTATTGTTTTGTGAGTGTACTGTGTCAAACAGCGACATTTCCCAGCGTTTCACTTGGAAATGTTGAACATGACACTGTTAGTAACGAAATCTTGCTGTTGTTGTTGGAGAATCTTACCCAACAAAATGTGCAACAGATCAGAAGATCACTGCCCACATTCAAACAAAAACTGAAATACTGAAGCCTATAAAATCGTCTCGAAAATGTGCCAATCATACCTCAAACTGTTAAGTACAAAACTAGAGCTTGAACCATTTTGACATTGACGAGCATTTCATTTTTTTAAGCCCGTACGCTCTGAAAAGCTTATCGAAGTCAGCACAGTCTTGAAACCGGAAAGCGGGTTTACTCATCTCACATCAAAATGGATTGGATTGCCTGTTTTTCGTCAGTCGCTCGTTTTTTCCTGGTCCGTGCTTGAACCGGATCCAGTCCGTGTTGCTCGATAAATTGGTATTTTCTAAAACCATCTGCTGCTCCAAGTTTGATAAACTTTGTCATCAACTCATGCATTCTTTTTTTACTGAATTGCCTGTCTGAGCGTTTTCACTAAAAGGTTCTTCAGTGAACCAATCCGTTAACCAAGCTACCCCTAGTAGACATTCTCCTTGCACTTTTACCATCACATTATAAGATTCCATCCAACATAAAATCACCCAGCGTACGGTAACAGTATGATCAATCCAAACTATTTGAATCACGAATGTATTACTTGATCATAAGATTCATCCGCGCTCTGTAACTTC
Source organism: Fasciola hepatica (assembly GCA_948099385.1). NCBI lineage: Eukaryota > Metazoa > Platyhelminthes > Trematoda > Plagiorchiida > Fasciolidae > Fasciola > Fasciola hepatica. The sequence goes on along the minus strand of CANUEZ040000027.1, from coordinate 9,049,811 downwards.
TTGTGAAACCCACTTCGAAATGCGGCAACTGACAGCATGAAATCACAACAGTCTGATTGGTGGTTGCGTTATCAAGAACTGCCATCAGATTAGATCGATGATGGTGTCATGGCACTGACCAACATTCAACTGAATGAGGCGCGAGTGTTTCACGCGTTGTGTCCGAAATCTAGATCGGAGAGAAAACTGACTGGTGCACCTTCAGGCGGCCGCGTAAATTTTGGTACGAACTGCAAGCACTGCTGCTACCAGTTGCATAGTTCGAACTCTTCGTCAGTCAGTAACGCGTACCCGTATTGTCATTGCTCGACCGATCAGGAGGTGGATTAGTCGCGATGAGAAATAAGCTTGTGTGTGTGTGTGTGTGTGTGTGAGAGAGAGAGAGAGAGAGAGAGAGCGAGAGAAGGAAAGAAAGAAGAATGTCATGCTCTTATCATGCGACACTTTCGTTGAGCCAAATAGCTTCTCGATCAGTCAGTGAAAGTAAAGGCCTCGGTTCAGAGAACCTATCATCTGAGATTTCCAGCAGTGCAATAACCGATTGTTTAGCTTGGCAGTCGGACCGCAAACGTCTAATAGCCTATTGAAGCGGCATTACTGGTGTACACATTATTCTGCTGAAACCCAAGTCCACATACCATGCCATGCTAGAGCTTTAGAGTATTGGTCTCTACTTCCTTCGGATAACTTTCAAACTTTTGCTGACCTTATAGCATTCGATTCTCTCTCTCTCTCTCTCTCTCTCTCTCTCTCTCTCTCTCTCTCTCTCTCTCTCTTGCTGACACGGGGATACAATCAATTTGTCTGTGCAGTCGTCTTATTGTTTCACATTTTTTCTTTGCTTTATTAAATTTATAATTCAGAAAAGCCTCATCAACAGTCAAATCTGTCAACTTTCGGCGAAACTACAGTACTTGGACCGGGATTTGACGGAAAAATACGCGACTGCGGATAAAGAATATTTGGACATGCTTTATCAATTAAAGGTAAACTCACGGGGATCCGTTCCCATTGGGAACTGTTTAACCTCTTTCACTTCCTTTTTATCAAAACGGAAGGTATGCGTAGGTCGCGAGATGCAAGCATTTCGTTTACTCTTGTCGATCGCGAACATAAAACATGTCAGTATTTGTATGGTACAGTGGGGATGAAAATAAACCAATGGAGAAAGCTGGATTGAAAGCTTTTAGAATGGGGGAGGGGGAGGTCTGTCGTGTTAATTCCGAAGTAAGCGAACATTTGAGTGAGCGGAGCGCTGGCTTCTGTTTCACTTCTATCAAACTGAGACTTGATATTTCATTTATTCTCTAAACTGAGTGGTCGGATTGCAAATAACTTAATACCAATCGAGCTGGAGCAGTCGATGCCAGAATAGACTATAATCGATCCTGATGTGGACACCGGATAAAAAGCGCCAAGTGACGACTCTCAAGGTGTTCACGAGGTGATCGTAAACTTGACCCCCCCCCCCCCTTCGGGTTGGAATCCACGCCCCGCATGCCCCAGATGGACTTACTCGGTGTTTGTTGTACCCCGGAGACTGGTAGAAGTTACCAGTTCATTTTGTGGTGCTGTGGTATTAAAACCCCAACCGAGTATATTAGTTGTGTAGGGCATGTTCAGTTATTGCACGCGGTGTCGATGCCACTCAGTCACTCTGGAGTCAATAATATTTTGCGATGTGGATGTATTTTGCGGCCACTGGCCAGTTGCCAAACAAGATAACCAAGGCGCAAACCTTTCCCGTGGTCGCCCCTCCTCCGCTACGAAGTAGCTTCTATTTAATGAATGTGAAATCTTCAAACCGACCAGTCGGAAACTTGATTCACAACACCATTCTCTGAATCCTTCATTTCTAGACGACAGAACTAGGCTGTTCTGATCTGGATCGGTACTATCGCGCCTTGGATCGGTGAGTCTTACGTGCGGTGCCCATGTGGTATACTTCCCCTTCGGTCACCCTTTTGTTTGTTACATTCCTCAGTTTTTGTCTTTCATTTAAAGATCGTATTTGATGTAACCTGTGCCAAGACAATGAGTGAACTTGAGCTTTTCCGGCGTGGTTCACAATTTGTCTTTAGGCAGTCTGCTCAAAATTGATCTATCTTGAAGCAATGCCGAGTCTGATCCACGATGATGGCGATGCGGACCAGAGTGAACTGGTCTAGTGTGGATTGAATCCAGATTGTTTTTGTCCACTGTTTCTTTCCATCTACTGCTTGAGTTTCTGTTTCTCAAAGAGAGGGAGGATTAGGCGGAGTGTATTCCAGTCTAAAATTGCAGTTTCCAGTACGTCCGCTTACCTTAGGCATTTCGTATTGTCCGTTACTCTCAACCCTCTGAGTGTGTTCGAAATTCATATTTGGACCGAACACAATTCAAGGAGAATGATTGGTTAGACTCCAGTTCCAGCAGGCCTCTCATACGATGGATTCCTTCGACATCAGTACCGCTGATAGATGCTCGCTAATCCATTCCTCCGGATCCCGCATTCAAATCCCTAAGGCGCTAACTGACTAAGAGTTTGAGAAATGACCGCGTGTAGTCGTGGGTCACGGAATTTATGGGAATGCAGAAGGCTGCTTCTCTTAGCAATAGTCGTAGCCTTTACCGTCTGACTACAAAGGAATCTGACGGCTCACTGATTCTCCATCAACAACGTCGTTTGGACCGTTGAGCGGAGCAGTTTAGAAAACCGTTCGGTGAACTCAGTTCCTCAGTGAACTTTACAGTGAACACCTGCAAGAGGAACGATACAGATAGATATCTTTCCTCCATCAGATATGGTGGATATCCAGGAATTAGGTCACCTGAAAAGCTACAAAGTTCCTGGACCGGATGGGTTGTTTCTATCTTTCTTCAAAGATAGATGGGAAGCTTTCATTTCGAGGTTAACGAATCTCTTTCGGGTAATTTACGGTAACGGGGATATTCTCAGGGAATGGTGTGAATCGGTGATTGTGCGACAGTCACGCCGGGTTCGGATTCTGTCGCGGTTGTATCGGTCACGTCTTTACTCTATGATACATTTTAGAGCACAGGCAAACTTTCTGTGGGCTCACAATCTGTCTTCTTTGATCTGAAAGTGGCTTTCGACTCAGTTCCCTGGCGCTGCCTGTCATAAAAACGTGTCAGAGAAACTTATTTCCCTTTTCCAATGCTTATATGTAAACAGTCGAAGCCGAGTTCATGCTTACGGTGATCTTTCACTGGAGTTCATGACCAAAAGTGATGTTCGTAAGGGTTGCTGTCGATCGCCTTTCCTCTTCAATTTTTTAATTGAATTAGTTCTTGAGGTAACTCTATCCTCGTGGGAGAATAGCAGCATCGATCTTTGCTCGGGCAGTAAACTGTCTAACTTGGAATACACGGACGATGTTGTTCTTCCGAGTGAAGATTCAGGTAAGTTTGAAAAATTCCAGATGGTCTAAACAAGTGTAGTAATGTTTGGGGGTACGATTTACACCTTCAAAGTGTGAAATGCTACTTCAGAACCGGGTTTACTCTACACTAAACCCTGTCTTGTCAGACGAAGCGGTAGTTGAAGTAGTTTTGTTGCCTGGGCAGTTACTTCTCACCAGGTGGACAAATATCGGATGAAGTGTCATCGCGTTTACGATGGGCGCGTTTGACTTTTGCCAACCTCAGTCATGGCGGGACATTTGGTTGTCCGTCAAGGGCCGAGTGTACACTGCGGCGGAAATTAATCATAAAGTAGGGAGTAGATTAAACCAGTCAGTCACTCGCCGCAGGAGTTCTACACACGACGCATCATTGTCACTGAAGTCTTTCAAAAATGCCTTGTAATCGGACGCCCATACACCGTCGATCATTGTGCGTGAAGTGCTTTGCTAATATTCAAAGCGTGTGGCGAAAGAGCGCTATATCATGTAGTGTATACGTTCAATTAGCCGTTTTAAGCTAGCCCAGTGGGTAGGTGTTCAATGTACAATCGTTCACTCCGTGTTCGAGTCCCAGTGGGGGCTCGGCGGATGTGCGCCGCCAATGATTCCTAAAGCTTCACAGCGCTTTCGTGGTTTTATTTTGAGTTGAGCATTCACACTGCATTATAGAAGTTACATGTCTTCGTGAAATCCGCGTTATCGAATATTAAATGTATTGTAATCGTGGTGGCCCGGAGGGCAATTTTACTGTCTTTCATCATGAAGAGTTAGCATAGGTAGGATTCGACTCCGTGCCTAATACTTTATCTTTCAGTAACCGAACACATGATCATGCGTACAATTGTACCCGTAATTACCTCATCTTTCACTTGATATTGTATGGATGGAATCATGCCTATCGTCTGTTCTGAAAAATTGTGCTCTGTTATACAGCCTGTCTAAATCGTTTCCGGATTAACGTTTCAATAGTAACGAGTTTTCTTTCTCTTCAGAGCAATCTTGGATTATCATGAATCTAAAATGGCCGACTTAAACAAAATCATTCGGGAATTGTGGCGAAAAACGTACAGAGGCAACGGTATGCTTTGAATTCCCCTCAGGCAATTTTTACGCTGCATTTCCAGTTTACCTGTCGTTTACTCGTAAATCCGTCCCACTGACTATGCTCCACATCATTGGTCATGCTTCCTGCAAATCGCTCAAACGAGTTCAGGTACAGAAAGCAGATGCACATCACACGGTTCAGTTCCCGAATGCTCATAATAACTGTTTGAATATCGATAAATCAAAGTAACAATGATTCATTCATGGCGTATTGCTCAGTAAATTTGTGTTATTGAAATGCAGTGTTAGTTAGATTGAATCTGGCTGAAGTGATAGTGAGAACGATGGGAAACTGCTGGTCGGTCAAAAGACCGACTGTAGAATTTACGTCCAGACGATAGTTCCTTTCTTTCGGCGATTGACAAACTTTTCTCTTATGTGTGTAGGAAGTGGACGAAGACGCTGGTTTCTTCTCAGTGTTATGGTCACTGTCCAGATTCTAAATGCTTTCATGATTCATCACCGGACAGTCGTTTCACTCGCCTTTTTTTCGTTGCTATTTTGGTTCCGGTTCTTCGGAGCTTGCCCTCCCCTTGACTTCCCACCCCCCGTCCCGTACACAGGCGGTCAGTCACCTACATGTGTTCTGTCCTGAGGTGTGTAACCTTTATCTTTCATTCTTCCTTCCTCGGGACGGTCATATCTTGGAACATGCTCTCACTTTCATTTTCTCCATCAACCTGTATTGTTTTTATCGTTTAAGGCAGGATCAATAAACTGGCTCTTTAGTGATCGTTTTCCTGTCTCTCACGTGTCCATTATGTCCTCCTATTTAAGTGTTTGCCTTTTTTTGTTGTAACTCACTTCGTATGTAATAGCAAACAGGTGTAGACGCAGTTCACATGGTGTGGCATACAAAAATGGATCAGGTAATGCAACCGATTTACGCTGTTGTGGTGAGTTATGGCTATTACAAAAGCGTTTGTTGAATCCACCTTGAACTGAAGATTATGGTATCACCGCTGGCAGACACAACTCGTCAGTCCTCGCTAGATTACATAAACACCTGCCAATATTACTATGAATTCTTGTACGCAAAGAAGTTTAGCGTTCTGTCATCTCGTTTGCTTCTCATTGGCAGTTTTCTTGCCGTTCACTGAATAACTTGACTCTCTGAAGAGTTATTATTTTCATATTTTTGCATCTATGCAAGTTGCCTCCACGTATATATATATATATATATATATATATATATATATATATATATATATATATATATATATATATATATATATATATATATATATATATATATATATATATATATATATATATATATATATATATATATATATATATATATATATATATATATATATATATATATATATATATATATATATATATATATATATATATATATATATATATATATATATATATATATATATATATAATCATCGTACAGCGTTAAACAGCGGGGCAAACTACACTGACCTCTGCCTCTCTGACCATGTTGTACGTAGAAGTATAACGAACGGGCATACTAGGTGGACAGAGAGTGGACCTACAAAGGTGCGAAAACGACACAACGCCCTATTGGCCAACACACGGAATACACAGTCCAATTGTACCAATCATTCTGATTCGACAGAAAGTGACAATATGATCGCCATATCCATCAGTGTCTCCAGCTAACTGGTTGATGGATCTTTTGGACCCCAATCACGAAGACATGAAGCATCTACTTTTCCTAAGTTTGCTGTACATGTTCTCATTTCTCGCTGCCACGTCATCTGTTGACCTCCACGTGGCTTCTTCCACTCCTGAGGAGGAACGGAGGATAGGACACGGTACGGTAGACGTGTCTGCCATACGTAACACGTGCCCCAACCAACGAAGTCTACTAATCTGGATACGCTTTGGTGAAACATGCTCTGGGCTAGTGCCCAACATTCGATTCCCGACCTTGGCAATGTTCACTCAAACATCCCACCAATCTTAGCGGTACTATGCAAACATCGATGGCTGAAAACCTGAAGTCGACGAATATCTTCCGCACGCGGACCCCAAGTCTCGCACCCATACCACAAAACTGAACGCACCGCGGCACAGTACACGACCTTTCAACGTCAGCACCACAGGCGCTTCAGTCCAACATACGCTGCTTGAACACGTACTAACTTCTACTGCCGTGTTCCCATCCGTCATCATGCTTCTGCTCAAGCAGGTGAAGCGGTCGACAGTTGCTAGCACGTTTCCGTCGAACATCAAGCTCAGAATCGTTGACGTCCAGTCTTCCAACACCACTTTACAGTTTGAATGTGCAAAGCGCATACCGAATGGAGCTACAGCTCTTGCGAGTCTATCTGGTGCATTTTGAGCATGTTCCGTGCATTGGAACAAGCAGACAACGTCGTCTGCATAATCTAGGTCACAGTATTTCTTTTTTTCATGGTTCGACACCTGAAAATTTCGCAACGTATTCTCCATTATCTCGTCGATGACAAAGGTGAACAGGAACGAAGAAATGCGACATTGTTGTCGAACACCTGATAGTTCACCGCAAACCCTTACGCTGCCAGAGATATGAGGGTTTAATGATTCCAGTAGATTCACGAACCTCTGTGGCATACCTTCCCGGTGAACAGCACTGAATAGCGCTGTTCGGCCAACTGAATCGAAGGCACCTTTCAAGTCGAGGAAAGCCAATTTTTTCGGTCGGCGGTGTGTGTGTGTGTGTGTGACCGTTTCTGTTCATAACTGGTGCGAACGTCTGGATCAGACGAACGTTGTACGGCTAACCGACTTCGTGGTTTCCATCGAAGACCAAGGAACTGGAACGACAATCGCATTAAAACTAATGCATGATCCGACTCTACGTATGTGGACCAGTAGGATCTACAGTTCGAAACAGAACTGCACCACCGGTAGCTTACTGCGTTACGATCGATCTGGCTCAGAGTACCTGTAGCGTTAGAGCGCCATGTCGCTGTGCGACGCGAGCTCTGTCGAAAATTCGTTCTAGACTGGAATAACAAATCGTCTGTCCCCGTTATGTAAGCTCAGCAGGTAAAGCACAACGGCCACCTGAACAAGCTTCTGACGCACTAAGTTTGCCAACTTGCACATTTAGGCCACATGCATCGTAGAACTCATCCTTATGCGTGTCAGAGCTGCAGTCTGTTGGGGCGTATGCCGAGATCAAAAACAAACTGCGCTTTACACAGCTATCGTTTCGATTGCCAAATGACCCCTGAAGTCTCACAGCACATGAACGATTATCAACCGGGATCCACTCTAAAGGGGCAGCCTCAGCCTGCCAATTAAGACTATTTCTACACCACGTTGATCCGCAGCTCTACCTGCTTCGTCTCTTAAAGTGCGAACGAAATACCTTGATGTGATACCAGGACCAGTTAGTTGAATCATACTGCTCGAATCCCGGATAGGCGTTTCACCTACGCAGCTGCCATCAGTTTTCAGCGTTTTTACTGTGAGCGTTAGGTACGCATGCTGGCCGGCCTGCGTGAGTGTATGCACGTTAGAGGAGCCGAGATGCAGAGGATGACGAGGCTTGAGAAGATGTGGGGGTACAAGATAGAGGATTATTCACGACACTATATGACAATGGATTGTTGTGAGTATCGAGCGTGTTATCAGTGGAAACATTATGAGTGGGTAGAGGGGCAAAGAGAAATGGTTCTGGACAGAAGACATAGGTCGGATAGAAGAGAGGGATCTCTGAGCGGTGGCCCATTTATCACTACCCATCCCGTTCGACGCACTGGACGGTGCAGTTTCGATTATCCTGCGCGACGACTGATGCATTATGGAATTCCTCATATTCGTGCAGTTTATGGGAGGTGTGCGGGTATTGCTCGGCTATGTATAAGGCTGAACGATCTGAGCCTTTTTGTTGGACTGACGCCCGTTCTTTATATACAGTGGGGTAGGCCTAAATAACCTACAACGCAGAATTCGAATCCTCATTATATAACTGTTGCGCACTCCCCCAATCACTTCAGATATCGATTATATTGAAATATGCAGCGAGGCCGAGGCGGCTGGTTCCGGAACCGCAGTCAGTAATGCTGGCCGAGCACGACGTACGTACAACTACAGGGTTGTGATGGTGAAAACTATCGGTAGCAGCGCTGTGGTTCCAAATGTCGGTTCCCGTTCGAAACGCCCGGACTACTTTGAGGCTCGGTTAGACATGCGTGGCCGCTGCTCCGCCGGTCAGAAGGTATTGGCCAGCCTGATCATTCGTCTCGCGTTGGCCGAAGTGTTTTGTTTGCATTGTGGTGTGCTTGCCTTGGACGAGCCAACAACAAATTTGGACAGGGACAATATTTGTAGTCTGGCAGAAGCATTGGTCGAGTAAGTTACCCATTTCAATTGTATTTTAGAATATATATCCGTTAGTTGTTTCTTGGCACAATCTGAATGTGAACTTGTGTCACTGTATGTTCACGTTATTACGTGAATAAGCTGAATCGCAGTGACGCGTCCGTTTCCTCCCCAATCATACTGTTCATTTTGTTGCTTCGGTTCTCTTTTTTAGCACCTCCTTATTTGGTTTTTGGTTGTTTACATCTTGCGTAATATACCCGTGTAAAACCATGCAGTGGTCTTTTCTGCTGGTCTCTGATCTGAAGGCCCATAAGCGAAAACCCCACGACTCAAATCCGTTTTCTCACAATCTCTGAGTGACTATAGTCACCAAATGCTAGCATATCATCGTGGAAACCTCTTTTTTGTTCCACACAATGAAATGTCATCATGCTTGTTCAGTATTCATATAAATAGCCTTCCTCACTTAGTTTAAACATGTTAATTGTACTATTTGGCATCAAATATCATGTTAGGCAGCTTATCTATTTTCACGTTCACTGTCACATACGACCTACTAAGACCGCCATGGTTCAGCACTCCGAGTCAAGGTCACTGATTCTCCCTGGTAGTACCGTAGATCTTTGGGTGCTCACCCTTTTACTACCCAAATGAGGGAGAGGTATTAAGCATCGATCTTTGATATGATCCAATGCGTCTAATTCTGAAAACTCATCTCATGAGTCTTTGTAACCAGTCTTCACAGTCAGCGCAGAAGAGCGTTTGAGCCTATTTTCGTCGTTTTCAGCCTTTCATATTGTTGTGTTTAGAAGTTAGTACACTGACATTTGTGTTGGACGTAGCTAACGCTGACTACAGGTGCAAGTCAACGTAGAGTTTGAAACGGGTTATCCTGCCGAATGCCCACAGATTGCGGGTGTGCGTTCCAACCTATGACTGCTGAGCCGAATATAACACATCTTGAACTTTAAATATGATAAGGCTAACGTTAAACAAACCGTTGATAGTCAGCCCGGACAGCTTGGTGGTAGCGTGTTCGAAGTATAATCGTTCAACCCGGGCTCGAGGTCCACTTGGGGGTTCTTATGCATTCTATCAAGGATGAAATATGTGCTGTGTTTCCGTAGTTGTCTACGATGAGCTAAGTAGTAATATTGTGTGAAAAGTCTACGAATATGGGTGTCAACTCAGTTGTTAAAAATGAGTTGTCAATTGTTCGGATAAGGCTTGGTTAAGTGTGCACTTGAAGTTTCCAAGAAATGTGAAACATCTATCGGTTTGGATTACGACATTTAATTATACACAATGTTTCCGGCGCTTTTGGAGCGATCTGCCTTCCTGACTTTCCCCAGCCATTCGCTGAAGGTAGACTGAAGTGCGGCGACATGGCCTCGTCTCTCGGGGCTTGAATTCCTTCTATAACAGGCACAGTATGAACACTGACACGCGTCTACCCAAGATTTGCTGGAACTTTGTCAATCTTGCACAACACCATTCGTTTCGATTGCTGGCATAACCTCTCCTGACAAGAAAGAAGTGACCCTGTCAAGCGCTGGCTGATAGCTATACTGACTGTTGTGTTCACGCGGACATCAAGACAATAATCGATCTGACACGTTCGCCCATGATTACACATTGTCAAGAAAATTTCGGCTTTAGCGTTTGAATGGCACTTACTTTAGAGTTACTCATGCCACACAAGAACAGTGGAGCATGCATCAGTGTGCTATTTAGTGGTTGTCTTTGGGTCACGACGAGACTGCACCTTGACGTGGTGTGACGGCTTGCGCGCCTCTATGACCCAAAGAGCTATACAGGATGGCTTCCTTAAGCCGGAGATGTAATCATACCTGACAGGTCAATGGGTAGAGGTCAGACAAAGTCCAGTCTCCTGGTCCTCCAGGTTGGGGGTTGATTTGAGCTGGCAACTCAGTCGGCAAAATCAGTGGGAGAATAATTGATCCAAGCAAATGGGCTTCCACTAAGCCATCCCGCTGCCTTGCGGATAGGTTCTTGTTAGAAGTAAAGGCTTTGGATGAGGACTCTAATCGTTCTCCTGCTTTGTGGCTGGACACCCTAGCAGTACCCGTCCAACATGTCTCATGATGCCCATTGCATCGAGCGGGGTGGGTAGTGATAAGTGTGCTACTGCTCAGAGTTCCCTCTCTGTTATTCAACCTTTGTCTTCTGTCCCTAACCATCCCTCTTTGCCCCATCTATCCACCCATAATGCTCCCACTGATAATACGGTCGATACTCGCAACGATTCACTGTCGAATAGTATCGGGAATAATCCTCTATCTCGTAACTGACATTTTCTCAAGCCTCGTCAGCCTCTGAATCTCGGCTCCTTCAACGTGCGTACACTCATGCAGGCCGGTCAGCAGGCGTGCCTAGCGCTCACAATAAATTCTCTGAAGATTGATGTCTGCTGCTTAAGCGAAATGCGTATCCAGGATTCGAGCAGTGTAATTCAACTAACTTCTCCTGGTATCTCATCGAGGTATATTCTGCGTACCTCAGGAGACGAAGCAGCCAGAGCTGTGGGTCAACGTGGTGTAGGAATTGTCTTGACTGACAAGGCTGAGGCTGCCCTATTAGACTGGATTCCTGTTAACAGTCGTTTATGTGTTGTGAGACTCCAAGGGTCAGTCGGCGTTCGAAAGGACAGTTGTGTTAAACGGAATTTGTTTGTGATCTCGGCGTACGCCCCAACGTACTGCAGCTCAGACTTGCAGAAAGATGAGTTCTATGATGCCCTCGCCACTCTCGTTCACAGCAGTAAAGGTTCTGACATTGTAGTGCTAGCTGGTGACTTCAGCGCACAACTTGGCAAATTTAGTGTGTCAGAAGCCTGTTTAGGTGGGCGTTGTGCTTTACCCGCTGAGCGCACAGATAACGGGGATAGGCTTCTCCAATTTTGTGCAGACAATCGATTGTTCTTGTCTAGCACAAATTTCCGACACAGCTCGCGTCGCACAGCGACATGGCGCTCTAACTCTACAGGTACTTTGAGTCAAATTGATCATATTGCCGTAAGCTACCGGTGGCGCAGTTCTGTTCAGAACTGTAGATCTTACTGGTCCACGTACGTAGAGTCGGACCATGCCTTAGTTTTAATGCGATTATCTCTCCAGCTCCATGGTCATCGTCGCAAACCCGGTTAGCCGTGCAACGTATGTGTGATCCAGAAGTACGCACCCGTTACCAGCAGAAGTTAGCACATGAGCTAGGATCCACGGAGAACAGTAATGTAGATGAGCATTGGTCTCATATCAAACAGGCGATGCACGTGGCAGCAGGTTTCGCCTGTGGTCCTCGATCCGTTGTCCATCAAAGACACTGGATTTCTGAAGAGTCATTCAGTATAATGGAGCAAAAGCGTCAGCTCTCGAACTGTAAGGAGATGAATAAGATGCGGAGAAAGCTGCAAAGACAAGTTACGCGAAGCCTCAAGAAGGATCGCGAAAATTGGTGGGTCAATGTAGCCGAAGAAATGGAAGTGGCAGCTGCTTCAGGTAACAGTCAAAGACTGTTCAAACTTATTCGTGACATTGGTGGACGGCGAACTCAGGTCAGTGAAACGATTTGGGATAGAAATGGAGAACTCATCCATAGCAAACAGCAAAGGCTTGACCGATGGGCCGAGTACTTCAAGGAACAGTTTAGCTGGCCGCACGCTAGTGCGGTTACTCCCGTGTCAACAACTGACTCCTTGGGTGGTATCACTTGAGCCCCCATCGGAAGTAGAAGTAGAGTCATGTATTCGATTACTAAGGCGGGGGAAAGCGGCAGGTCCCGACGAACTTCCTCCGGTTCTTTTCAAACTGGGTGCTGGGGCGTTGATAAAATCACTTGCCGCCTTGCTCCGTGACATTTGGAACGAGGAGCGTATTCCTTTAATATGGAGCGAATAATTGATTGTTCCCATCTTCAAGAAGGGAATACGCAATGACTGCGGTAATCATCGTGGGATTAGCTTAATCCCGATAGTCACCAAAGTATTAGCTTCGATTTTGCTGCATCGTCTTACACCGGCTCACGAGAGGAATGTCCGCGAACAGCAAGCTGGGTTCCGCCCAGGTCGAGGATGCATCGACCATATTTTTACTCTTCGTCGACTACTTGAAACGCGTCACGCGCACTGCCGACCGACAATAATGCTTTTCTTAGACTTGAAAGGCGCTGTCGATTCAGTTGATCGAACATCGCTTTTCAGTGTTCTTCATTGAAAAGGTATGCCACAGAAGTTCGTGAACCTAATGAAATCATTGTATTCTCATACTTCTGGTCGCGTTAGGGTTTACAGTGAACTATCCGGTCGGTTCGAAACGACCAGTGGTGTTCGACAGGGATGTCCTTTGTCTCCATTACTGTTCAACTTCGTCATGGACGAAATAACGGACAGTGCGCTGCAAAATCTTCAGGATGTGGGCGTCGAACTAGGAAATAGTGAAAAGCTATGTGACCTAAATTACGCAGACGACGTTGTCTGCTTGTTCGAATCCACGGAACATGCTCAGCGTGCACCAGATAGACTCTCAAGAGCTGCAGCTCCATTCGGCATGCGTTTTGCACCTTCAAAGTGCAAGGTGATGTTACAAGACTGGACGTCAACAATTCCGAGCTTGATGCTCGATGGGGAGGTGCTGTCAGTTGTCGACCACTTCACCTACCTCGGTAGCTGCGTGACGACGGATGGGAGCACAGTAGTAGAGGTGAGCACGCGGATATCCAAGGCTCGAGCGGCGTACGCTGGACTGAAGCACTTGTGGCGCCGACCTGATATTTCACTGAAGTTGAAAGGTCGTGTATACTGTGCCGCAGTGCGTTCAGTTTTGTTGTATGGTTGCGAAACTTGGAGTCTGCGTTCTGAAGATGTTCGTGGTCTTGAGGTTTTCGACCATCGATGTTTACGTAGTATCGCTAGGATTGGGTGGAACAGCCGAGTAAGCAACGATGAGGTCAGAAAGCGAGTATTGGGTACTAATTCAGAGAACGTTTTGTCACAGCGTATCCAGCTTAGTAGACTCGGTTGGTTGGGGCACGTGTTACGTATGTGAAACATACGTCTACCGTACCGTGTCCTATTCTCCGCCCCTCCCCGGGAGTGGAAGAGACCACGTGGAGGTCAACAGATGACGTGGCAGCGAGGAATGAGAAAATGTACAGCAGACTTCGTGGTCTTCGTGGTTGGGGTCCAAAAGATCCTTCTACCAGTTGGCTGGAGACGTTGAAGGATATGGCAGCGAACCGCGAACAGTGGCGATCGTGTTGTCACTTTCTATCGAATCACAATGACTGACGGATGTGCGTTTGTACAGTTAGACTGTGTATTCCGTGTGTTGGCTACTAGGGCATTCTTTCCTTTTCCCACCCGTGTAGGTCCACTCCCTATCCATCTTGTATATTCATACTTTATAATTCGACATGCAACATGATGAGAAAGGCAGTGGTCAGTGGGGCTTGCCCTACTGTTTAACGCTGTACGATGTTGAGGTATAAATAAACCCTGTCCAAAACGACAAATACCATTTTATTGGAGATAGTCTATACTGTTCAGTACTGTTATGTAGGCGTCTGTCTTCAACTAAGGATAGTCCGCGGCATGATCCTACCCGTTCAGTAAGCTTTTTCTCACTTCTGAAGCTCTTGCATTCGATTTTGCTCGAACTTCATGTCATTGTGATTGTCTCTTTTATGTATTTACTTTCACCTTTGTAGAATTATAAAAGACCGAAAAGAACAGAAAAACTTTCAGTTAGTGGTCATAACCCATGATGAGGAATTTGTTGAGCTGCTTGGTCGGTCAGATTTTGTGGAGAACTTCTACAGAATTTCGAGAAATGCTCAGTAAGTCTTTGATTTTCTCCTTGATGTTCCAATACGGCATTTTACATATGGACAGAAGGACTGACAAACATGAGCAATCTGTTTCATTTCTCTATTCATCATTGTAGAGGACTTTCGGAAATTCGTTCAAAACCAATGGGTGAATATATGTACTAGATCCCATAGTTCGACCAAGCTGATGCCTGTCTGGCGCGCCACCGTTCGTTTTCCAGATTATATCTTGGCAACCCCCCTCCCCCCCCAGTTGTCCTATCAAATCAGATGTGCTTTTTTCTATACAACCGTTATTTACCAATTTACTGGTCTTTGTTTTGATTGAAGGGGTTTTGTTTGTTTTCCGTATACGTTCTATCGTCCTCTAAATATTTTTCTTGAATTTAGCATGTAAGCTGTTGCCGTCGCTCAAGTGGGACCATAACAGTGCAGTTTTTTTTAATTATATGCTTGCTCATGAGTGCAGTGGAACGATCTTATACCCCATTGCCTCGAGAATCCACAGCACCATTGAGGATACCCGGGCAAGTTGATCCCGAGACTTGTAGTGGAGAACTACATAAAGTCTCAATAGGTTGTCAGGCGTGGTAACGAGCCGGGCGACAGTAGATTACGGTCTACCTCTCTCTCTCTCTCCTAAGATATTGTTTTTGTATAATGTGATTCATCATGCAGCTTCAACACTTAACTCGCTATTAAAAAACCATGGAAGCACTGTACAGCTGTTTCATCCTTGTTAGGAATCATCAGCAGTGCACATCCACCGAGCCCCCACGGGGACTCGAACCCGGGGTGAGCGATTGTGAATCGAACACCTTAACCTAGTAATCAATTCCATATAGTAGGTTGTTCGTAAAGGAATGCGTTCGTTGTGCTTAGGCCCTTACAGAGAAGTCATCCATCACAGGAGTCGATCGCTGTGCGGGAAGCGGGCTGTTACCTTTCAAAGCTAGTGACGGAAGGGTGCTAGTGTAGATGTTTAGCAAACCGTTGAGAGCCAGCCCGGATAGCCTTGTGATTAAGGTGTTCGATTCACAATCGTTCACCCCGGGTTCGAGTCCCCGTGGGGGCTCGGTGGATGTGCACTGCTGATGATTCCTAACAGGGATGAAACAGCTGTACAGTGCTTCCATGGTTTTAATGGCGAGTTGAGAGTTGAAGCTGCATGATGAATCACATTATACAGATCTAATCTACTACTCAATTCCATATTGTTCTCGATGAGGCTTGCATACTGGAAGCTGGCTTTCCGGTACTGTGTTCACGGTTTAAACGTCAGTGCACGATCAGACAGAGTTGGTGGCCAATGGCTTTGGATATGGACGTTGTTTGAGCTTTGTAAACGGTATCACCGATGAAACGCTTGCAAACTCAGGGATCATGAGCCTGCGAAAATGAGCAGTTATCTCAGTAAAAACAACACCGGTTTGAATACAATCATCTCAGAAAGCCCGGCAAATTACACCATCACTAGTTTGATTTTTCTATAAAAGAACAGAGACTCATAAAGCACGAAAACGCCATTTTTGTTCACCATGCCGGTGTGGTGTTTGAATTCAAAGCCGCAAGGTAGCTTACATCTGTATTCCCCAAGCGCGACAAACCAATCCCTTTTTTCTTTAGGATTTGGCACGTCACAACCAAACTGTAACGATGGCGAAATAAGAAACATCGGCTTGAGCCGAGTTGACTCAAACAACAAGATTCAAGTAGCTGGTGAATGAAAACTGCCAGATGTGGGCGAATAGAATATACATCCATCCTGGAACATCGAAAGGGATACAGAAGAGGATGAGATAGGTCAGTGGCAAGAAACTAGTTTTGGCAGATTTAATGGACTAAAAATTGGCCATGGGTGACAAGAGTAGCCCCAGTTGAAGATACATGCTTAACCTGCGAGCTTGACACAGGGAATGTCGGCGCATGCGACAAGGTGATCGCAAGTTTTCATAACCAGATCGGTTATCTGTATAGCTTTTGTCACCGGGTACGTTTCGGCGAGGGTGATTTACGGCGCGTAGATAGACGTCGGCTGTTTAGAACAAGAAAAAAGAAAAAGTTATTCGGGAACCAATTTCATTGTTTTGAGACGAACTAGTGGAAAAAATTAAAAAAATATCGACAGTGAACTGAACGAACAGATGATGAACTTCTCACTGATCGGAAGAGGTTATACCTACTTTCATTATTCCGAACAAAAAATCGGCGCAATAGACTGTAGTCGAAAAAAACCAAAGATGCGTTAAGAACGAATAAATCGACAGGCTTTGCGGATTACCATCTTCTGTCATGGGTGGTTCGTTATTTACGAGGCATTGTTGGATTATTAAAGAAAAGCCCGATATTGACTAGTGCAATGAGAAAATATAATTTTGAGTATTTTTGAGGTAGACTCCACCACTCCAGATATTCGTATTCGGTTTTGTTCTGTTGTTTGGCTCGTTACGGCACCTAATCTATTGGGAGCTTATGTGGTTCTCCGCTGCAAGTCTCGGGGTCATGGTTGCGGGTTATTTCCGACAGGACAATGAGCCTTTGAGGTCATTCGTCCACCGTCGTTTCGGCATTTGAAAGTCCATAAAACTAGGAGGGGCATTTCTGATAATTTTATGGACAGATTCGGTTGTAAGCCGGAGTTGTCATTACCAGGCAAGTTGCCAGTCGATTGAAAGAGGAAAAACTGTAAACCGCGAATAATCTGGGTGTCGGACTCACTAAATAGGCGACCGCGGAAGATCATCCACAGTGTCCGAATACATGGTAGGTTTTATGCCTAGAAACTCCGTGGCGGATTGTGGGCCGCTGGTAAATGAGGTCATTATGCCGTGTGTTTAAGTACCAGTCAAGGTTTCCCATAAGAGACGTACGAACCGTACTACTGGCCACTAGCTCTTCTGAAGTCTAACGGCGCGTTGAGAACCTGAATAGCCCATTCTCCAAATGGCGCGTAAGCCAAAGGACGTGAACTCCTGACGCTGCACAACTGTGTTGTGATCAGGCCCTAGGATGAGTGCTTCGGAAGAGGAGCCAATGTAAAAACCCTCCGCTTCGGTTCAGGCGGACGATTATTAGCCATCTAACATTTTATGCGTAACACGATTTCTCTATAATAGGTTATCGGTGAATATATATATATATATATATATATATATATATATATATATATATATATATATATATATATATATATATTTGCGGTCCTAGAAACGTTCACCATGAACACGGCAACAGTATTTTGCCGCAGAAAACACCGGAAGTCAAGGACTCGAGTTATTGCGTCCACCAGTTGGGCCCTGCGTCCTGCTAGTGTCTCGATCACTGGCCAATATGCGGGTCTCAAACTCATCACCGTTGATCCATTACGTTAGTGGACAGCTCCGAGTACTTTAGGTTGTATTCACTTAACACCAATATCTTGGTTCCCTTCAAAATTATTTTCAAACCCCTTTGTATCAAGTGACTCCCACGTAACCATAACCGAACCTTCTGCTGCTTGGTGTTATTCATTGTACCGAGTTGCAGGAGGTTTGCGGATTTTTAGCCACAATATTCGTGCTGTGTGAAAGAAGAATATGTTAGATCCCGCATATTGCGAGGGCTTTCAAACAAACGGAGCATACATCACGCACTTATTCGACCAAAGTGTGGTTTTATGGTACCACATTAGAGCTCGCCTTGGTTCTTCTTAATCACCAGTTACATACTTAGGTCAGACCATAAATCACTGAAATTGCTTTCCACTAGCAAGGGGAATAGACAGTGAACAATCCTGTCCTCCTTCTGGCAGCACTTACCTAGACTTGAGACGATTCCCCGAATTGACAATCCGTTCGTTGCTCGTTGCTATTCGGGGCTTTGGTGATACACTCCGAGAGCAACAGGATGAACAAGACGAGGAACGAGATGCCGGTGCTGATGATGATGACGAGGATGATGAAGACGATGAGGAGGATGAGGATGAAGATGAGGGTATATCGTCCAAAGGCTTCGTGGTATCGATGTCGTCCGCGGTTTTAGCCAAGTCTGGTCGGTTTATGCGTAGTGCGTCCATCCAGATTCGAGAGAAACGTGGTCGGGCTCGAGCGGTTTTGTGCCACACAATAGGAAAGTTTTTGGAACTGTGTATATTTTTAGATGTGCGGGAGAATGAAAGAGTGTAGTAGGAGAAAGTAGAGAAGTGAAAATCCCCCATTGTTGTACTAAATCCACCCACCACATCCAACAATTTCAAAGAACTTTATCGAAGCTATAATGTAAAGCATACAAGGTTGGGTTGTATGAGTTGAGTTCAGCCGCTTTGACCGTTAACCCAACACCTCGGTACTCTAGTTTTGGCCGATACGATGCGGCGTTACCCAGTCGGAAGTTAAACGAATCAAAGCGTAAATAACTAGATAAGATTTCAGTGTAAATCATGTAGAGGAACAAGGAGTTCGAACAAGCTACTGACAGGATTATTCAGACATGCGGTTTTGTATTTCCAATCCTTCAGTAGACGGGTCTTGTGGGGCCACTGGACTTGACGTGTGTATACAGCATAAGCTTCCTGCTTGGCGTCCACGAGATCGCCCCACCTGGTACATATGGTCAAGTAGCGCGATCAGTTGCGCAGTACTGTTTGGGGTTTTCTGAAGTTTTGTTTTCCATCTCCACAATTGTTTTGTCTGCTGATTTTATATGCTTTCATTTATGTTATTTCCGATCGCGTCATGCTGAGAGATGTTACACGAAGCCAGAGCACTTTTGTCCGGGATCGTAGTGATCAACAAATTTGAAACCGAAAAAAAAAACGAATTGGAGGGCATACTGCCTCCTTCATTCTGTGTAGCCTCTGAATGCCCCAGTATGGTCGGGGTGGGTGTCTCAGGCTACGAGATGGCTACTCGTCCTGAACGCCTCTCGAAATGCCCCCACCTGACCGTGTGTCTAACACAGCCTCTGCTGAGGAAGTCCTACTCACTGCCTTCTCGTGACGGAGGTGTTCCCACTAAAGTGAGAGGACGAGAGCAAATGCCCAGCGTTCTCCACCGGGTTGGCTGACTAATAGTCAGTCTGGGGGAGATGGCTAAACCCTCATTCCAAACCAACCATGGAAGGCTTATGAGGCGTACAACACTATGCTCACCGGGATCTGTGGCGGAGAGGTGCACTGGGCACCCAGGATGTTTGGCCTCATCCGAAGGGCGTATGAACTGAGTATACAGTCACCGACCCAAAGTGGGTTG
The DNA here is from genome assembly GCA_948099385.1 of Fasciola hepatica. Classification (NCBI taxonomy): domain Eukaryota; kingdom Metazoa; phylum Platyhelminthes; class Trematoda; order Plagiorchiida; family Fasciolidae; genus Fasciola; species Fasciola hepatica. The sequence goes on along the minus strand of CANUEZ040000027.1, from coordinate 9,029,935 downwards.
CGGACCCCACTTTTCGTCGCGCTGCCTTGCGGGTTGAGCTTTGGATATCTAAGGACTCCGGTTGTGGATCCCTAAGAAAACCGCCTGCTTTAGCTTGGGCAACCTGGCAGTACCGTACCCACAAACAAATCATGGACTCGGACTACCTACCCCTTCGTCCCCGATGTTTTGTTTGGCACACATTCTGAAACCAGACGGGCGTGAAAAATACATACATTTCTTGTAACTGAAGCCTAGGTCAACTATTGAATACAGTGTGCTAGTTATTTACATGAAAGTTATTTCTTTTATTAATCTCACCATCATCATCACTGATGCCTTTATTTGATCAAGATTCAGCCAAAAACCCGTGATAATGGGTAATTTTCATCTAAATATCATCTCTATGCATCAGCCTTTGCGTGTGACAGCGCAGCAACCATTGGTTGGCCTTTCGCGGCTAGAGTACACAGGGGTGCAGACAACAAATTACCTGCAAAAGTTCTGGGTGACCGCAACTGTATCGGTCAGATTGAGCACTACATGCCACCAGCCACCGGGAACAAAAATAGTTTCACCGGGATGTTGAAGCACTTCTAACGGACGATATTGCTGCGGCCAATCGGGCATTCGAGTGCGCGGATAGACGTGATCGAACCAGGCTATCGCTTCGTCCTTATTTTTCCCACCATCTGTTGGCTGCGGTTTGACCAATTCTTTCGGAGTTTGCGGTGGGAATAGGCACCAACTGAAGCCGAATTAAGTGAGGAGTGAAACGGGGTGAGATGGAGGTAAAGAAGTCAGGTGTTGCATTGTAGAGCTTAGGCTTACATCGGTAGAGCACCCTCGATTTTCACTATGCTCCTCATTCTGCTGACCGACTGCAAGCTAATAAGTAAAAACCCAACAACGCTAATGTTTAGTTGAAAAAATGTCCCTCACACCTAACGATACATTTGTGTAACGTGCACAACACAGCCGGAAAAAAAAGTTTCATGTTTTTATTCAGTCGCAATGGACACTCGATGCTTTTGTTTTGTAGTGGAAAGATGAAACATGAAAGACAGCTATATTCGTCGAGCCAGAGAAACCAAAATGACGTGCGTGGCCCTTCATACAGTCTGTCTTCGCGCTCACACCAACCAGCAAGATCAATCCTGCTACACTAGTATTGCGGTCCTATTTTGGTCATGTGCAAGTGAGCGTTGAGCTTGTTCCTGTATGCAGCATTCTTGTGTAGGCCCGATCGACGTCTTGATCTAAAACTGTTAATTTCGACCATCGTGCCTTGTTTTTCGCCAACCAAAGGCCATTAGCCAAGCGTTGTATCTTGGCTTCCCATTATGGTAACCGCACAAAATATTACGTTAGACATCCCTGTGCTTTTTTGGGGACCCTGCTGTTTCGTCCATAGGATCCGGTTTGTCTTTCACCGGTCTGTTTTCGTAATAGTCACTGCTTCTTATTATGCAATGGTGTCTCTCGATTGATTGGGCGTGATCTACTCCATAATTGCCTTCGTTTGTTGCCGCAGCGGTCTTCCGTAAAGAATGAAAAAACGATAATGAGCCAGCTCACTTGAACAGACGGGAGGTGGGAACAAGTCCGTTCACAGCTGTTGGGCTTCATTGTTACGAAAAGTACGCTCAGTTAAATACGCAAGTGCAATGATCGCCTGACTATGAGAATATAATCCCTTACTTATATATACTAGATTTGCATTGGCAATTTCTTAACCGAAATAAATTTCGGTAAATCATCATGCGTGACCTGCAGCTGCAACGCGGAGAACTTCATGCAAAAAACCAAATGGGTTCAGTGCGAGCGTGCATTCCTAAACTGGTGCGTATCCGTACGCAAAGGAAACACACCCTTTTGATGTTTCTATCAAAACTTGAACGTTCGGAATTCGAAAGTTTTGTGAAATAAGCCATCAGGAAAGCGATAAATGAGGTATCGCCAAAACTAAAGACATCTGGAACTAGGCTGGGTCACAGTCCCATTCCCCAATGAATTCGTAAATGCTTGAGTCTGATTACGAATGAAGTAGCCAATGACAACCAGTGTAGACAGTGCAACACAAACACTGATTATCACACGTAGACTTTCAGTTACCGAATTCAGTTTAGTTCGAACAACCAACAACGAAGCACTGGGTGCAACCGTTTTGGTTGCCAGTTCACAGCGCGGACCTCAATCAGAAGTCAAAAAATCAAGAATGTGAGAATGTAAGAAAAGACTAGAATTAATCGTTCCAAGTCGAAGAAAGTGTGTGAATACAAGAGCGCCACTGACTAAGACACCTAGCCATGTCTTCCAATGTATTTAACTAATTACCGAGTGGGTAGGTGGATCTCTTGGACCCCATCCACGACACCGTACGCCCCACATGTTCAAGTACACTGGCCAGTCCTTCTATACCATGGACTGGCAACTGTGAGGGTATGGGTATTGCTAATAGACAGCCTGACTCAGTGGCTGACAGCACGCCATTGCCCGTCCAGGATCGAAAACAAGAGTGGAGCCAGCCAAGCGGATCAATGGAACAATCAGAGGCCAACAGTCGTCCCAACCGACCTGAGCCGTATCTATCAATCGGGGTACAACCGGAGCTCTTTGGGAATATCAGTGGACTAGTAAGTTTTCTTGTAAGGATTTGGTTATGATCATCACACCTCTTATATAAACGAACAGTTTTGTGCCAATAAACCGAGATAGATCAAAGGTAGAAGACTCTTCTCACTAGAGCTAACGGGTCGGAACAGAACAGACCCTTGATCATCTTTCAACGACTACCTGCTTCAGAGAACAATGAGCGCTGGGGAACCCCAACTTGGGGGAACGCGCAAAACACGTCTCAAACACCTTAACCTAGAGCTTTAGTGTTTCATCTAATGGATTGGTTCGTGTACCGAACCTAAATAATGTTAATACGGTGTTCCTACTAGATGAGAGCGAAGCTACACGGACATCGGTATTCGCATAAGTCCAGAATTAACAGTGGTATGAGTATTTACTTTACGGAAACAATCTAGAGTACCACATTTTTTTACTTTCGTAATATCATCTGAAAATGTTAATTAAAACGAGGGGTGAAATGAGAAGCCTTTCAGTTCGGTACCGGATAACGTTTTGTATAAATCGGTGTGGAACATACAGCAGAATAACATCACTTACCGTTTATAACCCTTGACCAAAGCGTTCCACGCACTCGTACCCAACGGATCAATGTGAATACCGGTTCCTGATCGTGCCGAACCCATAAGAAACCAGCTAGGATGAGGATAAAAAAGAAAACTAGAGATTGTGTCACGCGTAAGCGCTATTGGGAGCAGTCGGTTTGAAGCGCATCACTGGATCGTGCTAACGCAAAAGTTGAAATAAACAGAATAGTTTACTAATCAGCAACTCCGCTACTAGATCCCCTCCCTGCACCCCGCCAACCATCACGGATAGACTTATTTTAATTATTCAGCAAGTTAATTAGGTCAACAATTGATGTAATGGCATCCGATTTAGAGTGTTGTGACAGAAAACGCGATGATGTGGCGTGCTGTGATGCACCGTGCGTAGGTTACTTGCACTGGTTGTTGCACAACTGTCACAGGGGTTACTGAAAGGTGTACAGGAATGGCTGATGGTCTGGAATGAACGCATCAAGAGATGGAAGTGGGTAAAGCTGATTAAAACGCACCGGGAAGAAAAAATGGTATCGATTATTTTGCGCACATATACGCACTGACGTACGATTTTCTACTGTATAAGTCTACCCTTCCCACATTGTTCTAAAACCTTTCACACTTTCTAGCGGGGGTTGTTTTAGTGAAATCGGACGTTTGGAGAAAGTGAACATTTCCCACACATCGTTTTACATGCATTTTCACAGTGACCTGCTACGACGCCTTACTTTGACTGTCGTTCTCGTTCGAAACGCACTTTTCCCGAGATAATTCGGAAAAGAGCCGGTATGGCAAAGTTGTACGATCTATGTCCGGAACGATTTCGCTGCGTCTCAACTTGGTGCACAGTGCAGAACAACAGTATTTAAACAGATTCATTTAAAACAATAATGTTTGAAAATAATAAGAAATAAAGGGGGATTAATAAGCAGTTTTTCCTCAGTTCAAAACAAAAGATTTTTTATGCACCCCTGGGAGTGGACATTCAGCTTCCACATAACCAAAAAACACATTCTCGAAGTAGCGGGGGAGGGGGGAGGGGACACAATCTCAGCAAAAGTATCGCGTTCTGATGAGTTACTAGTTCAATCGATTTTTAAGATGCGATAGCACAGTTTTGGAGGGTTTTCATCGTTGTATGGCAATGGCTTAGGTGGACCTCAATAGCTTGAAATTTATTACCGCGTACACGACCTGAAATGCAGTGTTTCGGTTAGCTGGACGTTGCATCATCAGAAGGTGACGAACGACGACCGACGACGGAGCCTTGTCCTACGCTTGTCCGGTTGCGTGTCTTACTTAACTCCGACGGCACAAAGTTCCCGTTAACTTCAAATTGCATACTTCGTCTTCCGCTGATCACATGCACCCGGTCTGCACGTTTTCTTTCTATTGTATTTCGCTCAACGTGTGTAAGTTGTGCCCATATTAATTTAGTGCCACAAAATCTCCGATACACTTTTCACATCTGGTTCCAGCTTTCCTTTTTCCGTCGACTGATGCTACTTTGTTAGTTTTCCGCATCAAGAACAAGTAGCGAACACGTTCGGCAGTCACTAACCATTCGTTTTCTCTGTCGTTTCTTAAGCTAGACAATGCAGTTCGCAATTCACCTAGAGCAAAGTGGAAGAGAGCAGTTTTGTCGTATTCCGCCCTGAGCGGCAGACGGTCATAAATAATGTTCATGCCTAACCCGACTTGATGTGTGACGGTATGACTCTTTGAAGGCTGAAACGTACTTCTGAAGAGCATGACGGAAACCAATATCTCGGGCACTCTTGGGTTAAGCGAATATCTGTGGTTAACGCAATCATCGTGCAAGCCCTTTATGAATAAGGAGACTACAACTGACTTATCTAAGATGAGTGGGTCAAACCAATAAGGTAACAACTACAGAACAGAGTGTGAAATTCACTGAAAAACCTCATTCTAGCATCACTGGGCAGAACACGAAGAAGACATTCAGAGCCTGACGACTCGTCACGTGCCAAGGAATGAGTTTTCCTGGATGAATCTTCACCCGGTGTTTTACGCAGGTCTAGTGGATTTTGGTAGATGTATTTCAGTTCAGTTCAGTTATTTCAATGGTTGACCTCGTACTCAGGCTCTGATTTTGGTCACCTTCACTCAGCTTCGTCTAGCCAGGAGCAAAATGAATAGAAGCATAAAGAGCAAGCACACAGAAAAGAAAGTTATGAGTAGAGATCATGTATCTGAAGAGTTCGAATGCAAGCATCCCCCTGACCACGGCACCTTGCCGAGCCACTTAATGTCTCCAACCATCTGGTTGCGCAGGTCTTGTACACCAACCCGGAAGCCGAACACACCTTACACGGACAAGCTCGATGGTTAATGTTTTCGTACCTCTTTTTTATGCCTTACACTAGCCGCTTCAACCTACCATCCAGCCACAACCTGTCTCGGAGAACAACTTACACCGAGGAAGTCTGTCGGTAAGCATGCGTGACACATGCTCCAAACATTTTAGCCCGTCCAGATTGAGCGCTTGCTCCAGAGATTGACTTTTGGTTCGTAAATAAATAAATGAAAATAAGTAAATAATCTCCCACTTCATTTTATTTAGTATACAGTGATGCATAATACTTCGGAGAGGGAGCCGCGGTCAATCAAAGGCTGCCGAGTGGGGAAGTGACTGTTGGTGGCAGGAATGGAACCCGGAACGTCAAGGTCTAAAGTCCAGGATGATGACAGCTTGACCGCCGGCCACTTCCCTGCCTGTTTTGGTGCGGGATCAACCCAATCCTGTAGTAGCATTTTACAATCCTCAGGTCCAAAAACGTATCCCAAACGTTACTACTCTGTTGTTTAGGCTATCTAGAAGAAACTTGCAATCTGTGTGAACCTCTACTCAGAAGCACAACACCGTGCGCATATTCTGAGTTGGACAGCTTACCGTCTGAACTAAGGCCGATGCCACTTATTTCAAACGAGGATAGAGCTATCTACAGAATCAACTAAACAAATTGAAAAGGAAGAGCGACAGAGGGTAGTTTTGATGAAAACGTCTCCTCGTATTGAATTCGGATGAAAGATCGCCGCAAGCACGGACTCGGCATTGGCTGTTCGCATACAATGAGTGAAAAAGTGAAATTAATTCTTCTGGCACACTCTTCAATGACAGGCGGCACCAGAGAATTGTGCGGTTGACTAGGTCGAACGCCACTTCCAGATCAAGGAAGATATTTATTGTAAGCCTATGGAAGGTGTGTCAATTGCCTAAAATCTGTTGTAGGGTAAAGACGTGATCGATGCCACCACGACCGAATATGAAACCGGCCTGATTCTTACGCACGAACCCTTCGCGAGTGCTACACAGCCGGTGCATAATAATTTCGGGGAGAATGTTGGATGCGATACTAAGCAATTTAATCTCGCCGTGGTTTTTACAGCAGGACTTGTCGCCTATCTGGCATATCGGCACAACTACCGGGTTACACCAGTCCCAAAGAATATGTTCACTATCCTAGATTACTTCGACGGAGACAACCCACCTGGTCCAGCAACTTCGTACCTTTTTAGATAACCTACATCCCGGACAACCACCATTCCGTATAGGTGAGCGAAATCTACTTCCATCGTTTCTCTTGCAGGTATATTCGGAAGGTCCACTGTGGAGGTAGGTCAACTGAACTGCTCCGCCATACATTTAGGATGATATTTCTCTCAGCGAATCAGTCGGATTCCTAGATTAGCTCATTTACACTTAGCTTTTTTGGTCAGGTATTTCTAAACAAACGGTAAAGGCTGCAGCTGCTGTCAGTAGTTACAGCGTTCTCCATTTCCATCAGGTGCATAGGGCTCACGACTGAATCCGAAAATCGGATCAATCATTGAACACGTGACAGACAAGAAGTTCTTTCGCGAGTGCATTTGCTACGTTCCTGTTCTAGGTTATTGCCCCGCTGCTTTGTGGGTTAAAATATTGAGTTAGAAGCTCCGGTTAGGTTTCCCAAAGAAAAATCTTTTTTGTGGTAACCACGAAGTATGACTCACCCAGAAATATCTAGCATACTGCCTGGAGGGATCGTACTTGGTTTGTGTTCGAGGTTAAACTGGCGGGTGTGAACGCCTAAAGGATAAATTCCACTTTTCAGAGCGGTGACAGCATGAATATATAGGTTTTAATGTGACTCTTAAGTGGGATAGTGGCGCAACTCCGGCTCCCGTGCTCAGCTCCAGACACTGAACCGCCTGACTGGAAGTCGCATCCGGTGACTTTAGCGATAGACAGCAATGCGCTGTTACCACACCTGACCTATTGGGACCTAATACGGTTCTCCATTCCGATTCTCGGTCACGACTGCCAGTTAATGCTACGAGTGGAGTCGGCCCTTGAGGCTATGTAGCATCCCCCTTACGCTGCACTCATGTACAAGCGGGCGATGAATTGTCCAGAAAGCCGCGAGTAAAACAGAAATATTTGCATGACTCGTTAATTGATTCATAAAACTAAAATCTTGAATAAGATCTACTGGTGGCAATGGTCGCAAGTGTACAGACTAATTCCATTAATTTTATACGTCGATATGCATACGTAAGCCTGTATAAACATCCGTGAAGTAGAGCATCAGTGAAACTTTATCGGCTTGAGGGCTTGAAGATAAAGGTGGTGGTTGACATTGGTAGCCATTTGATTAATGCTTCCATTATTGTTTATTATGCTCAAATAGCATTAGAAATTACTGATAAAGAACTGGGACTTACCGGTACGGTGGTCGACGCTTTTCGCCACCATAGGAAAATAAATCTTCCGGGAAGTACTTGCTGACGCTGTAGTCTTCAAGTAGTTTCTTTCTTTTTGGATGCTAATATATCTCCGGTAAAATTTTGTGATTCCACGAAGAGATGACCTACCTCTCCAAAATTAGCATCAAAAATGTAAAGTGGGCTGTCATCAATATTATCGCGCATATAGTTCACAAAATATTTCATCTTTATTTTCACAGAATAGCCTGAATCATCTTCGCCGCATTTGAAACGTTGATTACGATATTTCTTCGCTAAACGCTATCGTTTATTTCATGGACAATAATTATATTCATGACAGAATTCACACTTACGTCTAGGGTCCATTTTCTGTTGGCTCGCCAGTCAATCTGATCGTTGGTGATGACAACTGGTTTCCGCGGTTGTTCATAATTGTTGACAAAATGTTCCAAAGTTGCTTTCGATGCATCGATCCGAGGGCATTCGTCAGCAAAACCGTCCAGAGAAAGATCAAACGTCTTCGCATAACCACAATGCCACCAGTTCGATGGTGATCCAGATAATTCGGATCGTGCCCTATCTTTCGCGACCCGCATGCGCTTTTCATAACGCCTTTTGTTTACTGAAGAAGGCATTGTACGTCCAGTTTAAGGTACAGATGGTACTATGCCTGAAATATAAAAACCAAATTTCAGCTCGAATGTACAAGGTTGATTTTGTATCAATTTTTTTAAACAATCGATCATAAATCGGTCTTAAGGAAGGTAACCGAAAATTCGACTGACTCAGAATTTCCGACAACTCTGTTTCGGAATATAAAACGCTTACATATAATATTCCACACAGTTTCGCTTCTTTCGATACACTCCGAACCGAACTAGGTTCCACTGCACTGACACCAAATTCACTTGCCACCAAGGTTTGATAAGACACTAACTCGAAGCCACGCTGGTTGTACGAAAAAGGCCGTCCGATCCAGCTTACCTGGCCACCTTTCCACAAGCGCTACGTGATTATCGATTCTGATAAGAAACTCCGATCGTAGCTTTAGTCCTCCGTAAATCTTACAGTTCCGTAACAAAACGAGTTTCCAGGCGGCATTCGAAATCAGACACATGTGCTTTAGTAATGAGGTCAGTGGCATACTGCATCTCTTCCAACTTAGTTGTTTCTGTGACGGTGCATTGAATCGCTGGAGAACCACTATTACCTAGCCACAAGAGACATGAGACACTGGCGAAGTAAAAGCACCCGGGAAAACCAGATTGACTGGCAATGCTAACTGCACTCTCAATAGAAGTCCATACCTCTTTCATGTGGGTCTGAAGATACTGTAATGTCAACATCGTCCCCAGGATTCTGCATATAAATCGGCCTGATGAACACTATCTGTGAAATCCTCGATAAACGTTCAGCCAAATCGAAGCCCAGGATGAGTCGAGAACGCATAGTGTTCATGCAGGATAAAAAACGGGAGAAAACTACATGATCATCATCATCGTCGTATGGCGTTAAACAGCAGGGCAAGCCCAGCTGACCGCTGCCTTTCTTACCATGTTGCACATTGAACTAGAAAGTATGAATATACAAGATGGATAGGGAGTGAACCAACACGAGGGGGGGGGGAGCAAAGAACACCCTAACAGCCAACAAACGGAATATACAGTCTAACTGTACAAACACGCACTGATCAATCATTCTGATCCAACAGAAAGTGACAACACGATTGACACTTTTCACGGTTCGCAGCCATACGCTTCAGTGTCTCCAGCCAACTGGTTGGTGGATCTTTTGGACCCCAACCATGAAGACATGAACATCTACTTTTCCTAGGTTTTCTGTACACTTTTTTTCATTCCTCGCTGCCACGTCATCTGTTGACCTTCACGTGGCTTATTCCACTCACGAGGAGGAACGGAGGATAGGACACGGTACGGCAGACGTATCCGCCATACGTAACACGTGCCCCAATCAACGAGGTCTGCTTAGCTGGAGGCGCTGTGATAGAAAACTCACTGAACAAGTACCCAATACTCGATTTCTGACCTCATCGTTGCTTACTCGGTCATTCCATCCAATCTTAGCGATACTACGCAAACATCGGTGGTCGAAAACCTCAAGTCGACGCATATCTTCCGCATGCAAGCCCCAAGTCCCGCAACTAAACAACAAAACTAAACGCACTGCGGCACAGTGCACACGACCTTTCAACTTCAGCGAAACATCGGATGGGCATCACGAGTAATTCAGTCCAGTGTACGCTACTCGAGACTTCGATATATGCGTGCTCACTTTTACTGCTGTACTCCCATCCGTCACCACGCTGCTGCCGAGGTAACGAATGTGGTCAACAACCACCAGCACCTCCCCATCGAGCATCAAGCGCTGAATCGTTGATGTCCAGTCTTTTAACACCACTTTACACTCTGAATGTGCAAAGCGCATACCGAATGGAGCTACAGCTTGTGCGAGTCTATCTAGTGCGCGTTGCGCGTGTTCCGTGCATTCGAATAAACAGACAAGATCGTCCGCGTAATCTAGATCATACAGCTTTTCACTATTTCCTAGTTCGACGCCCACATCTTGGAGACTTCGCAGTGCATTCTCCATTATCTCGTCCATGACGAAGTTGAACAGGAATGGAGAAATGGGACACCCCTGTCGAACACCACTCGTCGTTTTGAACGGACTGAATAGTTCACCGTAAACCCTTACGCGGCCAGAAGTATGAGAATACAATGATCTCCGTAGATTCACGAACTTCTGCGGCATACCTTTTCGATGAAGAGCACTGAAAAGCGCTGTCCGGTCAACTGGATCGCAGGCGCCTTTCAAGTCAAGGAAAACCATTATTGTTGGTCTACACTGTGCGTGATGCGTTTTAGGTAGTTGGCGAAGAGTAAAAATATGCTCGATGCATCCTCGACCTGGGCGGAATCTGGTCTGTTGTTCGCGGGCGTTCCTCTCGCGAGCCGGTATCAGACGACGTAACAAAATCGAGGCTAATATCTTGGTGACTATTGGAATTAAGCTAGTCCCACGATAACTACTACAGTCATTGTATATCGCTTCTTGAAGATAGGTACAATCAATGACTCGCTCCATAATAACGGAATACGCTCCTCGTTACAAATGTCACGGAGTAAGGTGGTAAGTGATTTTATCAACGCACCACCACCCATTTTGAAGAGAATTAGAGGAAGTCCGTCAAGACCAACTGCTTTTCCTTACTTTAGTGATTGAATGCATGACTTCACTTCAACTTCGGACGGGGGCTCAAGTGATACTCCTCAAGGAATCTCAGTTGTTGACAAAAGCTGCGCGACCCTGGCAGGACCCGAACCTGCAGTCTTCTGAAAATTACAGAATTCCGGTACCTGAGTCACCTATTGCCTCGAATTCACAAAAAAGAGCGGACAGTGTTGGGAATCAGGAAAACCTTCCAAAGCCTCCCAACTAATATGCTCCTGTAGGTGTTGCCCCGGAGCAATAGTCCGTCTGATCTGGACAAACGGTTATTTAAAAGTCAGCTTAGAAGCTTTGTCTAGGGACATGCTACCGGATACTGATCCGTAGATGGCAGTGCTGAGTGAGCCTTATATTCCATGTTTATACACGTGTGCAGTAGTAAGATCATATCTCATTTGCAATTACCATTGCGTTACATAAAAACGACACCCATGAAGAACTCGACAATTTCCCAATGGACAAAGTGCGATAACTTCCCGGGAGAGAGTGAACCTATCAACCAATATGGGTGACCAGTTGTGGGGTTTATGTTACATCTCAACAGAAACAGTATATCACTTATGCCAACCGACCACAACCGGCAGACTGATTTGTGAAACTTAATGTTCAAGCATTTTGGTCAACGAGTCTCCTGACAATATTACTGCGGTTCTCCGTCAACGGTAAGTCTTTTATTATATGCTTGTGCATGAGTATAATGGGAGAGGTACATCCCATAACCGCAAAGGTTCACTGCATTATTAGGGATAGCTGGCAACCAGATCCTGGGACTTGGAATGGAAGACCAGTATGTCTTTTGACTGTGAATTTCATCTCCTTATCGTAAAATAAATTTATATATATAAAGGTTCCAATAGGCTAGGTGTGGTAACGAACGCGTAGCTCTTTGAGCAGGATACCAAATGTTCGCAGCGCTTTGTAGTTCTGGCGATTTTTGTAAGAAACGTATATTATGTCACTAAACAATGGTACATTAGAGCACAGCTTTTACGTCCAGGTCTGGATATCAAAAGTATATTGCGGGACACAATTAAGAAAATCAAACCACAGATGGTCTGTTGCGTGTATTTGCCGGTCTTTATATGCGGAACACGTGCACGTGAATTGCGTGAGAATATCCTGCCTTCAGTTTAGCTTAACTTGGTCCGCACATAACTTAGTGTGCCAACAGGACGATCGTGTGATCAGGTCGTTATTCATAATTGGAACCACATCTATATGTATCCGTATATTTCCCGCTTTTTCCGTGTTTGCAAATCCCCTTCGTACAGCAACCCTTTGTTGTGCCGACGTCCAGATGTATACAAACAGTACACACTTTTGAACATACGCGAATGACACCGTGCAGCACAAATACACTAATGGCCTGTGAATAAATCGTTCTTTCCAGCGCAACCCCGCTTCCTGATTTCGACTGTCCTGGAATTTATTCAACCCCTGATCTGCGATTAACACTATTTAGCTTTCGCGCCGGCGACCGGCGCTCCTCCCTTTGCCATCTCGATCAATAGCTTGGTCGAGATTGGATCTTTAGTGCCCAGGTTTTATTTTCATTCCTATTGTGCATACATTTTCTGTCTATCTGACCACGCTCTTCTGCTCGTTCTTCGCTCACGACTACAGTGGAAGATAATACATTATCCTAGATTAATTCGGCAGCGGTCTATTTAGTTGGTGTACCTATATAGATTGTAGAGTATTCCCTGGAGAAATCACCCATTTTTATCTGTACCAGACAGAAATATTATCCCAGACTTCAGTTGACGGGTAGGAATGTTTTCGTCATCCTTTGCTTGTCCTGTCCTCAACTGGACGATACCGCTAAGTAATAACCAACTCTAGAGCATAGAAGTGCACGTACAGTGATTGAATGAACTGAATTTCGCCTCTTAGATTTAGGTATTTTTTCCCCCGTCAAGGCGACCCAGCTAGACGTCTATCTACAACTGATAATGTGACCTGTAATCACGACGCTTGAAAGCTGTTTTCGTGTTGACTCTTGATGAACGTTGAGATGACGCATAGCGACACACGTTCTACTCACGAATCACAGTCAGCTGATTTGGGGTTATAGAGTTAACGATTCATGTAGCCGTTGTTGTATCATGGGTTAACCAAGCAGGAACCTGGTTTTCCTGAGTCAGAAGTTAAAAGTGATTCAACTGAATGAATCTATGAAGTGTAATCGGGGGATTAAGGAAACAACTGCTGTAGTGCTAGTAGAAAGACGTTCAAGGATTAAACAGGTACGATTACGAGCGAGAAAGAATTACTGTATCAGTTAGGTTCTATTCACCCACAAATGTTGCACACGCCGAAACGTAGAAGAGTACATACTGAGGGATTTATCAAACAAACAACTTGGGAGCAAAGTTTATGAGCCGGATATGTTTATGGAATTTTCTCCGGCCTGGGGAATGTCAAATAGTTAGGTGTGTAGACGATCAGGACTCAATGGGAATGAGTGCGCTGTTGTTTGGTGGCAATTTCGTCAACAGGAGATAGTGTGTCAGGTTCCGTGTTTTCAGTACAAATATCAGTGTTTTGTTCCTCAGTAAACAAATTAGTGTTATCCTCTATGCCTTCTTTGGGACAGGTATTCAGCAGTACCAAGTGTCGTAGTAGAACCGTATCTTCAAGTCCGTCTCTATGATGAATATACGCTTATTGAGAATGGCAGTTAGTGAGATCAACTTCCTTCACTAAGAGGTCGTACTTTGTTTGCGAATGTATTGACGTAGTAGCGCTGAATCAACGGTTGTAAGCCATTTAGGAAGTGAAATCCCTAAAGACATTTTTTTTGTAGTAGGAGAACGTTCATTCGCGTGTGGTGGCATTTGTTGTAGTACAAGGGAAAGGGCTTTTTTGAATGCAGCGTGCCAGAGAGAACGTGTTCCCATTGAGTGGCTCTGAAACCTCGGAACTGTAAAACCAGCCTAGTATTTTCCTACAGTGTTCCGTTTAATCGTTCAACCTGACCGCTATACTGGATTATATGTCGTAGTTCTACTTGTAACCACACTGTTCTCGTGGCCTAATCGCTTCTGTTCTCCAGAAATAACGTAAACTAAAAATTTAGAATGGGTTTGTTTGACACGAAACGGCTGTCACAGAGTTCGTACAAGAAAACGGGTAAGCGAAAGGGAAACGTGGTTGTTCATCAGTAATGAAAAGCTGATATTCACTTTGTGTGGATGAGGACAAAGTACTTTTCATGTCAATGTTGAGTCTCTCAAAAGTGTGTAGCTTTTATCAGTTTATTTCCAGATTGAAATGATCGGATGCACACAAACAGGCGAGAAATCGGATTGGCCTTTTATAGGCTTTAATCAGCCGCGGTTGCACTGACCTCGCGCAGAGCTGCATGCTACCGTGCGCATCCTCAGGTCGCGGATAGGGGCACGGCCACCGAACCGGTGGTTAGTCGTGAATAAAGCGAGGTTAGGCTCACCGAATAAACGGCTGCAAACGAGCATCCGCAATCCCTGAGGGAGTGGTGGGTCTTCGCTTGGCTAACGTTTTCCTTTCTAAAATACTACATAAGTCTGTTGACTGCACTGTGACGTGGCGCATGCTGCCCGCCATCAAATAAGGCCGTTGCCCCAGCTGCCTTGCAGGTTGCACTTGGATGTGCAAAGGCTAGAGACGCACCCTCAAACAAAAAAAGGCCGGACTGGGCTACCGAATCTCATAAAAGTCCCGAACAGTGCTGGAGGCACTGCTTCGTATCACTATTTCCAAGACTCTCCATGAATTATTGTAAATTTATGCGCTCTCGTCATGCAATGGCGTCCCCGGTAGGCGACGCGCCTCGTGTCCCGACGGTCAAGGTGACAAGACAGCGAGCTGGAACCCTCTACTGTACTGAATGTGAGGACGCCACTACATGTAGGTAATCAGAGTATTACAATTCGAACACTGCATAATGACCATGTATACATTGCTTGCCTTTCGGAAGTTCGACTACCCTGCTCCGGCACTCGGTGTGTTAAGGTTCCGAGAGTGGATACAGTTTATTGACTTTATCACAGTGGACCTGTGGGTAACTCCGGACACCATGGTATCGTATTCGCCCTGAGGAAAACGGTCGACAACGCCCTGATTTCTTGGGAACCGGTTTCTTCGAGGTTATCCCTAGCACGGCCCAAGGGCTTTTTCCAGAATCTGTCGGTGATTGTTATCTATGCACCGACAAATACGGCTAAAAATACAACAGGTAACTTCTACAACAAATTGCAAGGCCTAATCAGTCGTGTTTCAAGCAGTGATATACTCTTTATCGCCGGTGACCGGAACACACGAACAGACCCCTCGGACGAGTCCACTCGCCATGTCCAAAGAAAGTTCGGACGCTATGAGAATGGAAACCGCCTAGTAAATCTGTCCGGTGCTAACAGGTTAGTCATCCGCAACACTCACTTCCAACACCCCAGAAGACATTTTTTAACCTGGTACTCAAACAGTGGTTGCACCGCGCATCAAATAGGTCATATTCTGGTGTGATCCCGTTGGGTTTCATCAGTGGAGGACCGCCGAGCGTACCGCAGCGCAGTAGCGGAAGACACAGGTGGTACACAACATGCCCTTGTACGTGCGCGCCTCAAAATTCATCTGTCTGCGCGCCTCAAAGTCTCACCACCAAGCCGAATCATTGTCGCAGCCCTGAAAATACCAGAAACGTTCAACACTCTCGAACGCTATCACAGCCCGGCTGGCTACTGTAACTAGCGTGCAAACGGATGGGCCCTCCGTGGAAGAACAGTGGAACGTGATCAAGGAGGTTGCTTAGAAGGAGCTAGGGGAACTGGAAAACGTCTAAAAGACTGGACTTAGCTACCATCCTGCAGCTATCAGTCAAAGCCCAGGAAGCCCAAGTAGTGGGAAGCACTGAACGCCGAAGACTACGGCGAGAGGCCTCGCGTCCGGCTAGATCCGATTGTAAAAAGTACTGGACCGAAGTCGCAGAAAAGATGAAGACCGCTTCCGGTACTGGTGACTTCGGCAAATTATTTCGACTCATTCGGAGTGCTTCGAATGGATAATGCAAGCCTGAATCCGTCTTACGTGATGCAGCAGGACGGGTTATCCCCGAACAGAGAAGAAAAATCAGACGTTTGGTCGAGTATTTTGACCGGCTTCTCAACCGACCTTCGATCACACCGCGGACCTTCCACCATCCCCGAGTGTCGAGGTGTACGACGCCAACTGCGAGCCACCAAGTATGACCGAAATCGCCAGGGTCGTCAACCAGCTGGAACACAGGAAAACTGCTGGAGAGGGTAGCATACCACCAGAAGTGTATAAGACCTGTTTGTCATCGCTAATAGACAGGCTCTACACGGGAAGGAGAGGCATTTCCAATGGACTTGGATGCGTCTATTCTGTTGCCCGTTTTCAAGAAGACAAACTATGAAAGAACTACCGAGGGATCGATTTAATTGACGTCACTGCAAAGATTTTCTGCTCACTGCTACTCCATCGCTTCTTAGTTGAGAGAGATTCCAGCACTCAACCGAAGCAAGGGATTTCCGCCGTGGCAGAGGCTATGTGGACCAAGTCTTCACATTACGGCGTGTACTGGGACTCTGCTACAAGTTCCAGTAGCCTGCTTCACTGACTTCCGGGCTGCCTTTGACTCGATTAATCGTGAATGTCTTTGGGGTATACTGAAATCTGACGGTATTCCTGTCAAAGTCTCAAGGATCCTAAGGACTTACTATGCCTATACTAGCGCACGCGTCCAATTGTATAGCGAAGGGTCTTCGGCGTTCGCAATCAATTCCGGAGTTAGACAGAGATGCCCTCTTTCACCAGTGCAGTCGGCTGGACAATGAACAAAGCCTTGGCTGATTAACCCGATGTCCACTTAAGTCCAACGGTGCACATCTCGAACCTGGAGTTTGCAGACGACGTTGTCGTGCTAGGAGATTCTCCCGCCAGTTCTGGATCGACTCGATTACTTCTCGAAGTCAGTTCAGCGAGAACAAAAGCTTTGTGGACTTGCCCTGGGCCGTCAGCTCACGACGAGACTGCACCTTGACGTGGTGTGATGGCTTGCGCGCCTCTATGACCCAAAGAGCTATACAGGATGGCTTCCTTAAGCCGGAGATGCAATCATACCTGACAGGTCAATGGGTAGAGGTCAGACAAAGTCCAGTCTCCTGGTCCTCCAGGTTGGGGGTTGATTTGAGCTGGCAACTCAGTCGGAAAAACCAGTGGAAGAATAATTGATCCAAGCAAATGGGCTTCCACTAAGCCATCCCGCTGCCTTGCGGATAGGTTCTTGTCAGAACTAAAGGCTTTGGATGAGGACCCTAATCGTTCTCCTGCTTTGTGGCTGGACACCCTAGCAGTACCCGTCCAACATCTCCCATGAACTGCACGAATACAAAGAATTCCATACTGCATCGGTCGTCGCGCAGGCTAATCAGGACCGCGCTGCCCATTGCATCGAGCGAGGTGGGTAGTGATAAGTGTGCTACTGCTCAGAGTTCCCTCTCTGTTATTCAACCTTTGTCTTCTGTCCCTAACCATCCCTCTTTGCCCCATCTATCCACCCATAATGCTCCCACTGATAACACGGTCGATACTCGCAACGATTCACTGTCAAACAGTGTCGGGAATAATCCTCTGTCTGGTAACTCACATTTTCTCAAGCCCCGTCAGCCTCTGAATCTCGGCTCCTTCAACGTGCGTACACTCATGCAGGCCGGTCAGCAGGCGTGCCTAGCTCTCACAATGAACTCTCTGAAGATTGATGTCTGCTGCCTCAGTGAAACGCGTATCCAGGATTCGAGCAGTGTAATTCAACTAACTGCTCCTGGTATCTCATCGAGGTATATTCTGCGCACCTCAGGAGACGAAGCAGCTAGAGCTGTGGGTCAACGTGGTGTAGGAATTGTCTTGACTGACAAGGCTGAGGCTGCCCTATTAGACTGGATCCCTGTTAACAGTCGTTTATGTGCTGTGAGACTCCAAGGGTCAGTCGGCGTTCGAAAGGACAGTTGTGTTAAACGGAATTTGTTCGTGATCTCGGCGTACGCCCCAACGGACTGCAGCTCAGACTTGCAGAAAGATGAGTTCTATGATGCCCTCGCCACTCTCGTTCGCAGCAGTAAAGGTTCCGACATTGTAGTGCTAGCTGGTGACTTCAGCGCACAAGTTGGCAAACTTAGTGCGTCAGAAGCCTGTTTAGGTGGGCGTTGTGCTTTACCCGCTGAGCGCACAGATAACGGGGATAGGCTTCTCCAATTTTGTGCAGACAATCGATTGTTCTTGTCTAGCACAAATTTCCGACACAGCTCGCGTCGCACAGCGACATGGCGCTCTAACTCTACAGGTACTTTGAGTCAAATTGACCATATCGCCGTAAGCTACCGATGGCGCAGTTCTGTTCAGAACTGTAGATCTTACTGGTCCACGTACGTAGAGTCGGACCATGCCTTAGTTTTAATGCGATTATCTCTCCAGCTCCATGACCATCGTCGTAAACCGCAAACCGGATTAGCCGTGCAACGTTCGTGTGATCCAGACGTTTGCACGCGGTATGAGCAGAAGTTAGCACATGAGCTAGGATCCACGGAGAACAGTAATGTAGATGAGCATTGGGCTCATATCAAAAAAGCGATGCACTTTGCAGCAGGTTTCGCCTGTGGTCCTCGATCCGTTGTCCATCAGAGACACTGGATCTCGCAAGAGTCGCTGAGTATAATGGAGCAAAAGCGTCAGCTTTCGAACCGCAAGGAGATGAATAAGATGCGGAGAAAGCTGCAAAGACAAGTTACGCGAAGCCTTAAGAAGGATCGCGAAAATTGGTGGGTCAATGTAGCCGAAGAAATGGAAGTGGCAGCTGCTTCAGGTAACAGTCAAAGACTGTTCAAACTTATTCGTGATACCGGTGGACGGCGAACTCAGGTCAGTGAAACGATTTGCAATAGGAATGGAGAACCCATCCATAACAAACAGCAAAGGCTTGACCGATGGGCCGAGTACTTCAAGGAACAGTTTAGCTGGCCGCACGCTAGTGCAGTTACTCCCGTGTCAACAACTGTGACTTCTTGGGTGGTATCACTTGAGCCCCCATCAGAAGTAGAAGTAGAGTCATGTATTCGATTACTAAGGCGGGGGAAAGCGGCAGGTCCCGACGAACTTCCTCCAGTTCTTTTCAAACTGGGTGGTGAGGCATTGATAAAATCACTAACCGCCTTGCTCCGTGACATTTGGAACGCGGAGCGTATTCCTTTAATATGGAGCGAATAATTGATTGTTCCCATCTTCAAGAAGGGAATACGCAATGACTGCAGTAATCATCGTGGGATTAGCTTAATCCCGATAGTCGCCAAAGTATTAGCTTCGATTTTGCTGCACCGTCTTACACCGGCTCGCGAGAGGAATGTCCGCGAACAGCAGGCAGGATTCCGCCCAGGTCGAGGATGCATCGACCAGATTTTTACTCTTCGCCGACTACTTGAAACGCGTCACACGCACCGCCGACCAACAATAATGCTTTTCTTAGAGCTGAAAGGCGCCTTCGATTCAGTTGATCGAACATCGCTTTTCAGTACTCTTCATCGAAAAGGTATGCCCCAGAAGTTCGTGAATCTACGGAGATCATTGTATTCTCATACTTCTGGCCGCGTAAGGGTTTACGGTGAACTATCCGGTCGGTTCGAAACGACCAGTGGTGTTCGGCAGGGATGCCCTTTGTCTCCATTCCTTTTTAACTTCGTCATGGACGAAATAATGGAGAGTGCTTTGCAAAATCTTCAGGATGTAGGCGTCGAACTAGGAGATAGTGAAAAGCTATGTGACCTAGATTACGCAGACGACGTTGTCTGCTTGTTCGAATCCACGGAACATGCTCAGCGTGCACTAGATAATCTCGCAAGAGCTGTAGCTCCATTCGGCATGCGTTTTGCACCTTCAAAGTGCAAGGTGATGTTACAAGACTGGACGTCAACAATTCCGAGCTTGATGCTCGATGGGGAGGTGCTGGCAGTTGTCGATCACTTCACCTACCTCGGTAGCTGCGTGACGACGGATGGGAGCACAGTAGTAGAGGTGAGTACGCGGATATGCAAAGCTCGAGCGGCGTACACTGGACTGAAGCACTTGTGGCGCCGACCTGATATTTCACTGAAGTTGAAAGGTCGTGTATACTGTGCCACTGTGCGTTCAGTTTTGTTGTATGGTTGCGAAACTTGGAGTCTGCGTGCTGAAGATATTCGTCGTCTTGAGGTTTTCGACCATCGATGTTTACGTAGTATCGCTAGGATTGGGTGGAACAGCCGAGTAAGCAACGATGAGGTCAGAAAGCGAGTATTGGGTACTAATTCAGAGAATGTTCTGTCACAGCGTATCCAACTTAGTAGACTTCGTTGGTTGGGACACGTGTTACGTATGGCAAACACACGTCTACCGTACCGTGTCCTATTCTCCGCCCCTCCCCGGGAGTGGAAGAGACCACGTGGAGGTCAACAGATGACGTGGCAGCGAGGAATGAGAAAATGTACAGCAGACTTAGGAAAAGTAGGTGCTTCACGTCTTCGTGGTTGGGGTCCAAAAGATCCGTCTACCAGTTGGCTGGAGACACTGAAGGATATGGCTGCGAACCGCGAACAGTGGAGATCGTGTTGTCACTTTCTATCGAATCAGAATGTTTGATCGGTGTACGTTTGTACAGTTAGACTGTGTATTCCGTGTGTTGGCTACTAGGGCATTCTTTTCTTTTCCCACCCATATAGGTCCACTCCCTGTCCATCTAGTATATTCATACTTTTTAATTCAACGTGCAACATGGTGAGAAAGGCAGTAGTCAGTGGGGCTTGCCCTACTGTTTAACGCTGAACGATGATGATGATGATGAAGCGAGCTCAGATCGGTTTTTACAGGACGGAAGTGGTCAGGACTCACCGGGCATTTAGATAAGTGCACTGTAGGTGAATTTCTACCTCCCAACACCGCGTTTTCAAGATAAGAGCAGGTGCCCGCCTATCTTGCGTCCACATATTGACATCGGTAGGATTTTGCGAGCACCTGTTACGTCAAGATTTCATTTAGCTAGTGTGACTGAAATGATTTCGTGTTGAAAACCCAACGATGAGCTTTCAATCGCGCGCGCGATCACGCTAGTTGTGATCTGAATGCAAAACACTGCGGTTAAGCGGCATCGAACAGCTACAGCATCAACAATAAAACAGTCAGTCTTCAGGTGAAGGACAGTGGGAAATCGTTCGTGTTCAGACATTTGGCCGCCGGACATTTGGTCGAACGGACCTTCGGTCGCCAGATATTTCAACGACTGAACCATATTACATCCACTTAAGTGTGTCAAATATCTTACTTACTTTTACTTTTACGCGACTATCTCCTGCGAGAGGATAAGTCGGCTCCATGGATATCACGAACCATTGCTGACCACGCGCGGCGGTCGGAGGCGAGCTCCGTACAGATCTTGATCCAGTCCTTTTTCCATCGCCGGGATCCATAGACTGACCGAAGGCCTAGAAGCTCTACGTCTTTCTCGATTGTACTGGTCCACGTTTTGAGCTGCCCACCAAGGCGACAACGCCAACCAGGGCAGGAAGTGGGGCAGAGTGTTTGCTTGGTTAGCTCCGACTCGGGTCGCCGAAGCGTATGGCCGAACCACTGAAGTCGTTCGGCCATACGCCATACGCCCCCTGAGAAAATGGACTAGGCGTAGCCCATTTCTTTGGCTATTATCGAGATCAATAGTTAACACCTGGTAATCCAGAGTTCTAATGGCATACACATATCACGAGTCGGTAAGCAAAACACTTGTGTTGTGCTATTTGGTTCAGTTTCGAAGACACAAACTGCAAATGCGCCACAGTTAAATTGTTTTGACCGTTGTGACCTCACAACAGCTTCACACTGGAATTCCTTAAGCCAAAGATTTGAAAATAAGATCACCAAAAATAACAGTGCCGTCTACCACGAAAGCGACCGGTGAATCCGGAATTCAAGCTTTTGTCCTTTTTGGGGTGACAGACACTTCATCCACTCGACTACCTCAGTATGTGGACAAAATGACTTGGATTAACGATTACATGCGGCAGTCAAAACAGGATTCATTACTGGCATTGTCTTAACCACCGACCAAATGTCTATTCGGCCAAATGTTCGGTGACGAGAAGTCTGGGAGCCAGAATCGTCTCATACGAGTCCAATCGCATTGCATCCTACTGGTTCGGCTAGATGTCAGTGCTCTGCCAATATCCCTTTGGGATGTTCTCTAGTTTCCTCTTGAAGGTTGAATCATCCTCTTCATGCACCACGTCGGTTGGCAGGACGTTTCAATGATTGGCCACTTTGATAAATGATTGACAACTGGCAGTCTGGTAGACTGCATCTTTCGGAGCGCCAGTACATGTCTTCGGGTACGGTCATCATTCTTGAGCGGAAGTTCCCACTGAAGGTCCGGAACCAGATCATAACAGATGATCCACCTAGAATAGATGAGGTCACCGAGGATAATTTGGTAGATAGTACCATAACTGGTTGGATACCACGCGGACGGTGACTGTGCGACTGTCGTGGAAAAAGTTCTCTCGGTCAAGAAGTACTCAATCAGGTGAAGCGTGGGTCCGCAAATGCCGACAGCCCGGAGTATTAACAGTAGTATACCCTGAAGAAATTTATCGAGTGCTTTTTTATTGGATGTTTGCGCATGAGTGCAGTGGAAAGGGTATATACCCCATAGCCACGAAGGCCCACCGCACTATCAGGTATAACCGGCAATCAGACCCTGAGACCTGGAGTGGGGAACCACATTAAGTTCCAATAGAACAGGTGCCTTAACGATCCGGACGGCAGTGAATTACTGTCTACCACCAAAGTAACTGATGACAGCTTTACTGCGGTCCACAAATATAGCGCCCGTGACATACCCCTCAGCTTTGGCGTTAGACCAGCATTCACGAGCAGTTAACAGGCTTGTCAGACATGACCTGTTTCTCCAGAAACCGCGCTGTTGTGCACACAGGCGTTGGTAGGGTTCTAGGTGCTCACAGATGCGGGAAGCCACAAGCCCTTCCACGATTTTTCTAACCGAGGATGTGAGGCTGACTGGGCGGTAGATGGTCGTGGTGTATTTAGTCCTATCCCACTATAGTGGAACTGTCACTGCTTTTTCATTCCCGAGAGAGTCCACCAGAGATCATCGAATCATGGAATAATCGAGTCAGTAGTGGGATTAGTTTTCCAGCCAGCTCGTTCGACATCAACGGATGAGCGCCATCTGGTGCAGTGGAGTCGTGAGTTTTGATGGACCTAAGAGCGCTAGCCACCTTAGACTACACATTACCGTCAAGAACAAATAAAGGTGAGCCACTCATCACCGGGGATAGCGTACTCGATTTTACAGAATACAACAACAGATGATGTCTGGCTTACGTTTCAGCCATCTTATCATCGGTTGAGACCAGTTCGTCGTCGTTCATCAGCGCTGAAGTACCAACCTTCGCTCTTCTGCGGAGCTTAAGGTATGCAAACAGCCACCTCTGCTCGTCTTGCATCAACCGAAAGTGCCTTCTCAAACGTTATGAGTTTTGTCCGTTTCAGTTCCCCACACTGGTTACGAACCCTGAGATACAGTTTATAACCCTTACCTGTGGATGGAAACAGCTGCCAAGCACGAATTCGTCGTTTGAGTAGGCGTTTGAGCTCCAGGTTAGACCACGGTGGGCCCTTCATGCGCGGTCGTTGTAAGACGGGTTGATGATGGGTGTTTATATGATGCAGAATACCACCACAAATGACCTCCAAAAGCACGTTCACATCGTTGTCGTCGCTGGAATCCACGGGAAACCAATTAAAGCCAAAAGCAGCCTTGCGGAGATTCTCGAATGGTGTGCGCCAAATTAACGTCTGATGTGTAGTCTAGAGACTGAGCAAGGATCGCTACGCCAATGTTTCAGTTCAGTTCAATTTATTCAACTACTATCCTTGCATTTCTGTGCTCTGGTTTCAGTTGCTACAGCACAGCATCGCCGAGTCCAGAACAAAAAGAACAGGAGCATAAAGTGAAAAAGATCCAAAAAATCAAAGTAATAAGCGGGAATCAAGAGGATAAAGGAAGAGTCCGGGTTCAACTACGCCACTGGCCGCAGCACCTAGCCATATCACGTGGATCCCAACCGGGAAGTTCAATATGCCCTTACTTGACCACTGGTCAAGGTTTTCATACATTTTTCCATGCAATCGACTGACTACCTCGACCTACCTTCTAATCAATACCTGTCTTAGAGAACAGCGTACGTCCAGGAAGCCTATCGATGGGCATGCGTAACACATGCCCCAACCACCTCAACCTGATCAGATTCAGTGCTTGATCCAGAGAATGGCCTCTGGTTCCCAACACCTTACATCTAACCTCAGCATTGCTCATACGGTGTTCCCACCATACTAGGGCAATGCTACGGAGACATCAATGCTCGAACACCAACAATCTTCTTCCATCATCCACCCATAACGGCCATGTTTCCGAACCGTACAAAAGAACGGACCTAACAGCCGCAGTGTACAGTCGGCCCTTGACAAACAATTAGATGTCACGTCAGCGCCACAGATGACGGAGGTCGGCTAAAGTCAGACGCGCCTTTTGTATACCCGATGACACTTTATCTGATATTTGTCCACTTGGTGAGATGTAACTGCCCAGATAACAAAACCTACCTACTTCAGCTAGAGTTTCACCTGCCAACACAAGGTTTGGTGTTGAGCCAACTCAGTCCTGCAGCAGCATTTTACACTTCGAAGGTGCAAAACGCATTTCAAATATTGCTACACTGTTGTTTAGGTTATCTGAGAAAATTTGCAACTTACCTGGATCTTCACTCAGAAGAACAGTATCGTCCGCGTATTCCAGGTCAGAGTTTACTGCCTGAACAAAGATCGATGCCGCTATTCTCATACGAGGATAGGACTATTTCAAGAATCAGTTCAATTGCTAAATTGAAGAGTGAGGGTGAAAGGACACAACCCTGGTGAACACCATTTTCCGTGGTGAACTTGTGTGAAAGATCGCCGTAAGCACGAACTCGGCTCTGGCTGTTCGCATGTCAATGGACTGATGTTCGCTGCTCCCATCAATACCAGAGCTCCTAGGAGACCAGATCCAAAATAGAACCCGAATCAGAGTGCTCCAGAGTTGACTCCTGGACGTGTTGGTACGAGGCCAGCTTCGGAACAGTTGACAGTAGGTCCCGTGAAAAAGGATCTGTCCCAACCGTGATCCTGTCTGATGTCCAGTCGACATCTTGGGCCCAAGATGAGACAGTCGCCATCACAAGCCGATCTGTTCAATGACGTCAAGAGATCTGGGAGGGTGACTGCGAGTGTCCCATGGATGACCCCCACGATCATAAGGCTTACAGCTGCTAGATAAATACGGAAGATAACCACGAATGGACAATGCTACTCCTCTACATGGTCGTATTGTGGTGATCAGCATAATATGTGCATTTTTCACAAACTGCGGTGCTCTTTACAAACATAATTTGCAAAGAGGTGGTTTAGAACGACAGAATAGGGGGATTTACATTGGTTTACTTAAGTAAAGTAACGGAGTTTCGTTTGAAGCACCGTTTGCCGTACATGGGTATGATGCTTGGGTAGCGTTTACGCCCTTGTAGCAAAACCGCTCCGGAACCGAGCGGTTTTTGAGCGGTTTTTACTACCACGCCGATCGATTTTTAGTCGGTTTTCGGTCGATTTGTTTAGTAGCATTTACATGGATCAACGATGAATTGATACTAAGGAAATCAACGATCGGAGTAATGTGCAATGCTTAGTTGGCGTTTTATTGACATATATTGGTCCAATTCATTAAAATGCTTTGAAATACCCCTGCATAGATTGCCCTCTTTATTACCTCGAAAAGGGGAAAATAAGAACGAATGATCGGAAAATCATAAATTGGGAGATAGAAATGAGCATCTTTAATCGTTATTTGGGAAAGGTGGCAGGAATTACCGAAGTATATCATGTATTTCAAACGATTGGAACAAACCACTTGGAAACCCCTCAGAAACCGCTCCAAAGCCGATCGGCGTAATGGTAAAAACCGCCGGTTTCCGAGAGGTTTGTGTCAATTGTTTGAAATACATATTTTTCGTTGATTTCTATCGCCTTTTCCAAATAACGGCTTAAAGTGCTTACTCTTATCTCCTAGTTTATGACTTTCCGATCATTCGTCCTTATTTTCCCCTTTTCGAGGTAATAAAGAATGCAATCTATACAGAGGTATTTCAGAGCATTTTGATGAATTGGACCAATATATGTCAATAAAATGCCAACTAAGCATTGCACATTACTCCGATCGTTGATCTCCTTAGTATCAATTCATTGCTGATCCATGTAAAATGGCTACTAAACAAATCGACCGAAAACCGTCCGAAGACCGATGTTACGAATGGGTTGTGTACTACAATGGCGTTCTACATTGAAGAAAACCAACGATAAACGAGTTGTAGACAGTAAAGCGGAGATAGGTAATTGTCACCGGTCTGCGATGTTTAAATGCACAATATGCAGCGAAGATCGACGGCGTAATAATACGACTTTCGTTAGGACTGGAAACTAGTGGCAACAATGAACGATAAATCCCACATCCGCGAGTTAAACATGGCGGACTATCCCAACGCTTGTCCACGGGGGGTGTGGTTCTATCCCCAGGCTTTCCCACACTTGCCCACAGTAGTTGTGGGCAATGTGTTGTTTGGGGACTAACAACACGAAACAACAGATTTTACCGTCGCTACTTATTTAGGCAGACACACTATCTCCTGTCGCAATGGCTGAATATTGGATTCGATGTCATGCACGCGGACTTGTTCACGAATTAACCCCTTGAAAAGTGCATGAAGCCCAACACGACCACTCGGACCGATCATAAACGCACCCCCAGGGCAGTCAGTTCAGTTCAGTTCAGTTCAGTTCAGTTTGCACAGGACTTGGTGTGGCTAGAGCCAATCGTGTGTCCAGATAGTTGTGTTGTCGGCGCGTTTCCGTAGCTCCCAACACTGCGTGATTTTCTTTTTCTGAAAGGCAGAAATTTTGTGCAGTATCAGCCCTGGCAGAGTAAGGTGGAAACAATAAGTAAATTGCATCTGACCCTAAAAGCTGCTTAGCATAACTCGGGGTATACCGCCACCCAACATAGGTCTAGTGCTTTCTTAAAGGCCTTCACTGTTGTGGTATTTATGACCTCTTCCGGGAGCTTATTCCAATAGGGTACCACTCTATTTGAGAAGTACTTCGCCCTAATTTGGAGCCTCGAATGTTTCCTTTGTAATCTAAGGCTATGCCCCCCTGTGCCTCTCTCGGGGATCAGAGAGAAAAGGTCTTCTCGACTTACTCCTGACAGTCCTTTCATTACCTTGAAGGTTTCTATCAAATCCCCGTGAATGCGCCGTCTTTCCATCGAGAATAGGTCTAGGGCACGGAGAGGCTCTGTGTAGTTAGACCCCCTTTGCCCAGCCACCATTCTAGTGGCTAGCCCTTGCACTTTCTCCAGACAGTCCATATCTTTCTGGTAGTACGGTGCCCAGGCCTGCACGCAGCACTCCATATGCGGCCTAACTATGGCCTGATATATCGGAACGAATATCTCCGGATCTCTACACGACTCAATGGATCTAACTCGAAAGAGTTCTCTCCTGGCCGTATTGGCTGCTGAGGTGCACTGCTTTGACGGCTTAAAGCTGTTGTCCATTATAACGCCCAAGTCTTTGACCTGCGAGACCACTTGCAACGAACCCACACTATTCTCACTAGCCCCTGTACTTGTGGTCAAGCATCGACACTTGGTGAGGTTTAGTGGAAGGTCCCATTTGCGTGCCCAGTTTTGTACTGCTAACACGTCAGGTTCTATATCTACTCCAGCTATCTTGACGTCATCGGCAAACATAAAGGTGGGGTTTGTAAGCCCACGTGCTAGGTCGTTGATGAAGATGAGGAAGAGCAGAGGGCCGAGCACCGAGCCCTGTGGCACCCCACTCGTTACACCTTCCGGTTTTGAAACATGGTTCCCCACCTTAACACTAAAGGTTCGCCCTGCTAAGAAACTACTTATCCATTGTCTGGCCTTTCCAACAATTCCCATGGACTGCAGTTTGACGTCCAGAAATCGGTGGTTCACGGAATCAAATGCCTTGCTGAAGTCTAAGTAACAGACCGTAATCGATTGCCCTTCGTCCAGACGCTTGGTTACCTCATCGAGGAACAGCAGGAGATTCGTCAGACAGGATCGCCCTGCCACAAACCCATGCTGAGCATTTGATATGAGGTTGTGTTGAACCAAATGCCTAGAGATCTGCTTCCTGACTATTCGCTCCAGGCACTTACACAGTACCGAAGTCAAGCTAACCGGCCGGTAATTTTCCGCCTTTTGCCGGGGCCCACTCTTGTAAATGCCTACCACTGTTGCTCTCCTCCAGTCTCCCGGCACAGTTCCCTCTCTAAGTGACGTTTCATACAGCTTCGTCACCGGAGCCTTCAGGACCTCGGCCAGAGGCTGAACGATTGCTGGATGAATCCCGTCTGGACCTGCTGCTTTGTTCCTGTTCAAAGTTTGCAACTCCGCGTACACTTCTTCTTCTCCTACAGTAAGTTCGGGTATTGGAGGCGCCTGTGGGCCCTCCATTCTTTCCTCCAAACTATTTTCTGGTCGATATATGCTCTTGAAGAATTCCAAGAGCGTGTCAGCCTTGTCTTCGTCGTTTAGAGCTAGTCGTCCCTGTGCTCCTTCCAAAGTTGCTACGCTCTCTCTCATACGTTTGTGAGATTGCACGTAGGCGTAGAATCGCTTTGGGTTTGTGCGGACCGACGCCGCTAACCGACGCTCGAAAGCATATTTCTCCACTCTTTGGATCTCTTGAGCCCTGTTCCTAGCCATCTTCTAGCTATTCCATGCCCCCTGAGTTCTGTACAGCTTGTACGCCGCCCATCGTTGCCTACGAATAACTATGGCCTTGCGGACCTTCGACTTCCACCATGGGGGTAGACTTCTACTGCTTGCCACCATCAGGGGTGCGAACTCATCTGTAAGTTCGAGTAGCCCCATCTTGATGGTCTCCCAACGTTCCTCTACGGAGGCATTTGTGTGTCTCGGTGTCCACTGAATTTCCTCCGCCGCCTTCTTCAGTTCACCTATGTTGATTCTCCCATAGCGCCGACGTAACGCGATTTCCTTCGGCGCCTTGCTTAGTCTTAGTGTGACCCTTAGGACTACATGATCACTTTTTCCAAGTGGCTCTTCCCACTTAATTTCCTTAACGTCCTGATGGTGCCGCGTTATGATTAAGTCAAGGAGAGACGGGTGCTGTCCACCTCTGTGTCTAGTGGCCTGTGTCACATGCTGCGTAAGTGCATGTAACTGGACCCACTGCAGAAATTTGTCGCCCGTTGATCCCCTTGGTGCGATCCCGTTTTCCCAGTTAATTTCGGGTAGATTGAGATCCCCTAATAAGATGAACTCCTTTGTCTGTGCCAGCACCGCATCCAGCATTTGGAAGAGCTCAACATCTTCCTCATCTGTGGCTAGCGGTGCCCTGTAGATACAGATAATGCATACTGTACGCCCCTCGATCCTAATAAAGCAGGATCTGACCTGTACATTACCGGAGACTAAGTTGAACGGAGCCTCCCAATGGCCTATGTCGGTCCGTATTAGAAGTGCCACTCCGCCCCCCTGCCTTCCATCTGTTCTATCCTGTCTGTAGGCAGCGTATCCCTGGAAGCGCATGTCAGTATATGGCTTTATCCAAGTTTCCGTCAACGCAACGACCTCAGACTCTGCGATCCTAGCCGTCAACTCCCCTCTTTTTCCCGGGAGACTGCAGGTATTGGTGTACCATATTGACGGTTCCCTGGTCCTCGTTACTGACTTCATTGCTAATTCTAGGGCTAGGGTATCCTCGGGCGCAATCTCCGAGGTGATGCCCCGTTTTTTGCCTCTAAGGGTGTCGGCGGTGCAGCATCTTGCATATCGAGTGAGACTCTGAGTGTCGTGGCTTTTTCTTTTCCACCCGTCGCCCCAGTGTCAGGCTCGACATGCACAAAGGACGTTACCCCCTTTTGAGTCGCCGTACCGATGGGCGCAGGACAGGTAATGGCCACGGCCAATCGAGCGTCCAGAATTCCTTCGATGGTATGCACACCAGCTATGCACCCACCACTGCCTAGTGTATTTCGTCGAATCCTCGCTAAAAATGAGAGGGAAACGGAAAAACTCATCACACATCAACTGCGAGAGGCATTATGCATCGTGAGCGTTCACTGAGACAGTATGCAATGAGTGAAAAAGTCTGCTAAAACATACTCCAGAAGGACCACAGTGCTACCCGTCATCCATCTAGTTGATATACTCAAGGCTCACTACAAGGAAAGATCTCGTACCACTTGCGATCTAGGGCACCTATGAAGGATTGGACTGTCTACAGATCTACCATTTCACCAGGCAGACCGTTCCAACTGTTCACAACCCTGTTGCTGAAGAAGTGCGATCTAGCCATCAACCTAGATCGGGCTTTTATCAACTTCTTTTCGTGTCCCCTTGTTCTGGAATCTACGGCCACTTGGAATAGACTATCTGGTCTCAGGCCAGAAAAGCCCTTCATTACCTTGAACGTTTCTATGAAATCCCCTCGACGTCTCCTCCTTTCCAACGAGAAGAGATTCAGGTCTTGAAGTTCAGTTCAGTTTGCACAGGACTTGGTGTGAGTAGAGCCAATCGCGCGTTTCCGTAGCTCCCAACACTGCGTGATTTTCTTTTTCTGAAAGGCAGAAATTCTGTGCAGTATCAGCCCTGGCAGAGTAAGGTGGAAACAATAAGTAAATTGTGTCTGACCCTAAAAGCTGCTTAACATAACTCGGGGTATAATGCTACCCAACGTAGGCCTACTGCTTTCTTAAAAGCCTTCACTGTTGTGGTATTTATGACCTCCTCCGGGAGCTTATTCCCATAGGGTACCACTCTACTTGAGAAGTACTCCGCCCTAATTTGGAGCCTCTAATGCTTCCTTTGTAATCTAAGGCTATGCCCCCTTGTGCCTCTCTCGGGGATCAGAGAGAAAAGGTCTTCTCGACTTACTCCTGACAGTCCTTTCATTACCTTGAAGGTTTCTATCAAATCCCCGTGAATGCGCCGTTTTTCCATCGAGAATAGGTCTAGGGCACGGAGAGGCTCTGTGTAGTTAGACCCCCTTTGCCCAGCCACCATTCTAGTGGCTAGCCCTTGCACTTTCTCCAGACAGTCCATATCTTTCTGGTAGTACGGTGCCCAGGCCTGCACGCAGCACTCCATATGCGGCCTAACTATGGCCTGATATATCGGAACGAATATCTCCGGATCTCTACACGACTCAATGGATCTAACTCGAAAGAGTTCTCTCCTGGCCGTATTGGCTGCTGAGGTGCACTGCTTTGACGGCTTAAAGCTGTTGTCCATTATAACGCCCAAGTCTTTGACCTGCGAGACCACTTGCAACGAACCCACACTATTCTCACTAGCCCCTGTACTTGTGGTCAAGCATCGACACTTGGTGAGGTTTAGTGGAAGGTCCCATTTGCGTGCCCAGTTTTGTACTGCTAACACGTCAGGTTCTATATCTACTCCAGCTATCTTGACGTCATCGGCAAACATAAAGGTGGGGTTTGTAAGCCCACGTGCTAGGTCGTTGATGAAGATGAGGAAGAGCAGAGGGCCGAGCACCGAGCCCTGTGGCACCCCACTCGTTACACCTTCCGGTTTTGAAACATGGTTCCCCACCTTAACACTAAAGGTTCGCCCTGCTAAGAAACTACTTATCCATTGTCTGGCCTTTCCAACAATTCCCATGGACTGCAGTTTGACGTCCAGAAATCGGTGGTTCACGGAATCAAATGCCTTGCTGAAGTCTAAGTAACAGACCGTAATCGATTGCCCTTCGTCCAGACGCTTGGTTACCTCATCGAGGAACAGCAGGAGATTCGTCAGACAGGATCGCCCTGCCACAAACCCATGCTGAGCATTTGATATGAGGTTGTGTTGAACCAAATGCCTAGAGATCTGCTTCCTGACTATTCGCTCCAGGCACTTACACAGTACCGAAGTCAAGCTAACCGGCCGGTAATTTTCCGCCTTTTGCCGGGGCCCACTCTTGTAAATGCCTACCACTGTTGCTCTCCTCCAGTCTCCCGGCACAGTTCCCTCTCTAAGTGACGTTTCATACAGCTTCGTCACCGGAGCCTTCAGGACCTCGGCCAGAGGCTGAACGATTGCTGGATGAATCCCGTCTGGACCTGCTGCTTTGTTCCTGTTCAAAGTTTGCAACTCCGCGTACACTTCTTCTTCTCCTACAGTAAGTTCGGGTATTGGAGGCGCCTGTGGGCCCTCCATTCTTTCCTCCAAACTATTTTCTGGTCGATATATGCTCTTGAAGAATTCCAAGAGCGTGTCAGCCTTGTCTTCGTCGTTTAGAGCTAGTCGTCCCTGTGCTCCTTCCAAAGTTGCTACGCTCTCTCTCATACGTTTGTGAGATTGCACGTAGGCGTAGAATCGCTTTGGGTTTGTGCGGACCGACGCCGCTAACCGACGCTCGAAAGCATATTTCTCCACTCTTTGGATCTCTTGAGCCCTGTTCCTAGCCATCTTCTAGCTATTCCATGCCCCCTGAGTTCTGTACAGCTTGTACGCCGCCCATCGTTGCCTACGAATAACTATGGCCTTGCGGACCTTCGACTTCCACCATGGGGGTAGACTTCTACTGCTTGCCACCATCAGGGGTGCGAACTCATCTGTAAGTTCGAGTAGCCCCATCTTGATGGTCTCCCAACGTTCCTCTACGGAGGCATTTGTGTGTCTCGGTGTCCACTGAATTTCCTCCGCCGCCTTCTTCAGTTCACCTATGTTGATTCTCCCATAGCGCCGACGTAACGCGATTTCCTTCGGCGCCTTGCTTAGTCTTAGTGTGACCCTTAGGACTACATGATCACTTTTTCCAAGTGGCTCTTCCCACTTAATTTCCTTAACGTCCTGATGGTGCCGCGTTATGATTAAGTCAAGGAGAGACGGGTGCTGTCCACCTCTGTGTCTAGTGGCCTGTGTCACATGCTGCGTAAGTGCATGTAACTGGACCCACTGCAGAAATTTGTCGCCCGTTGATCCCCTTGGTGCGATCCCGTTTTCCCAGTTAATTTCGGGTAGATTGAGATCCCCTAATAAGATGAACTCCTTTGTCTGTGCCAGCACCGCATCCAGCATTTGGAAGAGCTCAACATCTTCCTCATCTGTGGCTAGCGGTGCCCTGTAGATACAGATAATGCATACTGTACGCCCCTCGATCCTAATAAAGCAGGATCTGACCTGTACATTACCGGAGACTAAGTTGAACGGAGCCTCCCAATGGCCTATGTCGGTCCGTATTAGAAGTGCCACTCCGCCCCCCTGCCTTCCATCTGTTCTATCCTGTCTGTAGGCAGCGTATCCCTGGAAGCGCATGTCAGTATATGGCTTTATCCAAGTTTCCGTCAACGCAACGACCTCAGACTCTGCGATCCTAGCCGTCAACTCCCCTCTTTTTCCCGGGAGACTGCAGGTATTGGTGTACCATATTGACGGTTCCCTGGTCCTCGTTACTGACTTCATTGCTAATTCTAGGGCTAGGGTATCCTCGGGCGCAATCTCCGAGGTGATGCCCCGTTTTTTGCCTCTAAGGGTGTCGGCGGTGCAGCATCTTGCATATCGAGTGAGACTCTGAGTGTCGTGGCTTTTTCTTTTCCACCCGTCGCCCCAGTGTCAGGCTCGACATGCACAAAGGACGTTACCCCCTTTTGAGTCGCCGTACCGATGGGCGCAGGACAGGTAATGGCCACGGCCAATCGAGCGTCCAGAATTCCTTCGATGGTATGCACACCAGCTATGCACCCACCACTGCCTAGTGTATTTCGTCGAATCCTCGCTAAAAATGAGAGGGAAACGGAAAAACTCATCACACATCAACTGCGAGAGGCATTATGCATCGTGAGCGTTCACTGAGACAGTATGCAATGAGTGAAAAAGTCTGCTAAAACATACTCCAGAAGGACCACAGTGCTACCCGTCATCCATCTAGTTGATATACTCAAGGCTCACTACAAGGAAAGATCTCGTACCACTTGCGATCTAGGGCACCTATGAAGGATTGGACTGTCTACAGATCTACCATTTCACCAGGCAGACCGTTCCAACTGTTCACAACCCTGTTGCTGAAGAAGTGCGATCTAGCCATCAACCTAGATCGGGCTTTTATCAACTTCTTTTCGTGTCCCCTTGTTCTGGAATCTACGGCCACTTGGAATAGACTATCTGGTCTCAGGCCAGAAAAGCCCTTCATTACCTTGAACGTTTCTATGAAATCCCCTCGACGTCTCCTCCTTTCCAACGAGAAGAGATTCAGGTCTTGAAGTTCAGTTCAGTTTGCACAGGACTTGGTGTGAGTAGAGCCAATCGCGCGTTTCCGTAGCTCCCAACACTGCGTGATTTTCTTTTTCTGAAAGGCAGAAATTCTGTGCAGTATCAGCCCTGGCAGAGTAAGGTGGAAACAATAAGTAAATTGTGTCTGACCCTAAAAGCTGCTTAACATAACTCGGGGTATAATGCTACCCAACGTAGGCCTACTGCTTTCTTAAAAGCCTTCACTGTTGTGGTATTTATGACCTCCTCCGGGAGCTTATTCCCATAGGGTACCACTCTACTTGAGAAGTACTCCGCCCTAATTTGGAGCCTCTAATGCTTCCTTTGTAATCTAAGGCTATGCCCCCTTGTGCCTCTCTCGGGGATCAGAGAGAAAAGGTCTTCTCGACTTACTCCTGACAGTCCTTTCATTACCTTGAAGGTTTCTATCAAATCCCCGTGAACTTCGTTGTGACTGTAATAGGTAATCTCATCTTCTGTATCTAGCCTTTTGCCGCACCTCAGCGGCATTTGTTGATTTGTTGTCCAGTTTGAAGCGAAAGAGCCCAGAAGGAACACTAGTGAGGTTTAATTATTGTAAAATTAATTAGTTGTTGTATATAGTACCGTAGCTATTTGGAATCGACTTTGTTTTGAATTGTGTCGAAACTGGTCGCTACGCGTCGCTCGAACGTTCGGTGGCTGGACTTCACAGTGCTCAATATCCTTGGCTATTGCTGAGACACGAAATTACACAGCAAATCGGCAAACCTTTCCGAATCAAAGGACAATAGCCTGTAGGTGAACCAAACCCTTTTGTCCGTATCTGTTGGTCATGTTTCTTGCTCAGGCTCTGGTATATCAGGTTGTTCTAGGGTTAGCTTGGTTTCCCGTAGAGCTATAGCTGATCCGTCGTTAGCTGAGTTGAAGGAAAAGCAGGTTGCAGAGCAATTAGAGTTAGATAAGCAAATTAAGCTGCTCCAGGTGGGGAATTAGACGGAAATGGCGAAACTTCTTTTGGCACTCTCTGAGGAAGAAGAAAATCTAGTCAACAGAGAAGAAATCAAGAATAGAGTGTAACAACCGGTCGTGGAAAACACCCCTTTTTAACCCTCGCTATTCAGTGTTTTTAATAACATCACTCATTTGCCTACACTATTGGCCTGTCTTTACGAACTGGTTGTTTCTATGGACCAATTGTTGTTTGTTCGCGCCCAGAGCGCTACTTTGGCATATCGTTGTTCTGAACCCGCGTGACGCACATGCTCCTTCCTCACACGCTGCTATTCGGTTCCTCGTTTGTTGTCCTTGTGATCGTATTATTGAGGTTTGTATTCTTTTTGATGTCATTGTTCATGTAACAATCTAGTATAGTAGAATATCGCAGATAATCGTCTTTTGGTTTCGGGATCAGTTGCGAATTTAGCTACGCATTGCTCAAACGTTCGTTACATGGAGTAATGGTCAGTGAACATCTTTCTCGTTACCTAGGTGATTGCCACGTGCCGAAAGATGCACCACGAACAACAAGCTTGGTTCCAGTGGCGGAACCTGCAGTGGATTATCATTTGGACTTACCCAGGGTGGAGCTGGAGTCATTTTCGGGCTGCTCTTCAAGGTACTGGAGGTTTGTGAAGCAGTTCGAATATTACTTCGAAGGTGGAGCTCGAAACGATGACCAGCGCCCACTTTATTTGATGCATTACTGCAAGGGACAAGCAAGGAATGCGATTGCCAAATGTTATGTTGCCTCCAACACTGGCATACAATAGGGCTAGGGAAATCTTGAAGGATCTGTATGGACAAGATCATGTAGTGGCTCGTTCATTGATTGACGGCTTACTGCAAGGTTTGAAGCCTCTGGAGGAATATTCGGATGCCCTGACCAAATTGTCTTTGAAAATGCTGAACTGTGAAGTTGCCCTCACGCAGATGAATTGCATGTCAGACCTCAACTCACTGCAGACTATGGAACGTATCACTCGAGTGCTACAAACGCGTCTCCAGGATTCGTGGGCCAGGTCCGTTGATGATATTTTGGGAAGAGGAGACGAACCGAGGTTCCAAGATCTGCAGCACCTAGTGTCCCGTGAGGCACGGATTGCTCGAAGTAGGTTTGGCAAACTGCCTGCCAATAGCGAGGCTCAGGGGTATTCGCGGTCGTCCAGTTGGAGGAATTATGCACAAAACCCGCATCCAGAAGCGACACGGTTCACGCCAAATCAGGGTAGTACTTTGTTGGTCGCAGCTAACAGGTACTCGGTATGTAATGGAATACACTCACTTGAGGAGTGTCAGCGATTCCTATCTCGTGTGTAACAGCCGGTCGTGGAAAATCCCCCTTTTTCCCTCGCGATTCAGTGTTTTTTCCCAACATCACTCATTTCCATACACTATTGACTTGTCTTTACGAACTGGTTGTTTTTCTGGACCAGTTGTTGTTTGTTCGCGCCCAGAGCGCTATTTTGGCACATCCTTGTTCAGGACCTGCGTGACGCACGTGCTGTTTGCTCACACGCTGCTATTCGGTTTCTCGTTGTTGAGACTTTGTGATCGTATTATTGAGGTTTGTATATTGTTTACGTCATTGTTTATTTTAATAATCTAGTATCGTAGAATTATCACGGATAATCGCCTTCTGATTTCGGGATCCGTTGCGAATTTGGCTACGCATTGCTCAAACGTTC
This sequence comes from Fasciola hepatica, assembly GCA_948099385.1. NCBI lineage: Eukaryota > Metazoa > Platyhelminthes > Trematoda > Plagiorchiida > Fasciolidae > Fasciola > Fasciola hepatica. The sequence goes on along the minus strand of CANUEZ040000027.1, from coordinate 8,992,679 downwards.
GTAACAATACTCAATAGATCTATTTGGAACGAGGAAAATTCACGCAAAATGCCAAGGAAAGGATCAAAGGCAGTCGAACCCGGACAGGAAGTAATACGGCAAGTCTCTGGGGAGGTTTTGGGTACTTATGATTCTTTAGCTAATGCTAGATCGCCTAGTCCTGTCAGTGCTAGCTCATGTGTTATTGAAAGCAATATTGATCGTAAGGACGTTGATTTATATAAGCTGAGAATAATAGAACTAGAGCAACAGTTACTTTCGGCTAGACTACAGGCGCATGAAGCAGAGAAGTGTACACAGAAACAGCGAGAGCATGAGACCAGTGACTTCGACACTTCCGATAGGTTAGAGTGCAATAAGGTAGGGAACCCCACGCAGGTCGCCGACTACAAACCACCATCGATCGATCTGCCTAGAGTGGAGTTAACGGTTTTCGACGGGCGAGCTGAGCAATATTGCAAGTTTGTCAAACAGTTTGAGACGTTCGTTGAAAACAAGGTAAACGACCCTGGGCAAAGGCTTCTTTACCTTACTCACTACTGCCGAGGCCGAGCGCGAGAAGCTATCGACGGATGCACCATGCTCGATCCAGAACAAGGCTACACAAGGGCAAGAAAGATTCTGAGGGACTTGTTTGGCCAACCTTTCAAAGTAGCCCGTAACCTAATAGAGGGCGTGATGGCAGAGGCAAAGAAAACCAAGGGCGACGTCTACACCATGGCCGACCTGGTGATCAAGATGCAGAACTGCTCAATAGCCCTCGACCATTTAGGTTACAGAGCTGACCTAGACGCCATGCACACTTTGGAAGGCATAGTCCGTCACCTCTCTCCCGAACTACAGGGTCGGTGGGCGGAAGAAGCTGAACGGATAAGCCGAGGCGACAGAGAAGCCAACTTCGAAGACCTGACTGAATACTTAGACAGGCAAACGAAGATAGCTGACAGCAGATTCGGCCGACTCATCCGGGACAGCAACCGAGCAAACAAGCCCGGTACTAGCCAAGTCCAAACCCCTGTACGGGAACATCCAAAGTACCAGCCTTGGACCAACACACACGTCATTTCACGAGATGCTACGGCGAAACCAAATTGCAGATCCTGTGGTACTAGCCATGGCCTACCAGAATGCCCCAAGTTCGGCAATGCCACAATAGACGAACGGTGGGGAATGGCGAGGATGGCAGGAGCATGTTTCATCTGTCTCAACACCACGCACCGGGCAGCAGCCTGTAGAACAAGGAATCGATGTGGTTACGAGGGCTGCACGGGCAGACACCATCGGCTGCTGCATCAGGCGAGAATAACCATATCCGAGGCGAGTGCCAAGCCCAGCGTGATTTGCTCAACTTCACAATCTGCCAGTAAACCGGTACGTTTAGGCGTAGTGGCCGTGGGAGTAGTGACTCCGACTGGGATAGCCAAGGCGTTGGCTTTCGTTGATAGTGGATCCGACACCACTTTAGTGAAAGAGCGGTTTGCCGACAAACACCAACTGGCTAAAGGTGCGACGTCGTTAGCAGTGAGCACGGTGGGCGGAACACAGGTAATGACTGCCGGTAGATTAAGGCTGCAACTCATCTCTCTAGACACTAACGAGGAAATTGAACCAACGGAGGCATTCACGTTAGCGGATCTCCCCATGCGAGCACCAAGGTCGGTGAACGCAATCTTGACTCGATGGCCCCACCTGCAGGATGTAACCGTTGTAGACTGGGAAGATGATGAAGTGGATCTCCTCATCGGCTGCGACGTGCCAGAGGCGCATTGGGTGCTTGACCAAAGAGTGGGCGACCGCCAGGCACCTTATGCCGTACGCACGGCTCTGGGATGGATGTTATACGGTCCAGTAGGGGTACGCGGTTCCGTGAATTACTTATCCGCCGAAACGGACCGCATAGAGTATCATCTGCAACGGCTTTATGAAAAGGAGTTTCATGACATTGGGGACGAAAGACCGACGTTGTCTCAAGAGGATCACTTCGCTCTACAAACGGTGCGGCAAGGCTCTAGAGGCCTCAAAAAACAGTTCGAGGTTCCCCTCCCATGGCGCACACCGGTCGACCCGTGGACTGACAACAGAAATTATGTTCTCCAACGATTACTACGACTAAAAGAACGCTTCATTCGAGACCAGAATCTGTGGGAACGATACGCGGATTTGATGAAGCGAAACGAGGACCTCGGTTACGTTGAAAGGGTGCCTGTTAACACCGACAGCAAAAGGGGTATCTGGTATGTGCCTCACCATCCGGTTATCAACCCCAAGAAACCCAATAAACTGCGGGTGGTTTTCGACTGTGCGGCCAAGTTCCAGGGCAAGTCGTTAAACGATCGCCTACTACAGGGGCCTGACTGGACCACACCACTGATCGATGTTCTGTGCCGTTTCAGAGTGGGTAAAGTGGCTTTGTCTGCTGACATTAGGGAAATGTTCCATCAGGTGAAGATTCCGGTAGGAGAACGAGATGCTTTGCGTTTCCTGTGGTGGGAAGGGAGCGACCGGGACAATGCAGTGGTGAATTATAGAATGACCGTCCACCCCTTCGGAGCCATATCGTCACCATTTTGTGCCAACTACGCCCTCCGAGAATCAGCGAACAAACATGGCGATCTGGTACATCGGACGGTGGTAGAAAGCGTCAGCAGGAACTTCTACGTCGACGACTACCTTGGGTCATTCGATGATGTGGAATCAGCTCTAGAGCAGTTCAGGGGTCTGACGAGATTGCTGGAAGAGGGTGGCTTCCATCTAACTAAATGGATGTCGAACGCTTCGGAAGTGCTGAAGGTCATCCCGTATCACGAAAAGGTCGAAAGGGTAAGAGATTTGGACGGCTCTCCACTTCCTATCGAACGCACTTTAGGAATACAATGGGACGCGGAAACGGACGATTTTGTTTTCGAACTGAACGTTCCCGAGCTGCCAATAACCCGTCGTGGCATACTATCTGCCGTCTCAAGTTTGTTCGACCCGCTCGGTTTCGTCTCACCATGGCTGCTACCCGGAAAGATCTTGCTGCAGCGGCTGTGCCGTAAGAAAGTTGATTGGGACCAGGCACTGGACCGAGGGGACCGGCTGGACTGGGAGGAATTTTTGAACACCTTGAAGAAATTAGGGGACATAAGAATACCACGATGTTTGACCCCTGGCCATACGACACGGACTGGAGAACTACATGCCTTTTCCGATGCATCCGAAGTCGGTTATGGAGCTGTGGTTTACGGACGATGGTGCGCAGGAGATGGACAATATACCACGAGGATCCTGTTCGCCAAAGCCCGCGTTGCTCCACTGAAGTCGGTCTCAATCCCACGCCTTGAACTCAGCGCAGCCGTGTTGGCAGTCAGGGTGGTGCAAGCTGTGAAGAGATGTTTCGATCTCTACATTTGGTCGGTGAGCTTCTGGACGGATTCAACGATAGTACTTTACTACATTAACAACGTACGGAGCCGGTTTAGTACTTTCGTTGCTAACCGGCTCACGATTATCCACGATGAATCAGCCACGCACCAGTGGAGTCATGTCAGGTCTGGCGATAATCCGGCCGACCTGTGCTCCCGAGGTGCGAACAACTTCAGGCAACTGGACACGTGGACGAGAGGGCCAAACTTCCTGCAATTGCCCAAACAGGACTGGCCCGTGTTCGAATTAAAACCCCCTACGGAATTGGAACTGGAGATCAAAGGCGTAGTGATAGCAACCAACGTCGTCGAAGCGTCGCCCATTTTATCGCGACTGGTCAGGTTTTCTTCCTGGATGAAGACGCTTCGTTCGCTAGTTTGGTTAACCAGGTTCAAGATAAGTTTACTAGTCATGAAAGGGCTACGGCCCTCAGGTCGGATACCGGTCGGCCCGATAGGTCCCGATGAGCTACAAGCGGCAGAGTACGATATTTTCAGAATGATACAACGCGAGGCTTTCGCCCAAGAACTCAAGAGGGAGGAAGAAGTGGGGCTGACCAATGAAGACATGCCATCTCCAAGAGGCGAGCTGAAGCGTTTAAACCCCAAACTCATCAACGGACTGCTGTGGGTGGATGGTAGGCTGACCAACGCCCACCTGAACTTCGACACAAGGTATCCTATACTGCTGCCAGCGAGACAACCCGTAGTAGAGCTAATGATTCAACACGTCCACGCCATTGAGGGACATGCCGGGGAAAGTCACGTGACGAGCGTCATCCGAAAGCGTCTTTGGTTGTTGAGAGGACGAGAGACTGTAAAACGCGTGATCCGACGGTGTGTGCAATGCAGGAGACGCAATGCCACAGCAGGCAAACAACTCATGGCCCCGCTACCAGAATGCAGGGTAACTACGGGCTGGTGGCCGTTCAGTGACACCGGGTTGGACTATTTCGGGCCTTTGTGGATCAAGTGCGGGAAAAGATTAGAAAAGCGATACGGATGTATCATGACGTGCATGAAATCACGTGCGGTACACCTAGAAGTCGCACATTCGATGACGACCGATTCGTTTCTACGGGCCTTGCAAAGATTTATCAACCGAAGAGGCGTACCGGCCGATATATACTCAGATAATGGATCGAACTTTGTGGGCGCTCAACGGGAATTGCAGCGTTGGCACAAGAACATAAACAGGGACGAACTGCAGAACCGAACCGTGGCCTACGGCATACGCTGGCATTTCAACCCCCCACAGGCCAGTCACCGAGGCGGCATATGGGAACGCATGATCCGGTCCGCCAGACGGATATTGCTGTCAATCATGGAGCAGCAGCCGCCCGACGACGAGACGCTGAACACCGTCATGACTGAGGTGGAGCGAATCCTGAACAACCGCCCCCTGGTTCCAGTATTGAACGGCGACCCCACCCACCTGGCGCTCACCCCAAACGACTTATTGACGCTAAGGTCGAACGAGGGTTTCCAAGGGCCGGTAAACCTTCGTGGGAGCTACCTCCACGGGTGGAAGCAAGCGAATTATCTGGCCAAGGTCTTCTGGAGGCGATGGCTACGGGAGTACCTACCGGCTTTGCAGACTCGACAGAAGTGGATGGCCAAAACAAGACCATTCAAAGTTGGGGGTGGGGTTATGATCGCCGACGAACGCGCACATTTCAGCGCTTGGTCTTTGGGAGTAGTTACGGAAACCATCAAAAGCACCGACGAAATGATAAGAACGGTGAAGGTGAAGACAGCTAACGGAGTGCTCATTCGTGACATACGCAGTATTAACCTACTCGAGAGCGAAGACGGAGGAGCTGATAACCCTGTGGCCTAGTAAACCTTTTTCACACCAGTAATCGAGGTGGATAAAGAAACACCATATATACCACACAATCTCCGTCAAACACGTTAAGGTGCTCGCGGTCTTTTCGTTGACATTACAGGAGGTTCTTTCCGATATGTGGTGATGAGTGCGATTCCATTATACATCCCGATACATACACACATGCACGACGCACTCTACATCCCGTAAACCCATCATACATGTGACAGTGTTCTTTGTTCGCCTTTTGTTGACGCTACCGAATGCCCCTTGCATATGTGGAAGTAGTGGAGCTCAGGTCACACATGCATGCTACATTTACTCGTTTTCTTGCCACGCGGTCTTTTGTTGACATTGCAGAAAGTCCTCCTTTGATGTGTAGTCATAACTGTGATTTCATTGTAACCCCGGCACACACACACACACACGCACGCACACACACACACACACACACTCAAGCGCGTACATCCAGGACCGGACGGCCCCGTACGAGGACAACGTCTATGTGACCATTCACGCCCGCCATCGGTCATTTGGTCTTGTGGAAGATGTAGACTAGCCTCACGTCTATGTAGCCAATGGGTTAGGTGCGACCAGTAGTAGAACGTCGACGACGAGCATTAGACGCGCGCACTGACAGCAGGGCCTAGGCAGGTAGGAAGAATCAGTACCTTTATACCGAACCTTTGACTCTGCTAAGGATCCAGGAGGATTTTGGTGGGCGGTGTAACAGCCGGTCGTGGAAAATCCCCCTTTTTCCCTCGCGATTCAGTGTTTTTTCCCAACATCACTCATTTCCATACACTATTGACTTGTCTTTACGAACTGGTTGTTTTTCTGGACCAGTTGTTGTTTGTTCGCGCCCAGAGCGCTATTTTGGCACATCCTTGTTCAGGACCTGCGTGACGCACGTGCTGTTTGCTCACACGCTGCTATTCGGTTTCTCGTTGTTGAGACTTTGTGATCGTATTATTGAGGTTTGTATATTGTTTACGTCATTGTTTATTTTAATAATCTAGTATCGTAGAATTATCACGGATAATCGCCTTCTGATTTCGGGATCCGTTGCGAATTTGGCTACGCATTGCTCAAACGTTCGTAACATCGTGATATACCCGGTCTTTGGGCACTGATCAAGGAAATCAAGGCTTGTTTTCTGTGTCTGAAGTGTAGATATCTGTCTAGCAACTGTTCTGTTTCCAAACCCTGTTCAACATCAGGTTGTCCGAAACGGCACCACTCTCTACTGCATGCTGCACAGAAACAATGTACCGATCGAGTCAAGCAAGATACAACACGAGGGCTGCAGCTGGATAAGCTGGGTACGGACAATGCAGAAAGGCCTGGGTAGTGGACCAATAATTGTGCGGCTACTCTTAGGCCAGAATGTCGGGTCAGTTTAGGTGTGCTACCAGTGCGAGTAGACGGACCGGGGGGCTCTGTGGAGACCTGAGCTCTGCTGGACAGCGGGTCTGATGTGACTCTAATACAAAACGACATTATGGAGCTGGTGGGCCTGAAGGCATCTCCGACGTCACTTTCTATTCGACAGTAAATGGGACTACCACTTGGAATTCGGGAAGAACGGAGCTGCGACTGAACTCATTGTCGGAGAATGATTTCGTGAATATAGAGAGAGCTTTTTGTGTTGATAGGCTACCAATCCAAGCGGTCCAGTACTGCACAGATGCGGACATTTTATCCTGGCCTCACCTACATTGCGTCCAAAGACAGAATCTGGAAGATTCGAAAGTGCGAATCCTGATAGGTGCCGACGTCCCAGAAGCACATTGGGCGTTAGAGCAAAGATGTGGCAAAAGAAAACAACCGTATGCTGTGCGGACGATTTTAGGATGGATTGTTCTTGGTCCGATAAACCAGGAACCACGCTTTGTGAGGACAGTAAACCACATTGAGAGGGGAATCGATCCCTTAGCAGAACAAATCGATCGACTATACAACACCGATTTCTGCAATAGGTAGGCATCGGAAAACTCTCCATCATTAGAAGACAAACAGGCCGTTTATATGGTTTCCAATGCCATAACCTGGTTGAACGACACTATGAATTTGCACTTCCATGGAGGAATCCTGAAGTGAGACTTCCAAATAACTTTATTGTGGCCAAAGCGAGATTGAACGGCTTGAGGGAAAGGTTTGCGCATGACCCTGAATTATTTGACAAGTACTCTACAATAATAGAGGGGTATTTGCGCAAGGGCAACACACAGTTAGTACCCAATGCACAGCTAAAAGTGGGTTTCGAGCCAAAGTGGTACTTACCACATCACGCAGTTACAAACCCTAAAAAGCCTAGCAAGTTGAGGGTGGTGCTTGACAGTGCGACTGCATTCCAGGGACGCTCCTTGAATGATTACTTGCTACAGGGACCGGATACAACAGCGAGCTTAGTTGGAGTGTTGCCTCGTTTTCTAAAGTAATCTGTCGCGTTGGCTGCGGATGTTGAAGAAATGTTCATGCAGGTTCGAGTGCCGACGAGAGACAAGGGAGCGCTGAGGTTCCTCTGGTGGGGAAATGGTCGATTAGATGGTTATCTTGTTGAGTATCAAATGAATGCCCACCCATTTGGTGCCACTTCCTCCCCATTTTCTGCCAATTCCGCGTTGCGTCGCACGGCAGACGATTGGGGAGGGCAGTATGAGGGTTACGTCTCCACGGCCGTGTATAACAACTCCCATATAGACGACTGTCTTGTTTCTTTGTCCGCACCAGAGAATGCAAAAGTTTTGCCATCCAGACGAGTGAGTTACTATCACTGGGTGGATTCCGGCTTGATGATTGGGTGTGTAATCTTAATGAGGAGCTGGATATTCTACCGAAATCGGAGCTAGCCCATCCCACTTTGGAAATAGATGATTGTGTGCCTGTGCCGGAGAGGACTTTGGGGTTAGAATGGAAAGCAATAGAAGACACGTTCCAGGTTTCATTGGCAATTCGCGAAAAGCCTCAAACAAGGCGTGGCCAGTTGTCTATAGTATCATCCCTGTTCGACCCACTAGGGTTGGTTTCACCTTTCATTCTGCCAGTCAAGGTGTTATTGTAATGTCAATGTTGATTGGAAACTTCCTGTTCTGCTCACATTCCTATACTCTATGACCAATTTTGGACTGCCTTCTCCAACCTAATTCATGCTGACACCGTTTTGTGGTCGACAATTATTCTACGCTTGGTGCACCTGCTTTTTCTTTTCATGGCTGTGCTTTCTTACTGAGATTACTTTGAGAACAGTTGGTACGGTAGTGAGATGCACTGATTCAACACAGTTTTGTTTTATTACTCCTCGGTTTCACTTTCTCGCTTATGTCGACTGATCGTAGACGTTCAGCTCGATTACGCTGATTTTTGGCTGCCACATTCAAGAAATTGTTCTTTGGGCCTGATTAAGCGTGAAGAACTTGTTCTATTTGTTTGGACTTCAGGACAGGTACTTATTATTTACTCTTTTTGGCCAACTGTTCCCCTTTTTACAGAATTTGTCCTATTTTTGACTATCTTTTTGGCTGGATAGTGACTGAGGCTCACTGTCAAAGGTATGATCGTGTTTGTGCTTATATTTTTACTCGCTAATAGTACCGTAGAATTTGCGGAGCAATCGTGCTCCTGATTTGGGTTCTGCATCAATTTGGGCTACGCCTTGCATTGAGGCTTCAAGGGGCTATCCAGAACGAGCGAAGCTAATCAGTCGGTGAATCGATAATTGAATCGTTGGCCAGGCTTCACCCGGACCAAGACTTGAGCGTTTTGGTCGTTGCAGTTATTGCAATCACTGTGTCGCTTGAAGTTTGTTTGGGATGACCCAGTTAGAGAAGAACCCCTGCGATGCTGGAATGAGTGGTTAAGAAGTATGGAACAATTATCCGCGTTCAAAACCCAGCCTTCTGTTATTAGAGGTGACCCACTAAACGAAGGTTTACAGCTTCATGTATTTTGTGACGCTTCTGAAGTTGGCTATGGGGTGGTGGCGTGTTCCAGAATGGTTTCAAGAGACATAGCCCCCTACGGTGCCCTACTGTTCTCTAAGTCAAGGGTAGCTCCTCTGAAGACCGTAACGATCCCTCGGTTGGAGTTAGCCGCAGCAAGACTGGCCGTTAGATTCTCTCTGATTCTTACGGAAGAAACTGGAATTAAGTTTGAAAAGACTTACTACTGGACGGATTCTGCTATAGTTTTTCGCTACATAAACAACTCTAAAACGAGATTTAGTACGTTTGTTGCGAAACTTTTGGCTGAAATTCATCAGTGGTCGGAACCCTAGCAGTGGCTTTATGTCAGATCGGGGGCTAAACCAGCAGACTTGGCATCATGAAGCAAAACATCGCTGTAACCTCCACAATTCAATGTTTTCCCTAACATCACTCACGTGCTTACACTATTGAAGCGTCTTTACGAAATGTTTGTTCTTATAGACCAATTGTTGTTCGTTCGCGCCCAGAGCGCTACTTTGGCACATCATTGTTCTGGACCTGCATGACGCATGTGCTCCTTGCTCACACTCCGCAATTTGGTCCTCGTTTCTGAGCCATTGTGATCGAATAATTGAGGTTTGTACCTGTTTTGTATCATTGTTCATTCAATAATCTAGTATCGTAGAATATCGCGGATAATCGCCTTTTGATTTCGGGATCCGTTGTGGATTTGGCTATGCATTGCTCAAACGTGTGTTACAATTCTCAGTGGATCAATTTGGGACGAGGGAAAACACGCAAAATGCCAAGAAAGGGATCGAGACCATTGGACTCTGGACAGGAAGTAACACGGCAAGACTCTGGGGGGTTTTTGGGTACATTTGACTCTTTAGGTAATGTTAGATCGCCTGTATATTAGTGCATGATCCGGTGACATCAGTAACTTTCTCGACAGTAGTGTTCTACCCTGATGAGGTTTCAATCCATGTTGCAAGAACGAGACCGTCCTGCAGGCCAGGTCCGGATGCATTACCAGCGGCCATTTTCAGTCGAGCTGGCAAAGACGTTCCAAAGTTGCTGACAAACATATTCAATTTGTCACTCAGGTGCAGTGTTTTCCCTTCTCAGTGGAAAACTTCAACTATCACAGCTATGCACAAAAGAGGACCACGTCTAGATCCAGTTAACTGTCGGCCGGTGAACCACACTCCCGTCGTGTCCAGAATCATAGAGAGAATGATCAAGGAAAGGCTGACACGTCACCTTCTTAACCATAGTCTAATCAACGCTGGTCAGCATGGTTTTCTGGAAAGCAGATCACGTGCGACATGCATGACAGACTTCCTCAACCTGGTCACATATGCTGTCAATATTGGTAAGTCGGCAATCGTAATCTTTTGGACATGCCCAAGGCGTTCGACCGAGCTTCTCACTTCAGGCTACCACAGAAGATCAAAACATATGGAATCGTGGACCCGATGCTCGCTTGGTTTGCATCCTATTTATCGGCCCGAGACCAGGTTGTAAGTATAGGCGGAAATTTGTCCGAACCCCGTCCCGTAACTAGTGGGGTGATACAAGGTATTGTACTGGGCCCATTACTGTTCCTAATGTACGTTAACGATATATTTACCATTTTCCAACGGGGAGTTCACTTCTTGTTCGCAGATGATATCAAAATCGTGTACACTTTTGAGCCCGCGGCGTTAGCCCTACCGTAGATGACATTACAAGGGAACTGTTCGCCCTCAGCTCCTGGAGTGATGATTGAAAAATGAGTTTTTCCGCCGAAAAAAGTAATATTATTACGTATAAATGTCGCGTCCCCACTGGAAGATTTAGTATAAACGGCAAATTCATCCCCAATAACTCTCAGGTACGTGACTTGGGTCTACACTACTCATGTACGTTTGACTTTTCGGAACACGCAGCCATCCAGGTGGCTTAAGCAAGCCGTACGATCGGGCTAATACATCAAACATTTATTTTGCCAGAAAGTAAACTGAACATTTTTAAGTCCCATGTTAGACCTCTTCTGGAATACGGCTCAGTCATTTGTTCCAACATGCGACAAACGGACCGTATAGCTTTTGAGAACGTACAACGGGCATTCACGAAACAGCTCATATGTTTTTCTTCGCCCTCTAATTACATGGAATATTGTGCGCGGCTGAAAATCGATCCCTTATGGCTAAGCCGCATAAGAAATAACCTTCTGTTCTTTCACAAAATCTTGAAGAATAGATCATGTAGTTCAGCACCGCAGGTGAGAACCCTTTCTACTTATTCCTTACGTAACAATGAGTTCTTGGTGTCTGTCCCTTTGCCGAATGTTGCTCTTCGGTCAAACTTCTTCAATAACAAGTACGCTTCATTGTGGAACGAGCTACCACAACGAATTCGGGCATTATCACCGACATCAGTGGCTTTCAAACAGAAAATAAGCATAGCCCTAAAGGTGAGCACGCTGACCAGGATGTACAATCCCTATATTTCAAGGGCTCAGGCCTTTGAGGTAGGTATAGGGTATTAATAAATCGAATAACCACTTTGAGCAACCTAGTCTCAATTAGACCCGCATAGAGTTGGCTTCCTCGCCGCAGCAATTACGGAACTCAGCGGTTCATTCACGCGATCTAGGACGGCAAAACAACCTCAATTTTTTACCATCAAATACCTTTTTTGCGGCAAGCCAACATAGCGGCCCATGGCGTACTCAGGCATAAGGGCATCACGTTGTTAGGGCGGCAAGTAGTGCCCCACCCTTGTGCAAACTGGTGTTTCAGTGAGCTTGAACCCCAACAAATAATCGCAGGCTGTGGTTGACCCTACCTTCCCCCGCATTTTATGTCCTGTGTAAACCCCAGTGGGGATCTGACTTCACGGATATGGCGAGTGTTACCGCGGCACATCTGTGAGCATTACTGGCTGAGATTGTCTTCCTGCACAGAGCTGACCACCGATGAGACGACAGAAACCTCAAAAAGAAGTTGGCATAAAAAAGAGAGAAAAAATACCCTACTGCTTTGTCTTCCAGGCATTCCAGCCTCTTCACACGTGAGCCATGTCCCCAGGTTGCCGTGTTTCTACGGATTGACTGGTGTGGTTGACCTATTCTCAACGCGGCTTGTTACACGCGGTCCATGTTTCGGCCGAGGCGTGGGAGCCGTGGTCACTCATCAAAAGCAGCCCCGCCTTCTCTGACAGCCAGATACCTGACTGTGATAAAACTAAAAGATAATAATAATAACGCCTAAAAAACTTGTGGTGCACTCTTGGAGCGGCACGAGCTGGATGATAATGGATGTGTTTCGTGCTGCCTCCCTAACTGAAGCGGGCCCTAGTGCCGCCTACCGTGGGCACTGAATGTAGACCTTTAGAGTTCGCTTCCCTGACGAAAATTTGGCCCCATCCCGTTCCCACCTCTCACGGCTCTCCAAACCAGTTATCACATAGGTGTTTTCCTGTTTGCAATATGCTAATGACGAGAAAGATATCACGGTAACCATGCAAACACCACTATATCGGGTATCCCTGCTCCTAATGAAGTATAATCTCAGCACACTGGCACCATCGAGTATGTGCATAGACGAACTTACGGCTATGTTTCTCGGAACGAGACCAATTTACTTTAGGTGTCATCACCGACACCATCATAGTTTCTTCCACTTCATGGCCCCTCAGGAACCATTCAATATAGAGTAACAGCTATACCGGAAGAGACCGTAACAAATATAGTGCTATGCTAGCAGGGTACAAGTCCCATTAACCCTCATTGTTCCTCCAATCCCACCTTACTGCCTCGGTGCTGAACTGCAGACTGCGTAAGAAAACTAGATCAGGGGTTGCCATTTCTAGATCACCTTAACCTTAAAGCTCTAGGTTTTTCCTAGTATCCAAACACTGCCACACCAACTTCCGAACCAATAATCCTGTAGAATGCATACAAAATGGCCCAACCGTTGGACGGAACCATGCTAGCCTGCAGCATTACAGCTCAGTCCCCGGCGAGCCTACTCCGCCCAGAACGTGGAGCAGGTGCCACTAACCGCTTAAGTGAACTTTCTCTTTGCCCCATTCACATAAACCCAACCAGTTCATAACTGTTGTCGTCATATATTACCCTAACCCACAGCTGGAACAACGTCCAGACTGTAATCCCTATTTATTTCAGGTTCGTCGCCTCCCACTATCTCAGTCGCCAAACTGGATAACCAAAGATGCCACTTTGACTCGTACCGATGGGGGCCCAAGTGGGACCTTTCATATCATCTGGGACTGCAAGCAAGCCACGCCGCAGGAAATACCCCCAACTGCCTATCGTATTGATCAGGGTTTTCTAACACAAAACCACTCCTGCTGATATCAACATCACAGCCAACACAAGTAACAGTTCACGCGCAACCTGCTAAAATACCGGTCGTCGTTTACATCCGTCATATCTCGCCACACTGGATTGATTGACCGACACATATCCTTCACCCCACCAGACGAACTATACCCATAGAATATAAAACATTACCAGTAACGACGCCGAATAACACTGAGGCTCAATGTGTCAATGCACATCTATAAATGTATACATATTTGTCAGCGAAACAGCGTAATATTGCCCAAGTCAATGCGGAGATTTTCCACTTTAGTATCTGTTGCAACAGTCCGCTTTTCGCTCGATTCGTGTCCGGCTGGAAATTGATCCTCCACTTTTCCGGGGCCCTCCAGTTGCACTTTCACATTTCTGAGTGGTACAGGTTGCTGATTCTGAAATTTACCTCACCCTCACATGGACCTTAGTTACTTCCACATTCACCGAAGTACAAAAATGTACATTCATAAAATTGGTTTCAAGTCTCCTTGTTTCGTAACTCATTCCTATTCTTGAACTCCGGTAGAACCGACATTCAGGGTTTGCATCAGCTTTATGGTTTGTTATTCCCTTTGCATGCATCAATTTCCCTGAGTGTACTTTCATACAATATCTTTTTCTTCCTATTTGAAATTTTCGCTGTTCGCAGATACCCGATAGACCGCCGTTTTTCATGGCTTGCATCATTTCAGTTGATAATGCAACTTTAGCAGCACGAATGAACTTCCTATTCGATATCCCCACTGTGCGCCACCGCCCACCGCGAAGTCGAAACCGGTTCAAAGTTGGCGCGGAAACCATTATTAGAGTGATCCAAATAAGCTGTCGCTGGCTATGTTTTTCTACAGCTGGCACTCTTGGCTTTTATACATGAAGCTTGTGATTATTTCATTTTACTGAGTAACGCTGTACACCATGATCATGCGCCTGCGTGTGTGTCTCGACCATAGCCGAGAAATATGCCATTATTATTATTATTAATCCCGTCAGTGCTAGTTCATGTGTTACTGAAGGCAATATGGATTGTGAGGATGTTGACCTATATAGACTGAGAATATTAGACCTAGAACGACAGTTGTTATCTGCTAGACAACAGGCCCAGGAAGCAGAACAGAAATCTGATCTTGCCTTGTGCATGTGTATTGACCACGGTCAAGAAATATACTATACCTATACTATACCTAAATGTATACAGAAAGAGCGTGAGCGTGAGACCAGCGACTACGACACTTCCGATAGATCAGGGTGCAATAAGATAGGGGACCCCACGCCGGTCGCCGACCGCAAAACACCATCGATCGATTTGCCAAGAGTAGAACTAACAGTTTTCGATGGGCGATCAGAACACTACTGCAAGTTCGTCAAGCAGTTCGAGACGTTCGTCGAAAATAAGGTAACCGACCCCGGATGAAGGCTTCTCTACCCTACTCACTACTGTCGAGGCCGAGCAGGGGAAGCTATCGACGGGTGTACCATGCCCGACCCGGAACAAGGCCACACAAGAGCAAGGAAGATTCTAAGGGACTTGTTTGGCCAACCATTCAAATTAGCCCGTAACTCAATGGAGGGCGTGATGGTAGAGGCAAAGAGGACCAAGGGCGACGTCTACTCAATAGCTGACCCGGTGATTAAGATGCAGAACTGCTCAATCGCCCTCGACCATTTAGGTTATAGGGCTGACCTAGAAGTCATGCACACTCTGGAAAACATAGTCCGTCACCTCTCTCCCGAACTACAGGGTCGGTGGGCGGAAGAAGCGGAACGGATAAGCCGAAGCGACAGGGAGGCTAACTTTGAAGACCTGACCGAATACTCGGACAGGCAAACCAAGATAGCCGACAGCAGATTTGGCCGACTTATCCGGGACAGCAACCAAGCGAACAAGTCTAGTACTAGCCAGGTTCAAATCACTGCTCGGGAACAGCCGAAAAGTCAACCTTAGACCAATGCACACGCCATTTCACGCGATACCACGGCACAACCAAATTGCAGATCCTGTGACGCTGGCCACGGACTACCAGAATGCCCCAAGTTCGGCAACGCCACAATAGACGAACGATGGGGAATGGCGAGGATGACAGGGACGTGTTTTATATGTCCCAACACCACGCACCGGGCGGCAGCGTGTAGAACGAGGGACAAATGTGGTCACGAGGGCTGCATGGGCAGACACCATCGATTGCTGCACCAGGCGACAGTATCCTTACCCGAGGCGAGTACCAAGCCCAATGTTATTTGTTCAACTTCGCGGCCTGCCAGTAAGCCGGTATGTTTAGGCGTAGTTGCCGTGAGAGTAGTGACCCCAACGGGGGTGGTCAAAGCTTTGGCTTTCGTCGATAGTGGATCCGACACTACTCTGGTGAAAGAGCGGTTTGCCGACAAACACCGACTCGCTAAAGGTGCGACGTCGTTGGCAGTGAGCATGGTGGGCGGAACACAGGTAATGACTGCCGGTAGGTTGAGGCTGCAACTCATCTCTCCAGACACTAACGAGAAAACTGAATCAACAGAGGCATTTACATTAGCTGATCTCCCCTTGCGAGCATCAAGGTCGGTGGACGCAATCTCGACTAGGTGGCCCCACCTGCAGGATGTCACCGTTGTAGACTGGGATGATGATGAAGTGGATCTCCTCATCGGCTGCGACGTGCCAGAGGCGCATTTGGTGCTTGACCAGAGAGTGGGAGACCGCCAGGCACCTTATGCCGTACGCACGGCTCTGGGATGGATGTTATATGGCTCAGTAAGGGGACGTGGTTCCGGAAATTATTTACCCGCCGAAACTGACCGCATAGAGTACCATCTGCAGCGACTGTATGAAAAGGAGTTTCATGACACTGGAGACAAAAGACCATCGTTGTCTCGAGAGGCTCCTAAGATTTACAAGCGGGTCGGCAAGATACTGGAGGCCTCAAAAAACAGTTTGAGGTTCCCCTCCCATGGCGCATATCTGTCGACCCGTGGACTGACAACAGAAATTGTGTTCTCCATCGATTACTACGACTAAAAGAACGCTTCATTCGAGACCAGAATCTGTGGGAACGATACGCGGAATTAATGAAGCAAAACGAAGCCCTCGGTTACGTTGAAAAGGAGCCTTCCAACACCGACGGCAAAAAGGGTATCTGGTATCTGTCTCATCACCCGGTCATCAACCCCGAGAAACCCGAAATCTGCGGGTGGTTTTCGACTGTGCAGCCAAGTTCCAGGGCAAGTCGTTAAACGACCGCTTGCTACAAGGGCCTGACTGGACCACACCACTGATCGAAGTTTTGTGCCGTTTCAGGGTGGGTAAAGTGGCCTTGTCTGCCGACATTAGGGAAATGTTTCATCAGGTAAAAATTCCGGTAGGAGAACGAGATGCGTTGCGTTTCCTGTGGTGGGAAGAGAGCGGCCGGGAGAACGCGGTGGTGAATTATAGGATGACCGTCCACCCCTTCGGAGCCATATCGTCACCATTCTGTGCGAACTATGCCCTCCGAGAATCGGCGAAGAAACATGGAGATCTAGTCCATTGGACGGTGGTAGATAGCATCAGCAGGAACTTCTACGTCGACGAATATCTTGGGTCCCTCGATGGAAAATCAACGAAAAAAGAACAGTGGAAACGAAAAAAGTCCCCGTGGGATCGGTTCGATTTCCAAATACCACTGACATCGGACTGTGAAGGAATCGGGCAACCTTCATTTATGGGTATATCTCGCATCAGCTCAGACCTGATCCTGCGAAAGGGGAAACCCCACATCGCCCCTGTTCGCTCGACAAGCTTTTGGTTTTCACGCACGAGACTGACTGGGGTGACAGTGCACTGGACTCTCCACATACGTTTACCCACCCCCCGCTCTAGGTTTCAACCACCCCATACCCTCCCTAAGCGCACCTAGCATGCATGTTGACGCCAAATACAATTGCTACCATAGCCCTGACTTTCAACCCACTGACCTGGACAGCGTGTAGACGGCAGCCGCGGTGAAACCCGGAAAAGAAGAAATAGAAAGAAGAACATAGTGGAAACCGGTCACCTTTTCCATTCATACCCTTCCATCTTCCGTCATCTTTCTTAGAAAGCGGCCTTCTTGATGTCCTAGCATCCAAGCCACTTTTAGGTTTACAAACCTACCTAACAGTAACCACAGCCAACTACACTCACCACGGCAGCCTGGACTTTAAGCCCACTGACATGGATAACATATGGAGGCAACAGATGACCAACACCTGACTCACTTGAGTCTACAAAAAACGAACACGGAGAACCGTTCATATTTTTCCATTCCCTACCAACTATCTCTGCTCACTCTTATAACTAATACGATATTCAAGCAACCACCAAGTCATGAGATTTCCCTGCTCACATTCAAATTAAATCTCAGTAGGCCGGCACTACCGAGTAGGAGCACAGAACAACATACGTCCACGTTTCTGTGCATGATAACAATTTTATCTAGCGCATCACCACCGATGCCCTAGTGGTTCTTTCTGCATTCTTACTTAATTGCTCTTCAGAACTTCTAATTGTGTGCAAACCACTTATCCTTTGAAATGCAGACGCAGCAGCCCACTCGGTTTACGCTATCTTGCAAGCCCGAAGTAGTACTTATCAACCCCACGTTATTTAAACTCTCGAATTAAAACCCATACCAAAATATGAAATGTGCCACCGACCGTTCATATAAACCCAACCAGTTCAATAATAACTGTCGCCATTTATTATCATAACTCACAGCTGGAACCACCTCCAGACTGCTAACATCATTTATTTCAGGTTTGTCGTCGTCCACTCCCTCGGGCTCCACTTTCGGTGACCAAGGTCCACACCTCGACCCGTACCGACAGAGACCTAAACGGAATCTTTTATACCAACTGGGATTGCAATCGAGCCACAAGACCTAAAACACTCCCAACTGCTTACCAGTAGATTGACAGGCGTCTTCTGACGCAACACCTCTGCCACTGATGTCACTGCTGGAGTCTTCACAAATAACAGTTCACTAGCTACCTTCTAATGATTGACTGACACGTCCCTTACCCAGCCTGATGATCTATACCCACGGAATGCTGCACATCACCCTGGTCTCATGTGAAACAATCCAATAACAGAGCCAGAATACGCAACACGGGAATTTTTTACTCATTAAATTTCGATACGCCACCCGAAAGCAAGTCCACTTATCCCCCCCATCCGTGGTTCCCAATGATGACGTCGAATATCACTGAGAATCAATAAGTCAATATATTTTTGTCAGCGTAACAGAACAATGAAGCGCGAGCCTAAGCCGGGGTTTTTCACTCAGTTTTATTTTGCAAGATTTCATTTTTCTTTTGATCGTTATCTGGCTCGAAATTGATTCTTCACCAATTCAAGGCCTTCGAGTAGCGCTCCTTTTATTCTGAATGATACGGGTTATTGATCCTGAAACTAAACTTACCTTTTATATGGATTGCTGTTTCCTCCACATTCATCAACGTTTCCTAGTCCACTTCCAAGCAGTTTGTTCATGTCTCCACTTTTCATGATGCACTCCGTTTACTGAGACCAGGAATATCCGTCATTCCGGGCCATCGTCGTCTTCATAGTGAGCCATTCTCCTCATATTCACTAGAGTTCACGAGTGTACTCCAATTCATTTCTTTCATCTCTTCATGTTCATAACTTATTCCGTTCGTGGAACCCCAATAGGCCTCCGTTATCCACAGCTTGCACTATTTTGGTTTATAACGCATCCTTAGCGCCATATTTTCACGACATATTTCGCATTCCCTCGGGCCACCACCAAACAACCCGGGTTCGAAACCAAACCGTATTTGCCTCGCGAACCATTATAATATCGGTCGATTAAAACTAACTCTAGCTATGTTGCTTTGCCTCTGACGATTTTGACTAGCTTTTTTGAAATTCGTGTATAGGTCTTTGTTTTGAGTAACGTTGTACACCATGATCATGCGCTTGCGCGTGCGTCTCGACCATGGTCGAAAAATATGCCATTATTATTATGATGTGGAATCAGCCCTAGCGAAGTTCGGTGGCCTGACGGGATTGCACTTTAAGAATACAATGGGACGCGGAAACGGACGACTTTGTTTTCGAGCTAAACTTTCCCAAGCTGTCAATAACCCGTCGTGGCATACTATCTGCTGTATCTAGTTTGCTCGACCCGCTCGGTTTCGTCTCACCATGGCTGCCACCCGGAAAGATCTTGCTGCAGCGGCTGTGCCGTAAGAAAGTTGATTGAGGCCAGTCACTGGACCGAGAGGACCGGTTGGACTGGGAAGAATTTTTAAACACCTTGAAGAAATTAGGGGACATAAGAATCCTACGATTTTTGACTACTGGCCATACGGACGCGGACTGGAGAACTACATGCCTTTTCCGATGCATCCGAAGCCGGTTATGGAGCTTTGGTGTACGGACGATGGCTCACAGGAGATAGACAATATACTACGAAGATCCTGTTCGCTAAAGCCCGCGTTGCTCCACTGAAGTCGGTCTCGATCCCACTCCTTGAACTCAGCGCAGCCGTGTTGGCAGTCAGGGCGGTGCAAGCTGTGAAGAGATGTTTTGACCTCTACATTTGGTCGGTTAGCTTTTGGACGGACTCAACGATCGTACTTTACTACATCAAAAACGTCTGGAGCCGGTTTAGTACTTTCGTCGCTAACCGACTCACGATTATCCACGATGAATCGGCCACGAACCAGTGGGATCATGTCACGTCTGGCGATAATCCGGCCGACCTGTGCTCCCGAGGTCTGACCAACTTCAGGCAACTAGACACGTGGACGAGAGGTCCAAACTTCCTGCAAGTGCCTAAACAGAACTGGCCCGCGTTCGAATTAAAACCCCTTACTGAAGTAGAACTGGAGATCGAAGGCGTAGTGATAGCGGCCAACGTCGTCGAAGCGACATCCATTCTATCGCGATTGGTCAGGTTTTCTTCCTGGATAACGACACTTCCTTCGTTAGTTTGGTTAACCAGGTTCAAGAGAAATTTACTAGTCACGAAAGGGCTACGTCTCTCAGGCCGGATACGGGTCGGCCCGATAAGTCCCGATGAGTTACAAGCTGCAGAATACGATATTTTCAGGACGATACAACGCGAAACTTTCGCCCGAGAGCTCGAGAGGGCGGGAGACGTGGGACCAATCAACAAAGAAATGTCATCTCCAAGAGGCGAATTGAAGGGTTTAAACCCAAAACTCATTGATGGACTGCTGCGAGTGGATGATAGGCTGACTAACGCCCACTTGAGCTTTGACACAAAGTATCCTATACTGCTGCCTGCGAGACAACCTGTAGTAGAGCTAATAATCCAACACGTCCACGCCGTGGGGGGACATGCCGGGGAAAGTCACGTGACGAGCGTCATCCGGAAGCGCCTTTGGTTGCTGAGGGGACGAGAGACTATAAAAAGCGCAATCCGACGTTGTGTGCAATGTAGGAGACGCAACGCCACGGTGGGCAAACAACACATGGCCCCACTACCAGAATGCAGGGTGACTACGGGCTGGTGGTCGTTCAGCGACACCATGTTGGACTATTTCGGGCCATTGTGGATCAAGTGCGGGAAGGGATTAGAAAAGCGATATGGATGTATCTTGACGTGCATGAAGTCACGTGCGGTACACCTAGAAGTCGCACATTCGATGACGACCGATTCTTTCCTACGGGCCTTGCAGAGATTTATCAACGGAAGAGGCGTACCGGCCGATATTTACTCAGATAATGGATCGAACTTTGTTGGCGCTCACCGGGACTTGCAGCGTTGGCACAAGAACATAAACAGGGACGAACTGCAGGATCAAACTTTTGCCTATGGCATACGATGGCATTTCATTCCCCCCCCCCGCAGGCCAGCCACCGAGGCGGCGTATGGGAACGCATGATTTGGTCCGCCAGGCGGATATTGCTGTCAGTCATTGAACAGCAGCCGCCCGACGACGAGACGCTGAACACCGTCATGAGTGAGGTAGAAAGAATCCTGAACAACCGCCCCCTGGTTCCAGTAATGAACTCGACCCCACCCATCCGGCGCTCACCCTGAACGACTTATTGACGAGGGTTTCCAAGGGCCGGTAAATCTTCGTGGGAACTACCTCCACGGATGGAAGCAGGCGAACTATCTTGCCAAGGTCTTTTGGAGGCGATGGCTGCGGGAGTACCTACCGGCTCTGCAGACTCGACAGAAGTGGCTGGCCAAAACAAGACCATTCAGGGTTGGGAATGTGGTGATGATCGCAGACGAACGCGTGCATTTCAGCACCTGGTCCGTGGGAGTAGTTATGGAAACCATCGAAAGCACTGACGGAATGATAAGAACGGTGAAGGGGAAGACAGCTAACGGAGTGCTCATTCGTGACATACGCAGTATTAACCTACTCGAGAGCGAGGGCGGAGGAGCTGATAACCCCGAGGTTCAGTAGACCTTTTCACACTAGTTATCGAGATGGATAAAACAACACCATATATACCACACGGTCTCCGTCGAACACGTTACAGTGCTCGCAGTCTTTCGTTGACATTACAGAAGGTTCTTTCCGATATGTGGTGATGACTGCGATCCCATTGTACATCCCGACACATACACACATGCACGACGCACTCTACATCCCGTAACCCCATCAAACATGTGACAGTGTTCGTCGTTTGCTTTTGTTGACGTTACCGAATGCCCCTTGCATATGTAGAATTAGCGGAGCTTGGGTCGCACACACATACTACATTTTACTCGCTTTCTTGCCACACGGTCTTTTGTTGACATTGCGGAAAGTCCTCCTTTGATGTGTAGTCATACACGTGATTTCATTGTACACCCCGACACACACACATACACACACACACTCAATCAAGCACATACATCCAGGACAGGACGGTCCTTTACAAGGACAGCATCTATGCGGCCCCTGCATGCCCGCCATCGGTCATTTGGTCTTGTGGAAGATGTAGACTAGCCTCACGTCTATGTAGCCAATGGGTTAGGTGCGACCATGAGTAGAACGTTGACGACGAGCATAAGGCGCGCGCACTGACAGCAGGGCCTAGGCAGGTAGAAAGAATCAGTACCTTTATACCAAACCTTTGACTCTGCTAAGGATCCAGGAGGATTTTGGTGGGCGGTGTAACAGACGGTCTTGGAAAATCCTCCTCTAACCCTCGTGATTCAGTGTTTTTCCTAACATCACTCATTTGCCTACACCATTGACTTGTCTTTACTAACTGGTTGTCTTTCTGGACCAATTGTTGTTTGATCGCGCCCAGAGCGCTACTTTGGCACATCCTTGTTCAGGACCTGCCTGACGCACGTGCTGTTTGCTCACACGCTGCTATTCGGTTTCTTGTTGTTGAGTCCTTTTGATCCCATTATTGGGGTTTGTATATTTTTTATGTCATTGTCCATGTAATAATCTAGTATCGTAGAATATCTCAGATAATCGTCTTTTGATTTAGGGATCCGTTGTGAATTTGGCTACGCATTGCTTAAACGTTCGTTACGCACCGTATTCCAATCGCGGACCTACACGGGAAACACACGGCTCTTTGAGGAATGATACATACACTTGTGCAAAAGACCAACTTATCACTCCGTAAATACCCCAGCTTGAGGCACATGTCTTTTCCGGGTTGGCTTTGGTTTTCAGGTTGGATGCCACGGCTACCTTAAGACCTTTCTAGCAACCCGAAGTGCAAATGGGTGTTCCGTGTGAGTTGTGGTATGTGCCATTCTCCACCCCCCCCCCGCACTTGTGTGCACAACGTTTACGTTTGCTAATAAGTTGCAAAGTCTCCAACCTATACACCACTGCGTTCTGCTCATCTAGCAAATCCTGGCGATTGTTATCTGATCGGATCCTTCTTCAGATTTCAAGATCATTCTTGTGAATGAGTCAAGGTTGCTGGAAAACGGATGGCTGATGGTTTGAAGTCATGGAGTCTTGAGGCAATACACTGGTACGAGGCTAAAGCCCAAATGCTCCCGGATCTTGTGATTGTCTTGTTACCTGAGCCTCCACAGTGAGCTGAAAGGTAGTTCACTGGATAAAGGCGCAAAGGGTAAAAGGGCAATGGTTCAAAATACAACGGAGTGCTCATTCGTGACATACGCAGTAATAACCTACTCGAGAGCGAAGGCGGAGTAGCTGATAACGCTGAGGCCCAGTAGACTGTTTCGCGCTAGTCATCGAGGTGGGTAAAGAAACACCATATATAGAAGCAACCCCGACACAGTGACGCATCGAACCATCGTGCACCCCGACGCACACTCACCTACATTGTACTCGTTATACCACATGGTCTCCGTCAAACCCGTTACAGTACTCACAGTCTTTCGTTGACATTACGGGAGGTTTTTCCGATGTGTGGTGATAAATGCGATCCCAGCCGAAAAGTCAACCTTAGACCAATGCACACGCCATTTCACGCGATACCACGGCACAACCAAATTGCAGATCCTGTGACGCTAGCCACGTACTACCAACCCCAACGGGGGTGGCCAAAGCTTTGGCCTTCGTCGATAGTGGATCCGACACTACTCTGGTGTAAGAGCGGTTTGCCGACGTTGGCTGTGTGTACGGTGTGTAACACAATTTTGTGCATTGCGTAGCCAAATTCACAACGGATCCCGAAATCAAAAGGCGATTATCCGCGATATTCTGCGATACTAGATTATTGAATGAACAATGATATACAGTGAAGCCGGTAATAAATATAATGCGCTTCAGGAAAACATATCGTCCTTAGAGAAACAGTTACGATCCATGGACGATGCACTGACCATGCTGCTGCCACTAGCATATATTGTTGATCCTTTAAAACATCCAAACACTGAAAGTCTCCTATCAGCCGGCCACTTCCTGGACTCTGTTGCATCTGAAGTCCATAGACGGATAAAAAATTCTAAAAATGCCGTTGTTTTTAATGTTCCAGATCGTTTGCCCCTTTCCTCGGTCAAACAGTCATTGCTCATGGCATGTGATGTGTCACACCACGAGTGCTACTGCAAAAGACTCAGAAAACGGTCACATCGAAACATGTGCCCGCTACTGTTTCAATTTCTAGAAGAGAGCACTGCCGTGGAATTCGTCAGAAAGAGAGAGTCCATCGCAAAATCCACATCATCTAAAAATATAAAAATTGCTCCAGACAAAACCCCTCTGCAGAGGGAGGTCCTTAGATCGAATACCAGAATCCAAGTACTCCCACCACCGTCTGACCCAGTGCCACAAAGCTCCCCTGAGAAACTTCCCACCGTAAACAACTCGTTACCACTCCCGCTAACCAGTGCACCAGCTCAAAATGTGGACCTAGATTCGTCCCGTTCACCTCCAACACCTCAACGTCCCCCAAAAAGGCTCCATGTTGCACTCCAGTCTCCCCCACTGTCTACCCACAGCCGAGCAATACGACCCCCTCTCTCTGCAAGCAGCCATCCACGCTCTGATCTGTCTGCCAAACGAGCAAATAAACCACCAGCTTCAAACACGCCACCCCGCACCAACCAGCCAACTGCAACGTTGTCTCCCAGCGCTTCGGCCACAACGTCACCCTCGTCACCTGTTGCTCCCAGAGGCCAAAACCTCGTCTGCACTGACATTGTCACGCTCCCATCTTTAATCGACAGTCGACATAGGACCTCTCGCGCTCCAGCTAACCGGCCTAATACCCATTCACGACCCCCACCTCGGCCATACACACGAAATCTCGTCGCTCACCCTAGCGCTAGTCCACCAGCGCATTTATTTGGTCCCCCGGAGATCCGCGTACCCCACTGCTACATCCCACACCCACAAACCCAGACCCCGCCGTCTTCACGTCCACAGATGCAGTACCATATCACAAATTTTCCACTTAATGTACCACCTCCAAACTCGAACCATGCAGGACGAATTACCAGCATCGTTGCCAACCGGTACCACAACATGTGGCCCGCGCCCGACTATCTTCCGCCTCATGGTGTGCCCCATCTTAACCCTCCGCAGCTTCAACATCCTCTGCTCCCCTACCACCCAACATCGCCGTATTCTACTCCGACACCACTGCACGCTATGCCAACTGACCCTTCACACCAAGGCCCCTTTCATCAACAGCCCTTTCGCTACTACTCCACCCCCTCACACTCTTTCCATGGAGCCTTGTGAGATGCCTCCCACCTCAACAAACTCCATCCGAAACATCATACCTGTTCCATTAAAATCCCACTTACCCTGCCTTTCGTCCTTCTCCTCACAAGGCCTCCATCAAAACCATGGCTGCCCTTCCTCTACTGCTCCCCGCCCCCTTGCTGACCCCCTGGCATTCTTACAAACTCTCCCCCGATTCATACCTGTTTTGCCTCAAAGGTCCCACCTAGAGTCACCATACTCCCCTCCAGATCTATTAGCCCGCGTTACAATAACACCTCAGCATCCAGTGTTAATCTCTGCTGAAAATCATGAGTGTTTGGCCCAATGTACAATGTGCGGCGATAAGGATAGAGCTGTCCAAAAGGAAGTAGCAACTCACATCCTGTCTTCCTGCATGGGTGGCCCGCCCATCGATCACCGCCCTGCAACGCACACCCTGGCTACCAAATCCACTGACGCTTCAAAGCCTCCTACAGAAATGCTTACCATAGCACTATTCAACTCCCGTTCCATCTTAAACAAGCTTTCCGCTATAAAAAGACTGGCCGTCGTCCACAACTTCGACATAATCCTGATTACTGAGACTTGGCTCACCGAGAACATACCTTCTGACCAAATATCACTGATCGGTTGTCAAACCTTCAGGACTCAACGAATCTACCGCCGCGGTGGAGGTTGCGTGGGGTATGTCAAGAGCAGCCTATCTGCCACCCTACTGGAAAATACCGTGCTCGCAAATGTTGAAGATTCTATATGGTTTACAATTTCTTTATCCCAGATGAACATAGTTGTCGGTTGTATATATCGACCCCCCAGAAATGACACTTCCACATTTAATCCCATCATTGATGCATTTAATTACATCGCTGACCTGCCATTTGGAGGTAAATTTATAGCTGGCGACTTCAATGCCCGGGCGTAAACTGGTCCTCCTTTTCTGCCCCCTACAAGTATTTGCAATTTGCCTCATGCATTCGCCTGGGCCAGTGGGCCCAACATGTAAAACAACCTACCAGAAAGAATAACATCCTTGATCTGATATTTACCCTGGGTCTCACGAACGTCTCTGCCTCCGTACTAAACGACTACACAGGCAGCGACCATAAAATCGTCAGTTGCAGATTTCAAGTCAAGCCACGTACTGTTAGCCTACCATGTAACGGTCCCTCCTTCCGTCACTTTAAATGGGACCATATTCCCTCCCAAATTCGCTTCAGAAACTGGGACGAGTTCTTCCTAACAGCGAATCCCCAGTTCGCCGCTGACCTCCTCTACTCAAATTTACACTCATGCATCGAAAACATATCACGCCCCTACAATCCATCCAGACCAGCAGGTTACCATATAGCCAGGCTAAAGCAGAAATCCGACGAGCTTCGACGGCAGTACCAACGAAATAGAGACTTTTCTACAGTCTTCAGACTGGAACGCCTCTATCACGAAATCCACCGCAAGGCCCGTGACCTACAACTAAAGCAAGAAACCAAAGCGTTACGCCACCCAAACAAAGCTCAAGAGCTAGCCCGGCTACACAGGGATCGTGCCCCACAATCAACTCGATGCATAAAACAGATCATCCATTTGGATAACCTCATAACCTCACCTCGAAAGATAGCTGACACGTTTAATACTTTCTTCACAACCACCGTGTCTCTCAGTCCATCGTGTACCCAGTTTGTCACCCCGTCTGTCACAAACTCCTCACTAAGTTCTATCACGGTTACCACTACGGATATAAATAGATACATTCACACCTTCAAACCGACCTACTACCCCGGTCCTGACGGCCTACCGTCAGCAATATTCGCTCTAGGCGGCCCGGATATTCCCCTACTACTACTAAACATATACAATTTATCTCTGCAAACCGGGACTTTCCCCAGCCAATGGAAGGAATCCATTATTATCCCCAGGCACAAGAAAGGCGCAGTGCATGACATTGCCAATTACCGCCCGATTAATCATACGCCAATGATCTCGAGGCTGCTAGAAAAAGTCGTAAAACACTACATGACCGACTACCTTTCTGCACATAAGCTCATCAGCCCAAGACAGCACGGATTTCTCAAATCACGGTCGTGTTCAACCTGCCAATTTGACTTTCTAAATTTGGTAACAACAGCTGCCGACAAAGACAGAGCACTCGTCATCATCTATCTTGATATGACAAAAGCCTTCGACAGAGTGCCACATCTGCAGTTACTCAACAAGATCAGGGGATACGGTATTGAAAACCCCCTACTCAATTGGTTTAAATCCTATCTACAAGACCGTCACCAAGTTACCTGCATCAACGGTCAGATATCAGACCCCCACCCAGTAAACAGCGGGGTTATCCAAGGTAGTGTTCTAGGACCACTGCTGTTCTTACTATATATAAACGATATTTGCAATGTCATCACTTATGGCGAAATTTTCTTGTTCGCCGATGATATGAATATAGTCTATGAATTCGAACGAGGAGACCTACCTGCAGCAATGAATAACATCATGGTCGACGTACAGTCCTTATCCTCCTGGTGTGATCGCTGGAAAATGGAATTTTCAGTTAACAAAAGCAGTTATCTCTCGCTAAACTGCAATATCCCTTATGATACGCTTAAGATTGGCGGTGTCTCACTCCCATATTCCCCAACAATTAGAGACCTTGGACTGCAATATTCTTACACTTTCAATTTCTCTGAACACACTTCCCACATAACTGCACGGGCAAATAAGTCCCTTGGCTTGTTGCAGAGAAATTTTCTTCTCACGAACAGTAAGTTAGAGATATACAAAACTCATATTCGCCCAACCCTAGAGTACTGTACACTTGTGTTCTCAAATATGCATAAACGTGACATTATGGACATTGAGAATGTACAGCGTCGATTTACCAAAAAATTGTTTGGGCCTTCTACGACCCTGACCTACAGACAGCGGTGTACACTCCTGCGGCTTGATCCCCTATGGCTTAGAAAAATAAAACTCAACCTCGCATTTTTGTTTACTTTGCTCCACAAACAAGCTGTATCCTCCAGCCAAGTTCAGTTCAGTATAAACTCGACACATCAGCTGCGTAATAGGGAACACCGTATAACGATCCCTACTTCTCGGAAATCCTTAAGGCAAAACTTCTTCCTCCTGAAATATGCAACTCTGTGGAATAAACTCCCAGCTGATGTACGTTCCGTAGATTCCCTAAATATGTTTAAGTCTAGACTACACGTAGCTCTGGACATCCAAAAACTG
Organism: Fasciola hepatica; assembly: GCA_948099385.1. Classification (NCBI taxonomy): domain Eukaryota; kingdom Metazoa; phylum Platyhelminthes; class Trematoda; order Plagiorchiida; family Fasciolidae; genus Fasciola; species Fasciola hepatica. Next base: position 8,963,810 of record CANUEZ040000027.1, on the reverse strand, counting down.
ATAGCTCTTACGAATCCTTATATGTCTTTTGACAGAGCTTATGAGGAAAGCGTTGGATACTAACCCGAACCCTTGATAATCTAGGATGTGCCACACCATACGACGTAATTGCCATCACCTAAGCGTTAACCTACCAGTTTACAATGCCTAAACATAAAAACTCTCACGACTGAGGCCAGTGCTTCAGAAGTCGTATTTGAATTTATGAAATACCACTGGAAGCAAGAAAGATAGTCTTTGAACATTTCCTGTGCTGATTATTATTAGGTTTTTGCCTCTGTCTCTAGCCCAAGACGCAGCACCTGTCACACTCCTCAATCTCCACCCAGTAGTCACCATAAGACATTCACAGCTCAAATTCTGTCCCTATCACAGAACTCTAGCATCCTCCACGATAGGCCTATACTACACTTGATACTTAGCCAGCAAAACTACTAACCATCTGTGGATCGTACCGACGAATCACGTTGTCAGTGCTGCAAGTTGTACCCCATCTTTGTGCAGACTGGCGTTTTGTTGAACATAAACCCCATCGAATAATCACAGGCTGTGGTTGACCCTACCTCCCTCTGCATTTTTTGTCCCATGTAAACGGCCTGGGTGTTCTGACTTCACGGATAAGGCGAGTGTTAGCGCGGCACTTCTACAAACTTTCCTGGCCGTGATGGTCTCCCTGCACAGAGTTGACCACCAATAAGACATAAACACCAAAAAGTAAGAGATTGGCACAAAAAAGTGAGAGAAAAAATATACCCCACTGTTTTGTCTTCCAGGCACACCAGCCCTGTCACATGTGATCCATGTCTCTGGGTTGTAGTGTCGCTACGGATTGACTGGTGTGGTTGACCTATTCCCAACGCGGCTTGTTACATGTGGTCCATGTTTCGGCCGGGGCGTGGGAGCTGTGGTCGCCCACCAAAAGCAGCTCCGCCTTCTCTGACAGCCAGATACCTGACTGTGATAAAACCATTAAAAAAAGAATAATAAGAACTTCTCAAAAAGTGTGGATCATTCTTGGAGCGCCACGTGCTGGATGCCAGTAGTTGTGTATCATGCTATCTCCCTACCTGAAGCTGGCCCTTGTGCCGCTTATCATGAGCACCAAATGTAGACCGTTAGAGTTTGCTTCCCTGACGAAAATTCGGACCCACCTCTCACGGTTCCCCAAACCAGTCCTCACATCGGTGCAGTCCTGCTTTGCAGCACGATAACAGCGAAAAAGATACCACAGTAACCATGCAATCATATCCGAATCAGATTTCCTTGCTCACATTGGAGCTTAATCTCAGTACGATTGCACTATCGAGGAAGAGCATAGATGAACTCGCGTCAATGTTCCAAGACAAGTGACCAATTACCTCCAATGTATCACTACTGTCACCCCAATAGTTCCTTCTACTTTGACTCCTCAGTATAGAATAACCACTATACTGAAAGAGACAGTAACAGCATAGAGCCACGCAAACAGTACGTTAGTCCCACTCGCTCAGTCTGTCACTTCAAACCTATCCTGTCGCATCGTTGCCTAACCACGTTCTGCGTAAGCAAACGGTATCGAGGGTTATCATTACTAACCAATCATAACCGTGAAGCCCTAGGTATTTTATTAGTATCCCAGCGATGCCATGCTCACGGGCAAATCACAAATCCTTTTAAACGCATACAGTTACCAAGCCGGTGTACGCAACTTCGTCGGCCTGCAGCAGTATAGCTCAAATCCACTGCGAGTCTATTTTACCCATGCCCTACTCACATAGACCTAACCAATCCATTGTTTATTGTCTTCATATATTATCATAACCCACAGCTGGAACCACGTCCAGACTGAAATCTCCCTTTATTTCAGGTTCGTTGTCTCTCACCATCTCAGCCGCCAAATTGGCTAACCAAGGATGCCGCTTTGACTCGCACGGATAGAGACTCAAGTGGAACCTACCATAGCAACTGAGACTGAAATCAAACCACACAACAGGAGATACCCCTAATTGCTTATCAGATCGTTCAGCGTTTTCTAACGCAACGAACCCGAATTCCAGTTCACGCGCATGCCGATAATATACAGCCACACTCGGCTGATCGACCGACACATACCGTGCCCTGCCAGAAGAAACTTACGCATTCAAAGCCGTACATTGCCAGAAATGACGCTGAATAACACTGAAGGCAAATGCATCAAAACATACATATATTTGTCAGTGAAACAGCATAATAACGCTGAAGTCCATGCGGAGATTTTCCCACTTTATTATCCGTTACCACAGATTATCCTTCCTCCGAACCGTAGCCGGCTGGAAATTGACTCTCCACTTCTCGAGAACCTTCCAGTTGCGCCTTCTTATTTCTGAATAGTACATGTTATTGGCCATGAATCTAAACTTACCTTTTTATGGACTGCTGTTTCTCCCACATCCACCAGTTCACTTTCACGAAATTGGCCTCATGTCCCCTTGATTCAAAGCTCATTCCGTTTCTCAAACTCCGGTAAATCCGTCATTCAGGGTCTGCATTGTCTTCATGGATCGCTATCCTCTTCGCATGCGTCGATTTCCCCCCCTCTTCTTTTTGTTAAAAATTTACTCCATCTGCAGAACCTTAGTTGGCCTCCGGTTTCCTTGGTTTGCATCATTCTTGTTCATAATGCCTCCTTAGCACTGCGTTAACGATTTCTTCGACATCTCCACCGCGCACCACTGCCTAGCCCGGATTTGAAACTGGTTTAAAACTGCCGCGCAAACCATTATCAGAAAGATCCATTCAAACTGTTGCTGTCTATGTTTTTCCATTTCTGATACTCTCGACTTTCATACTTAGAATTTTGTGAATAATTCACCATACTGAGTAACATGTTACACCATGATCATGCATTAGCGCGTGCCTCTCGACCATGGCCGAGAAATATACCAATATTAATAAGATAGGGGACCCCACGCCGGTCGCCGACCGCAAAACACCATCGATCGATTTGCCAAGAGTAGAACTAACAGTTTTCGACGGGCGATCAGAACACTACTGCAAGTTCGTCAAGCAGTTCGAGACGTTCGTCGAAAATAAGGTAACCGACCCCGGATAAAGGCTTCTCTACCCTACTCACTACTGTCGAGGCCGAGCAGGGGAAGCTATCGACGGGTGTACCATGCTCGACCCGGAACAAGGCCACACAAGAGCAAGGAAGATTCTAAGGGACTTGTTTGGCCAACCATTCAAATTAGCCCGTAACTCAATGGAGGGCGTGATGGTAGAGGCAAAGAGGACCAAGGGCGACGTCTACTCAATAGCTGACCCGGTGATTAAGATGCAGAACTGCTCAATCGCCCTCGACCATTTAGGTTATAGGGCTGACCTAGAAGTCATGCACACTCTGGAAAACATAGTCCGTCACCTCTCTCCCGAACTACAGGGTCGGTGGGCGGAAGAAGCGGAACGGATAAGCCGAAGCGACAGGGAGGCTAACTTTGAAGACCTGACCGAATACTCGGACAGGCAAACCAAGATAGCCGACAGCAGATTTGGCCGACTTATCCGGGACAGCAACCAAGCGAACAAGTCTAGTACTAGCCAGGTTCAAATCACTGCTCGGGAACAGCCGAAAAGTCAACCTTAGACCAATGCACACGCCATTTCACGCGATACCACGGCACAACCAAATTGCAGATCCTGTGACGCTAGCCACGTACTACCAACCCCAACGGGGGTGGCCAAAGCTTTGGCCTTCGTCGATAGTGGATCCGACACTACTCTGGTGTAAGAGCGGTTTGCCGACGTTGGCTGTGTGTACGGTGTGTAACACAATTTTGTGCATTGCGTAGCCAAATTCACAACGGATCCCGAAATCAAAAGGCGATTATCCGCGATATTCTGCGATACTAGATTATTGAATGAACAATGATACCAAAAAGATACAAAACCTCAATAATGAGATCACAAGGACTCAACAAACGAGAAGCCGAATTGCAGTGTGCGAGCAAGGAGCATGTGCGCCACGCAGGTCCAGAATAATGATGTGACAGAGCGGCGTTCTGGGCGCGAACGAACAACAATTGGTCTATAAAAACAAACAGTTCGGAAAGACACTTCAATAGTGTAAGCGAGTGAGTGATGTTAGGAAAAACATTGAATCGCAAAGGTTTTGGGGAGGTTTTCCACGATTGGTCTAACAACTACCTTGGATCCTCCGATGGTGTGGAATCAGCTCTAGTGCAGTTCAGAGGCCTGACGAAATTGCTGGAAGAAGGCGGCTTTCATCTAACGGAATGTATTTCGATGCTCCAGAAAAGCTCGAGTTCATTACGTGCCGCGGAAAGGCCGAAAAATTTAGAGGTTTGGACGGCTGTCCTTTCCCTACCGAAGGCACTTTAGGATACAATGGGACGCGGAAACGGACGACTTTTTTTCGAGCCAAACGTTCCCGAGCTGTCTCTAACCCGTCGAGGCATACTATCTGCTGTCTCTAGTCTGTTCTATCCACTCAGTTTCGTCATTTGCTGGCTGCTACCCGGAAAGATCTTGCTGCAGTGGCTCTGCAGTAAGAAGGTCGACTGGGTCCAGCCACTGGACCGAGAAGACCGACTGGACTGTGAAGAATTTCTGAACACCTCAAGGAAACTAGGGTACGAGCGGATTTCAGTATGTTTGCCCCCTGGTTATGGAACGCGGAAGTGAGAACTACGTGCCCTTTCTGACGCATCCGAAGTCGGTCACGGAGCCGTGGCATACGGACGACGGTGCACAGCAGATGGACAACATATTACGAGGATCCTTTTGGCCAAAGCCCGAGTTGCCCCACTGAAGTCGGTTTCGAGCTCGCGCCTTGAACTCAGCGTAGCCGAGTTGTCAGTCAGGGTGATACAAGCGATGAAGAGATGCTTTGACTTCTACATTTGGTCGGCTAGTTTTTGGGCCGACTCGAGGATAGTACTGCACTAATTTAACAACGCCAGGAACCGGGTTAGTACTTTCTTTTCTAACCAACTCATGATCATCCACGACAAGTCGGCCATGAACCTGTAGAAGCATGTCAGGTCTGGCAATAACCCAGCCGATATGTGCTTCCGGGGTACGATCAACTTCCGGCAACTCGGCATGCATACGAGAGGACCGAAATTCCTGCAAATGCCTAAACAGGACTGGCCCACGTACGAACTAAGCCACCTTCTGGAATTGGAACTGGAGATCTAATGCGTGGTGATGACGGCCATAATCGTCAAAGGAACATTGATTTGGTCACGATTTGTCAGATTTTCTTTTTGAATGAAGACACTTCGTGCAATAGTTTAGTTGGACAGGTTCAGGGAACATTTTCTAGTCATGAAATGGATCCGCCCCTGAGGCAGGATAAGAGTGGGTCAGATAAGTCCCGATGAACTACGAGCAGCAGAACACGGTATGGTTGCTGAGGGGAAGGGCCGCTGTAAAACACGTAATCCGACGTTGTGTACATTGTAGGAGACGCGATGCCGTAGCGGGCAAACAACGAATGGCCCCGCTACCACAATGCAGGGTGACTGCGGGCTGATGGCCGTTCAGCGACACCAGGTTGGACTATTTGGGGCCCTTGTGGATCAAGTGTCGAAAGAGGTTGAAAAAAAGATACGGGTGCATCATGACGTGCATGGAGCCACTCGTGGTACACTTAGAAGTTGCGCATTCGATGACAACCAACTCTGTCCTGCGGGCCTTGCAGAGATTTATCAACCGAAGAGGCGTACCGGCAAATATATACTCCGACAACGGGTCGGACTTTGTGGGCGCTCGCCAGAAACTGCAGCGTGGGCAAAAAAGCATGAAAAGGGACGAAATGCAGAATCAAACTGTGGCCTATGGCATACGGTGGGACCTAAATCCCCCACAGGCCAGTCATCGCGATGGCGTATGGGAACGCATGATTCGGTCCGCCAGGCGGATATTGCTGTCAATCATTGAGCAACAGCCTCCCGACTACGAGACGCTGAACATCGTCACGACTGAGGTCGAGAGAACTCTAAGCAACCGCCTGCTGGTTGTAGTAATCAACGGCGACCTCACCACCTGGCTCTAACCCCGAACGACTTATTGACGTTAAGGCCAAACGAAGGTTTCCAAGGGCCGGTAAACCCTCGTGGGAGCCACCTCCACGGATGGAAGCAGGCGAACTATCTTGCCAAGGTTTTTTGGAAGCGATGGCTTCGGATGTACCAACCGGCTCTGGAAGCTCGACAGAAGTGGCTGATCAAAACAAGACCACTCAAGGTCAAGGATGTACTAATGATCGCAGACGAACGCGCACATTTCAACACCTGGCATTTGGGCGTGGTTATGGGAGCCATCAAAAGATCTGACGAAATGATAAGAACTGTGAAGTTGAAGGCTGCCAACGGAACGCTAAACCGTGACGCGCGCAGTACCAGCTTCCTTGAGAATGAAGACGGGGAAGCCGATAAAACTGAAACCCAGTAGACTATTCCTCGTTCGTCTTCGAGGTGGTTAAAGCGCTCCCCCATCTGTGGGGCGTTTACGACGTACTGACGTATTGAACTGTCATACACCCTGATACAAACACACTTAGATGATGCACGTTCACACTTCATGACCTCCGTCAAACAAGTTGCAGGGCTGATTGTTTTTCGTTGGTCACTGACATTATGGAAGATATCTCCCTAAAATGATGGTCGCTACTATTTGCCCATGTACCAGAGTGCCACCTCATTCATGACACCCACAGGCACACTCACGCAGGCACACGCGGCCGAGGCGCTGCAGCTCTCCCGAGGACAGTACTTGTTTCCTATTCAAGCCCGCCATCGATCATCGGTTTTCATGGACGACGCAGAGTAACCCCGCGTCGTTGTGGCAACTGGACCAAGGTCGATCGTGAGTAGAGCGTTGGCGACGAGGTATTAGGTGTTCGCACTGGCAGCAGGGTCCAGGTAGGTAGGAAGAATCAGTGCCCGTATTCCAAACCTTTGACTCTGCTAAGATTCGGGAGGATTCGGTGGTCGGTGTAACGAGCAGCCGCGGAAAATCCCCCCAAAAACATTGCAGTTCCACGTTTTCTCAGCACCAATCACATATATGCAATATTGACTTGTTTTATGCACTGTATGTTTTCACGGACCAACGTTTGTTTGTTCGCGTCAAGCGCATTGCCCTGTCATATCGCTGTTCAGGACCAGCGTGACGTACGTGCTCCTTTCTTGCACTCCGCAATTTGGTCCTTGTTTCTGAGCCATTGTGATCGAATAATTGAGGTTTGTACCTGTTTGGTATCATTGTTCATTCAATAATCTAGTATCGTAGAATTTCACGGATAATCGCCTTTTGATTTCGGGATCCGTTGTGAATTTTCGTATGCATTGCTCAAACGTGTGTTACAATCCACAGTCCAGTGAAGCATGCGCCCGGAGATGCCGATGGTCCGGAGGAGGATAAATTTTATCAAAAGGCTTAATGAAGTCCACAAGGATGACGTCCGTGACATATCAGCCTTGGCTTTTGACGAAATTTCACGAGCAGTCAGTAGGTTTGACAGACGTGAACTTTTTCTCCGAAAGCCGTGCTGCTCTGCTCATGGCAGTAGATAGCGCTCCAGATGTTCACTTACGCGAGTCCCACCAGCCTCTCCATGACTTTTCCCTTCACGGAAGTGAGGCTGACTGGGTGGTAGCTGGCCGAGGTGGATTTTGTCCCGCCCTCGTGCAGCGGGACAACTACTGTATCTTCACTCCAGAGGTGGGCTTTCAGAGGCCAACAGCAAATTGAGCAACCGGGTCAGTGGTGTAGTTAGATGGTCTGCCAACTCCTTCAGCATCAACAGATGTAAGTCATCCGATCCCGGTGACTCATGGGTTTAGATGGATTTGAGAGTGTTATTCATATCCTGTCCCCCAAAGTCATGCGTAATAAACTGCTACGAGCCATTAACCGCCGGGGTTGGCGCAACTTCTTTCACAAGATACACTGACAGACAGTGCTTGTCTAATGTCTCAGCCTTTCCACCATCCGTTGCACCCATTTCGTCGTTGTTCATCAGAGCCTGGATACATACGTTCGCTCGACATGCACAGTTCTGGAGCCCAAAATAGATGCGCTGTCTGTGGAGATCAGGGATAGTACCGGAATATAGTCACCCTCAGGCCAAACCATCATTTTAGTCTCCCCCAGCGGTGAAAGTCGATTTCTAGTACCACGGCGAATGCGCACAGCGGTGGGGTGTATGGGTACGCTGGGCTGGATAAAGTCGAACACTGATTTCGGAATAATGGACTCACAGCTCCCGGTATCCACAATCAACTGATGTCCCAAGCCGCATTGGAATTGGACTAGTCGGTACAGGTGTTGGTTCGGTTAGCTCGAAATTTCCAGCGTGTATACAGGACTATCATCAGTTTTCGGATATTCAGGGGTTGCACTCGTAACATTGCACAGGGACTGACGACATACCTTGAGAATTTGGCCAAGCTTTCTGCAAGAATGGCTTACCGCATTATGGAAGTGGCAGGTGGAATGTAGGTAAAATTTGCGGCACGAGAAGCAACGGTTCGGCTGTGCTGGTTTGCATTCAGGAATCATTTTTAGCAGGCTTCGGTTGAGGTATCTTCTTTGTAGAGACCTGTTTATGGGGAAAAACGTGTTAGAAGTGCACCTCGGAATGCACTTCTGTCGCATCGGCTGCGTCATCGAATTGTTCCCAGGTTGTCTGAGCCTCAGAGAACGCAAGGCCGGGCTTTAGGAATAGCTTCTTTTGCAGCTCCGGGTGATTTATGCCGGCAATGAGGAGGTCACGCAACTGGGTCTCCAGCTGATCACCAAAATTAAAGCTAGCCGCCTGGGTCTGAAGTTTTAGGATGAATTCGCGGAACTTCATATTGGGACCATGAACCAGCAAATGAAACTTGTCACTTTCGGTAGCCTGGAAATTAATTAGAACTACTTGGCCTAGCAGTAGAGCTTTCATCTCGTCGAACGGACCTGCAGCAGTGACTCTCGGATATGCAATGTTTTTGATCAGCGGGTACAATGAACGGCGGCCAGCGGTCAAGAAGTGTGCAATCTGGTTCTCCTTATTCACATTCCTTCGCATGATACACAATAACTCGCAAGGTTCAATCCAGTCTTCAGTTTCAGATGCACAATCATGCAGGTTCAGCTGTTGAATACTGGAAAGCTCCATGACGCCATGCCAGTTGTAATAGTCGTAATGAGCCCAGTTGATGGCCCGTATCAAGATTGCTCCACACCCAGAACCACGCGAACGGGAGTAGCAAGAAGACCAAGTTCGCGAAATAGCACGTTAACCGTATTTCAGAGTGAGTTCGTATAAATGTGCTTATTCAGAGAATATAATTGGTGGACTCCAGGATGGCCATTTAAGGGAGCTTTCTCGGTATTGTCCGCGGCGGTCATCATCGGTTTAGGCCCGTCCCTATACATGGTCACGAAGCTCTACCTGGCCCTATCACGTGACAGCTGCTGAATCACCACACGGACTTCCCATCGACTCCGAATACGGTGTAACCAGGGAGGGGTGCCTCGGTTTCTAGGACATTATCACTCAGCCATATCTCCGTCAGTGCTATCATAGCAGGTGAGCTGGACTGCAGCAACGTTCCAGGTCACCTCTCCTGTTCAGCAGACAGCGGACGTTAGACAACTAGTTTACAGCGCTGTCTCTGCCTGCTACCACCTCCGTTTGTCCGTGGCTTCCTAGCTTGGGGGGACCGACAGGAACACTAGCGTCTGTGGCCTCCATCGGAAGTGTGGAAGCCATTTCTACACCCGGAAATCCCCGATATTTAAGTCGGTTTCTCCTTGTTCTATACGTTCACGCGTTTTAATCAACACATTTGTTTATTTCTCACGGTCCGCAGGTTCCGGACCTCGGTGCGGTAGAACTTGTTCGCCCTTCAGTCGGTAGGATCTTAACGCGGAAGTCGCGGCTTCCTCAGAGTCTAACACTACTTCCAGCGGATGAAGGCTTTCAGCTTCGCTGATTTTTCCAATTTGGAAGGTTGATTTCACTCGCAACTTCTCCACCGTCTCCTCCTCTCAAGGGACGAAACGTTTTGTTGGTACAATCTGGAGACTCGCGATAATGTGGTCCGGAGGTGCCTGCGCCGTGGTTTCCTTTGCCTCAGGCAAGTCCACTACTAGGAAACAGTGCTTCCTCGGTGGTGGTGCTCTTCGTGGACAATCCACTGTTGTTACCCAGCCCTGTCTACTTTCATCCACTGCGGAGCTCCGTTGGCTGTGTATTGTACCTATGACACTATCCCGTGTTTATGGGGCCACATCCGTGTCAGCTGGGCCCGCGTCTTGGTGCGCAGGCTTAGGTAGCTTCTGGCTTTGTTAACCTTTTGTTCCGGTTGGCTCAGCGACAGATATTGATGCCACCTCTGCTTATGTCGCACAGTAAGGAATAGTTACCTCGGCTGAATTTTCCCCTTCTAACGACGATGAAGACGATGAGAGTGATGACATTGGCGAAGAAAAATACGATGATGGCGCCGTTGATTCTACTGCTATTGATAGTGCTGAACTGATTGATGGTGTTGCTGCTGCTGCTGATGACGAAAACGATGATGCTACCCTATCTGTGACAGGAAGCGCCATATTTGCTGACTGCTCTGTCGACCACATGGGTGTTGATAGCTCGGTAATTTTGGTGCACAGCACTTTGAGAAACTTCACGCGGCATTTGTTCAGGGCTTCATAAAGGCCAGCATTAATTTCGGAACATTCATGATGGGCTCAACCATAACAGTCATCGCACTGAAGAGATCTGTCGTGTGAGCGAAAAACTTTGTCACAAACTGGGCACGTGGACGCAACATCTTGGCTCTTTTTTGGGTCATAATGGTCAAATTATAGTCCACAGAATAACACAACCACAGAAAATACAATTCCAAGTAACACGTCGAGAGAATTGCCGGTTTAGCGCGGCTCAGCCTTCAAATCGAAACACAGGACTAGGGGTCGCCAGTGGCAGTCCAGTGCCTTACACATATGGGCCCCGTACCTCACGGTGCTCCGACCTCAGTCTTCATTCTTCCTGACAGAAGAAAAAGGGAAACGTCCCGTGTAAGCATCTTCACACTGCCTCTGAAGGTTCACTCTCGGGAAGAGCCCTGTTGGAGGGAGAAATCCCTCAGCTTCTACGATCGCTTTCATCGCGAAAGCAAACGAGAAAAGACCGTGGAGTGCCAACGGCGTGCAATATCCCAGGGCCTGAGTACAGAGACCTTATGCTGGCTTGTGCGGAGGGAGTGTGTCAGAAGTAGCGCTTGCAGTTGCCGCGCACGAGAAACGTACAATCGAACAAGAGATAGAATGGGTGTGATCGGCTGATCACTGAAGCTCCTCCGCAAGGTCTCAAGGCGTATATCCAGAAGCCGTTTAAGCCGAACGTCATATTACTCTTCCACCACTGGTGCCGATAAGGCTTTCCAGAAGTTGGTCGTCCTCCTTGAAAGGCTATATATTAGTGGAAGACCGGTCGACGGAATCTCCAGCAGCTCCAGGGAATGGCCTCGCATTCGATCATCCTTCCAAAAAGGTAAGTCCGCTTGCAATTCCGGACCCACTCCATCACGGAGGATCTTTATCGGACTAATTATATCCCCGCAAACTCGTCAGCAGTACTCGGGGAAGAGATCCAGAGGCCTCAAACTATTCCCATAGCTGGTCCCACATAAGCCACTGACTAGTCTTGTCGCGAAGCGTTACACTTTCTCCGGTTTCACCATCTTACCAATGGTGCGGGGGCAGGTTGTAGCACCCCAGTATTCGAGTCAGACGAACATGGGGAGCATAAAATAGCTGAACTCAGCTGGCCGAGTGGTCGATTTATGGCACCGAGAATAGCTGTGGAAGAGGCACAGATCTTATCCACATGAGCCCCGGCCTTGATGGTCAATGATGGCATATCTCCGACGTCTCGTTCGCACGGCGATCGCGGCGTCTTTTCGCCTCCGATGCGGTTCTCTGCATCCAACTCTGTTCTCTCAACAAGCATGTGCGCGCATCTGGACGCACTGATTGGTAGTGCCAAGATGTCAGAAAATCATGCTAGCGCATACAGATCACTTTGCAGAACCTCTCTGTCCACATCTGATTTCAAGATCCGCCGAAGTCTTGCGCCAGCTGCGTAAACCAGGCAAGATAACCGGAAGACTGACGGCCGTTCTTTGATATAAGCCAGAAACGGCTCCGGCCCAAGAAACGATCCCTGAGGGGCCTTACATTTTGCGACACGCTATCTTGACTTTGATTAAGCCGCTCTGGCTGAAAATATCATCTATTTTAGGAAGTCTGCTATCTAGCCAAGCACCGGACTCTGGAGATCAAATGTCGTGAGTGTTTTCGGTGGTCGGTTGTGAGGTACCCTGTCAAAGGTTTCGCTAAGATCGGATAAGGCTATTCGTATTGTGGCCGCACTCCCTAGCCTCTACCCACCGTTCTCGTGCCAAAATCAAGTTAAAGGTATACGACTTCTTCTAACGGAAGCCACTTTGGGTGGGGCACAGAAACTTGCTTGTCTCAGGAAGCCCCTGGATCCGCGCCGACATTAGCCGTTCCATCACCCTTCCTTAAATGCAGGTCAGGCTCACGGGGCGAAGGTTTGTGGGTGCCTTCTGCGAGTCCCCTTTATACAGTGGACAGATTGTAGCAGTCCCCCATTCGTTAGTAAAAGTACTCGTGCGTAGCAATAGACTAAACGGGTTGGCCATAGGTGACACGAGTTCCCTGGCCAAAGCATGTAGCACTACCGGGGGGATGCCGTCTGGTCCGGGAGACTGATACACACTCAGTTTCTCTAGTTCTTTGGCAACCTCGCCTGGACGAAATGGCCAGAGCACGAGGGTAGCATCCGTGTAAGGCATTGACGGCAACGGGGCTGACTGCCGCGTACACAGATGAGTACGCCCAAGGACCTCTGCTTTTGAAAATCCCTTTCAGCCAATGTTTCTGACTAAGGGTGAGATAACTATTTTGAAGCGGGATCTATGTCTCAAATAGGCACGAGGCTTTTTGGGCGCAGAAACGAAGTCTTTAGCTGGCCTAATTTCATAACTATTTCTGTTCTCCGTTTACATGGGGAACACATTATGGATGGGTCTATACCGCTCGTACCTGCCTCCGGTATCCCGATTTCGTTGCCTTACACGGCTTCTTTTGTAAAGATCCCTAAGCGGCTCAAGATCAAACCACGGAGGACCCTATCTATGTCTGCGAGAACGGACGGGAGGCGCAAACGTACATACCAGTACAGTGATCCCATCCCAAATTGGGATCCGGGGTGATTCCACACTAATCCGAGCTGCGGCAGTCCACACCAATGATGGTGCTGCTGCTAGCGGCTCATCAGTTTATTCGCCGCATGTTGCTTACCGTATGTGGTCCGCCAAAACGAGAAACAACACGTCTGCAGCAGATTGAGAGGACGGAGTGGTGGCTGGAACCGATTAGCGAGAGGTATCGAACTTCCTCAAAGTCGGATTGTCTGGGAGATATCAAAAGACTCAAGATGGACGACTGAAAACCCTGAAACCATGTAGATTCTCGTGCTCGCTGATATAGAGCGAAGTCCTCGAGGACTGCGAGGGAAGTACGTGTGTATGTATCTGCGAGAGTCCAGTGGTTGTCCTCATCCCAACCAATATGCGGCACTTTAAAATCCCCAAGGATGATGCAGCGCCCGTCATGGACCCACCGCCGGAGTTCATCACAACTAACCGCGGAGTCTACACCGGGTGATCTGTGCACAAGTCCTGTCGTTATATATTCACTAAGTGTTAGTCAAACCCTGCACCATAAGATTTTCCAGAACCCTCAGGGTCGGCAAAACTATGTAGCTGGTAAGCAGGTATATCAGACTGAATCTAGAGGGCAGAACCGCCGCTTTGTCTCGCATCGCTGCTATCCACCGGAAAGTTGAGTATTCTGGTGGTCACCCCCCAGAATCGGAGAAGCCATCCCACAGTCCCTTTTCGCCTAGGGCGAAGACGATGGGGGGATTTTGCGCCACAAGTGACTTCAGCTCATCTCGTCTGTTCCATAGGCCACGAAAGTTGGACAGCAGTATGGTCACCCGCCAGGAACAGTGCTGTGTCATCGAAGTGACACCTCGCGATGAACCTTGTGAACTTACAACTTGACCAATGAGCTCACAGTTGTCACTGACAGGACCAGGGGCGTCCAAAGTAGACGTGGCCTTAATTTCCGGGCCCGAAAGTTCCGAATGACGAGATCAGTTTCACCCCTGGACCGACCTTCGTGTGGCTCCATGGTAGCTAATTTAGCTGCTGCCGCCGCTCTGCGGAGAAGTCATGTAGAGTGCGCACCTGATCACCCTTAAATTTGGGCGCGATACCAACTTCTTGGAGCCTGCTATTGTCTTCAGGTGGGTGGAAATTCAAATCACGTGACATTTATTTGGTCACAGTCAGAGGGAGCAGCAACGGCAACTCATCGATAGAACAGAACCTCTGCAACCGGCCCGGGTCTGGACTGCGTACTACAGGTGGGGTTGTGCCATTGCTTTATGAAGGGGTAGTATGATTCCACGGTAACGTTTTCGCCATTTGCCGAACCTTCTTATTCAAACAATGGAAACCAAGAATTCAGTCCCCGAGAGAGAGGACCGGTAGAGTCTTAGATGGAGTATTGTTGGCCCCCTGGAACTGACAAGTCTGGGGAGGCTAGTTGGCTAGAGTAGAACCGGTGAGTCGATGATGCATCACAGTTCACGAGCGAATGGAACGAGATCTGACCTTGGGCCATGGCCGGAAACCTCACGTTCACCTAAACAAACACCCCCCAAACATTCGTACCTTCAGTTAGGGTGAATGCGATTACCGGTAATAATGTGTGTGAGTCGTCGATCAGTCCTAACTGATCCGTGACTTGCGTTAAAGCTTGACTAATGAGAGCCACTAAAGTAAGATCGGCACTCCTTGAAGAGAGAGAAGGCATAAGTCGCGAGATGCAAGCAATTCGTTTACTTTTGACAAACGCGGACGTAAAACTTGTCGGCATATATTCAAGGTACAGTAGGGGGTAAGTGCAACGGTAAAGTAGGCACGATAGAAAGTTCTTACAGTACGTACGTTGGGGAGAGTGAAGTCTGTTGTGTTAACACCAAGGTAAACAAACATTTTGGGTCAATCGTTTTTGTGCTCAGAGTGCTGGCTGATGCATCGTGATTCAAATGGCTCCACTGAACACTAATAGTTTCGGTGTTGGATTGCTCAACCAAGCTTCGAAACACCGGGTCAGGTCATATTTGTGACCTGATGCAATCAAGTGTCTTGCAATCGAAGAAGCTGGCGGTTTCACGTCGTGGTGTATTGCCCCAGCAGATTGCGTCATCAAGTTTGACAACCATTTGGGTATGTGTCCTGACACTCATTGAGTCAAGCAACGACCCGTCCAGCCAATGTATCCATCACCGCAACTGCAAGTGAACTGATAAACAATATGTGAGACATTGGGATCAGCAACTGTTTGAGTGATTTTGAAAACATAACCTGTTGGTCGTCTGCAGCGAAGGCAACTACGCCGCTGTGTATGTGCGCCTTAGAGCTGGCTTAAGATTACAATTTATTTGATTGAATAAATGATCTCCTTTTAAATGCAAAGTGATAAAAATTTGCTTCTTCTCCAAGTTCATTGTTTTCTCGCGCATAAGTCTCTGCTTCTGATGCTGTCTGGTAAAGTTTTCCGGATAACCGTTGGCCAGCAGCTTTCCTTTTATGAACTCCTCTTTGTTTTGTATTTGATCTTCTGTAGAGATTTTCTAGGTTCTGGTAAAGAGAGTTTTGACCAATCCACTTTTGTAAGCCACTGGGGCGAAGCTGGAGAATTGTAAACAACGTCTGCTCCAAGTTGCTTTTCGGTGGATTCTGCTTTGTAGAGTCCCATCGTGGCGCCTGGTCAATAAAACATCTAGAAAGAGCTAACTGTTATCGTGTACTTTTTCGTAAAATACACTGAGGTTTGGGTGAATGAAGTTAAGAACTTTAACGAAAGGGATAAAACGTTCTTCAGTCGTAAAAATTAACATATCATCCATGCATCGTCTGTAGAAAAGAAAATGGGGAATATTGTCACAAGGTTGTTTTTCGATCATACCCAAGAATACATCTGCCAAGGTTGGGCCCAGAGGGCTTCCCATAGCCCATCATTTTGTTGAATGAGAAGAAGAAACAGCTTGTAACCTGATTGTGCTGGCGGGTGATTTGCGCCTGATTGAGAGCCTCTTCTGAAATCAGGTAACCTGGTGATCCTAGTTGCAGAGAGGTTGCAAATGCTACCTATAAATTATTGCCTGGTGCTGAATCTAGATCAGCTCCCTAGGAGCGTCTAAATTTCAAGTGCAACGAAGACCCGCTGGCCCGAGTAAATAGTTTAAAGATTATGAATTTTGTCTCCGGACGGCCGCTGTACCTTGGAGTCAGTGCCCTTCGCAGTTGGTGCGTGCATGTCTTCGCCTTGTTAGTGGCTAGTCGGCATTACGCCTCTGCCTGAAGCTGATTTTTACGATTATCCTCAAGTCCCGGATCTCTGACTTCAGTGCAATGGGTTGCGGGTTTTCCTGGGTTAGTAAGCGGGTCGTTCCGGACCCATCTGCCAACAGTCGAATACGTTTTCCTAGGTTCAAGGGTAGGTCCCAGGCTACCATCCAGTCGTGGATAGCTCCCAGGCCCTCCTGATCCCTGGTGGATTCGTGTGATGCTGGGATCTTCAAGCTATCCTCGAACCAAGAGCTTGGTGGCCGAAGGACTCCTGATAGGTCGCTCAGGTTTATTGGGGAGAGTGCTGGCTTTAACACTGGTGCTGGAAGTAGCCCACCGGCTACTATGAACTTGGGGTCCTTAGCTATGACGTAGGACCTAGGATCACACTGGAGGGCTTGCACCTATCGCGTTAGCCCCGTGGCTGTACGCAGCTCACCTAACCTGCGCAACAGCAGTCTATGTTTCACACCATCGGTGGCTTTTGCGAAAGTCGGCGCAGCAAACTTCAGCTCTCCCATACTGGTCTAGTCTCCCGGTCGCTTCGTCTAGGAGGCCCAGGAGGTCGCAGAGGCAGGAGTTCGCTTTTGTAAAGCCGTGTTGTTCACTTGCTACCGGGTTATTCACCTCCAGTTGCCTCATCAGTGCAGTTCCAACGACCCCCTTTACTACTTTTAGCACTACCAGTGGCAAGCTAATGAGCCGATGATTCGCCATGACCCTCCTTCAACCACCCTTGTGAGTTGGCACGACTTTCGCTCTCCCTGGACTTGAAGTCCTGAAGTAGCACAAAGGAGTTCGGCCGGAGCCAGAAAGTTTTCTGACTTTATGATTTTCCTATCGTTTGGATGTCACCGGCCAGCTGGAGATAGTTCGCCGGATAGTGGAGCGGGAGGGGGGGAAGGAAGAAGGTTCAAAACACAGATCTATGATAGGTTTCAGGAAATGGACCGGTTTTTGCAGGCAGCCTTCTTAGCAAGTCCTGAGTAGTCCACTAAAGAGGCGAGTAGCGGCCCTGAACACTTTCCGGCTCCGCCGATTCAGCAGCCTTGAACGGGCAAGTGGTCGCAGCTCCACACTATACCGAGATCTAACATGTGTTTTGCGTAACAACCCAAAGGCTTCACGAGGGAGATTTCCAAAGTGACGACGAATTGCACCAAGGATACCCCGAGCTGAGTCACAGGCCGTACCTACGTGGTTTCTGGTTTTAAATTCCGTCAACGGTACCACACTGAGGTCATGCTCGTAGACGGTTAATGCAGCCTGAGTGGTTCTTCGTCGTGCCCCCAGGATAAAGGTGAAACGATTAGTTTCCTACTTGACTTGTCCGGAGCAGCCGCAGCAACATAAATTAGCCACCATGAAGCTGCGCGAAGGTCGGCCGAGGGATGAAACTGACCCCGTGAGTTCGGGCTTTTCAGTCGCGGAAGGTAATGCAGCAACTGCTTTGGAGGCCCTTATTTCTGCCAGTGCTACGCATACGCTCATTTGCCCCTTTATGAGCTGGCTATGCACTTCAGGAGGCCTCACTTCAGCCATACGACACAGTTTTGAACGGACGACCATACCACCGTCCAACTTCCGCAGACTCTTGAAAAGTGAGGTGGATTCATTGATGGCACAAAATACCCCCAACCTTCGTTGCTCGAACGGGAAATTAGCTGTGCGATAAAGCTTTCGATTCTGAGGTGTCATCTGCTGGATACACAATCATCCGGTGAGAGTCAAGCGGCTACCTCCCCATATTCAGTCTGCCGCTTGCGTGCAGGCTACGTGGTCTTGGTGATCCGGTGTGATTCTGAAAAATCTTGCAGCTCCGGGTCTGAACAACGCGTGGCGAACACGTGACAGCGGGACTCGTGTAGAGGTCACCGGACACAGAATCCGCGGTTATTGTAGATGAACTCCGGCGGTGGGGTCACGGCTGGCGTTGCATTATCTTTGGCGGTTTTGATGCGCTACATATCGACGGGGACGAAGTCTGCCACACTCTGTCTGCAGATAAATTCGCACACACTTTCGACACTGTCCCTGGGGACTTAACTCTGTACCTGCTCGCATCAGAGGTGACGCTGTTTCAGGGTCCTCATGCATCTATGATGGATCTCATGATATTTCTGAGACCATCCGACACTGAGGAAGTCAAATGCCTTCCACCAGTCTGCTCCCTCGACTACTCCGTTCTTTCATTCCACTGGAGGCTTGGTGTACCTGACTTTGGTGAACCGCTTACAAGACGCGACCTACGGCGTATGTACTTTGACGAATTGCAAGCAGCAGCATCACCAGTGATGTTGACTGCCGCGGCTCCGATTGATGTTGAGCCCTTCTGGTCCATAATATGGGAAGAGCTCATTAAACTGATATGCACGTTTGCGCTTCCCGTGGGTTCTCTGGGGCGCGACAGGAGTCCTTCGCGGTTTGATTGTGAGCTGTGGAACGCTATGCGCAGTGAATCCGTGACCGGTAAAGTTCGCAGGATATTGGAGACGGGTATGAGCGACGCACTGTCATCCGAAACTTGTTCGTTGATGAAAAGGGGGATGGGAATTTGGTTGGAACAGATGGTTGCTGAAGGTTCCGCAACTGCACCCAAATGGCTTTAAGCACACTTGAGAAAAAAAGCCTGCCTAAACAAGGTTTCACCACCCTTTGTTGAAAAGAAATACTCGCTCAAACTAACCTCCAGTTAAAAGAGAGCTTTGTGAATCACTGCTTATCTGTGTAAGTGACGGAGTCAACCCCATGTCCGTCACTACCTCATCTGGATATTACACTAGTGCTGAGGCTAATCCATCCAAACGAGGTCATCAAGGAATTGAAGAAGCTGTAAGCTCATCAGCAGCCCGGATCAGATGGTATTCGCCCGGCGGTATTGCGTGCTCTGTCCAACGAACTGGAATCCTCTTCGGCTGACCTTTTCAGTCTACGCTGAGCACGGGAAGTTTGTCCGGCTAATGGAGGACAATGACCTTGCCTATTGTACTGATGAGGTTTGCTGAAGGTATCTGCCAACTGTCGCCAGGTGAGCCCTGACGGCTTTTTCCTGAAGGGTGATGGAACGGCTAGTGTCGACGCTAGTCTGGGAGCCCACGGAGTGGTGCTTGCATCTATGCCTTGCCAGGCTTGGCTTTCGTCAAAAGAGGCAGTGTATCTCAAGCCTCCTGTGGGGGGCAGAGGCTATAGAGGGCGGCTATAGCACAAATCGCCTCCCTCGATTTCAACAAGGCCTTTGACAAGGTGTCTCACAAATGATTGCTGGAAAAACCCGGAACTTTTATGCTCCATAGCTCGATACGTTACTGAATTTGCAGATTTCCTGAAAAGGGGGACATTTTTAGCCAGAGTTGCTCAGCCGAAGTCAAACTGGTATGCTACTACAAGTGGGGTGCTTCGGGGATAAGTTCTTGAACCGCTGTTGTTTCTGGCCCTAAAAGACGACTTGTCGCCGGTCTTCCAGTCACCTTATCTTTCTGTGCGGATGACAAAACTGTGGCTTGCCATGGGGTCGGATATTAACACAGAGGTTTGGTGAAGGGATTTGAATGCCTTACCACCATTGTCTGGTGTCTGAGCCATGCCACTCGACTCCTCCAAATGCGAGTTTATCCTCGTCGAGAGAGGGGCATCGGATGCAGTGTACCGCATCGGAGCGAGGTACGGCCGAGATCGCCATGCTAACGAGACCTTGGGGTAGTGCTCTTGCAGCTACCCAACACGACCTCAAACGGATAAGGATTGAGCATCTTACAGAGCTTTCCCGAATGACACGTCGCTCATACTGTCCGTTGAGCTCCGAGGCTCCCACTTCTGCCCGAGATCTGAATGCTGACTTGCCGCATCCTACCCTTCGTTGTTTGAGAGAAAGCGAAGCTGGAGAAGACGTAACTCTTCGTGACTAGTCTGGTCAGAGTCTCGCTTAGGGCAAGCCGTGCCGACAGTCTGAGGCCTCTTTCACCTTCACAAGAGTACTATCGGCAATTTCGTGGTGACGTAGTTAGTCTGAGGTAGGTCCTTCGTGGTGAAATGGGTCTGGAACAGCAAGCTGGCTCCCCTTTTAGGATTATTACGGGATGCGAGACCACTGCTAAACACCGCGGAATCTTCCGCCGACGGGTCTACCACAGGTTTATCGTTTATCACGGATAACGACTAAACTCTGTCAAGCTTTGCAGGCGTCAGTGGTGGAAGGGGAGGACTACGCTCAATTCAGGTAACGTTTCCAAGTACATTTGGATGCTCCGTGGAGGAAAGCTTCCTGAGCACGAACCTACAGAATCAGTGTGAATAGGCTTGCACGAGGTACTTCCCTCTGCCTTCTGACATGGTTGGGTGTATTATTGTTCTCGGCAGAGCGTCTGAGAGCTTGTAACCTAATGTTGACTTGATTCGACCTAATGGCATGTGGACAGAATTCGCGACGTTTATCTGAAAAGCCCATTTACAAGACCGTCGTGTCAGCCTGCCGAACTATTCCCGTAAAGCTTTTCTGTCCGTAGGAGAACAAAGAACGCATCAACACTTTAGACGATCAACATAGAATAGGCACTGTGAGTAAGAACTGACTTGGGGACAAATGATGTGAACCAGGGATAGCAGTGGACCGAGTGCCGAACTCTGAGTAACATCACCTGGGACCGGTTGCCTCGTAGATCGCATTCCAGAAACCTGGATCGCAATTATCCGACTTCTTAGTAAGCCAGCAATCCAGCAAAGTAGCTGATCTGCTATTCTCAATAGATGGAGTCTCTGAAACTGTCGGTCGAGTGGGGCCTTAACAAATACTTTGCTAAAATCCATAAAATTGGCCTCTATGAGATATCCCTCATTCGTTACAAATAAGAGATTGAAGTGCAAGAAAGGGGTTTTCAAATGACTGTCTGCCTTAGACCCAACAGGTTGTGATGATCGAGATGATTTTTTACACCGTCGGCCGAAAGCTGCTCTTTTACAGGTTAGACTTACCAGACGATAAGTACCAGCTCTCGCCTCGTTGTGCCCTTGAGAGCCGTACAACCGCAGCTCGTTTCCAACTGTGAGGGGGCTTTCAAATGCCAGCTAGGTGTTGAGCAATTTACTTATTTGTTATGCGAGAATCTCGGCTAGCTCCCGCAGTACTGGTGGGCGGATTCCATCTGGTCGTGCTTTGAGCTTTTCTACTCAAATCTCCGAGGGGTATGCACCAGGCTTTCGGTACACAATGAGATCTAAACTCTATGCCTTTAATGTATGTTCAGAACTGTACAGTCGCTGGCTCCAAAAGGGTACAGAATATTTAAACGGAAGACGTTCGAACTCCGGGGCGTGAAAATTAAGTCCCAGATGAATCATCGTTCAAGCTGGAAGCGAGCAGGCTCTTTCGTGTTTTTAAGAAATGTCAGATCACACATCGTCGCTTGCATGTGTGGGGAGAAATTACCCGATTCCCCGGTGTAGATGTCAGCCGCCGAATCAGTGTAAGGCGCTATGAAGTCACCTGGGATCAGGCAGTGTTCATCCGCCGCTCATTTCTGCACCAAGTCTAACATTAAGCCGCCATGCAGCCGGTGTCTTATAGAACACTTCAAGTTTCCCCTTACACTAGCGCCTCACCAAGGCTTTGATGGCAAGAAAAAGAGGTCACAGCGTACCAAAACCTCACCTCTGGTGTTAATCATTGGGCCATTCCTACCTCTGGATTAAATTCTGTCCGAGCGAAGATGGCGGTAACCCGGGAGAGACGTTCCCACATCCTAAGACCCCTTATTCGTCCAAGTTCTGGTGCTAGGTATGACCACGGGTCTTCTAGCTGTTGTAAGTGATTCTAGTTCGTCAAGTTTCCAAACGCCACACTTACTTTACCAAGATCTACTTCAGCCACCTGACCATTTGTGACCTGGGGGCTGTTCAGCACTGGATCCCCGAAGACCCAAGCTGTCGGATGAGCGGTTTCCGGAGGTGACCATGTTAACCACAGCCTTCTCATCAGCATAAGAAAATCCTGAGCACAGAGATTGATCTCATCTTTCTCATGGTTCTTCCAAAACTTCCTCAAGGGCTTGCTTGTGTTTTTGAGAATCCTCCGGATCGAGACCCTCAAGCGAACTAACTTTTCTGCCCTCGGGAAGCATAGAACGTGGCAGTATTGCTGGAGCTTGCCCCGGGATAAAGAACAATCTTAATCGGTCGACGCTGTCCATCTCTTTGAAGATTTCTGAAGCGGGAAGCTGCCTTAGCACGAAATTACTCAGTCAACCTACCTTAACTTGCAGCAAACTATCTTGCAGGGATGATCTGCAGCCTCAGGGGATCATGGTAGAGGATTTCCTGTGTGACTATCACCGTCGCTTTCGGGAAGTTGGCCACCACAAAGCAGTGAGATCGAGGAGACGGAAGTTTCCCTCAAGGGTATTCCACTTAAGTCCAGGATCTCCTTGTTCCGGCTGGATAACTGAAGTAGCCACCGTTAGAGGGATGGCATCGGAACATTTCTTGCTTGGGCGGAGCATTGCCGCCGTGGGTGCAGTATCATAACTCGGTGCAGCCCCTGCACGTGTTAACACCTGTTTAGCCAGTTACCGGAGGCAAAGCAGTTTTTATAAATCCTCCCCAAACTCTGTCACAAGCATGCATCGTTTAGACCATGCCATTTATCCCTGTTGATCCTGGCATAAACTACAGCAAAATCCAACCAGAACATAAGAAAACTTGCTTACACTTCGATAGTGTGCGCGAAGAAACCCTTTTGATTTGTAATCTGACAGCTGCGAAGGTCGTGTCTGGTCGTGAATTTTGCTGAACTTTGGTTCTCGTTCCTCACCGCCCTCACCATTCAATCGAGTTTGTATATAATTGGCATGCGTGTAATTTGATATAGCGAAACATTTTGATTTGCGACTTAATCTCATTCTGACCGTGGGGTTCGCTACTTCTGCTGCGCGTTACTCAAAGTTGGACTACGGCCAGAGTAAGCTACCTTTAATCTTCCCGAGAAAACCGGCCCGAATTCTAAGGGGACTAAACCAAACTGAAGTTTAACAGGAAGTGGCTTGCCAAGTTCCTGGGATGTGTGGTGGCTAGATAGAGATACGAGACGAAAAGGAATGGTATTAGCAGAATACTAATGCAACAGAAAAAGGGTGACTCACAGTATGTCTACAATGTTCCGTGAGTTGACGTCAAACCGGCGACATAAAAATTGCTCCTCAGGTTAGGTTCAACGCAGCTTTTAGACAGGCCGCTGTACGTTGTATGAATGGATCCTGATGATTCCACTGTTGTCTGGCGAGTCGTGGTAGGTGCACCAAAACAGCTCTTGGGATTTTATGAGTTCGGTTTTTATTTCCACAGGTCACACAGCGCTCACATACAAAGCAGAGAGAACAGTCCGCGGTAACCATCTGCGGGTCAGTTGAAAATGTGTACTTAGTAATTTGATAAAACAATAAAGCGTGTGCAATACAGTGAGAAGCGAATGGTAGGATGTACAAGGTACCAAATGTGATTTTGCATCAAACATGTTGGGGTTCCCCTAATGATAGCTGCCTTATCCGGAAAATTGTAACGTGAAAGGTAGCCGTTCTTTGAAAGCATTTTCTTTAGATTCCCTTATATACTGTAAGGTCGTAGTTTTGTTATCTTAGTAAGCAGAGAGCTGCTGCTCCGAACATCT
This sequence comes from Fasciola hepatica, assembly GCA_948099385.1. Classification (NCBI taxonomy): domain Eukaryota; kingdom Metazoa; phylum Platyhelminthes; class Trematoda; order Plagiorchiida; family Fasciolidae; genus Fasciola; species Fasciola hepatica. The sequence goes on along the minus strand of CANUEZ040000027.1, from coordinate 8,939,669 downwards.
GCGATGGATCTGATAACGGACTCTGAAAGAATTTTAGTACTGGGAATATTAGGTACTTACTAGACATCGAGAATGGCCTATTGAAATGGCAACAAGCCAAAAGTTCCGAGGCGTGCAAAAATAGGGTAGAAGCCAGTGGATTAAGAGAAGGACGGTTTGTATTGGAACAATGTCGATCACGTTTACTGTGATATCGAATGGATTGAATGGGCTTAACCCCGCAGAGAACTAACGAGAATCAAGAACTCCAACATCGAATAGCACGTTGCGTAATATTTCGTACAGGCGGTATTGCTTACCGTCCAAGTAAGAATTATTACAGAGAGAATACCGTAAAGCAAAATAGAAAGAGTTGATTTCGAACACCACATCTACGTTTTAGAGTGACACGGGACGCGATACTAACCAAGGGAGCTAAAGGTTCAACCGTCCGCGAGCAGAGCAGACAAAAGTGTGATTTTCAGTTGGCGGAAACCCACTGTCCTTACAGAGAGCAGACAAACAACGCACAACCCTGTGGCGTTGAACAACGTACAAGCTGCCTAGAACTAAGTGCCAGCTAGTTATGTTTGTCTAAAGTAACTTCTGGTCTTGAGTTTGCGCATTCAAAGTCAGTCATCTCCAGGTCGCTGCAGTTCTGCCAGCCATTCTTTAGAATTTTTAGACCAACGTAAAGTAGATCCATTCGAACCTACTTCATGAGCTTCTTTCTTGTCCTGTGCGCAACTGCTGGATACGGAGAGCAGCTAGATAATGAGGAAAACGGATTGTTTTTATATCATTCACGTCTTGTTTATATTGGCTCGAAATAAGACAGTGGTGTTTGTTGACTCCATTTCGGTGTCATTCGTTTACTTATTTATTTTCTTACATTATATACAATAGCAAATCCTATTAATAAAATCTACTAAGCACTTTATCCACAGGGAAAGGAACGATAGATCCGTTGGGCATCGAATGAAATTGTACAGTCTGTTCACGCAATGCCACCACACCATTTTTATTTCCACAGCATTGTCAGGAAAGCTTGTTTAATTTCATGGATTCCAGGTGGCTCTAAATTGAGTAGACCGTAAATTGTCAATTGGGTTTGTACCCGTGCAAGTTATGACCACTAAACGGAAACAATTTTTATCATACATGATAATCCATTCACATTACAATCTTCCAACGGAATTTAGTTGATTACTGTAGCAAAAATTCCTCATACCTCATTTAGCGGGATCAATTCGCAACTGTTCACAAAAGCCCAAATTCATAATAATTTATTATATTAGGAATAGTAAAAATCCCTTGGAAAATAAACTGTGGCAATAAATTTTCATCCTTCGTTGTCGTCTTTTGCAACAGTTGGCAGTTCCTGAAACACAACAGAAACAATGGAAGTGACTGTGCAAATAAGATTATTCAAATATTATAAACCACTTCGTTAATTTCAGTTGGACAACAGTTTATTTTACGATATCGGCATATTATTTTTGTCACTGATAAATCACTTGTCATTACTTATTCACTTAGGTTAAGGCTGTTTCAACTGCACCTCATTTGAAACACGTTTCTACCCGACAAGCTTCTTGAGCTGACCCCTGCTAAAATACTGCAGTAGACTATTTTGAACAGTGTTAGAAAAGCGTTTCATGGGCGTCGTATACAGTAGTTCTTTCCTCCAACCCCAAATAGCTGCATCAGTTGATACGAAAAAGAAACTTGTTTCCCACAGCGTCTGTTAACAATTCCGCCTAACATTATTGGTTAGTTGTTACACTACTATAGTAGTGGCGCGTGCTCCCTTCTGACAAAGTTCGCCCAGTATCACATTGCATAGAGGAAGAGTATCATCAATTCATTGGTTGTTGATAAGCTCAAATATGAGATCACCTAAATGCACGCGTGTTCCCAATGAAGTTTGTCACCACTGGTAGACCTTTTAAGAATGAGACACTAGCCCGAGCGTTTGCTCAACATAACGACCAATCAGATCGCAGATTAGTAACTACCCGAAAAGTGTCTAAATACACAAGTAGCTCGAGACATATGGCTCGTTCCTGCCCGGACAAGACGGAACAAAACAGTGGGTCGATTGACGGAAAGCATTTTTTAAGCAAACTTAGGAATTCACATAATACTACGGCTTTGCTATTCATCAGAGCAAGTATAAACGAGGTGTTAAAGTGTTTAACGGATTGTGGCCCTATGTGAAGTCTGATCGTTGTCCATATTTTTTCAGTTTTCACTTGTTATGGTAAACGGACTAACGGTGTACTGCTTGTTACGGTAAACAGGTTACCTTTGAAGACTCCGGGGTCTGTGGTGGATAAAGTCTGGTTTAACAACAAATCCTGATCCCAGAAATTCACGGTGAGTGAGAGTTTACCAGTGGCCGTGATCTTGGATACAGACTTTCTGCTCCATATAAAAGGTACAGTCGGCTTTGCGAGAAAACGTTTCATTGTCATAGGTATAGGAACAGACCTAGGGAGTAGGCTGAATTATCGGAATCTTCCGTTGACCGTGTCAGTTCATGAGATATCGCCTCTATTACCAGAACTATCGAGATTCTTTGCGTACGACATTAGAGAGAAATTTAAAGAACCCATCGACTATTTTGCTCAAGTATTTTCCTGGACTGGTGAGTATTTAGTTACATCAAGTTCGGTACAACACGTCGTCGACACCGGGGATGCACGACTGATTAGGCTAGCTTCCAGACGAATTCCGTTTCGTAGACAAGAGGAAATCCGGAATTGATGTCACAAATGTTAAGGCAGCGTATTGTTCGGTCATCAATCTCACCCTGGTCATCACCAGTCGTCCTAGTGAAGAAGATAGGCCCATTCTCATGTATATGGACTATAGGAAGTTGAACGCCCTCACGATCAAAGATTCCTTTCTTCTGCCACGGATAAATGATACCCTGGATGTGCTAGCTGGACAGCAGTGGATTTAGACGTTGGATTTCGTGCCTGGGTATTGGCAGGTCGAGGTCAGTCCCAAGGATGGAAAGAAGACTGCATTCACAGTACACACGGGATAGTGTGAATTTGAAACGGTGCCATCTGGACTATCGAATAGCCCCACCATGTTTCAACTGCTAATGCAACTAACCCTATGAGGTTTGCCATCAACTCTGTGCATTCTGTCTGGACAGTAATACACTTTTCGGCAGGTTGGTAGATGAGCACCTGAACAGTTTCCGGATTGTGTTCAAACGCCTAATGAGTGTTTCTTGCGACTCAATCCACAGAACTGTGTGTTCCACCAACCTGAATTTAAGTACCTCAGACTCGAGATCGCTAGAGCCGGCAGTCGTAGTGACCCGGAGAAAGTTGAGAAAGCAAAGCAGCGGCCAACACCTGGTAAATTGGAAGCGCCATTTGAGAGGGCTATGGAAGTGCTGCGTGGGTAAATCTGAGGAAATGGTAGAGTTGTGATTTATGGTTAATCTGTAATAATATTCAGAAAGCCTTAGGAGATGTTGATTACACCAAATGAGTAAAACAATTCAAAAAATGTAGCGTGAGATTTGTTTCGAAGGAAACGATAATTTGCGCACCTGCGTTTTCGGCTTGCATCGCCTGGATTCTAGCGTTGATGAACCAAGGCTTTATGTCCCTCATCGACAGACACCGGTTCTTCTGCGATTCTTGGGATGGAACGAACAGTGTCTGGGTTTTAATCGAAGACAATAAATTTCAATGACTCACCGTTGACGGCAGCAATGAGCCTGCGTTTTTGAACGGTTTTTCGTTGCATATTTCCGAACCAGAAGTCGGTTAGTGCCACTCCCTGCCCAAGGGACACCGTCAGTAGTCATACTCAAAGATAAATAAGTAGCCTAGAAAAGTAAAGTTGAAAAATACAAATTCAGGTGACCAAATGTAAAACTGAAACAATGACGTCATAGGAGTTATTGGAAGGCGATAGGCATTCACAAATGCTTGTGTGAATGGATGCAGTGAGTGTGTCCAATAGCACACTTTCCACAGACAGACGATTTGATGGCAAACTGTGAGGAAAATTGCCCAAAAAGTTAAAACATTAGAAGGGCACATAACTGATCAGTTTGAGATTTTCGCGGGGCTTTTGTTGATGGCAATTTCATCTGGTTGCATAGTGCTGAAAAATAAGACGCACAGAACAAGGAGTGGATGCGTATGGCATAAACGGGAATTGACGTATCATCCGGAGCAATATTACCTTTCTTTCGGATCACATACTGCTGGCTTCATGAATTCTTCGGTATAATTATTCCTCTGGTCTCGAGAATCTCCTAATGAATGACCTGAGTTTCCCAAAATACGATTCATAAGGGAAACCGATAGCTGCATCTCACAACAGTGGTGTATGACAAATATTGTCCTTGGGTAACGCGAAATGTGTGGCAAGTGGTAGGTCAAAACGTGCAGCTCTTCACGATATTGTCTAGTGGTTATCATGAGAGTTTTAAAATCGTCGGACAACGGCTGTAGAAGAGCATCCACGTTGATGTCGGTACACTGTTCTTCCAGGCCGCATCTCACGGATGGCATGAAAATATTAAAATAATTCACAAATACAGTAACTTGTATAGATGGTCAAATTTGGTGTGCCGGTAGTCGCTAAACCTTCGCTTAAGGAATCCTAACTCCCATTATGCTGCTGGTCCAACTCTTTTGGCTCAACTTCAACAGCATGAATACCACGAGCTGAAGAAATACTTGACAACATCCGATTTTTCTTAGCATACCTATTGACTGTGAGTCAGGTCACTAACTCCGGTGCTTTCATAATGTAGCCTCGCCATTACAGAACAACTACCCCCATGTCCAAGGATATATATGCTTGCATACATGTACGCATACATACGGAGAGATAACAATATACTGGAGTTAAAACAAATTGTAGAGATCTGCATGAGTTTTCTCTATGAGTGGTGAATCACTTTTTGTCATGGAAAAACCGAACAGCACATCATATCAACGGAGAATAAGGAAAACAAGTACGGCACAGGCCGGCTACAAGAGCATTCAGTAAAACAACATATGCTGCTTTCGTAAAGCAGACGTATCTTAATAAATATTGCGATGCTTGTATTATGATACTTCTTCTAATATATCACGAACTTCTGTGCAATCTTTGAAGGCACGTCTTACGGGTTATTTAATCAAAACTTTAGCCCAAAGTTCGCCCAACCTCGTTGGGTATTGTGCTGCTTTGTTACCTCCTGCTTGACTCCACAGGGTAGACATGTTTCGTGAAACAAACAATGTAAATAATCACTGCTAAACAAGTCCAGTGTGTCACTTTGGCATGTTGTTCGATTGATAACTTCATTTGCAACAGCAGTACCAAAACACCATACATTTTCCGTTCCACAAGTAGTGGAGCCAGGGAATGAAAATTATCCATACCACGTGAAACAAATGCACAGTCTGCGTGGAAGTTCATCAAATCCAATGTGGATTGCCAGTCAGTGTTGCATGAACGAAATGCAAAGAATGCTAACAGTATGTTGCCCAAAATAAGATGTGTACAAATCCCAACAGAATCTGACCGGGTCATGGGTGAAACTCATGCGTGCTATATGTTTTCTATCAGAAAGTGCATAGATATTGTACAACAGCACTGAATGAGAGGAATCTACAAAGTCAATTCGGTTTGCAACTTTTGTCGATGTATGTAAACTAACCAAAATTGACGGTAAATGGTTAGTTACACTCTACGTAGGTGCTACCAAGTATCAAATTTACTGATTCATTACTTGCTTCACAATAAAGTTTCTTAACTGCTTTTGGACCAAAAGTTAAGACAGTTCTGCGCAGTAGACTGCAAAATTCGTAGCTTTATTCTACAAAACAGCAGTTCCCCTACCTAGGCGAGTAAGGACCAATTCGCTTGAGATATGAACATAATTTGAAGCTCAGTGTAACAATGAACAATTGGGGCAAATTTTGTAAAATAAAGACACGCGCACTCTACAAACAGAGCATATCATTCAGATGATGGTAACTAGACCATTATGCCCATTAATACGAGGAGAAATAAAACGTGTCAACTACAAAAGTTGGAACTCGTGTTTCTATCCCGATTTGCCTGATGTGGATAAACTGAATTTCGGATGGATACCAATTTCATGCGTGTTGTCCTACTGTACATGATTCACATTAGATCGCCAGCATTGGTATCAGGCATTCAAACAAAGACGAATTTTAACGAATCTATGCTCTATTTGATATATCTGTTCCATCTGTTATCTATTTTTTGCAATAAAATCAAGCACTCCAAAAGGCAAACTGGATAACAGGACAACAACAGAAACGATGACAGCAAGGTGATCATATGAGCATGCTTGAAAGAAGCGGGACAAGTTTCAGTCATAAAACTGACTTACGGAATCCTTAAAATTTAACATAAATAATTCCGTTTCAAGTGTGTCATCCTATTGTACTTCTGTCTACATCCTCAATGCAATTATCACCACCACCACCACCACCATCATCATCATCATCATCATCATCATCATTATCAACAACAACATTAGCACTCAGACGTATCCCTCGAAATTCAGCAATGCTAGGAATCAGGAAAGAGGTAGACCATTTGTTGAACAAAGTAGTCGGAAAAATATGACCATAGTAACAACTAGTTTCATACTCTTAATTTTCACTGTTCGCTGAAAAGAAGAAAACTCTTTTGTGAGAAGAAGTCAATCTCTGGAATAGTGGGTGAAAAATGACTTCCGTAAATCAACAATGATCACTATATGCGAAAAATTCTTTCCCATGTAAGTTGAGGGGGGGGGGGTGTTTGTCAAGTGTTAACTGACTCAGTGAACATGTAAAAGCGTGATGAGCTGCATCAGTCCGATTCGAATGGTTGACCGTGAGTGTTGACACCCATTAAAGATGAGCACGCGTTAAGTGTCAATTGCGCCCAACCCCCTCTCTTTCCTGAGCGCCTCTACGGGCGGACCTCAGGAGTCACGTGGTATCATGTAGTCAGTTTTCGATACATTGTCAACTAAATGGTTCAAAAATCATCCACATAAATTATATATCTCTAAAGAAGAATGACTGTGATGTGAAATCATGAGTTTGTATGCATTGCATTTAGATCGTTCTTGTGAGCACCCTTTCCGCGGAGAAAAAATAACTGAAAAATACAGCTACTGTATGAATAACTTGATCGATGGCAATCTAGTAATGCAGATAACTGGTTGCCATCTCCAGTGAGCGAGGTTAGAAATCTGCCACCATCTGCTGAAGTTGGTGCTAGAAGGCATTTTGTCACCACCCAGATCCTTGTTACGTCCGAGACACATGAATATTCCCTCCGAATTTCATAACCACGGTTGCTGTTTCTGACTGGCGGTGCGGCATATTCGTTTCTGGTACGAATATGTCTGTTTCACTGGATTCACATCAACAATGTACGGTCACGTCGAATCTTCATAGAAACTCCTAATACCAAAGCACTGGCCAGAGATGATCAAGCCGAGGTCAGAGCAGGCCTACGGTTTGAATCTCATCATTGCCCATCAGCTTCTTTTTCGGTTGTCACTAATTAGTTGTATCCCCATTCCTGTAATATTTACCGCTTTCGAGTGATAGAAGGGAAATAAATCATTACAAAAAATACAGGCAAGTCTGTGTTGCTGGCTGATTCGATATGCTCCTCTGCCCGTGTTTGATTCGACGAATGTCGGAGTAAAAATTGTCTCGTGGAATGTAAATCATGTGGATGAACAGAAACTCATCATCTTGTCATGTCAACTGATCGTTGAAATTCCACGGGAGCACACTGTTTCATTCACTTTCACGGAGCTATCAGCAGTGCGAAATCCTTGGCGACCCAACTGAGGCTGGAGTTTGACTAGTGGGATGGTAGGCTGTACAGTTTTTCCGGATCACCTCCCATCTATTTATTCCACGTCAACTTGTATAGGCAATCTGACAAACCAATGGGATCGCTTGGGTCTCCTGGTTCACAGATTGACCCGGGAGGGCCAACAGGCTATCAACGCGCACTCCAGACCTCGACGTCACGGGTTCGATTACACCACCCGTCACTCCCACATTCGGCAGTCTTTGAATGAACACGCAAAAAACTGTACTCTCATTTGTCTTAAGAAATTTGTATGCTCCTTCGTTTCTGTACTTCTTGGAAAATTGAAGATAAATTTGGTTCAGGAAAATAAATTTCGTTGACAGAATGCTTGATTCTATGTGGTAATTGTCATATTCTTAACAGTATTATGGAATTGAAAGTAATTAATTTGAGGCAACATACTCATTCTTTTAATCCTTGGCGCCAGGATTAGACAGATCATGAAGACCACAGCCGCAGATAGAAGCACTTGTTTGTAATCTGGTAGGTTGTTCCTTTCACCATCCCTGACCGGTATCGATGAAATAAGTGACTCGCGGTGCTCAAATGTCATGTGTTGAATGCAAAGTTCATATCTGGCTGACGTTGGTCAAATTACTCATTCGGGAGCGTGCAGAGACAGAAAACGAGAAGGGTGATAACTGCTATCATAACTATTCCGTTTGTCTCTTCGTGTGATAAAATATATACAAGTAGCTAGTGGAACTTCTGTTCGAGAACAGCAGATGCGTTTACATAGTTGTATTGGTAGCGTTTTCGCCATGTAGTTAAATTTTGTTCACCCCATTCAGAGCTTACTTACTCTAGAATGCATCTCCTAGGAGGTCAGCTGTACATCACGAAGATTTTACTACAGGCTTCCCCATCATTTATCGGCGGTCTAGCACCATTGTAAATCAGTAGTGGATCCAGAGAGCTTGAAATCAATTTAACTGAGCACTGCATACAGTCGAACAGGCTCGATGGCCCAAACGCATAAGAAAACCAGTTTTGTACAGTTGCGTTATCGAAGTTCGTCACCTCAGCGGTATTTAGCTGCTCCCCAGTTACCAAATTTGGAAAAATATCAAATAATTCATTTCGTACCAATCGGCTGTTGGCGACCATATTGGTTTTTGGTTGATGTTAATGTGGGAACCCAGTTGAAATTCGGTTCGTGGGCGTTTATTTCTTGTCATTCCTTTGCAGAATAGACAGTGTCCAATCCCCTTTGGGCGATCGGCCGTTCAGTGTGTTAAAATGTTTCAATACATCTGAGCCTGATAGAAGCGCCACAAAATTTCAGTTAGCGTTTTTTTAACGAAACAGTTCGCTGCAAATCTGTCCAAACCTGAATCTTCCACTTGCCATAGTGTACGGAATATTATAACTTATTTCATCATACTGTGAACGAAACACAATGTACCCATTCCAATATGTTCCTTTGGTTTGTTCTTTTCTTTTGCTTTTGATTTCGTACCTGACATTCTTTCTCGATCGAATTCTCCATTCTATTTACTGATAATGGAGCATCGAGATAAATGTGTGTTGTTCTTTAGGCACTGCTTTTTAGACTTTGAAAGAAGTGACTTTTCTGAGGTTATCAAGCTGACCTCAATGAACCTAACATTTGTGTGTACAAACAAGCGCGTTGCTTCTTGATTTTTCATCCAAATTTTCTCGTACGAAAGGGGGAATTCCACCGTCATCTTTTACACATCAATCATCAAGTTTGCATTGGATTCCATTGCCTACACTTCGCACGCGGTCAGGAATATAAAAGAAATTATGGCAGTTCACCTTGAACTTGAACATTTGCCTAAGCCCCTTAAGTCAGCGTGATCATGTGATGAATCATTCGGACACAATCCGGATCACAAAACTGTTCGCTTTTTCGACAAAGTCTCAGCCGCGGTGATCCTATCTGTCCAAAATTCGGGTCAACTTGCTCCTGTTAGTTCTTGTTGTCGATAGGATGTGTCGTATTTGATCATACTTTTGCGTAGACAAACGTCCGCATTTCATTCAAAAAAGATTGAAAATTGGCACCTCATCTAATCAATGGGATAAAAAAAGACGATAACAAATCAAAATTACCAAGAAATCCTGCTGATTCTCGTGCCCGATTTGTGAGAATTAGGGCCAGATATGGAACGGAAGAGTCTTTGTAGATGGTAATACGAGAGGGTATGGATCGAAAGGAGGAACATGTAGAAGCGAGAGAGCTACATTTGGATAAATGAAGGTGAGTGCCGTCTGCAAGGATTTTGTGAGTGAACTTTTCACACATGGCCAGGTGTAGTTCGCACAGCTTGGTAGATAGTACAGTTAAGAGTATGAAAGATACCCGACTGATAATAGGTTAACCTCGACGAAGAATTTTAAAACCTTTCTTCGTGAGACCAGCTAAAATAACAGGTGAACAGTAAAGTAGAACAGGAAAAAACGATGATAAACAAAAAGGGAAATAACACTCTGTTTAACGGTAAAATGTCTAAGATTTCGGATTTGGTAAGATAGCCGGCGTAGTTTCTTCACACAGTTTGAAATACGAGATGGGCATTTCAGATTTGCGTCGACGGTGATTCTTATTATTTGACAGAACTCACTCTAGCTAGTGGTTATGTGGAAATAACAGAAGGATCACACGGAAGAACCCATCGAAAAAGGGTAAATACGCATTCAAAGCATTTGGACAGATATAAAGCTAAGAGGAATTGAACTTAGATATCATAAAAGTGGGACAGATTACTGGAAAAGTCTTTGAAGTCTTGGATAACAGAAACAGCTTGACAAAAGGCCACATCATCAGTGGAGTTAAATAAATGTGCAGGAGAACTGTTTGATAGATCACTAACGTAGGAAGAAAATAAATAGGTGGAAAGGACAGCTGAATCACTTCTGAATTGTTCACCAAAGGTTTGGATGTTTTGAAACCTAGTCGTGCACACTGAGTTCTGTTGATAAAATAGTCAGACAAGCATGCTACTAAAGATGTGAAACAGCCGAAGGCTTCCAGTTCACAGAGGAGAAGAGATGGCGGAGAAGAATCAAGAGCGGATTATTAGTTTAGAAAAGCTTATCGAACAGAATTCGCTGATCCGTCCAAGGTTTTGGTTACATGGTGGATGAAGGAAGCGATGGCATCCACATTGGACCTGTTCGGTTTATAGGCCAACCGTAGGGGTCATTGGGAGAGTTTATAGAAGAATTCAAATGTTTAAGAATGGCACGCTCTGTAAATTAAAGACCAGATGAAGTTAGATCAACGGGACGAAAGCGTTTTGTTGTGACAACAGAATTACAAGGTTTGGGTATAGGAACAATGGTGACTGGTTTCCTGCAGTCTGGAATAGAAAGCGAGCACAAAGATTTGTTTAAAAGAAAAGTAAATATATCGGTCAGGACAACAGCACCATGTCTCAAAAATGATGACGACAGGTCATCAGAACCAATACCTGGGGTTATTTTGGAAGTACGAAGAAGCTCAAATACTGTTTCCTTAGAGAACTGGGTTATGTGCGCCCCCTCTTCTGGAGTGAATGAAATTGGAGAATCATTTGATGAGAGGATGAATGCATTGTTGATACTACTAACGTCTGCAGCAAATTTCACTGGATTCGTTTTATTTTCACAGCAACTGAATGCCTTGCCATATTCGGTTATTGTTATGGCTACATAGGAGTTGACTAGAGCATAGCGAATCAGCGCTTCCAATTTATTTCTTTATCAAAAAAGAAATGTATCTTACTGTAGAATTATCCTGTGCTTTATAAAGATATTCCTTCAGTCTTCTTAAGGATCTTAACATCGGGGAAGTGGACCAGCTGTTACAACTAAAGAGGGTTTCTAAGGGGCGGCACATGTCGAAAATTAAATTGACGGTATCTGCGAAACTTTTGACATTGCGACTTAGCAACGATGCGAAAGGAAACCAGGAAGATGCATGAGAAAGGAATTTCTGTGGGAGAATAATCTTGTCGAGTGAAAAATTTCGGAGACGAATTTTTACTTGGGTGATTTCCTGGGAAGAATGGAAAGCAGACCGGGAGTATGTCTTAGGCCTCAACAGAAGCAGACAATGGTGACTGGTTGAGACAGGTGTATACAGCTTCAGGGAGAAGAATGCAGGATAACTGGTGACAATCCAGTCTAAAACAGAGTTGCCTCTGGTTGGGGAAACACCAAGATTGGTTAAGCCAAACGCAGTGAGGGGTTGAGTGGAAGCATTATTAAAATCGTTTACTATGTTGTGCAAGTGGTCTTTTAAAAAGGAAGAAGAAAGGGTAAAAATGAGCCATAGAAAGATGAAATAGCGTTCTGCGTGTTAGACGGAACCACGTATAAGTTCGTTATGATGGTGCTCTTATGGCGAGAAAGGTTCGGATGGCACTGCCTAACTAAACAATCAACACCATTCATTGAGTATGAATAAACGAATTCAAATTAGCCACACCAGGTGGAGTCGATATACGTGGCCGCCCCGCCTCCAGTCTTCTTGCTGGTAGAAGTCCTGTCCTGCCGGAACAGTCTGAAGCCATTTATTGACACCAATGAGTCAGCAATTTGTGGGTTTAGGCAGATCGCACAAGTATGAAAATCAATGCGAGAACGAAGAACAGGGGTTAAATTCGACATTTTCTCGAACGAAGAACATATGTTGGTACTGAACAAGGACGGGACGGACATCTTCGCTGGAGGGGTGCAGTTGAGAGCAGCCTGCCAGCCAGCACGGATACGCTTTTTGGGTCGAAATGGAATTCCTTCACACAAACGATCCGTTAAACCAGAGTGAGCAAAAGATCCCGTATTCTGTTGGAGAAGCATTTCTGACCGCATGTAGTGACATGCTGTGACCTTGGTGAGTAAAGTTATTTAATTCGGTGAGATGGCTGCTAAAGCAGATCTGTTGCGCAGCCAGTCAAAGGGCGAGCCTGTTCAAGATTGGGTGATATTTATGAGGTTTATCAGACGAATAAAATCTTGTCTGAAGAAGAGAACTGTGAATACTCATGATCTACAATTGTTTTGGGAGAGAACAATGATATGGAATTCTTTCATGTTGCACGAAATGGTACATCTCAGAGTTGCCTGTTGTGTTTTCGTTATTGCTATATGTTTTTAGTTTTTGGATGGGCTCTTTGCTCTGATTTTTTTCACCCCGCTTCCTTTTTTCATACTTGTCACGTCCCTTCCTATAATCTCGCCTCTGGCTACTAACACTTCTGTTCCACGGAACACGTTTGCTGAAGACTGCTCCAACAGATTCGATAAATAATCAAGTGATCCGAATGAAATCGAATCTGACTGATAATATATCTGAAATCTGTCAACTTATGGTTCATCCCATGTGTTTCGGCTGGTTGAGCTTAAGCGATTCATAGGGGAATCTTGTTGGATGTAACCAAAACTAAAATTTCGTCATGATTTCTGTTCCGTGCCATTATGAAGTGTTCGGTGTAATGTGCAATGTCCATATGTAAAAATTGTAAAGCTATCGATGTGCTCTGTAATCCCACTTGGTAGACGTGGTGAACAAAAAGCTTCAGTAAAATCATCGCAGTCATATTAATTCCACGCTTGCGACGGCGACAAATCTGTTGTCACTTATCCAGTTCAGGATAAATCTGACAACTTTCTTAAGGCGTGGATATAAGGTGTGTGAATACCTGTAACAATTTATCAAAAAGTAGCATTTTCACACTACTCAATCGGTGATGGTCGAGTAGTGCAAGGTTTGGTCACCTCGTAGGTATCAGAGGTTTTAAACACACGATCGATAGTCACTTTGATAGGAGACAGTATTCCACTGTCGTGGGGTTAGTTACCGCACCTGACCTACTGGGTTCTTATAGAAGTTGTCCAGTCAAAGACTCAGGGTCATTTTGCCTGTTATCAAGTGGTAAGCTTTTGAAGCATTTATGCACAAACATGAAATAAAGAGGATTATAACCTGGTCGTGGCAATATTCTCGGCACGCGGGCGGCATAACTCAATTAGCAGAGAGACAAGGGTGCAACGAATATGATGACTAGAGAGGGATCCTTAAAACAAAGAGCACCCCTTAGCAGCAAACCAGCAATGACTTGATAAACGGTAAGTCGGTTTAGTGGGGACCAGGAATCTTATGCACGGATGTGTGAGAAACCTTCATGGGTATGCACGACGATGTATGTTTGAGGCCGTGGCACATTCAATGTTCAGATCGGTTTCTTTTGTTTGTCCGTTTCTTTTTGTTTGTTTTAATTTCGCGTGAAAGTGTTAGTGATACTGATCATGAAGCGAAAGTTTATACTGATTCCAAGAGGCACTGACTATGATATGAACACCGATCATTACTAGTTAATCCTTGCTGTCGATGGTCGAGGTAGTTGTGTTCCAGTACACAGGTCTCCATCTTTTTCACTGTCCTCGTTTGTCAAAATAACCTCCATTACTAATTGGAAAGTTTTTAATTGCGACAAAGATGCTCCCCCTACCCCAAATTCGATCATCAGTGCTTTCACTGAATTCGAGAAGTTGAACTGTCCTGACTTTTTAAGGTTTTCCGTCTCGGTAGTGCAACAGATTTGGGCACTGGGAAAGAGGAACAAACGGCGATGGAGGTTGAATTTGTAGTGAACTATTATTTGTGTAAACACATGAGCAGTGATGGTGTGACTACGATTGTCTAGATCAAAAACTGAATGAAATGTGACTGTTTAACCTCAGCCAAGTTCGACAACAACAAAAACAACAACAGTGGCTGGGGCAGTGGTAGAAAAAAAGCAGCCGTATTATTATTCCAATTGGTGACCATGATGCTAACTGTGATACTGGTAAGATCCTAATCCCTAGGATTAATGCAAATGATCTACTGCTAGCACAGTCCACATTGAAAAAAAAGTTTATTTTGCAGTGACTCTGCTATGATAATCTCGTTGGAATTGACGTTATGATCAGGCGGACTAGGATATCAGAACATGAAAATCGTCATCACTACAACCACAGAACTGACAACAACAACAACAGTAGCACCAACAATGACGAACACGACGACAACAGTAACATCCAGTGGTGTATTGTAGTCTTATACGAGTTTGAGAAAAATGAGATGGCCTACATGAAGTAGTGGGTTATACCTGTTTAAATGAGAATCAGTGGAATTCACACTTAGAAACTGTTGTGCACGAATGCTGCGTCTATCAAATGTTGTGAAAAAGCAAGAACGTTTTGATATAGCCGCGTCCGGATCGGGATCCTCGTTCGACAGAAGTCTCCGTCACACACGTACACACAACCACTCACAGCACACATATATCGGTATGATAAATTTAACCATAAAATGTACAGGTAATCCAAACACTCCGCTGCATGTTATTGGGACTAGAAATACACTGTCCAGAGAGTACGTTATGATGTCCCTGGTCGAGGAAATTTTCGTTTATTGTCCTAATAACGGGTAGCCACCATTCAAGGGTGTCCGCGTGCTAACTTCGTGTTTCACCCAGTGCCGTACTCATCAGCTGAAATGCTTTTCCCGACAAATGAGCTTAAACTACCGGAAACATCACACCGTTTCATTGTTGTTAATCGAATGGGTAAAACATTTCGCAATACACATGGTTTGAATGATACTTCCGTACGTCGTAGGCACTCAGACCTGATTTGTTTAAACGTGACTGTTTCAAATAGCATTTCTGGACGTTCTTATTCCGATGTTTCTGAGTCTACTCCGGAAGAGAACAATTCTAGAGCATCTTCTACCAATCCAACAGTACAAGTCTGAAGATCTGAAAGGTTGGGCAGTAAAGAACAGCCGAATTGCAAAGGATCGGAATTTTATTCACGCTGTGATGATTGGTAGTGGAACTACTTTGTGTTGCTATATTACATCTTTGAATGCTCGTATATAACAACCGCACAAAATAGCATTTCGAATTTCGAATTGCGTTTATTCTAAGCAATCAAACAAAGAAGAACGCGATAAACACTTTTTGATATTTTTCATCGTACAAAGTATCACAGGGAAAACAATTATCCACAAACTAAGACGAATGGTATCACAAATATGCTATCTGTATCTACATTTCACCGTTACCGAAATATCGTCTCCTCGAGGACAACTAAAGTGTGGTACTGACTTTACTTGAATTGTACAGACAAATCACCACGTTGTTTGTCCCGTTACTGAGCTACACATTTGTGAGAACATCCGCCTTCTGAACTACCAATAGCACTCAGATAGTGTTCCATTCTGTTAGCAGTGTTTCAGTGAGAAAATCGTTTGATATCGAGTTGAATCTCGGTTTCCAATGCATCTTGACAAATTGTGACCTGATTGGTTGACTATGGTACAAACAAAAGAAGATGGATGTGTGCTTCATGATAGCAACAACTACACACATTTTATGTGATGAACACGTTTGTGATCGAACAAGTGTTGGTTACCCATACAAAGACGGGTGGTGTGTGTACGTGCGCGAACGCGAGGGTATTGATTAGTCTATAAAATGTTAAATAATTGAAGTGGTTCACATTATGGAATTCTGAATTTGGGACTTATATACATCTGTGCGAAGGGAGAGCGAGAGCGAGAGATAATTGCACCACGTCTATGGGGAAAGTTTGACAACACGCACAGTGATTGCTCAACAAAAGTAACACATAGTAAATGAGCTTCATTGTGCGTTTAGAAGATCCTATCGAATACAAAACTAAATTGTGTTCAATATGGCATGACAGTTAGATTAGCTCTCACATTTTGTGGACGGTTAGCAAAATCGTCGCACACAAAATCCTAAAACATTACTCGTTTCATCAATTAAATTGTTCATCTGATTTGCACTTTTCTTTAATAAGGATAGATAGTGAGTGCTATACACACATTGAAACCAGTTCTTTGCTCCGAACGTACATTCTAGAATGGATAAAATTGGTGTGAAACTCATTCAAAACATTTCACGGGTGAAAACATAAGTGATTCGCATTGAGGTAATGGATGTCGGAATCAGCATCGAAGTATTCGTCATAATGCAGGATTCCTGAAAGTAATGCAGTAAATTTGTGCTGATTGTTGATGACATTGATTTGTGTTGTTTTATTGCACTTTTGAATGTTTTGAAAAGCAACTGAGCTGGGTGAAATTGTCAACCGTGTTCAAGTTCAACCGGTGTTCTCACTCTCTCAGTGTGTTTAGTTCGGGACGGTTTGTTTACCACGTCCGTCGAGATGGTACTGGTAATGGGTGAATTTCCGAATATTACAAAATTTCAAGGTATGGAATGATCGCCTAAAGAATGACAGTCACCACGGGCGTGTACGTCTCACCGTCTCACGTTCAGGACAACACGGAACTCCAACAAACCTGTCTGTAAATGATACTCCCATATCACATTCCGCTCAGAGGATCGTCTACACAGCTCTCTTTCGCCACTAGGTCAAACACAATGATTGTCATTGCATTGCAGTAATAAGTTCCGTATTTATCTTTTCTGCATGAATTTGTATGCTGTGCCAGTTATTACTATACAACGTGTTGAAACTGCCCAGAGAAGAAATTGTGAGCACACCATTATCCGAAAGCAGTACTTTGTGGTCGAAATTCGTGGTCGTATAGCTGCGTGTTTCCTGAAATGTGAGGAGAAAAATCCAGTGATACCGACTGAACACGGCCATTGAGGTGCCCCATCAGATACCGTTGTGTCCTTGGCTCAGTAAAGCTCAATTCTTATTCCACAGATAATGTGAATCTATCAGGATTTGTTTTAGATACTGCGGCCATGGCTTGAACTGTGTACTTCAGAAAAAGTGCTAAATATTTTTGCTGAAGATGTTGACCCTCCTTTCACTAGAAAAGTCAGATGATCACTGATATTGGACCCATTGTAAACATCTATTGTTTTCATGCCTTCGGTGAAAAAGATCATATCTAGAAGTGATTGTTCCTCAATTGAATTTTTCCTCGTATTCTACTGTTGCAGCGGTCAAATAATACCATCCGTTCACCGGACCACGTTCAAAGAATAGATACTGTGACAAGCTTTTACAATTTCTCGACGTTGCTTTACACTTTTTTTATAATCCTACAATTATCACTGGGTTTTTCTCCTAACATTTCAGAAAACACGCAGTTCATCCTGGGTGCTTTCTGTCAGGTTTATTTCGGAAATATTTCGTGAAAATTTGCCCGAATAAACGTACACGCCCGTGGTGACTGTCATTCTTTAGGCGATCATTCCATACCTTGAAATTTTGTAATATTCGGAAATTCACCCATTACCAGTACCATCTCGACGGACGTGGTAAACAAACCGTCCCGAACTAAACACACTGAGAGAGTGAGAACACCGGTTGAACTTGAACACGGTTGACAATTTCACCCAGCTCAGTTGCTTTTCAAAACATTCAAAAGTGCAATAAAACAACACAAATCAATGTCATCAACAATCAGCACAAATTTACTGCATTACTTTCAGGAATCCTGCATTATGACGAATACTTCGATGCTGATTCCGACATCCATTGCCTCAATGCGAATCACTTATGTTTTCACCCGTGAAATGTTTTGAATGAGTTTCACACCAATTTTATCCATTCTAGAATGTACGTTCGGAGCAAAGAACTGGTTTCAATGTGTGTATAGCACTCACTATCTATCCTTATTAAAGAAAAGTGCAAATCAGATGAACAATTTAATTGATGAAACGAGTAATGTTTTAGGATTTTGTGTGCGACGATTTTGCTAACCGTCCACAAAATGTGAGAGCTAATCTAACTGTCATGCCATATTGAACACAATTTAGTTTTGTATTCGATAGGATCTTCTAAACGCACAATGAAGCTCATTTACTATGTGTTACTTTTGTTAAGCAATCACTGTGCGTGTTGTCAAACTTTCCCCATAGACGTGGTGCAATTATCTCTCGCTCTCGCTCTCCCTTCGCACAGACGTATATAAGTCCCAAATTCAGAATTCCATAATGTGAACCACTTCAATTATTTAACATTTTATAGACTAATCAATACCCTCGCGTTCGCGCACGTACACACACCACCCGTCTTTGTATGGGTAACCAACACTTGTTCGATCACAAACGTGTTCATCACATAAAATGTGTGTAGTTGTTGCTATCATGAAGCACACATCCATCTTCTTTTGTTTGTACCATAGTCAACCAATCAGGTCACAATTTGTCAAGATGCATTGGAAACCGAGATTCAACTCGATATCAAACGATTTTCTCACTGAAACACTGCTAACAGAATGGAACACTATCTGAGTGCTATTGGTAGTTCAGAAGGCGGATGTTCTCACAAATGTGTAGCTCAGTAACGGGACAAACAACGTGGTGATTTGTCTGTACAATTCAAGTAAAGTCAGTACCACACTTTAGTTGTCCTCGAGGAGACGATATTTCGGTAACGGTGAAATGTAGATACAGATAGCACATTTGTGAAACCGTTCATCTTAGTTTTGTGGATAATTGTTTTCCCTGTGATACCTTGTACTATGAAAAATATCAAAAAGTGTTTATCGCGTTCTTCTTTTTTGATTGGTTTGAATAAACTGGTTGTATTGTTCTTGTTTCCCATATTGGGTGTCGTTAGGTGATCACCACGATATCCCAGTTGTCACTAGAACACATGTGGTCATTTCTTTCTGAATGTAAATTTCAGCTTACAATTTCTGTTAGTGAGTCGATGGTATACCGTAAGGATATGAAATTACTGGTCATGCCACTTGAGGTTTGTTTTTATTCTATAGTTGATGTTCAAGATGCCTGTCCACTTGGTGGGTAATAACTTAAATTAGTGATGTGTTTTCCCTCACGATTTTCGATAATTTTGCTGAATCCCTTTTAGCTCTATTTATGTTCACCATATTTTTTCTATTTATATCGTTGTTGACTTGGTTATACCACATTGAAGCAACTAGGGAAGAAACGGAGCTATGGACTAATTATTTAGTGGCCTTTCCAAGTGGGACTTCGTCCGCCGATTGGTTTTCTGCTAGGCGTCTTTTACTGCTGGCTGAGCGAGTCAACGTGGTCCATTAGAGCAGTGCAGATTAAGAAGGGAAACGAATTACAGTGGAAGGCAGTTGGGGTTTTTCTAACCGTTCGATTATTGTCCCATGTATGTTGTTCTCGGTTGAAAGAGTTACGTGCAGAATCAGATACGGAGTTGTACGCACAGGCATGCCACACAAATGAACACTTTCTTGCCACTTTACACACACACGCATATACATACAAGTACACAAACACACACTCAGTGATGATGTTAGTCACGCACCAGTCCGAACATCGATCGGCCTTGCTTGTGCTGATCCGAATGTAAACATGACTAGAGCGCATGCATGCTCATGTAACTACCATAGCACTCCACCCAGCAAGGAACAGAAGTCGAGGTCGCTCAATCTGTTTCTTACTGGAGGGTGGGGGGATGGGGGTCCGGATAGGTAGGTGGTCAAAAGAAAATAGTCACACAAGTAGTATCATTTTTACCGCCTTTCATCCATTCTATAAATGAAACCAAAACACCATTTAATATCAGGTATTCATATCGTTCATTATGGAACATTTCTGTGTAATCAAAGTAACAACTTTTACACCATATCTAATTCGTTCTTGAGTTGCATAACATCTTATGACCTCGAATTTTATCGTTGCGTCAATGTGGCACTAATAGACTTTATGAAGGTACGTCATCTGATCAATCGAGCTGCATGAACTTTTACAGATTAGATGGTTTACAAACCTTCCGGGTATTCTCTCTTTCATGAGGATAATGATCTTTTGTACCGAATTGGTACCGCTTTGGTATTCTTGTTCGAATAAGTCTTTCATCTATAGCTGGCCCCGTACCTGGCAAAGGCTATTACCGGTTAGTTCTGCAACTTTTCGATTACTTTCTCCAGATTCACTCAGTTGGACCATTTTCATCCGTGGGTTTAGTGAAAACTAGTTCGTGCTTGAGGAACCTATGATCCACGTGTGGCCACTCAAATCCGACCGACGGACTTGTGTCCTCTTCATGACCCTAAAACCAACTGAGTATGATCCCGGAAAGAAACGAGTGGTGCAGCAATGTACGATCTCAAAGTTCATCAGAAACTGGTAAAAAACTGCTTAGCAGCATCAACATCCCTGGTCACTTTGTCATTATTGGTAAAGATAAACTTCTATCGAGGTCACCTTTATGGGCGGACAATACCGAAGTCATTACAATAAACAGAAATTTTACCATCCTAATTAACAGAAGTTTATGTTATCCTTTCTGTCCCGGATAAAACTCGATCCATATTATTGGTGATTCCAAACGATATAGTATCCCCAGCCAAAGGTGCTATAATCATTTTCAGGGGGGGGTATAATTTCTCAAATTTATTTGACCAGAAAACGTTCCATTTTAGGAATTGAAATTCCAACAGAAGTGGCTTTTTCCTTGGTTCCCGGACTTGCTTCCACAGCTAATGTGTTTCTTGCAGAGATGTTAATACAATCTGGGTGGAGGGGGACTATTGCATTCATTTGCTTGCACCCTGGATACCGCCTCGTTTTGTGTTTACTTACGAATTGATGGAGTAAGAAGGATAGTTGAGTTGCCACCACTACTGCTACTACTACCACTACTACTACTACTACCACTACCACTGGGACAGGTTTTCCCTTTGTTTAGTTGCCGCTGACAATCACTTAAAGGTCACTGTCAGTCGTTTATTAGCATCTGGAGATCGATTAGTAGAAATTGTCGGTTACTTGGCAACCACCGCCTAGAACACAGTGACAAAACCTTTCCGACACACCCATACCGCACGAGGTCACCTCACGTTTGAGTTCTCGCACCCAGTAATGGGGCTTGTTAGCCTTGTGGGAGTCAAGTGAACGGGCGCCTAATCCATGCAAATTTGACCTCCGTCATTTTTCAAGTCACCCGTGGAGGAAATTCGTATAATCGACCCAAACGAGGAATTTATGAAAGCTTCGCATCGCCAGCAAAAAAAAACAACTGGTGTTGAAGACTGCAGAAGATTTGTCCAGTGTGCAAGTAAAGGTGACGATTTAAGACTTTCTTTCCACCTTTTTGGAATTAACATCAAACCTGCAGAATCATCCCCAGGAGGAAAAACAGTCTAGCCTTAAAAAAGAATTAGCAAAACATAAACTTTCCGTAGAACTCGCTGTGAAACTGTCATTATCGGTAGAGAAGACTCCAACAATCACTTTGATGGGAACGTGAAAAAATAAAGCTGATACATCCGAGCCTATCGATCAGTTTATCCTCCATCGATCGTCCTTTTGAATGTTATGGTTACACCAAAAAGACGCCTTACGTTGACCCAGTTGAGCAAAAGAAGACGGAAGTCAAAGAGAAATGAGCCTAATATGCAATATGGTGACAAGAAAATGGTAGCTTTGTCTTAAGTTTCACCTAATTGAGATCAGCTGCAGCCATCAAGGAACATTTTCGAGATGTTGGTACAGTTATGCAAACAAGCAATAGATCGGATTTTGACCGCTTCATATGCTGCATTTCATTTTTACTGAACCTTCCAAAAGTTCTCCGGATTTGTACATCCAATTCCTTCCGATGCTTGACGGGATGAATTTGTTAGTAAATCACTTAGAGATCTTTTTCCTCATTCCATGTGTATTCACCCTAGTGACTTGTACAATGCTACAAAGCCCCGTGATTGGGATCGAACACTCACGTAGGATGTGGCCTCGCGGCACGGGTGTGTCAGGGACATCTGGTTCCTGTACCCTTGGTTGTGGTCGCTAAATAACCGACTATAGCTACTAAACGATCACCTGAGGCTACGCAACGATAGGAAAATCCGTAATCCTGAACAGAATGATGGGCATTGGACTTCTCTAAATAAGTGCTTTTTTACAGATTCCCCCGTGAATTACTGTACGTGACTTCACTCCATGGCTGCGAATCATGATACACAAATGGCAACTCTGGCTGAGATAGCAAGATCGTGGAATATTGAGAAAAATGGTACTCTGTGTGCGTTTACGCGACAAACGCGTGAATGACTAGTTTTCTTTGATAGATGAAGTCAGTATTGCCCTGGCCGAACGACTTGCAGATGAGCCAATTCGAAAGAATGTGAGAAAATATAGTTTGTGCGGAAGCACACATACACAATACCCATATTTAGATAATCGAAGCATTTAGGATCGTCCATCGGTGCAAATTACCAAGTCAAGAATTTCCAGTTGTTATCGTCGAACGTCTGATCGAGTGTCTCAAAATGCCGTTGATCTACGACTATAAACTGAAACTGATTAGTCTTCTACATGAAATTGCGTAAGTTTCTCCAAATTCGTTGCTTACTGAGTGTTAGTGCCGAAGAAAAAGGGTTGCGCAACATACTTCGACTGAGAGGTGAAGTTGTCCTACTCAGAATTCTGAACCAATCTGAAGAAGTATTGAAACCCGACTGTTTTCAGCTGCTCATAAGGTGGGTAAAACTCTCTTCGTGTCAGTTTTCTCTAAAGTGGAGAAGTATTTTGCAATGATTTGAAACTAGTGACAGTGAGAGAACTCTTTGGTCCATATATATATATATATATATATATATATATATATATATATATATATATATATATATAATGAAAACCGGTGTGAAGTCAACACGAAGTGTGATAAAATCAGGATAAAACTCACTGTCAATCATCATATTTGATATTTAGGTCTTTTTTATTTCCTAATTGCTTTCTCAGTCCATTCTGGGAAAGCTAAAGTTGTAACCTCACACGGCTTTTTTGTTCCACTGTACACCTATAGCTTTCCCAAAATCTCGGGGAACTTACAAAGTATCAGGATTTCGTGACGTTCTGTGACGTCTTAAGTTTTCACGCTTGATTTCAAGTACTGCTTGCGGGGTCTTAGGATAGCCTCACCCTAACTCTACTAAAGCGGAACTCATACTTAAGTAGCACCTTCTCGTAGACGTTTGAAAGACTAAGCTCGGCCTCTTTCCGTATTCGACCACCGGAGTCTCCGAAGCATTGCTCGTGTCAGGTGGGAGCATCGGGTGAACAATGACGAGGTTCATTGTTGTGTGTTCGCTGCTGATAGTCGCCCCCTGACCGAGATAATAGCACTTCGTCACCTCCGATGGTCCGAGCGTGTTTTCCGAACACCTGTCAGTCTTTGATTCTTTCGTGCTCTATTTCCGCTAGTTGGTTTAGGCTGAATGAAACGGCTTGGCGGTCAGGCTATGACTTGGGGCAGGAGCATGAAGAAGTCAGCTTCGGATGTGACTTCGGTTGGTTCTTCCCATCTTCCTGGTTGGGGGCCCAAGAGATGAGGATTGCCGTTGGTTAGAGATGCTGAGAGATATGACTCGGAACGGAAGCCAGTTGCGCGAGTACTGTATGGCCTGTCTGTTAACTTCCCATTCCCCACAAACAAGTGAAGACAGACAAAATAATTTACAGAACTTCCACGGTGAAAATATTTAAAAAAGACTTTCTTTTACTTGCTGTAATCTTCACTGTGACTCTTAATCCCAGTCCCTCGACTTTGTAATTGTTCTCTCTTGTTGATGCGCTGGCACTATGATTGTTCTCAAGCCGGAGTACAACATACATATATATCCTCTATTTCGTTTGACTTGCCCTTCCATTGGTTCACCCCGGTCAGACTGCTTCCCTGGGGAGCATCTTGGAGCTACTTGTGTGAGGTGCTATCGTTACTTATCACACCGTATCACAATTGTTGCTAGAACAAAAAGACAAACTTGAAATAAAATGACTAAGAGTTAATTAACGAAACACTCGCTGTTTTGCCGTAAATCAGGTTGGCCGAAACACTCCGGGGACGTGTGGCAATTATTCGTGCGCTCACCTCACCTGATCAGCTACTGGTTCATCTAAAGAAGTCAAAAAATCTTGATGTGTTCACGCTTCAGGTATGTTTGGCAAGTTTATGCTTTGCGGTTATGAAAATGTCAGTTGTTTTTCAAATCTTTTTCCTCACATCTCAGAATTTCCTGATTTCTTCTCTCCGGTGATTCACAAAACACTGCCAAGCCTATTTACAGCGTAGTTTTGCACTCATACAGAACGGCATTGCTGTGTTTAATATACAGAATTGAAAGAAAAACGGATTTCTGTACAATGCTGGGTTTTAGTCCCAGTTTCTTCTCCCAATCTGTTGTCGACTTTGTTGCTGTTTTCGTTATTTTTGTTGTTTCTTTTGTTATTGTTTCTGGTGTTGCTTATTTTCCGATCTATTTTTATTAGGGGAGTTTGCGTTCCACAAGGCTTTCGGTTCGGTTCAGTCCAAAAAACCAATAACCATGCCTAGCATGATACGTTTTTGGCTGCCATCTCGATAAAATAAAATAAAATAAAATAAAAGTGGGCATGTTACTCAAAATGACAGTGCTAAGATTATGAAGAGTACGGGACAATGAATTGGGGCTTGCCACAAACGCTTCTTCCGGGTGTTGTCTGGTAATACAACACTCGTAGCGCTAATAAAAGCTGAAATAGAATAGAATGATGGGACACAATTTCGAATAAGCAATTGTTTCTGAAAATTGATGCTCATCGCAGAAGCCGTATGATGCAAATTCACTATTCCATTGCGTAGTGGGCTTTAATCGAGTAGATCCCAATCAGATATTTCGACTCTTTCACCAAGTGCTATAAAACCGATCAAAGAAAGTACGGATGCCTACTGGCTAGGGCGAGGTCATTGGTATTTAACGGCTGATACCCGACTACTGTGCCCAAAGATGACAATTGCATGCACTTCATCTCCTAACGCCTGTGAGGAATTGAGTTGGATGTACCATCACAAATCAGCGGAGCACCGGGTCAGTGTTACTCAGTGGCAATTCACATTGGTATGGTAACACGCCTATAAAAACACTTTTACGGATACGTGACTATCCCCTGCGGGCAGATGAGCCAGCTTCATGAATATCATGGACCACTGTTGACCACACACAGTGGTTGAGGGTGAGCTCGGTGCAGATAGTAATCCAGTTCTTGTCATCGCCGGAATACATTGACCGACCGAGGACTAGGAAGCTCTACATTTATTTCTGTGGTACTGGCCCACGTCTGAGCTGCACATCAAGGAGACAACGCCAGTCAGGGAAATGACCAGGACAGAGTGTTTGTTTGGTTATCTCTGACTCGGGTCACTGCAGTATACGGCCGAAACATCGTAGTCGTCGACGTTGGAGGAGGACCGAGAGTGCCATGGCGTCAGAGCATCGTCTCCTTTGTCGTACCAGATAACTTTGAGGATTTGCCGCACGCAACATTGATCGAAAACCTCCAGCCTTTTGATATCCTCAGCTGGAAGCGGCCGGGTTTCACAGCCATAGGTAAGGATGGAGCAGATGACGGCTCGGTGAACACGAATTTCGGTCCCTAAGTTGATTTCTGTTTGAGTCCACAACTTTCGTCTTAGCTGGAGGAAGGCTCTCGCGGTGCTGTGGATCGGTAATACTACTTCATCTTTTTCCTGGCCATTCGGAAGTAGAGTTAAACTCGGTTGTTTGATTGAAGGGACTTATTCGAATTCTCAGTTGTTGATAGACAAATGTTGAGCTGTCGGGCCCAGATGGATTGTGTAAGCTCTGGTTTTGGTTGAATTCACTGCTAGCCCGATGGACTTCACGAAAGAATTGCTTCGGTCGAGAACTATTTGCAGCTTAGAGTCAATACCCCACCCACCCCCCAACAAACATCTAAAGTTCCACGCTCATGGAATATGTTGCTAGTCCTTTCTGTTTCCCTTGGGTCACTTGTTACGTTAGTTTTGATAGCGTGACAGAAAAAAGACCAAAGATTTACCGAATACATTTTCCTACTTGTACTTGTGCTCATAACGAGAACTGGGTCATTTTACATCGAATCAAAAAGCTTGCTTTTCTCCAGCGACTTTGAAAGCCGGTGGTCGACAGTTTTCACTAGTTATCAACAACTGGGGTGTTTTTTGGGTTACTAACGCTTAATCAAAACCTTTAAAGTTTTTCGCCCTATCTGCACACTGACTTTTCAACTGGACTGGTTAGGAAACGAGTGCGATTTACACGTCAAGGTAAGCATTCGCTGTACTGTTGAAAATAATAACCACCAGCATTGAAAATTATTTCGCATGATATTGGTAAAGTATGAGGTTGAGTGAAATGATTACTTACGAAACTTGTTTGATTTCCCATCTTCCTCTCGTGCCTAGCTGTTAACTCTTCTGCTTGGAGTGCCAACGGCAAGATCCATGTTTGACGTGCCCAGTCTGGTAAGCTTAGGTGCACTGATTTCTCTTTACCCCCCCCCCACCCCCAAAAACCTCCCCTCCCTTGTCACGCCGTTGCACCCGTAGTATATTAACCTATCCCAATATCCTGACAAACTTAGTTATCATGTTTACTGGTTATAGACGTTTCTTTCATTTATTGCACTGTTCCTACTTATTTGGGAGACTTGTGTTGATTAAGATCTTGGTCGACACTGCTTAGGTAAGGTAACATTTGTGGGAAACATTTTTATTGCAGTCAAAACAACATAAAAGTATCACTGGTTCTGAGTCATACGTCAAGGTAATAAACTGCAATTTCAGGTAGCTTCATTGGTACCGTCATCACTGAACTTTCGTACATCATCCAAACCAGGGGAACGCCACCTGTGAAGATCCAATAAAATAAATTACTGGGTCCCTGGACAGGTTGGTGTTCATGGCTGCGTATTCAAGACCCAGTAAGATCACTTAAGCCTTCTGACTTAGCATGGACTTAACTCCACAGCCAGTTCATGTAATCAAACCTTAGAAGTTCAAGTGAGGAAATTCAAAGGAAAATTATGCCATTTTCTTTCTCCTTTTCGGAACCGTGTTTAAGGTATACAGAATTACCATTCCCCTGACTGTTTGGAAGATCATTCGAGTTGGTGTAGAATGCAGCTAGTCATTCTCCTTCGATCCCGTGTGAGTTAGCGGCTGCTTTTCATGTTCATTGTCGGTGCATTGCTTCATAAGTTGCAGACACGAGGATCCAATATTGTCACATGATGCAAGAGAATCTGGTTAACTGTCTGGGGCGAGACCCCGGTAATCTGGTGGCTAACGTTGAAACATCCATTAGGTGATGGCAATCCTCAGCGGGTTCTAAAATCCTAGGTTGGAAAAGCCGGTTGTACATTCAGTCGAGGGTTGCAAAGCTACAAAACCCCTTGCAGATGGGGCCTTGTTTCGGTGAAAATAGGCATGCATTAGTTAACCAAATCCAGGTCAGTTTGTGATTACCGTGGCACACAAAGCTCACACATCCATTTTCCTATTGCGATGATAAGTTTAGGCAGTATTCTTGACAAACGACGGTTTATGCATGCGGATAAGCTAGACTATTTCTGTTCTCTTTTTTATGGACTTTGCGGTTTAGTCGTCTTTAGAAGACACGTCAGATATGCAGTGTAAATGGTTGATTTTACCTGTTAACATTCAGCATTTCACGAAGTCATTGGTTTGGTTCTATAGTCGGATGGGTAAAAGAAGCTGATTGTTACTTTGTGCTCAGTTCTTCTTTCCGTTGTCCGTAACATTCGTTCTAATTGGACAGTAATTTCTCGTGTGGTGGTCAGGTGTACCCAAATGATTAAAATCCCGCTCATGTGTGACAGCCTCCTTATCATTTTCGAGATTACCGGACATGAGGTGATCGTAAAATGTGTCAGTCATTTTGCTTGCTTGAAAAATTATGTGAAAGCTTCTTCCAAACAGGTAATCCAAAATTTGACTACATTTATTTGAAGTTATTATTTAATCATTTTGAGAAGTTGGAGGTTTTAATTGCTTCTGAAATAATTTTCCATGTGTACTGTTCCTACCCACTAGCTCCAGTGAGAAGATTCATGTGCATCTGAAGCATCTCGTTTTAGTAACACAAAAGAGGCAGTTTAAATAGGATGTCAGGTGACCGCAGTCGAAAATACTTTGTACGAAAGGTATTGGTTCACAAGGGTTTCCATAATCCGGGCTTCTAGCTAGCTGTTTTAGCTACAAACCCGACTGATTGATCCAGTTCCGTTCGGTTACACCATCTGTTGACGGCTGATTGGTTGATTTCATTTCGTTTGGTTAGTACAACTCTTGACCACTGATTAACTGATCCAGTTCCGTTCCGTTCCATCCGGTTCGGTGAGAATGACCTTTATCGGGTGATCCAAAGATTTTGTTCGGTTTTTTGCAAACTGATTGGGCCACCGATCGGCTTCGACGGCTCCAGCTCTGCTATCGGTTTGGATAGATGATGACGTGCTGTCTGATAACGGAACCAGGTGGTCCATTGGCATGGTGCTGGCCCATACCTTCACACCATTTAGCATGGACTCTCAACTCAGTACTGAAAGTCACTGAAGGTGCTTCCGTGACTTAGTACTTTGATTGCAACCGTTTCTCTTGGTTTGTTAAGAATCATCAATTTCGTGCTTACCCTCCGAGTTCCAAATAGGACTCGAACACCGTGTGGGCGACTGTGAGACACACTTACATTCTCCCACCGGGCTTTACGGCATGGCTATCAATGGCTTGTTTCGCATCAAAACTCAGCGGATATGCGTTGATGATGATGGTTAGCAAAGCTATAAGCACTATTTGAGGCTACCAGTTGCTTTTTCAACTAACCTATCTATATTTGCCTAAATTCATAATAATCACTTCATTAATTTAGTTGTCACTATATTTGTCGTTAAAAATATGTTCTTTGCTTTCTATGTATATTCTTACCAACAATACAAATTCCATTGGATTCGATCAAAAGCATAGCTATTTACGTGAATCCTCTTTGGAGAAGACCCATTTGGATATTTATAAACAACTGGTCAGTTGGCTGATTCGTTTGCCAGGAACTCGTCTGGTCGATCATTTTGCCAAATCAAATCCGGATCCGATAACCGCAGAACCGCAAGCCTCATGCAACAACACGGGCGAATCATCGAAGACAACACAAGAAGAAACAGGTTGAAT
Source organism: Fasciola hepatica (assembly GCA_948099385.1). Classification (NCBI taxonomy): domain Eukaryota; kingdom Metazoa; phylum Platyhelminthes; class Trematoda; order Plagiorchiida; family Fasciolidae; genus Fasciola; species Fasciola hepatica. The sequence goes on along the minus strand of CANUEZ040000027.1, from coordinate 8,909,846 downwards.
GAAATAAAACTGAGTTTTCTACTCAATGTTTATTTTGGGGAATTCGAGACTTACAAATTCGGAAGCTTATCGTAGGAGGAATTATTTTCACCTCAACTACCCTGTCCACTTGAAATTCTTCATTAAAGCATCTAATAAAATACCACGCGTCTCAGTCCGTCTGTTTATTTCTAGGCATGAGTGGATTGTATTCGAACCAACAACTAGCTATTGCTTGATACTGTTTTCATTCGGATAACCAACGATACATGAAACAGCTTTACTTTTTCGTCTGTATTCGGGAATCCTTCTCTTTTTTCCGATTTTAAGGAAACTGAAGAACATTTTTATCTGATCATCATTGGTAAACGAGGCAAGTGTATAGTGCCGCTTTTAGGTTAGTTTTCCCTAATAGAATCTGTAATTTGGTTATTACGGCTGGAAGAAGCACGCGCGTGCTTCTTTTGTAAGAGATCCTTGGGCCGTTTGGCGCCTTGCTGAGGTTCGGCAGCACCGTGGGTTAGGTGCCTAGTGATCGGAAAGGGAAGACGATTATCCGTCTAGGTACCAAAAACTGGTTATGTTTTCTTTGGATTTGTGTTACGCATGTCTCCAGGTAGACTTGTTCAGAGTGTATTATTATTGACCAAAGCTGATAGCTTTTGCGGAAAAAATGTGGCGATTAATTTGTGACGTTTTCAGAAAGTCATAAGTACCTCAGTCCCATGTACTTGGTCGTACATGGCTTTGGAGCTTTCTGTATCATTTATCATTCCGCCCACTTGAAACGTTGAATAAGGCGAAGAAGTGGCACGGTAATTGACGCATCTGGATTTTGGTTCCCTTACCCATATCCTTTCATTTGCCCTTTCTCCACTTCTTCTTTGGGTTTCATTCAGTATTGATTGAGAGGTTGAATTCTGTCTATGAATTCTGTACCACTAGAGCATCCTGGAAACGGATCGATATATATATATATATATATATATATATATATATATATATATATATATATATATATATATATATATATATATATATATATATATATTCCACACCCGTCTGGTTTCAGAGTGTGTGCCAAACAAAACATGGTACAATCGGGGACGAAGGGGTAGGTAGTCCGAGTCCATGATTTGTTTGTGGGCACGGTACTGCCAGGTTGCCCAAGCTAAAGCAGGTGGTTTTCTTAGGGATCCACAACCGGAGTCCTTAGATATCCAAAGCTCAACCCGCAAGGCAGCGCGACGAAAAGTGGGGTCCGCAACCCACTTTGGGTCGGTGACTGTATGCTCAGTTCATACACCCTTCGGATGAGGCCAAACATCCTGGGTGCCCAGTGCACCTCTCCGCCACAGATCTCGGTGAGCATAGTGTTGTATGCCTCATAGCCTTCCATGGTTGGTTTGGAATGAGGGTTTAGCCATCTCCACCAGACTGACTATTAGTCAGCCAACCCGGTGGAGAACGCTGAGCATTTGCTTTTGTCCTCTCATTTTAGTGGGAACATCTCCGTCACGAGAAGGCGGTGAGTAGGACTTCCTCAGCAGAGACTGTGTTAGACACACGGTCAGGTGGGGGCATTTCGAGAGGCGTTCAGGACGAGCAGCCATCTCAGAGTCTAAGACACCCACCCCCGACCATAATGAAGCACTTGGAAGCCGGATCGATGTGTTTTATTTTGTGGAGATATCGACTGGCCAGTCGTCGTCATGCGACCTGTCCTTACTACTAGGCCAGTGCCATTAATGTGAATCATGAGATGTGTAAGAGCGGCCTATCTGAAATCAAGGTCAGAACTGGAGTCAACGTAATCACTTCCAGCAGGATTACGAATTGTTTGTTCCAATCGGTATACTGAAGAGGGAAGCCTGTCAAGGGCTGATTGAGAATTTCGCCTGTCAGTTGAACGAGAGGGTTCCCAAGACCACTTGAATGAATTTTTTTTGCAATAATTGGTTACGGTCATCCAGCATTCGACATAAAAAATCCATGTTGTCCATTAAGTGGAACGGTAGTCCAGATTCCCGTTATTATATATTCATTTTCCCACGTAAAGTTACGGATGGACTACGGGCGAGTGGGATAAATTGAAAAAAAGTCATAATAAAAATTTCTTCTAACTGCCTGGGACATGCTTTTTGTGCGCTCTCTCACGACAGACACTCTGAAAGTACGTCATTCGCTGAATCAGATAATGAAACGAAGGTGTATATTAACTGCCTCTTGGGTAATACGCGGAACGATACCTGTCTGAAATAAAAGTGATCGAATGTTCGCAACGTTTGTACTCTGCAATTCTTTCTCTGCCTAGGTTTTGATGAAAAAACAGACGAGATGATGGCATCTTAAATCTGGACGCTTCACCATTCCGTGTTAGATAGTTCGAGTGCTGGATATCTCAGGAAGCATCAGTTACTGGTGCTCTTCAGGATACTTTATGGTCCTAGTTTATTGATGGGTCGTTTCCTGTATGCAGATCTGCACACAGGATGAGATGTGAGTAACCGAACGATCGCCGTTAGACTTGCTGGTAGTGGAAGAAATAAACCATGTCCCGTGTGAAACAAAACGCCGCAACCCATCCACATGCGCCCAACCGGATAACGAAAATACCGTCGGGATAAGAAGCAAGTGATCACGTGAATAATGTCACGGGCAAATAAGCATTCCCGGTGAATCACTAACTGATTCAAAGCTGTGTGAGTTCATCTGCATGTGCAATCCACCAGGGCTGATTATTGATCGCATGGCTCCTTTGGTTGCTGTCACGTCGGTAGGACAGAGAACATCAGTCTGTCGAACTGTCGATCGCAGTTATAGGAAACAAGAGTGAGAGCGTTCCGTTGATTTGTCTCTTCATCGAGAACAAACGGAAAGGGAGCGAAAGCCTGAGAGATCGCTTAAGCTGAAAAAGCGAATAAAGTTTGCCCATCTATACACTGCACGAAATTTATCAGAAGCTTGATGAAGAAGTTTGAGGGGACAAGTAGCATGCACACCGAACAAGGCAGACCAACAACAGCAACCGGCGAATTCTGCGCTGACGATATAGCTGAACAAATAGTGGAGAGTCCACAGTATATGACACATCGAGTGTCCTGATAGGGTAGCTTGAGCCGAACTTCCATCGTTGCGTTTTTGAGGAGCGAGGCTTTCAGTAGTTTGGAGAGTTTCAAAGGTAGGTCGTGAAACGAACCTATTTAGTGATGAGGGGATCATTTTTTCTCCTAGTTTCTAGCTCAAAGGGATAAATTTTCTATCTTACTTAGTGATAAAGCCATCATTACCGTATACAGCATGACTTCTTGTAAACTAATGGGTTGTCGGGAGATTTTCAAGGTTACTAGTTTTGGAGAAGCAAGCCGAATGTTCGGCATAACGTTTTATGTGTTGTCAAATCTCCGCTGGGCACGCACTGTGCCCATTTGGGGAGATACATTTCAGAGAATTGAAAAGGCTTGAGTGACCTCCGAGGGGCTGATGAAGAGCTGTGAAGAATCCGAATAACAGTTCCAGACTCGTCAGAACAGAGGAGAGCTTCTAGTCGACGTGAGTGAACACCCCTTTGGATGCACTCCTTAGGTGCAACATTCAGTATGAAAGGTTCATCGAAGTTGTCCCTCTGGTAGGCGTACGTCTGGTATAATGAGCAGACTGTAGGCGACCATACTGTTGTCCGATCAATGCAAATATGGGGTCCCGATGAGACATTCATTGAACTTTGTGCTCACGAATTTTCCCGTGTTTTTGTGTTTAGCAGATCAAACACGTGCAACCCCCAGGGAGAAGTCTACTGGTCCTTGCGTACTGCAGTCAGAGTGTGCCCAGTTCAACGGTCACCATTGCTCAAATTTCTGGCCACGACGCTCGATAGCCAGTGCCCGTGAATCGCTCACGCAGATGCGCCCTTAGTCACCTAGGTTAGGATGTCATGAAAATTCTGTAAAATAGGAAGGTAGTTTAAAATAAAGCTGAATATCTGTACAAGGCTGTCGAACACAGAGTGAAGAGCTTCCATGTCTTTTCTCCGTTGTCCAGGATTAAGTCAGCTTCAGTTAAAATTTCCAGTTACGGCAGACGTTTCAGCCAACTACGTGCAGCCAGTCCTATCCAATAAAAGTACCAGAAAACTTGTTCCTGACGAACTAAAAAATAACTTTGGATGCCAATAAAGTATGTCAATCTTATTTTCTATCGTCGATAAGTGGTCAGGTTGTTTACAAAAGTAAACTGTTAAGTGAGAAACCAGTTTGACGGAATTTAACGTTATCATACGGCACTCTCTAGCTACCCATAAGATACACCTGTTCAGTTATACACCTCATGTCAATGAAGAGGACCTTGTCAACTGTCACAGAGTTATTCGTTGTCAATTTACTTTGTGGGCTTGGCACGGTTATTCGGAAAACTCTTTCACTATTTCTCAGATTTAAATAACTTCTTCCGCGTACTTCTGTCCATTGCTCAAAAAAGAGAAATTCATCAATGGAGCAGATGGACTCTAGGGGACGACTTGTATGGAAATTCGCAAAATACAAAATTTTACTGTAAATTGTGAAAGTGGACAAACATGGGAAACTTCATTGTAATACAGCCATGTTGATTTTCTTTGATTTCAAGATACTGATCACCATAGTGAAGACAATAAAAGTTCGTTCGTCCTCAAACAACTCAGTGTTTACGAAGCAAATCGAACTTTCTGGACCACAATCAAATGCGTCCACTTGAACTGTTTGCATATCCCGACGGCGGTTCAGCGGGTTGACTAGTCCTTTTTCAGTGCTGTGGACTATTTATTCAATACCGACCATGCTTTGAACTGTCGCAATGGAGACGGATTTCGTGAAAGAATTGTTCAGACTCACCACCTTGGAACTAAGACATCAATCCCAGGAGGCTCCTCACGATTCTAGGGAAAATCATCCTCTTTTTTACACAGTTAATACGATAAAAAGTGACCAGTGTAAGTGGTAGTAGGTTTAATTTTAAATGATTCATCATGCAATGTAAATGCAAAACTCATCAATGGAAACCCCGAAAGCCCGGTCCAGTCGTTGCATTCTTTTAAGGACTCGTCAACAGCACAGCACACATCCATTGACCCCTAGCTGAGGCTCGACCCCAGAATGATGAACAATCATTGGGTAATAAACTCGGATTTTCTTTTATAAGGATCAAGTAGCCAAGCTTGGTAGTTTGCCTGTAGCCTACTTTGTCATCACTAGGGCCTATAACGGAGAAGTCTCCCGTCACAGGAATTTATCTCTGTGAAAGGGGTCGTCGCCCTTGAAAATCAGTGACGGATGTGTGTTATATTACTTAGTGTAGATGTCCGACAGATCGCCGATAGCTAACCCGGACGGACTCGCATTCATTCATCCCGGGGTCGAGGCCACGTGAGAGATCAGTGGATGAGCACTGCAGCCGAGGATTTATAACAAGAACGAAACATCTGGACTGTGCAGTGCTTCCTGTGAGTGTCAGTGGTGAGCTGAGCTTTTATGCTGCTTGGTGAATCGTTTAATTGAAAGTGGCCCGTTGGCAACCGCCGGAGGCATCAAATGAAACAGACTAAGGTCTAGTATATAAGAAGAACTCATACAACCCATAAAATCTATTTCTATAATCGAAAGCTGGTTGCGTACTGTCGCAAATAATTCGTCGAGAGGGTCGCCACTAAGTGTGCTGCTACTCATTTCCTTATCTGCCGATGACAAAATGACCAATGAGAGATCCTAGTTTTGACTGGTGAAATATTCCGGAACTGTTGATGGTCATGTTGTTCGATTGATTGGCAAGAAGGATGTCATTGATCTGATACTATAATAATAACAACAGTAATATTATTAATACCAATAATAGTAAAGTGGAGACTTGGTTAGTCTGATGAATTTTGTCGAATAAGATCCGTCGGCTTAGGCTCACGTTGCGTACCGCAGTCATCATCCATCAGTCCTGCCGCCCTGATCCAAAACAGCAACCCACGAGGGATGACCACACACAGGAAATCAACAGATGACGTGTGAACGAGCACGAACTGATGAACAGATCGACTGGGAAATGTGAATGTTCAGGTTTTGGTCCTAAAGACCTTGGTCATTTACTGGCCTGAAAAATGGCCAACTGTATTCCCTGTAATGCGTCAGGTTATCTGAAATCTGCTTGCGCACACAAGGCACATCCAGTTGGGTTAAGCACTTTTTGATGGCCAGTACGTGAATTCTTTTTTGTTTTTCTGTTCATTCAAGGATCCAAATTTCTCCCAAACTAAACAAAATCTGTTTTCTCTTCGCTGGCCGGTGAGGAACTTTTCAGTGGGGTTCACTTTTATCTCTAGAGAGATTGTAATGTAGTACTATTTACCACTAGTGTATCACCAGTGCAGTGAAGCTACTGACGATGAATCAAGCGTACTGTAGGTGAAGCGAATAAAATTCACTGAATATTAGACTCATGTATTAACAGAAAGCAAAAGTTCTTTGTTTCCCGTATCATGACTTGTCTCGGTTCGTAAGGCCGAAGGTCGTGTTGACGGTAGCTTTGCAGCGATCCGCTGTTAGAAGTCATTCCCGTGGTAATAAACATGTGGACAAAGTTATCTCAATCCCTTGGTAAACGGTTACGTAGCTCAACCAATAGCCCCAGTTTCCTCAGATTCTCACTTATCCTTTGATCTTGAAAGATATTTTTGTTCATTATGTAACGTCGGTTTACGTCGTCTTCGTGACGGGGGGAGCGACCGGTAGAACTTTGGTGAGGGCAGAACTTGAACTCGGTACCCCACGACTTTCGGTGCTGGACGAGGAACACCGAACCAGTACGAGAATCCTCTGCTGATTTGCTCGGATGAGCAGAATTAGACAATTAATCCTAAGACACCTAAACCAAGGGTAAGTATGTCAGGCAAGCTTACCTTATATTACTAAACATGTACCACTGTTTCTGCCCTCTTTTTTATGCAAGCCAAAATCCAAATTGCTGCAGTTTACACAATATATTGTACAGTAATCTAAGAATAGGTCGATTAGTTTGCGTTTTTGCACTTTCAGGACTAAAATACAGTCCAGAAATTTGTTCTGTCAATGGAAAATGGATCGGATGGTGTATGCAATTCCACAGCCTACCTAGGCCATTCAGGATATCAGTGGCCTATTTGTCTTTGTATTTGGTGAGTCTCTGCATAGACGAAAAGTCCGCAGTCCCTTCAGAAAAGAAATTACACTTGATACCCCATCAGACTGGAGAGAAATTAGAAAAATGGTTACAAATCGAAAACTTCCAAGAAATTCAGCTGAAACTCGAACCCGGTTCATAAAGATTCGGGTCAAATGAAGGAGAACAAAGTTTCTGTACATGGTATTGTGACAGAGTAGGCATCGAAAAGGAGAAAACATAGAGGTGAGAAAGACATTTGGGTAGATCACTGGGTAATGAGCGAATGGAGTCTGGAAGGATTTTGCGGAAGGACTTCTACCGTGTGGTCATATTTAGTTCGCACAAGTTAGCAAGTTGTTCATTTAATTTTATGAAAGATATCCTACTGATAAATGACGGTCCTCGGTGAAGAATCTTTCAGTCTTTCTTCAGCGGATGAAAGAATAAACGGGAATACTGTGGAAGGATAGAAGGACACATTAATAAGGCAAAATTTTAGGGTGCCTTATTTTATGTCGTACTGTCTAAGCTTTCGTATTAGGTCAGATAGCCTGCATAAGTTTCTTTACACTTACTTGATCTCAGGTATATATATATATATATATATATATATATATATATATATATATTCTACTTTTGTGGTGCTGTAGAAATAACATAAAAATAAACTGGTCTAAGGAGGAAAAATATACATTCAAAACATTTGAAAATATTTGGCAATAAGCCCGATCGAACCGAGAGTTCGTACATATGAGACTGATCACTGGAAAAGCTGTTGAAACAATGGGTATCTGTAGTTGCTTGAAAAAGCCCCATTATCGGTATATTTGAACAAACTTGCCGGAGAACCTGTATAAATAGAAGAATAGGGAGAAAAGACAAGTCCTTGAAGCACTCCTGAATCATTTACCAAAGGTTTGGATATTTTCCATCGAAATCGTGCGTATTGTTGGGAAAATAACCAGGTCACTGCAAAAACAAAGGCTTGGGACAACCGAAAGATTCCAGTTTAAGAAGAAGTATGAGGCACAGAATAGAACCAAAAACGCAACTCAAGAGTTTAATAATGGAACACTGTTAGCTTTAGACCAGCTGACGGATTAGTGCTAGAATTTGCAATAGATATACTTATATGGTATATACAGTTAGTCAAAATGATCAATCACAAAAAGACCAGCATATACAATAAGCAGTACTAAGGTTAAAAACTGGATAGTTTGTTCGATAAATAAACGAACAAAAGAATGAATAAGCCGAAGATAAAGACCCGGTCTTCTGATAAACCAAAGTTCTGACGGTCTAATCGTAAACGAAAATGTTCCACTTTTTGTGTTGCTCATTGTCTATTGTCCAATGGAAGCATGATCCGATGTGAGCCAAGTTTTATCGAGCCATAAATTCAACTGTTGGTAAAGTGAGCAGTGTAATGAGGTCAGTTATTCACACTGTCTGCAGCAGTTCGCCCAATAATTCAGTATCCATTTCATACAGGTCGAATCCCTGTTTTGACTACTGATACAACTGCCAGTAACCAAAATTCGAACAATCACCATAAATTGGAGGAAAATCCAGTGGTGTACTCATGATCGGCGAATCAAGAACACCGTCATTTACTTATTTCGGGTGCCACGAGAGTCCTCGAAGTAAAGAGACAAGTGTTCCGAGATGTCCATACAGCCGTCGTAGCCTATGGTATATGCGCATTCTTTCGTCATTTTATTCCAATTGCTCGCGAACTGCTTTGGGCTTGGGAGCCAACTGACAAGTCGCATGGCTACTTCATAAATCATCCTTAATTGATTGAGTTCTACTTCCGTCGATTGCTGTACCAGACATTGTTACCATCGTCGTCGTCCACCAGTCCCTAATTGCATTTGGTCTTTCCTCTCCGATTCCATGATTCTAATCTACTCTACGTATGACTTTCGAGTCATTTATCTAACAATTTCAGATTGAATGACGTGGAATGAGATTATCATGTCATTTTTTCTCGCTCTGAGCTGGAACAGTTAAATGGAATTATGGAATTTTACCAAAAATGCCAAACTACCGTCACACATGGAAAATATTCTTCAGTCAAGCTTTCTGTTAATTTCCCAGTTTGTGGTATTATACTGCCTCCGGGTTTCACTCGTGAGTAAGTAATTTGGTACCGAGTGAAGTATTTTAGCATGTAAACGCATTCACGTAATCAGAAAAGCCAGTTCATGGTAGTGTATTTATCTGTGTGGTTTCCAGTTTCTGTGGCGTCTTGCAAATTCTGCCTTTCATAAAATCGTACGCTTCAAGTAGAAGAACACACCGTTAGAAACGTCATAGAGGTTATAATAAACTTCCGTTCAGAGGTACATGGTGGTATATCTCCCAAAAGACAATTGGTAGTTAGTCGTGCGGTTCAGTAAGGCTATGAATGAAAAGAATGTGCGCAGTGTGTTGGTCCGCACATTATCTTTAGGTGGCCTGGTTCCGTTACCAAACAGCACTTCATTGCCTGTCCAAAATCAATGGCTTTAGCCAATGAAGCCGATCTACAGCCCGATCAGTTGTTGACTAGATGGAATGACGCCAAGCAGTCAGCTGTCAATAGTTGTTCTAACCAGACGGGATGAAATGAGTCAACGACGCCTGTCAGAAGCCCCGGAAACGGAAAAAGTTCTGAAGCAGAGTGTTTCATACTATATTTTTTGCTGCGGTCACCTAGCGTTCTAAGTAAACTGTCTATTTTATGCTAATGAAACGAGATATTTTCTTGGTAGAGTTATTGCGTCCGATCAGAAAAGGCAGCTACGGAGACAAAGCTCAGTCTCAATGGAGTTGAATGGAAGCCCTAAAGAAGGCTTTCAGTCTGTTGAAGCATACGATGGAATGGTTAACCTACATGTTTATCTTTAAAAAACTAGATGAACCTGCTAAGCACGAAGCAGTACACGGATCTTTGGGAAACTGGGTGATGTCAGCCACCGTTTCTGATGTTGCCAGGTGGTATGTTGGCTCGGTAGTCTTCAAAGTACATTCGTGTGTCCAACGACTCATTGAAGCGGACCATCAAGGATAAGTTGTCCAAACTGATGATAGTACGAACCATCAGATATCAGTCAATGTATATATATATATATATATATATATATATATATATATATATATATTATAAATTGGTAATTATAATTTCGACTCTTTATCTTACATAGTCCTATTATTATTGCAGCGGTGAATGCATACGAAGCCACAGTAATCTGGTTGAAGAAAAATGCACCTTTTTTCGAATACACCTTTCTTGATATTTGACAGAATAATCTTTGTGACCCGTGTACTCCGTTCTTTACGGATCATCATAGACGCAACTCAGGTGTCAGCTGTACCAATTAGAGCTACGTGATTCAACTCAGTACGATTTAGCCTATATTAGTGGGGTGAGTTTTTACACTTGAATAAGCCACGTTGAGCCACACCCACCAAAACGGCCGTCTATGGAGATGTCGATGAAAGTAGAGTTTTGCTAACAACCAGCATTGTCGGCTATATTAGTTGGTCTCATTCACCTTTTCGTGTGAAACACCAAATACCCATTAGTTCGCTACAAGGTCCGCAGAGTAAACTCTGTCTCCAGTAAAAGGCAAAGGAATTAGTTCCACAACAATAGGGCTCGTGTTGTATTTGGACAAACACGCAGGTGAGTAACATGGATTATTCGTGGCATTAAACTTTGTTATTTCCAGGGCAGATAACTGCTGTGCTCCGTCACGTCTCTATTCTGTGGTTTTTCTACGGAAGGCCTGCGTAATCGACCTCCGTTGCAGCTTCTATCACTGCAGCCCGTTGACTCAAGTCAAGGCGACGGCATGGCGCATCAGGTGATAGTGTTTTAGCATAAAAGAACTATATGCTATTTAACTCTAAGATAGAATGATATCGAGTGTTCCAATCCGATTCGATTGTTGTTCTTTCGGGACTTGACTGATTGAGTTTCTTCCTTTGGTTGGGTCGAACCGTTTTTTGTTTATATTCACACGGCCAGTTCAGGCACATGAGTTGGTAAATGGCTTGCTGTCTGGTCGACATGGGTCAGCACACTGAAACTGATTAGCAACTTGGCTTCAGGGAGATTTTTCGACTTCATGATAGAAATTCTTGATAAATGATAAAATAAATGTAGTATGCAAGACCAGTGTCTTCCGATGGGGTTGCTCGTGTTCTATCTGCAAAATACAAAAACACGGAAAACTCCATGAGCACGAAGGCTCAATAAGTGCATCAACAAGATTACTTAAATTAATCGAACTCCAAAGTGGCTGCTAACAGTCTACTCATTACATATACATTCAAATCTACGACGTGTATTGGAATTTCCGGATATTTATTTACCACATATTACTGGAAGTACACTGTACCCCGATCGCGATTACCTTTACTGTTGATCTAAATTAGCAGCTAGCATATCATTATTCGCACAAGCCAATTCGCGCCATGCGCCCTACTGTTCTGGTTCAGTGATTAGTCACTTATTCTTCAAATTTCTAAGTCGGATATGTTGTTATACGGTCACGGCAAGGAAGATAAATAAAACCGAAGTGTGATTACTAATTCAATATTAGAATATGAAAAGTACCATTATGTAACATAATAGCCAATCAGAAGCCGTAAACAATTCAGACAGTCGGATGCTTGAGTGAGGGAAACGATTTAGTATTGCAGATATCATTTTGGAATGCATGGTTTTATGAGTCCGGAGTTCTCAATTTAAGCACACGATTTTTGTCATTATACTTTGCTTATGCATTAATTCATTCACCAGAAGTGCTTCAAGGACCACCGGTATACTTTATTATTGTTCGAAAGTACGCTACTCACGAGTAGTAACCTGAATAATCGAGTTAAAACGCAGGTTTTTGCTAAACAGTGCTCACACCAGAGTAGAACGAACGGCATTCGTGGAGAGGGCCAAACGAACCATTGGAAGCCTTATTCAAGCATGCATTTAAATGCTTTTTTAATGATAAAATAAAGAGCTTGCTTGATCTGTTGTGATTTATGCTTGGATATTTGATCGGGAGATTGGTGGGTTAGTTTAAAGTCGTTCAGGTGCTAGCATTAATTAGGAGAAACCGTGAATTGTGGGGAAGAACTGAAAATCTGAAGGGATACACAATTTCCGCAAAACAGTCCAGCGCTTGGCTGCAACCCACTTCCAAGAGTAGATGCTGAACCATGCTCATCTGGGGTCCATCATGGCCCCTGTAGCTGTGCCAGGGATTTTCAGCAAAGTTGCCTATCCGATTCCAGTCATTAGCCTGGCCGGGGATCCATTTGTATCAACTACCGTGACGACGAAGACAATACTTATAATAATAATGGCAGCAAAAATAACAGCAATACCATTTATATAATACCCAAATAACTCAAACTGTAATATCACTTATCGGCAGACGCCATCTGCTCATAATCTTAACGTGAAATCGTGACCTCGAAATAATACTCGTGCCATCGACCAATTGTTGACCAATCGGACTTACTCCTGATTCACCAACTGACTCTGCCGATGCAATATGTGCCCACTGAATCAACCATCTTCATCTTCCCCAGTTATTATGACAGCTCTGAGCTACTCTTGAGTAGAAAAATGTTTTATTTGAATATCTGTTGTTAACAATGATATGCTATGTAGAATTTCATACTTCAACCCTTTGTCACGACGTAATACCGCAAATTTAGGAGAGGAAAATAATTGCAAATGAAATAATTTGTTGACAGAATTTCGATAACACTTATTGTAGAATCCCGTAATTCTACAGAACACGCGATTCCCGATTACGCGCATTTCCAAGTGATTCGACACAACTCAGAGCCAGCTGATCACGAAGGGTCAGGAATGTCTATTGAACGGTAAGCAGAAATGAGTCTGTCAGAACTGGTTCTACATATGTAGTAGGTTGGTTAATCGGAAAAGTAAATTACAATAAACAACGGAGAATGTGGGTGATCAGATATTAGATCCAGTGGAAAGTCAGTAAAAGAAAAGAAGCAGACTGCGGACTAAATAAATGAAACATGAATGAATTGAACAAACAGGTTATACCAGAATTCAAAGAAATATCGCCCGAGTTACTCCGGCAGAGTATAGAAAGCGAAAATTTGCAATATACCAGTTGGAAAAAAGGGAAAAAATGAACAGTTGGTGACAGAAAATGCGTCTAAGCCAGCCAGGAATGGAAAGGTCATTCAGTCCGTCAGCGCAAAGAAGTGCGAAATTTTCTGCTCATCCGTCCAGAATCAATAATACTCTCACGGAAGGCTAGCACAGTCGAGAGAGATTAACCAAGGTTAGAGGGATCAACACAAGCAAATCAATCAAACTGGATACCATACCGGTGCACCTGACTGAAGAAGATGAATGAGAGGAAAAATGAGAACAGTAGAGTTAGCAGAAATGAGGACCGTCACACAAAACCGGTCGGACGTAGTCATCAGCAGATCGACAAGGCTAACGGGCTGTAACAGAACAAGTACGTGTAAAATTGTAGGTGCTTGCGTGTATGTATGCGGCAGTCTGTGGTTAAGACATGATCCACAGTTGATTCCCTCTGGGGAGAATCAACACCTGAAAATATTGCATTCAATTATTCACAGACACTGGTTTAAAATTACGTACAATTTTACCTAGAGTTAATTGTCTTGTTTTTTGACGAGTGGTTATTTGATGTAGTAACAAAGATAATTTGGTTATTATTTGTCTTACTGATGCAACATGACAACGTGCAATGCCAGATTCAAACATAACAAACTGCACATTCACGGAACTTACACACTCACGGAACATGAGCTGCTAGGGAAATTTAAAGGTAGCTTCCTAAATTTATTTGAGTTATTCACGACTGAGTTTTATAAAGGCATGAATCTGTTTTCGTTTGTCCATTTATCGACCAAGATGTGGCTTTTCGTGTGATTTTTGAATTCACTCAGAATAAGACTGTTCAGGCTGGCTGAAGCGATATTAATCAATTGTTGGAAACCAACGTTATACCAACACATACTTCTTTACTCTAGTAACATTTTGATCTAGAATTTAACCCTACATAAGCAGTACAATTTATTGAAATAGGCACCCGTAGAGATGCAGTGCGAAATTTTCTGTACACAAACTGTGTAGTTGTTCCACTACTGATAACAGTTTTCAGTGTGAAGTTTCGATTTCACTCGGCCACAAGGCCGTGCTCAGCACATTGTATTGTGCCTTGGTTTTGAACACTCAGTTTTAGATAGAAGAATGCTGGGTTTTGTGAAACAATATTTCAGTACACTGGTTGTAAGGATGAATGAGGTTGATTGTATCTCCAGGTATTTCAGGATTCTTTTGGTAAGTTCAAAATCCCGGGTTCAGCCAAAGCAATGTTACGGAATTGCTGATGAAAAAAGCAACCGGTTTGCCCTCCGTTGTTCGGGATGTACTGACGACTTTGGTGGTAAGCAGTACCATCGCAAGATACAACTTCGTTCATTCGCTAACACCGGTTGTTTTTTTAGCAGAATACTGACAGCCAAGCACGGAGATCATCTGAACGTTGCTCTTGGGCGTTTCTTTCATAAGCCCCCGAGAATACACACCAGCCACTTTCTCTTTCAATCGCCTTTTCTGTCTCACGAGGCTTGAGCGTTGCCGTTCTGCTTATCGTGTTCGTATGGTGCCGGGCATTAGACTACAGGGCAGTGGGTACACATGTAGAGCAAAGGGATGACGAACAGATTTACTGAGGAAACAACGTGGTAAGCAACCCCAAACTAACAGTACCATTGCCGTTCAGTAACAAACCATATCTGGGAGGGATTTTTATTTCAAGTTAGCGCATAAGCGCAGTGTAAATAATAGCCCCAACAACCACAGTGTCGTACGTCACTACTATTAAGATTCAAATTCATGATCTTCAGACTGGCAGTTTAGAACTACGTAACACATCCGGTAAGTTAGTCAATCCTGACAAACACGCGGGTGACAGCGGAGATCTGTTGTTCCCCGAAGCGGACTTATGTGGGTGATTTTTGAACTTCTCGCCTTAGGGCCTGTCGTATGAGAAACTTCAATCACTTAACCACTGCCGGTCTGGTTAAAAGGGGCTCTATATAGGTAGCTTCCATTGTCCATTCCCCTCAAGTTTCACTATCAATTTTGTGGCTTTCCTACGTCATTTTCCATAGATTGCACAAATTCCCTTTCGCGAATGTGAGTAGTAGGATACTTGATTTGGTTGTAAAATGATTCGTCATGCAGTAGGTAAACTCAGTACATCAATGAAAACCTTGCAGGCACTGTACAGCCGTATCTTCCTTGTTAGGAATCGTCAGCGTTGAGGGTTTTCCCCGGGAGCATGTACACACCCGAAGGTTTCAGCTTCCATGCACACTTCTGAGTAAGATAGCATTAGTTAGACTTTGACTATTTCAATATCAAGTGAGAAGAGAATACGTTGGATTGTCCCCTGGGGATTACTATGGAAGATACTGCGATTTGTTAATTATTACTTCGAAAGTGTTCTATTTTACCACGGAATGTTAGTATGAAGCTACAGACGTAAACGGGTGACGCCGTCGGCGGTATGTACACCAATATGAACCTGGCCACGACGATCAACTGTACGGCCCCTTGCATGGGACATTCTTCGCGGATTCAAATCCTGCAGTCGTCAGGGCTGGTCACTCGCAAGTTGGCAGCCTCTAAAGGGGCTCGACCCTCTCCTTGAAACCCTAAACAGTTATTGTCAAATACAGGAGGGAAACGCTACTACTACTATTACCACTAATACCACAACCACAGCCACCGCGGCTGGCACTGCTATTACTTCTACCAATACTACTATTACTACTAGTAATAATAATCACACTGATATACAAAATCTGTGACTTCATCTAGCCTGATTCCCTCGTAGTAACCATTGGGTTCACCGATTGCGGTGCTGCTGACTGCTACTCCTCAGCAGCAACATAATCCGGGAGTCAAAACAATCACCCGTATGACCTTCCTACGTGTTTCCTTTCGCTTGATATCAGAAGGTCAAAATCTAACCATTGCTGTTGTTTTTACCAGTCTGCCTAGAAACTAACACCTTCGGAGATCGATAAGCTTCTTGTACAACAATATAAAAACAATTCTAGAAGGAAGCCGCGTTCAGTGAAAGGCTATCAAATGAGGAAGTGACAAGCCATGGCGAGATTCGAACCCTGGGTCATTTTTGTAGAAAGTCCGCCGGATGGGACTTATGCAATAACTCGGTTGATATGAGTACATTTTGTACTTCGTGATGTGTCTGGGGAGAATCCGTGACTGCCAAAAAGTGTTCTTTCTGTGTTACTTGGGGCATCATCAGTCATGAAGAGCTTTTAGTTTATCAAATGTTTCCTCTTGATGAAGAGGGAGATACCCCTTTTCTTCATTCTTCTTAATCGTAGGATCACATCATCACCTTTTGGTTTATACGACTGAATTCCCGCTTTGCTTGTAGCCAACTGGAGCAACTTATCCGGAATAGCTTGGGTCTGAATGTATGATGCGCTTGATTTTGGGGTATTGGATACTTCTCGCCGAATTAGTAAGTGCAGAAAGGATACAAGCACGGTAAGTGTTGCCGTTTCGTTTATTTGCTCAAAAATTGCCGGGACAAATCTGATATTCAAGGAATGTTTGTTACATACTACAGTATACAGATATCAGTTACCCTTTTAAACAATAAAACAAAATAAACTGATTCGTCAAGCAGAGAATCAATACTTAACTCATTTGTGAAAATCACGAAAACACGGCACATCTGTTTCACCTTCGTTACGACTCATCACGATGCACAGGCATCGAACTGCAAATCGGGACACTAACCCCGGGGAGTATCATTCCAATAAACAATTAACCCCTCTACTGTGAAAGTTCAGTAGAAACGAAATTAACTTCACGACAAATGAGATCATTGTATCGACGTTTTCTGAACCCAGGAAACCAGGTTTCGCAAACTAATTAGCATTGGTTTGCTCTGATCAGAACTAGCATCCTTGGATAAAAGCCATGTACCGAAGATTTGCACGACCGAATGGAGTTAACTCGTGTCGGATTGCTACATGGGTCTTCAGTACATATCATTCTGAATGTTGGTGGAAACTTTTACTTCGTGATTTTCCTTCTTTCTGGACTACCGTAGCTATTTATTATATCTGATATGTGCTCTTAGTCGACGGTTCGATCCACCGACGGAATTTTAAACCCTACTACAGTTGAAATGATACAAAAAATGGGAAACAGAATTCACCAGTAGAATACATTCGCTGTTTCCCAGTCCACTCTCACAGGCAAGGGGTAAAACTGTACGGATGAGAGAGAGTAGAGCTCAAGAATGACTCGAGTTTGCGGAGCACGCCATTCAGAATACCACGCATTCACCGAATCAGAAGGTGATTTAACCCAAATAGCTGGTAACTACAACAAAAAATACCATCAACACCGACCAAGGTCTCTTTCTATCAGCGGGTGAGAATAAGCAATCAGTCTGACGCAAACGGTTGCCTATGGTTACCTATTTTTTCACGGAATTTGTTCAGTATGAAATAGTAAAGCATTTTAACATCTGGGCCCTTGTCCACATAAATTATATTGGTAAAGTACTGTTTTCCATCCAAAAGGCTTTTCCCAAGTGACTTTCACTCAGTATGAAACCTTAAGTACAAATATAAATCATTTGAATCTATTTTTCACAAACCATGGAATAATGTTCTGTTCATTTAACCATTCACCTTAAAACACCTAGAAAAAACGGTAAAGAGACCTAAGTGGATGACCACAGTCTCTTTCTCCTCGGTACGTGTGTGTGTGTGTGTGTGTGTGTGTGTGTGTGTGTGTGTGTGTGTGTGTGTGTGTGTGTGTGTGCATTTGACTAGGGAAGACGCTCAAATCAGACCTCAAAAACAACAACAAAATCATAAATCTAGCAACAAAAAATATATATCTGTTCATAGAGGTCAAATAGAATGACCAAAACATAAAAGATAGCTGGGAGTGTAGGAATTTCCAGGCACATCATTTTACCGAAATAAGTGCCGTGCGGTACCAGCGTATCCCGATCGACGTTCGAAAATCCCGAAAGCAAGACTGATAGTGTTCGGGCATCGGAGCATTTTCGGGTCCCGTATACAGGGCCCACTGTTGGAAAAACCAAGGTACTTAAAACTTAGTATATCGCGCTGGATCACAGCTGCGTCATAGAATGCCTAATTTTACTTTGCAGCATCACAACAGTCCTGTAATTCGAAATTCGTCCCATTATAATGATACACAGTGTCATATCAACGCCGAACTCACCACTGAAAGCCACGGCACAGCTTTTTCACCCGTGTTAGTAATCCTCAGCTTTAATGAACACCCAAGTGGCTACCGGGGTTAGCGATTGTGAGGCAAACACCAAACTACCAGGCTAGCCGGGTTGGCACTCAACGGCTTTTTTGCAGCAGAAACTTTCCAACACATAGTAACCTGCCGTCTCTGAATCTGAACGGTAAAGATTCGTTTCCGGCGCACGACGGAAAAAGATGAAATAGCGTCACAACGGTTTTCATCGTTGAATTGAAAGTTGAAATGGCATGATGAACTATATAGTATAAAACTACTATCTTATTACGTATATTCACGCTTCACTTAGTGACCTACTGTGTTATAAGTTTCTAAGGATAAGTATTCACAGCTGGATTTGAATCTTGAATGAGACAATAAATTGGAAGTTTTCTTGATTGCTTTTGAATAACTGAACTTCACTGAGTAGTTGTTGGTTATATATATATATATATATATATATATATATATATATATATATATATATATATATATATATATATTACAGTGTCTCCGCAGGGAAGTTGTGGTCAGCCAAAGACTGCCGAATGACCACATCACTACGTGCTTAACGGGAAAATTGTGACAAGTGCTGTTACGCAATCTTCAGAAATCGGTTTGAATGATGGATTGCCATCTCAGATTCTTTTTCGTATCACAACCATAATCCTTCACCAAATCCTCTGATTACTTAATTGAAGCAAACCACCTGAATTGGATATTATTCCGCCCGGAGTTTTGGAAGTGTTTGTCCCGGAGTTAGCTCTGATTTTACGCCACCTTTTCTACTTTTGTGTTCAATTTGATACTTCACCTACTCCAGTAAAAGAAGCCGTGATGTTTCTTGTCCGTTTAAGTGGCAAATCCCTTGATCCCAACGGCTACGGTCACATTTTCCTAAATTCTACCATCTCAAAAGTTAGCAGACCATATTTGGCCCAGTGTGTGTTGAACGCGAAGGGCTGTTGAGTGACCGCCAAAGCAGCTAACTGCTTCCTCTTTCCATGGGTAATTTAGTGGCTCTTATCTCTCGCCTTTGATTTTCAGGACTTGGTAATCAGGCAGAAACACACCTGGTCTTGTCAGGTATATCAAAAGGATTCAGTTGTGTCTCATACGATGATTAGCTATCCCATTTCGGGTTTATCTCGTCCTTTGTTTCGTAGGCATCGAGTGATTTCACTAACCGAACAATCCTCGCCCTAGTCGACGGCTTACAATCACAGCATTTCTCCGTGTTTGCTGTTATTCACAAGATACTGTACTTTTATTCACCATCTTCCCGGTTTCCAATAAATAAATTCTGTCCACCCTCTTTTAATACCACTCATATCTTCCTCGGTGACACCATCCTACACTGCTCCCTTTCTTACTGCACCTCCCACCAAAAAAACCGATTGTGAACACTGTGCTTTTGTTACGTTGCTCACTTCGGACAGTGAAAGTAAGTCCGCTTAAGGATGTGCAGGTCGTGCTCTTTTCCACGCCTCCAAAGCCCGTTTGAATTTTTATTCGACTACCTTTTTTCCTCAAATTCGTGCTGTCTGCCGGGTCGTTCTTTAGGCTCTCCCATCCGTGTTTTCACATGTATCTTCTGCTGCCTGCGGCGCTGCTCAAACTATTTGTTCATTCCATACCAAATATTTCATTACCTCTTGTTTTACTGCACTAATCTCAAATCTGTCTCATAACGGAACGAAGCAATCAACGCTGGAGTGGAGTTTCTTTCCATTCTTCATCTCTTCTCGACCCGGTTCAATGTGAAGCAGTTCATCTGATCGACAACTAAGCTTCGACGTTCAGTCTAAAATCGTTCGTCTATCTTAGGGCCGTTGTTCCCCTGTCTCTATGCAACGGCTTCTGTTTTGATTTTCGTTCCTCCGATCTTCCCTAGGATGTTCTCCTCTTGTAATCCTTTGACATCTTTCGCAAACGTAGGAAGTCAGTCATCCTTTTAAGCCCTCCTCGCATGTTGGACCTCAAGTTATCAGTTTTTGCTCTTCCCGGACTGCTAACTTGTGTGTCATCCTTCTTCCCTCTGTCCTTCTACTCAGCTACGATCATTCAGTTTCCCAAAAGCGGGCTTAATTGGAGGTAAACTTTACCGCCAAGCTACTCTTGCCGTGTATTTACCAACTATTGTGGACTTCAACCCTTTTATTGTAATTCACTTATAATTTAATAAATAATGTTGAGTTCATTTCTTTAGGCATTGTGACTTATCATACTAATCGCTACCCAGGCTATTCTGCAGGAAGTTGATTATGTGAAAGTTCAACTGGGCTTTCGCAGTCTAGGGGGCAACCATAGACTTTGCGCAACAGACTAAAGCATTTTTGGTAGCAAGGAGTTCAGTAAAATTTGAAGTTTTCAGGATTTCAAGTGTACCTAGGCATTTCAAAAGGATTTTATCTACGTTTCTTGTGTTACAATCCATAAGACGGGCCCAGTAAATAGGCAGTTTATTGAGAATCACTCATGCAGATGTCAGCAAAATCAACTAAATGTAACACCAATGCCCAGCAGCACAACAGTCAACCTGAAGACAGTCGTGATCCGATCGCAAAACGCAATCACGTGGTTTGTATGCCTTCCTTCATTTTTTTCCCTTCAGCCAGTGTGACGTAATCTTGTTCGTTGTCGCTCCACTAATGTTCATACTTATGTTTTGAGCAGCGGGCTACTCACTTATTCAGCTAGTAGCACGCAAATTCCGCAACACTCCCTCCCCCCGACCAAAAGTTCCGCGTTTTACGGGCTACCTTCAATTCTTTCTCCACCCTGAGGTTACTCCCTCCGTCACTGATTCGTGGCAGTGTTCTCATCAATTCCACTCTTCCTCTGATTTCCTCACACAGTACGGCGGAATTATGTCTGGAAGGTTAAAGTTCTCAGCTGTAGTTTGCCAAAGTATAACTTGTGCTCGAAGGAGCAGTCTTTTGGAGCTCCATGCCGCAACTAAGCGGCAGTCTAGGACCAAAGAATGAAGGGTTGTCTCTTGAGGATACAATAGACCTCCATTAGGAAGCAATACTTCAAAATATCATCACCTGTACCAATCGATGTTGTGAACATTTTGACCAAATAGAGTGACGTTGCGATTTTTACACAATAACTTATACGTTAGATGTAAAGTAAACTTCCTAGAACAAGGATGAGGTTCAGCATTGAGTACTGAGTGTGAATAGCCCAACTTTCTGACCAAATTAATCACTCTTGACGGCTTCCAGTAGCTTGAGCACGTTTGTTGCCTGCCTACTTGTCGTCTTTCTTGTCGTGGGCTGTTTTCACTTCCTCAGTATGACTGCAAGAAGTGACGTGACCGTCATACCATGACTTCACTTAGGTGTATGAAAAGGTTGACATCAACACTGGTCTGGTTGGGGTTGCAAAACTGAGGATTGTCGTTGATTAAACACATTAAAAGATATAACTCAGACAGGAAGCCAGTGGCACGGATATTGTGAGCTGTCCTTAGGCAACTCTTGAGTTCCATAAATATGGATCAACTTTTTAAAATTATATATATATATATATATATATATATATATATATATAATGTCAGGTTAGCCGAACTTATGCGTGTGAGAGCAGCAATCGTTCGTGCACACACCTAATACTAAAAAAGACATTTGGAAACTTCATGTCTTCATGATTCCAGTTGAACCAGCGGGGAAAAGTTATTCCTCCCTTGATTTCTATTTTTGAATGGTGAATATGCTGAACAGTTTATTACTAGGTATTCAAATTCTGAAGTTTCTGCTCTATCGTTCATTAGATTCTGATGTGAAAATCAATATCCCGGGCCTACTACTTGTATGTATGCGAACAGCACAACGTAAAACTTAACCTTTTATGGTAAACTATCATGTTCATTCGTTTCTCATTCCCATCAGAAGCGGCCATATTTGTTGTGTACGTGATATTTAGGAGATCCAAAACGGTAATTGCGAAATTCCATCTAACACTGCTGAGTGGATAAGACTTGTCCAAGTGACACGAAGCCTACTTTCAAACTAGCTTCATCTAGTTTACTGTCTTGAGTCCTTTGAGACTCTCATGTCTTTCTCCTTTTCATCCCTCATTGGAAAACTTTCATCTTTTGATTTTCTATTGGCCGAATTCAGTCGCTCTCTCCCCCGCTAGGTTCTCACGCCTCAACTGTCCCGGACAAGGGGGAAATGAGAGTGAGCAGCTCGGACATTCTTACTGGTTATCATTATGGCCAGTCTGCGTGGGACAGGTGCAGTCAAGGTTCTGGATGTTGATTGGTCAAAGCAGTGCAAAAATCCCACGAATTTGGGGCAATAAAACTACCATAACGGTCCTCTGAATCAGAGCACGGAAACTCAAGATTTCGGACGAAACCTGTCATGTCCAATTTGTATTTGCCCACTACTCAGGCTCGTTTCTCTGTTTCTCCCACCGATTTTTTCGGCTCACCCGCATACGAATGTTTGCAACCGTTCCTCCATCCGAGCGAAATGGAACTGTGCTTGACCGACCCGTTCCGCAAGGCGTGTGCGATTTCCGCAGCAGCTGCAGTTGCAGCAGCCGCCGCTGAACAAACAGTGCCACCGAATTTTCACACCTATTCGGCTTACTATTACGATGCAATGATGTCCACCCGAGAAACGAGTCAGTGTTTTAATCTGTACTCTACTCCGTCCAATCTGGCCGCTGTGATCATGAACACAAAACCAACCGAGCACGTCCCGAATGCGTCGGAATCCGCACAAACGCATTCACAAGACACCCACTTACCGGTCTCCTCAATCCCTCCAATGGTGGTCAGACCGGATCCAATTCACACATCATCAGGTTCACATGTTCGAAGCCTCTATCCTCCGGATTTGTCTAGCCCCGTTCTATATGGATCGCATCCATTTTCTATGCAGTTAACACCACCCCCACAGCTGCCTCCTCATCCCAAGTCTTCCCCTGCGAGACGAAATCCGAACAAGCAGAACTCTCCGCGTCCAAATCGTTCATGGTCTTGTCAGTGTACCTGTCCATCGAACACTGATGAGACTGGGATCTGTGGCCGTTCAGGTAAACTGCACGTTTCAGACACGGTGAACTCGCAAATGGAATGGGATATGTTTTCGTCGGGTGGATGTGGGACCAACCCACCTCCGTTTGAGTGTGCTAAAAGTTTCATCCGACGTAGAAATGCTCGTGAACGGGAACGTGTTCGATGCGTGAATGCCGGCTATGAGTTACTTCGACGACGACTTCCACTGGCCTCGATGTCCGATCGTCGATTGGCCAAAGTGGAGATTCTTCGCGGGGCAATAAGTTATATCAATTCGCTGAAGGATATGCTAGATAAAACACCGTGATACCTGCCACCACCGGTGACCGATCACTATCAAAACAGCCTTTGTGATACACATTCACGTGAAGTTAACACGAACTGGGGCCATATTTGCAGCTCACTGCAAACCATGAGAAGAAGCCTCCCATATGAACCAAAAAGCCATATCTACCGTAAAACTATGCCGTTTGCAGCCCCAGTCGTGTACCAGTGTGACGGTAGTTCTTTTGTTTAAATTTATTTACAGAATTCAAATTACAGCTTTTAGAAATTATCAGATTTTTGTAGTTCGCTTTTCTAATCAATCATAAGGTCCGAAAGATTGATAGCAGTTTTAGCGGGTACGCAAAAAATAATCATACGGGTTCATTTGACGGTTACAAACTGACGGGAATCTCAATGAAGGGTTTCTATCTTATTCGTGAACGATTGGGATTTCTATGAGCCTCGGTAGGTATTTTTTAAACTGAATTGAGATGATCTCCTTCATGCTTCTGCTTTCATAATGGGACGAGTCCATCGGTCGGAAATTACTTACCACTTCAGTAGTTTCCTTTGACGTGATGAATGGAGATGGTTGTCCATCCCAGACAATGGGTCGCCGTTTTGTATCAGTAGTAGCAAAACTACTACTCATCTGATCATAAATGGATAAATTTGTAATTCATGGAAACATTGCTCATTCTTTTTATCCGATATTTTAGGAATCACTAACATGGCAGTTCACTTCCGTCGAATCCCAAAATGGGACTCGAACCCGGAAAGTGCGGAAGCACCTAGTCACCGGGCTATAGAAATGATTCCTAGTGAGTTTTTCGCGTCAGTACAAAATGAAATAGCTCCTATCATACTCTAATGGCCTTAGATGTCACCAGCTCTCCATCCGTACAGCTGCTGAAATTCAGCCAAAGATAGCCTACTGGTGATTCACCAGGAAATCTGAGAATTCGACTCTTACTTGGGGGAGGAAGGGCTTGGCGAACACATACTAGTAGTGGTTCCGGAAAAAGGGAAGAACAACTGTACTGTGAGTGCCTGACCATTGATGGTCAGATGATCATCATCATGGAATTTGGGGGTGTGACGTCCTGGATTCCATTCCCGTTACTGCTGGCCACTTCCCCTTTCGGCAGCTTTTGGTTGGCCGCTATTCCCTTCCGGAAATAGGGTACAGCGTTCCATATTAAATAAAGGAAGCATGTATTATTATTTCATGGGTTTCGGCGTTGAGCTCGGTGCTGATTGAGTTTGATGAATGAACAACTTAAGTCACTCTGTTTTAAAATCCCAGAGTGGAATGTAGTTCTTTAAGAGTTATATAAACGTTTCTATATACTAACATTCATAGAAAGCAAAACTCATTTGTCTGTTAGGAATTTATGTTTTTGTATATTTTTTACCGAATAGAAATAAGTAGCTAGATGATGTGCGGCTCTTCATTGTGATAGAATCATATTATTAAAGTTTTTCAAACTACTACAAACCGATATATCTGACGGGGATAATATTGTCGCTGCGTTTGGTTATTGAATAGAAACTTGTATCTTTCTCACAGATTTATTATATATATGAAATTCTGGCAGGACTGCTGAATTTCTTCCAGCAACTAGACAGTTATTGTACACAAAGTTGTCGGATGTAACGAAACGAGCTTTTCCACCACTGTTTTATCACCATCCCCAGTACCATGCTAGGTTTGTTAGGGTCACTGAAGAAGTTTCGTGCCCAACAATGTCCCTAAAGTAGTATCACGTGATTATGATACGATTTGTTGGAAAACATACGCTTCGATAGTGCGACCAGCGTTGTGATTCAGTGCAGTTACTTCTATCCGAGTAAGAAGATTCTTCGCCAGCAAAGGTATTGCCAATCTGAGTAACAACGGACGATTAACAAAGTTAAATAACACTGTGTAAACCTGGTCTCCCATTGATTAACCACTACAAATTGCAGAGGCTAAATAAGTCACTATTTCATTACTGCTCATCGATTTTTCAGCTATTGAACACACGAAATTCGCTGATTATGTGCACTCATTATCTACGTGAAAAGTCTCAGTTTGTATTTGACTCTTCAGGTCTTCTAAATAAATTCCAAAGAAAATTGAGGTAGTTGCATTTGATCAAATTTCTTCCGTTCAAGAATCAGAGATGTCAACCTATCATTCAAACCGATTTCTGAAGATTGCGTAACAGCACATGTCACAATTTTCCCGTTAAGCACGTAGTGATGTGGTCATTCGGCAGTCTTTGGCTGACCACAACTTCCCTCCAGAGACACTGTAATTTGTCTCAAAATGAACAAAGGTAGGGAAGAGTCTGTTTATATTTATTATTTATCAATTCAGTCGTACAAAATACAGGATTCTCGATTATTTCGTAGAGTTGTGTTGTTCGGGAATAATGTTGGTGATTTTCATATGTTTCTGATTGCGCCGAACTGGACAAATATTTTACCACTGTTCGAGGGGAAGCATGCGAACTGATGACGTCACATTTTTGTGCTAAAATGTTCACAACCCAAACTTCGAGATCTTCGGTTGAGAGTCCTGGATATATAAATATATTTTATGTATATATATATATATATATATATATATATATATATATATATATGCATGAAATCTGAGCTTGGTTTTACTGCTTAGTTCATAAAAACAATCGAAATGAACATCATTCTTACTTCGTTTTCATTATACAGCAATTTACAACAATTCAGGACGGAGGCGATGACCACTGAAAATCCGCCAAATAGGGAAGTGACCAGCCATGGCGGGAATTGAACCCGGGTCGTTATTGTCTAAGGCACACGATAATAACCGTTTGATCAGCACCGGCCAGGATACCACTGAGTTTCTGAGCACTTCTATAACAGTTGACTTGACAATATATGATGAAAATCTAAAGAGAACGGTTGTTGCCAATCTAGAGAACCAGTGTCTCTTATGATCCAGTCAACGAAAGACTTAGTTCACAACAAAATCGGACTTGTATTACGATCACTGTAACAAAAAATTTTGATTGGTTTTTAGGGGACTGTGAGCATTGTTAGTCAAATCCTGAATCCATGTTGGTGGGTTAGCACGGATCTTAATGAACTACTGCTGACCATTTGCTAGGCAACCTCCCTTCAGTCATAAGGGGTAACTTCTAGTAAGATGTTTGTCCTTAAGTATGCTACCAAATCATAAGGTGGTCTGTTGATTCAACACAACCCAATTTGGTGAGCTCTGGAGATAAAATTCCCTGGCAGTTTAATAGAGTTTTCTAGTAATTGACTTTCGTATAATCCTGCATTTTCCTGGTCTCTAACCCAGATGAAAACTTACTCCGTGGGTGAAAGTGATCAAAATGATCGCCTGGATCGGCACAGTGAACTTCTTTGCTACAGCCAATTGCTCAGCAGATGGGAGGAGAACATTTGGTGACCAGACAGACGGTTTGGGGGTTTATTTTTTGCATGAAGTAAAAGTTATCCAGGATAGTCTCTGTTTTATTCTTCCAGTTTTTTTGCTAATTAAGTAGAAGTGCCAACGAGTTGCCAAACCGAAGTTCCCGAACGATAGTTGACAGGCAAAATATGATAACGATCAGGAACAATAAGGAAAACACAAGTCATAAAAATGATATAGATGTCACAACTGTCGAGAGTAATATTCCATTCTCTGAGCTCGTGTTGGTGGTGATTTTTATGCCACACCGGGCAACTGAACTAAGAGCTTGACTTTGTCGGTGTTACACTATCCTAGCCCTAAGGTAGTAATCTCGGCTGGTGATGGGATGCTCCTTCAAAGAACGCTTTGCTTTATTTTTATTTATCACGAAGAAATGATACAATAGCTCAAGGGCGAGCTCGCGAACAGCGAGAAGCTGCTGGGTGGAGGAGGGGGGGGGGGGGTGGCCGACGGTGACGAGAATCGGATCCTCAAGCACAACTAAAATTCTTCAAGAAGACCATGCAACCATGGCCTACCAGCCTGACTGCCTAACTCGACAAGCACTCTAACACCAGGCTTTTGGTAAAATTCGGTAGGTTAAATGGCTACTAGTGGATGGTTTATGAAGTAGGTAGCTTGTATTCGTTGCAAACACTTGATCGCTGAACTTGGTGCATCGATCACAAGCGCTTCACGACCGGGCAAGATGTCACTGCCTGTGGACATGTTCAAAGGTGTACATTATCTGCTTCTATTCGTGCTTGACATCTGATCAAAAGCATAAAAGGACACGGACAAATCGTGAGCAGAAAGAGCCTTGTTTGGGAATAATCCACAACAAGGATTGATTTCACCGATCATTTTGATTTGTTTTGTTGTATTGTTGTTGACCAAAACGGGCAATGAGCGAGTGCTAGAAGGTGTACCGGTGAGCTACAATAAATGGCTTAGGGCAAACTTAGACAGCCCGATAGTAAAAAGCTTGACGCTGACAGTCATGCACTAGCCATACGCAATGGGGTTCAGTGAAAAAATGAAGGAAATTATGATAAAAAGCTTGCTCATCTAACAGAGATCATTCCAGCTGGCAGAAAAGAACAAACGTAGTTACTTAAAACAGGTATAGAACGTTAAGAAGCTCATGAACCAGTCGTTTTGATTTCGAATTGGCCTAAATAATAATATACTGGATAAAGTACTCCTCCGTCAGATTGGATGTGAATCCATTTCTCATATTCTGATGAGCGGCATCTAAAACTCCTTACAGATGGGAATTATTGCTGATTTCTGTAATTCTTATACAAAGAATAAACCTTTTTGTCATGTCAAAAAGTGTATTTCACAACCAGTTTCATGTGGCAACCGGTAAAAGTAGTCGAAAATGACTAGTTTCGTTTTGTTGTTTGCCGTAGAACGAGACCCAATCCATCGTGCTGTATTTCGAGCTCAAGTTCAAGCTTGAAGACTATAGGCTTCCGATGGATGAGGAGTTCCAAGAGGAATGATGCATTCTGATACTGAACTGAGAGATCGCATTAAGTGAAGAATATACCTTTTTCTCTCTCTCTGAAAAACATACACCCAGCCATGTCTGAGCTTTGGTTCGTCCCCCGAAATCCACAACAACGAAACCCACCTTGACTGACAGACAAGTGGAGCTCGTGGACTAACGCAGTCACAAAGACCGAATGTTACGCAACCATAGTGAAACTCACAGTAATTATGGCTTGCTTTCCAATGTGTCCTGTAAACATGGGGTTCAATGACATGTTTCAAGTTTCTTGGTATTAAGCAGCTTGAGCCCGCTATTCGATTGTTGACTTTTGTGCAACGGGGAGAAACGAGGCACCTTTCACCACGGAGGATGGAAATGAAATCGTAATGAGAATAATGATGATTTTTTTGATAGCACTGACCCAGTTGTCGTTCCATTCAGATGAGATATCAAATATAAAACATCTACGGGATCAAATTACTTTGGAAATGCAGGCATTTATAATATATCATTAGTTTAGTAGAAAGGTTGATTTGAATTGAAGCAAGCCCTCCATTTATCTCTGAAAACCTTAAAGCACGGTAGTTTTGATAACCTGGCTTGCATGGATTCAGTTAGCATGCGTTCAGTGGTCCACCCTCACAAGAAGTTGCACCAGTGGCGCAGTAGTCTTAAGTTTCATAAAACATCTTTACCCCCAAAAATTATTTGCCAGGAGACGGACTAATAACTGACTGAGCGAGTGAAGAAATCGTTTGTTGATTAGTTAATATAGTTGGAATGAGTAAGTTAACCGGACTGGATGTTAAAATATGGAAACTCAGATTTTATTGCATTTTCTATTTACTTCAGAAAACGCCTCCGTACCAGTTTGAGTAAACGTTAAATTTTGCAGGAAAATTAAACGGTATCTCAATTTTATTGATTGAATACACAATATTTTTCACTGGATTCAGATCGTCACCTATAATCCCGAGACATGCAAGCCAAATCCCCCATTTATATCTTGGTTTCCTTCCATTATGATGCTCTCATAAAAGGGGATCACGATCCCTCTAACTCTATAGCTTTTTGCTCAAGGCCAGAATAAACTCCGAGTAACTCAACCTTCTGAGGAACATCGGAAATTATCCTCGTAGACGTTTACGAATCAATTGACTACCCACTCTTCCCATCGCGAGACTCCCACTCGACTTTCCGCCAGGAGAAATTGGTCAGCTTCGCTCTTTGTGGCGATCCACTCCTTAATGAAAATTTGCAGTTCACCAACCATGTCAACTTGATCTACAGTTGCTTGATACTCTTTACTGGGCAGTTATCACCAACCTTTTAAGCTCAGCCCCCTTGCCCATAATATGCTGACCCGTCCATTTTGTGCTTGCTCCGCTGGATACATGAGGCTAAGAACCAAATCCGGAAGTAGGATGGAAAACTGAAGCACCGGTGAAGATCGAGCGGCAAAGGAGAAAAAAATCGAGTTTCAGGCAACAGATCAGAAGTCCTTTCATGGGTGCTTCGGTTACGCTTCTGTGCTGGATTAATATTCCGTTGCCTTGGGGATTAGTCTACTTGGTAAAAGACTCCTGCCAGAATTCCGAGGGAAAAACCGGTTTCAGTGATGTACACAGCGGTGAATTATGATTTTTTCAGAAACCTGCAGCGTAGTTTCTGCAATGTTTCATCCAGAAATACATCTTCCGATGGAGGAGAGAATATCTATGGGAAGTTCTATACCCCCGCAAAGTCCCTCTTGGGTGATAACTAGAGCTTCATGTTATCGTTTTTGATGGTATTTCTGTCCACATTTGTAGATTCATCGAGCTAACTCGCTGAATGATATGGTCATCACTGATTTTCCTGCAGTAAAAGCCAGGCAGACTCGTTACAAGGCACACACACTTCCATATGAATACTGCGGTGATAGTAATACTAAAAATGATACTTTACTCAAGTATTTATTGTAAAGTAATCATGGAAAAGGGTCACAGATAAGGAAGGTTTGGCGAAGGGGAAGTTGACCAGCAGCTGAAGGATTCCACTCCGGGGCCGTAAAGTTCAAAAGTAACCATAGTAGCCTTTTACCTTCAGCCGGTCAAACTTTCCGTGCGGTAGAAAGTGCTTATAATTCTGACTAGCTATTCCTCTTTCGCATCAAAGTGTGCTATTTTTTTCCAGTAAGATAGTAGTTGTATCAAGTAAACCATCGAGGTATGGTTCACGAAATGCTTTCAAACCAACCTAATTTCCCTGCGATTCCTTCTGAACCAAATCATTCATGGCTACCAAATTTGGTATACTGATGTGTCGATCCATTACAGTACTATATATGCACCCCGATTTTAAACGTGACCCTGCCAAGTGATAAAGTTTCCCAGAGAGTGCGAAATGCTAACAAAACCACCCTTGAACGAGTGGTAAGAGCAACCAGTTGTTCACGAAACACAATATAACCCTTGTTGTAAATGGTGCACTGTCATTACTCAGGGGTGCTTAGACCTGTGTTATTGAACAGTGACCGGGTCCCATGTGGTTAGTGAAAGAATCCACCCTAGCTTTACATTCAGTTTAGAAGCTGTGACTCTTGGTTTACCAAAACATGCAAGTATTGCGCAAGGCTCCATTACGCACGTTTTGAAAAGAGAAAATTACTCGCTTACAAGACTCGAGGATAACATTCGTCAAATTTCAAAACAAGTTTCCAGATAGACAATATTAAGTTGTAACTTTCCGAAGGGTTTAAATCATTGTGATGAAAAGAAAAGCGTTGAATTCTAGGAGTTACCGAACAGACTTTGATAAGCCTCGTACATGTTGCATTGACCCAGTTTACAAGGGGATCGAAGCAGCAGAGGTCAGAGCAACTGAATTTAAGCTTTCGGCATGTGCAAGAGCGCCTACAACCTGCACCCCATTTGCGGTACAGAAAGATGAGATCAGTGCCTTGGATAACCCTTCATCATTTTCAATATCGAGAGGAGTGGTTTAGAAATCACATCGCTCGGAATGCTGAACGGACTGATGGGATATTTAGCGATACGAAAATGTAAAATTTCTCCGGTCTGATGAATTCTTGTACTGCAGACAAGAGCCTACTGGACTCTAGTCGTCAAGTTTTCGTTGTTGGGTCCATGATGGTTTGTGATACGATTGTCGAGTATCGAAAATTCCAGCTAATGGTTTTAGAAAGGAAGAAGAAGGTCATCTCCTTCATGAGAACACTGCACGAATTTCTTCCCTAACGATTCCGGAAAATTGACTGAGACCCATGATCTTTTAACATTTCAAAGTTACTATACATCCAGATAGCCTTACCAGATTCTGGCTTCCGTACAGGACCACGAAGATCACGGGTTAGCCCACGCGTTGTTCACATTTGAACCCGTTTGAGAATGTCTGAGATCTATTATCAAGGCGAGCCTATGAGGATAGAATAGTCTTTGAAGGTCTGTTCGAGTTGAGATCTGCAACCCTCGACACATGGGACTGCAGCATTTGAGACCATACGGAACGTCACTGGAAGCATGCCTGGACGTAAAGTTTTAGTCAACAACAATAAAGGCTAATGAGCTTTGCAACCAGCTGATTATTTTTGCCTTTCATCCGGAGGTGAGTTTCATGACGTTTCGCATTTAGTCGTAGTCGCGGTAACCTACGGTATTAACTGGGACAAATGATAACCACGGAGATGACCTTGAGACTTGGGGCCGCGAATCACACAAGTTCCCAATAGGACAAGAGTGGGGACGGGCCTGGAGACAACGGATCGCTTTCTATCGCTCAAATGTGCTAGTTTCTGTAGCCAGTTGAAATAGTTCTTATACTCGCCATATCTTCCAGTTAGCGAACAAATCACGGTTAATGAGGGTCAAAATTTCTCAACTTGAGCAATTTGGATTTTACTTAATTGGAGAAAGATTTTGACCATTTTATTAAGAGAGCACCAACTATATAAGCAAATTTGCATCCATTTGGTGTGATCTCTCCTGAACCTAAATGATCTCAGTTTGGATTGAGTAAAAGCTTTCAGACCGATTTATATTTGGCCTGTGGTTGTCTTCACTAATATATACAACGAGAATGTAAATAAGAGACCCTGAAAGTACACTTCTGAGCGTAGTACTTTCTCTCCGTTTATTAGGTGGAATTTGTGCTCCACGGGAAGGAGTTTAGCTGACCGCGTACAAAAATCACCAAGACATTTACGGAGAAGGAAACAATTGGCTGTCAGTACCAGACGGGCCTCAGGAAATTTGTGCGAACGACAAATCTGCAGTGGATATACCCAAGGATTGTAATTAAACACAAGCACACACTCGCACAAAGTTACCTCAGATGAATAAAGACAATGCAAATCCACGACCGGGGCATGCTGTGCTATGTCACTGCATGTGATTAGTTTCTTGCTGACATCCGTATACTCTCATGCCCTTTTTATTGAAATTCGCAGACCGGTATGGATGATTCTACACGAGAAATGGTCATTCCGCTTGTACTCGTAGAGCTTCCATTCCGTGCAGTACGGACCGTGTATTGCTGTGATAACACCTGTCCATGTGGGCCTTCCGACAATGTCCTCTTCACAATACCGCCCCCCCCCCCCCCACTCCCTCCTCATCCCACAATATAAGAGCACAGATGTACAGGTGCAACAGTCAAACTTAGGCCCACCAGTCTATGGCATACTTACTAGTGGTCACAAAAACTTCTGTGGAACGAACCACGTGACCCGTATAATCAAACTTCGAAACACAATGTTGCGTAAAAATGAACCGGGCTGATTGAAGTCTAAGAAACTAGCCAGGGATCACCCATATAAAGTCAGGCTGTTCTCGTTTTGTGGGTATAGCCTAAGTCGCCAGCGGTTTTGGGTTATTTGTTGAATGCATCTATAACTGCATCTAACCAGAGAAATTGCTCTTTCAGTTAGTAAAGCAAATAATCGGGCAGCAAAGTTAAAGACGGTAGACCTAAATTAAAGTGGAAAAGTCGCTGTTTATAAACACACTAGAGTCTGAATTGGACACAGCCAGATCAAGAATAAGGATGCATTCAATCGACGAATACCTATCAAAATTAGAAAAAGGTGGTTGGATCTATCGCATAACTTCAAGGTGAATGGACGAACAGGTGGTTGCCCAGATGGATGGATGGATGGAAGGATGGATGGATGGATGGATGGATGGATGGATGGATGTATGGATGTATGTATGGATGGATGGAAGGATGGATGGATGTATGGATGGATGGATGTATGGATGGATGGATGGATGGGTGGATGGAAGGATGGATGGAAGGATGGATGGATGTATGGATGGATGGAAGGATGGATGGATGTATGGATGTATGTATGTATGTATGTATGCATGTATGGATGGATGGATGGATGGATGGATGGATGGATGGGTGGATGGATGGATGGATGGATGGATGGATGGATGGATGGATGGATGGATGGATGGATGGATGGATGGATGGATGGATGGATGGATGGATGGGTGGATGGGACATAATTAACGAGTTTCAATAATCATTTTCAGTCCTCATCACTGAAACTTTTTCCTGGGATTTTTCACACGAAAATGTTCTTGGCTTACATTGTGGTGGAATCCTTGTGTTGATGGATTCTTTCGTATAGACAATAATCCACCGATCATGTGCTTTAAACCAGTGATTGACGCACTCGGTTTTACAGGCGAGTAACATCCTTCACAATTTTGCCGGCAAGAGTCATGACAAGGGTATACGACCAAGCAGTTTTCACACTTTCTCAACATCTGTTCCACATTTCATTACTTCTTATTAGGCAGGGAGTGACATATGGATAAGTCTAGGTTCATAGTCCCACAGAGAGAAAGACACATTCTCGGCAAGCTAACTAACACACAATAGCTGGGCTACCCTGAACATGAAATAGAGAAGTGGAAGAGAACCTGGTATTCAATCTGTTTTGTTTTGTCTGTGAGTAAGTCGAGCAGACAGACTACTTTTGGCAGCACTGTATAGCCTTATACATCAGGTTGACCGGATTATATTTGGTTCCGTATTAGTATGGTTCATATTTTATATGTACTGTGCACGCAATCCAGTCTGGGACAGTTGAGGACACTAATTCCAAGAGGTTCTACTACTCGAATTTAGTCAAAACAAATTGTTCTGCCAAAACATATATCACGTAAGGAACAATTTTAAACTTTTCGGCATATGCCTGTTGGATACTAATTGTTTAACTTGATCACTCCAACAGTTTGACTAGTCATATTTAGGAAGAAGTGACATGGAAAATACTGTCAGATTTCAGAAAGAATAGACAGAAAAAAACAAGGTTGATTGATTTTTTTCACAGGTGAACGATTTTGAACCGACCTATTTGGTTGGTAATCAAAGTTTGGCTTGAAAGCTGATGTGCTGGTAAGAGCTGATGGGCCCAATCTTACTCAGACCAGTTTGTGAAAAGTTTGAAGCCACAGTTGTAGCCGAGTAATTTAGCTGGTAGAGCATGTACGTGCGCGCGAATCGTCAGCAGAGTACATCCACCGAGCCCCACCGGGACTCGGATCACGGTTTAGAGCAAGCGTGGATGGTGTGATAGTTTGACTTTCCACTCACAGTCGTTTATCCCGGGGTTCTAGTCCAAGCCGGAGCTCAACAATTGTGCTTAGCGATGAATCCTAACACTGATGAAACAGCTGCACAGTGCTTCAGTGGTTTTCAGGGGTGAGTTGAACGTTGTTACTGCTTGATGAACAAATTAGTTTGACTAATTTATGCATTTTCTGAAAACAGGCAGCCTCCGTAAAGCTGGTTGAGCATAATCTAACCAGAGGAAATCTCGGCGTTTCTCTCTGGCATTTTGATCACGTTCACAAAAATCTCGTGTTCGAAGAATGATTGGTTTATTTCTATTACACGTCGATCAAAAGGTCTATAATAAGGCAATATAATGAACTGTTGGTGCTCAAGTTCGGCCTGAACAAGCGTCGTCAGAGAAGAACCGGTTATGAATAGGGCCGAGCCGTGCATTTGGAAAATCAAACTGCACCATTTTTCTGCGGATTTTTATATCAATACTCATTATTGTTTTAATTTGAAGGTCGCCGGCACTGTCGTACACACGCACCTTTATGGAATCTTTGTGTTTTCGCGCACTCCGAATATTTTGTGAACTATGGTAGTAAAGTATGGAATAAGTTCAAACGGATTACGAGAAAATGAGATCGAAGTGTAATAAAACAGCTTGCAGGCTGGTCCCCGAGAATGCAGTGCTGGAAAAACTCAAATTCCCGTGATCCTAACGAACAACATCTCTCCTTCGTTGGGAAGAATCGAAGAGACGGCAGCCATCATATGGAAGAGGGAGTATAGAATTGCCAAAATTATTATGTCAAATCAATCTTGGTTGCACAAAGATATACCTGATGGAGTTATATAATCGGATGATCTGAACACTTGCCTAGCTGATGGTCCCATTGGTGCTCACAATAGTGGAAGAGGTGTCATCACTTCCTTAACAACAACTAGAGCAAACCAACAAATCTGGTCTTCATGTGCTCAACCGAAAAGATTAGTTGTCTCATCGTAGACCGTAAGCCACAGTTCTGAGTGGATTCCGCTCTATGCTCGTAGGAAACATTCAATTTACATCTGGTACATCACTTCCTGAGTTAAAAGTATGGTCTGATCTTCTGTCTACCCCAGTAAATTCACGACTTAATGCTTCCCTTTACATAGTTTTCGGTGACTTTAACAAGCATGACTTCACTTTTCCCGCCACGATTGGCTTGATAAACTTGGTACGTTTTCCCACTAGACTTGAGGCATAGCAGGACTTGGTTTTTGAAAACAGACCGCAATTGTTCAATGTTCAAGAACGTGCACCCCTGAGCAGCTCTGGTCACGGTATCTTGAAAATATGTGTGGCAGTGTACAGCATAACCAACCGGCACGTTGTGTTAAGAAAGCCATTCAGAAAAATAACTCAGAGAAATTGTTCACCCAGGAACCTGGTCAAGTTAAGGACCCTAGTTACCTCAACCGATTTTTCCGTAGTTCGGAACATCAACCATTCTGAATTCTGTGAACGCGTCACCGATTACGTCAATTTTTCTTTACTCATTTTTGCCCATTTGAATTTGCCTACATCCAGATTGATCGATATTCTTCACCTTTACTTAAACCGCGGTGTAGAAAGAAACAGCCATCTTACAAACATGGACAGAGTAAGCAAGTCAAAAAGCTCACCACCTTGATCAACTCTGAAGTTAAAAGCCGGAACAAGTTGTACGTAGATACCATCCTAGGGAAAGTCAGTTGTCGTGGCGTTTGGAAAGCCAAAAAACACCTACGTGGCAGTAACTCAAGAAATAGAAGGAAAACGTTGATGTTAAAAACTCAACTCTGGTTCCAGCTCAGCATCGCAGTCTACTTCAGCTCCAGTCTTTAACAACTCATCTCAGCTTCCAACTATTGAACCTCCCATGGTCTTCTCACAGCTGTGCGAAGTGTAGATAGACAAACCCCCGGAGCAGATGAGATATCACCTGCTGTACTCAAGGAGTACATTGACGACCTTTCCGTTCCACTAGCTGATATCTTCAGTAATCGTATGGCAAGCGGAAAAATCTATGGCATTTGGAGATTAGACAAAACGACCGCTGTCTCCAAGAAAGAACCCGGGAAATATCGCCCCAGTCACAGGCACTTCTGTGGTGCTCAGATTGTTTGAGATGCTTTCATTCCCGTGGATTTACTTGTAGTCTGCTGGAAAAACACAAACTAGTTTGCCTATTGATCTTCGTACTCCAGACTTGACACCCCAGCTTACAAAGTCCACTCGTTAACTTCGGTATCAGACAAGAAATGTAGGGCTGTCAAAATGGTGTTTTTAGATCTCAAAGCCCATTTTGGCTGCCTTGATCGATTAGTATTGCCCGGTACGCTCTCCGTAAGTGGCGTTGACCCAAAAGTCTGCAGACCGATTTAAGACTACTTTACTGATCGAAGACATTTAATTAGTTTTCGCTGCCAAAATCCTCTTCTCTGCCAGTCGACTCCAGGGTATTACCAAGTGCAATTCTCACCCTTCTTTTCCTTTCTTTGTACGGTAAGCAGCGTCTAACTCCGTTGATTTTCATTGGCTGCAAATGCTCTAACGACGTACATTTAGGATATGAATTACCGGCACCCGAATGAACTTCAGGAATTCAGATCAAACTAAACGAAGTTGTCAACTGGTCCTCAACAAGCTCCCTGTATTGAACGCTTCTAAATTCCAGGGTGTATTGTGTTACTTACTTTCTGATGAACTACACTGAGTCCTCACTAACAGGTTTCCTCTCCTATCCGCAAACAATGAATCCATACCAGTATCACCAACGGCTAAATATCTTGGTGTCACACTATTCCGTAATCTTTCATGGTCCATCCGCGTTCACGAGGATTTCTGTAGATTCAGAAAGTTGTCATTTTTTCCCCTCTGTCCTCGATTACTTCTGGTCTCAAATCATTGATTTTTAAATTTGTGACCACATGCCTTCTCCCACTTTGATTGTCATGCCCTCCATTTATTTTCCCTGGCCTACCAAAAGAAGATTTTAACTTGATAATAAGATCTATAAAGCACATCTCTAACTGCAGTTGCATATCCAGAGATATACTTGTTTATACTATCGCTGATATTCACTTTATTGCTGGTGGACAGTTTATTTCAAAAATAATTTCAAACACGTCATCTTCTACACAAGGAACTTTCAAAAGCCGTCTCTGCCACAAGTACGTGATCAAAGTTCGAATTTCTATTTGCTCGCACTTCTGCATATGAAAATTCGGTTTGCCGTATCATGCCTATTTGCTTGTTGATCCAACGAAGGCCAGCACAGACTTACGGAACTGGTTACTTGGATTCCTCGTGCAATAATTTGTACGTGTTTCCCGATTCCGTATTTTATATCCCCTGATACGGAGTAAATGCTGAAAATCCACCCAGTCAGGTGCATAAAGTTACTACGGACTTGATTTGAACTGACTCGACTTGAAAACTTTTTGACCGGGTTCACTCGTTCACGTCTCGATAGCTACGATAGAGGACTGGTTACCGCAATTTAGAAATATAAACAGTAGATCCTCGTTAATTGACTCAGAAAAACTTCATTTTTCAATGTAGGGACCGAATCGCAGCGGAAAAAACTGTATACAAGAATATGCTTTGGGCGTGCAAAGCTTATGTGAATCAAACATCGACTGTGAGCGATAACACTACAAATTATTTGGTTGGGAGAGTTGGTTTTGTGGTTGTCCGTATGGGTGCATGACATTGATGGCGATGAATAATTGAATATAAAATGAATAGTTCTAATATACCATCGGTCTAATTAGGAATAACAAGGCTGAAGCCCAAACAGTTGTTTTCGATGATCTCTTGTCGTTCTCATACAGATAATCTATGAGTTAAAAAAGCAAACCTCACAATTGCTCCCTCCAAAACATGGCGGTAATATCCTTCAATCAACTCCACTGTTGTCACCATTGGGAATCTACAGAGAAAAGGCAAATTGTCGGCTGTCAACACTCAACGCGAAGAGTGCTGATTAGAACAAAAGTAATTCATTTTTTCCGACTGTGAACCAAACCGTGAACGGTGACTGAGCTGAAGGACCAGGGTAATCATGTGACTGCTTCGTAGATAGCCATTACATATGAACTATATACTTTGAATAAGCCATAACGAGTTGAGAAAAGTCGACAACTACGTCGGACACAACAACTGTCCCACTCTGTTGTTAGATAATATTCATTAACGGGAGCCTAACGATATATATATATATATATATATATATATATATATATTCTCGTCATGCCACATTTATGAAGCCCAAACCACTCACGGTATGAGTTTCTTGCTCATTCTGAACAATCCAGTTAGAAAAGTTAGACTTGCCCACCAAGGCTTGTTCCCCACTCTTAGACCTCTTCTCTCCTTGTTCACTATTTTATCCTTTTGCTCCTCATCCCCGTTTCCTTCGCTTCCCCCTGTTCTTCCTCACTGGCTCATTCGATCTTCTTTCCCTTCTTTCCCATCCCCCTCTCTTTCGTTTCTCTCTCTCTCTCTCTCTCTCTCTCTCTCTCTCTCTCTCTCCTTCTCGAGTTGCAACTGAAAACCGGTGCAAACGCCTTTAAATCTTGATAGTCAATCTGATAAGCATCTCTATCAAGTTCATGAAAGTATTCTAGCATCTCTCCATCATCAGCATCAACAATAATACCAAAACAGCAATCAGCTCCCATTATTTAGAGGGTAAATAGATATACGAAAATGCAGGCACCAACTCGTTCGTCCGTTCAAAATCACCTCCATGGCATCCCTTATACCCGGTTTCCAGCTATCGAGAATACATTGTATCGGTGTTTGGACCAGTCAGTCAGTAGTGAACACAAGAACAATACACTAGGATATGAATATACAATCGGGATAAGTCAAACATTCACACTCTCACTGGATCTACGCCACCCCGGCCCTCAGTGTTCTCATGATGACCTTGCAAATAAAAACAACAAAATCTTTTTATTTGTCATTGTAAATAAATTGCTCGTGTTTTTCGTTATTGCTTTTGCTGTTCACAGCTAAAGACTTACATCAAGAATGGTATCGCTCCCATTATCACCATTATTTTCGCCCTCGAAAATCGCTGTCGGCATGTTGTCCCTCCAATTCCCTCATGTTTTTTCTCCTGCTTGACTAGATTCGTCTGACCATTTCGAGAGGGGTTACTAAGTGTGAGTATCTTCTGGAATTGTTTGTACTGGTAGTGGTAGCAGTTTATTTATTTGTATTTGTAAATATGTACAAGTATATATTATTACCGTATGACTGCTCTCAGATCACCGGTTTTCCTATTCCGACACGTGCGTTCATATGGGCCTTGGAGAGCTATTGCTATAGTGGACGGACAAATGCTTACTTGAAATTGATCGTTTTAATGTCCGGGTACCCGTGATTATTCAACGAACGAGAAGACTACATCGTGACTAGGATGAATGGGCAACTCGCACACAGACAGACGGACAAACGAGTACACGCGACTGTCCTCATTTTCCAACTCGGATTTCGTATGATTTTTTCCCAAGCGGTATGCGGGATGGTGAATCTATCTGTGAACAATCTGAGAACTTTCGTGCACTAAGAGTGAGACAATACGGCTCCTGAATGGCTACTTTATCCGGGGAGTTGCTAACCCGCGTGTACTGCTTGTCACGCCATTTCTATGGTTAAGTGACA
The DNA here is from genome assembly GCA_948099385.1 of Fasciola hepatica. NCBI lineage: Eukaryota > Metazoa > Platyhelminthes > Trematoda > Plagiorchiida > Fasciolidae > Fasciola > Fasciola hepatica. The sequence goes on along the minus strand of CANUEZ040000027.1, from coordinate 8,868,837 downwards.
ACAGTGGGCAAGGGGGAATAAAGTAGCTCGTGATTTGTTAGACAATGAGAATGAATGATCATCGCCCTGGGACAAGCATGTGTACAACAGAATATCACGATTCTCATCGTCAAACTCATCCACCTCGTTATTATTTTCATCATCATCATCATCATCATCATCATCATCATCATCATCATCATCATCATCATCATCATCATCATCATCATCATCATCATCATCATCATCATCATCATCATCATCATCATCATCATCATCATCATCATCATCATCATCATCATCATCATCATCATCATCATCATCATCATCATCATCATCATCATCATCATCATCATCATCAGCTTTGGAGTGATTATCGTAATATTGATCAAAATGAAACATACCTCATAACCACCTTGAAAAAAAAAATACCCGCTATCAGGGTAAGCAAAAGCTTACTTGGTAATAATACGGAATGTAAGAGAATAGTGGAATTAAAGCGGCGCATGTCACTCCGTTTGTCTCGTGTTTGGATTTATTGGGAAATGGAACCTCCTCAAGAACTGCAAAAATGTTAGTATATTCGTACGAATAAAAAGTTTATTGTAAAATCAAAGCATGCTCTTCGACTGAATGCGCTACTTTTTCTTTCTGCTCCTGATTAAGTGGATCTATTATCACCCTACCCAGTTGTCATGGTTACCGGCCGCTCGCATTCTCGATATAGAAATTTTTGATATTAAAAACAGGGTTATATGTTTGGTCAGTGAATCTTCTTCGTCCGTGACTGCCGTAGAGCAAAATTGGACGAAAAATGAAAGCGTGCGGGTTTGCAAGCCACACTTATCACTATTATTCCAGCTAAAATGGCGGTGTCATCCGTAATCCGTGCTAATGTTCGTTCTCTCTTCTAAGAATTGTCGGATGTAACAGGCATTTTCATGAATATCGACTAAATGAGAATAATGACCTCTCTCTGATTCACGTAGACGAATTCCGGTGCCACCTGCAAAGTCGGGTGCTACAGAACAGTAAATTTCGCAGGTTAAGTTGTGACCTACGTCAACCCAGCATGGAAACAAAAGTCTACCGCTATTTTCAAACACTCTGCAGACCGTACTGAAAGCTTGCTATAACACCTTTCGCCAGATTTTCTCTCTTCAGAAGCACTATTATCACCCAAGTGCATATAGTACCTTGTCATGAACAATTCAATGTATTCTCTTTTATTTCTATTTCCCCCCTCTAGAAGAACACTTTCACGTGACCGTTGGTAATTTTATTCTTGCTAACACTTGCCACTTTTGTCTTTCGGATTAACTAATATCAGTGCTTCTTCCGCAAGAGGAAATTCTGTGTTAGAAAAAGTCATTAGCAGCCAGCCTCGCTAATTTCCCCCCAATTAATGGCCCTTGTCTCCAAAAATGACCGTTGCTTGTTTCTTCTAAAACTAGCAAGGTATTCACACACTGCCGCTAGATTATTCATATCTTCAAATCTCGCTAGATTAGGCTTTCTTAACCTTTCTCCTTCTAAGCTGTCCCTTTTTAACACAGCCATTGGTGTTAGCTTTTCAAACTTTTCCTCTAAGCGTTCACTCTTCCACGCTGCAGAACTATTAACTGAAACCCTACTTACCATCATCAGCTGATATTGTCCCACCGAATTACAGTTCATTTTCCGTGGTAGAATTACCTTACCAATGTTCAAAGTACTCAGAGTAACGAAGGAACTCGCACGATAGTTTCGCCGGAGTGCAGAAGTCACGAAACTGTCGCAACTGATCGAGGCAGAGATAAAGCTTCTAGATGGTCCTTTTTCCTAAGAATGTTCTGAAAGGTCCCACTAACTCGAGTAAGAAGACCATTTTGCCTCCTACTAGTCTCGTCTTACTAGGCAAAACAAGCAGTTTACGTAAGATAGTAGGTGACCGCCATGAAAACCATGGTACGACGCGTATTGGTTTAGAGCTGTTCCCTTAAATGACGCTTCTGACTGGCTCTTTTGGTTGCTTCCTAGATAGGTTGATTTCTTCCCGGTCAGTTAAAACAGCTTTTAGAAGTTCATTAATTGATTTCGTTTCTTTCGAATAAAACAACTTTTGGCTGCTGATTGGGTAATTTCGCTTGGTTCGACGAGAATGACTGTTGATTACAGTTTGGATAATTTCCTTTCTCTTCGTGACTCTCTGGCTGAACCACAGATTTTGGTCAGATGATGACTAGCTGTTTTCTAACGGAACTAAGCCGTCTGTCGATGCGTCAGCCAATACCCTCACAAAGACCCCAAGTAGACCAAGAAAACCAAGCTTCTTTGCCATGACGTAAGGCTTTCATACGGCCAGAAGACCAAACACAAATGATGAGGTCGTTGTAAACCACCTGAGTTGCATTCATACATGCCATCAATAACAGCCCTCTTTTGTATTCCCCGTAAGTTTCTACAGATGTTGAAACTTTATCTTTTGCAGTAACTTTTAAATTCCTTACAAATCCCAAACACCATAGTCTACTGGTCCCTATAACCTTCACTTGACGATTCTCAACTTGCCGCACCGATCTCTGCTTTGACTAATAAGTCCTTATCCATAAGTTTTATTCCTCATCTGTGGCTTCCAGTGAACAGCATTCCAATTTCAAAATGCTCCAACTTCACTGGTGGAGTTGAAAGGTTTCACCGCAGTAACTTCAAGTCTGCAGCCTCTGAATCCACTGAAAAGGCTGTTTTTGTCCGTCTTCAAAAGCATCTGAACGCATCACCTGACCCCTATTCAATTTGCAAATAAACCCAAAAACCTGCAGCCTGCTTGGTTCATTCTCTGCGTGCTCTTTGCTTATTCCTCAGCTTTTGATTCAGTACATCCTCCCCGTCTTCTTCAGAAACCTGAAGCTTTCGACTGTCCGACACAACTTATTTCCTGGCTATCGAACTATCTTCATAATCGAGTTCAGCAAATTAAGGTTAAGCGAAACATATGAGGACCGTCTTTTAGCATTTCTGGTGTACTCCAGAATCCTATGATATCCCCTTCTCTATTTTCGAACTATTTTGGCGATCTCCCAGCTTTTTCTCTATCCAACATATTCAGATGTGCTAACGATACTGTCCTCTGTCAAGTTATTTCTAATTCCCCAAATTTCAGGAAATTCGATAAAAACCTTTCTTGGATTGAGCGTTTTTCTTCGCAGTTGACTCTACACTGGATTCATCTAACTGCCTTAAATGTTTTCAGCCTTTCTTGTTTACATTTCCCTAAATATCCACATCCTTACCCAGAGTTAGTTCCGTCAGGTATCCGAGTGTTAGCCCGGCATCTACCTAAGACGGACATCTTATATTCAGCACTGTGTCAGTAAATTGCCACGCCCATTTTTTTAGATAGGAAAACTAAGGCAGTTTGTTCATCGTGTTCTTCCGGTCTTGTTGTATTGTTTACTCTTAATTTGTTACGGCCTTTTGAAACAGGAATTCAAAGCCCTTCGTTGCAGACTGGTAATTCTTAGCCGAGTATCATCCCTCTCCTCTGATTTTCTTTTGGCTGAACTTGTCGAACAACACACTTAATCTTGCGTAACCGTAGCGCAGAAGATATTACGGGATCCAATGTATTCTTTACGCCCTGACTTATCTCTTTGAAGTTCTCACTGGTTCACCGGATCCGAATTTAGACACTTTCATTCAAGAATTAGCGGACATACAAGTCCCCAGTACCTTATCTAGTCTGGGTACTGGCCAAAATGTTAAGGCTCACGTTCTCTTTTTGCTTTTCACGTGAGCATACGTTTAAAGCCCACTGTTGTGTGTTTCGTTCATCCTACCCTGGGGTTTTAGGGCTTATTGACTGAAAAGTAAGTATGTTGTTTGCAAAAGTCTACCATACAAATACGAATACAAAAACCAAACATGTGACGTTGACAAGTGAACATACTCACAAGAGCAACGTTATGCATCCAGATAAACATGCATACGCACAAATACATACAAACATACACGCACACATACATACATACATACATTCATACATACATACATACATACATACATACATACATACATACATACATACATACATACATACATACATACATACATACATACATACATACATACATACATACATACATACATACATACATACATACATACATACATACATACATACATACATACATACATACATACATACATACATACATACATACATACATACATACATACATACATACATACATACACGCATGCGTATATGACGTTTATACTAATGTTTTTCAGAACTGCATTGAGCACAGTAAGGCAGAGAACTGTTTGTGCTATTGGTATCTGGGTTACGTAATATAATTGTTTCGCTCATTGCTAACAGATCCGTGTTAAAATTAGGTGAGAAAGGTTCTAACGACAAAACTGATTCAACCCTGCAATAGGTCGGCATCATATGCTTCAGCAGAGATTACCTTAGAATTCAGTCTGGACTTCTGCTCAGAAGCACCGTGTTTAATCGATTTCATCGGACACTGTAACACTTGTAGCATTCATCATGGGCTCGAACAGTTGGAGTGCTATAGACAACGAAAAATCCACTTGCGCTGTAAAGTGACTGACAAGGTTAGTCCAGCGATTAAAACCAGTACAGTTATTCCGCAATGCTGGATTAGTTTGATCACGATTACTCAATTGGTAGAGAAGTACCCGGTGGACGAAAGATCACTGGTTCGATCGCGGCTTGCTGCACAAACCTTTGGACGCAAAAAATGCTGCTGGACGCGTTTACTGTCTACTGTGGAATACGCTCTGATATCTAGGGTATTCAGACAGTTACCAATTTTTTTCTCCTGAGTTAGTTTTCAGCACAACTGCATGTGTACTTATGCACGAAACAGAAGACAGAATTCACTAGCTGAGTAGGATCTTAGTTGTCAGGTGCCATATCGCAGAAAAATAGTGCGGTATGGATCTGTACGACTAAGAATCTATTGCTCAAGGTGGATTCGGGCTTGTCACCTCTGAAAATCGATCTGATGTGAAATACATTTTCTCGCCCACTATATTGTATCGGTAACCCTCAGGTCTTTGCTAACCAATAATGCTTGTGAAACTTGTTTTTTGGGAAGAGTTTTCACTTTCTCAGAGTTCATCTTGTAAACAAATACTTCTGGAGTAGAAAAGAAATTTGTGAATTACAAAATTTGTCACTCCAAGCAACTTCTCTGAGAGCAAAATGTTAGATTGTCTCATCCGGTCGCGTTGTAATTCTCATGTGGAAAACAGTCTAAGCAGCTATTTACCTCTTCGTTACAAAGTAGCTGAGCTGTTTCGGAGAATCGATACACATGTAACTGGGTGTAGAAATATTCAAGGTCAGTAAATTTAACATCCACACTGTCTAGGGGTTTTTGATATAAAAACAACCAAGAAGCTGCAACCCGGCATTACACCTCGAATTTGTATTTATGCAATTCCTACAAAATCAGTTGTAATGTTGTCTGTACAAAAATGACAATCTTAATTTGATAATAGAGAAAAACATGAAAAAATAACTAACGGTCGAGGAGCTAGAGTTACACTGAAGTCCGACTGTTTTGTAATGGGTCTTATTCACGAAAAGCGACACAACGTTGATAGTGATCATTTCGTGAGAAGTCGATGAAGTCACTCCTATTGTATCCGGGCCATTTTAAAAGAGTCGCTTACGCGCTGAAAGTGTAAAGTAAAACGGGTTGAGTCCAATCTCTGTCATTAGGAGTGTAATCAGAATGGTACAATGTCAGAGTGCTAGCTTTCTTTTTTCAATGGAAGGTACGGGAATTGTTGTAGGCAGTTTCATTATAATACGTTTTACTCTACCAAGACAGGCTGCTCAGAGAGGATAACCCAGATTCACGTTACGTAATCAAGAAGTTTCATAGGTTTACGGTATGATGGATGTCCTCAGCGTCACTCAACTTTTTTCGAGGGTTCATCACCAGGCTTTGCACGACCAGCTGCTGCTTGCAAGGTAACAGAGTACTGAAGCTTGATTGCTGCTGACTGCCTAGGAGCTCGCTCGCCGTTCGATTGAACTGAACCAAACCCGAGGGTCCTTGCAGCTTTGTTCGTTCGACATATTTGCTTCACACCTATTGAACTGTACAGTAAATCTCATCCGCCCATTTAAGGGTAACTGTCTTTGCATGCCGAACACTGTCCCGCCGGGGTTTTTGGACCTCGGTTATCCTTTAACTGGCTTGGTCCGCCTGTCGAGCGGTTTGCCTGGGTGTGACTATTGATGCATGCTTCAGCTTCGTGGAGCCATAGCTGAGAGCGGTGTACCTGATGGAGATCAGAGAGATAGAAGATAACCCATGGATACGGCAGTCCATCAACTCGGATTTGCAACTCTCTTCGGACGACCCATACACCCACTGAATCGATGAACGATGATGTGCCAGTCGTTATCTAAAATAATCGTCAGAGCTTTGAACAGATGTTTCGTCTATAAATTCTTAAACTTAATCGCGATCGGCACATATCCACACTATTCCAGTTAGGGTTCAAAACCCTCCCTGTACTACCAAAGTTAATCACATTAACCATATATACTACAAAAGTTCAATGTCGAAACTATAAACCCATGACCCATTAGACCGGAGATGAGTGTACGTACTATTCTTGCGTTTTGTTACGCCATATGTGTGTATTTATTTATACACACCCCAACTTGTGCTACTAAAGGCAAGTAATTTTTGCTAACCAGTCACAACGCAATCAAGTCGTATCTGAATGACATCATTAACCGGTATCGAACACATCTCTGGCTGAGTCGTTCAAGCTGATGACTAAGAACTAATAGGTGTTGTTACTTCGGAAGTTCTATCCCACCCGGCGATCGAATACCAGATGAAGTACTATCGTTTAACTTCTACCATTCTGAGTCAACCATAGCGTCGATGTGACACTCATTTATCCATCAAAGGCCTGTTTACTCTGCTGTGGTCAAATCAACTATCCAAGTGGCTCAGAAAAATGACCATGACAAAGAAACTACTGCAAAAAATATTGATATTTTTTCTACTTGTGTCCCTGATTTTTTGCTTTATCTCACGTTCGACCGTAAAATAGTAACAACAACCAAAACCAGAGCACAGACACGCGAATTTGATGATTGAAAGATGTGAACTGATCAGTGTTCCGATAACCGCCGTTCTACACCTTAAAGTCAGATTATATGACCTGGGCATCCACGATCTATCTATCGTCACCAACATCGTTTAAACCAGTCACTGCTTTTTGAATGACAAAAACAGACAAATTCTTTCACTGAATATTTCTTCAGATTTGAACGGGGTAAATTTCTGTGCAACCATTGAATTTTCCGTCTGACGGAAATGGGGCTATACTGCTTACCAAAGGTTTATTTGAACTCTCGAGAGTCTTATCGTTTAAACTTAGCTGGTTATTGATCACTCGTTCTTGTTGCTGTTGATGACGATGTTATAGTTGCCGTTTGACATGATTACCATTCCACTTTTCGGGACTACAACGCGCCCGAACCACTTTGACCATGTTATAATATACAGATAAAAACAGGTGTGAATCAAAAGTTGATTAAAATCCGTGCATGAGTTCAAAATCCACGAAGACCGAAGACATTCGGATCAATTTAACACTGACGAAAGTCGGCAGAGATCGATTTTACCCTTCAGCGGCACTATTTCAAGCACGATGGGCGCTTTGATGCTTTTTTTATTCATTAGAAGGCGCTTCACTATCACGGGAAATCAGTGAATTTTAGATTGGAATGTTTCTCAGCAGCTCTGTTCTATGGGAACTCTTGTTGTCGCAGCCCACGATTTCACTCACGCTGTGCTACCTTATTGTAAAAGGATAAAAATCGAGCCGGGAGGGTTGTGCAAAGTGTGAAGAAGGCTGTGCTTGGTATAAAGCAACTCGGAATGTGAAATGTTCGCCGACCTTTCAGTTGACGCAAACAGTAATGAAGTCAGTACTTAGGTCAACCCGGGAATACCGTTTGTACAGAAGCAGCTTACGTTCATCTAGTATTAAGAAAACCGGAACTAGAAAAATCTTTTACTGTTAGGGTCTTTTATTAGCCAAATATTCACCACTGGTAGGCAGTGCATCAGTCAGTCACAAAGCAGTCCCGTTGCAATATCAAAATCGAACGGTGTCTGATTGGGTATAATCTGTCCTGGTTGATGAACAGCATAAAGCTATTGCCCACCATATCTTGTACACAGCTGACGAGTTCAGATTGTCATCTTCAGGAAATTGATGCCAAGAAGAGTTGAGTAACCTATCAGTAGAAAAACAGCAGGTTCAGTCACACAACCTTTCGAGATTACCTTTCCTGCCCTAAAACTGCGAGATGCTATTGTTGCTGATGTTTCTAGGAAGCGAAAACTAAGTTTTCTAAGGAACAGTCGAACAATTCAACGCGTGTTCTGCGCGTTAAGGTTTCGGAGCTACAGCAGAACTCCAGCCGGAAGCTTATACTCAATATTTTTGAGAACTGGTGTTGATTGTAGCTCAGGTGGGTGTTTTTTAACGGCTTCTGATCACTGAGCTTGGCGTTTAGGCCGCAAACCGTCTAGGGGACATCTGCGCGCTAAAGATATCACCTCGACCGGCAATAAGGCGCTTGCTACCTAAATGCCAAGCTCAGTGATCAGAAGCCGTTGAACAGAAGCATATATTTCTGGTGCCACTTATAACCATGGTCGAAAAGTCCAACCCAAGAAAACTTTCGGGATCAGTTCTAGATAGCTGTCCTTACACATACGGATTGGGAGCCTGATACACCTTCTCTTGGGTAGTGCCTGTTTTGTAACAGTACAAATGAAAAATCCGAAGGCGGTCTTATTAACACGATGATGACGCACTCGCAACAATGTCCTGTGTTGAACGCAGCACTGTGTGCCATGTGTGGCCAATGCAACGGCTTGAGTTCGCGTATGGAAAATACAGAAACACTTTTCTCTTCACGTTGACCTATGTCAGTTCGGATTATATCGCTTGAGAACACTTGCGGCTAGTGACAAGTCTAATCAACTTCTGCTAAAGTTCTGCCGTTTAAAATGGTAACCATAGAAGCACCCTCATGTCCGTGGCACATTCGTAGACTTTCCAGTTGTGCAACCTTTATATAAGTTTACTTGGTAGAATACTACTTTTTTTTAAAGTGTGCATGTATTAGAATCACCATAAAATCAAACCATTTGATTATCAGGTAATGTGCTTACTTACTTCAGTTTAGCCGTCTGTGATAGACAGCTAGTCGGAACTCAGAACTCAGCTGGGACCGTAGAGGAGTGTAGTGAGTTACCGAATTATCCAATTCATATTCAGAAAACGGTGTAAATTTATGAAAGCAGAACATACATTCACAAAAAAATACACAAGCAATAATTAGGCCAACTGAAGAAGCAGAGTAACTGATTTGCAAAAACGCAATGATAAAAGTCACGTGACGTGAATGCGGAATACTGTAGGCGTGAGGGGACATGATCATGTACTAAATTAAACAGTTAGCTGTAAATTCAAACAGTGTAAGTGTGGCGCTAGTGTGATATGTCATGTGGAACCAATGCAAATAAATTTGCGTGAAAATGCTGGATTTGATAGGCTTATGTATTAATGGGCAAAAAGGAGTGAGATTGGTGGATGTGAACTGTAACTCACTGCTTGTTTGTGAGACAAAATTCACAGCACTTCTTTATTTTGAATATATCTTTTCAGTAATGTTTGGAATAAATTCCTTTGCAGTGTATATATATATATATATATATATATATATATATATATATAAAATTCTTCTAACAAGGATTGATAAACTGGTGTAGAACTCCGGGACAAACTGCTGAAGTGGCCGTTCAAATCCGAAAAGCAGTCGGAACTGTTTTGCCAGTCATGGATTGTAAACAGCTGCTCATAAAACGATCGATACCTTGAAGATTACCACTGTACACAAAAAAGGAAGCTTATAGGTGCTATTCCTTCAGTCAACTGTCACCGGAAATGACTGTCCAAGTTACAACACGTTCCGTCTCACCTGATGTCAGTAATTTGTTTTCCCCCGAATAGTCCATTTTGAACAGATTTTTAAGATAAGGTAATCTACCTAATTAGTAGAGAGATATTTATTGCTATGTAGTGGTCTTTTATCCAATCTTATCTTTTCACTCATCCCTGGAAAATATCAGAAACACTCACCGATTCCACCTGGTTGTCACTCTCGATCAAACAGCGAGCAGTAGCCGAGGTCAGCCCGTACGATATTATTTCGTTTTGTCGGCACGGCTGAGTCGTACCGTCATGTGCATACTTCGGTATGTGTTCTGCCATTCTAAAGTATTTTCCGTAGCTTAAGGACCTTGGTCTATAGTTCTTGTGCTTCGTATTTATCTTAAACTCTGGTGAAATGTTGCCAAATTAAAGCGGTGACTCGTAAATTATTCTAAACACTGTAGATCTCAGCGATCAGTCGGTCCTAAAAAGACTCCCAAGCGGCGATGATTCAATCTTTCCACAAACTCAATTGCAGCAGGTAGACCGACTTACGTCTTCGCCGGTCATTTAGTGAAAACGGCCACCTAGTAAACATATTCCAAGTCCTTTTGCATCATCGTGAAAACTCGACTAAAGATAATAGGGGCAGTATTATTCATTTACATTGAAAACAGTTTGTACTTTTTGCTTCTCCAGATTGGAATTCCCAACACGGCACACCCAATAAGCCCTCCTTTCAGTGGTTTGAATTCAACACCAACTCATGCGATTTCCGTTGGTCTTGACTAGTACTACCCAGATTTGAGGTCACGCGAAAAAGTTTTGACGGATCTGTACTGCTGATAATTTCTAACGAGGATATATTCTGTGCTCTGAAAGAGCATTTAAAATAGTAATATTTATGATAAACGAAAATACGAATTTAGGAGTTTGTTTTCTGTTTGTAGGCCAGCTTATAATCATGAACGAAGGACAGTAGGCTGCGATCCACTGCTCCACTGTGCAGCTGGTATGTGGAGTTCAATAAATTCGGGGACCCCATCAATACAGTGGACACATTTTCCCATTGTGAATGCCCATTCATTGGGACTGATAGCCAGTTAAACGACGAAAAGATTTTGGTTATGGTACTAAGTGGTTTGATGAAAATGAAAGGTTGACTACTTGTTTCTACGCGGACACAAAGCCTCACCCGACATTTTTCTAACGTGACTACAAAATCGTCCCGAGGTTTTAATAATCAAGTAACACTTTTAGTAGACCACTTCCTTTATTTTGTCTCTGTTAATTGCAATTTACAGACTCAATGAATTCAATCAAATTCTTTCTGATATGACCAGTCTCATTCGCTCATACAGCCCAGACCAGTCAGCCTTGGACTGGACGGAACTGGACGGAACATGACGCGACTCGGCATAATTCTACGCGTGTACACGGCTGCGCGTACACGTGGTATGTCTCAACAACCAGAGGCGCCGACCGATCAGGTCAGAGTAACGGACGGAGACCACAGCAGATGAATGATCTGCTCCCAACCCCAACTTCCTAACCCTGAGGGAATTGTGGCCCACCCATGCTCTTAACACATGCACACAGTGCTCACTTTCTAATCAGATCGAGTTGATCAGACCAGTATATACATACATACGTACATACATACACACATACGCACACATGTTTGAATTCTTCATATTGCTTATTCTTTCCTAACCAAGTTCAGTAGATCAAGGGACAATAACTTGCCCGAAGGCTTATCAGACATCTAGTAGCTACCTCTCGTGGGTCATTCTATCATGACAAGGGAGATTTTTATCAAAATGTTTTCGTCAAATTTGTGCGAGTGAGACACTCGTGTCGATTAGATTGAAGAAAACAGGACTAGAGAGTTGATTGGTTGAGGTGCGGATTCGCACGGTAGTGAGTGCTCACTATAGAAGTGGGATACGGGTAGTTGGTGACCCTAACGCTCAAGTGCCGAACGAAGTACGATTTAGAGTACACTACGGGAACAAAATCGGTCGTTGAAAGTGCTCATGTGTTATTGTATGCGTACGTGAAATCTTCATTTACGAGAGAATTTTCCCACCCATTTCATTGATTGTCATTTTATACGACTTCCTCTGACTTGTCATGTTAACTGGACCCCGCGTGGTTGATCGAGTGGCTAACCGGGAACCGGCTATTATTTCGTCCCAAATGACAGGATATTGACTGGAAGATCGAGGACGGACATAACTCAAGTTGGAGCCATGGACAAGTGAGGGTCGTGGCAAAAGTCCGCACTTCGGTGGAAAATATTGAAACACTTTTCAACGTAAATAACCTTTGAGTGTATAGGTTTCATTCTCTTACACCGAGCGAATGATGAAATTCTATCTTTTCAGCCATCTAATGTATCCAATCTTTCTGTGCTTCAAGAACTGGTTTGTGCATTCATACTTTTTGTTACCTAACTGAACACTAGTGGCCTCGGTATAGTATCACTTACTTTAGCGTTTATAAGCTGACGTGTTCCGTGTTTGCAGTGAAGAAGAATGAATACAATGCTTGGAGCTCGCGATCTATGCTTGCTTTTTGCTCTTCTGAAGTAGATCGAAGTAGAATTGAACACATTCGTGTTTCCAGTCAATTTCTGAAGCCACATCCGAAGCTTCTTCCATAATACACGTAAGGATTTCTATGAAGGAATACACTCCCAAGCTGGTGCACTTACGAACACTTTTTTGATCATCTCGTGCGAATTAGTATGTTCCAGATGTGCACGAACCTGACAGAAGCATGTCCAGTCATTTAACGAGTGTGTTTCCTGTTCATCTGATGTTAAAGATTTTCCACACCGGAGGTATACAATTTTATCTAACAAGATTGTTTGGATAGTACTTAACTTGAATGATTCAGCTTGCAGCATTAACGCGTCGGCTGTAATTAAGAATCCATGGAAGAGCGCTATGCGACAGTTTCTTACTTAATATGAATAAGTTATGTGCAGTGAAAGTCCACTGAGTTGTTAACGTTCAGAAATGGTCACGAAGGATGCTTTCTCGTCTTCTGCTCACGTGGAGCAAGCTATTCAGAGCCAACCCGGGCAAACTAAGTTTACCACGCCCGCATCACGATCATAAATCTGCGGCGGTATTCGCAGATCAGAGTGGATGCGCGTATACTACGGATGGTTATGATGTTGATGAAGAGGATTCGGATGACAGTTCAGATGACTATGATAATAATTCTGTTGGAGTTGAGAAGTTCGGTTCAGTTCAATGGTTTGACAGGACTGATAATGTGGCCGAACTTCATTCAACAACCAAAGTTTTGCAGTCTGGGTTCCACAAAACCTGAAAGATGAGGACTATTTGCTGCTTAGTTGTAAGCATTTTATGCGTTAACATAGACCGATAGTTTTTTGAATCAAATACAGAATGCGAATGCTTGAAATAGTTCGATTACATCCAAGTGTACACACGCATGCGGGGATCAATAAATGAAGGAAGTTGGTGAATCATTTGAAACAGAGACAGTAGAAGATTGCATTTTTTGTTAACTTGATTGCAGGACAGCCTGAACATACAGAAGAAAACTGACACGCACTGGGTATTGACAATTTAGTAAAATAATTTCACTAATGCAGGATTTTGACTTGCTATATCATTCATCATAGAGTCGGTATCAATGCTCTCTCCGCTCACTACTGGAAATCCACGGGAACGCCTAGAATCACCATCAGAGGTCCATTTTCTCTGATTTCCTTCCAGAACCTGAAATAAGGACGCCGAGTTTCAGTTGCCACACCGTAAGAACTAAATCACTCGGGGAGAACATAGATAGTCACGTCACCTCAAGTTTGCGTGAAATAGTACTCATCAATCTAACGAATACTCAAAAATACTGCAGCTACACACACACACACACACACACACGCACGCACACACACGCACACAGAACAGTTGACTCCTGTGTTTGTCTCCTCCCTTAGAAGAACGTACGCCAGCGGCGGAAGCGATTACTACTACCCTTCTAAACTTGAGTTTACCGTTTAATATGAGGTTCTGAGGAAATGTGGTTTCACAAATTTAAAAGTGAAGCTCGATCCATTCTCTTTTCGACGTACGTATATATGTCAGTTTATGTATGTGTGTGTGTGTGTGCGTATGCATGTGCGATTGATTTCGTACAAAATATCTTCTCCCATCTGGAGAACGCACTTAAATAACAAGGATTGCATTCATTCCTACGGTGGTTGGCAGAATTTGTTTTAGATCTGTTGTTCGGTAAAGTGGTCCTCTAGAACCACACACATGGTTATCACCTTTGCTTAAAAATTCCGTGCTCATATTATCTTTGAGCGTGGGCATTCTCTGGATTACGAAGTGAAAATTTCCTTTTGATATCAAACCAAACTGACAGCTTCAGGAGGCCGTTAACTTGAAGACGTAATTAGTAGGCTGTTAAATACAAGGTGAATATACTGGGGATACTCCACTTCTTTTATTTGTACAGAGGGATTTGCATTCAACTGATTCTAAGCTGTTTGAATAGTTGATACAAATTTATTGATGTTTGGCAAGTTTTGACAATGTTTTGAGGTGATCCAAATGTGAAGAGTCTTCGGTCCCGGAGGGACTCGAACCCACGCATGGTCACCACCTTCGCCTCTGTACCGCGGGTGCCCTGCCAGCTGAGCTACGAGGCCATGCCGAAGGACCTTTGACTTTCTGCATATGGATCACAGTATACCCGCCCAAATTACAATAGCACATGGCACCCACCACAGTGAACTAGCTTGTAATTTGACTGCCTACAGCAGGACTTCTCTTTGTACTAACCGGACTCCACCAGTTCAGTGCTTTGGGCATGTTTTCAATGTATTGATGTTTGTCAGATTTTACTTAGGTAGCTCCTTCATATTCGGGTTCAGCTGCGTTTAATGATGAAGACTATATAAGCTGATTTATCTCATTCTTGTTTAACACCACAAATTGCGGGCCTAGAGGTAATGGGTTCACATCGCATAGTCGGTAACTTGATTTTTCTTTAGGAATCTTCTTGTTAACAGGGTACACTCTAAAAACTTGTACAATAACCAAGGACTGTGAAAGGGTTATTTTCATTATTGTTTTAACCGACAATCCTAGCCTGATTATTCCAGTCTGATGAAGAACACGACTCACTGGACTGGAAAGGTCCCCTGAGATTTGTTTGCGGAACAGTTTTACTAAGGCAGAAAGAGTTCAAATGGATAAAATTACCGGATTGGATAAGGCGTGCTAAGGTGACAGAAAAAGCTGGCCAATCACGTGCAGCCCGAAGAGCATGAACGGACATCAGTTACGGCGTGAAGTGAAGTGATCTGACGTCTCTGCTATTATTTTCTGAAAAAGAGTTTTGAATTTCCATTCGAGAAAAAATTGAAAGTTGAAGACATTTTATCACACAGGTAGTAGTCCATCAGAAGAAGGTACCAGGTGGAAGTAGGCTTGGATGTGCACGAGATCATCCAATAATTGCTATCATTAATCGATATTAGCTAATGGATCTTGAAAGAGGAATGGTTTTGAACCACAGATCCAAGAGTCAATGCGCTATCGACAGATTTACTAACTTGTGCGGTTTTCGAAGGGTAATGCGCCAACTTTTGGGCCAAAAAGTTCGCTCAAAATCACCAAAGGAAGTTTGCATAAATACACCAAAACAGAATAAAAATGTCCATATCATTTAATCACTTGTCGTAACGAAAATCCGTGCCTCAAGATCAGAGAAGCTCATCTGTTGCTCTTTATTCATTGGTTAAGATGTGGGCTTACCTAGTACACACTTGCGCGTGAGTGCAATCGAAGTGGTATACCCCATAACCACAAAGGTCTACTGCATCATTAAGGGTAATCGACGAAGTGACCCTGAGACTTGGAGTGATGTAGAACCACATAAGGTCCCAGTAAGTCAGGTGTGGTAACCAGCAGGACGAAAGTGAACAGGGACACTTTCATCTAAATCTAAGCGGGAAGAGATACACTAAAAATTTGGACATGAAGAGAAGTGGGTGTGTATTGTTTCTAAGTGTCTTTCGGGTAGATTTTGGGCTCATTTCGATGTCTGTGGCCATCATAAGTCAAAGAGGTGCGAATGTCATTGTTGTGTGTCGCAGCATGTCAACTGACACCGCAGCGGAAAAACGAAGGTAAACTATGATGAATACACTGAGACAGGCAGATAAAAGTGCTTGGTGGACGGGTCTGTAATCTTTTGAGCTTTTAGGTATGAAAAGGCAAAGAAAGCGTGTGCTGTCTCTTGAAAATTCCTAGATAGAGTCTAATCTGGAGAAGGAACCGTTATTCACTGTAATAGTGTTTTTTGGGGGGAAATTAATTCTGAGTAAATACTAGTCCTGAAAACAAGAGTTCACAGTGGGATCCAACGGAGTAGATGTGAATTTAGCATTCAACGGACTGTCCCCCTCGGTGTATTGAGATGAGAAGAATTGATGACTGTTTGACGGAGAACTAAAATGCCCACATAGTCGAAAGGAATATGCAGGTGAAATGACAGACAGCTCAATAACGCTGGTGTAGACATTGCCCACTATCGGGAGAAACCAAGGTGGCCCGAAGCTTTCTGATATTTTTGACCAATAGTTTGGAAGAGTTTTCACCTAGCTTAGTGCACTTGTAGTGAGCAAGCTGTTGACAGCCGTGTTGGAGTTCGACTGATGTAAGTGTAAGATCCTGTTGATGCACTGACTGAGCCTGGGGCTCGTGGAGTTTTATTTCCTTTGTGTTTTGCAGTTCAAACACAAGAAACCCCCTCCAAAAGTAACCTGGTTCTTTGAATACTACACTCTGCACTCTTTATATAAAAGGTTAGATAGCCAGGTAAACTTTCGCCTAGTACATTCAGAAGATTCTGACTGGAAGAAGAAGAACCATGACAGAGGTCTCAAATCGAAAGCCTAAGAGCCGTCACTAAATCACCATGTGGCTAACTTTGATATTTTCTCACAGAGTTACTGGTAAGGTGAATGAGAGAAGCAACTGTTCGACTTAAGTGTAGGTTTGGGATTGTTGTGAGGGTCATTCATACGTGATTGTGAGAGTGTTAGAATCAACACTACATTATTTCATTCCACTGGATAACCTAACTTTAGATGTTCGGAGTAATCAAGAGTGAAGCTTTCGAATTTTTGTTTAGTGACAACCTGTGGAAGTGCGTATAGCGTAACTGCTGGTCTTCGGAACAGAATAATAATGATTGCAGCCACTTTTCACGCACTCACTCTCTGTATCGTGTATGACCGTTATGTCCTCAGTAAGTAGAATCTCTGTTACTGGTATGCACGCTGAACTGAGTAACCGGGTAGTGATCTATTCAACTATGTTTAAGTTATACTATAGCAGACGAATGACAGTGATCTTATCGATTGTGCTGGTATTCTCATTCTCATAACGATCACCATTATCATCAGCGCCACAATTACCAGTGCTACTACTGTTACTACTACTACTACTACTACTACTACTACCACTACTACTACTACTATTACTACTACTACTACTACTACTACTACTACTACTACTACTACTACTACTACTACTACTACTACTACTGCTACTACTACTACTACTACTACTACTACTACTACTACTACTACTACTACTACTACTACTACTACTACTACTACTACTACTACTACTACTACTACTACTACTACTACTACTAGAAATAGTAACAATGATAAGTGCAACCAGTTTATCGGTTTTTTGTATTATCGTATGACAATAGTCATCCGGAGAACAATGAACGATCTTTATTTGCCTATCACTTGTGGGTGGAATTTTGCGAGGTTTAAACCCACAAACGGGTTGAGTAACAGGCAACGGACCAGATTATCCGTTCATTTTGTTCCATCCCACCCCGTTGGCAGCTGGGACGAGTTCGGAGCACCTGAACAGCTGCTTGGCCTGAACAAGAAAATTTTGCGCGGTCTTCTCTACGCTTCCTGATCGTAGCAGTGGACCGAGTTGATTGTGCGGGTTCCCGGTGAATTTATGAACGAGTCAATCAAATGTTTTGGGGGAGAGTTTAAACGATGTAACCCAACGGAGGAATGATGCAATCAACCCCCATCACTTCACCCCACACTTGAATGTACCCGGAGGAGGGTCAATGGCGGTGTGGAAACTACAGTGGATGAATCTATCCGCAAAGACTTATGAATATAAGCACTGAACTAAATAGTTTTATTGGAAAAGCAACCATTCGAGGACAGAACAGTTGATATTCCACGAGAACACCCACATGAAATACTCAGTGGGTCATTACGGACAACATATTGCAGCATTCACTCATCTATGACGTTCATCTTTGTAGTCACAAGTAACAATTGCAAGCATATCATCATACGAGAGCCCAATCACTTCGATGGCAACAAAGGTAGGAACTAATCAATTATAGATTGACGTAAATTTACCGTTGGTTATCAGAAACATGCCCGAGGATGGTTTCACTTGGATGTGGCGAAACCAAATAGAACATTTGTGGATTTTATGGAACATGTAAAAATTGCATGAAAACACGTCTTTCCACCATGAATGCACTGAAAAGCTGGCGATTTTTTAGCAAATCTATTGATGAATTATCAGGCATACAAAGTTAGCTATCAGCGTCTATTTGTTCGTGGTATAAATTTTGTGAGTGACATACACCCGTGACTGACTGACGATTGGCACGACGAATAGCCCATCAGAGAATATCCATTTCGTTGTGTTGAAGAATTTAACGGCTACATTTAGACGCAGTAAGGTTCGTGCACACAATCTACTGCGGATCATTTTCCGAACATGTAGTACAAATAATTCTAAACATATGACAATCTTTCTATCAAAATAGTTCTCTTATGGCAGGTTGATAATCTCTTCATAACCAGCAAACAGCGGATTTTTCCTACAAAATTTTAATTATCAGAATAACCCTGGACGTTGCACCGCAAAGTGGACCGGGGGAGCCTTGGACGACTTATCCGTATAGTCAAACCATGTGGCGCAGCCCGTTCGTTTTGTTTCATTTTCGGTCAACCAATTGTTACTGTCTTAGAAAAGGTGTAAATAAATGCAAGTAGTAAAAAATCTTACTTGTTTGAATTTACTGAATGCGCCTTTCAAAGGGTTGGAAAGAGGCCCTATGGTGGGAATAAACAAATTTCGTGACTGGTACGAAAAAGGGCGTTTCGTCTGGGATAAAGACAGCAGGAACAACTGGTTGTTCAGTAGCAATTAAGGCCGAACTTTGTGAAACGTATCAAGTGTAATCTTTGCATGTCATTCATGATACCAGAGACAAATGCAAACGCTAACAAGTTAACATGTTTAAGTTGGGTCTCTTATTTGATGGGAGACTTTGAAAGACTTTACAATCCACTTTTGAGTGTCCATAGCCATGATAGAACCACATGTCGCAAATGGTTTTATCGATATACAACCTCAAAGTTGCACTGCCGGATGGTTGCCACCAATCGGCGTACTCTTCTTCAGATTTGAGTGTGTCCCAGTTTCACACCGTTGACCGAATAGTCAGCTCCTTAACAAAATAGTGATACTCACTTAGCAATCCATCATCGGTTTATTTGCGTTGCAACTTTTGACAATATCAGCTGAGCAGCACGCTACCGTCAAACATCCTCATTGACTCAGCCAACTTTGCAATAAAGATCTCTGTCAAATAAATTTTCCAACATTCGATGACGTCGTAATACTCCGATACCTTTTGATTTGACTGGCCTACGGTGGCATAGCTAAATGTTGTGCATCAAGGCTAAGGGAATGTGGGTCACGGTTATTTGTTGTGAGTATTGGTAAAATAACTCAAGTTTGTGACTAAAGGGTTGTTTACCGAGGCTAAAGGTTGCAGAGAAAGGGTGTGGTATGAATAGGTGGCACAATAAAGAACTGTAGTCTTGTATGCGTATACTCAGGCACAAATGCGGAATTAGTTGATACGATCAAGTTCACCAACTCGTTGAGATTTGGAGGAATACCTATAGCGATCTAAATGAGTAACCGTGTGGATTTGACCAGAAGATTGGACAGGCTTTGTATGCGGTCGCTTGGGTGAAGTCAAATAGATACCCTGTGTATCCATAACCTTATGACCTAGATAAAATCTTCCTAAGGTCAGTAGTATGTCTCAGTCAGGAATTGTGTACACACGTGCACACTCCAGATCGCAAAATAAACAAAAGAGGTCAACACGAAGTTGAAAGAGAATCTGTTTGTCACGTATTGCCGATGGACTCCCGACTTGTTCCAAGTGATCATCGTAATCATTCGGTTTGTTGTATCGTTTGATGAAAAGAAGGGTTTGCACCAAATCACAATCTACTTGGCTTCCTATGATTAATCATGAAGATAGATAGCAAACCTCTTTGGATCAGACCTGAAGGATTTTACCGCTATCTCGTCAAGTGGTAACTATTCAGCCTTAATTGATCACAATGCTTGGCAATGTGCATTTAGATTTCCGTTTGAATTTGATCGTGACTTAGTTATGAAACACCCGTTTCGTGGTACATTTTTTGGGACTCATTGTCACCCAGTCTTCTTAGAGAAGGTTCGGAACCGTCACACGAAAAGTAAAACTCCCGACCCAATTATAGTCCTACACAACATTCGTGCATGATTGTCGTGTGACGAGCAATACGGAAACAATCATGGATGTTCCAAATCCCCACAAAAGACACGAACCATATACACATTCTAAATCAAAAAGAAAGGTGCACCAATACCCTGGTCTCGTGGTCTAAAAAGATGAAAACCTCATTATGATGCGCTTCAAACAAGGAGATCCGGTGCTCGAATTCAGCCACGGTGGAGACACAGGCTCCGTATGATGGATCACACTCCCTGTGGAAATAAGATCAATCTCCACAGTTAAAACAAAAGCGTACAATTTCCTCATGGTTCTGTAGTCAGAAAAGTTCGAGTTGCGTATTTTTTCTCCAAAAGAGCATAAAAACAAAGACATTTTTATTGATGGGTAAATGGCCCCCAGTTGGTAAATTTGCCGATAACTGTCACGGCAGATAGCAATCTCCGCACAGAACAAACTGTGGACGTTCCGCTCAATTTGTCAAGATGTCAGCAGACTATCTTTAATTCTCATTTTGTTTTCTCCCCCGTCTAATTTCATTATTATTAGTAATATTAGTATTATTCAAACTATAAAGAGTGTTTGGACCACTTCGATGCAGATATCTTTAGTAACACTTTTCACAAAGGAGAATACTAGGTTGGGAAATTACTCTGAGGTTTTATCAAAATTTTTCTTTAAACATCAGAAAAAGGAATCTCAGTTAAAAAGATATAATTTAATCAGTGGTGCATTTTTCGTTTTTATCCACCACTTCAGCGATCAACAAGTTTTTCAATGTATCTGCAATAAAATTCTCCAGGTCTTGACTGAAAACATTCGCCTAAACATACATTTTGAATCCATGTAAGTATCAAACGAAAGTTCACGCCAGTTGTTGGACAGTGATCGGAAAAGTTGAAAACGCGATGGAACCAAGTCTGGAGAATATGGGAAATGTGGCAGGACTTCCCAATTGATAAACTGGAGGGCAGGTTTTGTCATACTGGCAATGCGAATCAATTGGGAACTGCACCTCCATATACCTCAACCCAGCACATCGCAGAGTACAAAGGATAAAGCTTCGTCATACCCCATTAAGTCAGTTATTTTCCGCTGATAAAATTTCTGCCGCCGGTTTTGCTTAGAACGGTCAGTATAAAAGATACGTACTGTAGTATCAGTACCGTAATCGCTGCTGAAAACCATAAAAACTGTATGAACCAGGGTGATCTGAACTTGAGATAAGTGGTGATACATATCCATCAAACTATTCGAAAAGCGAAACACCATTGCGGGACTGAGTGATTAACAATAAATTTTATCCTAGCGGAATAGAATTTAGCCGAAAAAAATAAATTTTGTCATCCAATAAGTACCGTCTCGTCTGGTGGTCGGATACCGGATGAGGTGTTGTTCCGTCCACGAAAAGCTTCTTTCAACTTCTATCGATTCGAGCCCCGCACGGCGTCCAACCAAGAGTACAGTTAACACTGCACCAGTCAGATCAGACCTTTAATACAGTTTGGAACGATGACCGTTAAGGGTAGGAGGCACACAAACACTATTTCTTTAGAGCAACACTGAAATGTAGCGAGAAAACTTCCTACGAAAGGCTGAAATTAGTAGTAGGATGTTGCAAACCAGAGGTGAGTATCTGGACCAAGAGAGTGATCTAAACTGGTGAAGGTGTTTGGGACATGTGTTTAGCAAGCCCACCGGTAGATTCCTTCGGTGTTCATTGTTCCCCGAGGTGAATAGTGGTTGGAGGATGGAGTGTGGTGGTCGATCGATGAAAAGATAACGATGAGCGCACCAGCGGTGGTCGGGTGGTTCAGAGCACTTGCTTACCACCTTGGAGCTCAAAGGTTCAAATCCCCGGCATCGCAGGTTACTTTGGTGCTAGACGGTAATCCTTTATCTTCCGGATCGTTACCGCACTGAACCTATTCGCTTCTTATGTGGCTCTTCACTATTAGTCTGGGGATCTGATCGCCCGGTAATCCCTAATAGTGCAGTGGACCTTCGTTGCTATGGGGTATATCCCTTCCGTCGCAATGATGAATAAGCATTTAATAAAAAATTAGTTTTACCGAGTAGATCACTTTAGGCTTCCTCGGTTTAGGTCCCTAAAATCAGTCAAGCCATAACCGGAGAGAGTAGACCATGTAACTGGGTGCCACAATCAGTAGTGTGCTTGCATCTGAGGGTTTCCTTTGTCTGTATGATTTTCACTTTAGTCATTCTTATCTGTTATTATTATTATTTTGCTTTTGTGCTTCGCGTGATTCCATTTTCGATTCGGTAATGGTTTAAGGTAGCAAACCAAACCCGAGTACTACACGGCGTGAGCTTAATGGTTGAAAGAACCGGGGCAGAAAGGGGCTAAATACTAGTAACAACTCAAACTCGGCAGGTAAAACTGTGAGTCTGTCCGAAGTAGCTCATGTCAGTTTTCTTCACGGAAGCAAGGTACAGGTAAGGGACAGTTTGTCGTTCCACTTGGATGAAATACCACAGTCACACAGAAAGATCCACTCCTTCAATTAATGTCTTTTTATTAGGGGCTTACGGGATCACTCCGAATAACTGTGAGCAATTTAACAGAGATTTCTTAGTAACATTAGATTCGAACATCTCCGGCTAGAAGATAAGTCGGCTAAATGAATTTCGCAGATTATAGCTGACCATTTGTGTCGGCTGGAAGTAAGTTCGGTGCTGATCTCGATCCAGTTTTTCTCCCACTGGCGAGCATCGTGTACCTAGGCGTTCTGTGTCGTCCCCAACTGCGCTGATCCCATTTGTGAGCTGGCCACCAAGGTGACAGCTCCAAACAGGGTAGGATTGGGACGGGTTGTTTGTTTGTTTAGTTCCTTCTCAGGTCACAATGGGATATGGTCCAGCCCATGCAGCCGGGGACGTTGGAAGAACATGGGGATTTCATCGATTTCGCAGCCGTAGTTGCTGCTCTGGGCGTATAGCCTCACGGTCGACAAGTCAGTAATCTGAGTAGTAGAAACATTGTTTCTTTTTATCCACTGATTCGACACACAGCGTAAATTATTTCATCTCAGGAGTCGTCCCCATTTGTACTTCGTGACAAACTTGGAAATTTTGTTTTCTGCTACCTCCTTCCACGTAAGTTCAGATCTTATCATTGTGAATGTGCGGAACAGATGATTTGAAGCGGACATATTATAACAAACATAACATTTTTGCCAGACCGTTTAGTGATGAGGAGAACCCACCGAGGCTCTATGATAGATCAGCAATCGAGAAATTAATCTTTTCGTCCACGGGACTCGATTCAAACAATTTTATCCTAATTCAACAAGTGAAGTTCATGAATTCTAAGTGACTGTTCAACACCAACCTTCACCCGTTAGATAATTATCAAAGTGCTTCATAATTTACATCAGTTCCATTCATTAGATGTTCCCTAAAATCCGTATGAAACCAAGGGTTAGTTCAAGCACTCTTTTAATCATACTTTTTGCACGAAAAATCGGACGAGAAGCGCTTATTAAACGAGCATATCCGTGATCAACAAAGCTTGACTTGTACTAGGCTCGGGGTTTTCTTCTCTGTAAGTGCGTGGAGAGAACCAGGTGAGCAAATAATTCTTTGACAGGCACATATCCAATACAGTCAAACAACTGGCGACCAGTCCGAATTAAAAATTGTGCTCACCTTCTGAGCACTTCGCCCCGCACATAATTGCACATACAAACACACACACTCACACTCTCTAAAAGTCATTTATGAACTGGAAACAGTGTTCATGTCTGTGGATTGGACTGGTTTGGAATGGTATACTTATTATCCAGTTTATTCTCAAGCAAAGATATTAATAATCATCGATAACAAAAAATTATTCTTCACACTTGCTCCCATATTATTAGTTCATTGGGATTAATTTCAGCCTTAATTGTTTGGGGCCAGTTTTTATCCAAAATACTTCCAGACATTCATCATCCTCTGCTCAACGAGCCTTCAGAAGCTGTGTCTACATCATGCACATGTTCAAAGTTCCAATTTCTATTTATTCGCACTTCCGATTACCTCAAATCCACTCTTTGTTCGTCTGTTTGTTGATCAAATGAAGGTAGCCGCAGAATTACGGAACTGTTTGCATGGATAAAAATTACCACAATTTGTACGTAATTCCTCATTCCGTATTTCTGTATCCACAGATGTGGTTTAAATGTTGAAAATCCATCCACATTCGGCTGTGCAAAGCTACCATTTGACTTGACTTAACTTGAACACCAACTCATGTCTGTAAGAGATCAAAATGAATAGGACAACGCCTCAAAAAAGCGTATAAGACACAGATAACCTAAAACGTATTGCTGTGTTCATTGAAAAAGATAGCTATGGAGTCAGTTGCATCAAACGGCCAAAATCCACAGAAATAAAACGAAGACGAAGCAGCAAATTTTTTACAGATCAGTCGGTAGCAAATAAAACGGATCATAGGATGAAACGAGAATAAAAGCGGGACCTCTACGAACAGGCAGACTGACAGATAGACTGGTTGACAGACTGACTAACTGACTGGCTGAGAGGTAGACAGATAGACGGACCGATGCTTCAACCTAATAGCCTTGACTCCGCACGTGGACCGCTACAATCCGACCAACACAGCAAGGCTGGGTCGTAGAAGAGCAATCCCAAAGTCCACAGGCTCAAAGTCACAGAGAGGAACCAAAGTTCACACGTAGTATGAGGATCACGTTTTGTGCAGTGCGAAATTGAAAATGAACCATTTGCACAGTTGTTCTCGTCTTTTTCCACTTTCAAATTCCGGACTGGCCTAAGTTAGCTGTGTTTCTCCTACGTTTTACCATCCTTTTGCAATAGAGCTTTGGAGAATTACAGTGTCATATAGCTTCATTGGCACGGCCCAATCTGAAGTACCCCTACGGTTTTAGTTTCATTTAGCACCAAGTTGTATCGGCCGAAACGACGAGTCACAAGGAGTAATTTCTAATTGAAAGTAAACCCCTTCTATCCTTAATCATCCTTGGCTAATTCAGTACACTTGCCAATCAGAAGACTTTGGGTCGGTCATGGTCGGATGGTCATCGTGGTGAACTTTAGGCTCTCCTGTCCCGAGTTCGAGACCTGGGTCGGCCTAAGGGACAGCTTCTAACAGGTCGTGGCCCTTTCCCGAAATACTGTGCCATTATTTCGCAATAACAAGGAAGTAAACAAACATGAGTAGTTAATAACTGCTAATGAAAACGGGAACTGACAAAATTATGTTTTAGGAGAAAATTAAGTTCATCAACAAATATCAAAATTTCACTGATGTTTTAATATCCTTGCTTTCTCTGTGTTAGGATTCACCAACAGTGATTATCCAGCGTCCCGTTTCTAAGAGTAGATCATAAGACGCACACGTTAACCCTCACTGTAACTGAGATGGTTCAAAATAACTTACCGTAGGGCGATCAGTGAGACGAAAAGGCCTAATGAATCATCCCATAACACTAGTCAAATCTACTATTTAAGCTGATACAAGGAGTTGATTACAGGTCATCTGTGATCTAAGTTTTGGGGGAAAGTCCTTAGAGTCGAAAACTACTGAAGGATGGAAGACTTTTCATGACACAAATCTGCATGGAAAATTCCCAACTTGGGTGTCACAGCAGCTGGGAGTAATTGATAGGTCATCAGCTCGATTCCAGCTGAATGTATGTCGTCTTTGAAGCGACTATTGTGTGTGTGGCTACTTTTGTTTTATTTCAGTTTCTACAAATACAAGAGCTTTCACTAGATTGAAGAACGGTCAGCGTATGGTTCAGATGAAAAGCCACTTAATGAATAAATATTGTAGTAAGAACGAAGATATATTCAGAATTATTCTTCAGTACATCTTTCCTCCCAATTTGATAACATTGTTGTTTGCACGTGGCATAACTAGCCCAAAAATACATATGAACCATTCTTGTAACGGATTACCATTTGTCCTGAATTCACGCAACGTGGCAAGTTAGAATTTCCGCCAAAAATGATCATTAAACCAGTAAAAATGTGTCTAAAACTGAGAAAAAGCTCGTACAAGGGAGTAGAGAAAGGAGCTTGTGAATACTTTAATCCATCTACTCTCACTGACCCAGAATACGTTGTAGTCACGTGGCGCCGTGGGTAAAAAAAGAAACAGTGTAACTGTGATCTGATCGTATCTGTATGACGGGGAGAGAGCAGGTTTAGGTTAGACAAATTTGTCTGTATTGGAAAATCCAATTGCATTTTCGAATCCATAATTTCAAGGCCACCAGCAGGAATCGAACCGGCAATCTTCTACTTACCTGGAAGGTTTTCTGCCAGCTGGGTTATCTTGGTACGGCCATCGAAGGCATACATATATGTCATAGTATCTTTGAATCTCGCTTAGCCGTGTGATGTTTATACCACTGGGGAATTGACCCAAGAGTCCAGCACAACGAGTAAAATCAAAACGGTTGTGGTATGTCATTGAAATAGTAGTTTGCGCATGATTGGACATTGACTTGCGTTATTAACACTCAATCGTCAGCGCCGCAATAGCTCAGCCGGAAAAGCATCTTCCCGGCAAGTGGGATGTCGTCGATTCGACTACAACTTGCGGGGTTGGACCACTGGAAGCGGTTTCCAGTTTCCGTTTATTCGGTTACTAACCTCGAACTTCAGTGCTCTGATTTCCGTTGCCACTTTCCAGCATTCTCGATTCAAAGGCAAAATGAATAGAACCATGAAGTGAAAAAGATCCACAAAATTAAAGTAATAAGAGAATGTTACAAAGACAAGGAGATAGTTTGGATGAAACTAGGCCGCTGGATTCGACAACTGGCCATATCACTTAATGTCTCCAGCCACCTGGTAGGCGGATCACGTGAACCGTAACACAGAAGTTTTACATGTTGTACTTGGCCAAGTCCATTAGTCAAGGCATGTATACCATTCTGCTATGTCATGGACTGACAACCTTGACCTGCCTTCCAACAATTGCCTTCTTCGGAGAAGAGAGTACACCAGGGGAGTCTATCCGTGGATAGGCGTAACACATGTCTCAACCACCTCAACCTGTTCAGATTCAGTACTTGATCCACAGACTGACCTCTGGTTCCCAACACCCTATGTCAAACCTCAGCATTGCTGATACAGTACTCCCATCATATTCGGGAAATGCTACGGAGATATCGATGCTCGAACATCGAGTCTTAGCCCGTCTTGTATTCTTAACGGCCATGTTTCTGGGCCCTATAGAAGAACGGACCTAATCGCTCTACCCTTAACAGAATATCACATATCTCGCTGCCACCACAGATGGCTGAGATTACCAAAAGTCAAATGCGCCTTCTGTATATGCGATGACACCTCATCCGATATCTGTCCAACTGGTGAAATGCAGCTTACCAGGTAACAAAACTTATCTACTACAGCTAAAGCTTCCCCTATCAACACAAGGTTTGGTGTAGCGCCAACCCAGTCATGCAGCAGTGTCTTACACTTTGAAGATGCAAAACGCATACAAAACATTGCCACACTGATGTCTAAGAAAGCTTGCAGCTTGCTCGGATCTTCACAATATCGTCCGCGTATTCAAAATCAGACAGCACACAACCTGAGCAGAGATCGATGCTGCTATTCTTACAACAAGATACGGCTATCTCAAGAACCAAGTTAACTACAAAAACGGAGGAAGGGTGAAAGAGGGCAACCTGACGAACACCACTTTCACTGGTAAACTCGGGTGAAAGATCGCCGTCAGCACGAACTTCGCTCCTCCCGTTTGCATACGAGCATTGAAAGGGGGAAATAAATCCCTCTGCCACACCCTTCGATCCGGGGCAATGCCAGAGAACAGTGAACTCGACTGAATCAGATCAAGAAAAATAAACAGTGTGGGCCTACGGAAGATAAGCCTGCGCTCCAAGATATGTAGAAGAGTAAAGATGTGGTCGACACAAATCCAATCGGGTCTGAAACCAGCTTGATCTCCACGCGTGCACATTTCACGGGCACTGGATAATCGGTGGAGAATATTCCCAACGAGCGGTTTGGATGCAATACTCACCAAGCTATTTCCTCTATGTTCTTCACAACAGAACCTTGTAAATCAGCACAATCACCGATTTACACCACTCCCAGGGAATCTGTTCATCATCCCGGATTACCCGGAGGATATTCGTTAACTCAAAAACCAAAGCTTTGGCTCCTCCTTGAAAAAAAATGGACAACCCCATCCGGTCCAGCGGCTTTGTACCTTATCAAGTTACCTGTCTCTCACATTACCTCCACTTTTCATGGAGCAGTGATATCTACTTGCATCGGTTCTCTGGTAGGTATATTCGGAAAGTCCACTGTTGAAGTGGGCCAAATGGACTGTCCCTTTGAGTGATCCGCCCAACAGTCCAGACGATGTCCCTGTGGATGAACCAGTGAGTCGTCGAATTCCTTGATTAACTCACTCACACCTGGCTCCCGTGGACCGCTACTTCTAATCAAACGGCGACTATTGCCAACAGATGCGGCCTTCACTATTTCCCTACATTTCACAATCCACCATTGCTCATAGTCATTTTTCAAACTCTCAGCCTTTCGATGTCTCAGGGGTTTGCGCACTTCATTGAATGTAACATCCGAAGGGACGAATCTACGAGCACCATGCACAGCAACTGATGCAAGAAATATCCATCTTTTGTGGGGCCTTCTTGAACTGGAGTCTTTTGTGGCATTGGAAGCTGCACACAAGGCTTCTTTACTCTGTCGCCAACTTTCTCCTAGGTCCTGGAAATCCGGCTGCATCCTTAACCCTGTAGTCAGTTCCTGCTGAAAAGCAGATAATCGGTTATCGCCTAAAGCCGACGGTGCAGGACTGATGGCATAGGCGTTGGTGCGACCATGGATGAAACGTACGCGGAAGCCAGTACGTGCCAATGCGTGATCTGAGTTCACACGCGTAGACCAAGAACAGCGACAATTTTCACCGGATCCACGCCAGCGATGACCAGTCACAACATGATCAGTCTGAGTCCAACGTTGTGAAGGCATAGCAGGACACAATGTCAGTCCATGCCGCTTCTTATGGCAAACGTTCGTACCTGCCAGAAACAATCTGTGGTCAGAGAACAGCTGAACCATCGCCGTTATCGGTACCATCAACTGAGGTAGCAAACGGGTCTCCTATGTGCCTTTCGGGATCTCCCAAACAGCCAACTTGGGCATCGAACTCCCCGACAATGACAATCTCGTCCGTTGAATGCACGCTTCGAAGCAGTTGAGATAGATCCTGATAGAACTGACTTTTGGTCATAGAAGAATTACGGTCGGTGGGAGAGTACGCAGACACGACAAACTAGTAGTGACGCTTCTGCCTGCAAGCACTGAACCGTCTAACCGATCTATACTCAACAACTGCTGACTGAAATCCAGTCTAGCTGTGCACGATCAAATGTCATGCTCAAAATCAATACCAACGCTGTTCTGACCACGTGCGCTAGAAACTAGATCACCCGAAATACGGATAATAAAGTGAGAGACTGAGGTTATGTCTGGGGTGCGAAGAATGATCGCCGAAAAGGGGTCTAGCATGAGTGTTCCGGAGACATATCACGCATCCATTTTAAAAGTGTCAACAGCTCTAGCGAGGGCAGCCGTATCTGGCATAGTATGCGGACGTTGAAGGCGGTCAGTTGAAGTGAAAATTTAGGTTCAAGGAGTGTATTCGATTTATACTCGACTCCCAACTTACTGCTTTCTTCAGAACCGCGGTTACCCGTGGAATTTTGTATCGATCTTAAATTAGGAGTGGAATAGTTGACAGAGTCCTTTACTGGATAGATGCTAGAGGTTTCTGGGCAAATCTTACTTCGCGGCTGCCCACACCACAGAAGGGGGTTTCCTTTGAGAACTCTAACCGGAGCCTCTGACTCAAAAGCCTGACCCACCAGGCAGTGAGGCGTTAACCCAGGACGGGAAAGTGACCAAGGAACCCGTCAAGTATCTTCTCTTGGTCTGTCACGTAACATCTGATTTTTGCCAGCATTCTGTCTTGTCTTCGCTAGTATTTTGTTATCGACCCGCCTTTCTGATTCCGTCTTTAACCCATGCACCCAACAGAGCCAGTGAAATGTAAACGGGGAAAGCATCGTTTGAGCTGGGGTCTACCTAGCTTGGATTGGTGATAGCTGCCCAATGAAGTGTGATGAATTCTCCCACCCTCGAGAGAAACCCCAGGTACTCCACTCCTACGTCCATCTAGTCGTGGATTTAGACCGGTAAACATTTTCTCTCCATGTTAATTAGCTGGAGTGTCCTCTCCGGGGACATAATGGTTGGAACCAGATGTTGCCCCTTAACTGGTTGAGAGACCGGACTTCTGGCTTCTATCCATTGACCTGACATACATGATAGCAGCTCTGACTTAAGGAGGCCATCCTGCATAGCCCTTTGGGACACGGAGGCATTTAAGCCATCACACCAAGCCAAGGTGTAGTCTCGCTGTGGTGCACTACTGGAAGCGAAAAATGTGAGTGCATTTACCATTATCTAAGAAACGGTTTGCTAGTGCCAATACTACATTTCACGAAGAATTCAAATATCTTCCGAAACACAAGCTCCTAGTGAGGTTTAGTTTGGTACTTGTCTGGGGGATCCATATGTTCAAATTATCTGGGAAATTGTTGCTTTACTTTGTGCATTCACTCTAGGTCGAAAGAGGTGTCGTGTTTATCGACCTGGGCCGAGGTACTAAGTTTAAGCATATTGGTATTACCGAAGTTCAGTATTCAAACACAGCTACCGCCAGGCCACATTCTGTTGTTGAACCACTGTGGTTAGCCGTATCTTTCTTCCTGGAAGATGGGCTGATATTTCCATAGCTAATTCAAATAAAGTAAAAAGGTTCGCGCTGATCTATTCGAACCGAGTGTGTGATTCATGGTGCACCAGTAAAGTAATGCAATCCATCATGTTTGTGTGTATGTATGTATGTATATATGTATGTATGTATGTATGTATGTATGTAAATGTGTGAGCGTGATATAGGTATATTTAATGGTCATTACCACAGCTTTGTTGTAATTGCTTTCAGCTGGTCAAAGTTTTTGCTTTGCGGCTTGTAACCTTTCTAGTTTGTTAATCCATCTTACCCGAGGTAAAAAAATTTCGGTTGAATACAGGCGCTTTTGACAACACCAGACTATTCATCCTTAATTTGTATAGCAATGCATCCTATTACACAAACACTGTGGCCCGCTGGGCTCTGGACCAATGGGTCGTACCCCAATATTATAAGTCTCCAGAGTATGCCAGTGAATATGCAAGTTCACGACACAGAACTACGCATACACCTCTGAAGATAACTGTCTACCACTATTATCCAAAACTTCCCTTGTGGGAATAAAACGATGGATTCTCCAGTGGTGTGCTAAAATAATACGACAGTAAAAATCGTGTCTTGTTGTAAGGTGCATCTGAAACGTTTTATCGACTGTTTATAGTATGTGTGATCTAAAGAAGTATTGATATTCGGAAAGGAAAACCCTCGAATAACTTGAAGCGTAATGTCTCTTGGTGAATTCCTACAAATCTCGTCACAGTCCATGATCATAAGCGGTGATTTTGTGCAAACAAGTCAGTGTCAGTTTCAATTTGAACACCGTTCCATTGTATGGTCGCATGCAAAAAACATGACATATTTGAAAACAAAGTCTACTAATAGTTCTAATTCTGGAGCATGTGAGCATGGCCTTCTTTCTCTTGAGATTTTAATGGATAATTCAACTTGTGCCTAATTCTTCTGATTAGTTCGGTCGCAATTAGTATAGATATCGACTTTCTAGAACAACCCTAAACCGTAGTAAGTTAGTTCGACTATGATGACAAATGACTGAACAAATATATCCCCACGTACTCACTTACACTACGTACATTCATACAAACGTACATACATTCATACATGCATGCACGCATGCACGCACAGACACACACACACACACACACACACACACACCAACACATGAACCAGTATGAACCCATACAAACACGTGTATCGCGTCCTCAGCGAGCCCACCGACTCACCACCACCGTGACAAACCGTAACGCGGTGTATTCTAACCCCTTAGTTTCATTGTGGGCTCATGTAATACACCTGGACCAGTTCAAGAAGTTTTCAATCTCCAGTTGTTGACAGTCGTGAATGTTCATTTCGCGTGACTGTCTTCTCCGAGAGCACCGTTCCATCTCCAGTCCAGTCCATTCCACCTCGTTCTCTCACTCTCTCTCTCTCTCTCCATGCCCCAACCCTCCTCTCGAAAAATTTAGAAACAAATGCGGGACGCGTGTCCTGACTTATCACCTCATTTTCCCCGTTTCATGGGCGTATATTGTTGTCCTCTCAAATACAAATATCGTTCAGCTTTCTAACTAAATCTAGCACATTCATTAATTTCCCTCTTCATTCTTCATTCTCTTCCATACCGCGTGGTTGTCATCGTCGTTGTTGTCGTTAATATTATTCACCCAAACACCGTCACTGTCATCACCACCACCATTACCACACAAGTCCTCACTGCAATCGCCCAAGAGTATATATATATATAAACACACACACACACACACACACACACACACACACACACACAAAGTGACAGACAACGAATCATGTCGCTTTCTTCGAATATATAGGGCCGGAATGAACAATGCCACCGTATCCGCATTGTGTTTCCCAGCGCAGGTGATATGCGAGACCAGTTTAGAGCCGTGCACGATTCGTTTGGGGGATGAGAATATGTATGTGGATCTTTGCCCGAGTGTGTCCCCCTGGCAAAGCAGTGCACCCAGTGTGGAGGCACATGAATGAGACCCAGTGAGCAACACCGGGCAATGAACGGCTTTCAGCTGAGTAAATAAACGTTTCCATGCGAACCACTACGTTATATTACGGCTGGACAAGGGTAATCAGAGGACAATACATTGTTTATTCACTTATGTGTGCATGCATCGGTACAACACAGCAGTGATGCTACTGAGCTCTTCACGGTGCCTTAGGAGAATAATCAGATTTTACTTTGAAAGAAACCATGTTCAGACATGCTGAGGTCGTGTGTTGGGAATGTTTACTCACATGTGAGTCATCTGATCAGCTTTTTCGTCAATCAACCAACTAATCAACCAAAACAGAAAGTAGAGAACCGTTGAGCACATTAAACGCACTCCTCAACATTGCCTCATAGCAAATCCTAGGAAAAATACCTTGCCTAAAATAAAGAAAACGGTAGATAAAGAAAGATAAACTGAGGGTAGAATAAAATGTTCACTAGCGTCAGGAAATTTGGTCCCAGGAAATCGGAAAACAAAAAACTCATATTGTTTCATCAAGTTCTGTGAAAAACCAATACCGGTAGTTCTATACGTTGTTGATAAAATTTCATTCTTGTATTCAGTACAGTGGAAATTATATATATATATATATATATATATATATATATATATATATATATATATATATATATATATATATGAAAAAGTCTCTGATGCACTAGATACTCATGTAATAGTGTTATTAAGAATGAATCATACGTTCAACACATTCATGTAGAGTAGATTTGCCAAACTCGTGTACATGTGCTTGTGTGTGCCTTTATTCATCTAATATAGCACATTTCATTTTGTCTACATGATTTAGTGGTTACATGTAAGTGGTTTAGCTCGAAAGCAGTCGCAAAAAACGGGGCAGGTTTAACAGCATTTCGTGCCATACACCTTATCTGCAACTCATCAGGATCGCGAAATTTCTACCGCTTACCTTTAAAACTCCGAGTAAAAGCGTATGCATGAAGTAGAACAGAACACTGAAAAAACGCCGAGGAATTCTGAAGAGAAAAAAATTAAATCGTCGATGATCTTTTATTGGGTCTAAATAGAATTAAGGAATATATATCCCCCAGTTCAGCGACACGTATCAGTAAACCAATCGCGAGAAATAGGTTGGAGACAGAAATCTTGTTCTACAAGAACCGAATTCCGCAAGATGCTGGTTAATCCTAAACTGAATAGTTTGATGGCCTCGGTAAGTATCTGTGCCTTTTTTCAGCTTAGACACAATACAAAATGCCATAAGCTCATCTTGAAGTACGTTATCCGAAGGGTATACAATGAAACAGTTCAATGTACAATTTGATTGCAGTTAGCTATAGACCTAATGGGAATGGAACTCGATGAAAACCGACACTACTTTGCTAGTGAATCAAACAAGATCCATCTTAGAGAAAGGTGACCAGAGAATGTGGATAAGATTTTCACACCTCAGTGAATAAGATTTGATGCTTTGCCCCCTAGTAAATAAAAGTTCTCCACCTTCTTCCATCGGAGTACAGTTCATGAACTCGTATTATTTACGTTTTATAGCCACAATGTTCCATGAGCATGATATGAGAATGCAATCTTGTGCACACCACGTGCAAATTTACCATACAAAAACTAAACGGCGTTTCAGTTCTCGTAGATTTATTGTGCTTTGTACTAGTTTCATGCTTCATCGGTGGTCAGCAGCTATTTATATTCACTCTACTCATGAGTAATTAACGGCATACTTCAAAATATTGAACATCCAATAAAATCTGATCCGCTTCTGGCGTGCTAGTCAATAAAAATAGCATGCACTAATCCGGTCTGAAATATCAACGTGCTCACGTCTTAGATTGCTGGGACCCATAGGATAAGCTACTTTTGCGGCAGGTGATAGTTTGTCTGCCCATTTTTGCCTTACATGGCCAAATTTTGGGAGCATTCCAAGCACAAAGGCACGTCTTGGTGGTGAATTCCTGACCTCCTAGGTAAGAGTTTGAAGAACCAAACAAAACCCCGTTTGATGACTACTGACTGCCACTTCCTGTGCTCCACCACAAGGTCACGCAGGCGGGATGGCTGTTAGCTTTTTCAGTTAGGGAATGCACTTGTAATCCTGATTTTGCACGTAAGAGGACGGAAGACCTACTTGCCAGATAGAGAAGCAAGACACCGAAGATTTTAACCCTATACTGTGCTAATAGCTCTGAGTTTATAGCAAGCCTCATGAGTTAGATTAACGCAAATAATGTGCTAAAATCAAACAGTCTGTGTTAACCGTTGATTCTGATTCATCAGAAAGATAAAAGTAATCTTCATATAGTAGGAAAGAGTAACGAAAATGGGTATATATATATATATATATATATATATATATATATATATATATATATATATATATATATATATATATATAACCAGGTAGCACTGGATCAAGGTTGCTCTCCGCCTTAACAATAGTCTGATTATTGGAATGTCTGAAAAATCAGTAAGGTCGTGATCAGGATATACACCGCAGCAAGTTCATTCCGGAGTAGCTTGTTCTATCGATATTGTTAATGTTTAGTTAGATGAATTTTTTCCCGGAAAATCACTTATCTGTCAGTAAGAGAAACACACATGAACGATTATTAAGCTCGAATTATTCCCTTTGCATATCCCTCACGAATCTACAAGGAACTAAGCTTGGATTCCTTTCAACTCCAAGAACGATTAGCTTGAAACTAGAGTTTTAGAATGTTCCGCATAACTCAGTTCAATACGCTCAATCGTAATTCAAACGGAAATGAGTGGGAAAGATATCCTACAGATGAGAAAAAACTCAAGGTGCGACTGAGTCAAAAAGCGCATTGAAATTTGCTCAGCTGATATGTGTTATTTCTGGCTGAAGCTAGATAATCAAACCCCACCCCAAATTGAGCCTTTTTCTCACATGTCTAGAAAAATCCCGCTCGACCGTTTTCTGTAACAGCGCCGTACAAATAGCAAAACGGATTACGTGAGCTAGTCTTACTTCATTAACAATTTAAGTTCCCTGGCTACATTCCCACTAGCCAGGAGACTGAATTGAATCGACTGATAGTGTGCACACTGCGACAGAAAGACCTGAACCAATCGCTACCGGAGGTGGCCGTTGCTTGGTCTATCTCACCAGATTCGGCTTGGAGTTCGGTGAATAAGTGCAGCCCACAAGATGGGCCATATGCATGATGTAACAATCAACTCGAGCACGGAGAGTATCCGAAAAACGACGTACCATATGAAATGTTGTAAGTAAGCTTCTGACGGTCGCTAACACAGCACTGCCAAAAAAGATGGCAGTCAGTCGATGTTTTGGTTACCGAGGTTAATCTCTCGCAAAATCGGTTTACAAATGGTCGCAAATCAAGGGAGACTACGCGTTTCCACCCAACTAGAACAGAAGGAAGCTGAAAGTAATTCAACCTCTTTAAGTGATGTGTCCTTCTAACATGAGAAAGTTGGAGAAAAATGTTCCGAATATTTTTTGATGGCCTAAAAGTCAATGAGAATTTTTGTTGACATTTTAAAAGCCTGGAAATTGGTAACTATCGATTTTACAATCAGTAGGCAGGTACAGTCGTAAAAAGTGGTATATAACGCAAAGCACGACGGAGCCATTTCCGGAATGTAAACACAGAATTACTGATAACAGAGCCCGAATCGGTACACATCCAGGTCCACCATCACGGACCCAGGTCTGTGGTACTTGCCGGAAAATATCGTTCAAGGCTAGTACAAATGTTGTCCTCCTCAGTGCCGAATTAAAAATTCAACGGATCGCCTTGGCTGTCCACCCATATTTGGAACAACTGGGTGTACAGTATGTTTTTCGGGAGCGAGCACACCTCTGTAGTTTCGAATTTATACTGCTGCCGCTACTAATAATATTGCTACTACTACTACTGTTACTACTACTATTAATGCTAACATAATCGACGAAACAACCAAATCCGAAGCTCTAGCTCAAGATGGATCTGCCCCCCCCCTCCTCCGTGACCACAAATTTGTATTTTCCATTACCCTTTCGTGCCACGCCTGCTCATTCGCTGAACCACACGTCGAACATTGACCTTACGCGACTACTGACTGGTGTGTGCATTGATTTCGTCCCAGGACCTATGACTCAAATTCTCCGGACATTTCGTTTACTTGACAGCCTGAACCTCAAGCGCTCCTGAATTTGCTCGCATTTGGCAGACTCTAATTTCTGGCGCCGTTACCTTAGAGGTTTGTATAGTTTCTGTGTAACATTTATGATTGCTTATAAAGAGCCCTTCCGAAAACTACAATTGGACGCTTGGCCCTTTAACTTGTCTGACTTCTGTGAAAAACTGCGTGGCATCTTCCACCCGAGATACCGGTGAACAGCACTAGGATTTGGAAATTTTACATTCTAATGTGGTATTTTTAACCACTAGGCACGTAAATCGAGTCAAAGGACATATTCATTGTTAACAAACTGATCACGTTAGTTAATTTAGCCGCGCCTTGCATAGAACGCCCCAGTCTAACAGCAACTTTTGTAGTATATGATCAACGGTATGTCATCCGTTAGCACAGCGTTCATCACCCATCGGTTTGCGGAATAATCACGTGCACTCACTTTGGTATTCTGAAAGTCATAGAATGTGGTGAATCTAATTCCCTTGGAATAACTACTAGCGGTTCACGAATTGTGGCTGTTCTGATTGTTACTTCTCAGCAGCAACCTAAGTAGATCAAAATACTCGCCGGTATGCAAAGTAGGAAGAGAATTAAGAATAATGTTAGCAACATGATAAAGTTGCATGATTACAAAAACCTTACTTGTCACGATACGTAGTCGTGGCTTCCTGCCTATGGTCTCTGGTTGTATGGATCTCGTGGAAGCCCGGCATATCAAAAGTATTCAAGCTCTATTCTCTGGCTCTGTCCATCCTATGGACAGTCAGTATAATATTGCACACCCTATTAGAGTTGATGTAGCTCTTCATAAGCGGTATATGTTTACTTGGTAAAGTCGACATCATCAATCTGACCATCGTATTTTTCCCAAAACCCAGCATACCGTGATGAAACTGATATTTGGCATATTATTAAGAATTATCAGCTTCCTGACATCAACTTCACTGAAGCCGTCAAGTAGGTATGGTAACCACTTTGAATAGTTATGACAGAAGACCCCGTAATTGCTTTGGTCGCGTGCACAATTATCTGTGCTTATTTCGAACTTGGACATAATTCGGGTTGTCCGGTGACTGAAGGAGTCGCCGATAGTTACGGTTAAGTATTAGTTGAAGTGACGTGGGAGAATTTTAGACATGTTGTCAAATGCTACTTAACTTCGGTTCGTAAAGCCAAAAGGAATTATAATAAAATTGTGGTAAAATCGCGCAGTTCTATTTGACCGTGTAGTCACTGAGATTTCTGATTGACCACATCAATCTGTATTCTGTTAATTTCGACCATAAAGGTGAAGCCAAATTGCCACACAAGCAGGTGCTCACACATATCCATATCCGTATATGTACACGTGGCAGTGATTAGTATTCCTACCCACACGCCGTAAGGGAGACAGTTCGGCCAGTCAAAAGCAAAACCGACTCAACTGGACAGCACGACCGGTTGATGAGATGTGATCGTCAAATGTATACGCAGCCACTGAACTAATCAGCTGGTTCATCATACTGGTTTTTGCTAGTTTGAACCTAGTATGGTTGTGCAATAAGCCGACACGAAGAGCCTACTAACTCTGACTATGATCGACGTAGACGTGGGACGAACTGATCCAGGAAAATACTTGTAGAGCGTGTAATACTTTTTACGCCATTCATAACTACTTCAGTCCGGACGTTTTATCATTTTGTACTTCTTCTGATTCCCGATGCGTCATTCATGCTCGTTTGCTTTGCAAACTCATCGATCCGTAGTCAGCTGACTTTACTGACGCATACACACGCTCATGGTCCTTTTGTGTACACGTTTGGACGTTGACATCTCTGACAAACGCGTTTGCAGTCACACCACGTCTGTTTTTTCGTTATAAGTCATCGAACCTCGGAATCGAAACCCACTTGACGAAGGAAAATTTGGAGGACTGCTGGTTATTAGCATGAAAAAAACGATTT
Organism: Fasciola hepatica; assembly: GCA_948099385.1. Taxonomy (NCBI): domain Eukaryota; kingdom Metazoa; phylum Platyhelminthes; class Trematoda; order Plagiorchiida; family Fasciolidae; genus Fasciola; species Fasciola hepatica. The sequence continues at coordinate 8,829,274 of CANUEZ040000027.1, read as the reverse complement.
TCCTTTGCAACCGGGGGAAGTTAACGCTTCCCTTTTTATACGCATGAGAGACAAAATGTTATCAGCTTGCCAAAATGCATCATATTTTGTCCTAGGATGAGTTAAAAACAGATTCTGATCAATTGCATTCTTGTGTTCAAGCCAACTCGGCGGATCGATAACCCTGGCTGCAGCTGGGATTGCCCAATTACAATCTTGGTTACTGGAAAGACTTACGGTAGATGATAAATTCCGTAAAATTTGTACACTCCATTGTATAGTTGCCCACACGAATTTGGCTCCGACACACCAGCCTAAACCATCCCATTTAGTTCTGGATCAACGGTTGCTCAAACCGATGTGAACAGAATACCAAAAACTAGACAAAACATATGGGGGAGGCGAGAAGGCAGTTTCGTGGTAAATGTAGTTGATTTGCGAAATGGAAAATCAAGACTGCCAGATGTTGCGTGTGTGTGAGTGTTGAACGAAGTGAAGTGAATGCAGCACGATTAGCAGTGACGGTGCTGAGTGCTTGGTTCAGAGAGTTCTGGGAGGAAAAAAGACTACATACACACTGTCTGATTCTGCAAGACAGACGATCCATTGGTTGGTTGACGTTAGATGACGGTGACGGCAATAAGGAAAGAAAACAAGACTGAAAGTAACAGTCACAATGGATGACGCCGATCTAGGGAGCATGAAAGTAAGTCGAGAGATGGACCAACCGCGAATGGATATTATGACTGTCCTCTTTCGAAGGTAAGTGAAGGCAAAATAACGCATGGAGACTGAGGCAACAATTGATTACTTGACTGTAATGAGTTTTAAAAGCGGATTAAGATGAATGCGCGGTTCACAGTTATTCGATAAAATAAAGACATTCGATATACACAGACAACAAAAACGCACGCAAACTTATGTATATAAATGCAGTTCATATCACAGTGTGAATGATCTGGGCGAGAGAAAGCAATAAGCGTGATCAAGCTGGATGGATAGAACCGATCGACGTTCTTCACGATGATTACGGTGATGAAAGAGAACGTGTGCAGTGCTCAGTCACAGTTGTGTGAGATCACAGGTACCCGAGCCCGTAGCTTGGTACTTTCAGCGCCAGAGTAGATCGGATGTTCGGTAGTCGGATCATGCACAGGTAACCCACAGATGGAAGAGTGCCAGAGTGACTGCTCTAGCTATGCGAATGATCCAACAATCGCCAAAACCGTACATCTTTGTCGCTGAAAAAGGGGATTTGGAATTAAAATAAATAGTGATGTTAAAATGACCTGTTGAAAATACTGGTGACGTTGAACATGCAGTGAATCAACCTAAATCCAAAAAAATGACAAAAGGTCAGCTATTATTGTAAGAGCGAGGTCTATCTACTATAGTGCTAATACCGATAGTGCAATGAAGACCGTGACGGAGCAAATAACAAGAACCCTGCCCATCTACAGTGGAATAGCTAAAGCCCACCGAACAATCTACGGAGCATCCACCATAAGTTTCGGTCTCCCTGCTATATGCCTTTCGCAACCAAACAGCAGGATAAATTGTGATGACACCAAACAACGCTTGGTACGAACTATGAAGTAAACGTCGATTAAACAATCCGAATAGATACATTTGCAAAGTTTTTCCAACAGCAGGCTTCTTATGGCAATTACATGGCTGGCCGAGAGTGTAATGAAAGGATTGTACCTAGGAACTTTGAAAACCCGCTACATCATCATAAATTATCTGCAACCAGATCCCCAGACTTGAATTGATGCAAACAGGTCGGGTGTAGTGATTAGTCGGGTGGGTGGATTATTGTCTACTACGAAATAGACCGACAGTGGCGAGATAAGAACCCTTAACCTTTGATATGGTACAGGTAAACGCTCTAAACCCGCCGAACACCAACAGTCAGGATGATAGGTCAATTTCACATCGGGACGAATTGCAATGGATTGGTCACTTGTATAGGTAAGGGTAAAGTTGAACCGAAAACAGAACACAAGAGCCGTAGATTTACGTTTCACGATCAGCAAGTAGTGCTGAGATAAAATAATCACCTATGGTATTCAAGAACCACCAACACATGCGATCCAAGAGAGACTTCGAACCAAAAAAATCTTTATCTGAATTGCAGGAAAAATGACAAAAGTTCCAGGAATCGGAAAGTATTGTTCTTTCAAACTACCCCCCCCCCCCCCTCCGCCCCACCGAGTCTGACACCGGCTTGATCTCCACGCGTGCACATTTCACAGGCACTGGATAATCGGTGGAGAATATTCCCAACAAGCAGTTTGGATGCAATACTCACCAAGCTATTTCCTCTATGTTCTTCACAACAGAACCTTGTAAATCAGCACAATCATCGATTTACACCACTCTCAGGGAATCTGTTCATCATCCCGGATTACCCGGAGGATATTTGTTAACTCAAAAACCAAAGCTTTGTCTCCATCCTTGAAAAAACATGGACAACCCCATCCGGTCCAGCGGCTTTGTAACTTATCAAGTTACCTGTCTCTCACATTACCTCCACTTTTCATGGAGCAGTGATATCTACTTGCATCGGTTCTCTGGTAGGTATATTCGGAAAGTCCACTGTTGAAGTGGGCCAAATGGACTGTCCCTTTGAGTGATCCGCCCAACAGTCCAGACGATGTCCCTGTGAATGAACCAGTGAGTCGTCGAATTCCTTGATTAACTCACTCACACCTGGCTCCCGTGGACCGCTACTTCTAATCAAACGGCGACTATTGCCAACAGATGCGGCCTTCACTATTTCCCTACATTTCACAATCCACCATTGCTCATAGTCATTTTTCAAACTCTTAGCCTTTCGATGTCTCAGGGGTTTGCGCACTTCATTGAATGTAACATCCGAAGGGACGAATCTACGAGCACCAAGCACAGCAACTGATGCAAGAAATATCCATCTTTTGTGGGGCCTTCTTGAACTGGAGTCTTTTGTGGCATTGGAAGCTGCACACAAGGCTTCTTTACTCTGTCGCCAACTTTCTCCTAGGTCCTGGAAATCCGGCTGCATCCTTAACCCTGTAGTCAGTTCCTGCTGAAAAGCAGATAATCGGTTATCGCCTAAAGCCGACGGTGCAGGACTGATGGCATAGGCGTTGGTGCGACCATGGATGAAACGTACACGGAAGCCAGTATGTGCCAATGCGTGATCTGAGTTCACACGCGTAGACCAAAAACAGCGACAATTTTCACCGGATCCACGCCAGCGATGACCAATCACAACATGATCAGTCTGAGTCCAACGTTGTGAAGACATAGCAGGACACAATGTCAGTCCATGCCGCTTCTTATGGCAAAAGTTCGTACCTGCCAGAAACAATCTGTGGTCAGAGAACAGCTGAACCATCGCCGTTATCGGTACCATCAACTGAGGTAGCAAACGGGTCTCCTATGTGCGTTTCGGGATTTCCCAAACAGCCAACTTGGGCGTCGAAATCCCCGACAATGACAATCTCGTCCGTTGAATGCACGCTTCGAAGCAGTTGAGATAGATCCTGATAGAACTGACTTTTGGTCATAGAAGAATTGCGGTCGGTGGGAGAGTATACAGGCACGACGAACAGGCAGTGACGTTTCTGTTTGTAGTTGTTGACACGCACTTAGCCGTCCAACCGGATTGTACACAAAAGACTGCTGATCGGAATTCGTGGTTAACGAGGCACGCTCAGCTTACACGAATCAAGCAATCCCAAAGCTGGTCTGACCCCGAGCACTACACGTCGGACTACCCGACACGCGGAGAGCTGATCACAGAAGTGGGATCTTGCATGCGCATTTTCGAGGCAGCGCACATAAATTTCGAATGTTTTGAGTTCGAGCCAGGGCACCTCGTTGCCCTGTTTGGCAGCGTGCGGACGTTGAAAACAGCCAGAGAAAGTGAACACGTACGGTTACGAAGTGTCCGATTCCTGAACTATTGGTTTCTTCAGAGCTGAAATTACCCGTGGCGTTTTGCATCGATCTTTAAAAAACGAAAGGAAAATTGGTAAGGCCCCAACAGGAAAGATGCTGGTTTCTGGGCAAAACGTTTTTCGCGGCTGCACACACCGCAGAAGGGGTTCGCTTTTGGGAACCCTAACCGGAGCCTTTGACCCAAAAGTCTGACCCACTAGGCAGTGAGGCGTTAACCCAGGACGGGGACGTGACCGAAGAACTTGTGAAGGAACTTCGCCTAGGCTGTCAAATGAGACCTGATTATTCCAAGCATTTTGTCTTGTCTTCGCTGGTACTTTGTTATCGATCCACTTTTCGGATTCTGTCCTAAGCACCGTGCACCCAACAGAGCCAGTAAAACGTAAAGGGGAAAGCGTCCTTTGAGCTGGGGTCTGCCTAGCTTAGATGGGTGATAGCTGCCCAATGAGGTGAGATGAATTCTCCTACCGTCGAGGGAAACCCGGAGTGCTCCACTCCTACGTCCGTTTACTGGAGGTTTTCAGACCAGCTGGAGTGTCCTCTCCAAGGGTATAGTGGTTAGAACCAGATATTGCTCACTAACTGGTTTGGAGACTGAACTTTGTCTTGCCTACACCCTTTGACCTGCCAGTCCCGATTGCATCTTCAGCTCAAGGAAGCCATCCTGCATATCCCTTTGGGTCCTGGAGGCATGCAAACCAACACCACGCCAAGGTGCAGTTTCGTCGTGGTGGCAGTTACATCGCGATGGAGGTGGATGCAGGCTGCAAGATAATCCGGAAGCCACGACAGAAAAGTATGAAAACTTCAACTGTGAAACGTTCCAGTATGGAATGTGCTATGTCTTCTGAATAGAATTCAATGAGGTCAAAAATCAGATGGCGGAAGAAAAAACTTGAAGGTCAATTGCAACGCCTTAACTTGATCTGTTTCTTTGTCAAAGCAATTTTCTGCTCTTGTTTTTCTTTGGTTTATCAAGTCAGACTAAGGCACAGTAACCGAAACAAAGTTTGTGGTTGAAAAAAACGAAAAAAAACATATTTTTGACGTTTGTGAAAACAAACCAAGCTCTTGCGTTTCGTAATTTTTCGCATTTCTTCTTCAAAACGGGAATCTACAACATCAAAACTTAAAAAAAAAAATATGAGCAAAGACCCTGCCTTGGAGTGGTGAGCCACTCATTCCGTTCTGTCTGCTTGGGAGCTCACCTGCCGGCAGTGAAGACTCGATCACCACAGGTACGCACTGCATTCACAGCGCCATCATGAGCGTTGGGCATTTCTCCCAGGCACATGCAATCCTCCACGTTCCACACTTTCAAGTGTCCACCGCGACATCCACTGATCAAAGTTTTCCCGTCACCGGTAACGGCCAATCCCTAATCCAAAGAACATCGGCCAACACATGAAGAAGGGAAGAGTAGACAAGTATAATTCAATGAAAACCATTGCAAGTTATATAAAAACAGCTGAGGAAAAATATCTAAGTTTATCATGAGATTACATAACAATAAATGTTGAATATGATGAGGAACGAGGTATCATAAGCTGGACAAAAATCCGCAATTTTTGAAGTTATTCGATTCGTTTCACTTTTGGGCATCATATTTATTTCAGTTCCGAACAATATCAACTTAAAATTTGCGCTACTCGACCGAGTTAGTTTCTGACTTTTTCGGAGCTGTTTACTTCCAGGTGGAACGGTATTATTACCAAATATACGTTCATGAATAAGCATAAGAGAGCCTATAACATAACCACAAAGGCGAACCGCGCATTTCCCGTCCACCACAATTCTGTTCAAGTGCCAGGTGAAAAGATGACTATTTTGATCGTAGACGAAACAAATGCACGTTAATTTTGCAACACCTCCAACGTCACGAGCAAACCACCTTTGCGACTGATTGAAATACGCAACATCGTTCGAGATCGGTCTTCTGTGTGCGCCTTGAATCCAGCTAATGCTATATGTCGCATCCTAGGCTCCATTTTAACGTAAAATCGGCAATGGTAACAAGGGAGGGGTTAGGAAGCAAGCTCCACGTCATACATTTTCTATCTGGCTGATTCAGCATGCAGTACTCCTTACGAGGTAACGGATACTGAGAGGAAACATTTTCAGTTTTAGTTCCCTAATGGGGACAAGCAAAACGACTGTCTGACAGGCGATTGATCTAATAGAATGAGAGCCACACAGCGATCATATCGCCGTCATTCGAATTTGACCGCAAGCAGCTCCATTATTGAGCCTCTGAAAACCACATTTGGCCTGCTGATGCTTTACGTGACCCGCCATTCCAAATTTCTAGAGGGAAAGGCTAGTGGGAGGAGCTCCACACTTCCGTATAAGCATGGAATGTATGTACATACGAAAAAGCTAAATTGAAATGGGATAATACGCCGCGCATTCGAGATTTTTCTAACAGATCTGCGATATACACAAAAATCCTGCAGAAGAGTTTGATTATTAAGTGAAACATGTACCAGCATACGCGATTCCTCCAGCTCTGCGAGGGGCTTTAGAATCCAATCCCGCGGATGTATCGCTACTTTACACCGGCTTGAAAACAAGTATGATGCCAACCCAACAGCAACAACTACACAAACGGGAGGGGGCAAAACAGTCATTCAGCCTATCAATGATATTATTCTTGACTGCGTTGTACCACTCAGTCGCCCGCTCCACAGCAGGCCTCAGTTTCAGTTTATTCAAGCATTCTTTGCACCTCTATGCTCTGATTTCCGTTGCTACCTCCCACCACCGTCAAGTAAAGGTAAAAAAATAATAGGACTACGAAGTTGAAAAGACCCAATAATTCAAAGTAACAAGCCCAAATCACAAAGACAGGCAAAGAATTCGAATGCAACTACGCTACTGGACCGGACAACTAACCACATCACTTGATGTCTCCAGACATCTCGAAGGCGCATCACATGAACCCCAACACAGGAGTCTCAAACGTCCTACTCGGCCAGGTTCATTGGTCAAGGTTTTCATACCGTTTTGCCATGTCATGGAAACACCACCTCAACCTACCTTCCAACCATTACCTGCTTCGGAGAACAGCCTACACCGAGGGAGTCTATCGGTGGACAGGCGTAACACATGGCCCAGCCACACTAACCTCTTTGGATTCAATACTTGATCCACAGACTGACCTCTGGTTCCCAACACCCTATGTCAAACCTCAGCATTGCTGATACAGTGTTCACACCATATTCGGGAAATGCTACGGAGGTATCGATGCTCGAACACTGACAGTCTTCTTGTATCTTTTACCCTTAACGGCCATGTTTCTGAGCCCTATAAGAGAACGGACCTAATCGCCGCATTGTACACTCGACAACTGACAGACAACCGGATATTCGTGGTTGCCAAAGGATGGGTCTCTGGCCTTCGCACAGCCAAATGTGCCCCGTAAGACAGTAGCTTTGGTCTAAGTGAGCCAGTGATCAATTGTACGGTTCATTCGACTTCTCTGAAAACCCTGTCGGATAAGCGGAACACGACAACGAGCTATGACTTTATTTAATGACGGGCCACACTCACCACACCACAGTACGGTTAGATTTATGTGTCGTTTTAGAGTGGGGAACACTGGCCAAGAGAAAATCAAATCACGTCCTTGAGCACTGCCGCTCATGGTCCACAACCGCTCATTTAGTGGGTTCAGCCTACTCACGGTCAACCGCGGGTGCGGCCGTTCCCCTCCGCGACCGAGGAACACGAGCATGCCCGGGGTATTAGTGTGTACTGTTCACCTGACGTCGGGTAGAGTAAATCACGCGCGATGAGCAGCCGCTCTATTCACATACAATAACAAGCCAAAGTAGATCAACTAATTACCAAAAAGGTACTGTAAAATCCCGGACTTCTATGGATCCTACAGATGTTGTTCACTCGATCTTATGCAGTCGCCGTATGATGACGCCAATGAGAAACTATGAAGACGGATTGCATAAGTTTATGAACGGCGAAAAGGCAGCAGATCGGGATAGCAGCGTTCAGCAGACGGTTCTAACAGTTAGAACTGGTACTGAATGTAAGTAATAACATAATTTCAAGCCGAATGTACGATCAATTGTGATGAAACAGCAGTCTTGGTCAGAAACAGACAGCAGGGGTAGTCATAAAGTGAATAACCGTAAGAAAAGACAAAATGAGAAAATGGACACGGCTCACAGAAGGCGGCAGGCAGTGAACGGTTCTGTGGTGTTTAAAAGTTGAACTGCGCGCTCTGCACTGAGCAGAGATCAGAACGGAAGGAAAATAAGGAGTGGCGGGGTGCATGTGTGCGTGCATGCAACAGTACACAATTGGCCGACCGAAACTCAGATGGAGCAGCCCCTACTAACGGAAAATCGTTCCATGGAAATAAACACACGACACTTATGCAACGGTTGGAAAGTGCGACATTGTGCGATTGGCGACGGAATAAGGCGAGCAAAGTTAAGAATGCCAGTGCACAAAAACGGTTTAGGCTAAGAATAATGCTACTTGGTGATCGAAAAGAATCAACACATACGAATCCGAAATGGCGAAAACAAATGATGGACTCACCTGAACCCAATCCTTGTGTGCTTGAGCGAGCATCACCTCTTGTCGGCCATCTCTAGCCAAATTCCACTTTTTGATTGCCGCATCGCGAGACCCAGAGAACAGAGTATTCCCTTGCAACGCGAGAGACTCAATGCCATCATAATGCGGTGGTTCCAAGTCAAACGTGGGAGTCAGCAGGCCTGAAGCATCCGCACCTACGTTGAAGACTTTGATGTAGTGGTCCTTGATGAGAAAAGTTGATAATACAACAGGGCAACTATGAGGTGACAATTTTCAACGCCTACTGCATTAGGTGTGGATTGACATTTGATTTCCAAGTTAAAGTATTCACAATAATTCACGGAAAAGATCAATACTCTGTATATAAGGAAATGTAGATCATCGGTGCCCAAGAGGTATATAGAACCATGAAATTTCACTACTACTATCATTAACTATTCGTCCATGCACGCGAATGATCACTCTCTCACAGGGTACGAGAAAAACTTGTTTTCCATTCCCTCACTAACCTCCCCCGTCATTCCACATTATCTCTTTTTTTCACATCCAACGAGAACTTCAGTCGCCCGTTCTAGCAGTAATGCCTCCGACGAAGATCCTGGTTATGCCCTATTACGTATTTCCGCCACTAGTTTACATGTTCTACCGAAATCGCTACCGTTGCCGATGCTTCCTCCGTCCTCGATGTCCATTCAAACCAGCCACGTTCAACGCGTGAACTTCGATGAATATCGAAAAACAAGTGGGTGCAGCTCTTAAGCCAGAGACCCTCTTCACCGATTCGCGTTGCATTCAAGAAACTCGCATTGAAAACTACGGTTCCACCATTCGAGCGATACCCCTACATAACCCCAGTACTTGAACTTTTGCGTAAATTATCCATGTCATCAGCATCATCATCGTACAGCGTTAAACAATAGGTTAAGCCCCACTGACCACTGCCTTCATCACTATGCTGCACGTTGATTTAAAAAGTATGAATACACAAGATGGAGAGGGAGTGGACCTATTGGGGTGGAAAAAGGAAAGAACGCCCTAACAGCCAACACACGGAATACACAGTCTAACTGTACAAACACGCACTGATCAATCATTCTGACTGGAAAGAAAGTGATCGCCACTGTTCACGGTTCGCTGCCATATCCTTCAGTGTCTCTAACCGACTGGTTAACGGATCTTTTGGACCTTAACCACGAAGAATTGAGGTACCTACCTTTCCTAGGTTTGCTGTACATTTTCTCACTCCTCACTTCCACTTCATCTGTTGGCCACCATGTGGCTTCTTTCACTCACGAGAAGGAACGGAGAATAGGGCAAGGTGCGCTAAACGTGTCCACCATACGTAAAACGTGCCCCAACCAACGAAGCCTTCAAGGCTGGGAACGCTGTGAAAGAATATTCTCTGAATTGCTGCCCATTACTCGATTTCTGACCTCACCATTGTTTACTCGGTCATTCTATCCAGTACAGTACAAATGACCTTTTAACTTCAGTGAAATATCAGGTTGGTGCTATGAGTGCTTCAGTCAAGCGTACGCCGCTCGAGCCTTGGATATATGCGCGCTCACCTCTACTACCATACTTCTATCCGTCGTCAAGCAGCTGCCGAGGTAACTGAAGCGGTCGACCGTTGTCAGTACTCCCCCCCCCCATCGAGCATCAAGCTCGGAATCGTTGATATCCAGTCTTGCAACATCACTTTACACCTTGAAGGTGCAAAGCACATGCCGAATGGAACTACAGTTCTCCGAAGTCTATCTAGTGCACGTTGAGCATATTCCGTGCACTCGAACAAGCAGACAAGATCGTCCGCGTAATCTACCTCACACAGCTTTCCACTATTTCCTAGTTTGACGTCCACGTTTTGGAGTTCGCAATACATTCTCCATTATCTCGTCTATGGCGAAATTGAACAGGAATGGAGACATGGGACATCCTTGTCGAACACCCCCATCGTTTCAAACCGACCGGATAGTTCACTGTAAACCTTTACGCGGGTAGAAGTACGAGAATACAACGATCCCAGTAGATTTACGAACTTCGGGGGCATACGTTTTCAATGAAGAGCACTGAAAAGCGCTGTTCTATCAACTGAATCGAAGGCGCCTTTTACGTCTAAGAAAATCATTACTGTCGGCCGACGGTGCGTGTGACGCGTTTCAAGTAGTTGGCGAAGAGTAAAAATCTGGTCGATGCATCCTCGACCTGGACGGAATCCGGCCTTTTGTTCGCGGGCGTTCCTCTCGCAAGCCGGTGTCAGACGAAGCAACAAAATCGGAATTAGGCTGGTCCCACGATGGTTACTACAGCTATTGTATATTCGCTTCCTGAAGATGGGTACCATTAATGACTCGTTCCATAATAACAGAATACGCCCCTCGTGACAAAAATCACGGAGCAAGGTGGTAAGTGATTTTATCAACGCATCATCGCCCATTTTGAAAAAAAAAACTGAAGGGGGTCCGTCGGGCCCGGTCGCTTTCCCTCGCTTTAGTGATCGAATACATGACTCCAATTCCACTTCCGATGGGCGTTCGAGTGATCCTCACCAACGAATCGCAACTGTGTAAGTCGGACTAATCACATTAGTGCGCAGCCAGCTAAACTGCTTCTTGAAGTATTTGGCGCAACGGTCCAGTCTTTGCTCTTTACCAAGAATGGGCTCTCCATTTCTATCGCATATCGTTTCGCTGACCGGGGTTTGCCGTCCACCGGTGTCACGAATAAGTCTGAACAGTCTTTGACTGTTGCCTGAAGTGGCTGCCACTTCCACCTCTTCGGCTACCTTGACCCACCAATTTTCGCGATCATTCATAAGGCTTTTTGTAACTTGCTTTTGTAGACTTCTCCGTATCTTATTCATTTCCTTACAGTTCGAAAGCTGACGCTTTTGCTCCATTATACTCAACGACTCTTGGGAAATCCAGTGTCTTTGGTGAACATCGGACCTAGGACCACAGGCGAAACCTGCTGTCACGTGCATCGTCTGTTGGATAGGGGCCCAATGCTCATCTACATTACTGTTCGTCGTAGATCCTAGTTCATTTTCTAATTTCTGTTCATTACTGGTGCGTACTTGTGGATCACACATACGTTGTACGGCCAACCGGGTTTGCGGTTTGCGACGATGACCATGAAGCTGGAGCGATAATCGCATCAAAACCAATGCATGGTTCAACTCTATTCATGTGGACCAGTAGGACCTACAGTTCTGAACAGAACTGTGCCACCGGCAGCTTACGGCGATATGATCAATCTGACTCAAAGTACCTGTAGAGCTAGAGCGCTATGTCGCTGTGCCACGCGAGCCGCGTCGGAAATCGGTACTAGACTGGAATAACCGATCGTCCGCACAAAACTGCAGAAGCCTACCCCGTTATCTGTGCGCTGAGCGGCTAGAGCACAGTGCTTACCCAAACAAGCTTCTGATGCACTAAGTTTGACAACTTGCGCATTAAAATCACCTGCTAGCACTACAATGTCAGAGCTTTTGCTGTTGAGAACGAGGGTGGCAAGTTCATCATACAACTCATCCTTATGCGTGTCAGAAGTGCAGTCTGTTGAGGCGTACGCTGAGATCACAAACAAATTGCGCTTAACACAACTATCGTTTCGAACGCCGACTGACCCCTCGAGTCTTACAACACATAAACGACCGTTAACCGGGATCCAGTCTATAATGGCAGTTTCAGCCTTGTCAGTCAAGACTATTCCTAAACCACGGTGATCCACGGCTCTAGCTACTTTGTCTCCTGAGGTGCGTAGTAAATAGCTTGATGAGATCCCAGGAGCTGCCAGTTAGATCACACTGCTCCAATCCTGAATACGTGTTTCGCTTACGCAACAGACACCTATCGTGAGCGCAGGGCACGCCTGCTGACCAGCCTGCATGAGAGTATGCACGTGAAAGGAGCCGAAATTCAGGGGTTGACGGGGCTTGAGAAGATGTGTGTTACAAGGTAGAGGAGTATCAACAACACTACTTGACAATGAAGTGTTGTGAGTACCCAGCGTGTTATCAGTGGGAACATCATGGGTGGACAGAGGGGACAAAGGGAGATGGTTGGGGGCAGAAGACAAAGGTTGAACAAAAGAGAGGGGACTCTGAGCAATAGCCTACTCATCAACGACCCCCCCCCCCCCCCCCCCACGCTCAATGTAATGGCCAGCGCGGTTCTGATTAGCCTGCGCGACGACCGATGCACTATGGAATTCGTTCTATTCGCGCAGTTCGTGTCGGACAGAATACAACAGCAGGTCAAAAGTGTATAATTTTCTTCGCATAGTTAGTCACCGAGTTAATGATCGTGGTTTCTGAGGCAGTTTTTTATCATATAAAATTTGATTTTAACTCAGTCAATCTGAATCTCAATGTATTTACAAGTTTTTACGACGACTGAGCAGCGATAGGTAGATCGGAAGGTTGAGAACCCAAGGAAGCAACCAGGAAACTGATTGAACCTTACCTTGGAACCAGTAACCACAGTTAACTGCGGTTCGGTCGTGGTGGGGTTTTTATCCGCGGCCATTACCATCACAGGTGCTTGATGACTGCCGTGTAGTTTACCAACCGCGTAATAACGTCGCAGGTCCCACAGTTTTACGGAATTTGCTGTGGCCAGGAACATAGAATGAGACAGGGACGGATGCGAACCACCCAATACAATATCCATAATATTTGTTTCACCAGGAGGACAAATGTTTTGACGGCGAGTGATTTTAGTCTCCAACTCTCCGTCTTGATAAAGTCCAGAAGATCTGAGCGATGCACGGGGGAAGAACCGTTGTCAACAAACACAGTGTCAGGAAATTTAGAGCAACATAATAGCAGAGGCAGTCGTGAAAAAATTGCAAGTATTGTCCAGATTCGAAAGAAACTATAGTTTTGGAATGAGTGTGTCCTCGACAAAAAAGCGTTACAACTTGATACAACCCTTTATGGTCTGTTTGAAGAAAATGCCTCATCATTTTAAAAAGTGGTCATCATACTCAAATCAGGATTTTGATGGAGTAACCGTTGTATCTGAACGCTTGAAACCTCCACGGTTTTGCTACCGCAAAAGCAACTAACAACTAAATGGATATGTCCAGGGCGATAAGATTAGCATTCCCATGGGAGACATATCCTGACGCGTAACCCGGCGGTAAAGCAGTTTTCCTAAACGAAGTTCCAATCTGACAGACTGAAATAATGTATGGTTCCAGCCTGATGAATTCTCTAGCGTTCATATAGTCGTAGATAATACATCCCTAATCGGGATAGTCATGCTTCATTACAGCTCACACCAACCAACGCAAATAATTTCACCTCAAAGTCGTTGAGTGGAAAGCCTTTTACAATGTCATATCAAGGATAACGTTTTTGTGAGCCCTCCAAGTCTCAGTATAGAGCACCGATGGTAAACTAATCATGATGATACTTGAATTTTTCTCGTAATTGCAGCAAGTGATCACCCTAACTGCGTGTATAACGCTGGTTTTTGATTGGTTAAAAGATTAGGCAGCACACTTTGCCCCATTCTTCTTCGTACTGATGCGTAAACATTTACACAGAAACACTCTCTCTGGTTATACATATATATATATATATATATATATATATATATATATATATATATATATATATTAATGCTCTTTGACTGTTCTTTTCTATTAAAATTCAGAAAACGCCACTATTCAAACCAACTGTATTGGTTCTTCGCCCACTGACTCTTATTGTAGTATTATTGTTTACACAAATAATGCGAAAAAGTGTCCATTATTTCACGGGAAAGTACGGAGCGAAAACCTTTCGCAGAAGAACAAAATTAGGCATCATGACCTAATCACTCTGTTATTTACCAACGGGGAGAAAATCTCCTGACATAAATGAGCGATCCTCTATCACCACCAGATGATACATTATTTTGTGAACGTGTTTGCAATCATTTTGCTTCTTTCTACTAAGCAGAAGCAATCGATATTTCAACAAAAGGAATGGCATCTGGCAGGATTAGTACTAATGCCTCCATGGTGAAAACCACATGCTATGGGTATTTATTGAATTTAAAAAGTAATCGCAACCGACCGTTTATTGAATTTTGGTCGGCAAGCCTCAGTCAAATTAATGATGTTAATCAAGGTCACGGAGCTAACGTGAACGATATTCAGTTGCAGAGAATTTCATATCTCCAACCGCTAACTAGTAATATGTGAAGAATCTACTAACATAAAGCTTATAACGACTAAAATACTTTTTATTCGAATATCGATTGTATCGGTAGTTTTATTGAGTAGTACCAATTAGCTGGGCGACTCAATATCCAAAAGAACCCATGTGCTTTTGATTGAATACCGATTTAGAAAGACGGTGAAATTACTGAACTTTTGAAACTGCTGTTAATCTGACCACTATACTTCAAAGTATGGATACACGGGAAGGCGCGAAGCCGTGTCAACAGAAACTCAGGTCGATTATGCTCAAGAAAAATCCATAATGAATGCGAGAAGTCATAACCCAGATGTACTTCATCATAAACAACCTGCGTTTTAAGTGTTCCGTTTGAGCAATCTTTGCCCATATGTTAATTGCAGGAGTTTGGATTACCAGATCTGTAAGAAATCCAATAAGAGAATCACTGCCACTGCAAAATGGTACAACAACAGACCCAACTACTGACGGGCAAATAAATGACACAGTAGGGCAACAAAGACTGGGGAAAGTCAAACGCATTTTCTCCACATCTTCACGTCGAATCACTCTACATTAGGCTGTCATGCGAGATATACCCGTTTAGGAAGCAATTTTTTCAACTATTGCCTTTAATACTAGACTAAGGTTTGATGTTCGAATAGCTGTCTTTGACAGCAAAGGCAATCCAGATGGAAGAGATGTGTGTGAGCCCGTCGTTTTACGATGTGATATCACGTCAGTTGTTATCGGTTCGATAAATCATTGAATGCCAAATGGATTCGCTTACAAAAGAGTTCGGATGCATTTTCGTGATTCTCGTCGATCCCAGACTTTGATGAAATACGAGCACACTGTGAAAATTAGTCCGGACACGGGGCACATGCGAACTTTTGACACATTGTTCGGATGATCACGGAATGTGTCCACTTCTTCCATTGTTTCCAGATCCCAAACTTTAGCTGTACGATCTGAGAACAGAAGGAAAATAGAAAATATCCGATCAGTCAAAGAATAAAAGGAAGAACAGCAATGCACTATGAATCACGAGACCTAATTATTTGCAGTGAAACTCAGTTGAGAGCGAAATAGTATTAACCGAATTCCGAGTGAAAAAGGGGAGGTGCGCTAAGCTGATTTTTGATGAGGACAAAACCAATTTTTCAGACTGTGCATTTGCGGCAAAAATGTTCACTCAAAAATTTCAGTTGTGAACGTGACTGTGGTATAGACCCTTACTGACGTGCACTTTTTGTCATCATTGCACTTTATTGATATTTTGCAAGATTGACGAGGTTAGGCCTGAACGTACTAATATTTATTTGTCAGCCGATGTGACGTGCGAACAGCAGTGATGAGAATGCTGCACTGTCCCACGTGGCTTCTCAGGTGAAACCTTCTGACGTCCCTGATTGATTCACTGCGCGCAGGTACCGCTTTTGATGGAAAAAAGAGCAGAAGTGGTAAACACATTTTGTAAACTTGTGTTCATGTACTCTCTTCGTCTACTTGACACCAGACTAATTGGACACTACTGGTTTCCAACCGAGATTCTTGATGAGATAACAACTGGTGGTGGTTCAAGGACTCCTCGGGGGTCAGAGATTTCACTGAAACATCTGATCAAATCCGTATGGCATGAAACTTACATCGATTGGCTGATAACCTTCGCTCGCGTTCCCTTAATAATGAAGTCAGAGATTTAAATCCCCGTTACCACTCATCACTTTGGTGGCGGACACAGTCCACGGTCGTCCGGCTCGTTACCACACCTGACCTACTGGAACCTTGCGTGGTTTTCCACTCCAAGTCTCGGGGTCTGGTAGCCGGCTATCCTCAACAGTGCAATGGGCCTTTGAGGATACGAGGAATGCCCATTCCATTGCACTCATGCACAAGCATGTGATAAAAGTTAGTACATCTTCTGATCACTATCTGCCTTGGAGAAAAAATTACATCGAGAGGATTTATTTGGGAGCATGCGTGACACACTTGTATTGGAGTCATGCAAAAGGATTGACCTAAATACTGCAGTGTACACAGGACTTTTGATGGACAGACGAACAGCACAGGTGACTCAGACTAGTAAGAGTCAAACAGAGTTTCTGTATACACGACGAAACCCGACCATCAGGTGACATTCTTCTGTCCTTGAATGGCAGTGTACAACGCTAGTGTACGCAGTGCACTTTTTTGTTTGCGAATCTTGGCCCCTTCCAAGGTCCGATGTTGACCAACAGTCTCAGATTACCATTGTCAGCGGATTGTCTTGGGAGTTTGCTGACAACATCGAATAAACAATTCTACAGTACGCGCACGCGGCCCCGTCCACAAGCACGACTGAGGATTCAAAATCTCGCACTTCAGAGGCAATAGAGGTTTGTACCGCTCGGCAAACACCATTCACCCATGACTGTTCAAACCAGAGACGTGCGATGGACATTTATAAAACCCAATTGATATGTCTGAAAACCAAAAAATAGAGAATCTGAAGGAGCGGAGACATCATGGCACCAGGCATAGAGTTCACAGTTGCGAACCACACGTTACGATCGTTTACTAACGATAGAACAAGAGTCCATCAGGATCCACGCTATCCAGGCAGAAAGAAAGTCTCGGGGTCCGTTTTCAGATCACTCTGGTTTGAGCAGCGCTGAGAAAACACTCTGTCAGGTAGTGGCACCGTCGAATACGCGATTAAGAGATAGACTCAAATTACGCCGGACCAATGAAACGCACCGAAGTCACTATTGTGGCAAAGATTGTTTGATACTAGGAACGAACAACCCCAGTAAATTAACGCGCATGTCTTCACCAAAAACATCACGCGCCAAACTTGAGAAAGCAGTGATTAAGAATGAGTTGTCAAAGAGGCAACATGCGTCACCGAATGCATAGTCAGTGGTTGCGTTCATTCATTAGTGCCAGGTTGCGTCTCGCCGCAAGATCTTGAGACTGATCTGGGGACATGACTTGCAATAAGATTACTTAACCGTTCATCAACAGGATGTCAGTCCTCATATTTCGTGGCGAAAAAGTACTAAAAAAACCGCGGTGAAACGTAGAGAATACTCACGACGCTGAAACGTGAAGAGAAAATTGTCGTTTACTGAGCAAACGTTGAGGTTTTGAACGACTCGTCTCGAAGCCACGAGCAGCTATGAGAAAACTGCAACTAAGATATATATAGTAATACACATATCGAACCAAACGGTAAAAGTACGCACTAAAGGTGGAACTCCAAAACAAAAGGTGAACAGACTACACACTTAGTCTGGATAATCATGAAAGGTGTGCTAGATACAGCAGTTTGGACTATGGTTTCACAATAAATGCTTATTGGAAAATGGGAGATTATTACCGAGTAGATAAGGTGAGAAACTAAGAAAATACAAGCAAAAGCGGTATGAAAGAATATTGGGCGTTTGAAGTAACCAAATTGTGATGGCATACCCTTGACCGATGACTAACAAAGTGGCACAGTAAACTAACCTTTACTACCGGTCAACATCAGGTTTCCGACAATGTCCACATCGAGCACAGCGTTTGAGTGTCCTCGGGCGACGTGTGTACATTCCATGGGTACACGGAAGCTGGGCACTGGCTGACCGCTCATCACGGGTACAACGGGACAGGAAGTAGATCCGGTGGTGGCGGATGTGGTAGTAGAATTACTGGTAGATTGTGGCAATCCGGATGAAGCAGAAGACATGTTGTTATTGCTGAAGAACGCGGCTAACGGTTGGTTGTTTGTGTCCGTGGACGGTGTACCGACTGCGGTTGTGAACGCACCGGCGGCTGTTGTAGCCACGGCGGACGCATTCAGTCGGTAGGATTGTGTGGAGCCACACAAGACGTTTGGGGCGGTTGTATCGGTCAGAGGAGGCGGAAAGATGATCGCATTACGGTTTAGTGACTGAATAGAACCGCTGGGGTTGGAAAAAAATAAGTCAGGCAGAATTTACGGGAGTGATTGATAATTAAAAAAATGTAGAACAGAATACTGATGAAAAGCAGAGCAATGAAGAACAGCACACGCGCTGCCTAGGTGTAGTACGACAGCAGGATTTGTAACTTGGAGGAAACAAAATGAAAACGAATGAGACGCATGTGATATCACAGCATATAAGATAGCTTTTGATCAATATTTTGACAACTCGACAGGCTCTCAGTATTTTACGATAGTTAGTCTTTTGATGAAATCAGTTTCAAAAGGTTTTCACTGTCGAACAAACCGTAACAGATCGCGGGCTGACGAAGACTCTAACTTCAGTCAAAAAGAATAGTACTGAGCACAAGAAGGAATCGTGAAACAACTGATATGACACCAATTAGAAAGGTGTCAATGTAACATGAGGTTGCCAAAATGCCGTACCCAATTTTGCCGTTTAGAATGCAAGTGAACTGTGGATGTTCCTCGGGCGGGCAATAAAATCCAGAGCTGTGTGGATAATTACCATAATCGTGGGACAGAAGCTCAGAGTGACTAACCGTCGGTGGGTGCACTGGCGATGTCACCTGGACTGGTGGCGAAAGATTTGCAACCTAAACGACAAATTCGGCGATCAGATGTTGTTACTGCTCACCACCCAGACCAACGATATGAGACCGAGTAAAAATCGGAACTGGAAGAACAGTGCAAAAGAAACGGATGTGTTTTTGACCAGCGGTGGTCAAACGGTCATTATGGTGGAATTTACTGCAGTTGCGTAACGCGTCTGAACTGGTCGCCTCCAGGATATCGACTAAATGTGGCCCGGTACTAATTGCGATCGAATGTGTTATGTTTCATGGTCAACGTTCTCGATTATCTCAGACGCAAAATGAAGCATCGGGGCTGTGACACCTGTCGACTTCATTACAATCGATGGTAAGAATTACAATTTGGAGGAAAATCGTATCAAAAAATAACTCATCAGGATAAAGATAAGTTGTACCATAACTTTCGTGGATGATCCAATGCACGGACTTACCGACCAGGACTAGGTGAAGAAGACATGCCAACTGTTAGACGGTTGAATACATCAGTTGCGTTGATTGTCGTGTTCGGACCGTTGATCGCATTAGTTTCGCTGATGAGAGAGCAATTTTGAACAAGTACTTTCTTTCGTTTATATTGGTGAAATAGGCAAAACATCATAAATTTAAATCATCAACAATTGCGTTACTCCTTTCCCAATCGTTAACTGCTTCAGCGAACAATCCATACCGGGACATCTAACCGAAGGAATGCGAAACACGTATCTATAAGAACCGATGTTCGCACGAGTGAATCCTAAAAAAACTTAGAGAAAGGAAAACGCCGGTGCCTGCGAAATCCTCCTAGCGATGTTCTTATCTAACTGAATAGTACTTGTTGATTAAAATGATTCTTTTGATATAGACCGTGAAGCACATGTGCGACAACCATGACAGATATAACTGTGGTCGCCTAGAAATTGAACAGACATTAAAAGAGAAGAAAGATATCATGTAGTGCGATTTTGATGTTTGATGCATAAGACTTATGATTACGCACGTCCCATCTTGTTGATGCAGCTTATTCTGGGTGAAAACAACTGGCCCTATGGCTTGACAGAGACGAGGTGTACTTTGTTTCCGCGTGACAAATCATCTTGCGACAAACCCAACTACCAGACAGATCTCAACCCACACTTTTATCTGAAATAGAGGATCGTTACCGGATAGTATGAAGAAAATGAAAAGGAACAAATACTATTTACTTGCTCGGACCGTTTGTATCAGGAAATGTGAGCGAAGTGGACATTGCACCAGGGATACTATGTACTGCAGGTAGATTGGGACGCGGAGTGCATATGACCGACTGTTGATTAGATGCCGGTTGACTGGGGAAAACACGACGACGAATGGCTGGTGAGGGACCAGCACTTAACGGGCCGTTTGTTTCTCGGGGCGCGGAAGGAACCACGGAGCCGTTCACGGTGGGACCACGATATCCGAGGGCAGTGCGAGGACGACGAAGGAAAAAACTACCGGAAGGCGGTGGCATTAGGTCTGTCGTGCCGGGATCGGTGGACTGACCGAAGGCTGCTGGTGTAGTTAAGCCAAGCATATCCTGCGGCTGAAGCATTCGACCCCGGGCCTGTTGAAAAGCGAGCATCAGAGAAAGTACATCATTGAGTAGTTTTTAGCGCAGACGAAATAAAGACAAACAAAGCGAATAGATTATCTACTTACCTTACTCAAACGAGACGCAGTTTCAGAGGCCCGTTCATACAGTCTACAAGGAGAATTGGGAAAAGCATGGTGGGGTTGGTAAGACAGAAATCAAATATGAACACAGTGTGGCGTGGGAGGCAAACTGTGAACTAGGTTTTAAGACTGTGATAGAGTAGCGCTCATCAAAACGACGAAAGACATTTCTTCCAAAATTAAAGACAATTGAACGAGATCTCCACACTAACGTCAGAATACATTCACGATAAAGTGATCGCCATCAGTTGCCATTTTAAGAATTAGTTGTCCGCGTGATTGGTGGTGTATTACAAATGATAGGCGGTGTGAGACGATGCTATCAGACCCACTTAAATAATGTGTTGAATGCAAACAAATTAGGTGATGGGGCGACACCGAACCGGAAAAGCTGAACTCTGATGGTAAGTGATAGGACCTGAAAGCTCTGCGTCGTGGTTTGCTAATTATGAGTCGCGTTTTATTCATCCTCGCTGACATTTTTTGACTGAATTCGAGTATCGTTTAACCCTAGATTCTCCAGGACCTTGCCCATCCGTTACAGTTATTATTTTGCCGCTCCCATTCATTCACCAGCTTTACACTGCGGCACCTTACTGTTGGTGAGACAGTACAGTTTCCTCAATATTAAAGCGCTGACTACAATGGCGTTATAATTTCCCCAAAAACATTCCATTTTTCGACTTACTCTAGTTATCTATTTATTTGCTAGTTTAAATTTGTATCTTATCGCGCCACGATATATTGGTAACATCCATGTCGCTTCCCTCCAACTGACTGGTTGCCCTAGCTACCCATTGATTTCCAAGGTCAATCGACTCCGACTCAGCAGAACCTATATAAGCAGCCGAGTTCTGCACTCCCCAAACCACGCGATTTGGGTGCCCAATGAGACAATACACCCCGTCAGTCAACACTTTAACCTGTGTTGTTATCCAAGCTAGTGGGTGGTCTAGGTTCGATTATTGCGCTCCTACTTCCGATCATATTTGCGATATAACGAATATCGTTGTGCCGGTACGTGTCCAAGTGACACTTGAGAGACTATTAACCGGTTGATTCATTTTAAAGTTGTAACCTGCGGAGATCGTTGTGGAAGACACAACACTTACTTCCAGAGTAAACCAGTACAAAAACTACCCCGTACCCCATCTGGCTCAAATACTGACCGATAACGAGAGATCAAGTGCCAAGTTACTTTATCAATAGCTTGTCTTTTTTTTACTCCCTCATGTTCCCCTCGAACTTATTTCCTACTTGCGGGCATACAAATTCGTGACTGCATGTGTTTTCAGACTGCTAGCAGAAGTCCTCCGTAAAAGTGGAAAGGAATGGTTTGGCGGACAGAGATAGCAAATCCACAACACGGCTAAAGAGTCAGTCAAAGGTGTTAAGCAAGCTGCACATTGGGTGAGACGAGTAGATGAAAATCAGTCTCAACGCATCGCACTCATGTTAGTTGCACAACTCACATGCGAACCTGGGTGAGTCGGCAATAGTGAGGTGAGGCAGATCGACGCTGGACGTGATCGAGAGCACACAATACGCCTGAGTTCAGGAAAAAATGTCATGAGTGGAAAAGGTTGATGGAAAACTAAGTTGCTTGCGCAAAGAAACAGCGACGCAATTGAAACTTTACTCTCTGACCCGAACAACATCAGAGTCATGAAAATGAGGTCACGAAAGTAAAACACCAAAAACAGGTCAACACTGGATGAGGTGACGGGTCGTGTGGTACTGGTGGTGACCGCCAGGTAAGTAACATGATACCAGTGGTATAAACCCCTGATTAAAGACTACGCGTAAGGGTTTGAAATTCATCATGAACAGTTGAACCCTGACGGTAGACAACCTCACTGTTACCCGACTCACTCGATTTGTCTGGGTTTTATGTGTCGTTCATCTGAAGTAAAATGGTTTCTTGAGGTGATTCCGTTCTAACGCACACACGCGGAATGAAAGCAAACATTGTATAACTTCAATAGCACCGTTATAAATCCTTGTATAAAACGAAAACTAACACTAAGAAGAACAATATACAAGGAATGTGAATGCACTGAGACAAAAGAAATGACATCAGAAGTGGCAGATAAACGCAGAAGAGCTCACCTATCTAGACTGGAATCGTCCGCCTCCGAAACTAGAGAGAGGGAGAAACCAGAGTTATGATCAGGATGAGTCAAACTAATTTTTCGCATGAAATGAAAAAAGTAAATTAATAGAGAAAACTACGCGAAAGCCAACGGGGTTCATTTTCAATATAGCAGGTTGCAGCGAAGCGTGTCTATGTCATTTATTTGCTGCATCAGAAGTAACATTAGTCAAATAAAACTGGGGACGCTGTGTCGTTAAGGATGAAACGGCTTTGTTTCGGCTCGTGGTGGAGAATAGGACCGACAAACGATTTGCTGGAGCATTCACTTCCAGTTTCGACAAAACTGATGATATCAGATTGAAGCTGAGGCGGCTGGAGTAAAAAACCTCTGTTCAGAAAACCAACAGTTTGCATTAGAACACAATCGTATAAGTAATTGCTCCTGTAATTTACATGTTGACGTAGATCACGCACCGAATGAGATTAACGCATGGCGTGAAAACTACCAATTCATGATTTTTAGAATCTTGATTACATGGTTGCATGCGTGTAGTGGAAGGGATGTACCCCACAATTTCAAAGGCCTACTGCGAGACTAGGGACAACCGGCAACACAGAC
Source organism: Fasciola hepatica (assembly GCA_948099385.1). Classification (NCBI taxonomy): domain Eukaryota; kingdom Metazoa; phylum Platyhelminthes; class Trematoda; order Plagiorchiida; family Fasciolidae; genus Fasciola; species Fasciola hepatica. The sequence continues at coordinate 8,805,694 of CANUEZ040000027.1, read as the reverse complement.
CCTGAGATCTGAATTGATAGAGAACCACGTAAGGTCACAAGAGGTCGTAATGTTTGAAATACGAAAATAATAACTCTGGCAGTCCACATCTGGTTCCACTGAATCAGATTACCTTGTGCGAGGTGAGTCACAACAACCGGAAGTAACACTGTGGTAAAAACGCACGTTATTGATTGCTATCAGACCAATCACGCCCATAAGCAGTAACCGACCGGTGTCTATCGATTGAAAATCACACGCTTCCGCCATATTGTCTGGACACCTGCTAAGCACATGCAAACCAGACAGCTGGAATACACAGAACAGTAGGCCAGATATCAGATTTAATTAAAGAAATTAAAAAGGTACGTTCAGTCACGTTTCGTTTTCGAAAATTAGGAAAAATGTAGGCACTATCACTGACAAGTTCTAACGGCGTGAAATAATGATATTCATGTTGATGGAAGAAACTACACGGAACACAAGGAATTATGCCCGTTTCGCGGTGTGGTATCCATGGTGTTCACATAATCAGACATACCAGTGAGACCATCTAAAAACGTCTGGAGAGGGAATATGCGGAATTGCCCAATTAATCTAGTATATTAGACGATATTATTGAGAGGTGAAAACAATACCCGTCGCGACAGGTCCAGTTTCCGCATTCAACTATTACTGGGGAGCCATTCAAACTCCCCAATACTACTTGGTTGATTTGCAGAACTTATGCTAGCCCCGGGACACAAAACTGATCGATTTTCCATGAGGCGACAAGTTAGAGGATTGTCAAAAGGGTTTAATTTAACCTCTTTACCAACGATTCTGGAGCGGTAGATGGCAATCAAACCCGAGTACGGGGTTTCATCGTCACTAAAACGCCCGATCTATTGGGGCACTACGAGTGGCTTACCGATACTATTCCAAGTCTTGCTAATCGTAGAATGGATCTATATGTGTGCATTTTGTCTTTTCCACTGTACCTACATGTACGAATAAAATGAATACAAGCAACATTCTAATTATTAGTTAACTACTGCTTCTCTTGATAAAAACGAAACCGGCGTGCAATCCTAAGAACTGCGAACTGACACTGATGTGCTAGCAACTCTAATGAAACTATGGGGCGAAGTTCAAGATCCACTTTGTCTAAACGATGAATGCGCTAACCCTGAGCACCGCGACGTTTGCTTCGTTTAGCTGACCACTGGTATAACCGTCTATCAAATCGTAAATCAGAGGTTCGAACGTCATCACTGCTGGTCACCTTGGTGATAGATAACAAGTTACTGTTGTCTGGTTTGTTACTTTGCTCACTGATTAGGATGTTTCGTGGTCCTTCACTCCAAGTCTCAAGACCACGATATCCGGTTATCCCTAAAAGTGCAGTGGGTCTTCGTGACTATGGGGCGCAATCCCCCTTCCACAGCATTCAAGTGCAAGCATGTAATAAAAAAGGCAGAACAAGTTGGCGGCTGAGACTCAATAGGGCCCAAATGAAAATTAATTCCCAAAATGTTAGGAACTACGAAAAAAAGCAAAATCCACATTTCAATCTTAGTTGCAAGAACATTTGCAGTTTATGGCTCACACTTAACGTCACTAGAACACCGGAGAAAATTCAAGATGAGCGCAGAAAATTCCCAGTCATTTTCGTATGACCCGACACAGGGAAAGCCAACTATGAGTTAACACGTGTGGGTAGAAAGCAAATAGGCTGAGCGACTAGGTGCCCACATAAACCCAAATAATTAATGTGCAGTAATCCTTAGGTGGGGAAAACTGCAGCACTGTGAATGACTACTTACGATGTCGACGGATGCATCGGGTGGTGGCAATCGGTTCCAAGGTGGCATACATCGAGTGTGACATCATATGTCCACCGTAGTATCGACCGAGTGATCGCTCTGCAGAAGGATCATCAGCACGTGAGTCTTCTGGACCAGACGAGTCATCAGAAGAGAGCGGGGCCGATACCATCCCGTTGGTGATTGAACAGCACTCGCACCCGGATTGGCTGGCTAGGCCGTGTTGCGGGCACGGTGTGGCACTGGTTGGTCGGGTATTGCGATCACCGGAATTAGCGACTGAAAGTACATTGTCCACACTTTCCGTGGGTAATCCGGCATGCTGCATGGCTAATCGGAGCACTTCCATTTCTTGTTCCCTTTCCTGTTCCCATACGGATAAATTGGCTCGGAGTTGTGCTTCCGATTGTTGTAGTCGAGCAACCAAGAGCGCACGTGACACGGCGTCTTCGTACAGTTGACCGAGAAGAAAACGAGATTCAGTAAGACTGCAGTTAGTGAACACAGCCAATGTAGGGTTGGACATCGAACGCGAGCTGTTAACCCGACCGCGTGTGGGCAATACATTAGGTAATTTTGGACCAGATTTGTCCAGTTCGATAATGCTCGCCTGACATTCACGAATAGCCTCCTGAACTGATTCTAACTGAGCGGTCACATTTCGAATCTGCGAAAATCGAGGAACAAGTGGACAGATCACTGATAATATCAGGCTAAGAAAGAAATGGAGAAAAAAACGTCCACTTGCAAACATGACAACTTGTACACACTGTAAAAGACTGTAACCGAGAAAATACATCACATTTTGCATGGATAAGGTATCAGTAGCAAAAATAAAAATAAAAAGCGAGGGAATACATGCTATGGCATGAAGGAGAACATGAAAATTCGACAATATTTTAGACTTATTCACGGTTTCAATGTAATTTAACAATCAAATGTACTGGATAGTGTGCTACACATCATTAGTAACACTGGTTTCGATTCTGATCCATGCGTCGCAATGTATTCAACCAACAACAACCCTTATTTCGTACCCCCCCCCCCCTCCCCTAGTCAGCAAGCTGGGATGTTATAACCGAGGCCGGTGACGGTGCTAGTTTCCTTATACCTCTGCACTGCCGAGTCACATCCGGAACACCCAAACAGCTCACGATAAAGCATGCGGTGTCGAGTGACTATCTCGTTCGGGATGTGGAAATCCACATCCGATACACGACGATGAACCCTCCTGTTACTCACACGTTCCTGCTACACGAAACATCGGTTATCACATAGGAAATGCACCGTATCGTGAACTTCGCAGATGAGTTCGCTCGCATAAATATATATTTTATTGGTAATTCGGTTTAAAAGAGTCTGCGAGAATTTTCAGCGGCGGATGCATGTTCTATGTGATACACACACTAGATTTCGCGTTGTGGACTTGCGCGGAAATCACACGTGATGAGAAGTGCATCATCATGTCTCATATACAACAGAACAAGACGAAACTACAGCAGAAGGATTGAGGAAGATGTAAGCGACAATTCATTCGGTACTTCCCTCACATGCTGATTCACCGCGTACCTTGGTAAGATTGTCCGGGAGGCGGTCGAATAACGTAACCGAAATCGTCACACGCAAATACACCCCCTCTAAACAGGGAACTTTGGGAAATCGAACAGCCACCGTTGCTGCGTATGTTCCTTTGACAAACAACAGCGACAGTAGTACCTCGCCAGCATCTGCTAGTGCACATTCAAGTCAAACACGATAATACTCGTTGTTGTCCACGTCAGTAAATGGCTCGTAATTGATTACAGAATATCAATCAGAAAGTAAGGAAGAATAAGATATCAACTGCTGTAAGAACATGAGAAGTACGTGCGATGCATTCGTATGGAAAGGTGAAGCTAGACACCATAAACTGATCTCGTGAGAGAACAAAAGCAAACGAATTGCATACTAAGACGTGCATAACACATCCGCCCGTGTGAGCGTCCAAGACCACATACAACACCGTAGCTAACTAATGGTTACAATCGCCTTAGTTCTGACAGCTTGGTTGTTCGTTAGTCTACGAAAATCAATGTGCGTATCTTTTCGTCGCACAAAAACGCGGTAGCAAAGTAGTTTATGCCAGGTTGAAGCATGGTTGGTGCACAAACGCCCACCGACAGACTTCCTCGGTGTACACTGTTCTTTGAGGGAGGTAGTCGTTGAAAAGCAGATCGAGGTGGTCATTCCATGACATGGTAAAAAGTATGAAAACCTTGACCAGTGGACTTGGCCAAGTAGAACATGTTGGGCTTCAGGATTGGGATCCATGAGACCCACGTATCAGCGGGCTGGAGACATCAAGTAATATGGCCAGGTGTAGCGACCAGTGGCATAGTTGCGTTCGAACTCTTTTTTTGTCCTCGTGGTTCCCGTTTATTACTTAGTTTCCGGCTCTTTTTCGCTTCATCCTTCTATTTATTCTGTCCTCGAGTCGACGATGTTGGGAGGCAGCAATAGAAACCAGAGCACAGAAATGACAGGTTATTGGATGATGGGAAAAGAACTGAGTGGAGAGCTCCGTAGCCACAGGTGCGCGTACCTTTTCTAGCATATCATGCAACTTCACTCTTACGGCTTACAATGGCGAAATAAATAAAGCTCCAACATAAGGATTTTAAAACGAGCACCAGTGGTGCTACATGCCACTCCTCACTTGTAGCTGATTCAATCAGACTGTGATAGGACGTCGCAACAGACAGGAATAATACGCGCAGCAAAATAACAAATCTGCAAAGGAGGATGAGTTATCTAAACTTCATTGTAAAATTGCGATGTCACAAATTGAACAGTTTCGGACACTAGTCAGTTATTTCCAACGTGTTCTTACTAATCCGCTTCACTGTTCCCTTGCACTTTTCCCAGCCTTCTGAACAAGGACCTTAAGCTTTGAGCCGTGGCTTGGCAATATAATTCGCGTATCGTCTACCCCCCCCCCCCCCCCCCTGGCACTCCCTACACTGAACTTGCTGATCAGCATATTAAATCTTGTTTAACCCTAGCCCATAAGATGCTCTGGTACCCTACGTATCCGTTACACAAAGATTTATCCTTATGCCACTCCCATTCATCCACTCGTTCTGCATTCTGGCACCTTTCCTCTAGAATAAATTTGTACAAAAACATCCTCACACCACATCGGCTTACGACCAATGGGGAGATGATAAAAACTGAGTTTTTTAAAAAAAAATTCAAATGACTCAGTTTTTCTTTTTTCTCGCACTTATCGAAACACATTTCAGTTAAAACTTGTCTACTGGTGTTCACCCAAGTATTTTGCGATTTTTGATGTCTTGCTTATTTTTGCCAGTAACGAGTGAAATGCCAGTAGATCACTTGTATAAGTGCTCCATACAAATACAAAATACGGCCAACACATGTTGGAATATTATACCTGTTCATCAAACTCTGCAAGTTTCGGAGTCACATCTTCCGGTTCGGTATCGTCTGCAGCCGATTCTTCCACACGGGCACGTCGGCGTTGCAAACGAAGAAGACGACGACCTAGACTTTCACGTTCACGTATCCAAGTCTGAAGATCGTGTTCTAGCCGGGCGGATGTTTGACGGCGCTGCACTTCTGTCTCCAACTGACGCAACACAATGGTCCACTTGGCTTTGGCTGAATTCACTATACGCGAAGATTCCATCCGCATATTTGTGGACCCCATGCTGCCATACATACTGGCAGACATTATATTCCGAGTGGGCGTCTTCGGAGTCACACTGGAACCGGAAGATATGGAGCCACCATAAACACTACGCGTCATTCGACTGGCTGCCATGGACAGCTGGCGTTGTTGTTCAAGTGTTTTGCGCTTCAGTGCCTCCAACTGAAAGGAATTGGATAAGCAGCGTTGATCGGATATTAGATGGGAATCAAACTTCGCGATAAAAGAAGGTTGTTATGGTCCGACAGGACTCACCTCAGCCTGCTTTTGCTTCAGTGCGCGCTCCTTGGCCGTGTGTGCAGCGGCTAAACTGCGCAACTGGTTATCCGCTTGTGTTTTGGCTTTTTTCATTTCTAAAAGACGTTTCGCGGACATAGCCTCTATTTGACGGGATCGTTTTGTTTCCTGTTGCAAACGCTTTGTCAAATCAACCTTGTAGCGACGGAGCTCTTCTAATTCCGACCGCAACTGACGTAGCTCGCTGTTCTTTTTCGCTTGTTCACGTTCCAAACGCACTTGTTCTTGGCGGGACATTTGGAGATTTTTAACTTCATCCTACCATGAACAGAGAAGTAAAACCAGTAATCTAGAGTTAACCAATCACCGGATCGTAAATAAAACCGAAGAGAACTAGAGGAAAGTTGGTCATCCAGATGATAATCAATATTGAGAGCGAACGATGTTACTAATGGAGAAAAGATTCCCATACACGCGAACACTATCCCGTTGACAACTGAATTCGTAATATAGGATCACACCTGCAATCTCGTGCTGCAGATTTTAGAAAGTAAAGGTTGAAAAAACTAGTGCTGAAAAAAGATTCAGTTTACCACATGAAGTCTAAAAACTTCGTCTCTTTCTACAATACACTCGGCAGGTTTAATTTTGATTTGTCAGACAGAGTGAGAGAGGAAAATTCCGTAGCTTTACCGTATAACAAAGTGAGGGGGATAAGATCATCATATAATTGGGAAAACAGTCGGCAAGGTTTTTCGGAGTTCGGTTAATCAGGGAACGAATGACGAACTGAGTGACGCACTTCCTCAAGTCTGATATTTGATAAGGATGATTCTGTGCTTGCGACCAGGAACAAAGGTGAGAAAAGTATTAGGACAATGGGAAAGAATAACATTACTCGTAACAACATTAGACAAGGGAAAGAGAGGCAAACACTGGACAATGGGAGAGGTTGTGGAACCAGAGTTTGGAATAAACTGGTAATAAACTAAATGGACCTCACCCAAATAAGGGCCACTCCTTAAAATGCGATTGTAACACTCCATGATGATAAGTATTTTTACTCGATATAAAGCAAGAAGCTGAGGTACGGTAAAGAAACGTCTGACAGAGAATATGCCAGGTTTTTCCTGAGGCGACTTCGGGAACTTGACGGAGTAAAATAAAGCGACCGCGAACTTGTGGATAAAAATAACCGTCATTATCAACTAGATAAGAAGCTGAAGTTAGGCTGTGCAATGATTTGCGTAATTTATATTCCCATTTTCACCGACCTCGGTGAATACTACATACCGGGTTAGTCTGTCTGAGTATACGTGCAACGGATTCCCTAAACAACGCAGCTCATTCGAATGTTGTGTTCATTTCAGTGATTTATTTAGTATGCCAATGTCCTACAAAAATAACCTCAGCACTGCAGAGTTCATTATCACAACATATTCTTGTATTGCTTTGAAGACATCGGTGTTTTAACACCGACTATTCACGTATGTCCTCAGCTTTAAATAGAGAGGTTACAAAGCCGCACAGGAAAACTTAGGTGACTGCTGGTGCATCATTCGGCCATTGACGGACAAGCAAGGGTACCGTGGAAGCCAGAAATGAAAGTCAATTCTCACTTTAATTAACACCGCTGGGTACCGCTAGGTACAATCGATACAACAAAACTCGCTTACACAGAATAGCACCTCTTGTTAGACGAAGATTCGGAATTGGGTCAACCCAATCCGGTTTAGTAGCGAGCTACGACTGTGCCTGTTCGAGGGAGTAAGTAACAAAGCGAACTTCCACTGGTTTTAAAAACTGCGATGATGCTGAATGACGGAGAATGAGACCGATTTTCTCACATACACGCACGAATGAATAACGGGGCACTTGATTGCTAGTTTACGAATCAATCAGTCAATCAGTCCAGGTATGACAGTTTTAGTAAACCAAATGATGGGGCAGACAGTTAAAGGTGGATACATGAAAATTTATCAACACGGCTGAGCGGGGTTACGTATGTACTTATTCGACAAGATAGATTCAAAACGTGAAATCTAAAATGTAACGAATATTTTGTCATGAATATAAAGCCAGTTCGAGGTATTTTGAAAACTAACAGTTAGTTTTCTGAAGCATGAGTGGGGTCTACGAGTTTTATCGCATGCTGGTGCAGGAGTGCAATGGAAGGGTTACCGATCATAACCCCGAAGGCTCACTGAGCTAGTAGGGACAATCGGCCACCGGCCCCTCCGGCTTGGAATGGAGAATCCCATAAGGTTCCAATAGGTCAGGAGTGGTAACCAGCCGGGTGACAGTGAGTTGCGAATCGCAATTAGATAAAGACTGACAATTTCAAGCATTTGGATTACCAAAACACTTAGTTATGCTCGAAACCGAAGCAAATTGTAGGAACTGGAACAGAGAACAATTCCCGTCCAAATGAACTACGTAGTGGTTAAGGACCTCGGATGGTATGATTCGATGTCACTGTTGAATTCGGACACTCTTCGTCTAACTGAAGTTATGCGTAGTTTCACTGCTACTTGTTTATATTCGTGATTGGTTTTTTCTTTAACTGAGGTTCTTTTAAGGGATAGAAACCACAACCAATGCACCTAGTGTATGGCTATTGGCTGAACTGAACAGAGTCAACTGGAGAAAAGACGACCAAGTGTCAACATGACGAACTATCAGGCGGAAAATTTACGCGCACAGAAATCGCACTCAGGACTCGACATTACTCGGAACGTAATAAGCAGTGCATCAAACGACACCTGATAGGATCAATACGGTAAACGTTTGGTCGATTCACATCAGAAATTGATTCAATGATTGAAACAATGGCGAGAATGCCAACATAAACCAATTAGTATCCACAAAATTGATGATTACAAAACAAAAGTGAAACAGGAGCACGCATCATACGGATGTTATGCACTCAGGATGGATGTAACGAGAAACGAGAGATAAACCTCAAGCATCTCATAACAATGCCGTAAATCTGACCAGCTGTTATATTTCCTAACAGAACTAACCTGGATGATCAATATCCACAGGAACTACAGGAATAGTAGTCGAGAAAACCCGGTACAAAACATACAAAAAAGGAACTTTTCCGGTCGATAACACGTAGCTGAATGTATGAAACGGTTTAAAATCAACGCTCCATTGGAGGATTTGCGACAGATCCAATGCATAAATGAATGGACGCCGCACACCAAACGGTTCGGATATGAAACACGTCGTCGATCAATAACTCAACGAATCATGATTTGCCTGTTTGAGAAATGTGAGCCAAATTTGATTGCTATCAACTGTGGTCTGCTAAGTGCATTCCGAAGAAAAGGTAAACGTCGTTCAAAGACCACATAAAGCACGTCACAGTTGAGTCGATGATAACACATTTGATGTTGACTGCTCCGAATCTTTCAAATTATCTGATATGATTTGTATCAAAGTGAAATACGTCTCATCATGAAAGTTGAACTTGAAGCAACCTGAAGTAGTGATTACAGAGTATTAAGATCAAAACATGCGCAGCACGAATGTGCAGATGGCATGAGAAACTCTGTCAGGCGATTCATACAGCAGGGAAAATACCCGAGTGTAAGTGAGACGATTTGTGGTTTCCCGATTGTTGTTTGAAGCAATGTGGCTATCCCGCACTCAAGCTGGTTTCTCTCATGCCTAGATCATCACCACGAGTCCTGTGGTGTTCCAGTAAGATAATTTAGAAAGATAAAAATCCAAAAGAAAATCCAAGCGATAGGATATTGTAAAGCTCCAGCTATCGCAAACCATCTCTATTCGGCTTGAAAAATGATTCGATTGGGCTTTGAAATCCGTTTTCTAAAGTTTAAATCACGGAACAAACCGTCTGCCCATGGGAGAAATCAAGCTGTTGTGCGCATTTTCAGGAACACGTGTGATACCTACGTTAACTCAAAGAATGTAGATCTCATGAAAGTAGCACATCTGGATGCACTTGAGTCCAAACTATATGGTTTGCTATCACAATACCATTTATCACGAACATCATGGAGTGCTTTCAAAGAATACAAAATTTCGAGATTAAAAACGGTAAAGCGAGCAACCTTGACAAACAACACCACCGTTTAGGAAGAAGGTGGACATTCAAGTGTTTTTCGTATTTATGACGTGGGCACGGTAGTGTCTGCGGCCAAATTAATTATCTCAGTATTGCTAACCTTACCTTTGGTGGATTTTGCAAACGACAGGCGCCACAATGTTAACGAACGATGGGCTGTGTTTGAGACACGTATTGGATTGAATACCAAACGAAACACCAAAACTGATCATCGAAACACTCTCGAAACTTCTGACAACAACCGGTTCATGTGACGGCGAATTCAAAGATGCGCTGATGTAAAAAAAGTACACCGCAATGCGTGGGAGTAACATGGTGCCGAATCAGTTAAACCGCGACCATGACTCGGATAGATGAGAAGGTTCTCGGAAGTCTGACGGATCGGCAAAAGTCACTTGATTACGCACAATGAATTATTAGACTAATTTAATAACGGCATTGTTGGCAACAGGCACGGATCTCATTTTGTCTACACATCGAACATATGCATATAGGAACATGCACAAAGAAGTCGAAGGAACCTGTATGTGGTGAATGGACAGCGCATCGTTATCTGCACGGCCAGCGAGACACAAAATCATACCTCATCAAGGAGAAAACTACTGCACAGAAATCGATCTGACTGATGCCAGTCTGACAGGATATGCACATCGACGTTTCGACTATTTTGAACAGACACGTGAGGTGGAAAGTGTAAACAGGCCCTTCAATAGCGGGAAACTGACAACGACTACTCAATCGTGGCATGGTATTGTTACATTACCATTATTAATTGCAGTATCATCATGAATCCGGTGCAAGACGTGTAAATTCTTTCGCTTTTCAGGCACGGACTAGGTCGAACAATCTGTGGCCGAAAATTAGTTTCATCGATCAAGTTATTCTTATCTAAGTCACAAAGACATAAGGCAACTGATCACCTGATGTTCCTGGATTAAAACCGCGCGCATTTAAAGAATGACACAGACAAAAATGCCGGAGAACAACGAGCCAACATTCAGTATTCAATCGAATAACTAAACCAAACTGTATCAGACTGTGTAGCATAAAAAGAAAAACCAAGATGTCTTGCCTGTAAACAGGATAGTTTCTTCGCAAACTCCTCTCGTGTCCGACGAAGCCGCTCCTCGCCAGTATGTTCCAAATGACCGAGATTTGCAAGCACTGAGTCCCGTTCGCGCTCGGTTTCCCTGATTCGCGACTGTAGGTGTTCTAGTTGGCGTTCATAGTGCTTCCTCAACTGGTCCAACTGGGCTGCTTTGGACTGTAATTCAGCCAACAGACGTTGCTTTGAGTCGATCGCAGAAGACACACTGGCCAGGCTACGGTGTAATTTAGCTTCTGCCTCACGTACATTTCGAGCATGATCCGACTCTTCCACATTATCAGCCTCGTTTGCATCGGCATATTCATCATTCTCCTCGTCATCCTCGTCGTTGTCATCTTCACTACCTGATGCATCTTTTTTGAATGAACATAGCATAAAACCACTGAAATGGAGTGAATAACTTCCAAGACATCCGAAAATTAGTGAAAAAACATTATCCTACTTTAATCGAGTCACCGAAAACAATTTGTAGTAGGATTATCTAGAAAACCATTTTATGGGTTAGTGTGGACTGTGTGCTTGCTTGAGGGTGAGACTGGCGTACAATCTGATAGCACCATAGATGAACATCTCATAGGCGTTTGCTTACCTATCCCAAAGCAATCAAACATGGAAATAAGTAACAGATTAGGTGAACGACGTTATGATTCCGATGTTCGGAAAGACCAACAGATGACAAATAACGGTCAGCAGTCTTATTGTGAAAAGCTAGTAGACAATGAAACCTATCGCTATCCTAGTCGACTGACACCGTCAGGCGAGAGTTAATGAAACTAATGTGATGCTGTATTGTTTCAAAAAAAACCAGCATATCTCGTTATGTCTAACTGTTAGGTAAAAAAGAAAAACGACCAAAATTTTCAGAAAGGCAAACTGCCGGTATGAAAGAAAAGCAACTTAGAGGGGAGCATTTTGCATTTATGATCGGACGGGGTATTAGAAATTCGTCAAAATTGGCGAACGAAGACAAACATGGGAGAGACCATTGGAACCGTATTTGACGATTCGGAAAGAACCCACGTGTTTCAGACCTGTGTACTTTCGAAAGAAAATTAGGCTCACCTTCAGATTCGTTAGATTCGGATAGTTCAACATCCGAGGCGTCAAACAAAGTCTGATCATGAGATAAAGAATGCCTTCTGGAAGGATGATGATCGGAATGGGTCAGAGTTTCATCGGCAGGGTGGTCGCCCAACAACGTATCATTCATATCTTCGGAGGGATTATTCTACAAGGATAGAGAGAACAGGGATTGAAATATGCTTCATGCTATGGACTGATATTATACGTGATGACTATGGTTCCACAGCGTGGACGCGTGGACCCCTGGAAAAATACATATTTTACGGTTTCCAATAGGTTTGTGACAAGGCATCCCCAGCGATGTACTGGGAATATATATATATATATATATATATATATATATATATATATATATATATATATATATATATATATATATATATATATATATACCTAAGATGAAATGGAGACAAGACCACGAAAACACGTATTGTTTTCACATTTGTGTAACAAACTCACCTCCACGGAGACAACGCAGGTGGTGTTAGTTACTTGATCGAAAACCCCATCATTCTTTTCCGATGCACCATCCTCGTCCAGGTCTGTATACGTATCACCGTTCAGCACCAGAGTGACCAGATCGCTACCTTCGTCAGGCTCGGCGTTGTCACCTACGTCACCCAGGTTCTTTCCGCATACTGCAGTTGACAACAAATTGGTAAATAACGGGGACAATAAGAATGAATCAATTTAGCGAAATAAAATGATCAGTAAGATCATAAGACACATTGAATCGAAAAAATTTTATGTGGCTTAATCCCGAATAGGCCATCCGCCAGGTTCTGTCTAATAACGAAATTTGGCGGACAACAGAAAGGCATCACAAGTCTCCCATTGGACAAAAACGTTAAAAAACCAAACCATCGTACAACTTCTACGGAGATTTGTAGGTGGAAAACTTCTACACTGTTTGGGGTCACCTTCAGGAAAAGAAAATAAAGCAAACTGTTTTAATTCATTTTTGGTGTGGACTTAGACAAGCAAACTCAGATATTGGGCAATGGAATAGTTAATATTGATTTTCTCAGCGTACTCGATAGACCTGTCCACTACGGGTAGAAAATTTGTGCGTAAATAGAGTATGATGATATAGGCACATCACTGACAGCAACACAATACCATGCAGCTTACTATCATGTTACTGAACAATTGTACTACAGGGATCTGAAGCATGGAGTATGACCTATTCCAAACGGCCAAGCTTGGAAAACATTTCTGATGACTAAATCATTTATAGGTTCTAACTCATCCAAGGGAACCATGAACACCAACTAGCATTATATATCATTATACACCGAGCGTAGAGTCAGGCCCGGTGCCGACTCCACACATAGAGAAACAAGTAACAATGAAGTGAGGAAGTTATTAAAAACCTTATTTTCTGATTAACTACTGCATGCATTCTGCAATTTTTTGAAGATGAGTTTGATATCTATGGGGTCAGAGAGTTTCTTAGCATAACGCCTAGTATTAGCGTAACTGTCTTCGGTTCTCAGTCATATCTCTTAACGTTCCTAACTAACGACAACGACGATTATCACAATCTAACCGTCGTTGCATCGTGCATTTGGAACGCTAACCAAGGTACACGGACAGTTTAGTGCAAACTAGTGCGTGGTTGGAGTCAAGGGAGTGTCCCAGTACGAACGACAGTTTATATGCAGTCCCGCCATTTGTGGCTTATTGTGATGTGATCGACCTGGGTCCACTGCCAACGAGAAGGCGGACACTGGGTGATGCACTGGCGATTTGAAATGGAACTCGTATTAGCGAGGGACAGGCGATGATCAGAGCACAGAGTCAGACACTGATTCCCGAGCAACAGAAATCTGGCCAAAAAGGGCCTCCTACACGTGCCTCGTTCGACCGATTCCAGTATTCACATCTCCGGCCAAAATCATGATGTCAGCCCGGCTCGGTTTACGCAAGAGGTCGTGGAGCTTTTGCTAGAAATCATCTTCGACTGCGTTCCGGCTACAAAACGGTCGGTGCATGCGCCGAAACGACAAACACATTGTGCCTATCAGGACGACGAGTGCTCACTTTGCACTGAGAGCAATGCCGACGTCAGCAAAACTAGAAGCAGTGATCATGTCGTCCCAGAAAGATGTAAGTGGAACTTGATAGGATTTGAAGGTGTCAATCGAATGGTGGAACTGGAGTCTTGAGTACGAGTCTCGTGAAAGCAACACATCGATGGTAAGGGATTCAAGTGTATGAGCTACACCCGTTTTTCTATACACATCAAGGTTCGCAAACTGAACGTAGTTAGTCTGAATGAGGATCAAGGACGAAGGGTGGCATCAGCCGATGGTAGCGGATTCGGTGAGACTCGGGAGCTAGTCGAGGAAGGACAAAAGGGAATATAACCAAGATTTCCACCGGGGGCACTATAGCTGGCACGATCGACCGGAGAATCTGTGAGGAGTGATAACAGAAAAAGAAAGTGGGAAAGGTGTGGAGATGGGAGAACAGGTTGCGTACGGTGTAAGAGATCGTTCGTATGCACGGAAGAGCAGTCAATTATAGCACCAGAATTTATCGTTTTATGCTTTGCGGGCTGATGTACTACTCGGTCGCCCGGTCCACAATGGGCACTTGTATTCGAGGATGCACGTCTAGCCATAGCACAGCCAAGCGCGTCCTGCAAGGCAGCAGCGTTGGTCCAGATGAATCGGTGGGCAACTGTGCGGTTCATTCACCTCTTCTGGAAACCTCGTCAGGTAGGTGGAACACGACAAGAAGCTGTCCTTAATTAGCGGTGGACCACACTCATCAAGTCACATTGTTGTCAATAGATTTTTTGGAGTTTTCGAGCGAAAAACGTGAGCCAAACGAAAATTCCATAACATCCTCGAGCACTGCCACCGATCGTCCGCGACCGCTTACTAGGTGATTTCACCCTATTCACGGTTAATCACCGTAGTGGTCGTACTCCAATCCGCAACCTGGAGATGCGCTTGGTAGGGTACAAATTTGCTAACAGCAACTGATCCTTCGGTTATGGGTCAGGCAAGGTGCTGCATGCTACCCATGTGCGTCTGTGACTTGAATGTGGTGGCCATGCTACGTTCCCACGTACGATCGCGGAAGTAGTCAAGGTGGAAAAAGTACGGTGGGATGCTACTCGCCTCGTCGTTGTAATACGGAGGATCAGCTATGAAGGTCGACTCCAGGCCACCGGGCTGTTCCCAGAAGCCCATCGCAGAATCCGTCGTGACCTTATCTCCGCTTGGCGCATTCTCCACGAAGATCTAGAGCCGGAGTTGAGGACTTACTTTACTTTGGGAGCAAACAAACGGACACGTGGTCATCCGACTACACTTACAAAACGGCAACCACTTGGTTTGTCGCTGGTCTACCGCCAATCAAGAGGGTGACGAGTTTATGAAATACTTTACCAGCAGAATTTGTGGAAAAAGAATGACTACCACCTTCAAGCGACGTCTGGATATCTTTTTGGAGACTGCGGCAAGACGAGTCCAGTGCAATTCCCAAGCGCTGAGGTGACGAGGCTCATATAAGATACTGTCCTACTGCCTCGAATTCGGAAGACTCAGGTGCGAGATCATTTGGCTGAAAGACCCGAACTGAACCAGACAGCAACATCCACCTGGCTTCTTCGCTCAAGAACCGTTTCATGCTTGAAGCAGAGATCGGGCTGTAACGGTAATGTGCTGATTTCGGTCCGTACAAAAAATGGTTGTTTCATTCTGTATCAACTAGTACGTTTGACGACTCATCCCACCCATCTAAATCCGAATAAATGATCCCTTATCTTAAATGGAGTGAATGCAACATCAACGTGATTTTTTACCTGGATACATTAAATCTTTTCATTGTAAGCTTTCGCGTGAGTGAAGTGGAAAACACACATTACATTAATACAAATGCTTACTGCACTTTCATGGACGACGGGTCACCACGAATTTAAAACCTGGATGGGAAAACTACACAATGTGTAAATGGACCACGCATGGTAACGAATCAGACGATATCGAAGTGCCGCTTGTCATCAAAGTTAATCGGCGATGGTGGGGCTTGAACCTTTTACATCAGACTTCACTGCGGATAGTTCATATAACTCGGCAAAAACCGATCAAAAACACGGGAAGAACTTTGAACTTAAACCATACTGATATGGTGGAAGATGGCTTTGCTGTCGCCCCGTTCACGACCAGACCTGATCTATTGGGGCCTTATGTGGTTCGCCACTTTAAGCCTCAGGATCATGGTTGTCGGTTTCCTTCTCACATCACGAATCATGACAGTACACAACCATGCACGCATTTGCTCTGCTTACTAACAAAACAACTACGAGCTCATCACCCTGACTAACACTCGCGGATTGAACCATGATATCAATCCTGTTGAACAGTTCCTCCAATCTTCCTCTCCTAGCCCCATTTTGACGGAAACTCAAACCCCTTCCCCCCCCCCTTCCCTCATCAGACACCACCCACCAATTTTCCAACTATATTCTTCACTCTTCTTTTTCACCCAAAGCTGGTGTCTATGCCTTTGTCCACCAGATAGTCGACGCGTCCAGACTACAAAATCATGACTTTTCCAACCGTGAAATACAGCTGGTGTGACTGGAGCCTCAACTTCCTTATTTTAATCACTACTTTCGTGTTGTTCACCGTTCACCAGCAGCAACTCATTCATTTTCAATTTTCTATCTTCGAACATTGAGCACTACCATATCGTCATCTCAAGAGATTTTAATGTTCACAATCGGGATTGGATGATTCACTCATCGGACACTTCGGCCCTGGAGTGCGAAGCCGAATATTTCGCTGTGGTCAACAACCAGTGCCAAGTTGTTGACCTCCCCACACGTATTCCCGATCGAGCTGGCGATCGTCCCCATACTCCTGAGCTTATTCCCACTTCTGTTCCTTTTCTCTTCTCAGGCATCTCTGCTCTTTCTCTACTCGGCTCATCTGATTACCATATTATTTCCAGTTACACCGATTTTACTCGCTCCGATCCTTCGCTCACCTCGAGACACATTTTGGCGCTACAGTTCAGTCAACTGGGACGGTTTTCGCGACTTCCAAGCCACCTATCTTTGGAACGATTGCTGCTTTACTGTGGACGTTTCCACCTCCTATCTGTAATTCCTCTGGTGACCTTGTTTGTGAACCACACGATAAAGCTGGAGTTTTTGCCTCCTGGTTTGTTTTTAACTCCACTTCGCCCTCTTACCATACTCCTCCAGTCCCTCCCCTTTCCTGTCTTCCATTTACTACCTCATATTGGCACTAGGAAGACCAGCCTAGCACAGCGTTTTCTGGACGTGTGAAAACCACCCGGTCCGGACGGTGTACATCCATCGTCCTCAAAATGTCTTCGAATCAGCCCTTCTCTTACGTCGTCTTTTCCGCCGCCCTCCAACTTTCTACTTTTTTGATCCCCTGGAAACGCACTGATTTCTCCCATTCCCAAACGCGGCGATCTTTCTGACTCGGATAACTATCGTCCTATTTCCCTCACACCTATCATTTCGAAACTGTCATTTCCGACCAAATGCTTCTTAAACGCGAAGAACTGCTGAGCTGTTGCCAATACGGAGTCCGACCTTGCTGTTCCACCAGTGGTATGCTGACTGTCGTCTTACACTTTTGGTCGGCTGTACCCAACAACCACGGAGAAACATACATGTTATCAATTGATATCCCTAAAGCCCTTGATGGAGTTTCTTACGAAGGTCTTCTGGCGAAAGTGGCAGTTTCTGGGTTTCTTCAGCTCCCGTATTGTGGATATCAAGTTTTTTTCAGTAAGCGAACCATCTCCGTCCGAGTTGATGGGGTTCTGTCGCGGCTATTTCTTGTGAATTCTGGCGTTCCTTAAAATTCATTACTTGCGCCCACCTTCTTTTTATTTACCAATGATATTCTATCAACTACTCCCAACTCAGTCCATTTCTTTGCCGATGACACCACTCTTCAATCTTTTTCTCACCGCACTCCCCACCATGCCAACAAAATCAATTGTGACTGTAGTGCAATCAGTGTAACTCTAGACTCCGACTCCGAACACATCTCCTCCTGTGGATCCCACGATCACGTTTTCATTCAATGCTTCAAAAACCTCTCTCTCCTCTCAGTTTCTTTGAAACATCGTTCATTCTTCCCTCATTTACCCCTTGATCCAACTGTACTGCATTCCACAAATTCCATCTCTCTTCTTGGCTTTTCTATAACTTCTCTGCGTTGGTCCGCTTTCATACCTCAGCTCGCTTCTCGTGCTGCTCGTAAAGTTGGTTTTCTGTTTCATACCAGGCGCTTATTCACAATAGCTCAGCTGTTGTACAAAACTCAAATCCACCTCGCACTTGAATACTGAAGTCACCTGTGGGTGGGTCTGCGTCTACCTCTCTTCCTCTTTTTGACTGGATTCAACGAAATGCCATCCGGTTGATCGACGGCCCTTCTTTAACCTTCAATCTGCATTCACTAGCTCATCGTCGGGCGATTGCTTTATTGTCCCTTTCCTACCGGCACTACTTTGTAATTTGTTCTTCTGAGTTCGATTCGGCAGTTTCTTTTCCTATAACTCGTTCCCAACCATCATGTGCCCGGGCAGCCAGTTATCCTTATCAAGTTTCTGTCCCTAGATGTCACACTTCGATCTTTTTACTCCGAGACTGTTAACCTGCGAAGCACTTCCTATTTCTATCCTCTCACCCACTTAAAACCCCTCTCTCTCTTTAAAAGCAACATCAATAAACTGGTTCTTGTGTGAATGTTCCCTCACAACTCACTTCCACAGTGTCTTTTGTTTATGGGGTTTACCCCTATACTGTAATTCACCTTATGTGTAATGAAGAAAAACTTCTCACCCAACATCTAACATGTAAAACCCGGTAATGAGGTGAAATGGTTCTCTGAAGGTGGAGGAAAACTTGCAGTAAGAGATAATCGCCACCTAACCACGAGGTGAGTGAAGAATGAGCTTGCCCGTCACCTTGTCACCATGGCTACGATGGTGAGTTCACAAATGAGATTAAAAGTGAGAAGGCAATGGAGCGCAAGCAATCGCAACCAGAAACCAACAGCACAACAGCTATGGCGGACAGCGGTATGGAATGAGGGCAAACCGCACGGGAAAAAAGCTGATCGGTCCCTGCTGTAACAAATACGTGTTTAACCCAAATTGATTCATCACAATTATCCTCACGATTTTATTCCGAATAACGTTGTTGAAGAAATGAATGTTCTATGAAACTCAAAAAGCAACTTAGACTGGGAGTGCAAGAAATAAAAATCTTCGATTATTCACATACAGTGGAACAGCCCAATTCAGTCCATTCAACCAAGAATCTCGCACTTTTGTGCTCGGGTTTTCGGTGCTACCCACCCCCATCGTCAAGTCAAGGGAAAAAAGAACACAACCATGTAGTGAAAAAAACCCAAAAAATCGAAGTAACAAGTCCAAATCGCAGAGTTTGGATGCAACTACGCTACTGGACGCGACAACTAACCACGTCACTCAATGTCTCCAGACATCTCGAAGGCGCATCACATGAACCCCAACACAGGAGTCTCAAACGTCCTACTCGGCCAGGTTCACTGGTCAAGGTTTTCATACCGTTTTACCATGTCATGGAAACTCCACCTCAACCTACCTTCCAACCATTACCTGCTTCGGAGAACAGCCTACACCGAGGGAGTCTATCTGTGGACAGGCGTAACACATGTCTCAACCACCTCAACCTGTTCAGATTCAGTACTTGATCCACAGACTGACCTCTGGTTCCCAACACCCTGTCAAACCTCAGCATTGCTGATAGAGTATTCCCATCATATTTGGGAAATGCTACGGAGACCTCGATGCTCGAACATCGAGTCTTAGCCCGTCTTGTATTCTTAACGGCCATGTTTCTGGGCCCTATAGAAGAACGGACCTAATCGCTCTACCCTTAACAGAATATCACATATCTCGCTGCCACCACAGATGGCTGAGATTACCAAAAGTCAAATGCGCCTTCTGTATATGCGATGACACCTCATCCGATATCTGTCCAACTGGTGAAATGCAGCTTACCAGGTAACAAAACTTATCTACTACAGCTAAAGCTTCCCCTGTCAACACAAGGTTTGGTGTAGCGCCAACCCAGTCATGCAGCAGTGTCTTACACTTTGAAGATGCAAAACGCATACAAAACATTGCCATACTGATGTCTAAGAAAGCTTGCAGCTTGCTCGGATATTCACAATATCGTCCGCGTATTCAAAATCAGACAGCACACAACCTGAGCAGAGATCGATGCTGCTATTCTTACAACAAGATACGGCTATCTCATGAACCAAGTTAACTACAAAAACAGAGGAAGGGTGAAAGAGGGCAACCCTGACGAACACCACTTTCACTGGTAAACTCGGGTGAAAGATCGCCGTCAGTACGAACTTCGCTCCTCCCGTTTGCATACGAGCAATGAAAGAGGGAAATAAATCCCTCTGCCACACCCTTCGATCCGGGGCAATGCCAGAGAACAGTGAACTCGACTGAATCAGATCAAGAAAAATAAACAGTGTGGGCCTACGGAAGATAAGCCTGCGCTCCAAGATATGTCGAAGAGTAAAGATGTGGTCGATACAAATCCAATCGGATCTGAAACCAGCTTGATCTCCGCGCGTGCACATTTCACGGGCACTGGATAATCGGTGGAGAATATTCCCAACAAGCAGTTTGGATGCAACACTCACCAAGCTATTTCCTCTATGTTCTTCACAACAGGATCTGACACCTTGTAAATCAGCACAATCACCGATTTACACCACTCTCAGGGAATCTGTTCATCATCCCGGATCACCCGGAGGATATTTGTTAACTCAAAAACCAAAGCTTTGTCTCCATCCTTGAAAAAACATGGACAACCCCATCCGGTCCGGCTTTGTACCTTATCGAGTTGCCTGTCTCTCACATTACCTCCACTTTTCATGGAGCAGTGATATCTACTTGCATCGGTTCTCTGCTAGGTATATTCGGAAAGTCCACTGTTGAAGTGGGCCAAATGGACTGTCCCTTTGAGTGATCCGCCCAACAGTCCAGACGATGTCCCTGTGAATGAACCAGTGAGTCGTCGAATTCCTTGATTAACTCATTCACACCTGGCTCCCGTGGACCGCTACTTCTAATCAAACGGTAGAGGTTGCGACTATTGCCAACACATGCGGCCTTCACTATTTCCCTACATTTCACAATCCACCATTGCTCATAGTCATTTTTCAAACTCTTAGCCTTTCAATGTCTCAGGGGTTTGCGCACTTCATTGAATGTAACATCCGAAGGGACGAATCTACGAGCACCAAGCACAGCAACTGATGCAAAAAATATCAATCTTTTGTGGGGCCTTCTTGAACTGGAGTCTTTTGTGGCACTGGAAGCCGCATACAAGGCTTCTTCACTTTGTCGCCAACTTTCTCCTAGGTCCTGGAAATCCGGCTGCATCCTTAACCCTGTAGTCAGTTCCTGCTGAAAAGCAAATAATCGGTTATCGCCTAAAGCCGACGGTGCAGGACTGATGGCATAGGCGTTGGTGCGACCATGGATGAAATGTACACGGAAGCCAGTACGTGCCAATGCGTGATCTGAGTTCACACGCGTAGACCAAAAACAGCGACAATTTTCACCGGATCCACGCCAGCGATGACCAATCACAACATGATCAGTCTGAGTCCAACGTTGTGAAGACATAGCAAGACACAATGTCAGTCCATGCCGCTTCTTATGGCAAAAGTTCGTACCTGCCAGAAACAATCTGTGGTCAGAGAACAGCTGAACCATCGCCGTTATCGGTACCATCAACTGGGATAGCAAACGGGTCTCCTATGTGCGTTTCGGGATTTCCCAAACAGCTAACTTGGGCGTCGGAATCCCCGACAATGACAATCTCGTCCGTTGAATGCACGCTTCGAAGCAGTTGAGATAGATCCTGATAGAACTGACTTTTGGTCATAGAAGAATTGCGGTCGGTGGGAGAGTACACAGACACGACAAACTAGTAGTGACGCTTCTGCCTGCAAGCACTGAACCGTCTAACCGATCTACACTCAACGACTGCTGACTGAAATCCAGTCTAGCTGTGCACGATCAAATGTCATGCTCAAAATCAATACCAACGCTGTTCTGACCACGTGCGCTAGAAACTAGATCACCCGAAATACGGAGAATAAAGTGAGAGACTGAGGTTGTCTGGGGTGCGAAGAGTGATCGCCGAAAAGGGGTCTAGCATGAGTGTTCCGGAGACATATCACACATCCATTTTAAAAGTGTCAACAGCTCTAGCGAGGGCAGCCGTATCTGGCATAGTATGCGGACGTTGAAGACGGTCAGTTGAAGTGAAAAATTAGGTTTAAGGAGTGTATTCGATTTATGTGAATGAACCAGTGAGTTGTCGAATTCCTTGATTAACTCACTCACACCTGGCTCCCGTGGACCGCTACTTCTAATCAAACGGTAGAGGTTGCGACTATTGCCAACACACGCGGCTTTGTCTATTTCCCTATTTTTCACAATCCATCACTGCTCATAGTCATTTCTCGAACTCTTGGTCAGTTGACATCTAAGGGATTTAGACACTTGATTAGATGTAGCATCCGGAAGGACGGTTTTGCAAGCATCAAGCAGAGCAACTGATGTGGAAGACACCCATCGTTTGTGAGGCCTACTTCAACCACAGTCCTGTGTGGTATCAAACGCGGCATACACGGCTTTCTTGATCTGTTGTCAGCGTTCATCTGGGTCGTGCACATTCGGCTGCATCAATAACCGTGTAGACAGCTCCGCCGGAAAAGCAGATCATCGGTTATCGTCGACAGGGAACTGCGCGGAATGGGGTGGGTCGGGCTTTGGTGCGATAACGACGAGATGCAAACAGAAGCGAGTACGTACCAACGTGTCAACTGAGTTCACACGCGTACAAAAAAATGAGCGACTATCTTCAATTGATCCACGCCAGCGGTGACCAATGATGATACGGTCGATCTGAGTTCAGCGTTGTGAAGACATAGCAGGACATCATATAAATCCATGCCACTTCCTATGACAGAAGTTTTTACTCATCAAAAACAATTCGTGGTCAGAGCACAGCTGAACGAGACGATCGCCGTTATCGGCACGATCGGCTGGGATAGCAAATGGACCTTTCAAAATCTCCTAAACGGCCAACTTTAACGTTGAAATGCCCAGCTAAGACCACCACGTCCGTTGAACCCACGCTTCGAAGCAGTTAAGAAAAATCGTGGTAAAATTCGTCCTTGGTCTCAGAGGAACTGCAGTCAGTCAGCGCATACACAGACACAACGAACAAGCAGTGACGTTTCAGTCTTTTGCCGTTGACACGCACAGAACCGTCTAACCGAACTGCACAAATACGACTGCCGACTAGAATCCAATCTGGCAGTGCACGTTCAGCTTTCGTGCTCAAAGAAATCCCAACGACGGCGTGACCACAAGCACCAGACATCGAATCACTCGACACTCAGTGTGAAGCGAGAGACTGAGGTTGTATCTGGGATGTGAAGTGATCACAGAAGTGGGGCCTTGTATGCACCTTTCGGAAACAGCATACATCAATTTTAAAGTGCCAAGAGTTCTAGCGAGGACAGCCTGTTGCCCCATCTGACATAGTGCGCGGATGTTAAAGGAAGTCAAGTGAAGCGAACATGTAGGCTTAAGAAGTGTGTTTGATTTATGCCCGATTCCCAAACTATCGCTTTCTTCAGAGCCACAATTACCCGCGGCAATTCGCATCGATCCTTATTCGAATAGTGGAACATTGGTAAGGTCTTTTACAGGAAGGATGCAAGAGTAAGGTGAACAAAAAAAGTCAGAGATGAATTCTCAACCAACTCAGCGGAAATTCTCCGTGAGCTGATTCGAATACTTTCCAAAGCCTGATGTGATGCAGTTTTGTTTCTAACCCTTTTTAGTCGACCAAACATCCCTCTGCTCTTGGCGCTGCTGATTTCCCGTCTTAGCAAAATGACCGCAGATCGATATTTACTGAATGAGGCAGTTTCCCAGACGATGCACACGTAAGCACCAAAGGACTCGAGCATCTGGTCAACACCCGTGTGCCAGTTATCTCGTTCGTTTAACCGGATTTGTTCACGACAATCAATTCCATTGCGAGCGTGATTACAAAGACAAGATCGCCCCTCGAGGCTTTTCCGCTGGGCCGTTTCGAGGGGAACATTTGTTTTACTCAACCACGGTCTGTGCACCATCTGGGGAACCGTATTCATAGCCTGACGGCCACTTCTGGACATACCTGTGTATAAAAACGTGCATCCACTCACGTTAATCATTGAAATGGGGGCAAATGGAGCAGTGCTTTATCCCGACTGCACGCCAAATTGTGCGCGTGCTGAACCGCAGCATTAACGACCTTGTTGCCGTGCTAAATTTCAGCCAGACGGTGCAAGAGCATTTTTAGTCTCTTTTCAAAAGTCTAACATCTGTATTCTGCATTTTAACAATGTGAACCCCGAAGAAGCCACAACTGACTCATTACAAGACAAAACTTGTTAACCTTATCATAAGGTTACTTAGTATGAGGCCACATGTGGAAGTTGGAAAATCGGTGTGCATAGCTGCATGAAGAACTATTCTCTTTGGATGCTCAGATGCGTCCATACAACCGAAACGGACAGTCCGAAGACAATAACCGAATGGGCCATCTCGTTCACCACGCGAATAGTCTGTACATTGACTGTAGGACAAATTAATGGAATAATAATGACACTGAGAAATTAATACGTCAAACGAAAGTGAACAGAACTAAGGGAAGAGACGTCAACTCATCAAGCTCATGGGATCGGAGACGCGTTTCTCTGTTTCCAGTTAACTAAACATGATGGCCTACAGATAATTACCAACAAATCAAGTATGTCATCGAAGAAAATGTAGTCAATTAGAAAGACTAGTGAGACATCTACCTGCGGCCAAACGGTTGGGTTTATGTCCTAATCGGTATCCTTACTTGTGTGATTGTCGGATACGTCTTTCAGAGGTTTCCGCTCTGGTGTTCCCGCGGGTTCTTTTTGTTTACCGTGCTTCCGATGATGTCGTCGGTGCTTCTTGTGGTGCAACTTTGCCTTGCTTGAAGTGGTCTCTTCGTCCATGTAGAAATCCATGGCAGACAAACCAGCTTCTGCAGCGGCTATGGTGCTGGAATCCAGATCAGGGAACTCATTATTGGTAAGTGCAACCCGATGGGTACCACGAGAACCATAAGTGCCTTCCGACAGACGGTTTGGATTTCCAGGAGAAGCATGAGTAAAATTACGTTGTCCGAATTCAGCTAACGCTTCGGCCTCAATCAGTTTGGTCCTGATGGGATAAATATTCAATAAATCAAGATTTAGAAATGACCGAAGAATAAAATGGTGGAGAATTAAGTCGGTTCGTTGACGAACGACAAGCCCGGAAAGATGTTCGAAGACAAGGCGAACTGAGGTAAGTACAACTAAGTCTGTAATGTGAGGCTTATTTTCTTCCAAGAAAAGTTGGGCGACAACCAATTCGCATGGTTAACTGGTTTAGGAAAAGACGGATGGAATTTATTAAATTAAACATAAAGATCGATACTGAAGAACCGTTTGATCTGGTACCATTATTTCTCGAAATTCAGCCTGAGTCTGGCAGAGTTATTTCTTTAAATGCGGAAGGGATTTCAATTGGGAGAAAACATCGCTGAATATATATATATATATATATTTCAAAAAGTCTTTTTAATCCCCCCTTATGCCTGAACACAGTGGAGAAGGCATATCTGATAACACGAAGGATTTACTGCACCATCGAGGAGGGTCAAAAACGATGACCATTGAAACGGCGAATTATGAGAAGTTCCAACAGATTAGGTGTGGCAAAAAACCGCATGACAGGTGCTACTCCCAAAGATCAGACCGGTGGTTGAGTGGTTTAGAGCGTTGGCTTACTACCTCAGAGGTCCGAGGTACGAATCCAGGCTCTCACTGGTTACTTTCATGGTAGACAGTAATCCACAGTCGTCCGGATCGTAACCTCACCCGACCTATAGGGACCTTATGTGGTTCTTCGCCACTCCAAAGTCTCAGGGTTCGGTCACCGGTCATCCCCAACAGTGCGGTAGGCCTTCGTGGCTATGGTGTAAATGCTCCTTCCACCGCACTCATGCGGAAACTTGTAATAAAAAAGAACCATCAGATAATATACTGTCTGCGGTCGCTGGAGAGATATAACTTTGTCATCTTCCTCACATACGCCATCAACATCCACTGCGCTCTAAACATCAGCAATCAGCTTTTGTGGCTTTGGGGCATATCTCCTCCATTGCACTCATGCGCAAGCGTGCAATGGAAAAAAATTTAAATGCATTTTATCAGTTGTGAGAAAGAGTGATTCTAGCCTCTCCCTGCATAATAACGATAACTAGCGGTGACTGGGTGATCGCTGTTATTATATGTCCTTGAAACTGGTAGCTGACGGTTATTTTTGGTCGCAGATAGTACGACATCTGTTGCCTGACCCGTCGCGGGTTGCGTTCTATTTTGAACTTCAAATCTGAGAAGCTTCCCTCGCCAACAGGAGATTGGGCTCTTGAGAATGACTGACACTAACAAGTAATAGTACGGAATGAGAATCAACCGGTTAAACATGGATGACGGGTTGCCACTCACCGGAGTTCTTCATTTTCAACCGTGTACTTTTCAACAAGCTGACGGAAACTATCCATTTCTTCCACAATCAGGTGCAGAGGCGATGATTCATTACTAGCCATGGTCAATAGTTGTGTGGGATCTGCAGTCGAATTTGAAATACCACTCTGAGCAGCTTGCAACAACCGGGTTTTGGACAGCGCCCAAGAACTTGCCTCTTGGTCAGCAAGCAACTGTGCGTTACGAACCTGAGGGAAAAAACTCAGAATCAATGATCAGAAAAGGAATCAGAAGGTAGACAGCTCCACTGTCGCCCGGCTCGCTACCACGCCTAACCTACTGAGGCCTTATGTGGTTCTCTACTCTAAGTCTCAGGGTTGAGTTGCCGGTTCTCTCATCAATTTTGAACTTCACAAACCACATGAATAGTCGTTTCGTGCAACTGCGCACACTCACAGAATTCACAACAAGCTCCCAACGGCCTCACTAACATTCATGGTTTGAACTGAAATGTTGGCTACACGCACCACTTTCTTCAGTCTTCCTACCCCATTGCCTTATTTTGGATTGAAACCCAAATTCCTCCCTCGACAGACACCAGTCACGTCCAACTGCCCAACTACTCACTTCATTCGTGCATTTTTCCCAAAGCTGGTGTCTGCGCCTAAACCCACCAATAGGCCGCCTCCTCACGACTTTCGCATCTTGATTTCTCCAGTCCAAAATTCCAATTCATGTGGTTGAAAATTCGGTCCCCTCTGTTTACTTATCATTTCTGTACTGTTTACCGCTCCCCCAACAGCAACGACCCCCTAACCCTCTTCAACCTTAGAGACATTGACTTCAACAGATCCCAGCTACCAAATTTCCATTCTTGATTATCTTAACGTCCACAACACTCGGACACTTCAACTGTGGGACGTGAAGCCGAGGCTTTAGCTATAGTTAACAACTTTTGCCAACTGGTGGACCTCCCTACACGTATTCCCGATCGTACTGGCGACTGTCTACACATTCTCAATCTCACACTTATATCCAATTTCTCTTCATTCTCTAACATTACCTCCCTGTCCCCCCTAGGCTCATCCGACCATTGTCTCATCTCATTTTTCTCATCCCGTTCCAACATAAAACTCGAAACACACTTTTTGACGTCACGATTCTGCCGACTCCAATGGTTTCCGCGACTTTCTGGCCTATTACCTTTGGAACGACTGTTGTTTGATGTCTGATGTTTCCGTGTCTGTTTCTGATTCCATCCGAACTATTCTTTAAGGTATACATCTTTACATTTCTCCCTTCTCTAAACCCGGCAACTCACGAGTGGTTTGACCACGACTGCAACCATGTCTTCCGTTTGGAAAACAGCGTATCGCCGATAAGGCCGTTTACCCAACCAAACATCTCGACACCGTTTCGTGCAAGCTAGGAACAAATACCCGGTCACCATATAGAGAGCTAAGGAACACGTAGTACGCCATAAAGCTGAACGACTAGCCTCATTGATCACTCATGTCCTTCGTAAAGGCGGTTTGTCGTAATTTCTGCCCTTCCAACTTTTCTCCAATTTGCACGTCTTCTTGTTTCTGGTCTGCGACCCTCTCGACAAGACCGAGGTTTCTGCCTCAAATTCCGCTCCATTTACCAGCCCCACTTTTTCTGTGACTTCGTCTCACGTTCTCAGTCACGTTTTTCTTCCTATTATAACTACCGGAAAGGTTTGCAAATTTCTGGGTAATCTGAATGTTTCCAAACTACTCGGTTCGGACGGTATTCCACCTGTAGTCCTAAAGATGTGTTCCCGTTAGCCTCCGTTTTATGTCGTCTATTCCTCCCTCCCCTAAATCGAGAATGTTTTCCTTCTTCGTGGAAGAACGACATTACTTTTCCTATCCCGAAACTTGGTGACCCTTCCGACCCCAACAACTACCATCCCATTACTCTCATTTCCGCGTTTCAGAAAGTTTTTGAAACCGTCATCTCCGACCAACTGCATCTGTTCTTTGAACGCGAAGGTCCGCTGAGTGATTGTCAATATGGATTCCACCAGTGTCGTTCTACGGGCGACCCACTAGCGGTCATTTTATACTCCTGGTCGGCCGCACTCAATAACCTCAGAGAAACTCACTTGGTCTCGCTGGGCACCTAAAAAGCCTTCGACCGATTTTGGCATAAAGGTCTGCTGTCGGAACAGTGTTTGGGTTCCATCCGGCTCTCATATCGAGGATGTCATGTTTCCACAGCAAGCGAAACATCTCCGTCCGAGCCAATGCGGCTCTATCTCAGTAGTCCACTGTCAATGCTGGTGTTCCTCAACCCTACCCCAACCTACCCTCTTTCTTCTCTTCACTAATCTTCTATCTTCAGCCTCCAACTCTCTTTACAGTTTTGCCGATGATACTACTCGCTATTGCTCTTTTTCTTACCATACCACTAGCCAGGCCACCACCAACATCGATCGCGATCGTCCTGTTCTTGATGCATCTCTTGCATCTATTCTAAAACAAATCTCTGCCTGGTATTCCATCAACTGTATGTCTCAATGCTTCAAAAGCTTTCCCCCTCCTTTTTCACCCAAGCATCTCCCCTTACTCTCCTCAGCTAAATATTGTATCGTCTGCCGTTCGTTACACATGGTTACTTTCCCTACTGGGCTTATCCATAAAATCTTTCCCTTGTTGGTTTCCTTTTGTACCTCCCGCTGGTTTTCTAATCCGCGCCAGACGCTTTTTTTACACCCACTCATCTTCTTTGTACAAAGCTCAAACCAGTCCGACCCTCGAGTAATGCAGTTATGTGTAGGGTACGGTTTCGTATACTACCCTTTACATTCTTGCTCGGGTTCAAAGAAACACCGTCGATTACTCAGTGTTCCTTCCCTAACCTTCGATCTGAAACTACCTGCCCACCGCCGGCAAGTTGCTTCACTATCTCTTTTCTACCGTTATTATTTTGTTTTTTGTTCATCAGAACTGGCTTTGACAATTCCCTTTCCCACGACTTGCTTCCGTCTATCTCGTGCGCGGGCGGCCAGTCACCCGTATCAGGTCTCTGTCTCTAGATGTCGAACTTCTTCATTTCAGTCTTCCTTCATTCCCCGAAATGCAAAGCTTTGGAACATTCTTCTTTTTCCGTATTCCCAACCACTTACAATCTTTCTGTTTCCAAAAGCAGGGTCAACAAACTGAATCTTACTTGAATGTTCGCCAAACACATCCTCATTACAGTATCTTTTGACTATAGGGTTTACCCGTTTTACTGTAAATCACATTGTAATGAAAAAGGGTATTTCGTCTTCTCCTACAAATCGTAAAACACACCGGGTGGGTGGTGTTATCCCATCAAAATGCAACATATTGTTGACAATTGTGTCGCACGCAATCCCCAGTTCGGTGAAACTACAATATGGACTAAGAAAGGTCACACGATGAAAGGAGGCATTTTATTTTGAGCATCACACTTAGTGATCCCAAAAAGGAAAAAAAACTAAAACAACAATCGGTAGGTTGAGCAGCACTGTAATGAGTTTATCAACACCAGCGACACAAACATTGTGATCTGTTTAAACACAAAAGAAATCTGGTGAAATGAAACCTACTTTTAGTGAGTCTATCGTTACTGTGAGCGCTTTGACCCTCAGACGCAGTTTGTCGTTTTCCACCCGCCAAAACTCCAGTTCATGAGCCAAATCGGTTGCACCGTCAGCACCCTCAGAGGCGGCAATTCGTTTGCCCTATCGGTGAGTGGAAACGAAGTCAGAAATATAAACACCAATTTTGTCGAGAAAAAATCAGAGAACAAAGAAAACAACAAAGAAGCAAAGATAGAAACAGGTCCATGAAAGACACCACATGAACTTCTGAAATTTCGAAAAGCAGAACACAACACGAACACATCAACCATCAGTATCGGGTGAAGGACGATTTTCAGACCTACTTGAAATCTCTGGGAGGCACGGACGTTGAATGGGTTGGTTAGCATTGCAACCGAATAAGGTTAGACACAAGGTGGATTCTCACGGGCAAGGTTAAAAAATCGAGTGTAACTGAAACCTATGAGAATTAATTAAGAATGAACTCAACCATGAACAGAATTTCTGTGACTGTCCGTGACGTAAACAGCTGACTGGACACACCGTGAAGCAATTTGTATTTTCAAATATGGAACCGATGAGAACAGGAAAGTAAGATTTATTGCGAGTTGGCACAAGGATAGCACTGTTTATGTTTAGATTAATCTGGTTCATAGTGCTCAAAAACTGCATGATGCTTTCAATACTACCCATATTTGAACCATCACTAGTGCGTCCCAAAGAATAAACGAATCGGGCAAACCCAGGGATTTGATTATTATTTCGCTCAAGCAGACGACTGGGATAAACCAATTACTTTGATTTAGTCATAACGAGCGCGAGTTGAGCACGAATAAGCGCAAGAAATGCTCGGGTTAGCTGACTGGACACTGCACTGCACCGATCTGAGTTGACTGGAACACTCACTTTTGTACGACTGCAGATGGATTTCAGACAAAAACCTGCTTCAATTGGTAAAATTTTACTGAAGAAAAGAGGGGCACGAATCACGACATTTATAAGGATACGTTAAGTTGGAATACGACAATATGACATATGGTGATTCAATAACTATTCCAACAGCATCCTTATGGCGATCCTCTACAGATATCTACACCTTCCCTTGCACTATTAGCAAAGCGTACACTTAGTCCGTTTATTTTGTGTGCAGAGAAAGGTAACCTAGAAGCTATCGCTTTGTTGTTGAAAGAGGTGAATGATACCGTCGGTGATAAATCATTGAACGCGTGCTGACTTCAGCAGATTACTATGACCGCGGTTTCCTTAGGTGAGAACCGAAAAAGGATCCAAATATCGAGCAAAGAGCTGTGGTGGAGCCTGTAGAAGCCGACGGACGCAGACGGGCAACTAATTAGGAATAACTTCATGAGGAACTAAGACAATATGTATCATTTTCAGCTACCGATAAGGACACTGCTACCACAAAATTGAATCGTTGAACTTACTGACAGTCTTGAATATAGGGTAATCAGGTTGAGTTTGGCCCGACTGTTGAAATCTAACGCAACTGCTTCACGAATAGTCGAAGAAAACTCATAGAAGCTCGTGATGAGAACAGACGCAGCTGACCATTTGAGCAGGTGACCAGCAAGTGTCTAAGAATGACGGCTGTAGCTTGAAACAAACCTCGTAACACTTCGGAAATGGACTATTTAGGCGAATCCCGAGTGGCGCAATAGACTATGGAATTCTTGAAGCCTCCCAGTCTTGGTGAGTGCTACACAGAGGGCATCAGACACCGCATCGTTTTCACCGGGTCTGTAAGTAACATCGTAATTTTATCTGAACAGTTCCTCAGCCGTGGATGATGTTATTTTTCTATCACTAGTTTGTGTTCCGTGGGACAAAAAGGCGGCTGATCGTTCATGTGACTAGTTTAGTGTCTTCCATGCAAGTAGTGTTGTCATTTCTTCACTGCCTTGATGATAACGTACGGCTTCTTCTCAGCTGCAGAATGATGCTGTTTAATGGACGTCAGAGTCCTAGAGAAGGCAATAGCGATGTCAGATGCGTCAGCTTCGACTGCTGAATTTGTGACGACCATGGCATTGTGGGGGTCCTACCTAAATGCTTCGAATGTGATCCGAACTTGATCCGGGGCCAGAAATATCATTTTCCAGTGAGCTGGTCTTGACGGAGAAGGACGGAATCCACCGGGACGAGTAGGTAAAGATTCCTGCGACCGGTTGCTCTGCTTTCGCATCACACGTAGATGGCATTTACTGGATGGGTCGTGTTCTTTCACGGCCAGGTTTGCTAACCCATTCACTGAGTTCATATCCAGAAAGACAAATTAATTTTGAAAAAAGTCACACTTTCGGCTTTAATGAGTGCGACATGATATCGTTTGGTAGCTTGAAGGCGATAAGGTCGTAACCCGTGCCTAGTCTCGATTTGTCCACGATTGTAACATCGTACATACATAGATAAACGTTCCACAAACGGCTTAAATCAGTTGACTCCTTGGTTGACTTACCTGCTTGTACTCGTCTAGTTCCTCCTGTAGCGCGACCAACTGAGCACGTAATGTGGCTAACTGTTTACTTGTCTTGTCCTGATTCATGATCACTCGATTCCGAATGTTTCGAGCTCGATTGGCGTACTTGAGCGTGTTCAGTGTCTCTACGAAATCGCAATCGGACGGGCTGATACAGGCGATCATGATTGTTCGTGAGTTCCCACCGAGAGAATCTTGTAACAAACGGGTAAGCTTTGAGTCTCGATAGGGCACATGACAACCACGTTTGGCCTTATCGCCCAATGCGGATATCACATTGCCAAGGGCCAACTAAAAGAACAAAAAAGTGCATGTTGATGATGTTTCTATCTGCTTCCATTACATTCATCATGGTTTGAAGTACATATCTTGTTAAAATTAGTACAAGCAGTGAATGTCTAAAAACCCTCTTTTGTCGTTTTTTTGTGGTCTTGTCCACCGGTTACGATAGGGCTGAGAATCTCGTGCTTGATGGCAGATCTGAGCATTAAATTTCACACCATGCTATGAAGGACATGAATCAAATAACGAACTTATGGAACATGTAAAACAGGTTTTTCAGGAGTTGGTACACAAACCTTCGCAACATGGCCACCACTGACCAAGACTTTAAGCACTATCTGACAAGGTTTCCAACCAAGTACGTTGTGGATCGCAGTCCACAGACAGGCAAGCGTGAGGAACCGACGGAGGCAAGACTCGACGTCAATGTTTTGAGCGACCAGTGCCGTATCACGCCTTGGCCTCTGAGCCACTTTCTTAGGCGACCCCCGGCTCTGCGAGCAAAGCACGACGTAGTCCACAGGGAGGCATACGTAGCACGTGTTCTAGCCAAGAAAGCAGGTGGGGTGATAATAACATAATATGAACGCGGCGAGTCCGGTTCCGAAAAATCATGCACGAAGTGTGGAGTTGTTGATTCGCTTTGGCCAGCAAACTCGCAAGATGCTCCTCAGACAACGGTGATCAGGGACAGACAGTTGGTCAAGGTCAGCAGCTCGGACAAGTCAAGTCTGGCAATGGTAAAGTACATTCCCTACATCAGCATCGTACAATGCACCCTCAACAAGGTACATCTTATCTCCGCAAGTGATAAAGCATGCAGAACACCACTCGAGCCTTCGCTATTCGGTTGTCGACCTTATCTCCAACACTCCCATCAGATTTTCATACAACCTCCCAGGCAGACGAATTTCTGGACAATCTCCAACTTGTCACCGCCTATGTCGGATGCGGGGGTCAACGTTGATATCTTATCGTGGTGAGCGAGTTTATGTACTACAATGACCTCGAGAGCTAGGCTGGTGTAGTACGCAAGGATTAGTGTCTTCCGTCGGGGTTGCTCGTGTTCGACCTGAAAAATACAAAACGCAGAAAACCCCATGAGCACAAAGGCTCAGTAAATGCATCAACAGGATCCTACACTTATATTAATCAAACACCAATATGCCTGCCAACAGCTTCCTCATTACAATTGGAACGCAAACCGCTCCTAATGAATCACTCATATTGAGTAGCCAGACAGAGGCAACGTGGCATTGTTGTAGGGCGCGGCATGTTCTTCGTTTGGCAGCAAACTCTCTACATAAAAGCCACAGAAGCCTATAGACAGCAAAGTGGCGTGCGCGAATGTGATCTGCCTTTGCACCTTACCCAGCCATCCTGAGTGGGATCAGATTTACTAGGACGCGCTGGGCATCCTCGACTGGCAGACCGCCACCCAAAGGATGTGTGGACCATTCGTTCGGTCATCGGCTCCCAACATAAAAACTTTGTGTTTCCCGACAGGTAGCACTTGGTTGTATACGGGATAGAGTTGCAACCTCGAACGAAAAATCGAGTGACGCTGGGACGCCACTTCGTACCTAATTCCCAAGACTGCATGAACAGTTTCTCTACACACCCCGCTCATGGGCAGGTGCCCTTCGGGACATCCAGGAAGTCGACTCATCCTCTCGCAGGAGTCAGCCGCATAAAAGTAGAGGAAGGATGCGGGGATGGATCCCTATCAACCTTGCAGCAGCGCTTCACACTTTGAAAGTGGAAACCGCACTTCGTACAGTGAGACGGACACTAGACTGTTCAGAACACAACGGTGCAGTAGCGTCGTCGCAAATCAACGTGATTTCCCCTGCACAGTCTGGATTTTAACGATTTTCTAGTGCATCTCTTAGAATTTTGTGGATCACAAAGCTGAATAGGAAAGATGAGACTATGACGCACGCCATTCTCAAATAAAAAGCACGGCGACGGTGTGCTGTGTGCTTGCACTCACATGGTGTGCGACGGTAAAGTTCTTGAGTGACCTCGACATACCGGGCATTGTGTGCCTAACGATATGATCCCAGAAGGCCGTCCTGTCAACGGAGTCAACGACTGCTCAGATATCCAAGAAAGGGATTACCGATGGTCTGGAATATGGCCAACAGGGTTCAAAGATCTGACGGATGGAGAGAACTTCGTCAACGCACTTGCGATTGGGACAAAAACCTGCTTGTTATTCGCACTTCAGGGCAATCTAGAGGATTATAGAGACTAGCAGTCTGGATGCGAATGAGATTAGACTTATCCCTGGATGGTTAGATCAACCTTCGCAAGCCCCTTCCTTGTATATCTGGATGATAGATGCACAGTTCCAGCATAGTGGAACACGTTTATGAACCTAGATATCGTGGAGGAGACTAGTTAGATCTCAGATGAGCGAAACATCACCATCTTTGAAGTGGAGCGGGAGGTCCTCTGAGTCAGGAATTTTATGGCTCTTGAGGAACTGCGGTGCGCGAGTGACCATCCTGGTAGGCGGGACGTTAGACGCTCCACAGAGCATGAGCTGGTTCAGAGAGGCCACTGTGTGAGAAAGGTGGTGGTAAAAACCGGTCAAATTGTTGCTCAAAATGATCAGTCCAGCACTCAATAAGATGTGGAAGCTGGGAGACTGACTGGTAAATTTCCCGGGACATTGTTACCATCAGACCAGGTTTTTTACTTCCGGTGGATCGGATGAGTTGGAAAAGCTTTTGGACGTTGCCCGTGGCAGCATTTCCGCTGCCTGTTGAGACCACTAGTCCTCGCGATCTCTACGCAAGCATCTAGCTAGTCTTTCCGTGATTCGGTAAGGGTACTGTGATTTTTGATACCAGCGGGGATATGCCGGTGACTACTTAGCAATTCGAGAGATCGCAGCGAAATCCATAGCTTCGTGGACGTATTGCCAGCGGTCTGACACACAAATGTGTGTGCGGCTGCCTAACTGAGAAAGCAGCTCACTCTAATACTTCTGCCAAATCGAAGTCCAGCAGAGTTGGTCTATGCCCATCGGTTGACAACAAACCTTTACTTCCATGGGGAAACGCATTGTGAGCTCAGCACACACGAAGTTATGTTCAGATTATAAGCACGTGATCTCGTAAGAATGCGACTTAACTAAGCCATACAAAAAGTAGGTTATTGTCATGCGGTCTATTTGCCCACGCCGGAAATTTGTACTTTATAGAAATAAATGGTGATCAACACAAAAATGTAGCAGACGATTATCGGTATTCACGTATCGAGCCAACGCCCTTTTTAGCCACTCTTCGGGATACAGGTGACCAAAGTGAGCTTTAAAGTCTCCAGCTTATACGACTGTCTCTGTAATGTGCCTTTCGAAGGTTGTGAAGTCTTAGAATATATCTTTGACCGCATCTGAACAACAGTTAATGCGACATAGACAGCGACAACAAACAGATATCGGTTGCCGTCACGCTCTTGAACAAACCTTTCAAACGAATCACACCGTCCGCTGTTTATTAGGAACCATTCGCGCAAACCAGACTCTATCCTAGAGCTCAGAGCGATTTTCACACCAGCGTTACCATATGCAGGAGCCGCAGAATCTGATAAGCACAGGGTGAGGGCAGGTCCTGAAGGTGAGCTGAGTCGAGTTACACCGGGTAGGGGCCTGGATACGAGTTCCAGACAAGCAGCCCATTTATGGCGAGTCTCGAGGGTGCGCACTGGAGCTGCTTGCTGGCCCATTTGCTTTAGAGTACCTACGTTGAAGACTGAAAGCTTTAGTGACATACGCGGTCTTAGTTGTTGACTTGCTAGACCACATATATTGAAGGAAAAAACCTCGCTTCTACGGTTATTGTTTCCATCAATGGTAGCCTGAAAAGCCTCATACCTGATCGTTTCACTCAGTTTACTAGGTGCCACTTACTTTGCAAAACAACCGGGAAATGCATGAGTAGACGAACACCAACAGGTGGGAACTGTAAATACGAGAAAAGGTATCAGGTTTATGGGGAAACTGACGGTAGAATTAGCCGCCACATATGATGACCCGGATTTACTTACCCATTCAGCATATAGGTTTCGTGAACCTTGACTAAGAGAACACCAAATAAAGGAATCAGATCATTTTTTGTGTGCACTCTTTTGTTGTCTTCTCATGGGCTAAGTGAAAGGGGTGAACGGGGTAACCATAGACATACCGCACTACTGAAAAGGACGAGCATTCTTGGAT
This sequence comes from Fasciola hepatica, assembly GCA_948099385.1. Taxonomy (NCBI): domain Eukaryota; kingdom Metazoa; phylum Platyhelminthes; class Trematoda; order Plagiorchiida; family Fasciolidae; genus Fasciola; species Fasciola hepatica. The sequence goes on along the minus strand of CANUEZ040000027.1, from coordinate 8,768,427 downwards.
TGATCGAGTGGTACAAAATTGGACGATAACGATGCTGCTGCTATTATCAACGTCACGGACTGGACGGTACAACCAATCCTTCAGCTCGCTTTGGTGAACTAACAACTAAAGACACATTCCAATCAACACAATGTACGTAGGTTGTGTTCAACACAGTAGGCGACTTAGTAAAGGGGCGGGGCAGATGGCAACTATGACAATTAATGGGGAACTCGAGTGAGAAACCCTCATCGGAACGAACTCAGTTTCAGTTGTTCGCGCACGAAAACTGAGAAAAACTGCTTGATTTTCAAAACTAAGCCATTCGCAGACGCTGGATAAGTGTGAGACTTATCCCTGCAAGAAATTTGGATGCGATCCATACAAACCCTAATCCCGCATGGTTTTCACCAAGAGACTTGTCACATTTTTGTAAGCCAGTTCATACCGTGCATCACGGATTTGTTCATCTTCCTTAATTGTTCAACTGGTCCTAATATTTTTCCTTTAAAATAAACGAAAATAAATTATCCGGTGAAAACCATATGCCTCTTAAATAACCTACAGAAATTTAGGAGTCCTTGGCGTCATTTTTTTGTAAGGAGAAAAACTGTTTTAGCTTGACTGCGCTTACCAGCCCTCGATTGATAGAAATGCCTTCTTTGGCTCGGTCTCCAGTGGCACCCGTGCGTTTAAGCCGTTCGCTGCCAGCCAGATCAACAAAATGGAATTTGGCCGTCAATGTTTCAAACTCCGGAACTTGATCGGCACCCGATGCGTCAGAATCCTGGTTTCCTTGAGAGTGTTCTTCGGTTTTTGTTCCATTTGGCTCCTGAAAATCAAATACAAAACATAAATACGTCATTAGCGGGTTATTTATATTTTTATTAACTGACTCACTGATTTCGGTTGCTTTGTCGCCGAGACGTATCACCATTTTATTCTGCCACGGATATGCCAGTTCAACCTATCTTCCAGCCAACCAGGCAACCTTGCAGAACAATCCACACTAAGTGAGCCTACTCGAAGATACGCGCAACCCGTGTAGAATAGGTGTTAGAGATGGAGATTCATCCTCGGTCCTCAAAACAGTTCCTTCCCAGCTTCGTTGGTCCCGTGTTTCCACTGAATTCACGCAATTATGAGCAAACACTGATGCTCAAACACCGACAGTCTATGTGACTCTTCTACCCATAATGAATAGGCTTCAGTGTACCAATCTGCCGCAACGTACGCTTGTCCCTTGACGAAAGGCCAGATGCCACGTCAACACTACGGATAACAAGCACCTGCAAAAGCCAAAACACTCAGTCGGATATCCGACAACGAGGTGAGATGCAAATGCATAGCACTTTTAAGCATGAGTTATTGCATTTCCCACTAGTATGTGTGGCACTGAACTAACCTGGTCCCGAGGCATCAATCTACATTTCAAGAGTGTATGGCGCATTACTATGCCATTCCCAAGATTCTAGTAGACTTCAGTGGAGTCTTTCGCAGATTCTCCCTTGGAACCTAAGTAACAATTATTTCCGGATATCTCTGCAATTCGTTAGGGCATTTCCGTGGAGGACTGTATCCCTTTTCATGCGTCCTGACGTTGGACTACTGAAATAAATAACTTAACATACCATACCACATAAAACGAACTTGCATGAATAACTGCCTGTAAGCATTATATATATATATATATATATATATATATATATATATATATATAACTGACTTAAAATTAAGTAAGAAAAGTACTGTATATAGATCTAACTATTTTAGTTTCAACTGTAATGTATTGGGCTGGGTTCTAAACGGAGGTAGTTTTTGAGCACATTTTTGAGCGTAAACATGTTTTAGACCGTAAAGATGAATATTACTTAGAAAATACCAAAAATTCGCATTTATTCACAATTTCCGAATGTTCTAGGGATGTAGCCACGCGAATAGGGAAATCAACTGTAACTAGAAAAACCAGCCATTTACTTATATCTTTCTTCAAGAGCAAAAAATCGTTCGCGTGGCTTAGATCAGAAAGTTTTCTCATTGGACAGAGATCTATGAACTCATTTTTACAAGAGGACATAGTCGTTCATAGAATCACCCAGATATCAGAATTAGAAAAAAGTGATAAAGCGTGAGTGTATTCCAGAAGTGCGAAGTCAGTTTTGGTTGGTCGATCAAAGATCGAGGACGATATTTTCTCGATACGCCGTTTATTGAAATAGTGTAACGGAACTGTGGTCGAATCGCACGCAGATATTGTAAGATACTGAAAATGGAAAACGATAATAAGTCTACGTATGATGTGTCTGCTTCCTGAGGTTCATCAAAAGGCAAAACTGCGGTGGGCACATCCCAGCTGGAGTCTGGAACCCGTTTTTTCACGCTCATGTCGTTTGCAAGCACTGAACAGTGAAAGAAGAATAAAGCGCATAAGTAGTTTGTTTTTGATTACAATTCTACTGCTTTACAAAAAGCTTTCAACTTTTTTCACAGTGTGCTCTACAGAACGCTTCATCTCTTCTACTAAATATTGGGATTGAATTCATCTTGGAATATGCTGATGACACAAGCTTGTGGAGTGACAATGTACAAGCAATTTTGCAAGCTCAGAACCGCTTGACAACTGAGCTACTCAGACATGACTTGCCCTTTGCGCTGTCCCAGTGATAATTGCAGGGACTTGTGACTGCAACTAACCTATGTGATGATCAGATCGAAGTGGTTGATGACTAAAAGTACTTCGTGGTATATATTTCAAGGTTGTTTGTTCTTATTTTCACTATAAACAACCTAATAATCCTTTCCGTTTCGTTTCAAGCCGTACATGGATGACAAGTTTGATAAAGTCTCCATTTGAAGCCTTTGTCTTCTGATTTTACATTGGTTGATACGCTTGTGATTACAATTCATCAAAACTGTTCTTGACAGTGGACTGTTTTCTGAAACCGGATCGTTTCAAAGCTGAACGTCATGCACCTGGTGTCGCGAGGCAGTGGACATACTAGCACTGAACATTCGCCGGCTTCATGCTTTCCATCGAATCCCATCAAACAGACAAACTCTACACACTGACCAACTAAGTGTCTTCTCTAGTGTAAAAAATTTATGGCTAACTGTGACACGTTGAAACCTGTCATCTGCTTTACGAGGGATTTATGTCCAGCCGAGAAACGAAATATTCACCCGTTATTTAATATATACATGCAAACAAGAGGAGAAAAAACTCTTGCCCAATCTGTTCAGGAACTTCATTTGCTAGATTGAGTGTAACTCTTAAGCCGTTATTGTAGATCAATATCGCAACCAAGCCGCGCAGGGCTCCAACGCTGATATGCGTTCGAGTTGCACACACCTCACGGTTACTTGAGCAGAGAACACTTGGTCCGTGAACAGCTACAAAAGAAGCAAAGTTAATGGTAACAGTCCAAAACGAATTCGAAATACACCAGAATGTTCAAGCTTCTAATGCATCTAGACTAGAAACTGACAAAATCGAATCCACTCCCAACTTTTTTTTATTACATGCTTGCGCATGAGTGCAATGGAAGGAGTACACTCCATAGCCACGAAGGCCCACTGCACAATCAGAGATAACCAGTAACCAGACCCCGAGACTTGGAGTAGAGAACTACATAGGGTCCCCATAGGTAAGGTGTGGTAACGAGCCGGACGACAGCAGATTAGTGTTTATCACCACAACTGAACTGGCCCAAAACTAAAGCCGTACTTCCGTAGTTAACGCATTTGTGTTTTTTCTGCGGCTATGGTCGCTATTTTAGTACCAAATGTCCTACTTGGGAAGCAACATGCAACAGGTGTGAAAAGGCAGCCCATTCCCAGAGAGTGTCTTTTTGGTTAACGATCCGTGAGAGAAGACATGTCTGACACGGATTCACGCTCCCCCGCTTTGAATGGTGCGGCCCCTTGTCGTTTGACACGAGCTACTACTGGCGTCATTGTGAACTGCGCGCTCTAGTCGACATTGGAAGTGCAGAAAACTTTGTATTTTTCGACGCTGCTTGTAAACACACCGGAATGTTCAATCATAGTGCAACATAATCTCTATGGTGTCAACTCAGTTCTCCAGCATCAACCGTGGGTGTCGCTACACAACAGTTTCATACAAACGTGTGTAAAACCGCGCAAAACTCTCCTCCTCCGATAATCTCTGCTGTGATGTTCTCCTTGGTTATGAGTTTTTGAACTCCATGAGTGTAAAATTATCATTCAATGGACTTAACCTGCCTTTAAAGGCATAATTTCGGCGATGCACCTCAGTTCTGCATCGTCTTTTGAACAGACGACCTCGCATCGCGGACCCATTACAACGAAATCAAGTTGGCAATCAAATAAGGGATAAAGAAAAAGAGTACTTCGCTTTTGAAGTGGGAGGCAAACTTTACCAATTCACGCGTATTCCATTTGACGTTGCTAACGGTACTAATTGTTTTCAACGCATCATAGATAACCTCATTGCGAACACCCAAAAATACCTTTGCTGATGTTGACGTCATCGTATGCGGTAACAGTGCTGCCGAAAACCACGTCAATCTGATGAAATTCCTAAAAACCGCTGAATTGTTCTAAACCCGTATAAGACCGTCATCGCAACACGTATGGTCTGCCTGCTCGATTGCGAGGTTTTCAACGGTACTATCAGACCCGACCCACATCGTTTTTGGTGCTTGTATGAAATGAAATCATTTAGTGACGTCAAGTCTCAGCAACGTGTCCTTGGTTTGTTTGCATACTTTTCAAGCTGGGTCCCTCGGTCCTCCGATAAGATTTATCCTCTCGCATGTAACAATGTCCTTCCCAGACTTACGGCGCTGCAGAAACGTTAAGTGCACTCAAAGGCAAACTCGAAAACGCGGTCGTCACCGCCGTTTTCCGTGAGCTACCACTCCAAGTTTCAGGGTCTGGTTGCCGGTTATTTCTGATAGTGCAGTGGACTTTTGTGGTTTTGTGGTATATCCCTTCCATTACACCCATGCGCAAGCACGTAATAATAAAAAATATGCCCCAGTACGTTTCCCTAGCGGTCAATCATACAGCTAGCTTCTGTGGGGATAGAACAAACACAACTATCAGACGTATCCCCAAGGCGTACAAGAGAATATTTCTTGCTAAATGAAATGCACCTTGAACCACGACTTGTCAACCGATATACCGCAGTCTACCAATCCGCATATCACTCAACAAAACAGACCAGACACAGCTGAAAATGCCACACAACTCATCACTAAAGAACAACGAATCGGAGCATAATTTCGCGAAGCCAAGGAGCCTGAATCCCCGATTCAGACTGCGTTTTCATAATTGTAAAAAATGCTTAAAGCGTTCCAGAGCATTTACAGCTTTCCCGGATAGAGAGAATGCCCTATTTGTCCTCATTTTCACTGTAAGCACCCTAATAATCCTTTTCTTCCGTTTCAGGCTGTACTTCAACAACAAATCTGATAAAATTACCACCTAAGGCTTTTGTCTTCTGATTTTACGGTGACTGACAGGCTTGTGATTTTCACTATGAAAGCTTGGTTACAGCTGCAAGTGGTGTTGGAAAGATCACAACGAACAGCGAGAGCCACAGCAGCTTTCGTCAACCTACGACACTTGTGGCGCCGTTATGACACCCGACTCGCCCCTAAGGAACGGATGCAGCGCTTTACTTCACGTTTGCCACACCTAGCCACTCGGTGCTGAGAATGCTCTTCACCCTTCCGTGCTCCATTACATGTCTCCAAAACACTGCTAGCATCTGTTGGTAAAACCGTGATGACGAGGTTGTTGCTTGGTATGTGCAGATAGTCGTTCTCTGGCCGAGGTAATCACTCTACACCTCCGACGGCTCGGCTACTTGGTCGTGCTCTACACGCGCGCTGGGCAAGGCTGGAAAGGCGACGCGATGGTCAGACCATGACTTCTAGCGGGGGTATGAAGTTAGCATTAGCACTACCCTAGGTTGATGTTTTCCGCCTTCCTTGAGTGAGGCCCAAGGGATGAGGACTGTCGTTCGTTCGAGGCGTTGAGGGGTATAGCCCAGAATAGAATTCAGTGGCGGGAATGCTGTACGTTCTGTCTGTTGAACTCTCGTCCCCTGTTGATACACAAAATCATTGGTCAGGCAAGCAAAAACGACTAAGAGCACATTAAAAGTCAACGGGGAAATATCATGTATTTTCTTAATACTAACTGCTTACTTTAATTTGTTATACCCCAGATTACAATATCTTCTCTGCAAGAAACACCTTTGCTGTGCAGGAAAATCCTCTCTCCCCTCTAATGCAATACCTCTAAGCAAGAAACAATTCAAGTGATTCTGACTGGTGTTTTTTACGATTTTGTTTCCAAGCTTTACAGATCAAGCATTCTAACTAAGTGCTTTAGCAAAGTTAAAGGCATCAGAATCAATAGTTTTACCGCCATCCATTCAATTTAATGGAGTTATAGTTATGAAAGGGGTATTCATGTGAATAAAATGATTGTAGCAACCATTAGCATTCCCGCACCTGACACAACATGAGCAGAATAGTGAAAGCCACTCACTTCGTCATATTTTACGAGGCGTTGTTGACGAATATGAAGCGTGAATATGGCGTGCGAACGGGATGACTGCGCATTCATATTCGTGCTGGCCGTACTGCGAACAAGGGATCCATCGCGAAGACATTTCAATGTCTAACAAGGAGAAGAAACAATGTACTCACTCCAGTGCATTTTAAGACTCGGTAATTGTAACAGGTGCATTTAAATGAAAAACGCCGTTAACGTTAGCACAGTGTACGCTTGAATGAAAACCGTCAAAAGTAGACAAGAAAACGAAAACGCATTGGCAGGCCGCCGGTTTGGCGGCAAAAAGCTTGACTATCTTTTACCTTACTAACAAAGTTGACCACTGAAGACACTTCGCAGCCCAGCGCTCATTCGCAATATCGAATATGCCAGTCACTTTAACAAAATAATCGACTATGTGTATCCTTTCAATTGCGGTCGAATTCAAACAGGCGACAAAGGTGGACGTAATCAATCGGCTGGGAAGTTCATCAACCAAAACGGTTATTGCCACTCTGTGAGAATTAGCAGGCGGATTTTGGATCATGAGAAAAGCGGCAACTGACTATCAGCTAAAAATCCCACCGTTCAGTAATTACTTATAAAAAAACTAGATGGAAATAGGACGTGCATATGCATATGCATCGCTTCCATTGTCCTGGATATCTAAACCTCTTCCAATGCACTGAAACAGAAGTTTTGTGAGCAGTGTGCAAAATTCTAAGTATCAAACTGTATTTAGCGGGTTTTTGTAAATGGTGCACTTTTAATCTACGCGTGCACATGATTGTGGTAAAAGAGGGTGAAGTCCGTCGCTCAAAAAGCCCCCTGAATCAGTAGGTATAACCTGGTCCTGAGACTTGGAGTGGCAGAGAACACAGCATAGCAATGAGTCGGGCGACAGTGGACCCTTGTCTACTACCAAAGTGAGGCGATGGTGAGGTTCGAACCTTTGACCATTGATGTGGTGACCAAACGCTCTAAACCACGCGGCTTCCGAGATGCTAAACACTAAGTACTCGACCATCAGTAAGCACAAAGAAAAGAACGTAACACCGTGTTCCCAACAGGTCATTCATATGAGTACCAACCGGGACTGGCGTTGCCTAACTTTTGTGATCGAACGAGAACTAGTTTTCAAAGTAGTACGGTAGTGGTCAGTTCGCTGTGTTGATCAGTATGAAGAGTATAGCTGCTGCGATCACAGCACTGAAAGCATCAGCCATTTACGGCTTATCAAATAACGATTTGGCATTCCTAAAAGTGACGATGGATTGCCACCTAGTGAGAATTTTGACGAAACTATAGTTATGATCACTGAATTTTAAGATGAAGGCAGAAACAAGAGAGAGTGAACACAGAAACTTCCAACGATTTACTGGTATGGAGCTCAGAACTCACATCGTCTAAACTTGACACCAGGCGCGTCGACACGCCAGTCAAATATATGTCACCTTGTGCGTTTTCGTGAAGTCGCAGATGGGGTTTCCGTGCCTGATAGCAAACGAATCAAGTGAACAAATCATCAGAAGCAACAAAACTTTAACACAAATTGTAGGGTCAGCAGCTGTATAGTAAGCACAGACCTTGAAGAGGAATGACAAAACACGGTGGCTTACCCGATCCCCATCGAGAAGATCAACCAATTCCTCGTTGTACAGCTGAAAAAGAAAGACCTCAATTTAACAGAATCTTAAGACAAATACTGACTGTTACGAACGACGCGAATAAAACCGTCAGTGTCGAGTCACGTACGACTGTACCAACGTTTAACTCCCGCCCAACCATACAAGCGTAATACGAAAATAAATCCTCGGAAGATCGGACCATGTAAATGTCACCAATGAAACACTTCCAAAATGAACCATTTCATTGATAAACTGGCTGACAAAACTCCGGGGAATAGCTTTTCAACATTTCATAAACATACCTCCAGGAACTGCGCAACCACCTTGAACTCCGGAACCGGCTCGTGCCTTGCCGCTGCCTGAGCACGATGATTAGCAACACTAGCAAAAAGATATTGCACGGCGCGAGGAATAATGCCGGCATCCGTATGGCCGATACCAAGCTCAAAACCAGTGCCCATGGTGTAGGTTTTACCCGACCCGGTCTGTCCATAGGCGAGTATGGTGGCGTTGTAACCATTCATACAACTGCATGAAAATAATTAATAATGGTTCAGGTCACCTACCCGTCGATCAGCGGTTTTGCTAAAGCTTGAAAAATCTGATCTTGTGTTGAATTCGTGTTAAAAACATAATCAAACATGAAGCTCGAATCCTTTCCTAGAATAATTTGCGGCGCACTCTGTGCTACTGACGTGCAGATCTGATTCATTGACAACTTTTCCTTTGAGCTTTGTGGTCTAATTCTAGAAAAGACAAGCAATAATCTTCATTAATATCCTACCTGACGGCTACATTCACACAAGTTGCGTCATTTTCTTGAGAGGAACCGTCAACTGCCATTTTATTGACTTCTTGCGATCCAAAATATTACTCCAAAAGTCATATAATCAGGAAGAAAATACCACACATAGAATGACCGTCAGGTGCTTATAGCGCGCGCGAAAAGCCTCGATACAAATTCCGACCTTGATGAGTGGCGCAGAAACAGGTCTTTAGTTCAGTTCAGTTCAGTTCAGTTCTGTTTGCACAGGACAGGTTATGGCCACAGCTAATCGAGCCTCCAGAACTCTTCCGATGGTATGCACACCAGTTACGCACCCACCACTGCACAGTGCATTTCGTCGATTCCCGCTAAAAATTCGGGAAATGGAGAACCTCACTGCACATCAACAGCGACAGACATTACGCATCGTGAGCTTTCACTGAGACAATATGTAATGAGCGAAAATTCTATTAAAACAAATTCCAGAAGTACCACAGTGCTACCAGTCATCCATCTAGTTGACTTACTCAAGGCTCACTACGAGGAAATATCTCGTTCCACTTGCGATCTAGGGCACCTTCGAAGGATTGGACGGTCTGCAGATCTATCATTCCACCGGGCAGACCGTTTCAACTGTTCACCACTCTCTTGCTGAAGAAGTGCGATCTAGCCTTCAACCTATCTCGGGCTTTTGTCAGCTTCTTTTCATGTCCCCCTGTTCTGGAGTCTAAAGCCACTTGGAACAGTGGAGGTTAAAGCACCAGGAAATATATCTGGTGCGGTCACGAAAAACAAGATCGCCAACAAGAAGACTCAGAACAGGGCACCACACAGTGCGCAGAAAGGCAAACCACAAAAAGCAGCCCACCCTTTTCGGAGACTGAAGGATGTAGACCGTCCACCTGGTATGATGCCCCCCAGGTTACTAGACGTCCAAAACTTACCGGTCCCCCCAACAGTCTGCTTACACGCTAGCCCCCCAACATCTTCAGCCCCCCACTCCCTCAGGACCTCCTTTCCACCCCCAAATCCCCCTCTTCCCTATTTCTCAAACCCAAAATCAGTTGTCTCTGGCGATTCTGTAACAACTCCTGAACATGTGCTCAAGTGTTTTTACAGCAATTACCTGAGTGTGTTGAATAAGATCCCGGAGCTTCGGCAGCTTGCAGTGGATAAAGAGCCTCAGATCATAGCCCTCACAGAAACCTGGCCCACCCCTGACATAACTGATGCCGAAATATCCAGTCCCGGATACTGCACAGTAAGGCAGGACTCCAGTAGAGGTCATGCTGGCGGGGTCATCATATACTACGATAATTTGATCCCCCTCCCACTAAACTGACAACCCCTACCTTTTCATGCATTGATTGTTTGTAGGCTGTTTCTAACCTCTCTAGGACAGACACCCTACTGTTTGGTGTTGTCTATCGTCCTCCCGCATGCAATCCAACTGATAGTCTAGGTCTCATGGACTTATTAGGCTCCCTGAAAGGCTACACGGACTTCACCTATCTGTTGGTCACTGGTGGCCTCAACTCACCCAGTACCGACTGACAAAGAGCTGATGCCTCTAATATCACCTTTGGTAAATCCCTCCTAGATCTCGCACTGAAGAACTCATGGGTGCAGAAAGTAAGTGATCCTACCGGATATCGCACAGGGCACGCCAGGTCCCTACTAGACCTGGTCATCACCAATAATTGGTTCCAAATAGATGTGGTACACTACTTGCTGCCCATCGGCAAAAGTGACCACACTCTCATTGGATTCGATTATATCGTGAAATAACCTCCTTTTCCCTCGGAGGCCGAGATTTTGAGATCCTTCAAAAGGACCAATTTTGACCAAGTCTGTGCATTTATTCGCTCCCAGCTAAATTCAGCTAACCCAGGTAACTCTGCTGATGAAATGGCGGAGAATCCTAGAGAGTTAATCTCCTTAGCTGATAGACTATTTGTCCACAGACTTCGTCGTCCACAGACCGCTAAGCAAACCCGCCCTAGCCCCATTAGGCGCACTTTAGACGAACGCGCACACCTCTTTGCTAGATATAAAGCCACGGGCCTTGCCCGTGATGCAGATCTCAGGATCATGCGGAACATATGCAAAGACAAGAGTGGGTCCCATCAGAATGCAGTCGAGCGATCTGTACTTGATCGAGCACGGACCAATAAGGCATTTTTCTTTCAGTACATGCGCCGTCCAAGGGGCACAGCTCCAACGCCACTAGCTCTCAAAGATAGTGTCGGATCTCCAATCACCTCCCCTAGCCAAGTAGCCGAGGCCTTTCGCTCCTACTTCCGTACCATTTTTAGCTCCCTACCTATGTCATCCCACCGTACCATGCACCCGAGATCTCTGGCCACCACCCTTAACAGCGTCACCATTCCCATTGTTGCAGTTGCACAAGGTTTCCGACGGCTCATCCAATATTGCTCCGTGGTTCCTGACCTAATCCACCCCCGTATTCTCAAGGAAGCCGCGGACACATCAGGTGCTTCTTGTGCCTCGCTTTTTCAGCGATGTATTGACGATGGAGTTTCCCCCAGTAACTAGAAAAATGCAGTTATACCACCCATCTATAAGAAGGGTAGTGGACATCTTGCTTCTGGTTACAGACCCATAAGTCTCACTAGCATCCCCAGCAAACTTTTCGATGGAATTCTTAAGATCGAGGTTCTTTCCCATCAGAGTAGAAATATGATCCTCTCCCCGTCCCAACATGGGTTTCTTCCTGGCAGATCATGCATCACCAGTGTGATTACTGTCATGGATAGCCTATTGAAAGCCTATGATGATGGCCAGCTCTCACACGCTGTATTCATCGATTTTGCTAAAGCCTTCGATAAGGTCTCCCATGCCCCTCTTCTTTATAAGCTGCAAACATACGGGATTACAGGCTCCATGTTGGCCACCTAACGCAGCTTCCTTACCGACCGCACCTTTGTGGTTAAGGTGGGGAATGTTTTGTCTCAACCCTCCCTAGTAACAACTGGGGTCCCCCAAGGGTCTGTCTTATGTCCTCTTCTTTTCTTGATCTAAATAAACGATCTACCGACAGCCCTTCCTGCGAACATTGCCATGTAAGCAGACGATGTAACCCCATGAAGTTCAAGCTTTGAAGACCTGCAAATTGCAGTTGAGGAAACAAAACGCTGGTCCGAGGATTGTAACCCCCCAGTTAATGATGACAAGTGCGTGAGCATGCCTTTTGGCAGAGAGACTGGTCACACGTTTTCCATTAACGGAGCAACCAAGCTGCCTAGGGTTGGCCGACACAAGGTGCTCGGTTTCTGGTTGGATTGTAACTTGTCCCTCTCTGATCATCACCAACTTGCTAGCAAGTCAGCCTATCGAGTCCTAAATATGATTCGAAGGTCCTTCCTGTGCATATCTAGGGCTGGTTTCTCCCTAATTTTCGGCACATATATCCGACCTCTGCTGAAGTACTGTAGTCAGATACTGCACTCTGGTCTTGTCCGAGACCGTGAGATCCTAAAAGGCGTTCCGCTGGCCTCCACCAAAGCAGTAAGACGTCTATCCCACCTACCTTATCCCGTCCGCCTCTCACTCCTCAATTTCTTTCCCTTAGACTTAATACGCGTAAGAAGTGATCTGTTTTTGATGTTCCACCTTTTTGAATCAGGTAAAAGCGATTGCGGTCACAACAGAAAATTTTCAAACCGAGGCCACGCACTTCACAAAGGTTTAACTTTTTAGCCATAGGGTTACTACTCTGTGGAACGCACTTCTGAAAGATATTGTTCTGTGGCAGAACAAAACTATCTTCGAGAAAAAGCTAGACCCCTACCCGGGTCTCTCCTAATAATTCCCTGTCAAAAAACCGAATGGATGTCTTTTATTGCATATATGTTCATGAATGCCGCACTCCCACTCCGCTTAAGGCACTGTCCACAATGTGACACTGAATGATGTTAAGTGTATTTCGTTTTTGATGCCACCCCCGCCCCCTCCCCCTCGCGCTTCTTTTTACTCGTTTCAGCTCGGTGAATCATACAGAAGACCAAAGATTTCCTGGAGAACTGGGACGATTGGGCTCAAATCTTCGAACCCGTGTAGTACTTCAAGGCTTCAAGACAACAGACTGTCTGGTCTAATACCAGAAAAGCCCTTCATTACCTTGAACGTTTCTATGAGATCCCCTCGACTTCTCCTCCTTTCCAACGAGAAAGGGGATTTGCTCCGCTCTGACCATTAGAAATCACTGTTCATGATGGCCTCAAGGTCGTTAACCTTATTGACTGCTTCTATGGGGAACAGCCCTTGATCATGAGCGACAGTTAGGCTTTCCTTTGGCCTTGACAACAAATGGCTTTTTTCAGCGTTCAGAGGTAAGTCCCATTTGGATGCCCAGTCCAGGACTGTACCTATTTTCCTGCTCAAGTCCGCCCTACCCTCAGATACAACAATCTTCACATCATCCACAAAAATAAAGCTGGGCGATTGAAGAGTGGACTCCAGGTCATTAATAAATAACAAGAATAGGACCGGGTCCAGGACGGATCCCTGAGGTACACCACTGGTGATGTTCACCAAACTGGAGCACCTGTCCCCAACTTTGACGTTAAACGTCCTGTGGGAGAGGAAGTCCGCCAGCAACCTATATACTGACCCATCTGTTACGAACGTTTGAGCAATGCGTAGCCAAATTCGCAACGGATCCCGAAATCAGAAGGCGATTATCCGTGATAATTCTACGATACTAGATTATTAAAATAAACAATGACATAAACAATATACAAACCTCAATAATACGATCACAAAGACTCAACAACGAGAAACCGAATGGCAGCGTGTGAGCAGACAGCACGTGCGTCACGCAGGTCCTGAGCAAGGATGTGCCAAAATAGCGCTCTGGGCGCGAACAAACAACAATTGGTCCAGAAAAACAACCAGTTCGTAGAGACAAGTCAATAGTGTATGGAAATGAGTGATGTTGGGAAAAAACACTGAATCACGAGGGAAAAAGGGGGATTTTCCACGACCGGCTGTTACACCGCCCACCAAAATCCTCCTGGATCCTTAGCAAAGTCAAAGGTTCGGTATAAAGGTACTGATTCTTCCTACCTGCGTAGGCCCTGCTGTCAGTGCGCGCGTCTAATGCTCGTCGTCAACGTTCCACTACTGGTCGCACCTAACCCATTGGCTACATAGACGTGGGGCTGGTCTACATCTTCCACAAGACCAAATGACCGATGGCGGGCGTGAATGGTCACATAGACGTTGTCCTCGTAAGGGGCCGTCCGGTCCTGGATGTACGTGCTCGAGTGTGCGTGTGTGTGTGTGCCGGGGTTACAATGAAATCACAGGTATGACTACACATCAAAGGAGGACTTTCTGCAATGTCAACAAAAGACCGCGTGGCAAGAAAACGAGTAAATGTAGCATGTATGTGTGACCTGAGCTCCGCTACTTCCACATATGCAAGGGGCATTCGGTAGCGTCAACAAAGGGCAAACAAAGAACACTGTCACATGTATGATGGGTTTACGGGATGTAGAGTGCGTCGTGCATGCGTGTATATATCGGGATGTATAATGGAATCGCACTCATCACCACATATCGGAAAGAACCTTCTGTAATGTCAACGAAAGGACCGCGAGCACCTTAACGTGTTTGACGGAGATTGTGTGGTATATATGATGTTTCTGTATCCAACTCGATTACTGGCGTGAAAAAGGTTTACTAGGCCTCAGGGTTATCAGCTCCTCCGTCTTCGCTCTCGAGTAGGTTAATACTGCGTATGTCACGAATGAGCACTCCGTTAGCTGTCTTCAACTTCACCGTTCTTATCATTTCGTCAGTGCTTTTGATGGTTTCCGTAACTACTCCCAACGACCAAGCGCTGAAATGTGCGCGTTCGTCGGCGATCATAACCACGTCCCCAACTTTGAATGGTCTTGTTTTGGCCAGCCACTTCTGTCGAGTCTGCAAAGCCGGTAGGTACTCCCGTAGCCATCGCCTCCAGAAGACCTTGGCCAGATAGTTCGCTTGCTTCCACCCGTGGAGGTAGCTCCCACGAAGGTTTACCGGCCCTTGGAAACCCTCGTTCGACCTTAACGTCAATAAGCCGTTCGGGGTGAGCGCCAGGTGGGTGGGGTCGCCGTTCAATACTGGAACCAGGGGGCGGTTGTTCAGGATTCGCTCCACCTCAGTCATGACGGTTTTCAGCGTCTCGTCGTCGGGCGGCTGCTGCTCCATGATTGACAGCAATATCCGTCTGGCGGACCGGATCATGCGTTCCCATATGCCGCCGCGGTGACTGGCCTGTGGGGGGTTGAAATGCCATCGTATGCCATAGGCCACGGTTCGATTCTGCAGTTCGTCCCTGTTTATGTTCTTGTGCCAACGCTGCAATTCCCGTTGAGCGCCCACAAAGTTCGATCCATTATCTGAGTATATATCGGCCGGTACGCCTCTTCGGTTGATAAATCTTTGCAAGGCCCGTAGAAACGAATCGGTCGTCATCGAATGTGCGACTTCTAGGTGTACCGCACGTGATTTCATGCACGTCATGATACATCCGTATCGCTTTTCTAATCCTTTCCCGCACTTGATCCACAAGGGCCCGAAATAATCCAACCCGGTGTCACTGAACGGCCACCAGCCCGTAGTCACCCTGCATTCTGGTAGTGGGGCCATGTGTTGTTTGCCTGCTGTGGCATTGCGTCTCCTGCATTGCACACACCGTCGGATTACGCGTTTTACAGTCTCTCGTCCTCTCAACAACCAAAGACGCTTTCGGATGACGCTCGTCACGTGACTTTCTCCGGCATGTCCCTCCACGGCGTGGACGTGTTGAATCATTAGCTCTACTACAGGTTGTCTCGCAGGCAGCAGTATAGGATACTTTGTGTCGAAGTTCAGGTGGGCGTTGGTCAGCCTACCATCCACCCGCAGCAGTCCGTTGATGAGTTTGGGGTTTAAACGCTTCAGCTCGCCTTTTGGAGATGGCATGTCTTCATTGGTCGGCCCCACTTCTTCCGCCCTCTTGAGTTCTTGGGCGAAAGCCTCGTGTTGTATCATTCTGAAAATATCATACTCTGCCGCTTGTAGCTCATCGGGACCTATCGGGCCGACCGGTATACGACCTGAGGGCCGTAGCCCTTTCATGACTAGTAAATTTCTCTTGAAACTGGTTAACCAAACTAGCGAACGAAGCGTCTTCATCCAGGAAGAAAACCTGACCAGTCGCGATAGAATGGACGACGCTTCGACGACGTTGGTTGCTATCACTACGCCTTTGATCTCCAGTTCCAATTCCGTAGGGGGTTTTAATTCGAACACGGGCCAGTCCTGTTTGGGCAATTGCAGGAAGTTTGGCCCTCTCGTCCACGTGTCTAGTTGCCTGAAGTTGTTCGCACCTCGGGAGCACAGGTCGGCCGGATTATCGCCAGACCTGACATGACTCCACTGGTGCGTGGCTGATTCATCGTGGATAATCGTGAGCCGGTTAGCAACGAAAGTACTAAACCGGCTCCGGACGTTGTTAATGTAGTGAAGTACTATCGTTGAATCCGTCCAGAAGCTCACCGACCAAATGTAGAGATCGAAACATCTCTTCACAGCTTGCACCACCCTGACTGCCAACACGGCTGCGCTGAGTTCAAGGCGTGGGATTGAGACCGACTTCAGTGGGGCGACGCGGGCTTTGGCGAACAGGATCCTCGTGGTATATTGTCCATCTCCTGCGCACCATCGTCCGTACACCACAGCTCCATAACCGACTTCGGATGCATCGGAAAAGGCATGTAGTTCTCCAGTCCGTGTCGTATGGCCAGGGGTCAAACATCGTGGGATTCTTATGTCCCCTAATTTCTTCAAGGTGTTCAGAAATTCTTCCCAGTCCAGCCGGCCCCCTTGGTCCAGTGACTGGTCCCAATCAACTTTCTTACGGCACAGCCGCTGCAGCAAGATCTTTCCGGGTAGCAGCCACGGTGAGACGAAACCGAGCGGGTCGAACAAACTTGAGACGGCAGATAGTATGCCACGACGGGTTATTGGCAGCTCGGGAACGTTCAGTTCGAAAACAAAATCGTCCGTTTCCGCGTCCCATTGTATCCCTAAAGTGCGCTCGATAGGAAGTGGAGAGCCGTCCAAATCTCTTACCCTTTCGGCCTTTTCGTGATACGGGATGACCTTCAGCACTTCTGAAGCGTTCGACATCCATTTAGTTAGATGGAAGCCGCCCTCTTCCAGCAATCTCGTCAGACCCCTGACCTGCTCTAGAGCTGATTCCACATCATCGAATGACCCAAGGTAGTCGTCGACGTAGAAGTTCCTGCTGACGCTTTCTACCACCGTCCGATGTACTAGATCGCCATGTTTGTTCGCTGATTCTCGGAGGACTTAGTTTGCACAAAATGGTGACGATATGGCTCCGAAGGGGTGGACGGTCATCCTATAATTCACCACTGCGTTGTCCCGGTCGCTCCCTTCCCACCACAGGAAACGCAAAGCATCTCGTTCTCCTACCGGAATCTTCACCTGATGGAACATTTCCCTAATGTCAGCAGACAAAGCCACTTTACCCACTCTGAAACGGCACAGAACATCGATCAGTGGTGTGGTCCAGTCAGGCCCCTGTAGTAGGCGATCGTTTAACGACTTGCCCTGGAACTTGGCCGCACAGTCGAAAACCACCCGCAGTTTATTGGGTTTTTTGGGGTTGATAACCGGATGGTGAGGCAGATACCAGATACCCCTTTTGCTGTCGGTGTTAACAGGCACCCTTTCAACGTAACCGAGGGCCTCGTTTCGCTTCATCAAATCCGCGTATCGTTCCCACAGATTCTGGTCTCGAATGAAGCGTTCTTTTAGTCGTAGTAATCGTTGGAGAACATAATTTCTGTTGTCAGTCCACGGGTCGACCGGTGTGCGCCATGGGAGGGAAACCTCGAACTGTTTTTTGAGGCCTCTAGAGCCTTGCCGCACCGTTTGTAGAGCGAAGTGATCCTCTTGAGACAACGTCGGTCTTTCGTCTCCAATGTCATGAAACTCCTTTTCATACAGCCGTTGCAGATGATACTCTATGCGGTCCGTTTCGGCGGATAAGTAATTCACGGAACCGCGTACCCCTACTGGACCGTATAACATCCATCCCAGAGCCGTGCGTACGGCATAAGGTGCCTGGCGGTCGCCCACTCTTTGGTCAAGCACCCAATGCGCCTCTGGCACGTCGCATCCGATGAGGAGATCCACCTCATCATCTTCCCAGTCTACGACGGTTACATCCTGCAGGTGGGGCCACCGAGTCAAGATTGCGTCCACCGACCTCGGTGCTCGCATGGGGAGATCCGCTAACGTGAATGCCTCCGTTGGTTCAATTTCCTCGTTAGTGTCTAGAGAGATGAGTTGCAGCCTTAATCTACCGGCAGTCATTACCTGTGTTCCGCCCGCCGTGCTCACTGCTAACGACGTCGCACCTTTAGCCAGTTGGTGTTTGTCGGCAAACCGCTCTTTCACTAAAGTGGTGTCGGATCCACTATCAACGAAAGCCAACGCCTTGACTATCCCAGTCGGGGTCACTACTCCCACGGACACTACGCCTAAACGTACCGGTTTACTGGCAGATTGTGAAGTTGAACAAATCACGCTGGGCTTGGCAATCGCCTCGGATATGGTTATTCTCGCCTGATGCAGCAGCCGATGGTGTCTGCCCGTGCAGCCCTCGTAACCACATCGATTCCTTGTTCTACAGGCTGCTGCCCGGTGCGTGGTGTTGAGACAGATGAAACATGCTCCTGCCATCCTCGCCATTCCCCACCGTTCGTCTATTGTGGCATTGCCGAACTTGGGGCATTCTGGTAGGCCATGGCTAGTACCACAGGATCTGCAATTTGGTTTCGCCGTAGCATCTCGTGAAATGACGTGTGTGTTGGTCCAAGGCTGGTACTTTGGATATTCCCGTACAGGGGTTTGGGCTTGGCTTGTACCGGGCTTGTTTGCTCGGTTGCTGTCCCGGATGAGTCGGCCAAATCTGCTCTCAGCTATCTTCGTTTGCCTGTCTAAGTATTCAGTCAGGTCTTCGAAGTTGGCTTCTCTGTCGCCTCGGCTTATCCGTTCAGCTTCTTCCGCCCACCGACCCTGTAGTTCGGGAGAGAGGTGACGGACTATGCTTTCCAAAGTGTGCATGGCGTCTAGGTCAGCCCTGTAACCTAAATGGTCGAGGGCTATTGAGCAGTTCTGCATCTTGATCACCAGGTCGGCCATGGTGTAGACGTCGCCCTTGGTTCTCTTTGCCTCTGCCATCACGCCCTCTATTAGGTTACGGGCTACTTTGAAAGGTTGGCCAAACAAGTCCCTCAGAATCTTTCTTGCCCTTGTGTAGCCTTGTTCTGGATCGAGCATGGTGCACCCGTCGATAGCTTCTCGCGCTCGGCCTCGGCAGTAGTGAGTAAGGTAAAGAAGCCTTTGCCCAGGGTCGTTTACCTTGTTTTCAACGAACGTCTCGAACTGTTTGACAGACTTGCAGTATTGCTCAGCTCGCCCGTCGAAAACCGTTAACTCCACTCTAGGCAGATCGATCGATGGTGGTTTGTATTCGGCGACCGGCGTGGGGTTCCCTACCTTATTGCACTCTAACCTATCGGAAGTGTCGAAGTCATTGGTCTCATGCTCTCGCTGTTTCTGTGTACACTTCTCTGCTTCATGCGCCTGTAGTCTAGCCGAAAGTAACTGTTGCTCTAGTTCTAGTATTCTCAGCCTATATAAATCGACATCCTTACGATCAATATTGTTTTCAATAACACATGAGCTAGCACTGACAGGACTAGGCGATCTAGCATTAACTAAAGAATCATATGTACCCAAAACCTCCCCAGAGACTTGCCGTATTACTTCCTGTCCGGATTCGACTGCTTTTGATCCTTTTCTTGGCATTTTGCGTGATTTGTCCTCGTTCCAAATAGATCTATTGAGTATTGTTACGAACGTTTGAGCAATGCGTAGCCAAATTCGCAACGGATCCCGAAATCAGAAGACGATTATCCGTGATAATTCTACGATACTAGATTATTAAAATAAACAATGACATAAACAATATACAAACCTCAATAATACGATCACAAAGACTCAACAACGAGAAACCGAATGGCAGCGTGTGAGCAGACAGCACGTGCGTCACGCAGGTCCTGAGCAAGGATGTGCCAAAATAGCGCTCTGGGCGCGAACAAACAACAATTGGTCCAGAAAAACAACCAGTTCGTAGAGACAAGTCAATAGTGTATGGAAATGAGTGATGTTGGGAAAAAACACTGAATCGCGAGGGAAAAAGGGGGATTTTCCACGACCGGCTGTTACACCACCTATGCCGAAAGTCTCCATCTTGCATAGCAAAGACGATGATTAACGGAGTCGAAAGCCTTGCTAAAGCCGGGGTGGCATACCTCAACTTGCTTACCTTCGTCCAGTCCACGAGTTGCCTCATCTAAGAAGCACAAGAGATTGGTCAGGCAAGATCTATTTTTCAGGAATCCATGCTGCGCCGGACTTATCATGGAGTGCTGCAGTAAGTGCTGGCAGATATGGACGCGGATGATCTTCTCCAAGACTTCACATATGATGCTAGTTAGGCTTACCGGCCTGTAGTTCTGCACATCCGACTTAGGCCCACTCTTATGTATTGCCACGACTGCCGCGACTTTTCAGTCCTGAGGCAGCTTACCCTGGTCTAACGTGGATCTGTACAGCCTGCATACCGATGGAGCTACGATATCCGCCAATGGCTTGATGATAGCTGGATGAGTGCCATCTGGGCCCGCTGACTTGTGGCTGTTTAATTCCTGCAGGTACTTATGCAGGCTTTCCTCTGAGAGGTTTAGCTCGTTTAACTGGGGAGCAGGATGCACCAGAGCCAGATCTACTCGTACCCCCTATCTATCCTATGTACACTACTAACGTATTCCCCCAGGGCGTCTGCTTTGCCCCGGTCATCAGCGACAATACCGTGGTCTCGAGTGAATAGTGGACCTACGGCATTCTTGTTGAGTCTTTCGACGGCACATAGCTGTATAATTTTTTTGGACGTTGTCTTACAGACTGGGCCAATTTGAGCTCAGATTCCCGCTTGGAAGTCCTCAGAAGGCTCACAGTCTCGTTTTTCAGCTCCGTGTAGCTGTTCCAGGCTAACTGACTGCCGGAGGCTTTGTACTGGTTCAAGGAGCGGTTTCTACGCCAGATGTCCTTGGTCATTGCAGCCTTCCGGCCTTCAGTTCAGTTCCGTAGGCGGGACCTCCAGATGACAAGCCCGCTTTTTCCTTTTCTAGCACCAGTGTGCTCCTTGGGTCTAGTGGCTCTTCAACGATTTAAGTACCAAAGCCATGTTCAGTTCAAAATAGAAGGGTGCACACGACGTGTTCGGCAGTGCGCGAAAGTTGTCCAGTGGTCAATTTAATTCAGTCCAGCTTGCACTGGACTTCGTGCTGCTAAAGCCAATGGCATGTCCAGATGGTTTTGTTGTCGGCGCGTTTCCGTGGCTCTCAGCACTACTTTTTTAAGACGGGAGCAGATGCCTGCTTTTCCAGATATAGAAGCCGACAGGGTCTTTGGGCGCCTATTACTCCGAGTTCGTTTGTATTCTCTAGCCGGAATAATTTTGTACTTGAAATCCCGAAGATTTCGAGCCGTACGCACGTAAACTTTGGGCCGTAGGCGGCCGCAGAGAGAGACAGTTATTGCAATGTAGTCCGCTTGAGTCTCTCGGTGTTGCAAAAAACGGAAGGGTCAAGCCTTCTCCAGTATTATGGTAAGGAAAACGGAAGGGAAAAGACCTCCGTCCCCTATGCGTCAATCCATTTTGAGTTGGTTCTTGTTGCTGGCTACTGGCCGCTGGTTACCGGTCATCCCCAGGGCTACTGGTTACAGGAAGTTGCTCCAAAAGGTAGATGAACAATAGAATGGGTACCTACAGGGGAGCGCAGTGGAAGAGGGAGAGGATTGTAAAAGGAGGCCACAAGAGAGATTTATTGCCATTCACCACCTCCCTTTGGTAGGCACGAAGTTCCGTTCACCCTCAAGCCGTCTCTTAAAGTCCCTCGATGTCTTTGCTACAAATACGTCGCCCGGTAGTCCATGCCAATCAATGGCCACCATAATGGAGAAAACGTTTGCTGTCAGTAGGTTTCCCACTCTCTGTCGTTCCATGGGTCAAGGACGTGTCCCCGGACCGCATTGCTGATGTTGGGTATCAATGACGGTCTAGCTCCTCTGCGTCTGGTTATGGTCTCGCATACTACGCGGACAACCGATCAATATTCCTCTCATGAATGGACATACTCCCAATTTGCCTTGATCTTTAACCATGCTTTAGCGCCAGCAGTATTGACCTACCGATTTTGCTGTGTACTGATAAGTCTTCCTCTGCTGCGCGTGGCGGCACAAGTAGTTTAATTCTTTATGCCAACTGACTTGCTTGTTTCCCGCTTAGTCGCCGGCTACGGCCGGATTTTGTGTTTACAATCGCATAAATAAATGCAACGCCACCATTACGTGTTCTGTCACCGGTTGTGGACACAACAGGTATCAATGACGGTCTTGCTCCTTTGCCTTCTTTAGCTATTCCTTGCGTATTTTCGAACTTTCTCACGAGGTCACCGCGGTGCCTTCTACATTCCAGTGAATACAGATTCAGTCGTCTGGGGCTCTGCCTATAGCCGAAAGGCATTATGTAAGCCAACCATCTTGCGAAAATTCTCTGCACCCGCTCTAGGACCTTGTGTCCTTTACCATGTGCAGCTGCCAAGCCTGGACGCCATTCTCCTGATCGGTACTCACAGATGCTTTTTATGGTGGCAATGGAAGTTTTAGTCTTCTTTTCTCCACTGCTCTTTTGTGGTTCCACAGAGACCCGGAGACAACCACACGACATTGTTCGCTGGTTTTAAAATCACTGGAGATCATAAGCCCTGAGATCGTCACCTCTTGCCCCGGCGGTCCTTACCTATCGTTATTGTCATACCTATCTGTTATCCGCAAAAAGCAGGTAAATTTTGGCTTCCACTTCCACTCCCCACTCCATGGACTACGGTTGTGCTCTGTCCGGACTAAGGAGGCGGTGGCTTACTGATCGAATGCTTGTTTTCCGTCTAGATAACGTATTTTCACTTTGTCTCCCTTGTCCAGTTCACTGGTTACCTAGTGAAAGAAGAGTAACATATTGGTCGGGCGTGAACTACGTCTTACGAAACCATTTTGACTCGGTACCACCAGATGGTTTACTGTTGTGTACTTTGCCGTTTTGTCCCTAAAAATTATTTTCATCACCTCGAAAATTACTGAGTGAGGCTCACCGGACCATAGTTAGAGCAGCTGTTCCTGTCTCTATCCTTGGGAGATGGGCACACTGTAGACCTCATCAAACCCATCGATATGGTAAGTAACGTGGTAAGGGTTTCCGCAAGCATTTAAGCTAGCGACCTTAGGATCCTGGCAGAATGCCATCAGGCCCCATCATTTTGGACACTTTCAAACTGCTCGAGGCGGTGGCCACTCCTGAGAAGTCTGTGGCGGCTTCCTCCAAGGTGAGTCAGAGGGTAAAAATCGTCTAAGGGTCTACCCGAAATACCACTGCCAGCTCCGTGAACCTGTTGGCAGAAGAGCATCAGCGCATCCACCTCAGCAGAGTGGATTACGACGCACCTCAATAAGTCGTCCTTTGCGTTGCTGGATGACACCCTAAGGCCTACCTCGATCCCACTTAATTGAAGTTCAAGGTCGGACTAGACTTTGCTTCCTTCGCTGGCTTTTCTTCACAGTTCTCTCCGCCAGCTATCTTCATAGCCGCAAACCCGACCCTCGCTGCTTTGTACTGTAACAGGTGTTGATGGCTAGTACCATCCAAATATTTTGCCCGCGCTGTTTATCACTTGGAATGGCTTGATGACTCATCCGGCCTGCCGAGGCCGGGCTCCCGCCTCCGCCCCATCCTGGGTGGGACCACCTGGTCCGTCAGTCTTCCCATACCGTCCCGAATACGACGACACCGCTCTTCTACGTAGCTTCCTCCTCCGGTATCCATTAGTCTACAGCTTCTCTAATGTTCCGAAGAAATCTCCGGTCAGCTTGGCAGAAACAATGCCGGAACTATTCGGGCGCACGGAGCCTTTGTGTGTTGCCCTCTAATAGGAATAGAGACAACGATAATCTTTTATTTCTCCTAAATAAACGGAACGCGTGCTTAAGGCATGATGAGATAACTGGTCTAAGAAAAATTGTGAATTCAGCGGTTTTATCAGAAATGCACAAAGCAAGGTAAAAACGAAAACCCCTGCTTGATTTGCAAAGGGTTAAAGTAAACCCAACACAGCTCACCAGACAGAATTAAGTGATAAGTACTTCAGAGTGAAGTACATGAATCGGAAACCAGAAGGCAGGCCTGTTTGTTAAGGCGAGAATGGGCAGCGAAGGTGTCGGTAGAGACCGGGGAATCATATATGACAAGGAAAGGTCGTGTTTTTCAAATGTTCCTAAGAACGGTGCTGCCAGAATACCGACTTTGATAATTGATAACTGATAAATGTTTACTTCCTGACCATGGTCAAGACACATGCACAGGGCAAGATCAGAAGATGCAGCAGTGCATAACAATGTGAAGTATTCACGATTTTGAAGTTTAAGAAACACTCAGTAGCAGATGTAATACTGTAAAGCTGGATGGCGTTTGAGTGAACTAAAGTTGAGGTGGTCAGTGCAGGAATTTGCAAACCAGTTTTGAATTCGGAGAGGGCTTTGTGGGCAGCTGGAAGAAAGTGGCAATGCCGATATAAGCCATGCTGGAGAATGGTAAAAAGTGCAGCGATCGCAAGGACAGGCTTCTGACTTCACCACACGGGCCTGGAGTTGAGGCAGGAATAATACACAATGTACCTTTGGGTGCCGAAAACTGGCTGCGACGAGCCAGGGCGTCCGGAGAAAAAGATGCAAGGGTGCACCAACAGGATAGTTGGACGGTCGCCAACGAGTAACCGGGTGGGAGAGTTACCAAAAGACAAGGTTAAAAGTGAGGTTTGCATAGGTTTGTGTACGTGCGGTCAAGGACGCCAGCGAAATATAGAAGATTGATCCAACAATGGGTAATTAATTGTGGGAGGAGCCTGTGAAATACGGTGGCGGTGTAAGTTCCGACCTGGAAATTTTTGAATTGGCGCGTCATCCTGGATTTCTGGGGCCGGAGTTTTGAAAACCACGGAATTGATCTGCCAAGATTATTGTGAAATACAAGTTACTTCCTTGGTTGTAAGTGACTTACCTGTTATATTTACAATCAGAAAAAATGGGCTATTTTTTCTTGTTAAAATCAATATGCTCAACGAAATGGTAATCACTTGTGTATAGAGGACTTTAAATTTAACTGGGGTGTCGAATCTTATCTGGCAATGGCTAAAAAGGTGTGAAATATTTTGAAAACCTCGGACTGTCTCTTCCTTATTATTTTGAAAAGTGCTTCTGACTTATCATTGTCCCGAAATCCCTATTTTGTGTGAAAAAAGTGACTGCTAAGGCGACGGCTAAACATTCGTCGGGTGTAATCCCTAAGCTCGGCAGTATTGTGGAAACTTTCCATCATACTAAACACGCGACTCTCTTGGTCACTGGTCAAGCGGCGGTTACGGATGTATTAACCCTCGGTCTCTCGTTGGAAGTCGTGGTTATGGACCATGGCCCACTGCAACACCATGTAGGATGAGCCGATGGCACGCACCGAGACGAATGCTTGGCAACCAAGTTTGGGGTATCTGCAAACAGTTACCATTAAGAACAAGTAAGGAAACAAACTACCTTCTTCCAGAGAGTTTCTTCTTCTCCGATGGACGCAGCAATATTTGATGAAATAGTATTGCGTGCCAGGTGGTAAAATAACACCACGTTTACTTGCCTTTTCCCTTGTTATTGAATCGTATACGTAAAAACTCGAACAAGTGGTTGATTGGAAGCCCCGAAAATCGGATCTGAAGGCATCCAAATTCGGGTGCATCTTCCTAACCGTAGCACAGAACTGGGCAGAATCATCGGCGATATTTCGCTCCATATCGAGAACCTGACAGTGCGAGAAGGAAATGGCAAGTGAACATCAGGCCTAGGGTTACGGATTATATATGACCAATAACCCAATCAACAAGCTGCAACGGCTAAGCCAATAACAGGAGAGCTAAGTACCGGGATTTGACCAAGTGAAACAAGTTTCAACAAAAACTACCAAGGAACTTTCATAAAGTTCGTTTCTATAAAGCACACTTTTAGGGTGTTTTCGTTCAATTTCATTGCAAAAGTTACTCAGTCAGCTGTCTGAGGTCAGCATTACGCCAAGCCAAGTCGGAACTTACACCTCTCTCGTGAAATACATGCAAGGAGTAAGATATGATAATGAGGCAGACCTTTTGTGTAGGTGATTTTAGCTTCATATGGTAATTAACATGAAGACAAAAAGCCTCACAAGGAATGCGGCGAACTTTTGAAAAGCATGAGTGGTGTATGGACCCAGAACGGACTTTCAAAGAGGAGCCGTCGAAGAAACAGACTATTGGAGATAAACGCTACTGATGCGGCCAAGAAAAAGTTGGAAGAGTGTCAAGGTAATACTCTCTGTATACGTGATAAAAGAAGATTTAATAACCAAATCCTGGTTGGTTACAGATGGCTGGTATTCTGTTTCATAAAGAACTTGGTTGCAGGTGATGCCAGGTAGCGATTGGTGGGGGAAGCAGGCAAAAAGGGCCTAAGTTGACGAACTGGGCAGATTAGGTTGGGAAGGCAGCGGCGAGGGATGGGTTCCAGTCATTGGTTTCGTATTGCAACGCAGAATAAATTGAACTGTTGGATTGGAGTACTGAAAATAGATGTTGAGCGGGTGTGGGGTGATGATTGGCCTTAGGAACCAGCTCTGTGATCCGGTGAGACTTTTCTGAGGGATCGTTACTCCGGTTGTAGGATCTTGGTCACTGGTCAGCTAAGTACGGCACCCCGTATAACGTCAGCAGGCAAGAGTATGAGTTTAAACAATTGCCAATCCGACTGGTCAAATCATTTAGCCATTACGGTATTCCGTGAATAACGTCGAGTTGGCCGACGGCTACTCAGGTAGCCAGTGCAATCTGAAAGAGATTAGGAGTGCGACAGTCTGGAGAGTGTTCTAGTTGGGTGTTATTGTCATCATTTTATTGGCAACCAGACAATGAACTTTTTGTTATCTGACAGCCAGTGGGCCGATCTTTATGGAGGATCGGAGGATGGAGGCTGGTAGTTTTGTAGGGTAGTTGGGTGATAGAAGAGAATTAGGGAGATATCAAGAGCAGGCTTAGCTGTGGTGCAAAATAATTCAGTTTGTAAGTGGTGGGTGAGGGGAGGGACCCACTTGAGAACCAGGAATAAAACAATAGAAGAGAGTGGGACCAGGAGAAGGAATGGGATAAAAGGTAGGCAGCAGACTGGTCGTTGCACCGGCTGTGGTCGAGGACGCCAAACATAGTGGAAAGGAGGGAAGATGCTTGGAGTTAAGGTGAGGGCTTTTCATGCTACTGCAAACGTGCTAGTATTCCGTGGAATGGGGCATTACGATGAGCATATGCGCAGTTCAGTGAGTCTTGGTCGCTGAAGAGTATTAGTCCGCGTGGTAAGACCTTTGGACGTTTCAATGAAATGACCTTTCAAAAATCAGGCGGGCCTGAGGAAAGGGTTCAAGAAAACCCCCTTTGGACTCCGTGAAACTGAAATGTTAGTCAAAAGCCTTGATGCGTGTATAAGAGGCCACACTGAAAGGTGTAACCGGCATATAGAAAATCCTCAGCGAACTCTTTCCTATACATGGCCATTCCCCAGTAACGTCAACAGCGCATACTCTACGGCGCACAACTGCCGACATATCTAAATACTTTTGTTTAAGCCTTGATTTATCGACCTCGACACTACTAGGGCTTGGCCCCTGACTCAGCCGTCGTAGTTACGTTTGGCCCTCAGCACTGCCCGACTTTGGTCATCGCTTGTCAATTTTTCCGGCCACATAATAGGGGCTTGCATGTTCCTTGTATGTTTACACTTCGCCAATCTTATATGGTAGACTATTTGGGCTGAGTTCGTTTTCATTTAAAATCCGGTCGTTTTGCTGCGCGTTACTCCAAGTCAAAATGACAACCTATAATGTGTCAGTGACGAAAAGCTTCCTGCCCCATGAAAAATTGATAGTGTTATCAGAGGGAAAGTGGTAAAGGAGAAAATTGATTCGCACACTTGGTCTGCCGTACTTCTGCCATCGACTCGAATGAAGGGCTGAGTGCCAAAGAGCGGAAATGGGGCGAAGTATGAAGCGCAGTAGGAAGGACTCTAATGACACGATCTGGGGTGTCTCTAGGGGCTGGTAAAAAGGATAAAGTTTGTAATCTACCCGCGAATTCCGTCAATGATCCACCAATCTTCACGGAAATATGATTCTGGATGCGAGTGGCTTGGTAAATATAGCTTAGATCTGGCAAAAGGTCTCGTCGTGGCTTGTAAAGCGGCTGGATTAGGCGAGAATTTCTTTGGAAGTCATTGATGTTCACGGCAATCCGAATGAACAAACTGGCGTAAAAGAAAATCGAAAGGGAAGCCGCGGCCTGGAGGGACTCCAGGTGTGGTTACATGGTTAGCAGTATAAAGTCCACAAAAACCTAGTCCAACATCGCACGCTCCATCTCTCTAGATATAATAGGGACTACTTTTTGGATCATCGTTGCTGGTAACGAAGAAAATCCTGAAAAGCAGTCGAGGTGTTTTACGAGTTGCGCTTAATTTATTCGTGGCAGATATGAGACCCTGGCCGGCGGTGATTGCGTGACGGTTCACTACGAGGGTTTATGATCAACCGTTGTAAGATCGCCACAAAGCATTCACATCTGTATACGGTACACTGTTCAACTAAATTTGATTTCTTTGCCATTCGCAATATGAGGCTATTATACACAAAGGGCGACTTGCAGGTTTTCCTCCGAGCCCGGCAAAAATAAGCTTATAACGGCTCGAAATCTGGGTTGAACTTTTTAATAATAAAAACAATAATACTGGTCCTTTTCGGATGGGATCAAAGCGCGCTGCAGTTCATGAACAGGTGATTTAAGTGGTGACAGAATCAGAGTTGTCATAAGGGTGGAGAGTGTGTATACGAAAGTCTATAAAACAAAATTTAAATAACCAAAACCATAGTAAAGCCCTGAAAGTTTGAAGGTCAATGCCAGGTGGTCAATTCGATTGAGGCTGGTTGAAGCCGGTTTGAGGGGGGGAGTATATACAAAATAGGTAATGAGAATGACCAAAACAGTAGTAAATCCGAGCACATCCAAAAGGTAGCTTGGTAAGCTTTTGAAAGGAATTTACCAAGGAAGACTTGAACAATCATTTGCACGCTTCAGAGTATAAAATGTGTACGGATTGAAAACTCAATGAAGTAGAACAACTGATAGTCAGGGGTAAAATGCAATGAACGAATGGGCCACAGTGGTGTTAAAATTCGATGACGAAGGGCCGACTGAGTCAGTCACAGGGAGAGAGAAAAACGAACCCGATGGAGGGAGGGAGGGAGAGAGTGTGTGGAGCTTGTGTTAAATTTTACTCCTCGGTCCGGACTTCCTCCAATTTGAACTCCTTCACAGCCCTGCTATACCATCCACCCTCCTTTGCTTCGTATGCCTATCAATCCACGGTCAGCTGGCCCCATTGAGGCATACACACGCGCGTACTGCCCTCCCGTGTAACGGTTTGATCATTCACTTTTGGAGTAAACGCGTTTGGAGTCACATCGCGTCAGCCTTTTCACTGCAATTCGGTGAGCCCGCGTATCTGCCTCTGGGTATTGTGCTTCCCACCCATCATCCACGAATCATACCACTACGGTTTGTACATCTTCCTCATCCGACATGGATTCTAACGGCACTAAGCCATCGGCAACTCCCTTCAAACCTCAGTCACAGTGAAACTACCCCCATTTTGTGTTTCATGCCCCCGCCTGTGTTTCGCGAAGAGGGAGGCGATTTTCCACATCACCCGTGTGCTTTGTCAGTCTACTGTGTGTCAGTACGTCATCCAAGGCCTTCCTGCCGAAGTTGCGGAGGGAATGATTAATCTTATTTATGAAACCCCACCAAAAAATCCCTAAGACACAGTAATTATCCAGCAGATCGAATTGTTTGGCCATCATCGCATGGAAACTCTATTCAAAAATCTTTCTCTTGGCTACCGCAAGTCTCCTCGGCTTCTGTGGTGCATGAGGCATTTTTGAGGGCCACACAAAATGGATGACTTCCTCCTAGGACGTCTGTGGTTGAAACAACTTCCTCCGTCGACCGAGGAACTTCTTGCCCCCTTCAACCCAAAGGTTTCTATTGGGGAACTAACAGTCATTACTAACAGGCTGCTGGAAAGGGATCCCACGAACAAGATGACTGCTACGACTCCGCAAACTTCGGTTTCCAATAGGGTCCCCGATTTCCAGCAGCGGACTAATGATCTAATCTCCCAGAAGAATGTTGTTCTTCAGCATGTCACTCTCCGCCGTTCCGTGTCCCACCCAAAATCCTGTGGCAACCACTCTGCCTCTTCGCCTCGATTGTCATCCTGCTGGTGCCATTGACCTCTTCGAAAGCCAGCTCACTGTTCCCCAACCTAGTGTGTTTTCCAGGCAAAAGCTTCGGGAATCGAGACAGACGGTCAGTAATGGCGACCGCTGTAGCTGCCTCCAAACTTGGCAAACACTGCTGCATTTTTTAACCATTCTACCGGGACGCCATTTCTGGTTGACACAAATGCTCGGATTAGTGTCATCCTCATTCTTTCTGATCAACACAACCTGCGACCTACTACTCTGACTTTGAGAGCAGCCCCTCAATGAAGAAGTGCGATGAAAACCTGCTAAAGCTTGACCTGGGTTCCCTTGGATTTTCAAAATTGCCGAAGTTAATCGACCCACTCCCGGGGTTGATTTTCTTTTTACCTTTTCACAGTGTCACCAATCGTCCACCAGTCTCAGCTTGTCATCGCCGGCTATTGCCTGAGCTTTTGTCCGTGGCATAGACTGAATACGGAAATACTCTGAACTTAGGGGTAATTCACTCATCGAGCTGTCCTTGGGCCGCCTCACTCTATAAGGTTACAGCGCACGTCGGTGCCGGTGCCTGTGTGGTGAATTTTCCCCTATTACCAGGGCCAGTGAACCCGACCGCTACCGAATTCCACACCTTCACCACTTCTGGAACAGTTTTGTGACAAAACCATTTTCTCCAAACTTGATTTAGTAGGGGCCTATTACCACAATTCCTTGGCTCCTGAAGATGTTCCCAAACCACCATGGAGACGCCATCCGAGAAGTAAGTGTCCTTCAGTATGCCTTTTGGCTTGCGCAAAGCCTCTAAAACATTCCGGCGATTCATGGACGACGTTCTCGATGGTCTGGATTTTCCTTTCGTATATATATATATATATATATATATATATATATATATAAATGTAATACGGATGTAAACCAACATCGCGAACACCTGCGCCAAATATTCGAAAGCTTCTATGATAGTAGCATCTAAGTCAATACCTCTAAATATATTCTCGGTGCCAAACCCTTTAAGTTCCCTGGCCGTCATGTTAACAGAAAACGTATCCGACCACTGCAAAACAAATTGAGTGGTATCCATGACTATCCGGAACCCCAGTCTTTCAAGAGTCTGCGTCGCCTTCTGGGCATTGTCAAACACTATTATTGTTTCATACTGAACAGTTCGGAGATTGTGCAACCACGCCTTGAACTCATGAAGAAATCTGCGCCAGTTTTCATTGAAACCCGAGGCCAAATCAGCACTCCAAGAGGCTAAGCAATCGTTGCCCAAATTTTCCGAGCTCGCGCACTTAGGCAATGATGGAAAAGCTATTTTTTCGTACTTCGAGCATGAGCCCACCGAATAGCCTTTGGAGCCAAAATGCTACAGATTTTTGAGAGGGTCAAATAGTCACTGTCATTTTTCGCTCAAAAACTGTGACCAATGCAGACTCGTCACAGCACCTTTGGCCGCGAACTTTGTACGATCTACCTTGCAATAAAGCACTTCCGACACATTTTGTAAGGCAGGTGCCTTATAGTCCACACCGATCAAAAGCCTTTAACTTATGCATTGGCTTCAAGCGGCGACCTTCATTCGCCCATGGAAATTAGACACCTCTACTACGTTTCCCAACATATCACTGATGTAAGGCACTTGCAGGGATCTAGCAGCCCTGTGACCGATACCTCCCTCGCCCGAAGTCCATCCGCTGGCCGAACTAATGGCATTTGGCTGGTCCGCGAAGGCGCAGGCTTCAAAGAATGACCAGGAACTACAGGGACACCGCTTATCGTCCTCCCTATCTGACGGAAATAGTACTACTGTTTGCAATATCTCCCCGTCCTTTCAGTCGCTTGATTTTTGCGCATTTACCTTCCACATGCCATCTTTGGATACATGCCCCCATCAGACTTGTTTCGACTGCCGTGTGTGGTCGAATATGAATAGAGACCATCGCGTTTAGTCTAGAAAATGAATACCCTGCAACGGAGCTAGTTTTGCGGGGAAATACTTTCCTCCCTGATTTGAAAGCCTACAGACGATTCGGGATTTTCTCATGTCCACTTAGACGTTGTTGGTCCCTTACCACTGGCCGATGGATATCGTCTCCCCCTATTATGCGTAGATCGTTTCACGTATCAGCCCATGGTTGTCCTCGTAGCTGACATCTCCGGCAAAAAACCCCGAAAATATTAATACAAACTGAGTATCTGTGTTTGGCGTTCCATCTGCGCTCACAACGGATGGAGATGCTCAGTTTCAATTCAAACTCTTCCATGGTTTTGTTTCTCCACTTGGATTAAAAAAAAACGCACAACGGCAAGTCACCTACAGGAGACTTTCGGGCACTGCTAGTAAGAGTGTCTTATATTCCGTCTCACAGCGGAATACCAGTTTAATCCCCTATATCGGACGAATAGAGAGGACGCAATCGGTTGACAGATGCGAAAGTGTATTCTATATATCGTGGAACCGAAACAATACCGGTACGAGAAATGCACCAAATGAAAACAAACGCAACATGTGAACGGGCGCAAAACCGCGGCGCGTACAATCGGCGAAAAACCAAAAGTGAAGGTGATTCAAAGACGAGGTTGTCGGGAACCTCGGAAAAGTCAGTCCAGTTGGAAGTACGCAACCCAACAAAACGGTTAGGTCGAAGTCGGACGTCAGAAAAGATAGCACGGAAAGGATATCCAAGATGATGTCCAGAAGACGGTCATTTTCTCGGGACCATCGGGGCCACTACAGCAGCTCTCCCACTGGGAGGCGTGGAAAGCTGCCGAGGAATGCCAGGGAAGCGAAGGCAATAAAACGGTATTCGTGAACATGAATGCCGGCAAAATACTTAAATGTGCCTGTGATGTAGGATTTTGATGGGCATAAGCTATGGTGTGCAGGGACTGTAGAATGATGGTCGAGCTTAAACCAGATTCGTTGCCGATGACATCATTTGCGCTAGTCGTCATCTAGGTGTGTCACATCAATAACGTCCAGCATCGGGTGGCCGTTAACCGATATGATATCCGGAAACCAAATCGGTAGGTTATTCAGTGGCAACAAACGACAGCCTCAAGGCCGAACAAGAATGTGAAAGTCGGCGCCAAAGTTTTCCGGATTTCGTAGGACCAGCGAAGAGTACCATAAGGCAAGGTTCCGTGAAACGAAAACAGACGGAAAAAATGGTATAGCTATAGAGATGGACGTAAATAGTATACAGTAGTATCTAGTGATACATGTCAGATCCCGTCGAAAAGGTAAACACGGGAGTTATTACCTCGAAGTGCAATGATTATGATCGTGTTTGACCTGGTAGCGAAAACATGATGATCCATGGATCTTCCGGCCGGAATGCGAGACAAGAGCCTCATTCTTGGACGGGGTTAGAGGCTTGCGCCGCTGACTTGAACGTGAGGCGGTATCCTCATTCGAGGATGTAGTGGAGCCAACGGGCTACTGACTTGAACCTGAGAGGACGATCTCATTCGATGCCGTAGCTGTACCAACCAGGTGCTGTCCTGAAAGTGATATAGCCTCATTCGAAATTGTAGCAGGCAGCGCTTACGGAAGACCCTGATGTGAAACTGAAAAGTCGTTAGCAGGTAGTGCGAGGTTAACATCGAATCTTATGTCAGCGGGAGATACACCATCATCAAAGTACTCGGCTTTGAGCTGATCGGTGCTAACAGTGTGGACGCGACCGTGCCAATCAGTCCAAAAGATCTTACTGCGACGGAAAATCATGCAAAACGGACCTTCATTAGGCTGTTTCGGTGGTTTGCTTACCGAATCAACACGAATGAATACATGCGAACAAGTTTCGAGTTCGGCTCGAACAAAAGCCTTGTCATGGCTGCATTCCATTCTGCTCCGGAGCGAGATTTTGCATGTACGTATACAAACGGTGGAAGTAAGTCTGTACGGCAAGTCAATCTGTACTCACTGGTGTGCAGAATTCTCCAGGCCATCGTGTTGCCATGCAGTACACAAGTTCTGCGGCGGAACTTTGGATATCCGCTTTTAAGTTAGTCCTGTTACCAGGCAGATCTAGTGGTAAAATTTCGTTCCAGTCGGGGCTCTCGTGTACCTCGAGAGCCACCTTCAGTTGGCGACGAAGACGTTCGACCAAGCCATTAGATGCCGGACCGTACGCGGTCTCGAGATTGCGTTCCGTGCACAGCACGTGAGCTAACGAGGAGAATAAGTCGGATTCGAGTAGTTACCCTCCATCAGTAGTGATTATAGAAGGGCAACAACATAAAGATATCTATCTTTCTATCAAATACCGAACCCGTGATTTGGCTGTGACTATAGAGACGGGAATAGCCTCGGGACACCTCGTAAATCCATGGATGCGGGTAAATAAGAAATACAATTTCGGTGGGGTCCGTGGACCCAGAATTTCTACCCGGATGTGATCAAAGCAAGCAAAAGGCACGTCAAAAGTGCTGCTGGGCGAAGCTATGTGCCTATGTACTTTAGATCGTTGGCATTGTAAATAACTTTTCGCCCACGTACGAACGTCTTTATTCATTGAAGGCCAGAAGTATCACGCAGCTGCTAATTGGAGATTGGCCACGATTCCTGGAGGGAAAATCCACTTGGGGTATCGAACAGGAGACTCTGATATAGAGAGGTACGTATAACTGCCAACACGCTCAAGTCCTGGTCCGAGCTGGGCCTGATCAATGATTCAACCCTCGATTCACCTACTAATAAGCGTTGCTCATTCTGGATAGCACCACGAAGCCTCGAAGTAGCGCCTAACCCGAATCGATGCCGGACCTCAATCAAGAAAACGATTACTCTGCAAATTCTATGGTATTCTTAGAGAGCAAAATATAGGTATAAAGTGATCATACTTTTGTTATTGGGCCTCCGTCACCATCCAGCCAAAAGGGTAGCCAAAAGCAGGACAAGATTTTGAACAAAGGGAACAGTTGACCAAAAAGATTAAATAGAAAGTACCTGTCCTGGGGTCCAAACAAATGGAATAAATTCACCATGCCTACTCAAGCCAAAAGAACAACTCCCTGAGCTAGGGAGCCAAAACTCAGCGTAAAAGAGGCGAACGTCTTCGATCAGTCGACTTAAGCGAGAAGGTGAAACCGAGCCGAAATAGAACAAAATTATCTTGAGTCAGTGTTACTAACCACGGTAGAAACTGTCCGCGAAGTAACTTCAGTAAGAAGACACATCCATGAAAACAACAATTGAGTGCATCAAGCGTAGATTATTTGTCAACCCCAGACCAGATGCAGCCCGAACAAGATGGGAGGAAGCAATCCAAAATTAGTCAGAAAGTATATTAGGGTAAGCGGATAAGGAATTTTTCGATCAGCGTGGATGTCACAGAACGACTGATCGCGGTAAGCCAGGAGACATGTCGCAGAGTATATTCCCAGCACTGGTGGCCAGAGGAACGGACTGACATTGCATCGACGATGACTGAGCGGCTTCCACACATGAGATATCCTGTGCCTGTGCTGCAGTCATAGCGGGGATGTCTAAAACCGGAGATTTAATAACATTAGGCGGAATACGCGACAAAGCATCTGCAACGCAGTTCGACTCACCTTTAATGTGTCGCAGGTCAGTCGTGAAATGAGAAATATCGTCCCAATGTCTGACTTCACGTAGGCAGTGGCGGTCAGACTTAGTAAGCAATGCATGCGTCAAACGCTTGTGGTCGGTATGGAGGATGAAATGTCGACCCTCGACTGCATGTCGGAAGTGTTTAACGGCGTTATATGCAGCCAGCAACCTGCGACCGAAGCCGCTATACTTCGTTTTCGTGGGGCTGGAGCGCCGAGAGAAAAACTCTAATGGCCGCCAAATCCCAGGACACAGACTATTGCAGGGCGCTCCAATGGCAAAGTCGGATGGATCCAGCGCTATGCTTAGCACGGCGGACGAAACTGGGTGCATTAGGAGCGTGGTCTGAGCTAATGTCGCTTTAATCTCCGAGAACGCTACTCGTGCGGTATCCGTAAGCGACAACTCACTTGGATTGCAACGAAGTAGGTCAGTTATTGGAAGCAAACGTTCAACAGCATGGGGTATGAAATGACGATAAAAGTTGACTAACCCCCAAAATGCCTTAAGCTCCCTGATTGAGGACGATACGGCGTAATCCAGAATAGCGCGTACTTTATCTTCGCAAGGCCTAATGTCCTCTCGAGTGATCTTGTGACCGAGGAACACAAGTCCCTGTCTGCCAAGTTCACATTTGTCGGGATTGACCACTATTCGGTGTTCGGACAAACGTTGAAAAAGTAGCGTCAAATGTTGGAAATGTTCATCTACGCTGGACGATGCAATACTCAAGTCATCGATATAGACGCGAACAAACTCCAGGTCTCGTGTAATGCTATCGGCAAACCTCTGGAATATCTAAACGGCATTTAGTAAGTTAAACGGCATATGTATGAACTCAAACAAATAAAATGGAGTCGTGACCATGGTTTTCTCGACGTCTTCAGCGGCGACTGGGGTTTGGTGATAGGCTCTTACCAAATCGACCTTAGAAAATACAGTCGTGCTATGAAGTGATGCCGTAATGTCGTGTATGTGGGGTATCGGATAACTATCCTATCGGGAAACCGAGTTTAGTGGGCGATAGTCGCCACATGGTCGCCAGCTAATCCCATCTTTTTAGGAACCATGTGAAGAGGTGAGGCTCGTAGGCCATGAGAAGGACGAATAATACCTTCAGAAAGTGAATTGCCAAGCTCACGCTTGACGAATGCCATTTGGTCTGGTGCCAGTCGGTGAGGTCGTGCTGTGACAGGAGGTCCGTTAGTTAAGACATAGTGTGCCACACGATCGGCCACTGCACCTATCTCTCCTGATGGTTTAGTTGAAATGGGGATTTATTAACCAAAGACCAAAAATCATGGAGAATGTTAGAAAATGAACCGATGGCTCAGTGTGCATATGTTTGACTTGAGAGACCCGTAAATTAAGTGTCCGGAAAATGATCAGCAAGTTGCTGCCTGCGTGAATCAACAAGCTATTCATACTGCTACAGGAAGTCGATTCCCGGTATGCCCATGGAAACGTTCGCAAGAATGAACGTCCACAGGTACCGTCGTCGTGGTCCCAGGTTGGCAGCAAACTGTCCCGTGCCGTAGGTAGGAATAAAGGAACCATTCTCAGTGGACAGCCGAAACAAGGAGGCTCGTGGCTTGTTTTTACCAACCGGCAAGACGAAGACTTAGGCCCCAGTTTCGACTAGAAACCTGGCTTTATTGCGCGACTCATGCATGTGAAACAAACGGCCAACCTGAGACCGATTGCTGGCGAGTACAGCCACTTTTGATCGCCGGCTGTAGCGTTTCCCGCAGCGTATAAACACTCCTGTTTGCACGTACGGGCAGCTGGTCCGAAAACTTGGTTGAACCCGCAAAACCTCTGATAGGGTGGACAGGTTTGGTAAAGGCAGGTGACTCGGATTCACGGCGGATGTGAGCAGTTGGGGAAGCCCATCCGTGCCTTTTCCTAAGTGGGCTGCCGCCAGGGGTGGGTACTTTGACCCTGTCTTTAAAAGGGAGTCTACGCTGGATGGATCGAGAGTGCCGATACCCCTCCGGTTATTCATCCAAGTCAACGCACCGATGATTGCATGATGCCGTGGCAATGGTGGGGTTAGCTGCACTGCCGACACGGGCGACATTCTCGTCAACCACGGAGGCCGGTCGTTCCAAGAACGAATCCTCGAGGACAGCAGGAACAGTGGTGTGAAAAAGGAACGGCAGGGAATCCAACCACAACTCCCTCACCGTCTCCGAATCCCTATCGATGGGCTCTTCCAGGGACTGGAGGTGAGCTAGGAGGCCGCTGGGCTTTGTATCCCTATCGGGTGCCGTGCAAGCAGTTGACGTAAGATTTTTTCCCAGGAGTGTAGGAGGTACTGGAACACAGCCTCCCTGGGCCGATCCCACAGCTGCTGTTGGGGAGGATTCAAGGACACATCCTTCACCGAGGCGATGACAACCCCAGGGACTGCCCCTAGGGCAAAAGCAAATCTTTGGCCTCTGCCAATAATCCTACGTGCCTTAAACGGCAGCTCCAATGCTGCAAACCAAGACTCAGGTTCATGGAGAATGAAGGCCACGGGTTTCAAAGTAACCTCAGAGAAAGTGAGATCTGTGTCGGGCCGCATCTCATCCTTAGACATGATTCGTTGCGATAATATACCGTAAAGCATATATATCGCCCGACAAAATGTGTACGTAAAACACCAACATTCACAGACCCACCGGGCTGGCGGATGATCCGGAAAGATTAGGAATCACCAGCGTAAAAGACATTCGAGCGCGGGTAATGAGAGTGTCTTCTATTCCGTCTCACAGCGGAATACCAGTTTAATCCCCTATATCGGACGAATAGAGAGGACGCAATCGGTTGACAGATGCGAAAGTGTATTCTATATATCGTGGAACCGAAACAATACCGGTACGAGAAATGCACCAAATGAAAACAAACGCAACATGTGAACGGGCGCAAAACCGCGGCGCGTACAATCGGCGAAAAACCAAAAGTGAAGGTGATTCAAAGACGAGGTTGTCGGGAACCTCGGAAAAGTCAGTCCAGTTGGAAGTACGCAACCCAACGAAACGGTTAGGTCGAAGTCGGACGTCAGAAAAGATAGCACGGAAAGGATATCCAAGATGATGTCCAGAAGACGGTCATTTTCTCAGGACGATCTTTGTCAATAAACACTCATTATCCAACGGATTAGTAGAAAGCTTCCATAGATAAGTAAATGCTTCTCTCATCTCTATCTCTCATTCTGTTACGTGAAAGGATGTCTTTGGGTTAACCGTTTTGTCCATGCCCGCTACCCCAAATGCAGATTTTTAGTTTGCTCCGCAGAATTGATGTTTGGCGCCCCCCTACAATTGCCCGGTGAGTTTCTGGACGCAGTCCTGTTTTGATTGACCTCTTCTTTTCTGTTCGGCGATTGAATTTGTATGTAAACTCACTCCTTTCGCTCTCAACCCGGTCCTCTATTCGTCCCGCCTGCATCCAGAAAGACTTACTTGTGTGCTCCCATTATTTTCCTCTTTCTGGTGTTGTCAAACCTCCGTTGCATCCGGCGAACTCGGGCCAGTATTACGTCATGCTCCTTGGCGGAAACGTTTTGTCATTGATAAGGCCGGTCAGACAGACTCCGTCAGAATTGGTCGCCTCAAAGTGACATGCCTTGATTCGGGCTACGTGGCTTCAGTTCCCTCTATGAAGACTTGTACTTCTGTTCCCACTGATTTCGGCCCTCGTGTTCCTGACGATCTGAGTACTCAGGGAGAGGCTGACTCTGCCACTCTTACGGCAGCAATATTGTTAGACCTGAGCGTTTTGAAACCCCGTAGTTTTCCCACGAGCCTCTATACATTTTGTCCGATGCTGTGCCAGTGGAGCACGGTAGATATTGTGTTGAATTTTACTCCTCGGTCCGGACTTCTACCAATTTGAACTCCTTCACAGCCCTGCTATACCATCCACCCTCCTTTGCTTCGTATGCCTATCGATCCACGGCCGGCTGGCTCCATTGAAGCATGCACACGCGCGTACTGTCCTCCCTTGTAACGATTTGATCATTCACTTTTGGAGTAAACGCGTTTGGAGTCACATCGCGTCAGCTTGTCCACTGCAGATTCCATAGCCGTGGCGGGGGGAATGATCAAAGGAGAAATTGTATGCTTCTGGAGCACTGGTTGCACCAATGTAAGTAGGTCACGAAGTAACAGGAAGGATATGAAAATATGGTGACAAATCGACCTGAGGTGTGTTACGTGGCGATTGCAGGGGCAAGCAGCTTGCACGAGGGTTAACAGAGCAGAAGGCATATAAGCTACCCGATGACCTTTGAGATAGGAGGATCACACAAAAACGGTAAAGGGACAGCTTGGGCACCACTGAGTCTGAGACGAGGGACGGGAAAGAGACATCCGATGTAGAACAGAAAAGTCAGTCGGCTGAGATAGCAGTAGAAACTGGTGGTTGGGTACTAGTGGAATCCGTTGTGGAGCGGACGAATGACACCTCCTGAGGGAGACAATCGGAATGAAGACTAAGAGAAGGCCGGGGGAGAACGGGCAATCATAAAGCGAATTGCACGCCTTATATTGTTTAAATCGCAATTTATCACTGCGGAGGTGGAAGATAAATCAATACGTAGTGCGTATAGCTGCAGCAATTGCAAAATTGCATAGTTCACAGAAGAGATGATAGGATAGATGACAGGTAAGCGCATAAAGAGTTGATGAACGTTGCATTAGGTGAACAGTGCGATGGCAACAGGTGGGTAAAGCTGCTTGACGTGTTTCTGAGACGGCAGGTTAGTACCAACAGCTACAACAAAAATTAAATCACTCTACTAAGATAGCGGTGGAATATAGATGCTGGCCGCCTACGGAATCAGTTATATAGCAAACGAATCGAACGAATTGCTCTTCTTGAAAGAGAGAGGGACCGCCAAAGTGACGAAAGAAAGTTTGGCGGATGCTGGGTGAGCATCGTGCCGCTTTTTTGCTGTAATGTAGGTGGACAGTTATACATAAAAATGAAGGTGATAGATTGGTACTAAATCGATCTCTGATGCGTTGTAAAGTAACCGCATGAGTGAAAGCACGCAAATGTGGTGTTACAGCAGGTGGACGATAAGTGTGCAACAATTGCTGATCATTCTGACTGGTGTGTCACGTGACGATGACCAAGGCAAAGCTGCACGATAAACATATCTGACATGTAAAATGGGGAATAGGCATGGTGCTTTGCAAGATCAGGATGAAGCTATGGAAGAACACCTTGTAGGTGAACGTTTAGGCTGATGGAGGGAGCAAATACTCACCAACCTCTTAGCCGACTGCTGGGGGACTACGGAATATATTCCGGAGGAGGACGTCATTTGGAGATTTTGGTGACTAAATGATCTGCTGCAATAAATGGATGGGAATGGACAGGTTTGCAGAAGGAACCGTGGAGTAGTCTCAAGGGGAACGAGGGGAAAGGATGCAATGAGATGTTTGTTGATATCGAGGGACATTCATATAAGCCACTATGGCGAGTCGAGGAAAAGTTGGTTGGTGCAGAGGAAGGTTGTGCACTGTTTGGTACATCAATGGAGTGACTGATTTGTCCGGGCTTGAAAAGGTAAGTCTTTGTTTCAGTAATGAAGGCAGACTTAGCGGAAAATCAGTCGTTGGAAAAGGCAGAGCAAGTGACATGTCAGCACCCGCAATACGAACACGTAAATAGTTCTGTGGTCCGTAAACGGTACCAACGGAAGGGGCCGACGGTGCAGTGGATGCTCAATCTGAAAACATTACCGCTGACAGGTGGTCTGATCGGCCATCCTAGTTGTGCCCATCGCTGGAGAGGCCTGCCCTCCATATATGCACCAGCTAAATTGATGGGTACAACCGTGGCCTGCTTCTTTGAGGCTGGACTGAGTCGCTTTGGCGCTTTAAGTTGAGGTAGTTCGTGGTCTGGTGATGGGGTTGTGGAGATCCCAGAGATCAAAGCCAGAGGGAAATCGATCAAGTGACTTGGGTGCAAAGGACGAATGTTGAATGTCTTTCCACGTGTTCGACTTGCTTCGTGAATGTGACTACATTTGACACTAATCTGATAAGGTCGTTCATACACCACACTTTTGCACTTTTATTTTTTCGTGTGAGAAATTTGAATTTGGCCTTGAGCCGTTTCTGACTGTCGTGCTTGAGCCATAGGGCTTTTGAACCTTTGGGTTTTACTGTTGTGTCTATTTGGCGGCATTCTTGAGGTTTGCATATATTTGTACTTTCTGTGAATTTCAACCTAGTACCACAGGATTTGCGAATCATTTTTGTTCTGGTTTTGGGATTTATTTGAATTGGCTACGAGTTGCTCAATTTCGGAGAATCGACTTACCTTGGGAAAGCCAAACTGTATCGACCGTCCATTTGTTTTATCCAGTGAGAAAAAGCTCCTAGCTACTACTCACGGGATAGGGTAGGCAAAAAAGGTCCTTGGTAGGTAAGTTCTGGCCCAAGAGAAAAAGGGTGATGCCGTCTGGCAATCCCGCCATCTGTGGATTAAGGCAGAAGTAAAACAACGACCTCATGCAAAATCTTGGGAAGAAAATAGAACTAGCAAAAACGAGGACTGGGTCATTGCAAAGAGATGGCTATTAGGAACGAACGAAAAGCGCGAAGGACAGTTGAACGGATCTAGTGCCGGTTTGTCTTGAGGCTTAGCGTGAAGTAGCAGTTAGACCAAGAAGCAAGAATGAGTAAACCGGAGTGCCAACGGTTTTGTGCAAAATCATATGGGATACCTAGGAGTAGAATGCAGTGATGGGGGACCTTTACCAGCCAACTAATGGGGAAAATGCTCGGAGACACGGAGAACGACTCGCAGCAGCTAATAAGGTTATGGAGGTGAATTGTCTGGGAAGGGAGTTCTGGGGTTCGATAACAACCAGATCGGGAAAAGTTTCTCGAGAAACAAAGACATACAGGATGAGATTTCAAAAATGCTAGCTTAAAGTCAGCTCACTGCAAAAGCCCGGGCCTCAGGTATAATAGTGGCAGTTAATATAAAGGCAATACCAGCAGCGAGATAGCATGCTATTGATGTTTTGAACTGGACGGGAGATAAACAATGAAGAATTTCAAGAGGGACTTCATTCCAAAATCTGAGGTATTTCAGCAGAAGGAAATTATATCTCGTGGTTAGCCTGCTTTCAAGAATAACAGAAAGTTAGTTTTTATGGTCAGGGCTTGGTCCTCTTGTCTCTAGGGGTTTCGAAGGAAGAAACTTTTGGGCGACAAGCAGAACTCCGGAGAGAACAAAGATAAACTTTCCTACGGCGCAGCTAAAGGGGTTCAATGTGGAGGACAGCACACCGCTCGCCATGGCTCAGAGTGGTAGGACAACCAAGAAGCTTGTTCTTTAACTAGGGTTGTAAATTCCCTGAATTCATTCTTTCAGTTTGGCGAGTGTTTGCAAAAATGATAAGGCAATAGTCTGGGCAGGGTCTGGCATAGAACGATTAGGATAGGGGTTTCGCATCGC
This sequence comes from Fasciola hepatica, assembly GCA_948099385.1. NCBI lineage: Eukaryota > Metazoa > Platyhelminthes > Trematoda > Plagiorchiida > Fasciolidae > Fasciola > Fasciola hepatica. The sequence continues at coordinate 8,724,868 of CANUEZ040000027.1, read as the reverse complement.
GCTGCACAAGCCTTCTACTTGAGAATCCTATGGACTTCTTTTCCTCGATGGCTTGAAATGATAAGTATTCCGAGAATTAAATGATGCACTAGTAGTGCATCCGAAGATCTCGCTGTGGTGGGTTGTAGGTAATAGGGGAGTTATGCATGAGAAAACAGTTCAGAAGGACTTGACAGCGTCTTCATGAAGGTGCATTTCTCACAGAGAACTTCATCCTCCAGGAGTAACACCATCGCTCAGGGAGCTCTAGATCTTACTGTATATTAGGAATTGCCTCATTAAGGTCCTGAGGTGAGTATTAATGTGTAACATTTGTCATCAGTAACTAGGAACGGGGTACAGTAGAGCTTGCAGAGGAGATATACCTAATGTACTTTAGGAATAGAAGTGGTCCCAGTACACTTCCTATAGTGGCTTCATTAGCGACAGGGGGAGGGGGTTATGAGAGGTGGTTACCAATTGTACAACTTGAAAGCGGTGGGAAAGGTAGCAGGAGAACCAGCTGAGAATGGAGACTGAAATCTGGAGGCCTCCAGTTTGATCAAGAGCCGCGGGTGACAGACACCATCAAATGTCTTAGTCATGTCCAACAAGGTGGCAGTTACACATTTCCTGGTGTTTGCTGTTTTGGTGACCGGGTTGAAGAAGTCAGGTTAACAGGTGTAACAAGACCGAGCTTTTAGAGAACTGCATTTGCCTTTATATGTTAGGTTATTAGAAAATGAATACTTGGAAACGCGCTTTTTGCTAAGGGTTAAAGTGGTCTGGAAGCTGCGGAGGTGGTTAAGGGGGCGACAGCTAAGGGGATCATGGAGAAGGCCCTCTGGTGGCAAAGGAAAACGGTGGATATTTTCCACCGAGATTGGAAAATTCCCTATTTCATGGATAAACTGAAGATATTCAAAAATGGATTTTGTTCATGAGGCCCGCCAAGCGGAAGCAGCTCTTGCGGGATTCTATCGAAGCCGGGGAAGAATGGGGGCTTTACACTACAGAAAATGTCAGACACTCCACCGAGCATTGGCCTCAGTTAGGAAAAAGTGGATTCAATAAGAGGAGCTAGTGGGTCGCAAACAGCTCCAGAGTAGATAGCTCCAGAAGAGGAGAAAACCGGGTTGAAAGCCCCAGCGATCGTAACAAGGGTATCAGCATGTGTGCCATCCGGTAACTTCAGCTTAGGGCTGCTAGGGCGGGGGTGAATATTTCTGTTATTGATTACTGGTAGAATCCGAAGCTACTTATCTGATCAGCTAAGCGCAGAAGATTCCCGTTTTCGGAAAAGTTTTTTGTGGTAACTCGTATACTGCTCGAGAGCCTGCGTAGAAGGGTGGAGAGTGAGAAGTTGTGAGAATTTTTGTACCAAGACAGGACCCTTTTTATTTTACTTGCAAAGATGTGAGGGCATCGGATGGGCTACAGGAATTTGGTAAGCCGTGACCTGGCCTCAACCATGCATGAGTTCAGAATATAGTAGAGTTGCTGCTGGCTGGGGTTCATGAGTCAAGAAGTAGTGGCCCCAAACCAAGGAGAGAAGTGACTTAGTGAGTAGCTGCTATTCAGAATGAGAGGACGGAGTAGGCCGATTGCGTTGTTGAAAATAAAGGCATTGAACTTAAAGGAAACCGCCCTCTGACCACTCCCAGAGAAGTGGTTAAGTAAGTTAGTTTCCACATAAGACAAGTCTAGGGTGAAGACCAAATCTGGTACGCCATTCGTCCCGGTCAGGATGAAAACATGTCTAGTCCAGAATCCTGCTCGATTACAGAAGAAGAAATGGGGTGAATGGTGGGGGGGGGGGTGGAAGTGTTTCAGCTGATATTGGGTGCCATCGAGTCACTGGCTATCAGCTCAGAACCGTGAGATATTTTGGATAGGCAGTTAAAAGCAATAACTATTGGTAAGAAGTCCACGGCGGCCTCTTTAGGGGCACATTGACTGTCAACGTACAGGCTCCTTTGAGCTAGATGAACAGCAACATAAAGTTTCATGGACTGCATCAAGGATAAGATGAACGTAAAAAGTTGCAGTAAAGAAGCAACTGAAGATTAGGAAATTAAAAGCCTCGGCGAAACTAGATTTAGAAAAAAATTAGACGTATCAAGAGATAGCTTGGGAGTAGTGTGTCGGATTGATGAATCTTGTTTGGTTGACTGCCATTTAGACTCCACGTTTCACGCACAAACCTTAGGCCATCCGACCAACCTGCATTCGGGAGCACTTGATCCGAGTTTCGCTCTTGTTAAAGCTCATCAGTTGTGCATATCCTCCGCGACACCCAAGGTTTGAACTCGGGCCCTTTCACTTCGAAGACGTGTGTGTTGACAAGGCGCCACCCCGCTCCCCTCCGGGCTGATCTGAATCACCAAGCCAAGCTTGTTCAGATGTCATCCTCCACGACGGCCGGAAGTGCCCGACAACTTCAAATGGAGACACGGTACCTGACCAGTTAACTCCAAGCGAAAGCCTCTCATCGAACCAGGTCTTCGCCACAAGGTGGGGCCAAAGTACCCACATTTTCAGACCTGCTTTGCCACTGGTAAATGTCACTTAATTGCTTGCGAGTATCTTGTGGGAACGTAGGAAACTTGTTTTCTCCACCGTAATTAGGAATACACTTCTCCCACACAAATCAAAAGCTCCCGCGTTAAACGTGGAGTCCAGAGGAAAGTCAACCAAACAAGGATTTATCAGTCCCACACACCACTCGCAAACAGTTGTGTGACATATTTGCCAATGGCAAAGCAGGTCTAAAAATGTGGATACTTTGGCCCCATCTTGTGGCGAAGACCTGGTTTGATGGGAGGCTTTCGCTTGGAGTTAACTGGTCAGGTACCGTGTCTCCATTTGAAGCTGTCGGGCACTTCCGGCCGTCGTGGAGGGTGACATCTGAACAAGCTTGGCTTGGTGATTCAGATCAGCCCGGAGGGGAGCGGGGTGGCGCCTTGTCAACACACACGTCTTCGAAGTGAAAGGGCCCGAGTTCAAACCTTGGGTGTCGCGGAGGATATGCACAACTGATGAGCTTTAACAAGAGCGAAACTCGAATCAAGTGCCCCCGAGTGCACTTTGGTGGAGCGTCGTAACTTGAAGCTTGATCGGGACGCACTACGTTGATGGTTTTTATTTACAAATTTCTTGGTTGTTTGCCTTCCCCTTGAACAGGAGGGCTGGTTAGAATATAGTACTTCAAGCTACGGCTTCATTGTATGTCATCTGAACACTGAAGTTTGTGCCGTGCAGAAACGAGGGAGTAAATGGGAGGAATTCCCGCGGGCTTAGGGAGCAAGGTAGAACTTGAAATGGTTATAAGGGCGGTGGGTGGAACAACAAGTGGTGGTGCAGCAAGAAACAGGTTAAGTGGAATTTGTAGATTTGTGGGGAATGACTGGAAAGCAGGCGGGTTACGGGGTGTAGAATAGTGGCCCGGGTACAAGGAGTTGAATAACGCACAGCTGGTCGAGCTAATAGGTGGAGGGTAAGAGGGAATGGGCGAGATCCGAAAAGGCATAGAAATTAGGAACTTTTGATGATAGGTTTGGACCAGTGGAACCAACGGAAGAGGGATGAAGTAAGTCCTTGTCCTAAGAAAAGCAACAAAGGTGGAGTAGATGTCCCTCGTTGAATTCCTACCTAGCTACGTGTCCGTAAATTTCGCGCCCTCATTCCTCCCAGGGCACTGCCCATAGTGAGACACTACTTAATGTCACGTATATTTTGTCTGGTTATGGCCGCTGCCCCCGCCTCTCTTTGTCCCCATTCAAGTTCGGCGAATCCGACAGACGATCAAAGATTCCATGAGGAACCGAGACAACTGGGTTGGAATCCTCGTAACAGTGTAGAGCCTCGAGACTTCAAGTCTCGGGGGCTAAGCCTGCAGACCACTGTGTGACCGCTAGTTATTATCGTGGGTTGGAGACACATTCACTCTCAACCACATTTAATAGCATCCTGCACGAATCATCTAGCAAACCTTCATTGATCATCCGAAAAAATATTATTTTCATTTGATAGATATCAAAAATAAATGGCAGTATGCAAGGTTCAGGCTTTCACAGTTCATGCTAACTCTATTGCCACGTTGATCCCATTAATGTCGTTTCCAATAATCTCCTATTATTGTTTCATAGAATAAAATGTCAAAGCCTATGTGTGAGTTATTTTCACCAGTTTATATGTTTATGGACCAACCGATGGATATATGCTTGGGTTATTCCATGATGTCATGGAAATATGATGAACGCAATGGATTTGTGGTAATGTGCGATAGTCGACAGTCAATAAGTGTGCTGCACTTTTGTCTTTAAATCTGGTAGATGCTGATAAAGGACCTGTGCAAGAGGATTCAACAAAAGTCAAGGATTCAAGTTCTTCAGCATAACAGTTGGAGGTTTCTGCACTTAAAGTGACAAAGTCCAGTGTCATAACGGGTCGTGCGGACGCCGTGAGTACGTAATGTCATGCGATAACTCGGTTGTTCGTTTCACAGGTGTAATAACGATAGAGAAGCGAATCTTACAGGATGAAAGCCCTTACCCCAAATGCATATTATTATGGCCATCATAGGTAAACAGATGTTCTCAAATAATCACGGCAATACAGACGCGGTGTATGGAAATCCACTCCTGAGGGATTCGTCGGGCCATAACACTGACACCGCCACTCTGTTGCATTTGTTCAGTATTTCAGTTTGGGTATGAAACATATGGAAGCTGTCCGTGCTTATCTGGCTCAGGTTAAGCGTAAATTTTTTTTATGTATTCCTTTCAGGTAACGTAGTATGCAAGTCTTACGTGTCCATGGACAACCCACTTTCGGTTGAACATGCTCAATTCAGACAAAAGACGCATTTTTCGTTTTTTGCTGAAAGCCCTTTTCCTTCGGCTAATTTGATTGTTGTGGATAATTTACTTGCTGTTGCATTTGCTGAAAACGTTATCCCGCGTTTTCATCCTCGTCTCTTCATCCACAGGTCGAGGATGGATTAAAAGAATACGGCGACCCTGTATACAGTTTGCGTACTGGACAGGCTTGTACTTCCTGTTTTATTCTGTTTTATTCCCTTCTATTCCGCTTCGCAATTGATTTATTTTATGTTCTGCAAAAGTAGGAGAGACTGCTAATATGATAACTTCGTCTTAATACTTGGAATAAGTGAATGAGTAGATATGTATTATGAGGGAAGTGGAGGGAAATGTTGACGAATAAACGAGCGCTGAAAATCAGAGAGCGGAAATGAGAAATGGTGAGAGTTTATCTCATGTTTCATAGGGTCGGTTTCAAACCACTCTGAAACCGCTACAAAACTGGTGGTCGTGATAGTCCATATCACCCAGATCCGGCCGAAAACCGCTTTGAAACAGTCATGAAAGGGCTGAGAAACTAACCAAAGACAATGGTTTCTGAGCGATTTTACTTTTGAAGAGATACCGATGAAGTAAGCAACTAAGCAGCCGTTTTAGGTACAGAATGACAGGTAATGTATGTTGTATGCCAATTAGTCGAAGGAAGTTTTCGCAAGTGTAAAAGCTCTAAGCAGGTGGATGTAAGTCAGATAGAAAGAGCGGACATTTTCTGAAGTTTTAGTGATGAGCGAAAAGCTCCATTACGAAAAAAGGCTACTTGAGTAAAGAATCACTTCCAGGAGTGCACCTATGCTTACACTTTCAAGATGGGTTTCCAGAATGCGGAAGCAATATGTCCCTGACTAGAAGCAGTCAGGCTCAAAACCCCGTACCGTTATTTAGATATAGTCTTTTCGAACCAAATTTGAGAAAATTTGGGTTTCTGATTTCCCAAAAACACTCATGCAATTACCTCGCGATAATATATTACAGCACCTCTGCGGCTTGGTGCTTTTAATAACGCTGCTAAATAAATAATTCACGATATTTAACGAAAATGCTTGGAATTTCACCGGACAAAAGCAAAGGGAACGAAACAACCTGATTTCAAAGATTGGGCGACCTTGACCTGCAGATGCCGTCTTTTATTTTATCTCCATCATCTAGCTCGTAGGTCCATCTTTCGCACAGTCAACAAGATGAGACGAAATGTTCCTACAGTTCTGGAGGGTAGCCTGCAGAGTTTTAGAGGACACATTCGACTTTTCCCAGAAAACTGCAGTCAGACTCTGCGTTCAGGCCCGGCCTAGGACCGAAACATAATGGAACGCTTGCAACTAAAAGCCCCGAAGTTTGTTCGCGGACCTTTGAACACCCAGTCTAGGCGCTTCAGAGGAAGGTGCTGCCAATTAGTAAGAATACTAAATCAAGATTGACTTGTGGTTTCCAGGATACTGGATTAAGGGATGAGTAAATCCGCAAATACTTACTAGCAGCTTGTTAGCGATCACGAAGACTCAAATCAACAGCCCAGTTTACGGGTTGAGAAAACTAGCTCCTATCACACAGGTCCAAGTGAGTTGAGATAAAATTCTTCTGTGAAGGCGGATAAACTAAGGTTAGTGCACAAGTACGTGGGTAGTAGAAAACAAGCAAACAACGTGCACAATCGAAGAGTCTCGAAATGCCACCGTACGATGGCTTTCTGGGAGGAGTTTTACTAATTTTACTCCGCCCACCAAAATCTGTCTGATCTTGGGGGGAACAAGGGCCTGGAATCGCGGTACCTACTCTTCCTGCTCGTTTAAGCGCTGTTGTTAGTGCACGCAAATATTGTCAAAGTCATCGGGAACCTGCTCACATATACATGGACAGAACCACGCGCATTTCAGTAGTGAAGTCTGCGATCCGTCGTTCCTTCGTAGCAAAGTGCTGTCCTCTTTTCATCGATTGTTTACCATCAGCAAAGTTCTCAAGGGGGGGAGCATATTCACCAGTGTAAATGGCGAATCTGTGCAGAGGTTCGGAGTCTGCGTGACATGTTTGAACAAACAAGCTTCCATATGCCTGCGCACCAGTGGGTGAGCTCGTGAGTGAAAACAATAGGTAACACCTGTAGAATCATCCTTGCTAATGAAGAACTGTGGAGAGGAACACATGAGACGACACCAAGCTCAAAAGGAAATGTTGGGCGAACTGGTGTTTATATCTGCTCTTGTGAGGGGGCATGAGTCCGTGGAAACAATATTTGTAGTTAGTAAAATAGTTTCTGTAGAGCGCAAACAAAATGTGAAAACACTTGACACCATTGAAATCCAGTGGAATTCAGTAAAGAACATGCGAATCGTTTACACTGGGTGTAGCACGCCTTTGAGCACAACGTATCCGAATTCGAATGAATCCCAAAACCAAAACACGACTGATAATTCGATTCTACGATACTGGATTAATAAACAAGCAGCAACATGGAACATATACAGACCTCAATCATGCGATCACACGGACTCAGAAAACGAGAACCAAGCTTACGGCATGCAAGAGAAAAGTACGTGCGTCAAGCAGGTCCAAGGTGGGATATGACAAGGCAGCGCTCTGGATGCCTGGAAGCGAAGGTTGGTCCATAGAAACATAAAGTGTACGGGACGCGCAAACAGTTTACCTAAGGGAGTGGCATCATGAAATCACGAAATTGTGGTGTTTATGAAGGATTTACTACAACCGTTCGTTACACCACCCACCAAAATTCTTCCGAATCCTAGCAAAGCCGAAGGTGTGGAATGAGGGTATTGATTCTCCCTGCCTACCTGGACCCTGCTGCCAGTGCACGTGACTACTGATGCTGACGTCCGTACTCCACTCACTTACTCACGATTACACTTGTTCCGGCGCCCAGGTCGACAAGACGTTCCTCCGCATTGTCCGTGGGGGCTGCCGCTCGGCCGCAGGCATAAAGGGAGACGTAGATTCCGAATCCAAGTATTGCCTTCGAGGGAGCAGTCGTGAACAAACACGTGTGTTTGTGCGCGTATACCTGTGTGCCTGGGTGTTTGTGCACGAAGTACTCACCGTAGGGGCCACATAGAATAGCCCTCATCGAAGCCACTGACGAAATGGGAAATGGTGAAACGACGTCATGTCTTGATGAGGGTATGTTGACGAACCGTGTTTCAAGTGCTTGCGGGTGACGCGGGTGGAGGAGTATTTGAGTATGAGTAAGTCAGTACTACTACCACATACGGGAAACGTCTCCAACAATGTCAGTGACAAACGGGGAAAGGTGAACTCTATGACACATCTTGTTGGAGGTGTAAGGAGTGAATATCGAAAACAGTCATCGTTCGTCGAGCTGTTCCGCGGGTTACATAATGGTCGGGCACTCGGGGAATTAGGCGGTCTACCGGGATTCCTTGATAAACTTCCTACTCACTCTTGATGTGTTCGCTAATCAGTGTGGACGTTTTGGCAGGCAAGCTCTGAATTGTTATTGTACAAATGGGTGCTATGACACAGTTGCGCGCGTATTGTTTGGATCAAAACTTGCAGCCGAATGTTACTGGGAGAACGATTCGACGGAGTTGACTGGTCCTTCTTCACCCTCCAGAAGGATGCTAGCGCGCACATCTAGAGCCTGCTTTCCCTTGGAGGTCCTCATCTTCGCCGTTCTTATCAGTTCGTCAAAGCTGCCGACAACTTCCATGACAACACTGAAAGGCAACGTAGTAAAATGAGCATGCTCGTCGGAGATCATCATTACATTACCAACTATGAATGGTCTGCCGAGTTTGCAGCACCAGTAGGTATTCTTACAGCCGTCGCTTCCAAAAATCCCTGATCACATAAGTCGCCTGCTCCCATCCGTGTGGGCAACTGCCACGGAGATTTGTTGGCCCTTGGAAGCCGGCGGTCGACCCTAAAGTCAGCTAGTCTTTTAGGGCGAGCGCAAGATAGGTGGGGTCGCTGGTAGATACTGAACTGGAGGACGGCTGTTCAATACCCTGTCGACCTCGGTCATCATGGTGCTCAGCAACTCATCGTCGGGCGGCCTCTGCTCGATTAGTGACAGTAATATCCGACTGGTGGACCTGATCCGGTGTTCCCACATGCCACTATGGTGACTGGCCTGAGGAATGTTTAAATGCCGTCGGATGCCACACGTCACGGTGTGGTTCACGTTTTTGTGCTAAAGCTGCAATTCTTGCTGAGCGCTCACAAAATTCGACCCATTGTCGGGGTAGGTGTCTGATGATAAGCCCTTTATGTTGATGGAGCGTATTAATGCCCGGAGGAAAGAGCCGGTGGTCATTGAACGCGCCACGTCCAAATGCTCTGCCCGAAACTTCATGTACGTCATGATGCATCCGTATCCGTTCCCCAATCCCTTACCACACCTGGCTCACAACGGTCCGAAATAGTCAAGCCCGGTCTCACTGAAAGGCTACTACCCCGAGGTTATTCTACACTTCGGAAGCGGAGCCATAATTCGTTTGCCTCCGACTGCACTGCGCTTCGTACTTTGTACGCATCGTCGGAATACACGATTCGATTTCTCTTCCTCCAGGTGTCCAAAACCGCTTCCGGATGGCATTCTTCGTGCGGCCTTATCAACCATGTCCCTCTACAGCATATATGTGTTGAATCAAAGGGTCTTTCACGGGTTGCCCAGCCGGTATTTATATGGGATGCCTCGCGTCAGAACTCAGATGAGAGTTTGTCAGCCTGCCGTCTACCCTTAGTAGTCCATGAATTAAATTTGGTTCAGAGGTTCTTTTGCCGCTTGGTCTCGTCCCTTCGGGATTCTCGAGCTCCTGGGAGAAGGCCCGAGGTTGTATCATCTTGGAAAGGTCAAGCTGCGAATCTTAGTTCCTCAGGGCTTACTGGACCCACAAGTACGCAGCTGAATAGATGGACTTCTTTTGATGATCAACGAAAGTATCATAAATCTAGTCAAACGTACTAGTGATGTGAGCGTTTTTGTTCAAGAGGAAAACCCAACTAATCGTAGCAAGATAGATGTCGGTTCGGCGGCTGCCACCGTCATCACCGCGCCCCTGATACCCACTTCTGATTCAAGAGGTGGCTTTAGATCATAAACGGGCCAGTCCTGTTCAGACTCGTGCGGGAATTTCGGCCCTCCCCTTCACGTGTCTAGCTGCCGAAAAATAGTCTCGCCTCTGAAAAATAAGTTGGCTGGGTTGTCGGCGGACTTGGCACGCTTCTTCTGGTTAATTGTGATTTCGTCGTGTGTGATCATGAGCCGGCTAGCGATGAAAGTGCTGGAACTACTCCTGGCTTTATTATTGTACCACAGATCTATTGTCCAGTCCGTTCTAAACCTGGCTGACCAGCTATGGAAGTTGAAATAATGCTTTGTAGCTTGTACCGCCCTCACGGCCAGCACGGCTGCACTGAGTTAGAGACGCGGGATCGAAGCCGATTTCAGTGGGACAACGCGAGGTTTGGTGAACAGAATCCTCGTGGACTATCTTTCATCACTCAGGCACTGCAGTTCCTTACTTCACTGCTCCGTACCCAAATTCGGAAGCAACGGACAATGCAAGTAACTCTACCGTCTGCGATGTATGGTCAGGGGGCAGGCATCTGGGGATCCATATGTTTCCTAGTCTCTTCAAAGTGACCTAGAATTTTTCCCACCCCAGCCGGTCTTCTCAATCAACGGCTAGTCCCAACGGAATTTCTTTCCATCGAGCCTCCGCAGCAAGGTATTCCCGGAAAGCCATCAGTGGTAGACAAAACCGGGTAGGTCGAACAAGCTTGAGGAGGCGGACAGTATATCTTGACCAGTAATTCGTTGATCGGGGATGTTAAGCTCAAAAATGAAGTCATCCGCTTCGGTATTGCAATGTATTTCCAGAGTGCTTTCAGTTGGGAGTGGTGCCCCCTTCGGATCTTCAACCCTTTCAGACCCCTTCTGGTGCGGAATGGCCTCAAGCCCCTCCGGCGCTTTCGATATCCACTTGGTGAGAAGCAAGCCGCTCTTCTCTGGCAGTTCTGTTGGGCACACAAATTGTTTTATGGGATAGTCAACGTCATCGAAAGACTCAAGGTGGTCTTCCGCAGAGACGATTCTGCAATCGCTGCCCGCTACTGACCGGTGAATCGGAGCTCTATACCGGTTCGCGGTTTCTCGTAGGGCATGGTTCGCACAAATGGTGACGATAAGCCTCGAAGGGATAGGCTGTCATTCGATAATTTATGACCAAGTTGTCCAAGTCATTCTCGTCCTGCCATAAGAATCGCAAGGCATTTCGTTTTTCTACTGGTATTTTTACACCAAGAAACACTTCTATGATATTGGCGGACAAGGCCACCCTGCCTACCCCAAAATGGCGCAAGAATTCAACCAGCGGCGGTGTCTAATCGGGCCCTTGTAGCAAATGATCATTTAACAGCTTGTCTTAGGACTTGGATGCACGGCTGGAAAACTTTCCTCAGTTCTTCCGGATTCTTGGGATGAAGGATATGTGGGTGAGGCTGATTCCACCTCCATTCTCGGCTGTTGTTGATTGAGGGCACATTTCAACTAAGCCAAACCCTTTATTTCGCCACATCACCTCTGCTTGCCTTTTTCAAAGACCGGATCCCGGCATAAACATTCTTCCGGAAGCAGTAATACTTGAAGAGTGTAAATTCTGTTGGCAACCGAAGGGTCAGCGTGTTTACGCCACGGAAAGGGTATCCCGAACTGGTTTTTCAAGTCTTTGATCCCTTGTTGTACCGTCTGCTGGTCTAGATGGTCTTCTCGAGATAATGATAGTCGGTCTTCCACGTCGAGAAACTCCTTCTTGTACAGAAGCTGCAAGTGATGCTCTATGTGATCCTTTTCTGTGTATACATAATTTACGGCGACAAGTCCTCCGGCTGGAACGTATGGTATCCATTTTAGCGTCGTGAATACGACACAGGGTGCCTGGCAGTCGCCTACACTCTGATCTAGTACCCAATGTGCCTCTGGCAGGTCGCAGCCCATGGTAAAGTCGGCCTGGTCTTTCTCCCAAACGCGGATGGCCACATTTTGGAAATGGGGCTATCTAGATAAAACTGCACTCGCCGACCTTGGAGCCCACATGGAGAGATCGGCTAGCGTGAAAGCCTCCGCTGATTTGATTTGCTCACCGGTATCTAGGGGAATGAGCTACGGTTTCAGCCCACCTGCAGTTATTACCTGCTTTCTGCCCACCGCACTTGCCGCTAAAGATGTCGTGCTTTTCGCGTGCCAGTGTTTATCGGCAAACAGCTCCTTCAACAGGGTTGTGCCACATTTTTTATTGACGAAGGTCAACGCTCAGGCCACGGCATTCGGGATCACCACTCCTACAAAAACTAACCCCAAATGTATTGGTTTGATGGCAGACCTTGATTTCGAGGGGATCACCTTGGGCTTTGTGTACAGATCTGGAGTGGCTTCTTTCACTTGGGGTAGTGATCGGTGGTTTCTTCCCGGACAATCTTCGTGGCCAAATCTCTTCATTGCTCGGCAAACTGCCGCCCGGCGTTGGGTGTCAACGCAGATAAAACACGCTCCGGTCGTCTTCGCCATTCCCCAACGTTCATGCAATCTGCTATGGTCAAATTCGGACAGTCCGGTAACCCATAACGGGACATCGCACGTCCTGCAAATTAGGTGGGCTATGGCCTCGCGTGGGATGGCGAGCCTGCTTGTCCATGACTGACGTTTCAAGTGTTTCCGTACGGTTTTTTGAGCTCGGTCAGGGCTACGTCCGTTTGCTCTGTTGCAGTCACGGATGATTTGACCAGGTCTGCCGTCGGTTATTCCAGTTTGCCTGTCTAAATATTCGGCAAGAGCCTTGAAGCCAGCCTCACTGTCATCCCTGCTTAGGTGTTCTGCTTATTCCGCCTAACTACCCCGCAGCTCTGAAGAGAGAAAGCGGATTATACCCTCCAATTCGTGCATTAGGTCGAGATCCACCCTGTACCTCAAATGATCGGGAGCTATTGAGCAGTTCTGCATTTTAATTATGAGACCGGCCATTTAGTAGACGTTGTTTTTTCTTCATTGGGCCCCTGCATCAAGCCCTTTATTGGATAGCGAGCAACCTTGAATGGCCGGCTAATCAGGTCCTTCAGAATCTTCCCTGACCGTGCGTAACTCTGCCCCGGGTCGAGCAGGGCATTCTCATCAACAGATTCCCCAGCTCGGCCTCGCTATTACTTAGCCAAGTAGAGCAGTTCTTGCCCTGGTTCGGTTACCCCATATATATCGTGGAAAGGAAACAGTATCGATGCGAGAAATGCACCTAACGGGTATAAACGCAAAGGCTGTGCAGAAAGCGAACCGCGAGCTGGTACAATCGGCAAAACCGAAAGCGAAAGTGATTCAAAACGAGGTCGACGGTAACCTCGGAAAAGTAAGTCCAGTAAAGCGTACGCAACCGAACAACATAATGAAGTCGACGTCAAACGTCAGAAGAGATCGTAGAGAAAACAGATGCAAAAGGATGTCCAGAAAACAGTCATTTTCTCAGAACGATCAAGGTCACTACAGAAAAATAAAGTGTACGGAAAAACGCAAGTAATTTATATGGGAATATCATATCACGTAAACACCTTATTATTGTGTCTTTGAGGGATTTTCTACAACCGGTCGTTACACTGGGTATCATTGTCTTGAAGTCTTGAATTCTTGAGGTCGTTCACGGGTGCAGGGCTTAAGCCCAAATGTTCCCGGTTCTTGAATGTATCTTCTTTTCTTCGGAGCCACTGAGCTGGAAGGGAAAGCCCGGACAACAAAGGGGAAAACATCTTCGCAAAAGCGACGTGAGAATAAAAATTAAAGTTTCCCGTTTAGTACTTGGGTTCAACTGTATGACTATGGATACATCAATATATCACCAGTTTCTTTGTTCAAAATTGTCACAGAAGAGTGAGTTGCGCATGCTTACGTAAGGGGAAGGAGAATGGATCAATTTACAACTGTGTGCACGTTCATGTATATAGGGTTTAAGAGGAGGCGTAAAAACGTGGGGGAGAATAATCTACGCGAGGGCGATCGGAGACTTGGATGGCATTGGCAATAGTCCTAACTTATTGTCTAGTCTGGCCTTAAATACCTGTTCTGGGGAACCATTTACTGCTCCCTGTGGAAGGCTATTGCATGGAGATATTATCCGGGACTAGAAAAGTTGTCTAATGAAGGCGTTTGTACGGGGTTTGGAGAGTTTCCCCGTGTGTTCCCGCAGGGTCTCCAAGTTCTGGGGGTGAAAAACTGATCCACCAGGCCCGCTGAAAATGAATCACACATCAGGAATAAGTCTCCTCGAATACGGCGTGTTTCAAAATGGTAGAGGTTAATTGAAATTGAACGAGCCGGGTAGGGGTAAGCCGTAAGCCATGTACCACTTTGGTCGCTTTACGTTGAATCCGCCCCAAGATGTTCCGGTCCCTGACGAGGCCAGTGTGCACTATCTGGCTGCCGTATTCTAAAAGAGGTCGAATATAGACTACATACAGAAGATGGGATGCCTCCCTGGAGATCTTTGGAAAAGTTCGTCTAACTAAGCTTAGGACCCAAGTGACAATTTTACAAGCTTTTTCTAGGTGGAAGGAGAATGAAAGATAACCGCGTAGCTGGAAACCAAGGATATTTTATTGATGCACAATTTGGATTTGTATGTTTTCCTTTATCATGAAGAGGTGGGCCGGAGCGCTGCCAAATGATATGCTTGCATTTTTGTCATCATTTATTGGGAGGTTCCAGTCAGCCGACCATGGTTTGGCCGGGTCACTGGCCGGCTGCACAGGATTTGCTTCCGTGTCCAAGATTGTGACTTCAGCTGAGTACATCACTATGCTAACCGGAACCATGTCAGCGAGATTGTCGATGTTAACGAGGAATAGGAGAGAACTGGTGACAGAGCCCTGGGGGTTTCTCATGTCGGTGGGAGCAGGAGGAGGCCGAGAGGTATGCCCACGAACCGGGAAGGTTCGGTTTCTTTAAAAAGCTCTAAATCAGGGGCAGTAGGCGACAGGCGATAAAAATAATAATGATGGTATATTTCCGGAACGTTGTCGAGGGGCACGCACGTAAGCATGATCAGAGTTTATAATGTCACTGAATGAGATGGAAAATTCACAAATTTCAAGGAGGGATTCGCACATCACAGAAACAATGGAATAAGGCTGAGGGGAGTTTAAATGAAGCAAGGTGACGATAGAATACACAGCGAGTACGAATTAATTTCGAGTCAAATGCTGCAATAGTAATGAATCGGCCGGATATAGGAATGTTCAGACGGACAATGGCTAAGGATGCAGGAAATACAATATTCACAAGAATGATGCAAGAAAATGGTCAATGACGCTTACTAATTTTCACTCAAGAAGGTAATTGGTGTTGGGGCAAAGGAGGCAGGGAAGAATTTCATGAATGTTCGCAGATGAATACTAATTTGCGTAGATTTGTTGATATGAAAAGGAATAGTACCCCCCGAAAAGGCAAGACAATTTCCATGAGAAGTAGTGTGTGTCATCTAATGTTGGCAGTCCGCAGTTGGTGAAAGATGGATGTAGTTCCGGGAAGTACTAACCAGCAATCGGAATGCCGTGTCCACAAGGGGCAAAATAAGGCAAGACAAGGGTGAAAACCTCTGCAATAGGCCAGGTTATGCTGGTAGATTGACGAACTCACTATTCTGTTTAGTTTTCCGTGGCCTTTCTGTGACCGTGTTGGGTTTTTTGGTCAAGGATTGGCTGCACTTTGTTTTCGCTGTTTCATCATTGGAAGGAGGAGGGCATCACCAAATCTGGACCGATCACTGTTTAATTAGGAGTCCTCGCATGGTGGTCTAGATGGCTTGAACATCAAGAGAGTCTTGTAGTGAGGATTCCTTAGTAAGCCTCGGAGAGGCATACTCAGCAATGCCAGGACTTCTTGCGGGTGAAACCCGGTGGTTAGGTGGTATTCGCGGTAGCCAGCCTTTGGCACGGTTGTGAACGGGCAGAGAAAAATGTTAGCTGTCTGCGCGATATATTAAATCCAGGCAACGTGATGGCCGGGTGGTTCTAAAATTTAAAAAGGGGGGATCGCTATCATGCACTAATATACAGGGCACAGTTCATCCTCAGTCTGTACAGAAGCTGAATGTGCGGGACATTATTGAAGGCTCTGGCAAAATCGATGTGAATCTGTATGTGCATTATGGAAGGCGTCGGTACTTCGAACGGGCTCTCAATGTTACGACCGAGCTTGCGTGAACTGATCTTGTGTCACAGGGTAGGCTAGCCACCGGAATGTGGACCATCACCTTTCAAGAAGAATCCGGAGGAAGGGAAAGGATAATTTGTCTGATCCAATAGTTTACCATGGCCGGCTCGGCAGCATATGAGTGCACACTTCCTCTGTTTTGAAGCTCAAAGTTGTATACCTTTAGAAGGCTGAGTTCGTGTTGCGGTTGGTCTGTCTTCTCCACGGGGGCCAAGGCCACGCGCATAATGAGACAATGTGACCCTTGTTGCCCCAAGTCTCACCGCTCTAACCGGCCAGTTAGAACCTATGGTGATTTCCCCGACTGCTCCAAAGGCATTGCTCTAAAGTGAGTTTGTTCGACGGAGATCATCACTACGTCAACCGAAACCGGGAAGCTTTCCTTGTTTAGCCACCTCTGTTGGGTTGATAAGATCGGTACGTACTCACAAAACCATCGTTCCCAAGGTACCATGGCTAGGTGATTCGCCTGATTCCACTCCCGCAGGCAGCTACTAAGGAGGCTCACCAAATCGTGAAGTACTCCATTTGACCTCGATGTCATCAAATCATTCGGGGTAAGCGCTAAATGAGAGGGGTCGCTGGAAGAAAACTGGGGCCGCAGGACAATTATTCAGGCTTCTCCCCACCTCCCTCAGAAGGATGTTTGGTATCTCGTAGTTCGTTGGCTGTCGTTTGCGAAAGGATGGCAATACACTTCGAGCGGACCTGACCAAGCTTTCTCACACTCCACTACGGTGGCTGGCTTGGAAAGGGTTGAAGCTCCACTGTATGGGGTGTGTCAAGGTTCGGTTCTGTGGCCCCTTCCCGAGTTAGAATGGATCCAAAGCCGCCAGTCTATTCCGGCTTTCATGCAATTCCGTCAGCTGTCAGAGTGTGCCAAACGGCATGCCTCTTCTCTTTGTAGAGTGCTGCAGGCCTCGGGGGAAGGAGTCACTTGTAGTCAAGAGTGTGAGTTTTGGGACTACGGCTCGAGATTTCATGCATATCATGAAACCCCGTTATCTCTTCTATATTCTTTTCCGGCGTCTGACCCGGGAACACCCGTAATATTCAAGTCCAACATCACTAAAAGGCCGCAATCCTGGGGTCAGTCTACGCTTCCTTAGCGGAGCCATAACTTGCCTCCCCGCTAAAGCCGTACATCTGCCACGTTGCACACAAGGTTAGATTGCAGGTTTCACGCCCGCCCTCCCTCCCAACCTAAAAAACCGCCTCCGGCTAGGGCCTTTCACTTGGCTTTCTCCGACATGTCTTTCCACAGCTTATGTACTGAATGGGCGAGTCCCTCACTGGTTGTCGGGCACGCAGTAATACATGTTTCGCTTCAAGGCCTAAGTGGAATTACGCTAGTCTGCCGTCCACCCTCGGCAGCCCATCAATGGGTCCATGAATAAGAGATTTTAGGCTGCCCTTTTGAGTAAATTCTTTTTGTTGCTCTTTGGCAGCCCTTTAGGACTCTGAGTCTCGGAGGTGAACCCCTCGGGTTGTGCCACTTTGAGGAGATTATACCATGTGAGACGAAAGTTGTTAGGAAATACTGAGCCCTTGCAAGAACCGCGCTGAAAGAATAGAGACCCTTCGGAACCACCGAATGCCCCCTTAACCCGGTCAACCATAACGGCGAGCGGAGGAGAAAAGTCCAAGCCGAAAACCATGTCGGTAGTGACAGAGGAGATGTCGGTTCGGCGGCAAACAACGTCACTGCAGTTCCTGCGGTTCTTATCTTCGGTGCAGTGTGTGATCCCAATTCTTAGACAAGCCAGTCACATCCGGATATGTGTAGGAGTTTAGGCCCGCCCGTCCGCGTGCCAAGCCACCAAAAATTCGTTGCATCTCCAAAACGTGAGCCTTCTGGGTTTTCTGCAGACTTAACGTGCTGCCACTGACCTACAGTGCTTTCGTCATGTATGACCATGAGTCTGTTAGCTACGAGTTTGTTGAGGCGACTGTCGACGATATTGCTTAGTGCAGTACGATCGTCGAGTTTGTCCAAAGCCCTGCTGACCAGCTACTGGAATGGAAGCGCCTTCTTATTGGTTGTGCTACCTCAACAGCCAGCGCAGCTTCACCAAGTTCTAGGCGCGGCATAGAAATCGACTTTCAAGGTGTGACGCTGGCCTTGGAAAACAGGATATTTGAGGCACGGCTTCCGCCACCTAGACACCACTTTCCGCACACTTCTACTAATAATAATGGTTTATTTTGGAGAGGCCCGAGGCATGCCAGGTGCATGATGAACTGTTTACAGGTGATAGAATAGACAGACAAAACCCCTTAAAATGTAGAAATTTACATGACAGGAGTTGGAAAAATAGGCTTGGAGGGGGGAGTAATGTGGGATGAAAGTATGGCAAATGTATGCACACCAAAGAAAATGTACTGAGTTTAAATGGATCCATGGACGGATTCAAATGGACACCCGGTGAGTTTGAAAAGTTAAGGTCAGGTGGGGGATCCGGCTGGTCAGTATAAGGACATCTGAAGGCTGACCAATATACATGAAAAAGGCCAGAAATCTGCGTAAGAAACTGTAATATTGGGAGACAATGAGGAAGAAGTGAGATTCACTGCAAAGGATTAGATAGCAACAGAGCATTGGTACCTTGCTATAGATGGTCGGCGGACAGGGCACGAAACTCATTGTAAAACAGGGAGCGAGCAAAGTAAGACGTAAAAGGCGGATCAGGTAAAAAAAATAGTTCATAGGAATTGGACGCAGTGGAAGCAATGGATGCATATAATGGCGGTCGGCGGGATGATAGCAAGAGTGATGGCCTGTGAGGAACATATAAGAGAAGCCGGATCAATAACAATGGAGTCCTAGAAAGAAATTATCAGTTATTAGTAAGGGCAGGTTGGGTTAGATCGAATGTTTGTAAAATTTGTTTTGGAATATCTTGGTGAATTATCTTCAAGACAGGTGAA
Source organism: Fasciola hepatica (assembly GCA_948099385.1). Taxonomy (NCBI): domain Eukaryota; kingdom Metazoa; phylum Platyhelminthes; class Trematoda; order Plagiorchiida; family Fasciolidae; genus Fasciola; species Fasciola hepatica. The sequence goes on along the minus strand of CANUEZ040000027.1, from coordinate 8,705,857 downwards.
CCTGGCGGATCAACATAGAGAGTTGAGAATGCGGATGCACAGAAAGGACCACGACTGAGGAGTAGAAAGGGAGATGAAAGAAAGTATGGGAGAGAACGGGTAAGAATGGATCAAATAACCTTATTTATGTAGGTGAGATATGTGATGTCGGTCAAGAATGGGAGAAGCATTAATAAATGGGCTTACATTATTCAGCTGGAAGGTGGTGGCAATGGAGATGGCTAAGAGGCGCAGAGCCATTGTGCACACAAAGTGGAGAAAGTAACCTGGGAGGTGAAACTGTCCGTGGAGCAAGATGTGGCAGCTGTGACGGCGAACAGCGTGGGAGAGAAATGAGCAAATGTGGTACCAGAGGGTAATAAAAGATCAAGCGGACTGAAGCCGTGAATGAGAATCATGACGAAACAGTGAGTTTACATTAGGTGGCAAGTGAAAAAGCAGAACAGTCCGAAAGGCGCGCATAAAATGCCTGTGGCAAACAGTAGGCGAAACAGGAGATGGGAGCATGGGCCGAAAAATACAGGTGAGACATAACTAGTAAAATCATATCATTGCAGGTGGAACAAAGAAGGCAGAGAGGAAAGAAGCACCTGGACAGGTAGACCGGTGGACGAACATACCGCATGAACAGTGGATGCGCATCGGAGTCGGGGACATGGAAATTGGGAGCTGCGTGCATGCCGGCAATTGTAAAAGTGGATTCAAATGGACGATACTAATAGCAGCACTGCTAAGTGGAAGGATTCACAGAGGAATTGCGGAGCCAGGGAGGGAAAATAGAGTGTTAGTTACTGGATAATAAATGTGGCTGTAAGAGATGCAGAGTTTGGAATAACAGTTCTAATATGAGAATTGGTCATGGATGCGGGTGGGGCTGGTGTGTAATGGTATTAGGCATAAGAAGGGAGGACGAGGGAGGGTTTGACAGAATGGTAGGCAATGAGGCGTAAGAATGCGATCAATGGGCTTTATAGGTTTGGACTGAGACCAAATGAATAGATACCAAAAGCCGGCAACGCCAACACGGGTGAAGAAATAAAATATTGGCGGTCGTCGGCGGATTAAAGTGGTTAAAACGATGGTGGCTTGCAATGAGAGGTGACTCAGTGAGAGTGAATAGGAGCTAGGACAGAATGGGTAGGTGTGTGTACCATAGAAGAACGAAAAAATGGATGTTATAAGAGCGATAGGTGGGTGTACAGTGGTGAACAAGAATGGTTGGAGCATACGATCTACAGCTGACAGCATTGGAGCGTGCGATTCGCAACCGGTGCTAGTGGGTGGGACTGGCCGTGCGCTGGACACCCAACCTGAAAAACACTTTGAGGTGAACACAGGGGGTGTTATCCACCAGCCCAATCGCGCTCGCGCATAGTTGCAGAATACCTGTACGCCCGATGTGCGCCGGCCAAAGCCGTGGATCTGACCGAGTCCCGCACCTTTTGGAACGGCACTAATGTTCATTGATAGTTATGCATGTGGGACGTAGTTCAACTATGAAAGTATGAGATATAAGTCCGGCGGTCGGATGGTCAGGTTGCCAGGGGTTCCAGAGGACGGAGCCAGCAGCTAACAATCGACCAAACAGCGGCGTTATCCAGGCGCGTATACCAACTTTGAGGGTGAAATGCACGTAAGGAGAGAACTGGAAAGGGAGAGCAGATAAAAAAGAGCAGTAAGGGGGTGCCCCTGCTATGGATCAAAGGTTGATGGAGGCATATAAAAAACAGTTAAGGACGAGGCATAAGAGTGACAGAAACTATGGGGGCAGGTGGAAGCAAAGTGGTTGAAATTAGTGGCATTTCAATTTGTTTGATTCATTAGGGAAATGGCCATATACAGTCTAACGTTGAGAACTCAGCCAGGTAGATGAAACTGTCTATCGTTGATTGTGACCTTAATTGAAGGGAGCAGGGTCGTCGAAGGAGTTGGTCTTAGAAGTCGAGGCCCCTTTCGTAAGCTATATCTTCGGCCATGCTCATATTAGACAACCGGAGCGCGCGGGTGACGCTGAGATATGGGACGAGTGCCGACAGAAATTGGGACTTGGTTTGTGAAACTCGAAGGGTGATGGGCAAATTGTTCCAGACTTTGGAGTAGGCAAGAAGGAAAAAGCATGACCGTATGGCCGACTTAGCTATACTAGAAGGGACAGTAAAAGGCCTGTGCCGAAGTGTGTAGGGGGTTTCACGGGGGAAGCTTACTGGGTCAAAGGAAAAAGACCGGTTATGGAGCAGGTTATACAAGAAGACAAAGTTTAGTCTAAAGCGGCGGAGCCAGAGTGGGTCAAGATTCAGATTTTGACATCATTCCCTATGGCTCAAAGAAGTGGACCAACCGAGTAGTTGTTTGATGAAACGCCTGTGTATGCTTTCAATTGCAACCCTGTCGAGTTTTGTCATGTTAGAAAGTATTATTGGGCAGCATTCAAGCAAAAGCCTGGTGCCGGGTTCGTAGATGCAGAAGACACTGTCCCGGAGACGAAAAGAGCGGAAGAGAAGGGCCACACTTCTAGCCCTGGTCGCTTGGATGGCGGCGTGCTCAGAAAAGTTGAGGGAGCAGGAGTAGTTGAGGCCCAAATCGCGGATAGTAGGTCGACTGGCTATTGGGGACCCACCAAGAGTTGAGGATCCAGGAGGCAATTGGAACTTGTAGGTTAGGACCTGGCAATTATCAGTGGATTAGCTCATCCTCCAGGTGTGGCACCAGCGATCAAGTGCAGCGAGGTCAGCGGAAATGTTGCAAAGAGTAGGGATGGCATCATTAGAATTGAAAGGGTAAACTATTTTTCTATCGTCTGCAAACAAGAATGGCGTGCCATGGTGTACTAGATCCAATGCGTCATTAAAGTACATCAGAGATAGGAGAGGACCCAGCACACTGTCCTGTATAACGCCACTTGTTACAGGTCTTTGTTTAGAAGTACGTCCATTGGTGAGGGTCACTTGCGAACGATGAGCGAGATAAGATTTCAGCCAAGAAAGTAGCGGGTCAGCAATGCCGAATGAACCCAATTTGGAGATAAGATGCAGGTGTGAAACACGGTCAAAAGCCTTCGACAGATCTAGGTAGACAATTACTAATGCCTGCCAGCTATCAACAGCCTTAGTGACTAGGTTCAGGAAGTCAAACTGACATGTGGCGCATGATCGCAATTTGAGAAACCCGTGCCGCCCACCTCTAGGAAGGTCTGAAGCGAGAAGATGGGTAGAAATGTCATTTCTAATAATCGTTTCCGTTATTCTGGAAATGATAGGGGTATGGTTGGCAGGACGGTAATTAGCGAGTTCGTGGACAGGTCCTTTATTGTGTCGACGTTACTAAACTAAATTTGAGTGACAAGGTGAACAGGTATAGTAATAAAAGTGGAGGGTCTGATCCACCTTTAATGGCTGCAGCTGGGGGCAACCCGTCTGGTCCAGTATGCGCAGATGCTTTATAGCGTGAAATGAGCCTGGAAATAACGTTTACTTCAAAGGTTAGGGTAGATAAAGAAGAGCTGCCAATAGCCAGAGTATTGGGGGGGGGCTGTATCTGAGGCGGGGACCACGGAATTGGCGAAGTAATGGCTGAAGGCCCCAGCGATATCAGAAGGGAAAGTGGCCGAAATCTTATTCGGTAACACAACGTATTGGATCAGAGTATCTGTTGCCGAATTCCTAGATTTGTTTAAGAGTGGGAGTTTCAACGCTTCATTGGGATGCCTTAGGGCTTTGGCCTATTCGTAGCGGAGCTGGTCCTCAATTAGGTCCCGGATAATATCGGTGAGACGCTTAAGTTTCATGAGAAGAGAATAGTCATGGTTTTGAAGGTAAAGTCTCTGCATCTTAAGGTACTTTCTTTGGAGGGAGTCTAGTTTGGACTTCCTAAGAGAGGAGTTTTGAGATATTGGGCTAAGTTCCAGGAGGCAGTTTCCCATGTTAAAGTAAAAGTGATCAGCCGCTTGTTGGGGGTCAGCCGTTAGAAAAAACGGCTCCAATCTTGGTTACGGATGAGACTGGGCAGAGGGTTCCAGTTTAAACGGGGGGAATTGTTGACTGGGGTCTGATGGTCTGATGGATATGGATGGAATGAAAGATTACCGGTCGCTACCCGGAAATTTATTCAGAACGGAAACCGAAAGGTGGGAAAAGCTTAGGTGAATATAAGATCTAGGATGTTGGCGTTTCTAGTAGGGGTTTTAACGTGTTGCACCCAGCCCCCCATGTGAGTATGGGAGACAAAGTCTATCAAGTTGGGAGGTGGTGGGAGGTTTCTGAAGGGTGTTTTAGGCCAGTTAGAATCACCGGATATGATTTTTGCTGCCCAAGATGGTAATGAAAGGTGATCAAAGGCTTCAACTAAAGGAGTTAAGTCTGCAAAAGATGAGGGTTGGCGATGGACACAAACAATGTGCATGACTACGGTTGAGAACCGAATTACGAGCCATAGAGAATCTGGAATTGAGTCGAGTGTGGCATGCCTGATGGAGACTACTGAAAGGGCCTGCAGTAAGTACACAAGGAACCCACCTCCGCGTCTGTCAATCCTGTTTACTCTAAAAACGCTGTACCCTTCAAGCATAATTTTGCTTGAAGGAGTGTGTTCGGTGAGTCAGGTTTCAGCAATAAAGATGATGTCAGGACCGGATGTTGTGACGTAATGTTTTGAGTGATGAAGCTCATTTAAGATGGACCGCGAGTTAAATATGATGAATGATAACCCACTCATGTGAAAGTGAGTGTCAGGGTTAGGTAACGTCGGGGGGTTGTTGGTCGGAGGAAGTTCACGGTGAGGAGCGTGAGTTGGAACTATTGCCAAAGAGGAGGAAAAGAGAGCATAGGATGCCTCCCCGACGGTTTCGGAAGAATCAGCCACGGACAAACCGGAAATAACCCATTTAGGGTTATTATGGGGTGAGAGAGAAGACCTTAGACGAAGTTGTCCTGCTACTACGGTCTAGTAACCGATTTATGGCCCACCGGAAAATGCTCGCAGCTCTTTCGCTTGACCCGTATCACTTGACGGTATCAAGAAGGTATTCATGTGCTTCCTACTTCCATGGCAGTGACTGTGAACACCTTCTAGTGGCTGATCCCAGCCGACCTTCTTACGAGAAAGCCGGTGCGGCAGAGGTTTCTCGGCAGCCGCCACCGGAAAACAAAGCCGAGTGGATCAGACGGACTGGAGATATATGATAACACTCCCCGCCAAGTGACTGGCTGATCGGAAACGTTCAGTTCGAAAGCGAATTTATCCGTCTCAGCTTGACACCGCATTTCCAGAGTGCGCTCCGTCGGAAGTGGTGAACCGTTCATTTGCCGCAAAAACTCCACTTTATCTTTGTCCAAAATGGCATCTAACACCCCCGTGCGCTTCTGGCATCCTCTATGGCAGCTCAAAGTTACTCTTTTTCAGATATTCCGGCAACCACTCGTAGTGGTTCACGGCTTTATCAGTGTCGCCAAACGACCCAAGATCGTCGTCTAAGTAGAAATTGTCACTTGAGCTATCCATCACATTCCGGCACATCCACGCTCCGTACCTGGCAGCGGCCGCCCGTTGGAGGTAGCTCGCAAAATATGGTGATGATACCCTGCCCCCCCCCCCCCGAACGGATGAGCCATCATCCTGTATCCTATCACAAATTTGTCCGTATCCTTCCCTTCCCGAGGCGAGAATCTTGGCGCATTTATATCTTCCACCAGTACATGCACTCACAAAAACATTTCCCTTACTCCAACCCATATGCTGCTCTACTTAGCCTGAACCAGCACAATATCTCAACCAGCGAGTTGCCCAGTCCAGCCCTTGTAACAAACAGTCATTCAACAATCTCCCCTGAGATTTGGATGCACAGTCAAAGACAATAAGGAGCTTTTTGGGCTTCTTGGATTTTTAAAATATATAATGTGGCTAGTGCCACATGCTTTCTCCGATCTAAGATGCAGTATTCACCTCTTTTATGTAGGCAAGGGTTTCACAGCCCATCATCGCATCTGGGTTCGGCTTCCAAACATGTTCATCACGAATAGACCCCTTTTTCAACTGTAGAAATCTGCGAAGAAGGTAGTGGCTTTCCACGAAGCAATCAGTCTATACGTGCTGCGATAGGGGCAATTCTAAATGATCTGACGGGCCTCCCGTCCCCTTCCGGACTGTCTGCAACGCAAATTCATACTCTAGGGATAATGATGAGTGATCACCTCTGAGATCGTGAAGCTCACGATGGTGGGGGCAACACAACTATAGCTCGACGTCTCAGTTTCCGCAGACGCGATTTACTGAGCCGTGCCGCCCCGCAGGACCATGTAGGTTCCGGCCTATTGTGCTTCCTGCTTGGGGAGCCTGGCGGTCTTTTACGCTCTGGCGCATCACTCATTGTGCTTCTGGCATAACACAGCAAAGACGAGGGTCCACCTCACAATCCCCGCAGTTCACCATCCTCACTTCCTGAAGATGAGGCCTTCTTTATAAAATCGAACCTAATGACTTGAGCACTGACGCCAACAAATCATTCATTGTGAATGCCATCGTGATCTCGATATGTCCATTGTTGTCCAGAGAGATAAGTGACCACGGTACGCGGCTTAGCAGCTCTGACCTGAGTCTCAGCCACCACGCTCATACTGGTGACGTGGGGGGGGGTCTCTCAATTTGATGTTTCCTCTCAAAACGACCCTTCACGGGTTTCATATCAGGTCCGCTGTTCATAAACTCTAGGGCTCTACTCACCCACTGGGGATCGTCACCTCTACAGCGACTACTCCCAAACGAACTGGTTTCCGAGTAAACCGGGGTAATGGGAGATAGGACTGGGCTTCTATTATATTTTGGATCGGGCCGCCCTTACCTGGCGTATGAAGCTTTTGAGCATGCGTAGCCAGGTTCACACGAATCCCGGAGTCGGATCAAAGTTGAGTCGCGGCTTCTGCAGTGCTGAATTAATAAGTGAACAACCTGGTGAGATACATGCAAACCTCAGATACTTGATCGCTAATATTCTACACAAGAGCCGCCTTCACTGTATGCGACAAACGGGCACGTGAGTCACGCAGAGCCCAAACATGATAAGGCTGTCCCGCGTTGAAAGCTTATAAACAAAGTCTACTTCTCAAAAATATACGTAGTACGAAAGACGTAACTAAAGCATATAGTTGAGCTTTTTCATAGACCAGGGTATTGTCTTTTTCTGGAAGGATTTTCCAAAACCGATCGTTACACCTGGTGTGGCAACGGATGGTCTCTGCCCAGACAATCTTCCTGGTTGCGTCTCTTTCTCACTGGGCAAGGCGCTGTCTACTGTGAGTTGTGAAGGCATAAGAATCAAGCTCCGACAGCCTTAGCCACTCCCCGATGTTTATTAACTTTGTGAAAATTTCTATGGCCAGCAGAATATAGGGCAAAAGATAAGAAAACCGATCGAAGCAAAAAAGACTAGTGATGAATAGTTTATTTTACCACAGATGAATCAGGAAGTGGGCCGGGGAGAAAAGGACTCCGGGACAAGAAAACGAGATGAAACGGAATTGCCAGAAATGTATATGCGCAGTAGAGGCGGGAAGATGGGCCTGGAGAGCTGGAGCCTGTGGGCAGTTGCATAAACAGAATGGACCAAAGATGCCAATCAAAGGGTCTGCTGATGGAAAGATCAAGAGGAACTTGTTGAGCGCAGCACGAAATACATGGTGGTTAAAAATCGGTAATGAATGTGGTCATAGAGATGCAGAGACTGGACGGCAACTTTTAACATAGGGATTGGGCATGGGTGCTGATGGAGTTGATGGTGAGAAATGGCAAATAACCGGGAAAACGGATGAATGTGCAAACGGTTGCGGTAGGATGACGGTGGTAGTAAGACAGAAGTAGTTGGGTGTGCATACCAGAAGGTAAAGTAGGATGTGGTTGGGGTGACGAAAGGAATCTATAAGTGAGCCTACGGTGGTTGAGCGGAGGCGATGGAAGCATGCTATCCGCAGACTGTTATATCGAATGCGGTAGGGCCGTCACAGTAAGAGTTTGAAACCCACAAATGATGCCAGTAGGTGGGGCTGACCGTGTGCTGGACACCCAACCTGAAACATACTTCATGAGTGAACACCGGAGGTGTGATTCACCAGACTGGTTGACCCAGCACATCGCTGCAGGCGAACTGCACGCTCGATGAGCGCCGGCCTAGGCAGTGGATCGGACTGCGCCCCGCGCCGTTGGGGTTCGTACTAACGTTCATTGGCGTTTACGTACGTGGGGCATAGTTCAGCTGTGAAGGTACAAGATCCGCGATCAGATGGCCAGGTTGTAAGGGGTCTCAGAGGGCAGAATCAGTGAGGCCGGCGACTGGTAAAAGACCATACACCAGCGTCATGCGGGAGTGTTTATAATGGAGGTGATCTTTCTGATGGTAAGGCAGCTGACCAAAGTTGAGGGTGAAATTCAGATAAAAAGAAAGTTGGGTAGGGAAAATAGATAGAGAAAGGTTGTCAGGGTATTCCTCTGCCTTGGATTAACTGTTGACGGAGGCAAGCGAAAACTAATAAAGGTAGAAGCCCAATGGTGTCTCAGACTACTGGGGGAGAAGGAAGCAGGGTGAAGGGAAATGATGGTATTCCAATTCCGTTTATTCATTACTAGAGAAGCCATTGCTAGCCAAGCTTAGACAGTTCATTCAGATAGATGAAACCATCCATCGTTGACTGTGTCCTCAAGTGGAGGGAGCAGGGTCTGCGATGGAGTTGGTCTTAGAAGTCGGGGCCCCCCTCACACGCTACACTATCAGTTACACACATAGTAGGTAGCTGAAGCGCACTTGTAACTATGAGACATGGAACGATTGTGGGTAGAAATAGGGACTTGGTCTGAGAAGCTCGAGTTATGGTGGACAACTAACTCCAGAATTTGGAGTAGACCAGAAGGAAAAAGTGTGACCTTATGGCCGATTTAGCTATGGTAGAGAGGATGGTAAGAGACCTGTGCCGAATCGAGTAGGGTTTTTACACGAGGAAAACGGCTTTTTATGAAGCGGGTTGCGCAAGAAGACTAAGTTTAGTTTCAAGCGGCGGAACCAGAGAGGGTCAAGATTTAGAAGTTGGCATCGATCTCTATGGTGTGAAGGCATGAACCGACCGAGTAGTTGTCTCATAAAAAGTCCTTGCATGCTTTCTAACGCAACCCTGTCAAATTCTGCCATGTTAGAAAAGATTATTGGGCAATATTCAAGCAAGGGCCTGATGTCGAATTTGTAGAGGTTGGCAATAATACCCCGGAGACGAAACGAGCGGAAGAGAAGGCCCACACCTCTTATAGCCATAGCCGCTTGGATGGCGGCTTGCTCAGAGTTGTGGGAGCCAGAATAGTTGAGGCCCAAATCACTAATGGCGGGTCGACCGACTACTGGGGATCCACCAAGAGTTAAGGATGCAGGGGCAATTGGAATCTGCAGGTTAGGACATCGCACTTATCGGTGCAGCCCAGCCAAAGGTTCAGTTCCACTTAGAAAGAGAACAAAGCAGTCTGTCGTACGTAGACTTTGTGTAAGCCTTCGAAGTGATGGGCCAGTGACAGTTAATCTCATCCATGCTTCTGGCATATTCATCTTCTAGCTAAGCGCTGACTGCCGAGCACGGCTGAGACTTTGCCGTAGCCCTTGCAATGCTCCATCTCAAGCTCTCAAGTACATGCTAACCATCAACACTGTCGATCGCCTTCTCGCTTTCACGGACCAAGGAGTACACGGTCCCGGTAATTTGTACGCACAGTGCAGAGCATTAGAGGGAAGTGCAACTGGTTTTCCTAGTGCGAGGGACCAAAGAACGTTTATTATTGTATCTGCGGGGAAGGGTTTGGCGGCTTCACAGCTGGTGAACCCAAGGTAATCTCTAGGTCACTTGGGCTCTGTTGTTTTGCCACCGTTCAAGTTTTCTTCTGCGTACGTTTTTAAGTGTCTTGCCCTTTAGCTTTTAGTAACGTTTTTGTTTATTTTGCCAGATCTTTTTTTCTCCTCCCTTCGGCGCTTCCTTTTTGCCGTGATCTTTTGGGATTGTGCTGATTCCGTTATTGTCAAGTCTACCATTTACCTTTTCCTTTTTTCGGAGATTGATTACTAAGCTACCTCTACTGTGAGTAAATTGGAGGACCCCACTTTCGGGTCGATTGCTCCGCCATACCGGGTTTTTTACTCCTCCTGGTTCAGAGCTGTAGGTCATTCAGCATGCATTGGAATTCCTGAACTGCCGTGCAACCAGCTATGCCAGCCAGTTCACTTAGGCAGCAGATCGCCTCTCACTAGGGCTGGTATTGCAAGTTAAGGAGTAAAGGTCTCCTTTCGGGGGTACAATGCCCTGAAGGGGGCCTTCATTGTCCTCACGGCCCCAAAGCCGGACAGAAACAAGCAACTACCCCAAGGCATTGTGCCGGGAATTAGAAAGCCCCCCGAACTGTCGCTTGAGACGCAGGCTTTGACGGGACCGGCAGAAGGTAAAAGCTTGCTTCTAAGAGAACTTTTGATGCAAACTTTACCGCACAACATTCCAGTTTTACTGAATATCACGCGTAAATGCCCACCTGAGTACACTGAAGCAACAGCTGATGACACTATACAAAGGTACAACCCCTTTTTGTTGGAGTTTTCAGGTCTTCCGTCGCCACGGTGTTTTCCTCGTCAACATCCAACGACTTCGCTTAAATTTTGTCCGAACTGGCTTGAGCCTGCAACTCCTAGCTCTGAGTACAACTGTATTACAGGGGCGGCACCGGGCAAGCTCATCTGGGCGATATAGTCCCTCAAAGCGACAAAACTTCGATAATTCGCAAGAGGGTACGGTAAATATTACAACCACTTCGGTGAGAGAGTGGAAGGATTCGAATCAGAAAGTACTCTCCTCGGTGCTCACTAGGGAAAATATACTCCTGCCTGCGGTGGTGGCCCCATGAAGCCCGTGGTACAACTAGTCGTGGAGAATCCTCCAAGATCACAGTAGTGCCCTGGCTTCCTGAACTTACTGTATAATATACACTATTTCTGCTTTTCGTGCCACCCATTTACTTGTGCACAAACAGTTTTTTACTTTCGTTTTCTCACGCCTTTACCTTAGCTCCCATTTCAACTCTTCACAATCGATTATCTGAGGCTCATATGCTTGCTTCAGGCCAAGGCCAGCAGATCCTCATAATCAGGTTTTCTCGGCTGTCGGCCTTCGCCCATCTTTTACACTATTTATCAAGGTTGCCATAGTGTACGCCACTATCGAACCAGATTCAATTATAAGCGGTTGGCCCAAACCATAGCGAGAGCCTTATTTATTATCGCGAACTGTTGTCACACACCATCATAGCGGTTGCTGGGCTGAAAATGCTACACAGTACATCTGAGGTGGTTGACTACACTGGAAACTCTCTTTTCCCCATCCAGAGCTTACTTCGCTGGGGATTCCAGAATGTCATACACTTCATACCCTAGGCTATCAAGTAAACAATAGTTTTCCATTCCACACACTCCCCGCGCCTACAGCCGTACCCTTAAAATATCTTTCTTTCAGGGACAGAAATCTCTGCTAGCAACGGACTTTCCCTAAATCCCAGCTTTCTCCCCTTTCTATCTATCCCGGTCTCCCAGTACGTGGTCTCTCATGGTTTTGATTATTTTCTACTCGTTTTGATCGGGGGAGTTAAGTTTAGGCGCCATCGTACTTTCCTGAATACTAATATTCTCCACCTCTCCGTAGAACGTGAGAAATCAAAATTAAATCAGAAAGAACTGCAGGAAGTTGAACCTCTGAAGCCCGCCTGGGTCAACTGCCTATTCAAACACTCTCTATGACCCTTTGATCTGTCAGCCTAGTTGACTTGTTCAATAGTTCAAATAACTGAACTGGGGCCATAAAACCTGACCTTCCAATTCTCACCAAAAAGTTACTGCCTACTCTTAAAATCCTTCCAATCTTTTCCCTCCTACCCCAACCCCTGACCACGCTAAAAGTGCGGCCATTCAAGATCTAATGGAAGCTGGTCGCTTAATGTACTCTGTGGCCAATAGAACTTGGAGGAGTCTTATGAACTCCACAAACGTACAGTCTTCACTATGTCTGGTAGTATTCCATTTGATTTAATGAGAAGCAGCATTCTGGGAGCCTGCGACGTAGCAACTTATCCGTACCAATGAGTCAGGTTACGGAAAAGGAACCAGGGTGCAGCCCACCCACTTTTATTCGGACCATATAATGGAAGCACTGGGCAGAAATTCTTCAAAAATCGGGGCTTGACTGCCTCCATTTTCCTCTTTAAATATATAAGTTTCGCTGCAGGTAAAAACAGTCCCATGGAAAAGAAGTCTTAGTTCTCAAAACAAACCTTCCTCTACCCGTGACAGCTCAACCGAAGTAACTTAGCCGTACCGCCATGAGCACTCGGAAAACATAAAACCGATTCACTGTTCCCGAAATTTCAGCTAAGACTATGCAAAGTAGACCTCGGCCCACAAACCCCTTTCTCCCCTCCTCACTCTTCCCGGAAAAACCCTTGCAAAGGCGGCATCTTAAGTAAGCTTCATAATCCCTGTACATCTCTGGATCTATTGCAATATAACCCTGAAAAAGAAAATACTCTGAAGAACATGAGCATTCGTTTAGGGCCACCAGCTCACTCAGTATGCAAGGTAACCTCGGGAAGCCAGCTTTAAAAGTACTTGGAGTGCATCCTATTATTACTGGGGCCCTAGGTCATCCCATATCACTTGGGCTCCTGCTTTCTAAACTTCCAGCTCCAAAAAGGCTGTCAGCAATGCACATCCGACCAAGGCGGTCTATCTACCCACCATAATGAGGAAACCTCACTAAATCCATAAGTCTCCCTCATCCAAGCCTAAAAGGGGAACATCAGCCTACTACGGTCCCCAAAAAAATGTCTACCAACTGCCACTTTGATTAGATGACGCTGTAGCAAAATGACAGGCAAAACCCATCAGTGGTTATACAGAATGGCGCCTAACAATAAGACCAGCTATTCCCCTAGTCAACACATCCCTCGTCTTCCCACTCCGGTAGCTTCACTGCAAGTCTCTGATACATCTAAGGAAAGTCCCTTTGGGCATTTTTTTACAGATAAATACTAACCAGCCATCTCTCCTTCTCATATTCCCCGCTTGTATCAACCCCTCACACGATTCGAACACAAGGACTTCCTTTTTCCTCAGGTAACTCTTCTTTCCTGTCCTGCATGATAATTCCTACTACCCTTCTCAAGCCAAGGTCGTCTTTGTGTCCGCGCAAACTGCCGGTCGTTTATGGTACTCCATCGGTTCTTTGCCTATACTTACCACCTAGCTAAAGTCCCTTTTTAGCCCTCTAACCTGGGCTATAGTACTCACCATATTTTGATTCAAGCCCCTTTGAGTGCCTCCCATTTCCTACACCTTTTACATCCCCACCTGGCTTCAGCTTGCCAGGTGTTTGAAACGACCGGGGCTCCCTCAGCTTTGGACACTTTCAAATGGCTTATCCCGTCTTGCTCCTCTCAGCCCGACTACGCTCTTATCTTCATGAATCTGCCCACAACGAACTTAAGCTCAGCCAGGCACCACGGCAACACCGGTCTTTCTCCTTTCAGCCTATCACCTCACCGTACAGCAGCTTATATATTACGCCCTATCATTCTTACTACTTATTCACCACTTCCTTAAGGATCTATACCGCAAACAGTGAGATCCAGTCCTAGCACACAGGGCCTCAACCAACCTTTTGAGTGTCAAGAGCTTTCTTCGGATTAACTGATTCTCCAGCACAAGCCAGTCTTTTCTATCTGATTTTACTCCAAGCTTTCCCAAAGTTGGCTAATTTGAACACTTAGTCCTCAAGCTTAAACCAACCGGCATCAAACAGTTTCACCGGCCTATTCCTAAACAGAGGCCACAGAACAGTCAAGAGTAAATTCAAAGGTCCCTCAGTAGACCCCCTCTAATAACATCATCAATCTTCACTGCCACAGTAATTGAGGTCTACTGCCAAATATGATTCGCTCTCGGGCCTGGGGTGCATTCTTCCTGGCCTCCGGTGGTCAGATTGTACCTGACTTCCTTGACAGCAACAAACAAGGCGCCTAAATAGCACAACCTTGATCTTTTTCCCATCCACTTGGAGCAGGACTGCAAGAACATCGAGAAATGAGCCAAAACTGCAATGGCTGCACATCGAGTATCGTCGAAACAAAAGTTTCTCTAATCCGTTGCATGTCAATGGGACAGTAGCGAGGGCAGTCGATCACCGAAATTCTTCTCAAAAACAGGAAGCGCTGGCACTGGTATACTTAACAAAGTTGGGCGCTTGTTCGGCCTGCTGAGTATATGATCTCAAGGCTCCAAACAGAATTCTTCAGTTTTCTAGTATGTGTTTCCATCACTATCCGCTCACCCATGCCGGTTCTGGAAGCATCCAGTTCCCACTTCTCTTCCAGGACCATATATTGTGATAGTATTTACCCTCCCGCCACCCCGGTACTTCTAGTTTTATGGTTACCCATGTTTGTTTTATGTCATCTGAAATGAACAAGTTAGTCCCCAAGACTGACACTCACCAAAACTTGGGCCGGAAGGCGTGCTGCCGGCTATTTTCCTTTTCGGACCTGACATGGCATTTTTGTTGCTACTCCTACTCTCACTTCCTGTGAACAACAGTTTAGTCACACGTCAGGGGAAAACCTTTTATAAAAGGGACTCACAGCATGACCCTGATAACTACCGTCCAATTAACCTCGCCCATGTGGTATGCACAGTTACGGAGCAAATCGCCAAGCCTCAAATAACTGACTATCTCCTGCCTGAAAGGCTACTGAACCCTGGTCGTTATGGCTTCGTCGAATCGCGGTCGTGTTCCTCTTTTCAAGTTTACTTGGACCCCCTGACCTCACCCACTGGCGCTGGGATGTCTGTGATCATCCTACTCCCGGGTACGTCAAAAGCCTTTGACAGGGTACTTCACCAGCGTCCATCTATTAAACTTGAATCTCCGATTTCAGCTGTCGCACTCCTGTTGTGGTTTTCTTCATATCTAACCCCCCAACTCTCAGGCAGTAGTAGTTGATGGCCAATCATCTTCTGCCAGGCCTATAGTAAGTGGTGTAATTCGGGGTGGTGTTTTTTGTCCAATATTTTTTTATATACATCAATGATATCCTTCATGTGGTCCTCTATGGCACCTCGTTTCTCTTTGCGGATAACATCAAAGTTCTCTACCCCTTGCCCCTAGGTAATCCGCCAGCTAAGCTGAATAACGCTGAAAGGGGCCCTAACTCGATTAGCCAATAAAGCAAACCTTGGTAAGTGAAATATCTTTCGTCCTCAAGTTATTTCCCTCCCTTCTATTGGCAGAGTTTCCAGGTGCCACTGCTCTCAAAGGACAGCCAATACCTATCAACCCCGTGGTACTTGACCTTTGAGTCCGCTGCCACGGTTGCTCAAACTTTTCCAAAAAACTATTGCCTAAGTCGCAAAAGCCAAGTGACTTGCTGTTTTCATTCTTCAGGGCATCAAAACTGCAGCACAATCAACAGTGCGTCTATGTTTCTCATGTCTGACTCCTGCTTGAATATTGTGCTGTTATCTCCTCCCACCTTTCCAAATCCACCTCGAATGACCTAGAGAACGTTTAAAGCACGTTCACTAATATGCCTGTCGGGGCAGCTGCGGCTACGATCTATCGTGAGTTTTGTGAACTGTTCATTCTCGATCCGCTATGGATCCGTCTCCTTAGGCTGAGTATGACCTTCCTATTCAAACTGCTCTATCGACGTGTGTAAACAACTTGCCAACTATTCTATAACCCGCCGAGCTGTTACTCTTTTCTTAGTATTCTCACTTCTCTTCCACTTTCACTGTTTTTAGCTCCGAGATCTCTGTCCTTTCGAAAGGTTTATGGCACAATATGGGACAAAATGCACCCCGCTTTACCTCGTGCCACTTCGTGTCTGCATCCAAGCTTATGCCTCATGACGATCTACCAGTTTCTAAAGCCATCACTCCTTCCGGTGATGGTGTACATATCAATGCCGCTTTTGAATAAGCCTTCAACTCAGTCACTGGAACTGGCCTTATACAGCTCAGGACATACCACCCTCACTTCAACCCCCGTTCATCAGCTCTAACTAAATGATGGTTGATTTATCTCATTCGAGCAAAATATTTTCGCCGGGGTATCCGCATTCCTTTATTATCATTTCATTGGGAGGTCAGCACCTGTAGCCCCTGGTATTATCGAACAAACCGGTAAAATCTGGTCGGTTCATTTCTCCTCCGTTGCATATTCTCGTCTCCCTCATAGGTCCGCTAAGAGTGAAAATCCGATATCTCACAACACCCGTATTAGAGTTTTGCATTTCATTCCTGTCTTTCAATCACATTTATTCCCGGCTTGTCGTGTGTAATCATTTTATAACCAGCAATGACGATATATCACAAGAAGTGCCTCGCCTTTACTGTATCTTCCCCTTCTGCCGGTCCAGCCCGCAAACCTGGCCACCCATCCATCATGCCTTCATCCACTCGTCACACCTACTGGCTTTAGGCCAAATATGACTCTAGCCGGTCACCCTGTATTCTTTCAAGGCCATCGGCTAACCCTCCGCACATAGAATTCACATTTTCCCCCACTTCTCCGCCCTTTCTTTCTGCAGTTCCCGTCACAGGCAACCTCCGCATTCCTCTGCGTAGCCAGGTTTCTCCTAAGCTCTCATTTACCTCTACAATTTAACCTCAGTCCACTTGCTCTCCACCTACTACCACGCAGGTGTTTGACTGGAGTTTGATCATGGCATATCATCGGTCACACCTAGCTCCGTCTCCATTTTGCCCCATTTCCCTGGCTCTAGCTGCGTGAGGTTCTTGCATGGCAAGTAGCACTTTTATGCGGCCTGTAGTTTTCTACAACCCATCTGTCCCTTAACGAGGAGATAGACACAATCATCAGCGATCACTATTCATCGACAAGACCCAATTTCTCTAGGACCGCATCCATACTAGCGGCTAAGGGTTGATCCTCAGCTGGTAACGACATACGCTGCGCTTATCTTTCTATCTTTCCTCTCCGATTCTACATTCGTAAGCATATACCGTTCTACGATGTCCAGTCGACCTGGGCACTTATTCAATCACCATCCGAGCTATCACCTTTAGATAACAATCCAATCCTTGTCCACCAAATTATTGTGGCGTTTATTGGCTTAGGTCTCCCGGACCCTTGGCAACCATGACGAAATCATGGAACACATCACCACGTCGGCTACTTTAGTCACCACATGTTAAAAATATCCGTGCTCACTCGTGCTTACCCCAGCTGTGTGGGGCACGGTCAGATCCACCTTTTCGGCTATCGCACTTTGGGCTAGCAACAACTCTGCTACGCCTTATGAGCGCTACTATGCTGGCGAATTGCACCTTCCATCACCGCAAGTGGCTTTCTTGCAGAAGGCCTAGCTTGCGGTCAGTCCCGTCCAGTAGCATCTCTTACACATAGCACATTTACAGATTTTATGATAAAATGACCACTGCAATCATGTCACTCCTACTCTTTCCTTCTATCTCCATTCCTTCCCCCTCGGGCATGCTGCCAGTGTTACCATTATCATTTTGCTCCTCATGCCCGGCGAATAACTTCCACTTCGTTCAGGAAATTATTTGTGTGAACCTCTTGCATCTGGCTCCCACCGTCTCTTATTGGTGCACTTTATCACTCATACAAGCAGTCCATTCATCCTGGCTTGTTCCCTTTCACCTGCTTTCCGAAATTTCAGCACCTGGCTAACTGCCAGTGCCATCTGTATTCATGTTCGCTCTTCATGAAAAAACTGTAGTTGGTTTCGATGTTTTCACTCATCTGCGCAGTCATTGTGGCTGTCCATTTTCTAATCACAATAACCGTTTGAAGTCCCCCACTAGAGTACCTTTCCGTATTCCTCCAGGAGCCAATGGTGTAACTGGCGACTATCCGCATTCCTCACCGGTCCACTGTTCTTCAAATCAGTGCTCTTTCATTGCCTTACTCTGAACTTACAGAGCATAAGATCTTCTCCATATCCTCACACTCCAGGTATATCCATTCTGCAAATTCACCTCTCTGCTATCGTATTATACCTATCCAAATATTCCTCAACAAACGTTCACTTACCCTCCATGTTCTCCGCTACCGCCTTCATATAATAGTCGACTCTGTATTCGCCCCACCTGTGCATCCCGGATAGTCCTATTCCGGGCTCTAAATTAACGACGACGCACCACCACCTACCTACTGTAAAGTAATCAATCTCCTGGTCACTTCTAGTTTTTCCCCAGCAACCTTCTTCATTATCACTGTGGCAGTCTCTCCCCATTTCCGGATGTGTCACTCGTTTGCCATACAAACTCTGGCAGCATCACACTGCCAATTTTTACCCCTACTTCGCCAACTCGTGTATTTTGCTCCGTGCCAGAGGCCCTAACCCAGTTCTTTTCATTAGATTCTTTGGTTCTGCACACTGTCTCTCAGTTGTCATTCCACGTTCTACCTGTAAAATAGTCACTAGAAAATATCCACGGAACTTCTACACATCCCGTCAATAACTTTATGTGCCGGTGACTCTGTCGGCGCTGTAGCTTTGCGTCTCGGATTAAACTATCACAAACTTCACCATTTTCATGTTGCCGTATCATGGTCCATCCATTATATTGTGATCACTGCTGTCCAAGTTTCCTTCCGGCCGACTTTATCTTCGGCATTCTGTCGGTACTTCACCTCCAGAAGTATTATGTGCCTGATACATATCCGATCACCTGAAATCATATGTACAGAATTCACTGCCGCTATGCCGACTGGTCCCTTTCGCTCCTATTCCCCGTTGACGGTCAGTAACAGATGCACACCTGTCTCCCGTGTGCCCCACCTGCTATACAACAAACAACACTAGCTAACTATCTCTGAAATAGTCCATATCCCTTTTCTATATGTTTTCATCTCTATCTTCTTTTGTTCGTTTCCTTCACCATCGCTCCGGCAGTCTACCCTACCGGGTGTGATGGTCATCTTCCAAGTGACCAATGCTGTCAGCATATTACCGCTGAGGGTCTCACTTGCACAATATCTTACCAGTTCGTTCCTACTTATTCCTGACATTCAACCTCCGTCTGCGTCCAGTTCTCCGTTCATATTTTTTTTTCTTATTTGCCTGCTATTACCTGATTCTATCTCCCGCTTGTATCAAACTTATCTTGGAAAAACTATATAATCAAAACTTCTTCTTATTATTTTGTATTTCCCAGCTACCACGACCATCTTCTATATAATCATGCACACACCCCGCATGTCTTAGTAATCTCACTGGTCACTAGCTGATTTGAGCTACTAACCTTGGGTTTCATTTTTGCCTGGGGCTATCATTCTTATCATCATTTTTGATAATTCAGTCGTTAGCCGCACCCTTCTTTTAAAAGTGTGTCCGTATCTCATTGATTCTTTGATCGGCCGTCGCCTGCATCATCTCATCATGTCCCGCGGCGCGCCTCAGGGTTCTCCATAATAAACTATTATCATTAATAATACACATTCCACTATCCAGTATTGTAGAAGCTACGAATCAATTACGAGTTGGTCTTGGAATTCGTAATAGTTTTCTAATATTTGCTGAAAAAGGCCTTGCTATGCTGAAGTTGATCAGTATGGATCGACAGAAAACACAACATGACAGAAGGAGGATCAAAACCGTCAAAACCAGGACAGCGTGTGAGTTGAAAATTCGGGGGTGAGGTTTTGGAGTTGATCAGGCCAAGGTCGACTTAAAGTTTATATCACATTGTCTGGTTTCTACCTTTTCCGTCTTTAAGCCTGATTTTACGTCACACCCAGCAGTAACAGTTATTTACTCTGAAGCGGTAGACCGTCCGTGGCAATAACTGCGATACACCGTCGTGGGTTCGTAATATATTACTGCGAAAAGTCAGCGCAACCCATTACCAGGAAGTCTAGATCTATAACTACCACAAATCAACCTTTATAGGCCCGTCTATAAAATGCTTAGAAATTGTTGGCTTAATCATATATTTCGGTTATCTTCTCCTCCTTGCCTAAAACCCAATCCCCCTTCATCCATACAGCAAAACCACCTAGTCAGCCCTGCTTGTAATCATCCTAGGTGACTTCCTGTGGAACTTCATCTCTAATCCGTATTTGGGCTTATTGCAATCTCTAAATAACCAACAAAACTAGGTGGTTATCAGAAGCCTACGGTCGCAATGCGCAACTCCAAAAAAAGCAGACCAGCCAGTAAGATTTCGTCTCCACGCCATGTTTCTCATAAACGAAAATCCATTATGACGCATATAGCAAGATTGACAGCATCTTACAACGCGTTAGCTTGCTGGACTCTCAAACTGAAGTTCTTGACCCAAGTAGCATGTCGCCCCAACCTTTGGGGTAAACCTGGGGCTTGTTTCAAGATTAGTTTTCATGTGAAAAACATGCTAATTGGCTACGGATTTACTAGGATTACATTCTTATGTACATATTTTGTCATCTTAAGGCACCCTTATTGTGGCCCGTCTTGTTTTATTACGTCACCATTAGCGGCGACCTTCACACGGTCTCGTGCTGTCGTCGTTCTGTCCTTCACGTGACTGTGGTGTGGTTTCTTTGGCAAGCGACCCAAGAGTTCGGCGTGAGATTTGTGCAAACCCTGTTGAACACATTACCCATATGTTTTTGCATTCGTGCTAAGCAGCATGCCTAATGTTTGCCCGAAGCTTGGGCAACCTCATTAAGTAAACTTCAAGCAAACATGGGATTAGCTCCAAGAGTGTGGCCCCTCAGAGCACTTTTCATGTGCTTTTCTCATATTGACCGATTTATCAATCTTCAATCAGTGACATGGAACATATTCATCATAAGTTGATGAAATGCAGCACAATGAGAGTATACTCGAGTTTATTTAAACTATATATATATACAGGTATAAATGACAGCGAGCCATGTGTCTCTCCCCCTCTATAAATATGTATATGTATATGTTTTTAATGGTGTACCATACGACGCACCACCGTTTTTGCGGTTACCGTGGATACTTGGCACACTCGTGTTTAATGTTCATGAATATTTGTTTTTATCTATCATTTTCGGATTGTGGTTTGGTGCTTATAATTTTTCTATGTTTACAGTGGACAGCTGACCCACATGGACCATTCAGGCAAGTGGCAAAATTACCTTCGGAGAAAGCGGTCGTTGAGTACTCTATACTATGCTACACTATGCAGGTTCACAGGTAGTGGAGTCACCTTATTTTTTAGTAAACCAAAAAAAAGATTCTGCTGTCATCAGACAGCTTTACAAGAAGTTGGGAGAAAATAAACGCCTATATAGAATCCATTTCTACCACCTTCGGTGCACCACATTTACAACCTATGCCGCAGCCACTCACGCGTGTGAACAGTGTGGATGAACTTCACAATTTACACGACGTCCACGGAACACCAAAGGCCTTCAGTAAGACGGTAAGTCACTTTATGCGTAGGTAACAAATATAGGTCACAACACTCCAGCGGTAAGCAACTATAATCTTCAAGGTGAGTTTAAGCAAGTGCTATCTGCTGTAGTCAGCGATGACGTCGCCTTGAAGTGCTGCTAGCTCGGTAGCAGCAAGAGGATAGCCGTCTGCGACAATAGACTCATCAAAGCAATAAAAGCTATATCAATTAATTAGTGGTCTCTCCACTTACTAGGCGCCATCTGATTCGGTCCGTTTTTGACGAGGAACCAAATATCAACATCGACACGCACATCAGAAATTGGTTCCAAAAAGCTCGTGATCGCGGAGCAGGTAGCAGATATAATAGGTAAGTAGAATGAAACGGAGTTGCCTCACTTCTCCGCTACGGTTAACAGAAACATGTTTAATGTACGAATAACATTTGAGGTAAATAATCGTATGTTTAATGACATTGGGCTTCCGCGTCTTCCCCGTGGGCCACTTTCGCCATCCGTAGCATAATCGTGCCTGTAAAAATACAGCAGTTGTACGCAGGCACATGTTGCTCGGTATACACCGACAGACCGCTCCATTACTAAATATCAACGAAGATTCACCCCTGTTTTCAACTTTCAAGCATGGTGGAAAAATGCCATGCCGTTTTTTGAAAGTTTTTATTTCAGACGTCATTATGACTTAATACATAATGGTCGAGTGATTTAATGGCAGTTCTCCAATAACTGTTTTCCATTTTATTCTCATATCTGTAGATATCGCGACCGCAGACAACCGGATCCAAAGTTCACAGAGAATATACTTTGGCGGATAATTGCAAACCTTTACTGATTACGCATTTATTGAAAGTAGATAAATTTCTAGTATTACGAATTTGGCTTTCAATTTTTAGCTACAAGTTCGCCAGAAACTAATGTACGTTGGGGGCGCAAGCAAACGGCAAAATTAGAAATAAACACTTGTAGTGGTCCGTGAAGCGGCAGTTGGATCTGGTTTCCCTAAACGTATTACGAAGTTTGGGGCTAGCCCCAGGTCTGCCCCATTGATTGGGATTCACCCTGTAGCGCAAACTTGGGGCTGGTCCCATGGAGCAATCTTGGGGCAGCGGTAGCGCTGCCCCAAGTTTTTCAATGACCAGCTTGGAGCAGCGTCACTTCTGCCCCATGGGGCACGCATGGGGCAAACTTGGGGTATGATACTTGAGTGACTTTGCCACCAGAATTCTGACACCACTGGCCCAACTTCTCGAGCCCTCTATGGTAGCCATGGACTGTAACTCAGTTGCCTCTTGCAACTTCACTGACAGCACATCCCCAGAGGTTTCGAAACGAATATGAAGCTTTAATCACGCCATTATACTTAACATTCCTGATAGGGCCCTGCTCAAAATAGTTAGCAGTACCTTCCCAAATGCTGCTGGCGTGAAACGCGTTATATGCAGTAGCAGCAGACTACGAAAAAACGCCGACATCAATGCCCCGTGATTTCTATTTTTTGGGCTCACTGACAGCAGGTGATTTCAGTCACAAACTAAGCTTTATTGCTATTAACTTGCTGTACAAAACATTTGAATAGCATCTGACAAAAAGTCCCTACAACGAAGAGTGCTGAAAAAGTTGAACCCCCTCCAACATCTAGGGCAGGAATCCGCCAAAACTTCACCTACCTCCTGCATTTTCCTAACATACTCTACGCAACCAACGTCCATCAGCCAACAACTAACTGTTGTAGACCCTGACGCAAAGCCTAGACCTTCCCCAAACCCACCAGCCTCCAAGAGCCCAGACTAGTCAATAATGTCGTAGTGGCCTGAGGCCCAAACCCATCGAGTCCTGCCAGACAGCTTAGCTCTGCGCATCAGAAACAGCTACCTAAATCGCTTAGCCCTCTTAACCTATCAACACAGCATCAATCTCCCAAGGTGACACATAAACCAAGGTATGGTTGTTTTCGTCCGCACCATATGGCCGCGACTAAAACCCATCCGCCGGACCGCACCATGACACCTTCAGGTCATTCTCGTTTGAATCAAACCCGTCAGCCCTCGAGGCATACTCCTGCAAACAAACTGTCAAGTAGCATCCCTAAGAGTAGTATCTCGTCATTGTGGTCTGACTTATCATCCATGGGCAGAAAGTTGGTAAGGATCTGTAATCAGACCCCAGTGCCGGGCGTCGGTACCAGCGGTAGCCCATGGCCGCAAGTCCCAAATTCGGCGACCCACCCTCCATCCCTACTAAAGGCCTCAACGTCTAGTTCACTAGGCAAAAACGGCCTTATATCACCAGGCCACACTACGATGGTCGTGCATAAATTAGAGGCGAACGGGTAGCCTAGTAGGATTTCACTACTGCCAGGGTCTACAATTTCTGTTCCCAAAGTAGATAGTTTCTGAAGCCATATTTCCTCCCAGCGAAACCCGAGCCCTATGCGCACTTATACGGACGATACCCGCAACCCACTAAACAGCTATCATTCACAGCTGCACTTGCTCATCTCATCATTTCTTAACCTCTCCGTGCTTCCACCGTACATCCCATTAGTTCCTTTACAATACCAAAATTTTAGTTCTGCCCAACATTGCCCATCTCACTACAGTCCTTTTACCCGCAGGGTACAACCACAAACCCCGGTCCGTGTAAATTTTCCTCAAACTATGACATACAATCCCACCGTCTATCCTTTCCTCTATTCTTAATGAACCATCTTCCAGTTCCAGCACCTTGCCAGTCGTTCACACCTTTGATGGCAAACCGAACTCCGCAGGTCAACTACGCAACACTGCGTACTCCCACTACTTTCTTCCAAAATAGCCTCAATACACCCCCTTTACCAACGGCCGATTCCTATCCTTCCCCAACCGGGCAAGCGGCAACGACAGGATGCGAACTCACCCCACACTCTTCCAGTTCCTACCTTCTGAGGCCCCCTCTTTCCACAAAACACCGACTACTACCAAGGTTGTCACGTGGGAAAGCAATATCTTCTATAGCCCCGTATTTTGTCACCGCACTGGAGCATCGAACGACCCCAACGAATCAGGACAAGCAGCAAGTCTACGTAGTCAAAGATCTTATCTTCCACCTGGTAATATCCCGAAATTAGTCACTTCCGGGTTGTCCGCGGCTGAATCTCCGTAAGCCATCACAGAGGCTTCCAACGGTCGCTTTTCTTCTTCCTCGGTGATAGCTCCAAACCACACCCCTTTCGGTGCACTTTCTCCGTCCAATGACTCCACTACTTTACCTAGCCCAGATAATCGCATCCACATTATTGGGTTGTCCTTGATCTTATTTAACTCTCGGTCCATCTTAAATGTCATAACATTGGGTCCTGATATCATCCTTATCGGAAAGTGTTGTTGGGTGCAAAGTTGAATATCCTGGGCAAAGGTCTTTATATTTATTGCGTTACTGTGGTGGGAGAGAAAAAATTGCTGTCAAAGGCTGCGCGATGCTTGATCCACCAATGGGATAAATCAGAGTAAGCAGAATCCTGAAAGTTACTTTTGGAAAGCCATTCAAGTTTGCTAGGAGCTTAGTTGACGATGTTTCGTCGGAAGCAAAAAGACCTAGGACAACACTGACTTGCTGTCAAATTTAGTGATAAAAATGCACAATTGCAGCGTAGCACTGGAGCTTTTAGAATACCAGTGTGATTCGAGGGAGCTGCTCACTCGGCAATGCGTTGTTCGATGTCAGCCTGTTGGTTTGCAGCGCCGGTGGCCAGAGAAAGCTGAGAAAGTAAATACTCTTGGGCTGGAATCTACTTTAGACTATTAAACGGAGTTCCTTGGTTGTTAGTTTTCCGTTGCCAACAACCAATTTGGACAAGTCATACGCGATAGTTGCAGGTTGACGCAAGCGGAATCAACATCGGTTCAAATTGTAGAGAGTGACTGTAACCGAATCCTGTCTTTGGCTAAAATGCCTACGATTAGTCGAGAGCCCGAGAAGTCAACTGAAAGCAAGCTGCTGAACTTAGTGCGTAGGTTACCTGATTGCCCGACCTTTCGCGGGATGAGTGAACCCGGTCGGTGGCCCGCAGTAAAAAGGATCGGCTCACGCTTTATGTGCTAGAATCACTCTTATTGATCCATTGGATGCAGCGTGAGAGTGAAATGCGTCCAGGAAGGATGCTTGGGTGATCATCACCCGCTACTACATAGCCCTCGAAATGACAGGCCTACTTAGCTTCATGGACCCGAGATTGTAGTTTCAACAAGACATGATTACTTCAAACCGGGGGGATTAAGCATTGTACCGGTCGACATCGTGATGTCTAAAAGATTGAGGGGGGTCATGACGATTTTGTACAGGGGGTCGTATACTTCGCTGATTATGCGCGAGCTTACAGAATGCTGTGAACTAGTGGGCTAGCTTATTTCACTCACGATCAGCACGATTGCAAAAGGTCACGTTAGCAATTCGATGAGGCCGACTCTGCAGTTAACATCTCCCACAGATGGAGGGACCGTAGAAATTCCGGGAGATTTGCAATAGACAGTTTGCCAGTGAGACCAATCGACTCCATTAGATCAACGGACAGGATATGGTCTCTCCTCGAAGACAGTGTTTGGAGAAGTGTCTATCCCCCAAGTGGATATACTAATTGGATGCAATGTACCGGAGGCTCACTGGGTGCTTGCGCAGAGCACAGGCAAACAAAAAGAACCATTCTCTACGCGAACGACAATTCGCTGGGCACTCCTCGGACTCCTGGCGACCGAAGTTCAAGAATCGGCGTCAGTGAATTGCTTAGCGATTATTGACAGAAGTGCCCATGTAGAAAGCAATCATCCTTTTGAAGTCGAATCCGAAAGTCTATCTCAGGAAAATGAAAATGACCGAAAAGAAGATCATTTGACGCTCTCATTGGTGAATTCAAAGACAAAACGTCAAGATGGGCAACGCGAAGTTACTCTACCCAAGTGGCCACCGTTAAAACCACTCATCAACAAATGAAGGAATAGCTTGAAGGCTCTTGACATATCTCAAAAAAGGACCTTTCCGGGAAGCTCAGTTGGAAGTTCTACACCAGCAGGTCACGCGACACAATTTGGAATTAACCGACCTAGTTGCAGTGTGCGGTACCTTTGCGGAGCATCACGGCCGGAGGCGAAAAAAGTACCCTTCGCCAAGGCAAATTATTAAACTCAAAATGACTGCATCGGCACCAAGGTTTAAGATAGCTGTAATGTCCATGTTGCGCCACCGAGGGGGGTGGGTACGGGAGAGAATGATCCTTTCCGTACGCAGGTTGCTATCAGAGCTTTCTAAGGAACAGACAATGAGTGAGGAGGCTTTACATACTTGCTTCGTTGAAGTTGAGGGGATATTGAATAATAGACCGACAGTCCCACTTTTGTCCGATGACCGGAGCAGATTAGCTCTGACTCCAGACAGTCTACTACTGCTGAGGGATGGTTGCGATATATCAGATAATGCTAACATGAGGGAGCACTACTGTAGACGCTGGAAGCAGTTCAACCACTTCGCGAATAACTTTTGGCGTCGACGGGTGAGAGAATATGTTCCGACTCTGCAGGCCAGAGAGAAATGGCTTTCAAAACATAAAAATATTAGAAAAGGGGACATCGTGTTAGTTGCTTCAGAGACCTCCGAGAGAGACAAATGGCCCATGTGGATAATTGAAGATGTAGAAGTTGATGCAGATGGACTCGTACGGAAGACCGTGGTCAGCACTAGCGAAGGAAAGCAACGGAGAGATGTAAGGAAAATTTGCTTGTTAGAAGGTGTCGACTAGAAGCCGGGGCCGTAGGCTAGGGGTTACGCTGGCTTACTGCTGTAAGTCCTCGTAAACACCAAGGGAAGGGAGGTTGCAGGCTTACTGTTGCAAGTCCTGTGAACTCCGGTGTCTCGGGCGCGTAAGTAAGAAGGGGAGCCAGAACCGATTACTGTCTGAAACTTCCGTGGACGACCGGGAAGAATTTTGGCGGCCGGTGTAATGTCCACGTTGATTGAAGAGTTCTTCTTATGCTCGCATTCCTATACTGTATGACCAATTTTGGACCGACTTTTTCTAACCTAATTCATGCTGAAACTGTTTTATGGTCGACAATTAATCTACCCTTGGTGCACTTACTTTTCCTTTTTATGGTTGTGCCTTCTTACTAAGATTACTTTGAGGACAGTTGGTACGGTAGTGAGATGCACCGATTCAACACAGTCTTGTTTTATTACTCTTTGGTTTCACTTTCTCGCTCAAGTCGACTGATCGTAGACGTTCAGCTCGCTTACGCTGATTCTTGGCTGCCACGTTCAAGAAATTGTTCTTTGGGCCTGAATAAGCGAATAGAACTTGTTCTATTTGTTTGGATTTCAGAATAGATATTTAGTATTTACTCTTTTCGGCGAACTGTTCTCCTTTTTGCAGAATTTTGTCCTATTTTTGGTTACCTTTTTGGCTAGATAGTGACTGAGGCTCACTGTCAAAGGTATGATCGTGTTTGTACTTATATTTTACCCGCTAATAGCACCATAAAACTTGCAGAGCATTCGTGTTCTCGATTTGGGTTCCGCATCGATTTGAGCTACGCTTTGCCTTGAGGCTCCAAGGTGCTATCCAGAACAAGTAAAGATTATAATTCGGTGAATCGATAATTGAATCGTTGATCAGGCCTCACCCGGACCAGGACTTGAGCTTTTTGGTCGTTACAGTAGCACTGATGCTAAAGGGGAGCTGCACCCCCGTGGAAGTCAGCTTTGCATATTGGACAGATCTTTCAATGGTGTTACAAAACAGGAAACGGGAGAAATGAAGAGCGAGTTCAAAGCAGCAGAAAGTTAATTCTTTCGTAGCAGGAAACGGCAAAGAAAATGCTGATGATTCGTGCTCGAAGCTGCATAGAAAGGACAAGATCGTTTTCGGACAACCTTGCATCGGTTTATTCAGCGTTTTGTTCCACTTCATGCCTCACAACTATTCAAATCGAAAAATTTTCCTGAACAACTGCTAAATGTACTGGGTTCCATTTTTTCTATTTAACGTTGCACAAAGACGAGAAGAAAAAGTACACCAAGTTTTCACTTGAATGGTTCAGGTGAGGCTCGTTTGCTGGAATCAAACTGTGTGGTTATTCCAGTCTTTGTCTCCTCAGAACAACACAGGCAACAAGTTCGTCAAAGGAGAGAACAATGACGTTTTTCGTCGTGGGTTGCCAAAGTGCCCGAGTAAAAAGACTCTATCGATAAAAATAAAAATTACCACCCAAAGACGACTAGCTTTAGTGCTTCTGACAGCTGCCAGTATTTTACTC
The DNA here is from genome assembly GCA_948099385.1 of Fasciola hepatica. Lineage (NCBI taxonomy): Eukaryota > Metazoa > Platyhelminthes > Trematoda > Plagiorchiida > Fasciolidae > Fasciola > Fasciola hepatica. Next base: position 8,677,116 of record CANUEZ040000027.1, on the reverse strand, counting down.
AACGTTCTCAGTTTAGCCAACAGCTTCCACCTGTATCTTCTATTGTCGCTCAAAAGCATCACTCTCTGGTCACTTTCTTCAAATGCCTAACGAACCATTAGTTACTTCAAGATCTCAGCCCTCCCCATTCACCAGTCAAACACACTCGCTTCTAAATTTTCTTTCACCTCTCCCTTATCCAGTTCCCCCTCAAAATTAATTCTCTCATCGGGACTGTCTTCCTCAGGATAAAGCAGCTTTCAGACATTCCTTTTCCATTACCAAATCTACTGATTCTCCCAGGTCAACTTCGTATCCGTCATCCCCAACCTCGTTTACATATATATTCTGCCTACCATCGTAGGGCCCTTTGCTTGCCGCTAAAGGTGCTTACTTCAAGTTTTAGGGCAGTAATTACAATTCTTCATAACTCATCCATTTCTTCCCTCGGAAATGCCTCCTTTTGATGACCCGGTGCTTCGAGTTGTCCAAACTAAATGCCCTCGGAGTTTTGGGAGATACTTCCAAAGTTGATACTCTGTCACCTTCATCTTTATCTGATACAAACCCATCTACACCAATTAATCGGCCTCCTTCGCCCCGCAGCAGTTACCCAAAATCATATTTTTATTGGAGTTCATAGCATAGTTCTCATTAATGCCTTCTAACCCGAGCTTCTAGGTTTGATACCGTTTATTGCCCAACCGACGATATAGAAAATTCACGCAGTGCTTTCCGTGGCCCTCATAGGAGCTTGCGATTTTATTTTATTAATTTAACAGGGATTTCTTATGCTTCTCCCGCTGGGGGCACCACGGTGGTAGTTTACAAAGCCTTCCAAAGAAATGGAGCGGACCAGAGTGGGGGAGGCTGTCTGGTATATGTAAGAGAAGGACACCTCTCATCTTTGTTTTGGGCTTCCGGCGATGGACTGCAAGAAAGATTTAGTGTAGCTCACATAGAAACTGAACCTTGGGCGTCACCGAGGTGCCCACTCTGATCCAAGAGAAATTTCCTGCATTTGATCGCTCCATGATTTCCTTCAGGTCCTTCGTCCCCCAGAATGTCTACCAAAAGCTAACTGTTACCAGTTGGTTTCATCTTGCCAAATGGGGCCAATTACCTACGTTTATAAGCGCCCAGTGTCAGGGTGGATTTTTGTTTTCTTGCAAATTACGGCCAGTGAAAGACAGACGTTACTTTGTCTTCAGTCAACATCTCCGTAAGACGACGCCTAAAAATGACTCCAACAAAAGCTCAGAAACAAACCAAACATCCCACCGGAAACAGAGACCCTCCAAGCCACAAAGCAAATACCTCAAAACAAGAGACGTTTCATACACACAGTCTGTTCACTTACCTAGAGATAACATCCGTTATTTGGAGCGGGTAAAGAGGAAACTAGAACACAATGCTCTGCACAACCTCAAAAGGAGCGAAAATTTTTGCTTGGTCATTGGAAAATAGAAGCACTCAATCTATTTCAGTTACTTCTTTTCTTTTCTACAACAATACTTATATAAGCAAGGCACAACATATTGGAGGCCTTCTGTGTGCTTTTTATTCACGGCAACAAATGGTCCTCCCCCGGATATTCAGGTTCTGATTTTCAATTCCTCGGAAAGTCTGCCTATGGTTTTCTCACTCAGACGATAAATCACCTCTTTTGCCAAGTATTGGACTGTCCTACCACCTGGGGCCAGACTTGTTACCAGCAGTCATTTCCAGGTTAGGCTAACTCGACATTCCAGTTTTATTGTAAAACAGCTAACTTAACTTTGAGTGTAGTTTTTACCCTAGCCGATGAGAAACTTTGGTTTCTTTTAATGTTTGTAAAAAGAGTTCAATGGGCCAGTCAATCACACAGCAGTTATCTCATGGAAACTGGAAGGGCTAATTGAAGCTAAGCTTATGAATTAACTTCTCAGATATGATCTGTGAAGTAGGCTACCTCTTCCTTTGCGGTTTCCTTAGTAAACGCGTGCCTCGGTCCTTTGTACTGCGGTAACCACTTGCACGTTACTCTAGTGCTCGGCACTATACGAATATGTTAACCAGAACGATATTCCCCACGACCCGTGAGAACCAGAAGGCGATTGGGAGAGATAGTGGTTAGCGTGTATTTGGGAGCGTGCGTGGGAGCGTGCGCAAGAGCAACGGTCAAATGGCAACCACGCTTGGCAGTCACTGTTAAGTTAAACAATAAACTTGATAAAATTATGAACAAAGATGGCCGCTGCTACAGGGGCCTCCTTCTAGAAGTCCGACGGAGTTCGGCTTCTATCGTGGCGGTAGGCCGGAATTATTGATTGTCTAGGAACTCCTTGTAGCTTGCCCGTTATACTGTAGGTGACGTCGAACGACTGCTGATGAGTTTGACCGTGCCGGCACTCTCGAGGTCCGATGTTGTCGGTCCAACCGTGTTTTTTCGCCACGGGTCTCATACGCATGCGAGCCCGAAGAGGCAGCGTCAGGTCTATCCAGAAGGGCTTTCAGTTGTCATCTCCAGTACCACGCTGACCAATCTTCCCGTTGTCCAGTGAGTGGTTGGCTCTTGCGATGTGCACGGGGGTCAGCGAGGCACGGATGAAGCTAATGTGACGGTGTGAATCCGTCAGAGGAAAAGCAAGGTACATTGAGGCAAAATAGCGCCTGAGGGCGCCGGTGGATGTTGGACCATAATAACAACACACGAACGATGTTCTGTGTTGTAGTAGTCGCTAGGAGACCAGAAGAAAGTGAAGTCATAAATACCGACTGTAATTTCTCGGGCCTGTTGGTTGGTAAATCCATGGTGAACTTCCCAACTTATTGCTAACAGTCGGTTGTAAAAGTCTTCACGAAATCGGCGAAGCCGACGGGACCCCGTAGCTGGCGACCGCGACGGCTACTTCGCATTTCGGGTACGGTTGGAGATTCTGATGGACCAGCTGCCGGGTGCCCACTTGGCGTAATTGCAGGTGGTTCGAGTAACGACTCACTCGATGCTGGTGACTGAGCGGCTTGAGCAGGTGCAAACTGGCCGGGCTGCTCGCACTCCATGACGGCAGGCTGGAGACGGTCGACTAATATGGTGTCTTTTCGTCTGCTGATGTCTATGACAAATGTTTGCTCTACGTTTTATCACCCGAAACGGGCCAGTGTATGGCGCTTGTAGTGGTGACCGAACACCATCGACGCGAAGGAATGCGTGTATAGAGGTTTTTAACGCAGTTGGGACATAACTTTTAGGCTGTTGTTCGCGCGGCGGACTGGCACTTGCATGTGCTGTGGAAGGTGATGAGCATAATTGCCGTAGTTAAGAGTCACGGTTGGTGAGGGGCTACCAACTTCCTAGGCAGACTAAGTGTACAGCCATATACTGGAACGGCCGGTGTTGCGTGTAATTCCTCCCTAACGCTATTACGCAGGCTTAAGGGTGCCAATGGCACTGTTTCACTCCAAAGGGGGTTACCGTTTGCTCGAAGGGCGGCTTTTAATTGCCGGTGGAAACGCTCAACCATACCATTTGCCTGCGGGTGGTAAGCTGTCCTCTTAACGTGTTGGCAACCGAGCGTAGCGAGTAGGCTGCCGAAAGCGCCGTCAAATTGTTGGCCGCGATCGGTGGTCACTATTGCCGAGCAACCGAAATGACTAACCTAACCGGTCAGAAAAGCTTTCGCGGCCTCTTCCGACGTGGGACGATGGACAGGAATGGCCTGCGGCCAGCGAGTAAAACGATCCACGCATGTGAGCATGTAAACGTACCCAAGCGAAGGTGAAAGTGGTCCTACGAGGTCGACGTGCACATGATGAAAACGTGTTTCAGGGTCTAGGAACCTGGCTAACGCCGCCTCAGTGTGCCTACGGGGCTTAACACGTTGACACTACAGGCACGCACGAGCCCATTGACGAACATCTCGTTCGACATTGTGCCAAACAAAAAGCTCAGTTGTCAGTTTCACCGAGGCAGTCACATTCGGGTGAGTCAGATTATGGAGTGTAAGGAAAGTAGGATAAGGATGAGCAGCAGGAACCTCCGGCCTAGGGCGACCTTGCGACACATAGCACACGATGGTATTCTGGGAAGTTGGGACAGGTACTGTGGATAAGCTCAAAGAGCCGTTTTATCGAAGTTGTTCGATATCAGGGTCCATAGTTTGGGCCTGTGCCATTGCGTTCAAGTTGATGTTAGGCGTTTGTGACAGACTTAGTTAATATACGCGCGATAAGGCGTCTGAGACGGGATTAATTACCCCAGGGAAGTGTCATATGTCCGCAGTAAACTGTGAGACAAAGTCTAAGTAGCGAATCTCGCTTGGTGAGTATCGGTCGGAAGCTGACTTTAGTGCGAAAAACCAAAGGCTTGTGATCTGTAAACACCGTGAACGAACGGCCTTCGAGTGCATGTAGAAAATGGCGGATTCCCAGATGGATGTCTAATAACTCTCTACCAAATGTGCTGTACCTAGATTCGGCTGGGTTGTAGGTGCTTGGAGGAGAATGCTAAAGGTTGCCAAGAATCGTCTACGAACTGTTGCAGCACAGCTCCATTCGCTGTGTCTGAGGCATCCGTTAATACCGGAGTAGGAGTCAAAGGGTCGGGGTTAGTAAGGGGCGCTGTGTTGGCGACAGCATCTTCGACCAAGGCGAATGCGACTTGTGCCTTTTCGGGAAACACGAACTTCGGCTTGCCTCCGCGCAACAGGTCGGTGAGGGGTTGCACCATTTCCGCACAGCGGTAGAAAATCACCAGGCCGGCAAACTGACGCGACTGGCGAGAAGATTGGGGTTCAGGGTAGTCGCGAATAGCGGAAACTTTATCTGGCAGAGGGCGGATACCCGAGGATGAAATAGAATATCCTATGACGGTGATATCAGACCGGCCTAATTCGCATTTCGCGATATTGATCGTAACGCCGTGCTGGCTAAGGCTTTCGGAAGGTGCTCGTAAGTGTGCGGCATGCCCTTGCGCTGAAGAACTAGCCACCAAAATATCATCCAGGTATACGTGGACATTTTCCAAACCACCAGTTGCCTCGTGCACGAACAGCTGGAAGGTCTGTGCTGCGTTGTGACCTCAGGCGAGAGGCGGCCTGCCACCCACCTGAAACGGCTGGCGTCACTGTCTATACGGCAGTTTCCGAATTCAAATTCGACCAGAGTGAATCAGGGTTCTGGATCAGCAGGCGTGAATGCCGGTATGTGCAGCGTGATCGCCCCAACGGTGGGGTCTGAGCAGGGTTTCCTTTCAGTAGACCTAGCGATCACTATATCGAATACAGACGGGAAATGAAATCGACGACCAATGTGGTAATATGATCTTCGAAAGAAAAAAAATCACGACAAACTAGACACCAAAGATATGCGTAGGAAAAAAGATTTTTTGGTAAATCAACCAAATATTCAACGGATAGGGAAATATTGAAACACACAAAAGCGTACGCAGACGGGACCTTAAAAGGTAGATAACAAGGAAACTCACGTGAACTGGGGATCACATCGGGCTCACCTATTGTAAGGCTGGTTAGGCCTTACTTCGCGGTTTCCTTAGTAAACGCGTGCCTCGGTCCTTTGTACTGCGGTAACCACTTGCACGTTACTCTAGTGCTCGGCACTATACGAATATGTTAACCAGAACGATATTCCCCACGACCCGTGAGAACCAGAAGGCGATTGGGAGAGATAGTGGTTAGCGTGTATTTGGGAGCGTGCGTGGGAGCGTGCGCAAGAGCAACGGTCAAATGGCAACCACGCTTGGCAGTCACTGTTAAGTTAAACAATAAACTTGATAAAATTATGAACAAAGATGGCCGCTGCTACATATTTTATAGATAGGGCCAAGCATGGCTTTCCTAAAGGCCGCTCATGCTCTACTTGTATGATGGATTTTCAAATCTCACGACGATGGCTGCCAACAACCGCAGGAGGGTGGCTATAATTCGTTTCTATAGGACTGCGGCTTTTCATCAAGTTTCTTACCCTCGGCTTCTAGCCGGGGTAGCATCCGCTGCACTGCTGACCCCTTGCACTCGCGATTTTCCTCTCACTTGTCTTCACTCTATCAGGTAGTAAACACAAATGCCACAGTGTCTCTACCAAATGTTGTTACTAGAGGAGTTGTTCAAGATGACACTCTACGAACAATAATCTTTCTAATGTATGTAAGCCACCTGTTCGGCGTGACCCGTCACGAAATTCTTTTTCACTTCCCTAATGATGCAAAACTTTTGTATACCTTTGACCCCCATGCTTTAAGGCATGGGGTTGATTAGACAACTATTAGTAACTCATCGCAGGATCTCTCTTCACTAAGCATCCGAGGTTCTACTCGGCTGATAAAGTTTTCTGCTGAAAAAATTGGTATTATTCTAACTTATTAATTTTTGTCCCGCCAGGGCTGCCTAGTATAGATGGTCAAATAATTGCCAACAGTCCATCAGTACGAGTTATAGGTCTTCAGTGCTCTTGCTCGTTTAACCTCTCGGAACGAACGACCTTTTAATTTTCGAAAGCCCGAAAGTTGATTAGATTACTTCATAAAATATTTCTATTACAAGTAACCAAATTTCTTGCCTAAAAGACTCGCACCAGACCACCTTAGTGGTTTGGATCAGTAGCTTATTCCAGCTCGCGACAGGATGACCGGACAATCATTGATAAAATAAAGCAGTCATTCGTAAGTCAATTAATAGTTTGAGCTACAAGGCTGGACTAAAAGCAAAGCTGCAGTCCTTTATATCTAGATCCTCTTTAGCTACTAAGACTTAAAATGACCTATCCTCTATAAGCCAACTGAACATCAAACTTAGGGTTCAATATCCTAATTCCGAATACCCACAGACTTTCGGTACTCATTACGACAAAACAGTTTCTCGACGGACGCCCCGACTTCTAAGACAGGCCCGCTGTTCATTCTCTTCACGGTAAAGTACTCTTCACTTTAGGATAGAATGTCGCTGGAAATCCGCTCACTCGACCGCCCTCCAGAGTTTAATAAGATAGATGTATTCTTTATATTGCTAAAAGCAATCCATATTATCAACCGTCGCATCAAGAAAGTTAAGACTTATGATAACTGTCTAGGTTTTGATGATTTCTACAAAGCTACCTTATTAGCCGCAGCTGGAACCCCTCCAGACTGCAGCTCTTCTTTGGGCCTTCTCCAAAATTAGTTTCGTCTTTCAGATTTTCATACACATCAACCACGGAAGAAACTTTCGAAATAACTCGTAGCTCGGCAAACTATCAAGATAATTTTATCCACCTTGGTTGGTATTCTCCAAATTATTGGCACCTGGAATCTTATTACCGAGGAAATTGGTGAACCACAGGCGGATTCCACAAAACAGATCACATGCTTTATCCACAAATCTATATCCAAAGCTTCCCTGAGATGCCCCATTGATACTCTCCTCATAATCTTTCAGACTCCACTTAATTTCTAACCATTAGCGTTCATTTCTGTACGCCATTCCATAACGAAAATAGCTTTATTGAAGCAGGCAAATGAACTTCTATTTTTATTGTCATTCTACCGAAGCATCATGAAAAGCATTTTACACAGCGAATAGAAAGCTTTTATTCACTGGCAACTTCTAGAGTATCCATCATATACACGAGTTGCAGCTTCTTTCAACAATTTGATTCACAGAATCCAACGAGACTTTTCTAGAATCCCTCCACAAAGTCCGGCCTGGCATTTCGCGGTGGTCATTTCAGGAACAAAAATTGGTAATCCTGCTGGGGGAAAACAATAGACTCGTCTCATTGTATTTTCTTCTCTTACAACTTTTGGAAATGATACGTTTCCGACAGCAGTTACCCTGGAATAATTTATAATCACGGGCTTTGGCTCCATCTTACTCCCCAATCACTTCTAAACACTTGGATGCCGGTTAGTTGCATCATTCCACTTTCCAGCCAGCCGACCTACTTCCAGTACACCTTACTCAACGACCCCAGCTCTGAGTTTTGTGGGTAAATTGTTTTGAATTTACCTCCAGCTTCAGGCTTTTGGGATTGAATACCGTAGGATACCTTCCCTTTGGGCCTCCTCACTACCCACTTTTGGCCGAGGCCTAACGACGGTGACTCGCGCCAGCGCATTATCAGAAGCTCGCCGAGTTTATTTTCGAAAGGTTTGTAGTTGTTCTTTCCTAACAAGTCAGCTGGCCATGAATTCCACCATTTACTTGCCCTGCCGTAAAAATGGCAGATCAAGGAGAGCCTAGGGGACTGCAAATTCATGAGTGTCACCGGGTGCCTGCTAGTGTGCTAGCAGCCAAGCAGGGGAAATTCCGCTATCATTCCGAAGCCTTTTTGACCCCGAGGTATTCGCCGGACGCATATCAGGTCACCTTGCACCCTTCCGTATGCCTCCGGGAACAGACTGGTTAACTTCAGCCTCTTGTCGTAACTGGTTCCTCGTAGTCCAACAAAGAGATGGGTTGCGGCTCGCTAAATAGGTTCCCGACTTGCAGGTTCAGGAGCCTTGCAGGGAAATTTGGCCACTCCGCCTTACCCCGGTGGAGCACGGATGTTTGAGGTATACAAGAGTTTGAAACATCCTAAGGTGGCTTCCCAAACTCCGATGGATGGCGCCTTAGAGGTTTTACGCCGACGTACACAAATTATCAGCTTGATTGCGAGTTTTGAGCGTAATTAACGCCACAGTTCCTGGATCTCTTTCAGAGACGGACACTCGAAGAGTAGCTCCTTGAAAATTGTAGGTGCCCTCAGGCCTTGGTCTCCTCAGCTGCCGCTGGGCATACTTCTCCACGTTGACTGGGAGAGCCTACACGTTGGACCATAGCCTCAGAGTTTCCAACTCCGCCTGTATTGCCTTTTAATCCGTTGTAGTTTTGATTGCACGCCATATTTTGGTATCGATGACACTTACCAGACAAGGGGACACCAGTTGTTGGCCCAGGCTACTGACGGATGCCACGGAGGGCAATGGGCCCAAGACCAACATTGTGGCACTCCGTGCCACTCAATGTGTGATGAAGCTACTTCTGCAGGGCAGGACCTCCCTTCCAAGAAATCTTCGATCTAAGTGAGCAACTGTTCTGCCACTCCTAACGATCTCAGCTTATTGGGCGAGTAGTAATGAGGAACTTTGTTGAAAGCTTTGAATAAACGTGTGTAGGCAAACTCCGTATAATTGCCCCCCGCCCTGGCCTATGTCCAGTGTTCCCGTGATGGTATAAAACTTCACAGACAAGGTAGGTCTTTTCGGAAACCATGCTGCTGGGGTCTGAGAAGCCCATGACTATCGGGGGCATTTCTGCAACTGAGTCGAGACTAGGTGTTCCACAATCTTTCCAAACACACAAAAGACTAACTGGGCGGCAACCTGCAGCTTCTTCCCCTTTGCCGCCCTTGAACATCTGGAAGACAACGGCTTTTATTCGTTAGGATGGTAGTTTACCTAGTTCCATCGAGTTGTTAAACAGTCGCGTAAGTTGAAGCGAGATAAATTCAGCTAGTTCCCGAAGTATTAACCGATTGATTACATCCGGACCCGGCGGCTTATATGACCGGACCTCTCACACTGCCTTAGCAGCCCCTTCCACCACTAGCGACTGCCGCGCCGTGGTTATTGCACTCTGCTGAGGCTAGGGTGAAGATGGCCTCCCCGTGGCATAAACGTCAGCGTGTTGACGCGCCATGGTTTTGCGTTTTTCGCAATCGGAGTCCGTGACGACTCCAATATGTGACAGTGCTGGGAAGCCTGGGCTATTCTCAGTCCTGCTTCTATGGTATACAAAACAGTTCTGAGACGGAATTGGCAGCAAGCCGCTCATCCTACTGGCGTCTTTTCGTGGACTTCGGGCGTCGGACACCGATTTTGAGTACGTTTTCAACTGTCGTATCTGGTGCCAGAGGATAGAAAATGCTGCTGAGCTTGGTTTCTTTTTCGCGACTGACTACTTAGTTCCCTAATAAACCATGGGTACCCTTTAGCCTGATTTCGTCGCCTGTGTAGAGGTACCAGCAAGCCAACAGGTGCAACTACTTCCAATTTATTGGAACTCTAGGCTTCATCCACTTCACCACCGACGATCGAATGCCATATCCGGGTGGCCGCAGTTTCTTTCATTCCAGCGAAAGTTACGCACCACATGCCCAGCCTGAACTGTGGTCTCTGATGGAAAAACGCACCGCCTCCCCAATGGATGGCTAGATTCGTGCGGTCCCCGGGGCTAGATGGTGGCAGAAAATGGATTCCATCTATGTCAGAAGTTCTCGGGAAGAACACCAAGTCAACAACGGATACCTGATCTGCCTGACTCCTGAATGGTTCTTGCACGTGCTGATGCAAGGCGGGGTCACAACCTGTTTCATACAAGCTACGGGAGAACCTATTCGCGGATACGTGTCACCTGCTCGATACCCTGTCACTATGAGGAGCGGTAAAGTGCCCAAGGACCGGACAATGTCCATCCGTCGCCCATCGGCGCGTGAAATCTGGATTACCTTGCTTGTGAGCCACCGGAGTAGGATAGATGATCCCAGACACAACACAGCCAAGTTACCAAACTTAACTCCTTACCACAGGGCTTCCCCGTACCCACCTTGATCTGATGTGCATCGGGTACGTGTTTGGCACCTCAAGTTTTACCGGCGTGGCAAATCCCCTCCACTTCTGACACGAATTTGATCTACATGAAAGGGCTAGTCCCCTTTGGTTAGATCTCTGAGTCACTTACATCATCCGTTAGCCGAGTCTTGGTACGTGCAATCGTAGGCGAGGAGCCAGCTAACTTAAGAGCCCCCAATTGGTTCCTTTTGTTCAACGGTCTACTTCGGTCAGCATCAGCCTGGCAGATGCAGCCCGGTTGTCCCCTACCCGAAAATCTCTTGCTTCGCGCTGAGAGGGCCTGCCGGTAACGGTGGTGGCCAGCGTATCTGTAACCCCTTCTAAACCACAATAAAATTCCGGATACGAAGGTTCGCTTCGCGGTATTTTCTCCTCTCTCTAATATCTGCACAGGCTTCGCTAATCTTTTGACGACCCTCGGGAGAAACGTCTTGGTGCTGACGAACGGGCTCTCCCTCGAGGTGATAGGGTCTTCTTAGAACCTCAGATCTCGCGGTCTTCCAGAATCTTGAAGCTTCCTGAGTCTGAGTGCCGCTCTGACCCGAATTGTTGCCGCCAGTCCCGCTCCACCTCCCCTAAGCAGCTTATTCAGGACCAGCCTAAGCAGCATCAGATCCCTATCCAGCTTGAGCTGGGGGGAAGTTTCAGTGGCCTCCGGGAAGTGGCTGACCAGGGAATATTGTTACCGGGTGGTGGAACCCTCTCTGGAATGGACGGAACCACCTTCCACTTGCCTGCGTCACTCTAAAAGTCCACTGGTAGGTTTCGTGGCTATGGTGGCCCGGCGGCCATTGCGTGACACAGAACGTCGTCTGCCGTCGCAGGTGGAGGACCGTCCCTCGAAAACTTTTTCCTTGTGTTCGTATGGCGTGTAGCCACAGAGGTTGTGGCAGTGACCAAGGCACAGGACTACGGGGGGAGGGTTATTTTGTGTGCATGTCTCTATCGGTAGCCTGCTGAGGAGAACTTGGGTCTGCGGAGAGTCCGGTGGGGGTTGCAGTTTGATTGCAACACAGTTGGAACAAGCGATTTTATTAGTCGGGTTTTTCGCCCTTTCGGTTACTCATATTTAGCTACAGGAGTCTTGGTGCAGTGAGTGTATCCATCCATTACGTCCATCGCAGAGAAGGGCTTCTGCCCTAGGTTGCACAGTTTTCCTACAGAATAAGCAGTCCCACGTTTTACTGCAATTCGTTTCACTCACTGTATAGTGATTATCTACCGAGAGGGAAATGATAATCCACAAATGACTGAAGTTCGCGGAGCTCAACAAAGCACGTCACTGGCGTATCCCGGTTCTAGCAAATCTAATTTTACGTTATATTTTGCTCTGCTTTGTATATTATTGATATAATTTTGTTAGGTTCCATATATGTGCATCACCTGTAAACTCCTATTATGCTTAGTGCTCACATTCTACTCATTTGCGGGAAATAAATCACTACCATTGCAATCACCAAAAGCCCGAAACCCTGCGCTGCTCTGAATTCTGGTCTGGCCTAGCAATGCTCGTCCAGAAAATATGAACCAGTACATTACCAAGTGATCACTTCACATATCTGTTGCCATTATTAGTAGGCTTTATTCGGCAGACAACTGCTTGGCTTGGTCCCCCGCCGACTGTACTTCTGTGGCACCGTAGCCCCAGATCGCAACATCGATAGCGTACTTTGCAACGTCCACTGATACGCCTTTTAGCTGGTCATTTTCGAATATCACAAACAACGAAGAGCCGAACACCGATTCTTGGGGGACTCCCGTGCGATTTTTAGATGATGTACAGGGAAAAGAGCTCGTTCCAACCTTAAGTGAGCCAACCTTTGGAAATCTATGAAGAAGGGAGTGCAAGTCACCGGAAATTTCTTAGAATTCCGGCTTGTGCGCAAGAGGGGTGTGAATCACTCAGTTAAAAGCCCTGTAAAATCGATAAAGAATGCATAAGGTGTCATCTTTCTGTCGTAGGCCCGAGTAGGACCGTTCCTGAAGCAAATCATACGGGTGACACATGACCTTCACGCTAGGAACCAATGCTGGGCAAAACAGAGAAGTTCATTTTTACGCATGTGTGCCAAAGTAATATGTTTTACCAGAAGCTCAAAACTCCTTCTGGGATTTCTGGTTAAGCTGTTGGATCTGTAGCTCCGGGGTTGATAGTGATCGCCGCTTTTAAAGATAGAGCTAGCTATCGCCTTTTTTCAAGATGCCAGGAGAGTGCCAGGGTCTAAGCGTCTTTAGAAGAGGTCCGCTTTGACTTCCTCCAGATTTGCGGGGACTTCTCCTTAAGAATTCGGAGGTTGATCTTGTCCGGGCCCATCGACCTAAGTGGAAGAGTTGGCACAAATGGCACCCTGCCCCGTGTCTCGCAAAAAAGCGCACCTATGATTTTCATTTGGCAGATTGGGGACTTGGGGATAGATGAAGATAGGTGGAGGCATATAAATAGTCTGGAGGGTTAACCTGAAAACTTCTAACACTTCGAAAAACGCTGCAGCTGGAGTGCAATCTGCAAGACGGAGTGCCAGAAGATTGGCACTTGGCCGCCTGGTTCTGCGCATAAACTTGAAAAAGCGGACCAGTTTCAGTTCACTCACGCGAGGGCAGCCCTTTTCTGCTTATCAAGGAACCTTCTCTCCCTGCCTCGATAACTTTATGGATGCTTTTAAATTCTGCTTCTTTCCTTTCTAGTCTTCCGGATTGAAGTCCTACAGTCCTCCTACAGAGTCCATCTCATAAGAGTTTGATAGATCGTGGCGTTGGAAGTCTACTGTTGACCGTGACTTGCTTCCCGAGGACACAGAGGTGATGGACCTGACGAACGAGTCTTCGAGGTGGTTGTTGAGAGCTCCTGCCTTGGCAAGTGTATTTGAAGTACCGGTTTTCTGAATTAGATGGGAAGCTAGGTTACTGAAATTGGCCCCAACTGCACTGGCGAACTTTCCCCGGGAATGGCCAGCTGTCCAGCTGTCCCGTGGTCACTCTTGCCTAAAGGAGATCTTACGCTGACGGTATCTACTGGTGTTTCTTTTTCGAGCTCATTGGATCGAGAAAGGACGGGATATGACCTACGCGGTATCCAGGTGGCTCACTGATGCATCTTGACCAGGAAAGCTCAGCTCCTAGGTCTGTTAGTGCTCGGGCAAAGGGATTACGAGCTCTGTTTCTCTCCAAGTTGACACACGAGGCTTTGAAATCTCCCTACAATAAGAGATGGGTAATGTCACAGCTGGCCTTTAGACCTTGTCGCTGTTCCATAAGATGAGATTCATCTAAACGAGTGTGTGGGGGACACTAGATAACACCCACCAGCAGAAAGTCTGAGGAACAAGTTCTAGTCCACACTCATAAAGAATCAACAAGAGGAGTTAGGGGATGACTGTAAATGAAATAAGGGGAAGGCTGTTGCTGAGTCACATAACCATCCCACTGGCTTTGTCTATTATTAATAGTAATAATAATGATAATAATGGTTTATTTCGGGGACACCCGAAGCATGCTCGATGGCATGATCATATGATACTGGTGAGGCCACAAAAAGGTTCCTTGGATATTCATTTGGGTAAATGCAGCACAAAGGTGTATAGGTTTTAGTGGTAGCACGAATGAATGCCCGGCAAATTTGAATTTGAAGGTCAGGTGGATACACCTCTCAGAAGTTAGTGAATCCTTTCGGGCTGAGTTGTGCCCAGTGACAAGAACTTCACCATCTAGTTTATCTAGGGTAGGTCAAATGCCCGCGAAGCTGGAATTTGTGGTTTCCTGCATGACATCTGCTGCCTGAGTTCTAGCGTCTTATTGGAGGCTCTCAGGCAACCGGCAGAGATGCATTTCAGAGCAAGCCGGGCAAAGGTTCGATAATATTGCAAACAGCAGTTGGAAGGTAATGACCTGATTGGGGATCTTACGGGAGTTGTTTTGTTGTTCGATTCCGTCGTTAGAGCCTTTTGGAGTGGTTTCTCCCTTTTCGAGGTCACTTATTTCGGCGTAACTTTAGGAGACGAGTTCATTTTGAGGTAGTTCAAAGGGGAATTGGAGGAGGGGATGACCGTTGGGGCAGGTGTTTGATGTGCCAACGAGAAGCCTGAAACTGAATTTGCCACTGAGGCCATATTCTTGGGGAACGGCAGGATGGTTGGAGTACTGGGAGTTAGAGTTATGGAGGAATTGTCCAATAGGCCTAGCTAGTCTGGCTTGAATTTCGGAAGCCTACGTTTTTGCTAGCTGGCCTAGGAGTGACTGGGACAAAAGTGGTGTTTCCTTGACTGCATGCCTGCTTCCCAGAAGATTTCGTAGTCTCAAACATCGTGCCAATGACGTTTATTTGCGGATCGCTATCCAAATTCTCCAGGCTCACTTTTGGCTGATTGAATGCAAGAGGCTCAGTAGATGCCTGAGCTGCAAAGGGAGATGAACAAGTAGCTACAAGAGGGGCACTAGGAGATGCAAGTCCTTCAGATTCAACGGGTAGCTCGGGCTCAGTCTTGCCTTGGGGTAGGGTTAGGACCATTCGGTTGAACAAGGGAGTATGGGGCCGAGGTTCTTCCTGGGAATTTTTCCTATCTACATTAGGCACCTCCAGCTTGCTTTCCTTCCGTGCGGGCATGAGGAGTTCCGTCCGGTGAGACCCCTTTGACAGGCTGGAATATCTCTCTAATGGTGCTTGCCCTTGTGAGAAGATCCAAGATGGTACTCTCGTGGCTGAATTCTAAATTTGGGTTTGACGCCCTTCCACTGGACTTTGGAAGCAACCAAGATGCCTGAGCAGGGTTAAGAGTTTAGGAGGTTAGGCCTCTAAGCGGGTTTGAGCCTGTTTCGCAGGGCTTAGAGTTAACGGAAAATTGCCTTAAATTATGTTCCCTTTTGCAGCTTTGGTTGCTTCGGTGACCAAATGGTTGTATCCGGAATTATCTTCTTGGATACTTAGACTGTCAAAATTGCAACCGAAATTGTAGGGAGGAAAATCTTGATAAGAGTTCTAATGTGGGCAGCCTCAGATTCAGACTCGAGCCCTTAATTCGCTTACTCTATCTTTGGTTGTACAGAATATGTTGGATTTAAGGTGTTGTCAACATCAGAACTACTTTGTTTCGAGGCAGGAAGCATAGTAAGAGTAGGTTTTTAGGCTAATCAGCCTACTTCATCAAACCTTCCGCGTACCAGAAAGTGAGACCGGATTCGTAGGACCAGCTTCAGACCCATGCTAAGATACAGTTCCGTGTTACACACAAATGTGGTCCTCTGTGACAGAGTAGACATTCGGAATGTTCAAAGATGACTGACAAAAGAGCTGCCTGGCTACTCGACCCAGTTTAACTAGAGGGAACGATGCATCCTTATTAAAGTAGAACCCACTTGACTGAGGATAACGGCCCTGAATTCGACCTTTCCTCTGACTGAGCTCCGCAGCTCAGAAACTTGAGCAGCCAGCATTACTTCTCCAGGTTTGAGAGTAACACGGCGATCCTTCCTCCCGCCAAAGGAGCTTCAGCATCCGAATCTCACCTCTTAAGATACGCCACTAGAACAAACCCGACAAAATCTTCGGTCCACTGAGTCTTCATCGGCTTTCAAGACCCACCTAGTCAAGGATATTATTGAATGAGAACTTATCCCACTCGTCAACCCATACTTGGGGGGGGGGGTCGAAGTTGGTTTGGGACTTTGACCTACTTATGGATAACTAGACCCACAATGGAATGTCCTGTTTATTGCTCCTCTTGAACCATACCTGGATTTTAGAAGCCTCCTGACTTTGGTTCACACATGACTATGCCGAAGCTCGTAGTTTTGAAAAAGTCCTACACCGTCAGTCTGTTTATCATGCTATGCCTGATTCCACCCACTCAAGCCTCTCGGTTATCGAATTTTGGTCGATTAGAAATAGACAACACTCCCTATGAAGTAAAAATGCTCCCAGTCTATTCCTTAACAAAGGAAATAGTTTTGGCTGGGGAGGTTTCGAGCCAGGTCTTCCCTGCCCATTCCAGGAATGGACGAATTTCTGGTAACGGCCCAAACTCGGCTCTGCTTTTGGGAAACTCCAAATATTTGAGCTTTTGAACCGGTCCTCATCTAATTTGCGTAGGCCAGAGGGGTGGCGGCATGCCGTCCAAGCTCCATTCGTGAGCTTGCCGACCCCACCTGCCCCTGATTCAGCCCTTCGGGTTCTTTTTACAACAGTTTACCAACTGGCTTATATCCAACGCAATAGTCAACAGACGATATGGGAAGGTAAACTATGTGGTCTCTGCTCCAGCGACATACTGGAGGTAATACGCTCAGGATAAGAAAATATAGGATAAGCCTAGCCTGCATTAGATTGTTCGAAAGTGGAATATAAGGGCAGCATATTTATTACCTACTATCCATGAGTTTACCTTTACAGTAATTCTCTCGAGCCCTCTCACCAAGGGTGTTGTCTATAGTTAGTTGTGGAGTTTCTGCTACAGTGCCTCCTCGCCCATGCAGCTAAGGCCCTCCCAACACGAGCCTTTAGTTACTACACTACTTCTTCACTGACCGTGGATATTTACTTCCACTTGATTCTCTTGTCTCATACTCTAACTCAGTGGCCTAATTGCTGCTTTTTGCACTTTCTCATAAACTCCAGCCTACCGAGCCGACTACCACTCTTCGTTAACCACCACTGACCTATCGGCTCGTAAGCTCAGAGCTCTTGAAGATTCCATCCAACTTGGCTGTCATGCTTGTCTTCCTCCAACCTCCACGGAAAATCAGAGAGCTCGCATCCCGATAATACAGTTCCTTCGGGGCTCCAAGTACTTTTCCCACCTAAATCTTATACCATCCTTGCTCAGCGCAGGTACATCCACCTCTTTAACGACGGATGACGCCACATCCATCCCCTTTCTAGATCCGGTGACATCAGTTAACTTTCTCGACGGTAGTTTTCTACCCTGATGAGGTTTCAGCCCATGTTGCAAAAACAAGACCGTCCCGCAGGCCAGGTCCGGATGCATTATTACCGGCCATTTTTAGTCAGGGTGGCGAAGATGTTCCAATGTTGCTGACAAGCATATTCAATTTGTCACTCAGGTGCAGTGTTTTCCCTTCTCAATGGAAAACCTCAACTATCACACCGATGCACAAAAGAGGATCACGTCTAGATCCAGTTAACTATCGGCCGGTGAACCACACCCCGGTAGTGTCCAGAATCATGGAGAGAATGATCAAGGAAAGGCTGACACGTCACCTTCTTAACAATAATCTAAACAACGCTGGTCAGCATGGTTTTCTGAAAAACAGATCATGTGCGACATGCATGACAGATTTCCTCAACCTGGTCACAGAGGCTGTCTGTATTGGTAAATCGGCAATCGTGATCTTTTTGGACATGTCCAGGGCTTTTGACAGAGTATCTCACGTCCGGTTACTACAAAAAGATCAAAACATATGGAATCGTGGACCCAAAGCTCGCTTGGTTTGCATCCTATTTATCAGCTCGAGACCAGGTTGTAAGTATAGGCGGAAATTTGTCCGAACCCCATCCCGTAACTAGTGGGGTGATACAAGGTAGTGTACTGGGCCCACTACTGCCCTTAATTTTCTTTAACGATATGATTACCGTTTTCCAACGGGGAGTTCCATTCCTGTTCGCAGATGATATCAAAGTCGTGTACACTTTTGAGCCCGCGGCGTTAGCCTCTACCGTAGATGACATTACAAGGGAACTGTTCGCCTTCAGCTCCTGGAGTGATGATTGGAAAATGAGTTTCTCCGCCGAAAAAGTAATATTATTACGTATAAATGTCACGTCCCCACTGGAAGATTTAGTATAAACGGCAAATTCATACCCAATAACTCTCAGGTACGTGACTTGGATCTACACTACTCATGTATGTTTGACTTTTCGGAACACGCAGCCATCCAGGTGGCTAAAGCACGCCGTACGATCGGGCTAATACATCAAACATTTATTTTGCCAGAGAGTAAACTAAACATTTTTAAGTCCCATGTTAGACCTCTTCTGGAATACGGCTCAATCATTTGTTCCAACATGCGACAAAGGGACCGTATAGCTTTTGGGAACGTACAACGAGCATTCACGAAAAAGCTCATAGGTTTTTCTTCGCCCTCTAATTACATGGAATATTGTGCGCGGCTGAAAATCGATCCCTTATGGCTAAGCCGCATAAGAAATAACCTTCTGTTCTTTCACGATATCTTGAAGAATAGATCATGTAGTTCAGCACCGCAGGTGAGAACCCTTTCTGCTTATCCCTTACGTAACGATGAGTTCTTGGTGTCTCTCCCTTTGCCGAAGCTGGCTCTTCGGTCAAACTTCTTCACTACCAAGTACGCTTCACTGTGGAATAAGCTACCACAACGAATTCGGGCACTATCACTGACATCGGTGGCTTTCAAACAGGAAATAAGCGTAGCCCTAACGGTGGACACGCTGACTAGGATGTACAATCCCTATATTTCAAGGGCTCAGGCCTGTGAGGTAGGCATAGGGTACTAGTAAATCGAATAACCGCTTTGAGCAACCTAGTTTCAATTAGACCCGCATAGGGTTGGCTCCATCGCTGCAACAATTACGGAACTCATGTGTTCATTCACACGATCTAGGACAGGAAAATAATCCCAATTTTTTACTGTCAACTTCTCCTGAAATATGCAACTATGTGTAATAAACTCCCAGCTGATGTCCGTTCCGTAGATTCCCTAATTATGTTTAAGTCTAGACTACACGTAGCTCTGAACATCCAAAAACTGATCGCTCTTACGAATCCTTATATGTCTTTTGACAGAACTTATGAGGAAAACGTTGGATACTAACCCGAACCCTTGATAATCTAGGATGTGCCACACCATACGCCGTAGTTGCCATCACCTCAGCGTAAACCTACCAGTTTACAACGCCTAAGCATAATAACTCTCATGACTGAGGCCAGTGCCTCAGAATTCGTATTTGATTATATGAAATACCACTGGAAGCGTGGAAGATAGTCTTTCAACATTTCCAGTGCTGATTATTATTAGGTTTTTGCCTCTGTCTCTAACCCGAGACGCAGCACCTGTCCCACTCCTCAACCTCCATCCAGTAGTCACCATTAGACATTCACAGCTCAAATTCTGTCCCTATCACAGAACTCTAGCATCCTCCACGATTGGCCTATACAACATTTGATACTTAGCCAGCAAAACTACTAACCATCTGTGGATCGTACCGACGAATCACGTTGTTAGTGCTGCAAGTTGTACCCCATCTTTGTGCAGACTGGCGTTTTGTTGAACATAAACCCATCGAACAATCGCAGGCTGTGGTTAACTCTACCTCCCCCTGCATGTTTTGTCCCATGTAAAAGGCCTGGGTGTTCTGACTTCACGGATAAGGCGAGCGTTAGCGCGGCACTTCTGCAAACATTCCTGGCCGTGATGGTCTCCCTGCACATATTTGACCACCAACAAGACACGAACATCAAAAAGTAAGAGATTCGCACAAAAAAGTGAGAAAAAATACCCCTGTTTTGTCTCCCAGGCACACCAGCCTTGTCACATGTGACCCATTTCTCCGGGTTTTAGTGTCGCTACGGATTGACTGGTGTTGTTGACCTATTCCCAACGCGGCTTGTTACATGCGGTCCATGTTTCGGCCGGGGCGTGGGAGCTGTGGTCGCCGACCAAAAGAAGCTCCGCTTTCTCTGACGGCCAGATACCTGACTGTGATAAAACCATTAAACAAATAATAAGAACGTCTGAAATCGTGTGGATCATTCTTGGAGCGCCACGTGCTGGATGCCAGTAGTTGTGTATCGTGCTACCTCCCTACCTGAAGCTGGCCCTTGTGCCGCCTACCATGAGCACCGAATATAGACCGTTAGAGTTTGCTTCCCTGACGGAAATTCGGACCCACCTCTCACGGTTCCCCAAACCAGTCCTCATATCGGTGTAGTCCTGCTTTGCAGTACGATAACAACGAAAAAGATACCACGTTAACCATGCAATCATATCCACATCAGATTTCCTTGCTCACATTCAAGCTTAATCTCAGTACGATAGCACTATCGAGGAAGAGCATAGATGAACTCACGTCAATGTTCCAAGGCAAGTGACCAATTACCTCTAATGTATCACAACTGTCACCCCAATAATTCCTTCTACTTTGACTCCTCAGAAACTACTCAGTATAGAATAACCACTATACCGGAAGAGACAGTAACAGCGTAGCTCCACGCAAACAGTATGTTAGTCCTACTCGCTCTGTCTGTAATTTCAAACCTATCTTATCGCCTATTTGCCAAACTGCGTTCTGCGTAGGCAAACGGTATTGAGGGTTATCATTACTAACCATTCTTAACCGTGAAGCCCTAGGTCTTTTATTAGTACCCCAGCGATGCCGTGCTCACGGGCAAATCACAAATCCTTTGAAATGCATATACAGTTACCAAGCCAGTGTACGCAACTTCGTCGGCCTGCAGCAGTATAGCTCAAATCCATTGCGAGCCTATTTTACCCATGCCCCACTCACATAGACCTAACCAATCCATTGTTTATTGCCTTCATATATTATCAAAACCCACAGCTGGAACCACGTCCAGGCTGCAATCTCCCTTTATTTCAGGTTCGTTGTCTCCCACTATCCCAGTCGCCAAATTGGCTAACCAAGGAGGCCGCTTTGACTCGTACGGACAGAGACTCAAGTGGAACCTACCATAGCAACTGGGATCGAAGCCAAACCACACAACAGGAGATACCCCTAATTGCTTATCAGATCGTTCAGCGTTTTCTAACGCAACCAACACGAATTCCAGTTTAAGCGCATGCTGCTAAAATACAGCCACACTCGGCTGATTGACCGACACATACTTTGCCCTGCCAGACGAAACTTACACATTCGATGTCGTACGTTACTAGAATAACACTGAAGGCAAATGCGTCAACACACATATATTTTTGTCGGTGAAACAGCATAATAACGCTGAAGTCCATGCGGAGATTTTCCCACCTTATAATCCTTTACCACAGGTTATCTTCCCTCCGAACCGTAGCCGGCTGGAAATTGACTCTCCACTTCTCGAGGACCCTCTAATTGCGACTTCTTATTTCTGAATAGTAAACGTAACTGGCCCTGAATCTAAACTCACCTTTTTATGGACTGCTGTTTCTCCCACATCGACCAGTTCACTTTCACGAAATTGGCCTCCTGTCCCCCTGCTTCAAAACTCATTCCGTTTATCGAACTCCGGTAAATCCGTCATTCAGGGTCTGCATTGTCTTCATGGATCGCTATCCTCTTCGCATGCGTCGTTTTCCCCCCTTTTCTTCTTGTTCAAAATTTACTCCATCTGCAGAATCTTAGTTGGCCTCTGGTTTCCTTGGCTTGCATCATTCTTGTTCATAATGCCTCCTTAGCAATTTTCTCGATATCTCCACCGCGCACCACTGCCTAGCCCGGATTCGAAACTGGTTCAAAACTGCCGCGCAAACCATTATCAGAATGATCCGTCCAAACTGTCGCTGTCTTTGTTTTTTCATCTCTGATACTCTCGACTTTCATACTTAGAATTTGTGAATATTTCATCTTATTGAGTAACGTGTTACACCATGATCATGCGTTAGCGCGTGCTTCTCGACCATGGCCGAGAAATATACCAATATACCACATACCAGACTGTTGCTCTTTTTCCCTCACTTTATTTTCAGATCCCGATTGTAAATTGGAACACGTTTTACCCTGCCAAATGGATGATAATCAAATGAGCATTGCTATATGTGGTCGCGCCAGGGTTACTTTTGGATCCCTTTTCGGATAGCCCTACGCTGCGGGGGAAACACCGAGATATATACATATTCATAATTGGCTTAGCCCCCTTGGTCTTTTTCACGTTATCAACCACGGTACAGGGCGACTGTTGCGGTAATGGTCTGTTCCGGGAAGGACGTACCAGCATCCTTCCGAGGACAAGTGTACCCAAGGACACCAACATCAACCTTCAGAATATACAGATGCGTCTTGTGAAGACGGAGTTGCTTATCGTTCTCATCTGTCAGGTAGAAATGCGCCACGAAACTCAGTAGGATAACAATTTATGATCATTTTCCAGCTTAAGCCGAATTCAAAATTTCTGCCTCTGCTTGGCTTTGTACACGGCTTGACGATAAATTCTTCCATTTCCGGGACTATACCATTCTGCCACTAGTTGCTGGTCGTCACACTTTGCGTGATCTCTGATATCTGTCCTGGCTTTTGTCCCATCCCCTTATGGAAAAAGTTCCTTTTAGTGCTTTCATATGTTCTCTCTGGTAATCCTCTGCAACTTTCGCCGGGCTTTCAGCTTGAAAACAAGGTGCTTCTTTCGGTCTTCTCACAAACATGTTTCTGCTTATTCTCTGTAAATACAACACCTCCCACCTCCGACAGCAATGTTCTCTTTCAGTAATTTCACTTTCGGCCGATTCTCCATTCTTTATCATTTCTTGTGTCCCAATATGGAACCAATCTTTACTTTCTGCGTTAAGAGTTTTCATTTTACTGCACCCACACTCCATCCAGCTTTGTTCCAGTGCTACTGAAATGTGAGGCAGCTCCCTTCAAAGTTTTGAATATTTTATCGTGGTAAATATTGTCGTTAACTCTGATCGTGCCTTTGCTCGTGCATCTCAGCCGTGGTTCGGCAATACCCTATTATTATTGACGCACTTGCTCGACTCCAGTCATGATATCGAATGGTTTGAACGGGATGGTCGATAAGCAGAACCAATGAGAATTACGAGATCTACCACAACGTGCAACGTATAATGTCAACTCCTACTCGCGAGACCACCTGGCTTCAAACTCCTGAGTACTTTGGGTACCTAGCCTCTAAAATGATGCGGCCTTCCTTCAAAAGCTCAGGGACTGGCCTCCAGGATGGCTGAGGTTTACCGAGGAGGACCTAAAGACAGACTGCTGGACATGGGAATACTTTCTCTGGGACGGGACAGACTAATAGGGAAACCAACAGAAACCACTAAAATTGTGAAGCTTCTAACGGGAACGAAGGCCGTATATATACGTTCGAGATGGCCTCCGACGGAGAGGTAAGAGAAAATGGAATAAAACTGTGGGATTCACGCTCCTGGCCAAATGTGCCAGTCAACTATTCCTCCGTAGTCTTGAATTTTTGAAGTGACTCGCAGGTACTGGGCTCCGTTTCTAATGCTCTCAGATGTTTTAAGTCCTATTCTGCTTGGTACACAGGACTAAAAAAGACCCAGAAAACAGAAATGGTACGAGAGCTCAGGAAGATCCCTCTGACAGACGACAGAAATTACACAAGTGTACATGATTCGCCTCTGTTTTTCTTTTTTAATTCGCTCGTTTCGTTTAACTTATTCGAGCTTGTCTTTGTCTCTGGAAGTAGTGAAAAGGAAAAAGAGAGAGATATAGCTTGAAAGCGTGACTGGGAATCCGGATCAATTATTTAACCCCTAACTGTCACAAAGCATGTTCCCATCCCATTGGAAATCTTCCTTTATCATTCCCCTCCATAGGAAGGATGCCTTACGTGACCCTGCTAATTAGCACCCCGTAAACCGCACTTCCATTATATCTAGGATAATGGAGCGAGTAGTTAAAGAGGAGATTGCCAATTTTATCCTCACCCGTGGGTTGACAAATAAAAACCAACACGGCTTCTTAAACTCTAGGTCGTGTCTGACCTGCCAACTTGATTTTCCTAATGTAATCGCAACGTCGTCTGACTCTGGAGAGACTTTTATGGTTATCCTCCTTGATATAGCGGAAGCAATTGATCGCGTACCTCATGCTCAGTTGCTATCAAAGGTTAACTCTTACGACATAACAGACCCACTCTTTTCTTTGTTGTCATGTATCTTAGCGTGAGATCACAAACAGTAAATTTTGAGGGTTACTTCTCATCACCCCAGCCAGCCACAGGTAGTGTCATAAAGGGCAGTGTGTTAGGCCCACTTTTGTTTCGTCTCTACATAAACAACGTATTCAAAGTGATACGCCATGGCACCGCGTTCCTATTCGCTGATGATATCAAAATTGTATATACCTTTGAATCCCATACCTTGACCTATACCCTCACCGAAATTGTTGACGGCCTAAACGCCCTTGATGTTCGGTGCAGCACGTGGAAAATGAGTTCCCCTCTTCTAAGAGCGCCATTCTGAAGTATAAAAGTCAAATTCCCTCTGAATCCCCCGCCTTGAACGGCTCGTAAATTCCTATTACTCCGCTAGTACGAGATCTCGGCCTACAGCATTCCTGCACGTTTGCCTTTCAAGAACAAGCCACCTACCGGGTGGATAAGACGGTGAGAGCGAAAGTCCTCATCTGCAGAACTTTAAAAAAGCGCGACAGCCAGCTTCTAATCTTTAAATCCCAAGCCAGAGCGCAGCTCTAGTACTGCCCTCTGGTATACACTAGCATGCGCAAATCTGACAGACTTGCAATCGAACAACTTCAGCTTTCCTTTACCAAGCACCTACTCGGCTCATCATCTTTCTTGAATAAAAAGGGGAGATGTGAGCTACTGAGTTGAACCCTGTGGCCACAAAGTAAGAAACCCAATCTTAATCATCTATTCAACTTCCAATATTCTAGAGCGCATACGTCCATCAACGATCTATGTTTCGCTCGAGACGCACCTTACCCTCTTCGTAACCGTAATCGCAGTGATAAAAACTAAGAAAAATGATCTTCATCCAAGTGTATTTCCGTATTTGGAACAGACTCCCTGAAGGCAGTCGGGCCCGCCAGACACGGGACCGCTTCACAACTGTCCCTGAGAAATATTTAGATGTCGCCAAAATACTGCAATGACGCAATACGTGCACCACTTTGGAACAAAATTATAAGAGTAACCTAAATTTTGGGAGAGTCAGAGAAAGCGTGACCCGGGTATAACATACATTCGAGCAAAGCGTAGCCAAATTTACAACGGATCCCGAAATTAAAAGGCGATTATCCGTGATATTCTACGATACTAGATTATTGAATGAACAATAACACCAAAAAGATACAAACCTCAATAATGCGATCACAAGGACTCAAAAAACCAGAAACCGAATTGCGACTTGCGAGCGAGGGGCACGTGCGTCACACAGGTCCGGAGCAAGCACTTGACAAGATAGCGCTCTGGGAGCGAACAAACAAAAATTGGCCCATAAAAACAAACAGTGCGTAAAGACACGTAAATAGTGTAAGCAAGTGAGTGATGTGAAGAAAAACACTGAATAGCAAGGGTTTTAGGGGGATTTTCCACGACCGGTCGTTACACCGCCCACCAAAATCCTCCCAAAACCTTATCAGTGTCAGAGGTTTGGTGTAAAGGTACTGATTCTTCCTACCTACCTAGGCCCTGCTGTCAGTGCGTGCGCCTAAGGCTCATCGTCAACGTTCTACTCATGGTCGCACCTAATCCGTTGGCTACACAGACGCGAGGCTATTCTACATCTTTCACGAGAACAAATGACCGAGGGCGGGCGTGAGGTGGGCACATAGACGCTGTCCTTGGAAAG
Organism: Fasciola hepatica; assembly: GCA_948099385.1. Lineage (NCBI taxonomy): Eukaryota > Metazoa > Platyhelminthes > Trematoda > Plagiorchiida > Fasciolidae > Fasciola > Fasciola hepatica. The sequence goes on along the minus strand of CANUEZ040000027.1, from coordinate 8,651,057 downwards.
TCCGTTCTGCCCTGGCCGTATGTGCTTGCGTGAGTGTGTGTGTGCGTGTGTATGATGTAATTACAAGTATGACCACACATCAAAGGAGGACTTTCTGTAATGTCAACGAGAGACTATGAGCACTGTAACGTGTTTGACAAGGACTGTGTGGCATAAACGAGTAAAATGTAGGCATGAGTGCGTGACCTAAGCTCCACTACTTCTATATACGCAAAAGGTATTCGGTAACGTCAACAAAAAACAAACGACGAACACTGTCACATGTTTGATGGGGGTTGCGGGGTGTAAAGTGCATCGGGTGTGTGTGTATGTGTCTGGAAGTACAATGGAATCGCATTCATCACCACATATCGGAAAAACCTCCCGTAATGTCAACGAAAAATTGTGAGCACTGTAACGGGGTTTGACGGAGACCATGTGGTATAACGAGTAAGATGTAGGTGAGTGTGCGTCGAGGTGTATGATGGTTCGATACGTCAGCGTATCGGGATTGCTTCCATATATGGTGTTTTTTACCCACCCTGATGACTAGTGTGAAAAGGTTTCCTAGGTCTCAGGGTTATCAGCTCCCCCGTCTTCGCTCTCGAGTAGGACAATACTGCGTATGTCGCGAATTAGCGCTCAGCTGGTTATCTCCACCTTCACCGTTCTTGTTATTCCGTCAGTGCTTTCGATGGTTTCCATAACCACTCCCAAGGACCAGGCACTGAAATGTGCGTGTTCGTCTGCGATCATCAACACACCCCCAACCTTGAATGGTCTTGTTTCGACCGGCCACTTCTGTCGATTCTGAAGAGCCGGTAGGTACTCCCACAACCAGCGCCTCCAGAAAACCTTGGCAAGATATTTTGCCTACCTCCATCCGTGGAGGCAGCTCCCACGAGGGTTTACCGGCCCTTGGAAACACTCATTTGACCTCAAAGTCAATAAGTCGTTCGGGGTGAGCGCCACATGGGTGGGGTCGCCGTTCATTACTGGAACCAGGGGGCGGTTGTTCAGGATTCTTTCTACCTCAGTCATGACGGTGTTCAGCGTCTCGACGTCGGGCGGCTGCTGCTCCATGATTGACAGCAATATCCGTCTGGCGGACCGAATCATGCGTTCCCATACGCCGCCTCGTTGGCTGGCCTGTGGGGAGGGGGGGGTTGAAATGCCATCGTATGCCGTAGGCCACGGTTCGATTCTGCAGTTCGTCCCTGTTTATGTTCTTGTGCCAACGCTGCAATTCCCGGTGAGCGCCCACAAAGTTCGACCCATTATGTGAGTATATATCGGCCGGTACGCCTCTTCGGTTGATAAATCTTTGCAAGGCCCGTAGGAAAGAATCGGTCGTCATCGAATGTGCGACTTCTAGGTGTACGGCGCGTGACTTCATGCACGTCATGATACATCCATATCGCTTTTCTAATCTTTTCCCGCACTTGATCCACAAGGGCCCGAAATAGTCTAACCCGGGGTCACTGAACGGCCACCAGCCGGCAGTCACCCTGCATTCTGGTAGTGGGGCCATGTGTTGTTTGCCTGCTGTGACATTGCGTGTCCTACATTGCACACACCGTCGGATTACGCGTTTTATAGTCTCTCGTCCTCTCAGAAACCAAAGGCACTTTCGGACGACGCCCGCCACGTGACTTTCCCCGGCATGTTCCTCCACGGCGTGGACGTGTTGGATCAGGTTATCTCGCAAGCAGAAGTGTAGGATATTTTGTGTCGAAGCTCATGTAGGAGTTGGTCAACTTACCATCCACTCGCAGCAGTCCATCAACGAATTTGGGGTTTAAATGCTTTAATTCGCCTCTTGGAGATGATGTTTCTTTGTTGATTGGTCCCACTTCTTCCGCCCTCTCGAGCTCTCGGATGAAAGTCTCGCGTTGTATCACTCTGAAAATATCGTATTCCCCAGATTGTAACTCATCGGGACCTATCGGGCCGACCCGTATCCGGCCTGAGGGGCGTAGCCCTCTCATGACTAGTAAGTTTCTCTTGAACCTGGTTAACCAAACTAACGAACGAAGTGTCTTCATCCAAGCAGAAAATCTGACCAATCGAAATAGAATTGATGCCGCTTCGACGACATTGGCCGCTATCACTACGCCTTTGATCTCAGGTTCTACTTCCGTAGGAGGTCTTAGTTCGAACACGAGCCAGTCCTGTTTAGGCACTTTCAGGAAGTTTGGATCTCTCGTCCAAGTGTCTAGTTGCCTGAAGTTGGTCGCACCCCGGGAGCACAAATCGGCCGAATTGTCGCCAGACCTGACATGATTCCACTGGTTCGTGGCTGATTCATCGTGGATAATCGTGAGTCGGTTAGCAACGAAAGTACTAAACCGGCTCCGGACGTTGTTGATATAGTAAAGTACTATCGTTGAATCCGTCCAGAAGCTCACCGACCAAATGTAGAAGTCGAAACATCTCTTCACCGCTTGTACCGCCCTGACTGCCAACACGGCTGCGCTGAGTTCAAGGAGTGGGATTGAGACCGACTTCAGTGGGGCGACGCGGGCTTTAGCGAACGGGATCCTCGTAGTATATTGTCCATCTCCTGCGCACCATAGTCCGCACGCCACGGCTCTATAACCGACTTCGGATGCATCGGAAAAGGCATGTAGTTCGCCGGTCCGCGTCGTACGGCCAGGAGTCAAACATCGTGGGATTCTTATGTCCCCTAATTTCTTCAAGTTGTTCAGAAGTTCTTCCCAGTCCAACCGGTCCTCTCGGTTCAGTGACTGGTCCCAATCAACTTTCTTACGGCATAGCCGCTGCAGCAAGATCTTTCCGGGTGGCAGCCATGGTGAGACGAAACCGAGCGGGTCGAACAAACTTGAGACGGCAGATAGTATGCCACGACGGGTTATTGGCAGCTCGGGAACGTTCAGCTCGAAAACAAAGTCGTCCACTTCCGCGTCCCATTGTATTCCTACAGTGCCTTCGATGAGGAGTGGAGAGCCGTCTAAACCTCTAACCCTTTCGGTCTTCTCGTGGCATGGAAGGACTTCGAGCAATTCTGAGGCGTTCGACATCCATTTAGTTAGATGGAAGCCGCCCTCTTCCAGCAATCTTGTCAGGCTTCTGAACTGCGCTAGGTCCGAGTCTACATCATCGAATGACCCAAGATAGTCGTCGACGTAGAACTTCCTGCTGACGCTACCTACCACCGACCGATGGACCAGATCTCCATGTTGGCTTGCAGAATCCCGGAGGGTGTAGTTCGCAAAAAACTCTAATGATTTGGCTCCGAAGGGGTGGACGGCCATCCTATATAATTTGCGAGATGCAAGCTTTTCTTTTAACCTTCTCAATCACGTAAGTAAAACATGCGAATACGTGTTCAAATGGAGCAGAGAGCTCTGTGCCGGAAGGATAAGAGGTTTAGACGGCTCTCCACTCCTCATCGAAGGCACTGTAGGAATACAATGGGACGCGGAAGTGGACGACTTTGTTTTCGAGCTGAACGTTCCCGAGCTGCCAATAACCCGTCGTGGCATACTATCTGCCGTCTCAAGTTTGTTCGACCCGCTCGGTTTCGTCTCACCATGGCTGCCACCCGGAAAGATCTTGCTGCAGCGGCTATGCCGTAAGAAAGTTGATTGGGACCAGTCACTGAACCGAGAGGACCGGTTGGACTGGGAAGAACTTCTGAACAACTTGAAGAAATTAGGGGACATAAGAATCCCACGATGTTTGACTCCTGGCCGTACGACGCGGACCGGCGAACTACATGCCTTTTCCGATGCATCCGAAGTCGGTTATAGAGCCGTGGCGTGCGGACTATGGTGCGCAGGAGATGGACAATATACTACGAGGATCCCGTTCGCTAAAGCCCGCGTCGCCCCACTGAAGTCGGTCTCAATCCCACTCCTTGAACTCAGCGCAGCCGTGTTGGCAGTCAGGGCGGTACAAGCGGTGAAGAGATGTTTCGACTTCTACATTTGGTCGGTGAGCTTCTGGACGGATTCAACGATAGTACTTTACTATATCAACAACGTCCGGAGCCGGTTTAGTACTTTCGTTGCTAACCGACTCACGATTATCCACGATGAATCAGCCACGAACCAGTGGAATCATGTCAGGTCTGGCGACAATTCGGCCGATTTGTGCTCCCGGGGTGCGACCAACTTCAGGCAACTAGACACTTGGACGAGAGATCCAAACTTCCTGAAAGTGCCTAAACAGGACTGGCTCGTGTTCGAACTAAGACCTCCTACGGAAGTAGAACCTGAGATCAAAGGCGTAGTGATAGCGGCCAATGTCGTCGAAGCGGCATCAATTCTATTTCGATTGGTCAGATTTTCTGCTTGGATGAAGACACTTCGTTCGTTAGTTTGGTTAACCAGGTTCAAGAGAAACTTACTAGTCATGAGAGGGCTACGCCCCTCAGGCCGGATACGGGTCGGCCCGATAGGTCCCGATGAGTTACAATCTGGGGAATACGATATTTTCAGAGTGATACAACGCGAGACTTTCATCCGAGAGCTCGAGAGGGCGGAAGAAGTGGGACCAATCAACAAAGAAACATCATCTCCAAGAGGCGAATTAAAGCATTTAAACCCCAAATTCGTTGATGGACTGCTGCGAGTGGATGGTAAGTTGACCAACTCCTACATGAGCTTCGACACAAAATATCCTACACTTCTGCTTGCGAGATAACCTGATCCAACACGTCCACGCCGTGGAGGAACATGCCGGGGAAAGTCACGTGGCGGGCGTCGTCCGAAAGTGCCTTTGGTTTCTGAGAGGACGAGAGACTATAAAACGCGTAATCCGACGGTGTGTGCAATGTAGGACACGCAATGTCACAGCAGGCAAACAACACATGGCCCCACTACCAGAATGCAGGGTGACTGCCGGCTGGTGGCCGTTCAGTGACCCCGGGTTAGACTATTTCGGGCCCTTGTGGATCAAGTGCGGGAAAAGATTAGAAAAGCGATATGGATGTATCATGACGTGCATGAAGTCACGCGCCGTACACCTAGAAGTCGCACATTCGATGACGACCGATTCTTTCCTACGGGCCTTGCAAAGATTTATCAACCGAAGAGGCGTACCGGCCGATATATACTCACATAATGGGTCGAACTTTGTGGGCGCTCACCGGGAATTGCAGCGTTGGCACAAGAACATAAACAGGGACGAACTGCAGAATCGAACCGTGGCCTACGGCATACGATGGCATTTCAACCCCCCCTCCCCACAGGCCAGCCAACGAGGCGGCGTATGGGAACGCATGATTCGGTCCGCCAGACGGATATTGCTGTCAATCATGGAGCAGCAGCCGCCCGACGTCGAGACGCTGAACACCGTCATGACTGAGGTAGAAAGAATCCTGAACAACCGCCCCCTGGTTCCAGTAATGAACGGCGACCCCACCCATGTGGCGCTCACCCCGAACGACTTATTGACTTTGAGGTCAAATGAGTGTTTCCAAGGGCCGGTAAACCTTCGTGGGAGCTGCCTCCACGGATGGAGGTAGGCAAAATATCTTGCCAAGGTTTTCTGGAGGCGCTGGTTGTGGGAGTACCTACCGGCTCTTCAGAATCGACAGAAGTGGCCGGTCGAAACAAGACCATTCAAGGTTGGGGGTGTGTTGATGATCGCAGACGAACACGCACATTTCAGTGCCTGGTCCTTGGGAGTGGTTATGGAAACCATCGAAAGCACTGACGGAATAACAAGAACGGTGAAGGTGGAGATAACCAGCTGAGCGCTAATTCGCGACATACGCAGTATTGTCCTACTCGAGAGCGAAGACGGGGGAGCTGATAACCCTGAGACCTAGGAAACCTTTTCACACTAGTCATCAGGGTGGGTAAAAAACACCATATATGGAAGCAATCCCGATACGCTGACGTATCGAACCATCATACACCTCGACGCACACTCACCTACATCTTACTCGTTATACCACATGGTCTCCGTCAAACCCCGTTACAGTGCTCACAATTTTTCGTTGACATTACGGGAGGTTTTTCCGATATGTGGTGATGAATGCGATTCCATTGTACTTCCAGACACATACACACACACCCGATGCACTTTACACCCCGCAACCCCCATCAAACATGTGACAGTGTTCGTCGTTTGTTTTTTGTTGACGTTACCGAATACCTTTTGCGTATATAGAAGTAGTGGAGCTTAGGTCACGCACTCATGCCTACATTTTACTCGTTTATGCCACACAGTCCTTGTCAAACACGTTACAGTGCTCATAGTCTCTCGTTGACATTACAGAAAGTCCTCCTTTGATGTGTGGTCATACTTGTAATTACATCATACACACGCACACACACACTCACGCAAGCACATACGGCCAGGGCAGAACGGACTTTCCAAGGACAGCGTCTATGTGCCCACCTCACGCCCGCCCTCGGTCATTTGTTCTCGTGAAAGATGTAGAATAGCCTCGCGTCTGTGTAGCCAACGGATTAGGTGCGACCATGAGTAGAACGTTGACGATGAGCCTTAGGCGCACGCACTGACAGCAGGGCCTAGGTAGGTAGGAAGAATCAGTACCTTTACACCAAACCTCTGACACTGATAAGGTTTTGGGAGGATTTTGGTGGGCGGTGTAACGACCGGTCGTGGAAAATCCCCCTAAAACCCTTGCTATTCAGTGTTTTTCTTCACATCACTCACTTGCTTACACTATTTACGTGTCTTTACGCACTGTTTGTTTTTATGGGCCAATTTTTGTTTGTTCGCTCCCAGAGCGCTATCTTGTCAAGTGCTTGCCCCGGACCTGCGTGACGCACGTGCCCCTCGCTCGCAAGTCGCAATTCGGTTTCTGGTTTTTTGAGTCCTTGTGATCGCATTATTGAGGTTTGTATCTTTTTGGTGTTATTGTTCATTCAATAATCTAGTATCGTAGAATATCACGGATAATCGCCTTTTAATTTCGGGATCCGTTGTAAATTTGGCTACGCATTGCTCAATCGTGTGTTACACAAGGTACCATGTCCCATATATGCACATTTGATAGTCTCTTTCGCCGTAGAGTTCTGTTCTGTCACCGTGAGATGGTGCACCTTCTGTAATGAACAAACTAGTGGCCTCTCACCCTTCACCTCATCGATGTTGCCTGCCGCGTCTTTCTTGCTGCTGTAGTTGAGCTCCACATGTCGATTTTTGCCAATTCTCAGGTCCATGCTGATGCAATATGCTCCTTTCTTCTTAAAGCAGAACAGTCTGCTTAAAGTCTATATGTTTTCACCTGGCCACTTCTTTCACCATCACTTTGGCAAAGGCATTCCAGTTTGACTTTCTTTTGTTATACAGCTGGCTCAACCGATACACGGTCACTGAACTTCACAACTGTATTCCACGACTGGTCTTCTTGGTCCTTATGTGTGATGCCGCCATTCTTCATCATATTATTTTACATCATAACCGCTCTCATACATTGCGAACCTGTATTGCTTGATTGGGTCTCCTTCGGGAATGTTTCTTTTTCACGATGTCCATGTATCCGCCAATCTAGTTTGGTTCTCCAGCAGGACAGTCTTCCTTCCGTAGGATTTGTGTGATTCTTTGCTGTTCCCCATCCACTCAACACTTTGGCAGAATAACTACACCTTACCTCGAGCCGGCTCGACCATCTGACCTTGAGCTTAAATTTACCGGGGGTACCGAAACAACGGACTTGAATGCTCCCCCTTACATTCATCCTCGTTCACATAATTGCACAATACTCCTGTAACTCTGATTCAGCTTTCAACTGTACTGTTTGTTCTTGCCTTGCAGCATGCTTCGGGGTTATCCGAAATAAACTACTATTATTGTTATCAACTTGATTTTAGGGAGGTTGAGATGGAGCAGCCGCTCTGAAAGGGTGACCGTGTGGTCTTAAGAGTTGCCTTGAGGCCCAACAGTGCGCCGACATAAAAGGTGTTGTTTCGCCGCCATGGCAGAACTGATACGGTTGACTAAGAGAGGGCAGCGGGGAGGATCCAAGCAAAGGCTTAGATAGACGAAGGCTGGGAGGCAGTCAAGATAGAGCTGCTCATATAACTAAAGGATTTTACACCTTTGGTGAAGGTCTGCAGTACGATTCCAAAGTCCGTAAAGCCTAGCCGTCCGCGGGTAATATTGAGTGGCGTACTAGTTGTGCCAAATTTGGCCAGAATGGAGCAGCTGAAAGATGGCTAGGGACGGAGCTCATACGATCCCACGGGCGGAGCATTATTCTTCCGAAGGCGGGTTAGCCGCATTGGTCCCTACAAATTCCAAGCGGTCATATGCTTACGTTCAGTCCAAAAAAGGTATGAGACACCTGCCACTAAGCAAAGTGGAAAAGGCCAACAAGCTGTGGCCATTCGTGAGCATAGTTTGACCGCCAGATAATGCAGAGCCAGAACGAAGGAAGCAATCTCTGCTCCAGTGACCAAAACTTTATTTAAACGAAGAATAGCTGCATCACTTAAGGCACCATTGAATTCGACGCGCGCTTTTAAGGCCACATTAGCAGCATTGTTCTCTATTTTATTTGAAGCCATTTTAAAACTGCTCTTGAGTTCATATATTTACGGTACTTTCGCATTTGTACCATTTTTTCAAAGTCTATTCATCTTCTCCAAGCTTTCACTTGGTACTTTGCTGCTTGCTCCCTTCTGATTTAGCCTTGTACCAGCTAGATTTAAGCCAATGTGGCTTCACAAGGAGCACGGAGCCCAGTCCGTAAACCAGAGGAGACCACAGGTCGCGTTTTTATTCTTTGTGGAAATAAAAACCGCTGGAAGACCGCGAATAATGAGGGCAATAAAAGTAGGGCCAACCGGAACTTATACCTTAGGGCTTGCGGTAAGATTGCCAAGGGAGCATAAGAGCTGTGTGCCAAGTACCAGCATCTGCAGCCGTTCCGCCCCGAGTGACATCCCGCAATGCCTGGCATAAGGCCCGGACAAGCTACCCTGGCAGATAGCACAAAATTAGTCGAAAAGTAATCACAGAATGTCGTGTACCAAGCCGAATTGAATGGTGGCAATGAAGACGACAGAGCAAGTGCACCCACAGCAGAACCAGTAGGTCCTTGGAGGGTGGCGGTTCTACTGAGTCCAAATTAGACATTCCCGCACATGGAGTAGAATATAGATCAAAATCTACCTCAATCTTCGACTTGTTCTTTAAGTTGTCTACTCGCGCTACGTTTTGGGCTCATCGATCTCGCCATGTAACGATTATCCTTGCCTTACTTGTTGCATATGTGCCCCGAAGAAGAAGCCTAATTCAGCTTACTGACACTGACCTGTCAAACTACACTTGCCTTCTGCTTGCTAAGTGGCGACGGCCTAATGGTGCCTTCGCCCGTACCAATAAATGCGGTGCCACCATTACACTTTCTCAAGCCAAACACGAAAATCGCATGTTCAGACAATTTTTTGTGCCTCTCTACCACTTTCAGTGATCACGGACATGAAACAAGCACTGACTAAACATGCGGGAAACACATGGCCTGAGAATCGTAGGAAGAAAGCAGGTGCAACAAGGCCACTGCAATTCAGAGCACCATGCACGACGTTGGCCAAAGTACCACGTCGGTTACCGTATCCAAACTTTCTGAATCAGACTCTCCCCCATAATTAGCCAGAGACATAGAACACAGATGTCCCACCACCGACGCATCAAAATATCAGCTCAAGAAGTGCTCCCACTGGTATTCCACCGTCCACGGGGTAGCCGGGATAAAATACTGCTCAAAGTCGCAGTAGTTATGGACACGGACACCGGGAGATTGCTGACATCGACAGCAATGCTCGGAGAATGCGCCGAGATGGGCGTCTCACCACTCCAAAATAAATGGAAAGGAGGTCAAGGTCACCGTGAAGCTAAAATCAGGTTGTCTTGGTGTAAATGTTTCGCCTCATTTAGACTTAGTTTTGTGGCCTTCCTAAAAGTAGTATTTATTTGTACTGAAATTGGACCTAGCTGCTCTTTACAGCTGCTTTAGGCTGGTAGGAGGACAGGGGGAAGAAAGAAGCACACCAGCTCGGCAAAATCGTGGCGGAGGAACTACCGGACACAGTGAAATAACACCAAGTTGGTAGAGGAAGGAACAGTTAACATCAAACAAATGTGTCCAGCGACAAAAACCAAAACAAGGTGAGCCGGCTTGCCGCGACATACCAACCGGCCACTCTCCTCGTTGCTGGTCCATCTCAATCTGAAATCAGTCTTACTAGATATCCTTCAACCTCCGCAGGCTGCTCAAACAGCCCCTCTTTTTCGGCTGGGCTGGTAACACCGGCCAATTGGCGAATAAAAACCCACAACCTGTAGAACACCGGACCAAACAGGCGGGGTGGGTGTAGAAGTCTTCGGTGACCTGGGAGGAATATGGCAGCAGGCACTGTGGGAATTTCAGTGTTTCACCCGTCAAACATGGTTCATCAAGAAGTGCGCGGAGTTGGACAAGAAACACAGTCAGCTTTACTATGTGTTTGATAAACTTAGCTGAGTATGCTCGCGATGCAAAAAGCCAATCAGGACAGATATTAGGGCCACCTGGGAGGAGAAGACCACCGGAAAAAAGAGGAATCGCATAAATCTTTAGAAAAAGAGGTTGGAACGTTTCAGGACAGCAAAGGTTATTAGGCGAAGCTCGTAAACCTGAATGGCACCGGAGTAAAGCCAGGACAGCAGGCAGCTGCTGCAATACCGACTCATGACATGGTAGAGGGATTAGGTGTCCCAAATGAGCAGGTAAGTTAGAACAAGACACAACTATTGTCACTAGATTTCTGACTACGTTGAGAAAAAGTAGTAGCAGTGCCCTGGGACGAAACTTGAAAGTTGAATTTCATGGAATCCGTGAACCGTTCACGAAAATTGACAAGCATAGTGACGGGGCCATGAGATACCGCTGAGCCAATTTGCTCCGAATAGTGGATATCCCTTGGCAAGAAGCCGTTAAAAGAGTTATGCGATTGGGGCCGTGGAAAGGAGAGATTAAATAAAAGGTTGCGAATCAAGACCTATGCTTGTTGAGTTCACCAAAGCTCGTCACCGGGACGTCTTAGCTGCAGCCGGGCATATTAGGCAAACCTCAAAGGGATATATAGACGTAGTGTTTGATGATAAAGCAGCTGTAATCAGTCAGAGAAGGGTGAAAAGAACGGGAATTCCGGGTTTCAAGCGGCCTTCCTAAAGTCTCCGAGAGTGAAGGCAAGCAAGATAAATAAACGAAGCACCACGGGGCCCGTGGTTAGGGTGGAAGAAGCTTGACTCAGCCCCGTTACTGAAGGACCGGGATATGGCAACTCCGAGAAAGGGGAACTAAAATAACTGACCCTCACAGTGATTCCGTGGAAGGTAGGTGTGAAGCAAACCAGGAGGTGCAAGGGGTGGTACTCGATAGCAGAGACAGGAATCCAACCGTGATATGAAAAACGGTCCGGATGCTCGTGTTCAGAAACCGAGCACCAGCCACATCCCTCAAGGGAACACAGGGAAATATAGGAGGATGTTAATATGCTCGTGGCCTACACCAACCCTGAAAGTACGGGTAACGAATGGCCAGAGCTAAAAGCTTGGACACAGGGAGCAGAAGTGACTACAGTCACTGAAAAGTGGCTACAACCGGGCGAAAACGACTGCAGGCTGGTCCAAAACTTCTACTCAGGCTTTAGGGTGGGTAGACTGGACGGTCGAGCCGTAGATAGCATGACGGTCCTCCCAGCAGAGCAGTATTGTGGTTTCGACAGCAGTTGGCTTGCTACGCCGAATGTAGAAGAGGTAGAGGTCTCAAAGGATACGGGCGGACCAGAAGCGTCAGTTGTTTGCACGTGGCAAAGCCCAGGAGCTGAAGGTGCCGAGGACAAGGATCTGCTTGATTTCCCCACTACGGTTGGCAACGCGGGAAGAAAGTTACTGATTGTGGGTGTTACCTATGAGCCCAAAGTAGATTGGATCTAGGAAACCGCTCTAGAATACACATTCATGGAGATTTCTTCACCTAATCCACGAGAGAGCTCTTATCCAACACGGTAATCAAGTGACAAGATGGCAGTTTGGTCAGTCAGCGTCAACTCTTGACCTGGTGACGACCAGGTCTCCAAACTACCCAGAACATGGAAGTCGGGGAACACATAAGTAAGAGTGATCGCGGAGTACCCCAGTTCAGGTTAAACTCTCAGTAAATAAGTGTGGCTGAAAATTCACGAGAAACTTCTCGAAGACAGACGAGAATGGCTCAGTCAAACTGGATCTCCGGGTAGACCGGGATTTTGTGAGCGATGACTATAACGTGGAACACCAGTGGAGTCGGATCAAGAGCAGGCTATTGGAAATAACGGGAGCAGTAGCCCGACCGAGAAGTCAAAATGAAATGGATTGCCACCATGGTGGATGAGCCGGTTGAAGAAGGCCCTGAAACAAAAGCAAAGAGTATTCAAGAAGTACGGAAGTGCCAGCGGCTACTGCGCCTTTCTGCAGTTTAAAGCAGCGAGAATCAGACTATCTCAGATGCAAAAACAATGCAAGAACAACCACTGAGAAAGTATTGTGCGGAAAGCCAAAAGCACTAGGAAAGCGCTCCACAACTGCGCTCAATCAAAAGCAGCACTAAGGAAAGCAGTAGGCTGGGTCAGGAACTCATATGGGTTGCGGGCAATGGGCAGGCAGGAAAAAGCAGAGATCCTGTTGAAGCTCTTTCAGCTGGTGTATAGGCATGACCAGGGTTCTCAGAAGCAGCCTGCTGCCAGGAGTAGTGAAGTCTTGGAAGTGGAGGACGGAGAAATCAACGCGGAAGAGGAGTTGAACAGCCTGAAGAAGCAAGAGGTATCCAAGGCGGCGGGGCTGATGACGTCCATCCAGCAATACTGAAGACTTTAGTGTTCACTCTGGCTTAACCACTAGCTAACCTGTTCAGCGCCTCACTAGACAGGAGAGTGCTGCCTAAAAATTGACTTGTATTGATCATAAAGCCCGTTTATAAAGGTTGGGACAGAGACACGTGTACCAGTTACAGGTCGATTACCTAGACATCAGCCGTGCTTAAAACTTGAGAGAATTCCAGTAGGTGCAATTGCGAGGCATTTAGAGGGGGACAAGTTGGTGACTGCCAGCCAGCATTGGTTATGGTACAGGTGCTCTTGTTTATCCAACCTGATACCCTTCTTGGATGAATTGACCAGCCGGGTGGATCGAGGGGAACCAGCGGAAGTCTGCCGCTCGGACTTACAACAGGCACTTGATCCAGCTAGTCACAGACTGTCTGAAGCAAAGGTGGAATCGTTTCAACTTACTGTGGAAAACACAGAATTGGACTGTGCAAAGCCTAAAGCAGGGAGCTTTTCAGGTGGGAGTAGAAGTGCGGTCAGCGGCGTGTGACCTTACTCTCAGTCTGATCAATTGCGAAAGTCCCACTGAAGAGGAAGGACCACGGCCGGCTCGATAAATTGGTCCATCGGACAGTCTGGAGGCGCCAGCTCGGGCCATAGAAGCCCGGGGTCTGGGGGTGATGGCATGAGCTGACCTTAAGCTAAGTCGCCAGTGCCAGAAGGTAATGCAAAAAGCATGTAGAGATCGGCACCAGCTAAGGAAGTGGGTCAGCCCTGGGAAACCTAGGGTTTAGTTGACATTGTACAAGTCTTTTGCGAGATTTCATCTGGAAAACTATGTCCAAGTGCGGGGGCCATAATTGGTGAGGGATGACATGGTTCTTGAGAGGCTACTACGGCGATTCACGCGATGGTTCGCGCAATACAAACATTCGTGCCATGAACAGAGTTAAGATGAATCAGGGTTATTTCCTCCAAAAAGCAGAAGAAAAAGAGGTGACCTCATAGTTTATTTCATTAAGGGATTCACAGAAGCAAAAGGTGGCAAAGGGGCCTTAAGTAAGCTGCGAGGGAAAGGCTGTCCATCGGTTGTAGAAACTCCTTCAAAGGCACCATAATTTCGTGAATTCATTATATTACTCTCTTGCATATATTATTTGTGCCTTCCGTACACTCTACGTTCCCATGAACCAACCCTTGTTTGTCTCCTTCCAGCGCGCTACATTGTCATACTCCAAGTCGAACCCGTGTGACTCACATGCTTGTCTCTCGCATTCTTTAGATTTGGTTCCCGTTTTCTGATTGCGTGTGATCGCATAATTGAGGTGTGTATAAGCTTTATGTTATAGCTCATTCAATAACTCGGTATCGTAGAATTCGCGGATTATTCGTGTTTTGCTTTTGGAGATTCGTTCGGATTTGGAGAAGTATTGCTCAAGGGCGTGTTACAAGCATCCAGCCCACTCGAGCTGCGCTCAAAATGTCAGAAAACTCAATAGAGTCCGACTCAAGCCCAGTCTCACTCAATAAAAAGCCTTCCCAGAGACCCAGTGGCCGGCTCTCAACCAGTGTTCAGCACCACCACGCATGCCCCCACGGATAATACAGGTTGCCCCGATACCAAATATGGTGCCGGGCAGGCCTTTCTTCCCACCACTGGCCCAACATGCCTTCGCTTCCGTGCCCTGTACTCTCGAAACGGGGTGTAACGAATGAATACGGAAAATCCTTCTAAATGTTCAACGTGCTTTGTGAATTTGACTATATTTAACATTATCTTGGAAAGCTCGCTCATACACCACACATTTTCACGTTTGTTTATCCATGTGAGACATTTGAATTTGGCCTTGAACCGTTTCTGACTGTCGTGCTTGAGCCACGGGGCTTTGGACCTTTGGGTTTTACTGTGAAGTCTATTTGGCCGCATACTTGAGGTTCGTATATATTTGTATCCTTTGTGCATTTCAATTTAGTGCCGTAGAAACTACGAATCAATCTTGTTCTGGTTTTGGGATTCGTTTGAATTGGCTACGCGTTGCTCGATTTGCGAGATTCGACTTACAGTACTCAAGTGGAACCTGGACAAGAAAACTCATTGGAAATGCCCAGACGAGGAAGCAAGGACATTTTGAGACAACAGGAAATAACTCGGCAAGTCTCTGGGGATGGTTCGGGTGTTATTGATTCTCTAGATAATACCAAGTTTACTAGCTCTGTCAGTGCCAGGTCATATATTTCTAACCGCGATGCGTTTGACGATATTAGTACTTATAGAATGAGAGTAATAGAATTAGAAAACGAGCTGCGGTTAGCCAGAAAGGAAGCAGAGCCCCTTACACAAGGAACTGGTCTCAGAGAGCCAGCAAAGAGTCCACGTAGTTCACAATGTCAACATCGAAAAGGCACTGTGATCGACGAATATAAACCCTTGAGACAGCCTGAAACTACCGAGGTTTTGGCTCTTGACCTGCCGAGAGTGGAGCTGTCCCACTTCGACGGGCACCCCGAGCAATACTGTATATTCATGAAACAGTTCGAAAATTTTGTTGAGTGCAAAGTTGCAGATCCTGGTCAAAGGTTTTTGTATTTATTACATTACTGTCGTGGGAGAGCCAAAAGTGCAATCGAAGGCTGCGCGATGCTTGATCCACCGATGGGGTACATCAGGGCGCGCAGAATCCTGAAAGATTTGTTTGGACAACCATTCAAGGTGGCTAGAAGCCTAATTGATAGTGTTTTATTGGAGGCGAAAAGGACTGAGGGCAAGGCTGAATCACTGTCGAGTTTGGTGATAAAAATGCAGAATTGCAGTATAGCACTGGAGCACTTAGGATACCAGTCTGATCTGAATGCATTGCACACACAGGAATGCATTGTCCGATGTCTATCTATTGATTTACAGAGCCGATGGGCAGAGAAAGCTGAAAAAATAAATATGCTTGAGCGGGAATCTACGTTCAACGATTTGACGGAGTTCATAGGTCGTCAATCCCGTATCGCCAACAGCCGATTTGGACAAATCGTACGCGAAAGTTGCAGACTGGCGCGAAGGGAACCAACATCTCGAATTGTGGGGAAGGACTGTAACCA
This sequence comes from Fasciola hepatica, assembly GCA_948099385.1. Taxonomy (NCBI): domain Eukaryota; kingdom Metazoa; phylum Platyhelminthes; class Trematoda; order Plagiorchiida; family Fasciolidae; genus Fasciola; species Fasciola hepatica. The sequence goes on along the minus strand of CANUEZ040000027.1, from coordinate 8,635,197 downwards.
AACCCAGTCTTTGGCTAACATGCACATGATAAGTCAAGAACCCGAGAGGTCAGCTGAATGCAAGCTATGCAACTCCCTGCATCGGTTACCAGATTGTCCGACCTTTCATGGGATGAGTGTACCCGATCGGTGGTGCGCGGTAAAAAGGATTGGCTCATGCTTTATGTGTTTGAACAACTCTCATCGAGCCTCTGAATGCAGCTTAAGAGTGAAATGCAACCAAGACGGATGCTTGGGTAATCATCACTCGTTACTGCATGGCCTTCTCAACAATAGACCTATTCAGCCAGATGAACCCAAAATTGTCTGTTCAACGGGACATGATGATTTCAAACCGGCAAGATTAGGCATCGTACCTGTCGGTATCGTGACACCTAAAGGACTGAGGAGGGTCAATGCATTTTTGGACACGGGGTCGGATACCTCGCTGATTACTCGCGAGCTTGTAGAAAGCTGTGAACTAGTAGGCGAGCCTACCTCGCTCACTATCAGCACGATTGCAGGGGGTCATGTTAGAAATTCTAAGAGGCTGACCCTGCAGTTAACGTCTTTATCTGATGAGGGGACCGTAGAAATTCCGGAAGCTTTTGCAATAGACAGCTTGCCAATGAGACCAGTCGACTCTGTTAGATCGATCGCCAAGAGATGGTCTCATCTCAGGGACATAGAGTTCGAAGAAGTTCCTAGCCCCCACGTCGACATACTAATTGGATGCAATGTACCAGAGGCTCACTGGGTGCTTGAACAGAGCATAAGCAATCGAAAAGAACCATTCGCTACGCGAACGATACTAGGCTGGACACTTCTCGGACCCCTGACGAGCGAACTTCAACAATCGGCATCAATAAATTGCTCAAATGTTGCTGAGAGAAGTGCCTCTGTAGAACACGATCAGCCTTTCGATATTGAATCCAACGGTCCATCTCAGGAAAGCGAAGTTCACTCGAAGGATCAGTCGGCGCTTTCGATGGCGAATTCAAAGACGGGACTTCACAGTGGGCAACATGAAGTTGCTATACCCGAGAGACCACCGTCAAGTCACTTATTGAGAAAAGGAGAAGTTGCCCGGAGGCTTTTGAAATATCTCAAAAAAGGACACCAGCAGGTCACCCAAAGCAGCTTGAAATTTGCCGACCCAGTGACAGTGTACGGTACCTGGGTGAAACTGCATGGCCGGCGGCGAAACAAAGTACCCTTTTCCAAAACAAAAATTGCTGAGCTGAAGTCAGTATCCCTAAACGAGCTCAAAACGACTGCACTGGTATTGGGTTTTAAGGTAGCACGAATGCTAAAAGAGAACTGCACCACCGCCGAACTGAGCCTTGCCTATTGGACAGATCCTACAGTTGTGTTACATTACAGGAAACGGAAGAAACGAAGAACGTGTTCGAGACATCAGAGAGTTAATCCACTCGTAGCAGGAAACAGCGAGGAAAATGTTGATGATTCGAGCTCGAAACCACATACAAAAGACAAAGTAGCTCGCAGATCGCCTCGCTCCGAGTTACTCAGCACTTTATTGCATTTCATGCCCTACAACTAATCAACTGGACCCATTTTTTCTGAAAGGTTGCAAATGTACTTAGTTCCAGTTTCTATCTAGCGTGCACATAGGTGAAGAGGAGAAATTCACCAGTAATTCACTTGAACAGTTCAGGTGAGGCACACTAGCTGCGAGCACATTGTGAAACTATTATTATCTTTAAAGAAGAACATTTATTTACATTTTATACAATATTGATTGTCACATATTTTGTGCACAGAAAAACTTTGAAATACTCTGATAGATGCCAGTATTCGATCAATCTCCGTGTTCATGTGTATTTCGATACTGTCCGCCGTACACTTGTTTTCGAAATTTATTCATAATCAGAAACCGGTTTTCATTTCTTTCGGAAGATTTGGTGCGTTAATTTTATGTAATTCCACTGGTTCGTGACCTGTCAATTTTACGCGATATCTCATTAGGCGTTGCACCTGCGTTCAACTTCTGCGCTCAAGCTTGTAAACAAAATTAGTCTAACCAGTTGCTGCAATGGGTTACTGCTTGTGATGCTTAGACTTATTTCGTGCGGCGAAACACTTCACTCTGCGAAGCCTTCATCTTCATCGTGCGTCTGACTATATGCGCCGGTTTCCTGATGAATATGTCAATCTCAAGTTGTGCAGCGGGATTTGGAATTGATTCCTTATGGATTGTGCGATGATGACTACGGCAAAAACCTGTTTCACGTTCAGATAACACAGGAAGTTAGTATCCACAGGCACTGACAATAAGTTAAAGGTAGATAGGGTGAGAATCATGACCCCTTCCTGAACCTTAGACAACCATTTTCGCGGAAGGATTTTGGCCGGCGGTGTAACGAACGAATACTGAAAATCCTTCTAAATGTTCAACGTGCTTTGTGAATTTGACTATATTTAACATTATCTTGGAAAGCTCGCTCATACACCACACATTTTCACGTTTGTTTATCCATGTGAGACATTTGAATTTGGCCTTGAACCGTTTCTGACTGTCGTGCTTGAGCCACGGGGCTTTGGACCTTTGGGTTTTACTGTGAAGTCTATTTGGCCGCATACTTGAGGTTCGTATATATTTGTATCCTTTGTGCATTTCAATTTAGTACCGTAGAAACTACGAATCAATCTTGTTCTGGTTTTGGGATTCGTTTGAATTGGCTACGCGTTGCTCGATTTGCGAGATTCGACTTACACGGGGTATTCGATTTCACCTCTCCAGGGGTCCTCTAAGACCCATATCACCACCAGGTTCGACCCTTCCTGTTGAATATTCCTAGTCTCCCATTTCCTCCTCCCGTGGACTACGTCAGTGCAGTCAACAACCGTGGCACAAGCTTCAACTGCCACCCCGCCCCAGGACCTCTCCCGTTTTTTCTTCCTTATCCCTCACTCAACCACAATCCGCATATAGCATCAAGCCCCTGGCTAAAACACCAAATATCCACAGGTCCTTAACACCACTATCCCCCCTAGTGCCTTCCGCGCCTCACTTACCCCCTCCAGGATTCGGCCGTTTCAATTAGAACCCCCTAACCGCTCTTCAAATTACGCCCTTCTTGAAAGCCCAGCAGCGCATTTAGTCACAAGCACAAACTGTTCACCTGAAACGCCGTTAAAATGGGCCGGGCTTCGACTGCCCGTCGTAAGCTACGCCCTATTTGACGATCCTTCATCACCTAATCACAATGAAATTTGCGGCTCTATCTACTGAGAACCTAACCAAAAACACCTTGTCGCTCTTACTACTTAACGTCCGCTCGCTCCTCCCAAGCCTGCCCCTGCTTAGAGAGCTTGCATTAGACCTACACCCTGATATCTTTCTAGTTACCTAGACGTGGCTGACGGATCACACCCCGTTAAACCACGTATCCTAACCCGGCTATCAAGCCACTGCCAACGGTAGATCTGACCAAAGAGGAGGCGGCTGCATCATCTATACCAGACACCTATTCACGGCAAGTAGGTTCCATCATCCTATTCTAGACAACGTTCCAGACTCGGTCTGGCCCACTATCAAAGAATATCAACAACTAGTTCTCGTAGGATGTCTCTACCGTCCTCCGAACCAGGGCATGCACGAGTTGACAGCAATAATAGACGCATTCAACTATGTCTCCAACCTCCCCGTAACCGCTAAAATCTTAGCTGGTAATGTCAACGTGCCTGAAATATGCTGGCATTCCATGACATCGCCCCCAGAACTCCATGATTTCCTTTCGTGTATCCACGTGGTTAATTGGGTACTGTATGTTTTATCCCCCACTTGAGGGAGAAATACATTAGACCTTATGTTCGCTATTGGTATCAAGAATTTAGATACCCAAATCTTAAGTCGCTTCACCGGTAGTGACCATAAGATGTTATCCTGTGTTTTTACTGCACCCTGGTCTCACACTGATAAGTCAGCCGAAACACACCTTCCGATCACCAATAAGTAATACCATAAAGCTTTCTGGAATAGTTTACCCTCTTTTATCCTTTCCCTGAACTGGGACGAATCGTTTTTGTCTAATAACCCAGGGATAGCGGCTGCCCAACTGTATTCTAATCTTCATTACTGCCTCGACAAAATCAATCCAGCCTCAGGGCCCATCATACGCAAACAGCGGAACTCTCTAGATCGTCTTTACGGTAACATAGCTAAACTCCAACGAAGATTAACTATGACGAGGGACTTCTCGTTGTATCTCCAAATAATACGTACGTCCCATACGACTGGTTTGCGTTTGGATTCTTCTAATAAGAAGCAGGAACTAGATGCCTTAAGCCACCCGAACAAGGTGAAAGCACTGGCCAGGCTAATGAAGGTCAGAAACAAGCAACCTAATCAAGACATCCCATATCTGAACTATATCAATAATTACTTGCTTAACCCTATTTTGACTGCGGAGACTTTCAGCACCTAATTTGCCTCCTCTTTAACGACGGATGACGCCACATCCATCCTCTTTCTGAATCCAGTGACATCAGTACATTTCCCGACGGTAGTGTTCTACCCTGATGAGGTTTCAGCCCATGTTGCAAGAAAAAGACCGTCCTGCAGGCCAGGTCCGGATGCATTACCACCGGCGATTTTCGGTCTAGGTGGGGAAGATTTTCCAGTGTTGCTGACAAACATTCAATTTGTCACTCAGGTGCAGTGTTTTACCTTCTCAATGGAAATCGTCCACTATCTTACCTATGCACAAAAGAGGATCACGTCTAGATCCAGCCAACTATCGGCCAGTGAACCACACCCCAGTCGTGTCAAGAATCACGGAGAGAATTATCAAGGAAAGGCTGACACGTCACCTTCTTAACAATAATCTAATCAACGCTGGTAAGTATGGTTTTCTGAAAAGCAGATCACGTGCGACATGCATGACGGATTTCCTCAACCTGGTCACAGAGGCTGTCAATATTGGTAAATCGGCAATCGTGATCTTCTTGGACATGACCAAAGCGCTTGACCGAGTATCCCACGTCCGGTACTACAGAAGATCAAAACATATGTGTTGTGTTCGGCCTGAATAGGCATGTGCTCAGACAGACAATCTTGCACGCACACACACGCACGTACACAGCTGACGTTCGCCGTGCTTCGTCCCGGACGGCATTGACCAATCAGAGTGTATCACGTGTTGCGCGACCTTGCACGACGTGGTCCGATTGCACCGTTGTCTTACGTTTCCGATTACATACACGACTGATTCACGCACTAGCAGACTCGGCTGCATTTTCACGTGCTTGCCTGTACTTGTGCCTGCCGTACGTTTGTACCGAATATACGTTTACCTCTACAAGCGTGCCCTTCTCCTGCCTACTGAATTCGGGACACAATATTTGGCGTCGCGGCTTCAAACCTGCGGAATGACAGCTACAATTCGTGCTCCAGATCAGTTTTGGATCGATGCTGCTGTTAAACCATCCTCAGATTCGTGGAATTCATGGAAGACTACTTTCACTGATTATGTGGAGATTTTGCTCGTCTTTAATACTGGCATCAAGCTTTCGGAAGAACATAAGCTGAAACTTCTTCGACTACATTTGGGAGATGAAGGACAAAGGCTTTTTGATGCATTAGGTTTGCGCATGAAAACTTCGTTGAAGGATGCACTGGAAACATGAGACAAACATTGGGGACCCCGTATAAATGCCTATGTGGCACGTTACAAATTTTCACGCGTGAAGCAGCAGCCCGGAGAGAAAATTGATGATTTCATATCTCAGCTTCTGTGTGCGATACGCCGCTGCGACTACAACTCCGTGCCAGCAAATAAATTTGAACAGGTGCTTCTCATTCAGCAACTTGTTTCGGGCGTTTGTGATCAAAGAATTCGTGAAGCTATACTTGCAGAAAATTCCCTCAAACTCAATTGGGATAGTGCGTGTGACATTGCACGTACGAAAAGTGATGTTAATGAGCAGGTGAAACTATTCTACTCCGATGCAGTTAGTACGGATATTACTCGCATCAGAGCTGTCGCACCGAATACGGATCGTGTCTCCAAACAACGTGTTTATTGCTTTAGATGCGGAAGTACCCAAAACAAAGCTGATTATAAACTCTGCCCCGCAGTAAATGTCCAGTGCCGCATTTGCGGTAAGTGTGGCCATTTTGCTCGTGTTTGTCGTAAACGTACTGTTTCTCACGTACGTGACAGGAATTCTAGTGATCTATGTTCCACAAATCAGCCTTCTGATAACATTTGCGCCTTGAATACTCGTTCACCTCGCACAGCGTTGCATAATTTTGAACCTAAATTGCCTTTACCTGATATTCGTACGGTCTATTTCGAACATGATAATAATGTGCATTCTCTAAAAATGGAACTAGATTCAGCTTCACCTATGACTGTAATACCTTACGATTTTTACCGCAATCATTTTACCGCTTTACCGATATACCCGTCATCGTACACTTTTGGCAGTTATTCAAAAATACAGTGCCCATTCTTGGTTTTGTACATGTAACGTTATTTTTGAACGAAAGTCATAAGTGCCGGATTGCCGTGTACGTGTCCAACAATAACAGTAAACCGCTCTTGGGCCGAAATGCCATGGTATCGCTGCGAGTTACCCCATGCGTTGAGAGAATGCTTATCGCAAACACAGAAGCTTACGGTTTCCAGGCGAAATATCCCAATTTATTTAAGAACGATATCGGGCGAACTCCAACTGGCCAACACAGAATACGGCTGCTTCCAATGCAACTCCATTCAGCATCCAATAACCTCGATCAATACCACTGCCTTAAAGGGAGGAGGTTACTACAGCGCTTCGGGAAATGCTCGAGAACGATTTAATTGATCCGGAATCAGACGTATAGTATCGAAATACTGATTTGAATGGTAAAACTCAAGTGACCGGAACATTTGTTCACACTTACAGATGTGAACTATTTCGAACAATTTACTACATTTTCGCTTCCGGTGAGTTTTTCCATTATTGACGTTTTTTCGTTTTTGTTGTTGATTGTTTAACAAGCGTTTTATCTTTTTCGCTCGCATGTGTCCTGTATGCATCCTTCGTTACAATCGGACCTGGATAATTACCGTGCTTTGTGCTGTTCCGTGCGTACTAAAACTGTTGCTACTGATACTGCCATGACTGCTACCACTGCGAACATGAGTACCGCTGCAGTTACTGTTTCAGTTACTACTACTGCGACTACTGTGCCCGTTACTACTGCCGAGTATTTTGTCCCGAAACTGTTACTACAAATATTGCTACGATTACCGTTACTACTACTGCTGCTGCTGCTATTCTGGTTACTGGTTCTGACTGTAAAACTACCGTTACTGCTACTGCTACTACTATGGTTACTGTGTCTGTTCTACGACTACTGTGACTGTTGTTGTTGTTGCTACTACCCTTGCTGGAACTACCACGATTGCCGTGCTGACCATGGATTTTCCTCTTCGAGAAGGGAGAGGTGGTGTTGTGTTCGGTCTGAATAGGCATGTGCTCAGACAGACAATCTTGCACGCACACACACGCACGTACACAGCTGACGTTCGCCGTGCTTCGTCCCGGACGGCATTGACCAATCAGAGTGTATCACGTGTTGCGCGACCTTGCACGACGTGGTCCGATTGTACCGTTGTCTTACGTTTCCGATTACATACACGACTGACTCACGCACTAGCAGACTCGGCTGCATTTTCACGTGCTTGCCTGTACTTGTGCCCGCCGTACGTTTGTACCGAATATACGTTTACCTCTACAAGCGTGCCCTTCTCCTGCCTACTGAATTCGGGACACAAAAATATGGAATCGTGGACCCGATGCTCGCTTGATTTGAATCCTATTTATCAGCTCAAGACCAGGTTGTAAGTATAGGCGGAAATTTGTCCGAACCCCATCCCGTAACTAGTGGGGTGATACAAGGTAGTGTACTGGGCCCACTACTGTCCTTAATTTTCTTTAACGATATGATTACCGTTTTCCAACGGGGAGTTCCATTCCTGTTCGCAGATGATATCAAAGTCGTGTACACTTTTGAGCCCGCGGCGTTAGCCTCTACCGTAGATGACATTACAAGGGAACTGTTCGCCTTCAGCTCCTGGAGTGATGATTGGAAAATGAGTTTCTCCGCCGAAAAAGTAATATTATTACGTATAAATGTCACGTCCCCACTGGAAGATTTAGTATAAACGGCAAATTCATACCCAATAACTCTCAGGTACGTGACTTGGATCTACACTACTCATGTATGTTTGACTTTTCGGAACACGCAGCCATCCAGGTGGCTAAAGCACGCCGTACGATCGGGCTAATACATCAAACATTTATTTTGCCAGAGAGTAAACTAAACATTTTTAAGTCCCATGTTAGACCTCTTCTGGAATACGGCTCAATCATTTGTTCCAACATGCGACAAAGGGACCGTATAGCTTTTGGGAACGTACAACGAGCATTCACGAAAAAGCTCATAGGTTTTTCTTCGCCCTCTAATTACATGGAATATTGTGCGCGGCTGAAAATCGATCCCTTATGGCTAAGCCGCATAAGAAATAACCTTCTGTTCTTTCACGATATCTTGAAGAATAGATCATGTAGTTCAGCACCGCAGGTGAGAACCCTTTCTACTTATCCCTTACGTAACGATGAGTTCTTGGTGTCTCTCCCTTTGCCAAAGCTTGCACTCCGGTCAGACTGCTTCATTACCAAGTACGCTTCACTGTGGAATAAGCTACCACAACGAATTCGGGCACTATCACTGACATCGGTGGCTTTCAGAAAGGAAATAGGCACAGCCCTAAAGGTGAACACGCTGACCAGGAAGTATAATCCCTATATTTCAGGGGCTCAGGCCTGTGAGGTAGGTATAGGGTACTAGTAAATCGAATAACCGCTTTGAGCAACCCAGTTTCAACTAGACCCGCATAGGGTTGGCTCCATCGCTGCAACAATTACGGAACTCATGTGTTCATTCACACGATCTAGGACGGCAAAACAATCTCAATTTTTTAACATAAAATACCTTTTTTGCGGCAAGCCAACGTAGCGGCCCATGGAGCACTCCGGTATAAGGGTGTCACGTGGTTAGGACTGCAAGTAGTGCCCCACCCTTGTGCAAACTGGTGTTTCAGTGAGCTTGAACCCCAACAAATAATCGCAGGCTGTGGCTGACTCTACCTTCCCCCGCATTTTCTGTCATATGTAAACCGCATTGGGGATCTGACTTCACGTATATGGCGACTGCTACCGCGGCACATCTGTGAGCATTCCTGGCAGTGATTGTCTCCCTGCACAGAGCTGATCACCGATGAGAGGACAGAAACCTCAAAAAATAAGAGATTGGCATAAAAAAGAGAAAAAAATACCCTTTTGCTTTGTCTTCCAGGCATACCAGCCTTGTCACATGTGAGCCAAATCCCCAGGTTGCCGTGTTGCTACGGATTGACTAGTGTGGTTGACCTATTCTCAACGCGGCTTGTTACACGCGGTCCATGTTTCGGCCGAGGGGTGGGAGCCGTGGTCACCCACCAAAAGCAGCTCCGCCTTCTCTGACAGCCAGATACCTGACTGTGATAAAACTAAAAAATAAAAATAATAACGCCTAAAATCTTGTGGTGCACTCTTGGAGCGGCACAAGCTGGATGCTAATGGATGTTTATTGTGCTGCCTCCCTAACTGAAGCAGGCCCTAGTGCCGCCTACTGTGGCCACTGAATGTAGACCGTTAGAGTTCGCTTCCTTGACGAAAATTTGGCCCCATCCCTGTTCCCTCCTCTCATGGCTCTCCAAACCAGTTCTCACATTGGTGTTTTCCTGCTTTGCAATATGCTAACGACGAGAAAGATATCACGGTAACCATGCAAACACCACTATATCGGGTATCCCTGCTCTTAATGAAGTATAATCTCAGCACACTAGCACCATCGAGTATGTGCATAGACGAACTTACGGTTATGTTTCTCGGCACGAAACCAATTTTCTCTAGCGCTTCATCGCCGACACCATCGTAGTTTCTTCCACTTTAGGGCCCCTCAGGAACCATTCAATATAGAGTAATCACCATACCGGAAGAGATCGTAACAAATATAGTGCTATGCTAGCAGGGTTCCAGTCCCATTAACCCTCATTATTTCTTCAAACCCACCTTACCGCATTGGTGCTGGACTGCAGACTACGTAAGCAAACTAGATCGAGGGTTACTATTTCTAGATCCTTTTAACCGTAAAGTTCTAGGTTTTTATTAGTATCCCAACACTGCCACACCAACTTCCGAACCAATAATCCTGTAGAATGCATACAAAATGGCCCAACCGTTGGACGGAACCATGCTAGCCTGCAGCATTTCAGCTCAGTCCCCGGCGAGCCTACTCCACCCAGAATGTGGAGTAGGTGCCACTGACCGCCTAAATGAACTTTATCTTTGCCCCATTCACATAAACCTAACAGGTTCATTACTGTTGTCGTCATATATTACCCTCACCCACAGCTGGAACTACGTCCAGATTGCAATCCCTATTTATTTCAGGTTCGTTGCCTCCCACTATCTCAGTCGCCAAACTGGATAACCAAAGATGCCACTTTGACTCGTACCGATGGGGACCCAAGCGGGACCTTTCATATCATCTGGGACTGCAAGCAAGCCACGCGGCAGAAAATACCCCCAACTGCTTATCGTATTAATCAGGGTTTTCTAACACAAAACCTCTCCGGCGGATATCAACATTACAGCCAACACAGGTGACACTTCAAGTGCAACCTGCTAATAAACCAGCCGTCATTGACATCTGTCATATCTCGCCACACTGGACTGATTGACCGACACATATCCTTCACCCCGCCAGACGAACTATACCCATAGAATGTAGTACACTACCAGTAATGACGCCGAATAACACTGAGGCTCAATGCATCAACGTACATTTATATATATTTGCCAGTGAAACAGCACAATATTGCCCAAGTCAAAGCGGAGATTTTCCACTTTAGTACCTGTTGCAACAGTCCGCTTTTCGCTCGATTCGTGTCCGGCTGGGAATTGATCCTCCACTTTTCCAGGGCCTTCCAGTTGTACTTTCAGCATTTCTGAATGATACAGGTTACTGATCCTGAAATTTAAATCACCCTCATATGAACCTCTGTTACTTCCACACTCACCAAAGTACAAAAATGCACATTCGTAAAAATGGATTCATGTCTCCTTGTTTCACAACTCATTCCTTTTCTTGAACCCCAGTAGAACCGACATTCAGGGTTTGCATCAGCTTCATGGTTTTCTATTCTCTTCGCATGCTTCAATTTCCCCGAAAGTACTCCAGCATAATCTCTCTTTCTTCCTATTTAAAACTTCGCTGTTCGCAGGTCCCCGGTAAACCGCCGTTTTTCATGGCTTGCATCATTTTCGTTGATAATGCACCTCTAGCAGTACGAATGAACGACCTATTCGATATACCCGCGGAGCGCCACCGCCCAGCGCGAAATCGAAGCCGGTTCAAAGTTGGCGCGGAGACTATTATTGGAGTGATCCATATAAACTATGGCTGGCTTTGTTTTTCTACAGTTGGCACTTTTGACTTTTATACCTGTAGTTTGCGAATACTTCATTATATTGAGTAAGGCTGTACCCCATGATCATGCGCCTGTGCGTGTGTCCCGACCATAGCCGAGAAATATACCATTATTATTATTACTATAGCCGCCTATGGAGGCACTCTCTGACACTCAGGAAGGCGATAAATTCCGACTGTAATCAAGAGTCAGTCTTTTTCAGTAAGGGCCGACAGTGACTGAAATAGGCTTCCAGCTTATGTGATAAGAGCGAGCAGAGAGGCTGAGTTCAAAATGAGATTAGATAAGGTGCGTGTGATTGTATTTGGAGGAATATGACAAGGTATCCACTAATGGTTTTTGGACAGCTGACTAGATCCTGTCACTCCAACCCTCGTGGAACCCTTGGTTAGTACTTGCTGTACCCTACTGTACAATACTGGTTACCGGGAAAACTGACCGCGAAGCGTGTTCGACCAACGGCTGTGATCCGAAAAGTTGCTGAAGAGAAAGGGGATTGAAGGGCTCACATGGACATTCCGTGATTATAGCCGTGTATTGAAAAAGATTCGTCTCTTCTAAATGTCGGGGCACCGATGGATCCAAGGCGCCCACAGGCGCAAGAACTTGGACATTCAGGCATCTCACCACCAAGTCCTGGAATCGAAATTATTTGAATTATTTGCGCCATTCCATAGTGTGATGGTAAGCCATTATCGTACAATACCAACACAGGCTTTTTCTCTGAAATTAGGGCTCAAGCCTGCCTAAGAACATCTTTTGCATTTCTATCTATAAAACACTTATCGATACTCGGCTAGATCACAGTAATAAGTGAAATGTCTAAAGAATCTGCCAGGCTATCTAGATCAATACAGAAACCACAGCTCCTTAGTGTGTTCCCATAAAGCAAAATAATTTCCAGGGATTTCTCCTGGAAGCAAAATCATGAATTCAAAAACTGACTTAAAGATCCTGGTAAAAAGGATTCTTCGAGCTGACTCTCAGGATAAGAACCAAGGGAATCATGTGTCTAGAATGGAAAGTTTCACTCACCACACCGTACTGTATTGCACTATACGGTCCAATTTAAAATCATTCCAACGGTTTGTTTCACAACTGGTATTTTAGTAATTACAACCGCATCTTCCGGAGCCATCAAGATATCACCCTTTAGTTAGTCCCATTATCAGGAATTCCACGGCGTTTCTTTTCATTGATCCAAAACCAAAGTGTTCGATATTTTCTCGTCAGGAAACCCCTTCATTCGCAGTCAGTAAAGCAGTCCAAAATTTGTCCCCATTTGGTCCCATATTATTCCCCAACTAGTCCCCATCAAAACATCAACAGAATAAGGTTGGAAGATTTAAGAAACAACGCGAACAGACCGGCCAGTATATTCCTTATATTTTTATGATTTTCAACACAGTTGGCTAAGTTCTTCGGCACGAAATATCTAACTACCAGAGTTTGAAGCCTCACACGATTAATTATTATATCTTCATAAGTCAAACTGCAAACTGTACAAAGATTTACCCGTGAAAAATCATTTTCCGCAGAAATAGAACCGAAAGCATTTCTGGCTCTCAAAACAACCGCCAATAATTATTATAATCTAACTTACTCAAGCCGTCGGAGAGCGAATATCATGGAACGCCCCATGATTGTCGGCATGTGAACAAATAATATTATTGCTCGAAAACTTCCCCAGAGAACATTTCGAAAACACGGGTTGGCGAACAAGCTCGCTTTCAGTGATTCCTAATCGTGCCAATACAACACAATATATAGGGCTAGATGCATAAGAGATACAGTCAACAAAAATCGTGTCAGGGATCGTCGTTCACACCTAGTGTGGTACAGGATTATCCGGAAACCAGGTGTGAATGGACTAACACGTTTTTGACATGTGAGCTTTCGGACGTTCTTGGATCTGACGTTGGGTGGTGAGTGGGCCAAGGTAGACTGAGTGCATGCACAAATTTCTTCTGAGCACATAAAGGGGGGTTGTGGAGGCGAAGCCCGATCGCTTCCGCTGTGGCCAAGATGCGACTTCTCACCGATCTTAAAAGCCGACCTCGGACCCTATATAGGGGGCGGAATGCTTGATTCACGTTCACCATGTGATTAGTTTCAGCTAGGCTTGAAACGACTGCGCTGGTAATTGACCTAATTGTTCCAGTCCTAACCACGCTGGATGATGCTCACGGACGCGTTCAAGCAGGTGTCTGATCGTGCGGCCGATATACGTTGTTCCACAGGAACAAGTGAAAGAATACACACAAAATGAGGCTGCAGGAACAGGCATATTGTCTTTTATCCGCAAACACACCGCCGGCTAAGAGGTGGAAAAAACACGCAGTTTAGCGGCGTAGAATGTTTTGTTGACGACGCTCGCCAATCCTTGGTGAATTACATCTTCCAGAGTATCGCATTAAAATGGCAGAGAGATGTATACTGATTTCTTTTCAACTACCATTTTCCTTGGAATCTCTATATCCAGCTGCATCATCCGGTTGATTATGCTTTCCGGGTATCCGTTCTGAATAAAAATGTTTCGCACCGTAACAAGCTTTTCTTTTATGGTATTTTTGGTGCAAATCTTTTTCGCTCTGTTTGATAGGCATATAATTAGATTTAGTTTCAATTCAAGCGGTACAAAACTACGGAAGTGGATATACTGTCCATTCCATGTTTACCTTCTATGCATTGACCGCCGTATTGAGCCATCTTCTCGACGGGTCAAAAATGCGTCGAAGAAGGCCAGTGAGTTGTCTTATTCTGATTCTTGTGTGAATCGCAAGTTCGGATGTGCTGAGCTGAAGCTGTTTACTAATTGTTCTCTGTGGAGAAATTGGTCTGCCATACATAGAATATCATCCACATATCGCTCGTACAACCGAAGTCCGCGAATCGATGATTGTAACGGGCCGTTTTCCAATTTTGCCATAAAAATATCAGCAAATAGTGGCCCGAGTGGAGAACTCATTGCTACACCGTCTTTTTGGCGGTAAATCTGCTCGTTGAACTTAAATTGAATATTCTGGGTACATACAAAGAGTAACTGTCACAGGTCCTCCAATGGCACCCCTGTTTCAAGCTCAGTAGCTTGTATGAAGCCACAAAGATAGTCAATGGTTTCCTTGATTGGGACGTTAGTAAATAGCGACGTGACGTCCAATGAGATCATGTATTGTTCTTTCACATCGGGATCACTCACACATCTTACAAGTTCAAAAGTATCCTTTAGACCGTGTTTTGTCTTTGCCGCTCTAGCTGGCCCAAAGAGATGTGTCAACCACTTGGCTACGGCATGATACGGTTGGTCGCACATGTCTAAAGTTGGCCTTGGCGGGACTCCTGTCTTATGAATTTTGGCAATCCATACAGTCATGGGATGATAGTTTCTGTGGGTCGAATTCTTCCTAATGTGACGCAGTCAATAGCGCCTTTTTGTTTAAGATGCCGTAACCTGTTAGCCAGGGACTTTTCTATTTGCCTAGTTCTGTCTTTCTCGGTTTCTCTTCAAAAATTTGGAAAAATCGTTGAGTACGGCCTCCACTTTTCAACATAGTCCGACTTTCTAAGAAGAACTATCGGCCGGGTGATGCAGCTGGATATAGAGATTCCAAGGAAAATGGTAGTTGAAAAGAAATCAGTATACATCTCTCTGCCATTTTAATGCGATACTCCGGAAGATGTAATTCACCAAGGATTGGCGAGCGTCGTCAACAAAACATTCTACGCCGCTAAACTGCGTGTTTTTTCCACCTCTTAGCCGGCGGTGTGTTTGCGGATAAAAGACAATATGCCTGTTCCTGCAGCCTCATTTTGTGTGTATTCTTTCACTTGTTCCTGTGGAACAACGTATATCGGCCGCACGATCAGACACCTGCTTGAACGCGTCCGTGAGCATCATCCAGCGTGGTTAGGACTGGAACAATTAGGTCAATTACCAGCGCAGTCGTTTCAAGCCTAGCTGAAACTAATCA
Source organism: Fasciola hepatica (assembly GCA_948099385.1). NCBI lineage: Eukaryota > Metazoa > Platyhelminthes > Trematoda > Plagiorchiida > Fasciolidae > Fasciola > Fasciola hepatica. The sequence goes on along the minus strand of CANUEZ040000027.1, from coordinate 8,619,695 downwards.
CATGGTGAACGTGAATCAAGCATTCCGCCCCCTATATAGGGTCCGAGGTCGGCTTTTAAGATCGGTGAGAAGTCGCATCTTGGCCACAACGGAAGCGATCGGGCTTCGCCTCCACAACCCCCCTTTATGTGCTCAGAAGAAATTTGTGCATGCACTCAGTCTACCTTGGCCCACTCACCACCCAACGTCAGATCCAAGAACGTCCGAAAGCTCACATGTCAAAAACGTGTTAGTCCATTCACACCTGGTTTCCGGATAATCCTGTACCACACTAGGTGTGAACGACGATCCCTGACACGATTTTTGTTGACTGTATCTCTTATGCATCTAGCCCTATATATTGTGTTGTATTGGCACGATTAGGAATCACTGAAAGCGAGCTTGTTCGCCAACCTGTGTTTTCCAAATGTTGATTTTAAGATGATACAAAATACCTGGTAGCGTTTCGTACAAACTTTAAACTATTATAAATAATGGCTGCTGTGATTCATAATCAGATCCATTGAACCGTTGGGATAATTCCATTCCGTGAAGTACGGACGAACAGTACAATACGTAAACGTTAATGAATGTAAATATTTTGATCAACCTTTTGCTTCCATCTAATCAATGTACTACACTCTCATTGGGATCTCGCGTACATTTTCTGAAATGCAATAAATAATGAAGTTGGAAGCATATCTTACTGGACTTGCTGTCTACACTGCGAAGCCGTTGAGATCCTCAAAAATCCTCCGGACCGATTCAGTTTGCTCTTCTGCAAACAACCACCGATATTTCGACCAACATCTTGTGTTGTCTCACAGTGATACCTTCGGCGACAAACAGCGTCTGAAAACGACTGACGAAACTACGAAGGTTTTACGCGTAATCTAGGTGCAGGTTTTCGTGCCCATGAGTGCGCGCCTCCAACGTTTGGCTGAGCAAGGAGTGTAACGAACGAATACTGAAAATCCTTCTAAATGTTCAACGTGCTTTGTGAATTTGACTATATTTAACATTATCTTGGAAAGCTCGCTCATACACCACACATTTTCACGTTTGTTTATCCATGTGAGACATTTGAATTTGGCCTTGAACCGTTTCTGACTGTCGTGCTTGAGCCACGGGGCTTTGGACCTTTGGGTTTTACTGTGAAGTCTATTTGGCCGCATACTTGAGGTTCGTATATATTTGTATCCTTTGTGCATTTCAATTTAGTACCGTAGAAACTACGAATCAATCTTGTTCTGGTTTTGGGATTCGTTTGAATTGGCTACGCGTTGCTCGATTTGCGAGATTCGACTTACAGTACTCAAGTGGAACCTGGACAAGAAAACTCATTGGAAATGCCCAGACGAGGAAGCAAGGACATTTTGAGACAACAGGAAATAACTCGGCAAGTCTCTGGGGATGGTTCGGGTGTTATTGATTCTCTAGATAATACCAAGTTTACTAGCTCTGTCAGTGCCAGGTCATATATTTCTAACCGCGATGCGTTTGACGATATTAGTACTTATAGAATGAGAGTAATAGAATTAGAAAACGAGCTGCGGTTAGCCAGAAAGGAAGCAGAGCCCCTTACACAAGGAACTGGTCTCAGAGAGCCAGCAAAGAGTCCACGTAGTTCACAATGTCAACATCGAAAAGGCACTGTGATCGACGAATATAAACCCTTGAGACAGCCTGAAACTACCGAGGTTTTGGCTCTTGACCTGCCGAGAGTGGAGCTGTCCCACTTCGACGGGCACCCCGAGCAATACTGTATATTCATGAAACAGTTCGAAAATTTTGTTGAGTGCAAAGTTGCAGATCCTGGTCAAAGGTTTTTGTATTTATTACATTACTGTCGTGGGAGAGCCAAAAGTGCAATCGAAGGCTGCGCGATGCTTGATCCACCGATGGGGTACATCAGGGCGCGCAGAATCCTGAAAGATTTGTTTGGACAACCATTCAAGGTGGCTAGAAGCCTAATTGATAGTGTTTTATTGGAGGCGAAAAGGACTGAGGGCAAGGCTGAATCACTGTCGAGTTTGGTGATAAAAATGCAGAATTGCAGTATAGCACTGGAGCACTTAGGATACCAGTCTGATCTGAATGCATTGCACACACAGGAATGCATTGTCCGATGTCTATCTATTGATTTACAGAGCCGATGGGCAGAGAAAGCTGAAAAAATAAATATGCTTGAGCGGGAATCTACGTTCAACGATTTGACGGAGTTCATAGGTCGTCAATCCCGTATCGCCAACAGCCGATTTGGACAAATCGTACGCGAAAGTTGCAGACTGGCGCGAAGGGAACCAACATCTCGAATTGTGGGGAAGGACTGTAACCAAACCCAGTCTTTGGCTAACATGCACATGATAAGTCAAGAACCCGAGAGGTCAGCTGAATGCAAGCTATGCAACTCCCTGCATCGGTTACCAGATTGTCCGACCTTTCATGGGATGAGTGTACCCGATCGGTGGTGCGCGGTAAAAAGGATTGGCTCATGCTTTATGTGTTTGAACAACTCTCATCGAGCCTCTGAATGCAGCTTAAGAGTGAAATGCAACCAAGACGGATGCTTGGGTAATCATCACTCGTTACTGCATGGCCTTCTCAACAATAGACCTATTCAGCCAGATGAACCCAAAATTGTCTGTTCAACGGGACATGATGATTTCAAACCGGCAAGATTAGGCATCGTACCTGTCGGTATCGTGACACCTAAAGGACTGAGGAGGGTCAATGCATTTTTGGACACGGGGTCGGATACCTCGCTGATTACTCGCGAGCTTGTAGAAAGCTGTGAACTAGTAGGCGAGCCTACCTCGCTCACTATCAGCACGATTGCAGGGGGTCATGTTAGAAATTCTAAGAGGCTGACCCTGCAGTTAACGTCTTTATCTGATGAGGGGACCGTAGAAATTCCGGAAGCTTTTGCAATAGACAGCTTGCCAATGAGACCAGTCGACTCTGTTAGATCGATCGCCAAGAGATGGTCTCATCTCAGGGACATAGAGTTCGAAGAAGTTCCTAGCCCCCACGTCGACATACTAATTGGATGCAATGTACCAGAGGCTCACTGGGTGCTTGAACAGAGCATAAGCAATCGAAAAGAACCATTCGCTACGCGAACGATACTAGGCTGGACACTTCTCGGACCCCTGACGAGCGAACTTCAACAATCGGCATCAATAAATTGCTCAAATGTTGCTGAGAGAAGTGCCTCTGTAGAACACGATCAGCCTTTCGATATTGAATCCAACGGTCCATCTCAGGAAAGCGAAGTTCACTCGAAGGATCAGTCGGCGCTTTCGATGGCGAATTCAAAGACGGGACTTCACAGTGGGCAACATGAAGTTGCTATACCCGAGAGACCACCGTCAAGTCACTTATTGAGAAAAGGAGAAGTTGCCCGGAGGCTTTTGAAATATCTCAAAAAAGGACACCAGCAGGTCACCCAAAGCAGCTTGAAATTTGCCGACCCAGTGACAGTGTACGGTACCTGGGTGAAACTGCATGGCCGGCGGCGAAACAAAGTACCCTTTTCCAAAACAAAAATTGCTGAGCTGAAGTCAGTATCCCTAAACGAGCTCAAAACGACTGCACTGGTATTGGGTTTTAAGGTAGCACGAATGCTAAAAGAGAACTGCACCACCGCCGAACTGAGCCTTGCCTATTGGACAGATCCTACAGTTGTGTTACATTACAGGAAACGGAAGAAACGAAGAACGTGTTCGAGACATCAGAGAGTTAATCCACTCGTAGCAGGAAACAGCGAGGAAAATGTTGATGATTCGAGCTCGAAACCACATACAAAAGACAAAGTAGCTCGCAGATCGCCTCGCTCCGAGTTACTCAGCACTTTATTGCATTTCATGCCCTACAACTAATCAACTGGACCCATTTTTTCTGAAAGGTTGCAAATGTACTTAGTTCCAGTTTCTATCTAGCGTGCACATAGGTGAAGAGGAGAAATTCACCAGTAATTCACTTGAACAGTTCAGGTGAGGCATACTAGCTGCGAGCACATTGTGAAACTATTATTATCTTTAAAGAAGAACATTTATTTACATTTTATACAATATTGATTGTCACATATTTTGTGCACAGAAAAACTTTGAAATACTCTGATAGATGCCAGTATTCGATCAATCTCCGTGTTCATGTGTATTTCGATACTGTCCGCCGTACACTTGTTTTCGAAATTTATTCATAATCAGAAACCGGTTTTCATTTCTTTCGGAAGATTTGGTGCGTTAATTTTATGTAATTCCACTGGTTCGTGACCTGTCAATTTTACGCGATATCTCATTAGGCGTTGCACCTGCGTTCAACTTCTGCGCTCAAGCTTGTAAACAAAATTAGTCTAACCAGTTGCTGCAATGGGTTACTGCTTGTGATGCTTAGACTTATTTCGTGCGGCGAAACACTTCACTCTGCGAAGCCTTCATCTTCATCGTGCGTCTGACTATATGCGCCGGTTTCCTGATGAATATGTCAATCTCAAGTTGTGCAGCGGGATTTGGAATTGATTCCTTATGGATTGTGCGATGATGACTACGGCAAAAACCTGTTTCACGTTCAGATAACACAGGAAGTTAGTATCCACAGGCACTGACAATAAGTTAAAGGTAGATAGGGTGAGAATCATGACCCCTTCCTGAACCTTAGACAACCATTTTCGCGGAAGGATTTTGGCCGGCGGTGTAACGAACGAATACTGAAAATCCTTCTAAATGTTCAACGTGCTTTGTGAGTTTGACTATATTTAACATTATCTTGGAAAGCTCGCTCATACACCACACATTTTCACGTTTGTTTATCCATGTGAGACATTTGAATTTGGCCTTGAACCGTTTCTGACTGTCGTGCTTGAGCCACGGGGCTTTGGACCTTTGGGTTTTACTGTGAAGTCTATTTGGCCGCATACTTGAGGTTCGTATATATTTGTATCCTTTGTGCATTTCAATTTAGTACCGTAGAAACTACGAATCAATCTTGTTCTGGTTTTGGGATTCGTTTGAATTGGCTACGCGTTGCTCGATTTGCGAGATTCGACTTACAAGGAGATCGGCCGTCATTATCTGTCGAAGAACTTTTCCGGTGAGGTCATCCAGAGTTGGTCCTCCAACTTTCCGAGGAATATGAAACTGGATTTATTCAGTTTTGAATAGGTTACACTTGCGAGTAAATCATGGCAATTTTCGTCGTTTAATCGCTAGATGAGCAAACTGGGCGCAATTGTTGATTAGAATACCCCACTCGGTAGCGTTTCAAGCCCTTGTTTAAAGCATACTGCTCCTTATAGATGTAACACCCCTCTGTAATTCCTTTGTGAAATAATACGTACTAGAAAGTGCCAAGCCAGCAAGCACCAGCTAGGTGTAAGTGAATTGTGTAAATTACTGCAGGAGGGGCCTCCGGGCCCCGTCGTAGCGGCGACTTATCTCAGCTAACCACGGTAATATTCTGGCCATCGGGAAGATATCCAGCTCGGTCAACTTTTCGGTTAATCACCTCCCGAGTCTTTTCCCAAGATACACTCCACCGGCAGCTTTGGCGGGTACCATCGAAACCCTGGCCGTTGACATCTGCTGCATTTCCGGGACTCTAGTCCAGGGCCCAACTATGGTAATCCTTCTGAACTAGCCTCAGGAAGTGCTTTTACTCTGTGCTTATTCGGAAGTACCACGGCTTCTGCTTCTGGCGACGGTCTCCGTGCCGTAAATTTATACCGCATAACTCACCGGCGGTCCAATGTAAGTCTCATAATTCTGTGGGATATCCTAATCAAGCAAGAGCCCCAGGATCAGCACATCCGTATCGGTGCCAACTTCATTGTCACATGGTGAATTTTTAAAGTCGGGACCGCAAAGGCTACAATTGAGGGCTAAGGAAAACTTTCCCTCAGTAGGTATCCACGGCCCGCAGAACCGGCCTCCAACACTTGTATTAGAATCCACTTGCTAGGGGCAGTTCCGACAGCAACTCAATAAGCACATGGCGGTATCTTGGTTCCCCATTTCAAAACTCTAGTTACAGCCTTCAGAATAACGATATCTGCATATCCTTGTAGCTGTTAGTGCAGGGCGCTTGATGACCCAATTTTGTTATGCTAGGAGATCGTTTCATGGTTGAGTGTTGTTCGGGTAATGTGTGACTTTCGACAGGAGTAGCCGGTTTTTTCATATTTTCAGTCTATTCTACACTCGACTGATAACACAGTCTTACACTGCAAGTTAGGAAGAGGAAAAGAGAAGGCGAACACTGCAGCACACCACAGACAACCACCTATAATTAAGTCCAAAACCCATCTGAGCGAGGCAGCTGAAAATCACTCTTCTCAACTTAGGTGTGACCCACTTGACAGGAACAAAAATGAGGGACCAGTAAGAAGATTCATTATGGTGCATTTCAGTCGGCTAGTCGAAAAAATAAAAGTGAAATGTACAGGGAAACAGAAGAAAGCGAATTTGAACGAAGGAAAAAGGGATGAGAGAAGAATGGAAGAATGAGGAAGGAAAGAAAATATTTGAACTTTGAGAACCGGTGAAAGGATATGAGATCATAAAAGCCAAACAAGGAAAAAATAGCAAAATTTTTGTACTTTGAAAAAACGAAAGAAAATGATGGACAAGTGGCTGACATGGAGGGAAAAAGGGACCAGTAAGCAAACCGCGGTGGCCGAATCTGATGCCCAACGAAAATCTGGAGGAATACCAATTGCATCTCCCATATATAAGGTCAAAAATCCTCATGGGTCACAAGGCACGGGGACTCATCCTCTCAAGTATCATTTGACGGGCACATTCTGTCATGGAAAGTAGCTCTCGGGCCATGGATTTCAGTTTTTGGCCTCGACTGGACTTTGTGCAGACACGCATCACAGTTCTTTGCCGTAATGCAAACGTCCGCATCCAGTTCCGGACACCAACACATCTGTCGAGCCAGCGAATTCATTTTATCCACGCCCAAGTGGCCCTTGTGTAGTTCGTGAAAAACCGACTTGAGCAACGTCGGTGGAATGACAAACAGGTCACCTCGGCAAAGGAAACACTCGGGTTGGACACTGAATTCCTCTCTGGGCGCGAAGAACTGAGGAAACTTCCGTTTCACCTAGGGCTGCCGTCCATTGCCCATCACCGAAATCACAGACGAGTAGTATAGTGTTGTCTGCTTGCCCAATTCTTTTCTTGACACAGGTGCCACCGGGGCAATGACATGGCATTGGTCTGCCGCTGCGAATCGTGCGTGGCGGGACAGGAAGTCCTTCTGCGGGACTGTCTTGCCGGGTCGATGTACGATGTCATAGTTATAGGCTGCCAGAGGAACGCTCCAAAGCTGGAGCACAGCAGCGGCGGATTTGGTGACGGACTTCTCCGGGTTATACAGGAACCGAAAAGCCTGATGGTCGATGACAATCGTGAAATTTACTCCGAACAGGTACTTGTGTAGTCGAGGCACCACCCAGAAGGTGGCCAAAGCTTCTTTCTGCGTTTGGGGATAACCCTTCTCTGCAGTATTAAGTAGAGAGATACAGATGATTGGACATCCATCTTGCTCCAGAACTGCCCCTATCCTCATTTTGGAAGCATCAGTAATCAGCCTAATCCGCTTGGATGGTGCGAATGGGGCCAGTATAGGCCGGTCAGTGATATTTTCAATAAGACCGCGTAGTTTATTTTCACATCGTTCATTGCACTACCACACATTGGACGACTGAGCTAGAAACGATGGTTGGGCTCTTAATGCAAATTTCGGAGTGAACATGGAGTAGTATTGCAGGCACCCAAGAATTGATCGTAAGTGCGCCTGAATTTTCGGTGACACGATGCCAATCCGGGGCTTGAAACGATCTGAATCGGGTCGGCATCCGTTAGTATTGACAGTGAAACCGAGGAAATCTAATTCGGTGGCACCGAATTTGCACTTAGGGGCTTTGATGGACATATTTTTGTTCACGAACCTCTCCAGCAACTTTTGTAATCTGTGGTCATGTTCATCCTTAGTGGTCCCGAAAATGAGCACATCATCTTGATATGCCATCATCCCCTCGACATCAAGGATCAATTCGTCCATAGCAGCCTGGAAAATCCCAGACGACACGTGCAGACCAAAAGGTAACAATTTGTATCGGGACATGCCCCATGGAGTGTCAAAAGTCGTTAGTGGTTTGGACTCCATGTGCAGCGGAACTTGTACGTACGCATCAGGCAGATCAAATTTTGAGAAATACTGGTTACCGAGAATGCATTTCATGAAGTCCTCAGGCTCCACCATAGTTTCCGCACATTTCCGTAAACGGGGATTCAAGGTCAATAGGTAATCACCACAAATCCGAGATGTCTGTCCGTAGCTCTTCATTGCCACCACAATCGGGGTCAACCAAGTGGATGAAGTCACACGAGCAATGACACCCTCTGGCTCCATTGTGGTAAGCACTTTCAGAAATCCCTTTCTCTGGCCGTACGGCAATACTCGGCGTTTCAGGAATACCGAATCACCATCCACTTCCAAATCCGCGGGCTCGACCGCCATGCCACCTTTTTCGTTCAAGCATTGCGCGATCAACTACTGAAGCTGATTCACCGGATTGTCGAACGTCGCTTTCAAAGTTACCGACTCCTCCGGGGCACGCACTGCCCTCAAGCCAAGAATCGATGAACTGTCTACGGAAATCAAGAATCTTATCGGGGTAAAGTCGCCCTCCGACCGATCCTCTAGTGTAGTGCCACTCGGCAGTGAAAGCTGTCGTCCAGTAACACCGTGGAAGCACACAACAGTGGGGTGTACGGGTACACTGGGCTGAATCGAGTCGAACACTGATTTCGGAATAATGGACTCACAGCTCCCGGCATCCACTATGAACTTATGTCTCAAGCCGCTTTGGAATTGGACTGATCTGTACAGGTATTGGTTTGATTCACTCGAAACCTTCATCGTGTATACCGGACTATCATCAGTTTACGGATGTTCAGGGGTTGCACTCGTAACACTGCACTTGGACTGACGACATACCTTGAGAATTCGGCCAAGCTTTCCACAAGAATAGCATACCGCATTACGAAAACGGCGGGTGGAACATAGGTGAAATTCGCCGCACGAGAAGCAACGATTCGGCTGTACTGGTTTGGGTTCGTGAGTCATGTTGTTTGCAGGCTTCGGCTGAGGCGTCTTCTTCGTAGAAGCTGGTTTGCGGGGAGGAAAGTGTCGGCAATGCACTACGGAATGTACGGCGGTCGCATCGGCTGCATCGTCGAACTGTTCGCAGGTTGACCGGGCCTCAGAGTGCTTGAGTTCGGACTTCAGGAAAAGCTTCTTTTGCAACTCCGGTTGATTTATGCCAGCAATAAGGCGGTCACGCAACTGGGTCTCCAACTGATCTCCACAACTACACTTGGCGGCCTGTGTCTGAAGTATCAGCAGGAATTCACGAAACTTCATGTTGGGACCACGAACTAGTGAATGAAACTTGGCACTTTCGGCAGCCTGGAAATTGATTTGAACCACCTAGCAACCTAGCAGTAGAGCCTTCAACTCCTCCAACGGAACGGCAGTATGTACGCTCGGATATGCAAGGTATTTCATCAATGAGTACAATGAACGGCTGCCAGCGGTCAAGAAGAAGGCAGTCTGGTTCTCTCTCCTCACATCCTTTCGTATGCTGCACCATAACTCGAAACGTTCAATCCAGTATCCAATTTTGGATGCACTATCATGCAGGTTCAGCTGTTCAATACTGGACAGCTCCGTGACGACATGCCAGTTGCAATAGTCGTAATGAACTGACTTGGTAGCCCGTATCGAAACTGCCCCCACCCAGAACGACGCTAACGGGAGTAGCAAGAGCACCGAGGCCGCAAAATAGCACGTTAATGGTGTAAATATTTGTAATTAGAGAATATAATTGGTAGGCTCAAAGATGACCAATCACAGGGAGCTTTTGTCGCAGTTGTCCGCGGCGATCCCCACTGGTTGATGCTCATCCGTGTATGTGGCTACGAGGCTGTACCCGGCAGTATCACGTGCGGCAGCTGCTGAATTACCACAGACTTATATCATGAACCCTCTCCCCTTTTTCGGTGCACCACATTCCAGATCACTGGCAATATTCAGGTGACAAGAAAAACAAGAGATCCAAGAAAATTAGGGCCCAAGCCTCGCGCCCGTAAACTACTTCACTACGGGCATGTCGCAGTTTTACAGCACAGTCCTTTGCATGCCTTGTGGCTAATCCCTGGAACCGGCTCCCAGGGGATTTGGTAGCAGTGAGACAATAGCAGTGTTCAGTGCTATCTTAGACAGCTGCCCTTCAGAAATCTTTTCCGACTGTTTTCCATATCATTCCCAGTAGATATCTCCTTTCGGTTTAGCTTTCAGCAGTAAATCTTCACCTGGTTTTCAGCTCCTACCTCTCTGTTGGTCCCTGAAAAAATTAATTATATTCTTCTCCTTTTTTCTTTTTCTTTTTGTGTTCGTGAGCGCAGTAGAAAGGCAGGAAGCCCTCAGTACCATCCACGCGTGCAACACTACGGCATTATAGAAGGGGAACCAAAGAATATAAGCGTCGATGTCTCTCTGCCGAAGAGGATCACTTGTAGTGGTACCAGTGGGGTCTGATGTCACTTATACTTCTACCGGGGTCCTCCTGTTTTTGGGAGATGGAAATGGATGGTTAGACAACTAGAAACCTGCCAAGTGGCCGTGACCACTGGAACGGATGCTGCTGCACCACATGAGGACCTCTGCAGCCCCGGGTGCAAGAAACTGGATTCGAATTTGGCTCGAGCCTCCATGTCCTATGATCGGGTCTGATATGTGTTAACCTGAGCGGTGACTTTAAGTTGTCGGGCCAGTGCAACGCTGCTGCACGAAAGGCTCGCGGTGAGCTCCGCAGACTGCCAATGCCTTGCCGACGGCCGGAAATGTTCATGCCCGTTTACATGACCATAGTACAACCTCACTTAGAGGGTAGCGCGCAGGACTGGTCGCCCCTCGACGAAAAGGAAGCCGCCTGCTTAGAAGAAGTTCAACTTCTCGCCCCGCGAATGGTTGAAGGGCAGAGGGGTGAGAGGTACGGGCGGAGACTGTGGTCTGGATCTTTTCTACTTGGAAAGGGGGAGACGTCTAGGGGACCTTATGGGAAAGTTCGAGGTGACGAAGGGCTCTTCTGGACTTAGACCGCATATTCTAGTCCAAGTGGCTTTAGGTTCCAGAACAAGAGGACACGAAAAGATGCCGACGAAAGTTCAGGCTAGGTTGATGACCAGATAGCACTCCTCCAGCGGCAGAGTAGTGAGCAGTTGGAAAGGTCTGCCTGGTGGAAAGATGGGCCTGCAGACCGTCCTGTCCTTCAAAGTTGCCCTAGATCGCAAGTGGTGCGAGATAATTCCTTGTAGTGAAAGTTGAGTATGTTAACTAGATGGACGACGGGTATCGATGCGGTCCGTCTGTAGTGTGTTTTATTAGATGTTTTCGATCATTGCATACCGTCTCAGGGAAAACTGACGATGCATAATGTCTCTCGCTGTTGATGTGCCGTGAGGTTTTCTATTTCCTTCATTTTTAGAAGGGATTCGACAAAATGCACTGTGCAGTGGTGGGTGCATAACTGGTGTACATACCATCGAAAGAATTCTGGGCGCTCGATTGTCTGTGGCCATTACCTGTCCTGCGCAGAGAATTGAATTGAACTGAACTGAACCACAGATTTCTGGACGTCAAACTGCAGTCCATGGGAATTGTTGGAAAGGCAGGACAATGGATAAGTAGTTTCCTAGCAGGGCGAACCTTCGGTGTTAAGATGGGGAGTCATGTTTCAAAACCGGAAGGTGTAACAATTGGGGTGCCACAGGGCTCGGTGCTCGGCCCTCTGCTCTTCCTCATCTTCATCAACAACCTAGCACGTGGGCTTAAAAACCCCGCCTTTATGTTTGCCGATGACGTCAAGATAGCTGGAGTAGATATAGAACTTGACGTGTTAGCAGTACAAAACTGGGCACGCAAATGGGACATTCCACTAAACCTCACCAAGTGTCAATGCCTGGCCACAAATAGAGGGGCTAGTGAGAATGGTGTAGGTTCGTTGCAAGTGGTCTCGCAGGCCAAAGACTCAGGAGTTATAATTGACAACAGCTTTAAGCCGTCAAAGCAGTGCACCTCAGCAGCCAATACGGCCAGGAGAGAACTCTTTCGAGTTAGATCCATTATGTCGTGTAGAGATCCGGAGATTTTCGTTCCGATATATCAGGCCATAGTTAGGCCGCATATGGAGTACTGCGTGCAGGCCTGGGCACCGTACTACCAGAAAGATATCGGCTGTCTGGAGAAAGTGCAAGGGCTAGCCACTAGAATGGTGGCTGAGCAAAGGGGGTTTAACTACACAGAGCGTCTCCGTGCCCTAGACCTATTCTCGATGGAAAGACGGCGCATTCGCGGGGATTTGATGGAAACCTTCAAGGTAATGAAAGGACTGTCAGGAATAAGACGAGAAGCCCTTTTCTCTCTGATCCCCGAGAGAGGTACAAGGGGGCATAGCCTTAGATTACAAAGGAAGCATTCGAGGCTCTAAATTAGGGCGAAGTACTTCCCAAATAGAGTGGCACCCTATTGGAATAAGCTCCCGGAAGAGGTCATAAATACCACAACCGTGAAGGCTTTTAAAAAAGCAGTAGACCAATGTTGGGTGGCAGTATACCCCGAGTTATGTTAAGCAGATTTTAGGGTCAGATGCAATTTACTTATTGTTTCCACCTTACTCTGCCAGGGCTGATACTGCACAAAACTTCTGCCTTTCAGAAAAAGAAAATCACGCAGTGTTGGGAGCTGCGGAAACGCGCCGACAAACCAACTATCTGGACGCACGATTGGCTCTAGCCACACCAAGTCCTGTGCAAACTGAACTGAACTGAACTGAACTGACCTGACCTAACCTTCTTCAAGGTCAATGATTGTTTACTTGCACCCGTCACAAGGTGACCCCAGCTCCTGCGGGATGTCCAAGTAGTCCTGCTGTTCGTGTTTTCTCGATTCCGGAGATAATCGATGTATGCTCCTGAGGGTTTTCAGCTCCCTCACCCGCTTTCTTCGGAAAATAACCCCCCTCCCGAACTTCCCAAATATCTAAAGCACCAAGTTTACGATAAACCAGAAGTATTTTCTAAGGTCGATGAGCATGCCATACAAGTAGTTATACTTCCTGATTTACTACTTCCTTCAGGTTTCTAGTTGTGAACATCCAGCTTTCAGAGATCTGATGTGGGATCTTGTTTATCGTTATAAACTGGATGAGTTAGAAAGAGCCAGAGTTATTTTCAGATGGATGTCCTCGAAAGACATGCAAACTATTAGGTTTGTTTCTGCTCCGCCGAACTCACCGGAGGAAGTGCTGCTATCTTTCAAGTATAATCGAGGGACTTTTGCGAGAATTTTTGAAGTAATGTGCAGGTAATTTTAAGCTTGACGATTTTTTAAACTTTTCAGCTATTCCGGTATACATTGTATTACTGTGAGTGGCTATGCAAAAGGGGTTGATTATCTCCCTGGTGATCGCTTTTCTGGACTCCCTGCTAATCATTCATGGAATGTAATATACATTCGAGGATCTTGGCAGTTAGTGGATGCTCACTGGGCTGCCCGGTACCTAAGTTCCGGGAAAAACCTACCTGAAAACGTTGTGTACGAATATGATGACTTTTACTTTATGATGGAGCCACAACAGGTAAGTGATCGCTTTCTCCGTATGAGCTTTACGGGAGATTTTGTTCGGAAACAGCTATCTTCTGCGTGTGGTTGTTGTTCGTATGTATGTATGTATATGAATAAATAAACAACTCTCTCTCTCTCTCTGTCTCTCTCTCTCTCTCTCTCTCTCTCTCTCTCTCTCTATATATATATATATATATATATATATATATATATATATGCGCTTCCTCCATGTCAGTTGCAACTTGCGAATGTTGCGACGTGTCATGGAAGCCACCACTCCATTTGCTTTGCCCGTAGGCTCAAATGTTTGGGTTCGGGTCCCGTTTAAAAAATGCAGTGTCAAGAACAGCGTTGTCGGTAGATCACAATTAGCCGACGTTTCGGTTACCGCAAGTAACCTTTTCCGAGGCAGGTTTTTCAGTCGTCACGAGCCAACGCTCAATCCAATGCTTGTGTAGTTGTGTGTTCCTGCATGCATGTGCACTGTTAAGGTGTACAGTGACTGGGAGGGTTGGGAGTCAGTTACACGGAATCCCATTATCAGTGTCAGTTATCGAGGGGTAATTTGAGGTCAAATCAAAATTGCGAACATATGGGTGTTTGTCTTCCAGTGATCCTAATGTTAACAAATGGTTGATATCTATGCCTCTTTCATTCTGTTAATGCACTCAGGGTGGGCGCTAATTGCCAAAGCTTCAGCACACCGGAGCTCTGTATACGTTTAACATCCTAGTTGTTCGGTTTCGTGTCCTTCGACCATGAAATGAAGTACAGCTGCTGAGTCTCGCAAGGGCCGTTTTGTTGGTTGGTCTAGGTTTTTCTCTCCTGAGGGGTTGAGATTCTTGCTTTCAGTTACCTGCTAGTTTGCCCAGTATATTCAGGTGGGTTTTCTTCACAACTGATCTTATGAGTACTATTGTTTTGGATTGGTAAATGAACGGAATCCTTAGGTTTCCGTAGCTGCAGTATTGACAATCCTGCTTTGGAACCTCAATGCATATGTTGGTCCGTGTCCCTCAGTAAAGCTTGGTCATGTTATTAGATTATTTCAGCAACCGATTGTACATGCAAATCACGGGTTTTTCACGGTCTCTTAATAACAATGCACAGATACAGTAGAATTGTTCTTGATGAATTTAGCTCAGCGGATTTCTGGCGTAGGTTAACAGTTAATCTCTCAAAGGGGACGCGTTGCGTTGGAAGCCCTCAAACGATATGCATACTTGACTCACTCTTCAAAGGTCATTTCACCAAGGTGGAGCTTTATTTATAAGCTTTTGCTGTTTTCTCACTCATTCATCCATTGATTCAGGCCGTTTACAGTCATTTTCCGGAAGACTCCAGGTGGCAGCTACTACCAACGCCACTGACACTTTCACAGTTTGAAAATCTTCCGCTGACAAAATCTCAGTTTTTCAAGTGTGCGATCGATTTCCTGGATCAGCACCACGGTGTAGTGCACACACGGGACGGACGCCTCCGGATGACCCTGGGGTTTTGGCGTCCAGGTGGCTTTACCTACAAATTACAGTATTTAATCACCAGCGCAGGGCACCCTAATCCTGAAGCTCTGGTGGCCAATCCGGCGGACCTGCGTGATCAAGTCCCGAAGATCAATATGGAATTGAAAAGCTTTTTACTCCAAGAAACCACGAGAGACCGCTTGAACTTCTACTTCCGTTTGCCGGCATCTGGGGTGTACTACCTAACCATTTACGCACAGGTACTTTATTTGTTAACTGCTAAATACGCAACATAGAGGTTTATCACATTTAATCAAAACTTGTACATTATTTCTGCTATCTTTTTAATTCCGTTCTCACCTTGTTGTTCCAATCCGAGTATGCTGCGTACCATTCCGAATTTGTGTCAATAATTGTTTTGAATTTTAATTATTTCAGGAATTATTTAGCTCCCTACAGACAGTACTGGATAGAAGTAGCGGAAAAATAGAGGTTGCATCGGGGATTGGTGACTTTGGCAAACTGTTGTGCCTCATTTGCAGTGCATCGTGTAGGCGCTGCAAGTACGATTCTCTTTTGCGCGGCGCGACGCGGCGAGTCACTTCATTCTTAAGCAGAAAAGAATAGAACGATTTATGGAGCACTTCTATCAGCTGCTCTACCCTACTTCAAACCACTCAAAGGATCTGTAACCCTCAGTTCTTACAAAGTCGTACGGTGTCAGTTGCGAACCGCCGAGGTCAGCTAAAATTGCCATGGTCATCGGCCGGCTAAAAAACAGGAAAGTCGCTGGAGAACACAGCGTACCGCCAGGAGCCTACAGGTGCCGTCGATCGTCATTGATCTATAGGTTGTGCACCCTGTTTGGATCCATATGACGAGACGGAGTCTTCCCGACTGGTTGGTGCACGTCTACTCTTATGCCTATCCCCCCAGAAAAAGGGAAAAAACAATACGTGAGAACCACTGGGGGATCGGCCTGATCGAGCTGGCAGTAAGTATTTTCTGCGTACTGGTACTCAGCCGCTTCTCTGTTGCGACGGACCGCAGCACCCGATCAAATCAAGGGGGTTTCCACCGTGGCAGGGGTTGAGTGGGTCAAATTTTCATATGGCGTTGAACAATAGAGCACCACTACAAGTTCCAGAAACCAAACATTGCCTGTTTCATTGACTTCCAGGTTGCTTTCGATTCAGTTAATCGGAGCTGTCAGGACGGTAATGGGATGCCCGAAAAACTGTCAAGGCTACTGAGGGTATACTATTCGTCCACCGGGGCCCGAGTCCGTATGTATGGCGAAGGATCCTCGCAGTTCGCAGTCACTACTGGAGTTAGACAGGGGTTCCCTCTTTCCCTGGAGCTGTTTAATTACGTCATCGACTAGACACTAAGTGAATACGCTGGTATCCAGCTGATTCAGGCGATACACATCTCAAACCTAGAGTTCGCCGATGACTATTGTGTCAGAAGATTCCTCTGCTACGCTTCAGTTAGTCCTTGATCGATTTAGTTCCTTCGGGAAGTATATCGGACTAGAAATTAGCAGCGAAACTAAAGTTTTGTCAACTTGCCTAAGACTATCAGCTCAACGGCTTCCCATCAATGACCAGCTGATCGAATGCGTTCCATCATTCAGATAACCAGGTTCTACCTTGCTCCTGAACAGTCAGGCGAAGGATAAAGTGATACTGCGGGTTGACAACGCCAGGAAAGCATTTCTCTAGACATGACGAGCTTTGCCGGCCCGCAGTGAAATCAGCCTTTGGACTAAGGTGCGAATCAACCGTGCCACTGTGCGCCCGAACTTCGCTACAGCTGCAAAACCTAGCCACCGAGAGTCGAGAATATCGGTAGGTTTGATGTATTTGATCACGAGTGCTTGCGGCTTAGTTCGAAGGTAAATTGGTTGCTACAGAGTATCCAACGATGAAGTTGATAGACGATGCTAAGAACTCTCCGTTTTCCTCCAATGCCGTCGACTGCGTTAGCTGGGCCACATCCTACGGCCACCTGTGACAGAACTAACGGAACAAATACTCCGTCTCCAGCCTTGCCGTGGATGCCTTTGTCGTCTTGATGGCCAGCTCAAAACTTGAATCAGCACTGTCGAGAAGGATACAAAACACCCAGGCTTACGCCGGTCTATAATGCACACCAATTTAAGAAAAGCTTGATCGCTGTCTGCGACGAACTCGCTTTCCGCCGCCGCTCATGTTCAGCTGCGATCCTCATCAGTTCAGTTCACTTTAGACAACCAATAAACGCTCACTGTGTGGTGGCTTTGGTTGCTATCTCCTGGTGACAGCCTCATTCGGAAACAATATTAAAGGACAGGAATACGGAAGAAACAGTAAAAGAACTACGATTATTATTATCTAGTCGATAAAGGAAGTTTGTGAGTACAAAAGCGCCACTGCGCTACCACCGTGTCCATGGAGTCAACTTATTCTCCATCAGGAGATAGTCGAGTGAAACAAAAAATCTCGGGCACCCAGGATTGGGTTAACGTAAAAGCTCCCTCCCCGCCGTGGTTCTTTTCTTGGTTTTGCTCATCACGTTGCATTCCGACCGTCATAACTACAGGTTTTTCCGTCATTACTCAGCGTTGACGCATTGTTTCTCAGTCAGTAATTGCTTTGAGTTTGAAATCACCCAAACCGGTCACTGTGAATGCCGTCAAACCGATTCTATCATTTTTGATTTTATGAAAAAGTATACGTGAATTAACTGCGGATTTTATTTTGGAATCTAAAGTAAAGAAATGAATTTGTTAAACACTTGGCAGACCGTTTCCGCATCGCCTCAGAAACCCCCCAGGCAGATTTATTCAGTGCCTCATGCACGCACGACATGGTTAACAGAGAATATGATTGAGTGATGTTCACTGTACCCGAAAGCAGTTAACAGAGGCTACTTTGCTGTTTTCCCGCATATGGGTCTATGTAATCCGAGATGCTTCTCCATATAGTCATGGTGCATTTGGTATTGCGGAAGCAGTTCGCGAAGATTTTACCATCTTTTGCTTTTCGCACATCTAAACGGCATTCTTCTAGCAGAAGTTTTAGTTTTAGTGAAGAATTCACCGGTTTCACTGAAATTCTGGTCTCTTTGTGAACCCAGAAGGAGTTTGCGTTTATCGACTAAGTTGCCATCGACTGTTAAAAAATTAAGTATAAGAATATTCTTTCCCTTAGTCGATTGTTTGTCCAGGGGGCTTTGACTGCACAACGAAACTACATCAGTCTGTGAAAGCAATTTAGATTGTGCACGTGGTTTTTCTTCCCGTCGCAGAGTTGTAGAATTTTCTATTTATTGCTTGTACATGAAGGTAGTGGGAAAGACGTGCTCCATAGCCTCAAAGACCCATTGCACTATTGGGTATAGCCGTTAAATTCTGAGACTTTAAGTAGAAAAACACAAGGTCCCAGTAGGCTAAGCTCGTTTGAACTTCAGGTATAACCAGATCAACTGTAGGTTTTTTCTGGTCGATATATATATATATATATATATATATATATATATATATATATATGCCGAGTTCATAGTGCAGTATTCTACCAAATCGAAATTTTGTCGCCAGCGGATGGATGTAGACCAGCTAGCTAGCCACACACGATAACTTGTCAAACCGCTAGCAACAGATCCAAGACGCTAGAAGAGTAGCAAGTACCACATCTTATGGATTCAGTTTCACTCACTTTATTAAACCAATAACCTCACTTCTGCGCTCTGGTTCCAGTTGCTAACTTCAAGCATCTTCAAGTCAAGGGCAAAGCGAATAAAGGCATAGAGTGAAAGATAAAAAAAAACAAAATAATAAGCGGAAATCGGGAGGACAAGGGAAGAGCCCGAACGCAACTACACCACTGACTGCGACATCTAGTCATTTCACTTTATGTTCCCAACTATTTCGTGGATCACGTAAACTCCAACCCGGAAGTCTAACACGTCCTACGTGGTCAAGTCCACTAGTCAAGGTTTCCATACCTTTTTGGCATATCACGGATTGACCACCTCGACCTACCTTCCAACCATTAATTGCCGCGAAGAACAGCGCACGCCGAGGAAGCCTATCGATGGGCATGCGTAACACACGTCCCAATCACATCAACCTGTTTAGATTCAGTACTTGATCCTGAGACTGATCTCCAATTCCCAACACTTTACGCCTAACCTCAGTATTGCTGATACGGTGTTCTCACAATTTTTCAAAACCGCGTAAAAAAACGGACCTGACCGCCACATTGTACACATTGTACACCCTTAACAGACGATCGGATGTTACGCCGACGCCACAGATGACGGAGGTTGGCAAAAGCCAAAAGTGCCTTCTGTATACGCGATCACACTTCATCTGATATCTGTCGGCCTGATGAAATGTAATCGCCCACGTAACAAAACTTATCTACTTCAGCCAGAGCTTCCCCTGCCAAGGAAAAAATTGGTGTTGAGCTAGCCTGGTCCCGCAACAAAGAACAAAACTTTGAAGGTGCAAAACGCATCCCAAACGTTGCTACACTGTTGTTTAGGCTATCTAAAAAAGCTTGCAACTTATCTGGATCTTCACTCAGAAGAAAAATATCGTCCGCGATGATCGATGCCACTATTCTCACACGAGCAGAGGGCTATCTCAAGAATCAGTTCAATCACAAAATGAGAGAGGAAGAGTGAAAGGGGACAACCCTGACGAACACCGCTTTCCAAGGGGAACTGAAGTGAAAGATCGCCGTAAGCATGAATTCGGCTTCGGCTGTTTGCATAGAAGCATTGGAAAAGAGAAATAAATTCGACATCCTTCAGTGAGAGGCAGTGAGAGAGAACTGTGCCGTCAACTGAGTCGAACGCAGCTTTCAGATAAGAAGGCACAGATTGCGGGCCTACGGAAGATGTGCCTGTGCCCTAAGGTTTGCCGAAGAGTAAAGATGTGGTCGATACATCCCCGACCGGTTTTGAAACAGGCTTGATTCTCACGTGTATACATTTCGCGCGCGCTGGATAATCCGTGCCTAATGAGACCGGTAAGCAGTTGGGATGCGATACTTACCGAGTTGTCCTCTGTGGTTTTCACAAGAAGACCAGTCCCCTTTCTTGCAAATCGGCACAACCACCGATTCATACCATCCCCTGTGAGTCCGCTTACTATCCCAGACTACCCGGAGTAGTTTTGTTAACGCCGAAACCAAAGCTTTGCCTCCGTCATTGATAAAAGATAGATACAGCCCATCTGGTCCAGTGGCTTTGTATCTTCCCAAATAACCTATCTCCTGCATAACCTGCATTTCTGATGGAGGAGTGATATCCTCCTGCATCGTTTCTCTGACAGGTATGCTCGGAAGGTCTACCGTTGAAAACGGCCAACGGAATTGTTGCTTAAAGTGCTCAGCCCATCGGTCCAGACGATGTCCCTGGGAGTGAATCAGTGAGCCATCGGATTCCTTGATTAGGTCACTTACACCGGGTTTCAGTGGGCCGGTGCCTTTGATCAAACGAAAAAGGTTGCTAGCATTGCTAATGGACGCAACCTTTTTCATTTCCCTACACTTCGAAATCCGCCACTGCTCACGGTCATTTCTCAGGCTCCTAGTCAGTTGATGTCTCAGGGATTTACGTACTTCATTGATTGTGGCATCTGGAGGGACGGATCTGCGAGCAGCCGACAGAGCAACTGATACCGAAGATATCCACTTTTTGTGAGACCGACGTGAACCAGAGTCCTGTGTGGCATTTAAAGAGGCATTTAAAGCTTCCTTGATCTGTTGCCAGCGTTCATCTGGGTCCTGGACATCTGACTACATCCATAATCGTGTGGATAGCTCCGTCTCGAAATCCTATCGCCGGTTATCATCCAGAAGCAACGGTGCGGTACGGGTGGCATTTACGTTGATGCGACCGCGGACGAGACGTAATCCGAAACAAACACGCACCAAGGCGTGATCCGAGTCCACAGCCGTAGACCAAAATAAACGCAATCTTCAGTTGATCCACACCAGCGGTGACCAATCACACGTGGTCAGTCTGAGTCCAGCGCTGTGGAGATGTAGGAATACACTCGCCAGAAACCATCTGTGGTCGGGATACAGCTGGATGAGACGATCACCGTTGTCAGTGCAATCAGCTGGGATAGCAAGTGGACCTCTGGTGTGCCTTCCGGAATCTCCCAAACGGCCAACTTGGGCGTTGAGGAACACCAGCATTGACAAGGAACGACTGAGATAGAGCTGCATTGGCTCGGACGGAGATGTTTCGCTTTCTGTGGAAACATGACATCCTCGATATGAGAGCCGGATGGAACCCAAACACTGTTCCGACAGCAGACCTTTATGCCAAAATCGGTCGAAGGCTTTTTAGGTGCCCAGCGAGACCAAGTGAGTTTCTCTGAGGTTATCGAGTGCGGCCGACCAGGAGTATAAAATGACCGCTAGTGGGTCGCCCGTAGAACGACACTGGTGGGATCCATATTGACAATCACTCAGCGGACCTTCGCGTTCAAGGAACAGATGCAGTTGGTCGGATATGACGGTTTCAAAACTTTCTGAAACGCGGAAATGAGAGTGATGGGACGGTAGTTGTTGGGGTCGGAAGGGTCATCAAGTTTCGGGATAGGAAAAGTAATGTCGTTCTTCCACGAAGAGGGAAAAGTTTCTTGATTTAGGTAAGGGAGGAATAGACGACAGAAAACGGGGGCTAATTGGAGCACATGTTTAGGACTACAGGTGGAATACCGTCCGAACCGAGTGGTTTGGAAACATTCAGATTACCCAGAAATTTGCAAACCTTTCCGGTAGTTATAATAGGAAGAAAAACGTGACTGAGAACGTGAGACGAAGGCACAGAAAAAGTGGGGCTGGTGAATGGAGCGGAATCTAAGGCAGAAACCTCGGTCTTGTCGAGAGGGTCGCAGACCAGAAAACAAGAAGACGTGCAAATTGGAGAAAAGTTGGAAGGGCAGAAATTACGACAAACCGCCTTTACGAAGGACATGAGTGATCAATGAGGCTAGTCGTTCAGCTTTATGGCGTACTACGTGTTCCTTAGCTCTCTATATGGTGACCGGGTATTTGTTCCTAGCTTGCACGAAACGGTGTCCAGATGTTTGGTTGGGTGAACGGCCTTATCGGCGATACGCTGTTTTCCAAACGGAAGACATGGTTGCAGTCGTGGTCAAACCACTCATGAGTTGCCGGGTTTAGAGAAGGGAGAAATGTAAAGATGTATACCTTAAAGAATAGTTCGGATGGAATTAGAAACAGACACGGAAACATCAGACATCAAACAACAGTCGTTCCAAAGGTAATAGGCCAGAAAGTCGCGGAAACCATTGGAGTCGGCAGAATCGTGACGTCAAAAAGTGTGTTTCGAGTTTTATATTGGAACCGGATGAGAAAAATGAGTGAAAAATGAGATGAGACAATGGTCGGATGAGCCTAGGGGGGACAGGGAGGTAATGTTAGAAAATGAAGAGAAATTGGATATAAGTGTGAGATTGAGAATGTGTAGACAGTCGCCAGTACGATCGGGAATACGTGTAGGGAGGTCCACCAGTTGGCAAAAGTTGTTAACTATAGCTAAAGCCTCGGCTTCACGTCCCACAGTTGAAGTGTCCGAGTGTTGTGGACGTTAAGATAATCAAGAATGGAAATTTGGTAGCTGGGATCTGTTGAAGTCAATGTCTCTAAGGTTGAAGAGGGCTAGGGGGTTGTTGCTGTTGGGGGAGCGGTAAACAGTACAGAAATGATAAGTAAACAGAGGGGACCGAATTTTCAAACACATGAATTGGAATTTTGGACTGGAGAAATCAAGATGCGAAAGTCGGGAGGAGGCGGCAGATCGGCACCGGTTTGTCAAAGTGTTTACGTCAAAACTTGTTTCTGTCGGTTCCTCAACCTTGCATGGCTGGGGACCTCAAGATCCACGACACAGCCGGTTGAAATTTTTGTCGGATATGGCTCAAAGCCACACAGTGGCTTTTATGTTGGGACTACGTGTGTTCAAACGCCCGAGAAAATTTCCCTTTGATTCTTCGTTAATTTTTCTGCTTCATGTTTCTGCATAGCGCAGTGCTTCTGTACTTTTTACCGGTTTATTGCTGAATATATATACATGTATATAATTATGTGAAATTTCTCCATAAAAATGCTTTTTATTTGTACCTTTCTGCTCTTTATTCCTCGAGCTATCATTTCCAGCTGGGTGAAACAGAGGTAAAATTTGAAAACTGCAGTAGTAACTCGTTGATCTGGATAGGGACCCTTATTAGGCTGTTTTTTAACATCTAGGAAAATGGCTAACCGGACGTATTAATAGGTCGTTATATTTAACACTGTTCGCTTGCCGAGCGATCTTGTCAGTTTTCTCACAAAACGCCTGGATACCACCCCTCTTTTTCGTCCATTTAGGAACTGGCCAGTCTGAAGGTGGGCCGCGAAAGTACGTTCCGTGCCGCATGCGAGTACAAAATTATCTGTGATACACCAGCTGTGGACGCGCAACCCTATCCGACGTGCCACGATGCGAACTGGGGGCCGGCTTGGCCGCACGTTCAGCACTACGCGCTCGAACCAAGTCATACGGATGGCGTGATCAGTTTGTGTGCCAAAGCAGATTGGTCCCCAACTGTAGATCAGCGCAGTCCGCCCCCGATGACCATTGATGTTTTATTCGGCAAGCAACGACCGGAAGTGAATTTGTTAGCCAAACTTCATCGGAATGGTGTACCCGACGACTATCTGGATCAATATCAGCGGGTCTCAGAAACTGTCCAAGAGACACGTTTTCATGTGACTCTTCCGGAACCAGGTGAGATCAGTTCACGGTTTGTGCCAGGGTGTTCTTTGGGTGATTCTATATCAGGTAATTCACATAATGGAGGTGAAGGTACCTTACGATTCGGTGATAAAAACCAAGTCAGCTTCACATGCTCAGTCACCGATAGGGCATAAGGCGGAGTCACTCTTCTACTTTAAAAAAGTCCTGGTTCAAGATACGGTGGTATTCATATTCTTACAATCGTCTTCTCCTTCAAAGTTGAGTTGGTCGGTGAAATTGCTTCATCAACTTGCTTGATGACTGACTTCTAGATCAGTGACTAGGTATTATGAATAATACACGTTTCATTGGCAATCAGAATCCAGTTGTCGTTTTGTGACTATTAGAATTAACATTCCGCCAATGGATGTAATGGGGTTTGCCCCCTCAATAAACCTAACGTGGTCGATAAGTTCACAAAACAGGCAGATAAATCTGGTCAGATGAGTAACTAAGTCTTATCTAGTAGTCGGATTCTGGACGAATGTGTTTTTGTGAATTAAAGTAGTTTTTGGCATGGTTGTGACGTTTGTTTACTTATCATGGATCATGTACTACGGTATCAAACCCATTTTCACTGCACGTTCGGAGATAGTCATCTACGTAGACATAAAGTCGCGATTTCAGTTTTGTCTACCAATAACGCACCACTCTGGTGGTAGACAGTAATCCGTTGTCGTCCTGCTCGTTACCATACCTGACCTATTGGGACCTTGTGGTCATCCACTCCGTGTCTCAGGATTTAATTGCCGGTTATCCATAATAGTGCACTGGGCCTTTGTGGCTATAGGGTATACCTCTTCCACTGCACTTATGCCCAAGCATGTGATACAGAAAAACTAGTCTCCGGAAAGTGGTTATTATTTGTTAACACAGAGCAGTTGGAAACCAATAGGTGAAAACACGGTACCGACTGTGACATTTGTTCATGTCACTTGGTGCTTTACACGATGAGAACCGTAAATACCCAGAAGTGAAACGATGCTGATGGACGTCAGCCCTCCAGCAAGACTGGAAATTATCCTAGAGAAAACATTTAAGAATACAAGGCTACCGGAATGAACGAGTTGCCTCCGTCCATTTCCCGAGGATGAGCGTCAAGTTTTGATTTCTGGGTTAACAGAACAACTTGGAGTAATTAGGGAAGTGAACAATCTTCTAGTTCATAGTATTGATCTATGGTTTTACTGATTTACGAGAAACTTGGTATGCCCGTTGTTTGAAACCACGGAGGGACGAGCTTGGAAATTATCGCTTTAACAGTACCTGCAGTTGTAATTTCCCGACGACTACCCAACACTTGTGAGAGATGTTTGCGTGAAAATTAAGCCGTTTTTAGTCCCGGCCATGGTTGTATCGATCACGTCTTTACCCTGAGACCGATTATGGAATACAGGCAAACCCTCCACAGATATACTGTTATGATTTTCCGTAATTTAAAGACGGATTTCGACTTAGTAGGCCGCAAAATTCTCTGGTGACATATCACTGGATGATGCACCAAATAAATTCATCTAGTTCCCAACTTTTGTAAACGAACAACCGTAGCTTGCATTCATGTGTATGTTGGTCTTTCACTCTACTAATCCCTGTTAATCACGAGAAGTTCTGCTCATCAGAATTATCATCTGTCACCTTCTTTTCTCAACTTTGTGAGTGAAATGATTGTAAGAATAGCCCAGTCGTACTGTGTTATGTTCTGTTCTGTTCAGACAATCGATAACCATGCACTGGGTGCGGTAGCTTTGGCTGCTATCTCCTAGCGGCAATCTCAAAAAGAAATCATTAAAGAGAAAGTATGAAAGGAATAAGAGTAGAACTACATTAATAGAATTAAGTCGATGAAGAAATTCTGTGGATGCAGGAACGCCACTGATCGCGGCATCTAGCCATATCCCCCAACGTATCTAACCATTGAGTGGGAAGGTCCCTTGGACCCCACCCACGAGGTCTGGCACCCCCTACATAGCCAAGTCCATCAGTTAGGCTTTTCATACCTTTCTTCCATGTCATGGACTGACCACCCTTAATCATCTTCCAACCGGCACCTGCCTCAGCAAACATTTTGTGCCGAGGAATCTTTTCAGGGAACATGCTTAATACATGTCCCAAACATCTTAGCCTGGTGAGCTTAAGTGTTTCATCTAGTGATTTGGTCCTTGAACCTAAGAATTTCCGCCGGACGTCAGTATTGCTCACACGGTGTTCCCACCAGATCCGAGAAATACTACGAAGACATCGATGTACAAATACCGACAACCTTCGTATGTCCTCCACCCGCAGTGGCCATATCTCTGAACCATACAGAAGCACGGGCCTGACTGCCGCAGCGTACGCTCGGCCTTTGAGAGGTAAGCGGATGTCATGTTGACGCCACAGATGACTCCGATTGACAAATGCCAAACGAGCCTTCTGTTTACGTAGAGACACCTCATCCGATATCCGACCTCCGGGTGAAATGCAGCTTCCCAGACAACAGTACTTGTCTACCACGTTTATAGTCTCCCCAGACAGTGAAAGGTTTGGCGTTGGACCAACCCAGTCCTGTAGCAGCATCTTGCACTTTGAAGGTGCAAAACGCATACCGAACATTGCTACACAGTTACTCAAGCTGTCTAGAAAAGCTTGCAGCCTACCTGAATCTTCACTTCGAAGAACTAAGTCGTCCGCATACTCAAGGTCTGATACCTTTCCACCTGAGAAAAGTTCAATTCCGCTATTCTCACCTGACAAAAGTGCGGTCTCTAGGACCATATCAATCACAAAGTTAAAGAGAAAAGGAGGGAGGGTACAACCCTGACGTACACCACTTCTCGTGATGAACTCGGGTGAAAGATCACCGTAAGCCCGAACTCAGCTCCGGCATATAATGTGAAGGGATTTTACGATGGAAATGAATTTCTCTGGTACACTCTTCACCAAGAGGCAGCGCCAGAGAACTGTGTGGTCAACTGAGTCGAAGCCCTCTTTCAGATCAAGAACGACGGAGATAGTGGGTCAACGGAAGGTGTGTCTATGTTCTAAAATTTATCGAAGAGCGGAGATGTGATTAGTACAACCTCGACCAGGTCTAAACCTAGCTTGGTTCTCGTGCGAGCTTTAGATAAGCGGTGGAGAATAATACCAGCGAGCAGTTTGGATGCGATGATAACCAGACCTATTCCCCTGTGGTTTTCACAGGAGGACCTGTCGCTTTTCTTCTAATCGGTACGACCACCGACTCACACCAACTCTTTGTAACTCGTTCCTTCTTCCATATCACACCGAGGAGTTTCGTCAACTCCAGTGCTGGGCCACCGTCTTTAAAAATAGACGGAGGCAACCCATCCGGTCCGGTAGCCTTATGTCGTTTAAGATAGCTTATCACGCGAAGAAGCTCCGTTTCTGACGGAGGACTAGTATCTACAACAAGAGCCGTGCCCATTGCTCTAGTGAGCAAACCTGACGAGGATAAAGGCCAGTTAAACTGCATCTCGAAATGCTCCGCCCAGCGAATTAGACGACGCTCCTAAGTTTGAATTAGTGAGCCGTTCGCCTCTTTGATCAATTCGCTAACGCCTGGTTTACGTGTACCGGTTTGTCTAATCAGACGGAAAAGGTTGCGGCTGTTGCCAATCGTCACAGTTTTTTCCATTTCCCTACACTTCGCAATCCACCACTGCTCACAGCCATTTCTCAGGCTCCGGATCAGTTGGCGTTTAAGGCATCTCCGGGCCTCATCGTATCTGGAATCCGGAAGAATCGTTCTGCGCACATCTAATAGTGCAACTGAGGATGCAGATATCCATCGTTTCTGTGTGTATCTGGTTGTTGGACCTTGGGTAGCATCAGCAGTCGCACTTAAAGCCTGTTTGATCTCTGTCCATCGCTCCTCTGGATCCTGGGTATTTGACTGCATCGATAACCTGGTGGATAATTCTGTTCGGAAAGCGGATCGTTGGTTATCGTCCAGTAGCAGCTGCGAAGGACGGTTCGAATTGGTGTATTTTCGGTCACCAACGAGGCGTAAGCTGAAGCGCGCGCGCGGACAAGAGCGTGATCAGTGTCTACAGACGTGGACCAAAATGATCGGTGGTCTTGAATTGATCCGCGCCAGCGGTAAGCGACAGCAATATGGCCGATCTGAGTCCAATGCTGTGAAGGCGCAGGAGGACGCTAGGTTAGCCGGTGTCTCTCTTTCTTACCGTGTCTTAAATTTGCTACCCTTTCCGAGAGCTACAAGTTCACAGTCACGACTCATTGTGGCTTCTCGTACGCATTTAGAATTGGGACGTAAAGGATGAAGAGCAGAGAGATAAGGAGTGTTTCCCGATTGACCGCTGGAGATGATAGGCAACAAGAATTTGCTTAGAAAAAAAAGTCTAACTTTGAAAACGAAAATGATGTTGTGCTTCTGAGTAAGGATCCAACTAGGTTGCAAGCCCTTCTAGGTTGTCTGATCAACAGTTTAGCAATCTTTGGTAGGCGTTTAGTATTTTAAAAGCGTAAAATGTTACCAAGCTTCATACGGACAAGAAAAGCGTTAGCCATTGTAGGAGAATCTTTTTTCTGAGCATAAAAAGCCCGTTCGGCTTTGGTCAATCTGAACCACATTTGGTGTCAACGTCATATCCTTCTTTCTTTCGAAAGCGGTCTTCCTATACGAATGGGGAACCTGGCCGTTTCGGGAAGAGATACAAAGGCTATCGGTGTTTGAGCGTCAATATTTTCGCATTATTGCCCGTTTTAGGCAGAAACGTCGAGTGAGTAATGCTGACGTTAGACGCAGGGTGTTGGAGACCAAAGGTCAATGCTGAGTCTTAACGAGGTGCGGCGGTTGAGACATGTATCACGTATGCCCGAAGACGTCCCTTTGGTGTACATTATTCTCCGAACTGCTTAGCGGCTGGAGAAAAGACTCATGACGGCGCGCGAATTGTGATTTGCCGGTTTGCAACCCACAAAACCAGTCTACTGACTAGTTAGAAATCCTAGGAGACACGAACAAACGGCACAGTTAGTGGCGTGTTCGGTTTCTTTCTCTTTCTCTGCCTCTCATTTAGACCTTTCTTAGCTGTTCGTTTTCCCTTTGTATTTCGATTTAATTCGCCTTTAACCGGGTGACAAACGAAGTAGCAACCAACACCGAATAACAGGTTCTAGATTGATGGTCGAATGAACTGGATATCAAGACTTCAGTATGGTTCACCGTTCCGAATTTTACTCTAACGTTTGGGAGCATCATATTCACCCATTGTCACATTGAAACACATCGGCCAGACTTCGCAGTAGTGAAATGCTCCTCGGGTTATCCTTTTGTCTTCTATCGGGATCATCGGATCAGGCCATTTACAGTGTATTAGGATAATTACAGTAATCCGTCCTCATCTAAATAGTTTTTTAATCTGTCAGTATAAGTTATTGGCACGTGACTTTTCGTCCCAACTCTGTGTTTAGCGACCGTGTGGAACAATGATGCCAATGGACGCAGCCTGTCTCATTGTTCTGCATGAAGACAACTCCACTCGGGAGCAAATTACGGGCTACCTGTTTGTGGGAACATCCGTTTACATGGACCATTGCATGAATTTCATGCTTAGTGTGTATGCGTATGTGTGCTCGAGTGCACAGATGGTGTCTGTACACCTGTATAAAATGAAGTGCGCAAACTTATCAAGCCTGATCGTTTGTACTGCCGTTCGCAATTCGCGCGTGAAGTCTAGTCATCGATCGCATATGAAATTGGCTATCCATTTGTCTGAAAATTTTGTCCAAAAGTCTCAGCTTATTCCCGGTTTAAGTATTCATGAATTCTGCTTCAGTGGGTTGTAGCGTTTGTTGCTGTTTTTTGATATTAACTACCCCCGAACGCGAGGGAAAGCCACAAACAGTTTGTAAATGTACGATTACCTCAGTCGTTAATTCACTCCCATGTTCCTTTGTGTGGCTGTCAGTATTTGGACACAAGCCTGATTGCATTGGTGCTGTACTGGATCAATTCTAAGCGGCTCATCTGTTCAGGTTTCAACAGATTTTTCTCCGACTATTGGCACTTTTTTCCCTATTTGTCTTCGCGTCATGTGGTTTGCGTGGTCCGAGAGTGGTGGTGACGCGTTCGCGGCTTTGGTTGCCAAGCTGGCATTGATTTACTCGTCTAGCTTCCACCTTCGTCTCTCGATCAGTTTTGTCTGTTTTCGCATGTTCCGATAGTCAGCCAACACGGTACGTGGCCTATGCTTCCAGTGCGCGTTCGTCCCCGATACTTCCGCCCATGGCACGTGATGTCTGTGGAAGATGCTGAGTCATGCGGTGTGCATGTGAGCCGTTCACGTGCCGATGTCTACGTTCATGCAAACACGCACTCACGCAGGCCAGCTTACACGTGCGCTTGGCTGCGTTCTCGCTGTTCGACGTCTATCCACCTACACGGTAGCTTTTTTCCTGCGTGGGCTGCAATTCCCCCTTGACAGGACGCGTTTGCATCTTGGTTGCGCATGAACGCAATGGGAAGGGTAAACCCTCAAAGACCCGCTGCACTATTAGGGATAACCGGTAACCTGAATCTGGAACTTGGAATGGTGAACCACAAGTCTCTAATCCGTCGGGCGTGGTATTGAGGCGGCGGATCCACGTCTTCCAGTCTGAACAATTAACTTTTAGTGGTCTGTGCAACCAACACAGTGTCCTAAAGTCAGAAACTGGTCACAAATGGACAGTGACCAATGTGATATGGTAATATGCACATCATACTTCCTTTCGTGCCCATATGTATGCTTGTCAGTATGTAATATATATATATATATATATATATATATATATATATATATATATATATATATATATATATATATATATATATATATATATATATATATATATTGGTGTTTGAACATCGATGTCTCCGTAGCATTGCTCAAATATGGCGGGAACACCATATCGGTGATGCTGAGATTAGGCGTACGGTGTTGAGAACCAGGGGTCAGCCTCTGGATCAAATACTGAAGCTAAACAGGTTAAGGTGCCTGGGACATGTTACGTATGCTCACCGATAGGGTTTCTCGGCTTACGCTGTTTTTCGAGACAGGTATTGGTTGGAAGGTAGGTCAAGGTTGTCAGTCCATGACATGTACTAGGTCAAGTAGGACGTGTTGGACTTCCACCAAATTGCTTGAAAAACTAAGTGGTATGATGAGGTGTCGCACCCAGTGGCGTAATTGCATTCGAACTCTTTCCTTGTCTTCGCGATTCCTGTTTCTTACGTTGCCCTCGGTTATTTTTCGCACTTCATGCTTCTGTTCTTTTTTGCCCTAGACTAGACGTTGCTGTGATGTAGCAACGGAAATCAGAGCACAGAAGTGTGACGTTAGTGGTTGAATGAGCTGAACTGATACCGGCCTCAACAAACATAGAGTCAACGCAACAACACCGGAAAAGGGTTGCTAAGCGGGGAGAAGATTGGGGTCGGCATCAAGACTGGAACAAATAGAAGCAAATATTCAGATGTTTTCATCGTACACGTTTTGTAAATTTTTTGTTTGCTTTCTAACTTTATGGGGAACGTAAGGTCAACAGACAGTCCATACAGCATTCGCTCCACTGGATTCGGTTCTGAGCCCTATCTGTCAGCATCTCTAACCGACGGCAATCCTCTTCTGTTGGTCCCCAACCGGGGAGATGGGAAGCACCAATCGAAGTCACAGCCGAAGCTTACTTCTTCATGCCCCTATGTAAAGTCATAGTCTGACCGCCAAGCCGCTTCTTCCGGCTTTGTCCAGCGTTTTCATACGCGAATATATGCATGCATGATCCCATGCGTCTGTGTAGTGTGTGTGTGTGTGTATGCAGCATAAAGCTCTGTCGAAAGCTAAGTAAAAATAATGAAATGGAAGTAATAGATTGTAAACTATAGATGACAGTGTCATTCAGACGAATAAAGCATGCAGACACGTAAATGATTCTCCCGATGATTTTGAATATTGATGTTGTTTGTAGCGCAGGATGATGGTTTGTATCCGTCGGTGATTGCTGAACTTGGCGTTTAAGTCGCAGACGTTTGATCACTAGCCGTGGTGACTCCATCAGTGCGCACCTCAGCAAAATCGCACACCATCGAGAAAGTCTATCCAAGGATGTGCCACACACTCATGCCAATCACGTAGTTTGATGAGCTTTAGTGTTTGATCTAGTACTCAATCTTGCGTACCCACAACTCTAAGTTCAACCTCTGCGTTACTGATAAGGTGCGTCTCTACTGTTTGAGCTAGGTGTTCGGGTACCTTCGATAGCCGACGGTGGTCGAACGGTCATCATGGTGAACTTTACACTCTTCTGTCCAGGGTTCGAATCCTGTCTCCGCCGCCTGTCACTCCCCAGTTTACTAGTCACTAATTAGCAGAAAACTCCCTCCCGAAATATTGTATCATTATTACACAATACAAGGAAGTAAACAAAGAAAAAAGTCCGGGTCTTCCACTCGCAGTGGTCACGTTTCTGAGCCGTACAAATGATTTGGCCATACTGCTGTTGCATACCCTGAACTCTTGATGAGGAATACGGATGTCACGTCGATGCCATGACTGAGGTCAGCTAAAGCCAGTTGGACCTTTTGTGAACACGATAACGCCTTATTTGATATTCGACGTCCGGGCGAAAAGTAGCTTCATACTGGCAAAACATCTGCCCACCACAAGTTTTGTTTCCTCATCACTCTTCCACTCATGCATAACCAATTACAAGTCCATGAAAAACCTAACTGCGGTTCATCTGACAAATATGCAATAACAGTTATCTTGTTTTGTTGCTTGAGTGTGTAATGTAGTATGCTGGGCCTGTGACCGTCCGCTGGGGGTTTCACGTGTTCAGTCTGAAGCCAGAGAAACAACGAAAAACATAATGAGCCCAAGGCTTCGTAAGTGTCTCATCGGGTTCTCCTACTTACACTAATCGAACATCAATATAACGGCTTTTAGCCCGACCCTTACAGTAGGAATGTGTATGAAATGGTTTTTGCTTTGCGCCCAACTGTATGCAACCGCTGTTACGTCAGTAGTTTGATTAAGGGACACTTATTGCCGACTCAGGAAAATAAAGTACCAACCTCACTGGTAAAAATGCACCGGTCTGACTTGCAGATGTTGTCGAGCTTCTTGATTTTTTCTTAGTGTATCGAAAAGGGTTTAAGATATAAAATTACATGCAGCCTAATATTATTTACGTCGCGGCTCAACAGCAAACTCGCCATTCAGTTCATTTTGTATAAATGACCTTCATATCAAGGTCATATGAGCGTGACTAGATGTCCATCTTGCTTTCGTCACATTGGTGAGAGTTTTACTGAAAATTGGAATGTTTCATCACTTTAAAAAACAAGCGAGGACAACATTCTGTAAGCCCATCGGATACGTGTAACTGTGACAGACATTGATCGAAATCTTTCCGTTGATGAGAACACGTTTTTCACATTATGCATTTCAAACATAGTATCATAAGAAAGCTCTGTGGCCTGAAAGCCAACAAATCGGATTAGGATAATTTTATATTTTTGCATTGTTATAGAAGAGAACTTCCAAAGATCAATGCAGGTATCCAAGGTGATTTTACAATCAATCCCCATACGCCATTGAGAGAGGTGAATAAAAGTGATCTGCTTGAGCTTTCAGCCGATCTGAAGCTGGAAATACGCGTCCAAAAGAAGTGGCCACGTTCAGCAATCATGAAGGAATTCTAATCTCATCGCAAATCGATTTGAATACCGATTTACTTTGTATGATCAATGATGATTATACTTAGTTCCAGTGAATACTCCAATTAGTACTGTACAAGCACTCGGCCAAGTTTGTGTACCATTCTCAGTGATTACTGTTACACTGTTCAGCAAATCACTCAAAATCTACCGATTTCCACGAACATTTTGAGAATCTCCGCTTCATGAGTTTACTTTGTTCCTTCGATTGATGGTCTGGACTACTTTCTGTTCATTATCGTGCAGAAAGTTCAGAATTTGTGAGTAATGACAGATCAGTTTAGCTGTACTAGCTGAGATTTTGCTTTTACGCCCCAAACACACACAATGTGTTCATTCATCTTGTATCCGTTCATCCACGTGCGTATCCTAATGCGCTTACACTCGTCCATTTTTGCGCATCAGTTGGTTGATCTCGGGCTTTGGGATTCACGCATGCATACGTGTTGGAAAACCCGACCGATGAGTCATTCTCGGCTTGCGTCAATCCACATCAGTTCGGATGCAAAAGCACACCGCTTTACGACTTGGGTCACAAGCAAACACCGCATCAACATTTGTGTGTTTCTGGGACTTTGTCTGTGTGTATTTGTGCGTGTCCGCCTAGTTTCACGGCTCGTCCGGTAGGTTCGTGCTATGGAAACAGAGACACGAGCAAAATTACGGTGCCACGCGGGAGGTGTTCACATTCCACTCTCGATCCTGACTTGGCCTGACCTGGTCATTTTCTAACGACCTAACAACAGCCTCACATGCGGCTATGACTTCCTGTTGCACGTGCCGAATCTGCCTCAGAAAACGGACGGTTTTTATAACTCTGAACGACTTGACAACTTAATACCCGTTTCGCCATTTTTTGAACTGATATTTTCTTACCCGCGATTTACTACAGTTAGCTGAACCCAGGATATCAGTGCCCAAGGAGCAGCTAGCCATACATGTACACAATACATACAAATCATCTGGTACGCGCATTTTTCTCCCGCGTATATGGTTCTTTGTTACTGATAGCACGCAAAAACGGGATCCGATGCTAATGAAGTCATTTACTTCTGCATCTTGATTTCATTAGTGAGATAATGCTTTTACCCGTTAGCATTCAGCTCAGTTCAGTTTATTCAACCATTGACCTCGTACCCGGCGTTCTGGTTTTGGTTGCTACCTCGCAGCATTGCCTAGTTGAGGACAAAATAAATTGAAGCACAAAGTGGAAAGGATACAAAAAACAAAATGGTAGTCAGAAATCACGAAGACAAAGAGAGAGCTTGAATACAGCTACGCCACTGACCACGACACCTAGCCATATCACTTAATGTCTCTAACGATCTGGTAGGTGGGCCTCGTAGATCCCAACCGGAAAGCTTCATATGTTCTGCTTTGTCAAGTCCATTCGTCAGGCTTTTCATGCCTTTCTTCCACATCATAGACTGGCCACCTCGACCTACTTTTCAACCATTACTTGCCTCAGAGAACCACTCTAATCGCCGCATTGTACACTCGATCCTCGATCGACAGTTGAATATCACGCCAGCACCGCAGATGACTTAGGTTAGAAAAAGGTAATCGTGCCTTCTGTATACACGACGATACTCCATCCGATATCCGATATGATCAGTAAGAAGTTGCCAAAAAGTTTGTCTACTCGGGAAACTGTATAACTGTCAAAGGACAGATTGGAGACAATATGGACAACCGAATAGCGAAAGCTCAAGCGGCATTCTTCAATTTGCGTCACCTGTGGAGACGGCGTGACATCTCTCTCCGACTGAAAAGTGGGGTGTACAACACTGCTATGCGTAGTGTGCTCCTATACACTTGTGAGACAAGGCTTGTTCTAGCGGCTGATGTCGACCGGTTGTCCGTGTTTGATCAACGATCTCTGAGGAGTATCTCGCGAGTATAGTGGAAACAGCGAATAGGCAATTCCGCAGTTCGAAGGCGCATCTACGGAACCGGGCGTGCCGCGCACCCAATTAGTGCTACAATATCACTCCATTGGCTTCGTTGGCTGGGACATGTGCTACAAATTCCACCTCATCGACCTCCCCGTCGCGCTGTATTCGGTGAGCCTAAGATTGGCTGGAAAAGACAACGTGGAAGCCAAGCCATGACATGCACTAGTCTGTCAAAAGTGTTGACGTAAAGACTTGCTTCTGTCGGTTCCTCAAGCTTGCATGGTTGGGGACCTAGAGATCCAATGCACAGCTGGCTGGAAACTGTCGGATATGGCTCAATGTTGTTGTCAGTGGCAGTTCTGTTGACAGTATATGTTCGAACTCCTGAGAAACATCTCCTTTGATTCTTCCCTTTTATCTTTCTGTTTCATGTTCGTGCATGGCACCACCCCTCTGTACATTGTACCTGGTTGTCGGTGAATATATATATATATATATATATATATATATATATATATATATATATATATATATATATATATATATATATCCGATATCTGACCACTTGGTGAGATGTAGCTACCCAAGTAACAGAACCTGTGTACTTCAACAAGAGTTTCTCCCTGCAACACAAGGTTTGGAGTAGAGCCAACCCAGTCGTGCAGCAGCATTTTGCGCTTTGAAGCTGCAAAATGCATCCCAAACATTGCTACGCTGTTGTTCAGGTTGGCTAGAAAACCTCGCAACCTACCTGGA
The DNA here is from genome assembly GCA_948099385.1 of Fasciola hepatica. Classification (NCBI taxonomy): domain Eukaryota; kingdom Metazoa; phylum Platyhelminthes; class Trematoda; order Plagiorchiida; family Fasciolidae; genus Fasciola; species Fasciola hepatica. Next base: position 8,583,378 of record CANUEZ040000027.1, on the reverse strand, counting down.
TCTTCATTCACAAGAAAAATATCCCCCGCATATTCTGAGGCAGACAGTTTACTGCTCGAGGAAAGATCGATGCCGCTATTCTCACACGAGAATAGGGCTATCTCAAGAATCACTTCAGTTACAAAATTAGAGAAGGGGATGCTGTTGTAAAGTTCGGTTTGCCAAATGTTTATCGGGTGCCCAATATGCAACTTTCTGTTCCGGTTATTTGCCCTCTGTACTTATATTCATTTCACTTCGCCTCGACATTCCACGAAAGTGACTACCAAAACTGAAGCACGGGATTAGGAGGTTGACGATTGAATAAAAACCGAACTGAACTGGGCGAAATATCGTAGTTCAACTGGTTGAGTGCACATGATACTCAGCTGTTAAAGATATCTTTTTGTACTGAACTCCCCACTTGCGCTACTGAATCCCTTTAGCAATACCACCCATTTAGTGCTCGCAGATGTCTGGGATCCATTGGAAGATTGTCCCGCTCGATACCGAATCCATCGTTTATTTTGTTTACTTCAGACAGGCAGTCAATTAAATGGGCTTTGTTGTTCCTGTTGGGACTCAGCGCGTGTTGGTTCTCACTATTCGTTTAATGTCATATTCTACTGCAACATATTTTCCCCCTTCGAATTGTTTGTTACACACTTGATACTTCGCTGAAATTTGGGAAAGTTCTGTCTATTTATTCGCAGTACGAAATGATTTGTAGTTTGCTTGCAAAAGATAGATGGCAATTGGAAATTTTCTGCTGTTAATATTTGCCACGTTCGGCAAAACAAGAATGAATTATTAGGTTTGAGTGTATTAAAATCAGATATTCGTCAGACCAAACCTTTAGCTGGCAGGGCAAGCTCTGCCTGAAGTAGATACATTTTGTTTCATGGGCGATTACACTTCATCAGGTCGACAGATATCAGATGAAGTGTGATCGCGTATACAGAAGGCACTTTTGGCTTTTGCCAACCTCCGTCATCTGTGGCGTCGGCGTAACATCCGATCGTCTGTTAAGGGTGTACAATGTGTACAATGTGGCGGTCAGGTCCGTTTTTTTACGCGGTTTTGAAAAATTGTGAGAACACCGTATCAGCAATACTGAGGTTAGGCGTAAAGTGTTGGGAATTGGAGATCAGTCTCAGGATCAAGTACTGAATCTAAACAGGTTGATGTGATTGGGACGTGTGTTACGCATGCCCATCGATAGGCTTCCTCGGCGTGCGCTGTTCTTCGCGGCAATTAATGGTTGGAAGGTAGGTCGAGGTGGTCAATCCGTGATATGCCAAAAAGGTATGGAAACCTTGACTAGTGGACTTGACCACGTAGGACGTGTTAGACTTCCGGGTTGGAGTTTACGTGATCCACGAAATAGTTGGGAACATAAAGTGAAATGACTAGATGTCGCAGTCAGTGGTGTAGTTGCGTTCGGGCTCTTCCCTTGTCCTCCCGATTTCCGCTTATAACTTCGATTTTGGGATCTTTTTCACTAGATACTTCTATGCTTTCTACCGTCTACTGGATAATGCTGTGATGTGGCAACTGAAACCAGAGAACAGAAGCACGAGGTTCGTGGTTGTATGAACTGACACTGAGCTGATTGATCATTGGATAGCTCGTCCGATAAAAAAATTAATGTGAAAGAATGCTTTCATGAAGAACGTTAATGGAAAGAGCGTGGATGTGTTTGTTTACTAACGTGCATTCGTCAGTTGCTCTTTTGAACTGCGAACATTTGATTCGCCGGTCCCTGAATAACAAACAGTTTTGAATTTCATAGACACAGTGAACTTCGTCAATCATAATATCTCAGTCATCGTTGTAATCGATATTAATTGTTCAACAGACAGGACAATGATTTTTTTCGTGCAGCGTCAGCGTGCCACCCGCCGATGAATAGATTTTAATGTTGTTCGATTGTTTTGATGGATTGTTTTTTCTAAATGGTTACTAGTACCTAAGTGACAACTTATCTCAAGTAAGAAAATCTAATCAAATTACACATACATTTCGACTTTGTGAGTTGTATTCGTTCCGGTGTTTTTTATGCGACTGGTTTACACCCAGTAGGTGACGTCTGGTCCTACAAGAATTAGAGCTATTGGGGTTGGCAACTACTAAATGGTATTAATAATTATTCTTATTGTTTTAGCATTCCGATAGGGTTGATTATCTTGACAGTTTGCAATAGAATCTCTCGCTGAACTGGAGCGCGCGAGTATTTCGATGGGTTTGTATCTGTGATAACTTATTTTTAACTATATTTTAGAGTCCAAAGTGTGTTGTTCAATCACTGTCTTTATCAGCGTATGACTGGTACCTCACGCTTTCAACCTATCCGAGTTATAGTTGATATTTCTCCTTCACAGCTCTTGCTGTCAATCACCTGTCTTTTGCGTATTGGTTAACCGCTTCAGAGAAGCCTAAGATTGTCACCAGAATCTTCTCCAATGGGATCGGTTTCGGCACGCATACCTATACGTGACTGATCTGAGCCACTTGCTGCATCGCTTTAGAGGCCCTTGTATGTATGGGCTATGTTGTAAACGCTGAGCTAACTGGTGTGTGTGTGTGTGTGTGTGTGTGTGTGCCATTGCGTGTTGCGTTTCGAAGAAGGTATATTTACTTAACACGTCCCACGTGTTTTCGTTAACAAACGTGGCAAGTCAATGTATATGATCGTCATTCTCCTATGATCGGTATGTTTTTGGTCAGGCTTCACATTCCTTTACTTGTGTATATCACAGCGCACCAAGATAAGTTGACGCTCACGTGAGATTTATTGAACATGCGCTTGAGTACAGCGGGAGGGGCACACCCCACTACTTTACCGTGGGTACTCTGCACCCATAAACCCAAGACTTGGATTGTATACTCACATAAGGTTCCTAAAAACCAAGCACGGTAACTAGGTAGATAACAGCGAATTGCTGTTTTCTATCACCGAAGTGACCGACAGTGGTGGGTTCGTACCCAATTCGACCCCCGACGGTCGTTTGTTTGTTCGCGTGTCGTACTGTGGGCGACTATGGAGGTTTTGAGTGTGAGCATGATCGATGCATGTCCATTTCATTGCGGCATGTGAGCTAATTTTTAGCGGTTCGCAATGCAATCAGCGGCCGAAAGACCAGAAGCAGTTGAATTTCCGGGATGATTTAATACAATTCTCTGTTCATTGGCAGCAAAAGTTTCTTCTTCGTGGTCCATGATGCGGTAGTATACGCACAATGATCTATCGTGTGAATCGCAGGTGGCCAGAAACCCCTCTGGACGGATTTTCCATGAGTCCCACTTAACCTGGGATTCTGAACCATACCGCTCCCTTTGTTGCGAGATGTTGCTGCACTACAGTGACGGGATCCACGGTAGATTTGGGTCAAGTTGCACACTCATCAGATTGCATTAAAGCGCTACGAATTAAACAACTTAGCTTTGTTGTTCTTAGAAGTAATCAGTTCTGCGTACTGACATTAGACATCTATCTAGATACACAAGTCTGCATCGAATTCCTAGATTGGAGTCCAAGAGGTTCACCAACTCAGTGGTTAGCGACTTTCGGCCAATTATTGTGACCAGTTGCACTCTTGTGATCACGCACTTTCTCCGCCTGCCTGATGCTGTTGTTTGCAGTTCTCTTTACAACTTTTTCATACCCTTGGTTGTCTTGATTTCTGAGTGAGGTTCTCACTGAGGTAGCAACCGTCATTCCCACTTCGCTTTCGGCTCTTTTTCATTTTATGCTTTTTTTTCTTTGATCTAAACTCAACAATGTTAGAAGGTAGCAACCGAAACCAGAGCACAAAAGTGTGACGTTGATGCTTTGATAAACTGAACCGAACGGAGCATCCAGAATCAACTCACCCAATGCTTGGTTAATAGATGTTCCAACTAAAATTGAGGGTCATACATTACAGTTTACGTACGGGTACCTGCTGTGGGTCGGTGCGATCCTTAAATATACGGAGATTTGAATAATTCAGCATGGATTTTCCGGGCTTCCGAATGAAAATTGTGTCTTTCGGGTTTTGGTGGAATTGTCCCATTGTTTTGTTCTCTTGTTCCCGATCCAAAAAACGGCGTTTTGTTTTTGTCGTGTCTCGTGCTCTCACCACGTTCAACATGGACGGGCCTGTAAATTTTCTGGCGATCTGATACATGATGAATTTCAAAAGGTCGAAATGGAACGTGTTCTGCTGATGCGTTTTCGATCACGAGGCACATGTTGCAAGCCTACGTCTAGTTTGGCATCGACTGTCACATGTATCTTTGCCGACAGGTTGGCATCTAACTGATTTTTCTGCTTACCATGCACTGTTTATGAATGTCACTGACATTTCTGTTGAGACGGCTCGTCTCGACCCATGTGACAAGTATTGACTGCATTTCTGAATTCTCTCTCTCTCTCTCTCTACTTGTTTAGTTTGTGCAACCTTTCTTTCTTGTTCTTGCTAAGTTCGCATGTGGATTGACCATCTGCATAATTCTGTTCTCTTTCAGACAGCATCGATGTTCTATATGGTCAGAAATAGTGACAAGCGAATCTTAGTTGTTTTAGGTTTGTGTCAGCTAGCTTTCCACGATATTTCAATAAGCGACGTGATTAGCCCCCTTTTTCTCTCTCCAAATCACTTGTTCAATTATGGCTTTTCATTTCTGGACTTGTGGAAAAGTCAGATTTGTTTGGTATGCGTAGCACAATGATTGCAAGAGTCCTTATTCTGAAGTTGTAATTTTTCATACAACCATCACACGACGGATCTTTTCTGTGGGCGTGCTGTTAATGATCGTCGACCATGCATATCCACGGAATACTGGCTCGAACACAACACTGGCTCTCGACAGCTTGTTTCACGTCATCGATACATGGTGACACCACATCCGTTCACTCATTGATCGGGTCCCACTACTGGATTTTCAGTAAAGATGTAAGTAAAATCAAGACATGACACCAGGTTGAGAATCAATTCGGATGGCATGACGACCAATGTGTAGGACCTGAGTTCGAGTCCCATTCGATCTTCGGTGATTCCTAGCAAAATGAAAACGCTCTTTTTTTACTTCCTTTTTATATTTTTATACGGTAGTTTAAGAAGGGGACCGCGGCCAATGAAAGGCCGCCAAATGGGAAACTGATAAGCGGTGGCGGGAATCGAACCCAGGTCGTTATTGTCCAAAGTCCACGACGATAACTCTTTGACAACCGCCTGTTGACGAAACAGTTGTACAGCGGTGTTTCAGTGGGTTTTCAAAGGCGATTTGGTCGTTGATCGTGCACAGTGAATCAATTCAGTACAAATTCCAATCTCATACTATTGAAAATATCCGGTCCTGGTGATCTATGTGAACAGAGCAAGAGAAACGGCATGAGCAGAATTGATTTTGGCTCTTTATTTCACGTGTTCTCAGTCAGTTGTCAGCTCACAATTGAATAAATAATTCGTCCAAATCAGTGAATAGTTAGAATATATGAAGCTTCGTGGGGCTTGTAAACGCGGCATAGGTCAAAGCGGGCCGGTCATGACCATATAAGCACGCTTCTTTGAGCCTTTGTTTGGTCCGAGATACTACGGATGACCTGTGCGGGGTCTTGTGGTCAGGAGGTGCACTGGCGCTTTTGTTTGCTCGTTCTGGCGTTATGGAAATAAAGGTTTTGTGGTGTCAGTCGGGTGTTTTATAATTGATAGTTCAATTTCAGAAAACCTGACAAGAAATCGATGCACTATTCCGTTATTAATATCGACTTGAAGTGCTCGTGAAGATGATCACTGGCTATGTACACATTACTGATGATTCTTAACGAAAAGTATGCACCAGCTCTACAGTGCTTCAAGTTTTTTTCTTTGTTACAAACTAGTGGTCAGAGCGTTTACACTGTATAACATTCCACGGCAAGCGCCATCTCTTACAACTGAAATGAGCCACGTTTCAATTTGGTTTCCCACACGTAGATGCCGGCTTCTAGTAAACGTTGGGATTCGAGCAAACCCTAGCGCAATGCGTGTGTGTGTGTGTGTGTGTGTGTGTGTGTGTGTGTGTGTGTGTTATTTTTGTCATAGTTAATTTTGTCACAAGATCCGTTTTTCTTTGCATTAGGATAACAACCTGTATGACCGCCAAACATCAAACAAGTAGTCACATTGCATGCAATGTTTTTTCGCATACACCGTGTTGGTACTTTGTCTTGGCTGCTTTTACTTTCTCTGCCGTATATTTTAATATCTCATCTGGCTTGATCGTACTGAAATTCAACCACCGGGGACACTCGTTAGACACACAATTTGGTCATGTTCTCTTAGACCAGAAAAATCACTTCATTATCATCGCGGAAATGTGATTTCTCCCTTCAGTCTGCTCAACAACATTTACTCACTCTGTTTGTGCCTCGTAACCTAACTCCAGCCATTTTGCTCCCCCTAACCCCTTTGCTCAATAACCCCTAAATAGGTGAATATGGTTTGGAAATCTATGCAAACGAGCCATCCGAGGGTGATACGTACACTCATATGTGTCAGTATTTGGTTCATTACGAGGCTCCACCCGGTTGGCGACCCACACCTCGGCTGACAGCTTCGGGGGCTGATGCTGGACCGTCCGCAGAGGCTGTACATGCCTGGCGTCAGAGTGCCGGTAGCGGTATGATCGGAACGGATCGCGTAACTCGCCAGGCGGATCGTAATCATCATAATTCGACCTACTGGTCCGGTGAAAACCAGGGCTCACTACGAGAAATGTACGATTACGAATCACACGCGCCTTCGCTCGGTCAATTGCCTCGGCCCTATGCAGCCTCACAGTATGCTGAATCCGTTCAGGTAAATCGAAATCCAGTTGAAGTATGATTGTATTCTGTATGGCTTAGTATATGTTCACACGCACATACAACACTCGAACCACCAAACAGGGAATTGGTGATCATTTATCCCGAATCATCCCATTTTGTGTGTGCAGAAGTGCGGTAAAGTGGTCGCCGCCGCGATGTTTTGCCGTCTTGTGCTATAAACACCTGTGCGCCGGGGACCCTGTTTCAACCGTGATCGCAGCAACATCATCAGTTCTTTCGTCTTAAGATGCCTAAGATGTGTTTCATGCACACGTCAACACCACTTACCGTTGGTGTTATCCTACTGAGAACCTTCAACTCAGCTGCCCGGCGTGCTTTACCCCATTCCATTCTTTTTATCCATCTGGATCACGGTAATCTAATAAGGTATGGAATCGACTGTCCAGTTCGTCTGAAATCGATACGAGAAGTGCCTAGTCTCTGGTATGCTGCTTAGCATCCTTGTTGAAAAATTGATAAAAAATGCGTGTATGTACCGTCGACTAGTATATTCTGTGTGGTGCCTAGATTGGTATTTATTCATAGATTCCACTCCTCACTCGGCGTGGGGAGACTCTTTTTTTGTCGGGTCAGGCAGCGACCACTGGAGTACGCATTACTGTCTCGATACAGAAATGATGAAAGTGACTTAAATACCTCCATTGTCCCTGATTAGAGTTCACGTCTGAAATGATAGCACAGTTATATCAAACCATAGTAAATTTTAATACAATGCAATCTTCCTAGATCCCACAAAAGGTCTTGGCCTTTTATTTTGACGGTACATTTATTCGTAAATAGAAAAAAGAAGAACTCAGGATCGTTCGCGTTTCTCACCTCCGACTCGGGGATCTCTCTCTCGCGGAGTCGATGTTAACGAATCCTATATTCCCAAGTGGTATTCTTGACTAGCTTCAGGTCGCCTAGTTGACACGTCTGTCTATGGTCGTTCTAGCATTCATTTCATCTTACTACTTTTTTTTGCCGACAATATTGCGTAATTTGCACTGATTGTTCTGTTCGCTATCGTCCGCTATCAATTACATTTATCTCTCACACCTGTCACATCCAACCTTTGTTTTAATCTCAACAGTCGTTAACTATGCATCGGGTGCGGTTGTCCTAGTTGCCATCTGTCAGAACAAAGAGGGAACTACAACTGACGGTACCAAGCAGAAGAGGAATGTATGTGTGTATTTGGATGCCAAGACGACATTGTTCGCGATATACTTCTCTATCTATCAGGAAAATGAACTTCCTGGACATCACTGGGGAGACCTAATGTGATGTACACTACTGAACTCACTGCTCAGTATTTGTAGTTATCTTCCATTTCGTGAATTGGCCACATTCGTTTTCCAACAATTGACTGCCTCAGTAAAACTGCACGCTATCAAGGTAGTGTACCCGACGGCATTCGGTGGTGGTCGAGCGTTTGCTTACCACCTTGGAGGTCAGATGTCCGAATCTCGCCACCGCCGGTCACTTTGGTGACAGACAGTAATCCACTATCGTCCGGCTCGTTACCACACCTGACTTGTTTGAACCTCATGTGGTTCTCCTTTCTAAGTTTCAGGGTCCGGTTGCCGGCTATTCCCAATAGTGCAGTGGGCGTTTGAGGCCATAGGGTGTACCCCTTCCCTTACTCTCATGCTCAAGCGTGTTAAAAAAAGCGCAACAAGTGCTAACCACGTAGTTTGGTGGGCTTTGGCGTTTGTTCTAGTGATTAGCCTCGCGTATTTGATACCGAATTTCTAATATCAGTACCACTAACCCGGTGTTCTCATCAAATTCAGGCAATGTGATGAAGACATCCATGTTGGAATACTGTCAATTTTCGTATGTGTTCCACCTGCAGTGACCGGGTTTCTGAGTCATACTAATCTGGCCTAGCTGCTGTAACACACACACGGTCCATGGTATGCACATGGGTGCCGTAGATGACTGGATTTGACTAAATCCAGATGCACTTTGGGTGATTTGACTGTCCATTCTGGAGAGCATACCTGTATGCTACTAGGCGCGTCTCCAGGTCGCGGAGAGGGAAAGGACTATCTCCGCGGTTAGCCGTGAATGAAGTGGCATCATCAGATAAATAGTCGTGGACCATCAGCTGCAGTGCTCGAGAATGAGGTGGGATTTTCGTTTGGCTACCGTTCTCCACTCTAAAACGCCACGTAAATCTGCTGACAGCTCTGTGACGTGGCGAGTGTGATTCACCACCAAGCAAGACCATCTCTTCTTGTCATGTTCTTCTGACCATACTAGGTTTACAGAAGAGTCGAATAAACCATACAGTTGACCACTGGCTCATCTGGACCAATACTGCTGTCTTGCAGGACGCGTTTGGCTGTGCAAAGACTAGAGGTCCATCCGCGAATAAAGTGGTCTACTCTGAACTGTGCGACTGAGTAACATAACAGCCGACAACTGATTCAATCATGGGATAAACAACTGATCCAATGACTGCGTCTGATACTTTGATATCTTCCCCCTCATTTTTGTAACTGTTGTTGTCTCCATGGCACATATATATATATATATATATATATATATATATATACATTACATATACATTATATATATATATATATATCTATATATATATATATATATATATATATATATATATATATATATATATATCATCGTCATCATCATCATCATCACCGTACAGCGTTATACAGTAGAACAAGCCCTACTGATCACTGCCTTTCTCACCATGTTGAACGTTAAATTAGAAAGTATGAATACACAAGGGGGGTAGGGAGTGTACCTACACGGGGGGGGGGGAAATGAAAGAATGCCCTAATAGCCAACGCACGGAATGCACAGTCTAGCCGTACAAACACACATTGATCAATCATTCTGATTGAACAGAAAGTGACAATACGATCGCCACTGTTGACGTTTCGCTGCCATATCCTTCAGTGTCTCTAACCAGCTGGCTGACGGATCTTTTGGACCCCAACCACGAAGACGTGAAACACCTCCCAAGTCTATCTAGTGCACGTTGAACATGTTCCGTGCACTCGAACAAGCAGACAAGATCGTCCGCGTAGTCTAGGTCACACAGCTTCTCATCATTTCCTAGATCAATGCACACGTCCTGGAGATCTTGCAAGGCACTCTCCATTATTTCCTTTATGACGAAGTTGAACAGGAATGGAGACACGGGACATTCTTGTCGAGCACCCCCCCCCCACCCATCGTTTCGGACCAACCGGATAGTTCACCGTAAACCCTTACGCGGACAGAAGTATGAAAATACAACGATCCCAGTAGGTTCACTAACATCTGGGGCATACCTTTCCGATGAAGAGCACTGAATAGCGCTGTTCGACCAACTGAATCGAAGGCGCCTTTCAAGTTTAACAGAAAACGATTATTGTCGGTCGACGGTGCGTGTGACGCGTTTCAAATAGTCGGCGAAGGGTAAAAATTTAGTCGAAGCACCCTCGACTTGGACGGAGTCCGGCCTGTTTTTCACAGGCGTTCCTCTCGCGAGCCGGTGTCAGACGAGGCAAAAAAATCGGAATTAGGCTGGTCCCACGATGGTTACTACAGCCATTGTATATTCGCTTCCTGAAGATGGGTACAATCAATGACTCGCTGTATAAAAACGGAATACAATCCTCTTTCCAAATGTCACGGAGCACGGTGGTGTATGACTTTATCAAATCATTTCCACCCATTTTGAAAAGAACTGGGGAAGTTCGTCGGGACCGGCCGCTTTCCCACGCTTTAGGAATCGAATACATGACTCCACTTCCACTCCCGATGGGGGCTCAAGTGATATCACCCAAGGAATCGTAGCTGTTGACACAGAAGTAACTACACTAGCGCGCGGCCAGCTAAACAGCTCCTTGAAGTATTCGGCCCAACGGTCGAGCCTTTGCTCTTTACTATGAGCGGGCTCTCCATTTCTATCGCAATTCGTTTCGCTGACCTGGGTTCGCCGTCCACCGGTGTCACAAATAAGTTTGAACAGTCCTTGACTGTTACCTGAAGCAGCTGCTACTTGCATTTCTTCGGCTACCTTGACCCATCATATTTCGTGATCTTCCCTAAGGCTTTTGGTAACTTGCTTCTGTAAATGTCTTCGTATCTTATTCATCTCCTTACTGTTCGAGAGCTGGCGCTTTTGCTCCATTATACCCAACGACTCTTGGGAAATCCAGTGTCTTCGATGAACATCGCATCTTGGACCACAGGCGAAACCTGTTGCCACGTGCATCGCCTGCTGGATGTGCCCAATGCTCATCTACATTCCTGTTCGTTGTAGGTCCTAGCTCATGTACTAATTTTTGTTATAACTGGTGCTAACTTCTGGATCAGACAAATAATGCACGGCTGACCGGGTTTGCGGTTTGCGACGATTACCATGGAGCTTGAGGGATGATCTCATTAAAACTAATGCATGGTCAGACTCTACGTACGTGGGCCAGTAAGATCTACAGTTCTGAACAGAACTGCGCCACCGGCAGTTTATGGCGATATGATCAATCTGTACAGTTAGAGCGCCGTGTCGCTGTGCGACTCGAGCTGTGCCGGAAATCGGTACTAGACAAGAACAACCGGTTGTCTGTACAAAACTGGAGAAGCCTATCGCCGTTATTTGTACGCTCAGCGGGTAATGCACAACACCCACCTAAACAAGCTTCTGATGCACTAAGCTTGCTAACTTGTGCATTGAAGTCACCAGCTAGCACTACAATGTCAGAACCTTTACTGCTGCGAACGAGAGTGGTGAGTTCATCATAGAACTCATCCTTCTGCGTGTCAGAGCTGCAGTCTGTTGGGGCGTACGCTGAGATCACAAACAAATTGCGCTTAACACAACTATCGTTTCGAACGCCGACTGACCCCTGGAGTCCTACAGCACACAAACGACTGTTAACAGGAATGCAGTCTAAGAGGGCAGCCTCAGCCTTGTCAGTCAAGACTATTCCTACACCACATTGACCCGAAGCTCGAGCTACTTCGTCTCCTGAAGTGCGCAGAAAATGCCTTGTTGTGATACCAGGAGCAGTTAGTTGGATCACTCTGCTCGAATCCTGGATAGGCGTTTCACTTACGCAGCAAACATCAATATTCAAAGAGTCTATTGTGAGGGCTGGACACGCCTGCTGACCAGCCTGTATGAGTGTACGCACGTTGAAGGAGCCGAGATTGAGGCTGACGAGGCTTGAGAAAATGTCAGTTACGAGATAGAGGATTATTCCCGACACTATTTGACAATGAACTGTTGTGAGTATGGGACGTGTTGTCTGTGGGATCATTATGAGTGGATAGAGGGGACAGAAGACAGAGATTGAATAAAAGAGACGGAATTCTGAGCAGTAACCCACTTATCACTACCCACCCCGCTCGATGCAATGGGCAGCGCGGTCTTGATTATCCTGCGCGACGATCGATGCAGTGTGGAATTCTTTCTATTCGTACAGTTCATGAGACATGTTGGACGGGTACTGCTAGGGTGTCCAGCCACAAAGCAGGAGAACGATTAGTTCTAACAAGAACCTATCCACAAGGCAGCGGGATGGCTGAGTGGAAGCCAATTCGCTTGGATCAATTATTCTTCCACTGGTTTTACCGACTGAGTAGCCAGCTCAAATCGACCCCCAACCTGGAGGGCAAGGAGACTGGACTTTGTCTGACCTCTACCCATTGACCTGTCAGGCATGATTGTATCTCTGGCTTAAAAAAACCATCCTGTATAGCTCTTTGGGTCATAGGGACACGCAAGCCATCACACCACGTCAAGGTGCAGTCTCGTCATGATGGTATATAGCGTACATTACTGAATGCTTGTGTGAGCAATTGATAGCGGATAGAGGGACGGACGGAGCAAGTAAAAACAATGTATTGTCAAAATTCCTAAATATGATTGAGAGATCGATCACGAGCAGTAACAAAGCAATCATTCGGGAATTGTGCGATAAATTATCATACGAAAAATTTGGTCCCATCAAGTGTCCATCTACTGATAGCTTCTGTGGAGCCAAGAAAATTGCCGTCTCTAGTGAATTCGTGAGCCATGTTCAACTTGCAGATTTTCCTGAAAGAAAACGCTTCAGACCGTGGTTCTTTCAGTAGGCGACTGCGAGAAGTCTTATAGTAAGCTTCAAATCTCCCAGGATCACCGTAGTCGTCTCTCGATAGAACAAATTTTGCACAACACTGGATAGCACAATTATTTGATATATTTTAATTACTTACTTGAAATACGATTTTCTCCTGTAGTCTACAAAGACGTGAATCTTCTACTCGTTATGTCCGCTAATTTCGAACTGAAGCTTGAATTAGTGAGAAAGTGGGCGGATGAGAACTGCCAATTTTTCGTACCAGTCACTTTATTAGATTATATCCTTGCTCGACGACATGATTCAACTTATCGTTGGTGAGCTTCATGTATGACTGGTTTGATCAGCTAATAACACACCGGAGTAACGAGTGGAAAACAATTCAAAAGTGGACAGTAGATCGAAGTGTGTGTACGGTTAAAGACGACTAGGTTTATTGGTGCGTGGTTATTTTCTTACATTATAATTTTCTGAATAATGTCTGTTGATTCTGTAACCAATAACCGTTCAGTGTCCTAAGGTAGAACAGTACAAGTATAGCCTTGGGGAAAACAATAAACCGTAGTGTAGGTACCACAAATTCCAAGGTCAACCGTGCGCTGCATCGGTGCATCCATCAAATCCGTTCCGATGGATGACTCCGAAATCTCGTCGTTTTACTCTGTGGGTCGGATTCTAGGAATTTTATTATGCTGAGGACCAGAGCGTAATTTCAGAGGATTTCTCTGGAAAGGTGAAGCTGGTATCGATACTAGAAACGGTGTATTTACTCATCAGTGTCTGTTCATAGCCACAGTCTTCGGGATTAAGGTCGAGCTCTTCTGGAAGCAAGCATTTTTCTCAACCTACTGTTACTATCGTGGATTGCCTACTATTATTCGGGAGGAACTCCGCGTAACGCGATGGGTACCAAATTCTTCAAACCCTTCATAACTAACTCTGGAGTCCCCCCCCCCTCCCCGTGGCACCATCCTCTCCTCTTGCTTATATCAGTGATTTTTCACCGTCACACCAGACTGCCTATTGATGACGTTGCTTTATGTTAGACTTTTTCTGACTAATATGATCTTCAGTTGATATTTTGACGGTTTACCAATCGTCCCTGACCTATCCACCAACTTATTTAAGTGCAAGTAGTACGAGAACTGAACCGTTTTATGAAGGATTGATGGTTTTGTATTGTATTGAGGACTTTGGCAAGTTAACCGACTCACGTTTTAGCCGGAAGGAGGCAAACTGATCATTGTTACTTTAAAGTAACCATAACAAATAAATACTGTAGAAAAAACTGGTCCAGCCCGCGAGGTTCATGCGAAGTTCCTCCGTGTCTTTCATCTTGTCAACCAGAACATGCTAAATAAGGCACCGCAGAGTTGTGGTAGATAATTATACAAAAAAGGAAGAGTCTAAATGCACAACGCGTGGAGGGATGCGAGCGGCATGTAGACAAGTCAATACAGGGAATGGGTAGGGTCCTCAAGAATCTTAGTGAATTTTCTACAGCCTGTAATGTGTAAATCGCATATTTTGGAGATAAGCGAACCTATGGAAATCAAAGAAACACGACTGATGATGACCAGGTCGTGAAGCATGAACATTCAGTTCACCAGTGAACCGTGCAGACGATTCATCCTACAGAACGCTTTGTATAGTCTTCCGAATGGTGGGGTTGAACTCCTCCCAGGGGACAGAGTCTTTGATTTAGAGTACGCCGATGATATCGCCCTGCTGAGCGACAGTGCACAGGCAATTCAGCACGCATTGAATCGCTTGGCGATCGAGGGTTCTCGATATGGTATGTAATTTGCGCCTTCGAAGTGCAGAGTACTTGTTGAAGACTGGCAGGAACCTGTGCCTGCACTCACTGTTAGTGGTGATCAGTTAGAGGTAGCCAATAGCAATGACGTCATGTGTTCGGTGCTGATAGTCGCCCCTTGATAGAGATAATCGCTCTACACCGCTTCCGATGGCTCGGATACGTTCTGCGTATGCTTGCTCATCGTTCACCTTTTCGTACTCTATTTGCACGAGCTAGGCTAGGCTGGAAGAAATGGCGTGGCGACCACGTTATCACTTGGCGCAGGGGCATGACGAAGTTAGCTTCGACTTTGGCTTCGGTTGATGCTTTCCGCCTTCCTGGTTGGGGCCCAAGAGATTAGGATTGCCGTTGGCTAGAGACGCTGAGAGATATGGTTTAGAACCGAATTCAGTGGCGCGATTGCTGTACGGCCTGTCCGTTTACTTCCCGTTCCCCATAAACCATTAAAAGCGGACAAAATTTACAAAACGTGTACAGTGTACTTGTTGTAAACTTTATACTGACTGTTCATTCCACGCCCCTAGAGTTTGTAATTTTTCTCTGTTGTTGCGTTGGGACCATGCTTGTTCTCAGGCCAGTGTGATATGTACATATACACACATTATATATATATATATATATATATATATATATATATATATATATATATATATATATATATATATACGGGAAAATTAAAAATAAGGTTCAGTCTAATGATTTCCACAGGCCTTATGCATTATGAACTCTTGTCCTTGATACAGAGATTATTTTGACGAGCCGAGTCACCGTCCTGCGGATGGTTGCGGTGATTCGGATACAGTTTTTTTCATCCATCCGTTTCGAAGCGTTTTCAATCGTTGTGTATGAGAGAGAGAGAGAGACCGGGGAGGGGATCAAGACGTTTAGTGCTGTATTCATGTTAGTGTCCTGCATTTCACGCTGGGTTTAGAAACACATGCACGCTGATGCGTCTACACACCTACGTACCAGTATCAGTTGTTGCACAATCACAAAATTGAACTCGAGTCATAACTGGCGCAGTTTGGTGGCGAAATCTGGATGCTGACATTTGGCGTAAGCACCCGATCCATCTGGACATCTATCTGTGCGTCGAACTTCTCCGACCGACAGACCGACCAACCGCATGTTTGACCTTTTTCGGGACAGGGTAGTTCGCCACACGCGTACACGACACGTGCAGTCTGTAGAATGCATTCCGACTGAGACCGAACGCGACCCCGTATAACATTTTGTTGCGGTTGCACAACTTCCGATTAAATTGGTATCAAATCGGGCGCAGTTTACATACATTTGAGCAGGTGTTAAAATCACCGTCTTCTTTTAGCAATACTTTTAACGGTTGAAAACTTGCCTCAGACGATCGATCGAGTTGCCGTATGAGCAACTTCCCGTGCGATGTCAGTCTATGCATGTCGTTCATCGCTAAAGAGATTTTGGAATGGTTTTAATGAGATCAAGTACGATTGTTGAATTTCAACAGATACGACACTACAAAAAATCGAGAAAGAACGATGATTTGGGCTTAATTCATCCGAAAATCTCCCACACGCTAAAATATATATATATATATATATATATATATATATATATATATATATATATATATATATATATATATATATATATATATATATATATATATATATATATATGGGTATCCTTTCTCAAGGTTACCCATGGTAACCGAAACGTCGGCCAATTATAAACTTTCCGCGAACAATGCTGTTATTTAAATTATATTTCCTCGTTTAACAGCTGGCCAACTTCGAAATTTCTCTAATTTGTGCCTGACATGATAATGATATAAAACGGACACCGAGGTTGTGGACAGCAAAGCTCTGTGTGCTTTGTGCCACTAAGCACCCGATAATTTCCTCGCAATGAACCCCTTTTTGTGTTGTATTGAGCTTGTTTCCCCCTTGCAGGCGCACCATTCTGTTTCGGCAATATTTCTAACTGAGAACTTTGCATCCATACTGCACAGCATTTTACATTGGTTGTTTCTTTATCTGCTGACGTGACCTTTTGCAGGCTTAAGGTGTCCACATTCCTAGATGATCTGAATTTGTTTTCTCCAGAATGTGCGCAAAATACCTCATTTGAAGCACAAATATAAAATATCCGTCGGTGTGTTTGCATTTTCCATTTGTGTGCCATGCTCCACTTCCTCTTCATCGACGCGGTACCAAGGTGTTTTACGACAACACGTAAACCATAGTATGCTAATGACACCGTTCTGACTGCAGAGTCAATTCATTTGTTTCCCACATCACCATTCTGATTTTGCTTTCACAGAGCCCAGTTTTTCTGTTTTACACGTGATCAGATTGTCTGTATATTGACCCGGAAAAGTACTGTGGCATTCTGTAGTCACAATTCTATCTGTCAAAGTCACCGTAATACTGTTGTTTGCATCTCATAAAAGTCCCTGTGCTCATTCCTTGGCTTGACAATAGAAGATTCGTCTTTATTTAGTATTGATACAGTTTTCACGGCTCCCGTATTACCCATCGTCAAAATCACTGTCACCGTCTTCGTAAACCCGTTTCCTAACCGTAAGAAGCATACATGTTTGTGAAACACGTAAAGGCAAGTGTACACTGCCTCTAAGCAACGCTGACACACTGTAAGGTGTTCTTTGATTCTGCAAAGTAAACCATTCGCTAATGACTTGCTTCCACCCTATTACTTTAGTTTTGGACATATGCCCTGCTCTGATCAATGAACTTGATCGTGTAGTACGTGTTAGGGCTCCCGCGTCTATTTAACGCGATCCGCCCAGCTTATGAGTTATTGGCACAGTTGCGCTTGTTCTTGATTCTTCAGTTAAATTCGTTTGTCTTCTCACTCATTGTTAAGTCGTTTCGGACTGGATTACAGGTGTTTGACATTCTGCAGAAGAACGAAATCTATTGAGATGAATTTCATTGACTTTAAAATGCGAGTTTTCCTCTCATTATGACTCAGATATGTTGATCAGTAGAACTGATTGCTCGTGTAGAATTAATTGGGTGTCCTGGTTGGGTTTCGTCTCCGGTTGACTAAAATAATCACGCGACGTTACCAGTCATTGTGATCTTCCACGGTAATGTGTCACTTTTGATGTGCATTATTATGTTAGTAATATAATTCTTTGTTCTTCCAACGAAGTAATCAATAAATAATGACAATACAGACAGCATAAAGCGAATCAACTTCATCTCATTTGAATCGTGAGGATCGCGCATGGACGAACAGTTCATGTTTAGAATTACTAAGTGATTTTTCAAAAGATAAGCTTGATTAGAGTCCATTGTGCGTTCAGTTTTCTTGGTATCAATATAGAACCTACTGGTTGATTCGATATCGGTTGGTCCTATTGGTAAATTTCATCTTAGCATTTAAAATTGTGATTAACGAAGTTGCGGACAACAGTTTAGCTACGCAAATGATGCAGCACAGCAGCTATAACTATGGGGGCCATTTCGCAAGGGTTTTGGAATCTGATCAGATCACACGACTAGTCCAGAAATCGCAGTCGGTCACAGCATCATTACCGTAATCACACATTCGTTGGTTTAATTATTTTCACTTCCCCTGTATTGTTCTGAACGTACAGAAAACGCAAGACCACCACTTTACGTTTTAGCACTGTTCTCACATTCGTGATGCGTCCCATATATTGCTACTTAAATAGGACACCCGAACGCAACACGGAATTGAGGTACGACTCCGTTTCATGAAAACGTCATTCATATACAAGTCGAACTCTGACGGATTTGGAGACAATGAAATCTTAACATTTCGACTTATTGATAAGTCTAATTTTTATTATGAGTAGTATGCTATTGTATCTAGATGACATCAAGATTTCCCCGGAAGCACAGCGGGTTTCGCGATTATTGCTGCCCATCAGGTAAGTGTACCCGGTACTTTTCCACCCAATCATCCTTATACTTCAGCACTCCACAGTTGGTTTACAGCTGTAATCTCATTTGAATCGAACGGAGCGTACATGGACGGAGAGTCCATTTTTAGAATCATACTGATTATTCCAAAGTTAATTCGTCAGTTAACACGGCTGACCATACTACTCATATGGAAAATCCATACTTGGGACCATGTGTCCTCGTTCTGAAGGTATGCCAAGTTAACCGACGCATTAACTTCGGAACAATTACCATGTGATTTTAAAAATGGACTGTCCATCCATATACGCTCCATTCGAATATGAGATTATAACTGGCTTTCAGTAATTTTTTTGTGACAAATAATTATAATAAACACTACACTACCAGTTGGTCGCAACCATGGCGGTATATGAGCTTCCGAGGGAAAATGAAGCAAAGTTTATTTACATTAAGGTAACCCAAACATTTTTGGTAGACAGTAATACACTGTTCTCCGTCTAGTTACCACACTTGACCCGCTGGGACCTTCTGGGGTTCTCCACTCCAGGTCCCACGGAATGATTACCGGCTATCTCCAATAGTGCAATGAGCCTTCGAGCCTATCGTGTATACCTGTTTTTCTGCATTCATATTTTATCCCGACTATTTGAAGTCCACCAACAAAACTACCCATGCTTTATTCCGATCTAAATCAACCAGTTTTGTGGGTGTGATATTTTGGTATTCGAGTGGATACTTTGTCGGGTAAATCTCCTACACGAAATGGATTTTTCCTGAGCCTTCCGAGGCTCATTATAAACAAAGTGTGCATTGAAGAGACGAACCCATCGCGAAACAGACACCCGTCCACCCGTCGTGACTTAAATCCCTTGATAAAATTGTTGGCCGTTCAACGCTGACTGGGAGACAGCTGATACTAGTGGCATTCGAAATTGTCTCTACCTTATATGCAAGAGGAAGTACGAGTGTCTGGGAGTATTCTCACACTGAATTAACGTTTGGGATATACGGCACTGTTTTCTAGGCGTAATGCGTATAATATCATCTTTTTTGTTTGGCATACCTCTTTGCATTTTTATGAGAGTTTTCTATGAATTATCTGATAACTGGTACTCATTCACGTCGAAACACTTGGAAATAGTCGTCAAGAAAAATTCAAATCAGTGAGCGTTTGCAGTTCGAATTTGGTCCCCAATATCGAAGTGAGTAGTGCAGTATATATATATATATATATATATATATATATATATATATATATATATATATATATATATATATATATTTGACCTATATGTTTATCGGCCACATGAATGTGCGTTATCGATTCAAAATACCCACATGGCAAAGACTTCCGCTTTTATTGAAGCCCTACCAACATGTTTGTCGCACTGACAGCGGCAATTGTCTCATACAACTGCGTTAGAAACACAGAATGATTCTGGCTAATACGAACTTTTGTCATGAGAAGCATGGCGTCCTTTTACGTCCTCACAACGTTGGACTCAGATTGACCACGTGTGATTGGTCATCGCTGGTGTGGATCAGCTGGAGATTGTCGTTCATTTTGCTGTACTCCCGTGGACTCGGATCACGCGTTAATACGTGCTCGCTTCCGATAACGTATCGTCCGTGGTCGCACCAACACTACAGCCTTCGTCCCGCATAGTTGTTTGTAGACAATAACCGAGGATCTGCGTTTCAGATGGAGCTGTCTACGCGGTTATGGATGTAACGGGATGCCCAGAACCTAGATAAACGTTGGCAACAGATCAAGGAAGCCTTGTATGCCACTTCCAATGTCACACAAGACTCTAGTTCAAGTAGGCCTCACAAACGTTGAACAGCTTCGACATCAGTTGCTCTGTCGGCTGCTCGCAGATCCGTCCCTCCAGATGCCACAATCAATGAAGTACGTAAATCCCTGAGACATCAACTGACTAGGAGCCTGAGGAATGACCGTGAGTAGTGGCGGATTTCGAAGTGTAGGGAAATGGAAAAGGTTGCGTCCATTAGCAATGCTAGCAACCTTTTTCGTTTGATCAAAGGCGGCGGCCCACTGAAACCCGGTGTAAGTGACCTAATCAAGGAATCCGATGGCTCACTGATTCACTCCCAGGGACATCGTCTGGACCGATGGGCTGAGCACTTTAAGCAACAATTCCGTTGGCCGTTTTCAACGGTAGACCTTCCGAGCATACCTGCCAAAGAAACGATGCAGGAGGATATCACTCCTCCATCAGAAATGGAGGTTATGCAGGAGATAGATTACTTGGGAAGATACAAAGCCGCTGGACCAGATGGGCTGTATCTATCTTTTATCAATGACGGAGGCAAAGCTTTGGTTTCGGAGTTAATGAAACTCCTCCGGGTAGTCTGGGATAGTAAGCGGACTCACAGGGGATGGTATGAATCGGTGGTTGTGCCGATTTGCAAGAAAGGGGACTGGTCTTCTTGTGAAAACCACAGAGGACAACTCGGTAAGTATCACATCCCAACTGCTTACTGGTTTTATTCTCCACCGATTATCTGGTACCCTTAAAAGGTGAACGCACGAGAATGAAGCCGGTTTCAGAACCGGTCGGGGTTGTATCGACCACATCTTAACCCTTCGACAAATCTTGAAACACAGGAATATCTTACTTAGGCCCACAATATCTGAGTTTCTTGATGTGAAAGCGGCGTTCGACTCAGTTGACGGCACAGTTCTCTCTCATTGTCTCATTGGAGGGTGTGGCCGAGAGGTATATTTCTCTTTTCCAGCGCTTGTAGACAAATAATCGAAGGAGGACGTGGTCGAGGTGGTCAGTTTATGACATGGCAGAAAAGTATGAAAATCTTAACCAGTGGACTTTGCCAAGTACGGCATGTTAAACTTCCGGGTTGGGGTCCACGCCACCCGACCATCAGATGCCTGGAGACTTTAAGTGATATTGCTAGGTGTCGCAGCCGGTGGCATAATTGCACTCGAATTCTCTCTTTGTCTTAGTGATTTTCGCTTTTTACTTTGCCTTCGGCTCTCTCTCACTTCATGCTTCCATTCTTTTTTCCCATGATTCGACGATGCTGTGATGCAACAACCGAAACCAAAGCACAGAAACACGGAAGTATAATGGTGCACCTGTTATCTGTTATGCAGTCGTGTTTTTGCGATGGTACAATTGCATCGTCATCGGGTACGCAAACACTACAGATCTCTCCAGATTTATCAAATGATTTGAATGAATCTGTGTGGGTGGATTTCGATGAACTTAAGGTTTTGACTTCCTTATCGTTGAAATCCGTCTGCTTTTGTACTTAACCGTAGTGCCTGTGACTTGTGCGTCCATTCGAATAATCCCGAATTGATTCACCGACCACATGGGTTCACCGTTCTGCTTTGTCAGTGAAGAATCGATCGTCTTTTCTCTACCTTTCTCAATCGTACATCGCCCCACCCCTCCTCGAGTAGTCGTCAAAGATAACTGATAAACAGACAAAGATGCGCTAGTGTATTTAAGTCCGAATTACTCATCGCAGTTTGACAGAATATCGCAATCGTTTAATCTCTATTTGCGCAGTCGCTCGGGTGTGAACTTTAGACGGTAACTATACCCACGAACATGCGAATATGCACAATTCCTTGTTTTTCGCATGTTTTAGCTCGATTTTACACAGTGGTGTGTGTAGGTGTAAGCGTACGTGTGTTTGTTTGTTTGTTTTAACTCTTTAGGATCCGTGGTTACTCGTGTAGTTCCAAGTAAATTTATCCGAGAAAGAAGATTAGTGGCTTGTCATCTAAAATACCACTCTTTTCAATCAATGTGTCTACGCAATACAGCCGAATGTTATTCTCTGGTAACTTATCACGGTAAGTGTTTTTTTTTCGTTTTCTACAAAGTCAGTCACAAAAGTCAACCATAGACTTCCGAACAGGAAGGCGGTCACTTTACTCTCGAGACAAAGTGACTGAAAACAAGGATAATGCAAACAACAAAACAATGGTACCAAAATGGAATCAACTACCAGAGGAGATTCAAAGGTCTCAACTACCTACTACCTGGTTTTGGCCTACTTTTTGGTTGGTTCGTCGGGGTACGGTTGCTGGCCAATGCAGCAGCTTCTTGAAGCCAGAAGTGAGGGTTAAGTATCGAGTGAATACCCTGGACTGGTGAAGTGCTCCATTTGTACGGGATGGCACATCAGTGAGATCTGTTCCTTCTAACTAACGTTCCATCTTCTCAGGTGTACATAATGAGCTCGGTATGTATCGGGCTCTCGGGATCCGTCAATAATTCAGCCGCTTAACTCGTGGAGACTACATGGGTGATGGTGGTCAAGTGATTTAGAGCGTTTGCTTAACACCTCTGATGTCACAGGTTGGAATCTCACCACCGTCGGTTACTTTGATGGTAAACCGTACTCCAGTTGCGTGCTGCTCGTTATCACACCTGACCTATTGGGACCTTATGTGGTTCTTCACTCCAGGCCTCAGGGTCCGGTAGCCGTCCATCCGTAGTAGTTCAGTGGGCCTTTGAGGCTATGGAATGCACCCCCTTCCACTGCACTCGTGCGCAAGCATGTAATAAAAATAGTTGGTAGTTGTGCTGTTGCTTTCTGTAAATAAAGTTCCACTGTGAGTATTGTTTGCTGAGACGGATATAAGACGGAACGTTGGTCACTGAAAGAAGGCATTTAAACCTAAAGCTATTGGCCTTTTCAAATCGCCCAACTGATCATGAGTTAACTTGGTTTCCGGGTTAGAACCACTACACCCGTTCAACGGATGATCGGAGACATTAGCTGACATGGCCAGGTGCCACAGTCAGTGGCGTATTTGCATTGAAGCTCCTTCTTTGTCTGTGTGGTTTTTAAAAATGCCTTGCCACTTGTTTGTTCTTCATACTTTCTTTGTAATATTGGCTGGGAACTACTGTGACGTAACAACCCAGACATTGGCCACCGGAATGCGAGGGTGGTCGTGGAACGAACTGTTCGGAACGGGAGAAGCACGTTCACTAGCCACAGTGACACACCAATTCATCGAGGGTGAGAGCGATCAACATTGTTCGTGTGAATTAGTGTAACTCGATCACATTGACGTGCAGCTTTTCAGTGTTATTGGCTGTTCACTGCTGTAAGCCGCGAACAGTGCACCTGAATCTTCCTGTTTTGTTCGCTTAGTCAGTGTAGCCCGTACAAAGCGGATCCGGTGAAATGGTTAGTTAGGACCGAACAAATAAATAACAAGGGAATTAAACAAAAAGGAAGTGTTCAACTAGAGTTTGCAATTGACCACGACGTTGATCACATCATTGTCTTCTACCAGCGGGTAGGTGAACCTCATGAGCATCAATCCTATCCGGTCAAGTCCAGTGATCGAGGTTTTCATGCAATTCTGTCATTACGGACTGCTCGTATGTTCCCCTCACTTTCAGTCTCATCTAGAAGGTCTTTCTTGAATTAGGCGCGTTACACGTCTCGCGCAACGTAACGCAGTCGATAAACGTCGCATTTGGCGATGGCCATCTGCCGAAGATACTCAGCTCAAATTTGAATTAATTTTCGCGGGGTATATAGATATCGGGAGTTTATCACTGCAGATCACGGCAGTTCGAGGCGTTCATGTAACTTAATACAAATTTCTGTTGCACAACAACGAGTGGACATACTGGTTGCGGTTGAGGATAGTTCTGGTGGTCGAATTGGGCCGCCAAACGACTGGCCCGTGGAATTCACATATCAGAATGTTTCGGTCAGCAATTGTAATTGTTTTTTCATGTGTGATTTCCTATATGATTTGATGTAATAACTGACCCCGTGGTATCTTTAAAATACCACACACGGACATAATCAGCCAAAAATATTCATCAATATATCTGATCGTAAACACAACATCACTGCAATGGAAAGCCTGATTCGGTTGGTATATCGTCATCGGCGGGTGGTGATTCGATTCGCTTGGGAATTATATTGTGCCCGCCGACTCACCTACGACAGATTGCATAACAAGAATGCGGTCCCATGTTGGCGCTCTCCCTGATCCAAAGCAAGTGACCGGCTGTATTTATATCTGTCAGTCGGTGCACACCTCGACGCGCTGTGCAGATGACTGGACTTTTTTAAGCAACAGCCGACCGCAGTAGATTGATAGTAATGCCTGTTCCGTATGCCACGCTTCTGCAGAAAACGTGTCCCTCAAAAACTCGACCATTGTCGCATCTGAAACGACCAAATACAACACATGATTCACTCTCTCGGTAAGTGCTTTGAACTTCGGTGTTTGACGCACACCTTCGAAGTCCTGTGAAAGAACAGAGCGTTGGATATTGGTTGCGGGTTTTTTTCCCTTCATTCCATGCTTGTGTATTAGCGCATCTGAAAAGTACACATTCCATGTCCACTACACGTAATCGGAAGTTGCAGTTCAGTTCACTTCAAATAACCATTAGCCGGGCACTGGATGCAGCGGTTTTGGTTACCATCAATGGCAACATCAAACGGAAATAAACAAAAAGAGTACGAAGAAATTAAGAGGAAAACCGCAAATGGTATTACCATCAAACCGACACGTGCACCACTGGTCGCGACACTTATCCATATCAGTTCAGTTCGTTCTGTCATTAACCTTGCACTTTTGTGCTCTGGTTTTTGTTGCTACATCACAGCATCGTCGATTCAAGGGGAAAAAGATGAAAAGCATAGAATGAAAAAGAGCCGACGGCAGAGTAAAAAGCGGAAATCAAGAAGGCAATGAGGGAGTTCGAATGCAACTACGCCATTGGCCGCGACACCTAGGCATATCACTTAAAGTCTCCAACCATCTGGACTCCAACCCGGAAGTTTAACATGCCGTACTTGGCCAAGTCCACTAGTTAAGATTTTCATACCGTTCTGCCATGTCATGGGCTGACCACCTGGACCTACCTCGGAGAATAGCATAGGCCGAGGAAGTCTATCGGTGGGCATGTGTAACACGTCCTCTAACGTATTTAACCATTGAGTGGGAGATTCTCTCGGACCCCAACGTGAAAGCCTGACCATCATTACTGGTTAGACTCTTCATACACTCTTACTCATTTTACAACCCGCCTCAGCGAACGATGCACGCCAAGCAATCCCATCCGGGGACATGCGCAACACATCCAAGCCAAATTAGCCTGGCGTGCCTAAGTGATTCATCTAATGATTCGATTCGTGGATCCAAAACTCTCCGCCGAACCTCAGCATTGCTTACACGGTGTTTCCACCAGATTTGAAAAATACTACGAAGACTTCGGTGATCAAATATCGACAATCTTCGTATATTCTCTACCCTCAGTGGCCAAGTTTTTGAGCCATACAGAAGAACTATCCTGAATGCTGCAGAATACACTAGATGCTTGGTAGATTAAGGGATTTCACGTTGATACCACAGAGGATTGAGGTTGACAAAAGCCAAACGCGTCTTCTGTGTACGCAGAGATGCCTTGTCCGATATCCGACCTGAGGGTGAAATGTGGCTACCTAGATAATAAAACTTATCTACTTGGTGAAAACTTGCAAACATAATCCTAAAACGTTGTATGACAAGCCACATAAAACTCCAGTAGATCAAGCATGGGAACGAGCCGGTTGACAATATAGTACTGTTGTCTATCACCAGCGGTAGTGGAATTCGGACCTCGGGGACTTATTTCACTTCATGACCGTCAGCTCGTTGTCTGTTGACGGTCCATGTTTAACTCCCTGATACCGTTCGAGTTTTTCTGTTGTTGGTAAACTCATCTTTCATCTTGTTTTTAGTTTATCCACATCCGCTGACCAACGACTGCAGTCAGTCGCTAGAGATCTGAGACTGGAAAGAAGGATTCAGTCAGTATCTACCGTCTAGTGCTGCGCCACGCTCTTGTCTAGCCCCTTCCACGGACCACGACGATCGCGTCATGTAACCTCCTCGATCTATATTAACAACTTTCAAGCCGAACGAAGACACTGATCTTCAAGAAGCTTTTTGGTCTATTATCTTTTCAGATCTCACCTCTTACATCCGATCAGTTTTTTACCATCATTTTCCCGTGGCCTCATACCAGTCAATCTGAATGATTTCAAAACTGTTTTTGAAAATGGCATCGATTAGTCGTCGAGGAGTGGCGGAATGAGGATCGTCTCATTCACGTAGTGTTGTATAGTTAATCTTTTTTCCGTTAGAATCGCTCTTCACAATGGGGCGAAATTTCGTGAAAAGAAAATCCATCCAAGTGGCTGTAAAGTTCAGAAGGGATCGTGTCAAGAGTTTTGTTTGGTGCAAGAAAAAAGTGTAGTTGAATGCTACCGGGTACTTCTCCAGGTCGCGGATAGAAGAGTGACCACGCCGACGGTTAGCCGCAGATAAATGAACAACAGCTCATTGAATAAGCGATCGCAGACACTCAACGGCTTTGTTAGAGGGCGGGACTGGTTCTCGCTTGCCAACGAACTCCATGCATCAAAGCCACAGAAGCCCGTAGACAGCAACGTGACACACGCGAGCTTGGCCCGCTACCAGATAACGCCATTGAATTTGTCTCTCATCTAGTCTCCATTAGGACCCGTTGAACATCTACTGGCGGACCGCAACCCAAAAGGCGTATGAACCACTCGATCGGTCACAAACTTGCTGTTACGTGACATGTAGCTTTGGGTTGTCCACGGGTGAGAGGTGCTCCCTCGAACAAAAAGCAAACTGACGCTGGGGCCTCCACTTCGTACCTTGTTCCCAAGAGCCATCACGCTTACATCCACGAGGCCGGCTCATCCTTTCGGAGGAGCTGAGCACATGAAAGTGAGCAAGTTTTGTTTTTTCCATAGGATAGTTCTCTTCGGTTTCATTAGTTATTCCCGTCCTTTTATTTCTCTACAGTCCTTGTAGACATTTTTTGAGAACAAACACTGGCTTGTTTCTAGGGTCTTGCCTTTCTGAATAACACAATCTAATGCTTCATCTGTGTTATCAATCTGTATGTAGATAACGACGTGGGAATGTCAAAACTCGGTGACGGATAGAAGCTATCGCATATGGTTTTGATGTGAAACAAACCTGGCAGTAACTTCGGTGCTCATCCAACGCGACTTGCGTGCCTTGATTCTTTGGGTAGACCAATCGGTCGTTCGATTTGCGTAGCTTACTAAACATGAGCATGCCAAACAGTATTCAGTCATAAATCGTGAGATTAGGGCGAGTAGTTTATCTTCGGGGTCTGTGTAAATTGCTGCTATCAGTCTTAATCCCGAGCACAGTGTTTACTAACCTCCTAAAAGAAATGAATCATTGGGCTCCTGTTTCATCAAATTACTCGATACCATTCAGACAGTTCGGTAGAACTCGCTTTATCAGCCAATATAGCATTCACCATTGTGCCTTTATGGGAAGATCAAGAGAAATCCTTTATTCATTTGAAAACTTGACGGGGTATGTAGTTTATTAATGCTCGTTATTGATGACCGTCTAACTTATCAAAAAAAGAGATTTCAGTTTGCATCAACGTGAACATTGACTTCAAGGTCATTTAGGCGCGCAACGTTAATCGCACACATTGTTATCGCAATAAAGAGGACAAGAATTACCAAAACTAGATTGTCTGTACCTACACAAAGAGGACCGAGGTCAAATTGTAAACGCTTATTGATCCGGAATTCCTGTGACAGATCTTTTCCAGTTTTATAACGTGAACATGAGCACCAAATATCAGTTAATTCGTGGGAAAACTCCCACAAAAATCCAGAGAGGTATTCTTACGAACCTCGACTGAATATCGCTCGACTGATATTCAGCAATTCCCCAACTCTCACTCTACAACCGGTAATCGATCCCAGGATAGTCCGCACGAGCAGGGAAGAACACAGAAGACATGACCTTCAGCTCAGTTGTATATTTGGTGCTAGACCAAAGGCGATCGTACATTGCTACTCCGCTGCTTATATGCCATTTTGTGTGACCTTGAGGATTTAAACAACACGGCGCGGTCCGGCGAAGGTGAATTGGAATAACTCCCCATGCTATGGTTCACTGCAAATTCGCAAACATAATCACGCAGAACGGTTTATCTGTTCATTATTCACTGTTAAACTGGCGATAGTAAGCGGAACTTCACGTTTCCAGTTCATAGAATCATTTTCTGTTCTGCTACTTCCTCACTGGGTATTGAAGTCAAAAGTGGAAATTGAGGTGGAGCATAAAATAAAAATGAGTTCCTAACTAACGTGTTGGACTTAATGCTGAAGAGACCGTTAGAAACTTGAAGAATAGAGGTAGACTGAATGGTTGGTAACGTGCGTGAATGTTGTAATACTAATATTTGTGTTATATCAATGTGAATAAATCTTGTTTCATTTTCCCTCTGAGGCTCATATTCCGTCATGTTTGCGGCCTTACGGTTTTGTCATTTACGGGAACGAAACGTGCTCATCGGGCACTCGTAATCATTAGTTTTGACAATACCTGTACTCATCCTACCTGGGAGATGGCATGGAACAAAATCGAGTAATATATATATATATATATATATATATATATATATATATATATATATATATATATATATATATATATGCCTACACACCTGTTACCAACACCGCAGCATTGAGACTGGTGAAAAGTGACAAAATTTGGGGCATTGTTTGTTTTAAGGCTTTCCACCGCGTGCGTTTTGCATTTTCCCCGCTCGTCAAACTGTTTGCTATTCCGTAAAGGATCGGGGAATTTTCCAAGCAGGCTGATTTCAATTATGAGCGGTGTGTAATCGGTAAGGTACCCATCTGGAAGGTTGGGATGACAAGTCACGTTGTTCCCCGTCACCTTTCATCAGGTTTGCAAGCGGTTTGCAGTCTGCCCGAAAAATTCGGGATCACCTCGATTCGGTCAAAATCCTGACATACGACCAAATTCTAGTTTGTAAACCTGATATTGCTCTCAGTAGCCAAAATATACAGTAGACACCATTGCTTAGCGAGATAGAGAGAGAAAGAGAGTAGTATCAGTTATACAAACTGGAATTCGACCGTGTCAGGATTTCGACTGAATTCAGATGGTTCCAAATTTTGTGGACAGTCTGTACACGACGAATGAATGTACGTAAAATGTGTTCGAGCCAACAGAAGTTATGTTCAGTGAATCACAGGGGAAGGGTATGGCTGCGTTCGTCCGAAACGCGAACGAACCTAATCGTCATTCCAGTGTTTACAACTTGAATTTTTTGCTCCGCTTTTAGAGTCGTGAAATAATTTTATTCCTTTCACCTGCGATCATTGTTGAATGACATACATTTTTCCTGCATGCTCCTCAGCGTTCTAAGTGCAAGAAAAAAAACATGAAATCACGTGTTCCAATATCGCCATGTTGTTCGCTCTGAATTTAGTGGAAAATTCGACTCAGTTTCGCGTACCTCGTCAGTTATCAGTGTTCACCTCCGTTGTCGAAACACCTATGTAACCTTTTCTTCTGGCATTTTCAATTTTTGGAACCTTCCACCGGCACATATAAAGATGATTCACGTAGCATCATGTTTTTTGCAACTGAAAACTGACAAACTACTTCTTGAATTAACACACGTCCAATGCTCCTACATCTGGTTTGTTAGAACAGCTGTTTGTGATCTGAAAAAGCGTTACTCACCTGGGCATCCATTCCTCTTTTGAATAGCTCATAAATTATATGCAGACTGTTTTTGAATGGTCTGACCAGCCAGGCTGATGTAAATAGTGGAAAATCTTCTTCACGCTAGTTGCGTTATTTGTCTCCGATGGGTGATACTGTGGTAGCTGGACTGGTAGGAAAACATGAGTTATTTTCAAAAGGAATCCTGATGACTGTAACCGATGATCGTCGTGTGATATAAGTCGGAAGATACAGAGCTCGCGGCTAGATGCTCAAACCTCATGACACTGGACATAGTTTCTTTCATTGGATTCGCTACTACAGCTTATCTGTTGAAGCCTCACGTAGTTCTCGATTGGGAATGGTACTCGAATGGTTTAGGGCGTTTACCTATCACCTCGAAAGTTAGAAGTTCGAATCCTGCCACCGCCATTCCCTTTTAATGATAATAAGGTACTCTTCTGTCACTCGGCTGGTTACCACCTCATGGGGTTCTCAGCCCCAATTTTCAAGGTTATGGGTGCCGGTTATCTCTAATGATGAGGATTTATTGAAACTGGACATGAAAATTCAGCTCACTATATCAAGAAACGCCTTTACACTGGCTTAGTCCAGATTCCATGCTATTCACCACAATTTTTTCACGTTGTATTTACCAAACAGTTCCTTTGTTTCTCATGCGCTTAGATCACTGGTTTCCACACAGACCACCACTTCCTCGTCTCCACACCCACGTGATAATTTGTCTGTCTACCCATTGCGTCACGTAATTTCCAGCCTTGTTTCTATGACAAGTGTCGATTGACTTTATTCAGTATCTTTCTTGGGTCCATTTGTTGGTCCTATCTGTTCGTATCGAACCCTGATTCCTAACAGATTTTATCGCCTACGTAACCTTTCTCCCCCGTGGTATCCCTGTGTGAACTGGCCCACTGGTTTCCACAACGATTCCGTCGTTGTTTTGGCACGCTCCTCCTCACTAACGTGTTGGCACTTACCCGACCCATTCTTTTATTACGTCATGGTTGCCTGGGTTACTTGACTAGGCTCAGCCGCTTGGGTGTAATTCTCTCTTTTTCTTGCTCTCTTTGCTTTGTCTGTCTGACTGAACTTTAGCCTTCCCGTTTTGAACATGAACGTTTTTCATAGCCATGCTTTTACGTTTGTCCTTCAACTCTTGTGCGCGTGGGTTCCTTCGGGCGATTACTCGTATTCTGACCGTTGATTGGTCGAAACGCTTTCTATAAATAACGACTTCCGTTGTGAAACACTTGACTTGCTCCCTCACCGCCGGTTCGTGCGTTTTTTGTCACTTGTTGCCTGGGCGTTTCGAAGCCCTTTTTGACTGTCTTAATTTTGTGGTCGGTTTGTCCACGATTTGAGATAAGTTATTCTGATTGTTTGATGGTTTGTCCTACAGTGCACGTAGTGAGGCGGGCGTGTATTCTATGCCATTGGACTTGGGATTCGTTTATCTGCGAGTCACTTATTGAGGGGACGACAATCCTGTACACTAATAGTGCAGTGAATTTATGCACAAGCATACAGTAAATGAGTCTGATACTCATAATTACCTATTTTACTTTTACTTTTATGCTGCTATCATCCTGCCTCATGAATGTTGCGGATTGCGCCTGCTCACAAACGGCGGTTAGAGTCGAAGTCGGAACACAAGGGGATCCAGTTCTGATTCCACAGACGAGTACCGTAAGCAGACTAGTCCTAATCGCTCGACATCCGACTTGACAGGGATAATCCATGTTTCCAGTTGTCCTCCAAGGCGACAGTGCCAACGTCGGCATGGAACACGTGACAAACATTGCTTTAAGATCTCGGTGTTTGGGCGTCACAAGATGTGTCCGAACCATTGAAAACGTCGTCGTTATTGGAATACCGATAACTTGCCAATGTCAAAGCAACGTTCTCTTATCGTCTCATTCGGTATTTTATCGCCCCAGGTCACTGAGGATCATTCGCAGGCATCGTTGGTTGAACGCTTCCATCTTTTGGATGTCGCCAACGCGTAATCGCCACGTTCCGTAATTTTTGTTGCTTCGTTATTACCATGCTTGGTTTCAAGCCGGTAATATATATATATATATATATATATATATATATATATATATATATATATATATATATATATATATATATATATATATATATATGGGGGCGGATGACTAATCTTGGTCCGGAGATTGATCTCCTTTCGCCCCGAAGCTGAAAAAACGCTCTCTTGGTGTTGTCGATTCACACTTTGACTTTATCCTCAACTTGGTCATTTGGGGGGATCACGAAGCTCAGGTATTTTAATACCTTCATACGCCCAAACAGTTCGCCTTTGATGTATACTGGTTTTGCAAACTCTGCAGCACAAGTGACAAAGATCCTAGTCTCTGATGTATTGACTTCCAAACCCATAGTTTCACGAAGAAAACCACGCTATTCACAGTTGGCTGAAGGGTAGTCGCACTGTCTCCTAAGATACCGTCCGCGACTTCCAAATCAGCTAGGAAAAGGTCCGTACTCAGCTGTGAAATAGGGTAGTCGCTGAGCTCTTGCCGTATTATCCAGTCCATAGCGTAGTTGAATAAGACTGGAGACAACGGGCAGCCCTATCAAACACTAGAGATGAGAGAATTCGCCCTATTCTTCTCTTTATAAGCGTAATCTTACACGAGTAGTTGAATAGCACGACTTCACGACGCTGATGTTTTCCCGGCGTGCCTTCGGCTTGCACCTCCTTCGTGGCGGAAGCCTTGATTGGGACGGGTTCGTGGGTCCTTCGATGTTGAGGAACGATTCAATAGGAACACGGAGAATATCTTTGCAGGCACGTCCTTCAGGCTAATTCCGCGGTTGTTGTTGCACATTGTCCTATCACTTTTTTGAGAGGGAATAGGACTGAAGTTCCCATTTCCCGGAAAATTTTCCGTTCAGCCAAACTGAGCAGAACCGAGTGTAGAGTAAACCTAGCAGTGTTGGAAAGCAGGATTTGTGTAACTCCGGTCTGATGCAGTCTACTCTTGGGGGTTTTCGGTTTCTTAGATTGTGTATCACAGCGGCAATATCCTGATACTTATATCGTAGTTTTCGCCTTGGGTTGTGGGGATTTGACTTGCCAAACTTGCCGTGGGGCGACTCAGCAGATTGATAAAGTACTCGATCCACCTCTGCATCTTTTTCTGTTCTTCTGGGATCGGTAGCGTGGTAGCGTAGCGAAGATTGGTTCTACTGGCTGTCGCTTGCGGGATGCATTGCGAATGAGTCACCATAATCGGCCGCCGCCTCCAAATTATCCGCGGTTTCGGACCAGTAGTTGTTTCGTTCTTTTTTGCCGAATGAGGGAGGCTTTTCGTCGAATCTCCCGAAAGTCAAGGAGGCGATTAAGATGGACATTTCTAGTTTTCTTTTGTATCAAGTTCTGTCGTTATCACGCAGTGCCCAATCCACTGACGGCTGATTGTTTGATAGATGACCTCAGTGAATTCCATTGTTGTCCCACCGATGTTTCTTGACTAACTGGGCGTTTGGTCATTTGATGTGCGGCCTCTGATACTGCTTGTCGTTTTGTCAGTGATCCTAGGGCAGCGGCGTTAATCCTCCTCAAAGCACAGCGTTCGCTGCAATTGGCTAAGCAAACTATGAGGCATGCAGGTACAAGGGTGTGATCGATGCCATTCTCATTTCCTGTCTTTGCACCTCTGTTTAACCGATAGTCTTCTATCGAAGATGCCAAGCGAGATCGTACCAGTATATAGTCGATCTGGCGTGCAGTGCGACCGTTGTATGGATACCACGTCTCCTGCGGTTTTAAAAGCGAGTACTGGAGACGGTTAGTTTGTTGTAGCCTGCGAAATTGACGTGACGAGCACCATTGTCGCACTTGTTCAAGGCTGTATTTCCGTAGGATGTGTTTAGTTGCTTGGTTCGAAGTACCAGTGAAGGCGTTCCAGACTCTCGCAACAATAAATAGATTTCGATTTGGGACATTGTGCAACCTGTCGTAGAGATTATCTTTCGCTGTCTCTTCGGATTTTTATTTCAAGGTGCAGACTGCAACAGCTGGTATATTCAGAGGCAATGAACGAAAATAAGCTACAGAGATCCGAGGGGGTATTGGGTTCGATGAAAGCAGCGCCTTATCGGTGCCGCTACTGGTAGCGGTCGGACTTGTTAGAAGGACCGCTGACTGAGTTGGTAGCAGTCATCTATCAAGCAAGCTTAATACTCCGTGTGCCAGAATTAGGCAGGCGAATTTCGGGGAGATATGCCATGTCCATTTGCTAACTGTGCAACGTGCATGTTGTGATGGCCTGACTACCGATGTAAAGGAGCGTTCTCACATTCCAGTAGGTAATGTGAATTTGCTTGCGTAGATTGGGATCTCCAGCTATCATATTTGAAACGTCGACCCCCGGGATAAGGCGAGACGCGTCGCTTCCCGGGGACGCCGTTGCATGATCATTGTTTATTTTATCGGAAAAATCCACGAAGAGCCTTGGGAACAGCGTACAAAGTAGCCTTGCCAGTGTCACTCGTTTTTTTTCGAGGTTGCATCTGTAGCCCGTGCACAACCGAGTTCTAGCTGTTAAGCAACAGGAAGTTCGTGTGTTGGGAGCCGGTGACCGATCGTGCTGTCCATACGCCTTTTGGATGGTGGTCTGCCAATCCCAGAACCTCACTGCATCCAATGTGATCTTGTTGCATGGTCGTCGGTGGTACTCTACGAGCTCGTTCGCCACTCGGCAGGAGTGAACATTACCCAAGGGTCTGCGAGATGCTTTGGTTGAATAGTTATTTTCTTGGCCATCGGATCAAGCAGTGGACCTCGTCCGCCCATTCAGGAACAGCTATGTTCGCATGCTGAGCGCCGTCTCGCCGAAGGTTTTAGGCCTTAGCTACCCTCCAACCTGGTTTAGCTCGCCTGTCGAGCACCTTATCGGAGTGTGGCCGCTGACGGACACCAAGGAGGTGGAAGATGCCCGAAGGAGCACGACAGTCTACCAACTCAGAGGTCCTACTACTCTCAGTCATCCCAAATACCCCACTCATGATTACTGGGTCTTTTTTGTAGTGAAGTGGTCTCAAATGATTGTGATGTACGCCCGTTTCACTGCACCTAAGCACATGAATGGAATCGAGAAGTTTCCGTATATTTCCTGAGCTAGCTATCAGTGTACCCTAAGCTTCTAGTCTTTCGTTCACCCAGATTGCCGCGCATCATCTATCCATGTCTAGAGGTCACAATTAGCTCAGCTGTCCCTTCGATTTCCCGCAAAGTAGTCAAAACGGGGTTAACTAAAACAAGCAGGTTATTTTAACTGAAATATGTGTTATACATGTTGACAAATCGTGGAATTCGGTGTGTTCATCTCCGAGGTTTTCAGATTAGGTCTTGAGTTATGGAAATCCTAATTAATTGGCTTCGTCATGATTGACTTGTTAGATAGATTAGGGTGCACGAGACCGGATTTCTGTGAGGTGGAAACGTACATCCACATGCCCCAGTCAATGATGTGTCTCATTTGTGATTTTTTTCCGCTATATGATTTTTACTTTAATCTTTCTCAGCTGCTTTATTTTCTGTTCTGATTTATTTCATTTCTTGATGGGCCGTTCTGTGACGCAGCAACGACACCAGAAGTATGAGGTTAATGGATACATGAACTGCCTTGTTTGATAGCCGGTTTCTCCGAAACATTGCTTGACTATGGTTAGCACATCGTATGAGCAATGAAGCAGTTCGTCACCATGGGTTACTTACGGATTTTCGTCCTCTAACCGAGATGATTACCCTACGCTATTTCTAATGGGTTGGACATGTTTTGTGTGTACCTGTTTATGGTGTACTTTTCCATGTTCTATTTCCACGTACTGGACAGTGCTGGAAAAATCGAGGTGGTGGTCAGACTATGACCTGTCGTGGGGGCTTCGGTTGGTTGGCTTCACGCCTTTCTGGTTGGGGCCCAAAGCATGAAGATTTTAGTTAGTTAGAGACGTTGAGGGGCATGGCTATTGAATTCCCGCGCCTCGTGATTACACAAAAGCAAACACGAGTACTACAGAACTGAAATAACATGTCTACTTTTTCACTAACCGATTTCCCCTTCCCATGTATTTTATTATTTCGACCTTTTTCCTTGGTGCACCGTTTTGATCAAGCTTGATTTCAATCCATTGTATGAACCATATAAATATCATTCATGACCAATATTTGCCAATTATTCCGGGACGTCGGCTTATCCACAGACATGAACTAGTCGGAAAATAATAGAAGTGAAAATGAGCAGTTTACAGCGAATCTACAAACGAAAGACGTCTGACGACTGAAGGTTATTCTTTATTGCTAAAAACGAAATCTAGTAGCTATTACAGGCTGTTGACAATAAGAGGATGCACTTGTTGTTTGTTCTAGTCTCTGCGTGGTTTTGCTTCTCATAATTTCAACGAGCGAGACTGGGTTGCCTTCGCCTCGGATGATGTTCTTCATGTGAATGGTAATCCCATGCATAATGATACGGACACAATTAGTTTGATCATCATTCTACGGTGCATTAGGTGCTACTGTTTTGATTGCTGTCTCTGCGCCATTGCCATTGGATAACTGGTCATAGTTGTGTTAACAGTAGGTGACCAGATTACGGATACGGGGTTGACACATACGGCGTTCTCTTCTGGTGTCCAACCGTTGAGTAATAATAATATTATTGTGCTGTTCTATCTATGTTCATATTGTGCTAGTTTGTTTCAGTCTGATCAAATAAATACCGTAATGGTGTTTACTTCAGTCCGTTCTGTTTGCCACTCTCTCCTTTTTTCTCCTCTTTCAAATGCACAAATTCGGACAGTTTGTTTATATTTCCCGAAATGCTGTTAGATACATGCTGTATGCAGAAGTTCATACATCTGTGTACCTGTCTTTCGTTGTCCTTCTTCGCTCGCATGTGCTTCGGGGGCAAATAAGAGTTAGTGGAGCCACACAGTCATATCGACCCATGTCTGTAATTTGGCCAAACGTTTTTGCAAGGCTGCAATCGTAGGGGGTGTTTGGCGCGGGGCTTCCATTTCTCCCATCAGTGTGCTGATACAAAACGGAAAAACATCATTTTAAAACCATATATATATATATATATATATATATATATATATATATATATATATATATATATATATATATATATATATATATATATATATATATATATATATATATATATATATATATATATATATTTGGTGGTGGATTAACAATACCGATGTGCATCGATGCTATTCACTGAGGATAAATAAGCTAACAAGTTGGCGTCGCTGGTTTTTCTCCGTAAACAGACGTATGCCAGATGCGTCTCAAGTATTTTTGGTCTCGTTGCTTGGCATTTTGCTCACTATATTTCTCTTCCCGTCCATTGCCACGGGCGAATTTATGCTTCCGTCTGTAGAATAGGCGTCTGTGTGTAATATGCTCCCCAAAGATAAAAAAAATTAGGTAGCCGCATGAAAATCAGTGGCAGTTTCTTTTTTCACTACCCTGTTCACTTCCTCAATTTTACTACTGGATAAATAAGTTTAAATTCCAGTTTAAACAAATAACCGACCATTTCAATGCCCCTGTTGTAGTCGCAGTCCCTCAGTTGGGAGACGAAAGAAAACTAAAATTATCGGAATGGTAAGAAGACCGGGAGTACTTATATCTAGTGAGGGAAGAATGTGCCTTTACAAGGGCATCATCGGTTTTGATACATCACTTCTCCAGTTGGCCATGGTCCCTTCGAGAAATGTCATATGATGAACAAGGGAAATAAAATTTCG
Organism: Fasciola hepatica; assembly: GCA_948099385.1. Taxonomy (NCBI): domain Eukaryota; kingdom Metazoa; phylum Platyhelminthes; class Trematoda; order Plagiorchiida; family Fasciolidae; genus Fasciola; species Fasciola hepatica. The sequence continues at coordinate 8,545,367 of CANUEZ040000027.1, read as the reverse complement.
TTAATTATTATTGTCACTGTATCTCCCACTATCTCTAACCGTTAAGTATATAAAGTCGGTGTTTATGACCTATGTCATGGACTGGCCATCCTTGCTCACATTTGAACCGCTACGCCCCGCAACGAATACTGCATACCGAGAAAGTCTGTCCACCAAATACGGCAGCGCTGTTGTGGCAAAACAGAAGCCGGAAATTTCTATATCATTTTCCATGCTGTTGAAAAAAGGTTGCATCTCACCGGGATCTTCACTTGGTGGTGCTATATACAGAGGATAAGCCGCTTGTTTTCATCATTTCTCATGTATCGAATTGCTTCTTATTTTTTATCCAAACACGACAAACTGAGCGAATAGAACAGTACGACAGTATGCGATATTCTGTGCATTTCTCGTGCTTTGTGTTTGTTTTTATCTCATGATCCATCTATTCGGAAATGTTGATTAGGTTTGTTGGAATTGAACGGAAACACAATGCTCTTTCCATCAGATTTATGTATGAATTTAGAAAATCCCACTGTGGTTGTTGGTTTGAATTTTTATCGTCGTTATTAGCGCCGGAGTGTGACAACAAACGGAAATTGGGATGGTTTTTTGTACGCTTCTTTGATTCAGTTTTGTGTGTGTGTGTATGTGTGTTTAATACATGCTTTGCGTATGAGCGCATTGGAAGGGGTATACCCCATGTCCCCGGAGGCCCACTACCCCATCGGGGATAACCAGCCACCACACCCTGAGACTTGGAGTGGATTACCATATGAAGTCCCAAAACGTCAGGTTTGGTGACGAGCTGGCCGACAGTGGAATACTGTCTACCACTAAAGAGTGTGTGTGTGTGTGTGTGTCGCACAAGTGTAGTAAGGGAGTCAATGCACTCATTGCCTGCTGGAATCTGACAGAAACAAATCGTAAAAAGATGCGATTGTAAAGGTATCGGTTTCCGAACTACGGTGGCACTGTAATCCGTTTCTTTCACGCTCTCATTTTTGATGTGAATTTTCAAAATGGGCTTGTTCCATAGAGCCAGGTCTGCCTTATATCCTGAGATCAATGTGAACACGGTTGTCGTAGTAATAATTTCACCGCTACCAATTATCCAATATTGTGCTATCTGTCCTCGTTTTTCCTCCATCTTCCAGGTTTTGGTTTACTCCTTTTTGCACACATGTAAATGCCTCATTCCTTTTTATCTGTCTCCACAGAATGCTAATCGTGTTAGTTCCAAATACAACGATTTGCCGTCTCCACCGCCCAACGCACGATTCCCATCCGACCAGGATGGATACGAACGTTACTACCAGGGTTCAGGCGGGTTGAAACTAGCGGACCGTTCCGGTGCACCGGACCACTTCACGATGCCACCTCCGCCGTCATCTGGAACGTTAGACGAGCACGGTCGATTGACAGATCAATTGGCTGGTCTTCATATGAGACAGGTGCGTGCTATATCTTCCTCCTGCTATGCTTTTGAAAGCCGCTTGACTGAATCTGAACATTATTCCCATCATTCATTAGTGCCAAGCTATGAAAGTACTCTGATTCGGATATCATAGTTTCGCTGTTTCAATCTACTCATCAGGTCAGTCGTTTGCTAACTGTTGGTCCAAATCAAGACCTAATATCCTTCACTAGTTTTTGGTGCTCATGGCGTTTGCGTGAGTCCGTCGGAACGGGGACGGAAGTCCAGAAGTTACAGAAGTCCGTTGCGCTGTCAAAGAAGAACCGGTAGTCATAATCCCGAGATGAAACAAAAAACCGCATAAGGATCCCGTAGGGTCAACGCGGTAGCCTATCCGGCGACCGCCGCAGTTGGTCGGCGATGGGATAGCAAGGTCCAAATCTTGATGGTCAGGGACTTCAGCCACTCTTGTGTGTGTGTGTGTGTGTGTGTGTGTGTGTGTGTGGTGTTGTAAGTTGTCGTCAATGTCGCCATACGTCTTGAAAATGCATGCAGTAAGTGTCCTTCCGAGTTTAAATCTGATGCTCTCTGATACGGATAGATAGATACCTAGTTTCTTCGATTTGGTGTTGAGCAGAGCTGTGTGGTTTCTATCTTCCTTTCTTCCTAACAGCAGTTATGCGGACGACATCCGCTAAGACTCACAACCCATTGAGTGTGAGGCAGACGCAATTGTTCCGCATCTTGTGAGACTGGTAGTAGTCGTATTTCAACATAAAATGTTTATTACCCTACCTACTTTACACGCTGTTAGATGGTAGAAGCATCTTAGATTCATATCTCACTGCGGCAAACTCATTTTCAGCTTGTCCTAATCCACGGGGACTGGCTATTCTCAATGTGCAAAATAAATTGTGGAGCTTGTATATCTATATCTCTTTGTTATGGCTGTTTATTTACTTGAACACTTCCTTTCGTATGATTACTTATGGAATACAATTTATTGTCTCCTTAGTGTGATGACTATGTTTTGATCAGAATTATCGTTATCAAATCCGGCAGTGACAAGGAAGTCATAACAACAGTGGTAAAGGTACTACCATCAGTTGTGAAAATTCCCTCTGTTGAATCGCTTCGTGCGTTCATTGATCTTAACTTTATGTAACTCTGAGGCTTTTTCACAAATATTTAAATCTTTCTTTTTGTAAGGACTTTTTTTAGCCCGAGTTCTCCTTATTTGCTCTTAAATGAACAAGCACCTTGACTGTCCCATTGCACTCTCATCTTCCAGTCTTCGTCCCCCACACGTGCTAATCCTCCTGATTCTCAGACAAATTCGCCGTCTTATCAACAACTTATGTCATTGTCGCCGAATCAACTGAATCACGAATATCATCCGACGGACGAATTGTCCTTGGTTCCCCCTCCTCCACTCTCACCGCACACTTATCCGTATGAGTCGGAGCGTTTGTTACGCGAACGCGTCTGTCGCACTCGAGTGCGTGCAGATCGCTCGCCATCTACTGAAGATGCCTTTTTCCAAGCGCAACCCTACATGGCCGGTGTGGCTGTAGGAATGTCCCCAGTACCGGACCGCCGTGAATGGCCCACACTCACACATACCCTATCACGACTTCCTCAGTCATCCACAGGTGCCGCTCGGTGGAAAAATACGTCACCCGTACGATCATTATCTGGTACCTCGTTCAACTCGGTTTCTGAATCCGGGGGTGTAATCGCTCCATTGCCGTACAATATGGTTCGCTTGCCGTACTCCGGATATACGGTGTGTCTGTGTGTATGTGTGTGCACATGTGCTTACTGGTTTGTCCTGTGCTCTCCTACTACTTTGCCTGCCTCCGATCACAATTACGAATCCTGCCGCTCCGTAACCCTACTCATCCTTCTTGCTTCCATGACAAACGGTGTGGAGTCCAGTTTTCTGGTCTCGAAAAATTTAAGAGGACCTTTATCGCAGTCTCATCATTCCTGCTTTTCCTAACAGTTTAACTGCATGCTTCCAGTGGCACAAGTTCCACCGGTGTGGTTTTCATCGCACATGCCCAGTGGCGACGTTGAGCTGGAACAACACTAAATTGGCGCGTTCACATCGGTTTTATCCAGTCTCTAAAGATTCTCCTTTATAAGCTACGATTGGATGTACACAAATTCGTCGTGCAAGCCGAAAGTTCATACCCTATATTTTACTACTTTTGGGTCGCAATCAATGAGTGCATACGCTAAAACAGCAGACAGTTCGCGTTCTCTTCCCGGAACGGCGTCCGTTAACTTCGAATGAACCTACGAGTCTCACTGTGTACAATCGACTATTACATGCGATACAGTCTAGCAGCGCGGCCTGATCTTTAGCACCCGGGGCAACAAAATTCCCTCGTTTGACTAGGTACTCATCCGTTCTCCAGAAAGCCACGTACACACTTGTGCAGTTCCAATGAATGCTTTAATGGCGTCCACTGTTCAAGTTTCGGAAGTCTTTCGTGTCTTCCATTCTCAGCTTCTGAGCCACACAGAAGAACTTGCATCATCGCACTTGTGTATTCGATTCTTGTGGTTACGCAATCAGACAATTAATTTAATCAAGCAGGCAGTTGAGTTTTTGATGTAAGTAATATAGCATTGTATCTGGATGACAGCACAAAATTCCTCCGGGAGCACGCAACCGGTTTTGCGGTCGTTACTGCTCATCGGGTATGCGTACCCAGTACTCTCTTGCCTTGTCATTCCTATACTTGAGCCCTCCACACTTGGCTTATCTCTGTAATTTCATTTAAATCGTTAGGAGCGTACATGAACGCAGAGTTCATTTTTAGAATCAAAAGATGATTCTTCATCGGTTAGTTAAGACTACTTTTCAGAACGAGATTACGTGAGAAAATTGAGTAAGTCGACAGCAGTACTTCGTCAAAAACAGCACTTACTGTTAAGTAAATCATCGCGGAGCTGTTTGTCAACAGATTATAGCTCTGTGTGATTATTTTATCATGGTACACTGCTGAAGCCGTGTTTCAGGTAACTTCAATAGGGCATGTGTAATTTTACGATCTAAGGTCTTTCATTTTATTCGTCAAAAGATTGGCTTGATTGATATGTCCTAAGAATGACTGCTTTTGCGTGGTCAGTGGTAAATGTACACTACAAGAGTAAATGCCGTTCTAAAACAATGTTTTACGAAATTCCGAAGAATTCGGGATAATTTACTGATCAGTCAGGTGGTTAGAATTTTTTTTACTCTGAAGTACAGCACTTGCTTTCCTAACAATCTAATTATGCCTAGTTTTTGTCCCAATGAGATTTATCTTATTCATTTGAAACTCATTAGTGCTAGTGTGTGCATGCTTGCACGTTGTCCCAACTCAAACCTATCTGGAACGTTCGTCAGTTGGTTTTATTCCGGTAAATACGGGATCGAAAGTGACGACAAGTGGAAACGAATTCCGTCTTCCATCATTATTTCAATGTTCACTCTTATGTTGTCTCTAAATGAGGACTTAACAAGATCGAGATATTGGACGTTCTTATCCCGATAGATTGGAAATTGCATCCACCAGATCTGCGGAAATCTGCATCATGATATCATGAATGTGGCACTAAACAGTGCATTGATTAGAGTGGATTTATTCACACTGCGCACACCGATTATGATATACTACACGTTGGTGACATTTAGCCCGTTTATTTACTTCTATGAATCTCTATCCATCTGTACATGGAAGGTTTAATCATACACTCGGTTCATCTTGGGTCATATCGTGTCTTCCTTTGATCACGGCGCATTTTTCACCTATATCCAGATTTATTTGCACAATTCAAAGCATTCAGCATTCGCGTCACACCTAGTCTTCAGTGTCTTCCCCTATGCTTTTGTTCTACGATGGCTGGTTTGTTAACTTGTACCTTGCCTAGGCTTATCAACTTATGGTTTTTTCTCATCTGTCTCGAAGCGGCAGCTGCCCATGTTGGTGATGAAGATGGGAATGATGATAGTAACAATATGCACTAAACTTGCCGCTGAAGTTGACACACACTTATCCCTGTTTACCCCTCGCTATGCTAACCTTAGTTTCAGAAGTGTTTTCATGTAGTCAAATAATCTGCTGTGCAATCCAACCCTCCTCACTTCCTATGACAGCTAGTTATACAATTTTAACCTCCGTAGTTATATTCTCCACCAAGTTTAAATTCTTCGTAATGGTATTTTTTCTGTCTTTTTGCCCCTCTCGTGATGCATTGAACAACGTGGCTGCTCGCAGGGACCACATTCCGATTCAACTATTCCCGAGGCGCGTTATGGTCCTGCACCCGGTAAGTTCTTTTCAGGAAATCGTGACATGAATGACGGATCTCTCGAGCTTATCCAACGCGATACACACAATTTTTTCCCGGTGCATCATATGGTCTTGTTGATTTATACTTTGGTCTCTAGTGTGCCCAGAAACGTGGGTCAGCCTACAAGTCGTGACGCTGTGAATCGGATATGCATTGAGTGTTGATATTCTCCAGTATAATATAGTGTCGTTTTTCGTTGTTTATTTATCAATAGTTGGCTGTTTGCTACCTTCATCTTGGTGGATAGACTTTTGTGTGCTCTCTGTGGTTTTTCCATTATCTGAATATGTCCACAAAACACACTTGATAACAAATCAAAGTGACAAAGAAGCTTATTTTCAGTGGTTTTCAATCCTTCTGCTTGCATACATGCCTACTCCACAATGAGTGAGGTGTGTGGTTCATCGTCCAGACCGGAACCCGATGTGAATATGCTCATCCAGTTGTTTGATTGATGAATCCTTGATGTGCTTGCGCGTGGATTGTGAGCCATGAAAAATTAGGTGCCGAAACTAATTTCCGCAGATGGACGCGAATTACCTCTGCCTTGTGCAATACATTGGAATCTAGACTGCCTGCACTGGACCTTGTAGATTAGGCAGAACGCCTACGTCATATTTACATACATGTTGAACTTACCAATGTGTGAATACAACGCTCACATCTAAGATTAGTAAGATGTGGTCTTGACAACAGTGGAAGTGGTACGCGTCCACGTTTTCCAATCCTCTTTTGTGCGTCGGAAAACAATTTTTGTGGGATTGACTCTAGGTTTATACCTCATCCGAATCGTTTTTTCGACTTACCTCATCAATTATATACTGATGCGACTAAAATAGTTGTTTCTGGAGTATGTTCCGGAAAAATACTCTTATAACACATGTTCTCTACAGCCCTTCACTTCAGAGATTCTCAGCGTCTTTGATGCCATACGGTGACATTTTTCTCGTCATTATATCTTGTATTACATGCTTCCACATGAGTTCAGTGGAAGCGGTATAACTCTCAGCCTCAGAGTTTCACTGTACTACCAAAAATGAACGGCTATCTGACACTGGGAATTGAGGAAGCAAAGAACCACACGAGGTGTCGATAGGTCAGATGTGGCAACTAACCGGGTGACAGTGGATTATCGATTACCACCAAAGTGACTGGAGGTGGCGGGATTCGGACTTCTGACTTCCGAGATGGTTGTTAAACGCTCTATATCACTCGACCAACAACTGTCGAGTGGAAACCAGCTCGTGGTCCATTTGGGACTCTAATCCAGGACGTTCGCGTTATTTGCACGACGGTCTGACCAACTGAGCTCAGTACTAGGAGGACGGACAACGTTGTTGTCTCTCTCTCTCTCTCTCTCTCTCTCTCTCTCTCTCTCTCCAGATTCTTAATCCGCGGTCGAGTAACAAAAATACTTGGGTCGTTATGTGCACTTTGTTCCATGGTCCGATATAATTGTGATTGTAAAAAGTACTATCGAATCGGTCCTTTTTTCGGTTTCCAATGAATAACTTCTACTCCAGGTTTTCCTACTCTGACAGGTTGATTATTGGTTGACTGAGGGACCTTACTGGCAACGAAATTGTTATTTCGTTCGTCGCCCATCACATTCATTCGTTGTAACTCAGATTGGTGGGACGAAATGTGAGACTGAATCAAATTACTAACCGATCCAAAACGAGCGTGAAAGATGTTGAGCGATCTTTTTCAAGTTGCTTATTGGTCGACTGACAAAATCATCGGGATCCGCCGGTTATAAATGATGGAGTATACATCTATTTTACTGAACCGATTGATAAGTACGTGATGTATCATATTCTTACTGTTAGGAAATAATGTGTTAATGAATCAAAAAAATCAATCATATATTACCTCTGTGTCCACATTGTTATGCGGATTGAGATCAAAGTCATCTGCGAGTCAGTTCAAAATACAGCAAAGCCTGCCAAATCAGTTTGATTAGCCGTATATTGATTGACCTTGAAAATTGTGTACCCGGTGCAAACTGTTTTCTACCAGTCTGATTTTCACTTAGTTCAGTCTGATGACTTGCTTGATCGGTGCGCAACATGCTTCTGTTGAGAACGCTAGACCACATTATTTGTTTTATATCTTTGCTTTGAACCAAATGTCCTGCTGACTCTTGCCAATAAGCGTGTCCGACATTTTTCACGATCATAGCGCTCGAATTCTCAGCGATGTATGATGGAAATTCACTCAATTTCCACCTGAATTTCGTTTCATGAACTGTTGTTACCCGGCCCCATATGTTATCTCAAACTAATACGCATTTTAGACGTTCCGCTTACTCAGTCCGTTTGAAACGGTCATCACAAGTACTTAAATGATTTGTTTTTCTGGTTACTTTCCTTCTGTTGGGCTCAGTAGAATCGAAGCTGCTTTCGTCTATCATACTTCAATAGTTGTACGAAAATCATGAAGAACAGACTCGCTTGGAACAGGCTGGTATACGCAGAGGCCAAATCTTCACCGATAAATCTTCTAGGGACCAAGGAACAATGTTTCTAGATATTCACGTGGCTTCCGACTCTGTCAATGGGATTGCACCGTGGAACTGTTTTCTGAGAGACTGAGTACCTGACAACTTTGTGTCGGTCCTCAAAAAGTTGCATCGTAATACCTTTTGTCCGGTTAGGATTTACGACCAGCTTTCGACTCCATTATCGCCTTTATGGGAGTACCTAATGGTTGCTGTGTTTCACCATTGCTTTTCAGCTTTGCCATGTTTTACAGAAGGCCTTATCTGGTCTTGCAATTGGTGGATTTGTTCTCCTCCTAGATAACAGAGCTTTTGACTTCGAATATGCCAATGAAATCCCCTTTGCTGAGAGATAATACATAAGCAACTTATCACGCTCTGAAACCGCTTGGTGATTGTGGTACCCAGATACAGTATACGCATTGCGCCTTTGAAGAGCAAAGCACTTTACAAAGCTTGGAGGAGCTTTTCCTTTACTCACCTTTGACGGTTAATAGTTAGAGTTTTAGATAGCTTCAAGTACTTAAGAAGCTCGATTACAGCTGAAGGCGGTGTTGCGAAGGTTACCACATCACGAATAACGGAAGCTAGAGCAGCTTTCGCCAGTGTGAGACACCTGTGGGTTCGCCGTGACATCGGGCTCTATTATGGGACTGATTTATATCAACTACTACCAGTTTTCAAAAGTACTGAAAACTGGTGTACATTGTCACCGTTCGTAGTGTTTTTGTAGGAGCGACACTTCAGTTTCCAAAAAACCGATTCGCGGATTCTGGTAGTGATCTGATTTTCCCCCAAAACATCTCATTTTTCTGGTAATTTGAATTATATTTGTATATAATCTTTGGATTTGTATTTCATCGCGGCTTTATACACTGGTAACATGCGCACTGCTTCCGATTGATTGGTTGCCCTAGCTGCCCATCGGTTCCCAGGGTCGGTCTGCTTCATCCCAGCCGAGTTCAATGCTCTCTGAGCCACGCGACTCGAGTGCCCAATGAAAGAATAAACTCCTGCCCCTTGGCACGATTAACTGTATTCCCATTCAACCTAGGGATGGTCTAGCTTTGATTATTGCGCTTCTGTCGCCGATCAGATATTTCAGTCCAAGTAGCAGTTGTTGTGCTGGCACGAGTTGGGGCGTACGACAGAGCTGCCCTCTTTCACCGGTGCCATTCAACTACGCGATCGACGGGACAATGAGACACACTGACTGACTGTCCTGGTACCCAACTGAGTCAGGAGATGAACATCTCAGACCTAGAGTTCGCGGTTGACACTGCTATGCTAGCGGGATCTCCTTCACCGCTTCAACCAGTCCTTGACCGAATCAATTTTTTCTCAAAGTTCATCAGGCTAGAAGTAAATACCACGAAAACCAAAGTATGTCAACTTGTCCAGGGTCATCAGCTCAACAGCTGTCCATCAGTGACCAGTTGATCGAATGCGTTCCAACATTCAAGTATCTAGGCTCTACCCTGCTTCCGAACGGTCAGGCGAGGGATGAAGTATTACTTTCGTTAGACAACGTCAGGAGAGGATTTCTTCAGCTACGACGGGTGTTATGGACCCGCAGTGAAACCAGCCTTCAGACTAAGGTGTGTATCTACTGTGCCGCTATATGTCCTGTACTCAGCTACCACTGAGAGCCAACAGTGGCAGAAAGCTGGAAGTGTTTGATCATTGGTGCCTGCTCCGTATTTAGAAAGTTAATTGGTGCGACAGAGTATCCAGCGATGAAGTTAGGAGACGATGCTTCGAAATCGGCGAGCTCACAAACTTTCTTCGGAGACGGAACTAACCAAACAGACACTCCGTCCCGAACGCTGTCTTGGATGGGGCTGTTGCCTTGGTGGCCAGCTCAGAACTCAGATCAACACTGTCGAGAAGGATGTAGAGGCTTTAGGCTTATGGTCGGTCTATGGTGCCCTCAAATTCAAGGAAAAATGGGTCGCGATCTGCACCGAACTTATTTCCGACCGTCGCGCATGGTTATCTGTGATGCGCGGTATTTATGGAGCCGACTCATCCTCTAGCAGGAGATAGTTTCGTAAAAGGAAGTACGATTACGAGACCTGGCCACTCCACGTTGAGAGTGCTCAGCGTCATTCTGTGTTCGACAACGTATCTCCGAAGTATTGCTCGGATCTGATAGGCGCATCGAGTGGGTAGTAACAAGATGCATCGTCGTGTGTTGGGTGCGAATAGCTGCCATCTGACCGAAGTGATCCCTGAGCACCGCCCCAGAAGGCTGGCAAGTGTTTTGCGTATGCCTACCTAACGTACTCTATTCTGATGTGCTGGACAAGGCTGGAAGAAGTGACGAGGCGGTCATGCTGTGTCTCATCGTAGAGGTATGGAGAAGCTAGCAACAGCACCGACTTCGATTGGTGCTTCCCGCCTTCCTGTTTGGTGCCTACGGGATGAGAGATACATTAGAAACGTCAGCTCCGCGAATGCTGCGTTCACCACATCAACATCTACAACTAATAAATGCGCTTGATTTATTGATCCCAACTAGGGAACCGAAGGCTTGCTCTACCCGGTCTGGTAATCATGGTTTGTTTGCGTTTCTTCTATTGTGTTTACCGGACACTAGTCCGTGCTTATGCGTCGAAAGAGGAAACTTTATAAGCGCACAGACTGAATGTCATGAGGAGAATAATCGACAGCTGACTGTAAGCTTTTGAATCGTGAAACATCGATAAAGTAGTGATCCGACAGGCAAAAAAACTACCAATCATCAAAAGATGTCGGAATTTTCCCCGTAGTTGACTAGTTGTATACTACGTCAATAAGTAGTATCTGTGACCAGAAAAGATTACTGACAGTGGGGCGAGCAAGAGCTTGGTTACGCGACACGGATAAGACATCCGTCTATGTTTCAATGTGTGGTCGTTACACCTTGCAGCAGTTAGGGCAGCTATGTTAGACGACCAAGAAATCTGACTGCTACTGATGGAAGATACGTCAGTCATTCTTTTAACCACTTATTATCCTCCGTGTGAGGAACTGAGCCGTTTGGCTATGTTTCGGGCAGCTATATTATTTTTTCTTTAGCTCGACCTCCTACCATTTTTTGTGTGGCTCTTTACGTGCGAAATATTTCACTGCACTGTTCTGATTATTCATCAGGTGGGCACATGTTTATTGGTAAACTGGCTGTCATATTTGGGTTTTGTGAATCTTGAAACTCATCCCCTCCACCTCACAAAGCAGGACTGCATTGGCATCACCAATGGCACAGTTTCTTCTTTGTTTCGTTTGTTCTGCTTGGTTAAATCTATTAGCGTTCAATACAACTGTTTATGAAAAATTTGTCAGTCTCCTTCCGTGTCTGACAGTTTTCGTGAGATCAGGGAAAGATTTGCTCCGAATCAGATGCGACACGAACCGTGTTATTTCGCTCTCCTTACCTCTTGACGTAAACGAGGAACGAAACGTGAGGTTAGTAACCTCATACTGCGATTGCTTTCAAGTGTTTCACTATTCAGGTAAAACATAGTGGAATAAACGAATCCGTTGTGCATAATGTGGTTTACGCCGTTCGGTTTCTTTTCTGCATTGTGTCATCTCTGATCTTTCGACTTTTAGATCACAAATGTCTTGTCGCCAGCATTGTTCTCAGTCGCGTGTCTATTGAACCCCCTCTCTTTCGGGTATTCTGTTCGCGCAGGCAGCCCTAAAATATATATACGTTCTGCTAATTTCACCTTGTCCTAACAATTGTTCCATCCTTCCGCTATTTGTTTCTTGCTCGTGAGATTCAGCTTAGTGGTGTTAAGTCTTGTATTTAGAGGTTTTTTGGGTACCAGAATCTTGAATTGTGTCATATTGCTGTCCTTATCGATCACATTATGTTTCTTTCATCGAGATTGGTGCATTCAAAACTAGTGAACTGTGACTGAGCGGCAAACTAGTAGGACGTCTACCATCGTACGTGCGGTCGATTTGGATCATAGTAATGATAAAGCAATACTCTATTGCACGTTCCTTTTCTGTCAGTTTGTTCGTGCACTGTGTTGCACCATTTAGTGGTCGAATGCAACCAGGAACCCTGGTGAATAGGTATTACTATTTGATGGTCGGAGGGTATCACAGGAAATGATTTCCTCTCGTGTTTCGATCCTCTGGCTTCATGCAAAAGGGTCCAACGATTCGTTTTTTTTTTTGAGCTAGCGTATGCTTTCATTCGATTGTATATTCTCGGTACTCATTCGTTTATTACTCATGCCTAGAGAACACAAACGGCACTCTATCAGGCTCACTAGTGAACTTTTGAGGTGAATAAATGTGGCTTACCGTTCAGAATTCTGTCCAAAGGGAGATCTTCGGCAGAAATATGTCACCAACGTCTAGGTAGGTAACCATCACAAGGAATCAAAATAGTTCAATCGGTTGACAGTAGGACGAATCGGGGCGCAGTAGAATTGATCCCTTTATGTGCACGTTGTGAGCAGTACACGAACAAAGATTAGATTAGGATTATAGTTACAGAAATGAGGAGTATTTATTTGTGAAAAAAGAACCTGTATTTAACTTGTGATGGGTCGTTTCATTTTGAACATACATTAACCACACACTGGATGCGGTAGTGTTCTGTGTTTTCTCTCTCTCTCTTGTCAAGACCTGTGTCGAATACTAAGGAATTAAGCATACAGGTAGAAAAAAAACTCGATATGAGTGCAAGAACATCATGCACCATGACATGTTGCCGTATTTCCTTGCATCTTCCCGCTACTGCATTGGTTTATCTGTACGACGCTTTCCAAAAAGACTAATGCACTCTATGCATTGATGAGGTTTCCATACTCGTCTTCCATCGTATGGACTAGTCACCTTTGTCCATTCTCCAACAACTACTCTTCTTGTGGAACATTGGATGTTTGATTTCAATGAATTCTAGCAGCTACTCAAATACTAGCAGTCTTCATGTGTTCTGACAGATTTCCTACTCATCCATGAGACGTGTAGTCGCTACGCTGTGAATTCATCCCTTGATGGTCTAAAGTGCGTCTTATCAACGGCTGTACATCAAACTGGAATCACCATATGCCACACGCAGTATTTGTGTAGGCGACGATATTTTATCCAAGACACGAACACCAGATGATCTGGTTACATGAATCATTGTCTCTCTTGTATGGTTTGGTGTTGAATCAGCAGCACTTTGAAGGTGCTGACTACTATTCACTTTTTCATTCCGATCGGAGGATCTTTTACCCTGACGGGATCATAACTCAGAAACACCTTGTCGAGCGCATACTCAAGATTTTACATCTTTTTTCGTACGAGACAAGTTCAGTACCGCTTTTTTCATACGGGGCTAAGGTGTCAGTAATGAATTTGGACTAAAAATAATGTTGAGGACAACCCCAGAATACACCACCTTTCATGTTGAGCTGTAGTGAAAGACTGTCGAACCCGAGCTAGGCTTCCATTGTTCGTATGCACGATCTCAACAATGAAAGTGAGAGTCCCCGGCATAATCTCCAACAAGAAGCAGCATCAAGGAGCTGTGCGGTTGACTGAATCGAGAGCCACCCCCAGATCTACAAAAACGGCGATTGTGGGCTTGCGGAGAGTGTGACCGTTCTAAAGTCTATCCAGAATTGAATATATGATGGGCCTCAAGTGAATGATTAGCAACAGAGTTCGTTTTGTCATGTTGGATGTATATAGTTGCTCTGTTTTCAGATTGTTCTACATTAATCTGGCATTCTATCAATGACCCACATTCTCGTGTCTTATCTGCTTGTCTTGAGCATGGCCACAAGAGTTGACGCGTTCGTCACAGTATAACTAGACGTGCAGGGCATGTTGAAATTGTCTCCGAATAAAGACTTCTGATCGTCGATGGGTGTTGTGTTACTAGATCACACACACACACACAGTTATCACACTGAAGTCCTGATCCGACGAGACTGGATAACACGAATTGGGTTTGGCAATGCTATGTCACGCAGATAATGCAAGGCAAAAGACGCGATAGCACACAACACAAGAAACACAAATAAAGTATTTTTCGTACTGAAGTCTGCGACGCAAATGGTGATTTCTTCCAACAGTCGCATTTCTGGAGTTGCCTCCAACGATGCGCCCATCATCGTTTGTGAAATTTGAATAGACATTCGGGACATACATATGGAAGTGCCCCACAGACTACATCGCACTTACTCTCTGACCTGTCTTTCTCTGGCTGTCGTCAATCCATTCGACTCACCCCTTCATGAACTAGTTTTACACTGGCATATAAGGCAGGTCCAGTGATCTGCCCTCCCTGGGGAGCGAGGGTGGGGGAGGGTCACGTGTTCAGTTCGGAAAGATAACAACACTCAAGCCCCATGAACCCAAAGCTCAAACACCAATATGGCAGCCTACAGCCTGTTCTTTACTACCGATATTTCCGTGTTCTGTTTGGTTCATATGCCTATAAAAAGCGGAGGTCACAGCTCTTTCTTGTGGGTTTTGATTTATTCATTTTATTTTGCCCCGTCTTGCATTGAAATGGTGAGTATAGTCAAAGCTGATACGTAAGCGCCTAACGAACAAGTCATTGCAATAAATTGGGATACAAACAGTGACAGGAACCACAGGAATAAAAAATAAAGGAAAGTAGATCTCTACTGCATGTGGGCGTATATTGAGCGTTTATGAAATCATTAGAAAGTATCAACAAGTCTCTTTTCCGCAGTCTTGTTGTTCAGAAATTACGCTCGACAATTTTTTATTTAACGGTTATCCCAATAATGACCAAACAAATCGCATCAGGTTTGTCTAGGCTATCAAAAACCCAGTAGCTTTGTCCCGCTTTCCTTCGGTTGTGGTTTGCTGTCATGGATAGATTCCATGACACGTTTCTGCTCCTATACCTTGATTGTCGTCCTAGTTGAAATCAAGTGCTTCCGTTTCACCTATTAACCTCCTGGATGAGGTGCTCCGAAAGAAACCTGTAATTCACGCGTCCGATTTTCATCTGACATCGGTTGACAAACGTAAACTCCGGACTATTTAGTCAACTTGATGATCTTGAGTGCTACGTTTGGATGTAATATTGATGAATGGCTAGTGTACGGCTCAGAAACTTGGCCACTACGGACAGGAGATACACAAAGGTTGTCGGTCTTTGTGCATAATTGCTCGAATATGCTGGAAACACCGTATCAGAAATGTTGAGGTTAGACACAGTATTGAGATCTGTATGTCGGTCATTGGAGCAGGTGCTCTACCTAAGATGTGTTTCCCATGCCCGCCGATAGACTTCCTCGACGAACACTGTTTTTCGAGGTAGGCAGCGACTGGAAGGTGATAAGTCGAGATGGTCAATCCATGACATAACATAAGGTTATGAAAATCTTGACCAATAGGCTGGCTGTGTAGGATCCTTTAGTCCCCCGGTTTCGGGTCACCGAGATCCGCCCACTGGATGGTTGGATACATCCGGATGCCGCAGTGGCGTAGTTGCATTCGAGTTCCTTCTTCATCTATATGATTTGCCATTTTTTATTAGCTCTTTATACTTCTGTTTCGCTCTCGACTAGACAGTGCTACGGGGTAGAAACTCAACCGCAGAACATAGAAGTGCGGGGTTCACGGTTGAAAGAACCAAACTGAACTGAACGGACTAGTCAGTAAGATCCATTTGTGAGGTGTATAAAGGCCCTCTTCCCCTCGTCGTTGGCTGGTAGATCACATACGGTACAAAGCCATGGACAATGCCTAAGCTCCGTTTCTAACCCGATGTAGGTGGACGACTTTTATTTGTGACAAATGATTATTTTGACTCCATTATGTTGTGATCATACTCGGTATCACATGATAAAACACGAAAGGCCGAGATAAACGGGATTATCTAAATCAAAAATGCACGTATGGAATAGAATCAGATACGTTTGTGCTGTGTGTTTTATCTGTTGATAAGCGGATGCAAAAAGAACAACCACTGTATTCTGACCATGAGTACAGCTGCTTAAAAATCTAGGAGGAATTAGGTCAGCTGATATCAGAGTAAGAAACAACTATTGAAAAACGAGGTCGCTTTGTACACGCAGTGTCCTGATGAGTGATGTTCTAGATAAGGTAACAACAGCCCATCGATCGGAAGTGCACCTGCAGAATCCAGTATTATCCTTGTCCAGGATCACTCTGACTTGATGATTAGATTTGTTTCTGGAGTTTCATACAAGAATTTTTTTGAATGCAGACAAATCGATTTTTTTACGTTTTTAAAAGTGATATCATATTGTATAGGTAAATGCAACCTTTCTCATGATTAGTTTGTCTTCTAGTCTTGAGAAAAGTTACCCACGGTAATCGAAACTTCAACTGACTAACATCTTTCCCGATAAAACTGCATTACCGAACAATAAATATTTACCCATAACATCTCATGGCGAACCCTTTTTTTGACACACTCCGATCTGATGTGGGATCTGATACATGGATACCATATTGCATTCAAATAAACCCGAACGTGGAATGTGTTGCTTAAATCAATGTGAATTGTAGTCTTCACGTCGCCTCAATAGTCTGCCTGAGGTCTGTTCTTACAAACAGTTCTAGTGCGTGCGTTGTTTGGCCAAATTGAACAATAGTGCAGTTATCTGTGTTTTGTTGGTGATTCGTAGATGTGGAAGGTGACCACGTCTGTTTATTTATTTGTTTCCGCTCGGACTTTGTTGGACTGAGGTAGCTGAACTACATTTCCTTCTGTGGGGTACCGTGTCTGACTCGAGCGGTATGAAATTATTGGTCTGTTGTAGCACAGTTCTGTTTGTGTGCCTTCGTAGTCGGCATTCTAGATTGTCTTTGATCTCCGCAAAGATTTTTACACACATGCTTGCGTCTGTGTTCACCATGCATACACATGCTAGACCCCCTCTCGCTTGCCGTATCTCAACCACTTTCCGCTGAAAAGCAGGTGCTTATGAATGATCACAACCCGAGATAAGACTCGGATTTTTCGATTTTTGGTTGGGTTCGCGTGTCTCAGTCCCGTTTCATGTTCGATCGTTATGGAGACAATAATGCACAAGGATTTTATTTTAGTCTATCTGCAAAACAACCCACGGATGATTTTTCAAACCCCTCAGGACTGATTGACCCACGTGAAGAAAAAGGGTCCTGATGAGAGTTACTTATTATATTGTTACAACAATGTAGAGAGCTCTTTCTTCAAACTGACCCACAGTGGCTAACACAAAACTGATACATCTGTGAACACGAACACGTGACACTCACAAAATAAAAAAGCCGATTTCCCACCTGACAATCGCACGGCACAGATAGTCTCAAAATATGGCGTAGTAACAGCATATTGCGCGGAATTCGATTGTCGTCCCGGCTACTAGCTACAGAGTGAATACCAGGTTCAACTCATAATAACGATTCAATGAGCATATCACGGGCTCCACCGTTTATGTACCGTTCGCCCTGGCAAGGTCATCATCACCCAGAGTATTAGTGCCAAAGCGTGGGAGATGTACAGGATGATTCAATAAGGAGCGACCGGGAGATGCGCTTATTATGTCTGAAAGTGTCAAAATGGACATCCAATTTTACTGAAACCAAACGCATATATCTGAGGAGTCCAGCATTTCCGTTGGAGACGAATATTTTTGGGTAACCTGATAAGTTTTTTCAATGCGCTTACACATTGGATCTAATGAAATTATTAAGGAGCATTGATGGACCCAAGTGATATGTTTCCGTTCCGCAAAAACACTGACTGCTATGCATTTACAGCCGTTGTTTGTTTGCGCACTTTCATGACGTTGCGGGTTCCAAAGGCTACGTGATGTGTGTAGCACACCTAGGTGTCTCGTTTGTCTTGTTGAGTAAAAATAGGAGGTTGGGCGGTTGTTTTTCCTGCTGTTATAACAAAAATCCCCGGTCCGGATTCCCCATCCAATCCAAAAGTTACGCTGTTATTTGCCGTTTTATACCTTATGGTCCATTGTCTATGCTTACCCATGATTAGGTGTTTTTATCGTATATATCCATAAGGTCTTTGGGAAAAATAGATAACGAGATTTTTTACTCAGCGAGATCATTGGTTTTTATTAAAACCTTCATCGTCGAAAGCTCATTGCTCCACGACATTGAGTCACAGTTTTAGACGTTTGAGCACCCAAAGTTCAATGTTTTGCGCATTTTCGGCGTTCCTAATCTCGTGTGAATTTTCTCGTATGCGTTCTCATATATCCGTGATACCCAGTCGCAGTTTCCTATAGATATTTTGTGTCGGTACGTCTTCAGATGTTTCTTTTTACTTGTTTTCACACTACTATAATCAAACTAGCGCTAGATTTGCACAGTCAATGTCGGGAATGTTAGCTGACGCGTATCGTGCTATCTCTGTATTTGGCGTTACTAATCTATCTACTCACCATTTGGGTAGTAGTTAGTTTATTTTTGATTTTTTAATCAGTGCCATCACCAGCAGTCCACAGCTTTTATCCGTATTTCTACGTGGCAAACTGTATCCCACCTACGCCCTCCCGTTGAAGGGCCGCGCTACAATTTCTAGGCCGTTTTCGATCTTCTCCTGCGATGTTATCCTTGGGAAAATACTCAAAATAATGAAACACGTTAGCCGACAATCCACGGGTCACCCACCATCAAATGACAAATATGAATGAAAGTTATAGCTTGAGGGGACAAAAAACAGCCGGATGGCAGAAGACCCTTAGTCGTCCAACACCAGGTTGTACGGAAATTCCCAGCATTATGTGTAACAATGTGCGTTCTGTTTTTCAAAAGATTTCGGACCTGACTTATATGCCCTTGGGCTGGCGCCTTCTAAAATATGTGGTATACCTCTAGGAAACCTGGCTAAATGCTGACTTAGGGGAATCTATGAGCGAAGTCGAAATTTCCACGAAGAAAGGAGGTGGTCCTCTCGTAACGCATATCCATTCCAATTGGTGTGGCAATGCCATTGTCATTTTCTCCCAACGAGAATGAGCGAGTGTCTGTCTCATGTTGTCGCAGACTTTCTCGTTTTGGCTATATCAGTAACTCGAACTGTTACGTTGAACCACTGAGCCCACAAAACCTATCCAACTATTTCTATAGTTCATCCCCACCTTTCCTTGTGCCACCCATTGATGACAATCTCCATATCATTCAAGGAGACCTTAACCAAACATCTACGTATTCACTCTTATCTTTTACCCCACCCCGACTTGTGGCGACTCTCATTTCAATTGTGTCCTGACTTATCTTCTAGAGCTCTCATCCCCCAGATTTAGTGCACTCCTTAGTACCGGTGACCATAATATTTAACATCGTCGAAAGTGTACTCGAAATATCGTCACTTATCATGTACACAGACCAAACAAGTTCGTTTCGTCGTCCAAACTCATCTGAAGAAAGTCTCTTTGTTTCTTACCATCTCCTGATTGCAGCGCAAATTTAACAATTCTCTTTTGGTATATTTCACAACCGAAATTATAAACCAGATCTTTGACATCAGTTTTCTCATGGAAACGGTTTACTTCTCTCTAAGAAAAGCGGTCTCGCTCCTTCTAAAGTATTTACGCATGAAGAAGGAATTAGCCTGAAAAACGCACAGCTCACCTGAAGTCCGTATCCTGTCAAACTTAACCGAAAATAATTCAGACGTCTCGGCTTCCATTTCTCCGAATAGTTTCCGCACTCTCGGAACATTAAAAATAGATGGCAAGGAATCAACCCACCCTGCATTCAGAGGAGAATTTTCTCCCCTACCGACATGGATGTTGACCATCTGAATTCTCAGTTCATTGGTTACTCGAGGAGCACTGTCAGCTTTCCAACAGGATAACAATTGAGAAATTTAAAAATTTTCGAGCGAGGAAGTTTTTAAGCTCCTCAAATCCAGTGGACGGCCTGCCTTCAGCAGCACTGAAGCACAGGGCTGGACCTCTGTGTGAACTAATGGCTTCTGTTATCAACCATTCACTTGACTTGGTCTCCATTCTTGACTGTTAGTGTCCTGTCACCGTCATTCTCATAACTATAGGATCGAGTAACTAGACGGGAACAGATAAATCCCGTCCAGTTAAAGTTTCCTCTTCGGCGTTAAAACTAGTTGGACTCGCTGTAGTTCAGCGTCTTTAAGGCACTATCAGGAATCCCACTGACGAATGCCGATTTGCGTATAAACCTCGGTGTTTCACGATTGAAACTAGCGTGTGCAGCCTATTTCATTACGAAATCTCAACGATTCGTGTAGATCAGTTGAGTGTGTCTTTTTCGACTACACACAGGCGTTTAATAGTGTGCCACGGTCCTTGCTTCCCAAGAAATTGGGTTCTGTTATTTTCTCCGCTCATTTCCTTAACCGATCGAATGTCTACTTCGCAGAAAGAGGATAATGTACCAAAGTTGGAAGAAAAGTTTGCAGACATCTCTTGAGCAGTGTCGTTGTTCTTCAAGAGGATGTTCTTCATTTTTGTTCTCTACTTTAGCGACCCAACTGTGACCCATTCAGCTTGCCTATTCAAGTAAGCTGATGGGGTTGTTTTGACTCGGTCTGTCTCCTAGCAGTCTTATTCAGATAAATTTAATGAAAATCTTGCACATGTCCAAAACTTTTCCGAGCAATCTGGTCTTCTGTTAATCAGTACCAGATGTCAGGAGTGCATTTTTTCCCACTTTGCGATCGCATTTTATGGAAGACATCACCACTATTAATTCTGCTTCGCTTGCACGTGTAAACCATGTGGAATGTCTCGGTATAACTTTATAAGGGAATTTGCGTTGGTCTTCGCACGTTGAGATTACTGTTGGGACATTGCGTAGATTGTCATTTCAAATTCGTAAACTTCGACAATCTGTTACTTCCTCGTTCCTGCACCAGTGTTCTTGTTACCCATAATTTCATCCTGTTCTCCCGTAGTTTTTCTGGTCTATTGAAACACAACTACATCACTCTTCATAGAGGTCCGCGCATCGTCAGTCTTGTTTCTAGCATAGCCTTAGGAGACCTCGTATCAAACTTATGATAGGCACACAATGGCATCCATTGCATTTGCCAAAGAAACCATTTTTGACTGTTCACACCAATTGCATCGCGACCTTTCTCTTACCCAATCCCCTCCCTTGGTCCGTTCCAAGTTTCAACTACTTCCTTCAGAATTATCATCGTACAGAACCTCCGTAATTCCGTACCTTGCTCGCGTTTTAGTAAACAAGGATGAAGATTTATCTGAACCGTTAACCCGTTTCTGCACGTAGAACTTATCGTCATTTTTTCCTCTACGGCTGAAAAGCACCGCAAAATATGCTCAAGCCATCGCAATAATAAAATAGTAATTGGTAACAAAAATCGAAGCGTATAATATACAGAAAGTTTTTCGTTCAAACAGAATGAAAAATGTGTCATTGACTTCCCCTCACTCGCAGCGGTCTGTCCTTGCCATGAATTAGTTGCGAAATATCTCGGCGCTGTTGCGAGCAATAGTTGCAGCATATTGGATCAAATTTTCCTCAAAACAGGTGAAATTCATTTGTAATTTGGCAGGTTTCCATAACCCATACCATTCCTCGTTTTACTCCGTATCTTTGTGCATATCTGCGTCTGCGGCCGGTCCCATTTGAATAGACGAACTCTGCTGGATTCGAATGACTGAATCGCTTTTGCAGATTTTCATGCAAGAAGTGTGACGAGAAAGCGGTCGTTCTCTAGCTTGTTGCGCTCTGATAGTTTAAACCTACCACCCTTAGTGTATGTCTACTGAAGCCCCTGTACCGGGTAAACCCGCATAGTCAACAAAATAGATTTAGTCAATCCCACTGTTTTTATGCATCTCAGTTGGTTCAGTCATCTCACTGTAGCCGGGACTGTGGGACTTATGTCAGGGCCACGAAGGTTTCGTGCTGGATCGCATATCTAAAGACTGGTCGAATAATCTACCTTCGTTGTTACTCATTCTCGTCTGCCATAGTTCCGGAGAGAGGGGGGTTATCACATGGCATGATCTGGTCAACGTACATCCTGGTGTTGACACAACTTGGAGGAATGCGCTGATGCGTGCGGGGCTGCAGGATATTGAAGTGATTGTTTCGTGACTAAACAAATGTTTTTCGATCGTTGCGGAAAAGAATCTCTTGATATGTTGTATTGTTTCAGAACTTAGATTCATTTTCCTGGAATACCAGGGTATTGGCTCTTTTTCTGAACATGCTTCACGTGTGTCTCTTAAATGATTGTTTGCATCGATCGGCACATTGTCTTATGAGCCAAGGCTTTTCTGATATGCATTGCTCGGTCTAGTTTTCACTTGGTGTAGGCTTCTCATTCAGGCTATATGGTAGAATTATCTATCCGTGATACACTTGTTCTTCCGCCAGATGTGTTCGGCTACTTTCATTGAGGTTATTTTCCCATCCAATCCGAAACCATAACAGAATTCGGATCAACATACTGTGGTATTCAACTTCGAGAATTGTGGTGACAAGTTCGTTTGACATCTGCTTTGTAAGGCATAGGCAGATGCGGTGTTGAAAGATAATTTGTTTTCACCGGAATCGGCCTTTCATTTTTAGAGTTATTCGTATGCTTTGGTTTTCCGTATCTAAGCTCAGGTTGCTGGGTGATTCAGAGGATCTCCACACAACTCGATGGCGGACGTGATGAACACAATCGGTATTGACGATTTCTCAACCATCTCTTCTACTCGCATTTCTTCGGTCTATATCCCGAAATATTCTGGGTGTATAGAACCCCTTGAATTTTGCCAGGTTCAAAATATTTACCGGTAAAATGCACTTTTTAGTCCGACAGATCGGTAACCTGTAGGGTCATTCACGTTTTTTGCTTACTCCTACGAAAAAACCATGGAGGAAACCACAAGATTTGTAAAATAGATGAGGTAACTGATTGGTGGTGATTCAGTGGTTTAGATCGTTTGCTTACCACCTCAGAAATCAGAGGTTCGAATCCCACCGCCACCAGTCACTTTGCTGATACGCAGTAATCCACTATCGCACAGGTCGTTATCACGGCTGGGCCATTGGGAAATTATGCGGTTCTTCACTGCAAGTCTACTTGTCGGCTTTCCCGAATAATGCATGAGCTCTTGAATCCATGGAGTATACCCTACTACTGAGCCCGAGTGCAAACATATAATTGGAAAAAAACTAACAATCAGGCATGACAAATCACTCAATGAGCAGTTCGGTTCTACTACTCAAATACTCGGGCTCTGGGTTTTTTTTTATAATCTCTTCGCTGCACACAGCTCCTACCAAGATCTTCCCCTGTAGGAGTCAATCACTATGGGAATTATGAACTGTTAATGTTCAAAGGTAATGACAGATAAGCGCTAAATTATGCTACCCTTGAGAATCATTCTGGACAAACTTGAGTTTTAGTTGTGGGATTCACAATCCCTTACGTCAGATTCAACCCCCATTTGGGACTGCTGCAAGTTCCCATATGCAAACTGGACGTATCAGCTATTCATTGTTTCCGTGAATTTTCACTAATGAGTAGGTCGTTTAGATTGCATTAGGACATCCGTTTCATTTAAAAGGGACCGGTCCAGAATGGCAGAGTGTACCGTGTTTTGCTCCTCGATTGTGAATCCTAGCTGCTCTGCACTGAAGACGCGCGGCGACCTTCCGTATTCGACAACTGATGTCTCCGAAGCGTTGCTCGCGTTTGGTGAAAGCACCATATCAGCAGCAATGAGTTTTGCCATCGAATGTTATATTTTACACCAGTGTGAGAACAAGCATAGTCCCAACGCAACAACAACAGAGAAAAATCACAAAGTCGAGGGATGGGTGGGGAAGAGTGAGCATAAAGACTACGAAAAGTAAAAACAGATTTATTTTCTAGCATTTTCACCGTACACGTTTTGTAATTTCTTTTCTTTTCTTAATTGTTCATGGGGAATAGGAAGTCTACAGACAAGCCATACAGCATTCGTACCACTGAATTCGGTTCTGAGCCATATCTCTCAGCGTCTCTAGCCAACGGCAATCCTAATCTCTTGGGCCCCAACCAGGAAGGCGGAAAGCATCAACCGAAGCCATAGTCGAAGCTAACTTGTTCATGCCTTTGCGCCAAGTGATAACGTGGTCGCCACGCCATTTCTTCCAGCCTAGCCTAGCACGTGCAAAAAGAGTACGAAAAGATAAACGATGAGCAAGTATACGCAGAACGTACCCGAGCCATCGGAAGCGGTGTAGAGCGATTATCTCTATCAGGGGTCGACTATAAACACCGAACACATGACGTCATTGCTCGCCCGATGATCCCACCAGACACGAGCAATGCTTCGGAGACACCGGTGGTCGAATACAGAAAGCCGCCAGGCATCCTCAACGCGGAGGGACCAGGTATCGCAACCTTAAAGAAGAACACTGTGGACTGTGGCATTGTACACTCTTCCCTTGAGAGAGCCGGATATCATGGCGACGCTACAGATGACGCCGGTTCGCGAAAGCTGCTCTGGCTCTCGCAATTCTTGATGTGATCTCCTCCCCAACACCAACACCGGCTGTGATCAAGCTCCCTAGTTACTTAAAGCTATTGGCTACCTCTAACCGATCACCACTAACAGTGAGTGCAGGCACAGGTTCCTGCCAGTCTTGAACAAGCATTCCCAACACTTCATCGAATGTTGGGTGTAGATAGCCACCCTTTGACCACCACATCCGATAGGTTGTACACGTTTCGCGCATGCCCGCCCGTCGTGTGCCTTACTATGTGCTTCCTGAATATGACTGCAATAAGCGACGTGGCGGTCAGGAAGCGACTTGGCTTAGGAGTATAAAGAACCTAATTCCGTTAATGAATTTGCAAATTCTGGGATTGCCGTTGGTTAGCGACATTGAATGATGTGGCGCTCATAGGAAACTATTATTCCATAAATATCAAGTAAAACTCCATACAAGTTTTGTCGCAATTCGGATGAAGTCGTTCTCTGGAGATATTCTATCTCCTGCATACAAAGTCCCACCCTGGCACAACGTTTGATGTTCACTACACTTACCACTTCACTAGAAGTGACTACAAGGGCTGCCCGGGTTAGTTTTTATTTCTGTGGTGAGCGATAAGTTCACTCATTTCGCCATTTCGTATACGGCCTAGTTCCACAAACGTGTGAGAATGTGAGACAGCAATGTAAAAATAAGACCTAATCGTCTTCATGTAAACGTTCTGCCACAACTCGCTGATCATAAATTACCATTCTGTCCAAAATGTGTTGACTTGCTTTCTTTGCCAGTACCTACTTCCAGCCTCTTAGACAGTGTTCACCGGTCCAGCTGTGATACAACAAGTTGTCTTGCACTCCATTATGTGGACTGGGTTTGTCTCCGTAGTTCAGTACAGAGAAATCGCATCACCTCATGTATCCAACACCAAAAATAGATTTTCCATGATAAATCATAGCTGTTACTTAACAGTTGTGACACATGAACCCTTAAACTGTTCATGGTTTTGCTAGTGGAAAAGCATATATGGAAGCAGTATATTTCACAAAACATGTTTGCTGCTGCCTTGTTAGAATCTCATATTTCTCTTCTTTACTACATCGATTCTGAATGCAGATTTGTCCATCATGATAAAAACAAAGCGGACGACGCTGATTTGCATTGAAAATGAACTAACGGTGTTTTCCCCGTGAGCCTACCGTCAACCGGGAAATGATGTAATTTTCTCCGAAGGAGGTTTTATTGTTTTTGCTGCCGTCTGTTAGACACATCTATGATCGAAATATCAACAACAAAATAAACTGCTTCTGACACGATAGGCCCTTATTCGCCGTTGATCGAAATCATTCCTGTTGAATTTTATCTTCACACTTTTTATCCGACTGTTTGCGGAATTCGGGCTTTCAAGCTTCATTATATATATATATATATATATATATATATATATATATATATATATATATATCTGATGCAGACTTTGCATGTGTCGTTAGATTCATTCATGTGTGATATCCAATAGTTTAGTGTTGTAATTCGCAGGGTGGTGAACCGGATTATGAGATTCGAGACCCTTCATCTTTGGTTAAATTTTGTCGATAAGCAAGTTTAAGATTGCCCCGCTTACCTTCGCGAGAACAAAAAAGGTTATGTATTTAATCTGTATAATAATAGTAATGATGATAAAGGTATATTTCGGGATATCCGAGACATGCTTGGTTTCGTGAATAATTCTGTACAGTGGAACCATACATTTGGCAATCACGTTAATATTCTCAGGACTCAATATAGAGCAGTGACAGGGGGACTGAATGAACTGTGACCCTGATTAACGGTAAAACATCGAATAGTTAAGACAAAATTTAAAAGATTATAAACAGACAACGTCGAAGGAAGAAAACGAACGTCTAGGTGATGTGGTAAAGAACAGAATGGCATATGGTGTGGAAATCAAGATGGGCCGTGAAGCAGGACATTTAAGAACAGATATGATTGGTTATTTGTTTCTGGATTGTCATCTTACTGATAGTACAGTGACCCCTCGGATGACATATTTCATAACCCTTACATGGTGCGTATATGAATGAAGTTCAGTGTCCATGTATTCACTTTGTTTTCTCTCTGTGCATCGATTTTCCACGGTATATTTCCACCTAATAGTTAGCTTCATTTCAAATATCTGGACAGAAGCACCAACTCTGTCAAAAACGTTGTCATGCTTCAAAACGTGGGCTCAAAAACAGTATTCCCATCACCTTTTGATCCTCGATTTCTTAACTGAACTGTTGATCTAATCGGGGGCGGGAATCTAAAGATGTAAAATTGGCTTTTGAAAACTATTTGCCGGTTCTGAATAACCCCATAATGATCTTTTGGATGTACTCAGTCTATGTGATAATGTGTTCTCTTCCTTTCGGTGTGTGTGTGCGCGCGTGCGCATGTCTATGTGCAAAAAACCTTCCGCTCGTATCACATGATTTATCCCAGTGTCACTTTCGGCCTATCAGCACACCGTGCATCGTCTGTGTGCACACGTACTGCATTAACGTTCGCCTTTTCCGCGTGCCGACTACGCAACAACTTGGGTTGGCCAATCAACTCTGTTCAATCGGGACACAAACTAGGGGCATATGCATGCCCTTTAGGGGCTCGCATACGAAGACGAATTCGCATCCGGTCCGTGGGGGCACAGTTTCATTCAAGTCAGTCATGATCAGACTGGCTTGATATACTCAACAGTACGGGACTATCGTTGAAGAAGTAATTTTTGTGTTCACACACACACACATTCCCCGAATCTTCTCATTGTCTTAGACACAAAACATCCTCGATTCCCGCTGTAATCCATCGACTGTTACATTTTCGTGCAATGTACGGGTCCATAGACCATGATTTAATTGCCGAGGCATTTTCCGGACTAATGACTTCAGATAGACTTGATGTTCGAATGGCTTCTGGTCCGGGTATGTGACTAGTCTTTGTTGTTGTTGTTGTTGTACCCCAGGGCCTATCTTGGTGTCTTGTCATACTTTTGTTCATAATATAATGGAATTGCTTAAATCCTCGGAATACGGTGTCTGTTCATTGTGAGGCATCGGTATAATCAACAACGATTCACCGGTATAGCCTTTCGTAGTAATCTACGGGAATTAGGATACGTTCCAAATACGCCTGTTTTCAGTTGCAATAAAGCAAAATGAACGGTTCTTTTCTTTCGGGATGCCGCGCTTTTTTCACCAGTTGATTTTCGACAAATTCATATTGTTTAACAAGCTTTCTGTCTGTTTTTTTGTTAGTCCAATCTTTTCAAAATGGTTGGTTTCAAACGGAATAAAGTGTAGTGTTAAATCGGTTGTATCTAAGTTGCTGGAATTAGGCATGAGTTTGTTGTTAGCTGATTATTTCCCCCTGAAAGAGTTGTATTTGGAAATACTACTGCCACTGTCATTTTTGTTTACATTTGCTTATATTGCGTCCAATCAATTTTCTTCGAAGCTACTGTTTTATTCTTTTATGTGACATTCAAACTTCCGGCTACGCATTCGTTTCTCCAGACCTGAATTGTTTCATATGGTCACAAATTGAAACTTTCTCCCATTACCTGAATCTTTTTATGTAGTTCTTTTATACGTCTAAATGGCCGGTATTCCTCGGTGTTCCCCTCTTGACTTCTTGTTCTTTCGTGGTGCCGCGAATTTCCACGTATTTGGGACCAATAAGTGGTTATTTTTTGTCGTTTGAGCTCCATTTTTCCATCTTGTCTACAGACAGCCCTTAGATCTTTTTTCTATGCTCTATGCCAGTTAACGAATTAAGCTTGTCTGGCATATCATTGAGATTTACATTCTGATCTGAGCAAAACATTTGCTCTGTGAGCATTGCCTAAGAGTAGTCTGCATCTGTCATAATCAATTTTCTCATTGAATGACTCGAATTTTGCTCCCTTTCTTTTTGTCTGGATCATTTGGGGTTCTTAGTGGATTTTCGTGAAAAAGCTGATAGACCATAACTATTTCAAGAACCTGTGAGGTTGATCACTGATGCTGTGGAATAAGAGTATTTTTATAGCAGTGATGCCTTATTACAATCAGACTCTCATGTCCCACAAATACAAAAGTGTCATTCAGACAATCAAACTGGCAAAAACGTCAAAATGCGTACAGTGAAAAGCAAATAACCACAACGTCATATCCCTTCTACTAATCGCTTATTATACTCTGTTGTATTTTTCCCTTCCCATTTTTATAATTGTTGTATGTTGCGTTGGCACCACGCTTGATTTTAAGACTATGTGAAATTTGTGTGTATTCTAATTCCTGCAGAGTAGTGTTTCTGAACTAAAATAGTCCTGTTTATTACTCTTTTCATAAGGAACAAAGCCGTACACGGATTTTTCATGGTCATATCTTATTGCATGTTTGAACGCAAGTACAATAGAAAGGGCGTACTCTGTAGCCTCGACGGTACACTGACCTCTGGTGGTTGAGTGGTTTAGAGCGTTTGCTTACCACCTGGGAGGTGAGAGGTTCGAATTCCGCCACCACCGGTCACTTTGGTGGTAAACGATAATCCACTGTCGTCCAGTTCGTCACCATGTCTGACCTCTTGGGACCTCATATGGTTCTCCACTACAAGTCTTGTTTGATTTTCCCTAATAGTACACTGGCCCTTTTGGGGTATAGGGTTTACCCCTTCCAGTGCATTCATTCACAAGCATGTAATAAAGAGGGATAACCGACAATCTGACCTTCATACTTGAAGCGGCGAACTGCATAAGGATCCAACACATCGTTCTTGGTTATGAGCCTAGTAGAGGCAGGTTGGTATCTACCATCAAACTGACCGGCGGTGACGAGATTTGAAACTGACCCTTGAAGTTGCAGGTAAACGCTCCAATCCACTCGACCAACACTGGTCAGATTAGGTCATTATGACTGTGATCGTATTTCATTCCCACTCCTGATCGATGGTGTGCATGAGGTAAAGGATACAACCTAACAAATCAGAGGTATCTAGTTGGAGCTCTAGCGTTGCCGATCAACATTGTGGACTGTAAGAAGGCACTCCGTTATCGCTCAGCTTGCTACTACACCAGAAGACCCGTTTATGATATGGTCTCCTTGACATTGCAGTGGATCCTCAGGGTTGTGACGCACACACCTTCCATTGTACTCGTGGATAGACGTGAAATTAAAGATATTTTCTGCTGACTTTTTGGCCTGGTTATGTCCAACACCTTGACACCGTATCTCCGAAGTACGAAATAGAAGTCGTGCCGAAAAGATTCATCAGCAGGCAGTATAAGTATTAACCCAGGAGGAACTTGAAAGATGAAATATCCCGGGCGCGATTATTCTACTTCCTACGCCAGACTGTTTGTATTGTATTATCAAAGATGTTTGATCTTCTCTCAGCGAGTATGCAGTCTGTCCATTGTACGTACCTATTCTTGTCCCGTATGGTTACTAAACGACCTCATGGTGGACGTTGAAGTTTGTTTGATTGTTATATGACAAAGATATCACTGAACGAGTTTAACGAGTATATATCTCCATTATGCTTCTGTTTTTTGCTCGATTTGATGATAAGAATACCTCTTTTTCAATTGTTTCCGAGAAGTCGTGTGTCTCTAACGGACTTCAACGCTCACTGTCGTGCCCGAAGCCTTTACGGCTCCCCTTTTTTTCTACCGCTTTTGTTATCATTTGTGAACCAACACATTATTAAGACTGACTGGCACTACATGTCTTTTTGATTGTTTTCTACGGTTGTACCATCTGTTTCATAATTCCTTCAATTGTTCACTTATCTGACTACAAGCCGCAAAATTAAACATGATTATCGGGTACTGTGATTGGAGGCATTAAACCCTAGATAGTTAAATAAAACATGCATACAGCCCTTCATCGCGACTGCAGGCATCGGGCATCCGTCAAGTGTTATACGACCAAACGTCAGTGAAGAAGTTCAAAGCCTGTGACCGTCGGTCACCTTTGATGGTGGACAGTAGTATTTCATTACCCTACCGGACCTGTTTGGGTTTTCTGTGTGTGTGTGTGTGTGTGTGTGTGTGTGTGTGTGTCTTCACTCCAGTTATCGGGATCTTCGTTGTTGGTTCTTCTCGGCAGTGCGGGTGTGCCTGTGCATCACGGTCACGAATGTAGCCCCGCCACGAAATTCATGCACTAGCACGGCCAACTCGAGTAATGAAAAAAATATTTTTATATTGCATATCGCATGTAGAAGAATACAAAGCCGATCGAGTCTATCCGGTTTTTTATCATGCAACAAGGAAAATTGTTACCGTATTCGTGGCTAATCTGCTGTTAGATACCTGAACGCGTTGACTCATCTGACTGTTATGTGCTCCTGGTTCTGTAATCTCGTTGACCCGTTGTGTACACTGTATTCGCCCGACTGCACTGATTCGCTGTTTTGTTTATCACCTCTGACACTCTCTCGCTCTCTCAGGTGCCTCAAGTCCGTCCTATAACACATCTAGTCCAAGAGCTAGTTCCCCATATACCTCGGTAAGTCTGCTCACCCTTTTTCGACTTGCCATGTGTGTTTGTGTACAGTTGCTATAATTCGATGACCGTTTGATAATTAGTAGCTTAAATAGGGTCATGCTTATCCGTTTAGCCACATATACGTGCAATATCCCTAACCAAGAGCACCGTCAGAACTAGTTGTTTTTATCAAGTTGGTTCACTTTTGGGAAAAATAGTTACCACATTATTTCCTGTAAATATGTTCCTTTCTTCAACACGAGTAGTATCATCATGTGAAATCTGGATCAGTAATGATCATCTTGACACGAATTCGTCTATTTTGAGAAAACCCCATAAAGATCTTCAAGAGTGCAAATTCGTTGTTGATCTCAAACTTGTTCGGTAATTAAACCACTTGGTGACAGATAAATTAGCCATCTTACACATGTACTGTACGTCCCTACCGCTTTAGCTTGACTCAATCGTTTTTGTTCTGTTGTCATGTCTGCAGCAGTTTGGTTCCCGATAACAGATAGTCCAAGTCAAATGATCCAAGGTTTTTATTATTATTGTCAAATGATCTCCTTCCGTAATTAAATTGTGTCATTTGTTACCGTCGGTCTTTCAATGGTCTTACTCAGAGGTATTCTGTTTGTTCCGTTTTCTACTTTTTACGATGGTGTCTTTCGTGGTCTATGGGACTCTTTGCCTACCAACACCTGGATGAAATTCATCCGTTTTTCACTCGCCCGAATGCCTGTCTAATCCAAGTGTGCTTTCTTATAAGTGCATTGAGGAGGGAGGGCAGAGACAGCGTCCCAGTGCACTATTACGGTAAAGTGGAACCCATGTCGCTGAGACTTAGAGCGAACATCCAAATCAGGTTCCAATACGTCGAGCTTGATAAAGATCTAGGTGACTACGAGTACGAACGGTGGGCCTTAATCGCATCCTTATCCTTTGAATCACACGCGCTGTGCAGGTTTGAACCAGTTACAATTCGTTGAATCATTTTGCAGTCGCGAATTCTCTTCTAATCCAGAGTGCTCAATACATTTCACAGGAATATTGTTGAGTTGCTGTTTTCTTGTTTGTAATTCACTGTATTGTTTGTAGCTCTAGATCCCCAACAAACGTGAAATGAATTCTGATATTCAAAATGTGATGTTTTTTGGTAGCAGCTCAACCTACCGAATTTCAATTTGCTTCACCACTAAGAAGTCCTTAGGGCAGCCTCTTCAATGGTACATCCGATGTTTATGATTTTGGAGCGTGTCTTTGACTCTGCATTCATTTAAAAGGCTTGTTGAAGTAATTACTATTACTACTAATATTAGTAATAGTAGTAGTACTAATAATCCGAATGTTTGTCCAGGCAATATCACTGAACACACGGAGAACAAAACCAAATGATAAACGAACTCTTAAAGTGGTTCCTCTTCATCTCAGCACCTCACTGGGTATACTACTATTCTGAAGTAAGTCTAAGACCGCGGGCAGCACGTACTTGGGCGTGAATGTGCTCAACAATCGGTCTGAGCAACGGGTTCATGACATGTTCCGCTATGAAAATGTTCAATGGAGCCGTGTAGACTGGTTTGAACCGCATAAAAAAGGATTCCAAGGGTTAAAAGATGGAAGGCTACTGCTCCAGCTGTGGCTATGTTACAGCAATTGGCCTGTTTTTATCGTCTTATTTTAGCACTGTAGATTTGGTTGAATTTTTCAGTCACATTCAGCCCTGCTGGGTAGTGATCGCGTCCGAATATGTGCCTGGTCGTGCGACTAATTTCCACATTTCCACAGAATAGGTGATAGATTATGCATAAAACGGCTTCAGAATCTTGCACCCTACTACCCACCATCCATTATTCCAATCTCACTGAAGAGTTGTGGTGTATAAGCATGATAATGAATAGCGGAAAACAGGCTTATTTGCCTCATTGGTTTTTCCCCAACACAAATACTAATGATGGATGTTTGAAGGAAATATACTAGTGTTTATTAAGATGACAGTCTTGTTCTTGGGCTCATCGAGTCTTTCGATACCACAACTCACGTTGTTCCACAACGTCAAATATAACTCATCCTTATTCATATTCTATTCACCTGGAATGTACTCTACATTTTGGCGATAACCGCTTACCCCATTAAGAACCTACAAACAAGATTGTCCTAATTCCAATCAATAATGAGTGAACCGCACTGTTCATGAAGTACCCAACGGGACTCTCTAAGAAAGTATCGTTGAGAGCTGTTGGTTTATTCCTGGTGAAATGGGGGAGGAGTGTGCTGTTGCCGATCGCCATTGTCCCGACTCTCCGTTCCTTCCGGGGGAAGTCTGGCCCATCTAATCGAAATCGATGTGAGTATATTTAGTGACCATCTCATTAATGTATGCAAAGCATTACCAACGTGGAGCGACCGAAACTTTAGCTAATTAAAAAAACCTATTCTAATCTGGAATCCATCTTTGATTTTTGACAGTTGACCAGACAAAAACACTTTCACTTAATTTCTTTCATTGTCGAGCGTTTCTGTTGCTGTCGCGGGGTCTTGCTGGGTGTACGCATTTGATCACCTCGTCTGATCATGCGAATCCCGGATTTTTTTCAAGTTTAGAATTGGCTCGTTCGCTTTGACGTGCGTTAGGTTCGTGGCAAGTCCATGTGATCTAGTCGTTTTGGCCTCAGCACTTTCGTGTGTACATATGTATGTTTGCACACATGGTGGTGTTGCTATGGCAGTTAAAATCACCTTGTTTCTCCATATCAAACCCTTGCGGACAGGTGTACTACATCACGAGGGATTTAGGCTTTCCGATCTACACGCATATCGCCAGAAGTCCGTTTCTCTCTCTAGTACAGTCTGCGTCAGGTTCATGTGTGTATGTGTGTGCGTGCACGTACATGTCTACCCCCCCCCCCCCCCCTCACTCTAACGGGTTTTATCGTGAAGAACCTAATTTAGCGTCCTCTTGGGTACAGTTTACGCTATGTGGTGCGTGCTATTTCTAGAACTGTCTGCTTTTTGCGAATTCCGCCTCACTTCAACATTCTTATTTCATAGAAAGACCTCAATCAGATGCCATAGTTGCACAATTTCTTTCCCTACGTTTCCATTTGATCCATTCGATTAGCTGCTCAGTTTCATGATGCTATCTCTCAACCAAGACCCAGTTTTGTTCATTCCATGTCACAGCGGTATTATTTACCTTGCCCCAACGACTCCCCATTACCGACAGTTGATTCAACATAGTTCAACTGCTGATAGTTACTTCACATCTGATATGAATCAAGTTTAGCATCAAACTCGATCACATAGCGAACTGCGTGCTATTGAAGCTGACCGGTGATCACGTGATTCAATAAATTTTTCATCCATTTATCATTGTTCTAAGTAAGCATGCTCGGCGATTAACCATAATTAACTTTTTTGGATCATGCATCAAGTTAGCTGAAAAAGAAAATAGTTTTGTGTGACTTTGAACATTTCGTAGGGTATGGGCTTTCAAGTAGAACCACTGATCAACTCAGTAAATTTCAGTTTCAGAGGATGTATTGTTGGCACGAGGAGCCTGAATCGTATGTTTTTGGAAAATCCACTTGCATTCTTCACATCGAAAAGTCGGACGCCGCGAGCCGGCTCGCGCCGTCCGACTTTTCGATGTGAAGAATGCAAGTGGATTTTCCAAAAAATTCCAGTTTGGTTAAAAAAAACGGAGCTGAATTGCGAAGCAGTTAGGTTGCACTCAGTCAGTTTCTGTGTAAGCTTTGAGTCAAGAGTCTAGAGCGAATTAAATTCGTTGAAATCCGAATTTTCCATCCCCGTGAAACTGTTTTCACGATGTGTTCTCAATTTCTCTCCATTTAATTCACGCTCTAATGCATTCAGAGAGAAATTCCTTTTCACAGCTATGATTCGCTGATAGATATTTTCGTGTTAGTCGCAACGAGGACGATGACACTATGGTCAAAACCAGCGACAAACAATCTGTGTACAACGGTTCGTTTCTTGCTGAGACCTGTTGCAATAAGGTGGGAAGATAGCCACAGGACGAAAAGTTTGTCACAGGGAGGATATTGCAATCTGGGGGGAGGGTAAAGGTCACTACTGTACTTTCATGTTTCAATTAGCGATCATAATGTCGTCGTCCCCGAGGTAGTTTCGACTAATCCACAAAGAACTGCCAGGGAATCACAGTTGTGGTCCCCCTGTGGATTGTTCTACGTGGAGTATCCACCCACCATTCTGATGCACAGTGGAAATAATTGTGCATAGTATTTGATCGTATGTCTTGAACTGTGTTTGGTCAAACAAACGAACCCGTACGTGCTATCACTGTTCATTCCGAATTTCGTTTTTGTCAATCTGTTCATTGTTCATTACAGCATAATGTCGCCCCTGGAGGTCGCTTCGGTAACGCAGAGCCCCATTACAATGGTGCAGGTAGGAGTTCTGCCTCATTGTGCTTGTCAATCTTGTCTTTTTTTGTTATTTCTAATACATTTGTCGTTTTCTGTTACAATTTTTGTTCTTGTTTTGGGTCACTGATTGGTAGGGAATGAACATTCACACACTTTTATTTTGTTATTAAATGTTGTTTCGCTCAGTTTCACAACTGACACCTCGAGCCCATCTGTTGATCGTTCACTCCAAATCTCCAGCTAGATGC
This sequence comes from Fasciola hepatica, assembly GCA_948099385.1. Classification (NCBI taxonomy): domain Eukaryota; kingdom Metazoa; phylum Platyhelminthes; class Trematoda; order Plagiorchiida; family Fasciolidae; genus Fasciola; species Fasciola hepatica. The sequence goes on along the minus strand of CANUEZ040000027.1, from coordinate 8,509,530 downwards.
TGTTAATTTTTCTGTCCATTGTATGGTTCATTTCTACCTACTTACAATTTTTTGTCAGGATGAATTGTTTTCAGTTTTCATTCGTATCTGAACAGATTAGGCATCGTTGTCCTGCAATTTACGGTCAGTTTATTTCAACTCAGATGCGGACCAGTCCATTAGCAATTCATCTTCAATGGAAGTGGAGATATCTGCACCAAAAACGAATTTACCTCCATGCTAGCATGTCGGTAAATCTGAGCCATATTGCTGGCTAACCTGTTCTTGACGGGACGAAATTCCTTAGAGATTACTACCAACTGCTTTTTTGTTGCGTAGTGGGGATCCACAACCGTCTACTGCAGTCCCTTGTGTTCGTTTAGTTGTCACCGCTTACTGCGCACCCGCATACCGCAGTCAGACCGCAATGTCAGCGTGAATGACCATATCTGTGTTTGAGTCACGTGAGCAGTTATCCACACTGATGATTAGTATCTCTTCACCGTGGCAACCTATTTAAAAGTTGTCTTCGCTCAGCTTAAGAGTTTGCTTTTCTCTCAGCAATAAAATGAATTCGGAAATTCGCTGATTATCACAACAGTCTGAAGGCTTGTGGTACCGAATGCGCTTTGGACGTTTCGCTAAAGATAATTTTGTCCCAGCCCAGTGGTTTGCAAAAAGCTGGCAAAATTCACTGCATTATCTATTTGATACGCCAAAGACAATGCGTTCAAATTGTGCGCATAGTCGTACAGAATGCAATTATTCCTCACTTTTCTGATCAACACTGGTATTGGTATACTGGAACTACATCTGAGGCCATCTTGATAATTCTGTCAACGACTGTATCCTGTAATGATCAATCCCAGTTAGGAAATACTACCAGAATCACTCAGTTGTTTTTATAACTGTCTGCATCACTACCATTGCTATTGGCAACAATTCTCTCCGTCCATTTGTTCAGCTCCGTACACATCTCCTCCAGGCTCATCTTCCTCCAGCGGACCACCGTACCGGGCACCATGTTCGCAACAGTATGACCAGATCAATTCAACCCAGGGTGGCGGTGCTGCGTATGCACCTTCGGTGGCCACATTCTATCGGCCCGATCGGAGTACAGCTAACTGGGGTACCGGTCCTATTCAGCGCGAACCACCGAAAGAGTTTAAGCCACGACCATTGGCTCCGGAAATGAGTGTGGAAAAACCCCAACCTCAGGAATTGCCGTCCGTGGGCGACACGACCGTTCCGCGTTTTGGTTCATTCGATGTGAGTTTGCAGTATCGATCTGGTTTTGATCCATTGGTGTATTTTCTTTCCGTGTTCAGGTTTTTAATAAGGCTTAATGAACACGTAGTTTATTTATAGTTTTTGAAATTGTAATCGCAACTGACGAAGTGTTGAAAGATAAGACTTTGCGTTGTGTTTTTCTCTGTTCGGTGATATTATTCGGAATAATTTAAACCATGTTTTCCCTAGCTGATTGGTTAGCTGGAATAGACTGGCCCGCATGTTAGTGTCCGTTCAACATTGTCTCTGAGTGTGTGGCTTGAGTCGCCGCGAAAGCGCAGATGCGTTAGTACATTATAATATATGATATGAGAGATTTTTATGAGATTCATTTACCGAAATGTATTCGATCAGCTACGTCAGTCGTGGTCGTGTCGAGTTAAATCATGTCAGACTTCCTAACCAGCAGCCGTCTCGCATTGTTTGAATGTGTGAAATTGTCAGAAAATGAATGAATGATAAATTATAAAGCCGTCCATCCTTCAGAATCAACAGTCAATTTACCATTGGAGATTTATAGAAACGCTATAGCTGTTTCATACATTTAACTCATCAACAGCAGGTCCCATCCACTTCTGAGGCTCACAATCCCGCTCACGGGGTTCGATTCCTGTTTTGGATTCAGTGAATGGGCACCACTGATTCATAACAGGCTAGTTAAAACAGCTTCACAGTTGTTTACGTGGGTTTTCGTTGATGAATTGTGCCTTGATAATGAGTGCATGGTGAATAATTTTGTAGTGTTGTATGTGGGATGCAGTGTTCTTCCGTGGGGGTTGCATGTGCACACTGTGGAAAGACATGGAAAAAAATATCGGTGAGTCGGGGATCAATAAGTGCATAAGCAAGCACCAAGACTTACATTAGAGAAGATGAGCGGGACGATCTATGTCTGACCGTTACAGTGGCCATGCCACTGTCTGTCCTACAAATTGAAGTGATCAAACAACACGCGGTAGACGAACACATCAACTTCCCTGTATGCCTAACGGTTGGAAGCCGTCATGGCCATCACTGCCTTCTCGCGGCAAAGGTGTTCCCACTAAAGTGAGAGGACGTAAGAGAATGCCTGGCACTTTCCACCGGGTTGGTTGACTAAGAGTTAGCCTAGGGGAGATGGCTAAGCCCTAATCACAAACCAACCACGGGTGACACATGGGACGCACAACACTACGCTCACCGGCATCTGTGGCGGGAGGGTGCATTGGGCATCCAGCATGTTTAGCCTCATCCGAAGGGCGTATGAACTGCGCATTCAGTCACCGGCTCCTAGTGGTTTCCAGAAGAGGCGAATGAAATATACAACGGGCCACCGGCTCATATGGACCAACCCCGCTGCCTTGTAGGACGCGCTTGGTTGCGCGAAGACTAGAGGTGCAGCCTCGAACAAAAATGCTTACTCTGGACTGGGCTACCGAGTAGTACAATAGCCCGCAACGCAAACAACCATTATAGACTTTACCACTGTGATTACCTGCTCTTTAGCGCACACAAACGAACAGTCTCCAACACCGCAGTCAATTTGTTCACCCATTTCCACTCCCCTCCCATTTTCTGTTTCATCTTCACATCCCACGGGTTTTTCAGTCGGCCGTGCCTGCTGTAGTGCTGATCTAGTAAGTTGTGCTCTGTCTTGTCGTGGACCACAAGACCCTGGGTTTCTGCTGAGTCATTGTGTTTTTTGGACGCACACCAGTCGATTCCGGCTGGAAGCGAGCATAATGCAGCGTTTCTTGAAGCGAAGCATGCAATTAACTTGAGCATCCGCAGGGAACACGAAACGTGGTGTCGCAACGCGCATCAATGGTGGAACGTGCTGCCGCAAGCTGTTCTATCTCATTCAAGTCATCGATAGGAAACTATTGGGTGTAAGTGAAATAATCTGTGGGGCAGACGGTTCGCAAATTCACAATCAAAAGTGACACCTCGATCGCTGGGCGGAGCACTTTCAGACACAATTTAGCCGGCTCTCGGTGTCAGCTTCTCCTACAACTCATTGGGCACACATCCAGTGGTGTGTTTCGACCGGTCCACTTACCGAGGCGGAGGTCCGAAAAAAGATCCAGGCCTTAGGACGTCGCAAATCGGGGGGCTCCGATGGCATTCCCCCAGCCCTATATAAAGATGGTGGGGTACAGCTCGTTGGAGAACTTCATGTTTTGTTTTCGAAAGTTTGGAATTGTGAACAGATTCCGTTCTTTTCGGGGGATCGAATCGCTCACTGGTTGCGCTAATCATAGGAGTATAAGCCTTATTTTAATAGCGTCAAAGCTGCTTGCATCTGTCTTACTTCGCAGGTTGTACCAAACGCGTGAAGCGCGAGGAGCAAGCTGGGTTTCGTGCCGGTCGTTGATGTACCGATCAAATCTTCACCCTCCGACAAATGCCAGAGCGTCGTCACTCTTTCCATAGACCGATAGTCCTCGTGTTCATGGAAATTTGTGCGGCATTCGACTCCATCGACAAGACTGCACTGTGGAACTGTTTGTTGAGAAATAGAGTTCCTAAGAAGAATGTATCAATCCTCAAAGAGTTGTGTCGTTACATCTTAGGTCGGGTACGGGCCTATGGTCAGCTGTCTCCCACTTTGTTCTCCAGTGGAGTTTCACAAGGTTGCCCTATATCCCTGTTTTTCTTCAACTTTACCATAGAGGACGTTCTACAGAAGCTCTGTCTGCTATTCCGAACGGTGGAGTTCAACTCCTCTCAGGGAACAGAGTTTTCGACTTGGAATATGCCGATGATATCGCCTTGCTGAATGATAATGTACAGGCAGTGCAACATGCGTTGGACTGCTTGGCGATTGAGGTATCCAGATATGGAATGTGTTTTTCGCTTTCCAAGTGCAAAGTGCTTTTGCAAGATTGGCAGGAGCTTGTGTCCGCCCTTTGTGTTGATCAGCTAGAGTTTATCGGCAACTTTAATTACCTTGGGAGCTTGATAACAGCTGGTGATGGTGTTGGGGAGGAGATGAGTTCATGCATAGCTAGAGCTAGAGTAGCCTTCGCAAACCTGCGACACCTGTATCGTCGGCGTGACATCGGGATCTCTCTTAAGGGACGGGTGTATGTTGCTGTGGTTCTCTGTGTTTTACTCTACGGTTGCGAGACCTGGCTACTTTGCGTTGAGGATGTTCGGCGTCTTTCCGTGTTCGACAACCGAAACATTGCTCGCGTCTGGTGGGAACATCGAGTGAGTAATGAGTGGAGCGCCGTCGTGTGTTAGGCACGGATAGCCTCCCTCTTAACGAAGTGATCGCTCTACACCGCTTCCGGTGGCTCGGACATGTTTTACGAATATCTGTTCTTCGTCTTCCTTTCCATGCTCTATTCGCACGTGTTGGGCAAGGCTGGAAGAAGCGACGCGGTGGTCAGGCCATGACTTGTTGTAGAGGTTTGAAAAATCTAACATCCGTATGGCCTTCGGTTAGAGCTTCCCGCCTTCCTTGTTGGAGCCCAACGGCTGGGGATTGTCGTTGGTTAGACATTGAAGGACATGGCTCATAATAGAAGTCAGTGGCGCGAATCCTGTGCAGTCTGTCTGTCGTATTCTCGTGTCCCGTAACCACAAAAATGTCATTCCGACAAACAAATTGACGAAAAAACATCAAAAATGTGTACGATGAAAAGCTTCCGAAAAGTCAGCTTCTTTTTTTAATCGCTCACGGTCGGTTTACCGTATTGTACTCCCTTTCCCCTATTTTGTAACTGTTGTTGCGTTGGTACCTTGCTTGATCTGAAGCTGGTGTAAAATATAGATATATACCATGGCGATTTGAACGGCTGGTCTGATCCACTTCCCACAAGTTTGTTCTGTGCTGATACAAGTAGACCCAGTGCAAATTTTGTTCACACTTTCACTCGGTTTTATTAACAATCACATTTGTTTGTTCATCATCGTCTCCTTTCTAAACAACCGATCGAACAATCGACCGAGTGTAATTTCTGTGCTTCTAATGTTCTTTCAGGTTTGAAAAGTTTTTCTCCTCAATTGTTTGTTAATTTTTGCTATTGAGGACCGTTGTAATTTTTGGGTTACATTCATTTAGTTCTGTTGGTCTTATTCGAGTTTTGTGGAGTTTTTGGCGTGAAAGAAAGTAATCCTGTCTATGAGGAGTTGTTCAGAAGTGCGCTATTTATTCCTCTTCCAGCGGAGAGACATAGAATGAACTCAACTCTTAGCTAGATTGTCTAAAATGTTTTTTCGTCAAAGACTTTTCATTTTGAAGGATCGTCTGTTACTTGTATATATGCGTGATGTATTTCATGTGGCTCACGGCGTTGGACTTTCGGATGTGAAAAACGCAGGTGCATTTTCCATAATATAATTGGAAAAGATCGTCTAAGCGTCCCAGAATATTTTTTACTACTCTCTTAGTGCGATAAATGCTGTGTAGCCCGCCTCCTGAAAATCAAGTAATATTTCCAGGGCTCACGAAATGTGTGTGTGTGTGTGTGTGTGTGTGTGTGTGTGTGTGTGTGTTGTCTCTTGCTGTTCAGTATCGGATGGATTTGGTCGTCAGAACAGATCGGTTCGCAGTCACATGCAGTTGGCAAGCGAATGTTTATCGGGAGTAACACGCGTGAAAACGGGAGCGAAACCGAAAGCTAAAAGTACTATTTAAAAAATCGGTAAGGCTCAGGGTTGATGTACATGGGGTCAAGGCTAGCGTTCGACTGGACTCACTGCCTGGGCTGATTGGTTTCCTTGGCGTTTAGTGACAACATCTGGAGCACGAGAAGTAAAGAAAATGAGTTATATTCAGTCAGGTATATATTACAGTGTGTGTGTGTGTCGGTGCCGCCTCACGAGAGCATTCTCAAGCTATGAGTTTCACACTCATAATTCCCAGTTTCCTTGACGATTCCTATCTGTCAGGTGTACCTCTTACAATACATTTATGCATACACTTAAAATATATAAAAAACCTAGTCAGATTTTTTATTTATTTCCCTATATTTGACTGGTAGCAACCTCTCTGCTGATATACACCGTCTCCTTCACCAGGTTTTCCGTCGTGTGGATGAGCATGCCGTGTCCATATCCCAACAGCAACAAGACAACTTTAATCAACTGATTTGGCAACTGATCTACGCTCGGAACATCACAGACGAGCTGGAGAAGGTGCGTGTAATCTTTCTGTGGTTGTGCACGAAAGATTTGCACAGAATGAATTTTGACAATGTAAAACCGGACAGTCCGGAAGAGATTCTGATGGGCATTCGAACAGGAAAGTCCACGTATGCACAAATTTTCTACACTTTGTGCAGGTGAGTATTCCAGTACTCCGGTGAAATTGTTCAGACTGTTCCATGGTCCACCGTACAGATTGTTTCTATGCCAAGAATGAAGGTTTATTCCCCTAATACAATTTGAATTGGTTACTCTTTCAAGATCGTCACCGCGGCGGTGATCAATTAGTCATCCTTGTCGACTTCAGACCTCGATGTATCGGGTTCTAATACTACCGCCGCGGGCCAGTTCGCCACTCGAAGGCCCTTGATTGGCCGTGCCTCTCTTCCATAGACATTGTACTTGGTCATATGATAAATAAATAAACTAAAAATATATTTTCACTTAAAAATACTGAGATAGTGTTGATAAAGAAGGTATACATATTGATTGATTTTTGTCCCGCCAAAATACTTCGTTAGGTGCGTGCACGCGACGATCATTGTTTCTCCGTTTTCGAATCATGTTCGATGCTTTTATTTTTCATCTTCGGGAGTTTAACATCGGTCTCATTTTCGTATTCCGACATACTGCACAACTGGGGAATGACGAAAGAAACCATGAATGTTTATTACGATACTGAGGTATCCTAACCACATCGTTTGCGAGAAACCGTTAGTTAATACATCTTAGAATTACTGCTTCGTTCATGGAAGCGAGAACAACAGGGAATAAAGCTGCTCCATTTTTGTATCAATTTTCGACAATGACAACCGCGTTTGTTTATCTCGCTCTTTGTGTCTGACAAAGTTCACACCATTTTGTTGATGATTGGAGTTCAAAGATGATTGTTCGAAGTTCCATTTTGGATATTTTCCTCGTGGTTAGGATTTCTTTTTGTGTCATGCTTTGGTGTCTCGGTCAGCAACGCCTTTGTGTCCCGGGTCCTTCCGTTCGAATAAATCCCCCCACTGTTGTCTTTCCTTGATTCGTCCACTTGATCCCCACACATGGATCAATTCCATTTTTAAGTGCTCCAACCACCTTACACAGCAGATCAAAAACACGAATGAACTCGTAACAATAATTTACGATCCTTCATGTCATTGCATCACGATTTATGTGATTTTTTCGAGCCCGTATTGATTGAAGGTATGGCCGGAATGATGTGGTTCTAAGCTTCTGATGTAGTGAGTCAAATTCAAGTCTGAATCAGATATCAGATGGAAATCGGTCACAGATTAGTCTGTTCAATTGTCTCAGCATTGAATCAAACCCGGTTTTATTCATGGAGTTGTCCGGATAAAGACGTGGTAATAAGTACAAGGAAATGAACACACACAAGCTACAGACCCTAGCACTTTTCTTTCAATCACGATTGCAGCAGGTTTATATGGGCCGGAAATTCCAATTTCCACCGCAGAAAACATCCTGCTGACCGGTTCTTTTAGTCTCGGAAACCCATATTATCCAGTTGAAGGGTAAGAAGACACAGAAACAGTAATTCCTAATCATTTATCTTCATCGAGTGTTACTTTTTTCGTTGAACTTTGAATGAAATATTTGCGTTCGATTTCCGTAGTATTCCAATCATCCATTTTTCCATCCAATGCATCTGAATAATTCAGATATGCTGGTCTGCATTGCAAACTCCTGATTGGGTACGCCAAGGGGGCAGAGTATGCTCCGGGAATGCACTTTTCCGGCCGTCAAGGCCAACATTCGTGGAACGCGGTGCTTGTTGATAAAGTTTGGCGCTTGGTCGATTGTCACTGGGCTGCGCGTCGTCTAATCGGAAAACGCCCAAGTCCGGAGAATGTGCGTTACGGACTGGACATGTTCTACTTTCTGGCTAATCCGGGCCAGCTAATCTACACGCACTTCCCACATGATTCGGATTGGCAACTGCTGCGTCATCCTATCTCATTGAAAGTAAGTCAGCACGACCCATTAATAGCGCGATAAAAAACTGAATGTAGACCTTGTTTTGTTGGTCATATTACAACATGTGCTCTTCTCCGTTGATTTCAGACACTGCAGTTCGTACATCGTCGCCTGGATATAATCCCGGTTGTATTTAGTCTAGGGATGATTGTATGGACCGCGCAAAATACACAAACAAGGTTGCCCGTTAAGACCCATTATATTTGGTCGTTTAAATGAATAACCTTGTTTCTTTTTCAGTTACTGTGATGATCCATGGGCGTTTGAATTTCACGTGACTTTGGTTGCTACGTAAAATTTGCCCTTAGCTTAGTGGAATTTCGATCATGAATAATTAATTAAATTATGAAGATAAAATATACCACGTTTAGTTTTCGTCAGGGGTGAATAGCTGCTGATACCCGTCAGAAGTAGTTCTGTTTTGCCGGAGTATCGACTTGTGTCTTGAGGAAGGCGAAAAACAAAGAACACACTGTCATCTCGCCTCCCAACAGCCAACTCGCAGTTGATGGAAGTTCCACCAGAGAAACAATTGGTTTACTTCGTATACACGACATTCATACTCAGGTCAAATGAGCGTGACTCGTTACTTATCCTTTTTCACGATGATAGAGGAAGGTGGACTGAAAACTTGAAAATTCCACCTTTTTAGTAAGTGAGAACGATGAAATTCTGTAAATTCATTGTGCACGTGCTTCTGTTACAGAAATTGCTTGGAATCTTGAGATCTAAAATCGTTTCTGGTTGATATGGGTTGCAATATGCCTTTGCCAGCCTTTTCGCGAGAGCGAATGTGTATTGGGAAAGTAACCGTTCATCTTGGATTGTCAACAGACACGAATGAATCCGCCTTTCGCTCGAACGTGAAGTATCAGCACAGTTCAAAAGTTGTTCCCTGTTGTGGACGGGGTTCAATAATCTGAATTGCAAAAACGTTTTCAGTGCCAAAATCATGCGGTCGAAAATGCATAGGTCACTACCAACGCGGCATCGGTAGACAGCGCAAAAGTAACGAATAAAAGGGAAGTGAATGTGCAGTCCCTATAACCGGAGCTTGCTATTGGAAAAGTGTATATGGGCTCATGTGTGAGATGCGAAGCGGAAAGGTGGAAAGAAACAATTTTTTGAAATGAAGCTGGGATATCCTATCTCGACTACAGAATGAAACCAGATGATTGAAGTTGGAAAGAAACACTGGTGCCCGAAATCCACACTGCCGGTTGTTTGGTGGACTGAGGGATGTGGCCAATTGTTGACTTCAGTGTCATGCTTGCATTCAAATTATTTCTTCTTCTTACAGGATTATCCATTTGTTTGTTCACTTTTTCTCTGGCTGTAAAATGCGAGGTTGAATCCAAAACCAGGTCGGTATAGAAGTGCCAGGTTAGTGATCAACAGAAATGAAGTTGAAACAGAGAGGATATTATAGAATGCATGATTTAGCTTAGAAAACCTGCATGGCAGCCTTGGTTTTTAGTTGTGCGGTCAACCACGTAAAGTTCCATTGTTTGGACTTTGGCACTGATCCGTTTGATGGTGCAGTTGTTTATCGCACCTAGAACAAAAGTCAAGACTGACCGTGCGTTTAGGTACAATGTGTTCCCACGTTATCTGTTCGCAGCCGTTCAGCATTCGAGCTCAGATTCTGTACTGTTTGCAGTTCTTTGTGTAAGATTGCATAGTTTGGATTTGCGGTTGGAACATACGTCCCCTTAGTGTTGGTGCGTTTGGGAAATTGTTGGACTGCCTATGTTCCATCATTCTTGATTCCAGTTATATGATGTTTTTTTGTCTGTTTACTCCCGGTCTGTTGTGTTACCCTTCTCGGGCCGCCTATAAATTCGGAAATTTACCGACGTTTGCGGTATTTCGAAACAAGCCTCTTTTAATTTCCTCATCCAGATGTTTGCCAGCTGCGTCATTGCACCCCAGACTTTCATAGATCTGGAATGAGAGATCCACCGACTCATAAATCCCACTGTGGTAATAAGTCCAAATACCGGGTATGACTAATCTTACCAAATGTCTTCAGCAGTTTTCCGCACGTGGTCCCTATGAATGAGTACCACAACAGGTGGATTAGGGTGTTGTACGTGTATGTCTGCTCCTTAGCTAGCACAGTCTTTCGACTACACTACCGTATGGTGTGTTTGTTTTACGTCAGTTGCGCTTAGACCGAATATCACGTTTTCACCCCTCATCATTTTGCCTCCGTATTGTGAAAATGTCATTCGGACGGTGTGCTTCATCGTTGGTATTATTAGCGATCGACTCGGCATTTGGAAACTTCATAAAGGTGTCAATTTTTCGTCAAGTCCAGACGTATACAATCAACGAATGATTTCCCGGTAAATGCTGATTCATCGGGAAGCTCCGTTTCGCCTGTGAATGAATTCAGTATTAAGACAGATTGGTTTGAAAATTCATCCCCGGGAATGATTCTCTTCGTTCCTTTCCATCCCTTTGTTCGCGGGTAAAATGAAAACATGTCGGTGGATGTGAATGGGCTACGTAGACTAACTTCACTCGTATTTTCTCACCGTTCGGCTCGATGTGAGCTGATCACACAGACTACTTATATTTACAGTCACCGCTACCACTGTCGCCATTGATGATTACGACACCGAGCATTTGTTCAACCGTTTTCATTTATTTTGACTTATCATAACAAGCGTCGTGTCTGTTCGGTTTTTATTCCATTTGCTTCCTCACATCTTTGTCGTCGCGCTTCCAATTATCCTGTCTAGGAGTTCGAGAACTTGGCCCCCGTGAAATCCGCTTTCTTCAAATATAATCTGAATCTGGTCACTCACAGGAACGCGGTGATTGTCACGGTTGAACCGGAAGTCCGTGTGGAAATTTCGTTCCCATCCGGAGCTGATCAGTACATGTCGTTCACATTCGGTCTATCTATTGACAACAAAGAAGGTAGTGAAGAGTATCGGGGTCTGCCTTTGAGGTAAGCGGTCTCTTCAGTCGTCGTTTTTTATTGTTAAATACGCCGTCTATAAGGCTCCTTTGGCCATTGAATCTGAAGTTTTTTCGATCATTTTAGCGGTTTGACGTCCAGTATGTTGGCTGGTAACCGTCTGGAGTAATCTGAAAGGAATGGGTGAGAATGACAGGGAAAATGATGCTCATGCGAACGGAGATGACCTTGACCATTGGGATGGTACAGAGGTAGGGGGGGGGGGGGGGTAGCGTGTTTAACGAAACCATTCGATCATGCGAGCTTATAATGCCATGGGAACACACAATATATCCTCGAAACTGACTAAATTATATTTTGGTCGGGAGTTGCAGCACGTGATTTGGTGGTCCGGTGCAGAGGCGATCGGCGTCGCGGTAGCATCTTCATGTAGACTTCCCAGGTACCATATTTTGAGTCCTTAACGCTGCTGCACTCGGAGAATAGTGAGTAAATCGTTCGAAATTTGTGTTCTTTTTGATGCACAGTCGAACAGTGGGCTAAAATCAACAGTCTGTGATTCGTGTGATTGCTTTTATTGCTGTTTGATCCGAGAGTCCATTTGGAAAGTAGAATGCAAGAGTTCGAAAAAAGTATTTATGAAATACATAACTACCGATGTAACTAACTAGTGTACGAATAGACAGTACACTACTGATCCCGAACGTTTGGTTTCAATCGGTGGCCATCAAGTCAGTTATACACCGTTATACTCGATTCAGTCTAATTGCAGGATGTTGTTGAACCATTCCCGCCCACTTCCCTACCAACACCTGTTTCACAAAACAACATTGAAGAACTCTGTCTATAAGTATTCAATAAACAAGTACTTTTTACTCATGAACGCATTAGTTTGATTGATCCGCAACAAAAAAAACCGCTACCTGCTAATGTTGTGGAAAGGACCCAGCGACATGCCCCAACTTTCCATTACGTCAAATAGTCTCGCCGACATGTAGACGAGAATTTTCTCTTCGCCACCATCAATCAGCTATGGTCGTAAGTAGTCCCGCTGACTCATATACTATTACCGAAGTCTTTCAGTTTAGTTCAGTTCAAACAAACATTAACCATGCATTGTGTGCGGTGTCTTTGGTTGCTGTCTCTCAGCAGCAACCTCAATCAGAAATCATGGGAATACAAGAGTATAGGAAGAGCAATGAGGGAACTGCAAATGGTAATATCAAAGTCTTTGGGTCTTATACGTTTCACCAGTCCGAACATCTCTGTTCGTTTGACCGAATTCGCCCGAATGAGGATGCAGTAGATTCCTGTGGTTATGGCACCTATCCCCCCTTTCATCCTAAACTCATGCTTAGGCATGAAGAACGAAAGGATTCATGTCATGCTGTGAAGAACCCGTTGTATGCATGGATAAAAGCTGCGCATCCACTGATCGTAACGATCGAGTTTCCCTAACCGCATATCTGAATAGACACATAACCATGATGAATTCGGTTAGCAATCGGTTGCCTGTTTGTGTTCATTTCAGTAACAATAAATCAATTAACAGATGATTGTAAATCCTTTTCATCCCCGATTTTTGTTCACACCTCACTTCGTATGCATTCTCGTTCCATCTTTGAACACATTTTGTTGTATTTGTCGTTAGCGGTATAACATGTAATGGTATCATTCCATTTATTTGTGCGACCGTAAACAAGAATCCCGGCCGTGGCCGGTGAGCAGACAGCAGACAGACAGGGAAGTAATGTCGCTGAGCTGGGTTATGCCCATGCGCTGGCATATATTCGCCTCATGTCAAGCTAGGCCGATCGATAAGTAACGGGATCGATCGGTCCACAGACAGAGCAGGGACTGAAACATGAATACATGTCGACAGGCGTTTATCCATACATGAGAAGGATATTGGTCGATTGTCCGCGTAGTAGGCGTGACTGTTCAAACTGGATATAACCCAGTTGTGTCCTGTTCTTCGGATTTCTTTGGCCTCATCCGCGGTCTGCCGCCTCTCAATAAATTTTACAGACAGCCATAGGATTATGAGAGAATTCTGTACTGTCTGGTATGCTTATGCCCATCCTCAGTTTTTGTTGAGTCGATTCTCCGCACTCTTCAACAGTCATCGCTTTCGGGTAACAAAAAATGACTGTCGGTCAATCGTTTTCTCTGATCATCCAACCGTACCTGTGACATCATTTCGTACGAAGCAGAAAAGCAATTCTATCAGATCTTCAGAGCATTGGATTCCTCAAATGATGATTTTTTTAAGTTGTGATCATTGATGGAGTGTGATCAGCTCGTGCTGTTTCACTACAGCTATCCTCTCTTCCGATTTTCTCGTCCAATCGATCCTACGAAGATTTGAATCGCGTGCCATCAATAACATCAATGGGTGTACAAAATTTAAATGACACTCTTTCCAACCGAATGGTAAAACAATCCGGAATATGCGCGTTACTTGTTCAGAGGCAAGCAATTGTTTCCAATGGATCATTCTCCAGCTCGTAGAAATCATATTGGAAATGAGTATGTTGAGCTGGATCAAGGTTCATTTGGATTGGTCAAATGTATGTGGGGTGGAGTGAGGGTTTAGATTGGCATGTTGGTCGTGGCAGTTATACGGAGGTCGCACTATCTGGAGGGAATAAACGAGTTTCTTTTCCATGTGCACAAGGCAGGTGCGAAAAGACAGCATCGAAAACGGTGAAAGTTTCTGATTCCAAGTTTTCACTGGCCTCGCGACGAAAAGCAAAACTACGAGACACCCTTGCATCATCATCCAAAGTTATGGTTATGGTGTATGATTTGATCAACGTCGTCGCCACCGGGACCGGCGGTGGTCACACGGCTATCGTTGCGGACTTTAGACAATAACGACCCGGCTTCGATTCCCGCCATCGCCAGCCACTTTCCCATTCGACAGCCTTTCGTTGACCGCGGCTCTCTGAATCGCCGTACACTGTTGTATAATAAGTAAAACAGGAAATAAAGGAGTATTTTTATTGAATTTATTTCCTACTGTGACAACATTGCTGGGATTCAGTCGAGCACCACAGGTGTAACTGTCTCACGTGACAACCTGAAATCGGTAACGACCTATGCCAGAAAGTGTAGAAAAATCTTCACCACTGTTCCACTTTGAATAGGGCCTTATTAATCCACCTCCAATTTCCCCCTTCCCTTCTGCTTCCAGTCGATACGGTCGTCAGGAAATTTCCGTTCGTCAAAACAAATCAATATTCTACGTTCGGCCCCCGCGTCCGGGTGCCTATAAGTTACTAATCTACGCGAAACATCAGGGTGCATCCAATCAAACATCACATTCAGATAACGGAACGATTACAGATTACGGGAGTGATGTGAACACGGAGAACATGTACGGTGCGGTGTGCGAGTACCGATTGGTGGCAAATTTCGGACCAAACGCGTCACTACCGCCATATCCGCCCTGTCAGTCTTCAAGTTACGGTCCAAACGAGGTGAGTCCGACGTTTATTTCTGCTGCCCCAATTCGCTGGACGCCTTCATTTACTTTCGATCGTATCGTTGTTGAATTGGTTACGACAATATCGTTCTTGACGGAATCTACTGATTCCAGTGTCTGTAAGATAATATCTCTGCAAGCGTTTGTGGTTAAACGTGGCGTAATTTTGTTGTGTTTATTTTCATTGGAATCAAGCCTGTTGCTCTCACTTGTCCTGTCTTCCACCGTTTCCCATTACCAATCTAGTTGGCAAAAAACTACTCGATCTTGCCCCAGTACAGTGAATGCACTCTTCGTGCGCAACGCGGTTGCCTCGAACTGAGATTCCGTCTGGGTGGTCCTGGATCGAATGGTCCTCCGGCACGTCTGATGGGCAAACTTCGTTGCACCCTGGTGGCTGAGGAAGCCTTATCGCGCAGTTTGTTGCAACGGAATGTGAACGGTGGTCGTGAAGCCGTTTTTGTTGTTTTCTTGCCTGAGGCTGGTGAGTACGGCCTGGAAATCTATGCAAACAATCCGGATCGAGACGGGAACTCTTTCTTTGTGGTAAGTTGATCCGGTAGTCTCTTTCTTCCACTAATTTGATGCAAGAACATAGCGTTGAAGACATACTTGTACTTATATAAGTCGCAATTAACTAGTACCCTTGGCGATGCGTGTCCCTCGTTGTTATCGCTGTTGGTTCGTTTTAGCGGATGTTTCAATACGGGATTCCCAAGAACAAGATTGGACCTTTGTGGGTTGCGTTGTGGCTCCAATTGCATTCAACAGAACATGATAAAATAGCAAACAAAATTGTTTTCAGTGGTCCGTCGACGAACTGATCGTATATAATTATAAATCTCTGGTGAGAAATCTGATCTATTGAGGCCTCATGTGGTTCGCCACTTTGTCTCAGGATCATGATTGCCGGTTTCCTTCACACTACAAATCATGAAAATGCACAACGAGAAATGACAATAGTATTCTAATTGCTTGTACTATATAGGTAACCGTGTTTTATAAGGAGTGGATAGTGGTCTTAGTCGATCGACTGTCATCGAATGGCGTAAGCCTTTGTCGCCTCTGAGGCACAATGTTCGAATACTGCTCTCGCTTGTCGTACTGCTGGTAGATAGTATTTGGTTGTAGCCCGGTTCGATACCACACCTTTTTATCGAACACTTGCGCTTGAATTCAAGGGAAGAGGTATACACCCCATAGCCTTATAGGCCCAGTACACTGTTAGGGATAACCGGCAAGCAAACCATGAGAATTGGAGTGGCAGAGAACCGCATAAGGTCCCACTAAGTCTGCTGTGGTAATCGGCCGGACGACACTGGGTCATTGTCTACCAGCAAAGTAATCGACAGCGGTGTAATTCGAACCTCTGACCTACGACGTGGTTAGCAAAGTCTCTAAACCACTAGATCACCACCGACATCTGACCCATTCGAATTCCCGGGATCGTGGTCCCTGGTTATCCTTGACAGTGCATTGGGCCCTTGAAACCTTGGACTATAATCCTCCCACTGTACTTATATACAAACACGGGGTAAAACGTTTTTCGTTTGTACGGTAGTGGGAAATTTAGTGTATGGAAAGATTCTTCGTGCAGTGTCAACACAACCCATCCTTGAAAACCAAAGATAAATTTGCTTTCGTGGTTTCATAAACTTTCCTTCGCTGTCAACGTGTTTGTTATTAATTATCAGTGGAATGTGAATTTCATAGTGTTTAACTGTGAATAGTTCGCACCTAACCACGGCTGGTTGATGATTTTGGTGTATCGTTGTTGCGCACAGCAGTGGTGATCGTTTAATCCGATTGTCATCACCCCTAATGTGTACAGGTAGCCTTTATCTCTGCGAATCGAACACATCCGACATATTTTGTTATTTCTGAGCATGGCCGGAAGCAGCGCCATGATGGTCAGATCTTTGTTCGGCTTAGTATTACGAGGGACTTGGTAGTCTCAGGTTTGCCCTCGACCTCCCGACGGAATTCTATAGGACGAATGCCATGGTGATAGGCAGTATTTGCTGTTATCTGGCTCATTATCACACTTGACCTATTGGGACCTTTATATATATATATATATATATATATATATATATATATATATATATATATATATATATATATATATATATATATAGCTTTAATTCACCACTGAGAACCATGGAAGCAGTATGTAGTTGTTTCATCCTTGTTCGAAATCATCAGCAGTACACCTCCACCGAACCCCCACGGGGACTTGAACCCATGGTAAACGATTGTAAGTCGGACAACTAACCACCATGTTATCCGGACTGCCTCACAAGTTTTTTCAAGTTCATTATTACCTCCATTAGCGCCCTTCCGTCACGAATGTTTCAAGGTTCACAACCTATTGATCGCACAGCAGTCTAAACCACGACTAAGAAAACACGAGTGAACTTTTCTTGCTTTTCTTCTCTCTCCCTCTCCCCCCGCCCTCTCTCTCACGCACACACACACACACACACACACACACACACACACAGGTCTGGCAATATATAATTCTTTCAGACAGTGAATCGCCCGTTCGCGGTTTGCCAAGTATTCCCCCGGCTTATTTGGGCCCAATGCCACGTTTCGAATCCATGGGTTTGTCCACCGCGAGTCACTCGGATCCTTTCGTACAGGCCAATACTGGAGAGTTATGCATTCAACTCAACACCCGTCCGGACATTCCACTCCGTATTATGGCTCAGTTGATCCACGCCAGTAACGATGTGACTGAGGACTGTACGCAACAGGTTAGCTGGTTAACCAAACGTTTTTGGTGTCCCTTAACCTGATTGTGAGTGACATGATGTGATGACGCTATTACTGTCATTGTTGTAAGCTCTGTCATGTACTATCTATGATTGACCATCGATATCTTAGCAGCACCACTCGAATTTAGTGGAAACATCGGGTCAACAATACTGACGATAGGCGTGCAGTGTTGTAGGCCTGGGGCTAACATCTAGACAAAAACAATTGAATCAGCTGTTGTTTTGGTAATAGATCATGATACACTGTCGCCGGGCTCGTTACCACGCCTAACCACAGGGGGCCTTATATGGTTCGCTACCGCTGCAAGTCTCAGAGTCAGGTTGTCGGTTATCCGTAATATTTCAGTTGGCATTTTAATGCTATGCAGTATACCACCTCCACTGCACTCACGCGGAAGCATGTAATGAAAAATTTGTTGACAGAACCAGAACTGAAGGGATTGTGTGCATCGAATACGGCTGATTCAGCTGATGCTGTCGGGGTTTGTTTCGCGATAGTGTTATTCACCGTCTGGTTTCCCAGATCGTACGGGAATCCATTAATTCCTCTTAGCGAGTAAAAACCGGTGACGACCGAGTCGTAGCGTTGCTGACTAGATAGTTTGAATGAGTTGTGTCCGTAAAAGTTCCACAAGAAGCACGACCGCATCGCGAGCAGGAAAATGTATTCTGACCATGGCTATATGCAGTGCGCACAGATGCGTAATAATCCATAAAGAACAAGGTCCACGGATGTCGGAGTAGGAAATAGTCAAGAAACAAGATCGGTGTTCATTGAATGTCGGGGTGATAGACAGCGGATAGCGTTTCGATCGAATGTGCATGTGTGATATCCACTACGTTCACCATCTACCGATCTGACAAGTGTGATACGATCTCAAACACTTACACACGCATACTTCAAGTGACTCGTACACAGGACTATTTGGTTCATGTGGCAACATTTCTAAATGGAAGTTAACGGAATTAACTAAGTTAAAATACCAATGGAGCCGTTACCAATGCCTGCTAAGTTGTAATGGCCCCTTTTCATTCGTTGCTTGCGTATGCGAGGATACCTGATGACCACAGGAGCTCGCCGCTCGACTAAGGAGCGCCAGTGTCAATTGCCTATCTAAAGTACACGTCCGCATACAGCTCCGACGAGGCTTTAGTTGCAGGGATCTACGTGTCAGTAAAGTTGACTGGCTGTGGCGGGATTTGAATGTCAAACTCGAGACTTGACTATCAGAGGAATACGCCGTTCGATCACCACCCTACTGGAGAGAAGTTCATTGACGGGATCAGACACTGTGTAAATGACGGTCGCACACGTTTACAGCTTGTGACATCTGGTTTACTGCTGACACGAACAGCGTAATGATCGTCGCATTGGATATGAGTTTGAGCCAGACTTGTTAGCCATACATGATTGACTACAGTCAAAGTAAAACAGACTTCCATTAAGAATTACCTCTTTCTGAATTTACAGTCCTTTTTTCTGGGGATCAAGCTTCATTGATCGTGTCACATTAGGCCCTTGGGCGACCGCAGTTGAGCATGTCGTTCCAGCTGAATCAGTTGGG
The DNA here is from genome assembly GCA_948099385.1 of Fasciola hepatica. Taxonomy (NCBI): domain Eukaryota; kingdom Metazoa; phylum Platyhelminthes; class Trematoda; order Plagiorchiida; family Fasciolidae; genus Fasciola; species Fasciola hepatica. The sequence goes on along the minus strand of CANUEZ040000027.1, from coordinate 8,490,384 downwards.
GACCACTTAGAGGACTGCATTTATTGTGCGCGAGTCGTGCGAGCCTCTGTAAATGGTCATTTGAGTGTGTTCGAAAGAATCTAATCACACCTGCTAGTCACTGTCGGGGGGTTTACGATTGATGTTACCAATACTTTTGTGTTCAGAAAGAATCACTCAAGATGCTGAACTTGCGTTCGTCGTCCGTCTTACAAGTATTGCAGCTTTGTTTTCCCTTCTCTATCACCCTCATCATCGATTGTCTTAGCTCAATTGTGTGGTCGATCTCCAAGTCCTTTGCTTCATCTTCTTTCATTTGATCTGTTTGGCTAGTCAATCAAGCGCTAATAACGAGCTTGCTTTTCGCCGAATCGTCTTGCTACTAGTATGTAAAGGCAATAAGCTGCAGTACTGTCAAGGTTTTCCGTTGGTCAGTATAGCGCTTATGCTTCGCGGTGAAACATTCTAGCGTGACGCAAAAGATATCGTTTCGAGTCAGCCCGGATAGCCTGCTGGAATTCCAGCGGCAGTTCGGTAGATGTGCCCTGCTGATCATTCCTAACAAGCCGGGTGAAATAACTGTACTGTGCTTTTATATTATTCAATAGTGAGTTGAGTGTGGATCCTGCATAATGAATCTTTTCTTGATCAATCAGTTGAATTCTATCACAGAATTAACACGAAGTATTCACCGGAACTGGTGATCCAGACATGTTTGTTCTCACTGGTCTGCAATATGTATGGTCCACATAAGGGTTTCGTCCAGCGAAATCTTTTATTCGGTTCGTTTGAGTGCGAATGAATACGAGACATGACCAATCGCGTGAGGACTAAACCCCAGGTCGTTAGTGATGAGTTCCATTCAGTAGGTTGAGACGGAAGTCAGCAGCTTCTGTGTTTCCTACACCTATTGTTTTCACGGAATCCTCGGGGATATCGAATTAGATTCGCTTTTTTATCCCTTCGAAACTTGTCGAAATGGTTCTTTCTTCCCAGAAGTCTGTGTTTAACCGTATTTTACGCATTTCTTTCGCGTAGTTTAAGTACAGGCTCAGTTATCTGTCACACTTACACAGTCCGTTTGGGTATTTCCTCATCGCCCTGAGATCATATTTTTCTCATGTGACTGCCGTCAAGCATCGGCGCCAGACACTGCAGTCTCCTATGTATTAACATATTGTTTACGGCATTCCTTTTATCTTGATTCCGGTGACACATTTACCATCTCTTGGAAGCGACACACGACGTACGAGCTGATTATTCTGTGTCTGTGAAATAGGAAAATCTGATGTTTATTTTTAAAGGCGCCTGACGAATGCTAATCGTTAATCTACGGTTCATCCCCAATTAGTCCTTTGGCGTCATTTCGAGGTCTCCCGTATTTCTGCACATGAGTGTGAGTTGAATGCCGATTGCCGGCCACAGAATGAGCTCAAGGTATTACCATCGTTTTTCATCACACAAGGCGTCACCTTGGACGAAGTTTGTCACATCCAGTTCCCAAATCATGGTGACTCCGCGAGACCAGAGCCGTTCATCAAATAGGTGAGATTTATGCATCGTTTCTGCAACTAGCTAACATCTCAGTTGTGGCACGTTAATCAAGGTTCATCGCGGATGAACGAATCAGCTACGAGCTATTCAGCGGGATACACCTATCCGAGATGACAAATCCAGGCTCTAAGAAAGAGTGGATAAATCAACACAGACTGCAACTGAATGTTCAGTTTACCTAACAACCTTTCACTGAATCGCTCGCTGAGCATAACTCAGTCCCAAATGACAAGAGCAAATCACAAAGAGTAAATAAGTACTGGCTGGGAAGTAAGATAGACGGGAAGTACGAATGTAAGTGTTCAAATGACCTTCAAGATGTCCCACATACTGATGTTCTGGTCTGGTGTCACCCACCGAGGAAACTTAACATTTTCTACCCCACGAAAACCACTCTCGGAACGATGGTCGTGATAACAATATTGACTGTATGTGGTTTAAAAGTTTCCGGAAATGTGAAGGCACTACCCTGCATTGTTCACAGTAAGTGGCGCGCATTCTGGAGTCCGCATTTTGTACTTGATCACCGAAACTTGGTTCACAACAATGCGTCTTCTCCTACCGCATCCCTGTCATCGTGGTGATTCCGTTTTCTCTTTCCATGAAGATCAGTCTTGGATTTCCAGCAGGGAATCTGTCTCGGTGCTTTTACTGACCATCGGTGCCGCCCAATCGACTAGTGTGCCCATTTTCGAAAGTGGTCTTTGATTACTCGCCAACTAAAAATCCAACAGATATCGACCCCTCGGGGTGCATAAAACATCCACTTGACTTGACTTTCAACTTTTTTCCCCGCTGGAATTGAATTCGTAGGTTTTTTAATCACGGACCAACTTGCTGTTAGCTACATTGTTTTTCATTTGCCTGGTTCACCGTTGTTTACAGGTGCTACAACAAATGCGCGACAACCAAGTCTTCTTCCTCATTCGGTTCCCACACCCCGGTTTCTTCAAATTTCAAATTTATGCGCTTCCGTTCTCCGAACCGGGTGAATCGCTTCCCGGCGTATTCAATTATCTGCTCGAGGCGACCCAAGTTCATCGTGGTCGTAATGGTCAAGTGATGCCGTTCCCGCAACAATTTGCCCAGTGGAAAGAAGGTTGCTATCTGTATACCCCACTAGACGGTGTTATATCACCCGCCAGCAGCAACGGTGGCAGCATTTCTGGTCAGTCCGACACAGTCTCGTTCCGCGTCTCTGTACCTCGGGCGCACGCGGTCGCCGTAGTCGTGGGCGATGATTGGACTCATTTGGGCAAAGTTCTCGATCGGTGGGAGGGTCAAGTCTCACTTAAACCACACTGGGGACGTGAGCGACAGTTGGCTTTATGTGCTAACTATGACAATGGTGATGGTAATTATGGCACTTTGCTGGAATATCGTTTATCATCGCGGTAAATCATTTAAATGATGAACGAGTGAGCACGCCGGTCTTTGCGTCTCGCCGAATTCGTCATCGGTTTTGTTATCCCGTTGTTTTCACTTTACCCGACAGCACGTGATAGCACGGAGCTAGCTCAAACTTGGTGGGGGTGGTGATGATTAACATTTCCGTCACGCCCGCCGCCTGAAACTTGTGCCATTTGGATCGTGATTACCTCGACTCGGAGGTGATTTGCCTCCCCTCACATACACATACACACACACACAGGGCCTAACAGCCAGGACAATAGACTGGATCGTCCGCTTCCTAGGTATTTTGTAGCCACTGTGGGAATTTGCTATACATTTGGGTCTGTCCATACACGAAATGCTCAATTACGATCGGATGGATGGCCAATACTATTGTCATCTCCGTTTATGTATTCCTTATTGATGCCCAATTTCACAAGTGTTTTTATGCGTATCCACTTCTGAACAGGACAATGCAAAAAACCAATGTGCCTTGGTTTCCTCATCTCTTTTTCTATTTCCCCCTCTCCCCGTTTCAAACCACCTGGTTGCTAGTACTGTGGTGTTGTCAGAACCGTGCAGTTAATTAATCTATTTTATTGTCTTATTCGCCTGATTGACATTCATTAGTATGAAGACGGCAAATACTCCGTCTCTTCTCTGTGTGACACACCTCCCAATGTTTTGTTTGTTTTTCTTCTGCCTTATTCTTCCGTCTCAAAGTTCGGCTGTTTCCCCGATTGTATCGTCAACTGCTGTGAGTAGCAGGCGTTTAAAAAACACGGATGTTGCATCAAATCAAATTTGACTCCAAATATCCCCCGCCCTTCGAACCCCGTTCGGTAACCCCCCCCCTGTTTTCCGATTTTATGTCCCGAAAATGTTCGATCTTTCAGTGAATCAATCTGTCAACCAAACAATCAATCAGTCCTGAACCAATATCGATATTCTTGCTACCTTCTGTCAATCATCCACCTGACCTCTACTTACACCCAGTTCCGGATGTGGCTTGGCGTTGACTACCGAATATCTATCAGCCCAACTGTTTTGTCTTCTCATCACTGTCAGTTCTGTTTTTCGTCCAGTTTGGACTGCTCTGTTGATTCATGTGCTCTCTATCGGCCTCGAGCATCATTCATCTATCTTATTCAGATATGTCCCTAATTCATACCCCGTATTCTTCGCCCTATCGACCCTATCTTTTTACCACCATTTCTGCTCTGCTCGTTTTTTCGAACCGATTATCGATATACCAATGATAAGCCACGCATAAATCCATGCTGTTCTCCGGCTCAGATACTCAGGATGGAAGTTGGAGATTGGTCTGCGAATGTTTCGTTTTGCGACACCATAGACACCCCTAGCGAAAACTTCGCGAGAGCTGGCCTCCTGTGCGTGCATGTCCGCTCCCTGAAAAACGATGTTTCGCTGAGTGCACACTTAAACCAATGAAATGCAGTATCCTCTCGCAGCTGGCGGTTGTTGGTTCGTAGACGGGACTTGAGGTTACTGATGTCACGCGCACTGTCTGATCTAATGAACGCTTGTACTTGTAACTGTTTCGAGATATTCTGCGGTTGGCACCGTTAAACTGATCCAAACTAAGTGCCATTGTGTTTTATTTCGAGAAGACGTGATTTTTCGGCGATTAAAAGTTCCCATGCATTTTTCTACTTCCAATAGTTCACGCAGTGTGCCTCGATATCACACTTGCAACCTTGGTCTACGAACTAGGGTGTAACGGTACGAATTTACCGACGTGAATGTGTAGTTAAAGACGATCGCAGAGGGCTTGCTTCAGTGTAGTATTCTAAATTAAAATTTGGACGTCCCGGGGATGGAATCAGAATTATTGAACGCGTTATATTGTTCTCCGAGGTCAGTAGGTCTAAGTGGATGTCATCGCGTGGCATTGGCTGCGTTATATCTACAGATTGAAGTCCGGATGGCCGAGGACACCATCACATGTTAACTGTATCGCTCTCCACAGAACCGATGCGTGATTGGCTTGGTAGTGGCCACTTTTGTAGTCTGCCCACGAAGCCTCTACGTGATCATCATCCACATTAGCATTATTGATTTTCATCACGGATCAGCTGAATTCTAGTTGATGTGTATGGCAGCTTAGACGAGAGCCTTCGAGGGAGGGTTCTGTCGACTGATTGATTTGGACGCCTTATTACAGCAAACTAAACGATCGATCGCTCACTTTTTCAGAGCACAATATTGCCACCGAAGCGAAGGCGTGACCAAAGGACGAAAACTGAGGACAGATTGAAATGCCTAGAATAATGACAGTGTTAGTCCGCTTCTTACGTCAAGATAGTGCGATGGCCATCGCTCGGTGTGAGTAACATCTGTGACTGAAGAAGGGAAGGCTCAGGTACCACCCACCTGTCGCAGAGTTCTAATACTTGCGGTCCATAGGCATACGAACTGAAATGCGAAACTGACCATACTGACGGAGTTGAGACGTACTGGTGGGAGGGAACGCGGCAACTCGTCATTGGTACACGGCCCAGTCACGTTGGTAGTCGGCATTGATGCGGTACCAAGCCCAGGGCTTGAGACTACCGAATCTCGAGTGGCACGGCTGCCGATTGGTGGCGTGGATCGATAGACTATGATCAATCCCGTCAGTGGTGTTTAGATATCTAGGCTTGGTTGTCCACACCAGTCGGACTCACGCTGAATGCTACAACTGGGTGCATGGACCAGCATCTTATGATATTCGTCGTTTTGCCCCAATAAAGATGATTTGGAGGTAAAAAAAATTATCGCTGGAGTTGGTGGAATGGTTTTAAACACTGGGGCAATAATGCGTATCGGATGCTGCTACTGACTTGCCCATGAAAAGACTCCTGTTAGTGATAGACCATGACTAGAGACAATAAATTTGTTTCAGTTTTACAAAAATCAAACTGATAGGTTTCCTGTCGAATTTGAAACTGTAACAAAGCTTTTAAGATGGCTGCGTCCCGGTGCTCCTTGCTCTTGTCCCGCTGTCACTGAAAGTATGAAGGGGAAATTAAACACAGATTCTCATGAGAAATCCTGTTCCGTATTGGAACCGAGTGCGGTTCAGCGTGTGTCGAAAAAAACGACGCGTGCCATGTAATGTGTTGTACGTAACTGTTGTGACTCTGTCTAAGCATACAATAATGAACAGAGTCCTTGTTGAAAGTAATTCGAATACAGTGAGCAGAAAATCTGACTACGGCTATTGTCGAAATTCCTTAGAGAGCAAGGTTTTTCAAAATGATCAATCTCCACAAACAAGGTTGCACCCTCGTACAATATTCCGGGTTACATGGGAAACTTGCGATAACGTCTTCCTTGTACACAGGAAATAGATTCCTCTTATACAGATCGTGACTTTTAGCAGGAAATTGTGAAAAAACGTCATTGATTTTTCCAGTGGTTTCGCTACTGCAGAATAGGTACGCATACCCGATCAGCGGCAACAGCCGTGAAACCGGTCGTGGGCCTCCGAGGAAATTTTGTCCTGATGTCCATAGTATAAGTCCACACTTGGGACTATGTATCGTCGTTCTTAGGGTTAGCCGTGGTAACCAACGAAATAACTTTGGGACAATCACCGTGTGATTCTAAAACTGGACTCCTCGTTCACTCACGCTCCATACAATCCGATCAAGATTACAGTTGAGAAGGAGGAATGGTAGAATTTTATTGCTCAAAAACACAGCGTGGTCGAAATCATTGGTAGGTTGTCGACGTTTTATTCGGTTGTAAAACCAGTCTTAAAAAAGGTTATCCGTGGTGACCGAAATGTCGACAACCTACCAACGATTTTGACTATGCTGTGTTATTGAGCAATAAAATTCTATCATAACATTTCATATGGCGCATCGATTTTTCGATACACTCCGAACCAATCTCGGTTCTGACACATTAAGAGAAGGAGGAATGTTTGATAATCCAGTGTCCGCAGTAATGTGCTTTGAAATCCTTCTCTAAGAGACCAGTTGAGTAAGATTGGCGAGACAAAGGCAAGAATTACAGCTTGTTGAACTCCAAACTGTTTTAGCTCAGTATCATGAAAAGATAGCCCCCTTTTCTTCACCTCGGCAAGTCGGATAATACGAGAACCAATGCGGGCTAGTGGCAGTGGTGACTAAGGTGCCGGATGGAGTACACTCTAGGACGGCGATCAGTGTCAATCACCAATGGGCCAGAGGGGAAGGGAGACTGTAGAATAATTAGAAAGTTTCAGTGATACTTTTAGATGTCACTCTGAAATGGAATTGTCTAAAGTGCATTCGGTGCCGGCGTTTAAAAGCATCATTCAGTTTCGTGATCTCGACCACCGATTTATCGAGTTGCCCACTGGTGATCTCATGAGCGGGCCAAAGCTTGTTGCCTTGAAATAATGTCAAAATACCAGAATCAATGGATCACAATAGCGAACTTGGGCTTCCGACTTGAGCACCATTGGCTATCTTTCGTGATCAAGAGCATTGTATTTTGATATTGCAACTGAATGTATCCATATCCGGTAATGTTTTCGAACAACCTAAGGCGAGAGTACTTTTGACAGAACGTATCAATATTTTCGCAGCACTACCAGTACATGGGTGTCAAAGTCCCATCCGAAGGTGTCGGCACTAGATATTACGTAACCGACTCCGCTTCGGCCAAGCAATACTGCGAACTAGTTTCATTGACTAGCAGTTGCGGAATATCTCCACGACCGAAGCTCATTTTTCAACATCAGAATCACAGAATATGTCGGCGTGATTGTTAGAAGTATCTCATTTCATTTGACTTAGGAACGGGTATTAATGGCTGTGACTGGTTTGGAATCCAGATGTAGCAGAATTGATAGTACGCGTCACCTTGGTCTGTGTTTGAAAAACTTGCTGTCAGGAGTAGATTCTATAGAACCTCGTCCCAAGGCAGTCACCGCACATTCAAAGTTGGCATATCTCCTCGAATGCACGGTATTCTCGTAATGATTTTCATTGCTTTCACTGTCGGAGTTGTCGATTCTGTTCCATTTTCTTCAGTGCTTACAGACTTCATTCTTGTTGGCCAAAGGATAGCATTTATCATTTCCGGAACGTTGAGTCATCATCAACTCCCCAGTTTGCCGGCTTTGTCACGACTCCGTCATTATTTTCCGAGCATTGCACCACCAGTTTATGGAGAATAATCTGACCCAGGGGAATAACTGCATCTTCATGACGTAAAATCTTCAGGATGATGAATTTACACGTCCCCCCATATCAATAATGAATTCACGTTGTAATCCACAGTGAAATAAATCTGGTTTCTACAGAAATTGGCCTCTCTGTCTCTTGGTCTCAAGAGTGCATATAGAGTTGGTATCTTCGGGACACTCGTTTGATTCATCTTCAAATGTTTTACTGAAACTTCCGGTTGAATCTTGGACACAAAATAGCGGCGCACCACGCCGCATGCAGTTGCGTTCATATCCCCATAAGACCTTATTCGGAAACCTAAACAATGAAGCGTATGGAATTCTAAGGGTAGGACAACAGGTGACGATATCAGCCGACAGATAAGCGACGGAGCGGATAAAGCTGTTGAGATTCATACCGAAAGGTTCAACGACCAACGCGCAAGACTGCCATTCCTGCCGTGAGCGGAAGATCCCAAGGATCCTCTCCACGCACTGTCTAACAGAGCTGAGGAAAACTTGATTCGAGCTGTGAGAATCGATCCCGCTCCAGTCAATCCCACATGTGACCGGGTCACTCACAACGAGTGTTGGATTCATTTGAGAATACTACGACTTTTGCGGAATTTATAATAGTATAGACGACGTGTCCGAGAACTACTGTCAGTAACACTTTGATTTGGAGTGCTTCCTTTTCCGCGCAATTTTCAGCTGTATTTTTCGTAGCTACTTATTCTTCCACTCTTTTTGTTTCGATACACTCTGTTTGCGGCCTGATGATTCTGTGGCATAACGGTCAAAAACGGAGCATGGAATCTGCAGGTTACACCAAGTAATTGTCAGAATTTGATTTAGCCGATAATCTGCGTCACTTACCAACGCTCGTCTTTTACAACCACTCTTCGAGTTACCGTTCGTTAGCTAGCCAGCTTGTCCAGTCATTCCCAATGGAACGCACAGTATAGTTGGTACCACAAATCTCCTGTAACCTGTAATACATTGAATAGATACTAAATAACGGTGTGGAATTTCGGTAGCGTAAATTACATGAGTTTCCGATAACTACTGCATCAAGTGTGCTTGCATCTGACGATGGCAGTCTGATCAGCTTAACATTCCAGAAAAATGAAACGTAACCGCATTCTATAGTTAATTTTTGCATGGCATATTTGATTTAGGGATTTTTGGGCAATATTCGCTCCACCTTTGTCGGCCTCTGTTCTTTAATCGCAACAGTACTGTTTTATAATTGGTGAAGGGCAGCCTGTTGTTGGACTCAGCGGGGGTCAGGTTACAGGCCGTCATACTAGTGTTGGGTTAATGTACGTGCTGGAACCCGATGACACACCTACTGATCAGGGCTCATGATTGTTGTGTTGTCTTACCGGAGTTCGGATGGATAACGGAATGAGTCCAATCTACTTACCCGACTGCCTATCGATCCGTGTACATAGGCTACCACAATTACCCACACGCACGCAATATGCATGTGATTGAACCGTTGTATCCAATCCCATTTCAGCACGCTTCGGGCGGCCTTGCTTAGGCGCGTCGATTACACGTGTAGGCGTAGTGAGCAAGCTTTTGGCAGTCCTATTGGTGTTCGACTGGTCTAAGTGTAGAATCCTGTTAATGCACCTACTGAGCCTTTGTGCTCATGGAGTTTTCTGCGTTTTTGTCTTCTGCTGATCGAACACGAGCAAACCCCACGGAAGACACTGATCCTTGCATACCAAATAAGCTGTCCGTGCCCGGTAGCAGTATCTGACTCCTTATTTGTGTCCCCACTTACTTGTTTGCTTACGTACTATTAATAAACGGATTTCTAAGTGCTGTACTCCCAATTATAGCGTATAAAACGATGATTTTTTCTGTTTTTCTGGTTTCAGATCGAACACGTGCAACCTCCGCGGAAGATCATTGCAGAAGCATACTGCAATACGTGACCATTTTGATTAGTACGAGAGGTTTTAAGAGCCGGTAACTGTTCGATATGAAATGAGGTTGTGGTGTTATGCAACGTTGCAATACGGATGCAATCGATTGCCACAGGGGGGGATAGAATTACACACTGTCCAACCGAAAGACAATACATTGGCAATTTTTGTCATCCAGGCAGAGCTCGGTCAGATGGAGATGGAACACGGAAAGAGATCTGTTCTCACTTTGAACAGGAAGGTTAGTCATTAAAACGAAGGAAAGCTGATCATCACCAGTAACATATTGGAAAAGAAGTTACACGTCAGCAAGACACATGCGCAACATTTTGACTGAGCAAAATAAAATCATGACCCTCTGGGACATTGAATCTATGGGTAAGATGAGGATCCTATCTACTACCTAACTGTGTGATACGTATGTGGTTACGAAATCCGAATGGTTGAGGCAAGCAGAAGACAGAGGTCTAGAATTTAGGCTTTTTTGACATACAAGTGAACGGTGCGATCTGAAAACAACAAAGCAGAAATTTGATAGAACAACAGTAATAAAACTAAGGTAGGTGGAAAATAGTAAATAAACATGACACTGTGTTCAAGATGATGTAACTGCCTATTGTGAAAGGCCAGCAAAGGTGCAACGCAGGAGGATAACAGTGGTTATGAATACGACAACAAACTGGCAATCCGTCTTTTGGAAGTTTTAAGTGTGCATGCAATGTACGCTGATGCAAATCTGTTGCCAAACATCACGTGATTACAGCACAGTTTGTTCCAACTTTACAAACGCCGAATTTGACCTTCCACACTGTTTCACACATCAATAAGTGTGTTAGTGTATTTTCATTTTATATCAGGGGAGGTTTATTTGTGAAATTTATCTGCACTGTTCACTGTTATCTTGGGATTTGCTTGCAAAACCCCTGTGGAAGGGACACACGCACTTAGAGACACGGTTTTTCCCGTGAGTATCCTTTGGTGAAGGAGTTTACTGTATTATGTTGGCATGAATAAGAACCACTAAAACGAGCTCGTTCGCCAGTACTTCTTCCAAGTTAGCTTCTCAATGGTCTGAAGCTGTAAAACATAACAATCAGTGTGATGCTATAACACTGCATTCCAGGGACTGTCGTTGCTTTTGATGCAGCCTATCATACATTGTACTGAAATCACGACATTTTTTTTTAGGTCGAGTGATTTTTTTCTACCTGCCTCTAGGATCAGTTCCTCTTCTGAGTGCTTCAGACGCACGAGCATCTAATCAGTGTCCTATCGGTAAGGTGACAGAAGAATAGCACTTTATTATTGGAATATTTTCCAGATGAACTGAGCATCATTAGGTATTGGGCACGTGGTAGTTCGATGTGAGTCATGATTCACAGCCTCATTTCTGCTGACACTGTGATACATAGCTGTCTACAGTCTGAATAAAGATGGGAAGGCATGCATCGTTAATATCATTCTGCGAAATTATGGCCCCAAAGATTTCACTGCCGCTGCAGTGGCGCCTCTGACTAGGAGTTTGACGTTTCCTAATTGGGAGTCCTTCAGTCCATGTTTTCCGCCTGGGGTTCATCATTTGCACCGAAGATCTGCCTCTCCAGACAAAAGTTATACCCCGGTAAACCGGTGTCAGAAGGGTAGCTGAGGTTCCGGATCTAGATAAGATTGAGTATTAAGTATTTTATTATTTATTTATATATGAACAGCAAAGAAACATAACAATAAAAAGAGTTCACAATGATTTTATGTGCTTTTTCCGAATCACGTGGATGGGCCTGCAGGCATGTCGTAGATTGTCTAATAACAATTTTTTTCCATCGTATTGGTAATTGAGTACCTAAATGAAAATATCCGGTGTGCGAAATGCATAAAAATAAGTTCTCGGATAAACGCACATGGATGACATGACATGACACATCCAGAAGATGCACCAAATGACTGCTAAAGCATCCTCGCACAACCATGTGCTGGCAGAATGGATGCTATATTCACCACTTCGATAGTGATTCTTGGTGCTGAAGTGTTAGTGGATGCGCCAGTCGACGCTGACGCAAATGCGAATTGTGTAGGCAATAAAAGTTCGCATCCTGTCAGTGATTAGCCACGCATAACTGGAACTTGTTAAGTACGTACTGCGTCCGATGCGCTTTTAAAGGGCCGAATATCATCTCTTCGATTCCATTTCGCTGATGAGATTTGGCGTGCAGACTGTATGATGAACCATTTCATAACAATGCAGATATTTCTCTACCTAAATCGAATAAACTGAAAGCTGAAATCATTCAGTTAAATCAGCTTGGAGGGGTTGGTGAATGACGTCATAATGCCATTACAACTAACAATAAATGTTTTGGTATTGCGCAAGACGCTCTAACGGGTATTGGTGCTACTCTTCTGTGCAACTTTCTATTTCTTAAACGAGTTTTTTTTACCGATGAAATGTGACATCAGCCCAACCACCACGACTTCCGCTGGTTTGCGGTAAATTTGGACAGTTGTGGGAGAACTTTTTCTCATTTTCACCGTCAACAATCTACCATGGTTGCAGAGGCGACTGGATTGGCTGGAGTGGATTGGGTGGAGCGGCGGCATTGGTTACTATAAGCAGATGTGAAACATATTGTCCGAACTAGCTTCTTAGGTGATCCAATGTTTACGTAACCAGATGAATTGGTTTGACCAGAATAACACGACTACACTGGCGAAAAACTGCACCTCCATTTTCTGCGACAAGCAGTGATCAGTAAAAGTAGTTGAGTGGATTTTACTAATTTCTTCATTCTTCTCAATTACTTGCTTGCACATGAGTGTAGTGGAAGGGGTATTTGCTTCATGGCCACGGAGGCCCACTGCACTATTGGGGATAACCGGCTACCAGACCACGGGACTTGGGGTGGCGAAGAACCACATAAGGTCTCAATAGATCAGGTGTGGTAACGATCCGGACGACGGTGAATAACTGTTCATGTCCCTTACTACTTTGAATTTATGGCAAACAATGGCGATCGCTGTTCTTCGTTATTTTCTATAGTTTCGGAGCCAAACACCGTAGTTTAAAAGGTTTGCGCCACAGTTTTAGAGCATTACGCCGTATTTTAAGAGCCCTAAATTAGGTCGTCTACGGATGATGTGTATGTCAATACCCTTACAGTCAGGAACTACATTGGGGACGGAGAACGACTGTTTAACAAGTTCCATCTAGTCCTTTCGAATAGCACGTTGACAGACGAAGAATACCAAATCGAGATTTTGGACATTGAAGTGACACCTGCCGAACGGATGGGTCAGTCAAGTCTTTTTAAGAGAAGAGCATATGTTCAGGACAGTATTCGAGTTTCACGAGCTTCGGTCCCATGAGTGTCAAAGTTGGTAATATCCGAAACTTATTCGGTAGAAAACATGAAGATTTCACGGATGATGCACCGGACAACGAAGAAACAGTCATAAGGAAGACATTGCAAACAAATGGATATCCACTTTTGTTAATCTGCAAATATTCTAAACCGAAAGCGGACAAAAAAGGGTGATCAGTGTAAGGAAAATACGAATTTTTCCGAAAATACCCTACGACAGTGGTGATACCAGTCGTCTGGATAGCCATCACCCGAAATCTGCAGTAAGGAACACCAATTACGTGGCCGATTCGGCAATTGTCTTCAGAACCCCATGGATACCCGCTAAAGAGCTACTGACTTCCGGGAGACGAATCCAATTTTCTATTACTTAAAGTATGGAAGCTCAGCGGTCTGTATGAAAAGAACACAGAGGCAGTTACGTTGTCGAATAGTCGTGGTTTGGTTGCAGAAAGCATTAGAGGGTAACCCCACTCCAATGACGTTACAAAGGAACCAAAACATCTCAGATCCTCGATCACGCAATACGATTTGAGGGCAGAACCATCGCAACAGTTCATACGAGGCAATCGAGGTTAACTACCCCCGGGACAGAAGACAATTACTCAATCATGCAGAGGCGTTGGACATTCACGATAAAAACGGCGAACTTTGACAGCAAGGTGACTATTTTATCTCTCTATACTAGGGTAACAAACATTGCATGTGATCTCGGGTATCCTCGCTTATCGTTTGAAGTTAGGCATGATTTTATCATTTAGTGTTTATTTTTCTTGTCTATGTGAACAAATAATGGGGCTACAGTAAGCTGCTAGTAGATATGCAGCGAAGTGCTAGTGGATACAAACCAATATTTTTGTCTTATCTAACCTAGTTTGTTGTGGGAAATAATTGCGCTCAGTCCAGTTGCAGTCAACTTTGGGGGGCCCAGCCAGTGCTAAAGCGCGAGAGCTGGATTTGACAGAAAAAAACACGACAAAAAGAAAGCATGAAGCAATAAAATGAAAAAATTTCCGAGTAGATTATTTCTCTGTTACTGTCATAGTAATTCACTACTGAGAGTCAAAGCGATGCCTTTAAACTCCTGACAGAAAAAGATATCGACGGAGTACCTGAATCATTGAGTACCCTTAACCAGAGTTAGTTAGTACACTGTCAACACGAGTACTGCTCGGCGTTGAATATTCGTCTACTCCTTTTAATTAATACACTACCAAGATGAGACGTTTCTGGAAAGGAACAGCGATCAATAAGATATTGCCGATTAGGGTGTAGTGACCGACGGTGGTGACATAATTCAAGCCCGAGGTACGGCGCCATCAAACATTCATCATGCTGACTGTTTGATCACCGTCACCCAAAGCGGATGAGCTCGATACGTTGAGGTTAGCATTTCGTTTACTTTTACAAAACACAAACTGGCGAACACGTCCCTTTTCAGTGATTTGTAATCGCGCCATTACATTGTAATATATTGCAAGGGAGAAGATTGGATCAATCAGACAAATCGGTGGAAGTTATTGATTACAAAAATTGTAGTCTAGGCTTAACTCTAGAACAGACATGTATTGTTTCACGTTTTGTCATCTTTTATCTGGTCTGGGTCCTGTTATGGGGGTGGTAGTGGCCAGGGTAGCTGAAAGGCACAGGAAAGTTGTTTTGAACATTCAGGGGGGAGAGGTTATGGAGACAGTTTCTGACTTTCTCTGCAGTGGCTAGGATGCGCCATTTGCCGGTCTTGATTGCAGACCCCAGACCTTACACACGGCACGGAAAGCCTCAGTCACTTTTACCGTGATTAGTCTCAGGAATGTGTGAAACCACTAAACTAGTGACCGGCTTTATTGGTCCAGTGTTTAACCACGTACGGTGATGCTCATGGATGCGTTTCAGGCTGTCGCCTGATCGTGCCGCCGATGTTCCCCGCAGGGACAGTTGAGAGAATATATACGGAATGAGGCTGCCGGGTCAGGTACTATGTCTCTGAACTCTGAAAGTAGTGCTAGCCTATATTCAAGCAAAATCTGGTGCCTAGCTGCGTAGGACTGTTTGCCGGTGACTCCCGACAGTCTTCTATGATCAGTCTCTGCCTTTGAAAGAGTTGTATACTGGCTCTCTTTCTACCGTACACGTTCTTGGGATTTCCGCCTCTGTTTGTGCCATCCTATAAATAAACTGATCGGGATGGCCATTTTGGATGAACAATCTCCATTAGGAGTTCTTATTCAACGGTGTCCTCCGTACAAACTGTTCCTGCTCCGATTGCTGAGCATCGAATTAGGTTTCCTTTTCAGTCATAAGACATTTTGACATTTATACCTACATGTGCAGGTAACTTTATTGAACAGAGCATAGTGAATTAATTGCATACAACAAAGCAAGTGCAATTAACTTCAAAGTCGAATGGATTGGTTGTGCCGGTAATTGTTGTGCCGAGAAAACTGGGCCACGTTATGTAATTAGCATCTCTCCTCATCCATAGCTAACGACTTCCGGTTGCGGTTACGTGTCAACGGGTTGAGCAACTAAAACGGTTCAACTCTCTGTCATCAGGAGACTGGAAACGGATGACCACAGATTTCGGTCAGGACGAATTCGTGAGTCAACTGAGCATATAATCTGACATTTGCATTGATGAAAGTCAACCGTTTGTTTGGTAAACTCGAGTGATGAAGCAAGCGGTTAACCCGTCCCTTTTCGCTGTTCTCTTTCGCAGTATGAATAAAATGCTCTAATTTAATCCTCGTTAGGAAGTATGTAAAACAGTGTCCCCATTTGTTCGCCATATTCACTTGCATTGTGATTTCCATCTTCAACAAGTGGCTCAAGTGATTATTCGTAAACAGAGCTGAACAGAACAAACCGGACTGCATTCGTGGTGCTAAATTGTTATTATCTTCTTTAACTGCTTAAACCACATCCCCAGCTGAAATAAATCAACCTCCGATGATAAGATTTTTCCGTAATCCATTACCAATTACTAGTTTAGATAACTGTTGTCGAACAACATCCAGTTACATATGTGCCATGAATTCATTGCTCGTGAGCAAATACACAGAACATATTCCACGGTTCGGTGTGACGGCCGGAAGGCACCAGTGTGACCCGGTAACATTAAAACCAGAGCAACGAGTGAATACAGCCAGAATCTCTCACTTTACTGACCTCATTGTGAGATACCGTGTAACCAACTGTAGTTAGACGCTGCAAGTCTAGCTGTGTTAGAACGCGTGTAAACATTCCGGGTTAGGCAGACCTATTTCAGTTCTCCGGTGGTATTATTCATAATTTGTCCAGTTTTTTTCACCGACTGTGTCAGAGTTTCCGCCCCCCCCCACACACACTCTTCATTCGTCAAAGTTTCAATTGGACTTTGTTTTGACGCACGACCGAGATACTTCTTTGATCATATCGGTTTGTCCCCGTACTTGCTATGATGAATCCGCCACACATTAATGTCTCGTTTCTATCGAACAAACCACAAGTGACCGGGTCGCGTTGTCTGACTTTCTCAAACCACGTGGCATCCGATTTGGATGCACTTTACGTTTAGAAGAGATATGGGTCGAAGGAAGTGCACGAAACAGCTGCAGAATGAAAATGGGGATACGGACGTTTGGGGACAAACGAGAGACTGGGAAAGGCCAAAATCCACAAATGAACAAGTGATCTAGGACGTACAACAGACGTATGGGCGTCCCACTTGTTTGTGGCGTAAGCTACAGGCACAGAGAAGTGGACTTGTTTAACCAATAATGAAGTTAGTGATAGTAGGTGAGTTGAATGATTCGGTTGCTTTGACGAAAGGTTTTTTTCCTGATAAAATGAATAAAGTAATCGAGGAATACAGCGACGGCTAGATCATTTTCGGTGCATTACAACTGGATCGCAGTCTGCGTACCGTGAGAATAATATAAGCTGTCACTTCCTAGTGGTTTTCACGCAAAGCTAAAGAGATCAGTCACATCACGTGATCAGGAGGAAACTAAAGATAAATTCGCTTTTACACTAACATGGGCAATTCGTTGGTTTTTAGAATGAGCCCAGAGATTCACGAAAACAGAAGGTGAGGCAAATTACTTTATCGATCAAAAGCTTTCGATATGTACATATTTAATACCGGATACTTATGGACATCCAATAACTAACCTCTGCAGGTTTTTGTAACGGAATACCTTCGTTGTACTTAAGCATCTACAGAGAAGTCATCTAACCCTGGAGTCGATCAGCGTTCAGGCAATGGTCGGTTACCGTCCGAGGGCAGTGACGGGAGGATGACGTATCATGTAATTTCGAATAGAATCAAATCATTGACAACCAGCCCGGATAACCTGGTGGTTAGGTGTTCGACTCACTGTCGTTCACTCCGGGTTCGGGCCCCTTTAGGGGCCTAGTGGTTATTCACTGCTGATGATTCCCAACAAGGATGAAACAACTTTTCCTATGGTTTTCAATGGCACGTTTAGGGCTGAGACTGCATAATTAGTCATATTATATAATAACATAATTGATAAGCAGTTGTGTAGCTCTAACAAACAGTAGATAAGTCTGGATACACCGAATTCGGTAACCTGGTAACAAGCCTTCCAATTGACGTAATTGGTTCTGCGTGTAAAATGTATGACTATATGGATTGAAATGACAAGCATGAAAACACGGAGAGTGACGGATAACGTCTGTCAATGGGAGCTTCTCTGTGACTCACGTAACAGAAAAAACAACATTTTCACTAAGTTACTTTTCCTGCACAGCCCGAGCTTCAATTAACGTCAACATTTCCGTACTTTCCACTATACCGCTGGTTTCACATCACCTAAAATCAAACACGGACTAGGATTGATCACCTTTCTGTGTGTCCCACGATATTGTAAACCGTTTCATTGGTCTGGTGCATTAGCTCTCAAAGAGCTGGCAAAGGTATGGCTTTAGTAGTCATGAGAAATTGTTTGAGTAATCCTTTCCTTAAAATCCTGATTCGCCCGAATCAGTTTGAAAGCCGTCACTCGATCTATATGTCATCTACTATAGAGCAGGGGTTGGAGGTTGTACCGTGACTTAGAGTGGAGAAGCCGAAACACATGTTTAACTTACAGCGTACCACAAAAGCACCGGCACGACTAAATGAGACTGTCAGAACAATCTGCTTCAGGAAACAGCGCAATGGATGGTCATTAATGTATGCATAGAAGGTGATAGATTTACCATCGGCTGTATATAAACAAGTTCCTCGTTATTATGGGGGTTTATCACTCTCTAAAAGGCCACTGATGAACCCCTCTTTCTGCTTGCTTAATTGGGCCTTCAACCGATGACGGTTACCTCCAGTGTTAGCAGTGGACGACCAGCTTTGGAGATTCATTTCAGCTTGTAAGTGGCTCAAGGTTTCTTGAACACAAATACTTCTGGCACTAAGCGAAATGAATTCAGCTTGAAAGTTTTGCCTACTGTACTATCCAGCTAGACCTGCAAAACCACTACCATCTCCTATTCGATTTAGTCCCATATCCAGAGAAACAAAAAATCACTGTCGAGAAGTTCACTGCTGCGAGGTTAGCAATAAACGTGTTGCACATGTATTTTGCATCCAAGTATAATAGAGGGCTGGTGTAACGCAGTCGTCCGCATTCAAATTCGGTACAAAATGTCGACCAGAAGGCGACCGAATGGTGATCCCATTGTTGGTCTATCTTTTAGACCTTAGTACTTCCTGCTGCGCAGAAAATGCACATTTTATAGCCATCTTAGAATTAGTTCTTCCAACTTAGTCAGGTTGACGCAAACACAATCTGCCTTTTCCAACAATAAGTTACTTCCGAGAAACACAATTTAGGTAAACCTTATGCTTGTATATCATAAGTTCATCTCTGAACCTCCCCCAAAAGGGGAGGAAGTATATAAAAAAACCTGAAGAAAAGGCCTCATCGTTCAGGTTTCTGGAAAATCTACAGAATTAACTCAATAATCGATCCAGTGATACGTTCGGTTTATCCTAATTGGAGGGCTTTATCTCTTACCGCAGCAGGTGCATATCAGGTGTTTCAAAGAGCGTATCAAATCTGTTCTGATTTACACCTTACGCTTGTGGGAAGCTCCTCCTTGATTGATACGCACCACTTCCTCCATTACTTCTTTCATGGATACATTATACGACGAGGATCGACCTTCTTACTGATAATAATAATAATAATAATAATAATAATAATAATAATAATAATAATAATAATAATAGTAATAGAAGTGTTTGTTACCGGAAATATTATCCGTAGTAGTATTAGTAGTAGCACTGAGTAAGATTCTAAAATCCGTGCGTTGCTCACAGTTAGAAATGAACAAAATCTGTGTTTACAAAAGAAAATTATTTGAAAAGTTACCATCTTTTGATAGCGTTTGGTCTCTTTCTAAGAGCATCGCGGGACTGTGAACCTTTTATTAGTCGACTTACTCGTTTGTTTGTCTTTGACCCTTTCGAAAATTCGTAAGCAGGACCTTACCTCATTCCCCATTTATTTGGATCATCCGTTAAAAGATAAAAGACCAGCCGCGCATTACTAGAGGTGATCAGCCTTACAATTCAGCTATCAAAACCCGGGTCATTGGATTTGTCGGAAACTGACGTCGAATGATGTCATACTAATTGTAAAAATGACTTCATTGCACAGGGTCACACAGCCACGAAGCAATCATCTCTCCGATGCCAGTTTTTCCTTGTCGGGACCCGTTTGTCACCGGGTTGCGATTTTTGTTGAATAAACTTACCCATAATCTTCTGATGCGTAATCCATCTGTGGGGTAGTCTGTGGTGCTTCTAATCGATATAATCTAAGGGACTAAATAAATTCATAGAATGTATTATTGGCATGAGGAGCCTGAATCTTATAATGGTGAATTCATGCTTTCGTTCCCCTTTTCTCGAGTTAACGGGTATTCACTCTGTCTGAATGATTGACACAGGTTCGAGAATACTTTCGTACCCGAGTTCTATCTGGGGAGTGGGTGGGGCAGCAATGCCACCCTGTCGTTGTTTGAATCACTGGTCTGGCCCCCAAGAAATGATTCGGATTGCACTCTGTTGTTTCATCATAATCTGATCAACGAACGGGTCAGATACGGTTATGTCCATCATCGAATGACAAACCCACAGTGAAGAGATGTGTATGTGCATGTGTGAATATATGTAATTTGTAAATATATATGCAATGCATGTGAAAGGACCACAGCGTGTTCTTATTTTGCGCGTGTTTCCGTTCATCATGGATATGTTTTGATAAGGATATGATGGATGAACGAAGGTAGAACAATATTATCGGTATTCTGTTTCACATGCAGTTTACGAATTTGGATCAAAAACATGTTACAGTTAGATTAACAACAAATACCGGTGATATGGACACGGAGGAAGAGGGCAATAATTAAGTAAACACTGATGATTCAGTGAACCAACTACTCCGAAAGATCTTTGTTGTTTTAAAAATTTGACCCATACTCTTTCCGAACGAATTTGGTAGTGCGGAAGTCTGACAACCTGCGGTCAAAGAGATCGGTCTTAGAATCATGCGTAGAAGAATTTTGTATTTGAATCTGATGCATGATTTGGACAACGTTCCCTGACAGTAAGATCTACAAGGAGCTTCAGAAATTCAGTGTTATTTGTACGGTCGAGGCAGTTCAGTTGAAGCACACAGCAATGTTTGGCGGAGTTTAATACTGACCAGATAGTTCGGTGACGTAACAGTTTGGTGCCTGAAATAAATTGTTTCGAATCGGAGATGTGAGTGGATTTTCTATTATCCGCATTATTGCGGTTCCTCTTGGAGTCAACAGATTTTCGCAGATTGATCAAAACATCATTTGGGTCTCAATCAGTCGTTGGTTGTTTACCCATTGAACTGTGACTGACGAGACTAGCCCAGTGACTCAAACCAGAACATTTGATGTGAAACAGAGGAATGCTGGTTGCGTTATTCGCGTCTGATGTTTACACCGTGATAGCTCAGCTGGTACAACAGTTGTCTAGTAATCACAAGTTGCCCGATTCGATTCCAGCTCGAAGGGGGGAATTTTTGATGCGAAATCCCCAAGAGGACTTCCCGTTATCTACTTTGAACCATATATGACTTGTGTTAATCGCAATTAACTTTAACGTATATTCTTTTACTTCCGTTTTCATTCATTATACGACAATACGTAATATTTCTGGAGGGGGCCACAGTCAGTCCAAGGATACAGGATAGGAAAACGATTGGCGGTGGCGGGAATCGAACACCAGTTGACAATTTATAAGTTCCACGTTGATTTCCGCTTCACCTCTATATACTGTTTGGCTTATGGGTTAGCCCGAGGCTCTTAAAAGCGTTTTTAAGTGAAATGTACACTAATGCTGTACTTCTGTTCTTTGCCTGGAGAATGAATCATTCTCTACTGATTGTTTATACTTCCTTCGCTGTATTTGAGTCTCCTGATGTGAAGAAATACATCAGAGTACTCAATCATCATGAGCGTGACGAATCGGGAACGGCCAAGGTCAGTGATCGATGTGTGTTTAATCATATGGTGTTGATGCGAAGTAATCTGATGTGAGTCGACTCTCATAAAATAGTGGCTCACATGTGCAAATTATAATCATACACTCACACGGTTCAAGTCCCACTAGGATGTGGACAGATATGCACTGCAGCTGGTAATTTCTAACATGACAAGTGAAAGAGCCACCCAGTATACTTTCAGTGATGGATGAGATGTTAACAAAGAAAGGAAAAAATATCTCATTGCCACTGACTTCCTCTGCTATTGTGCTACCTTTATCTAGTGATAAGCCGATATCGATTGAAAATGAGCCTCGTCGTTTCATGAAGAGCCTGAAGGATTGTATTCATTTCGTCTGAGCACGGATGTGACTGCTGTAAAGTGCATTGCCCATGACACTGGCTGTCCTGATACTGAACTGCTGAAAGCCCGAATAGCTTAGCGGTAACGTGCACTCATAGGGTTCAAGCCGCAGTTAGTTCTCTGTGGTTATGCACTGCTGATGAATCATAACCAGGATAAAATAGCTGGACAATGCCCCTATGATTTTCGGTCGTGAACCTAACGTAGATACTTTTAAGTGGCATCCTTTCACAACTGATTTATACATCTTGCTGCTGGAATTATTATTATTGCGTTAGACTGTTTTGATGGCTTGTTTCTTTGGCGTTCGTAGGATCAAGGTCATGAAACTACCACGAAAGAAGCCACCGCTTGATGAATTATTGACCGAAACAGCACCGGCAGGGGCGATATCCCGGTTGGTAAGCCAGTGCTCGTACAGTGGGTCAACTGATGCCATGTTTCCCCAATAATATGACGCTATGGTCATTGAATCTTTTTCTTCAGAAATGTATCAGGGATAATTTTAAGGATGTCTTGCTTTTCAGATACAAAATTTAGCACGTATTTATTTACATATAGCTCTCTTTTATTTTCAAATCCAAAAATCGGGCCTGAATTTCTCGCGATTCTACTTCCTATAGAACTGTTAACCCTGGTGTAGCGCGGAGTGCTGGAACAACAGGACGACGCGAATATCAGACCGATAGTGCCAACCAATCGGCGGCCACAAACCCAAAAACAGAAGGCAAATATGCTGGATACATCCCAAAGCAGCGGGGTCTCAGGCAACCAGCGAGATAGCCCGTATGAGGGACTATCGATCAAGCCGTCAACCGGGACAATCGGACCATCCGAACAGAAATGGTGCACAACAAAATCAAGCTAATGGCCACAAGCAACTGACCAGAACGCCGCCGAAATAATCAGACAGCCAGAAGATCAAAGCTGATGCAGCTGTGTTTCGAAAAAGGGTTATATAATAGATTGTACGCGTTTCATGAACTTAACTGTTTTGGCCGTCCAAATACAAGTGTCCTCACCAGCTCCTCAAGTCCAACAAGAAAGCTTTCCTTGCATATATATATATATATATATATATAATATATTATATATATATATATATATATATATATATATACCGGCTTGAGATCATGCAAGGTGCCAAGGTAACAACAACAATTACAAAATAGGGGAAGAAGAGTGCAATACAGTAAAACAGACAGATAGTGAGGGAGAAGAAACACTGATTTTGGTTCTTCTCGCCATACACTTTTTGATGATTTTTTGCCATTTTGTTTGCCGGAATAACATTTTTGTGATTACGGGGCACGAGAGTTTGAGGGACAAACAGCACGGCTTCGCGTCACTGACTTCTGTTCTGAGCCATGTCCCTCAACTTCTCTAACCAACAGTAATCCTCGTTCCTTTGACCCCAACCAGGAAGTCGGGAAGCACCAAACGAAGCCAACTCTGATGCCAACTTCTACACACCTCTACACCAAGTTGTGGCCTGACAGCCGCGTCGCCTCCTGCAGCCTTGCACAGAAAGTGCGAATAGACCACGGAGAGGTGAACGATGGGCAAGCATTTGGGAAACATGATTGGTCCACCGGATATGATGTAGAGTGGTCACTTTGTTAAGAGGGGGGCTATCCAAGCCTAAAACACGGTGGAGCACCTCGTCGTTACTCACTTGATGTTCCCTCCATACGCTAGCAATGCTTCGGAGACACTGGTTGTCGAACACAGAAAGCGGCCAAAAATTCTCAGCGAGAAGTTGTCAGATCTAGCAACCGGTAAGTAAAACACAGAGAACCACGGCAACGTACACCCGTCCCTTAGGAAAGAGCTGGATGTCACGGTGACGCCACAGGTGTCACAGGTTTGCGAAAGCTGCTCTAGCTCTAGCTGCGCGTGAACTGACCTTCTCCCCAACACTACCTCCAGCTGTCATCAAGCTCCCAATGTACTCATCAACTAACTCAAGCTGAACACAGTGTTATCCATTTTCTTAGAGGCTGTTTATATAACTGAATATAGCCATCCAGCCAGTGTTGTGATGCTTTGAATTCTGCTGTGGTTTTTCAAAATGTAGTGCTATTGGAAGAGTAAATGCTTGGATATCAACCCTGCTCACAAGCAAAGTCTTTGCTGTCTAGTCAGCAGTCCATTCACTAAGCATCTCTCCCAGTTCAAAAAACAAGAGTTGCCGACCTGATTCAAACTTGCACCTCTTAGCCTTTCTTTCTTCTCCCTGTTGACTGAAGTTATCGCACTCCGCTTTTCCATTTTCGGACCATATGGAGATCAAGCCTGTTCTTCTTGCAATAAACCGTAAGATTCTTGCCACCCCTGGGGAGGGGTTGTAGTGACCTCGATCGTTTTGAGAAAATGACTATTTTCTGGACACCATTTTGGATCTATTTTCTCCACGATCTTTTCTGACGTTTGACATTGACCTCAGTGTTCTCCGGTTGCCTTCGTTTTACTGGACTGACTTTTCCGAGGTTTCCGTCGACCTCGTTTAAAATCACTTTCACTTTCGGTCGTTCGCCCGCGGTTCGCTTTCTGCATAGCCGTCGCGTTTCGTTCCGTTTTCCGTTCGGTGTATCTCTCGTATCGGTACTGTTTCGGTGCCACGATATATAGAATACACCTCGCATCTGTAAACCGACTTACGTCTTCTCTATTCGTCCGATAGAGGGGATATCGTTGGTATTCGCCGCTAGACCCGATAGGAGACACGTTCGCCAGCCGCTCTCGAATGTCTTTTATAGGGTCTTCGGAAACTTCTCTCCCGTAATCGATAGAATAGCTTTCTTTTTGCACTCATCTTGTCTTGATAGCAAACAAGGGAGCGCAGAGAAACGTTCTTTCAATAACTGAGATCTGAGTATTGGTTACGCCGAGAAAACAGCCAAGCTTGGCTTCCTTGGCGAACAAACGGTCAAAGTAAGTAAGTGGAGCACTGTTACAGTTTCTGAACGGGCAAATCGGTAAGCGAAATGGCTTGCACTTCATTGATGTGCTTTTCCGTATAATCAGGTTTCGGTGACTTGGATTGCAAACGTCTTCTAGTCGAATTGTTGAATCGGTGTGACCTCAAAATACTCGTCACTGTGCTTCTATGTTATCGACTGATCCAACAACTGGCGATCATAACTGGGGTTTATTTTCGAGGTTGAGCTTATAACCCAAGGGTCCTGAAAAATCTTGCTACGGCTTACTATTTGGTAAGGTCTTATTGTCGAAGAAACCAGTACGTAAACAATGATTGTTCGGAGACTGCAGAACGTATATTCAAACCATAGACTTATCCATAGCTGAGTGATAACAAAGAAAAATCACAGCCCAAGGCTACGGCACTAAAACAACCATAAGTATAGTTCAATAAGACGGAAAATTTTGCAGAAATGTTGGAAGGGTGTTCCAAGAACAGACCTCAGTTTGCGGAAAATAAAATGAATCAATGACAAGTCTTCTCTCCACTCGAAGTCCTACTAATGGTGTTTTATTTATGTCAGTTGTTAATCATCATTGAAGCAGACATGAACACCAAATTCTTCTTCTATCAGGGCTGATCCACTTCATGTAGCGGACTGTCGATCGTCATTTATTCTGCTACTTTTATACTTATATAGGACACCTTTCCCTGTGAAAAATCACGCTTTAGGACGTAAGGATCGATCGACCAATTCTGGCAGATTTTTCACATGAATCAGCCTGTTTGGTTGCGTTTGTACGCCAAAACATGCGGAAACTATGGAGAAATCACAGTCTGACTGACACCCAGAAGGATTTGTGCTATGCGTAGTTTCTATACTTATCGGAATGATTCTGTGGTTTTGTGTAGCCTTTCAATTGGTAGTTTTATTCAGCTTAGCAACCGCTCAGCGGGCCCCATCCAATAGTGAAAAAAGCTTTTCGACCACTTTATCACTACTCACTCCTTAATATAGTAATTATTAGCAGAATAGCACAGCTAATTGGTTTCAAGGACCGAAAAGAATAACCACAAAACTGTCAAAAGCTGTCCATTATTAGACAGAAGAACGGATAGTTCGTCTTGGTAGCTGCATATCCACTGATAATGTTGATGATAAAAATACGAATTGATTTGTTTGTCATTATTATGACAAAATGCGTGTTGACCAGTTCACTAAATCATTGAAATCTATTGTGCAACAATGAACTAAATACTCAGCTTTCACATTTAGTTCAAAAATGCTTTTGGAGAGACGGGGGGAAAAAGAAGTGGTTCGCTGTTGGTCCATACGTGCACACAGCAATTATTCGAGAGAAAAGGTTTACATCTTCTCAGACGGCTCCTCTTGTTTTTTCTGCCAGTTTAGCCAAACTTTTTCGTTTGTTCAGAAATTTGCTGTCCAAAACTATGGACATACGGCCCATACTGTTTCGTGCAGACGCGTTGAGCGAGTTGCGTTTCGAAGCCAGCGTTCGAGCCGAACTGCCCCGACTGGCGTTCACAGACTCCCAACCTTCACCAGCTTGTGATTGATTCGAGGTCGAGTTGGAATCGGCCAATAGCTCTCGTTCCTTCTTCAATTGCACAAATAGTTTGGCGGTTTTTGGGCAATCGGCCACTTCAGGACGACCGTTCAGCCAGTAGGTTTGAATGGTAGCCCCATCCTGTGTACAGCGAATGAGTGCTTATAGGAATAAAATTTGGGCTAGAGCGACATGGTCTGTTCAAATATCACTGTGAACATTGGTGAAGACGAAAACCTTCGCCAACTTGTGACTGGTTGGCTTTCTTATTTCACACATTTTTAGATTGAATTTATTCGCAGGCATGTAAAATGGTACTTTTCCGGTGAAAGAACAAAATGGACAGTGAAGCATTTGTGAAGTCCCCCCAAGCACTCGGAGCTAGTGGAGCATACGTGGTACTAAGAGTGGGCATTGTCCCTATGCCCAAGGGTTTGACTCCAAACGAAACCGCGGAGAATTCCTATATTTGGGTCATTTTAAAAGACAAGGTGTTCGCCTGACCAATCGTGTAGAATCAGTGAAACGGAAAGGGGGGCTAGTACGGAAAACAGCAGATTCGGATCTGAAAATGGTCGGGTCACGCAGTCATCAACCGAGTTGCGCAGTCATCATATTCGCACGTGATACTGTCTGTCCTCGATCATCAAATTGGCTGGACGCATTGGAAACTGCTGTTTTACCTTTCTTAAGAATGTGTCACTACATAAGTACCGTAACCCACGTGTGACTCGAACCCGGGCCAGCCAGTCAGGCCCTCACCGGTTGGCTGGATACAGACACAAAGTAGTCTAGCGACTTTCAGCCATTGACTTTTTAGTACGGTAAGAACCCGTAACGGGCATGGCGATCAAATCTTATGATAACTCCAAGCAAGGATGAAACAATTTTTCCCATTAGTTTCATGGTGAAACATTCCTGTGACTAATTTTTCTTTCACAATTTGAGACCGTTACCACAGAAGTAAAGTAAACTGTTTATCGGGTCATGAACCCATGTTCATAAGGCGTGATAAAGTGGTTATATTTCATGCGAAATAGATTTAAGTTTGTTCATTTAGACCGTTCTGTTCTTACAAACTTTCTAGTCGTTCCTCACATCTCTCGGTGAAGAAACTGATAACTTTCAGGATTATTTGTGTCAAAAGCACTCGTAAATTACATTCTGCACACCGTTTCTGTTTCACTTTCCAAAAAATGTCATTTCTCACGCTTCTTTTCCCATACCTGCACGACTTATGATAGGATTTACAAATTTGTTCAAGCAACCGTCCATCATCAAATTCTATCCGAGTCCCGCTCTGAAAACTGCTCGGTAGGTTAACAACTACCATCTACTCTTTTCGACCAATCACACAAGACTGCGTCACCAGTAAAGGACTGTTGATCGTGCAAAACTCAACTGCGTGATTCGTGTTTGACTAACTTGTTTACTTTCTAGTTGAAAGCATGCATTACAACAGTTTGAATATCTAACGTTAGAGCAACGAGAAATTATTTATTCCCGTGCCCATTTTAGCATTGATTTCTCATTATAAAAGCATTACAAACAGCAAAATGTTAGCTTTTTAAACAATTTCTAGACAGAATAAAGATGACGTGTCAAAGTCTAATCCAAAACCCTCTGTACAGCAATGAATGTCTATGGCCCTTTGGATGATTCTGTACACCTTAACAATTAAACCTCTAATTGTTCGAACTGATCAAGTAGAATAGCTCCGTAAGTTGACTGGAGTGTTTTCGTCGCACTCGGTCCCCTACTGAACGAATTGAAATGTGCAGAAGTCGATCTCCACGTGGCTGACGTGCTGCAAATGTCCACAGCCAGTGGCGCATGGTGTTAAAGTTGAGCGTCAACTCACATAGTCTAACCAGTGACTGACAATCGAGTGTCGCAGAGATGAGACCTAGATGAAACGACGTAGATCTGCACTGCCAATGATACCTATTAGGGCACATGTGGCAACTACGTACAATGCTCCCTTGGACTGTTATTAGTGTTTTTGACGTTGACAATGAATGAATGTGTAACTGCCAGATTGGAGGCCGCCATCTTGTTGTTCGTTTATTGTAAGTGTTGGTGCCTGTTGATACACTTACTGAGCCTCGACTCGTGGAGTTTTTCCTCCCCTAGTGCTTTTGCAGGTCACACGCGTGCAACCCTCGTCTGAAGAGCATTGCCCCTGAGTGTTACAAATGATCCTTCAATGGATGAAAGGAGTTATCAAAAGATTATTCGGTCAGCGAGAGGATTAGATAAAGTCGTAAACACAATCATCAACAGAAGATCACATTATTTGCTGGTAAAGTAAACGCCACTTTCGCAAGCCAGTGTTAGTGATTGCAAAATAATGGTAACCACATCTTGCATGGAAAATCATTGTTAACAATTAGCGAAATATGACCGGTGATCGTGAAAATTGGAACACTTTACTAGTTGAAAGGTGGAGAATATCTTGAGACAAATACATCTTACATCTCACAAACAACGTATGTAACAGGCAAATCCAAACTAATCCTATCCCTATGTCTCCCAGTAATCCACGTTGCCTTTAATATCTCCTGGCGGAGCGTTATTTCGGATGCAGTTCGCCGTGTGGTATCTGTGTTTTTCTTCAATTTACCACTTCTTCCTTTAGACCAAGCACATTCGAAAATTATATCCGATGAATAGATCCCTCTGGAAGCAGAATATGTTGCAAAATCGTGAACAGAATGTTATGCTGCACTAACTTTCAAGCAGGACTAAGCGGTTGCAAAACCAGTCTTGAAAAAGGTTACCCGTGGTGACCGAAACGTCGACAACCTACCAACGATCTCGACTACGCTGTGTTATTGAGCAATAAAATTCTACCAGGACTAAGCGATCTTCTAAAAGGTTCACCACCAACCACATCGAAAGTTACCTTTTGGGTGCAGCCCACTGGGGCTTCCCGAACTTTCAACCCAAGCTCGCTCACTGGTGGTCGTCAAATTCTGTACTTGTCCTGTTCAATGAGTAGTCTGTTTGTGAGTCACCTCGTCAGCAGTTTCCGTTTCCTCTAAACCTATTCCCCATTCATTAGTTCTGTTCCATATTTGACAATCATCGGGTGAAATGACTTTCTTCGTCTTCTCCCTCCTCCTCTTTTTCTTCTTCCACTACTTCTAACCCTCCTATTATTACAACTACTACTATTACTTCTACTACTATCACTATTACTACTACTACTACTACTACTACTACTACTACTACTATTACTACTACTACTATCACTATTACTACTACTACTACTACTACTACTACTACTACTACCACTACTACTACCACTATCACTACTACTACTACTACTACTACTACTACTACTACTACTACTACTACTACCACTACTGTTATAGTCTAGAAGACGTGCCTGGTAAATCAGTTCCTAATTGAAAACTACTCTTTCGGAAGTCATCGAATTAATCAAATGAAACCACAATTCTCAGTTGCCGTCCACTTGAAGGCAGTCCGCACGTAGTCGGGGGATGTTCTCGTGTGATTCACACGTTTTCCTCTACCTCATTGCGTTTGGCTCCTCTGACACAGTCGCGTTCGTTATTAATCCACAACTATCCATAACTGTGTTTTGATCATTCGACTACTTACTTATTCGGTAAGAAGTAAGTACATTCCAACACACTACTACTACTACCACTAGTTTTCTCGTTTCTCTCCATTCTCTTCTTCTAATCCTTCCGCTTAGGCTTCTTTTTCTGTCTGCTCAGTTCTCAAACACTACAGCATCCGTAAGCGGTTACACTTTTTTGTGAGTAAAAACCTCGAGTGAGCAATTATCAAGTCCTACTGGTTCTGTTTAAACAATTTTCCCAACAACTACAAACACAGTTACAACAGCAACAATAAAAGAAGATAGAGTCATTCTGCGCAAATTTAAAAAAGATATAAAACTCAGCCGGACGATTTCCAGATCAAAGATGGTGAAAAATTGGGAATTGAATATTTTAGGTAATCATTTTTCAAACTTATCAATTCATGTGTAAGCAGACACGTTTTGTGCAGCAAATAGCTCTCACCTTGCACTGTACCATCCCTTTCTCCGTTATGTCATACACTCCGTATTCACTCAATTTGTCATAGGTGCTTTGACTCACTTGAATACGTTGAGGCTGAAATATTGTAGAAAAAGATAGCAACGAGTAAGTTTCATTTATTACAACAAGAAATCTGTATCAATGGTGAACACGATATGCATAACTGTAACTTGGATTTGTACAGTGGTGTACAAATTGCACTTCAGCAGGCGATTCAACATCTATCATGAATTACCTTGAATGGTTATCATATAACGCTCTGAAAAGTATGAACTGAGTGATCCCGAGAATACCACATAGCACGTGTGTACACACTCCAGAAATCTCGGTCCCAAGTGACCAGAGCAACAACATCCAATTCAGGTATTTGACAAGTCCTTTGTCAAATCAAACAAATAGACAGAGGCCGATGTATGTTGGATCAAACAAGCAGGAGCCTATGGAATATTGGATCTTTGATAGCTCCAAAATGAACATCAGAGCCCTAAACTAAGCACTTTGTTGA
Organism: Fasciola hepatica; assembly: GCA_948099385.1. Taxonomy (NCBI): domain Eukaryota; kingdom Metazoa; phylum Platyhelminthes; class Trematoda; order Plagiorchiida; family Fasciolidae; genus Fasciola; species Fasciola hepatica. Next base: position 8,459,050 of record CANUEZ040000027.1, on the reverse strand, counting down.
TCGTGTCATGAACCAAAGAACCAATGTGGTTCGGAACCTCTTGCAAGCAAGCTATAGCGAAAACCTGCAATTATTTAGCAACGACCCACCAATCATTAGCAACGACTCATCCTTCTTTAGCCTTTACACACATCCTTTAGCCATCACGCTGTAAGTCAGTCTGATCAAAAGTATCCGAATAGTATGACATCAGAAGATATTGGAACAATTTATTAATTTTTTTCTACAAAGATTTGTGTTGGAAAACTGACTGAAAAAATGAGAAAGTACGACAGCCATATGCTGCGCGATTGACCGCGGTCATGGTATCAAATGCTCTACCCCAAATTGATTTGAGAAGGTTTGACCGATGTGCCAGTATTGTCCAACCATGTGGAACAGCCTGGTTGACTGCCGTATTTCCAATAAACCGGCTTTTACCGTAGTAACAAATCCAAAAGTATAAAGCAGTAAAAATCTTACCTGTTTCAACTTACCGATTGCCTCTTATAGCTGGCTGAAAAATGGACTGTACGATGGAAGCAAACGTATTTGACGATCGGTATGTTATTGCTTGCCTACAGCATTCCGACGAGCGGAGGCATTGTAAAAGATAAATACTACCGGAACATCAAGTTGCTTAGTTGCTGTGGAGTCTGGGCAGCATCAACGAAACTCATTAAAAATATGCCTCATAATCTCTCTATGACAGTCATACTTCAAGATATCGGCTAGAGATAAAAAAAAGCTACTATGTTCAAGTTAGGCACTCTACTTGACGATAGAATTCGGATGGTTTTACTATCCACTTTTGAGTGCCCATAGCTATGACAATACCATATATTGTAGTTGGTTTCATCAATATAATGCCTCAGAGCTGCATTATCTCATCATTGTCACAAATCGACATATACTGCTCGTTTAGATCTGACTGCACCTGAGTTTTTTTCCACCGACTGAATAGTTAGCTTCTTAACCGAACAGTGATTCCATCCAGAAATCGATTAACGGATGACTTGCCAACTGTTGTTCTTGGGAAATCTTTCACCATCCGAAACTCCAACTGCTTCAATGTGCTTGTTGGGTTTTCGTCACCACTTTACACAAATGCCTGACGAGCTGTTGGTTGAACTTCGCCCTGTAGGATACCGGTGTGAATGCTGTTTCCCAATCTCTAGCTGCAAGAACACGCATGTTTCGATCTTAATGCCAAGGTATTTGACATGGTTCTTCAAATACTCTCCTTTCCGTGCACATTCGATTATCCTCCGTCGATCTTCAGTGCTGCTGAAACGATACGATCGTTTCTTTGTACCAATATTGACGCCCTCTATACTGTCAGGTGATGATGCGTACAGTGCCAGGCAAAGTACTGCGAATATTACCAAAATCGGTTGTGGTGTGGTTATGTTGCCTGAATGCCTCCGAACGAAATATCAACCAATCAACAACGAGTCTCCCCATACAGAGTTAAAATTTCCCAAATAAGCAGTCTTGTAAATAAGAATCCGTAATGTAACAAACGGTATTTTGTTTTGCATTTAAGGTTTGGTTTCTTATATGTTACGGTATATGGATACATGGGCAGTCCGAAAATAATGCACACAATTGTCGTAAGTACACCCCCACTAGTGTTATCAGTTTATGTATGTTGCATCTTCTGACACTATGACTATCACTGAAAACGCAAGTCACACGGGCTGTACCACATGGTTGAACAATACTGGCACATCGGTCAAACCTTCTCAAATCAATTTGGGGTAGAGCTTTTGATACCATGACCGCGGTCAATCGCGCAGCATATGGCTGTCGTACTTTCTCATTTTTTCAGTCAGTTTTCCAACACAAATCTTTGTAGAAAAAAATTAATAAATTGTTCCAATATCTTCTGATGTCATACTATTCGGATACTTTTGATCAGACTGACTTACAGCGTGATGGCTAAAGGATGTGTGTAAAGGCTAAAGAAGGATGAGTCGTGGCTAATGATTGGTGGGTCGTTGCTAAATAATTGGGGGTTTTCTCTACAGCTTGCTGGAAAAAGTGAAATCGTTTGTACCTGGTTTGTGATTAGTTACAACTCTTCAGCCGATAATGAAGTACCAAAACAAGACATATCTGAGACGTCCATAGTACCAGTCAAATTGGTTTGTTTGAATGGAAGAAGCTCATATAGTGTATGGTGGAGTGCATGAGTTGAAGGACCTATAACTCAGGTCACTTACCGAGCTGGTTGCTTCCATCACTTCGGCTGTGGACACCGTATTTCCGAACAGGCAATAGCGAGGCATTTTTACACCAACCACACCTGCGACCGCGCTACCAGTGTGTAAACCTGATTCGGTATCGAAAAGATACAGGGATACAATACAATCTAATACAGCAAAATTTTTTACTTGTAACTTATTCATCAAGCTTTCACGAAACTTGCCAAGCGGACAAGCTGGTAGTTAACAACTTTACTCGGCTACGGTAATAAGCAGGGTCACGGGAAAATATCAGGGCTGAAACAGTTTCGTAAGGCATCGAAAACCCGGTGTGCAATGTGTTGTGGTTGATGCAGTTGTTTGAATGTCAAATTACTGCTTCATCGGTAGAAAGCCTGATTAGCCGACTTCAGTTGCCGCGCGTTAGTATATTCAGCAGGATAGGAGGAATTACTGGTATCAAGGATGTGCTTTGGTCAATGAGATTTTTTATTTGTTCAGTATCAATCAATTACCCAAATTTAGAACTAATTGGTAATCGGAATAATTGTTCCTCGTGGTAAATCGTCTGCCAATAACCAAAGCATGAAATACGCCATACTTGGGATCAGTAAATGTGAAAGTAGTTTCCACGAATAATGACCGTCCATCAGCTTTGAACCGAACCATCCAGCATGGCACGAAAACAAATGCTTAAAAAACTAACTTCCATCAAATTTCGACAACATCTGTCAAAAGAAATTCTCTGAAGAAGGAAAGTGCTTTTAACATTCTCTTCAAATTACTGTTTCCTCTTTTCCGGCACTTCAGTTGTTATCACAATTGCAAATTCTGGTTTTGTATATTGGTTTAGTTCTTTTTATTGCTTAGAAAAGTGAATTTGCATGGTGAAAACATAAATGAGAATTGGGTCTATATTGCAGACTATTTCCTTTGGCTTGCCGTAAAAATAGATGCAATTTTGTACCTATTTTGCGGCAAATTATCGGTACACAATGATCACTATATTCGCAATATTGTGAGAGAGAAAAAAGCTCTTTCAGATATTTTTGACCACAACTTTGCGTGAGAAAACTGTGAAACCGTCTGATTTGGCCAGGAAAGCATGTCAAATCGACAGAACTGTACAAACATTCATTCTCGATGCAGTTGTCAGTCAGCGACCAGCGAGCTAAGCATACAATGGGTTTGATTAACTGAATCCATTTCTACCGCGTACTGGCCCGGTGATTGAATCCTTCCGTTAGCGGATTTTTCAGAGCTATCTTGTGTCAGGAAGACCAATTGTGAAGTGTTATTGTGGACACCTTTCTAGTCCTATGTTCATGGTATTCATAAAGAAGCCATATCATGTGCCAACTTTCGTCATCTGAGCAATAGGAAAGCATGTGCCATCGACATTCAAAAAACAATCCATTAAAGAAAAATTGTAAAAACCAGTATCTTCACTAATGCAAGGAAGTCCCAGGGCGAATGTTACCATTACTATTTGAACGACCCCTCAGGTGACACCATGCGCATACATCCACACACACACACACACACACACACACATATATATATATATATATATATATATATATATATATATATATATATATATATATATATATATATATATCGCTATCAGTCATTTTCGTACCGACTTCCTTTTATCGATCTGTTTTGTTAGTGGGCCTGCAAGTCGCGTTCATGTTCATTCACTGAACGACCCACTCAGTAATCGATTGTCCCATGTCTTCTAAAAGTTGAGTCATAGCACTAATACCTTGACTACTAGGGAGAAGTTTTAACATTCTGCGATGAACTTACCTTTTCTGTCCCATGACTGAATCATCACTGTGTGGATGTAAGACAAACGCTGAATCACTATTCACTTTGAGATTTAGGGACTGAAGGAATTTCGCGAGTCACGTCGGAATTATTAGCTGTCTAAATTTCAGCTTACGTCAGAACTTTGTGAATTGTGCTGGATGAAGGAAATCCCTAAAATCTGGGATGTTCCTGTGGTTATTCGAGACGGAGTTAAACTACAAAAGTTTCCCCCACGCCGTGTCATGAAAGAAGATGGTGGAGAACGTTTATCCCAGTAGCGCGGGGCTTGCCAGTCTCAGAGATAACCACTCGCTGACCAAGACCATGAGATTTACGGTAAAAAGAGCCAAATAAATCAGGTATGCTACTGAGCCAGACGACAATGGAGTGATGTCCGCGGGCAAATTAACCAAGCTTGACCTTGCGGAGTGCAAATCTCTCGTAGTATACCACTATAGACCACCACCAGCACCACCGCCGGTCCAATAGAAGCGTGCAGATACTTGACCCACTTAAATTAACCACGGTCATGCGCCTTGAGATTTAAAGTGAGTTCAATATTTTAGTGATTCACAGAGTAGAATCGACTGATGGTGGTCGAGGGACTTAGAGCGTCCCAGGTACGGACCCTACCACCGCCGGGCACGTTGATGGTACGTATATGTCTCGTCGTTTTCACCCGAATCGTTACCATATCTGACCTTTTGTTCCTTATGTGATTCCTTACCACCACAAAACTCAGGCTGAAGTTGCCGGTTGTCCCTAATAGCGAAGTGAACCTTTCTTTACTCTCATGCGCCAGCATTTGATGAAAAATCCAATCTCTGCGTGTGACTCTTCGATCGCCCAAGATTTACAATTTTTACAACGAACAGTACTCATACCAATAAACATAGTGAATCGAATCCAGATTCAATCTTGTATACACTTTGAGCTAGCTCATCACGAACGAAGAACAAAAACGAAAACGACTGGTCGGGCTGCATCGGGTGGCATTTTGATGACATTTTAATTCACATTTTCTTCAGCATTATCATTCAAATCATCAAAGTTGCACAAATTCTGCTATCATCATTCAAGCACATAATTTTCACTGGTTACACTTTCGCATTTTGCAGAAAGATTAGGTTATATTGGGATCTGCTGTATCATGTAGAATTCATTCGTTATATTCAAGGCTATCCGCAGAACTGTTTTCAGGGCAGTAGCTTTGCATGTAAGGGATTCATCAGACAAAATTAGAATTGATACGTTTTTTACGAGATAACTTTGAAAAGAAAAGTCAGTGTTGCCATCCTGCACGCCCATCGGTTTACGTTCAAAAAGGTTGCGCTACATCTCAGAAGAACTGTTGAGTTTTCCATTCCGTGCTCGCTCGTGAGTGCAGTGGAAGGGGTATACCGTGTATCCATAAAGACCTACTGCACTATTAGAGATAACTGACAACGAGACCTTGAGGCTTGAAGTGGAGAACCACGCAAAGTCCCAGTAGGTCTGGTGTGGTATCAGACCGGACCTCAGTGGACCGCTGTCTAACACCAGAGTAATCGATAGAGGCCAGGATTCAAACCATCGAACTCTGAGGTGGTAATCAGATACTCTAAATCACTCGACCGCCACCGGCAAAGAATAATGTCCGAAATCAATGGGAAACAAAGGATCGTTAAATTAAATCACCACGGTAAAGGCAAGTTTCTTAGCTAATTCACTAGCCGCACTTTGTCTCTCCCTTTCAAGGGTGATGACATTGATTATCGTGCAGATGACCTCGTAACTACTGTTGAACAGTTAGGATCCCGGAATCCTCGGTGAGACAAAGTGCGAGATTTACGAATTTCAGAGCAAGTGTGGAGCAAACTACCAGGGTTGAACAGAAAGACCGCTTCGTATTCCGGAGGTTGAACTTACCGAGACTCGGTCTAACGTTTCGTGACTCAATCCGGCTCAGGTCAAATGCAAGAGCGTTGAAGCTGCATGATGAATCAAACTATACAAATCGAATCTGCTAACACTCATTTGCAAATACTAACCAAGCTCTGTAGGTTGTTCATAGCGGAATGCCTTCGTTGTACTTAGGCCCCTACAGAGAAGTACTCCATCACAGGAGTCGATCGCTGTGGGGGAAGCTGGTTGTTACCATTCAAAAGCCAGTGACGGAAGGGTGCTATATCATGTAGTGTAGATGTTCAACAAAACGTTGAGATCCAGCCCGGATAACCTTGTGGTTAAGGTGTTCGATTCACAATCGTTCACCCCGGGTTCGAGTCCCCGAGGGGGCTCGTAGGATGTGCACTGATGATGATTCCCAACAAGAATGAAACAGCTATGCAGTGCTTCCATGGTTTTCGACGGTGAGTTGAGCGTTGAAGCTGCATGATGAATCATATTATACAAATCTAATCTCCTGCTACTCATTTGCCCGCCGGGGCCAAATACTTTTCACATTTGGATCACCTCTAAACATTGTCACAATCTGCCAAACATCAATACATCAAATGTAAGATGGCAACATTGGCCACTTTCTGATGACGCAACACCCACTTGACTGAAACACTTTTTGAGTCATATACTCAACAAAGAATATCAGAAAATTTAGGCTTACCGAGGTCATTGTCATACATTGATGAAAACCACCTGTGTCAGAAGAACTAACTGTTTATTAACTTGTCTTGACAGTAGTCCAACGCCTCTTTTTCTATTGTTTCCGGGTATTACTCTTCTACGTGAACCTGCTTAAACACTGTTGGCCACGGCATGCACCATAGTGAGACCCAGTAAACTCAGGGGGGGGGGTGTATAATGTTACAACACAGGGTTTTATGTTCGAAGTTTGAGCACCGGAAGTCATTTGGAGAAAGATGCTCAAGGCGATAACGACTTGTAGAAACTTAGTTCCGGAATAAACTACCGTAAGCTCTCGATGCAAAGCATGCCACTGACCGTCTTTTGAACAAAAAGCTTTTTTACTGAGTTCATTTACACTGCTAAATGGGTGCATTGTGATGTTTTAAGGGATGCTTCAAACGAGACTTGAAATCCTACTTATATGGGGTTTTATAGGATGCATCATTGGTACGAGGAGCCTGAATCTTATAGATATTGGAACATCCACTTGCATTTGCCCCATTCGAAGGTTCAGCGCCACCAGCCGGAGTCGAATCGATGACATTCCACCTACCGTGCAGATGCTCATTTTTGAGTTTGCTATTGGCAGCTAGTGTAGTGAAGCCGCCCAAACAACAATTAAATAACATGCAGATCATGGACTAGACGTACATTTATTTGAGAGCAAAATGAGGAGAAAATATTGAAATGACCTGTCATCCTTGGTTTATATGAAGAGGCGGGATGGAAGAAAGAGGACTTATCAACTTGAGTCAAGTCACATCCGTACGGATGAACGAACTGCTCAACGGTTGGTGATTTGTCAAGGTTACCGTAACGCTCATACTAGACTATTCACTTCGATTATGGGTTTGAGTACACAACGAATCTACCTGGTCGAATGCCGACTATGCTACACACAGGAGCGTGGAGATGACGTAAGTCACCTACAAGCCGTTGCGGAATCCGGTCATCCACGTGAGTGTTACTGCTTCACCTTCTCTACGCCTCTATTCGGCTTAAGGATGAACTGAGTGAGGTGTCTGAAACCATCTGGACTGTTTCCGCCCTTGTAAATATGATTGTAGTGGCTTGATAACAGAATCACGAAAAACCGTCGATCATACAACTCGGGCTTTCTGATTTGATAATAGCAGTGAAATATTTTATTACACATGAAAAAATTGAAAAGAAAATATCGGTTCAAAACAATCTCATACAAAATTGTTCACAAACAAACTTGGTCAATGTGAGATCCGTTTCACAGTGAGATGATGCACTGTCAGATGCTCAAGTTTTGTCAATTTTTCCTGTTTTTACATCATATACTGTTTAACCACTTAATGGGGCCTACATAAACGCTTACATGTGAAACCTACTAAAAGTGGTCGATTGTCGTGAAAGAACCAGGTCAGTATTTCATTGCGTAATCTTCTTATTCTGTCACCTGTTCAAATCAGTGTTTCTGTTAGTTAAAAACAAAACGAAATAATTCACTGCAGGCCCACATTACCATTGGTTCCATATGTGTGTGATATCCTCTGTTCGGCATTTCAGACAAAACAGCACTTCAATTTCGTAACTTTTAAAGAGTATAGCAGTGTTGTAATTTACTTAGTGTCCTAATTCAGCTCAAGCTTGCCGGGTACATGTGAACTGAACTTTGATTGCACACTTTCTTGCAATTTGCGAATGATAGTCGATTAGACCACTATGGTTCGCGCATCTTTAAATATGCACTTGCGCTATCCACACCCGACTGGCCGTGCTGCGCTAACACAATTGTTAGAGCAATTGCCCTGTAAGCGGATTGAGGCGGGTTAAAATCCGGCTCTCGGCTTTGGACGGTTGGTGTGAAAACGCAAGTGGATTTTCCAATAATACCAGATTCGTGTTCCTCTTGCCAATGACATATTTTAGGAATACATAACTATTGGGAAAAATACTAACAAAAAAGCTTATCTTCGCTAAATTCATCTCTTGGCTAATGAAGTCCCATGGAAACTATAATTATAGGCGTTAACGAAGAATGATACTAATATTTACGAAGTCTGTACTTTGTTCGAATTTTAAAGACGCTATCCATTGAAATAAGACCCATTTAGAATGTCCAACACAGGTGGAACGAAGGAATGTGCACGCGTTCTTCCGTGCTCCGTAAGGGTCTGTCACTGGATGCGGTAAAGAAGGACACATTTGTTGAGCAGATCGGGGAACACCGTGGTTTTAAACATCATAATTAAACTGTCTATATACCAGAGGTATGTCAGTAGCACCCCAGTGTACAGTGAGTGACCCACATGCGAAAATGTTTTCGCATAACTTTCAGTCACAGCCAATGTTTGAGTCATACTATAACTGAAGTAGACATCAGTATAGACACAAAACAATGGAATTTGAATGCAGCTTGCGATGATTCCATGACTCAGGCGGAGATGGCTACCAGTAGGTATTAATTTCCCGAGTGTTTCTCTTAATCCAACCAGTATTAGTACTTTTCAGTCCGTATCGTATATTCTCTCAGTATAGTGATTCAAAAACAACAGACCGGCGATATCTTATTCCTTTCGTTGTCTATCCAACGAACGGTAGCTACGCCGCCTTTTCTACGGCAGAAGTGAACCTAAGTTATCGCTTTCCTCATCGACTCGATGGGCCCCTAATCTATCATTCATGTTCAAAGTTATTCGTTCTTTTTACCTTCTTTTTTATTTGTTATGCAACACAGTACAAAAGCTCCGGAAGGGGCTGGCGGCCAGTGAAAGGCTGTCAGCTGGTAAAGTGGCGAGGGTGACGGGAATCGAACCCGGGTCGTTGATGTCCAACCTCCTCGATGATAACCGTCCGACCACCACCGATCAGTCGGTGGCCACGTTGTACCTTGGAAAGGTTAACATCACACTGATTAGTTCATTTTTCTTACATTGCTTACTACAGAGTTACCACAAAATTCACAATGAACAACTGACATGACGACACCATTTTATTCCAAATAGTCTCACATAGTTTTGCCCCTATTATGGAGATTTCTGTTCAGTTGTGATGGAATTCACCGAAGCAAATATGGATCATAGCTGTATAGATAGACTCCGTGTAACTGGTTATTTCAGTTGAAGTCTAGCTGATGTGGATCCTCAAACAAGCTTTAACTCAGTCCATAATGTGGAAGCAGTATGATCAAGGCCACAGTGATTTGAACCCAGCTGACTCCTGAGGCTATGGACCGACACATTGTAAAAAGATGGCCTGGTTCAGTGGCATACAGCATGCCATCGCGCATCAAGAGCAAGGTCCGGGACAACGAAGCAGACAGCACGTGGTCGGCTGTCCAGAATCTCAAACAAGAACGCAGCTAGCCAAGAAGGTCAACAGACCAGTCAGCGGATAATATTTGACTGAACCAACCAGCACCGAACCAAACAATCCGAGTGCAAGCAGACAAACCAGCTAGGTGGGCCGTTTGGGGCTATCAATGGACCAGTAAGCTTTCGCATAATGTTTTAATAATGATCTGAGCATATCTTATATAAATGATCTGTTTTGTACCAATAAACCGAGAAAGTTCAAAGCCATAACAGTCTGCTCCCTGGAGCTGGTGGGACGGAACAGAACAAGATGTCAGGGGACCTGAAGAGCCCTATGAGTGTTTGATAATGATGATATCAAGAGCATGCGCTGTACCGCTTCCACTACCGCTAAACATGGTCGATGAAAACCGTTTGGGAAACAAGTGGATTTCGTGGAGGCAAAAATTTCAAGATTTTACCTTCAACAAGTGGATATTTTCGGAATCGAAGGAGTATCTGATAGTCTTGCTACTGTACTGTCGGGGGGCTGAAGTCGGATGCATTTTGATGGCTTTCTTTTGATATGATTAAAGACCAAGAAGATCCTCTGAGGGTGCTTTTAAAAATGGGTAAATACAGTTTGGGTTATTCTAACGAAACGAACATCTCAATAACTGAGAACACTGATGATGCACTCTCAAAGTTGGCGATGGAAAATGACGTTACCTACATAAGTGCAGAGGATCCTGAGACTGCTGAAGAAGAACCCAACAGTTACCTCCGAGGGAAACAAAAAACGATGAGCTCATCTTCAAAACCTGACGTGAGGTTGAGCACGAAACGAACACAGTACCTAGTAGAGCTAAAAGAAGGAAAAGACTTATTGTCCCAGGAAGTTGCAGAAAAATCTCACCGTTGGAGAGAACCACATACCCTAAGGGTTTGGTAGATCGGTCGTACGAGGGTCAGCTGGATAAAGTGATAAATAAAACCGGGCAGAAGGTGCTTACATAAGCAAAATGTCAGTGTCACTGAAAATAGCGAAATTCCCTATGAACCCGGAGGAATCAGAAGCGCCCGTCCTTATCAAAGAAGGAAGGATGCAAGGGTATAAGTTGGCACTTGAAAGTAAATGGAAACAATAAATAAATTACTCGAAATAATGGGGGATTAACATTTAGATGAATAGAGCACTTGAATCCAAGTTATCATGTACCCATCACGGCAGTTGATAATGAAAGTTAATGTTTTTTTACCAGACGGACAACTCACTCCTAAGTTCCAAAAAACAAAACAAAGTATATTTATCTTGAAAGAACCTCCTTGCACCCTTCTCAAATCTCAACCAACTGAAGAAGTGAGAGTGATTCAGTGGACTCTCGTCATATAAACCGGTAAGTAATTTTTCCTTTTATTCGGTGAAATATAATTTCCCAGCAAATTAGTTTTAAGCGGTAATAGGTACGTTCAGTGATGATTCCAATAGTTTAGTTTGTTTGTAAGTAGTTCAGTTAGGTAGTTCCCCGTTTGTTCGAGCTTGCAATCAAGCAAACTTTTGCTGTTCAGATCTCTTGTAACCCCCAAATACTGAACATCAAGAGGCATACGATGCAATATTGGCGAACGAGAAACCGGGAAGAAAGGCGGATGCTTAATTCCGCCCAATCTGCATCATGGAGAATTACGAGACCCGACTTGGAATAGTAATTCATACTTATAATGCGAGACTGTTGTTTATGTTGGGGAACATGAAAACTGCTTATCATCAATTCACTCTCTCAGCTTTTAACGTGTGTTTAGTCGATGAGGCGTTCGACTTTGTGTCTTAACACTGAAGTATCAACGTAAAACGGTCTACATGTCTGATTGTTAGTATTATTTGCAAAATTATTATTAGCAGCTTCCCGGAACACGCTAGTCACTAAGTACTCCCTTGTCAAAGACAGAAAACTGAAAACTGTTGTTTCGTTTTGTCCACTCCGTCAAGTCGTCTGGCTACTGAACACAGAGCAAACAATATCACGCCGTTCTGAGAAGATGGTGGTACGGGTATTTCTGTCATCACTCAGTCCGTTTTCGTAATATTGCAAGTTGGTACGAATGCTGGGATTGAAATGGATTCAAACAATCACCGAGCACGCTGTCAAACCGATTTTAACGCTCAACAAACAGCAAAACCAAAAAAATTAATTTAATTTAATTTAATTACCATCTCCATGTAACCTTAATGAGCGTGAAGCTATTTTGCACTTGGAATCTGCATGTCAAGTATGCAAAAGACGCATCATAGCTGCATGAAATGCGCAAAAACATGCAAAAGATAAGGAAATACGCCGACCGATCCCAGTTTTATTTTCACTAGTAAGATAATAAATTGTCAGTGAAGTACTACTGCGTGTGTACCGGTGTGTCTATGCACGTGTGTGAGTGCATGTGCATCTGTATGTCTATATATATATATATATATATATATATATATATATATATATATATATATATATATATATATATATATATATATATATATAACGTGCTGATAGTAATTAGTATGTAAATGAGTAGACAAAGTTTCTCCGGAAGCACAAGACCGGTTTCGCAGTTGTTGCCGCTCATCAAGTATGCGTACCCGGTACTCCTCTGGCCATTCATCCTCACACCTGTGCACTCCGTTCTTATATGGTCACCAGGATCTAATTTAAAGCGCCTGGAGTGCTAATGGACACTCCTCATTGAAGAGTTCACAAAAGAATCACAAATGTGATTTCTTTTAGTTATTTGTGTCTGCATATATATAGAATACGTATGAAATATATATTATATGTATCTAGGCATGTGTTTTCAAGTGCTTTTGCGTGTGTGTGTTTATTTGCTTGGGTCTGTGTGTTTGCATATGTGTGACCCACAATCTTGCACGCCGGGTTCGAGTTCCGACTGGAACTTGGTAGATTCACGAAAGCGCAAGCACCATGAAGACTTTCTTTTTCGATAGATAACCCATTTATGATCATATTCCCTTCGAAGTAAGGGGAAAATATTGTCTAGGCTCTTCTGGAAGCCGTTCCTCGCTGCCCATGTCGGAAACCTGTCAAATACTAGGCTATCGATTGTCTAGCAATCTAGGGACAGGTTGTCTAGTCAACCTCAGTCATTTGTTCCATACTAGTTTGTATGCTGTTGTAGTGCCTAGTATGTTAGATGTGCGAAGAGAAGCCTGTCTAAAAAGGAAGCTTGACGTGTACCAGGCTCTCCTTGCAAGAGAATCGTTTTTAAAACCAACAGCGCAGTCCGACGATGTCTGGTTGATGCCAGATACCGGATCAGTCCGGTAACAGCTTTTGTTCTAATCCTGACAACTCCTAGAGGTCACACCAAGGGACTACATGGGCAGCTGCTCATGACAGTTGAAGCCATAGCAATTGGAATGTTGAGGTTAGTTTAAAAGTCTGCCTTTCTTTTCGGCGAGGTCGTACACTTCACACATTTTTGCTCACATCAATGTTACAAGGATCATCAGGTTCCAGAATGTTATCATCATTCCGGATTTGTTGAGAACATGTTCACCCACCGCTATCCATAACTACATACCCGCCTTCAGGTACACAGTACCATACACGTAAACACATAAGGCGATAAAAATCGAAAAGCTGTTTCTTTGTTCTGCGTGCTTCTTCACGATGATTCGCAACAAGAAAGAAGTGGCCACTCAGAGTGTTTTCATGATTTTGTAGTGAAGAACGGACTGTCGATATTGCAAGATGACGTGTCAAAAACTAGTCTCCCTGGATAAATATGGAAAAGTGATTGTAACAAACATTTCCCGTCCTAAATTTGGGGGCTTTCCATTTTCTTTTGATGACAGGAACTCGTTGATAAACAGTCACTCCTCATAGTTAATTTTTTATTTTGTAAAAAATCACTTAAGCATTTGAGTCTGATGAAAACTATTCCGACAACCTATTTGTCTGTCTATAAGTATATCACATTTTAAACGATTACATTATTACCCTGAGTAAGCATTTCTAACTATCCGTAACAAACTACTGAGATATCTATTATGGTAGTGCATCCTAGGATATTCACGGATGAATTGAGTGTTGACATGGTAGCATGCATCATTCAATGGTAGGCTGAGAGAAGACATTTAGATAACATTCTACATCACTTTCGGGGACTGAGATCGCGAAAGCACTGGATAGTGGTCGTGCTTATGCAAATTTTCAGCACAACTTCTTTTAATAAAACAAGAGCAACCTGGAAATCCTAGGCTAACTGCCTCAGCAATGATGAGGTTTGTGCATCTGCTCATCAGGATGAGGTTTGTTAATTCTCTTTTCTGCCCCATCGAAGCTACTATGGCTTCATCGCAACATGGGATTGGAATTTAAAACAAGTTTTCCATTGACCTTCTCTTTCATAACAAGAAGTATGAGCTTCATCAGACGAGTCTTGGCGTGAATGACAGATCAGTAAATGGTTATTTCATTAAGTAGGGAAAAAGGTTTTTCGCCCCAGGCACTTTGCAAGCAGGTTATCTTTCACATGACGTGCCATCAATTATAGGAGTGCAGGTTCTAGTGTGGTGATCACCTGGCGATACACTAGGAATGCTGTTTATGATGTTCAGAAATTTCACCCGAATTCATACGGATGACGGTCAATCCGCTCTTCTATTCGGTTCTTCAAATAATAATTTCAAGAGCTTATAAAGAAAAGAGGCTCTCTGGAAAAGTTTTGACTTAGGCTGTACTTATTCTTATCTTGATGGACTCCTTATGATAAAACATGAACTGCTCACCTTTGTGGTTCATCCTTTTCTACATCATGATCGTCAATTAACAAACATTGAATGCGTCCTCGATTTAAGCGTACTTTATTGAAAGCAGACACTCAGTTCACTGGAGGCCGAATAAGTGAATAAAACGGGAACATTTCTACACACATTAGGCATGAATGGCAAAATGACAATGATACTAAATTTTTAATCTTGTCGAATCATCATCAGTGCATGAATAAAATGAATTCAGTCGGGGTTTTGAATTTCAAAGTCATGTACCACATAAATGGCCGAATGACTTTGCGGTTAAGATTAATTTTTTCATCAGCCAGTCCTTGGAAAGTCGCTTGGATCGGTATAAGAAACGGATACTTTCGGAGAACTAAGTTTTCATTACTCATAATGCTACTGGAAAGTGTACTGCATCTTGATACTTTGTCAATAAGCGTTCATTAACAAATCAAATTTCCAACTTGTGATTTCAGAGAACCCGAGTTATTCATTCCTTTTCAGTTCTTCAACTAAACTAAGTCAGTATTTTACAAAAATCAAAAACCTAACTAATCGTGATCCCCTCCTATAGCCTGGTTAACCTAGGCTGGTTATGTAATCGGATATGTCCTCGGATGTGATCAGCGGCCCACCAGTTGGCATTATTTCGAACAAAGTCGAATCCATCGGATTGTCATTTGCGCTTGACGCATCAGATCGCGCCTGAAACAGAATGATCCGCATTGATCACAACTTGGGATGCCACATCGAAGCACGATTAGCGAACGGAAGGAAAACACGGTTTGCCAAAATAAATTACTTCCTGTAAAATTTATCCGGTACCACAAATAGCAACCCCATACTCGAAACCTTATTCCACATATGCCAAATGTTGCGCTGATAGTCGTAACTAGATCAGTTTCATTCACGGAAAACTTAGTTTCTATTTTTGCCCGCACGGGAACCGGTCAACAACGTGTGACTCGTAACCAATGGAGCACGGAAAATTAGGTTTTCGCAGATAGTCCATCCCCTCGTTGACAATGATAAAAAATATCACCGAAGGCTAGTACGAATTTGTTTCCAGATATGAATACAACGCACAATTCCCAGTTGGCTATGTGGGATCGAATATTGTACTCTGCTTGTCGTTCACCTTGACAGTGGCTAACGGATATCACGTTCGGACAAGATTAGTACCACAGTTTGCTTAGACTACTGAAAGAAACGAGGGAGCCGTTTGTCAGGCCAAATTCGAATGTTATTCGGTTCGACTTGTTGTCCGGAAACTCGAACTAAAAGCGCGTTAAAGTAAGCAATTCAATTTTCTCACGGATAGTAACGGGAAAACCAACACACATACGAGGTGGGGGGGGGGGAGGGAGAAAGAGAGAAATTGGCTCATGTGACCTACCCGACACAAGGTAAAAGTTATTTGTACTATTGAAAATAGTTGTGTATTTAGATATTTTACGCCAGTTCCTCAAACTAGGCTTCCCAGGTCATCTTCTTCTCTATCCTGTCACAAACTATCGCATTGTAAATTACTCGAATTCAGAGAAAACCTCAGTTATGTTGTGTAGTTGTTACAGCAAATATTGGTTTTGATGAAAATTGTAAATAGGTAACAGTTTCACAAACTGCGCTTTACGTCACGTCGAATTTCGAAACGACACAACCCCATAGTTATATTATATCAAATTGGTTGAATTGTTAGGCTGTCAGGACGAGTTGAAAACTCTCCCTGAACACAGCGAGGCGCCTGCTTAGAGGGGATACACGCAGTTCGACTGATCAGCTGTTATTCCGTCAGAGAATTCGGTCATGGCGACCTTCACCTTGAACTTTACCACCGGTCAATCAGTCACTCAGTTAGCCCGTCAATGTCAGCCAGGGAACCAGCCAGCCGGTCAATCAGTCAGTCAATCAGTTGGTTAGTTCGCACCTGGTGGACTTCAATAATTTACTGTTTATAAAAACGCTTGCCAAAAACAGTATGTTTTGCTGATATAAAACTGTTACTCCTTTATTCGACTGTAAGCGTTCATTCGTGTGAGATATTTCGGAATTTTGTGCAGGATTCTAATTCAAGAACAAGGCGGATCCAGTTCTGACACGGGGATATACTGAATATGGAAGGATTCCCGGAAGGGAATGCGGAAAAATGGAATAAAACTATTGCATCACATTACACAGTGGACAAAAATGAATTAACCCAAACAACCAACTGTTTATTATATTCCACGTGAAGATTCTAACCCGTTGTCTAGCATGAGTTACATCTGGGGAACTTGCCGAAAACCGTGCTGACATTGGAGTCAAGTTAGCACGTCAGTCAAACTATTTTCCGGATCTGCTTCGGAATGCCAACTGACAACTATTAGCAGCTGTGAATTGCTTGTACTGAATTAATGCACAAGCTGAGTATCAATTTTACTTAAAAAAAGTTTTTGAAACGTACCTGACCGTAAAGAAATGCGATTACTACTTTGCTAACCCTACTTGGTTTTCTTTTACAGCCAGGTGTAAAAATAGTTACCTTGCTAGTACACACAGGATGCCGCAACGGCGAACGATGCATTCCTAAGTTTGTACCTGACGCGAGATGACTCAGTCTAACGCATTCCACACCTGCTGGCATTTGCATAATGACACAGCTTGGAAACGACCGTAAGGCGAACCCAGGAACGCCTACTCGGTTTTGCCATATCATCACGAGGAAAATCGGATGAAGATATTTTAGTGCTATCATCGATCGTATTTGTTGCTCCCGCCCCGGCGGTCCAAAAGTAATAACCTTTAGTCCTAGTCTACCATGAACACGGCATATCGTCCAGAGCAGAGCACTGACACAAACACATGAATGCGCAAGCTCGAAATTAATTGCCATGTGCACCGTTCCTACTGTTTTAACTATTGTTTCACATTTTCACACGGGTTATAACCACACAATCGATTTGCCTGTTCTATTTTTAATTCAGGCAAGGCACAGTAGTAGTGCACGATAGTTTGATACACTGTAGTTTTTAAGATTTTTTGAATAGTCCTAGTTAGACTTAATTAACTTTGACATTATCCGGTAAAAATGAAGCTCTTTTGGTATTCAAAATAAACGATTCCATCTATTGGAGTTGAGCGAGTAACTAGTCCATCACAGAACGGAACACGTTCGATTCTTTCACATACACAAACACACACAAACAAACAAAGAAACACGCAAACACACACACACACACACACACGTACACCACACAAAATCGCCCATTAAAAAACAAACAATTTCACAGTCATCCATTTCTGTACACAGTTCCAGCGTTCGATGACTTAAAAGTAGGTCATAGTGGTTTGTTGCCTTCAGTCGGGTTGCGCGGACTGTTATCGCCCTCGAAGTTTTCGGGACAGTATGGGTAACCAGTTGTTGCGGTGAACATGCCGGTGAACAATAACCCACCAATCCACAATCCAAATAGTTTTGTTGCTACATGTGCAAGCTGCTTAGGTTTTACGCAAAAGATGCATAAGAAGGAACTAGTTTTATCTCATAAGTACGGAGCAAGATAAAGAAGACCTCATTCACGATTCCTACTAAGACTACTACTACTTTTATTATTATTATTATTATTATTATTATTTAACTGCCTGATGCTACCGCTGTTGCTATTATAAATAACAACAACACTATTGCCAATAAAAATAATCATAAACTCTGATGTCTAGGGAATTTCGATAACTGTATGCATTGTAATCTGTTGATTGATAATTTGGTAGCCGAGAGTGAATCACTCCGTATGTTACGTTTTCTTCCAAACAAGTTCATGAATTTTATGTAAATAGGGATTCGTTACACACTAGAATATCTTCCCTCGGAGTGACCTGGCCTCATTTATCTTGATCACAGGGTTCTTCCCGTTTACAGCAATTTCCCTAGCGGACGATGTTTTCATTCATTCACGACAGCAAACGTGTACTGTGTAGCAGATTAATAATAATCCCACCGAGAAGAACAGCTGACTTGCAACTCCTCTTACACATAGCCAAAAGTAACCATTATCTTTTCAGCATATGTACTGATGAGTATCAACTTAGTACTGGTCCGAATAAGATTGAAACACACTTGTCCGGCTGGTGATTTAGCTGACATCATGGTGGGTTTCTGACCGGGGTTCGATTCCTCACGCCGCAGACCGAAATTAGAGCCCTCCTCCCTCTCCTGAAATTTGTACTACTACTATTATGGGATAAAAGGCAAGTGAATAAGACTCGGACTATTCTACCGGTATAAATAGCCTCTACTTGTGCTAGTCATACGTCTAACTTAACCTGGACATATTATCGGGATTTGTATTTTCGAATACCAGGTAACTACTTTGGTCACACAGTAAAACTAGACGAATTGCTACAATATAACTCTGATCTATAAAGAGGGAGCCATTTACATGCTCAGGGCTTTGACAACTGAATTATATAAAATCCTATGGTAATTTCTGCACGTACAACAAGGCATCATCAAATATTTCTACATACAGATCTCGGACTAAATTTTCCGCCCCCCCCCCCCCCCCCCCGTTCCATGCCTTCTCCATTTGTACGCCCTGGAGATGAAGTTAATAATATTGCGCACAGTTCAGTGATTATCCCATTTTGCATATACATTTAGTTTAAGTCTAATGCTTTGTCTCTTTAAGTATCTGGGTAAGTTCAGTGGTTTAATGACCACTCTGATAACAAACTTGCACGATAAACGAGAAAAGCGGCAGTCAAAAAACACTCAAGTACATATTGTCAAACTGTTGCGGTGTGAATCGTACTATTGATTTTAATAGTTCTAAACTTTTTGTAATGTTGGTAGCCTGGAATGATGATTTACAAGAACTCCTGATCATTAAAATCAGCATTTTGGCTACGGACATTTCACCAAGGAACAGAGAAATATTACTGCGCTACTGATGGCAGTCGTGATTATTTGCATTTATAAAAATCCGTGGTTTTGGATACGACCTTGAAATTAATGCCGTGATCGCGCTACAGGCGGCAAATGTGGGAGCCCGATGACGCACTTACTGAGCCGGGCTCTTGAAGCATTTTGTGTTTTCGTGATTCCACGTCGAATAGGAGCACCCCTCCCAATAGAACATCCCTGATCCTCGTATACAACATTATACTTGAAGAAACTATGATATCTGAACCTCTGATTATCACTCAATCTTTCCACAGTCATTTCGAATTCAGGAAACTTTATTCTCTAGGTAACTGACTTCCATTTCGTACATCACTTTATCGAGTACTCATTCTTATCGTTTTGGTCATTGTTCGAAACGGGGTAATTCTCTCTTCATACATTCGTTTTTTTATTACGCTCTTAGCCTTTTACTCATTTCCAAGGCGGATGTTTTATTACTGTATAGCCTCATCTTCCACACCACCAGTCTCTCCGAAGTTGATTTTTTTAACAATTATTTCTAACTTATGTGGCTGAAACTTCAGCTTCCCTCTCAGAAGCGTTATTTTTATGGTTGACATCACTTTTGTTCTGCTCATACTGAAAGCCCTTTGGTAACTTGACTAACTCACTTCGCGAGCTATCTGAAGTATTAGCGTAAATAACCTCGCTTTTGTTTCAGAAAAGTATTTCAAACACTTGTAATCTCTAAATACGTTCAACGGTCACCTTTTCCACTTTATTCCCCTACACCCACCGCTAGCCTATTTCCTTTTCTTCTTTGAAATCGCAAACGTCCACTGGAAATAAATTTTAATACATATATTCTAGAAAAAGCTTCTTGCTTTGATGGTATTCCGTGGATTCCGCTCAAAGTAGTTCCCCAGAAGTCAGTCCATATCTTCTTTGCAGTTTATCTTCCCTCACTGGGAGAATTATTCCTTTCTTACCCAATTCCTAAGCAGGGGGATAATTTTCCAAGTCTCAGAAACTATCCCTTCATTTCATGGAACCAATAACGAGCAAATATCTGCCTAATTCTGGAATACACAGCACTTCTGAAAGACTATCAACAGGAGTCTCGGTGCCGCTGACGCACCGGTTGCTTGAAGTCCTCCGCATTCCACATCTGGTCTTCATTAATCCATTTCTGCGGTGGATTTGACTTGGTGTCGCTGGACACCTCCAAGACCATTACCCAGGCTTGGTAGTAAAAAGCTTTTGGCAGAGCTTCCCGGCTTTAAACTCATCTTGGGTTTGGCTATTTTTATCCGTAACTTTCTCGAATGCAGATTATTCTAATAACATACGGATGAGACTACTGGGGCATTCTTGATGAAATCCGACGTTTCTTGGGGTGACGAGCTCGTCCGTCTTTTCATCCCTTTCAAGAACGAATTACCAGTTCACATAAACGAAACAGATTACTCGTCTGTAAAGTCGCTTTCGAGTCAATTATCTTATGCTTTATCCATGTCTTCACACTCATGATAGTCATAGGATAAGCATTTCTACGAATCTCGATCCCAGTACATCAATATCTGGGACACCATCAGTGGAATCGTTGTCATTATGACTAAATCTTCTTGATTTGGTTTCATCTCCCAATCTACATTTTGATAGCATTTCACTCTAATCCGTTCCGTCTGCATTTCTAGTCAATTTTCTTTTTTCTTCCAAAGTGCTCTTGAAATCGCTCCACGGGCTTCTCCACGAAATGTTTCATCGACTCTACTCAAATTATTTCACTGTACAGTACTGAAGTGCTACAGATACACCTTGTGTTAGTCTTCTATTTTTCTCTTCTGGATTGTGTCGAACAAAAGACTACTGTTTCCGTTTTCGGCTATGAATTTCTTGTCTCAAATCGATAGCCGCTTTTCTTTCACTTCACTATTTTGAAGATAATACCATAGAAAATGTTTTACTGAACTGATCTCTCACAGAATCAACTCCATAGTCATCTGAGTCACATATACGAACTTATTCGTACCAGTAATCCCCGAAAGGCTAACAAGCATCATTCTCCAAATCTTCATTCCCTCCTGGAACCGGAGATGTTTTTATTGTTTACCTCCCTAAAATTTGTTTCCTCTTCAAACCCAGAATCAATGAAACTTCAGTTTTTGGCTATTCACCCCCTTAAGAGTATCAAACATTCTGACCATTTGTTTTGCCATTTGTCATTTCGATTCACGTAACTCAACGTCGTATTATTCACATGCCCCATGCACAGTGTCACTGAAAGCTAGCCCCTTATTTGTCCATTTACATTGCGAATTTTCTCTCTCTCTCTCTCTCTCTCTCTCTCTCTCTCTCTATATATATATATATATATATATATATATATATATATATATATATATATATATATATATATATATATATATATATATATTGTACAACACTATTTACGGCTGTGCAGTCAACCGTAACTCTAACCGCGATCTAAACTGAACACTGATTTGAAGTTCGATGGATGCCAAAAAGCCCAAAATTTCACTTTTGTCAAACGTTTTGTCCTTGTTTAACGCAAGCGAAATCGTGTGGAGTTCTGCCGTAGATGCCTAAACTAGAATAGAACAAGAGCATCCAGTCTTTCGATCGATCAAAAGTTCAATCAAAACTGATTCATCTGCGGGTTTGATAAAGTGCTTAGTGTGATCCCAGGTCGTATATAAAAGTACCACTATTGAACGAATAAAATCATTAGTTGATCTTTTAAGAAAAAATTGTTATTGACAGGTGTATTCCCAGTTATCGTAGTTCAGTTTCTTGTCGACAGCCTACTACATATTTGATGCCCAAGCGAGCCATCTGTTCAAGTGCACGGGAAGTCACGTGTCATCTCGTGATACTGTGCTATTTAATCAGCATCAGTTTTGTCTACCTCTGGGTGCGTACTTATAGGGCAGGAGAAGAACAAGTTATTTTTTCTGATCCACCTTTTACTTCAGCTTGCGAAGCTGAGCGTTGGTTGTTTTTATTACTCGTAACCAAGTTTCCCAGTGCTTCGAAGGCAAATATAGATGGTGCACCGATTTTTGACGTCTGGTATCACGTGTCAACAAGATAACATAGTAACCCTGATCCACTTTCTTACTTTCAATGGACGGTCCAAAATCACCCCTGGATTTCTTTATATAGCTGACGTATTTTGCTGCACGCAAGGGTTTAGGATGCTCAGGCCAGTATCACCTAACATCTCTTCTGAACTTTTATTTAAGCTTAGAAAGATGACCTTAGAAAGATGACTTTGTGAATATTTTCATTTAATAGGAGGTGAGCGGACTATAGGCAGCCACGTTGTTGTTCGATTAACATCCCTGTGGGTTCCTAATAAAAAACCAATTGAGTTTTGAACTCATGTGGCTTTGTTTCTGGTTTTGTTCCTTTAGATCGAACGCTAGCATCCCCGCGGTAGAAGACCGCTGACTCCTGCGTACTACAAATATCAAAGAATACAAACATTGGAACGGACAATATGTTCATTTTCATAGCATGGTACCAATACCCCTTACGTGAAATTAGGTCCAGTACTTGTGTCCCACCTTAAGGGTATTATGATTAGCAGGAAACACGGCAGCGGGATTTAGTTTTCTGGAACAATTTCTTTGGAAGAACGGCTTCCCCGAAGTTCATACGAAAGAAACTACAGTATCGTCTGCAATTTAAGAGCCTTTCCCTGCAGCTTAACTATGGCGCGAGGCTCCTAAACGGTGCAGCAAGGACCTTGAACTACGGCATTTTGTTGTTAGACTACGGAAAATCCCGTGAGAACCCGTCCTCCGTAGATCACCCTAAATGACACACAGCGTTCTGCTATCCCTCAGGGCACGTCTGACCTGTTGAAACTGTGGATGAGTTTCCGCATTGTTGAATCCCATGAATAATCGTATGACTCTTCATGTATACATGATCTGCCTCCTTCTACCGTAGTTTGGTGTGCGTGACGAATAAAAAGAGTGAAAAGAATATTAACCGACACGTTTATGACGAATACTTAGCATTCGGAGAATAAACTGAGATCAATGCCAGTGAAGGGGGAAAATTATGCACGGTTCAAACATTTACTCCATTATTCTCTTTCACAAAAACAAAGAAGAATAAAAATGATAACCTTAATAAGATAAATTAAGATCGTCATAAACATGATTATCATCATCATCATCGTGATCTTCACCATCAACATCATCGTCATCATCATCATCATTATCATCATCATCATCCTCATTATCATCACCATGATCATGAACACCGTTATCATCATCATTATGAGCAACACCATCCGAATCATCATGATAATCATCGTTTTGCCGATCAATATTATCCGAATCATCATTATCATTCCAATCGTCATCATCATCATCGTCATAGTCAGCCTAATCATCATTATCATCCTCAGCATCATCATCTTCAATATCGTCATGTGAATCAATATAGGCAACATCAACGCCATCTTCATTGTTATCCAAAATTTTATCACCATATTCCTCAGTTTCATCATCCGAGCCGCCATCAACAACCAACAAATTGTTAATTTCAAAGTCGTCTTCCTCATCACCATTTTGATCAACATCTTCGTAATCGTGAAGATCGGCTTCAACAAATCACTTTACACTCCAAAATATTAAGTTATCTGAATACATTATAGTGCATTTATTTCATATTATAGCTAATTTCAATGGTTAATACTCGTAGTTCACAACTGTTTTCTATGGCGGAGAATCGTGAAATCTTAGAGGATCAATTTTCTTGTATCAGAATAACGGGATCATTTGAAGTGCTTTGAGACAAAGAAATCTTTTTTCGGAAAACATAAATATTTTAAATGATTATGTGGAAATGTTCACTAACGTTCTTTATTGGCAAGGCCCTGTAGATAACTCAGTCTAAATTAGACTGGACCTCAAAGCCGACTACACCTCACCCGGTGATATGAGTCACGTTCAAGTTAACCTTCGGCAGCACATTTTCATTCATGTATTGGTCAAGGCGTTGACAGACCTATTCGTGTTTGAAAAATGTAGCTTATGAACCCGTTAAAACACTTACTGAGTTTTCTCGCCCATGGAATTTCCGTGGTTTTTGTCTTGGGTCATACTCGAGCAACTCTTCGCGCAGAACACTGGTCGTTTCACGTTACAACCGTTCTGCTTCGCTTCCTAGCGCCTACCTGTTCGACTGGGCAATAAATATAGTCAGCCAGAAAATCGTGTCTAATATTTTTTGTATCAGTTCTCCTGCACTTGCTCTGCCATTTACAGTGACTAAACAAATGGGGCGACTATCAGCATGAATAGCACAACGTACACACACACACACACACACACACACACACACACACACACACACACTCGACTGACTGCTGAAATCTCGACCGAAGCCAGGGTCATCTGCTTCAAAGCCTCTGCTGGTAACCAGATAAAAATTGACCATTTTTCATGCAGGCACTAGGTTTTTAAATTTTAGTTCTTTCTACTTATTGGTGTTTAACAAACGTGCTCTAATAAAGCAACGTAGTTCGGATCTGTTCGCGCAGAAATTAATGGCAAAATCAATCCTTTACCCATGGATTTGATTACCTTAACTTAGTTGTGTAGAGTGAACACAGTATGTCCCATCATTGTTGATTTCAATGGGCATGACTTAAGCATCGTCATCATCACGAGGTTGTGCACAGTAAATCACACTCTGAAATCTCACAGGGTTAGTATTCTTCCTGTAACGTTAAGCTGGCACTGAATGCTTCGAATTACCCCAATAGTTGTCTTTGAATAATTTGTAATACATGACCCGAATTTGGATGAAGAACTAAGGCAAAACGTGGGGTTCCATAGTACAGATTTTCCACGTGGGATTTGTAATTCCTTCTTGAACTAATTATCCCTCGTTAGAAGAAGAAAAACAAAGAAAGTGAAAGCAAGTTGGATGCAGGTCACCAGAGATTCATGCCCAGATTGGTTTGTTTCAACCTTGTGACTTTGCATGTTTTGGGGACATTTCTGAAAACCATTCATCACGTGGTACAAGTACAAGAAAGCGGAACGGCTAAGTGATTCATCACTCCACTTGCACCCGGTTTACGAAAATGGAGACCTCACCAGTTCGTCCTCTGACCCACTTGAGAGAAGTTCTTTTCCTTAGGTGAACTTTCTCGCGGATATGTACTTTTTGGACATTTTACTCTGAAGCCTATTGAGAAGTAGCACGAGCGTACAGGTTTGGGCTTTATCTTCTTTAATAATTTACATTCTGAAACTGCAAACTTGACATACACACATCGAAGATGGCCACGGTCATTACGGTTTCACTGGAAGGACATCTTCGTGCTCTGTCTGGTGGCCATGTGACCAGAGAGAAGAGAGATAAATAAGCGACACCCATCTGTCATAAATCACAGAGACATAAAAACAGAAAATATCACCAACAAAGTACCGATAGAACATACCCACTCGAATGCGAAGACTTTCTGGTGGGTCTTTTGAATTATCTTTCACTTCTTGTACACCGGATACCATGTCCAAAGCCATTTCGGCTATGAATGGAGCGTGAAATTTGGTCCGAACAGGGCAGCCAGAAGCGATCATGTACGCATCGCCGATTGTCTCAACCTAAAGCAGGGGTGAGAATGAGTCAAACGGAGTCGTTCACATGACCATTCACACAAGCATCATAATCATCTGCTCTACTATTGGAAAGAGCCAGCAATACCCAAAAATGTCTTTAAATTGAGTCAAGTTGCACGCAAAGGGCAGGCATGGTATTGGATCAAGCGATAGCTACTGTTCTGAGAACGATACACCCTCCCGTTAGTGTTTTCCTTTTCAAATATCCGTAATGCAGAAACGTTGCGTAATCCTATCGACTTCGCATTTACAAAATGGCAATATTAGGAGCAAGAGAAAAAGTGGCTTGTGAGCTTAAACACCACGCACACACATTCGGAAGCTTTGAAAAATTTCTTCAGAATAATTTTCGCAGACCCCATTCGGTACACACAGTCTGATTTATCCGTGTCATTTGTATCCTTCAATACGATCACAATCTCCGCTTATATATTTTCGTAGAAACAAACCCTTAGTGTGTGTGCATAGTGCCTTGTTTGATTCATTCATTACCTGAACAAGCATCTTACTTTGCGAATAGGGTCCTTCAAATTCTCCACTTCCATTCTACTGTGTGGCTGGTCATAACTCCAGCTTTTATCAGTTTACAAATTTTAAATTTTTCCTAACTTACGTAGATCAAAAATGCACTACTTTGTAAAGAGGTACAAAGCAATACAAGAAACACGTGTAGATGGTATCAAGTCCAAAGAGGTTCGGAGTGTACCGAAGAATCGATGCACCTTGTGTTGTGGCATGTGACGAATACCTTAGAATCAGCTGATTGAAACTTGCCTTGAAATAAGTTACCTGCTGTAACCGAAAAGTGGGCTAGTTGAAACTTCTACCGACAACGCTATGTTTTTGATAATGAAATATTTTAAAGGCTCACATATAGCTTATGTTGATTGGTAAAAAGTACCGGGTGATTTGTCACTCAGCAACAACCCCCAGTTCATCACCGTGAAACCCTGGAAGCACTGTGCATCTGTTTCAACCTACGTCCGAAGTGAAGGTTTTTACTGGACCAGAGCACTCACCATTTTCTACATCTCCGTCTGATTTTCGCAGAGAGCAGTTCATGATATTTCTGAAGCCCCGGTCCAGAAAACAGCTTTGTTACACAGAATAGTGATTAAGCTGGTCGGGTAGCTAGCACATTCACTCCAGATACTGACTGAAACGCTCAAACTGTCTCATTGGTTGACAGAATGACAGACCAAGGTGGAAGGAAAAGTGATCACTGGTGTAGTCCAGCCTTAAGCTCAACCAAATTCTATTACTTTCATGTAGCTGTGGGTTTGGAAAACACGGAGTTGGAATTTCAGTGTACAAGTTACCGGATACGTATGAAATTCTGAAGTGAACAAAACCCACACGGATCTGGCTGCCTACCAGTTGCCTGAAATGAATCCATGTCAGATTGATTTCCAAGCAGTATCCACCTGTATGTTCGAACAGATGTGCGGAGGCAGTAGTCATTTTCTGCATGTGTTCCATTTCTGAGCATTTCAGAGTTGAAAACAAAACAGACCATTTTTGATTCCACACAATGCGCGAATACAAATCACTCTGCGGTAGTCGAAGTTAAACATCTGTTGGTATCCGATTGGTTTACAGTGTTTACTTTCCACCACAGAGGCAACCGGTTCGAATCTCGCTACGGACCCCCGTCACTGGTGGTAGACAGCGATCAGTTACGTCACGTAGCTGGTTGCCACACTTGACCTACTGAGACCTCATGTATTTCTCAGCTCAAAGTTTCAGGGTCTGATTGCCATTTATACCTAATAGCGCAATCGGCCTTGGAGGTAATGAGGTATATACCCCTTTCACTGTGCTCACGTGAAAGAATGTACTACAGAAACCAGTCACGAGTAGGAAAATCTTTGTATCATGTAACTAAACTTTCTTATCATATTTCACTCATATTCCTTTTTTATTACATGCTTTCGCATGAGTGTAGTGCAAGGGGTATATGCCCCATAGCCACAAGGGCCCACTACACTTTCAGTGATAACGGGCAACCCGATCCTGATACTTGGCGAGGATAACCACGGAGGGCCCCTGTAAGTCAGGTGTGTCAACGAGCCGGATGACAGCGGATTAGTGTCTACCACCCTGAAACATAATTGAATTAATAGGGGCGAGTGGATAGAACAATAAGAGCTAATACGGGGGTATCTAGTGGGTGATAAGAACCGCGAAACCGGTCGTCTGCTTCTGAGAATGTGTGTAACACTCACTGTCAACAATAAAACTAGCGACCGCAATGTCATCGTTCTCCAGGTTGGCCGTGACTTGTCAACAAAGAACTGTCAGCGGATCTCACTTGTGACTCCCAACTGAACTTATCAACGAAAAGCATCTACTTACGTTCTTGAAGCACAAATGAGATTTTGTGAACAATGTTTTATTATTAATAATAATATTATATTTTCTGTTCTGTCAGATGCACAGAAAGAAACAGCTATGTTCGTACCGGAGTTGGGCGAGCGGTCTTAATCTTAGACTAATGGGTTTTATTGTCCCAGGTTCGATTCCAGTCACCGCCGATCACTTTCCCATTCCGCAGACTTTTGCTGACCCAGGCACCCGTAGAGAATTATTGTATACTGTTTAGTAATAAATAAAAAGATGTAAAGGGTTATTGTTCATTTCCTTTTTGTGGCAGGTTGTTTATTGTTGCTTTCTACTCATCTTAATGCAAAACATTCCTACTGACCATGAGTGGTGAGTTCGTGAATGGATCAATGGGTCAAATATTGGTTTGCTATAATTTAGGGCAGATGTTCAAGAGATGAGCACACATAGAATGCAAGTATCCTAGCAAGCTAGTCACTGTCTTATTAATAATATATTTTACTTGTGAACAAGCATGTTGGCGTTTTTTTCGCAGTCTGTAGTTAATTTGGTCAGAGTATTTACTCATTTGGTGTGATAGAACATGCCTAATGTCATCTGTAATTCCTCGAGCCACTTCGTTTTTCGTTCTACCGTCAGAGCTTTATTTGCTGTTCCCTGACGTGACCTTGTGGTTTGCGGTACACTGCTCTGTACACTACGTTCGGTATCCACACTGTTCACAGTGTCTGGTTGATAGTCCACGTCACGTTTTGCTCACTACCTCCTCCCTCCAGCTACGATCTGAATTTCAGCGTACGCAAATGGGCAAGCCAGCCAGCCAACCGTAAAATGACAGCATTTGAAGGCCTGTCAGACCAACGAAGAACACAAACAATAAGTTCGGGTGTTGCAATATAGTTACACGAGTGAGTCATTTTTTCCGCAGAGACGTCATAACACCTGGTCAGAGATGAGTTTTATTACATTTTTTCACATCAAGCGTTAGCCAAATCCCGCATTTTTTACCAAGACTCATCATTCTTTAGCATCGATGCACAAACTTTAGCTATGCCACTGCAAGTCAGTCGGATCAAAAGTACGGGAAAATTAAAACATCAAGAAATGTTAGAACAATGTATTGTTTTTACAAAGAAAGGTGTTACCGAGCTGGCCGAATAAATGAGAAAGTATGACAGTCATATGCTGCCCAGCTGACCCTGGTAATAGCACCAAAAGCTGCACCCCAAAATGGAATTGAGAAGGTTTGAAAGATGTGCCAGTATTGTCCAACCATGTGGTACAGCCCGTGTGACTGTTGCAAGCTCAGTAATAATGATGGTGTCAAATGTTGCAATGTAAGCAAACTGGTGACTTTGATGGGGTGCATTTATGACAGCTCTGTGTATTATCCTCGGACTGTCAATGTAGCTACATACCAAAACATATAAGACATTTTGCTGTATTAGATTGTATTGTATCCCTGTATCTTTTCGATACCGAATCAGGTTTACACACTGGTAGTGCAGTCGCAGGTGTGGTTGGTGTAAAAATGCCTCGCTATTGCCTGTTCGGAAATAAGGTGTCCACAGCCGAAGTGATGGAAGCAACCAGCTCGGTAAGTGACCTGAGTTATAGGTCCTTCAACTCATGCACTCCCCCATACACTATATGAGCTTTTTCCATTCAAACAAACCCGTTGACTGGTACCATGGACGTCTCAGATATGTTTTGTTTTGGTACTTCATTATCGGCTGAAGAGTTGTAACTAATCACAAACCAGGTACAAACGATTTCACTTTTTTCCAGCAAGCTGTAGAGAAAACCTGCAATTATTTAGCAACGACCCACCAATCATTAGCAACGACTCATCCTTCTTTAGCCTTTACACACATCTTTTAGCCATCACGCTGTAAGTCAGTCTGATCAAAAGTATCCGAATAGTATTACATCAGGAGATATTGGAACAATTTATTAATTTTTTTCTGCAAAGATTTGTGTTGGAAAACTGACTGAAAAAATGAGAAAGTATGACAGTCATATGCTGCGCGATTGACCTTGGTAACGGTACTAAAAGCTCTACTTCAAATTGATTTGAGAAGGTTTGACCGATGTGCCAGCATTGTCAAACCATGTGGCGCAGCCCGTGTGACTTGCGTTTTCAGTGATAGTGATAGTGTCAGAAGATGCAACATACATAAACTGATAACACTGGTGGGGGTGTACTTACGACAATTGTGTGCATTATTTTCGGACTGACCATGTATCCATATACCGTAACATATAAAAAACCAAACCTTAAATGCAAAACAGAATACCGTTTGTTACATTACGGATTCTTATTTACAAGACTGCTTATTTGGGAAATTTTAACTCTGTATGGGGAGACTCGTTGTTGATTGGTTGATATTTCGTTCGGAGGCATTCAGGCAACATAACCACACCACAACCGATTTTGGTAATATTCGCAGTACTTTGCCTGGCACTGTACGCATCATCACCTGACAATATAGAGGGTGTCAATATTGGTACAAAGAAACGATCGTATCGTTTCACCAGCACTGAAGATCGACGGAGGATAATCGAATGTGCGTGAAAAGGAGAATATTTGAAGGACCATGTCAAATATCTTGGTATTAAGATCGAAACATGCGTGACCTTGCAGCTAGAGATTGGGAAACAGCATTCACACCTCTATCCTACAGGGCGAAGTTCAAGCAACAGTTCGTCAGGCATTTGTGTAAATTGGTGAACGAAAACCCAACAAGCACATTGAAGCAGTTGGAGTTTGGGATGGAGAAAGACTTCCCAAGAATAACAGTTGGCAAGTCATCCGTTAATCGATTTCTGGATGGAATCACTGTTCGGTTAAGAAGCTAACTATTCAGTCGGTGGAACAAAACTCAGGTGCAGTCAGATCTAAACGAGCAGTATATGTCGGTTGATGACAAGGATGAGATAATGCAGCTCTGAGGCATTATATTGATGAAACCAACTACAATATATGGTATTGTCATAGCTATGAGCACTCAAAAGTGTATAATAAAACCATCCGAATTCTACCGCCAAGTAAAGAACCTAACTTGGACACATTGACTTTTTCCTCTTTCGCTGATATCTTGAAGTATGAGTGTTATACAAATTTTTTAATAAGTTTCGTTGATGCTGCCCAGCGTCCACAGCAACTGAGCAACTTGATGTTCCGGTAGTATTTATCCTTGGTAAATCCCCCGTTCATTGGTTTCTGGTTTGTTCCGAAAAAAATAGGGATCACCTCTGTTCGGTCAAAATCCTGACGTTCGATCGAATTCCAGTTTGTAATACTGATACTGCTCTCTTTCTCTCTCTCTCTTTCTCACTCTCTCGCTAAGCACTTGTGTGTAATGCATATTTTGACTACTGAGAGTAGTATCATTTGTATTAACTGGAATTCGACCACGTGTCGGTGCTTCGACCGAATTGTGATGATCCGGAATTTTTTGGACAGGTTGTATGCCTAACATTCAAGCACTAACGAAATCAGGATGTTGTTCAAGATGGAATGGTGAATGCTGACCACAGAACAATCAATCAAGTCGATAGTAGACTGACAGGGTCTCATACACAATAATAAACACGCAACCCAACAACTAGCTCAGATTGATCTTAACCAGGATCTTGACGGGTGGTAGAAGCCGCCTGCAATGCTCGAGGCAGTAATGGGGGAACACCGAATCGTGTCGTAGTGAGTGACCACCGAGGGCCAGGACTGGTCTGATCTCAGCTATAGAATACGTGATCCTCAATAAAATTTGATGGAATGAAGATAAATGATTGTGTTGAACAGAATTTGTCGTTCATTTATTGCAGTCGTTAAACTACGGCATGCATGTGCTCATCAGAAAATCAACTTCCTCAATAAATTCGGTCTTCAGTGATGTCGTGATGTTAAGTTTAAGCTGTGGATACCTCTAAGTCATCTTAGTGATAAAAGTAAATAACTGATTTGGATCGGTCATTTGGTGAACAGAGAAAGAAACATATCTACAACTATTTAATCTAAGACCAGCTACCTCATCAAAAAGATCAACATTGCCAGCAACAGAGCTTCGGAAAGTGTTGGAACAAATTCATCTTTTATCAGATTTCAATCAGTGCACCAAAAAATGGACTCTTCCTCCGTCCACAGTCCTCTTAATCACTAGTATCTCACATTAACAAACAGTCAACCTCTGTCTGCAATGCATGTGTTTGCTTAAGTCCCTTGTTCTTTCTGTGGAGCTTCATCTGCCGTGCTTTTAATTAACCAAGTGTTTGAAAAGCAAACATCTAGCTACGGAAACAAGTTATCCCGTTACAGAACGAAAACAAAATTATACTCAAAGTGCAAAGAAAAAACTTCCTTTATAACTACTGAATTTCAGCTCGAACGTTATCACAATGACAGAAAGGCTTAGGGTTTTCAAGAACGACAGCGAATCCAAAAATCTGATACTCTCGGTTTAGCTTTAGCTAAGTCTTGTTGCGAATCACAGTGGTCACTTAGTGCTCGTACCGACTCGTTATCAGTGAATAAAGCGACCTGTTTATTCGTTTGACTTATTCGTCTGAACATGCTCTTACGTGATTGTCCATACGGTTGATTTCATTGCGTCCTACGAGTTTACCTCACCTGAAACCCTGTGACATAGAGATCGTTTGTGCAGGCTTGTGGTTTTTAACCACACAGCATTAGAAATACACATCACACGCGTTCACTCGGAAGTGTTTCTAACCAACAGTGATTCACCCTTGAGTTCGCTTTGTCCAAGAGACCTCTAAATTTTTTTTTCTCTTTCAGTGTCCAAAATCACATTCGTTCTTAATCACTAACGTGACGGATTTCACTTCCAGAAATTTTTTCTTAGAGTCAAAGGCAAAATATTGTAAAACGCTTACCCAGTGATCAATAACGAGTCGAGAATATGTCTGCAGTTCAACCCACGTTGCTAACTTGACATTGGGTTAGCTTAATAGACTTTGGACATTTTACAGTGCAACAACTAACGCCTTAGTGCGTAGAAACAGCACTGTTTTGCGTATAAGTAGACCAGATTTTGAGTAGTAAATAATTCACCGTGCAGTAAAAAAGCTTTACCTAACCACGACAAACAGTGGCGGTACGGTGCACCTGCTCCATGCTTGCTAGGAATCATCAGTGGTGCTCATCCAGGAAGCCCAAACAAAGATTCCAACTTGGAGTGAACAATAATGGATCTAACACCAAACCACAATTCTATCCGGAATAGATCCAAACCATTTTTTCAACGTCATTACTATCCGATATAGCGCTCATCCATCACTGAGTTTTCCAGGGGGACAACTCACTGACCGCACAGCGATCGACTTCCGTAGACCAACAATCTTATACTCAATGAAATAGCAATTCAAACTGAGACAAGATTGAAGTAAATAAAATGGCGTACAATAGGGCAGAAGAGGTATAGAATTAGGTAGGAAACAAACGTTCCAAACCGAGTTGTCATGCGCTTCAATAATGTTCCGATTTTACGCGGTTATTCTAAAGGCTACAAAAAATCCCATTCCCTGCACGACAAACGTGAACAAATGCACTGAAATGTTCCAGGATGCATAGTGTAAACCTATGCTTAAGATTATTTAATGATTCTCAGGATGAGGCCCCGAGTAGATCATGCTGTTTGCAGTGGTGAATAAACTCCCGTCATCTACTACAACTTTTGATAAGAATTAAGAATAACCATGAAAATGAAATGAGTGCATGGGAAAATGATGAAAAGACTCCCGTTATTCATTTCCCTAGTACCGCAACACTGTGATTTGCATCTAGCACTTCCGTAAATCCGATAGCGTTGATCTGAGAGACTTTTGCGTTAAAATCAGCACAACCAATGTCCAAGTCTAAATACCCGTCAAAAATACCACCACCACCAACAACAACGTTGGTACGACTATAATCAATATCATCATCACCATCAACATCCGAATCATCCCAATGATCGTCATCATAATCATCATCCTCATCATCATCCGATTCTAAGTCATCACCCTCGTCGTCCGAATCATCATTTTCAGTGTCATCCATCTTATCATCATCTGGATCATCCAAACGTTCTTCATTAATCTTAAGGTCATTGTCGTAGTCAGCTCGATTACCAACATCGTGATCATGATGGTGATCATGATCGTCCTCATATGAACCATAGGCACGATCACCATCACGATTATGTTCATGATGATCTTCATCAGCGCCATGATTGTCATTATCATAATCATCATCGTCGTCACTCTTTGATTCTTGTTTAATTTCTCATGCCCTGAAAAGCATTAGTATTGTGTGCCTGGGTTTCTCAGGCCCCGTTTTGATTTTCCTTCTTTAACGCCTTTCGAAATACTCTGAAGTTTCCTCGGGTCCTTAGCAGGCTTTACTGAGCAAATCTCGCATATTACTTTCTCTTGGCGGAGGAGTTTCCACTAAAGAGTGAGGACGAAGACGAACGCGTGGTGCTCTGCACCGAGTTGATTGATATTCAGTCTAAGAGAGACGGCTTAACCTTCATTCCAAACAAACCGCGGACGGCGTACGAATCATACAGCACTAGGGTCACCGGTATCTGTGTCGAAAAGGGTGTGCTGGGTACCCAGGATTTCTGGCCTCATCAGAACGGTGTACGAACTGAGCAATCAATTACCGGATCCAGTGGGTTGCTGACCTCATGCTTCGTCCGGTTGTTTTGCGGGTTAAGCTGTGGATAGTGAAAGGCTCCGGTTGTAGACTCCTAAGAAAACTGCTTCCTTCGGCTTGTGCAACCTTGCAGTATTGCGTCCACAAACTAACCATGGAGTGTGACTGCTACTGCTCCGCATACCC
This sequence comes from Fasciola hepatica, assembly GCA_948099385.1. Lineage (NCBI taxonomy): Eukaryota > Metazoa > Platyhelminthes > Trematoda > Plagiorchiida > Fasciolidae > Fasciola > Fasciola hepatica. Next base: position 8,423,635 of record CANUEZ040000027.1, on the reverse strand, counting down.
CTTCCTGCCCGATTGCACTATGTTCTATTTGGCATACAACCTGAAATCAGTCGGATATATATATATATATATATATATATATATATATATATATGCTAACCCGTAAGAAACTGCATGATATTTGGACAGGAAGATACATGATTAACTGAGTTACGTGGTGAAAGAAGCCCAGATGTGGCTACATTATTTGTGAAGAAAGTTCAGGACTATTTCCCCTGGGACTTACAACTATTTCATTTGGAAAAATTCAGATCACATCCTGGTGAACTTGACAACGTAAACTGTGTCTCTGACTTAGTTCCATAAACTCATATTTCACACTTCGCTCGAAATATATGAGCTTGTATTTCTCAAAGGTTAATTGTCACTAACGAAAAAATAACTATCGGTGAAACAAAGTTGTGACTGCTTATTGTATTCCTCGCACTCCCGAAGCAATAAAGGAAAACTTGTGGGTATCCAAGTATGAAAATGGTTGGGCATATAAGTACCGTGTTCGCAACCTAGGGAGTGTCAGTACCCGCGAAACCAGTTGCTTGCCTCCGGGATATATTTTTACCGATATCTACACTACTTAATTTCCAATGGGCCTATATTTGAGTGAACCTTTTTCAGTTTATGGTTTGTCTTCCTAAGAATTAGACGCTTTGCTCTGTACTGTGCTGATGAACCGATTCGTCACGCCTCATCCACGCTTCAGTCACTACCGAAATCCATGGGATTAATGTGAACAGACGTTTCGTGAAACCCGTAGAGTATATTGACCGAGTTTTGAAGGAAACTCGAAATCTATGCTCGGCGGTGTGAGTAAAACACGGATACATCTGCGGTATTTCTAATGTCCAAGTTTTTGATACGGGGATTGTGGTCGACGGAAGATGACAGAATGACTTGGAATTAACGACTTCCCGTTCCAAATCTGAAAACAGAAGTTAGAAACGTATGCTAGCTCGATGCTTCCTGGACCATTTCGTTGCCTACGTACACTCTCATACTGCAATCAGTTTGATTTTATATGGTCAGTTAAATGACTGATGAAAGTGAGACAAGGCTGGGGTGAGTGAAAGGAGTGAACAAGAATTGGAAGAGAGCTAAATTTTAGGTCACCAAGTTAGGGCCAAATGCGTGAATGGCTTATCCGTTTGGCCCTAACCTGGTGACCTAAAATTTAGTTCTCTTCCAATTCTTGTTCACTCCTTTCACTCACCCCAACCTGGTCTCACTTTCATCAGTCGTTTAACTGACCATATAAAATCAAACTGATTGCAGTTTGAGAGTGTACGTAGGCAGCGAAACGGTCCAGGACCCACCGAGCAAGCATTGGTTTCTAACTTCTCTTCTCAGAATGTCTTGGTTTGAAAACTTTCCTTCCGTTTTCTCCTTTCTATTCGTTTTCATTCGCTGTATCCTTGAGCGCTCTCGAACTTTTATACTAATGGTGGTTCAGTGAACTTTGTTCGTTGTTTGCAACATACTATACTTCAACCTATATGCGCGTCCAACTCCGGACTAGAAGTCGATAACATTTAAGTGATGAATGGTCATTTCCCCAGGAGCCATTAATTTTGGATGTGACGTAAAACATGTTTGATATACAAAAGGCCATCAGAATTCGGAGTCAGCTGGAGTCTGCTCTGATTGTGGCTCTGGAGTATCAAACCCAGTACAAAATTCATTTTTCTATCAGTTATTTGCCCAAAGAATTGCTTCTATTTCTCCACTGTACTACTGTACTGTACTTATTCATATCATTGTGAGCATCAGTAATCAGCATGTCATATGTTAAACATTCAGCCTTGTCTTTGGATGATTATTCGGTGACCTGCGGTCCATAGCGGACGGCAAGTTATTCTATCTCAAGCATTCATTGAAAAAAAGACAACTGTTCGTCAGTAGTAGCTTGTCAGTTGGAAAACAACTGCCAGGGGCGAATAGATTTAAGCACCATATATATATATATATATATATATATATATATATATATATATATATATATATATATATATATATATATATATATATATATATATATATATATATATATATATAATGTCTTCACTGGGATCTCATTTGAATCGTCTGTGTTTTCTGCTAGTTATTCATGTCTGGGTCACTGCTAATCACAGTTTTGATTCATTGGTGGACCCTTCAATGAAGAATATCAATTCGCACTCCATACGATTCAAATTAGATCCTGGTAAAGATATAAAATCGGATTGTCAAAGTATGGAGATGAGTGGGCAGAGGAATGCCGGGTACGCGTACGTGAAGAGCGGCAATAATTTCGAAACCGGTTGTGTGCTTCCGGACATTTTTGTCCACACTTTTACGTACTACTTATTAGCAGTAGACATACAATGGAAAGTCCACTTGCACTGTTCACATCCAAAAGTCCAGCGCCTCGAACCGTAATCAAACTGGTGGCCTTCTGCCTACAGGACAGATGCTCTACCAGCTGAACGAACATGGTGCGGCCAGTCGGGTGTGAGCAACGCATAGGAATATGCAGTGATAGGCAACAACTGTCCTGGTTTTAATCACTGGTATGGCCTCGTCGGTCACTTTGCAGAGAGGCGAATGGCACAGGGCTGAACGTGATCTAATGGACATTGAAATATGTTCGTAGAATGTATTACTGGCACTAGGAGGATGTGAGAAATGCAAGTGGATTTTCCATCGAGTTGGATTCAGGCTCCTCGTACTGAAGAATACATTCTGTGCGTGTATGACCCACAGTGCAGCGGGAAGTGCTCTAGTAAAAGAACGAGACGTGCCTCGAACCGATCGGGCCGACCCACAGAGAGCCACAGCCCAAAGAACAGACGGTGAATATGTCGGAATCATCCCACAACAGACAAAAAGAGGCATCCGCATTTGCGAACGGAACTCAGAGGATAGCACATGTGAGGGGCTACCGATTACGCCGCCAACCAGATCGGACCAACCAAATGGTAAAAGGCGGACAAAAACCTACCTAATGGCGGTAGGCACCTGGCCAGAAGGGAGTCGAAGTACTCAGGCAGCCGAAGGATCCAAGTTAATACATCACGATCTTGTAAAAGAAATTGTACGAACGGCTGCACTTGTCTGACCGATATAACTTGTTTGGCTGGTCAAATATAGGCTTGCCTCAGAAGCCAATGTTTCTTTGTTACTACAATATTCGATTCCAAATAATTGACCTACTTGGAAATCGCTGGGCGAGCAGCATACCCTAAGTTTACTGACAAAGAGTTGAAACTATTGTACAGAGTGATTCATTGGCTCTCATTTATTACTTACCAATGGTACAGTATTTTAGGACGAGGGTCGACGTCAACTAGAGTCTGCTAATTGAGTAACATTACCGACCGTGAAAGGTCTCGAACCTCGCATACAAGGGTCCAACACTGGCCAAGTTGACCGTTTGACCACTGATGGTCAAGGGTGAATTAAACTCTGATACTGAATGAAGAAATAATTTTTGATAAAAATTTCTTGGTATTTTTAGATAGAAAGCGCTCATTTTAGTTGGTGGTATGTCCTTGGATTGTTTTCACTCTCATAGGACTAGAAGCTAGTCTGATTAATGTAACATGTTCAAGGATTTACCAAATGGATCCGGAGCTGTTCGTGCTGATGATATCGTTGAACTTGACGCCGATGGAATTAGTGCTGTGTTCTGCTTCAGTTAGATGAGAGAGATGAGATTACAGGCTATAAGACACCACTCCGTACTGGTAAAAGTTTCATGAAATAGGTACGAGATATGGGATGCTTCTATTCTATTTTATCAATTAGTAGCCATGCAACTTTACCTTATACACTTTATGTTTCTCTGTCAACTCATCAAAACAGGAGTACAGCCGGTTGAGTAAATCGACCACATCGAGTGGTGAAAGACCACTGCATATATTGGTAAATCCGACCACGTCGCTCAGAAGTAGAGTTATGTTTGGGAAAGTCTGACGGGAAGACAAGAGCAAACGAAAAAGCAAACAAACGACTATGAATAAATTAGATACGTTAAAATTGCATCCGGTTGAAATCCAAAAACTGAAGCTGTGTAACCAATGAGATATTTCTCCACTCTGTATCTTTTAGTTAACCAGAATGGTATGAAACATGGTGCCAATTTATCCTTTAAAATGTTCGGAAAAGCACAGCTTTGCACGCCTTTAATGCCCCAATTACGCGACGAGGCGTGCCGTTCATACCTTGTATGTGATCATGTGTCAGCAGCATAAGACCAATTTGGAGTTGAGATAATCATAGTATGCGAAATTTGGTTTGGTGAACTCAGAAAAATTGTCCAAATGTTTCAAGTTATTTGTTTCGGTAGGATCTTCATTCCCATTTCAGTCCCGCGGATGCTCTTTCAGCTTATTCACGAGGCAATCAGAGGGCACAGAAGACTTCAGATGGTTCGCAGACGTATCCTAATGGTTACACTCTCAAGTTCCGCGAGCTCGTAACCCCCACTCCCATGAATTTGCAATTTTAAGTGAATTTCGGTGCATCAAATAAAGTACACCAGGTAAATATACGGTCACGGCTAATCTGTGAATTTTTGCGGTCACATTACAAGCCCGTTTTTGGTTGTTCAAACGTGATCTCTTGGACAACCGACTGCATCAATCTGTTACCACATCAGTCTGAGCTGCACCATGTAGCGCCGTGATTTGGGTGTTTTCAGTTTGAAAACTGCGTCACTCTTGTTATGACGGACAGCTCTGGTCTGATAATCTCACTTAGAAAAAAACAGATCACTAGACCGGCTTTCTGAGATTTCTTTGCGGAGCCGTTTTACAGTGCGAAAGCGACGCGAGCACAAATCGATGAAAACATTGGATTGGATGAGGTGTGCAGAGGGAATGCGAAAAGGCTGGTCAGTCACGTGCGGCTCAATGACCGTGAATGGGTATCAGCTGCTGCATGAATCGGACCGATTTGTGATCCTGGTATATCTGTCTCCCTTGAGGATGCTCGGTAATATGAGCTACGCCAGTCCCATTAATCCGATTGCTAAAAATCTAATCATGATTAGTTGATAATTGCATTTTGCAGCGGGTATGAGTATTAGAGCTGTCTTGTGGATATCCACTTTGACCGTATTTCTCACTGATGTTTGAGTACATTTTCATAACACGCAAGATTGACTGTGTTAAGTGTAGCGATGAAAAGATGCGCCTGAGGTCGTGATGAGGATATTCATTTTTTAGAACGACGTCCACGTAGAAAAGGTGAATGTTCGCTTCTATCTCTATAGAAAACCTGAAGTTTTCACGCAGTCTGTTTAGCGATCCGTGGGTGCGAGATAACGAAAACCACCAAGACAAACGGCAGCATTGTCATACATACATAATCTGTGCAACACTACCTTTATTGGTAGTGCCTTTTACTGACCGGACCCCATGAAAATCTCCGTCAATACGGGGCCCACTGTCATTCCAAATACTTGCCAGTGGAATATGCCTTCACATTAAAAATGGACGTTCAGTAAACAAAACATAGTAATCTGTTAGTGTCATCTAAGAGAGTGCCAAGGTCCATTAGGCTAGTTGCAACGGGACCATAGTGCATGTAACGGTAATTCAGTACGTTTGTGAAATTCCCACGCAGCTAACTTTTCTCATTCTCGTGACTTTAATCCGAGTATTATTGGGCCCATTCCAAGCACTTCGACCCACACGTCGTCCCTTTGTTTTCACATGTTGAGCCCGGTTAGCTTGCCGCTGTTCACCTACCGCACGAGTGAGCTTTTGAACTTCCTTCCCATGCTAAAGATCACGCCACATCTGCGTGGGTGTCTAGGTCAAGTGTGCGCAGGATCTTCTCGGTCATTGTCTGAATTAATTTTATGGTCATATCTCCGTCCGTCCGTCTCATGTATGCTCCCCACTTTCTCTGATTGCCCGATTTTTCTCGCTATAAAAGCTGAATTTCACTCTATTCTGGTGACTCGGTCCGGTATCAGTCGGCATACGTTCCTCGCAGGACCATTCGGACGGTTTGATGTCTATCCGCGGACCCTTATGATTCAATTGCCCCACAAAATTGAGGTATGTTGTTTGTAATTGTAATGATTGTTCCCTGAAGTACACGTAGATAACCGACTTGCCTTATTCAACTCTGGGTTTCGGGTTCGTGCTCTACGAGTCACTCAATCACTGGACAGCGGTTCAGTTACAATGTATGTCGGTATAAGAGATTGGACAACAACTGGGCTTCTGGTTACCGAATGTATCCTAAAACGACTACACGATCGGGTTGTGTGAGATTCGCGATAGCGAAGCACAGAAATGCGACGGGTCACAGGGTTATCGCACTAAATCGGGGAACATTGTGCATGCCGGGGGGCATTGTCCATGATTATTTGCTGCAAATCAGTTGGGTGGTGGTCATCACAGCACACGGATGGATTGGCCCCGGACACTTTTTTGCCTCCTATTCCTCATGCTTCATATATCAAATCCCACTTTAACTGTGAGGAAATGGGCTGAGTCGTTTTTTGGTAGATAGCCTAGTCCTGTTAGCAATCAGCAAGCCAGCACCTGACCAGTCTGATCCCGAGGGCTGAGACAACGAAATCGCGAAGCGCAGGACAGCCGATTGATGGCGTGGATCGATTGAATTAAAGATGAATCCCGTCATGTGGGCCTCAGTCACTGCGCCAGCCCTTTAGAAGGCTTGATCGTCCGCACCGGTCAGAACAAAACGTTTTGTGCGATGACTGGTACAATAAATCAACTCCGTACATTATCGGTGTGTTCCAGGCTAGCAAAACGAGACTGTTCGCAAGCAAACGATCCCTCATCCTCGCCTTGATGGGGCATTTCAAAACGCTAACCTCATTTCCTATTGGAAATTTTTTGAATAGTTCTAATTTCCAACACGCAACCATGTGCCCACTTTACCCGGCGCTGCTTCACGTATATACTTGTCCATCGCCTTCCGTGACTGTTCAATGTGCAGTGCTCAAGTTTTGCATAAATAGAATATAAACGAATTTCAGCGGAAATTGTCCAGTTACGATTTATATTTGCTCTTCAAAAGCTTATCAAAGCTGATAGTATAGTTTCAAATGCCAAATGTGGTTTATCGTACCAATATCACCGAAGAGAAATAAGAAAACAAATATTAGGACTGAAACTGCAGTGAAATAGAGCTTCGCAAAAAAGGCTAAACTTTAACTAAGTTCGAAAAAGGGATTGAGGAGTGTGCAATTTTTTTTCTTTCGGAATTTTCCGGTCTTGCATTTTCCCCCCAACTCTGAACTCGCATTGCTCGACCGACTTACTTCACAGGTATCCATAGCCTGTGCTCCACTTCGCAACCGTTTCGCAACAGCCTTGGGAATCATTCGATAAAGAAGTTCATCCGTTCGACGTACTTCTTCGTCCAAACGACGTAAACTTTCCTCCAAACGCTTGCCCTTTTCGCTTTCCTGCGTTAAACCATATGAGATAGTTATAGAAAGGCCGGAATATATAATACATCAAGGAGAATATCAAGGAAACTGACGGGTCAGCTAAAATTATCTGAAAGGTTTTCCGTTACTACGATGTAGACCTAGAGAGTGCTGGTAACAAGGTATCCAAGACCAAGATGTGAAATTATATATTGGTTTATTGTACATACGATTTGAACACTGAAGTCATCAATGTAGGTCGTGGACTCTGATGTACAGGATGCTCTTTGGAGGTGGATTCTTCCCTGAAGCTACGAGTTTCTCCTAATACTACTGATAACTGTAGTAGCAGTAGTAGCTAGATTTTAACTTTTCTGTATTTTCGCGAGAAAATGGCGTGGCACTTTCCACCTGAGAGAAAGGTGAACAGCACTCCGATTCGCTAATTATACATTCATAGGTGCTATTTTTACTAACAGAGTGATCGGATAAAACTACCTCCGTAAATCGAGTTAACCGATATGGATATAGAAAATCAACAAGGACTCGTTCATTGTCAATGAACCGGCCATGTTGATTAATTCAGCAGAGTCTTGCATAGAAAGATCCTGTCGAACGGCAACTTATGTGGTATATATGATCAACGGTATGTAATCAGTTAGCACGGCGTTTATCGTAAATCTGTTTGTGGATTATTATCGTTTATTTACTTTGGTCTTCTGAATGCCACGGACTTTGACGAATCTAATTCATACGTTTTTGGAAAATCCACTTGCAGTCTTCACATCGAAAAGTCGGACGCCGCAAGCCGGGGTAGAACCAGCGACCCTCCGCATACCGGGCAGATGCTCTACCAGCTGAGTTATCGCGGTCCGAACAGTCCGGTGTGAATAGCGCTAGAGAATAATGGATAGTGCGCGAACCACTATTCGAATGATACACAGTATCTATCCTGGTTTTAATCACTGGGCTAGCCTCGTCGAGCACTTCCCAATGGGACGAACAGCACACAGATGAACGTTATCCATCGGACATTGAAATATATTCAGAGAATGTACTGTTAGCTCGAGGAGCCTGAATCGTATGTTTTTGGAAAATCCACTTGCATTCTTCACATCGAAAAGTGGATTTTCCAAAAAAATACTATTTAGGCTCCTCGTGCCAACAATACATTCTCAGAATCTAATTCACTTGGATTAATCATTAGCTGTTCACGAATTGCGGTTGTTCTGATTGCTGCTTCTCAGCAGGAACCTAAGTAGGAAATCAAAATACTCACCGGTATGCAAAGTAGGAACAGAAGTAAATATATAAATGGCAATATGATAATCAAGTTGTATGAATGCAAAATTTCACTTGTTATGATGCGTGTTCACACCTTCCTGCCTACGCTCACTGGCTGTATGGATCTCGTGGAAGCCTGAAACATCAAAAATATTGAAGCGCAATTGTCTAGCTCCGTCCATCCTTTGGACCGTCTATTTAATAGCGCTCACCCCATCAGGATTGTTGAAGTTCTTGATAAGCGGTATATGGCAACTTAATAAAGTCGACGTCGTTAACGTAACTATGGGTTGAACCTATTTATGGTATTTTGTTCAAAACTCGGCATACCGTGAGGAAACTTACATTTTTGCAGGTCAATGAATGAGTTATATATATATATATATATATATATATATATATATATATATATATATATATATATATATAATACACATGCACAAATTAATAGTCAGATTATCTTACTATCTGACTGAATCTCAACATTCAATCAGTTGGTGAATACTTTTCATTCACACACGGACCAACCGTTAGGATAAACGTTAAATTTCATTGAACCAGGCTCACTCGTAGAAGAATAACCCATTTTCACTGTGTAAACTTAAGCACTGTCCAAGTAGACACACTTTACGAGGTTACACACGGTACCTACGAGCTTCACTAGATGTTATCCCCTAATGGTAAGTGATAAAAAAAAACAAGCAATAAAGTTGAAAAGAAACGGTACAGTTCGTAGCAGATCAATAATTGGGTTTTGTCAAGGATCCTGAGAAGAGTTTATTGTAAGGTAGCTAGTACATTGCTCGAGAACAAGTTTGATCAAGTCAATAGGTTCTGTAACCAGAGTAATTCATTGTAATCAATTCAACCCTACATCGTCAACCACGAACCCAAATCGACTAAGCTGGAGTAAATCGCTCGTGACCATGATCCGGGTGAAAGCTATGCTACGCAACACGAACAAAATACATAACTGAATGAGTTTCAACTGTGGTGCTTTGTTTCGGTGATAAAAGGCCCATGGATCAGGATTAACACGTAGAGTTCATTGGCTTACAACCGAATGGACGTATAAGATGAGAGTGAAATTAAGTACTTACCTGTTCCAAAGCCATTTTCAATTCGGCAGACTGTTGTTCACCGGCAAGCACCATGTCCCGGCTGGAGTCGTGCATGCTCAGATCGTTCAAAAACAGACCGACTTCCCACATCGCATCCACATTTTCCATACTGTTCACATCGATTACAAGTAAAGGCAGAGGGAAATTCAAAGTTGTTTTTTGTTAAGTCTGTTCTGTGCAAGTCATCCTGTGGACCACCGGTTTGAAAGTATTTCAAAATCAGTTTCAATTAAGGTCATGCAATTTTCCTTGACGGCTGACGTGGAAGTTCATCCAACTGAAGGTTTGTTTTATCAGTAAACCGTAGATTCAGATGGTGAATTAGTGATAATTACGAATTATGAAGTATGAAAACGTGATGAAATACGTGTCCGACCAAAGTGCATTCAGTCGATGATGGGATACGATATGAGGTAAATTGCTGCTTTCTGTTTAGTAGCGTTTCTTAATCGCCTTATTACGAACCAGATTTGATCCACTTGTCCGATTCTTGCTCATCGACTCCGAAGTAATTCGTAAATGTGAACTGGCTGTGTGCTGTGAGCACCGCTAATGCGATACAGCTAACCAGTCGGTGGCAAATTAGTGATGGCATCGAAGTTCCGTCCCCTCTGTATCCAGGTCTTAACACAATCCTTAGCGCATCTGCACTGTATGATTCGCGTATGTGAGACTTTAACGAAATTTTAAATCCAGTACCAACTCGATATGGTTTCGATTTCTGACGAAGGAGTAGCGAAATCCGGGAAGACTGTTTTGCGGTCTGTACGAGATTTATTCCATAGAAAACACCAGCGAATACTGTGATCTTTTTGTATGGCTTGTAGCATAAACTAGACAGACGTGTGTTTCCATCACGTAACTAGAACTCCCTTACGTTTGATGTTTTGATTGATCACGACTTTTAATTGCTATAGCTCAGAACTTTGATTGCCCGAAATATTTTCTATTTCGTTCGCCTCATCCTAACGAACTTTGTGGTTTTCGTCGGACTTTACACCCTACTATTAGAATTCTCGCTATCCTAATCCGGTTTCATCTTGTCTTGGTGGAACAACGAGGGCCCGCGAGGGGGGGGGGGGGGGGATATAGTACACAGTTTCTAAAGTGCAAATGAAAAGTTCTACGTATATGTGAGCATGTCAATCTCTGATAGATTATGTGTGCGGTCTTGACGACGCAACAATGAAGCAGACCGACAGTGGGGGACTTCAAACTTTCATCGTGGAAGGGGATCACTGGTTGGTTGCGCAAAGTTTGAGGGCACCCCGTGAGAAGACTCTTGTACGGCTCTTCCAACTAACTGACAAGTACATCGAAACTACAAAGGTCCTTGTAACTGAATGTAAGTATCCTACTGTGTGCGTCAGATCTGCCGTACAGCAAGATGTGATCAGTGTACTGGATAACTGATCGTCATATTCAAGATCAAGATGAAGGGGCTAGAAATCACATAACTTGGAATGCTCGGTGGACTGATGTGATATTTAGGGATGCAAATATTCATAATTTCAGCGGCCTCGGTCAAAACGTGTACTATTGGCACAGATTACCTTAACTTCAGTGGTCGAGATTGACGTGATAGCTCTGTGAAAATTTGGCATGCATTTTCCGAGGACAGAAAAACTCAGCTGGAAGTTCTAAAAGAGAAGCAGAGTATTGATTCCCAGGTCAGAATATTGAACGAACTTCAGCTCTCGATTATCACGGAATATCGACTAGGGCACAGAGTCTTTCAACATGACAGCACGACTATAGAAAAAGCTAACCTAGCCAGAATGTACCTAATACACAGGGGACCATAGAGTGTCCCACTCCTAGTTCAGCCTTGAACCCAGTCGAAAGTGTCTGGGACCTCGTAGCGAGGAGAGTTGATACGGACAGAAGAGTCTTCGATACTCGGCGAGAATTGACTTCCACCATCCTCGAGAAGTATCAAAAATATAGAACATGGGATTGTTCGAAATATCACTGCAAAGTTGTGTCACAATTATTGCTACTAGAAGCCAGTGTGTTTCCCAACCGGCTGATTGTTTTGTCATCCGTTCCCGGTAGGGCTTCATGAAAATTCACACTCTCTAGAGCACATACCGGGATAAAGTGATACGTTTGTGTCGTGCCTGTATTCCGTGTGCATATTTAATGTAGTAGATGGCTGGTGCACAAGCATGCCACTACAGCTGGTTTGATTTAAAAGAAATGGCAGAAAAATCGGGCGGATCCAATAGCATTTTGTGCACTGTATATCACATAACATGTTCGATCACCAAGAGAAACAAACATTTGGATAAAGGTGAGCAAGTGATCGGAAAAGACAACCGAAGTAATATAACGTGATCAAATTTTCCCCAGGTTTATCATGTTATATCCCAAACCAATGAAGACCGACCACCATCCTCGACCGTCTACCAACGTAAATAACCAAGCTGTACAGACCCAAGGGATGCAACCCGAGCGGGTTTTGTTCTCCGGATAGATTTGTTCATCTTCCTCTACAGTTCAATCCAGTCCATACAACCATTGAGTATGCACTGGGAGAAATAGCTTTGGTTGCTATCCCAGTCAGCCGCAAACTCAATTGAAATAACGAAGAGGAAAACCAGGTGTATGGAAACAGTAAAAAAGTAACTACAAGCAGTATCAAGTCAACGAATAAAGATTGTGAAAAAAAGAACATCCCTGATCTCTAACATCGAGCCATGTCCGCCAACGTACCTAACCACTGAATAGGGGGCAGGGGATGGACTTCTTCGACCCCAACCAGGAGCCAAATGTAAACCATCCATTCTGATCTCAGCAACAAATCAATTTCAATTAAAAGTGCGAATTTTGATGAAACATCAAATGGGCTGCTTTTCGAGAGATTAGATTCGTAGGATCATGGGGAATAACATTTGTCCTTTTTTGAATCTTGGTTTCTGACTGTCATAATCACCACAGTGATTGCTAACAAGCTTCTTGCGGCATAGCATTAAAAGTAGAATCACTGAAGTGAGGTCATCATAAAGTTGAGGAAATTTATGTCCGGTTGACTGAAGAAAAGCACGGAACAAGAGTAACTCGAATGAACTTGACGCCCTGAATAATCCCCGGTGTACACAATTGTAGAATATTTGCGTTCAGTTTTCACTCGGAATCCCCGACCTTATCATGATTGAATTGTCTCGTAAAAGCTTTTGAGGAAGAATTCCCTAAAGATGTATATGTTTTTGCTGAACAAAATAAAAGAATCGCCCTTTTTGCTTCAAAGAACGACAAAATGATTGTACCAGACAAACTCGCCTCGACGGACACAAGAAAGGACGAGTCAGTAACGGAACAGTTTGTACTGACCGGCAGGAATTTCGGTAATTTACTTGGATTGCGGGAACCCACGCAAGTTTGTGAAAACCTCCGCTGTGATGTGTAAACCAGCTAGACTTTTCGCATGAACCCCGGAATATTATTATATCACGGCAATATTCAGTAGCTGATTTAGTGTTTGCTATATTCAAGTTACAGAATATGGACAATGTGACGTAAGAACACTTCTTAGGAGACAAACTATTGTTTCCAAGGTAATGTTGCCAAAGCTAGATGCCTCAATGGTAATCCAGTTGTTCAGGGACAAACGCAATGCAACTTACATCGGCCGAATTGCAAGGCAACTACTCCAAATAATTAAGGAACATTGTGCACAATGTCCACAACATGGACAGACAGGAACCATAGGGACAGCCATTCTTGAGCACTTAGGGAGACTCAGATCATCAAATCAACTTAGATTCGGCATTCCAAATCGTCTATCGAGTGGCCCCAAAACCCCACAAACACACTTGCTCATGTACACTGGCCACCACAGAGGCGATCAGTATCTGTCTTTTAGCACCTACTCTGTGCACGCAGAAGAAATTCGTCCAAGCCCTCCAGTTACTCTGGCAGCAAGTAGACCACCCCTACCCCAGTGATTCAATTCCGAACCAGGTGACTCCCCACCTAGTCGTGCAGATCAACAGGTCAGTCTAACACCAGTCCTCTCCCACAAGCAGTGTCCAATCCGGATGACCTTTGACCATTTCCAGTATGATTTGTAAAGACTAGGGAAGAAATCATTGAACACAGTTGGTTGTCTCTGGAAATGCGTCCAGATATTTAAGTTTATTCACGCGTGATTTATTTATTTATTTATTGAAAGACCATTTCCAGTTCTCATTATTACACAGGTCTTCCACATTTGGACAGTTGGCCGTTAAAGTCTTCATCACTATGAGCATCTGGCTATGACCTCGGAAGAAAGAAGGAGAGGGGGTGGGGGTGGGGGACTGAATGAATCACACAGTATTGAAGTTAGCCAAGCTTCCATATCCCACCTGAGTTTCTTGTAATCATCCGCTTTCATCAATTCAGCTGACACTTCATTCCACGGAATAATAGTCTTCCTGGATAGGTGGTTGCGACCACGGGTAATCCTTATTTCATTCTGATACGGGGATTGTTTCGGCAGTCACAGTGCGTTCGCGAAAGCAACGGAAAAAATGTTCAATTTATTCCCCTTTATGAGATACGTTTTGTTTCCTGCTACTTTGTCAAAACATAAGTAGTGCAAGAAAAACTTAGAACTTATGAAGAACAAGAAACCACGTACATAGGTGTGCCCAAAAAGGCAATAGCGTCCCACTCGACCATGTACTTCATCTGGCCACGCATTCGAAGACGACCTTTGCGTGAAGAATCTGAATCATCCGGAGTTTTTTCACTCTCTTCACCTGAATCGTGTAGAAACCAATGAGAGGAGGATAACGTACGGGGTCCTATTGTTCGAAAAGACGATCTCTTGACGAAATAGTAACGTGCGCCCAACCACAAGAAAAAATTAGGATTTCCAGCCATCTGACGTTAGTAGTGATGCAAATTAGAGTTGATTTCAAAAGCTGAATTGGTACTAACTATGATTCCCTTGATGAGCATTCGTGACGGCTTTGAGTATTAGTGGTATATTTCCATAATTAAAGATGAATGTCGGATAAAAATAAGTAGCTTAGAGGTGGGTAGAAGAAATCCTTCGGAAAGCTTATAGTAGATCTCGTCGTTACTGACCTTCATTAGGTATGTGCACTTGGTACTCCTTTGCCCAGTCATCTTCATACGTGAACACTTCTTATAGGCATTGCGCGCAGCTATCTCATTTGGTTCTTCCGGAGTGTGAATGGAGGCTGCTTTTGAACAGCCTACTGGGAACTCACAAAGGTGATATACCGATAGTTGTTTGTGAGCTAGTCACAGTTAACCTTCAGAATGAAGGCAGCGTGATCATTATTCGTTGATATATTCGGAAATAAGTGGCATATAAATCGATGTAGGACTTTTTACTCATGGGCACGACCTTAACTTCAGTTGTGAGTCTAAATATTTAAGCCGAACAATAATGTGAAGCTAACCATTCGACTAAGCTGGTGGCCTCCAGGTTTAGAAAGGTGAAAACTTTACTTTAGCTGTTCAAACTCCGAAACCAGATTCTAGTGAATGATCGAATCATTTTGCCGGAGGTTAGGTCCACTTCTGAGCTTTTTCATGTTCATTCCTTGAATCACTTTACGTTCCAGCACCTAAAACGTTTCTTCAACAAATCACCTCAATAAAAACGTCAAACTGGACTACATGTTTCCACATGTCTGTTACTATACAGTACACATTCGGGAGTCGAAGCAAGTATGAGTAGCTGTAAACTTTTAGGACTTAAAATTCACCGTAGGTTGTTTGCGCCACTGTTGAACAGCTGTTGAATGACGACTGAAATGGCCACCATATGTGAATTTCCAAGCCAGAAGCAATAACAGTTTCAAGATATCCCACTAAATATCACAGTTCCAGAGTTGACCAAATCAGTCTACACGCGATCACTCAGAGACTGATTGCTCCACGCGTTGATTACTGATAATGAAAGTCACTTTACTGCTGAAAAGAATACCCTCTGGCCTTGAATCGTTGTAAATCCCGGACTTTCATATACGGAATAGGTAATCCTTTGTATATCCCCATAATTTTGCTGAATAATTAAAAAAATACTCTCAATATCAAGGTACTTGGTTATTACAAAAAAACAAAACAGTCCACACCGTCCAAGATTTTCAGGATAGTGTCTCTGTGAAAGACTACGGTTGGGGTATCACACTGGGCAAAATGAATTCGTAAAACGCTCTTCAAACGAAAACAACATATGAGCGTGATGCAGTGGATAACTTTCTAGTACATCCACACGAAATGCATAGTTTATTCGCAGATTGATGAAACGGGATGTCAAGGGATTCTTACGTTTATCCGCTAACACTATCGTTTAGTATTGTGAGAAAAGATAGAGCAGTTTGAGCTGCGTCTGAAATTCGCTTGAATAAAGCCAATATTAAACACTAATGGAAAAGAAGGGCACCGACTAATTTCACGAATGACCTTAGATGTCTGGGCTAATAGTTTTCAAATTCATTTACTTTACTGATAAAAGCACGGTTTAAAAGCTTTTCAAAACGTGGTCTGCTTGGAAACCTTCTCAGTGAGTTGTTTGACACGAATAACGAGATTGATGCCGCTCCATGCTAGATGGCCAGGGTCGAAATGAAGAAGAGATAATCTTGCAGATTCAAGATGACCCAAGTTACACACCATGATAATTAATTTACTGGAATTGTATAACAAGTGTTTCTGAATTATCAGAGCACCAACTGCTCTGTGAGTATCAAAGTGTCACTTAAAACAATGCCATAGCATGTCTTTTTCTCATCTAATCTCTCTTACACTCACAAAATCATAGGCTTTTCAAGGATTCAGTTCAGCTAATTGCCTTTACATTGATCAGACAGATATCATTGTGGCTGAGAACTCTTTTGTTCACAGAAGAAGTTTGGTAATCATGATGTACTACAGTGAAGTTCAAAGATAAACATAAGGATGTAATGGAGCGCGAAAACACCACTCATGCCATCTCTAATCTGATAAACTTGTACCGGAGGGGAGGAAACAGATTAGTACTAATGGGGACGTATTGTGAGTTTAACGAAAAGATTAAGAAACATTCTAGGTATTGCCATTGATATCTAACTGGTCAGTTATGCAGTTTTATAAACCAGGATTACGTTATTCCGTGGAACGTGCACGGCTTGGTTCGTGGCACATTTTCCAAATTCCTCTCAAGAAAAGATAGATAGATAGATAGATAGATAGATAGATAGATAGATAGATAGATAGATAGATAGATAGATAGATAGATAGATAGATAGATAGATAGATAGATAGATAGATAGATAGATAGATAGATAGATAGATAGATAGATAGATAGATAGATAGATAGATAGATAGATAGATAGATAGATAGATAGATAGATAGATAGATAGATAGATAGATAGATAGATAGATAGATAGATAGATAGATAGATAGATAGATAGATAGATAGATAGATAGATAGATAGATAGATAGATAGATAGATAGATGAAAAAATTGCTAATTGATGGTAACAAATGATGGCTTACTCTTATTGATCGTAATAATTTCATGGAAAGTCACTTTTCTGTTATACAGTTTTAGCCAATATTGTTATGATTTTCAGTGCAATTTCCTACAGAGGTGGATTTTTCAATTTACGTATGCAGTGAACTTACCGCATAGGGCTTTAGCCTCAATGGTAATCAGCTCGAAAATGTTATTCGCATGCAGTACGATCTATGGGGAGAGTGGGGAGGGAATGAGGAAAAATCTTCACTCTTATATTGAAAAAAATCATTTAAACTGCCCTACCACATTGCTAACTGAGTACTGAATTTCCTAAAATGATATAAAACCTTTAGGAACATCCATGCATTCAAAAATCATGCTGACGAAACACGAGGAAAGTGATGCCATGATCTTCGTTTGATGTTTCCTTTTGTGTGAATATCACGACAAAACTGTAAAGCTTTCATCCAACACTGGTAAGAGCAAACTTTCTTCATGAACTGTACAGTAAATCATTTTTCTCTTGTCGACTGAAGGATGTAATTTGTGCTGCATTAAGTCTCAGGTTCTAGGTTCGAACAGCAAAGCTACCATTATTTATGGTTAACTATTCTGTGGTGTGGATGATTATCGTGCCCGAATTATTGGGTTCTTATGCAATTTGCCGTTCCCAATCTCGGGGTTGTGCTTTTTTGGTTTCGTTATACTCATAATCAAGCACATCTGTTCACCCGTGTAGTGTTTAAGCTCCATCGACACAGTCAAATGTCAACAAGTCATAGACCACAGATAAAGTGAACAGTTCATCAACTGTCATTTTGGCAGCAACCAAAATAAGGCGTTTTTACTTTCATTCGTCCGTTGAGTAAACAAAGATTATATAACGTTTCATTTGGGAGGGACTTGATGGATTAAGCTTGATGGAGAAACTTTAGGACTGGAACTCGGAAGCCCAGGGTATGCAGAGTTGGTCTTTCAAAAGAGAGCATCCCCTTCGCCGAAGAAATGTCTATAAAGCATGCACATACTTACCTGGGACTGTGCCCTAAGTCGCGCTTCTTTATTGTGCGAAAAATGTCTTAAATTTAGTTCAGTAGTAAAAATCGCTTTTATAGAATTATGAACCATAGTTACCCAAAGCCTAGTCTTATCTGCATCGTATTCTGATGGGTCGATCTCTGACTTACAATATTCTAAAGTCTTTTTAACGATCTATTTAAGTAAAACCACATGCGAATATTGTGACTAGGCGAATGAATTGTGCACATTGTGATATGAGTTTTGGTCAACTAGTCCAGATCTGGATATAATTTGTAATATTTTTGGCACTCTAAGATCTTTACTGAGAAAAGCTCCATCTTAGAAGTCAATCGCTGAGTGGATGAACAGTTGCTAACGGTAGAAACAATGACGGATATGCTTAGCATGCCCTGTTGAGGCGCAGCAAGCCAAAGAGAACTAGGCCGGCTTGATCTAGCAGTTCCATTGCGTGACTGACAATTGTGCATCTTGGGTTCGAGCCCCAGTTGAGTCTGTCGATGGATTTGTCCACTAAGCTTCTGATGATTAGAAACAAACATGATCAAAATGGCTGTTCACTGTGTATTTCAGCAGTCGCAGTAGCATGACATTTCAAGTCACACAATCACCAGTCTGATTCCTGTCACTGAAACCGCAAACTGTATTGAGCACATTAGCTGGAATGCAGACTTGTTATACCAGCTTAATACACAACACTCCGGTTTGCTTTGTATTCTAATTATTGTTTTAATTTATTGATAGTTTTATTCCATTTAACATACAGTACCAAGGCACACCTTATTACCGGGAGCAGTGTATAAAGCACCCAAATCCGGTTTATTAGGAACTGACAAATAGATTTTGCGGGGATTAAGACTCTGCTGCGAATGTCAGTAGCTTATGTTTCGGAGCGGAGTGTGAATGAAGGTCAAGCTTATGTTTGAAACCTACCAAGGTCAGCGGCTCCTACCATTTCGCCTACTTCGGTATTAGTGAAAATCTGATAACTCAGCTTCAGGAAAGGCTCAAAGTACTTCTTGCTGGGGATAGATGGTGTTTTGTTCCGTCCCACTAACTCTAGTGAGAGAACTCTTTCAGTTTCAAAATATCTCGATGCATTGCGAACATAGCCAAATCCTGGTCCGTAAAATCATTGGTCCATCTGTTGTTCACAATCAGCTCTTCTGAGTGATTGGTACGGTGACAAACCCGATTGGTTGATTCGGCTCAGACGACAGCTGGCAGTTGGTTGATTATTCGGTTCGCTTTGTTCGCTCCAATCTTGTCCTTGATTCAGGGTAGGGGAAGGCAAGCTGGCTCGCTGGCTGCTAAAGCATCGTGCTGTCTACTAAACGAACGAGGCCTTCTGTTGGCAATATACCAACCCATCCCCTCACATATGGGGAGTGTTTCATTATATTCTGGGTTTGAACATACTGCTGACACAACATGCAGCCACTGACTCCTGACTGAGGGTCTTCATATTGATGTTCTACAGTAAGTATAACGGTGCTTTTTTCAAACACTCAGGTACAGTTGTAGATTACTTCATAATTATGATGATAAAAATAATTTCCTGGTACGCAAAATATTCTTTGGGCCATTACGCAAACGGGTTATCGCCGGAGAAGACACACTGTAAGCGTAAGTAGCAATAATTCATTTTAATTACTCATGCCACAAAATTCATTAACGAAATCCATAGGCACACCTTTCATAGGCGAAATTTCCTCCGTTACCTAACGGTGGCATTCAGTTCAGTCACCCGAATAGTTCCACGGTGCAGCCTCACAAAGAATTGTTGTAGTATTCGCAATACTACAACGACTAACAGGAGGAACTGAAATCAATCCTACACACAACCACTCAAACCGGAGTAACAAGAAGACAAAGATCGTGAAACGGCACGGTAATTGTACTGCAAAACTGATCTGCATAAATATGTTAACTCAAAACAATAAATGATGGGTAACGAGTTTGCGAATCGCAGCGAAATTTTACCGTACCTGTCTTCAGTGATCCTGAACGGTTGAAGCTCCTCAGATTACGAAGTTCTACCTGGCCGTATCACGTGTGATGCCTACTGAGACAGCACAAGTGTGCACCCCAGAAATTTATTTTTCTTCCCTCTTGCTTGTGGGTAGGCAGTTGGATCTGGGTTTGTGCTTACTGCCATCTTGCATCCGAGTTCGCCACGAGAAGTGGTGTCCACCAGGGATGCCCTCTATTGCCCTTCCTTTTGAATTTTGCAATTTAAATGGTTCGTCAGTTGGCAGCATTCTCGCTTGACACTGACGGCACAGACCTGTGCTCGGGGAGTCAACTGGCTGACTTAGAGTACGCGGAATATGTTCTTCTTATGAGTGAAGATTTAAGTATATTGCAAGTTTTTCTAGTAACATAAGAGAGCAGCAATGTGTGGGAGGCATCTCGCACTTCGAAAGCGTAAAATAGTGCTGAAGGACTGGACTGGCTCCACACAAAACTATTTGTTGGCGGGGTATGCTCCAGCTGAGGTGGATAGGTTTTTTCACCTGGATGGTTACTTCTCACCAGATGGTCGTATATCGGATGAAGTATCATAGCGTATACAGAAGGCTGGTCTGGATTTTGCCAGTGTGACATCTGATCACCTGTCCAGGATCTAGAGCTCACTGATGTAGTTAGATCCGTCATTTTATTTGGGTCAGAAACTTGACCATCAAGAGTAGAAGATGGGCGATAATTGTCGGTGTTCGGAAATCGATGTCTTCTTAGTATCACTCGAATATTATTGGAACACTGTATTATCAATGCCGAAGTTAGGTGTAAAATGTTGGGAACCAGTGGTCAGACACCGGAACACGTACCGTAACTAAACAGGTTAAAGTGAATGGAACATGTGTTAAACATACCCACGGATGGACCTCCTCGTCGTATGTTGTTCTCCGAGGCAGGTAGTGGTTGGGAGGTAGGTCGAATTGGTCAGTCCATGATAGGATATAAGTGTTTGAAAATCATGACCAGTGGACTCGGCCAAGCAGGATGTATTAGACTTCTGCGTTGGGGTCTACGGGACCCTTGTACCAAATGGTTGGAGACACTGAGTGATATAGCTAGGTGTCACGGCCAGTGACATTGTTTCTTTCGGGCTCATTCTTCGTCCTCTTGATTCCTACTCATTACTTACTTTTCGATCCTTTTTGGCCTCTTGGTTCTATTTATTTTACTCCTAAATGAACGATTCTGTGTGGTGGCAACTCAGTCACTAAATACAGAACTGCAAGTTTGATGGTAGAAAGGAATAAACTGATCTGAAGGTTCACACAACGCTAACCCAAGTGGCTCCATTCCAGTTATCATCACTAATTAACCACATTCATGTTATTCTTATGCGTCATTTTTTGCGCTGATTTTTTCCTACAAATATTGCATGAAATCAAAGCTTCTTCTAAAGAAACCAAAATTATTTCCCTATTCTATTCAAAATCAAATCATGACCATGTAACATTCCAGTTTGAAAACACGATTACCAAATTTACCCAGATTCCTGTCAAAAAATAGATCAACAGGGCCGGGATCATGGTACTTATCTCGCCAACAAAAAAACACAGAAGGAGTCACTGGACCCAAAAATCTTTTAACTTACATCATTCCATTCCAGCGTGATATGAGGTCGGGTTAGCTCGAACACATCGTTCACTTTCTTGCGCAAAATTCCAGGCAAAGCGTGTTTCATACTGATGCCCACGTTTATCAATATCATTCCGCGATTGAAAACAAAGTTGAACGGAAAAGCCTCGAAAAAAACTCGAGCAGGAACTGGAAGTTCTTCAGGCTCTTGAGGAAGTGCGTCGTTCGTAAAATGCAGACGAAGAATGTTGGTAGTTATCGGACCAGTTTTTTCAATATGGACCACCTCATAGGAGAAATGAGAGTTGAACTAAGACGTTCAAGCTGAGAAGTAAAACTTAATAATAATAATAATAATAATAATAATAATAATAATAATAATAATAATAACATAGTACAAATATACTTGAATCTGCAGTCTCCCATACGAATATTAAATCAACGTTGTATCTGGCCAGGTGTGGTCAAATGGTCATCACTGCTTCCTAGGTTCGGTTCTTGACACTGCCGGACACTTATCCAGTCATTGGCCTTTGACAGAGCCAGGTCCCTCTATGGAAATATTGGACTTCGTCGTACAGTGAATAAAACGGAAGCAAAAGATTATCATTAATACCATGAGTAATATGATTTTCAATTAAAGCCTTCAGTTCTGTTTCTTCCTTTACTTGCTAGTATTGATCAAAAGGCGTTGGAAATCATTTTATCAAAGCTATTTCGCAATTCGATAGATAACTTCCTAGTTTGGTTGAACGTTTCTGATGTTGATAGAAACATGGATGTTTGATGCGCATTGATAACAAATTGTTTAGTTGTGACAGCTGACGGGAATGGATCATTTAATGAATCCGGATGCCATATTTAAGATTTTTGTGGTGACCAAATTTCCCGAAACGGAATCAGAAGACACTCCAACTGGCACTGAAATATTTTGGTCCCTTAGGGTTTATATAGGCATGAAATACCAAACGGAACGCGTGTACACACAGGTATTGATCCACGAGCAATATGATTGGTGGGCACAAACGTGCCAAACATTGTCACGTGATTTAAAG
This sequence comes from Fasciola hepatica, assembly GCA_948099385.1. Lineage (NCBI taxonomy): Eukaryota > Metazoa > Platyhelminthes > Trematoda > Plagiorchiida > Fasciolidae > Fasciola > Fasciola hepatica. The sequence continues at coordinate 8,400,688 of CANUEZ040000027.1, read as the reverse complement.
CAGATCACACGCGCAAGATAATCAATAACCATGGTTACACTTGGATGAGTCATACTCGAATGGTGAATTTGTTTGTATACGGAAATCCATAGATGCTAATTGCAGTGTACATTGAACAAACGGATACTGATTGGTCCAAATGGGCTTTCTCCAAATGCATTTGAATAAGGCAGAATCACCACAATTTTCCATAAAATATTTTCAAGAGTTTTGAGGCATTTTAAGCACCGTAATCTGGTCTATATTAATAAAGTGGGGATGAACAGATTGTTCTCTTATAAATGGTTTTCCAAATTTCCAATCCCGCCCCTCACGAGGTCATAATTTCTACTGGTTGTATAGGAATAATTCATTTCAGCATCAACCGTCACGCTACCCAGTTTTCCTCGGGCGAAAACAATTTGAGATGTGCAGAGAGGTGAAACCCCAGGACCATTCAGTTACGAATCATTGTGAATTAGTAGTCACAAAGATCACAATAGCCGTTTTACGGAATTGTTTGTATTAGTGAGACGTTGAGCACCAACTGCACCGGTTTACCATCGTCAGTGACATTGACTAACGAACGCGGGACACAGATACCCAGCGTTCCAGAGTACTGCCCTTCGATGGAGCACGCTTATAAACATAGCTGACGAAAAGGAATGTTGAAGGGCTATTTTAGATAACCAGGTAACAAAGCGGACCGTCCTACCTACAAACTCCACCCGTATTAGCCATCCAGTCGTACGTACCGTGTTTCCCGAAAATAGGACATATTCCGAAAATGAAACTTGTCATGATTTTTCTGGATGGTTTTAATATAAACTCCACCGCAAAAATAAAACCTAATCAAAATGTGTCAGTAGAATGTGCTCAAGGATGAGACCTCCTATCCCAAGAAGACCGACCTTTCCAAAATGGGGAGCAGTCATAACTCAATTCGGTACGTTTATCGCGGAAGTAAACATACTACTTTCGGAATTAGCGGCCTTATTGTTCCATACCTTATCAATAATCGCATGTTGTCGGCATAAAGAACCCTCTTATGCAGCCGACACTGAATTTGTTTTCTCAAGCCTAAACTCCAAGGAGTCATGAATTGGTTATGGAATTCAGGGAATGAAATTACCAACAGTTGCTTTGCCAATGCGGTACGAGCAAAGAGCTTGGAAAAAAGTAATAAATTAGGGTAATTTCTGTTGTCAAGCATGAGATATTCGGGACAATGAGTCTAAAAGGGATGAAATTTCCAAGAAATACTATCTAAAGCTTGAGAATTGATAACTGATGACGACGTCCAAGGAAATAAATGAAATTTTGATTACTAGGCATATGGATTTCTACTCATAGTCACTTTCTTTTAGATAAAGGAAAATACACTTGAATTTTCCTTTTATGCGGGGACATGAGACTGTGCTTTTTTCTGTGTGAAATTCCCCTCTCAAAAAGTACACGATATTCCTCAAAATGAAGCTTAGTCCCCTTTTTCGGATACGAAATGAGTATAAAACTGGGTTTTATTTCTTGAAAAATACTGTAGTATTTGCACTTAGTTTTACTATTACTGATACTAATCATAGGGGTGTTTCATTGATAAGAGCAGAAATCACAGTTGTGAGTTCTTCGTTAATCTTCATTTTTATTCATAACAAATGAGCTAATGGTCAGCCATAATGGGAATCGGTTTGGATATATGTGATCCCTTTTAATTCCTTACTAATGTGATTGATGAAGATGTAATCATGGCGTAATACACCGCTTCCTTGAGTGTGTGATCTATCACCATCCAGTGGAAAGGTTACATGGGGCCACAGGCACGAGAGGCACTTGCCAATAGCGGTCCGCCCTGTCCATCTAGTCTTCCTCGTGATCATGACATCCAGCTTTCACCCGTTTTTTAGTAAACTAGTCAACGATCGGTTATTGTCAGAGTGAAGCTGAAGTCTTTAGAAACCAGCCTGATTGTATTTCTTGTGTTTTCTGATTATGTTTCGTTGGAACAAGCAGAGTTAATCTTGACCGAGGCCCGGTGACAATCCCGACACACGGTCTCCGCTAGTGAATCACGAACTTTACGGCAGCGCCGCATGACCTCATAGGGGACAAATATCCCTCTTCAAAATTCGACCGTGGCTCAGGATGCAGTTTCATAGCTCATTTTTGGGACTCTTCACGGGTGCTCCAACCATGCTTTCCTTTCATTTTGCTACTTTATCAGTAAACAATACTCTTCTGTTCCACTTGTAGAATAGACAAGGCTATCAGCTAGAAAACTTGATCCTGGAGACTGATAAATCACCAGATGGATTTTTAGGGTGATTCCGGATACAGATTTTCTAAGTACTACAATGCGGTTTAACTAACTTCGCCGCGTAGATATTATCTGGTACTCGAAATTCCGTTCAATGGGGGCTGGTAGTAGGTATGTGCGATATTAGCACGACGGGGCACATTTTACTGGCTGTTCGTGGTGGAACCCTCTGATCAACTCGAAGTTCATGAGGCTGCAGTTACTCCACACAAACTAGCTACCAACGCCCTCATAAATTATGAACTAATTCAGAAACTAATTCTTTATAAGGTATGTGCTCCTATTCACGCTGGTAACAACAAGCGAATGATAGATTCCACGACTATTTTCAGAATGAATTAGGCCGAGTTCCAAGACGCGATATCCTCTACACCTACAGGTACCTTTCGGATAAGTTCACCTGGTCACTGGAAAAATTATCATGTGTCCAGGGAGCCAGCTCACACTCTACTTAGAAACAGTCAGATGCCCGTGGTGGCATGGATGACCACAGGATACTCAAGGGTGAGCGTACCATATCTCCACAATTCCCATACAGCTGCACCTCAAGGACCAAGGTGGATAGCGCAAAATGTGCAGGAGTTCACACTTCTCTACTAAATATTGAAGTTTCTAGTAACCAAAGGATATCATAGGCGATCCAAGTTGAACTTCATTTTGAAAACAATTATCAACCAATGCATCCTCAACACGTCAGTATTTGGCAGATCTGTCAATGTACTCGAGGGATCTCTATCAGTTTCAGTAGCAACTGATGTATATTTATTTTTGGAATGATAAATAATTCATCATGTATTATTCTACCGTGCCACTGTGAACACCACAGGAAAACTGTGTCGCTCTTACGTACGTATTTTTAGCGATTATTAGCTGTAGTGCACATCAACCGAGCACAATCTGGCTTTTGAATCCGGTCCCTAAGCAGGACTATGACTGACCCGTGAGATTTTACAGACCACCTACCCGTTGTTTTGATTCATGTCAACTCTAAGTGATGTGTCATTCATTCACGCCACACTGACTGTAAACCGAAGGTAGTTACCTGTTCATCCCTTGGGATTTCAGTGTAGCCTATGTTCGATGCCTCGTGCAATAAAGAATTTCAGTCAGACAGCAGTTTCCCTACATGAGCTTCTGTCACTCACCATGATTCCGATAATTGGTAGTAAAAGGGATTTGCATTTCTTGATTTTGATAGGTATTTCTTCTACTCATTATCAGTGATCAGTCGAAAAGAAATATTCCATGAACTAGTTGAATTAGGTAGTCGATAAGTGAGCTCGGCAACATATCAAATTCGAACAAAAGTGAACAGTTGGTATTATTCATGGACCATCTGCAAGCACTTGGGAAATGCATGAAAACTGATCCGTGTAAGTAATTCTACTCCCAAAGAATGAGTACTGGGACTTAGCTGCAACTCACCAGTGCGAATGAGCTTCCTCCCTGTTTTCATTCATCACTCAGTCAACAGGCTAGAGACAATGGATAATATTTCTTTGAATTTTTTGACTAAAGCAACATTATGGATCAGAACAAGTGTAACCTATTTGACTAAATGAACTAATTTTCTTCTAAGGTGTTCATGAAATACGTTTTGTGACACTTGTGGGCGGAAGAACTGCCTCCAATATCTAGTATGCACCACATTCTGCCAACGGTTGTGTCTCATATATTACTCACAGAAAGTGACTTGCAGGTAGGAAAGGTCTTGCTCCTGAATATAGTCTCTAGCAATTCTAGTACAAACCATCAGCAAATCTGGTATTTCCTTGTGGTCGGGTAGTGAAAAGAATTTGTTTGTTGAAATCGTTGTAAAATCGGTTGAATAATGTGAAATAAGTCTTTATCACTGGAAAGTATAAACAAAAATATGATGGTATAGGTTTATGGAATAAAGCCGTTGAGTGTAATAACCTAAATATGGTTTCATTATGCTCACCGTTAGGTTATTTTACTTCATACGTGCACATGAGTGTAATTAGATGGACACACTTCATAGCTATGGAGGCCCGCTACGCTGTCCGTGAAAATCAATAGAGGTGGTCAGGTGAATCCTGCTACCTGTCACGTGGCCGCGATCCTGATCAGTCTTACCCTGCCGTAGCAAACGTCATTGCTTAACTGTTTGCTATCAGATAATGTCTACGATTGAGAATATGACCGGCTTTCTGGTAAAGTATACTCAACTCAAGACAGTAGCTTCATCTTACTTTCAGCTTTCCTGCCAGTGAAATTAAATCAACTTGCCAGGCCTGCACGTGGTTATGATCACTGACGTCACGATAGTCAACTATGGATATTGTTTTATGAATATAACTGATGTACACACTGCCGGAAATGAGAAACGCTACGTTTTTTTAATCTGCCTTCAGAAAACCAGTTCGATTTGCCATTCTCGTGTCCCTGTAAGCCCCATTACAATATATAATTGGTTCTAAAAATAAACAACTACAATGACAGCTAATGCTGAGAGCCCTACTTATGTGATAAATTGCCCAAATTCAGATATGCAGAAACAACCTAGTGACAACTTTGACAAAAAAACATTCGAATTTCTTTTTCATAGAGTTGTCTACACGGTGGTGAACACTCGGCCAACTTTGGGAGGAAAATATACGTGTCAGTATACGGAATGTTCGATGTATAAATTTCTCAGGACTAAACCATTCAGCAAACAAAATTAACTGTTATTATTAACGAACGAGAATGGAGCATTCAGAAGCAAAGAGAACGTTATACGTTCGAGTGGAGAAGCCTAAAAACTGAACATACTGTGATTTTCATCTCCAAGTCGAAATACGCCTGAGACATTCCTTCCATCCAACCAATAAAAAATGAAGCCATCCCCTGTCGTATCGTTTGATATTGCAAAGTGATCCCGGATCGACTCTCTTGCATACAGAAAAATGAAGGCGGTTTCATTTGAGGATATGTGGAACGGAGAAATTCGTGAAAATTATCCAAACCGTTCAGAAAATCTCCCATATGTCGACCGATCACACGTATTGTTTGAGCACTTTCTCTGAAAGCGAAAAAATCCTTGAACGATCGGCCCATCCCGTAACGAATCTCATCCTCCGTGCGTGCTGTCACTTTTGCCGCGGCCGCAATAATCCGCGTGAACGTCTGCTCCTCGTAATTCCGTTTCAATTCGAAATCGAATGTTTCGGACTCGGCTAAACTGATAACTTTGTTCCAGACGGACTCGGAAAATTCACTTAGAATGAAGGATTTTAATCCTTCCAGAAAAAGTCCATACATTTCTGTGATCCTCACTGTCGGACAACAGTAATGTTTTGAGGTTGGAGTTATTTTGACAGTATTATCAAATCACCCCCTTGTCCCGCTACTCTTGACATTAGAATTAAAACAAATCTCAGTTGGTTTCCAGTAGCAACGATAACAATTAGGATGGCACAGACCACGAAGGTTCATTTTCAACCATCTCTCGTTGATCCACCGTTGCTTTATGTCGAACCAATGACCGACTAATTGGTTCAACGTTTGTTCGCATAAGAAGAATCAGATTTTCACATACACTCCTTGTTTTCCTTCTCTCTTTCTTTCACTCTCTCTCTCTCTCTCGCTCTCTCTCTTTCTCACACACAGACACACACACACACACACACTCGCACTCACTCTTTCTCCTTTTTCGATTACAGTGGCCGAAGAACATAATAGGCGGATGAGTTCGGACTGGGAACTTCATGGGCGTGACAACACAGCGTGATCCACATTGGTAGCATCATCTCTTCCGGCTAATTAAATACACGTGAACAAACCGGTAATCCAAGCTGACCTGTACTGCTGGTTGATCGATAAAGAAGAAATGTATTCCGTTCATTAGAATTTGACCAAATGGACATTGTATGATGAAACGCATGAAGTTCGTTTGCTGAAATCAATCATTATACTTGTTTATCTTATTTAGGTTACCTGTGCGGTGTGTGATGTGTATACGCTTGACTTTTTTTGTCACTTCACCGATTGTTCCAGATCCGTAATGACCTCATGATTGTGGCTTAAAACTAGGACCGTATTTTTACTATCCAATTGATTTCTGCACTGGACTGACAATGATTTAGTACTGTAAATCACAGATTATCGAACAGGCCTTATGAGGTTCAAATCCCAAGCCGGGGACCGCCGTTGCCAAGGTAACCTCAACCACCCTCGAAATTGCCATCAACGTTACTACTCCATGCCCTTTATCGTAATACGAAACATTTCATTTTTCTAGGGTCATAGCTACACCTTTTCTGCTAGAAGTATGTGCAGCTTTTCAGGATCATAGTCGGTGGCTTTCCAGTGAATATCGGATTTGAACATCGCATATACAAATTCCACGGCGTAGATGCGTAATCGTAGGACCTGGAGCGTATCTATCTAGCTTTGATTGTATCAACCCGAGACAAAAAGGAACTGTATAAATTTTGATTTAGGCTTTTTGGTTCCTTATGTGAATAATCATGACTTTGACTGCGGAAAGTTTAGTGATCATTTTCTGACGTAGACTTATCAGTTATCATCACTCGTCACTTTACTTAGATATGTTGGTAGATTCTATAGGAACGATGAAAGCCATCCTAATCATCTAACAAGCCCAACTGTGATCCACTACCTTCGCGTCTAGTGACCCACGCGATAGAAACCGCTACATGCCTGAAGGGCTTTTTCAAGGTCGGCCGACCATCGGGGCAACATCTAAATCACTCGGATAATTGATCGATAACAACTAGAGTTGTGATATGTCCAATTATGCGGTTTTCCCAAAATCTAATGTGCTCATTTTGCGTTTGATTTTTTTTTATCAAGCGCAACCTTGTGTGTCATCGTTACCACCACGAAGCCTGAAATACAACAACGGCTATCTGGCAAATCTACTGACAGACAGTTCTAAGCAAGTAGGCTCTCACCGATTACCCTGGTATTAAGCTGGGCACCGACACTTCCCCCGCCGATTTAGAATTCGCAGATGACATCACAGCCTTGGAGACAGCCCAACTGCCTTACGACCGGTTATCAATCACGTAGAATCTTTTGCAAAATCCATGGAACTAAGGATCAATAAGTCGGAGACCAAGATCCTTTCGACTTGCACTACACAGTCCATTCTCCCGATATACGTGAACGCTAAACAAATTGAGCACATACCGGTGTTCAGATATGTAGACTCCACGATTCTCCCAGGCGATCAAGCTAAAGACGAATCCAAGTGGCGCATTGACAAGGACAGGTCTGCGTTTCTTCAGCTTCACAATGCACCCTAGGTGCGCAACGAAATCAGCCTCCGGAGCAAAGTCCACATCTTCCGGGTAGCTATCCGTCCAATACTGACCTACGGTTGCGAGAAGTAGCCACTACACGTGGAGGACACCAGAAAGCTGGAAGTGTTTGACGGTTGACATCAGCAATGGACACTGAAAGTGGCTTGGCACGAAGAGCTTGCATACAATAATAAAACAATGACGCTTCGATATCGAAAAGTTTAGTATTCCCACAGAGTCGATGATTGTAGTGGTGTGGACATGTCCTACGACGTCTAGACACGGAGATCTCAAAACAGTGCCTTTCCCCTGTTCCATGTCCAGGTTGGCGCTGTCCTCTGAAGGACAGCTGAAAACTTGGGTCAGTACTGTTAAAGGACTCCAGTCTGTCCTCAGCTTTCGCTTTTGGAAGCACAAATGGATTTCGCTGTGCTCAGGTCTCGCATTGGATCGTTGCTCATGGGCAGGCGCCGTTCGGGACATGCGTATGAATGACCACGTTGGTTAGCGGAGTTCAAATTGCAGACCCACCTAAAGGTGTTGTCAAAGTTCGCTAGATGAATTTCCTCCTTCGCAATTCGTCCTCCTTTCCTGAGCTTTTCATAGTATATCACAACAGAAGGATGAAATATAAAATCCTGTAAACCTTGGTGTCCGTCAAGTTAGTTCTACCTTGATCCTTCGGCGACTGAAAACGCGAGACCACGGCAACCTGGTCTGGACTTCAGAAGTCCGAAATTAGTCAGAAGTTAGATACGATTCATTGTCAAACCAACAAAGGTAAGATTCGCCATGAGTAGTTTTTTCATTAGGGAATAAATGCTGACCCCACTAAAAAAGTTTGTTTTTCAGAATTTTCTGCCATGTTTTGCCTATCAGGAAGAAAGAAAAACGAAGCGATCATGTATGAATAATACTACGTTGTCTAACAGTTTAGCAAACAACTCATGATGAAAGGTAGCTTCACCGGAAAAACTTTCCGTTTACTTTGGATGTGCAACCAAGATTTAATAGTCGCTTAATCGCAGTCCGTTAAATATCCATTTTGACTTCGCTACATTGAAGAAGTATTCATTGGAAGCCGGAAAATTCATTGAAAACGAGAAGGATGACATTGTGCGAGCCCATGGAACAATTTTACCGTGACAAAAATAATTTCGTATCCTTCTTGTGATGGACAACTTGTTTCCTCCTTCTTTTTTCATGTAAAAAAAAGTTGTCGTGATCAGAGGTACAGCAAAAAAAACTTATTCGACTCAGGTAATTATGTCGACTGCATTGGGTTAAAATTAGGAGACAGAAATCATTAGATTTTTAATCGGGGAGGTTTGACAAAATATTTCCGTGCTCCTTTAAAACAAGGGTGGAGAAAAGTTAGCTGCGTGGGCCTTCGGCGGATCAAAAGCCAGTGTTTTATGAACACTAAACATGGTTAAATGCTTCAACGGCGAAGATATCCAAATCGCATCGTGAATCGTTTTTATCATCGGTGTACTTTGAATGAACGGTGGTGAGTATTAGGGAGCTCAAGAAAACGTCTGTCGTGAAAATAAACTTAAAAAAGAAACTCACATTAGCAAGTGTGAGGTAGCACAATTCATCCCGCTAATCGAAATGGGCTGAAAAAGATACTAATTAACCTTATTCATGGTGCGTTATTAAGGGTCTCCTGAACAGTGCGAAATTCATCGTGTTCAGATGGAAGCTCCCTGTTTATCAAGACAGACGCCATTCTAGGAATACTGTCATAATGTGATACCTCACACCAGGCAGTACATTTTATGGAAGTTAGAAAATCTACCCGTTTGTTATAAAATCTTACAGCAGCAATACTACTGCACATTTTCGCTATTTCCTGCTAGAAGTGACGATTATTCCTTGTGTGTAAAGAAGTCATCACAGGTTTCCCACGTAACTAAGAAAAATTCACTAGGGTGGAACCACGCAAAGTGGGGATTGATCAGTTTGAAAAAAACTCTGCTGACAATGGAATTTCGACTGTACTTGTGCTCGTTTGGCGTGACCACTGGGGTTGAGATTACGTGGCACTTTCAGCATTTATTGATCTACGGAGAATGTTTTGGATTCGAATTTTACCTACTGGGAATGGTTGCAGTAGCTACACTATAAAAATGCATCCTTGGAGCACAATTAAAAATTAGTATAGTCATTTCTAAGTCACTAGTTCACCTAGTTGGTCATACTTCACCCTATTCCCCGGTTCACTCAAGCAAAAAGGACACTGTCACGGATATTGGTAAATAGGTTGGTTTGAACATAAATCGGAAAATCACTTCCGAATTATAGAAGCGTGAGAAATCGCCTACATCCTTACATTAGGCGTGTGGAGGTGCGTGTGACGGTACGCATGAATCAAAGTTAATCAACCCCTTTAGACTGCCCTTGCGGTCGAACAGATTCCAAAGCTACTGAAACAAGTTCTTTTTGTCTCCTCTTGTATTTAATATGCAACATTTCTGGAAGGGGGCCGCCTAATGGAAAAGTGACCAGCTTTTACGGGAATCGAACCCGAGTCATCATTAATTCTCAAAACCCCGATAATAAAAGTTTGACCATGACCAGAAAGTTTTTACACTTACCCGCCGCCCTTTTCCGATTCTTGGAGATAAGTGAAATGAAAATATGCAAATATATACTAAAGGTTAACAGGTATAAGTACCTAAAGGATCACTGGGATGGCACGAAAAAACTGCAAGTGTGAAGGAGAATATAAATTTTCGTACTAAATTCTGATTATTAATGAGTAGGCTACCCGTGGGAATTCCAATCCGAGTACGGCCATTCGCGTGAAGGCTAGGAAGACAAACTAAAACCCGACTCAGGGCTTAAAATGTTGACTATCTGGTTTCGTAAGGTTTCAAGCAACTTCTACTCACTAGGTAAAATAGCCGACTAATTTTCGTTCACGTTTTGAAAGCCTCCTCATTTAAAAATGTTTGATTAGTCCGTTTAGACGCTGATACTGCAAATAATACTCTGAACTTCTGTGTTGAAAGAGTCTTATTGCAAACGGTTCCTCTGAAATAAGAATGTATGAACCCATTCAGTTTGAAAATCATCATTCAAGCTGTTCAAAAGATTTTGCTGTATCTCTGACACGATATATTTTGCCTTTCACTCCATAGAAAACACGAAGTCGTTTGCAGTTGTTCTTTAGACCATAGTGGTGCATTCAGTGGTGTAATGAAGAAGAACGTTGGTACTTGCATTAACCGCAGGTGTTAACCCACCATCCATCGTGGCTCATTCATTAGAACCCTTACCCAATAACGAACAGTTAACAGATTGTCTTGGTCACCAGCTCTTATTTGCTTTCAGTGACAGACTTTGTTCAAGGTACCATTGTATTACTCTGTTTTTATTCCACGGGTGCGTGTACAGCCTACTGAGGGATCTACTTTCTTTCTTGGATGCAATTCAGAATCTAAAATTCACGTGATCGAATCAATTCCATTCCGTATTTAATTATTCACATCTTTCGACCGGTGGTGTTCGAGTAATTTAGAGCGTCTGATTACCACCTCGGAGCTCAAAGGCTCAAACCCGGCAACCGCAGGTCACCTTGGTAGTAGACGGTTATCCACTGTAATCTGGTTTACTGCCACATCTAACCTAGAGGGAAGTTAAATGCTTCTCCACTCCAAGTCTCAGGGTTCGGTTGCTGGCCATTATAACGAAGAAAGCGAGACGGTCGAGGCGCACTTGGATTTGACCAGTCAGACAGTGGTAATGTGCAAAGTGTGCACAGCCATTTAAATAGTTCTGTTTCGCAATCAAACTGTACCATCATTGATCCTGCGCCCCCCCCCCCCCCCAGAGCAATTCGGCTTCTTTCTAGTCATGCGCCTGCGGCCACTAGTTTGGTTCTCTTGCACACCATTCTCTCTTTTTTGGCTCCGTTGTCCCCACTGACGGTTTGCTCGATAGCTTCCTACAAGAGGTATCCTAGTAGCTGCGTGAGATTCTGCTGAATTTCATAAATTATCAAAATAGATGGATCAATAAAATCCTCCTAATTTTCCATCTCTCTTGGGAATTAGATTTCTCTTGAATATATCCAGAGCATTCACCGTGTTTTTGTATTCCAATAGTTCCCATACACGATTTTCTACTTGATTTTAAGGAATAATATTTGATCAACATTAAGAAGCACCTCTGTGACTGACAGACTGGAACAGTAAGTCGTTATTGTCCGCCTCTTTGCCCCCAAGTTCTTTTCAGCTTTTTTGTAAAAGCGTAAATGTTTAACCATCTGAATTGTCTTTCGGCTTGTTTGGGCAGTCTCCTTCCACGAGTTTCACCTTCACAACTTACCCGTTCTACCGTATTCTCCTCTTCCAGCGGTACATATTGTTTTGTTATTTTACCAGGTTAATGTACAAGTTTGTCTACGAACCCGTTAGTGGTTACCGCGGCTTGTTCTCCCTGCTTTGTGTGTGAACGTTTTGAAATATGTGGCAGTTAAAAACCAAACTCTTATGATTCTAAGCTCCATTTAAAATCACATCTACGCCTACATGACAGCGCATACTGCATTTAATGGGATCCATTTTGAACAACTTCAAATCTCCTGATTGAAGGCTGTAAGCAGGTGTGTGTGTGTGTGTGTGTGTGTGTGTGTGTGTGTGTGTGACCGGTTAGATATCTGTTTCTCGACCATCGCTGACCGGCTGTAAGTTACTTCGAGCACCTCCTCAATACACCGTAGTTTCGTGTACCAAACACTTGATAACGTGCTCTATTTTGTCTGTTTTCCTTATTGAACGGCTACGCTTTTGAATAAATAAACTCCGAAGTTCTAATGCACGCTAAACTGCAAATTAAATCATATCGTGAACTTGTGATAGGCATTCATAAACCATTTGTCGACTATGGTTTATGAATGTCGGATAAACCAATTATCGATTTGTGAGTTCATTTGGAAAACTGAGATGTTGCGTATTTTGAAGTCATATGACAGCACACGTGATTAGAATGAGCGCAATAAATGAGTGTTTTGACTGAATTATTTGAATGGAAAAATGAGTATGTTGGAATCAGATAAATGAACCAAATATGAACAATCAGCTTTGGCGAGGAGCGGGATTCTCTAAATATTATCTACCACAAACGATACACAGTCTTAATTCCGAAGGAACTTCACATTTTCTATCCTCTTCTACCTTCCATCGTTGAATTATTCAGAGTGAACTTTATTATGAACAGAGACAATGCTGGACAGAACTCCATTTTCAATGCATTATTGTACCACCAAAAGGCCTCTTGACTCAGATCGCTGAAGGTTTATTGTTACTTAGAAACACGAAATAGTCAATTACCTACCAGAAATGAATAGCAAGTTATATTGTTCATTTGGCTAGACAACAGACATTCAAAAAAGATTTTATTGTGACAAAATACCACTGAAACACTGACTAAACGGTTGTGTTCAAGAGTTCCCGATAGGAACTGTTGCATCACATACAGTGGACTTCATCAATTTCTCCAGCGATGGTGAAGCGTTTATAGTCTGAAAAACAAATCCATCTGTCAAAAGCCTATTAGAATTTTGAACTAGATTTGGGAAAATTGTCAACATAGGTCACTTTTATGTAGTTTTAATAAATTCGGTAACTCCTATCAGATGTGAACTACTGAAGTGAAAAATACGTCACAGTAAATTCCAAGTCTTTAGGGCACTGACGTGGTAGATTCAAGAGTGACGAAGGAATAAACGAATGCAAGCAGATAATAGACAATCCCGTAACTTGGATTCATTACTGAGGATGAGAGGTAGATCGAATTCCGCTGGCACTTCGCATTTGGGCACACATATGAACCTGTGGGCTATCGAGATCGTTAGCCATTCAGATAAGCGGTTTATAAATACATAAAAGCATTTCATTCTTTACTCCACTATTTGCCTAATAAGTACATCACTTCCTTTCCGATCATTCTATCACTTTTGACATTGATTCCACTCAAACATTATCGAGTGGTCGCTTTCACGCTGAGACATTCAGTGGTAAATCGGTCGTCTATCCTGAATGGTCCCAAGATAATGCAGCATGAACACTCGACTGAGAAGTGAAAATCCACGGAAGTTCCACTCACTAAAGGACTGCTTAGCGAGCTTCTTGTCGAATCATCTTTTGAAGCACGTAAATCCACCGCACTCCAAATGAGAAACGAACCCCGGGGAGTGTCATATTTGTGAGTCGTACATACTTTACTCGTTGGGTTATCCGGGCTGATGCCCATCACGATTTGCTTCACGGCGCCATGTCAACAAGATCTAGCGTCCATCAGTCACGGAATTCGGAGAGCAAATAATCACACGTACCAAAATTCCCACGGAATGTATTGAGAACAAAGCTGCTTGGCGAACAAGCTCGCTTTCAGATATTCGTATTCATTCCGGTATATAAAATTAAGTGACTTACAAAACTGCAAACGGGAACGACAACGAAGACTAACAGGAACCATCAATAAAACATTCTTCGCTGCGCACTTAAAATTCTGTCCTTTTCCAAACCGATTGTGTTTCCGACTGACAGATAAAGTGACATATTCTGCAGCCTCTTTTCGTGTGTATCCATCCCCCCTTTCGTGAGGAACCAGGTACGTTGGCCGCACGACCAGGCACTTATCCGAACGTGTTCGCGAACACCACCCGGCTTGGTTGAACACAAAAGCAACTGGGACAACTACGAGTAGTGTGTGTTCACACCTTGCGGAGTCAAACCATTCAGTAGAGGTTATAAACTTTTTTCGCACCATTTACAAATTCCGAGGCAAGCAATCAAAACTTGACAAGTGTCGCATCTTAGCCACAGCCGAAGCCGTGAGTATTCGTCTCTACAATTCTCCCCTGTGAGCTCAGAAACGATTAGCGCAAACCCTCAAACTCCAATAGCCAACTTCTTCCCGAACACGTGTGCAACCACTCGAACATTCTTCATTCTGATCGATTCCACACGCACACGTGCACATTAACATCGGGGTAGTCATTACCCTTTGTAATTTCGTCAGTCATGTTTAACGTTATGTATTGGTATGAGTACGAATAACTGAAAAAGAGCCTGTTGGCCGAGCTATTTCGTTCTCAAATAGTCATCAGCCAACGGCTGCGAGTCGTAAAGAAAATCTGTGGTTTCCGTTGGGTTCAATTTACTTAGAATTTAGGAAGTAACATAGTTACAGAATGCACACCCTCAGCGTGACTGCTGGAAACTGCCGAATTCAGAATTTTATCCACCATGAACGGAAAGCTTTCATGACGATCTTTTTTACTTCTTTTTGAATAATCAGCAGTCAAAAAAGGGCAAAGATGCAGGCCACCAATCATACGCCGCCAAGGTGTGCAGTAGAGAGGAGGTGACGGCAGCACCGGTGGAGATATTCCAACTGTGCTCCCAAGTTATCGAATCTACCGTGTCTGACCACTGGTGATTCTAAGTATTTTTCCTGTTTTTGCATATCGTTCACGTGAGATCCTGGGCAGAGTGTCACTTGAAAACTCCCGGGAGACTTTCCCTTTGTCGTAGACGTTTAACATTCACATTATTCTAATTGTGCTGGTATTATTTCCCTTGGTGGTCACTTACTGCTCCCCTTTCGTTACTCAGTTGTCTCTCACAAATTCTTAGCCTAATAGGACAAGCAGAGAGACCTAGTTCTCAGGAGATCAGTAGCCATAATTTCACTACCCAAAATAATCGTATCTTAGTTGCATGATTGGCTGACCAATCAACAAAAGTGGCTCTAAAAGCATTTCTTCACGCATTACTCCTAAATAGCTTTCAAGCCGATTTCACGCTTAGTACGCCTACTAGTCTTCCGCATCCTTACATCAAACAGATTGAGTGAGAAAGCTACCGTGAACCGCACTTCCTGCAGTCGATATGAGTTCGTAGTCAGCAGACGAGCCTATTACTAAGTTCAGTATTAGGCTAAAATTTTAATACAAATGTCGTGAAAGCTTTTTCTTCAACCATTGGATGCCAAAAGTTCGTTTAACACCATTTACAGTGGTCTATTCGTAGACTTCAGTTTGAAAGTATTCACCAGCTGTGAATTCTGCAACTCAAATGAGAAACGGAGCAATACAATCGAGAACTGGTGTAACGAAACGAAGAAACGACGTAAAAACGCAGCTGGCAGTAGGCTGAAATTAACCTAACCTAAAATCAATCTAAAAAATGTTGGACTAAAGTACAGACTGACCCGGTGACTTCAATTCACTGATATTTGAATGCTTCATACCTTGATTATATCTGATAAAACGGTTCATAAGTACTTTTCATTCAAGTCACTCTATAGAGTTTATCCAAAATACAATGGACATCGGTTGATGGGACCACATGGCAAAACGCCAAACAAACAGAAAGGAATGGCAAACTCACCGAGATTTTTGTTTCAATCTGGAAGTACATCAGCGAAATCTGCTCCATCCAACCGATGAAAAATGGTATAAACCCCGGTCTTTTTGTTACATACTGCAATGTGATCCCAGAACGGCTTTCACTTAGGCAGAAAAAAGATGGAGCTTGGATTTTCGGATACGTAGACCTGAGAACTTCGTGGAAATTGTCCAGCCCGTTGAGAAATTCTCGCAAGTTTCGTCCAAGTACCCGTAAAACGACTTGGTATTCTCCGTACGAAAACAGACTTTTGAGCGACTTTCCACACCCGTATTTGATCTCATCTTCCGTGCTGTTTGTCACCTTTGTAGCAGCAGTTACCAATCGGGGGAACAGTTGTTCATCGTAATCCCGTGTCAGCTCGAAATCGAAAGTGTCCGAGTCGGCCTGGATGACCATCTCGTGCCAGCAGGCTTCGGAAAAGGTGTCCAAAATGTAGGATTTGAAATTAGCCAGTAACAGACCATACATTGTTGGGCTCAGTACCACCGATAACCTATTTCGCAGTAGAATTATCCCCGGATCTGATTAACTAACCAAGTGAAACCGTTTTTAAACTACTAAGTGAGACAATCGAGCCAATCCCCTTTGTGTATTGTTTTCATACTGTATCAGTTGATTGAATAAGTGCCTTTGCCGTCCCCGTCCCTTATCGCCTACACCGACCGTATTAAGCCCGTTTGTTCCAGTTCAGCTCGAACAGGCCATATATTTCAAGAAAACGTTTAACACGTTTCCATTGACGACGGCCGTAAATGAGACTAGAATGTGTTCGAGTGCATTCAATCTCTGGCCCTATAAGCGTAACAAACGTCAATCTAATTAGCTCGTTATTTTATTATGGTAATTATACTCCTTCCTCGTCTACACTACACAACACTTTAGTTTCGATAGCAAAATCGGGTAATAATGGACGACTGAAAGATAGTTATGCAGAGAAACACTGATGACTTGGAATTTAGTAGTTAGTAGTACACAAAACATTCTTCCGGCAAAACATCGTAGGACAGGGAAACACCCAAACTCGCCATTGTTTTCTGTTGACAGATGGGTTAAAGGCTAAACTAGTGTATTCAATTAGATAATAATCGACAGATCGCTGGCCCAGTAGATAGGTATACGACAGTGAAGTTACTTACTGGGAAGACCGGAGAGGCGGGGGGTAGAACCTAATAAGAATGTTATTCCTTACCGTTACCGGCTTCAATGAAAGACTTGAAGGTGAAGACCTAAATGATGTCTGTTATAGAATTAGTCACTGTCCTGTGTTGTGTTGTGTTGTGTTGTGTTGTGTATCCTACTCCGATTCCCGTTCTCCTTCATCGATATGGTCTTGTGATTGGTCAGCACAAAGATCAATATCCGATCGATCTGACTGACGAAACTGATCTTATGGGTCAGAGAATGTTCAGGTCCAAAGGAAACTGTATAGTTCTACTAGGTAACAAAACACTGACCAGCTTTCCCGAAAAACGGTAGACAGGACAGTGAGAGAAAGAGAGGCGAATGAGCATCACGACACGCAGCCAAAATGGTTCAAGATTATTTAATCCATGAATGAAGTCGGTTGCAGTGTTTATGTAGATAAATGTTACTGAAGCCTGAGCACTAGAGTCACGCGTTCTTCGTGAACAAGACACTCATCTCCTTCTTTTCGGCTACAATATTTCACCGGACATGGGTGTAGTAACTAAAACTTCAAGGTGAACAAATGCACCATATAGATTTCGGCTGTGTGAATGAAATATATTGTCAGGAAATTCTCAATGAACACATTTTGAGAACAAAGAATGACAAATAAACTCGTTTCCAGTGATCCATACTTATGCCATTACGACAAATAACCGACTTGGACCAATTAGACAAATAGGTGGAAAAGATAAGGATCAATGGTCACCAAAAAGAAAGAAGTAAGGGCTAGGCTTAACTCGAGACCGGCTGTCGTTTATTTCACCTGTTTTGTCAGTCTTTATCTGGTCCGGGGCCTGTTTCAGAGTGAAAGATGGGACTGGGGCGATGAAAAGCACACATTGTTTTTTGAGCACACTTTTGGTGATTGTTGACGGAGATTCCAACAGCCTCTGCTGTAGTTAGTTTGCGAAACTTCGCCGGGTCTTCATTACCGACCGCGAATCTTATTCAGGGACGGAAAGCCTCAATTACGTTTACAGTGGAATTAGTCAGAGCAAGGTGTGAAACCACTGCGCTCGTGAGTGACTTTTATTGCTCGTGTTTGACCATACGGAGTGGTGTTCGCGGAAGCTTTCAGACAGATCCCTAGCCTTGCGGTTGGTACACGCTGTCCCACAGTAACAAGTAAATGAATAAACACAGAATGAGGCTGTGGAGTGAGGTACTTTGTCATTTAACGGCATAAGCGCTACTGGCCGGGATTCAAACAAAACCCCGGAACTTAGCTATGCATATCGTTTTACCGATTACCCTCAACAATCCTCTATACACAACCTCCGCCAAAGTATCACCTTTGAATGGCAAAGAGATGTACACCGGTTTTCTTTCCACCAAAATTTTTCTTGGAACTTCCAGTTTTATTCGCATCATCTTCTCAACTAACTGATATGGATAACCGGTTTACATTTCTTCAAAGGTGTCCCCGAGCATGTGTTTCTTGCTCCGTTTGTGAGGCATCGAATTAGGTCCATTTTAATCTTAAGAGATATAAAGCTTTGGAGGTGAATATATTGCCCAGCCCACATTGTCTTTCTCTGTACTGACCGATTGATTGAGCCGTTTTCATGACTACTCATCCGAACGTCTAGGAACGGGATTGTGTTGTCTGATTGTGTTTCTAGTGTATCGTACTTTTGTATGAGCTCAGTTAAATCTGTCTCGTAGTTGACTTGCGTGTTTTAAAAGTATAATTACACCGTCAACCACGTATCTTTCATATACAAAACAGCTTCGGACTGACGATCCAAGTGGGTTATTTTCTAATTTCGCCATAAATAAATAGGCAAATAGTGGTCTGAGTGAGGAGCCCATTGTCATCCCTTCCTTTTGGTGATAGATCTGATTGTCATAATGGCCCCCGACTGACCAGCTTTATCCGCAATAAATCTTGAACGGTGGAAATGAAATATTAAGCACAAACTACTTTCATTAAAGCGTTCACTAAACTCCCCAAAATATTATGATTTTCGGACCCACATCTACCCAGATTCCAAAAGTCGTCGGCCGCAATGAGTTACGGTCCCACGTACGAATGCCAACAACCACACCGCGTGCTGCCGCGTATGCTCTACCAGCAGCTGAACTCTGCGTTCACGCCAAGCGGCTTCGGGCATTTTGCTGATGGGCCACGATATGCACCCACCTAAAAGACATCAGCACATCGAATTTGCTGCTATGAACTTGCATTTTAACTGCCTACGCCGAGATTTTCCCACCACCCATCATCCCCACCCATCCCATCATCACCCAGGGTGAACCTGCTACATAGCATTGCAAACCTGACTATGCCGGAAGCTCTAGGTATGACCTCGTGCCTTGTTATAACTGACAGCCCTGACCAGATTATCCCAGTTAGAAAGTGAACATGAGTCACTGAAAAGAAACGGTCGACCAAGAATTCTTTTAGGAACTGTTTTACAAGGCAAAGAAGATGGAAATACAAATTGATAAAAACAATGAATTAGATGATGGGTGCAAAGGTGGCAGTAAAGACTGGCCAGTCACGTGGGGACAGCGGGCATCAGCAGAGGTGAGAAAGGAATGATTTTTAATCTCACCACATATCTCAGTCGGTTGAGTGAATGCGATACCCAGACTTCGATGACTTCTATACGTGGGCTCGAGTTTGATCAGTTTAGCAGCTTTTTGACCTTCCAAAATGGATCACACACAACTTCCACTCTTAAATGAGCAGGTAGTAGGCTGCTTATCCGGACACGTTATTTCTGACTATGCTAAACCGATTAGGATACAGTTGAACTTCTCGTTTGTATCAGAGATATACAATCAGCGATAATCTGGTACTCGTATTCCAGGAGAGTTCTGTCACACGTTTTGCAAACCCGTGTTTCTTATTTTTGCTCATTACATTCTGTTTGCAGGACTTCATAACTTTCTTGGTCATTCTAATGTACCCAATTTTTATGCATCTCATTTATTACATCCAAGTAGTATTTGGCATACTCCTCAAAGCTCGAGTCATTTGCTACCAGCTGCTCAATCTCATCGCCTAATTTATCTTAAATTTATAATTTAGTATTAGGGCATTACTTTCTTTGTCCTCAGAAACAGGTAAGAAATACTCCATCATGTTGAGATCCTGGGTGACAAAAACTCAATCACGTGTAGAGGATCTTCGAAAGGTTTATGGTGTCGTCAGTACAAAATCAAACAACACTTGCAGGAATGCTAACAGATATGTAGAGTTTGCACTATACTGTTAGACAAAAAGGGAAGTAGTATGCTCAGTTCTGTTAGGTGTCAAACCCTCAGAAAGTAGCAATTTACCAAAATTTCCTGAAGTTCTGGAAGCCCACTCTCTAACATATGTTCTTCATTTGTTTCCACCCCTGAAAAGCAGCACTCTGGAAAAGTGGCAGTCGGTAAAAGGCTCTCAACATCGTTCGAATCATCTTTTTTCAATCACTACAGGAATAGGTCTCCAAAAAGTAGCACCCGTCTGGCTGAAAATTTTCTCGCACCTGACTGGTCAAAACAAGTCTTCTATTGGACCGACCGATTGAGTAATGTTCGTCAATCTGTCCCGTAAGTAAAGCTCCAAAGGTCATGGCTCATTGGCTGTAAACGTGTCTGGTAAAATGCACGGGAACACGGGCAATTGAGACAAACGGCGGTCTACATGCTTATCTGCGATCGGTATCGGAGTTCAGTTTGCCTGTCCCCTAAAGATCTGACGATCACAAGAGCCACGGAGCAGACAGGTCTTGACTGAAAACGGCATGACTGAGTGAGTGCTTACGCGTATGTGCACGAGCTCGGACCGGTAACTGAATGCTGCTAGGTTGATCATCAATGGCGTTGCAATTGTTGATAACAAACGCGTCAAAGGGACAACGAAAATCTACTGTTCTCGAGCTCAGCAATGCTAAGCACAACTGAGAGAATTCAATCGACCTAACTTTTTATCAAGAAAAAGCTGGATGATTTTTAACCGACATTTTCCAGATACGTTAAAATTTTGTTTACTCCCCACATTCGCCCAGGCATTACAACCTGAAATGTACACAAGTGATGTTTTCTATTACCGTGAAAGAAGGTAAAGCACTAATTCTACAAAAATCGTTCAAGGTAGTTTGAACTGGCTCGTACACTGGAAGATCTGGTGTTGTATTGTCTTTCGTATGCGCATGTGCTTGCATTTCATTCAAAAGTATTCACTCAGAAAACCACCCCATTCCTGTTGTACATAAAATCAGGCTAAAAGAATCGCAGCTTACAAATCGATGTTAGGGCATCATTCCGTTGTTACTCTATCTCTGTTTGTCGATTAATTGTTATTCTCAGTTAGCTCTTGAAGTTGATCCTAGAAAGGGAACCGTTACTAATTATCACGTTGTTAATCGGTATGTGCAAAAAAGTACGAAATGTGGAAATCATGCAATATTCGTACTGCACTAACAAGCTGGATAAACAATACTCAGTACACGCAGGCTAACATTTAATCACATAGCAGTTTTATGTGCTAATAAACCGACAGTGGTTCTGTATCCACTTCATGTGACAGCTGGGTCTTAACAATATGCACCAAAGACACCCTGCCATTGGTTGACCTTCCTCACACGTAGCATAATAACATGATAAAAATAGGGGGCAAGAAACATAAGTATTAGGAAGAACTTTTCGTTTTTGCCCAAAATAATTGTGAATAATCTCAAGCAAATGGAAAATAGTTGAAAATACCCGGTTGGGACATAAGAAAATTTGGCGGCAAACAAGCTTCACTTCAGTTTGCACAAGAAGGAAATGGTCGAGACCAGTCGTGCATTCAGAGTTTCTTTGGCTCCCAACACTGCGCGCTGAATGTTTTGTCTGAAAGGCTGAATTTACGAAGCAGTATCATCTCCAGAAGACAAACATTCATAGCCGAGGCTCATCACCTTTCCCCATCGTTCACAGAGCAAGCTGCGGGAATA
The DNA here is from genome assembly GCA_948099385.1 of Fasciola hepatica. Classification (NCBI taxonomy): domain Eukaryota; kingdom Metazoa; phylum Platyhelminthes; class Trematoda; order Plagiorchiida; family Fasciolidae; genus Fasciola; species Fasciola hepatica. The sequence continues at coordinate 8,378,577 of CANUEZ040000027.1, read as the reverse complement.
CAAGGCTTTCTTGAAAGCCGATACCCTATTGCAACAGACAGCACTCTCTGACAGAGGTTCAACCCTGTTTGTGAGAAACTGAGCTCATAGGTTCAACCTTAATTATGTTCTTCGTGGTCTTAGACTATGTGGTTTGGCGCCACACACCTGAGCAGATACGAACTAGTCGCCCAAGTCCATACCCGACAGGCTCTTTATAATGCTGAATGCTTTCAATAAGTCACCCCGAAGTCTACATCGTTTTGAAGATAATAGATTAAGATAATATAGCGGCCTGGCGTAAGATTTTCCAACCTGGCCGATTACAATTCAAGCTGTGAGTCACTGTACACTTTCCAGGCATTGTGCATCTTAACGATAATAAGGAACCCGTGCCTGAACACAATACTCCACTAGAGATCGAACCAATACCTAGCAAAATGGAACGAAAACATCTGACCTTTTACACATGACAGTGTCACACGACCTTATTAATACTCCCCCTACCTTATTTGAAGCCACCTGATATTGTCTTGAAAGCTCAAAGTCGTCTTCACGATGGTATGCTGTTCGTCTCTTCTACTTTGGCAGACAGTACTCGACAGTTGGTGGAATACAAGGGTAAATACCACCGATCCGCCTCATTGAAACTCAAATAACCTACTTCCACTGCTGAACCCTTATCTATTCGTCGTGTGGTATCGTCTAAGAACATCAGTAGGTTTGTCAATCAAGATCTTCTTCAACAAGATCATGTTGTTCAGGCTTTCATAGTTTATTATTACCATGATTCAAGAAAAAATTGCTTTATGGTTATATGTTACAAGCACTTACACAACACTAATATCTGGCTGACCGGTCTATAATTCCTCGCCTTCAACTTGGCTCCTGTCTTACGTATTGTCACAAAAATGGTCTCATGCCTGTCCTTAATCACATCCGCCTCCCTTAGCGACGCCTCACACAGCTGCTTGAGAGAACCTACCAAGATATCAGAAAGGGGCTAAACAATCGCCGGATGGATCCCATCCGGTCGGGCTGCTTTGTGCTTGCATACTGATTTAATTTTCTGCCGAGCCTCAGCGTCGCTCAAAATTATCTCCTAAAGCATTGGTGTACTCCCAGCTTATGAGCCCGTCACAAAGAGCCCGTCGGCCTGACAGTACTTGCTGTTGAAGAACGAAAGGAAAGGTTTCCGCCCTTTCTTTACCATCAAGAGCTATGCTACCGTCGGGCATTTCCAAGGCACCTAAAATCTCGGGTGTCGTTTTCATGGACTGCTTCATATTTTTGGCGAGTTTATCTGACACTCGTTATTCACTTCCCGTTGCTCCTGTTCATAGTGGCTTTACAAATGACCCACTCGTAGTGAGTGCTAGGAAGTTTGTAATGAGTCCATAATTTTCTAAAAAAAGGTAAGACTCTTGCTATCTTTAGCTTCCACCAAGGCGGCCAACTCTTACTCCTTTCTGGTGCTCACGGAGCAAACTAGTCTGTCAAGCAGAGTGGCCTCGTTTCACTGCTTTTCACCTTTCCTCAGCAGATAACCCCGGAACTTCCAGTAATTAAAATAGGCTTTGGGCTATTACCCGCAGATGATCATCGTCCATTATAACTTACTTACCAGCTACCTGTCTAGGCGAAAACAACATGCGGTGGGTTCTGTGTTGAGCACTACTAGTGTGAAAGAGACCTCCCGCTGAGAATAATCAGCTCTTAAGAGTACCCCTCCACCCAGTCTACCTTCCATTCTATCTTGTCTGTAGGTCGTGAAGCCACGAATTCCTAACACATCTTGCTCCTTCAACCAAGTGTCCGTGATATCAATAATGACGGATCAGGTATGTGTTGGATATGCTTTTGTTTTACTACATCAACGATGCTTCCTGATTATTCAACAAGAGACTTTCGTTTAGCACCTTATGAATCGAGCAATTTGGTTGGTGCAAGAAGCATTATGAACCACCAAAGAATTAGCAACGGCCAAGATTTCCTTGTTGTATGCTGTAACAGTATACCGATTGTTTTCCTCAAAGAAGTGGCTTTTATCGTGTTGATTCTAGTCTGCACTTCCCCCCCCCAGTTATCTTCTGGGCCACGGGGGTTTGCGTAACCTTTAGAGTCACCTTCTGCCGAGCCAGCTGATTCGACTATGCCTTCTGTGCCCGTCGTATCATCGGAAGTAATTCCCGAATGGATTGCCCGTTTTTCGTACCAATAGCAACATGGTCCGTATTTTCCTGAACCTGCAATGCCAAACCATGCACTGTAATTTTAATGTTATTGAAATACTCCCCTGAGGCTTTTTCTATCTTCTCTCGATGGGCGTCAGCTATCTGTTTCTGTTTAACTGGGCAGTTGAAGTTTGTTCAACGACTGCTGTCCAGCTTTCATACTGAATACTGAAGCATGGTCTCAACCGGATTGGATTTGCTGCCATTTTCAGCTCAATTTCTGTTAAGCACCAAGCTTATTGATGCAAGATCACAGAGTATCTTCCTCTCTGATAGACTTCATGGGTATTTTCCCATCAGATTCTGCATTTTGTGTAGTATTATTCTTAGCCATTAGCTTCTGCTTATGCTGCTTAGTATGACCTTCCGTAATGACTGCGGCCTTCGGCGTAGATTTCCCGATAGGTAAGTCCTTTGTTCTTGTTGTCGTTAGGACGGGTTGCTCGAGTTCCGTCTTCGATGGTCGCAATAGTTTTGTCCCTGCACAACAGGGTAGCCGTACCCTCAAATAAAAGCGCACATCACCCCTCTGAATTGAGATGAGGTTTGTTTAAAACAAACCTCATGGATTGCGCCAAAGTCGGTGACTCTACCACTGGTCGAAACAATGGCTAGTGTGTACACAAATCTAAAAGTTGAACTTCTTCGGATCCGAATCCGTTTAGACCGGCACCTTCCATATCTGCGGTCGTCAGACGGTCATCGTCGTGAAACTTGGACCAAGGTGTCCCGCGTTCGATTCTCACCACCGCAGGTCACTTCTCCATTCGGTAGCCTTTGATGGGCGGCAGTCACCTTTCAGAAATATTTAACATTGTGGAGTATTAAATAAGGGGAGGGGATATTATCTAATTATTTTATTTTACATTCAAACAAGATGTAACGGGTTTGTCGAACAGTATCATTTCATAGGTTCTTTTATCACACGCACAGTGAAGAACAAGTTCTCCCTAATGATCTCTCGCATTTCGTATTTGCATAACAAATGAATTGCATTAGGGCATATTTGTAAGTTGGAATGAAATAGGATTCCCTGTGTGAGTGTAATTTCACTTAGGCTATCTTCTAAGCGTTCTAGGCCAATGGCTTGTCAGAAAGTTCGCTCATCGAGAAGGGAAACCGATTGGTTAACTACGGGAGTTCGCCCCTACCCCAAAATACCTACGCAAGCTTAGAGCAGAAGATTTGAAAGCGCTAAGCCTGTTTTCCAAACATTCCCTGTTCTCTGTTAGCCAAGTTGTGAACTTTCTCGCTGACCAAACCCAACTGGTTGCATTATGTGCTTCGAAATAAGGTCTGAAATGATTAGAAATAATCTCAAAATCATTTTTGTTTCATTACGGATTCAGGCTCTTGTGCTTGCCTGACTATAAGAATTCGGTTTGCCTAGATGTGCGTACTAGGAGATTATATTTTTTCACATAATGTGATTCTTCGTGTGATGTGAACTTTCAAACTATTGGAAACTATGGAAGTTTTGTACAACTGTTTTATCCGCGTTAGGAATCGTCAGTAGTGCACTTCCACCAAGCCCGAAAAGAGACTTGAACACGGGGGAAATGATTGTGAGTCTCACACACCTAACCACCAGGTCACCCGGGAGGGGTTCTCAGACAGGAAATGCTCTGCTAATATTCAGAGTCAATGGCTGGACGGAGTTGCATAGTTTAATGCCTAAGTTGAATCGGATTATTCAGAACTGCTTTACTATTGGTAAGCTCTCATGAGGGTGACGATGGGGTCCCATTGTCCGTGTGATCGCTTGAACCCCGTGTTCATTCTTCGGCTAGCCAGTTTGCTTTGCTCATAGGATGCAATGTGAACCGTCCCGTTTCGCATTTCAGTGCTTGTCTATCGTTCACCAGGGCGTTCTTTACTTCTAACTGTTCATTGTTCGTCTAACTTCCTTTAAGTCCTTGTGACTCTAAGCAGCCACTGACCTCATTCACGGAGGACACAAAGTAGAGTTTACATTGTACCTAATTTTGTCATTTGGTACCTCACTCATGCCCTCGGCTGAGGTTGCGTGTATAACTCAGTTCACCTGGACACTACGCGAATACATTTAAAGTGTTAAATATGTCTGACAACCGGGTGCTCTGTAGAGAAACGATAATTCATACTGCTGGTTTAATGAAGTATTTCTCACCTTGTAAGCACGCTGAGTGCCTTTGACACGGAATCTCGGGGTTGTCACATGGAATCCATTCAGTTTCAGCATTCAGTGAGTATTAATTACCCGTAGCATATGACTGGTCTATACAGCAGGTCCAGTCGGATTTCAGAGTTGCAGTGTGAAAGTCAACATGTTTATTTAGAATAAACGAGAAACTAATTGCGCACAAGGTGATTCGTTATGCAACATCGATGCCCTACTCATGGTTGAAAACTATCAGAGCACAGTTCACATGTTTCATCTTGGCTAATTTAATAAGAGGGTAGTCCAACCATATGTCCTGAGTTCGCTACCAGAATGGGTGGACATTGACGACTCTACGTGACAAGACTGAAAGAAGAACTAAACAATGTTTGCGTGATTTACCATAGTGAATTAAGCACGGGAACAGTGTCGTGAACTACCTTATGGCAACAATTAGAGTCGAAATATCCCAGTGAAAAAGCGATCGTGTAAAAATTGCGAAATTGACGAATTCCAGTGAGGTTTTCATACGGCTACTTAAAGTATGAAGAAGACACCAGAATACATTTTTTTCTGCAGTTGCATTCGCTCCATTTATTCTCACAATGCAGTTGTCTTACGAACTATTTTTACCCTACCTCGATGACCATTTTACGTGACGATAAAAAAAAACATTTGGAAAGGAGCGCCTTGGTTTGCCATGATGTCCTTTGTGCGTCTGACACGTAAGTGGCATTCTTATTCATTCTCCTTTCTCCCGGATGACTCGTATTCATCAATAACATATTTCCACACTCACAAACAACACCAGTGGTCACTGACTATCAGATTCCCCTCTATTTCAACACCCTAGTGAAGTTAACATTATCGTGCGGAAAAATCAAACTTGTTTAAGCTCACCCTGTTTGTCACACAGTTACGAGCTATTCTTTGCATGCACAGCACAGCAACCTACGTGCTCACATCCGGTGTGAAGTTTTCTCTCGCAGAATTCCGTATTTCATGCCGTCTATCCTCCGGTCAGTCAGTTCTTTAGACTTGCAAAATCACCTTACAGGTGGTGGTAACATCCTTTTTAATTTACTGTATGAATGTTACAGTCAGATTAATAGTCTAACAAACTAAACTAGCACGAGGTGAATTCTGTATAGAACATGTCTGGTCCGTTATGGACAACGTCGCTGTTTCCATTGCACTCGCTTTAAACGCCGCACAAGATGATCACACTTGGCCTCTGACCTCGCCGAGCTCCGCACAATGAGACCACATGATCAAGTTTTGGTGGATGATTGGTTTACTTCCTTGTCACGTGTTTGTCTCATTATTCAACAAAACACTGGAGGGTGGTTTGTCTCAACTGTGGGTACATAAACGCACACATGTAGGCACATAACCAGGCTCAAATATACGCATAGATCATCTCTTGCGTGTGCATGTTTCATGCCTGTGTTTCGCCTCATTGGTAAATCCCCTTGACTTGATGGTCTCAGAGTGTCGAAAAACGGTTTTCCATGTTGGATGATCTTTATTGACTGTCCAAGTAGTTAGCTAATGAAGAAAGCTGAGTATGCTGATAATATCTGGGCCTCCATGCACTTGCGTGCACACGCACATGCTGATGTGTGAGCGAACGAGTGCGTGGTGTGTGTGTGTGTGTGTGTGTGAGAGAGAGAGAGAGAGAGAGAGAGAGAGAGAGGGAGGGAGGGAGGGAGGGAGAGGGAGAGAGAGTGCGCAAAATGCGCATTCATCGATTATCGTGATCATGTCTACTCAGTGTAGAATTGATTTGAGTGAACCCTTGACCAAGGAGGAGGACATCATACCAGAAAATTTGCAAAACACTTGCTATAAATCACTTCCACACACGCGAGGAGCAGAAAAAGCAGCGGTGAAGCTAAGTCCTTGACGGAATCTCGAGACATCACGGTGAATGTGAGTTAGGAGCCCAGTTCATTATATTACACTGAACTTCATTATTGATAAAGTGAGACTGACCTAATCATGTTATTTTCATCTGAAATGCTCGGCGATTTCGCGCACACATATCGTCATTTCAACTCGGTATTTTCTCGTAATGGTTTTTGAAACACAATTCGAGTGGCAGAGAGTATAACCTAAAGAGCCCAGGGTGCTTTCGCGGGCTGTATAGAATGGTTCAGATGTCAGAACGGAGATCGGTTCGGAATGCATCGAAAAATCGAAACCCCTGTGAAATGTTGTGGTGAAATGTTTTGTTCAAAAACACAGCGTAGTCGAAATAGTTGGAAGGCTGTCGACTTTTCGGTTTCATTCGCTTGTAAAACCATTCTTGAAAAAGGTTATCCTCGGTGACCGAAACGTCGACAACCAACCAACGATTTTGACTACGCTGGGTTATTAAACAATAAAGTTTTACCAGCACGGATTAGTCTTCGAAGAAAATTACTAAAAGTGGTTAGTGGATAGGCAAAAGTGGTTGGTATTCTCTCTGATAGTGTTTTTGTTTAATAAAGGTAATTTTGTCTGCTCAAATCTGGTATAAACCAAACAACTACTGGCAGTGGGAAAATTCGATGTTTGAGTAGTAGAATACTTAAGTTACCCCTGAAATGATTCATCTTACCGTGTTAAAGCCCAACTCGTAACTAACAACCATGAAGAGCTGCAGAGAGCTGTTCCATCCTTGTTCAGAACCATCAGCACGGATGGTCTCATATTACTGTGTGTGTGTGTCTGCATGTCATACAAAATCATCCACTCCTGGTAGATTGTATTGTTGTAAAGTGTTTCCATGGTGTTCAGTGAGGATGACACTATTTTTATAAATCATGTAATGTAAAGATTGAAAAGATGTCTCATTTCACGGATCAGCCTACCCATTTATTCATACATAGAAATCAGTGTCTCTTCGAGTCACTGCTTGGACAACAATACAATAACAAACGGACATATTTTGTACTTTCTTAGGCAGCGTCATTACTTTTGACATATCCGACTGATCACAAATGAATTAGGCAGCCGAGAAATGGAAACCAATTAGGAAGGACAAATGTAAGTGAAATTTCAGTTGCTTGATAAACCCGCTTTATTAGCCCACAAATTTGGAGACACGTTCGCCGGCGATTACACAGCGATGTGCAGTAACTTAGCCCGGTTTACTCTGTTAGCGGTTTCCGCTAAATGAAGCGTGATTCAACTTGCCAGCAGCGTTCTAATAGGGGTCTTTGAAGAAGACAATCAACTTCCTGTCGAGACCCTTGGGCCCACTGGCTGTAGACCTCGGTTTTCAACAATTCCGATTCACAGTAGATTCTAACTTGGGTTTTTAACGTACTGAAAAATTAAAAATTTTGGTCTCCTAGAATTACATGGATAAATTTTTGTAGTGGTCTTCTACTGTTGGTGCTAAAATAAATAAAACTAGTATTCGGGGTTTTTAAACAGTCCCGAGAAACGTTGAAAAATGTTCAGTGAATCAAATATCGCCATAGAAAGCTCACGGTGACTGTCTCCCATTATACTCTAATATGTGCGGGCAACTTACTTGTTCCGAAGCTGAATAAAGTTGTGATATACGTAAGGTATTAAAAACCCACTGAGAATTCACTTCTCTGCGATAAAAGCTCTCATCCATATTCCATTGGTTCTCTGAAATCGGAGTACATAAAAGAAATATTTCACAAAATTAAAACGCGTCTGTTTCTTGTTTCTCGTATTAAACCCTACCAGTTTACGAGTGTACTTACTTCAACACATACTTTTATGCAGCTAGCTCCCGCGACAGGACATATCCACTTCTTGGATGTCCCTAATAGCATCTGCCCGTGGGTGGTGTGTGTGTGTGTGTGTAGAGGGACTGCTCATGAAGAGTCTTAGGAATTAGGTACGGAACTGCGTCCCCAAGGTCACTCGGCTTTTGTTTGAGGTAGACTCTAGCCCGTGTACAATCAAGTGCTATTTGTTGAGCAACAAGTAGTTCGTGTGTTGAGAACCGGCAACCCAAAACGTGGTTCATGCGCCTTTTGGATGGCGGTATGTCAGTCGAGCTTGCCCAACGCGTCCAAGTGAATCTTACCCCACTCAGAATAGCTGAGTAAGAAGCAAGAGGGATTGACTTTATTTGCTCATGGGCCACTTTTGCGCACTTCGCGTTGCTGTCTATGAGCTACTGTGGCTTTTATTCAGAGTTCGCGGCCAGACAAAAAACCCTCCATGGCCTCCAAAATCACCGGGTAGCCTTTGTCTGACTACTAGCTCTCGGAGTGTCCGTTATGGGTGATCCTGAAGGAGCACTTTTCACTCCGGTCAGCATTTTCCTAGGGCTCACCGTAGAGCGCAAACCCGGTCACCACATTAGGGTAACAACATCGATCGAAGCAGTAGTCGAACTTTTAGTTGTCTTGAATAAAAATTCGAGGATCACCGAGTCTATAATCCTGAATGCTTCTGAATTATATGCTTGCTCTCTGACGCAAGAGAAATGGCATACCCTGATCCCTGCAACAGCCCGTTGGTTCCGCATGAAGAACCAGCAATCTTGACAATACTGTGGCTGAGCCATGTGAGACTCTGACAGGTTACACGTGATTAAGAGGCAAACGACAGCGCAGTACTGCTGCCCATGACCGGAGACGATCGGTGGTAGTTCGATCTCGCAACGGTAGACCACCGCCACCGGAATACTAAAAAATTAGGCCATACTGAAATTTACCAACATTAAGCTGGGCGCGGTGTTTTGTTAGAGCTCTCTAAAAATGACTTCTTAATTCATATCAAATTCCATCCTCAAGTTGTTTTTCTGGTACTCGCAAATAGATTCCAGAAGCCGACGAATTTATTCATGAATCGTCATACGATCTTTCATCAATGAAGCTTCATGACGTATGAGGGCAATACTGAAGTGATGCATACGTTTCAACGCGTTAGCTGAAAGTACCCCTTCAACGTACTAAGTCATGCTGGATAACCGCAAAATTTCATACTCGATTTTGTGAGTGGTTTGTTTACTGCTGCAGACCAACCTTTCTTGGGCTTTTCGAATCACGAGCGGGTTCCTGCTAGTACTAAAATGCTACTCGGTCTCGTATCACAGTCAACAAGGTTCAAGAATGTCAGAAGCTATATTTGATCCCCAAGTAAGTGTCCCTTCACTGCGTCTGAAAGAGCACATGTGGCTACTTTCTGTATAGTTTCGGCAAAGTCATGATTATCTACTGTACAAGCCCTATTGAAAGCATACAACAGTTGTGAGCTCCGTATATCTCCACTTTCCATTACTTATCACCGTTGTTTCGTAAATACTAGTGGTGTAGTATGCATGCCAATCACAGACCAAGTAAGTGATAAATTGCTCAGAAACAGTTATGGACAATAATGGAGTGACAATGATGACTTCTTCAGATAAAACAAGGCCTAGAAACCACGTGATTGCATTTTCCCATCGGATAACGATTGGATGACTGCCTTCAAGTAGACAAGACAACTGTGATAAGAATAAGCAGCATTGCTATAGTTCATTGATTTTGTTGATGTGGAGACATCAACTCATTTACCGGGCACGTCTTCCAGAATATTGCGATATTAAACGTAAACAAAAAAACCCGGTCGTAGCCAGTGAGCAAACGGCGACCAGGCTGGAATGGGAGTTTGGAAGTAATCCGGCTAGTGTGTCAGTAAGTGAGGGTAGGTCAAGTAAGGTCAGTCGATAAGTTGCAGGATCGATCAGTCAACAATGTCTTAGCTGAGGCAAGATTGAATATCAGCAGGAGTATGTCAACTCGTGAGAAGGATGTTGACCGAAAGTCCGCGTAGTATCCGTGATTGTTCAGACGAGACACAACAGTCATTTAAAGGATTGTGCTTGAATGACTGATAAAAGGTGAGTTTCTCGATATAAAATTCAACCTAACAGCGCAGAATGCAATACTTGCGGCACAGTCGGAATGTCTGTGCGCAAGACGTCATACATGCTCATGAGGTCTTTACTTCAAGAGTTTCGTATGTTAAAAATCCTTGAGAGTAATTGATTAGCAAAGTAATAACCGTGGTTAGACTTAGAAAAGATTCAGTGTGACCTTTTTATTTGGACTGAGCAATCACTTTTTAACTAACACAAATTAGCAGTCGTGAGAACTAGCTTGTAGCCTTAAAACCGCGCGAATTATCCTAAGAATTGCTGTCGAATGTATAGTGCGTAACTGTGCACAAATCGATGACTATGTGGACACAATTATTTTTTCTCTCGAAACACATGCGCACGCAAGCTCGGAACATACCATCGATCTCAAGCTGTCCCTGGGTTTTCTAGACTCGAGGATGATTACAAAAATTGAGATCTTATCTAACCAGGTTCAATCTAGGATATCGATTTCGAGTATTGTACGCTTGCGTTAGTGTATGTTTTTTCGATTACGTGAGTTCATATGCCTATTATGGTTTATGGGTCGGGTTAAGTATGCAAACCATCGTGTATTTCTGAAGAGAATGGTTTATCCCCTAGATGAGTGCTTGCAAACGTGACCTGCTCATCACATAAACAGATTATACGTCAATCAATAAGTGGATTAACCGATGTCTCAGCTTTGTCGTTCAATTGCTAATACAAAGTCTCTGTGATTCGTTTCATCCCTTCAACACAGCCGGAACTTCTGTTGACTTTGGTACTGAGAAATGACTTGCTGAATAATCTCTGGATTTCTGGTTTAAGTAGTATCTACGGACGGGGGAACAAAGTTTCTCGGAAGCACACGATCAGTTTCGTGGTTATCGCCGCTCATCAGATGGGCATATCCGATACCACTCTGTCCATTCACTTGTTCCAATTGTTGTTCACTCAGTAGGTATTTATTCAGGTTAGCTAAGTCTAACACACAAGAACTATCAGCGACCCACCGTTGTGGTTACCCAGTGGACTCTCTCAATAGGAGCTTCCAGTCACACTCCTGACACACAAATTAGGTTGTTGTGAAGAAATCTTTTGATTCAAGATGCCAAATCAGATCGTCCACTTAAATAAATGTTTACTGGACAGGACTTATTTAGAATATTAGTCTGCCTGCTCTGAAATGAGCTGTTTTGCATTACACCCAGTTCTGCAAACCTATTTAAACGAAACGAGAGGAACAATGACAGGATGACTGACATTGATCACAAACCCTCCACATACTCTGAATCAGGTTTCAGAGTACAAACAATAAAGTTGTCATGCGAACCAATAAAATGTGTAAACCGTTCGGAGCTTGCATGAGACTTGATAACGTAATGAAGACAGGAACAAGGAAGTGGATAACCGACCAACTGGAGGCTGTAGTTGTGCTTCGATTTTTTATAAAGAAACCGTCAACGAAACTGAGGTTTAAATTCATGTCATGGAGTTTTTAATTGGTAGTTACAACGAAGCCGTGGTTATATCATCAGCTCTTCTTCCATACACAAGCCCTAACTCTGAGGTCAGGATGCTACCAATAAAGTGGAACATATCGTTCAGCTGATGCGAAATACGCGGAAACGAAACCAACCTTTATTTGTCAGTGCGGCTCAAAGTGTTGCCACTTATTTGCAAGTGTACACCACGAACTGGTAATGTCAGTAAAAGCTACCTTACTGGAAATGTATTAAATATAAACCATTCCAAATGGTGTGATTTTTATTTTTGAATGGGACCATTCAGCTTTCCACATCTACTTTCAAATCACGCTGAAAACCACGAAGAGCACTTTACAATTGCTCCAATCTTCTTGAGGATCGTCATAAACGTATGTAGAACAAGTCCCCGCCAGGGATTCGAAAGCGAACTGCACGATTGTAGGCTACACATATTGGGACTGAGCATTCCGTGAAAATAATTTCTGGAAAGAGTGTACAGTGCTCCCATCGCTGTCAGTACTTAAACAGACGCTGATACGACACGACGAATCATTGAAGCCCCTGTGTCTCAAAACTTAGCGCAAAGCACACGATACTAAAGCGCGGAAGTCGTTCATGGGTGGGTTTGAATCGCACCGAAACTGACTTCCTTTAAAATGTGTCGAAATCTTTCCAACTGAGCAATTTCCAATCCTGGGTTTGTGTATCAAAAATTAGACATTCAGGAGCAGTGTAATGTCATTGAAAATGGCTTCTAACGCAAGTATCGTCATGTCGTTATACCGTTTGCGACCATGTACACAACTAGATAATTTTTCCTCTATACTTTAGCTAGTGAAATACCAAATCTTACTGGTTTGCTGAGGTAAGCAATGTCAAATCTCTTTGATCCTGTCATGAATGTTTTTTCACAAAGAAATCAATCGGGATTGAAAAGCTTTGTCATAGTTTTCAGTACGTATTCAAAACTCATGATACAAAAATACATTATGATGTCGTACCCACTCAGATTCCCTTCAATACTCTATTGCGCCTATCACGTCATCCGAAATTTTCACGATGGAAATTTCAACCAGCAGTTCCGGTTACAAGCCAGCTCTAAGTGCGCGGTTTCGGGCGGATCCCAGAGACAGACATGGGACTGGACAGAGTAAGTTCACCTAAACGAATATGAAATGAGCTCCTCTATTAATTGCTGTCTAGACCCTATAAGATGTTGCGAATTTGAACGAATTCCAGGGGTATTTTTGTTTCTGAACTACGGAAATCACTGAGAACGCACTGAGAATTGTTCTTCATCAACTCTGACGATTTGAAAAAGCTATCAGAAAACAGTTACGGAAAAATGAAATTGCCGGTTCAAATACAGCGTGAACGAAGAAAGTGTAAATGCCCTGTGGAGGTCGAATTTCGCAACTTACTACTCAAAATCATGTTAGTAGCCAAAATGAAGCACATACATCAGTGCCAATAGTCAAGTCAGTTACAAAAGTCTACTCGAAAATTGGATGATAGAGAAGAAAACCAGCGGACTTGCCCGTATTTAATGTCACGCTTTTTGCCCACACTGTATACTAGCTACAACAACAGTTCAAAACCAACTTTTTCAAAACCTAGAGAATCGTGAGATCAAAACAGAACATGGTTGACTTTTCGGATTGGGTAACAATACTTTGCCAAAAATGATGTGTCAGTGCTTCTATTTTAATGCTGAATTTCTATAAAATGTTCTGCCGATGTTCGATGGTCATACGGACGATTTGTCTCAGATATAAAACAACCCATTCTCACCTGTCGATAGGAAATATTTTGATCGTAATTGGAGTATAGACCACGAGCGGAATAAGGATGGCATCTGCTCAATGAAAAGTCCCTCCCCCAAATGAAAAAAGTTTAGCAAAAGTAGGTTTTGTTGCCTTCCCCGTTTTATTCATAGCTACACCAAGTATACTCAGCCAATCTCAAATTTGCCCCTATCGTCTAAGAGCAATAGAGAATATCATTATCCTGATGATGAGTAGGTAAATGGTGTGGCAATCACAGAATCGATTTAAAGAACTAAGATGGAGAAGAATAAAACAGACTTTTATGAGAGATAATCTGGTTTGGAGAACTGTGTTTCCAGTATCAATGCGCTTCGGCTTATTGGGCGGAGAGATAAAGATTTTTTTAAATAATCCTAGCTAGTAACGAAATAAGTTTTATTGACCTATAGGAAAGACAGCGTTGTAATTATTCCAAGCTAGACAGGTTATCAAGTGAAGTTGGTTATAGTGGCAGAATGAATTTTGTGAGTGCTTCAAGTTTAAGTCCTTAACAAGTCTGATATCCTTTAAAACAAGCATATAGATAGTTTCATATTCAACTCATTTGATTTGAAACTTCATCATCAGAGGAGTAAGAACATACAGGAAACATGTTGCACTAAGAAATTGGAGATAATAAGGTCAACTTTGGGTGACAACTAAAGGTCTACTGGAAACTCATACAAATGGATGCTTATATGCACGCTTTATTCTCGTAAATACCAGCGTAAAAGCAGTATTATAAAACTATAACTCACCAATAACTAACACGTAGTAGAGAGGCTCCAGGACAACAACCTCTTCAGCAGGCTTCAATGAGGCTTGTAATTATGCTCAAAATTAAGACGAAACCCTATTTTTCAACCACCAGTTGGGCACGGCCCCGACGGAATATGAGCCTCTGAGTGGAAGCAAAACCAGATTTATTAACATTCAAATAATCTAAATATAAGTAGAAATACAACTTTCACGAATATTACTAATCATTGGGTCTGCCTTCACTCGCTAGGATTATTCATGGCCTTTTCCGTAAATATTCCACCAATTTGGTAATGTTATAATTTTTTACATTACGTTCTATCACATTCAGTTTTTGACACTGCCAACTTCTATCCGCATAACAGAGAAAGTTTTCAAATACGTCTGCATCTGTGTTATTAGGAGATAAGTGTATGAACTAAGCCTTCAAGTTGTGCATACTTTAAAAGTTTGGTTGCGATATTTTGCTTGGATATATTTAAAAAACTTTAGTGAGCATAGTATGAAAAATAGTTTTGTGAATACGAAATAAAGACTCATTTGAATTTCAGGGAGCTCTGCCACGAACAGGTTTCACTAAAGGACTCCTTGGGTTGATTTTTTGACACTCGAGAAGTGACCTTGGACTCTCAGTCATGTTCCGGCTTCTGTATTTGAACTACCGTAGAGCTCGTGTCTGAATACCGCAATAAAGACTGAGTTAATGATACCTTATACAGCTTTCATGCCCCCTTGACCATCGTGTAAATTGCCCAGTAAAGCAAACTTACCCCGTACTTTTTCATCATTACATGCCTACCATTTAGTGCAGTGGAGATAAACTCCATGGCCCCTAAGGACTACTGCACTTTTAGGGATAACATGCAACCAGCTCCTGAGGTCGAGTGGTGAGCCACATAATTTCTGAATATATCAGGCTCTATTCCCGTTAACCATTTGATATGACATGACACAATATGACAGGTAGATCTATTTGATAAAATGCACCCGAGGGATACGAATGCATTTCGCATTTGGTCACAAGAAGACGGCTTGGTGATCCGTTGATGGGTAATGCTTGTGATTTAAAGCCTGATAAAACACTCCGTTAACTTTCCAATACACGTGGGACAGAAACTGTGCGATGTTACGTCAACTATAACGGTAAACATCGGCTCATATTTTGGTGCAAAATAAAAGATTTTATGAAAACTAGCATCGAATTTATCAAAATACTTTTCATGACTCGCCCCATTTCGGGTTTGATTTTTCCGAACCCTTTAGCATGTTGATAAAAAGTTTGAGAATAGTGTTGGTTCTTGTGGCATAAGTTTAGCAAGTCAATTTTGGTTCATTCTACGATATGAGCACATGAATAACATCACCTCGGCTAGTGATCACTTGCAAGCGATCCAAATTCCCAGCTTGATGCACAGGTCAGAGTCAACAAATGAATGCGATTATTTTTTGTCACAATGCATACTTTTGTGTTCCATGTTCTGTAGTACAACGGTAACCTGTGACTGAGAATCAGACAGTCTTCCATAACATTTTACCCCACCTTAATGAGGTAGAATGCGTTGGAAAAGTAGAACAAACCTCTTTTTTCAGTGCGGGTTAAGGGATTTTATGGTTCAAAAGCCAGGTCGCATGGACGCAAGACGAACTACTGACGGCCAGGATACGGATTACGTGAGGGTGATCCGGTGTGTGGTTGGAGATCATATTTTTCGGTTGCCAGTCCAGAGTAGACTCGGTGGAGCTGCTCTATGGCTGGTGATCCCGAACGAACCAGATTAAACAGCTGTACAGTGTCTTCAAAAAACATGAAATCACGGAACGGGGATCGAACTGTAAAACTGACTACTGTGACTTTACCTAGTAGGCAGATTATTAATGAAGAGCTGAGGTCGTACATGGAAGCTACTGGGAGTTGCAGTGGCCCCATACTGCCTCATCTGGGAGTTTCTTTCAAACACCAAAAGAAACCAACTCGCTGTCCGATTGTCTTTTAATGGGCAGGGAACCAGAGGGTGGAGTTATCCGGTTTTCGGAACAGTTTGTAGATGCCTTGTGCTATGCCGTGCGATGTTTTGATCGAACAGATTAGTGGCTCACAGTTCAAGCTCCCTTACTTTCAACCATATTAGTTGTCATAAAACAGCCCATTTCTACACCGATTATTCAAAAATTCAACAAAACTGGAGACGAAGCGGCCTAGGTCTACAGCAGCCCCCACTTAATCATACAAAGAATCTCAATTCTGCGGTACTGATTGACCCATTCAGTAGTATTACTGTAGTCAGTTTGACAATCCGATCCTCGTGGGATGATTTCATGTTTTCTAAGCACACTGTGTTAAGCTGGTGCTTCCATCGGTTTTTTAAGGATGATTTATAGACTTTTACTGCGTTGTACTTCATTTCTCTGAATATGCTTAAGTCAATCGCGTATAATTGGCTTGTTGTTTGCCAAATTCCTCTCGTTATCTAGCTAGTCCACCTCTGCTTCGACTTGGAGTGAACACAGTGGATGAAAAAATTCAGGTGAGCCCAACGTCCTAGGTAGGCAATTTGATTTCGAATGTAAAATTTTTAACCTGGTCTAATTACACTATTTCAACTGTGACTAAATACGATCTCTTATAAGCCGATGTGCAAATAGATTGTCTGTTCTATTCTTCCTCCTCCAGAACATTGAAACCCAGATCGAGAAGGTTAAATCTCATCGAATGAATCTGGAATTTGTGGTCACACAATTCCAGCGATCTTCAGAATCCCAATGCCAGACGTTAGAGGAAGCTCTGGCTCATTTAAAATCTATGCTTGGTAAGTGGACGCTAGCTGGCTTTATAATAAAACTGCACTGAAAATTGAAATCCATACACAAATATGTACTTTTACTTTGTGTATTTTTGACGAAAAGTAAAACTAATTACTTCATACAGTAGAGCCAAATGACTGCACTGCGTGCAAACACAACCTGAGTGTGATCATCCAGGCACCATTTATCTCATTTGCAATTGATTTACGTACTATACGCAAAACGACAAGTAAAAGAGCGATTTGAGTGTGATTTGCGTTATCTGTAGCCAAGTGTTGGACAGCGTGAACCAGTTCGTTTATTTCTTCACATTTTCTTTTTGCTATGATGCAAAGTATCTTGATATGAAATACGTGCAGCGTAAACGCAGTGTGAAAATAATTTGACCATATTGAAAACAGGTCGACAGTTACAATCGAGTCACGTGGGCAAATGGGTCACTCAATACACGGTAAACTTGCGCAAGCTCTAGATACTTTTCACAGAGCAGAGTAAGTAGACCTTAAAGATGAAATTTCAATTGTCCTCACGTTAGATGCAGCATACAAATTTGGTATTTGAGGGGACCTTTTGGAAAATCATTCAGGACGAATTCTTTGATACTTGCAGCAGTAAATACAATATCATCCTTATGCAACGACATTGCGTAAAAGGTAAAATCAAGTTAGGAAGGATCGTGGACTGATCAACAGGTTATTCAGTGAAGCACAAAACTAGACTGTTACCAAAAATAATTTCAAATATTCACACGTAGAAAAGAAACAGGGATGTAACAATACCAAGGGCATTGTTCGACCTTGAAAAGATAGTGCATATTTTTAGCCGTGGCAGCTTGGTAACTATTTGCCGTTGCTAAAGGGATCAGGCAATACTATTCCAGTGGATGGCGGGGGAAAACGTACAACTAAAATATTTAGCATTATTCTCCGCGATGCACGAGTGAAGGCATCGCTATAGGATCGAAAACAAATAGCCACAGGTTGAAAGAACATTTCCAGTAAAAATCAAACTTTATTGAGGCGAAGAAAATCGCACCTGGTGGTATACTTTGGTGACTGTGTTCAGGCTGATGGGAGTCATAAGTTCTCAGGAAGAATTTCAATGCATAAAAATTCATTCTGATATCTTCAAGATAATTAATGTGCGCCATATTCATCGCAATTCACTAATGCCCCTCTTTGGTACCAGTGTGATGGATATCATAGCAATCCATAATCCGTTATATTCACGAAAAAGTGGACTGAAAGAACAGATTACTGCAGAAATTGAAAAGAGAGCAAATTCAATTGTCACCTTCGGTTGCAACTCCATTAGACCACATGCTTTTTCACATTTACCCGTGATAAGCCCCCTTATATATTCCAAAGGAATAAAGCTTTTATGATGGTGCCCCCTTGTAGTCTTCGGGTGGCATCAGATCCGAGAGTGGGGTCCCTTTTCTGGGCGACTTATCAGTTGAGTAAGCTTATTTGCTTCTCTAACTTTCAACTTTCACCACTGCTTTCACTACTTACACTACTTTGCCCACTAACAAATGTTTAAGTAGTAAAAGCCGAATTTCGACTACAAAAGGTGATCCCCAAACATATGGGCACACTATGTAACTTCCGCTAGCCCTAAATCGCCAACTGTGGTGGCAGTTTTTTTATCTAGCGGCCACAAGAAGCCCGCTTCTGCTAGCCTAAACCATGATTATCCCTTTACTCTGCCGTTGCTGATGGCAATTCTCCTAATAACACATAATTAGGTAATGCTACAAAATATTAGGTGACGCCGCGGCGAAGTTGATTTATGCTTTCAAGGACATGACGAACAAAGAAATCTGACTCTACCTGCACTCAGATTGACCGAAGGGATTCTATTTGAACATTGTTTAAAGGCTGGCGGTCATATATCTTGAAAGTTGTTCAGTGCTCCTGGTTTAAACCATTTGAATTCCAAGGTAAGCAAAATCAGGTGTGGTGCTTACTTCCTTTCCTGTGGATTTATCCACTCGATATACTTTCCACATGCCGAGTTCCAAGTTATCCTGCACAACCGTGTTCCACGCTCACGACGGCGATCTACTTGGAGTGATAAATCCTTTTATTCTTACCTTCAAAACCTAAGTTAGTGAGCTGCACCGAAACTAGTAAGAAAGTTGAAACTTTCCCATGAAAGTTTGCAAAAAAAGCCACTAGACTCACTCGAGATTTCTCTCTGGTCAGAGCTCTCGCTTTGCTAAATTGATTCGAAAGTTGGCTGAACGGTTACTATGCCTAGAAAAATAATTATATGATGACACCGTACGAACTCTTGTCCGACCTACTAGGGGCCCAGTTGTGATACAGACGTTATAAATATCGGCCGAAAAATGAAAAGAAATTTTCAAGAATTTCCATATTTGGTTCTACTGAGTGTTCAACTAGTCTGTCAACCAGTCCAGTGTAGGAGGTTGAACTGCGAAATCCACCCCCACCTTTTCGTTCAAGACGAAAGCTCCAGCCCTTGTATCACCCTGTGCAATATGCAGGGTAAAAAATTCCCATGGATTACGCGGAACATCATCAGATGGCAGTTCAACTGTTCCTTTGTGTTAATGATGACACCCTTTTTATGAATGTAGTTTGTTCAACCAACCGAAGCAGGACTGGTAATTATCCGATACCTGGTGTGTTCTACCTCCCCAGTGATGTACCAGTTTACGGTCTTTACCCCGAAAATAATCTGTTGGAGCCATGGGTCAATGATCTAATGTACTTGTGTTCGTTGGCGTGAGCATAACTCGTTGGAGGGTTGGTTAATCACAATCTTACCAGTCACCTAACTGAGGACGACGAAACTTGCAGAGCAGGCTCGTTTTTGGTTATTCATACTCATTCCAATACATATCAATAAATTACTTATAATTGCTGAAGAAGAACGAAAAGTTGCAACGCTAGTGATCAAATCTGTCACTGGACAGGCATTTTTGCTCATAAAATTGATCATTGGAGGGAATATTTAAGTGGTTGTACACGTTTTCGGGAACAAGGAGTAGGCCAAAAATGCTTAAGTGCTCCGAAAAATTGTTTCTAAACACTCAAAGGAACCGTAGAGCCGAGTGCTCATGGCTTAGGTTGTCGCTATTATGCGACACGTGACTAGTTTTGCTAACCTGCTCAGAACTTTACAGATGGTGCGGGAAACGTTTATCACGTCCAATGACCGACTGGACTCAAGGTGTGAACACAGTGGCAGTAGTTATTCTGATTTTTCTCTTGCAAAGCCATGCCGGGCGGTGTTCACGAATGCGCTTAGAAATGCATATGATCATGCTGCGATTGCACCCACCTGCACAGGAATAGGGGAATGAATAGACTCATGCAAAGAGACCAGAGAATCTGTCCCATTGTCCTTCAATCGAAATTACACCATTAACTTGAATGTGAATAGAATTTGGAGTTGCACAGTATAGAATGATCTATTACCTGCTCCTGATAGTCTTCTGCTCTTGTATCCCCTTTAAAAGGCAAACCAACACGAACGGGGTTCTTTAAGGCTTCCATTTTTTTTGGTCCTTTTTATGGTTCTGCATTATTCTGTCAATGAATCGTCCAGGATAATCAGTTTGTAAGAAACACAGTCCGAGAAAAACGAAATTCACGCTCTACGGTGCACATTTTCCTTACTTTATTAACCAAGCAACAACTTAGGTTTAACTTCACTTTTAGAGGAACAGAACTCCGAGAGTGAACGCTTTGCTCCAGGCTGCATTTCTCTATGCTCCGAAAACTGAATGAGGCCATCATCCCGGTGACTAAGGAATACATATTGATTCATTAGACTGTTGCTCTATCTTCTTCCACAGCAAAATGGGCCTATAGACAGGCAGCGTTGAAATCGTCGTATCAGATTTACAATGTACCCTTAAGGGTACGAATAACTGGAAATAAGCTGTTTGCCACGCTGTATTGTTCTCAGTTTGCTCCGAGGAATACTCATGATGTTTTTATAAATCAGCGAACATAGATTTGCGGACAGACTAAATTTTTGTAATTCGCATTACATCATGTCAAGTTAAGGAACTGAACCAATTAATAGATAAGAGAACGTTATTTTTACTTGTTTTTATCTTTATCCTACAAAAAAGTACAATAATTTAGGACAGGGATAGCAGACAAGGCTGCCCAAAGGGAAAGCTACGGGCGGTGGCAGGAATCGAACCCGGGCCATTATATCCAAAGTCCACGGTAGTAACCGTTTGACCACCGCTGGTGGAAGACAGTGGTATTACAGCTGACAAATATTATAACTGAGGCTTAACTGAAGATCGGATACGTGAAACAGTCCGTATCCGGACTTAAGTAAAACCTCTATCACAATGTTTGTGATCAATAAATCAAACAGCATCCACTTATTTGTCCAATTGGTTCACTCCCCTGACTTGTCGTAGTATGTTATGACGCATTTACAAGACAACGAACCACCGAAAACGAGCACGTTCGCCCATCTATGTTCCCTACGTATTCGTTGGGCGTGTTCCAGCAGTTCATGTAATTTAATGTAAAATTCATCAATTACGCAGGGAGCTGGGATCATGTAGATGATGAAAAATCTATCATTATTTTTGGCATTCAGAACTCTACACCGCAAGCCGGAACTGAACAGGTCACCGGTGGAGCAACAAGCAGATAAGCAGAGGTCTTCCTGATCGATTTCGGCTCGCGACGTCGAACTTTTGAATGCGAAATATGCTAAAGGACTTTTCATTATCGACACTTATGTAGTTGTTTGATTGTCCCGGAAACAGAAAAATATCCCGGAATCATTATCATTTTGCTTATTATTTTAAACTACGGATCTCCTGACAACCTCATGGAGTTGACTGGCTCAAAAAGTCTGTTGGTGTCTGTCCTTATAATAAAAATAGCACATCAAAAGGAGGTTGAGGCTATCAAATGAGGAGTGGATCAGCTCCTGCAAGTTTCAAATTCCAGACCCTGAGATGTATAACATGCCGACATGATCGTTTGATTTAGGATGGACAAACATGACCTGACCATTTCTTGTCTTGTCAAAGCTGGTCGAAAATTCAGTATTCGTAAACAGAGTGGCAGTGTACTTGGAGAACACCCTACCACTGTCAAATGACTCTTAAGGTCAGCAAATCCACGGTCCCTCTGCTCACTACCACGAGTGATCTATTGGGAACGTTATGTGATTCCATAAAGGCAGTTTAGGGGGTACGAAAAGACTTTATGATTAAACATTACGCTTCTCGGTGAATAAAATGAGAAAAAAATCTTCCGTTTACGCCGATCACCAGCTTTGCTCAGTGGAGTACTAGACGATGCATAAGCTCGGTCACCAACATTGCATAGTTTACGGGAGTAGCTCACTTTGATGGTATTGGTTGGCAAAATAATTGGATATAAATACGATGTATTTTAGAATTCTGCCACTGGCGACTGGAGCGTCCCAAACGCTATCAAATGAGTCTGATTCTCACAGACGTGGATCGACACGCCCCAGTGACAACACAGGTAATGCTGTTCAATGAGATCAATATTCTGTGCGCACAAACCATCAAGATGGCTACCGACCTGAAGGTGAGTGGTAACGGATCTTTTCATTCCTCCTGATATTCAACTCAGTGATACAGTTCTCTCCTCTTGGAATTTGATTACAATTTTTTATAACTTTCCGTCTCTCTCTCTTTCATTATATATATATATATATATATATATATATATATATATATTCCGGGGAAATTTTGTCCACACGTTAACATACTACTTACTATCAAAATATATATACATATATTGAATTTTGTCATACTTTTCGGTTGTGTTCCATTAAATTAATACTCACATAATTCATTATTAGCAGGAGTGGACTTGATTTTAGATAATGGTAAGTTATGATATTTAATGGGTCAACGAAGTGTTATCCTGCACCGGGTATCCGGGAATCAGAACACGAATACGGAACAAGACGTACCGTAGTACTTCGAATTTTACGCAACAGTATTTACAGTACCGTGGTAAATGCATACAATAGAAACGGCAAGAGTTACGTACATTGTCCGTCACGAATACCACAAGTGCAATACGCCGAACTAATCTCCGGATACCCACTGCCCCTAGCAGGCTTTGTTCGTATTTTTTCTTATCTTCTGACAGTGGATTCTGCAGATGCTTGGCCTAATCTAAATTAAAAGTCAGGATGTGAAATAGGAGCATTAGTGGGCGAAACCACTGTGGCATGGTTTTCAGAGTGAAATTCTTTGTTGAAATATGCCGAATCAGTTTGTCTTCGGTGAATTTAAAAATCATGATAATCGAGTACGGTCGCTATTCGATTATCTTTTCGTGTCAGAAATACGCCTCTGGATGTATATAAATCATTCCATCCGAAGAAACTTACGTTAGTCTAAGAAACATTAAAAACAGGTTTTCAAACTAGATTTGAATGCTTACGTTATATGTTTTTAACAGCGGCATTATTACAAGTATTTCGGAATTGTGACAAAACTCATGAACAGTTTGATCTAATTTCAACAAATGGCTGGGTTTGATAGAATGTGTGGCACTCTTAAGGGTACGAGCAAAGTTCTCAGCAAGTCCAGTAGATCAATGACTGCATGGTGCAGTTCTGTTGAACTAATTCAACCGTCAACCTCGCAAATTCTGTGCCCTAGTATTGGTTCCTATCCTGCAGCATTACCGAGTCAAGAGCAAAAAGAATGGAAGCATAAAGTGAAAAACAGCCAGCAGCAATGTAAGGAGCGGAACTCAGGAAGGCCTAGAAAGAGTTGGAACGCAACTACGTGCTGTAAACATTAACCGGTTCACTAGCGTTGCTTACCAGTTATTTGCATTCGACGGATCATTTAACATGTATTCTTTTTTGCGTTTCAGTGTGTACTATGTTTTAAGATGAATGAAGCCTAACTTGCACTGCAACCCTTTCTTATATATTATCGTGCCTGCTGAATCTGTGAACGTCCTCCTACTGGAGCTACACTAGGCCACCGGCTGCGACTCCTAGACATATCACTTAATTTACCCAACAATTTGGCAGGTGGGTCTCGTGGGTCCCAACCCGGAAGTCTAGCGTGCCCCATTTGGCCAAGTCCACTGGCCAGGATTTTCATATCTATTTACCATATCTTAGACTGACCACCTCGACCTACCTTCCAACCACTACCTGTCTCGGAGAACATTGTACGACAGGGTCTATCGGTGGGCATGCGTTACATATCTCCCAGTATACGAGTGACGACAACCATATCCTTTCAGCCAATCTTCAAGGGACCCAGCACATAGATGGGTGACATTATCAGTAACAATTTCTATAGGCACTGCTCTAGTGAGCGTCTTGCGGAGGGCAGTCTGTGTGACCTTGGCTGTGGATGAAGATGTCCAAAAGTGATCTGGTCAGCGTAAAAATCACCAACAACTACCACGGTATAGTATTTTCAAAAAACAGACCAAAGTAATCTACTTCCTCACACTACCATGGTTTGAGTGAAACCGACCCCGGAAGCCCTCTGCGTGCGTAAGCACCTTTGGCGTTTCTTAGCAGTGCTGATGAAGTCAGCGTTTAACTCAGGCTATCAGCACGTCCTTCGGGTCAATGATTTCATATTGTTAACTCCCAAGTGCCCGGAATGTAAATCTTGAAATATGGCTGATTGAAGCGTCGGGAGAACAATAATACGGATATTAAAGCACAACAGTCCATCTGGAGTGACCAAAAAGCTCTGTCTGGGAAGGAACAACTTTAGAATTCTCCCAATTTCGTCGTTAGTCCATGCACGACACAACACGGACCTGACAGGGGTGAAGTACTTGCACGAATCTTGAATCAAGCCTTCTTTACCCACAGTAAGTTGTTTTAACAACAGATATTCCAAAGTTTGCGGAATAGGGATATATCGCGATAGAAAGGCTACATCTTAAATATGTTTAGCACTTCGATGAACAAGATCGCAGTCATAAGAACCCAATGCAATATTCCAACCTTGAACCGTTACGGCTAATAACTTTGCTAATGACTGCGTGAGGTGACAAAGAAATGTTAGATCCTCACGGTCAGTAACTATGGGGAACTTAGAGCCAAATAAATATTTGTGCAGGCCTCCTAATCCTCAGTTGACAGCCAGAGCCTCCCCGTGGCTCTGAGGCTAACCCATTTCAGCTTCCGTAGGTCACCATGAAGTGCGGATGACAGGTCGGCCACAGTGTTCTAAAATAACACCAATGCCTGTCAGAGTTGCATCAATTATTACAGAGGTATGATCCTTCGGTGAAAAGGGTTTGAAAACAACATCGGACTTCGGAAGTGCTAACAAATCACGGATTGTTGTCTCTTGAAATGAATACCACGAAAAAAAGTTACGCTGAAACAAAGTCAAATAAACAATTTGCCTATCGAGGGAAATTTGTAGTGAACCGGAAATAGTACCGTGATGCACCAAAACAGCTGTACAGTGCTTCCATGGTTTCCTATGGTGAGTTGAGCGTTCAAGCTGCATGATGAATCATATTATAGAACGAAGTTGGTAAATTTTACTGGGCGAAGTTACATCAACTAAAGGCGATAATCGCTTGGAGTCAGGAGAAATGCCACTAGTGCACACAGACGGTCAGATACCAAAAGCACAATTGTATGGGTAGGCTAAAAGGTTAGACTGGAGAAACTTCTGTAATAAACAAACGCGATTCCCGCATGACTTTGGGTAGGCCCTTAACAGCAACACCGTCTTGATATGATTCAATTATATCAATACCGGTAGTGATAAAATCAAGGAACTTTTGTAATATAGCCGGTAACACGTGCAAACAGAAAGGCAGAAAGTTATATTCGTAAAGACCAAATGACGTAAAAATGACCGTCAACGGACTGAATTTATCGTAAAGTAGTATTTGCAAATGTGTCTTTGAGATCAGTCCTAGAAAAGACTGCAGGATCTAAAAGGCGTTTTGAATATCCTCCGGTTCTTTAGTAGGGCCTGTGCGTTGCAATATTTTGTTTTGAGAATCAAACGATAATCACCTATCCGCGGGGTTTCGCCATCTGATTTTAGAAAAGTTACAATGGGAGAAGCTCAGCGAGAAGATTCAGTTAGAGTGTTGATCTCTTTTTCACATATGAATTATATGGCCAGACAAATAGGTTCACGTAGACCAAATAGTATGAAACGCAAAGAAGTATCAGGTCACCAGTTACTTCGAGTTTAATAGGCGTTGTGTACATTCAGCCAGCAATCTTGGAATATTGAAGAATAAGGTTTAAAGGGCGAGAAATATCATCCTGAGAGCTACATAGCGAAATACTGACATGTAACCGACGATAAAGTTTTGGGACCAGGATAGACGGACCAGAATCAGAAATCAGAAATCAGAAATTCACATTGATTGGGAGAAGAGTTAGAAATCTGAATCGGAATAGCACATGAAACTAAAAAGAGCAAATAATGACCACTGATACCTCTGATCACAACATCAGTGGGTTGAATATGTGCATCAGAGGAAAACGTTCTAGGTGACTCTTTGAGATGATAGATCCGACACTTTCTGTGTCAGGGATAAATCTACGGGAATCACCTTCCGGAATGCACAGAATCTGAGTAAAGTGAATAGTGAGATTACGGAAAGCCGCTAAAGCGATAGAAGAAAGGTCAGATTCAGTGGAAGTTGGGATGAAATTTGGATTACCGGTCATGCAACGAACCGTGGGGCGTCAGCAAGCACTTTTTAAATGACCAGTCTTACCGCAGGAAGATCAAGAAAATCGGGAATTTAGCAGTTCTGGAGAGGTACGTTTTCCCAACGTTTTCTGCTCGAAAACATGAGAACCGCTGGGACCCCTAGGAGGAATGGGACTGGCGTGGTTATCGCCCGATATGTTGAATTTTTTGCAGTATTGACCCGTGTTTTTAAGATGTTTGGTTTAATTGAGCAAACTAAATCGTTCGCAGGTGCAGTTATGAATCTGACGTCCTGATACTGTTTGTCACTATTTCGGATGTTTTGAAATGTTCCGTCGCTCCGAATCAGCAACCGCCACTGCAATTCCTGCGTATTTATCCCAGCAATCAAAAGATCTCGTAGTGAATCATTCATCTGCTCTTCGCAATAACGCTTTGAAACTTGTCCGCGATTTAAGAATAAATTCACGAATAGACTGGCTTTCTGTGTGGGCGAGGGAGCTAGGCTTGATTCACTCAGATGCAATATGATTGCTGGATGTGAAATTTTGCAGTAGAAGTGCTTTCTGTTTCTCGTCCTAGCGTCTAAGCCAATGAAGAGCAAAAAAATTGCCGTTTTCTTTTCGGCACATGGTCCATTTTTATCTGTGCAACTGTTGTGCTCACAAATTCGGTAACAGAAGGAAGGCGCACGTGTACGAGTGAACGTGCGTTCGGCACGACCGTACGGCAGGCACAAGTGCAGACAACCACGTGAAAAATCCATCACGTCCGCAAGCGCGTGAGTCAAGGCTATATGCAATCGAAAGAGCATGACAACTGTACAATCGGGTTAAGTTGCACAAGGCCGCGCAACCTGCGGCACAACCTGATTGATCAATACTGTCCGCGAAGGAGCATGGCAAACGTCAGCTGTGTACGTGCGTGTGTGTGCGTTCTAGAATGTCTGTCTAAGCACGTGCCTGTTCAGGCGGAACACAACAGCACCAAACGAAAAAGCTGAAAATAGTCCTCACATTCTCTGGAGGTACAATTTACAATTGATGGTTCCCTGTCAGGGTAATGCATGACGGAACTTCTGTACGCGACGCCAAATGTGATATTGTCTGGAATGATGAAGCAATATCCTGCACTGGGTATCACGATATCAGAATACGAATATGAAGAAAGAAATTCCATAGTATTTTGTGTATTGAGCACATTTATGTACAATGTAGGATGATGGTTGGTGCATTCGAAATGACAAGAGTCACATGCATATTCTTGAATATTTGAAGAACGCAAGTGGATTTTCCGTTATCTAAATGAATACTGTCAAAGGCAAACGGTATAAGCAATAAATGCAATCATGCGGAATATACTTACAAATTATGATGAGAGATATCCAGGGTGTCTTTTTCTATTTCATTATACTGTTTGCCACTTCACTGATGAGATAAACCGCTGCCATTTTGAACAGGTCCTGATTGATGAATTTCTGTCCGATCCTATCGCAACCAGTCCAAGCCGTCTCATCCATACTTTCAGAAACGCTCCGACAGGAACAGGCGAGGCAACTTATCTGGAAGATGTGATACGTAATTTGGAACAAGATGAGATGGATCAACGTATCACCGAATTGCGACATCGCAAAACGAATGACAATAACGCAAGACGAATTGGCGAAGAAACAGAAAGAGTGCTACACGAGACCAGAAGATTATTCTATGAATTGGTTCAGGGCTGTGAAAAGTGCTTGGTTTAAATGAGACAAATTTGAACCCTTGCCTTTGTACATATATCTAATCTAATGTGCAGATAATATGAAATACGTTCCTCCAAACAGATGTGCTGGTCCAGAAACACTGATAAATTAAAATGGGTAAATTCATAGGATTATTTTTATCCGGCTTCTATCTGGCCGTATTGATCAATAAAATAGTTTCGAATAAAGACAATCTCCGTTATTTTTCTGAACCACGAGTTTAGCAGGGTGAAAAGGGCTCGCTGCCAGTATCTGGATAAGTAGTTACACTGAGAATAATACATGATTACAAAGCCCTACGGAATTTACTTTGTGAATCGATGACTGAAATATTGTTGGTTATTAGATAACCATGGTATTTACTCACGAATGAACAGCATCAAGGTAGGCATAGCAAGAAATTGGAACATTTCTTAGGTCAGCTTTCTGCAAGCAGTGCTCTACTTTTATGACTTCATCAATATCTGTCGTACTTCTTGACATTATTTTCTCTTCATTCGAATTCGATTCCATCCCCCAACTTCGTGATAACTTCCCACGAGTCCCGGGAAAAACCACATAATTATTTCGTGTACGACTTCCCTCCACTCTATTCCAAATTCTTCCTTTACAGTGCAAAACAATACGTCCATACCTTTCAATACTACAGACACGCACTCCGGGTGGGGTTCCTCTTTCCACCTCTTTCCTTCTGGGTAGCGCTAAGTGCGAGCTCAGTCGTCTTGTTGATGACCCAACCCTAGCCTTCAAATCTCCCATCTTCTTCTCTCACATAATTGGGTTTTTTCTTCCCTTCCTCTAATATATGGTTGGTAAAAAGAATTTTGTCATTTTGATTCAGCTTTCTTGATTTTTCTTCAGAATTTTCCTTCCCAATACTGTTTGTAGGCGAGAAATCAACCTTATTCACCCTATCAAACGGTGCTGCGAAAATAGCCTTTGCTTTACCGAGAAACAGAACCCTGGGATACTCTACCTGTTTCCGATTTTCCACTTTCTGATAAACTGCCTCTCCTCAAGCTAAGAATCAACAGATCATTTTTTTCTGTAAGCAGTTGCCCTGATCTGCACAGTAAGTCCAACGGACAACATGGTATTTGACCTTTTCAACCTTAGTTTATTCCAGTGTCATATAAATCAGACAACAGACAATATTCACATTCACTGGGCCTAGAATAAACAAACATGTTTGTTCACAACTGGAATTTTACATGGAAAAGGAACCGACACCTTCCTTCATCGGCTTCTCTTGATCATTGTAATAGAGGGTTTGAAGTGTGGTCACTTCTATCGAATCTGTTCTACCGAAAATCTAGATGTTGAGGATGAGATGGAAACTGGTTGCAGCCATAATGTGAAACAACTCTTGAACGCACGCAAACACACACATATGCATAAAGGCACATACATAAGTACATACATACATACATACATACATACATATACTATATAAATTTACGTAGGTATAGACACGTACACATCTCTAAACCACAAATCACCGGTAATACTTATTTTCCTCTTTGCTTTACCTAACTGAATACAAACAAATGATCTCAGCACAAAGAATTTAAGGCGCTTGTCAACCTAGTTTATTTTAGTGCAGACAAGCTCAAGCCATCAGCAGTTTTGCACTAACCACAACAGTTTCGGTGGTCGCCTATTGGAAGCAACTATTCGAGGGAGCAATGATTTCCAGTATGTAAGCTGTAAGGGAATTTATTCCAGGAGAATGCCTTACACGGAGGAGAAAAGCTTGGATACAACTTATCAAAAGTCGTTCATTTAGAAAAATCTCTGCCCGTATGGTCACTATACGCAGCACCGAAGTCTTGCTTAATACCTAGCGCTTGATGCCTACTCTAATCGAACTAATCCCTTTTGGTCTACGAAACGTAAAACGCTTTGCATACGATTTATAAAAACGGCGCTGGTATTGTAAACTTTGTTGAAGCTGTTTGACGAATCATATTGTAAAAATCTAATTTCCTACTACTCAGTTGCAACTTTGTTATTATCATGCTGCGACATCTGCCACATTCTTTCCATTAAAAGATCTTTTATATAAATTGCAATTAGATTGGAGAACGTTTTGATGCGCACTGACCGTTGAATTCTTTGTAACATTTGCATCCGCCTCTTGTATCTAACTTCCCGTTTACTTCGTCATCAAAGCGTCACACAGGTAATTTATCTTGGCCTGGTCACTGACTTCATCCTGCTTTTTCCTCAGAACCACTAGCTTTTTACTACCGTATGCTCTCCAAATTTCACTAATTATGATTAATTTGTTTTACTTTTTTCATCTCTGCCCGCAACTCGTCAGTCGATTTCAGCGGCTAAATGCAGACTCCCTCAGCTGGCTTGTATGAACACCGTGGTTAGTTGGTCCAGTCATAAAATCACTTGTCCATTGTCATCCACTGCTTCCGTTTTGATCTTAATCTTAAAGGAGATGGGAAATCCGAATTCAGCCATTCGTTGCTAATTGGCAGGGTCATCCTCGCGTTCCTCCGAAACAGGGATTATCCGTACAGCCTCGGACAATATACTTCTCAGCTTCAGCAGGACCACAACGGAATAACTATCATAAGTGCTGCTCTTTTCAGATGTCACCTTTGTTTGCCTGATGGCACATTGCGCCTTATTTTCTGACTCCTGGTAATGGTGACCGGTGTGGTATAGGAAATAAATGAAGTTCTGGTGATATTAAACTGTGACGACCCCCTGAGAAAATAAAAATAGGAGTTTCGTAACTTTCATTATGACGCCGGTGTTAGCTATCGTCTTAACATCCATTGGGTCAAATTTGAAGAGGTCAGTAACACCAAGAAGCCATCGTTCTCGTGCTGACTGCTTCAACTCTGTTTGATTTGACACGGTCCTTACAGTATAGCACGTATATCCATCGGCTCAGAGGTTTCAAAAGTACCCAAAATCTGCTTAGTCCTGTATCGACATTTCCTATCGGTATTGTGTCACTCCGACCCCCCCCCACCCAAGATATCTGCTTCCGCACAACGGAATACAAAAAAGGAAAAGTAACTTAATCAACTGCACTATTAGTCAGCTGAAGTAAATGCGGTATGGAAGACGTTCGAGGGCGGCTAGTGAACGTGTCTTCTATGAAGTCTGGCAGCGAAATACCAACGTTATTCCCTCTATCGGACAAATAGAGGAGACGCAAGTCGGTTTACAGATGCAAAGATGTATTCTATATATCGTGGCACCGAGGCAGTACCGATACGAGAGATACACCGAACGGAAATTAACGCAACGGCGAAGCGAACCGCGAGAGTGTTTAGTCGGCGAAAGACCAAAAGTGAAAGTGATTCCAAAACGAGGTCGACGGAAACCTCGGAAAAGTCAGTCCAGTAAAACGTACGCAACCGAAAAACACAATGAGGTTGATATCAAGCGTCAGAAAAGATCGCAGAGAAAACAGATCCAAAATGATGTCCATAAAACGGTTATTTTCTCAGAACGATCGAGGTCACTACAAAGGGGAACATCGATTCACCATGTATCGTCATTTTATATCCGAATTTGAAATGGACTACTATAACAATAAGCAACGTTTTCCGGCTTTGCAAAGAACCTTGAACAGTAACCTCCTTCGAAGATTATACACACGTATCTGCAGCCTCGGCATTCTCGATTTACGATAACTAAAGCTATACAATAACATGTTATGTCTCGATCACATCCTTGTGGTTCATTTTTGATACCATGTCCCCTGTGTGTGTTTGCGTTTTTTCATGGCGCAGTTTGTCGTCGTACTTTTCAGATAAATAGGTGAACATTCTTAAAATTTAACTTTCATTATGATAATATACAGCTTTTCTGGAGGGTAGCTGTTTCCAGTCAAAGGCAACGGAATGATGAAGTGCATGGGACTGGGAAGAATCGAAACCGGGGCGTCGAGGTCTCACGCTCTCGAAGCTGACCGTTTCATCACCGACAGTATATCAGCTGACTGCAACCTCACTGATTTTCAATTCTGTGGCTCATCAACGCTAATTTATGACCACTTATAAGCTTAACATGTTGATGAGGCCTTCAAGGATTTAATCAGTGAAATTTGCTAGCGCGTAGTCGATCACCAGAAGTCGAATCTCAATTTACCCATGCTTTCATCCAAAAGCAGTTAGCATCCCGTAATAATAATCAGCAGAACTACCAATTTGCAAGAGGACAACACCTAGCTCTCTTAGACTATTTTCCTGTGCAAAGCTTCCGGCGCGTGGTCAAATGGTCATCACGGCGAACGTTTGAACCTTTCCTCCCTGGTTCGAATCCTGTGACTTCCGCAGCAGTCAGTCACTTTCCTTAACTGGCAGCCTCTAACCGCCCGTCACCCCTTCCTTGAAATACCTCACCATCATTATATAATAAGAATGGAGAATATAAATGAATAAAATTGGGGTAGTAATGGGTTAGCACAAGGTCTTTCATAATCCAGTGCCTTCAATAGTTGAATACACTTGCGTGCATGTCCCCGGTTAACGTTTTTGTGATGCTACTGTATCGACGGAACCAGTTCAGCTCATTCCTAAGGAAATCCGAGGGAATATTTGATCACCTCGCCATGTCTATAATCGCTTCTACACTATTCCGATTCAATTTACTGCCTCTGCTAGTAGAAACATGACTGTGGAACCTTATTTCTCGTCGATAATGTAGTAGTTTGTCTCACTTCAGCTTGGTCTCATTCCAGAAACCACTACGGAACAAATGAAACTGTCCGTTGCATTTTTTTGTTTTCTGTTTAAAAATCCAAATACCATGTGCAAAATTTAAGCCAACAAAGTTCTTTTCTGGGTAATTTTCCTCAAACCTTCAAGCCACGATATAATCTTCCTCTCAAAAGGTACCAGACACAGGGTGAACCGAAAGTGGTCCATAAACTCGATGTAAAGTCTATCGAGGGCGCATAATTCAAACCAACTTTTGTGCGTTGTCGAGCTTTCGACAATTCTTGTGAACCGCCATCAAAAGTTGTCAAAACAAAATACTTTCCCTTTAATGCCCCGGTCGTCTACTCGGGATTGATAAAAATTCGGAGGTTCCTGTACGTTTCCATGAAGATTACTTTTTAGTTCATCAAATCTGTCGGCTGATCAAACTTCACAACTCGAACTTTAGGTTTTCCAGATCAACCACCAACTATCAAAATAGTTCCTCCTGCCGGTAGATCAATCATCTAGTTCATATTTAGGGTTACGGTTCGTGGAAGCTCAAAACACATCAACGCTGAAGGATGGACCATATTTTCAGCATCAGAATTTAACAACGTTGGAAAGTATAAAAATTGCTGTCAGAAGAAATTGAACAGAACCAAGGCACTCGATCGACTCACTTCCAACGATTGGAACTTAATAAAACCTTACAGCAACAGGTTGTTTGGACAAAGAAGTTCAGCTCTTTCGACAACATATCTCAAGATTTACTTCGCTTTCAGATCTAATTTTGGCAATATTCCTCACGACCAAAGTTGTCTGCGATATTTTAACTGTTACACTGAACATCGCGTCCATGGGTGTTTTTTGATTTGTTGTCAGCTTCATACCGCAGACCTGATCTGTTCCGCTGGCATCCGGCTCCTCGTTTGTTGTTTCCACTGAGAAACAATTGGACCCAAAATGATTGCCTCTTTTATAGTTGTCACACGTTTTCCTCACAATCGGAGCAACGATCACTTCCAATAGAATATATCCCATTGCATAACGAACATTCGGTCCTCCTCGTGGTTCGTTTCCTGGATGTGGTTTTGCCTCAGCAGAGGTTTTTGCATTCAATGCGTAGAATTCCCTCTTTCCTGGACTCTCGCTCCAGTAGATGTTGACGCATTTGTGGAGCTTTAGTTTTGGAAATTAGTTCAGACGTCTTGAACTATCTGCATTATGTAATCGAATGATGATCCGATGGTATGACTAACCTTTGAGGAGAGTTCTGTAATCGAACAATTGATCCAACACTTTATGCGATTAAACAAAAGTGTACGGGACCCGCCAGGAGTTTTAGTCTACTGAATAAACAGTAAATGGTTACAGTTTTGTTGCGGCCAACCCATGTGTCATTGGCATTCGCACGTGATTCATTCCGTTTCCATTGGCCTTGCACTCGCGGGAGCGATGCCTGTTTGTCCCACGTTCAGCTTTGTTCTACTTTACCAATCACATGTGGCTAGGTGCGCGGGAGACTGACAATGATTCTTTGACCCAGTCCACTTAACACGTTATTATGCTTGCGCTTGCCCGTGGATGATTCACTTGTTTGCCCGCTTGTCTGCTGACGTGCGTGTTTACTGATGTACTAAAAAACGCATCCATTGCGTACAGTGCACTCTGGATTCTGAATGCAACAGGTTTCCATTACCAACTTGTGCATCACTACCGTCCGGTTACCAAGGTTACCTTGGTACTATATGAAACTAGTGATGTATGATAAATCCGGTTTATAAGTGGGATGGCACAACAACACCTGGATGATCTACGACTCATGAGGACATCACCCTGCCTCTGCAGCAACCCCTAGTAAATGGCAGGCCATGCCACTACCTTCACAACCAAATGCACTGGTGGTTGAGTTTACAAATAGGCATTCCAGCGCATCCCATTTATTGACTGGGATCTTAAATTTAGTTTTTACTTTCACAATATAAGCGGTTGATTCTCGAAGAAAACCGCCTACAGTTCAATCGTATCACAAAACATGGAAATTTTGTTTATTGTCGAACGTCCGTTGCCTAATAAATCCCCTTGCATCGAGCGGATCATCAGCAACGCATATCCACCGAGCACCCACTGGGACTCAAACCCAAAGATTCCTAGCAAAGATAAAGCGGACGAGCAGTGTTTCTATGGTTTTAAACGATGAGTGGAAAGTTTCGCCCATTCATGGTAGCGATAGAGAAGCCAATCGGAACCAAATAATAGAAAACCAAGTCAATTCACAACATTCTACGGTATTATTCACGAATAGAAATTAGTACTACCATATTAAATAGCTATAATTATGATTATATTCATATCTACCATAATGAGTCTTTGTTATAATCCAGCCAATATACAGCTAAAAAATACGTAGAAAATCTCCTAGGAATGTAGGTGACAAAAAAGAAACTATAAAATATCTGTCCGATAGTTCTGATAGGAAAGGAAATTTCTGTATGCCTTGTCAGGCTAAGCAACAAATTCCTGATTGTAACTGCCAAAAAACAAGGTCAGCAAAACTGAACGCCAACAGTCAGTCCAACAGAGCGGTCAAGCGAAACCGGACAGTGAAGCAGACCACCTCGGTACACCCCCCCCCCCCACACAAATGTCCGGAAAGTTAGTTCAATAAAGAAAGTCAGCAGTACAGAATTGAATTACATGTGCCAAAGCTGAAGGTATGCCGGCCCAAAAACAGAGCCAGCAAGGACAACACTGGGATAGTCGTCCATGTATTGGCATACGAATAAATGACAAAAGGTGAAAACGAAGAATTTTCAATTTCATTTGATCTTGGATCGGACACAAAAATGACTCCGAGTGACAAGTAGTCCGGAATAGTAATCATCCCGGGCTCCCATTTTGCCTGATCTTCGGAAACACCTGGGTTCACTGAAATTACGGCAGTCCCCTTGTTGTCTGCCTTTCCGTGAGGTATACAAGACTTACATCAGTACGCTTGCATACCTTCTACCTTGCATTCCGAGGTACCAGTCGGACCCTTCTAACAAGCTCAGTAGGCGCACACCTCTTCTCAACTAACCTTCAGTTATTCCCACTACAGCAATTCAGATAAAATCGTCTTCATCCGCTTCGATAGCATCGGAGAAGTCTGTGGGCCGTCTGCCACTCGAGACTGTCTCCGAAGCCTGTAGTTCTATATCACCCACTTTGAGATTCCGATGTGTGAAAAGTCACTTTTGTCTCACCTGTGGAGTCGGTATGTATTCCCTCATTCATCGACGCGAAAAGTCAGTCGCGAAGTGACTCACCTGCTTCCAAAGTCCATCATAAATTCCCTGTATACTGAAACCTTGAGGGACACCACGGTTATCCATCAGGAGTAACAGGCTACTCAGAGAAAATGGAGGATTTTCCTTACTTCCTGTCAAGCAAGGAACCACACTGTTGTTATTATTATACTGGCTAGGGCAAGTTTATAAGGTGCTTTTGATGTGTCGAGAAAATAAGGGAATATTTTACACGCCAAAACAGGTTAACATTTCAGATAAAACTTCGTCTCTGTTTGTTGAACAAGCGCTAGGTAGGGAATTACATAAGTTCTGTACAGCGATAGTTTGAAAGGAAGCAGTCGAAACATAGAACGGATTAGCGGGTGTGATTGGCTCAGAGGAAGACCACAATCCTGTGGGCGTGAACAGTCCGCAGAGGTCTTTTAGACAAATAAAATAGATTCTGTTATGTGCTTACCACATAAGGCCGATATGAGGTCTCTTAAAACTGCCAGGAACAAGGCTAACGATTTGCACACCTCTACGAAGTGTGACGTAGTCCTTTTTCAACAGACCAGGAAAAGTTATGCTAGGACAATCTAGAATAATGGGATGTGTGCACTGGCGTACGAAGGAAGGAATAACTAACTGCACAGCTTTGAACTGTCGAAGTTTACGAATTTCGAAGGATAGTCTGTGCAATTTCCCAACAGTATTTTCTATATGTAAAGACCAACGTAAATTCTCTTGTAAAGTTACACCGAGGTATTTCACGTGGTACTGTCTTCCATAAAACGCAATCGCGAATTGGAAAGAATGCACTCCTGACTTTTTACACTGTTTAACATAAGACCAAAACTGCTCAAAAATCTTTTGGTTATGTTCAGCATTTTCACGAAACTCATCTAAATCGGAATACTGAGAGACGGACTGAGCCAAAACAACGTCGTCAGAGTACTTGAGTAGGCGAGCTGGATGGACTGTGGTTAAGTCGCTAGTGTACGTGGTGAGTAGTTATGGAGAAAAAACAGCTACTTGGGGAACACCGGTACTGATTAGGAGATGTCTGGAAACTTTTCTTCCAACTTTGATACACTGAGTTCTACCCGAGAATCAGTCTTTCAGCCAATTAATTAAGTATGTGGGGCAAATAAAAAGATTCCAATTTTTGAGAAGCAAGGGTCGTGGTACTCTGTCAAACTCTGATGTGTAATCAAGAAACACACCTTACTGATTTGCAAGAACCTTTAAGGGATTTCGCAATATAATGGATTATGCACGCTACTGCGTCGATCGTGGAGCGCCTGGGCTCATACGTCGACTGGTATTCGTCAGCGGGACTTCCGATTGTGTTCTGAAAGACTCTGAACTGCATCTCGTTCTGCTAGCTTTACCTCCGACGAGGAAAGTGCATTTGGGCGGAAATTCTTGATTCCTGTTTGGTTAGTCGACCCTTTTGGTATGGAAATGATTGTGACAGGATGCCAACGGTCAGGAATGGATTGCGATTGAAGTGAGTGATTGATAAGAGTAGTCATTAGCTCAGAGAGAAGTCCAGCCCCGTGTCTGAGTACTGCCGAAAGTAGACCTTCCGATTTAGGAGCTTGGTTAATTTGGTGAACTAGATGAGCTTGAAACCTTCCCTACTGGGGAATTTTTCAACTTCCGAGTTGTTGGCCTGATGGAAAGCTGGAAGTGGGTCATTCGAGTAACAAACGAACTAAGAATTCAGGTTGTCAACATCCATTTCATCAGAGGGAAGATTTTTCTGCTGGTCACAGAGTAGTCTGATACCCTGCCATCTGTATTGATGTTCCCGGAGGGCAGGAATTATTGGGAGAGTATAAATTTCAGACATTTGATTTCATTTCTTATCATGAGTGATAGTCTACTGACCTCACGTGGGTCAACTCCTTCTACGAGTATAACTTTTTGAGATAAGATGAGACCACTCTTCTTAGATGAAAGTATTCGGTTTCCATAGGATATTAAATGTTAAAGCTGTGGCTTGTAATTTAGGTGGTAAAATATACCGATTGGGAATGGGTAAAGCGGTGCTGTTGTTATTCAATATTCTCTCTACTGAGACAAAACCTAGTGCAAAGAATTCCTCACTGAGCACTTGCTTTTCAACCAGCGCCAGCAGAAACCTGTGCGATGATCTTACCATTCTGTTCCACACTCCTCCTGGATGATTTAGTGACGAAGGGTTGATGTACCTTTTTAACCCTCCGCATGCGAGGAGATCACTAATCCTATGTCCTTCCGGAAGTGCCATTACGTTTTTCATTTTTGATACTGCACCCAAAAGGCTTGAACCAACTATGGTTGAGACGAAGCATGTTTTTTATTGTATTACGGTTTAAAGGTGATCACTTATCCAACAAAATAAATAGAAATCTTAAATCAGCAATGAGGCACTCACACACAGCCCCGCAGTTATATATATATATATATATATATATATATATATATATATATATATATATATTACAGGAGAACAAAAGGTTAAACATCAAAAATCGCTCAGACTGTCGTACTGATACCAATATCTCACGTGTTGTCTATCCGTTCACTTGTGGTTGCGGTGACCTTGAAATTGACAGAATTGATTGTTGCTTGGCTCGACCAGTGTCGGAACGCATACCAAAATGGTTGTCATAATCGATGACGCAAACCAATGCGGCCGCAGAGAATAACGTTAAATCTCCGACTTCTATTGCGAAACACTTTATTGTGCCAGGTTACAAAGTTGACCTGACCCAGAGTTATGTTGCTTAACTCAAAATCGAAGCTGTTCGCTTTCAGCGAAGCGATGCCTATTGTAATGTATCGGCCAGCGCATTGTGCACAAAAACGGTTAGCACAAAATTTTGTTTACCTTGGCACTAGCCGGATGGACTTCTCCCTCCTTCTGCACCGAACACAAGAGTTTTTGATCCCGCCCATTCCACTGCATGCTATATGAACTGAAATTTTTCACTTACACTATAGACCAGAAAAACAAACAAATTCTCGCATTTCACAACTTATATCTTCTTTCTGTTCCCGTGAAAGTTCAAACCGGTTTCATTGCATATCTCCGAGGACCTACCGCGTCTGCCTAGGAACTTCATTAGGCAAAGAATAAACGAAACAGTACTCAAACTACTGGTTATCTCCAGATGTACGGCCTTGGCTTACGGACACGTGACTAAGCACCCGTAACTTTTCTTTTGACCGCGATTCTTGCGGACAGAGGTTCGAAGTAGCTTATACCCACAGACTTAAACCAGCACCATCCTTTCTGCGCCCGAAACTGTGGTAGGAGTGCCGTCATTTGATGATACTTGACAGTGACCATCTCGCGGCATACGATGCTTTGACCTATCGGTAATATTACCGCGCGGGCCTCCTTCACAATTCAATATCCTTCCCGAACTGCCGACAAAATGTATGGTGGGTCACTGTGTCCTTCTTTGTTGTGGTAATAGCGGATTATAAGTCCCCTCACAAAGTGTCTGTTGGAAAAAGACCGGGAGGTCTAATGCCATTGCGTAATCAGTATAGCCTAGCTGTTTACTCACATACAACAAGCCGTTATCCATGCTGAATAAGAGTCTTTTTAGTGAGGTCTGTTGCCTTCTTGGCAAGGTCTACCTTCTTTCCATTCGTTTGATCAAGCCTCCAAAGCCTCGTTTTGCACCACTTTTACCACTTTCTCCCTAATGCTATCTACCTGGTCAACCGCCAGTTGTCCTATATTCAGTGTCTTCCTTCGTTTTGAAGAACGAATAGTTCGTAATCGGAAAACATGTACAAAGAGCCATGCAACAGCTTTAGGCAGTTTAGACCAACGAGACTAACGATACCAGATGAGGTTCATCTATCGGTCCAGATGAAGCAACCGGGTTTGCCGCAGCTATCTTTATCTTCGCCTTTCATCTGGTGGCACTGATGAAGGAGGCAAAAATCAAGAGACCCAACAACATGGCGAAAGGCATCTCTTCATCCAGTTGTCTAGTTCCCTTCCCGCTGATATGGTTCCTGAGGTGAAGTTTCAGTTGTTTCCCCTAACGGTACGAGCCACCACTGTGAAGCCACCGAGTACTGATGGGCAATTGCCAACCGGTTTGCTACGAGGCAAACGTGTGGAGTTGTTCTGTATATGATACTTTACTACCACTGAATCTGTTCTGTACCAAGCCTTATCGCACCAAAATGGCAGGGATTCTTTTACAATTTCGCTTACCGTAATCCCGGGCACAGCAGGAAAATGTTTCTGTCAGAGTATTGCCGCAGGCCCCACGGGATTCATAAGATCCTTGCTAAGTAGTAAAACACTGTAAGATGACTTTCATATCAGGAGTCTCCAGGCGTAGGTCACTACTCTAAAGCTGGTTTCGGACGTGCTACGAAATACATGTAGATGGGTAAGTACAACATGTACGTCATTTTCTCCACTGATATACTGAAGGATCTCAATAATGTCTAGACGCTGCATAAACCGAACCCGTTCTTGCCGATCGTTGGCTTCCATTGTAACAAAGGGTTGATTCCAACTCATTTTCTATTAACGTAACCACTGAAATAGCTGCTTCACCGGGAGACACGAAGGCCCAACAGACCCATTGGATCGTACCAGGAGCTGGAGCTTGACGTTAAGCCACTTTAGGTAATAGGCTTATCCAGGAACTGAAGGGCGAAAACGTCACTAATCGTACTGTGCTGCACACCGAGCTCCTTTTGACAAGTATTGTCGGAGTTAAATAATTGAACGGGACTGGTCCTTTCGTCCTGGTTCGAGAACGGTGCCCCAGCTCAAGCGAAATAGATGTCCACTTCTGTGAGGGTATGGGCTGAGTCATTGTCGATGGACAGCCAAGTTACGTTAGCCGTAAACACTTGTGCTGTACCAAGTCCAAGGCTTGGGGCGACGGAACTTCGAGTGACGGGATAGTCAATCAACGCTGTGGATCGATGGAATGAGCGATGATTCTGTCAGCAGTGTTTAATCCTCGAGGCTTGGTCACTCATACCAATTGGACCAAAACGTTCGTGTGTAACGACAGGGTACACGGGGCAAAATCCTAGATATTCATTGTTTTACACTAACAAAACGAGATGATTCAAAGGCAGAATAATCTTCTCACTAGAGCTAGTGGGCCTGGACAAAAGAATCTCCTTATATGAAAACCAACTCCCATCAGCTACTCAGTTATCCCTTTCGCAAAGGTATCGGCGTCTGTACAGGTTTTGAACGACGACAGATGGTCCATAGACCCCTGTGAATTATTGTACATCCTTTCGCAGCGTGAAATAAGCACAATAAAGAGAAGATTTTGCCTTGGAATGGTGAGCCGTCATTTGATTTTCACGGGGTTTAACAGACAGGTCTCCCTGTGGCTACCACAGGAACTTTAAAGCACATCCATTTTCCAGCATGTTCACTTGCGTAAAATATTCTTCCATGTCGGCCGAGACATCAACTTGATCCTTTCTGAATGGCAGTAATATCCCCATTAGATCGACTGCTGTCTCGAAAACATGACAAAGCATATCGTTTGGTAGCTTTTCTCTATGATTGACTGCGCAATCTAAGACCATATGCAGCTTTCCTGGCTTCTCGGGGTTTAAAACCACACGATCTGGCAAATATCAGAGTGGATGATAGTCGCAGAACAGTTTCTATACTGGGGCTGGCGACGCGAGTCTTTTCAATGGACATCTCCGTTAATTTTCGTGCATTTAACAGGTAGGTTCTTGTCTCGAATCAATGAAAGCTTCATAATATGCAACCTTGTAAAGGTGGACGCGTGTGTGCAGCCCAGTGTGTTTGGATCTTCCCTCCGCCGTAATAGAACAACTGAGTGCCCGTCGGCTAACCACGTGTCTGACCCCTCAATAGGAGTGACTGTCGCATCGTCTAGGGAAAGGTCTTCATCTAGTGACTGATTATTCGCAAACTCTGATTCTCAGCTGTCGCATCAGGTTTGAGCTTTAATTAGTCACTCGCTTGGTATGTCCTATAGGTGGACAGGCCAAATATCACCCAACCCAATAGAGTGCGTATTGCATGAGGAAACTTCCAACCCCCGAGTCTCTGACGGACTACCCGGTGAGCTTCCGACACGTTACACCAACTCAGTATGAAAACCACTCCAATGTTTCTACACGGGGAAGCCGGTTAAGATAAGTTATTTGTCTATTATTTTTTGAGACTTCCCTGATTGGTTTGACTATACGTAGATCTCGGACCACGGCAGCTCGACTGACGCTGGGCGACTGGAGTTCGTCCATCGACAACACTTGGAATTTGCTTCTGTGGACCCACTGAATTTTTTATCTTTGACGGACTGCCTCGCCAACCCAAGCCCAATCAGGATAGTGCTTTTTGTCTGATGAGAGCCTTGTCAGGCCCGTTTTCTAGCAAAGCCAACACCAGCTCTTCTTTGTTTGTTTTTCTTAGTTTGATCGGAACCAACCTCGGGCACACGTGGTTAGTGTCCTCAGTGGTCCCCATAGGTCACGTCACCCTGGCTGCTAGGATTCTGCGTGGCTAAATGTGGCAACTGAGCATGTCAGCCGCAGCAACCCTTGATATTGCACACAGCTCTAACGTAACAGTCACTCACTCGATGACTTCCTTTCAGGTATATGAAACACATCCCATGTCTTTGCGGCGTTTCCAGTCGCACCAGTGTTTCCAGTTCCGGGAATTTGAGGTGCATTTTTGCATGATGATTTCCCTTTCACTAAAAATATTAAATTGTTCTCTACCCGCTACTGTTAGTTATTAGGTTCAAACGGTGGTTCGGACCAGATTGAAGGAGACCTGGGGTCTATGTGGTCTCGCTAGACCTGT
The DNA here is from genome assembly GCA_948099385.1 of Fasciola hepatica. Classification (NCBI taxonomy): domain Eukaryota; kingdom Metazoa; phylum Platyhelminthes; class Trematoda; order Plagiorchiida; family Fasciolidae; genus Fasciola; species Fasciola hepatica. Next base: position 8,335,305 of record CANUEZ040000027.1, on the reverse strand, counting down.
AGAACCTTCTACCCGGGTCTACCAGTTGCCCGAAGTGACCTCGAGCTATCCTAGCCAAGGCTAAAACAAACTCAGCTAGTTCGCTGAACCTCGGCTTCCGGCAGTCCTGGGTTATACAGCCCACGTTCTTAGCCCACTTACACTGCAGCGAGTAAGGTAGTTGCTTCACTATTTGTCCCAGTGTTGTTAGAGATTTCAGCTCGGCGTTTTAGTCTATCTGCTTCGGTGAAATCATGCTATTTTCCACTAAGACGGCTAGACTAGAAAGCATTTCTGTGTCTGCTCTGTTTGGAATAATTATCTCTAAAATCACACTGAGGAGTGAACGAGCCACTTCTGGTGGGCCATAGAACAGGTTTTTTTGGATTCCATAAGCTCGGTCATAACCTGTTGCGGGTGGCAACATGACTCACTCTTCGACAGCTAATTTGGCCTTACTCTTGAACTAATGGAGCACGTATAGTAGGAGCTGACCATTATCTTCGGTCTATGAGGCTAAGTAAATCCTGAACTGCCTGATAAACATCCAACACATCATCGGTCGCCCACTGAAAGATAAAAGATCTACCTTGGTAAGGTCCAGGCTAACGACGCCCCGGGGTAGTGCAGGCAAGCGTGCCATATTTTTTGTCTTCACTCATTTTATACACGGTTTTCACATATGCGGCTGCTTATCTTGTATCGACTGGTACAGTTTATTTTCCCCAAGTGAGTTGATTTACGTAGTAAGGATACAGTTCTCTCATTTGAATTGATAAGTTATTAACGAACCATTTTTTTATTACTTGCTTGCGCATGAGTACAGCGAAAGGGGAGTATACCCCATAGCCACGAGGGCTCACTGCACTAACATAGTTAACCAGTAACCGGACCCTAAGACTTGGAATGGCGAAGAACCACATAAGGTCCCTATAGGTCAGGTGTGGTAACGATACGGACCACGGTGGATTAGTGTCTACCGCCAAAGTAACCGGTGGTGGTGGGGACTCGAACCTCGGACCTCCGAGGTGTTAAGCAAACGCCATAAGACACTCGACCACCACCGGCCGTAACCGTTTCAGTTTCATATGAAACAGCTTTGTACACAGTGCCACACTCGCCCTGGGCGTATTTTTTCAAGATTTTGTACGAGAGAGCTCCCCTTGACCAGGTGAAGCTTTTTTAGAAAATTTTAGGGGTAACAGTTATTTCCAGTGTAGTACAAATGAGTCAGTTCCAAATATATGTCTCCGAGAGACACTTAGGGAACAACGGGAACAAATAACCCCGTCGCCATTTTGTGATTGTTTCTGCGTTCCAACTCCACATAGACATTATATTTCTTTATTCATTTTACTTTCGTGTGGTTTTCACGTCGTGTGAGCTGCATGGTTTTGAGTTTTCGGTTATAACTGTATGTCCGAGCTTATTCTTGACGCAGTTTGTTTACTAAATAACATTACAGTAGTAAGAATGACATTGCAACTTTCTTGAAGCTCCGTAGTTTTTTTTTAAGCACCGAAAATACAGCTGGGATGCTCAGCCTCAGTAGTGCCACTTAGTCATATGAGGCTATGAAGATTATTTCCGTTGTCTTCCACCACATATACCACACCTTGCAAACTTTCATATTTATAAAAGAATATTCCAGTTATCTGCAGAATTGTTCATTGCGGGGTGTAACGCTCAATCTACCTCTGATTGCTGGGAAGCCCTGCATGACAGTCATGCTTGGCTTATATACTCAACGAGTTCCATTTGGGAACCAATCGGAACAGGGGTGCAAACATTTCAGCCCCATTCGCGAACCATCTGAATGACTGAGCTGTCTCTTAAAGGCTTGCGTCGCATTAACTCTACTAGATCTAAAGTCTATCCATCACAGGAGGCAGATATAAATGGATTCAAAGATTTCCTGAACTCTCAGTGGTGATTCCAGTAGTCATCCTGTATGATGAATCAATCAGTATACGGGAAACAGATTAGGGAAAATGGTATGCTCTGGTCAAATGTGGGATTAACACCGTCATTTCCTTTTACTGTTCACAGATTATATGGATAGTGCTCCCGGATTTCATCGGTCATCAGTAGTGCGGGCAGCACGATCGATTTGAAAAATCAACCAGGTTGTTAGATACAAAGGAAGTGTCGTCTAGTATGCATGATACTTACACGAAGTAAAACTCTGAGAGTTAGTTAGCTTTATCTGAAGTTTGAATCCCCCAGGGGAGCACAGTTGTCGACTTGGAAAATGCCCATGACTTTACCTTGTTAAGTGACAAAGCACAAGCAATTCATTAGGTCCTGAACTGATTGGCGATCTAGGCATCAAGATATGGTGTGGATCTTGCACTATCCAAGTGCCAAGAATCAGTGCATGACTGATTGGAGCCTGTGCCGATAATCACCACCTGTAATGTTCGACTTGAAGTAGCCCATTGCTTTGAGTACTTGGGGAGCTTGCTGTTGGGGAGCTGATATCACATCACGAATAGAGACAACCAGAGAAGTTTTCACCAACCTACGACACCTGTGACGCTCTTATGAAATCCAATTCCACCTTTAGGGGCAGGTGTATAACTCCTTGGTAAGTAGCATTTTGTTTTGCCGTTACGAGTCCCGGCCACTTGCGTTGCGGATTTTCGGCGGTTTCCCATGTTTGGCCACCGAAGTCCCCTAAGCATTTCTCGCCTCTGGTGGGAACATCGGGCAAGTGGTGACGAGGTTGGTCGTCTTGTGTTTGATACGGATAGAAACCTCTGGCCGTGAAATGAGGATTATTGTTGGCTACGGATATCCAGGAACGTGGATGAGAATAGAAGTCAGTAGGGCGAATATTCTATGGCGAGTCTGCTTAACTTTTTTTCCAGTAAGTACCCAAAGCCCTAAAACAAACGAACAACAGAAACCAAAAATCAAAAAGTATACGGTGGAAAATGAACAGATATCATGCTGCTTTTTACTAGCTGATCACCCAAATTACTGTTACTTTATGACGGCCGTCTTTGTAGTTATTGTTGTTGCATTGACTCCAAGTTTGAGTTCAAGCAAGCGTAAATATAAGTATACTTGAGACTCAATAGCATCTTTACACAGATTCGAGGCCCCATTCTAACAATCTCTGTCTGTAGACTGATTATTTTACTACGTTTAAAAGCCTCAGAAGCCTTAAAAGATGGGTGCAACTTTCACAGTTCAGAAGAATCACTTCTTCGTGATGTTAGGCGAGTTCATATTGAAATGTGAGGTAATTCCAAAAATGATCAATACAAAGTCCTGGATTTCGCCTTTTTATTTAGGAAAAAATGTGATTCGCATATTTATTGATGAATAGTTTGTTACCATTATGCAAAAAACCACGTCATGGAGACTGGAAGGAGCATATCATAACCAACAGAGCCCAACGCCTTATCAGACAAAACTGTAATCGTGTCCCTGACAATAACAGTGGGGAACAGCTTGCGCCCCTATCAGGCCTGGCGATAGCCAATTACTATGTTCCACTTGAGGTGGGATTCGAACCTCATTCCCTAGACATACTCGTCAGTGAAGCGTGCCATAGAACCGCTACTAAAGGACCGACTGGTAAAAAGTAAAAAAAATACAGAAACAAAATAATATTGTAGACCTGGTTAAACACTTTAACACGACACCTAATGTCTTTTAATTCACGGTCACACGGACCACTAAGTCGACGTGTTAGAATCACGTTTGCTGATCACCGGATCTCTGGGGTCAAGTCTGAGGCCAAGTCTACGTGTCATACAAGTCCATGTCTAACCGTGCACATTCATGTGACCACTTTTCAGAACTTCCGCCGGAGTGGAATCCAGTTACTTGAACAACATGACGTGTGATTACGTGCATTAGAGAGCATAGAAATCAGGACGAAGAACTGCACGATAACAATGAAACATGATGATGAAAGTAGTAAACGCGACCGTAGGATCGAAAGCCAAGAAACGGAGAAGGAAAGAAAAGGAAGATGAGCCCTAAATAATTTTAGTTGCTTATAAAGGATCGTTCCATTGATTAACAGACTACTCACAATGCTCTATTTCTTCTTACGAAGACATCAACCTCGGACAAAATGCGCACCAAATGATAAGTTGTTTTGAATGTAAGACGCTCAAATTAATATTCAAACATGTTGAGTTCATCCTTAGTTAAAGACGTGACATCTGATTAGGTTTTTCAACGGTGATTGACAGTTGAGGCACTATTGATACTGAGACATTATTGGGGTTCATGTTGCTCATATTTAAAAGTGGTTTTACTCAGTTTACCAGTTTGATACCCAGCTTTTTCTGGCTATTTTTGGGGGGAAATAGTAGTACATGCGAATTTTGGAAATTTCGTGTTTGTTCGATCTTTTTTTTGATTGATCTCCTTCAATCCATATTCAAGAACGGTTTTGAGAAAGGTCACCCCCGGTAACTGAAACCTCAACTGACTGACATAATTTTAGAGAAAGCTGTTACTGAACATTATACTCTTAGGTACAATATATTGTAACAAGAACGACAACACCTGGTAGGATACTCGCATCCCAACCGCCAAACAAGTCAAGCCATGAAAAAAACAATCCTTTATGTAGGCCGTTTTCCAGAATGCGCTGCCCCAACATTGCTGTTTCGGCTGCCTGAGTGCTCCGGCTGCTTTCTGCCCAGTTGCCCGTGGCCGATAGCTGTCTTCTCCTGGGAGTCGTTTCGATCCGCCTGGTCCGATTGTCTCAGTTGAAGGCTTGATCGGCAGCCCCTCACCTGGGCTATCTTTCTGGTTGCCGGAGATCCCGCTGCTTCCCTTCTGGTAGTCGGTATGTCTCCTTTGGTATGCATAGGGAAGCCTCCGACATATTAGCCGTCTGTTCTTTTGTCTGTGGCGCTCTTTCGGTTTGTCCGTTCGCCTAGATCTTCACGTCGTTCCCTTGCCCCAGCATTCTTCGTTACAATATCACACGGTCCTGTATTCCATTCATTTCAAACGGATTTCTGCTCTGATACATGAAACTTCTGGTCACCGTCAATTTACTTCCAACCACAGAGATGTCTTGTCGTCATCTTAGACTAGACCTGAAAGACCATTATGCAAGGGTAGTTAGTAGTAGCAGTGGTAGTAGTGGTGATGCCGTATATACAGAATTCTTACTTAAAACCACGCATCACGCAAAGGTATCAGAACTCCTCATTTACGTCACATTTACTAAGTCCATTTTAAGCCTGACTTTATTCGGTCGGAGGATGAAACCTTGTGGTTTGCATGCCTTGTTTCATCCCCTTACGTTCGATCAGTTCGACGTAATCACGTTCATTATCGCTCCACGGTTCATCACTGTTTTTGAGCAAATACCTACTTGTCACTTATGATGTGCAGTATGAGGGCAAAGGAGACTCCAGATACAGGTCCTTAATAATTTGATTTAGTATCTATTCTGAAAAAGAAAATTTTTGTGTTGAACCAATTCAGTTTTGCCGTAACAGTTTGCACTCCGAGGAAATAAATTCATAGCGAAGATTGCTACACATTTATTCACACAGTCTGGAAAATGGTAACATACTTCGGTCTTCACCTGGAAGCACAGCTTTGTCCATGCATCCAAAGTGTGATACTCTTCTACCTAGGAAAAGATCCATGTGAAAAATAGCGGTCTCCAGGACCACTTCAATAGTGAAGTTGGACAGAAAAAGGGGACAAATATGACGAACATCACTTCTCGTTGTACTTGCTTTTACGCCACTATCTCCTGTTAGAGGATGAGTTGGTTCCATGAAGATCGCGTATCTATAAGTGACCATACAAGGCGGCAGTAAGCGAGTTCAGTGCAAATCGCGATCCAGTTTTATGCCATTGGCGGGCACCAAAGACCGACAGTAAATCCAGGTGCTCTACATCCTTCTCGAAAGTGTTGATCCAAGTTTTGAGCTGGCTACCAAGGCGACAGCCCCATCCAAGACAGGGTTCGGGACCGAGTATTCGTTTGGTTTGTTCCGTCTCAAGTGATCATAAGATATGACCCAGCTACGGCAATCGATGAGCTTGGCGGAATTCTGACTTCTTTGTTGGATACTCTTTCGCGCCAATTTGTTTTCGAAGTACGCACCAGGCATCAGAGATGAAACACCTCATATGGGCAGCGGTTTAGATAATGGCTCTGGACAAGTTGACATAACTTTAGTTTTAGCGGTGTTCACTTCTAGCCCAATGGACTTTGAGAAGAAATTGATTCATGATAAACTCAGGTGAAAGTTTGCCGTGAGTTCGAACTCAGCTTCGGCTATTCACGAAGAGAATAAATTTATCGGGCACATTGTTCAAAAATAAGCAGCACCAGAAGACTGGGCGGTCAAATGAGTCAAAGGCTGCTTTTAGATCAAGAAAAAGATAGTACTTTCGGTAATTCAGCTCACGCGCTGATGAACAGAACAACCTGATGGTTTGTGAGGAAGGCCACAGTCCTGAGTAACAGTTGAGGACTGAATAACAGACCACGCACAGGAAAGGAATCCACGGTCCTCTATGGAAATTCTCAGTGTCATGGTTAACGTTATCCACGATAGTACAGGGGCTTTTTGGGGCCAGGGGCGTGTGCCTCCTCCTGGGAAATAAGCCTGGTCAACACTGCATCCGAACTGCTAACTAGTATAGTTCCCCATCGCTTATCTAACGCTCGCGAACATTGCTAGCTCGAGAATCGAGCTGGGCTTAGACTTGGTCGAGGTTGTGTTGATCACGTCACTCTTCGATAAACTTAGGAGCGTAGACACACCTGCTACAGGCCCACCGTCTCTGATTCTCTTGACCCAAAAGCAGCCTTCGATCCGGACAACCGCGCAGTTCTCTGACACTGCCTGTTGTTGAAAAGTGTACCAGAAAAATTCATTTCCCTCATGAAACTTCTGTACATGAATAGCCGAAGCCTACTTCAAGCTTACGGTAATCTTTCACGCGAGATTGTAACCACGAGAAGTGGTGTAATTCAGAGTTACCCTTTCACTTTTTTCTCTTCGACTTTGTGATTGACATGATCCTAGAAACCATTCTGTTGTCGTATGAGGATGGCGCTATTGAACTTCACCCAAGTAGAAAAGTGTCGAACCTTGGATATGGGCAAGTCATCAGTCTTCTGAGTGAAGATCCAGGTAACCTGCAAATATTTCTGGACGATTTGAACCACTATGTGGCAATAATTTTACCTTAGAAGTGCAAAATGCTGTTGCAGGGCTGGACTATTCCAGCACCAACTCTTTTGGTATTTGGAGTGTGTGAGGGTATGAGCTGACTCGTCGCTGATAGACAGCCAAGTCTCGCTGGCAAGCAACACGTCAGCGCCTTTCCGAATTCCTGGTTAAGGGTTCAGCGAATAAAATCACGAACTACAGGACAACGGATCGATAGGACCAGAAACGATTCCCGTCAAGTGGAGGCTGACCCTATCACCAACTAACCGATCAAAAGAGATACCACCCGGTGCCTTATTGGACCAATTCCTTTGTAGTACGACGACTGGTGAGAGTGACTCTTGCATCTTATATCAATTGACTGTTTTATGTTATTAAAACGAGATGGCTTGAAGCCAGAAGGGTCTTCTTACTAGAGTTAATAGGACGGATAAAAACAGTTCGTATGTATACTCCACCAAAGTAGTAGTAGTAGTATTAGTAGTAGTGGTAGTAATTTTATTTTCTGGTGGTGACTACCTGTCACAATGGTGAAGCACACCTAACCTTGTGTCAAACAGTATTTCACAAACACAGATAATAGAAGACTCATACGAGGTTAAATACAAACAAAGCACAAAACTGTTTACTGCCGAAAATCAACAGGAATTTCCCTGGTAATTCTGCAATTCTGATATTCCAAAGCAATCACGGAACGAGAAAATGATTCTGGTCTTCAAAGACTATCATATCCATCTCTAAAGATGGCCTTAGGTTTTCAGAGCTAGTATAAAGTGTAAGAGTCTGAGTAAATATAGGTCACACGTAGTCAGTGGTGTGCTATCAAACCCCCCTTTCCACTGCCGTTCGACAACCAGTTTTGCTGTCACCGGGTTTGACCCACTGTGACGCACAAGCTCACAGATAGACACACACACACATGCATACAAGCAGACAGGCACACCCGTTGATCTGAACCCAGATTACGCCGTTGCATTTTCGGTGATATCGATCCCGTTCAGAGAAAAAAAGATGCGCACGTGAGTTGGTGTGTAACGGCTCAAATAATCTAGTATCACAAATAACCGCTGGCAGAAAAATCTGTGCTAAATAACCAGGTAATCCCACAGTAGATAACTGAAGTTTTCTGACGCAGAAATGTCTTCAGACAGATCACTCCGTTTCAGCCCTCAAGGAAACACTTGGTATTTACAGGGAAAACCCGTGAGACATGACAGAAAGGATTTTTGACCTACAGAAATTCGTCTGGTCAACCATTACATGATAAATTTAGTCGAGTTAAAATAAATCCACTGAATTGTGGTATTTTACTTATTGCCTACGCTGTCAACGGAAGTTCGGAAGCGAAATTCAGCTTCTGTGGAAGCTAGACAAATTGGCGTCTGTGCCGAATCCTTGACGCAAACTTGAAAATTTTGGTAGGAGTTAGTGATGTTATTCATCACTCGTTTCCTCCAATACATATCACAACATTCCACCTCCTAAGGTACTGTTGATATCGTACCTTCGTGAACGTATCTCCTTCTAAGCTTGGCCATTGATGTTTGCCTCCGCTGCCTGCCTAACTTCGAAGTTTGCGTTTTTCTGATCTAAATAACAGTGTTCGAAAACGTCAGACTCCTGTCATCTTTCTTGTCAGATTTTACGAAAGCTGAAAGTGCGAAACCTTTGGTTGCGTTTTTATTCCGGGAATCCGTACTGACACGTATAGAAGATTTAGTAAGGACATAAACAATCAGGCTTAGTGTTCTGCAATAGCTGTCGAAAAACGCAAACTGAGCTCGAGATTCCCTGTGATCTGTATTATGCAGAAAAAATTGAAATTGGAAGCACGTTATAAGATTGCGTTATGTTCAGTCATCAGAGGGTGAACTTTTGTTTGATCTTAGGTCAGCTTTCTCCTGAAATGGATTTTTTCTTCCAGATAATTTGTGCGGGCTAGCGAATGAATTGCTTAAAATATTTTTCTTCGAAAACGTGCTCTGATGTCACGGTGTGCATATTCCAGATATGTAGTGCTATTCACGAATGGATGGTATCGAGAATCTTCCTCGTGTTGTGTATGAAACCAGCTGGCTATATGAGTTTCCGTAATCCTCGTAGGTATTCGAGCGTTCAAATTTTCAGATCTTATTGGTGCGAAATGGTTTGCGTATCACAACCGTGGAGAGTGACATTATCGGTTATCTGTTATCGAATTGGTGAAAATAATGTTATACACCGAGTTAGAATCGCTTATATCTATTCTTCTGTGTAAACTCCTTTGCGAGCAAACACTTCCAACAAACGAATTTCCTCAAGTTTAACCAAATGACTAAGACCAGTCTCATGCACAACTTATATGATTTGCAATCTTACGAGAGGGGCTTGCGTAACAGATAGAAACCAGCGGCCGTGCACGGCTGAAGACTCCTGGCAAACCTCGTCGAAAACAGTTATATATTTTCACGGATATTCAGTGACAATCTGAGGGTAGATGAGGTGCGATAGTCAGCATGTAACAGTTCAGGGCTGCCACCCCGAAAGGTAAATCCAAACTCGGTATATAAGCTGTGAGATTACATAAATTGACTGTCATCCAGCAAAATTGATATTCTCTCAGTCATTCTGCAGGTAAACGTTGGTATTGTACACTGCATTTGAGTATTTATATGGTACTTCTACGGCACAATCCACCAAAGAACAGTGCGTATTTCGTTTCTGGAGGCTCCGTGTATGATGTTTTATCTCAACCCGTACCGAAGGTAATCCGATAATTCGTTTTATTCAAACATTCACTTTATTAATTTTCCAAGTAAAGAATAATTTTATTCAGATGAACTACTATACAATCATGATGATCCATTAGAAAACTAAAACCTGTGATGTCACCGTACAGATGTTTAAGACGTATTAGTCCTATGGGGCAATGTTTCTCCAACAAATCCCAAGAGGGTATTCGAATGAGATATTCTACTCCGTGAATCGGATGACGTCTGTCGAACACTTCAAACGAAAATGTGTGCACATCGTAGGTGTGAACAGAGAACGAGCATTTATCGATTAATTCATCAATCACCTCACCAACAAAAACCGCGGAAGCAATGTGCAAATGATTTTCCGCGATTCCCAATATCATACAATATTATGAACATTTTCGTGGGACAGTGTTATTTATTTAAAACAAGTCGCTCATGTGATGAACTATAAAAGTGATACTAATATTACAGTGCTGAAAAAATAAGTGGAATAGATCAGAATGGTATGGTTAAGGGAACGAATTTGTTAACGGCTTGATCACACAATTGTTCTAGTATTGACATAACAGTGGCTTCCAGCGATCGGTTGAAATCCGCACAGTAAACCTAAGAACTTGAGCAATATCGGACTTGAAGACTACACGAAAGACTTTATCCCTATCAAAACTGTGTTACTTTGGGGTCATACAGTTGACCGGTGGTGTGCGAACTGACTTGATAACTCCTTGCCGATTTCATTTTGGGATTTGTTCTGTTGTTTAACTAAATCACTGTTGTTCAGCTTTGATACTTCTTGATGAATCATATTATAAATAGTATTAGAGTTTCCAACTGCTTATATCCAATTATTGCTCTATTCGACCGTCTTAGACAGCTCCATACTTGCTTGAAGACTATTTAACCCCTTTGGAACTGGCGACAAATGCAATTTCTCGTTAGCCTTCAAAGGAAACCCGGTACAATTATGTTGTCCGTGCGATAAACATCAAAAGGTAAACACTTTTCAACAAATTGATCAAGACTACACCTTTATATAGGTTAGCGAATTGTGACATTCAGTCTGAAAGCTGACTTAACAAAAAGCATCACGGGATTTGAGTCTCCAACCAGATTAACCATTCGTATTAGTTGGTCATAAATTGTAGCTGAAACAAAAAGTTTTCGTGCAAGGATTTGGTTTTAATCACTACCCACCCTAGATAAGCTGTACTTTTGGTACTAATAAGAAGAACTGGTTTGACGGTAGAAGAGTCTTCTTAAAAGAACTATCGGGAGATTAAAACAGAACCATTGTGATGAGCAAAATTATTGCTTGGTTTTCTATAACTCTTGTGATTGTGAGTTCCATACTTTTGCAAACAAGTTTCCCTCAGCCAGTCATTTCTTGTGCATTCCAGAATCATCATTTCCAAAGAGCGCGCCCTTTGTATACAGGAGCACATTTATCACACTATCACTTTTTTATTCCTTACATCGTACCTTTTCCTTCTAGAGCTTCTTAGGTTTGTAAATTGCGATCACAAATAGACCAGTTGGAAGGACTGTCGAATCCTACAAGCAATACACACCGATCACGTGTTTCACAAATCCCAGTGTTGTTAATTATATCTTGCCGCATCAATGAGGGATTAAGGCAAAAGTGAAATCCGAAAAGGCTGTTACATGTTGTCAACAATTCACGCTTCAAGAACATCAAATAACGTATTATTTTCGTAAACTACTCGAAAATATTCCCTGTTGGAAATGTACTGTCTTGAAAAGCCTGAAAAAACAAGGTCAGTCGAGTCTGATATGTACAACGAAAACTAATTTTTAACAATATTAAACCGGTAAACAGACGTGAAATCAGAAATCCGTATCCGCTACATACATGACCCATCACAAGCATTTGTTCCTTGTTGATTTGATCCTATTTCTGGTCTCGCTGAACAGAATATGTGTTCGGAATTAATATTTTGTTCTCCTTCTTTGTCTGTTCATCTGTGACACTGGGTTAACACATTTCACCATTTTTGTCGAATTCACGTAATGCACCAGCAGAGAATAAAAGTCCACGTATATCTGTCTAGATCTCGCTTACACAATGCCCTTATCCTCCAAAAAGACACTCAATCGTCTCGGATACTTTACACTGCACATGGACGAACTTTCTTATTTTGAAGTACATATGATAACTGAATTATGGTCTCATGGTGTACGTCTTATCGGACTGGGTTCACCCTGTTTTCCAATGGTTTTTTTCTGAAATTCACTTTTATCTTACATTCTGCTCACTAAAAGTATTTAGTTAGGCGCTGACAAAGCTACTTTACCTCTATTCGCATTGATTTTTTGTTGTTTACCATGACTTTGTTACGACTGAGGCTTGCAGCAGGCACCAGCATGCACTCATGACTTTGCGTAAAGAGATAAGTTTCCTTGTAATAAATCAGTGCAGATCACTGCTGGACAAGGGTTGATTATCTTGATAACACGAGTTTGACTCAGATAGCTGTCGGTAAATAGAAAGGGTGACAGTCTGTTAGCTGGACCTGATTTCGGTTCGTTTAAACATGAAGCCTTCCCATCGGGTGTCACCACAGACGTGAATAAAAGAAACAGAATCGATGGATAAGGGAGCAATAATGAATACGATACTTAATAGTATTATCATATTCCTTTGAAATATCCGATAGATTAGTTTGTCGGATCACACTCATGAACGATAATACGCTGGTTAGTATTTACACTTTTCTGTGATGTCTTCGGCTAGTCGCATTTATTACCTCACGATGTTTTGCACCTGTATCAATCAGTGTAATAAAGACCGGTATAAAGTAAGTCACTTTAATGAAACTGGAGTACTTCATATACTCACGGACCTCGATTACTTGATACTCAGCACCGGTTCATCTTTTCCGTGACCAATTTCGGCACAGACTGAACAACAGCTCTAACGACATCAGTTATTAAAATTTCCCGTCCTTTTTTGTGAACTTAATATCTTGATAAAGATCAGCATGAGCCAATTTTTGTGTCAGTTTGTTTGAAAGGGGTTAGATCTTCTGGTGGCCACCATGGCAAATCAGCTTTGTAATTAAATTATTCACCGAACTTATCCAGCACCTGTTATTCCACACCAACTTGTGGGAATATGACTGGATTCAGACCCATCCGAGGTTATTCGATTAGATCCTCCCTCAACGATAAATCGCGCAGCGCAGACAGAGCTTCCTTAGGTCCACGGTTAACATCTTCCTTTATATCAAGGAGTTGATTAGCTTAGTCAGTTCCCTGGTTGGCCCCTTTTTGATGGATTTGCAAAGGGTAATCTGCGTATGCCTTCCTGTTACTATTTATGGAGACGGAATCCTAACACGATGAATGTTACTGATGCTTGGAACGACGCGAAAAAACCATACAAATCGTTAGCCAAACTTATCAAGTCCAGCCAAATCGATTTTGTGGCAAACACTGTATAGGATAGCCTTGATTTCAGGAACTGAGTCGGGAATTTGGTTCCCATAAGCGTATGGCGTCTAACAGTTCATTCTCGCGATATTTCTTGATTTTCCACTTAGACGGTTCAAAGATATAAGTTTCTCTAATGCTGATATCCTAACTATTTTTCAAGTCACCTTCAAAATAATATTATTCCCATGTACAGAGGATTTTTGGTTTTGTTTCTTCAGGGAACACTATTGACGAATCGATGACGTGACCACGGGAAACCAGCCTGAGCTGGTTTTGAACGATGTTTTTACGAATTTTTTTGAAAATGCATAATTACACTATGGTTTGAATCGTGAATAATCTTATGCATACTATTTTGTCGATACATTTGGTCAACTGGAGAGATAAGCACGTGCGTAAAATGCGGAAATTGTCAAAAAGGAAAATGGGTCTTTTGTCAAATCCACAATGGGAATCATTTCAACTTCGAGAGCTGCTGTTCTGAAATTCAGCAGCAATTGTCGTCCAGTCGTTCGCATATCCGACCCGCCGTAGATACTCCTAACCCACATGAGTACCCAAGTTCACTCTCATAACCTAAAGACCATCAGTATCTAACCTCAGTACCGTTACTTAAGTTGAAAAACGTATTGCCTTCGATCTCGGGAAAAGTGACCGCTTTCCGTGTACCATATTTCTTTAAATCGCTCCAGGTTTTTTTTCCATTGTGGTTCTATTCGTCGGATACTTCGTGAAAACGATGTCTACCGTCATATTTTGAATAACCTTAGTAATCATTTTTAAGTTGCACTCAATCTATCCTATTCGAAAACGGAAAGCTAACTTTAAAGTCTGTGCGCTGGGAAGGGTATACCATCCCTATTGTTCTCCTCCGTAAATACTAGTAAGTTATTTGTTTACTACTACCATCAGTTGCAAGGACATGCTGATGGAATTTTTATGGATGCCCCTAAACTTGAAGTGTAAGTTTGAAGGTTCATCTGCATATTTTGAACGAACTTCGTAACTTCTTTCTTTTATGCTGCTGACTCCTGTGAGAATAGGAACCGAATTCCCGGATGTTTTGAATGACATCTGCCCATGAGCTATGTGTGTAGAGTAGCGTTTCATGAATCTTGGGCATTAGGTACGAAGTGGTATCCGCAGCGTCACTCGGATTCTCGTTCGAGGTAGCAACTCTGGTCCGTGCACAACCAAGTGCTACCTGCTGGGCATTGAGAAGTTTGTGTCAGGAACCGGTGACCAAATGACTGGTTCATACGCCTTTAGGATGTCGGTCTTCCAGTCGAGCATGTCCATCGCGTCACAGTAAATCTCATCCCACTCAGGATCGCTTAGTAAGAGGCAGTAGTCTTATATCGTGGCCGGCCACATTCGTGAACGTCACGTTTCTGTCTATGGACTACTGCGGCTTTTACGCAGAGAGTTCGTTGTCATGTAAAAATGCGTTAAGCCTTCTAGCCACACCTCCGTGCTTTTTTCTGGCTACTTGCTATCGGCCTGTCCGATGTGAGTGACCTTGAAGAAGCGCTTTGCGCTCCAGTAGGCATAGCCCTCGGGGTCGTCACTATGGTGAGGTTGCAACATTGATCAACTTCGTGACTGGCGTTCCCGTTCTCAATTTCCTTCCTCCAATGTGCGCAAATGTGTTGGTATGCTATTTGATCTTAGTTGCATTGGACGCTATCGGATCGTCTTATTGATCAACTACACCTTTCTAATACTAATCAATTTCCCGTAGGACTTATACGACTACTACCTTAGAGTTGTTATGACAAAACGCCTCCTTGAACTAACCCTGTTTAAACAGTGTTTAACAAGGTCCAGAAAATCTACTTTCCGTCGTTCGGACTTAACAAGTTTGAGTCACCCTATGAACTTATAACCCAGTTTTCCAAAGCTTGCATTGATCAGTATTCCTCCTTGGTCAAAGAGAAAAACTTATCAACAAATCTCTGAGATTCTCCCCCTTCTAGTGATATCAGTAGTGATCCCTCTGCAAACCCTAACATTTAAAAGATCTGTAATGCTCTAAACAAATTACCTAATAATTTATTACCCCATAATAATCATTGCCTTCATCCGCATGCTTTTCAAAACCTTTTCTTAGTCTTGCGCATTCACATCCACATTTTTTCAGTTATCATTTTCCTGGTTTACCTACTAATGGGAACCGCCTCCTTCGTCAGTCTATATAGATTCTCTGTGCTTTTTCACACTATTTGTTCCGGTTTATCTAACTCAATGTTATCCATTATTCGTGAATTCCACTGTGAATCACTTGCTGAAAATTCATTTTTTGTCAGGTGCCCGAAAGCACTCAGTGGTTTAACCTGTTTTCGACTAGAAGAACGGTTGCCTATTGCAATTCGCCGAAGCCACCGATATCAGTCATGGAAAGCCCAACCTGTTTAAGTTCAGAATTTAAGGGTAATTTAATTGTACTTTTGTCTAACTGACAATAATCCGATCTACGCGTGTGACCCTTGTCCCGATGACCAACCTAGCTGCGCCCAGTGATTTTCGAAGTTTTAGTGACTATGTGTTCCCGTGTCTATGTCCTCAGGTTTAGAAGTTCTTCATCGGTTTCGAATTAAATTTCATAGGCGTGTATACCTTTGGGAATAGAATGCAAGTGAGATAAATTTAAACTATCCTGTTGTGTAGAAAAACCTATCTGACTCATTGGTTAGATAGAAAACTTTGTTCTTTTTATATGAATAACAATGATACTCGGGGTTTACGGTGGTGAACGTTTTTCAAAGGTATCTGTCGACGTCGCTGCTATTATTTTTCCTCCTTCTTAAGTTTTATCAAGTTTTTCTTAGAAAAAAACTATCACTGTTTCAAAGCTGACATATTGATTTTAGAAATGTAGACAATTTTGTTGATGTAATGGAAAATCCACTTGCATTCACATCGAAAAGTCCCACGCCGCGAGCCGGGGTCGAAATGTCGACCCTCCGCATACCGGGCAGATGCTCTACCAGCTGAGCTACCGCGGCCCAGACAGTCCGGTGTGAATAACGTAAGTGATTAATCGATAAGGCGCGACTCCGGCTCGCAGCGTCCGACTTTCGATGTGAATGCAAGTGGATTTTCCATTACATACGATTCAGGCTCCTCGTGCCAACAATAAATTCTCTGAATTTTGTTTATCTTAGTAATAAACCGTGTGAGTAACAAGTGGCAGATAGCAAACCTCAATCGCCCGGCTCGTTTCTGCGCCTGATCTATTGGGACCTTGTGTGGTTCGTCCTTTCGGATCTATGAGGTCGTGGTAGTGCTTCGGGCTCCAGCAATGCCCAGTTCGCGGAACAAAGTATGCACGAAAGACAATTTTCCCGCCCAGTATAAAGTCACACTTCAAGGCTGACTAGTCAGTGTTGTTCAACTTCCCCGTCGACTGGACAATGAACAAAGCTTTGGCTGATGTCCAATTAAGTCCCAAGGTGCACATCTCGGACCTGAATTTTGCAGACGACGTTATCGTGCTAAGAGATTCTCCCACCACACTTCAGCCAATTCTGGACCGACTCGATTACTTCTAGAAGTCAGTTCAGCGAAAACGAAGGCTTTCTTAACCTGTTCTGGGCCGTCAGCTCGACAATTGTCCATCAGTAGTCAGACGATCGAGTATGTGCCATCTTTCATATATCTGGGGTCAACTCTGCTTCCGAATGGTCAGGCAAAGGACGAAGTACTGTCAAGGATTGAAAATGCACGGAGAGCGTATCCTCAGCTCGGGTGTGGTATGGCGTCGGATTTAACTTATCGTTCGAACGAAGATTCGCGTCTTCTGTTCCGTTATTCAACCTGTGCTCACATACAGGTGTGAAACCTGGTCATTGCGAGCTGAAGACACCAGAAGGCTAGAGGCGTGTGAACACTGGTGTCTGCGACGAATTCTCCGTACGAACTGGCAGGAAATACTATCAAATGATGAAATATGAATGCGATGCTGCGACAGTGACCAACTCCCAGTCCTTCTTCAACTCCTCCGCCTGCAGTGCTTCGGTCACATACTTTGGCTACACGACAAACACATCGCCCTGAGCCATGCACGGGATGGCGCTGTCGCCTTGGTGGCCAACTGAGAACATCGTTGAGAAAGGCATGCAGCTTCTCGGACAACATACGATCTACGGCCTGCGATACTGATATATATATATATATATATCAAACTAATCCCGCGACGATTACTACAATCATTATGCATTCCCTTCACGAGGATGGGCATAATCAATGACTCGCCCCATAATAACGGAATACGCTCCTCTCTCCAAACACCATAAAGCAAAGTGGTAAGTAATTATACTACACCCAGTTTAAAAAGAGCTGGGAGAAGTTCGTCGGAACCGGCCACTTTACCACGCCTCAGTAATCGAATTCTCGATTCTACTTCCACTTCCGATGGGGACTCAAGTGATACTCCCTAAGGATCACAGTTGTTGACATAGGAGTACCTACATAAGCGCTGGGCCAGGTAAACTGCTCCTTGAAGTATTCGGCCCATCTATCAAGCCTCTGCTGTTTGCCATGAATGGGTCCTTCGTTTCTACCGCATATCATTTCACTAACAGGGGTTCGTCGTCCACCGGTGTCGCGAATAAGTCAGAACAGTCTTTGGCTGTTACCTGAAGTAGCTGCTACCTCCATTTCTTCGGCAAACCTTGACCCACCAATTTTCACAATCCTTCTTAAGGCATTCTGTAACTTTTCTTTGCAGATGTCATCGCACCTTATTTATCTCCTTACAGTTCTAGAGCTGACGTTTCTGTTCCATTAGACTTAACGACTCTTGGGAAATCCAGTGTCTCATGTGATAGTTTCTACTCATAATTTGTGGGAACCTCTGGGTCAGACAAACGCCATACGGCTAATCAGGAGTGTGGTTTGCGTCAATGACCATGGAGCTGGAGGGCCAAATTAAAATTAATTCCTGGTCCGACTCCACGTACGTGGACCAGTTTTGGACAGAATGGCGTCACCGGTAGCTTACTGCAACACGACCACTGACTCAGAGTATTTGTAGAGTTAGAGCACAACGTCACCGCGCGACGTGAGCTGTGTCGGAAATTTGTACTAGATTGGAATAATAGATTGTCTGCACAAAACTGAAAAAGCCTATTCCCGTTATCTGTGCGCTGAGCGGGTAAGGCACAACGCCCACCTAAACAAGCTTCCGACGCACTAAGTTTGTCGACGTGTGTACTAAAAATCACCGGCTAGCACTACAATGTTAAAGCCTTTGCTTCTGCAAACGACAGTGGTGAGTTCACCATCGAACTTATCCTTCTGCGTGTCAGAGCAGCAGTCTGTTAGAGCGAATGCTGAGATTACTCACTTTTTATTTTTATGCGACTATCTCCTGCGAGAACATAAGTCGGCTTCCCGGATGTCTCTGATGGTAACGATCCACGCGTTCCAGTCTGCGACAAAATCTGAACACCATAAAATCCAGTTGTTACTCTAGTCGCGTACTCCGAAGACCAACTGAAGGTCTAAGCGATCCATGTCTACCTTAATAGTGCTAACCCATATCTTCATTTGGCCACCAAGGCGACCTTTCCAATCTGAACAGGGTGATGGCAGTAGGCTCCTGTTCGTAGGTTCCGTTTCGGGTCGTTGTACGACATGACCAAACCACTGCAGGCGACCTCGTTGGAGGAAAGAAGAAAGTCGTTCTGTATTCGCAGTGTTGA
Source organism: Fasciola hepatica (assembly GCA_948099385.1). Lineage (NCBI taxonomy): Eukaryota > Metazoa > Platyhelminthes > Trematoda > Plagiorchiida > Fasciolidae > Fasciola > Fasciola hepatica. The sequence goes on along the minus strand of CANUEZ040000027.1, from coordinate 8,316,252 downwards.
CGCACACCGGAGTTTGTGACGTGATCATACCACTTGATTTTGGCCATGTAGCGGAGGCACAAGTGGCCAAAGCTTTCCAGCCTTTTCGTGTTGTCTACTCCCAACGGCCAAGTTTCGCACGCGTATGTAAGAACTGGGCGGACAGCAGCTCGGTATATGCGGAGGCTTATTTCGTTGGGACCACAATGATTTCCGAAGTTGTAGGAACGCTCTCCTTGAGCAGTCTACGCGAAGTTTAACCTCGTCCCTAACTTGCCCGTTTGGCTGGATATTAAAACCTAGGTACTTGAAGGGGTGCACCTATTTCAGAGTTTCGCCACTGACGCGAAGACGTGAAGAATTTCGTTCCTGTTTATCTGCAGACCAACAGTACTGCATTCACATAAATACGGTCGAGAACCGGTCGCAGAATTCAGGGACCCTCTCATAGAATGAGTGTCGTCGACGAATTCGAGGTCTTTACCCCAAGAATCGTGGCCAAGTTGTATTCCTCGAAAGTTGTAGATAGCGCGACGCCTGTCCAGTCTACAGCGTAGTAAAATAAGACTGGTGATAGAGGACATCATTGACAGACGCCGGAGTTGATTGAGAACTCCGAAGACTCTTTGCTGTAGGCGCGAACGCGCGCCTGTGTTGCCAAGTAGTACGAGCCCATCAATCTGATGCACTTTTTGTGCATCTCGTCACTTCGTATTACGCTGCAGAGTGACTGCCTGTCAATGGACTCGAATGCTGCCCAAAAGTCAATGAAGCACGCTGCAGTGGTTTGTTGGAATTTCTAGCGATGCTCTGGGATTTGCCGTAGCGCGAAGATCTGGTCAACACACCTTCTTCCTTGACAAAAACCCCACTGGTTGGAGCGTGTTTACGCGTCACGAGCAGCAAAAAAGCGGTTTAGCAGGATGGTCACAAAAGTCTCGCCACTATATCGATGAGATTGAAACCTCGGTGGTTCACGCAGACAGTCTTGTCGCTCCATTTTGGTAGGCAGTAGCATAGAGGTTGACCAGTCTTTGGGAGAAACTTCGGTTTCCCAAATACGACGGAAGTGCGTACTAAGTGGGTCCAATAGAACAGGCAAATAAGACCTGAAGATCTCAGATGGGATGCCATCCTCCTCCGGTGACTCCTTGTTTTTCATTGTTTGAGCTGCGGCGACGATTCCCGATTCGTTAGGAAGCTCGAGGTCGATTGTATATTGTTCTATATTGCCTGGTGGCGTAACACAGACGGACTGGATGGGAGGGCGGTTGAGCAGCTGACTGAAGTCCATCTCTGAAGCTTCTGGTCGCAGTCCGATATGTGACCGCTATCGTCGAGTAGCGTGGGAAGAAGAGAGAGAAGCCGATGAGTCGGAAAAGCTTTCCAAAGTCCCCAGCAGCAGCTACTGTTTCCATCCGGCTTGCAGTTTCAAATCAGTATCGTTTACGGTCGCTCTTAGCTGAGGGTGTAGCTTCGCGGCGAAGATTGTGGTAATCAGGTGAATTGCGGAGTCTCGCATCTCTAACCTTAGCGCAACGATTAAGGAACTTGCAGAGATCTATTCTTTCCTGTGCCACTTTGTTTTATCTAGCTGTTCAAGGGAGGCGCTGACGATGGATACTTTTACCCCTGTCCATGGTGCATCTATACTACCATCATCGTCGATCGCAGTTAGTCTGAACGAGATCGCATTTGAGAGGTTGAACGATGTCCGCGATCGTTAGCTTATAAGTACCTAATCTTCAGTGAGGACGAGATTTTTTCCGCATTGAAAGGTGAAGCTTGAGACGAGAACGTATCAGCGTGTGGTTTGTGCTGTTGGCGTTTCTCGCTAGGTCACCCAGGTATGCCCAACAGCTCTCGACCGATGATGCTCAAGGAGAGCACTTCAAGAGATAGTCGATTTGATGCGCTGTCCTACCGTCGTTGGAATACCAAGTCAGCAGGAGACTTTTTGGATGCTGGAAGCGGGTATTGATGATGACCAGCCACTCGAGGTCTGCAAACGTGACCAGCCGGTCGCCACTTTTGCACCGCTCGCCGAGGCCAAATTTCTCCAGGACATGTTGAGTATACTCGTCTGTTAGTGCACGCGTTCCGATCTCCTGCAATTAGCAGGATGTCTTGCCTGTGAACCCGGTTGACTGAATTCCGAAGTTCCCTGTAGAAGACATCTTTAGTGGTTGGCTCAGCAGGTAGCGTTGGGGCGTAGACCACAATCACAGTCACGTTAAACGGAGTGCTCCTGAACCGTGCCACGGCAATTCTTGGAGAAACTGCTTCCCGAGAGATCAGGGCAGTGTGAGCTCGACTGTTCATTGCGATCACAACTCCGTGAAGCTTGGAATTGCTTACTGGCCCATTGTGGTACATCCAGTAGGATGCGTGTTTCAAGGACTCCAATATGTCGGCTACCGGAGTTGGGTAAGCGTACTTCGGATAGACACGCTACGTCAATTCCGTAGTCGTAGAGTGTATGCATCGTGATGCACTGACTACCTGCATCTAGAAGAGTTCTCACGTTCCAACAGGCTACGTGGATTCGTGACCTTGTGTTCAGATTTAGGTTCCCAGCTCGTGTTTGGGTCACTCCAGCCACTAGGGAGCACAGGGCGCATCGCTTACCGGGGGGAACCGTAGCATGATCAGAGCTAATGGTAGAGACGAAATCCATGAAGAGACTTGAGAATAGCGTACGAAGTGGCGTCCCCAGCGACACCGAGACTACAAACAAGCTGCGCCTAAACACCGTCTATTCGAACGCCAACCGGAGTCTTAAAGCACGCAAGTGACTATTAACTGGTATCCAGTCTAAAAGGGCAGCTTAAGCTTTGTCAGTCAAGACTATTCCTACACCACGTTGGGCCACACCTCTAGCCGCCTCGTCTCCTGAACTGCGCAGGAAATGCCTTGATGAGATGCCGGCGGTTAGTTGAATCACTATTCGCAGCACACATCAATCGTCAGAGTCCGTTGTGAGTGCTAGGCACGTCTGCTGACCGGCCTGCACGAGTGTACGCACGTTGAAGGAGCCGAGGTTCAGAAACTGGCAAAGGTGGAAAAATTGTGAGTTACGAGACTGAGGTTTATTTATGACACTATCTGACAATGAACCGCTGCAATTATCGGGCGTGTCATTAGTGGGAGCATTATGAGTGGGTAGAGGGAGCAAAGAGAGGCGGGCGGGGACAGAAGACAAAGGTTGAATAAAGGAGAGGGAACTCTGAGCAGTAGCCCACTTATCACTGACTACCCCGCTCGATGTAATGGGTAACGCGGTCCTGATTATCCTGCGCGACGATCGGTGCAGTATGAAACTCTGTATTCATGCAGTTCATGAGAGATGTTGGACAGGTACTGTTAAGGAGTCCAGCTGCTAAGCGGCACGATTAGGGTTTTCAACCGAACCCTTTAGTTCTAACAAGAACCTGTCCTCAAGGCAGCAGGGTGGTTGAGTGGAAGCCCATTTGCTTGGATCAATTATGCTTCCACTGATTTTACCGACTGAGCTGCCAGCTCAAATCGATCCCCAACCTGAAGCACCAGGAGATGGCTTCGTCAGTCGGTTACCCATCGACCTTCCAGATATGACTGAATCTTCGGCTTTAGGTAAACCAACCTATGTAGCTCGTTGGGTCGCTCAGGTGCGCAAGCCGTCAGAACAAGTCAAGGTGCAGTCTCATTTCGACATCCCTGCATGCCAAGCAGTACGCGTTCGACCATCCCCACCTTCAGCCGCTAGTACCAGAAAGCCTGAGAGTTGTAAGAACACTAATATAATGCAAATGAAATCTTTTGCATAAAAATAAATCACAATTTCGGGGCAACCGATATGTGAAACAAAAATATGAGTGAATAAAGAGCACAGATTAAAAACCAAGAGCACAAAGGAGGTTGTGCAAATCTGAGAACCGATATTGCGATGGTATCCTCACATTAACTATACAATGAAAGGGCAGATGGGTCGGGAAACAGTTACCAGAAAGCCAAGAACCGATCAAATACTGTCAGAGCCGGTGGGATTTTTTCTATCGACGGAAATGGCTGAATTGAGATAGTGAAGTAACGCATAAGATCTGCCAGAAAAATCGAAAGCAAGTCAGTCAGTCAGCCTGGTAAGTTAAAAAGCCTTTCCAGAAGACCGGATCACAATATTTTGAATTTGGTTATACTGAATCTTTTTTTCGGATTCTAATTCATCACACAACTGGTGGTTTAATAGGCATGTGTTTACCGAAGTGTCACATTGATGATGCAGCTTCCCATTCAACACGGCACGAGCTTGATTGCGAGTTCGTTTCTTTTCCGGACGTGTTGTACCCTCGCCAATCAGAGGCATCATTGTGGACAACAAGTTAGGAAACAGACGAGGAAAAATCACTTCTTGTTCAGCCAGAATGCGTTTGATCCTCAGGCGTTCCTTCGGGGCACTAAAACAGGCCGGACAATTCTCGGGAATGATGGATAATTTCGCCTTTATGATTGTGGGAATAAGGACAAAGAGGAACAAAATGTAATGGTGACTTTGAAAGCGTTGAGATTCGATGGACTTCCTATTCACTTACCAGGTGACAATACTCACCGGTTCTGATATGACCAAAATGTTATCACCTGTGTGAAAGTAGCCGTACCAGACAACGTTTATTTAGACACACCATGTGAATTCAAGTGATTGTACAGGAAATTAAATTTGTCGCAGAAGCAGATAAATTGTCTACTGTTTTCTGACGTGACACATCCAAACGAATGCAATCCGATACGCTTCCTTTCGCACAAGGTGAGGAATATTTCCATTCTACATGCTGTAGAGGCGAGGTTGTCATACCTAAGACAAACATTACTGAACAACGAATACTGTAATCAAATGAGTCTGTTAGGGTCGCGACCTAACAAGAAATCAGTAACGATTCGCGTTTTTGTCATATTTCGTTATGTCGGAGAGGACTGGATGTCGTTATTACGTGCAAAATCGGTTTCGTTGTACACAATTCCGTTTACTTGGATGCTGAACTGAAATTAATTAAACATAGGCTATAATGTCCCGGGAAATTCGTCGGACGAAACTGGATTGAATGGACAATGCTAGCGGAAATACCACAGGTACAAAGTGGAAAATTCCCAATGAACATATCTGGAGAACACAGTTTGGCGAACAAACTCGTTTTTAGTAATTCATACCCATGCCATTACACCACAATATACTGCGACAACCGAGCCCCCGTGGGGACTCGGACCCGGGGTGAACGATTGTGAATCGAACAACTTAACCACAAGGCTATCCGGGCTGGCTCCCAACGGTTTGTTGAACATCTACACTACATGATATAGCACCCTTCCGTCACTGGCTTTGAACGGTAACAACCCACTTCCTGCACAGCGATCGACTCCTATCATGGATGACTTCTCTGTAGGGGCCTAAGTACAACGAAGGCATTACGTTATGAACAACCTACGGAACTTGGTTCCTATTTGCAACTGAGTAGTAGGAGATTAGATTTGTATAATATGATGCATCATGCAGCTTCAACGCTCAACTCACCATTGAAAACCATGGAAGCGGGTTGTTACCGTTCAAAGCCAGTGACGGAAGGGTGCTATATCATGTAGTGTGGATGTTCAACAAACCGTTGAGAGTCAGCCCGGATAGCCTTGTGGTTAAGTTGTTTGATTCACAATCGTTCAACCCGGGTTCGAGTCCCCGTGGGGGCTCGGTGGGTGTGCACTGCTGATGATTCCCAACAAGGCTGAAACAGCTGTACAGTGCTTCCATGGTTTCCTATGGTGAGTTGAGCGTTAAAGTTGCATGATGATTCATATCATACAAATCTAATCTCCTACTACTCAATTGCACATATTACGACGAGGTAAAGTACTGGACCAATTAGACAAATAGGAAGCGATAAAGATTATTGGTGACAAAAAAGGTAAAGAAAACAGTTGTAATCTAAGCTTAACTCAAAACCGGATATGGATTGCTTCTCTCGTATTATGTAAGTTTTCATCTGGTCTATGGCCTGTTGTGGGGTGGAGAGACAGCCAGGGCAGCTTAAGAGCTCATAAATCATTTTTGAGCACAGAGGGGGGGTTATGGAGGTGGATGCCGACAGCCCTAGCGGTGGCCAGAATGCGACATTTTACCGATCTTGATTGCCGACCCCGAGCCCTGTGATATTTAACTCACTGAATAATACCATTTCATCATACATAGGAAACACGAATAGCGAACAAGCTCGCTTTCGGTAACATCATCCTCGTGGCTAATACAGTTACATTTATGGGTTAGAGATGCATAAATTATGATCAATGTCTGTGTGCTAAAGTGTGATTGGATAGTCATCAAAAATGGTGTTGCGTGGTTACTATATATTGTGTGTGTCTTGATCAGCGTTCGGACCAATAACAGCATAAAACCTAATCTAACCTTTTGATTGTCCTGCTGATCTACGCTGGTCGGTTGCCAAGCTCACACATAAGCACGTGACTTGCAATTGATAAAACCACGTTATTCAATCATTTCGACACACATCGAACGGCCTGTCTCGACCATGTTGATCTGATGTACAGATTGCGCTTACTCGGTTTCAGTACTTGCTTACTTACCGTGTACTACCACTAAATGCGAGTATAACAGAGAGAAAGAACATAAACTTAGACTCTTCCATCAACATTTAAGCATGCTCAACCCGTCCCGTCTTCGACTGTGTGATTGCTACCACGGAGAAATACGCAAACGAACTACACTCATGGGTTCTTGTGTACCCAAAGTGCTCATAATAACAAGACAACCCACAAAAAGTCGCATCCGATACACAAATGAAAGCATGCGCATTAAATGCGAGTTACTTTATTACCACACGCTTGAGTATGAGTGCAGTCGAAGTGGTATACCCTAAGACAGATGACAACCGGATCATGAGACCTGGAGTGGAGAAAAACATAAGGTCCCATAGGTCCGGTGTGATAATGAGACGAGCGACACCAAAGTGATCGGTGGTGGCAGTGGGTCATGCAATAGAAGAAACTCGAATATGGTAGCGGATTCGCTTCTGGCAAATAAATTACAACGAAAAAGTGCTGAAACAATCCCGGAACGCCGGCCAGAAGACAATATGGACATTTCCGCCTGTCAGGATTCGCAGTACTTCTAAGTTATAAATGAAGGATGGGGATCGCATCTTAGGTATAATCGGAGTGAATACTGAAAAACTGATTAACGGGAGCCAATTCGATCGGTCTGAAGGCCGGTCGGTAGTATACTTCACATTATCCACCGTGCTCCCGCCAAATGTATCGTTAAAACCCTATCCGTTCCAGAGAAAACGCAGCCGTATGTTTCGAAGGGGGTAGATGGGCTGGTTTTAGTTGCCTTATTGGTATCTTCTGAAGGACGAATAAGAGAACGAAGCTGATGGCACAACGAAAGACAAAACGAGAAATAAAAGTCAATAGGTAATTCCATATTTTACCTTCTCCACAAAGGTGCGACACTGTTGTTCTCGAACAAAGACCAGGGGACGAATCACACGCAAATCACCTTGTCTGCAAGGACAGTAATCAGAAAGAATAAAACAATGAACATTTCGCACATGAACGAGAACATCATACTGTCTTCATATATAATCCCTTGAAGGAAAATTTTTAACTGATAAATAATTTGACTTATAGTCTAAACTGTTAAGTCAAAAACTGCTGAAACTGAGTTTGACGGCTTTAAACAAAGGTTAAAATGCGGAATATTTGGCCCCGGAAGGACTGCAACCCAAACACGGCGGGAAATCACACTACAGTATTGCGTGCACCATACCAGCTCTACGAAGCCACACTGGCTATCCGCTCAAATTACAGTGAGATGTGGTGTTTTCCCTGTATTTTCATAAGGTTCAATCACGCCGTCTGACTACACACGCGCAGCTGTTTTTATGGAACCAGGAATGACCAAACGCTAGATCTAGAACAAAGGATCTTGAGGACTACTTTCCACACCAACAAAATCCGTTTCAATAGGGTAGATCATTTTTGACGGACAGCTACTATAATCGATGTGCAGCTATGGAAAAGAATGAAAACAGCAAAGCGAACAAAACCAATTACTGCTTCATAAACCACGTACATCAATGGGGACTGTGGCTGAAATCAAAGATTTACCGGAACCGATAATCCGGCTAGGTCCGGAAGAACCAGGAATATTCTCCAGTATTTAGTTCGACTCTCTCAGTAATTCCTATCGGGAAAAGATTTAGTTACACCAGGCAGCCCCCAAAAGACCTACCTCAGTTAACTAATCAGGGCTCATGGTATTGCTTAAACACCCCAACTGTAACGTCAATTTCGCCTACCATAAAAAGAAGAATCAAATTTCAAAGAGCACAGAAAGCGATCGGTAAAAATCCATTTATGCAGCTCACCTAATGCAATAGTTGGCTTTCATTGTGAGTAGCAAGCCATTGTGAAAGCACGACATGAGGAAGCTGATATGATTTGGGGAATTTGGAAAAAAACATTGCAACGTGATGGCAATAGATTTAAAGTCTGATGAAAACGAGAATAATAAGGCACATTGCTTAAGGTTTTGAATAACTATGACTACATTAGTCAAACACATCGCGGAAAACCCGACAGTCATTTCTAATTTGGAACCCGGAAGAGCATCCCAATTATATTGAGAACAAATTTTTCGTTATCCTAAGCCATTGCTGTTTACTGTCCGTCCCGCTACGGCAGAAGAAGCTGAGCTTGGGGTATTCAAAAAGTAAAGCCCATCGAATTATTTGATAAGGCCAAATTATTTTGGCGGGTAGGCTACGTGAAATTTGTTCGGATGCGTGTTGGAGCTACCTCCAACTAACCAGTCTGGTGAATAATACAAATGGGGCTCTGCGATATCACGGAGGGCATTCATCAATCTTTCATCAGGCACTTGTGGACCCCGTGTATTGAAATATGCATAGCATTTATTTGCCAAGACTGGACTCATTTTATTGTGCCTCACACCTATAAGTAAACTGATGCCGAAGTAGTCCTGCTTTTCTAACGAAAGATCTCTCAGAAAACCGCGAGTAAAACGACATACACACTTGTTATCGTTTTCTGCTACTTTGTGGTTTTACGGAAACAGAGAAAATGAAGTAAAGGGGACCGCCCGCAGGAATTGTTAATGCGCAGTAAACTGTGGTGGTAGTAGCAAACAGGTCATCTGCAGACGGCCTTGTATGGTGGGCAGACAACACGCCATTGCCCGTCCAAAATCAAGGATAAGGTCGGAGTCAGCTAAGCAGACAGTTCGTCACTGGCTGTACAGAATCAAAGACAAGAGTGGAGCCAGTCAAGTGGATCAATGAACCAATCATGCTTAATGGTTGTCTAGACCGACTAGAGCCGAATCAACCAATCCGAGTGCAACCAGGCCAACCAGCCAGAGGAGCCTTTTATGAATATAAAGTGGACCAGAAAATTTTCATTCAAGGATTTGGTTATGAACACCACACATCCTATAAAAACGACCTGGTCTGTACCAATAAAATGCAGTGGTTCGAAGAAAAAAACAGTTGTCTTACTAGGACCAGTGGGTGATAATAAAACAGCTATAAACACCATGAAAATATATATGAATGCATCTTCCTCCCGTAAAATGTATGCACGAGTCAACCTGGCCTAATCAATCAATCGCCCGCTATATGGGGATCGTGATTGTGCGCGCACTGCTCCGACGAAATTAGACTGGTTAATTCACACCATATCCGCATTTTTATCTACCAACAGACGGAGATAAAAATGGACCCGGTTGAAATTGGCGGTGTTCACCGATTACCTTTCGGCCACATCATCCAAATGTTGTCCGAGAGCAATCACATTGTATCCATGACGTCTGGCACACGCGTAGATTCGGCCACGTTTCATACGGGAACAAAAAGAACAGATACTGGCCACTTCATACGGGAGATCGGTTGCCTGTCTAATGATACCTGATACGAAAGAAGCACAGGAAAGCAGTGGTTGTAACGGAGCACAGCAAAAAATGTTAGTTGATCCCAATAACCCCCTGCTTAGATCAAGCACACAAAAAAAAACAGAAAGTAAGTTGATATCACGATCAATAACATCGGGAAGTTCACAGGCAAAAGCTTTCAATGTACAAACGCGATGAAAGAAAAGAAAGGCGTATTTGCTGCCGGAAAATTTTGACTAGCCTCTATATTGTGAGCAACAAGCAGACGGCATCTGAATACGGATCTAACTTACTAACAGAGTGGGAAAAGTATCCTTCGGGGAATGACGTTATCGAGACGACCAATCCGAAGAAACATGATTTCGAATGGTGCATCCGATGCTTCGTTATAGCAGTGGTTATTCGGTAAGGTGGAAGTTCACTTTAGGTTTGCCGTTTGTTTGAAACAAGTAGTCGAGATTTACCGTTACCTCGGACCATTTCCTGTCGTTACCGATAGAAAGCGACTGGGGATAAAATACTAACATTTGATGATCAAAAGTAATGCAGATGCTGACTGTCCACGACACTCGACGACGGAGCCCCACTGAGACCACATGCGTGATTCTTCACTACAAATCTCAGGATTTACCAACATCTGCTCGGTATGCGGTGATTCGCCGGTTCGATTCCGCCTCGCCGAGTCCGACTTTTCGATGTGAAAAATGCAAGTGGATTTTTCATTACATGAGATTTAGGCTCCTCGTGTCAACAATACATTCTGTGAATATATTTCAACGTCCAATGGATCACGTTCATCTGTGTGCTGTTCGTCCCATTGGGAAGTGAACGACGAGGCTAGCCTAATGATTAAAACCAGATTAGTTACTGTTTCATTGGAATAGTGGTTCGGGCATCACCGATTATTCACTTGTGTTATTCACACCCGACTGTCTGGACCGTAGTAGCTCAGCTGGTAGAGCATCTACTCGGTATGCGGAGTGTCGTCGGTTCGATTCCGGTTCGCGGCGTCCGACTCTCAGGATTATGCCTATCAGTTTTTCCTAATAGTGAAGCGAGTTCTTGCATCTATAGGGTATGACACCTACAAGAAAGGTTTTCAACCACCCACCTTTTTTTATTAATTGTCGCCTCCGCAATCAATCTTCCACCAAAAATTTCACCTTTGATAAGAAACTAAGGGGGTCTATACTTAACCAGAATACCGATTCGAAGCGGATGACTTTGTATTCGAGGGAAACCACGAGTCATATTAGGAAAAGTCAATCGTGAAAAATGATCTGACTAGCAAACATTCAACTCGGTCACACCTTTTTTGATTCACGTGCTACGGCCATTCTGCCTGCGGATTTGCATGTCTTTCACTGGCTCGCATCTTGGGTGATATCACATCACTTCAGTTTCACTGTGGTCATAAGTTTGCTGACTGATACATTAACCCAGACATCTTAGTACATTCCGTGAGCCACAATTCCCGACTGGGTTGAGATCGGGGCTGCAAGCTGATCACATCATGACCTTGATGCCACCGAACAACAACGAAAAGCTGGTCACATTAATTATCACGTTAGAACAGACCTTCAACTTAGTGGTTTTGAATCACTACTGAAGGAAGAAAATGTTCCAATGTATGGATATACACGCTGGAATCTTGTACACCAAGCAGTATTACAAGTTCACCCAGGCCATGGGCCGAGAAAGTATCGTAGACCATCAGTGAGATTTTGTCGTTGATTCTTTGTCTGAAACAACTCTCATCTTTCCTCAAATCATGTCGATTGTAGTTCTAGACATCTGACCCATCGTTAAAATGAACATATTTTCATGAATCTGTCCATTTTACATGGGACTTTCGATGCAGTAGAGTGAGAGATACTCTATTGGACTCAACCCACGGATTAGATGTGAACGTTTTTTGTATGGTCCGCTGTGAAAAGTCTACCCCGAGTACAGCTTTTGATTCTGGTTCACAATTAGTAGTGGTGAACTCCAGATGACATACTGTATTTGTCTTGATGTGAGTTTTCTAAGCTGTCCCATTCATTTTTTAGTGAAGTTTGGTACTCCCCATCGTACGAAATTCTTTGATCTTTTGCACTTCCTAGGTATTTCATTTTCCCGCACTGTGCCGAATAAAATGTTGATATACTCACTTTCTCCAAATCAGTTAATCTTTTACAGCGGAACATGGCAGACGAAATGGCAATGATCTCGGAATTCTTCAAGGCCACTGTGAACATGGCCAACAACTTATCATTCATAAATGCGTGTGGTGCAAGCATGCAGCAATCATGAGTACGGTCTCTTGAGTCGTCAAAAGAAACCGTGACGGCATTGAAACGAGAATGGAATAATACCGGCCAAAACGTGAGCCAGTTTTTTTGTGAAAGGCACGTCAGGAAGATGTACTGAAGTCTACAAACAAAATGGCCGTAACACGTGATTAAGTAATATGGCCACTTCACGTCGGGGGTGCTCGGCGTCTGCCTGTGCTCGACAGCTAGTGTCTCCAAAACATTATTCGCATCTGAGGTGGACATCTCGTGAGCAACCCCGACGCGGGGTGGCCAAGTATCGCAACCGTGGAGTAAAACACTGCGAACTGTGGCTTTGCACATCCGTCCTTTAAAAGGGGGTCGGATGTCACGACAGCGCCACGTGTCACAGGTTCGCGAAAGCTGTTCTAGCACTCGCTGTTCGTGATGAGATCTGCTCAATATCACCTCCAACTGCGATCAAGCTCCCTAGGTACTTGAATTTATCGACAAACTCTAGATGATCATCACTAAAGGCGAAGGCAGGCACGGGCTTCTGCTTGTCTTGTAAAAGCGCTTCGCACTTGGAAGGCGCAGAGTGCATATCATATCGGCCTGTGCACTGTCACTCAGGAAGGCGATATCATCAGTATATTCCAAGTCAAAAACTCTGTTGCATGGAAGGAGTTGAACTCCACTGTTTGGAAGACCAGGTGAGGCATTAAGTAAGACATCCTCTATGGCAAAGTTGAAAAGAAATGGGAAAATGGGGCAACCTTGTCAAACTCCACTGGATACGAGGAAATGGGGCGAAAGCTGGCCGTAAGCCTTATCCCGTCCTGAGGTGTGACGACAGAATGCTTTGAGGAGCGGAACACTTTTCAGGTAGTCCGTTTCACAATAAACAGTATCACAATGCGGTTCTATCGACAGAGACCAGGGCCGAGCGGATGTCTGAAAACACGACGATTGTAGGTCGTTGGAGGACATGACGGTGCTCTGGCAGCTATCAGAGGGTGAAAATTTCATCGACACATTCACGACCAGCGCGAAACCCAGCACGACTGTCAACAATCTACTCTTCACGCGTTTGGTACAACCTGCGGAGTATGACAGACGCACGCAGTTTGACGCTAATGAGATAAGGTTTACACCTTTCTAGTTAGCACAGTCAATGCGCGAGCCCCTATTGAAGATGGGGACAACAATCGATTCCCCACCCCCTCCACAAGGAGAAAACTTGGTCGGAATTCCAGAACCCTGGGAACAAAACACGAAGTTTTCTAACAAGCTATTCTCCACTAACTTCCCCATGACGGCAGCTTGTTCCCTCTCTGATGCATGTTGCGGCCACCAGATTTGCGGTGCCCACAAAAAATTGCGTTAATTGCACGTCTCATTAGGAGCCGTGGTTTATTATACTCGCTTCCAGCTGGGATTGACTGGCATACATCAGGAAGAAGCAGAGATTCAGCAGAAACCCAGGGTGTCACGGCACGACGAGACAAGTCACAACTCAATACAAGAGCAGAATATAAGACACTCACGATAAGCGACCAAAGCTGCTTAGTGTTATCAGGAGGGGTTTCATCTAGTGTTTCAGCTAGCACCTTTTTGAAGACGAATTGGCCAGATGAATCAAAAAGCATATCGCAATCTGAACATTGTTGCAGAGAGTGTCAGAACATAGTCTTAAATGTCGCCCAATTGGCGTTATGGCAGCTCATTTTGAACAACCGTTTTAACTGAGGAAATCCTGTCCGCAGAAAATGAGATTGACGTGGTTTGACTGTAAGTCCATTTGTTTCAATCAACGATGATCACCACAGTACATTAGTGTTGGTCGAGACTGTGCCTGCTGTTCACCGTTGACTGCGGCTCCGGTGCACGCTGTGGCTCGCGGCCCATTCCATGAGCAATCGATTTTAGTGTAACGAGATTTATGCGAATTAGCGTTATTTAGCACTTTCAAAAGGAAGACTAATTCAAGAGGCATTCGCTTTCGTATATATTAATCGTGGCAACCAAATCACAATCCACTTACAGCAACTTTAAATGAACGCTGTTATAGAAGCCACCATACTTTATCTGAACATGGTAAGAACATAGCATTGTATATTTAATAACGGTATATTATTCCAGTTATAACTCAAATTCCTAAAAGAATCCTCTTAGTCAGCACGTTAATCACACCCATCTAGAGAAGTTTGACTATACGGTCTAGAAAAATGTAAATTTAATTCAGCAGAAATACATTTATCGTCTGTTTATTGCTCATGCGCACCTCAAGACTGTCGTAAACCGTATAACTCAATAAACTGGGTATCAGTTATCGCGCAAGTTTTGATAGCCCGCAAAAGGTTGCGTTTTCCCGCGTCTGTATGTTTTGTTCCTACCATCGTTGCAATGTGCGTTTAAAACGCCCGTCAAAGCACATGGACCGCTTAGTGCAAACTAGTACGTGGTCGAAGTTAAGGGGGAGGGGGTGCTCCGATATGAACGGCAGGCTTGTATGCACTCCCGCCGTTTGTGGTTGATTGCAATGTGGTCGAGTAAAACTCATCTAGAAAATCGTAAGTAACTATTAACTCAGTGCTCGGGTGTGTACCGAAGAGAAGTTTGCGTGTGTGCGTGTGTGTGAGAGATAGAGAGAGAGGAGAGGAACTAACCTTGTTTTTCATAATAATAATCCACACCAAGTTCTGTCAGATAAGGTATTAAGGGTCGTGGTTCATAGGCTGAAGTGCCTGGGTCCACAGTGACCGCTGCCAAATGGAAGGACTCCGAAGTGATTTCGCTTGAGCCATGCTGCAGCATTGTTTGATACTGATGCAATGTATGTAACAAGGACATGCTGTCTTTTCCTCCGGAAAGGCAAACCAGTACCCGATCACCCGGATGAATCATATCGAATTGACGAATAGCCTAAAAGGCGTGTGCAAGGAGTGGAAGCGACTCGTGTCGGTGTGTGTGGGAAAGTTGCATCAATCATTACATAACCTCTAGAGTATTGAAAAAGCTTGTAACACGAAGAAATTTCTTTTCGATGTATCACTTCAGGCATTTACATATACAGTACTGGGTAAAGGAGAGTATACGCGTAGCTATAGATAACAGAGAGTGAGTAAGTACGCAACAAATCCGGTAACTTGACAACATGCTTCAACTTGATGAACCTTGTCCGTTGTATGAACGACAATAAGTATGAAGTGTGTAACTAAATGGTGTGAAAAAAGAGGTGCGGGGCTGGGCAGAATTCGTACATGGAAACCATAACAGAATCACTTGTTACGGCCACGGCAACAACTGTTGCATGAGGTTACGTTGCTCAGACAATTTCGGCTTCAATAGTCGAATTGCTATGGCTTCTGACGTCATCAGCGGCCGCCTGCGTAATCCTTTCTCATGAACTCTGGGAATTGTCAGGGCTGGTCTGAAATCTGTCACTGTGTCGATTTGATGTCCGCTATCCACCAGATGTTGATTGTCCGAACTGTTCTTTTGCGTAAAGAAGCCGGAACGTGGTATGATATCCTCTTCGACAGGCGTCCCGTTGTATGTCCAATATACTGTGCACTACAAGAGCATGTACACTGATATAGAACAAAAGATTGAGACTGATGAGGCAACCTGTCCTTGAATTGCTGAACGATGAAAAGCTTGGCATTTGTTAAAATTCGGACGTGCGCAGCGGGGCACGACTTCCCGAGGGCCTTAGATATGCGTAGCTCTAGTATTTCTGAGGTTTTGCCACCCTTAAACGGGACAATTTGAAAAATATCCTTTTGCTTGGCTATTTGCATTTTCACTTTGTCTCCTCTCTCTCATATATTGACGAATGAACGGTTCTGGATAGCCGTCTTTTAATAATGTGTCACGTAGGTGTTCGAGTTCTTTCACACCTATCTTTTCACACCATTTGGTTACATATTTCACACTTATTGTCGTTCATACAACGGACAAGGTTCATTAAGTTGAAGCATGTTGTCAAGTTACCGGATTTGTTGCGTACTTACTCACTCTCTGCTATCTATAGCTACGCATATACTCTCCTTTACCCAGTACTGTATATGTAAATGCCTGAAGTGATACATCGAAAAGAAATTTCTTCGTGTTACAAGCTTTTTCATGAATCGATGGGCATATTCTATGACTCTAGAGTATTTTCAAACAAAGTTATGTAACAGAAACGAGCCAAAACCAAGAAATCAGGAACCAAATGGTGTGTGAACGGCCAGTTTTTATAAAAACTCAAGACACTGTTGAAGTATAATCATCCAATAACAGATGAACAGCCACAAAGGTGACACATGGATCTGATAGTCTCAAGTTTTTTTGTCTTAGAGGGCCCTGAAATATTTAATACGATAAAAAAAGAATGAATCAAATGAAACATGCGAATATTGCGGTGTATCAGATATATATTTTTCCGTTCCGTGAATTATGCATCAATGCGCTAAATGGGGTGTACAGGCTTTCTTGAGATTCCGTAGACATCCGGATCTTTCGAAATAGCCAGTCTTCAACACATACGGTAGCATCTTTGTAAAATTTTCTAAAATACATGGGAAACTTGCCATAACTTCTTCCTTACACACGAGGAATAAATTCCCAATTTTATTCAAATCGTGACCTTTGTAGGGAGTTGTGAAAATTTAATCACCGGGTTGTACTCTCGTTTCGTTACTGTAAAATTTCAGAACATATTGACAGATGTGAACGCGTTCGCAGGAAGTACAGCCTTTCGTGAGACATAACCTGGCGCGTCAGTCTACAGTAAGATAAATTTTCCAGAATAACTTCTGGTCTGGCAGGTAGGGAACTTCCATCATTTCAGCACGTTCGTTTCTACGTTTTTCAGGGTAACTTCAATAACGCCAAATCAACAAAGTTTGTCGCGATTTTTGCAGGCAATGTCAATCGGTATGGAGTTTTACTTCCTGAAAGCCATTAAAATGAGTTCCTTCGGAAATCTCGTCTTATGACGGACGCATTCGTGAGCTTTCTAATTCCCGCCGCAGTTCGTTCAAAATAAATCGCTGCCTAAAATGATTAGCGATGCAATTCAGATATTTTTGTGGTTAAAACATTTAGCCTCCTTTGTAGTTCTTAAAGCACTGGCCTTTGATGGGTTGAGAGATAAAGCAACTTTTCTCCCCGCTTGAATGCGAAAGCGAATGGGATTTTTTTTTTATCAGATCTCCCGAATTGAATACTTATTGCTCTCTGGTTGTCACTTTTATCCCAATGCAGCTAAAATCATTATCAAAGTCAGATATTTTCATTTTTTCACACCACATCTTGTTACGACAGCAATTTTTACATGAATAGAGAGAAAAAACATGCCGTCGTTAACAAGCGTTTGCTGAGCACGTATAACGTCATGCCTACCTTTTTAATAAAGTAGTGGGATTTCTCAGTTTTCACTAATTATCTCTTCAGCGTAGCGAAAACAAAATGGATATATCACGGGTCGCGCTTAAAGGACATTGAAATCCAGGCCACGCATTCGAAAGAAACCAAAAGTTTACCCCTGATGAGACTACCATTCATCTGGCTGTCAAACTGTTAGACAATACAGTATTCTCCAGATATGTCCGCTTCGTTTTTGTTTCTTTCTGTTAGTCGGAAACATGGTAGACAATTCAGAAGCAAGAGACGTTTCTAGTAGGATCAGCATGTTTTTCTAAGTGACAAAAACCACCTATGGTGAATTTTGCTTTCAGCGGTCTACTAATAAGCCATATTTAAGATTCAACTAACTTCGAACTTCTGAACTTTAGACTCATTTATCATGATGGCCCAAGCCCCACAATTTTAATCGCCAACAGATCGCAGCAGAACTAACGTGGATGGCATCAAGTTCTATAGAGTCTCATATTTAAGTCTTGTGTTGTGATGTATAAAAGTTCAGGAAAGCGGAATTAGTTGCGAAGAAAAAGTTCGTCTAGCGAATTTCGACAACACTTGTAAACCATAACGACAAGGGTTCACTGTACTACTGGGCAAAGTCGGCAACCATGATCCTGGAACTTGGAGTGGAAAATTACATTCGGTTACAGTAGGTCGGGGGTAGTAACCACCCAGGTTACAGTCTACCACTGACGTTGAATGACAGTGGCAGCGACCAAAGCGACTAGCTCAAATTTTGTAAATTGAGACCTACATCTCTCGTCCCCCGATGGTCAGGTAACATCCATCCTGACGGAACTGGGTGACAAGAGACAAATAGCACAACTAACACGTCCCCGAAAAGGACATATTTTAGGCATTGCTTATTTGTGGAACCCCACGGTTAACTAAACAGTTCATAAGACTCCAGGCAAGAGATAAACAAATGCGTTTCAAAGTTGAGCTGCGCAGCCATCATCGTTGTGCAACAGAAAGAGGAATAAAAAGAATACATGCGAAGAAAAAAGGTACACAAAACATGGCAAGTATTATTGTCGCTTAGGGTATATCATCTTCACCCACGGGGATTCAGTAGGCTTGCACGGGAAAACCCACTGGTCAGTTAAAGGGAGAAAGAGGAAAACCGCAACCATTAGCACTGCTGAGAAATTCTCGTAGTGAACTGACGACAGAGCTAGACGCATGAATGCAAAAACCCGTACATATGTGGTAGACAGACGTTCAGTTCTTTTCGGCCGTTATCATACTTGGTCCATTGTGGCTTTATGTGGTAATTCGCTTCACATCTTACATATCCTCTTCCGCCGGTTCTGCCTGATCGCACAGTGAACCCTTATGTTTTATTTACTATTATTTAGTATTATTATCTTATTTTTATTTATTACATGCTTGTGCATGAGTGCAGTGGAAGGGGCATTTACCCCATAGCCACGAAGGCCCACTGCACTATTGGGGATAACCGGCAACCAGACCCTGAGACTTGGAGTGGCGAACAACCACATAAGGTCCCAATAGGTCAGGTGTGGTAACGATCCTGCTGCGTTAGCCCCTATCGCAGTGCTCGTGTACAAGCATGGGATAAAAAAGCAAGACTGCATTTTCGTTCATTTAAATGTAGATGGAACAAAACTGGAGAAAATCAACAAGCTTGAGTACAATTCGGTATAAGATTGGACAACTGATAAAACTAACCCGGAGAACGGCTTTGAATAAAGGTTTGGGTGGGGTTCTCCAAAGACTGGACGGATGTGTTGCACTTTCACTGTTTGACTGGGTGGGAGATGTACTCGGAGATAACTGCTTTGGCGAAGTGGCTTGACAAGAAGAGAACGATTTCAGGTCAGTTTCACTGACTGTGGATTGATCAGTCTCCGTGGGGACGGATGCTGCATGATGATTGTTGGTCATACCTGCACACATGTTTGCATCCAGCATGGACTGACATTCCTCGTATTGATCACTGAGCGGTCGCATATACAGTTTCTCTGTGACGGATTTACCCATTCCAGAGGCGACTTGATCCGTCAGAGAGAACTGTGTTGGAGACGAGATACCATCCACGAGGGAATCGTGAGGAATGTCAGGCGAACGAACCTGAACCGAACGCAATTCATCTTGTGTTTCGAGTGCACGGACGTCGTTGGCTGAACGGGCTCGCGGTCGTTTACCTTTGCGGTGAGGTATGATGGCCACTTGATCTATCGTGATTTCTTTGACTCGATATCGGACTGGAGATACACGGGTTGCTTCACTTGGTGGCTCAATATGCTGTATGGAGGCGGGTATATCCGAGGAATATTCATTAGGCAGCCCATTTGGGAGGTCTGACTGACCGGGTGAACGTTTGGTCAAAGCGAGAGTAGGATTCAGTTCATCAGGGGGATTTTGTAAATCCGGACAGAAGCAACTAACTAGCGAACCCGGATGCCAAGGTGATGGATTTGGATTGGACACGGCCAACTGATCTGTTTTAAACCGTGAAAATAAACAAAAAGTATGTTCAAAATTTGAGCAGCTACATCAGACGGTTAAACAAGCTCTACTTGTGTTCCTTCCGCTCTTGAATGTGTGAACCAGTGGAAGAGAGAGGAAATAAATACCATGGCGCCAACGAATCATGGAATACACCGAAAAATCGTATTTACATACACAATTTTACACGGCCTGTGGAAACTGACAATCGCAGCGCACTGCTGGTGGTTTGTTACCAAACAGCCGAACAAACAGCGGCGTGTCTGTTATGAACATTTCCGGTTCACAAACGTTGCTTCCCAGTCGTTTGCATTTTGGAGATCATCTAACGTATTATTTTTTTCCATTTCAGCGTGTACTACGTTCTGAAATGAATAAAGCCTAACTTATACGGTAATTCTTGCTCAGTTGTTAATGTGTCTGCTGAATGTGTGAACATCCTCCTACATGCATTCATCTGGAAATAAAATGGACCTGATCGATCATCTCAAGATACGAACTGTCCAAACGTAGCAGACGCTTGGACACGTACATTCATCAACCTCATCGATTTCACCACTCTATGCAACCTAGATAAATTAAAAACCCTAATCAACTGTATTCTCATCAGTGCACAAATTTATTTCAGTGTTCTGATTACGATACAGCAATAACTACACCTCAGTCCATATACATACAACCCAAGAATGAAGTATTCGCTCGTCATCCATTGGCCACTTGCAGGCTAGAGGCTTGGGAAACCCTTGACCAATTTCTAGAGAGACTTCAACTATTGGCAACGGACTGTAATTTTAAATCTGCAACTGACCAAGAACAGCTGAATAAAGCTGTATGGGACGCTTTTATTGCTGGAATGGTAGCTAACCCATTCGGCAACGACTCTTGGAGCAAAAAATCCTCGACATCAAATCCGCACATGAGCAAGTAAAGGCTATTGAAATGGTCGAAAAGTAGGCCCGGTCACCACTCGACATTCCCCTCCACTCCATATGCATTCACTACTGGTCAACTACCACACAGCTACTCTGACACCACGCAAGACAAAGAGACTACTGTAGCGTTAACCAAACATACATGCTCCTTCTATGGCTCGAATGGGCACCCTCAGTACACTTGTCCGGCATGAGAGGCCATCCGCAAATCTTGTGGGGAAAAGAACACTGCTAGAAGGTTTACCGATCGACTGGCAGTTCCAAATACTCAGCATCTACAGTCAGTGCTCTACTTTCGTCCGTCACTTCTGCATCAGCACTTAAATGCCTATCGAGAGCGATCACCGACGCCTTTTTTAATGGATTGTCACTCACAGTGTAGATTGAAACTGGGAGTACTGAAAACTACATTTCAAAATACACTGTCACTCATAACCGGTGGAATATTGAAGCTTCTCATACCGAAGAAGTGCTAGCATCTGCACATACCAGAAGTAGTATTCGTGGACACTGCTTTGTGTCTCTCAGGCAAAAAAGCACACTTTACCCCCCGATGCGTCTGTTGGCTATGCCGGATTCATGCACCGACATTTTAATCGGCCGTAAATTTTTAAATTTTTACAAGTGTGCAAATACCGTTTGAGGGACTAAACCGTCGTTTTTCGTGTGCGACCTTACTGCTTCCACAATACGAGCTTTGCCTTTGTTTGAGCATTTAGCGCATGACACAAAGCCGATTGCTATGAAGTTTAGATGACATTCTGTTGAAGATGAACTTTTTATTCGCGAGGAAGCTCACAGACTCCCAATTGAACACCTAATCGAACCCTCGAGATCTTCGTGGAGAGCCCAGGCTTTGATCACCACCAAAGAGAAACACAAGAAGCAAATGGTGATTGATTATAGCCTGCTTTCATTCGTGATGAGAAAATTGAAGGAACTTTCGCCTGCGCCGACAATATAACCGTCTGCGGCAAAGATGCGAAGGAACCCGATCGAAATCTGAGGCGATTCCTTGAAGCTGCGGAGAAGTATGAACTAAAATTGGATCAGAGCAAGTGTACCTTCGCCACTAGCGCCGTGAAACTATTTGGCTACGAAATATCCTTCAGGAGGACAAAACTTGATTCAGATCGATTAAAATCCCTTATCGAAGTTCTCCCACCCGCTGACCTCAAAAACTCGACAACGGTTTGCTGAAATCTGTGTCCATCATTCCCACTGGATTTCACACTTTTCAGACAAGATTCACCATCTCATTATCAATCGCACAGTGCGAATGCCAGAAGATGTCACTAATGTATTCGAAAATCTTAAATTGATATTAGTCCAAGTCGCTGTAGCCACCATAGATCCACAATTTACATGGGCGACCTGTAGCATTCGCTTCCAGAACCCTCTCATCTAGTGAACGTCACCACTCTGCAGTTCAGAAAGAATGAGCCACAATTGAGGCAGTTCAAAAACGGAAACATTATCTCGTCGGTAACCATTTCAAATTGGTAACTAATCAACGTTCGGTGGCATTTATGTACAATGCCAGAAAAAAAAGAGGAAGATTAGGAATGATAAAATACAACACTGGTTGACAGAACCATCTGCGTTTGCACACAACGTGGTCTGTCGGGCTGACACGAGGGATGAATCAGCTGATATGCTCTCCTGGAGCCACTTTTCAGCAACTTTCAATGCGAACCATCTAAAACGTCATGACATTTTCTGTCACGCTGGCATTGTCCGTTTGAATTATTTTGTTAGTGCAAAAAACTTTTTCGGCTGCGTAGGTGAAGACTGTAACGCAACAGTGCCACATATGCGCCGAATTGAAGCTGCACTTTTTAAAGCCATCTGGAAACAATTCAACAAGGGCTACACAACTTTTTGAGAGACTCAGCGTCGATTTCAAAGGTTTTGTGCCATCATCCACACAAAATAAACGTGAATATTTACGTTTCCCTTTCGCTTACCGGTGTCGGTCATTTTCTGTCCCAATTTTCGCTTTAATCTCCTATATACACATTCTGACCGCGGCTCCGCATTCACTTCTGCAGAACTAAGACGACTCCCTCATGAGAAGAGTGTGGTTGCAAGTAGAACTACCGCGCACAATCCACAGTCTAACGGTCAGGTTGAGCGACTAAACGGAACACCGGAAAACTACTGGGCTGGCCTGACGCGTTGCATTCAATAAAGCCCCTTCTTTGTACTGTAACGAACGCCACCCCACACGAACGAATGTTTACCTACAACTGAAAACAGTCTTCGGGGATTTCACGTCCCAAATGGCTAACAGCTTCTGGTCCCGTACTATTGCGTTTGATGGGTCAACTAACGTATTATTTTTTCCACTTCAGCGTATATTTTATTGTCAGATGAATAAAGCCTAACTTATACGGTAATTCTTGCCCAGTAGCTATTGTGTCTACTTAATTTGTGAACATCCTCCTGCCTGCATTACAGTATCCATCTGATAGCTGTTCCTTATATTGAACACCACAATCCTAACCCGAGGACTGGCCGAATTATACCACAATAAATGCGAACTCGGTTTGAAAAGTTTCTCAGGTCATCAACATAAACATATCGGGTTCGGCTATCCACTGGAGGCCTACCTCTAGATGGCCGTTATACCTTACCAGCCTAATAAATGGGTAACGGTGAAAGACTACCTATGTTTTGCTCAAATTACTGGTTGTTCTTGGCATGTAGAGACCTCTGACATACCCCGAGGTTCATGATAACATAATGATCGAACTCAACGGGGCAAATCTGTTCAACAAATCCCATTGCAAAGAGTTGCCGTCGGTGCGGTTCTTCATAAAACTGCTGATCCAAACTGATTACATATGTAGATGAGGGTCACACTTTGGTACTGACGCGCTTCGCACTCCAGTTTTATGATCGTCGATGCAATTCTTAGATTCTATCGGCTGTTCGCTATATGTCGGATTCAGAAATTCGTTGATGATGTGGGAGCGGCTGTTAAATAGACTGAGTACTTTGAAGAGACAGTATAGATGTCCAACGAGATCGCATCAAACGCGATGCTCCTAGCAGCAAACGTTCCTGGTCGTCTTCACAACCTATGAATCTCACAAGAGTTAGTGGATCTCGTTTTATGGAAGTGACACTCTGCTATCTAATCACGGTTATGAAGTGACTAAACACCCGATGGCAGTTCACAACTTGCCATTCAGAATTCAATGAAGCTTTTGGATATTAATGCTGAATCAACTGTGAATTACCCTTCAGGATTCAGATGAACAGATCAGATCTTCAAGCTCCATAATTCGCTTGAACTCATAACATACACGTCCAACCTCTTGCCTGTGGTCTTTCTTAAAATCAAGGGAAAATTGAACTCGGTTTGCTGGCCTGCCCTATCCAGTTCGTAAACCAAAATTAAGTGCACCCATTACTGCCGCTGTACTTGCGCACCTCAGATTGAAGAAAGTTGTACAGTGAAATGTGCAGTAGCGGCGTTCGCCGGGGATGTCTTTCTTTATCGTCCTTCTGCAACTTTATCATTGACGAAATATGGAAAAATAACCATGAATGACCCTAACATGTCGGTCTAGCATGAGCAAACGATGGCAAACTGTACTACGCTGGGTATGCCAATATTGCTTGTATTCTTGAACCTGCAGGGTAGACACAAAATGTACCTAAAAGGGGTTTCATTCGGTACGCGCTTCTCACGCTTCAGAGGTAAAACGGAGCTTCCCAATTGGAAGTCGGTTGCTCTTAGGGTATTGATAAACGTTAGAGACCATAAGTGACCACTTAAAATACCTAAGGATCACTACAAGTAATGATGACAGACGTATCATCTAGTTCTCAAAAGCGCAGGTTGAACTGAAACGTTTGCAATTTCCACCTGACATTTCATGGAGGCGGAAAGATCACATCTAATGCGCCCCAGTTCGATCAGTTTTCCTCCACGATTTTTGACGGCATTCGGGTAAAAAAGTTATCCTATAATTAGGTTTCGAACCAATATGCGTCTGTAAAATTTGGTCAGGGTAAGGTGGAGCAAAACGGTCAGTAACAACGAGGTTATGAGCTTAATGTTTGGTTTATTTCCGGATTCGTTTTAATCGAACTAAGTGGACTAGGCTGGTTGAACCACGAAATACGCACGGTTTGAAACCGGTTATCGCATCACACCATGTTCGCTATTCGTGTCTAGGGATAAAGGAAACATTGTAGAAGTTAGTAGGTGACGTCGGAGAACAGACAACGACGTTCAACGCGATTTGGTCAAGCAGTTGCTTCGCCTCTTCTTAGTTTCGTTCCAATAGATTTTGGATACAGTTAGTCGGGATCACTAAGGGATATGGCAGCGATCCGCTACCGGTGGGGATGTAATTATCAGTTTGAATTAGGCTAGAATGTTTGAGCGCTTGAATGCAAATTGGACCACACTGTGCAGTGCGTGTGTTAGCACTGCTTTTCGTCGTCACATTATCTACCTAAAGGTTATCTTTCGTTCTAATTATCAGTGAGCAAAGAAGGTAATAGAAGCGTGCTACACTGGCTTGCTGAAGGATTATGACGAAGATGAAACTTGTATTGGGAAAACCGACGACTGTTCCTGAAGCACGACTTCCACTGTGAAAGTATAAAGTGAAAATTAGATACAGCTGCCGCTCTCGTGCACAATTTGTAGACGCAAAACACCTGACACAGGCTAGGCGCTGGCAACACACTAGGAACAGAACATTGTAACCTTCGATCCAATTATTAGAAGAATCTAAGTGTCAGTTGGACAGGAACGATGAACTACTGCACCGTCTACGAACACTTGCTGCATTTCAAAAAAGAGAACAGTGATCTGATCAGCAGTACGTGAATATGGCGACAAACGGTCCCCTTTCGTTCAATGTCAACGTGATATGTGCTCTTGTAGAAGGAACTCGAATAGAAAAATATTTGCCTTGCCCAATAAAAACTATTTTCGAACAACGATCGAAAACAATTACGCAAACGTTTCTGCTTCAGGATTAGGATTACTGTTCGGGACGGATTCGGATGCAGCACTGATACAGCAACACCGAGTGAAATCGAAGTACACATTCAGTCAGACGACGGAACGGCCTCAAATACACAAGGCTGTATAGGTATAAATAAACCATCTGCTCAACTGTAAAATAAAAGAAAACAGGAAAACGAATAATCTCTACTAATACCAGCACAGAATGCCAATAGATGCTTACGAACCTAATAAACGTATAATCGAAAGCCGGGGTTAAACAACCAGTCGGGCGAGTAATCGGCAACTATCTCAAACTGATCAATAACAGCCGTCGACGACTCGTGGGAGTTGATTACTAGTACTGTGTAATTGGCATTCTGCGTAGACTAGCAAAAAAAATGAATGGGAACTTACAAGGTTTTAAGAGCATTGTTTGAGATCTTGAGTTATAGCCCACAAGACCCGCCCATCGGATGGTTGAAGAAATTAACTAGCATGGCTGGGTGCCAGTTAGTAGCACAGTTGCGTTACAACTTTCGCCGTCCTCATGATTCCACTCATAACTTTCTTCTCTACTATTTTGCCGTGCTTCTATTCATTGTCCTCTACTCGACGATGCCACGAGGTAGCACCCAAAATAAGAGAACAGAAATGCGAGGTTAAATGTTAAGAGAATCGATTCAGTCGAACTTGGATTCAGAACTGAACAATTTTTTGCATTTAGTAGTTCGATTCAGTAGTCTAAACGGGTAAACTTTATTAATAATCTATGAAGAAAATAGGCCATCCTGAGTGGTTTTCAGCCCGCTTCTACTCACCATACAAGATTTTTTACCTAAAGTAACACTAACTATTGGAGCAAAGTATAAACTGCGAAAAGATGATCGAACAGAACATACTGATCTCGTTTCGTATTTGGGCGGCGGCCTCACTGGGTAGAAGGAACCAGCGTAATTCCCGTGTGGGTTCATCAAAGCAGGCCGTATCATCCGGGACCGGAGAGGCTGCAGAGAAGTCGATGGTCTTCACAGCCCGGCACAATTCTTCATAGGCAGCCTTCATACACGCCTGAAAAGGTAAAGGGAGAGCACTGGTTCGTAATACCGACGCAGCATGAGAGAAAAAACAATCCAACAAAGAGTGATTATCTCTGGGACAAACAACTGCGGTTGACATGCGTGATACACTATTCTGCAAGGTTTTACCATGCTGTATTGAAAACCGTAAAAATTCAGGAACAACTTCAATTCCGTTCAAGTCAAAGTCAATGGACATGGTACCAACACCACAAAAGGATGAAGTTCGTCGGAACCATAATTCTGTGTGCAGCGGGCTGATGTACTACTCGGTCGCTCAATACAATGAAGGAGAATAACTGACGGCATTTTTTTCGAGGTTTTAATTCGAACTTTTGCAGAGTCAACTGCAACCTACAACGCAGTGGTTCCATGGGGGTTACTGACACCTTCGATCGTCCATCGTGGATAAAAGATTGGTTGCACATAGGATAAGTATTAAGCACCTCGGTTCCTGGGTTGTTAAGTTCCGCTTGGTGGCCGGATACGGAATAAACCGTCGTCGTATTTGGTTTTGTCCAACCACATTTATAAGACTCTAAACTGACATCAGTTCGTCTGCCCAGGATTACGTTAACGGTGCGACATTTAACTTCATTTTGACTTGGTCATTTCAGGTAAAGATTTAAAGGACGTCAGTGTTAGACCATCGATTTTTTCGCAGTGGCAATATTGTACCGTCAATGATGAGATCATACATAGGATAACGGGTTTATGAACTACCGTTGGGTGCAATTCTTAATATGCACAGCTTACACTGGCTGAATGCACGTGAAGTATATACCCGGGTAATCTTTCGTGTGCGCCGTTCGTCGAGACAGCTAGGCGTTAGAAGATGGATCGGTGCGGCAAGTCAAAGACTGTGCGGGGAAAGAAATTAACCAATGAATTTGATTGAGTACGATGCGTTGGGTTTCTGTGTACGGTAGAACAAATTCGTCACGTATGACTAGATCGTACCAGAAGACAGAGTACCTATAAGGCTGAAATGGTATACACAACTACCACCGAGAATCCATCGAAAACAAGCCTGTTCATTTTACGTAAGTGTTTAATGTTCGGTAACATGCTTACGTAAAACATGACACGGTGCATTGTTTTGCGACACACTCCTAACTAATTTCGGTTCTCCTAGGATAAGTCTCTTCATTTCTGTTCTTTTTGATATCACTACTGAAATAGTTAGGAGATTGCAAAGGTGACTGAACTAGTTTTCACCAGTATCACAAAGAATATCAGTTGTTTCTTTTTATCCCTCTCAGAGCAGATGGGACTGCTCTCTCTCTCTCTCTCACACACACACACACACGCACGCACGCACACACACACACACCTCGAAGTCTTGTGGGGCAGGCATTTCTGTGCGCAACCGCGTAGAGCTCCAGGTCATTTTTCCATCCGTGTAGTTTACGTTGCCTAGCCATTTACGATCCCGGCTAGGATCGTGTTGCCGATGCACCCACTCCGCTGTGGACGGATTGTAACTGTACAGTGGGAGAAAAGCCCAACCGTGGGTGGCCACGAACTTGATTGCATCTAGAATGAAATTGGCCTCCGCGTCCGGGGTGAAAAATGGTAACGAGACTCTGGTAAAGCCGGGTCTGACGAGAATCGAGTTAGGTGGGATAAAATACGAACGAGGAAGAAGAAACAGCTATTAGTCAGTTGAGCGCACAAAGCGCGGAAGGCATTGTTTAAGACCGTATGATCTGTACGACTGAAATGGTGCATATCAAAAAAATTTCTGTTACTTTGAGAGTAACTTACACATTAACATAGCGAACGAATCAGTTACTGCATTGCACTGCTGAACTTGAATATAATGCTAAACGCATATTAGACTCCGAGGTTGTCCGGATGAATGGGTAACCTCGTTCTCCAATAAACATTAGTTCGTTTTGTGAACCACATACGATACGGTTATTCAAACCCGTATTATCAGGAAGCATATAAATCTTTTGGGTAGAACATGATGGAAAAATAGGCTTCAATTGGATAATCGAAAGTTCGGAATGTCTTTGAAATTATTCGAGCTATGGCGGATTTCGGAAGGTCGCTGCATGCGGCATTATTATTATTATTATTATTATTACTTTACACCGAGCCTGGAGTCAGGCGTGGTGCGGAAACCATAAATACAAGAGGTCACATGGTAGGAAATGTGAATAATTTTCGCGAAGCAATTTGGATTCCTGTGAAGTACCTGAGGTGTTGCTAGCTATGCTACTCGAACACCCAGTCCATAGTAGGATGACGATTGCCGGAACCTCGGCCGGGCCTTTTAGTTTGAGGATGCACCTCTAGCTTTTGCAAAAACTGAGTGTGACCTCCAAGGCAGCAGGCATGTTCCAGATAGATCGGTGGTCAGAAATAGTTCATACACTTCCTCTGAATTACCTTGTCGGATGTGCAGCACGACAAGGGCAAAGTGATGAGAAATAGGTGAGGTTCTATTTTACTGGGTGCTTTCCCAGGTCGTGGGTTTCAAGTCTGAGCACGCAGCTGAGAATCATCCCGAGTGTCATTGAGCAGCGTGTTTCGCCTGACTGCCAGTTGTCTGCTTACTGACACCACCTACACTTCTATCGACAGTAAGCAGGACACAATGCCAGCTTTTTTCAAACCTTTTTTAAACTGAGCTGCATTAAATCAAGGCTCTAATGTGATCTGATGAATGAATTTTTAAGGTCAATGCACTGAAAATTGTACCGCCTCAGAAAGTGTACCAGTTTGGAACAAGACAGCCAATGTAACGGAATAACGAAAGTTATAACAATATCAACTATCACTGTGTAGTCAAAAGAAACAAGCTACTGCAAAGTCTGCCTTATAATCTAAAATAAATGGTGTCACATCGGCTCTAACCACTTCCCTAATAATCCAACGGTAAAAAGACCAACGAAAAAGGTATCATGGAATTAAGCCATAACGACAGAGCAAACACGACTTGTTCAAGTCAGCTAGTGAAAAACAGCGCCGTTCTGCACAAGACATAGTGTAGTAAAAACGAAAGCTGAGAGCGAGCAAATAACTCATTGTATATAGGATAGCCAGAGATCAAACGGAGGATATTCTCCCATTCAGAAAAAGAGATTCAGAGTCAAAGTTATGGACTATGCAGGATGAAAGAAGGAACTTCGTTCACTGACCAGTATAGAGAACTGTGAATTTAGAGACATACATAGCTGGGTTTTCTTCATCCAACTGATAACAACGGGAAACAAACGGCTGAGACACAAGCATTTCATTTATTTTCGTCAGCCACCGGCCTTAAACATGCTCATTTGTGCGTGATACGATGCACGAGAGCAACAGTGGAGGCATGCCTGTGCGTTAGATAAAGCAGGAATTGGGATGGGATTGCGTGCTTGAATCCCGAAAAAACAGGTAGTTTGTGTTAGCTGCTTCTAAGCGCGAGGAAGCGAATCCTTCGGCTTGAACGGCATAGTTTTGTCAAACGCTAACAGCTGTCGATTCCGGATGCGTAATCGCATCGCATCATACGTGAATTAACATGATTTGATTCGACCACAAAGAGTGGTAAATCTAATGCCTCCATCTCGTAACGTTTGCCTTCTTCTCATCGTTATCAAGCTTGAAGCGGTGAACTACAAGTAGCACTAATAGGGAAGTGACAGTTTCGTTCCGGATGATGGTAGCACGAAATCACTGGTATTAGCGATATCATTGTAATAGGTTGGCCATTTTGGTCGGTCCAAATCCACGCCGAAGATTAAATCTGCCGATGTGTATCAATTCCTCATCTCCATCTTTGTTGAGCCTCAGACAGTAGTGTAAGCACGAGGATCGTCGGTTTCAATGAGGAAATTCTCTTCTCAGAATAGTGGTGTCATCAGACACGTCCAGTAGTTTCTAAACCACAATCTTTTTCCAATTTTTTATTATTTGCTTACGCATGGGTGCAGTGAAAGGGGTACACCCCATAGTCTCGATTGCCCACTACACCATTAAGTATAACCGGCAACCAGACCCTAGGACTTGGAGGTCCCAACAGGTCAGTCGTGGTAACGAACCGGGGGGAACAGCGGACAACTGTCTAAGAGGTGAACACTCTAAACCGCTCAATCAGCATCGATTCGCTCATATACGCAATCAGCCCAAAAACAGCACACAGATCGGACAATTTCGCATGAATAAAGCAAACATCATGACCTACTGAGAAGAATCAAATGACGAAGAGGAGTGGTGCAATCAGTCGTGGGCAGATGATTCATATTTACCTTCAGTGTCAAAACTGAAATAAAGCTTTGTATTCAGAAGGTGAACGGATTTAATCGTGGGGAAGGGGGGGGGGTGTCGATATCAGTGTGTTCAAAGGTGCACATATTCATCGTGGACAAAATGGACCAGCACAAAGTAGGGGATGTGGGTCATTTGATCGGGTCCTTGATAAAGCACCACACGCAACGTGCGTAGTTCTCCACTTTCCACCCCCTAAATTTGAGACAAATCGGGCTACGAATACGTCAACGATACACCTCTTACACGGTTACAAAACCATTGTGGTCGTGTCCTGGAACACGCAAGCCAAAAAGTACAATGAACATACCTGTGATGTACATTGCATTGTCTAATAATGTATATGAAGTACCGCAACCACCATTCCAGTGCCACAAACAGCGTGTTAGAAAATACACACTTCAAGTACACTCCTACAAATGAAAACCATTAACGCAAACCTGATGGGCACTACCACTGGATCAATAATATCTATTTCCCGATATTTCACAGTAATCGGTTCGGGTCTCTAACTGAGCTTTTCCAGGGAAACTTTTCGAATGTACTTTTCACTAGTTACTTTTAGTTCTAAAAAAATTTTCATTTTTTGTGACAAATTCAAACGAAAACAGCTATTGGTCACAAGCATGCTGAGTTTAAAAAATGGGACTAGTCAGCACAAACCGGTTGAAGAATGCCCTTAAAGGATAATCCATCACTAAAAAGCCCACAAAAGGTTGGATCAGAGCGGTGCCAAGCAATGTAGTCAGAACTGACTGCGTGGTATTGGGTAAGTACAGTCGAGTTAGAATGCACAACACACACACACAATGACAAACGACCGCTAGACAGGACTTGATTAACCTTACCTGACCGTTTCCGACAAAGCACAGCCGTGCACCCTGAGAACATGCAATATGGGAGAAGCGGAATTAAGTAGTGTGCAATTAGGATTTGTTGCACACCCCGATAGCGAAAAGCCGATGACGAACGGGAATCGAGCGGTGTTGGGACTTTCGTACTTAAAGCAAACAGAAACGAAAACTCCGCAATATCTACGTAATGTCAGTATGTAACCCTCACCTTCGATCGTAAAGTTGAGGAACCAAAATAGGAGCTTTCACTAACAGAAAAGAAAGTTTCTGAGATTCGCCGATGATTTCAAACACAGATTGGTTTACCAAAAAAATGTTTCATCATGTGAAATAGCTCAGGCGATGAAACAGATATGTGTAGATGAACTTAAAATATGATGAACATGAGGGGTTGTGTGTAGATTTACACGGTCTGGTTTACTCATTTTTCGTCAAACCTGATGTGATACTTGAATATGAGCACCATCAGTCACGGTGTTAGTAACGGTGTAACATCTCAAATAAATGGTACGGAATCGTTGTCACAATAAGTCCGTGAAAAGTTTGGAGTATCGCTCGATCGTTACCAGGCAGTTATCCATTCAAGTGCCAACCAGGACTTTAATTTAGCAAAAATGATGAGTTGTTTGTGTGCCTCAAAGATAGGCTCATCGGGACATTCAGATTTAAATAATGAGAAAACCACTTCCATTCTTCACATCCAAAGCAACCACGCCGTTATCCAGAATCTAACCAGCGACCTTCCGCTTAATGGACAATTGCTGTACCAGCTAAGGTATGGCGGTATGGCCAATCGCTGTTTTGATTCCGGATCGCGACATGAACTTTTGGGTGGAAAAATGCCTAATGATTTTCCATTATCCACATTATTTAGGTTCTTCTTGCCATCAATAAATTCTACACTTATATTTATTTCAGTACACCACAGAAAAATGGATTCGATCGTTTTTTCAGTCAAATGCGTACCAACCGAATTGATCGATAGGTTCGCGCACCAATGTGGAGAATTCCCACGTACAAGTGAGCAATGAATAAACTGAAACTGGATGTGCTGGGAAGTTCATGGGAATGATTGTACGGTTCGCACTTTAAAGCTTCACTCAAATGAATGCAAACCTCTCTGAAGGTCAATCCAATCATGTTAGTGAAAACGCCAATGGGTTTAGAAGAATCACGGAAGACTGTTGGAAACAGTTAATCGTTGATGCTTTTTCAGTGCTGTTTCAATTTAGTACCACTTTCGCTGCCTTGTCCCGAACGGATTTCTTTAACGACGTTCCTAGAACATCCAGGTGCATTGTGGTTCGGATTGGACTCATGACGTGACCTGACGTCTAGAACAGAGAACTAAACCAAGGTAAACGACCAAAAAATGGAAACTTAATGCTTTATTTCTCTTTTGAAAACGGTAATAGGCAAAATAGTTTAGAAGCACAGACTCACCGGATGACTTCATGTTGAGAACTGTCAAGCATACCATCACGCTTGTGGGTTTCCAAACGACTGATTGCCGAGGCAAAGATATAAATAAAAATAAAAATAGTGGTTCAACATTGCATACCAGAAAAGAGTTTGGAGCAGAAAAAAGACAAAACTAGGGTTGAATCGACCCTGTGGGGCCAATAGTCTATTATTCAACTGTTTAGACTACTAGAGGTTATGGTTGTTGGAACATATGCAGCGCGCATCACTGGTGAGAAATCACTAACGCTCAAGGACGGCCGCAGAAATGACCATCTGAAAGAAAATTATGATCAATGACGCGACACAAAAGTATCAAAAAACTTTGCCAGCAGACAGGACCACAGGACGTAGGTAAGCTACCTATGCTGGATCTATGAAGCCTTTTTATTAGTTTTTAAACGCGGGATGGCACAGTGAACAGCTGCCACCAGGGACCCAACCGCATGAGGAAACTCTGTGGCCTTGCAAAATTTCAGTATTTTCCTTTCCAGCCTTTTCATTCCAGATCCTTCCTATACCGCATAAAAGCCTACTAAACGATGGTAAATAGAAAACAGAGGAGGGCTGGTCAGCAAATAGACCACAACTTTATACCTTTGAGGCAGAAGAAATGTATATGAAATTTTTACGTCCGCAAAGTTGTGCCGCAAGTCAGAATCGAAACAGCAACTTTGATTTTTTATTCTGTGCTTGTGCATGAGCACCGTGGAAGCGGCAACCCTCCACAGTTGCAAAATCTCATTTCACCATCAGGGACAGCCAACAAAGTAACCCTGAGAACTTAAATGGAAGCCCACATAAGATTTTAATAGGCCAGACGAGATGAGTCGAGCAATAGGGGATCGTTGTATCTGACACCGCCAATTTGACCAGCGATGGCACGATTCGAACCGTGTCCGTCGAAGGCGATAAACGGTTACACCACTCGACAAGCATCGAGTAACTTCTCCGTCATCAGGTAAGTGACACTTCACGGATTACAAGTGAAAAGTGCTAGCAGATTTTCAGGAAGTGCAACATTTGATCCCGGCGGCGATCAAACAGTCATGATTAACTTTGGGTGTTGTAGTCCGTGTTTGTATCCTGCCCCCGTCGGTCGCTTTCCTCACTCGGCAACCTCTAAATGACCGCGACCCCATCCTTTATAGAGCAATAAAAATGGAGATAACTACATTTTCATTATACTTATTATTACCACTATTATTATTCGATTCTTACTCAAAACAAGCCGCAAACAACGTTTAGCTTCATAAGTGGGAAGATGTTTGCTTTGAGGAGGACCTGGAAGATGTGTTAAAACAAAAAACGAATACGTCGATCGTTTTATTGAACAAGACAGTTTACTTCGGTTTCTTATTCACTGACACAGAAAATATGCGAATTCGTTTTACTTTCCGCATTCGCATTATACTATCAGAACCGGTATAAAGTGGAGTAACAAGCAGCTAGTAGATAGGGTAAAAAGGTGTTACGCTTTCTAGTGGTCTACCATTATTGCGTTTCGAGACACTTCAGTAGCTTTCCACTACATCCACAGAACAGAAATGAGTTTCGGTCCTCAAAGATTTGCACCACTAAATCGGGTTAGGGCATCTGACTGACTCGCCTTTTTCATTACTTTAAGTGGAGTACAACAGGCTGTTCTTTACCCCGTTTCTCCTGAACTTAGCCTCAGATCATGTGGTGCACATCACGCTGTCTGGTCCACTTGATAGTGGAGTTGGACTTACCTTGGGGAACAGTTTGCATATTAAACCGGTGGCTTTACCTTCTGACTGACAATGTTCATGCCACAAAATATGATTTCAACTGATTTGCGATATATATATATATATATATATATATATATATATATATATATTGATACACGTAAAGTTAATCACAACGTAAGGGGTAAACTTCATAACCAAAAGACGTTAAAAGTGGGTTGTGGGGGGGGGCATTCACGTAAGAACCAATTTACTGATCCTACTAATGAAAAGAGTCAGGTTGTAAGTGGCTGGGAAGACAGAAAAGGAGTACGAAGTTCAACGGTCCGGGGGAAAAAAGAAGATTGAAAGATAGAAGTACGATATCTACTGACAGGAACTTGATAAAAATGACTAGTTGCATCCCATTTTTAAATAGGGTTGAAGGGATGCCATCGGAGCCCCCCGATTTGCGACGTCCTAGGGTCTGGATCTCTTTTCGGATCTCCGCCTCGGTAGGTGGACCGGTCGAAACGCACCACTGGACGTATGTCGAATGAGCTTTGGGAGAAGCCAACACCGAGGGCCAGCTAAATTGTGTCTGAATTTGCTCCACCCAGCGATGGAGGTGCCGCTTTTGATTATGAATTTGCGAACCATTAGCTTCACAGATTGTTTCACTCACACCTAATAGCTTCCTACCGGTTACTTGAATGAGATAGAACAACTTGCGGAAATATCGCGTGGCGGCAGCACGTTTCATCTCTGATGCACGTTGCGACACAGGTTTTGCGATCCCTACGAAGAATCACGTTAAGTGCATGTCTCGCTTCGAGACGTGCTACATTATACTTGCTTCTAGCCGGGATCGACTGGCGTGCATCCACAAGGCGCAAAGATTCAGCAGAAACCCAGAGTCTTGTGGCACGACGAGACAAACCGCAACTTACTAGACCAGCTGAATGCAAAGCATACCTGATACGCCACGAGTGCTGGTTTATGTTATCATGTGGGGCTACATCTAGCTTTTTAGCTAGCGCGTTCTGGAAGACGAATAAGCGAGATGGATCGGAGAGCATATCGCAATCTAACTG
The DNA here is from genome assembly GCA_948099385.1 of Fasciola hepatica. NCBI lineage: Eukaryota > Metazoa > Platyhelminthes > Trematoda > Plagiorchiida > Fasciolidae > Fasciola > Fasciola hepatica. The sequence goes on along the minus strand of CANUEZ040000027.1, from coordinate 8,279,842 downwards.
TCGTTGTTGCATGCGTTTTGGGCGCCCGCCGAAGCACATGGACAGCTTAGTGCAAACTAATGTGTGGTCGGAACCAAGGGGGGTGCTTCAGTACGAGAGATAGTCTTCTGTGCAACCCCGTCATTTTTGGCTTGTAGTGATGTGGTCGATCTGAATCCATTGTTGAGTCGAAGGGGGCGGATGCCACGTGGCGCACCGGCGATTGGAACGTCTGAAATTCGTACTGGAGAGGAACATACGACGGCCTGAGCACAGGGCCAACAACCACTTCCCGTTTTCCGAGCGACAGGAATCTAGCCCAAATGGTCTCCTAAATGCGCCTCATTCAATGACAGACGACCCATCCTAGCATTCAGATTTTCTGCCAAAATCACGATATCAGCCCAGTTTGCTTTGTGTAAGAGGTCGTCGAGCTTTTGAAGAAGTTATTTTTGATTACATCCGGGCTACAATCGATGAGTGCATACACCGAAACGAAAAAAAGATTACGTCAGTCGGGGCGGTGACTGCTCACTTTACACGAACCTCTGAGTCTCACTGCGCACGAAAAACTGTCGACTGGGATTCAGTCTAGCAGCGCCGCTTCAGCTCTTTCACTTAGGATGATGCCAAAGCTAGCAAGACCAGAAGCCGCAGCTTCAGCGTCTCTTGAAAGGCGTGAGTGATACTTCACAGAACGATTAGATGGGGGTGTCAATCGAATGATGGAACTGGAGTCTTGAATACGAGTCTCTTGAATGCAACACACATCGATGGCGAGGGATTCAAGCGTACGAGCTAAAGCCGCCTGTTTTTCTATACGCATCGGGGTTTGCATGCTGAATGTAATTAGTGTGAATGGGCATCAGCTGATGATAGCGAGTTTGGCGAGACTCAGAAGCTAGTCGAAGAAGGACAAGAGAAAACAAGGCCAGGATTTTCATCAGTGGCACTACAGCAGGCACGATCGACTGAAGAACCCGTGGGATGTGAAAATGGAACGAAAAATGGGAAGGGAGTAGAAATGGGAGAACAAGTTGACTGCGGTGTAGGAGACTGTTCATTTGTGCGTACGAAGGAGAAGTTAATCACGGTGGTTAATTCTATAATGGTTGTTTGCATTGCGGGCTATTGTACTACTCGGTCGCCCAGTCCAGAGTAGGCATTTTTGTTCGAGGCTGCACCTCTAACCTTTGCGCAGCCAAGCGCGTCCTGAAAGGCAGCGAGGTTGGCCCATATGAGCCGGTGGCCAACTGTGTTTCATTCGCCTCTTCTGGAAACCACTGGGAGCCGGTGACTGAATGCGCAGTTCATATGCCCTTCAGATGAGGCTAAACATCCTGGGTGCTCAGTAAACCTCTCCACCACAGATGCCAATAAGCAGTGAATTGTACGCCTCATGTGTCACCCGTGGTTGGTTTGGAATCAGGGTTTAGCTATCTCCCCTAGGCTGACTCTCAGTCAACCAACCCGGGGGGGAAAGCCAGGCATTCTTTTTCGTCCTCTCACTTTAGTGGGAACACCTCTGCCACGAAAAGATAGTGAGTAGGAGTTTCTCAGCAGGGGCTGTGACAGACGCACGGTCAGCTTGGAGCATTTCGAGAGGTGTTTAGGACGAGTAGCCAACTCGGAGCCTGCGACACCCACCCCCGACTATATTGAGGCATTTAGAGGTTAAAGTAGGGTCGTCGATCAGCCGGATGGCCTTTTGTTGAGCCCGATCAAGAAGAGGAAGAGAGATAGACGAAGCTCCAACCCACACGTGATTGCAGTATTCAAGTGCAGGGCAGATTTGAGCTTTGTACAGCAGAAGATGAACTGGTGTGAAGAAGCGTCTGGCGTGAGAAAGAAAACCAACTGTGCGCGCAGCACGAGAGGCGAGCTGGGATATGAAAGCGCACCAACATAGAGAGGAAGTTATAGATAAGCCAAGAAGCGAAAAAGAATCTGTGGCAGGCAGCACAGTTGAATCAAAGGATAAATGAGGGGAGAATGAATGATGTTTCAGTGAAACTGAGAGAAGAGGAGTTTTGGAAGCAATAAATGCAACATGGTTGTGTTCGAGATTGGACTCTAAAGATACACTGATTGCACTGCGGTCACGGTCTATGTTGATGTTGGTATGGCGGGGAGTGCGGTAAGAAAGGGGAGAATGAGGGGTGGCATCATCGACAAAGAAATGGGTTGGGCTGGAGGTAGTGAGTAAAATACCATGAATAAATAAAAGAAACAGGGTGGTTGCAAGTACTGAACCTTGGGGAACACCAACATTCACAGGAAATGGCTGAGACAGAACCCCATCAACTCGGAGGGGGATGGTTCGCTCACTGAGGAAACTTGATGTCCACGATACGAGTGTGAAGGCGAACCCGAAAGATGGCAGTTTCGCTAGGAGACCTCTGTGCTAAACTTGGTCAACGGCCTTAGAAACGCTGACCGAGATCATGTGTGTTTCTCCGTGGTTGTCGAGTGCAACCGACCAGGAGCGTGAGGCGAGAATCAGGATATCACCGGTGGGACGGCGAGGTCGGAATCCGTATTGGCGATCGCTTAGTAGTCCTTCGCGATCGAAATATGTACGCAGTTGGTTCGAATACCTTAGAAATAATAGACTAGAGGGAAATAGGACGATAGTTATTCGGGTCAGGAAGATCACCACGTTTAAGAACAGGAAAAATAACGCTGTTTCCAGGAGGATCGGAAAAGTAGAGAGAGAGAGAGAGAGAGAGAGAGAGAGAGAGAGAAAGAAAGAAAGAAAAAAAAAAAAGACGTCAACGTAGGCTAGGGGCTGATTCCGGAGCACATTTTAAACACGATGGGTGGTATACCGTCCGGATTGAGGGGTTTGCATACGTCCAGAGAACGCAGTGCTTGGCGGATCTTCCTAGTGCTAGTGTGAGGTTGAAAATGGGAGACAGAGAGAAGAGAAGGAAGCGGAGGAGTATGATAAGTGGGTAAGGTGGAGTTGGAGGCAAACCGGGAAGCAAAAACCTCAGCTTTCTCGTGTGGTTTACAAACAAGATCACCAGATGAGTTACAGATGGAAGGAAAAACTGGAGGGGTGAAAAACTGCGCAGACTGTTTTGGTAAGGGACCAAAATGTTCAGCTATCGGTGGCAGATGAGAGTAAGCGTTCGGCCTTCCAGCGGACGAAGCGTTTTTCGGATCTCTGTATGGTTGACGAGCATTTGTTCTTGGCTTGCGCGAAGCGGCGGTGGGAGTCGGGAGTGGGCGAGTGGCGCCAGCGGTGAAATATTGAACGCTTCAAGCGTACGGCACGACTACATGCGTGGCTGGACTACTCGGAGGACTCGGGTTTGGAAGTGTGTAATGAAAAGTTGCATACCTTGAAGTACAATGTCAATGAAGTAAGAAACGGAAGCGGAAACGTCTGAAGTAAAGCAGCAATAATTCCAAAGATAGGAAAATAGGGAATCGCGAAAGCTATCCTGGTTCGCTTAACTGTATCGCCAAAATGTGTGTCTCGAGGTGGGTGGAGGATCGGGGCCAGTAAAATCGATGTAACTCGAATCAATTCAGTGGTCAGATGAGCCAAGTGGAGGAAGAGCAGAGATGCCTGAGAACAGAAGTGAGAATAAGATCAAGGGTATGGGCACGATCACCAGCTCGATCGGGAATACGTGTGCAGAAGTCAGCAAGTTAGCACAGGTTGTTGACCACGGTGACATGTTCAGCTTCGCGCCCCAGAGTCGAAGTGTCCGATAAGTAAATCAACCAATCTCGATTGTGAACATTAAGATCTCGTAAGATGGTAATATGGCACTTGGGATCCGTAATAAACAAGCAATCAATGTTGAAAGATAAGAAATCAAAGATCCCTGAGTCATTACTGATGGGTGAACGATAAACAACACAAAAGTAGTGATTAAAATAAGGAATTCGGAGCTTCAACCATATTAGCTGAAATTCACGACTGGGAAAGTCAAAATTCTGGATTTTAGATGTGGCGACTAACTGGTGGACACAGGCACAGACACCAGCTTTGGGTGAAAAAGAGGAGTGAAAGGTATAGTCAGGAAATCGGAAGTGAGTGGTGCCTGATGGGGAATAGATGAGTTTCGGTCAAAAATAAGGCAATCGAAGAGGAAGACTGGAGAAACTGGTGTACGTAATCGATATTACGGTTCATTCCATGAATGTTAGTGAGGGTGATATGTTCGTGCTTGTTTTCCGAGTGAGCAGAGTGAGCAAGCGAGCGAGTACATGTGTGACTTTGTTTTCACGACTCAGCATGTGAAGGAAGCCGGCAACCATAATTCTGAGACCTAAAGTGGCGAACCACATAAGGCCTCACTAGACCAGGCGCTGTAGGGAGCCGGGCGACAGCAGAGCTGCCTACCACCTCAAGTCATGCAGTTTTTTCCATTAAAAAAATTATTTTACAAGCGTGACAGGATCCTGAGTCTTTGATTACTCTCAGCGATAATCGGTAAAAAAACTGATTGCTTCAAGTACGCCGGGCGTTGCATCACAGCTGGCGGAGATGACGTAAAGGAAGCCACATGGCGATCAGGGAGATTCAGACTAGCTTACTCTAATCTAAGTCAATTGTGGTGCCGCCACGGCATCCGACTCTCTTTAAAGAGATGGGTGTGTAATGCAATGGGACATAGCAATTGTTCCATGACTGCCAGACCTGGCCGCTCTGCTCTGAGGACGCTCGGTGGCATTAGTTATTTCACAAACAGTCTCCGAAAAATTGCTCGCATTTGGTGGAAACACCGCGTGAGTAAAGATGAAGTTTTTTGTTGTGTGTCGGGTGTGATAAGCCGTCATCTAATCAATGTAACTACTCGACACTATCTCCGGTGATTCAGACAGTTTGTCTATGACTGCTTAACGTCTAAGTCTCCGTGCTCTGATCACACGCTGTGGGCGTGATTGGGAGGAGCGATGTCATGGCCAATTTATAACCCGGCGAAGAGGTATGGAAATGCTGAGTCGGAACTGGTCTCAGTTAATACGTTTTGACTTTTCGGTTGGACCAAAGGGATGTCGTTGGTTCCAGATAATAAAGGATATAGCTCAGAACCAAAGTAATTAGCAGGAATGTTGTGAGGTGTTTTGGGGAGAGCACCGAGTAATACAGGTATTCGATAACATTCGGAGGAAATGCAAAAAACGTAAGACGAAGAAACTTACACATTTTTGTGTGGGGGGCCTTAGCACGGCGTATTGGCGTCTTTTTCCTCATGGATGAACTGATCACAAGATGCGTTAGTGGCCAGTCCAATCTCGATGCAAGATTGTGGAGTGTAAAACTACCCCTAGCTCATGCAATTCCAATGCAGGAGTCTTGTATATCACTCATCAATGTAGCGCAAAGTAGGCCAGGTTTGGGTGACTTACAGCCCACCCAGACAACAGAGCGCAAGTGAAACAGTGAACATGTGAAACGGGTGAATAATAGGGGGAAAATAATGTTCACTTACCAGCCCACCAACGTTTCTTCGTACAACTTGGCCAAAGCCTCATCAATGCCCAGTAAATCCATTGCGTACGGTCCAGCACAGGCACAACCACCGCGAGCCTGCACACCGAAAAGATCGTTTAGAAGTGAGGCGACAAAATTGTGGTGTAAGAAGAGACATGAGGCTCGTGAATTATCAGTACTTGGGATTGGGTAGGAATGACGAACTACCACGGATATGATAGGCAGACGAGGTGCTTCTTTTCCACCGAGTACGATAATGTTACGACAATCAGCCAAACGATCCCATATGCGTCTGCAGGATGAAAATATATGAGGATCACGACTTGCTGTGAATTCGAAAATATATTACATTTATTCCCACAGAGTAACCTAAGCGTACGCAAAGAGGTGTTAGTTTATAGGAAAATCAGAACTCGTATCAACGGTACAACACATTAATGTCATGATGCGCGGTCAGAGAATATTCGAATCCGCACGGGGATTTCTTTATTATTTGCTGAAGCATAGGACAGTAAGATTCTTCAGCCGAAAATTCCGGCTGCTTAGGTGGATAAGCACCATCCTGGAGCCTGGAAAAGGACTCGGCAAGCCACATACACTGCCCAGCCCCCCCCCCCCCCCCTCACACACACACACACACACACACACACACACATCAAGAAACATTAGCTGGGATCGTTTAAATTGTTTTGCTGAGATATTGCATTCAGGGAGAAAGATGATGAGAAAGAAAAGCCACACAAGTAGTATCACTCTTAAAGAGTGGTTTGTTAGAAATGTGCATTTTTCGTCTTTCAGCCATTCTACAAAAAAAAAATTAATCAAGAGGATCATTTACCATCCGGCATTCCTATCCTGTATTAACGAAACGGTTTCGTGGAACCAAAGTAACTGATTTTCATGGGGTCTGAACAACATCCTAGAACATTCTAGTTTTTTCTTGCAAAATATGGTTCCGAATGTGCATAGCAGTTGACCAACAATGAAAGAACTCATCGGTCCTTTGCAGACAGTGTATCGTTTCAGCGTCACAGCCATCCCTCGAATATACTACTCGCCATCCAAGCGTTACGACCGTTCACATAATCAACTCCAGTTCGCGATCAATTTTCGAAACACTTCGGATTGGCACTTTGCCGACGACTCAAGGTTCTGATTTTCCACCGGTCTCTGCTTTTCCATGATGAAACTTTTATCATCTACTTTCATAAGGCTTGTTCGTCATACTTCGAAACAGCAAAATTCTTTCACCAACACTGAGCGACTCGTGTTGCGATGTGTGATCTTAAAATTCATCCAAATTTGATACAAAAGCAGTTTACCATTGTTCTGTCGCCCTCCCCCCACTAGTTCCAGTGAAACGACTCTTCTTCTTTCGAACCATTTCATCTTATTGGTGCAAACCAGATCGTTTTTATAGGATGTGTGGTTTTCATAACCAAATACTTGGATGAGAATTTTCTGGTCCAACTTATATTCATAAAAGGCTCCTCTAGCTGGTTGGTCTGGTTGCACTCGGATTGGTTGATTCGGCTCTAGTCGGTCTAGACAACCATTAGGCATGATTGGTTCATTGATCCACTTGACTGGCTCCACTATTGTCTTTGATTCTGTACAGCCAGTGACGAACTGTCTGCTTAGCTGACTCCGACCTTATCCTTGATTTTGGACGGACAATGGCGTGTTGTCTGCTCATCATACAAGGCCGTCTGCAGATGACCTGTTTGCCATTACCCTCACAATCAGCATCGTAATTACTGTTCACCTTATCGGTGCCTGGCCACCATGTTGCATTAGCACTCTTTCTTTGTCTGCTTGATTTCCGCTTATTACTTTGATTTTTTGGGGATTTTTCACTTTATGCTTCGACTCTTTTTGCTCTTTATTCGACGACGCTGGAAGGTAGCAACCGAAACCAAAGCATAGAAGTGCGAGGTTTGTGTGGGACTAAATTGGAACTGATTTGCCTGGTCAACCTGACAGGTGAACAATATTGAGGTCTTTGTATGACAGAGAAAACCTCCCAATACAATCAACTGAGGTCTGCATTATTATTGCTGACTAACCCAGATAAGACTCATTCAACATGACTAGAACCCATTGAAATCCGCGGCCCATTGATTCTAACTGATATCATATCGTTAGATAAAAGTGCATAACCAATCTTTTTCGGAAAGAAATTCTCAAATATATTTCCCCGGGGAAATATTTCTTGCTGTGGGAAGTGGGATAAAATTCCAATGAAAGTGTTTCCTGCAGAGAAGATTTTCTTCCACATCAAAGTTCTCTTCCAGAGAGGTTACTATGATCTGAGGAGACTACCTTATAATCACAATAGAACAAGTATGGTGATAGCAAGGGTGCAAACCTGCAATGATAATCGGTGGTGGAAAGTATCGAATCCAAACACTTGGCATCAACAGTTAGTAGTGGTTATTCTTCAGCGGAAACTTTTCACACATTCTGTGAATAAATATTGAGAACCGGACACACATCCCTCATTCACACTAACCACCTGCGTGATACCTAGTCGAGAGAAGATCCGTGTGCATACAACCCCAGGAAACGAATATATATATATATATATATATATATATATATATATATATATATATATCAGGCAACAGTTTTAGTGTACCTCTAAGTACCTGCATAGCACACTCAGTTTCGATTGTCTGAACAGTTGATTAATTAGGGAAATGAAGTGGAGTTTGTAAACTATCACCTTTTGTTTCTCGGTTTTGAACTTGGCATCAAAAGCGAGAAAATTTCACGAGAGCTTCGGTGCAGATTCTACTTATGAAGTGGTGAAGACAGTCGGAACAAATATGCTGTCACACACAAGAAATCACCAAGCTGATTTCGATGCCATTAACTTACTTTACATGCTGTTCCTCCCGTTCCATTATGGCTTCGCATGTCACGGCCTCTTTGAGCTGCATGACCAAACCAGCTCGAATCGATTCCACAATAGCTGGAGTGCCTCCTTCTTCGCGCTCTTCCACTTCCTGATTCCAAGTAAGGATAGAGGGCAATTTCTCGTTATCTATGTGAGATAGCTATTGTACGTAGAAGCCCGAATCCTGATTAAAAATTTTATGGGATGAACACCACAGACTGCTTTTTACGGTCAAACTTTCGTACACTCAGACCAGTTGGATTAGAGTTCCGTGAGATTTGGTTCAGCGCAAGACAAGCTTGCATAAGTTGTGGTTGTTCCGGTTACTGTGACAATCTCAAAAGGATGAAGTATTGATTGATGGTACGTAGATTGCAGAACAGGGACGAGTGTGGTTACAACTGGGCAAGTGATTGCGCAGTTTGGTCATATTATCTGGCCTCCAGCTATAACATGGTCAGTAGGTGCTGAAAATCATGTCCAAGAAACTTCCCAAAATGCACGTCTACTGGCCTGTTTACATGCCTTTGCCTTAGGACATTGGCCAATCAAGTTTCTCACCTTTCGTAAAACAACCACCCGTGCTCTAACTCAGACGATCGAGAGGTGCAATATTCTACAGCAATGACCAAAGCACAGTCAATCCTTCATCCTTGTCTTTTTAATGTTGTGCTACTGGTACTATGCTTACCCTCATACCGACGTAAAAGACAAAACAACACCCCCAACCCACCCCCTCAGCAAACGATGTCCACCGAAGCAGTATACTAGCAAACGCAAACGGACATTGCTCTAGATCATGCCTTACCTTCGCGTTTCTGTTTTGAAGAGAGCTGATGAACCCGGGTGACTGGCTTTGAAAATGAACATTACGATGGCAAAACAGAAAAAAAGTTACCATTAGGAATTATTCGATCTTAGGTACAGCTCTGCCGACTGTCAACTTCGCACTAAGTGCTCTAGTTTTCGCCGCTGCGACTCGACATAACCCGGTTGGAAACGAAAGACAAAGAAATAAACAGAACGAAAGGGAAAATTAACTACAGAAGCTAACGCTACGGTTATACTAGTTCATGTTAAACAACCACAAAATATTTATTTGCTGTTAACTGGCTATTGTTGGCAGCAGCACGTCTTTTGTTAGTGGCGATTCATAATTGGGGCATCCGACGAAAAGAACACCAACGGATCATTAAGAAAGGTAAACAACAGTGGCATATTGAGTGACATTATTAATACCTCTAATTGAGCGCACCCCCACCCCAAGGTTTGGCTTTTATCTGGCGCTCCGCTCTCTTGCTGATCCAAGTTTGATAAAACGTTTGACAGACAAACCAGACCAAGTGAAGGGTAGCTGAGATAAACAGTGCTTCTCAGGCACGTTGTTCGAACTACGGTGGCATGGGCGGTGATCGACCGAAGCTCAAAAAGCCAAAAATAGAAACAATGTCACCAAATCCTGCCTGTACATCTACAGCGGCTTATTGCTCCATTGCTCCGTTGCAGATAGCATTTGGCTGTGCACCTTCGAAGTAAAAGGCTCGGATGAGATCCTGTCAGTCATCCCGCGAATCCGAACTGAATAGCTGAGTAGTACAACAGTCCACGTCTTCGTAGTTGGGATCCAAAAGAGCCGCCAACCACTTGGCTGGATACACTGAAGGATATAGCAGCGAAAAGTGAACGGTGGCGATTGTATTGTCACTTTCTGTCGAATCAGAATGATTGATCAATGTGCGTTTGTACAGTTAGACTGCATATTCCGTGTATTGGCTATTAGGGCGTTCTTTCCGTTTCCCTCCCGTGTAGGTCTACTCTTTGCCCGTCTTCTATATTCATACCTTCAGATTCTACGTGCAACATGGTGAGAAAGGCAGTGTTCGGTGGGGCTTGCTCTGCTGTTTAACGCTGGACGATGATGATGATGACGCAAGAAGATGGTCTCTACTAGATTCACCCTGTACATTATAAAACCATGTTGACACCATATCTGGAGCTATTGTAGCTGTCAGAATGAACTACTCGTAACGAGCATTGCACTTTGAAAGCGAAAGAGGTACATAATAACAGCACAGAATTAGTCTTTTTATCTACAACATTTGGACTTTAAATTAATGGTAAGTACCGAACATAAAAATTTTTGTCTCGTGACAGTGAAGTAAAAAGCAGTGACACCTTTACACACTTACTTTCAAATACACTTGCCCATCACGGCGAACAAAAAATACCGTCCCACCACCACACCCACTCGGTTGCACCTCACCAGCCTTAAACAGTGACCGTTTAGCGACAAGCACTCCCGGTGTTTGAGGACCACCGATGAACTTGTGCATAGAGAAATATACGGCGTCTTTGTAAACATAGTCATGATCAGGACTGAAATTAAAATGTAGAAAAAAATTAACTGGTCACAACAAAAGCGCTACTTGTGCGTCCGACTTCATAATGGATGGGCATGAGCTGATAACAATTCATGCATGCTAGGTTGCTGCCAAAAACGTTATCAATGTTGTAAATTTTCATACCTACACACGGAAGAGTTGTAGTATTAAGGAATGTCACTACGTGATTTTGGAGTGGAAAATATTCACAAAATATGTTTGTTCAAACTGAAGGTTTTACAAAAAAGACGGTCACTGAACACTCCTCTGAATCATATCAGAACAGTATCTGGCCAGGTTTCTTATGGGTCTCACGACTGGCGGAGTCAAACCTTGATACTAAAGCTTTGATTAGACGGAGCTGCCACGGCCTGGTGTGCACATTGCTTTTTCTATATAGCCCCAGGTTCAGTGAGTAAAGCACGAGGACATAATGAGAACGTCCCAGCCAAATTGTACAAATTGAATAATGTAATGTAAATATTCTAAACCAACTTAAACTCACGCTTCCAAAGTGTTTCACTCTTTTGGGTAACCTTAGTCTTAAGCACCACCACCCTATTTCGGAAAAAATATGAAACGAAAGTGTAATATCCTTACCCAGTGACCACTGGATTCATATCTATTTTGACGTATGGAGCGGCTGTTGCGTAGTCCCAGAAAGCCAGGCCACCATAACGATGAGTCAGACTAGAAAATGCATTGACGTCTACGAGGATACCAGTGACATTGGATGCGGCGGCCATGCACACGATTAGTTTGCATCCTAATTCTTGGGCAACAACGCTTTCGACCTACAAGAGAGACGTCAAACTGAATATAAACGACTGAGTGATTAGCAGAAATGGGATCAATCCTAGTGTGGCGATAAAACTAACTCTAGATCAGATTATAAAAAATACGATGGTGCTCATAATTAGCAGCGATAAAACATGGAACTGGGATTTTGAGTTACGTGAAGTACATTTGGAAGGGTAGAGTGATGTGACTGAACTGTTTTGCACGCGAGCTCTTACTCGTGGTTTGCTTTCTCAGATATCAAATTCTCGAAACTTTTACCTACTTCAGTATTAGCTATGACTTTGTTACAACTTGGTTAACACATAACATGGGGTTCTCATTTGTTCAAGACTTTCGTTATCAACCGTGAGTTTGTTGGTCACTTTTACCTAATTAAATTGCAAAACATGGAGCGAATTCTACGACCAGACCGTTCAGGTGCAGTCCCCCAGCCACCGCATGATGTAGACCAATGGAGCCACTGGAAGAAAACGCTCATTTGCGTTTCGCTTCCGTCGCATTTCTGGACATCAACGAACTTGCTGTAATCATAGTGTCACTTCATCAGTTTGCAGACACAACCAATCGCGCAGATAATGATTTCGCCATCAAAACCCTTCTGAACTTACATAGGAAACCAAAGAATGCAATTTTTGCACAACACATGCTGTATTTTGACAGATAATAACGTAAGCAGAAGCCCGACTAATTCCTCCAGAAGTAAAAATCCTTTTCTGTTGATTTTGATTCCAAAGGAGTAACCGCTGAAGAATACGGCGACGAATTCCATCGCGATTTATTCATCCGCCGGTTGGCCTCTAATTAAATTAAATAACAACTGTTTACTTTTTTACTTTCATGCGACAATCTCTTACTAGAGAATGAGACGGCTCCATGAATATCTCGTATCATGGCTGACCATGCGCGGCAGTTGAAAGCGAGTTCGATGGAAATCGCGATCCAGTTTTTCTTCCATTGGCGGACACCATGGACTGACCGTAAGCGTAGGCGCTCTACATCCTTCTCGACAGTGTTGATCCACGTTTTGAGATGGCCACCACGGCGATAGCCCCATCCAGAGCAGGGTTCAGGAAGGAGTGTCAGTTTGGTTAGATGCGTCTCGAGACGCCGTAGGATATGACCCAGCCACCACAGTGGAGGAGGAGGAGGACGTCGGAGTTGGTCAATTTCGCAGCAATGTTTCCTAACTTCGTCGTTGGATACTCTATTGCGCCAATCTGTCTTTGGAATACGTCGCGGGTACCAGTGATGAAATATCTCCAGTTTTGTGGTATCCGCGATTCTTAATGGCCAGTTTCTTAGCCGTAGCTGGGTACGGGGCGTATAATGACACGGCAGATACGCACCTTAGTCTGAAGGCTGATTTTACTGCGGGCGCACAAGGCCCGTCGTAGCTGAAGAAATGCTTTCCCGGCGTTGTCTATCCGAAGTAATACTTCATCCTTCGCCTGATCGTTCGGAAGCAGTGTGGAGCCTAGATATCTGAAAGATGGAACGCACTTGATGGACAGCTGTTGAGCTGTCGGACCTGGGAAAGTTGACACACTTTTGGTTTTCGTAGTGTTTATTTCTAGCTCGACGGACTTTGAGAAGAAATCGATTTTTCCTCAAAGTACTTGACAGATAACTGCTAGAAGAGAAGAAACTTAACCTCACAACCGCTCATAAACTAGCTAGGCAAACTGTACAGAATCATTCGGCCGTACCGCGTTAACCCACACGCATCATATTCTTTGCCCGGTAATGACTTTTTCTGAATACATAAACCAGCTGAAATTCCGTTTTTTGGTTCCAAACCTGTACCTTTCCTCTGCGGACTCAATGTAGCCGGAACCGATACACAATCCCGTTTTGAACATTTCTCCTGATTGCACACCGTTTGCCTCTAAATCAAGCCGACACTGAAAACTTGTCATCTTCTGGAATCATAAAACCATCAAAGTCTCCTTGGAGAGTTCAGGTTCTTATCGCTACGAGCAAACGTTGCGACACAAAACTAGTAACAGACTAGTCAGACAACCAACTGTTCTACACATTTAGACACATACCCCTTAAACGCATAGATCAGCTGATAAAAATCTCGCACTGCCACACTACGCAGGTTGTATCAAACGCGTAAACAGCTAACTCGAGAGAAGCAGACTGGGTTTGGTGCCGGTCATGGGTGTATCGATCAAATATTCACCCTCCTACAGTTGCTAGAGCATCTTTATACCTTCCCAGGACCAGTGAGTACTGCGTTCCTAAACATTCGTGCGGCCTTTGACTCTGTCGACAGGATCGCACTACGGGAATGTTTGTTGAGAAATGGAGTACCGAGAAGTATGTCAATCCTCAAAGAATTGCATTTTCACACCTCAGGTCGGTTCAGAGCCTACGGCCAGATTTCGCCCCACTAGAGTACGCCAAGGTTGCCCTATATTCCTATTTTCTTACAACTCTGCCAAAGAGGACTACCATGTTACCGTGATTCGGCCTCATAACTCGCTCCCGTTTTGTTTGCATACTTGAACATTCCGCTTTTCTTGCTTTAGCTCATATGCCTCGTTTGTGATCGATTAAAGCCCATCAACCATGCGTTGTCCCCTGAGTCTTCATTCTGTTCGTCGTACAAATTTTTACGTTACAATGATATACTACGGAATGCATTTCCTGGTTTTCCAAAAGGCAGAACTAAACTCTTCCCAGCGAACCGTTTTTGACTTGGAATGTGTCCGTGACATCGACCTACTGAGTGATAACGAAAATACGTTCTGAACCATTTGGCGAGTGAGGTATCCAGATATGGCATGCATTTCCCGCCTTCGAAGTCCGAAATGTTTTTACAAGACTAGCAGAAGCCAGTGTCTGCACTCAGTCTCTGTGGTAGTCGGCTAGTGTGTCGACAACGGTAAGCGCTTCGGGAATCTGAATACAGTGGGGGTGGTGTTGGGGAGGAGATCATATCACAAATAGCAAGCCAAGACAGCTTTTGTCAACCTGTGACACGTATGGGGCCGCAGTGACATCCGACTTTCTCTTTGGGGGCGGGTTCATCAAGACGAGACTACACCTTGGCGTGGTGTGATGGCTTGCGTGCCTTTATGACCCAAAGACCTTTGCACGATGAATTTTTTGAGCCAGAGATGCAATCATGCCTGACAAATCGATGGATAGGGACCAGATGAAGTCCAGTCTTTGAACCAGTTGGTGGGTAACATCTGGTTCCCATCATTATGTCCCTGAAGAAGACACTCCAGTGAATAAACGCGGAGAGAAACAGTTTACCGGTCTAAAAAACCCACTAGATGGACATAAGAGTGGAATACCGGGGTTTCTCTCGACAGTGGAAGAAGTCATCGCACTTCATTGGGCAGCTATCGCCCGCCTGAGCTGGGCAGCCCCAGCCCAAAGGATGCTGCCCTGTCCACGTTCCGCTTGCTTCGCTGGCTGCATGGGGCTAAAGACTGAATCCGAACAGCGGATCGATAACGAAGCGCCAGCGAACACCAGATAAACTCATGCAGTAATGAGGTCTCGTGTGACGGAGCAGAATGATTTCCTTCACGGGTTCTTTGGTCACGTTTCCGTGCTGGGTTAACGCACCACTGCCTTGTGGGTCAGACTTTTAAGTCAAAAGCTCCGCTTAGGGTTCCCAAAAAACCCTTCTGCGATGTGAGCAGTCGCAAAGTATATGCCCAGAAATCTCCAGCGGTCAATCGGGAAACACTCCTTATCTCTCTGCTCTTAATCCTTTACGTCCCAATTCTAAATGCGTACGAGTAGGTACAATGAGTCGTGACTGTGAATTTGTAGTTCTCGGAAAGGGTAGCAAATTTAAGACAGAGGAAGAAATAAAATCCCTTCTTCGACCTAAGCATCCTCTTCACTCAGCTGCTTACAACATCCGCACACTTTGCCAAACAGGGCAACAGGCTGCCCTAGCCAGGACTCTTGAAACCTTTAAGATACACGTGTGTTGTGTCTCCGAAACACACATACAAGACCAATCTTCAGTGTTATTACTTCGCTCCCCTGATGCAAGCTCGGCTTTTCGTTTCACTCTTTGCATGTCGGGTGATTTGGTGTCTACTGCTCGTGGTCAGGCTGGCATTTGTATCGCTCTGAACGTGCACTGTTTGACTGGATCCCAGTCAGCAGCCGTCTGTGTGCAGTTCGGTTGAATGGCTCTGTGCATGTCGACAGCACTAGACTGAAGCGCCGATGCCTGTTTGTCGTTTCTGTATGCCCCCACTGCCTGTAGCTCTCCTGAGGTTAAAGACGAATTCTACCAGGATTTGTCTCAACTGCTCTGCAGCGTACGCTATACGGACATCATGATTGTTGCTGGTGATTTCAATGCTCAAGCCAAAAGCCTAGACGAGACAGAGAGGAATATGGGAGGCCGTTTTGGCGTTCTAGCCGATCGTTCTGATAACGATGATCAATTCACTCAACTATGTCCCGACCATAGACTATTCCTAACGAGTACAAATTCCTCGCACAAAAAGCGACACCGGCTAACCTGGCGTCCTCCTGCGCCTTCACAGCGTTGGACTCAGATCGGCCATATTGCTGTCGCTTACCGCTGGCGCCGATCAACTCAAGACCACCGATCATTTTGGTCCACGTCTGTAGACACTGATCACGCTCTTGTCCGCGCACGCTTCAGCTTACGCCTCGTTGGTGACCGAAAATACACCAATTCGAACCGTCCTTCGCAGCTGCTACCGGACGATAACCAACGATCCGCTTTCCGAACAGAATTATCCACCAGGTTATCGATGCAGTTAAATACCCAGGATCCAGAGGAGCGATGGACAGAGATCAAACAGGCTTTAAGTGCGGCTGCTGATGCTACCCAAGGTCCAACAACTAGACACACACAGAAACGATGGATATCTGCATCCTCAGTTGCACTGTTTGATGTGCGCAGAACGATTCCTCCGAATCCCTGATACGATGAGGCCCGGAGATGCCTTAAACGTCAACTGATCTGGAGCCTGAGAAATGGCTGTGAGCAGTGGTGGGTTGCGAAGTGTAGGGAGATGAAAAAAGCTGCGGCAATTGGCAACAGCCGCAACCTTTTCCGTCTGGTTAGACATACCGGTACGTGTAAACCAGGCGTTAGCGAATCGATCAAAGAAGCGAACGGCTTACTGATTCAAACTCAAAAGCATCGTCTAATTCGCTGGGCGGAGCATCTCTAGGTGCATTTTAACTCGCATTTATCTTCTCCAGGTTCGATCACTAGCACAATGGGTACAACTGTTTTTGTAGATACCAGGTCTCCGTCAGAAATGGAGCTTCTTCGCGAGATAAGCGACACAAAGCTGCCGGACCGAATGGGTTGCCTCCGTCTATTTTCAAAGATGGTGGCCCAGCACTTTTACTGGAGTTGACGAAACGCCTCGGTGTGATATGGGAAAAGGAACAAATTCCAAGAAGTTGGTGTGAATCGGTGATCGTACGAATTTATAAGAAAGACGATAAGTCCTCCTGTAAAAACCACAGGGGAATGAGTCTGGTTACCATCGCATCCAGACTGGTCGCTGGTATTATTCTCCACCGCTTATCTAACGCTCATGAAGTGCTTGCGCGAGAATCAAGTTGGGTTTAGACCTGGTCGAGGTTGTATTGATCACATCTTCACTCTTCGATAAATTCTAGAACACAGACACACCTTCCGTTGGCCCACTATCTCCGTCGTTTTTTTACCTTAAAGCGGCCTTCGACTCAGTTGACCACACAGTTCTCTGGCGGTGCCTCTTGGTGAAGGGTGTACCAGCGAAATTCATTTCCATCGTAAAATCCCTTTACATTATAAGCCAAAGCTGAGTTCGGGCTTACGGTGATCTTTCACCCGAGTTCACCACGAGAAATGGTGTACGTTAGGGTTGCCCCCTCTCTCCTTTTCTCTTTAACTTTGTGATCGATATGGTCTTGGAGACCGCACTTTTGTCAGGTGAGAATAGCGGCATTGAACTTTTCTCTGGTGGAAAGGTATCAGACCTTGAGTATACGGACGACATAGTTCTTTGAAGTGAACATTCAGGTAAGTTGCAAGCTTCTCTAGACAGCTTGAGTAACTGTGTAGCAATGCTCGGTATGCGTTTTGCACCTTCAAAGTGCAAGATGCTGTTGCAGGACTGGGTTGGTCTAACGCCAAACCTTTCACTGTCTGGGGAGACTATAAACGTGATAGACAAGTTCTGTTTTCTAGGGAGCTGCATCCCACCCGGAGGTCGGATATCGGATGTAGTGTCTCTGCGTATACGGAAGGCTCGTCTGGCATTTGCCAACCTGAGTCATCTGTGGCGTTGACATGACATCCGTTCACCTATCAAGGGTCGAATGTACGCTGCAGCAGTCAGGCCCGTGCTTTTGTATTGTTCGGAGACATGGCCACTGGGGGTGGAGGACATTAGAAGATTTCCGGTATTTGAACATCGATGTCTTCGTAGTATTGTTCGAATCTGGTGGGAACACCGTGTGAGCAATGCTGAGGTTCGGCGGAAAGTCTTGGGTTCAAGGATCAAATCATTAGATGAAGCAATTAAGCTGACCAGGATAAGATGGTTGGGACATGTTTTACGCATGTCCCCTGACAGGATCCCACGGTGTGCTATGTTTGCTGAGGCGGGTACCGGTTGGAAGATGAGTAACGGTGGTCAGTCCATGACGTGGAATAAAGGTATAAAAAGCCTAACTAGTGGACTTGGCCATGTAGGGCGTGTTAGACTTCCTGAGTGGGGTCCAAGAGACCCTCCCACTCAATAGTTAAATACGTTGGGGGATAGGGCAAGATGCCGCGATCAGTGGCGCTCTTGCATTCACAAACTTTCTTCATCGACTTAATTTCATTTATGTAGTCCTCCGCTTACTCCTCTCATACTTCTTTCTCCTTCATTATTTAATTTTGAGGTTGCCGCTAGGAGATAGTAACCAAAGCCACCGCTCCCGGTGCATGGTTATTGGTTGTTTGAACTGAACTGAACTGAATTGAACGAGAAAACTGTCTTTTATCACTGAATCTAGATAGAGTTACATTAGCTGGAGCATGAGTTGCAGCAAGCGCCACTGGCTATGCCTTTGGACCACGGTTAATAAGGTCTAGACAAGCTGGCTGTAGATCTCGGGTTCCCCAGTTATAAGTAAGGCGGTAAACTCTGGCATCAACGTTTTGATAGACCAGTGCCATGTTAAGATCAAACCTGCACGTCAATTCTTCCAGTCCATCTCGGGCCCGCATGAAGTAGAACAAAGCAACACGGAAATGCGAGATAAAAAATCCAAGTTGAGAAACTGGTTTTCTGGACAAGTTACTGGCCCCTCAGGAGCAAGTCCGTCAGACCATTGCAAATGGACATTGTAAAATGAAAAATTAAGGGATGAGTATCAAGTAGTAAATGTTGAAAGTAATTAAGTAGAGAAAAAAGAATTTCCTGTCTTACCCTCAAAAGTGACTCCAGAGACTCGAGAGACACTGTTCCGGAGGAATCAGTACTCGCACGGCATACTTTATGTGCTAAGTGACGCCACGGAAGTATGTTCGAATGATGCTCAAAAGGACCTACAATGACAATCTGTAGACAATAGGAACGCCTGCAAAATACTCACCGGCGGTTGTTCCAAATGAAGGTTATGGATTAATTTATGGATTGCGCCGGTGCATCCGCTACCTACGAATATAACAGCGTCCTCGTCAGAACCTCGGACTGCATTTCGGATAATATCCCTGGCTTCGTGACGAAACATGGTGGTTTGCAGAGAGGTGACATTGGTTGTTGTGTGGGTGTTACCGTAATTGGGCAAAACTTCTGAACTGATGAAATCTTCTATGAAAAACAACGACTTCGCTGACGCTGTCCAGTCACAGTATATAGCTGGGGATTTAGACGGTAGCCGTAAGTAGACTTACTTTGACGGTCCCCAAACGGTCCTCTAAATATCTTATTTCTTCCTATGATGTTTTCATTTATGTATCCTATAAGATGCAAGGGATCTGACGCGTTGTTCTCAGCGTAATCAAATGACTGGTTAGGAAAGCAACCAGAAAGGTGATGGTCGTGGACGGGTGCATGAACGATCGATTCCAAAGGGTCTATTTCAGGTTTCTGTGGCATTGTATAAAATCTTCTGTGAGCCGACCTATGATGATCTTCCTTGCCGTCGTTGCAGTTATTATTCATAGTATTCAGTGAGTCCAGCGATCCAACCGGTGCTTTCAATAACGCCGACACCTGGGGTTCAACTGAAGATAAGTAAATTATACATCAACTGTCCATGGGCAAACTGAGCATTGTCATTGACAACGACAAAAATTGCACACAAATTCGTTCAGTGAGCAGGAAATATGCACCAAGCAATACTTATGCCAATGTAAGTGGCAATATCCAAGTAGTTGTTTGTGATACAGCGAGAGCTTGCAATAGAATCTTAAGACCTAATTAGGTCTATGTCTCCAAGATACTGGAATATATCATCCAATGGATAATCAAACAAGCAGGACGAATAATTGGGAGCCTCTGCAAAAGTAGTTATTATTTCTTGCCTATAGGCAAAAAATAGGTACGGGAAATTGAGTTTATATTGTAATGCAGAAGGTACACAAATATCGGAGGGTTTTTTGCGTGGTCGGCCGAAAAACGCCCCCAAACCGACCCTTTTTTGTTTCAGTGGGGTCACTTTGGGGTCGTTTTGGGGATCAAACGGGGTCGACCTAGGGACTATTTCGTGACTATTTGGGGACCATTGTGTTGACTGGGTACGTTAGATAGCTGTAAAGTTAGCAAAGCTTTTACTTCGAAACATCTGAAGATTGTGTGGTGCATGACTTCAAGCAGCACGCCCATACGGGGTTTATATGGGACCCATATGGGCGTGCTGCTTGAGACCAGTCGACAGATCTCAAGCACGATCCCGATCAGGACCGTGCGTATAAAATTATATTAACTATGCCAATCGACATTTATTTCGCTCCACTTAAATAATTCTTTTGAGGTATCGTGAAATATGTCTCACGAAAGGTGTACCAATACTCCGTTGCATTTCGTCGTCGGAATATTTTATGAAATTGCGAGTTCGTACACGAACGACGACACGAAAATGAATAAAAAGGACTTTTCTCGCTTTACGGTGGGCCGAAGAGTTTCATCTTACGTATGGCATCAGGGGACGAAGACGGGACTGATGGATGATTCCCCATCCCGGCTTTGATATCACGAAGCGAACCACCGCAGTTGCATTTAAATAGCCGCTCTTGCTCACGGTCGTCCGATAGCCAATAGTGGCTCGATCAGATCAGGTCGGATCAGATAACAGAATATGGAGACTTGAGCCGAATTCGCATCCAGTTTCTTGCGCCCGAGGCTCCAGAGATTCTTACGTGTTGCAACAGAGAAACGAAAACATAGTATTCGCCCCAGTGGTCACGACAATGTCGTAGGTGTCTAGTTGTCTGACCATCCATTTCCTCCTGCCAAAAACAAGAGAATCACAGTAGGAGTACAAGCTCTCTCATATCTTACTGAACTATGAGACTTGGTAGCACGACCAGCAGTCTTCGTCGAAGGTGAGACCTTGACGCTCGCATTCTTTGGTTCTCTCGCTAGACTGCCGTGGTGGTGCTTGCTTGGATGATACTGAAGGCTTTCTGTCTTTCTACTGCATCTGCAAGCACGACTGGGGATGTGGCAGTGAAAATAGAAGGCCAGAAAAAAGGAAAAAAGGAAACAGAAAATTTCTAATTTTAATGAAGAATAAAAAGCAAAACGTGGAAATAGCGGAATGGGAGGAAGAGAAGTTCAACGATATGGAAACTGGTTAGAAGTAACAGCGATGCTGGCTTCAGTGAGAGTGAAAATGTGCTGGATTTAGGTTCCAAATATAGGACACTTCACCGTACTGCGATTCCAGCTGCAACGCAACACGAGCCAATCTCTGCCACATATTTAGTTCAATTCCCAAACTGGTTGACGATCAGTTGTGCCGCGCGGTTTGAATTCAGAGTGCTCTCGTCTTTAAATTGAGTTTTTGAATAGTTTTGTGAATTAACCTAGTTTAATTCACAATACTGAGCATATCATAATTGCACTTAAGGTGCGCTTTATCCGGAGAATATTTTTATTCTCCTCGTAGTATTGCCGAGTAGTGTTCGGTGTTTTTTGAAGCGATCTTTTCTCGCTTCTAGTCTTTCTTTTCGTTTTTTTGTGTTAGCGGGCTTTACCTGCTAGTGTCAGAGTGCGTATTTTGTGTTTGGGTAAAGAGCGCTTCAACTGTTTTCGCTCTCGTTTTTGTGGCTTTCGATATGACACGCGTTTCTGACCCGTGTCTCACACCCAAGTGCGGAAAACGTGTGGTAAATGGCATAGAGTGGGAGGTGTGCAAGAGACGGGCTCACCCAAGGTGTTCAGAAATAGCAAAGGACATCTATGTCCTTTATAAACAGGACCAATAGGCTGAGTGGGTCTGTGTCCCTTTACAAGGAGGTGGCCAGTCTGGCCCTTAAACTGCAGGCCCAAGGGCAGGGCCAGCGCCCACCAAGTAGTAACTCAGTCGTAAGCCCAAAACCACCGCAAGCAGGTTGTAGTAAGTCGTTTGCAGAAGTAGTATCCACACCTGAGAGGACAGTCATCAAAGCGAGTGGACCAGTTCCGAGAGCTTGCCAGGTGGTCGTTTCCTCAACTCCTTTGAAGCAGACCGACGAGGGCCAGTGGACTGAGCAGAAACCGAGGGGGCAAGGCAGTTCAAAAAGAAGGGTGACTGTAATATCGCGAAGGGTGGGTTAGCTAGGGTGGATTACCCTGCTCTTGTGGTATTGGAAAACAAGGTGAAGGATCTGCAGAGGCAGATCTTGTCGATGGGCAGGGTCTCAAGCCACAGGCTCCTGATCCTAAACCAGGAAGAACCCTTTATAAGGGAATCGAAAGCCAGGAGGGACATAGACAGGACGAGGGTCTGCGACATACTGCGAATCGCAGGTGTTCCGTACCCTACTGCTCTAAGAAGGGGGCACAGAGTGGGGACATGGAAGTCACCACTGGGGAACAAAGGCGAGCTTCGTGCGAGACCAATCCTAGTGGAGTTCGTTGATGAGTCCACCCGGGATAAACTGCTGGCGAGGGCAGAAATAGTGGCTTACATTACCAAGGGCATATACCAGATTGTGCCGGACGAGCATAGAGCAAGGCCTGGCGGTCTAGCCTCGGGAGGTAACCTTGCTCGACCAGCCAGGGCGCTGGTGAGAAACCAACAAGTTCATCGGAACGCCGTACTCGGCTCTCAGGCCCCGACTCCGACAATAGTAAAGAAGCCACGTGCTGGGTTGCAAATAGTTGTAATTGAAGATGCCCTGGAAGACGAGAGTTGGCAGTACTGTCCGCAGTCAGATGACAGCGCGACCCCTGCCAGTCTGGATGTTGTGGCAACTCCTGTAGAAATGGATTGGGAGTCGTCGGAAATTCTGGATCGTCAGCTGGCTTCATGCACTCCAGTGGGGACATCCGAAGCAAAAAACGTGTCATCATCTCAGGCTTTGCGCCTGAGAAACCGACAGGAATGAATAACAAAAGACACCTAGGCGACGGAGCAAACGCGGTGGTGTTATATACTAACGCGTGTAGTATTAGAAACAAATGGGCGGAACTCGCCAAAACCGCTGACGAGCAGAAGCGTCAATAGTTGCCGTCACGGAAATGTAGCTTTCTGAAGAAGACCATGTACCAAGCCTAATAAGTAACGGTTTTGCAGTCTACAGGTAGGATCGAGAACAGGATCGCCTTGGTGGTGGAGTGGCCATCCTCGTTAGGTCAGGTACAAACCACCTTGAGTCTCAGACCAAGATGTGCACTCGCAATATCCAGTTATGCGCCGTTACGATCATCCTTCCAGGCAGAATGGGTAACGTCGTCTGTGTCTACAGGGCACCAAGCACAAACCACGAAGAGGACGTTTGTTTACTGCGGACTTTGACCGAACTAGTTAAGGACGCACAAAAGACCCTCATAACGGGTGACTTCAATCTCCCGCACATCGACTGGGTGGCAGAGGTCTGCGTACCGGGATCGGAGGAGCAAACCTACTTAGAATGGCTGCATGCCAATGCGTCGCACCAGCATATTAGGGAAAATACCAGTGAACGCTCACGATGCATAATGTCTCTCGCAGTTGATGTGCGATGAGGTTTTCCGTTTCCCTCTCATTTTTAGCGGGGATTCGACGAAATACACTCGGCAGTGGTGGGTGCATAACTGGTGTGCATACTATCGAAGGAATTCGGGACGCTTGATTGGCCGTGGCCATTACCTGTCCTGTGCAGACTGAACTGAACTGAACTGAAAAGTGACCACGTGTGTGTCAAAATAGCCCTATGCACGCGGCAACCCAAGGTACCTTCAAGGCTGGTCAGACTTTTCGGTAGTATGGACATAGATGGGCTTCGTAATAGGGCAGTGGGCTTGACCTGGGACACGACAGAGGAGGCTACTGTCGAGGATCGCTGGCAGACCACAAAGGGATTTCTGACTACCCTACAGGAAGAGTTCGCGACTTTAAAACGAAGGAGTGGGGAGGGCAAACCCACGTGGTGGAAGGCTGCAATAGCCAAGGCCACCAGACGTAGAAACCACTGCTGGAACCAGTACAAAGCTTCCGGCAGTCAGCTAGCCTGGAACCGCTATACAAAGCTGAGAAACGAGACTGTAAGCCTTTTGAGAACTTCCAAGAGGGAATTTGAGCTCAAATTGGCCCACTATGTGAGACAACAGCCGAAAACATTCTACAGCTAGGTACAGTCTAAAGGCTCAACAAGAAATGCCGTAAGTCCGCTATCCACTAGAGACTATGGTATTGTCACTGATGACCAGGGCAAGGCGGACACCCTGGGGGAATACTTTGGAAGTATACATAGAAAGGATAGTGGGGTACGAGTAGATTTGATTCTGGTTCATCCTTCTCCTCAGTTAAACGAGCTAGACCTATCAGAGGAAAGCGTGCGTAAGTACCTACAGGAGTTAAACAGCCACAAGTCAGCGGGCCCAGATGGCATTCATCCAGCTATCATCAAGCCGTTGGCGGATAACATAGCTCCAGCGGCATGCAGGCTGTACAGATCCATGTTGGACCAGGGTAAGCTGCCTCAGGACTGGAAAGTCGTGGCAGTCGTGGCAATACATAAGAGTGGGCCTAAGTCGGCTGTGCAGAACTACAGGCCGGTAAGCCTAACTAGTATCCAATGTAAAGTCCTGGAGAAGATCATCCGTGCCCATGTCAGCCAGCACTTACTGAAGCACTCCATGTTAAGTCCGGCGAAGCATGGATTCCTGAAAAATAGATCTTGTAACGAACGTTTGAGCAATGCGTAGCCAAATTCGCAACGGATCCCGAAATCAAAAGACGATTATCCGCGACATTCTACGATACTAGAATATTACATGAACAATGACATAAAAAAATATTCAAACCTCAATAATACGATCACAAGGACTCAACAACGAGAAACCAAATAGCAGCGTGTGAGCAAACAGCACATGCGTCACGCAGGTCCTGAACAATGATGTGCCAAAGTAGCGCTCTAGGCGCGAACAAACAACAATTGGTTCAGAAAAACAACCAGTTCGTAAAGACAAGTCCATGGTGTAGGCAAGTGAGTGATGTTAGGAAAAACACTAAATCGCGAGGGAAAATTGGGGATTTTCCATGACCGGCTGTTACAGATCTTGTCTGACCAATCTCCTGTGCTTCTTAGATGAAGTAACTCGACGACTGGATGAAGATTAGGAGGTTGAGGTATGCTACCTCGACTTTAGCAAGGCTTTCGACTCCGTTAACCATCGTCTTTTGCTATGCAAGATGGAGACGTTCGGCATAGGCGGGCCGGTATTTAGGTGGCTGGAGGACTTCCTCTCCCGCAGGACATTTTATGTCAAAGTGGGGGACAGGTGCTCCAGTTTGTTGAATGTCACCAGCGGTGTACCTGAGGGATCCGTCCTAGGCCCAGTCCTATTCTTGTTATTTAATAATGACCTAGCATCCACTCTTCAATCGCCCAGCTTTATTTTTGCGGATGATGTGAAGATTGTTGGATCTTAGGGTAGGGCGGACTTTGGCAGGGAAATAGGTACCGTCCTGAACTGGGCATACAAATGGGACTTACCTCTGAACGCTCAAAAAGCCATTTGTTGTCAGGGGCGATAGAGCGCCTAACTGTCGCTCATGATCAAGGGATATTCACCGTAGAGGCAGTCAGTAGGGTTGAAGACCTTGGGGTCATCATGAAAAGTGACATCAAATGGTCGGAGCAGTGCAACGCTGCTGCGCATAAGGCTTGTGGGGAGCTCTTCAGGCTGTGATCAGCTTTGTCTTGCCGGAAACCGGAGGTATTTGTACCTATTTACATGGCTATAGTACGACTTCACTTAGAAGGTAGCGTGCAGGGTTGGTCACTCTTCTACAAAAAGGACGCCGCCTGCCCAGAGAAAGTCCAACGTCTCGCCACGCGAATGGTTGAAGGGCAGAGGGGTAAGACTCGCAAGCAAAGACTCCGTGACCTGAATCTTTTCTCGTTGGAAAGGAGGAGAAGTCGAGGAGATCTCACAGAAACGTTCAAGGTAATGAAGGGCTTTTCTGGCCTTAGACCAGATAGTCTTTCCCAATTGGCCGTAGACTCCAGAACAAGGGGACATGAAAAGAAGCTGATAAAAGCCCGATCTAGGTTGATGGCTAGATCGCACTTCTTCAGCAACAGGGTTGTGAACAACTGGAATGGTCTGCCTGGTGAAATGGTAGATCTGCAGACCGTCCAATCCTTCAAAGGTGCCCTAGATCGCAAGTGGTACGAGATATTTCCTCGTAGTTAGCCTTGAGTATGTCAACTAGATGGATGACGGGGAGCACTGTGGTCCCTCTGGAGTATGTTTTAATAGACTTTTTCGCTCATTGCACACAGTCTCAGTGAACGCTCACGATGCATAATGTCTCTCGCAGTTGATGTGCGAAGAGGTTTCCCGTTTTCCTCTCATTTTTAGCGGGGATTCGACGAAATACACTCGGCAGTGGTGGGCGCATAACTGATGTTCATACCATCGAAGGAATTCTGGACGCTCGATTGGCCGTGGCCATCACCTGTCCTGTGCAAACTGAACTGAACTGAACTGAACTGAACTGGGTAATGGCTGAGGTGTTGTTTCGTGATTTATGATGGCAGGGAGGCAGATCCCTGCGACACTTGCTCAGGAGCACACATCATTGTTTCTTTTTTCTGACCTTTGAATTTTAGGCTTTCAGGCTTCCTCAGTTTCCTCCGAGACTCTTCCAAAGCCATAGATTTTCTGGCATTCCAGTGTCGCACCTCATTCTTTGTCGGCTTTCGCAGTCGGGGCTCGGCGGCTCCCATTTTCCCATCACTTTCTGACCAAAATTAGCCAAGATAGGGACCAACTGGAGAGCACAACACCTCAGCATTTGGTTTTGGTTTTTCAAGAACCCTCCGCCAGGCCGAGGATAGCTGCTTTATTATAATGACTTTTTGGGGGAGAGAAATAAGAGCAGTGTTTGGCTGCCTTGAGTCTCGGTTTATACCAGTCTCTTCCCATGTGGTCGTGCCTTACATGTCGCAGCCTTTGGGCTTTGTGCGCCGCCGTAGGCGTTTTATTCGGCAGTGGTGTCGTGCCAAAGTGTGGAAAACAGGTGTGACCATAGATATACTCAGTTGTTTTGGCTGGCCTATGAAATTGGGCTTTAATTTATCCTTGCAGGTTAGCGAGAGAATTCGGATTTCACCGTCGTCCACAGGCGAGCTACGCTGCACCCTCCAGATTTCTTGTTTGCTGGTGAAAACGTTTATGCTGTAGCTTCAAGCACTTCTGGTCTTTAACTCAAGAGGTCACGAGGCAGTCTGCCGTTCTACACTAATTCTCCAGACAAGCTGTCCGTGTCAGCAGCTGACTTTCTCTAGAAATCAGCGACCGTCTGGGCGGCCACCGCCGAGAACAGAAGTTTATTCCATCAGATCAGATCGCTGGAAGCAGACGGTGGCACCCCAGGTCCTTCTGAAAGAAGTCGTAGAGACCCGGAGATGATTGGGTGCGAAAAAAAATTCATGACCAAAGAACTACATTAGACAATCAAAACCAGATGGCTCCTAGCTCTAAGCAGTTTGTGTGTTTTTCGACGCCACAAATCCGTTCATTTTTTGTGTGCCTGCTCTAAGGAAATTGAAGTCCGCCACTTGGAAAACACAAAAGTTTGACTGCTCTGCCTGCGAACCATCGAACCTTTGGCTCTCTTATCTAGCATCGCTTCCGGTGTCGCTCGAAAACTTAGGTTTGATCGGCAATGTTTCAATATCAACGGCCCTTCACCTATTCCACTGAATTTTGCCATCCTTTGGCACGCTTCAGAAACCTCTGGGTACTTGTCCGTTCTCGGGATAGAGGAAGTGCTCGATATCCGGAATAGAAAAGAAAAAGGACGGGGCTGACGGACGAGAATGTAGAAAAGAATGAAGGGAGGCCGGGGACATGTGCTGACCAAGGAATTACGGTGGTGAAAACGGTAATGGGAAGGGAGGTGTAACGGCGAAGCAGTTTCCTCTCCTAACACTCAGGCCTCTCTCCTTCGTCAACTCCAATGGGTGCCCTCGGTAGCCGTTCCATGGCTGAAGTTTAGCAGCTGTGAAGTCAGCCCCTGGAGATCAACGTACATCTTGAGAATCTTCAGCGCTTCTATTAGGCTGCCTCCATGCCTCCTGCACTCAATCGAAAAAAGTTCAACGCATCGAGTCTCTACTCGTGGGTAAGGCTCCTTGGGCTGGCCAGCCTAATGGTGAAACGAAGACAAACCCGGTCCAGAAGTCTCGTATCCCCTGCCTAGATGACCCACCACACCTAGGCACAGTATTCCAGGTGCAGCCCAAAAATGCCTTGTAAAACCGCACTAGAACCCTGGGTCTTCCAGACGCTACGGTTCTCCTAAACTGGTTAAGCCCCCTAGGGGCATTTTCAGTGGCAGCACAGCCCTGCAATCCAAATGGGAAGTAGTCTGCTATGGTTACTCCAGAGTCGCCTGCCATTGTCACTGTCGTGATTCCAGCACCCTCGTTTGCCTCTCACAGGCGCCCAGTTGCTCAAGTTTCCTCAGCATCTACCGGGTAGACACACTTGCTAGCATTCAGTGGTATGTCCCAGCCCACCGGTCGGTGGTGCACTGCATTCAGACCCATCTGCGCGGAATCTGTATCTACAGAGCCGAAAGACTTCCAGTCACCTGCAAATGCTAAGGATGGGTTTCTCAGGGCTACGGCCAAATCGCTTGGGGACAAGATGAACAACACGGGCCCAAGGATTGGGTCCTGAAGCACACCGCTCGGCAAGAAACCTTCCTTGGAAAAGCTATCCTCCACCTTGACTCCAGACATTTGACCCGCGATTGACTTGTGGATCCGTTCAAAAAGTTTTGGCGGCAGACCGACGGCATTGAACTTTACTTTCAACCAGCGGTGGTTGACCGAGTCAGTTGCATTCGGGAAGTCCAGGTCCACCTGTCTTGTCCTTCCGGTAAACTGGTCTATGAAACAGATGAAGTTTGACGGGCTGGGCCTCCGACAAAACCCATGCCGGATTGTAGAGACCAACCTGCGGACAGTCACATGGTTAGCAAACCCGTCTGGTAAAAGCCGTTCCAACACCTTCGATAACAATTATAATAAACGTGGCATATATGGTGTCCGTGGTCAAGACACATTCACAAGGAATGAGCGTAGAATACAGCAATGCTTGGCAGCTTGAGGTATTCACAATTTTTGAATTTGAGGTCAGCATAATTGCGGCAATAAAGCTATAAAGCTGGGTGGTGTTTGAGTGAACTAAAGTGGAGATGGTCAACGCGGCAATTATAAATCATTTTCAAATTTAGGAAGGGGAAGTTGTGGGCAGCTGGCCGAGAGTGAGAATGCAGAAAAAAGTGATAATGAAGACTGCTAAAAATGCCGTGTTTTCAAGAAAAAAGGTAACAACAGGCTTTGGACATCATTGCAGCGCCTTGCTTCGTCCTCACCAGTCGATCCACCACTTATAAGAAACATCGGTGGATAGTATTTTACCTGTCAATCACTTCATCCTTCTTTCTGCATGCTGTGAGTATCTACCACTGTCGTGGCTACGCATCACATTTATCTGTAGCCCAGTTCCAATTTCCGTTTTGACGAACCATATTCTACTTTTTGGAAAGTAAGTAATCTGCTCAACGGTTACCTATTTCCATCCGGCCACTTCCTCCACCATAACTCCAGCGACCCCTCTCCAGATGTGTTGTCCATTTGGTTTATCACTGACTCCACCCACGTCCAGTTGCCGAACTTCGCAACTGTATTCATCGGTTATTTGGTGTCTTTACATATCCGGTGTTCCACCCTGGTAAATCCTCTCAGAAAATTCCGATCTTAGCAATTCTCTTGTCATCATGCTTGGCCCTTAGATAACGTGAACCAGCAAGTAGATACACACTTCTCATTTAAATAACCATCTCCTTTGCAAGCATCACACATTTATCTGCAGCCCAGTTCCCATCTCCATAACGACGCACTATATTCCATTTTTCTGAGAATTAACAAACAGCTCAGCGGTTGCCTGTTTCCATCCGACCACTTCTTTCGCCACCACCTCGGCAATCTCCCTCTACAGATGAATCCTTCACTGGGTATACAACTGATTCAGCGGTTATTCAATCGCTAAACGTTACACATTTATTCTTTGACGGCCTTTCCTTGTTCTTTATCTGCAGCTTTACTCATTTTTGTCGTTGGATTTCCAATCCTAAACCGTTTAATAAACCGAGAAGAGTAATTGCTAGTTTACATCTCCCTGGGTAACCTCTTTTTCCCCAAAGCAAACAAATTTGCGCCAATCCTGTTTGATTATATTGTCCTGCTACCTTTCCTTCGTAATGTTAGTGTGCAGATCTACTATTCCCAGCCAGCTTCACGTGGACTCGGCCGGCCTGGCCACGGACCTTGAGTTCGAACTTGCAGGGCGCTACCATAAAGGGTAACCTAAATAATTCCTCCTGTATCACATCGAGTGCACTTATTTGTCCACCCTCTTGGAATTAAGATTCCGCTTCCAACTGTATTGTTTGATCTTGCTTTGCAGCATTCCTCGGGGTTATCCGAAATAAACTAATAATATTATTGTTGTTATTACTGTTATGATCACGACACAGACTGCGAGGCAAGGCAGGAATAATACACAGCGTGTCTTATCGGGTGCCGAAAATTAGCTGCAACGCACCCGGTGATCGACAATGGATCACTCCTACGTACAGAATTTGGTGTGCAGTCGATTGGTATGAAAATCAAGAAGGAGTGGGGGAAAGAAGGGGATTGGGATGCTTAGAAAGAGATGCGAGGGTGCACCAAATTGTTACATTAGGAATCAATATTTTGAAGCCAGGCAAGAGATTTGCTCCAAGAGGCGGTTAAAAATAAAGCCCACACCGGGTCACCAAAGTGCAGTAAGAGATGCCAATAGATACAGCGGAGATTGATCAAACATCGGATAACTATTTGCTGAGAAGGCCTGTGATATGAAAGCGCGTGAGTCGGATGTGATACTAAGATTGATCTTTTTATTCAGGTCACTTCAATACCATATAGAAGTTCACATGAGGACGAAAACATCGCCAGGAGTGGGGTGTGCTGTTGAAGAACATGAATGGTGAATGGAAGCAGAACAGTCAAGTTCAAAGAGAAGCCGGTGAAGGAGCAGTTCTTTTGAGACAGAAAGTGCAACCAAACAAGTACTCAGAGACGGTGAGGAGGGGGAAAATCAGCCTTGACTACGAGAAGGCCAGACCCAAAATCGACAGCGGAAGTTAGGAGTTCAAGGAAAAGGTTTTCTGTATAAGTGAATAAAGAGTGGATAACCAAGATCTCAGTGCCTGCTGGTGGTTGGTGTTTTGTCCCGTGAGGACCATGGTCACAATTGATGGCATGCAGCGAAGGACTAGGATAGCAGGCGGAAAGTGGCTAGGCTGATGTTGGTTGACGAAATGGGAACAATAGGCTTGGAACCTGACGGCGAAGGCTAGATTTCGGTCATTGTTTTTGGTAATGCCAAGCAGAACGAACCGAACTGTCTGTATGGAGTACGGGAGACAGATGCTGGGGCTGCTAAGGGTGTCGTTTGGTGCCAGGAATCCACCCCGAGATCAGGTTCAGTTATGGATCGGTTTTACTCTTCGGCGCCGCCCTCAGGTTAGTTCAGTTCAGTTTAAATGAAAAAAATAATAGCCGTGGACAGTCCAACATCTAAAACTGCTCCAGCGGTGGGCTTACGAGTTACGTACCCATTTCCGCGCAGCGTATTTCGTAGAATTCCCTCTTTGCTAGGGGAAACTTAAAACCTCATCGAATATCACCTTCGAGTAGCATTGTGCGTGGTGGGCCTTCAGTTCAGTTCACTTTGCGCAGGATCAAAAATGGACGAGACATAACTTGCCTCCCGATCGTTATTTTGCCGGCGATTCTTCTCGACTCCCAAAGCTGCGCGGTTAATGCTTTATCTGAAAGGCTGAAGTTACAAGGCAGCACTACATTTACAGACATCAGTTTACCGAAAGATACCAGAGATTCATTATATCATCCCAAAATTACATGTAGCTAGCTCTGTGTACTCTACTTTCCAGCCTGAATCTGGGACGTTCTTGAAAGGTGAAACATCGGAACATCTGATGGCATCCTGTGGCAGTCCACTTCTCATGGTACAACCGTATGTGTGAAAAACTTACCTTAAATGCCATCTCTCGATAGTGATACTTGTAACCTGAGACTATGCTCGTCGCTCTGCACTCAGGAGATGAAACTAAGAAATCGCCTATGTCCACACCCGGTAGAACGTTCATGATCTTGAAGGCCTCTACCAGGTCACCTCGGGCTCTAGGACAAGCTGAACGGTAGAGATTATGACCTTTCAGACCCCGGGGGTAAGTTGACCTCTGAACGGCGGCCATTCTACTTGGATGTTGTTAGTAAGTCCATTGCCTGCACACAGTACTCTAGAAGAGGCCTCACTATACCTCGTAAAATAGAACGGAAGATTCTAGTTTTTGCATTTGGAAGTGTCTCACGTCCTTGTTAATAAATCTCTGGCCATATTAGAAGCTCTCCGGCTTTGCTTTGAGGGCTTTGAGTCCTTTGCTACCATCAAATTTAAGGGTTTCACCTCGGACACTTTTCTAAACGCGACACTGCTCGTTCCTTCCATGTCAGTGGTCAAGACTCGGCGTCTAGCAAGATTCAAGGGCAAAGCCCATTGGTCTTCCCATCAATAAACGGCATCTTTGTCTTGTACCAAATCATTCCCCGCCATCTTTCAGTCACCTGCAGAAGCGCAACACGGGTCGCACAATTCTTTCTCCGGGTCTTTCATGTAGACGAGGAAAAGCATGTCTCCCCATGCTGAATCCTGTGGCACACCGTCGGTAGCCTGCTCCGACCTCGACGAAGAACGACTCACTTGCACAAAAACTACGATTCCCAAGTGGGAGCATCATCCAGTAACTTGTCTTCCCCATTATCTCGAGTGTTTACAACTTGTGGTCTAGCAAGTGATGACTTAGTGTTCAAAGCACTGCTGAAATTCAAGGAACAAACCTCCACTCCTCTGCTTTCAAGCATCCGTAGTGTGGCCTCGTCCAAGAACATCGGTAAATTTGTCAGAAACGATCGTTCTAACGAACGTCTGTAAAGCACACGTCACCAGCTCGACACTGCCCGGAAGCAAAGCAATTGACAAAGCACTACGAATGATTGAAAACGCTTCATCCGTAACATCTATATAGTTTCTTTGCGGATTTTGGGCTGTCCTTTCCCACTTTGCTCTTGCTGGCACTGTTTTGTGATCTTTAGGCTCCCTACCACCGAGGCACTCACTTTCTTCCTTCTTGGTTGTGGTTCCTTGATGAGACAACTTGGTGAACATTCCGTTTGGTAGTGTGTCCTTTCATTGCCGTCCGGTTTCGTTTCCTCGCCCTTGTTGAGGGATCGTGGAAGTTTGTTTCGTTTGCGCTGGCTTTCGGTTGCCAGGCTCAGGAAATTGCTCGCTGGTCCTGATTAGACGTGCAGAATTTACTTTATTTCCTTGGACCACAGGACGGGTATTTCCTATTTATTCTTATTGGCCAACTTTTAATTTTGTACAGATTTTTGTCCTCATTTCGACTTCTTTTCGTCTGGAGGGTGATTCAGGACCCTCTTCGGGGTTATTATTGTTGTGTATTTATATTCTTACTCACGAGTGGTACCGCAGGATTTGCAGAGCAATCTTGTTTTGATCTGGGTCCGTCATCGATTTAGGCTACTCGTTGTTTTGAGTGTCCGAGGTGCTGGCCAGAAGGCCTGGGGTTAATTATCCGGCGGATCGCGCAATGAATCGTTGATTAAATTTCTCCCTGACCAAGACTTACACCCTCTGAATAATACACTCACATATCAAAGACGTCAGGCCTCCGAGATATGATTCTCTTCTTTCCGTTTGGATTCCGCCTTTTGTATTGCTGCAGCAGGGGCCTTATTCTAGTGCTCAGGCAACCCTCTCTCCTTTAGCGTGGGTCCGTACTTCTACTCGGTAGACTTTGCTCAAATGCGGAAAAGAGGCAGGAAAATAACTGGATACAGTCCATCCCTTCCGGTGGCTTTCTGGGCGCCCCGCGATTTAAGTTTCTGGAGGATCTCGGTCCCAGTCACTGTAAGCTCCAGAAGCCCTGGAGTTACCCCCCATTCCTGAGTCCGTTGCAGGAGGCATGTAATCCTGAAAATACATGCTTCCGAAGAGGGCAAGTTTGGTTCCTAGATGGTTTTCATCACCGGGAGCACCGCTTCTTAGGTACCTGTGCTTTCAAGCCTCGTCTTCATGGACTGCACAGGAGCAGAGACTTCTTAAAATCTATCCCCACACCTTTGACTTCCTTCTCCTCATATACGCAATTTGCATCTCACTGTCGGGCTTGGGCCCAGCTAGGCTGCCTTGCAAGCGGTCCACATGTGGCGTGTGCCGCGAAGCATACAATGAGCCAACAGCCTCCGATCAAGAGTTGACTCTGTGTCTAGCTTATTTGTTATATCTTATTTAGCTTCCACCAGGTCGGCTGGCTCTTATTTCTTTGTGCTGCTAGTAGGAAAAACACGTCTGTCAAGCTTAGTGGTTCGGATTTTGGTCCACTTCGTCTTCGCCCCACTCCGGAGCTCCGGGCACCCACGCACTTTTCGTGCCGTCAGCCCCAGTTGATCCCCTTCCAATCTAGAGTAGTTCAGAACCAACCCGGGCCCTGATTAGTTGTTCCCTGCAGCGGACGACTCTTGCGGGGCTCCTTGATCACTCTTACCCAAACGGCTCTTTTACCGCCAAAAAGATGACACCAGATGGACGTCTAGTTACCTGCATATCTAGCGTAGATGGGGGCTGTCCGTCGCGGAAGCTCGTCGTCGGTCTCACTTATTGTATGAAGGTGTGGATGTGAAGCCACTTCATCAATGCATTTCCAGCTGCCTCCCTAAGGAAAAATTCATCGTCCTAATTTACTTCTGGAAGATTCAGGTCCTCCGGTAAGATAAAGTGCTGCGACCAACCCGGTGCCATCGGCAGAAACTGGAATAATTCAGAGTTCTAGTTCTCACCTGCAGCGCCCTATTTTCACTGACTATCGCTGCTGGCCATCGGCTGGAGTAATTACGCAATAAACGGAAATTTCAACTGGAAAAACACCACATGTACCCCAGCCGTCAAATCTGTCCCCCAAGTAAGCATGATCTTAGCTCAGGGTCAGAGAAGGCCTTTTTCCACTTAAGGCCTAGGGCCCTCTTGAATGTCTTGAGGGCCCCATTTCCATGAAAGCTTCTGGCAAACTTCTACAGTAGTTTGCCATCCTACTGACAATCGAGCGGGGTACTCCACTGGTGATGTTTTCCAGGCTGGACTACCTATTATCCCCTTTAGCATAGAATATCCCGTCAATGAGCAAGTCCGCTGGCCCTTCCCAAATATGACCACACATACGAAGCGGCGCTAAAATGAGTGGCAAGAACTGGTGGATCACCTTGTAAGGCGCTTTTCTAAGATCAGGATGGAACGTCTACTTCTCTACGTTCACCGGCTCTGAGGGCAACTTCTTGCAGGACACACAAAACCGGTTGGGCAAGGAATATTTTCCGAAAATTCGTACTGAGGTCCGCAAAGCAGAGTTCCTCATTTAACGCTGAAGTACGCTCCGCCAGACGACACTTTCTCTAGGACCTTGCATACGTCGTTCGCTAGGCCACCCGATCTATGGCTTCCCACCTCAAATGGTGATGCCATTCACGTAAGGCCAAAAGAACTGCATTTTTGGTCCTGTGGCAAACTCCCCTGATCCACTGTGCCCTCAAATAGCCTGCTCCCTGGTATAGATAGTGCATCCCCAGAGGTTTCATTACGATAGGGTGGATGTCGTACTGTCCAGCCAACTTAGCAATATCCGACCGTTCTAGGCTCGCGCTCTCGAATTTCTATGTTAGGTTTAAATAGTTTGTGACTGGTGATGGAGTCCTTCCCTAAAAATTTATTTGGAGTCCAACTTCTGCCTAGTATAAAACTGACATTCTTACAAAGCAACGGCTTTGCGTACTTTATTTGTTGCTTCTGCACAGTCTTCGGTTGCCACTGGTCCCACCGGACTCCTGGACGAGCCCTCAGACTGCGAGTAACTATGGCACCCTCGGAAATCTTTTGACACACTGTGCTAATTTCATTCCATATTTACGTCTAACGAAGCGCAGGAGATCACCTCCTCAATCCTATGCTTGGCTTAAAGAATCCAGGCCTGGCTGCTCCCAGAAGCCCTAAAGAGGGCCATCTACAGTTCTTAAGCTTGATGGCCCCATCAAAACAGCATTTCACCAAGCCTTTTCGCCGTAACTTCCGCAGCCTTGGAGGAGAGGTCTTCTGCACTGGCGTATTCTGGTGTATCCCATTCCGCATATTTTTAGATTTTCTTCTAATTATATTGTGCATAGAAACTTTTGTTCCATCTTAATGTTGAGAACGTATTTTCAACACACCCCAAAGCCGTTGCCGCGGATCGTTCTCCGTGCGTGCCCTGTAGACTTTCTGAGAACTGCTCGGTAAAAACAGAAGTCAAACGACACCAAGCGCCATGTCCAGAGCCTCTATACAGACTCGGCAGCCCACACTGAAGTTGTTGGGGTCCCGTCTGAACTGTAACGGCAGCTGGAGCATAACGATGAGAAACTCCCGGCTGGGGTTCAAAGCTCTTTTAGGGGACTGCTTTTCAATTGTTTTGCTTACATACTCGTCGTACTTACCTGGTCAAAGTAGCCACTTTACCCCCGGCTAGCTCGCATTGAATACTTGCCGATCAATTGCTATTAAACATCTACGGCTCAGGTGAGCCTGCGCTCTCTGGTTGCCCGTTGGTTTTGTCCTTACATCAGCCCGAGACGAACCACAGTCAAGTGGTCACTTGCGTTGCTTTTTATATTTACGCACTGAAAGTAAGGACCGGCCGCGGAAGATCCCCCCAAAACACTATAGTTTCGTGTTTCCTTGGCATCAGTCACTTACCTACACTATTGTTTTGTTTTACGCATAGCATGTTTTTACGAACCAACTTTTGTTTGTTCGCTTTCAGCGCGCTGCTCTGTCATATCCTCGTTCTGGACCTGCGTGACACACATGCTCCTTCCTCTGACGCCGCAATTCGGTTCTCGCTTGTTGAGTCCTTTTGATCGCATAATTGAGGTTTTTATCTTTTTGGTGTCATTGTTCATTCAATAATCTAGTATCGCAGAATATCACGGATAATCGCCTTTTGATTTCGGGATCCGTTGCGAATTTTGCTACGCACTGCTCAAATGTGCCTTACAATGTTCAACTGATCAATTTGAAACGAGAAAATACGCAAAACGCCAAGAAAGGGATTGAAGACATTGGAATCTGGACAGGAAGTAATACAGCAAGTCACTAGGGGTTTTTGGGTACCTTTGATTCTCCAGTTAATGCTAGGTCGCCTAGTCCTGCCAGTGATAGCTCATGTGTTACTGAGGGTAATTTGGATTGCACGAATGTCAGTCTATTTAAGCTAAGGGTAATAGACCCAGAACACTAAACGTTACCGGCTAGGCGACAGGCCCAGGAAGCAGAAAAGAGATGTGTAGACGGAACAAACGCGAGCAGAAGACCAACGACTGTAACACAAGTTTGAGCAATGCGCAGCCAAATTCGCAACGGATCCCGAAATCAAAAGGCGATTATCCGTGATATTCTACGATACTGGATTATTGAATGAACAATGACACCAAAAAGATACAAGCCGCAATAATGAGATCACAAGGACTCAACAAACGAAAAACCCAATTGCAGCGTGCGAGCAAGGAGCACGTGCGTCACGCAGGTCCAGAACAAGGATATGATAAAGTAGCGCTCTAGGCGCGAACAAACAACAATTGGTCCATAAAAACAAACAGTTCGTAAAGACACGTCAATAGTGTAAGTAAGTAAGTGATATTAAGAAAAACACTGAATCGCAAGGGTTTTAGGGGATTTTTCACGGCCGTTCGTTACACCGCCCAACAAAATCCTCCCGAATCCTTATTAGAGTCAAAGGTTTGGTATAAAGGTACTGATTCTTCCTACCTACCTAGGCCCTGCTGTCAGTGCGCGCGCCTAATGCTTGTCGTCAACGTTCTACTCATGGTAGCACCTAATCCGTTGGCCACATAGACGCGAGGCTGTTCTACATCTTCCACGAGAACAACTGACCGATGGCGGGCGTGAAGGGGAAACATAGGTACTGTCCCTGGAAAGGCCGTCCTGCCCTGGCTGTATGTGCTTGCGTGAGTGTGTGTGTATGATGTAATCGCCGCTACCTCCACATATGCAAAAGACATTTCAGTAACGTCAACAAGGGCAAATTGCGAACACCGTCACAGGTTTGATAGAGGTTGCGTGACGTATTGTGCTTCGGGTATGTGTGTATGTGTCTGGATGTATAATGGAATCACAAGTACCACAACACTTCAAAGGAGGACTTTATGCAACGTCAACGAAAGACTGTGAGCACCGTAACGTGTTTGACGGGGACTGCGTGGCATAAACGAGTAAAATGTAGGCGTGTGTGTGCGTGACCTAAGCTCTGCTACTTCTACATGCAATGTCGTGTCGTGTGATAAACTAAGGTTTGAACAACTAACTTCGCAGCAAATCGTGAACACCGTATGAAATTAAACACAAATATACTTCGAAGTCGGTGCGGAGGGTTGGGTACTACGGGAGAATGCATGAGGAATAAATAAATGATTTCATCTTCATCTGGTATCGGCAGACATGGATATAGCTTGGTCTGTAGCGTCGACCTCGATCATTTCACTGTCACCTTCAAGCAGACATATCTTACGGATATTTGGTAATACGTCTCCTTTAATCATTCTCACCACCACCGTGCGCACGAGGCCATCGATTTCTGTACGGCAGTTCTTGATCACTCCAACCGGCCAATCGTCTTTATGTAAGTGGCTCTCCACGAGGATGACCACGTCGCCACTTATGAACGACCTCTGTTTGGAGATCCACTTTTTCCGAAGCTGCAGTGTCGGTAAGTACTCCCTCGTCCATCGTTTCCAGAAAGTCTGTGCCAGGTGGTTCACTTGTTTCCATCCAACAACGTACGTTCCACGCAGGGTTTTCGGTATGGTTGCTCCTGCGTTTGACCGAAGTATTAACAGGTCGTTGGGGGTGGGTGCCGGTTCACCTTCCGGGTCTGGGACGATCGGCACCAGGGGTCTGTTGTTCAATATGCGTTCTATTTCTGTTAGTGAAGTAGTCAGCGTCTCGTCATCGAGGGTTTGTTGTGAGGTCAGGGCTGTGAGTATTTTCCTAGTCGATCATATCAGCCTTTCCCAAAAGCCATCACGATGAATGGCATAAGGTGGGTTGAAGTACCATTCTATCTCCCGTGCAATCGTCTTGTTTTGTAATTTGGCGTGGTCTAGGCGGTTCCACCATTTCTCTAACTCCTTCTGAGCCCCAACGAAGTTCGAGCCATTGTCTGAGTATACATTCTTCGAGACGCCCCGCCTCGCGATGAACCTTTTAAAGGCCATTAGAAACGAATCGGTGGTCATATTATGCACTACTTCAAGATGGACTGCTCTGCCATTCCTCTTTTGGATGTTCCTCTGATGTCGTACAAGTAACGGGCCAAAGCAGTCGACGCCGATTTCCACGAACGGGCACCATCCCGGTTGAACTCTCACGGCTGGAAGGGGGGCCACCATCTGTTGGCCTGCTACTGCTCTCCGGCGACGACAAATAAAGCAGTTGCCTATGACTCGCTTGGCCGTCGCTGGTCCCTTTGTCACCCAAAATCGTCGACGTATATTATTCAATAAGTGATTCAAACCTGCGCGTTCCTCTTCTCGATGTACATGGTCTATCAGGCATCTCGTTATGTAGTGGTCGCCAGGGATTATTATGTGTTTTGTTTCGCACTCTAGATTTGAATTAGTCAGCCGCCCTCTAACCCTCAGTAGTCCGTTGGCTCGCATGGGGTTTAGTCTTCGGACACTGCTGTGCAACAGCCTGCTTCCTTTGGTGTTATCATCTGTCCTGGCTAGCTGGCGGGCCTCGGACGGGAAAGCGTCTAGTTGCAGCAGGTGTAGAACGTCGAGTTCGGCTTGATTCAGCTCGCCCGGTAGTACCGTCCCCACGTTCAATGTGTTTTGTGGTCTTGCGTCTTTCATAATCAATAAGAGTGCTTTGTACCGTGTCCACCAGACCGCGGCTCTTAACATTTTTGTCCACTTGGGGAATTGGCACAGTTTCTCTATCAGGCTTACGTTTCCCGTGAAGTATATCGCCAGTATCAGTCTTCTAGTCTCGATATCACCATCATCAGCCTTGGGTATTAATAGCGTTGGCCACGTCTCTTTAGTTGCTGTTAGGAAGTCCGGTCCCATTGTCCACATCCGTAGCCTCTCTCGTGTTTTCAGGCCCCTTGAGCAGAAGTCGGCCGGTTTACTGGCGGATTGTACGTAGTGCCATTGATCGGTTTTAGTCGACTCGTGGATTATAGTGAGTCTGTTGGCCACTAAGGTGTTAAAGCAAGTGGTTATGTTGTTTATGTAATGAAGTGCCGTGGCTGAGTCCGTCCAAAAGTTTGGTTCCCAGTTTATCCAATCGAAGCATACCCTAATCAGCGTCGCGGCTTTCACGGCCAGTACTGCTGTCGCCAGTTCCAGCCTTGGAATCGACACCGTTTTCAATGGAGCCACTCTTGCCCTTGCGAATATTATCTGGCTGTGCCGCCCACCATTTGCGTCCACCCAGCAGCCTTTAGCAACTATCCCGTGGCCTATTTCTGATGCATCAGAAAATTAGTGGAGTTGGTCGCCACTTGTGCGCTTGATTCATGTTAAGAATCTTTGTATTTTGATCTCACCAAGTTGATCCAGGCTGTGCAGCCAGTCGCGCCATCGCTTATCGTCGTCATCCTGGAGATGTTCGTCCCAACCCGTCCCTCTTTTGCACAGCGATTGCAGCAAGCACTTTCCCGGTAACAACCATGAGGAAACGAAACCTAGGGGACCATAGAGGCTTGAGACAGATGATAGGATTCCTCTCTGTGTGACTGGTTTTTGGGTAGGCCCAGAGTGAAAATGAATTCGTCACCTCTGGTTTTCCACTGAAGATCAAGCCTGAGCTCCATTTGTGAAGAAGATCTCAAAAGCTCTCTCTTACACTCCATTTTCTCAGACTTCGGGATAACATTAAGCACCTCTTGGCTGTTTGAAGTCCATTTAGTGAGGTTGAATCCTCCGGCATTTAGAACGGCAATCAGTTCGGTCATATAAAGAATAGCAGCATTTGGACCGTCAAAGTAGCACAGAATATCGTCCACGTAGAAGTGGTCCATTGCTCTTCCTAGCAAACTGCTGGTGCCGCCGAAACTCTTGATGGTTTCCCAGAGGGCAAAATTAGCACAGAAGGGGGGTGATACCGTCCCAGCCTGTACTCGTCGGGTGCGCGATTTGCGTCGTTTTCAGGCCACCGGAGAAGACGAAAGGCGTCCCTATTTTTAACGGGCATCTTCACTTGTAGAAACATTTCACGTATGTCCGCAGAGACGGCTACTTTTCATAGCCGAAAATTACACAAAACCTTGACTAGTGGTGTTGTTCAGTCTGGGCTCTGCAGTATATGGTCGTTGAGTGGCACACCCTGACACTTTGCGGCCCAGTCGAAAACCACACTGGCCTTCCCTGGTTTCGTTGGGTTCGCGACCGGGTAAAGAGGTGAAGACCACCTCAAATTTGCGCTGATCACGGCTGTACCCACTCTTTCCATGTAACTTAAGTCTATGTTATGTTGCATGGCTCGCATGTATTCTATCCTTAATTGCGATTCCCGCATTAGCCTGGTTTTGAGGAAGCTTAATCTTTTCAGAGACATTTCTCGGCTGTTTAGAATAGGTTTCATGTTTGGTCCCCACGGAACAGGAACCTCGAAACGACCTATTACATGACGTTCTCGGCTACCGTTTTCAAAGCCGCCATATCTTCTCGTGATGGGGCATATCTATCAATGGCCAGGTCGGCAAATTCGGTGTTGTACAGCTGTTGGAATGCCTGTTAAATTTTCGCCGTTTCCACCGAAGTGCAGTTCATTTGGATTTGTTTGACGCATCTTCCGTCTATACTACCACACAAAGTCCAGCCAAATATAGTGCGTACTGCACAGGGTGCTTTGCGGCTTTTTATCCTTTGATCCAGGACCTGATGAGCTTCCGGTACATCAACACCGATCAGCAAATTAATTTCGTTATTCTGCCACTCCTCGGTCGTCACCACGTTGAGATGCGGCCCTGAGTCAGAATCGACTGCACTGACTGAGGTGCTCTCATCGGCAGATCCTTTATGGTGAAAGCTTCTAGAGTTTCTGCTCTATCGTTGCTGACCAAGGAAACGAGTCGTAGAAGCAGTTTGGTCGACTGGATGACTTCGGTGCCACTCACTGTGCTCACTGCTAATGAAGATTAATTCCCTTTAATCCCATATCTCTCTGAGAACTCCTTCTTTATTAGCGTGGTTTCCGAGCCACAATCCATGAAGGCCAACGCTTTGACCACCCCAGTTGGGGTCACTACTCCCACTGCAACTACGCCTAAACGTACCGGTTTACTGGCGGACCGCGACGTCGAACAAATAACACTGGGCTTGGTACTCGCCTCGGGTAAAGTTACTCTCGCCTGGTGCAGCAATCGATGGTGTCCGCCCGTGCAGCCCTCGTAACCACATCGGTTCATTGTCCTACAAGCTGCCGCCCGGTGCGTAGTGATAAGACAAATAATACACGCTGCTGCCATCCTCGCCATTCCTCACCGTTCGTCTATTGTGGAGTTGCCGATCTTAGGGCATTCTGATGGTCCATGGATAGCATCACAGGACCTGCAACTTGGTTGCGCCGTGGCATCGCGTGAATTGGCGTGTGCATTGGTCCAAGGCTGATACTCCTGCTGTTCCCGAGCAATGGTTTGAGCCTAGCTAGTACTGAGCTTGTGTTGCTCGGTTGCTGTCTTGGACAAGTCGACCAAATCTGCTGTCGGCTATCTTGGTTTGCCTGTCTAAGCATTCGGTCAGGTCTTCGAAGTTAGCCTCCCGGTCGCTTCGGCTTATCCGTTCCGCTTCTTCCGCCCGCCGACCCTGTAGTTTGGGAGAGAGGTGACGGACTATGCCTTCCAAAGTGTGTATTGCATTTAGGTCAGCCCTGTAACCCAAGTTGTAGAGGGCTATTGAGCAGTTCTGCATCTTGATCACCAGGTCGGCCATTGTGTAGACGTCGCCCTTGGTTCTCTTTGCCTCTGCCACCACGCCCTCTATTAGGTTACGGGCTACTTTGAAAGGTTGGCCGAACAAGTCCCTTAGAATCTTCCTTGCTCGGGTATGGCCTTGTTCCGGGTCGAGCATGGTACACCCGTCGATAGCTTCTCTTGCTCGGCCTCGACAGTAGTGAGTCAGGCAGAGAAGCCTTTGCCCGGGGTCGGTTACCTTATTTTCGACGAACGTCTCGAACTGCTCGACAAACATGCAGTAGTGGTCAGATCGCCCGTCGAAAACCGTCAGTTCTACTCTTGGCAAATCGATCGTTGGTGTCTTATAGTCGGCGACCGGCGCGAAGTTTCCTATTTTGTTGTGCCCTGATCTATCGGAAGTGCCGTAGTCGTTGGTGTCTGGCTCACGCTCTTTGTGTCTACACTTCTGTTCTGCCTCGTGGGCCTGTTGTCTAGCCGATAACAGTTGTTGTTCTAGGTCTGATATCCTTAGCCTATATAGATCAACATCCTTACAATCCATATTGCCCTCAGTAACACATGAACTAGCACTGACGGGACTAGGCAATCCAGCATTAACTAAGGAATCAAAGGTATCCAAAACCTCCCCAGTGACTTGCCCTATTACTTCCTGTCCAGATTCCAATGTCTTTGATCCTTTCCTTGGCATTTTGCGTGTTCTTCCTCGTTCCAAATTGATCTATTGAGTATTGTAACACACGTTTGAGCAATGCGTAGCCAAATTCACAACGGATTCCGAAATCAAAAGGCGATTATCCGTGATATTCTACGATACTGGATTATTGAATGAACAATGACACCAAAAAGATACAAACCTCAATAATGAGATCACAAGGACTCAACAAACGAAAAACCGAGTTGCGGCGTGCGAGCAAGGAGCACGTGCGTCACGCAGGTCCAGAACAAGGATATGATAAAGTAGCGCTCTAGGCGCGAACAAACAACAATTGGTCCATAAAAACAAACAGTTCGTAAAGACACGTCAATAGTGTAAGTAAGTGAGTGATATTAAGAA
The DNA here is from genome assembly GCA_948099385.1 of Fasciola hepatica. NCBI lineage: Eukaryota > Metazoa > Platyhelminthes > Trematoda > Plagiorchiida > Fasciolidae > Fasciola > Fasciola hepatica. Next base: position 8,235,437 of record CANUEZ040000027.1, on the reverse strand, counting down.
AAACACTGAATCGCAAGGGTTTTAGGGGATTTTTCACGACCGGTCGTTGCACCGACTACTACGTACTTGACGGATTGGGTAAAATTGAAACGGGAAACTCTGCGATGGTCAACGATATTAAAACATCAAAGCTCCAGACGATCGATCTGCCAAGAATGGGACTGACAGTTTTCGGTGGAAGATCTGAGCACTTCTGCAAGTTCATCAGGCATTTCGAGACTTTCATCGAAAACAAGATAACCGACCCCGGGCAAAGGCTGTCCTACCTGACTCGCTACTGTCGAGGCCGAGCAGTAGAGGCTATTGATGGGTGCGCCATACTCGACTCGAAAAAGGGCTACACACGGGCAAGGAGGATTTTGAGGGACCTGTTCGGCCGGTCATTCAAGGTGGTCCGTAACCTAATAGAGGTCGTGTTGGCAAAGGTCAGAAGAGATTAGGGCGACTTCTGTACAATGGCCGACCTAGTATTCAAAATGCGGAACTGTTCGATAGACCTAGACCATTTAGGTTACAGGGCTGACCTCGATGCAATGCATACCTTGGCGGGCATTTTCCGTCACCTCCCTCCCGAACTACAGGGTCGGTATGCGGAAGAAGCGAAACGGATAAGCCGAGGCGACCTTGAGGCTAACTTCGACGACCTGACCGAATGCTTAGACAGGCAAACCAAGATAGCCGACAGCAGATTCGGCTGACTCATCCGCGATAGTAACCGAGTAAAATATCCAGTGCTAGTCAGGATCAAAACACTGTTCGGGAACAGCCAAAATACCAACATTGGACCAATGCACACGCCATTTCACGTGAGGCTATAGAGCATCCAATTTTCAGGTCCTGTGATGCTATCCATGGACCATCAGAATGCCCTAAGATCGGCAACTCCACAATAGACGAACGGTGAGGAATGGCGAGGATGGCAGCAGCGTGTATTATTTGTCTTATCACTACGCACCGGGCGGCAGCTTGTAGGACAAGGAACCGATGTGGTTACGAGGGCTGCACGGGCGGACACCATCGATTGCTGCACCAGGCGAGAGTAACTTTACCCGAGGCGAGTACCAAGCCCAGTGTTATTTGTTCGACGTCGCGGTCCGCCAGTAAACCGGTACGTTTAGGCGTAGTTGCAGTGGGAGTAGTGACCCCAACTGGGGTGGTCAAAGCGTTGGCTTTCGTCGACAGTGAATCTGACACTACCCTAGTGAAAGATCGGTTTGCCGACAAACACCGGCTAGCTAAAGGTGCGACGTCGTTAGAAGTGGGCACGGTGGGCGGAACACAAGTAATGTCTGCCGGCAGGTTGAGGTTACAGCTCGTCATCTTAGACACTATCAAGCAAATTGAGCCAAATAATGCATTTACATTAGCTGATCTCCCCATGCGAACACCAAGGTCTGTTAACGCAATCTTGACTAGATGACCCCACCTGCAGGACGTAATCGTTGTAGACTGGGAAGACGATGAAGTGGATCTCCTCATCGCCTGCTACGTGCCAGAGGCGCATTGGGCGCTTTGCCAGGGAGTGGGCGACCGGCAGGCACCTTATGCCGTACGCACGGCTCCGAGATGGATGTTATACGGTCCCGTAGATGTACGTGGTTCCGTGAATTATCTATCCGCTGAAACGGACCGCGTAGAGTATCACCTGCTGCGGCTGTATCAAAATGAGTTTCATGACATCGGAGACGAAGGACCATCGTCGTCCCAAGAGGATCACTTAGCTTTGCAAACGGTGCGGCAATGCACTACAGGCCCTGAAAAACAGCTCGAGGTTCCCATCCCATGGCGCACATCTGCTGACCCGTGGACTGATAACCAAAACCATGCTCTCCAACGCCTACTACGACTGAAAGAACGCTTCATTCGAGACCAGGATCTGTGGTAACGATACGCAGAATTAATGAAGCGAAACGAAGCTCTCGGCTACGTTGAAAATGTACCTGCTACCACCGACGGCCGAAAGGGTATCTGGTATCTATCTCACCACCCGGTTAGCAACCCCAAGAAACCCGAAATCCGCGGGTGGTTTTCGACTGTGCAGCCAAGTTCCACGGCAAGCCGGTAAACGATCGCCTACTACAAGGGTCTGACTGGACCACACCACCGATTGACGTTTTGTGCCGTTTCAGAGTGGGTAGAGTGGCCTCGTCCGTCGATACAAGGGGAATGTTTCGCCAGGCGAAAATAATGGTAGTAGAACGAGATGCGCTGCATTTCCTGTGGTGGGAAGAGAACGACCGGGACGACGCAGTGGTAAGTTATAGGATGACCGTCCACCCCTTCGAAGCCATATCGTCACCGTTCCGTGTGAACTACGCTCTTCGGAAAGCTGCGAACAAACATGGAGATTCAGTCCACCGGTCGGTGGTAGATAGAATCGGCAGAAACGTCTACTTTGACGACTATCTTGGGTCATTCGATGACGTAGACTCGGACCTAGTGCAGTTCAGGGGCCTAACAAGATTGCTAGAAGAGGGCGGTCTCCATCTAACAAAATGAATGTCGAACGCTTCAGAAATGCTCAAAGTCATTCTATACTACCAGAATGCCGAAGGGGTCAGAGATTTTAGCGGCTCCGAGCTCCCTACCGAGCGCACCCTAGGAATACGATGGAGTGCGGAAACGGACGACTTTGTTTTCGAGCTAAATGTTCCCAAGCTGCCAGTAACCTGTGGTGGCATGCTATCTGCTGTCTCTTGTTCGGTCGATCCTCCCGGTTTCGCCTCTCCCTGGCTGTTGCACGGAAAGATCCTGCTGCAACGGCTGTGCTGTAAGAAAGTTGATTGAGACCGGCCGCTGGACCGAGAAGGCCGGCTGGACTGGGGGGAATTTCCGAACACCTTGAAGAAACTAGGGTCCTAAGGATTCCCCGATGTTTGCCCCCTTGTCATGCAACACAGACGGGAGGGGTACACGCCTTTTCTGGCGTTTCTGAAGTCGGTTACGGAGCTGTGGTATACAGACAATGGTGCACGGGAGATGGAAAATATAGTACGAGGATCCTGTTCGCCAGAGCCCGCGTCTCTCTACTGAAGTCGGTTTCGATCCCGCGCCTTGAACTCAGAGCAGCCATGTTGGCAGTCAGGGCGGTAAAAGCGGTGAAGAGATGTTTCGACTTCTACTTTTGGTCGGCTAGCTTTTGGACGGACTCAGCAATAGTTTTTTATTACGTTACCAAAGTCTCGAGCCGGTTCAGTACTTTCTTTGCTAACCGACCCGCGAGCATCCACGACGAATCGGCCATGAACCAGTGGAATCGTGTCAGGTCTGGCGGTAACCCAGCCGATCTGTGCTCCTGAGGTACGATGAAATTCCTGCAACTCGGCACGTGGACAGGAGGACCGACGTTCCGGCGAATGCCTAAACAGGACTGGCCGGTGTACGAGCTAAAATCCCCTCTGGAATCGGAACTGGAGGTCAAGGGCGTAGTAATGACGGCCACAGTCGTAAAATCGCCATTCATTGTGTCACGATCGGTCGGGTTTCCCTCGTGGATGAAGACACTTCGTGCATTAGTTTGGTTGGCCAGGTTCACTAGACAGTTGCTAGTCCTGAAAGGGATCCGCCCCTCCGGCGTGATACGAGCTGGTCCGATAAGCCACGATGGACTACGAGCCGCGGAATACGATATATTCAAGATGATACAACGGGAGGCTTCCATCCGAGAACTCAGGAGGGCGGAAGAAGTGGGACCAATCAACAAAGAAATATCATCTCCAAGAGACGAACTGAAGCGTTTAAACCTCAAACTGATCAGTGGACTGCTACTGGTAGACTGTAGGTTGACCAACCCCCGCCTTAGCCTCTTCGGCACCCACGGGCCCTCATCTGTCTATCCTCCAGGACCCCGCGCGGCTTTCGTGCAATCTATCCCAGGTTGCGGCTTAGTCTTCTACCGACTCGCCTGGGAGACCCCCACAAAATGACCCTGTAAAATCCATTAGGCACAAGATGGCTGTGGCGGGAGCCCAGAACAGTGAATCTGTAGTAAAAAATGCATTAGCATTACCATCGGTGCTTGTGACGCCTTCAGCAACCATGAACTTGGGAGTATCGCTGTATGTCTCACCTACTCAACCTCCTAGAAAAAGTGAGCGCCTTGCCTCTCCACCCAACAAGTCTGCTAAAATAATTAGCAAAATCTACCTCATCGAACCCGCAATCCTTCTTTTTCAGGGTCACCCGTAGGTTCGCCTTCCCCCTCCTATTCACGAGACAATTTATCTACCAGTGACATGATTTCTGCAGCCTAGCACGTCCACCTGAAGGCTTCGTGATGTGACTTCTATAATACAACCGCGGCACATATCCCGAATAATGGCTACGAAGCTCGGTCAGCAACTTTCGCCAGGCGCACAACCTGCTTACCCCCCACAGCCACTAGCAACAGCTACCGCCATCCCCAAAGCCAGCTACCAAACCATCAAACGGCTGCACGAACCACCCTGTTCCGAAGCCGGTAGTGGAGTTCTGAGCGGGCATCTGGTCCCACGACCCCAGCATAGATACCTCGCCTGGGCTCCATCTGACTGGGGAGCCTTCATCCCTTTTGAGCCTACAAACTCCCTTCACGTTACAGTCCCTGTCGTATCCATTAAAGCTAAATAAACCCCAGACAATATATGACTAGCTCTTGCATTGCTTAGACCTCTCCTCCAAGGGCAAATCCTCCGAATCCCCATGACAATAACACTCCAAATACTGGCCACTGTTTTCTTATTCACTTCCACCACCTTGTTTGCCCCAATTTTGACAACTCGGCTTGTCAACGTAGCCGGTAATCCACTCCTCACCTGTACTTTCATGTGATAGAATGCAGTTCAGTAGTTGACTCCAACATGCTCCAGACTGACAGGATCGCCACTGAAAATGCTCAGCGCACCTTTACTGAACAAATAGTTGGCTATTCATCTAGTCTCAACTATAAACAGCGCTGTGACCTATTGCACCACGAACCACACTGGTTCCGACAGATAAAGAGCAACTTGTTCTTTTTCCACTCACAATTAGAACGTAGATCCTGCGAAGACCCCCTCTGGTAAAAGACCCAATAAACTTGAGATATTCGTTACGACACTGCAGTCATTCGGTCACTGTACCGTCCTCGGGAACCAGACTACGGTTCAATTTCTCTATTGATAAATATTCACAAATGTGGAATAAACTTCCGCCGAATGTCCATGCAATAGGCCACTTGCCGAGATTTAAAGAGGAATTCAAGAAACGGCTTGATGTCCTGACACTCGTATCAAACAGTGAATAAATAAATATAAATAAATATATATTGGTATATTTCTCGGCCATGGTCGAGACGCACGCGCTAAAGCATGATCATGTTGTACACGTTACTCAATAAGGTGAAATGTTCACGTATTCTAAGTATGAAAGTCGAGAGTATTAGGTATGAAAAAACAATGACAGGAAAAGTTTGAATGGACCATTCCGATAATGGTTTGCGCGGCAGTTTTAAACCAGTTTCGAATCCGGATCAGGCAGTGGTGCGCGGTGGAGATATCGAGAAAATCGTTAACGCAGTGCTAAGGAGGCATTATTAACAAGAAAGATGCAAGCCCAGGAAACCGGAGGCCAACTAAGGTTCTGCAGATGGAATAAATTTTGAACAAGAAGAAAAAGGGTAGAAAATCGACGCACACGAAGAGGATAGCGATCCATGAAGACAATGTAGACCGTGAATGACGGACTTACCGGAGTTCTGTAAACGGAATGAAATTTGAAGCAGGGGGACATGAGGCCAGTTTCGTGAAGGTGAACACCGGTGGATGTGGGAGAAACAGCAGTCCATGAAAAGGTGAGTTTAGATTCAGGGCCAGTAACATGTACTATTCAGAAATAAGGAGGCGCAACTGGAGGGTCCTCGAGAAGTGGAGAGTCAAATTCCAGCCGGCTACGGTTCGGAGGAAAGATAACCTGTGTTAACGAATAATAAAGTGGGAAAATCTTCGCATGGACTTCAGCGTTATGCTGCTTCAATGACAAATATATATGTATGTGATGACGCATTTGCCTTCAGTGTTATTCTGGTAACGTACGACATCGAATGCGTAAGTTTCGTCTGGCAGGGCAAAGTATGTGTCAGTCAATCAGCCAAGTGTGGCTGTATGTGAGCGGCATGCGCGTGAGCTGGAATTCGTGTTGGTTGCGTTAGAAAATGCTGAACGATCTGATAAGCAATTGAGGGTATCTCCTGTTGTGTGGTTGGATTTCGGTCCCAGTTGCCATGGTAGGTTCCACTTGAGTCTCTGTCCGTACGAGTCAAAGCGGCCTCCTTGGTTAGCCAATTTGGCGACTGAGATAGTGGGAGACAACGAACCTGAAATGAAGGGAGATTGCAGTCTGGACATGGTTCCAGCTGTGGGTTATGATAATATATGAAGACAATAAACAATGGATTGGTTAGGTCTATGTGAGTGGGGCATGGGTAAAATAGGCTCGCAGTGGATTTGAGCTATACTGCTGCAGGCTGACGAAGTTGCGTACACAGGCTTGGTAACTGTATGCATTTCAAAGGATTTATGATTTGCCCGTGGTTAGTAATGATAACCCTCAATACCGTTTGCTTACGCAGAACGCAGTTTGGTACGAGGCGATAAGATAGGTTTGAAATAATAACTGTTTGCGTGGCGCTACGCTGTTACTGTCTCTTTCGGTATAGTGGTTGTTCTATACTGAGTAGTTTCTGATGAGTCAAAGTAGAAGGAACTATTGGGGTGACAGTGGTTATAGATTTGAGGTAATTGGTCACTTGTCTTGGAACATTGACGTGAGTTCATCTATGCTCTTCCTCGATAGTGCTATCGTACTGAGATTGGGCTCCAATGTGAGCAAGGAAATCTGATGTGGATATGATTGCATGGTTACCGTGGTATCTTTTTCGTTGTTATCGTACTGCAAAGCAGGACTACACCGATGTGAGGACTGGTTTGGGGAACCGTGTGAGGTGGGTCCGAAGTTTCGTCATGGAAGGAAACTCTAACGGTCCACATTCGGTGCTCATGGTAGGCGGCACAAGGGCCTGCTTCAGGTAGGGAGGTAGCACGATACACAACTACTGGCATCCAGCACGTGGCGCTCCAAGAATGATCCACACTTTTTTAGACGTTCTTATTATTATTATTGCTTTTTTTAATGGTTTTATCACAGTCAGGTATATGGCTATCAGAGAAGGCGGAGATGCTTTTGGTGGGCGACCACAGCTCCCACGCCCCGGCCGAAACATGGGCCGCATGTAACAAGCCGCTTTGGGAAAAGGTTCACCACACCAGTCAATCCGTAGCGACACTTCAACCCGGAGACATGGGTCACATGCGACCAGGCTGGTGTGCCTGGAAGACAAAACAGTGGGGTATTTTTTCTCACTTTTTTGTGCCAATCTCTTACATTTTGGTGTTCATGTCTTATTGGCGGTCAACTCTGTGCGGGGAGACCTTCACGGCCAGGAATGTTTGCAGAAGTGCCGCGCTAACACTTGCCTTATCCGTGAAGTCAGAACACCCAGGCCGTTTACATGGGACAAAAAATGCAAGGGGAGGTAGAGTCAACCACGGCCTGCAATTATTCGATGGAGTTTATGTTCAACACAACGCCAGTCTGCACAAAGATGGGGTACAACTTGCAGAACTAACAATGTGATTCGTCGGTACGATCCACAGATGGTTAGTAGTTTTGCTGGCTAAGTATCAAATGTTGTATAGGCCAATCGTGGAGGATGCTAGAGTTCTGTGATAGGGACAGAACTTGAGCTGTGAATGTCTAATGGTGACTACTGGATGAAGGTTGAAAAGTGTGACAGGTGCTGCGTCTTGGGTTAGAGATAATCGGTACTGGAATTGTTCAAACACTATCTTTCATGCTTCCAGTGGTATTTCCTATAATCAAATACGACTGCTGAAGCACTGGCCTCAGTCATGAGAATTATTCTGTTTAGGCATTGTAAACTGGTAGGTTTACGCTTAGGTGATGGCAACTGCGGCGTATGGTGTGGCACATCCTAGATTATCAAGGGTTCGGGTTAGTATCCAGCGTTTTACTCATAAGCTCTATCAAAAGACATATAAGGATTCGTAAAAGCGATCAGTTTTTGGATGTCCAGAGCTACGTGTAGTCCAGACTTAAACATAATTAGGGAATCTACGGAACGGACTTCAGCTGGGAGTTTATCCCACAGAGTTGCATACTTCAGGAGGAAGAAGTTGATGGTAAAAAGTTGGGATTGTTTTGCTGTCCTGGATCGTATGAATGAACCGCTGAGTTCCGTAATTGCTGCAGCGGTGGGGCCTACCCTATGCGGGTCTAATTGTGCTTAGGTTTCTCAGAGCGGCTATTCGATTTATTAGTACCCTATACCTACCTCAAAGGCCTGAGCCCTTGAAATATACGGATTGTATAACCTAGTCAGCGTGTCCACCGTTAGGGCTATGCTTGTTTCCTGTTTGAAAGCCACCGATGTCGGTGATAACGCCCGAATTCGTTGTGGTAGCTTATTCCACAATGAAGCGTACTTGTTAATGAAGAAGTTTGACCGAAGAGCAAGCTTCGGCAAAGGGACAGACACCAAGAACTCATTGTTACGTAAGGGATAAGTAGAAAGGGTTCTCACCTGCGGTGCTGAACTACATGATCTATTCTTCAAGATATTGTGAAAGAATAGAAGGTTATTTCTTATGCGGCGTAGCCATAAGGGATCGATTTTCAGCCGCTCACAACGTTCCATGTAATTAGAGGGCGAAGGAAAACCTATAAGCTGTTTCGTGAATGCCCGTTGTACATTCTCAAACGCTATGCGGTCCCTTTGTCGCATGTTGGAACAAATGATTGAGCCGTATTCCAGAAGAGGTCTAACATGGGACTTAAAAATGTTTAGTTTACTTTCTGGCAAAATAAATGTTTGATGTATTAGCCCGATCGTACGGCGTGCTTTAGCCACCTGGATGGCTGCGTGTTCCGAAAAGTCAAACGTACGTGAGTAGTGTAGATCCAAGTCACGTACCTGAGAGTTATTGGGGATGAATTTGCCGTTTATACTAAATCTTCCAGTAGGGACGTGACATTTATACGTAATAATACTACTTTTTTCGGCGGAGAAACTCATTTTCCAATCATTACTCCAGGAGCTGAGAGCGAGCAGTTCCCTTGTAATGTTATCTACGGTAGAGGCTAACGCCGCGAGCTCAAAAAAGTACACGATTTTGATATCATCTGCGAACAGGAAGGGAACTCCCCGTTGGAAAATGGTAAATATATCGGTAACGAACATTAGGAACAGTAATGGGCCCAGTACACTACCTTGTATCACCCCACTGGTTACGGGACGCGGTTCGGACAAATTTCCACCTGTACTTGCAACCTGGTCTCGGGATGTTAAATAGGACACAAACCAAGCGAGCATTGGGTCCACGATTCCATATGTTTTGATCTTATGTAGTAACCGGACGTGGGATATTCTGTCAAAAGCCTTGGTCATGTCCAAAAAGATCACGATTGCCGATTTACCAATACTGACAGCCTCTGTGACCAGACTGAGGAAATCGGTCATGCATGTCGCACATGATCTGTTTTTCAGAAAACCATGCTGACCAGCGTTGATTAGATTATTGTTAAGAAGGTGACGTGTCAGCCTCACCTTGATCATTCTCTCCATGATTCTGGACACGACCGGGGTGTGGTTCACCGGCCGATAGTTAACTGGATCTAGACGTGATCCTTTTTTGTGCATCAGTATGATAGTTGACGTTTTCCATTGGGAAGGGAAAACACTGCACCGGAGTGACAATTTGAATATGTTTGTCAGCAACATTGGAACATCTTCGCCACCTCGACTAAAAATGGCCGGTGGTAATGCATCTGGACCTGGCCTGCAGGACGGTCTTGTTCTTGCAACATGGACTGAAACCTCATCAGGGTAGAACACTACCGTCGAGAAAGTTACTGATGTCACCGGATCTAGAACGGGGAATGATGTGGCGTCATCCGTCGTTAAAGAGGAGGCAAAATAGGTGCTGAAAGCCTCCGTAATCAAAAGAGGGTCATGCAAGCATTTATTATTATAGTTCAAATATGGGATGTCTTGGTTAGGTTGCTTGTTTCTGACCTTCATTAGCCTGGCCAGTGCTTCCACCTTGTTTCGGTGGCTTAAGGCATCTAGTTCCTGTTTCTTCTTAGAAGAATCCAATCGCAATTTAATCGTACGGGATATACGTATTATTTGAAGATACGACGAGAGGTCCCTCGTCTTAGTGAATCTTCGTTGGAGTTTGGCTAGGTTACCGTTAAGACGATCTAGAGAGTTCCGCTGTTTGCGTATGATAGGCCCCAAGGCTGGATTGATTTTGTCGAGGCAGTAGTGAAGATTAGTATACAGTTGGGCAGCTGCTATCTCTAGGTCATTAGATAGAAACGATTCGTCCCAGTTTAAGGAACGGATAAAAGAGGGTAGACTATTCCAGCAAGCTTTATGGTATTGCTTATTGGTGGTCGGAAGGTGTGTTTCTGCTGACTTATCAGCGTGAGGCCAAGGTGCAGTAAAAACAGGATACCATCTTATGGTCACTACCGGTGAAGCGACCTAAGACTTGGGTGTATAATTCTTGATACCAATAGTGAAGATAAGATCCAATGTACGTCTCCCTCGAGTGGGGGACAAAGAATGCTGTACCCAATTACCCACACGGATACACGAAAGGAAATCATGGAGTTTTGGGGGTGATGTTATGGAATGCCAGCATATTTTAGGCACGTTGAAATCACCAGCTAGAATTTCAGCAGTTACGGGGAGGTTAGAGACATAGTTGAATGCGTCTATTATTGCTGTCAACTCGTGCCTGCCCTGGTTTGGAGGACGGTAGAGACATCCTACGAGAAGTAGTTGTTGATCTTCTTTGATAGTGAGCCAGACGGAGTCTGGAATGTTGTCTAGAATAGGATGATGGAAACTACTCGCCGTGAATATGTGTCTGGTGTAAACGATGCAGCCGCCTCCTCTTTGGTCAGATCTACTTTTGGCAGTGGCCTGATAGCCGGGTATGGATACGTGGTTTAATGGGGTGTGATCCGTCAGCCACGTCTCGGTAACTAGTAAGATGTCAGGGTGTAGGTCTAATGCAAGCTCTCCAAGCAGGGGCAATTTTAGGAAGAGAGAGCGGACGTTAAGTAGTAAGGGAGACAAGGTGTTTTTGGATAGGTTCTCAGTAGATAGAGCCGTAATTTCATTGTGATGAGGTGATGAAGGATCGTCAAATAAGGCGTGGCTTACGATGGGCAGTCGAAGCTCGACCCATTTTGACCGCGTTTCAGATGAAGAGTTTGTGCCTGTGACTAAATGCGCCGCTGGGCTTTCAAATTGGGCGTAATTTGAAGAGCGGTTAGGGGGTTCTAATTGAAACGGCTGAATCCTGGAGGGGGTAAATGAGGCGCGGAAGGAGCTAGGGGGGATAGAGGTGGTAAGGACTTATGGACATTTGGTGCATTAGCCCGGGGCTTGATGCTATACGTGGATTGTGGTTGAGTGAGGGATAAGGACGAAAAAACGGGAGCGGTCCGGGGGCGGGGTGGAAGTTGAAGCTTGTGCCAAGTTTGCGGACTGCACTGAGGTAGTCCACTGAAGGAGGAAATGGGAGACTAGGAATATTCGACAAGAAGGGTTGAACCTGGTAATGATATGGGTCTTGGAGGACCTCCGGAGAGGTAGAATCGAATACCCCGTTTAGAGAGGTATAGGGCACGGAAGCGAAGGCATGTTGGGCCAGTGGTGGAAAGAAAGGTCCGCCCGGCATCATATTTGGTATCGGGGCAAACTGTATTATCCGTGGAGGCATACGTGGTGGTGTTGAACACGGGTCGAGAGCCGGCCACTGGGTCTCTGGGAAGGCTTTATATTGAGTGGGATTGGGCGTGGGTCGGACCCTATTGTGAGTTGTCTGACAATTCGAGCGCAGCTCGAGTGGGCTGGATGCTTGTATCTTTGAGCTAGTGCCCTCTGTAGGCCTAGAGTCTGCACGGTTAGGTTCAGGTTTGTGGGTGGATCGGTGCGGTCGCCTCCGGGAGCCCACAAATATTTGACAGCTGCTTCCCGGTTTTACTTCGGATTGCATGGTAGGATGGCCCTGGCAGTGAGGCCCCACTCTATCTGTTTGTGCGTGATGATGGGCCGGAATGGGCCCCGCGCTTGCAAGTTTTGTTGGTCCGGAAAGGTTCGTGGAGGAATTGAGAGATCTAGTAAGGGCAGGAGGGACAGGCGGATGGGCCCAACCGGATGGAGTGGTGGGAGTAGAGGTAGCCTGCATCCTACGAACCCGCTTACTTGGTGGAGGGATGGCCGGTGATGGAGAGGCCCCTAATGCCCGATCTACCGTGCCGTTGTTAGGGGCAGGTGATGTAGATACGCTGCGGGTAGGGGTCGAAGCTGCACCTAGAGGTACCTGTCGTCCACTGGATGTTACCTGGGGTCCGACAAGGGTGAGCTGTCAAGGTCGACCGGCACCTGAATTGGTGCGGAGCGTGCCGGGTTGAGGGGAGGTGATCGAACGGCTGAGGCTAGCCTCAGCCGAGGGCCGGTTTGTGAGGTACTAGTGGGAGGTACTGCTGTCCTTGACGCCTCTCTTTGCATAGGAGTCTTGTCTGCCGTAATCCTGACCGATTTATAAGCTGTAGTCAGGGCAAGCGACGATTGCCTTTTGATAAATTCCCTTGCTATTTGATCGGAAGGGAACTGGAAAAGGATAGGACATGTGTGGCGTGGTGAACGTTTGTGTAACCTTGTGCACTTGCACGGATGGTGTTCCATGCCAGCTGCCCTGAGCAGGGTGGATTTCAGTTGTGATACTGGGGCCTTGTCCGGGAGATTAAAGGCTATCGCATTTTTGCTATTTGAGATGCGCCTAAAGATCTCGGTAGAAGCAGAGTCAAGGAAGTCCGTGGCTGATTTAAGCTGCTGTTGCGTATATCTTGCCGCGGGATCCATCAGGCACAGTAGCGGAACAAGCTTGGCTATATTGTCATCCAGAATCGAGTCTTGTTGAGATATTCACAACCTCTTGGTGAATACGAGCACTGAAGATAGCGTCGTTCGCGAGGTCCGCCAATGGTATAGAGCATTGTTTCAGTTGTGTTAGCGGTTTCTTAACTCTAATCTTGGGTCGAAGTTTTTGAGTAACAGGCATGATAAAAGTATTGGAAAAAAATCTTTAGAATCCTTGTATTGTTTTGGGATGATTTGTCTCTAAATAACCAGCTAAGTTCCTAGAAACCTATATAACTAGCGAGAGATCCATACACTTCGGAGGAGCGGGAGTACGAAGTTGGTTTGGGTTACTGACACGCGGGTCTGGGTCAGGGGCCACGAGACCTACGTACCACACAAGTTGCCGTACACAACACTCAAGTTTTATTATTGTTTCGTGTTCAACCTTGTGTTTTGCAAAGTCGAACCATCTACCGAGTAGTTCCCATTTCTAGTTACTAGAGGTTTCTCTTTACCACCGACCGTTGATCCCCAGCTGGGAGCACTCCAGACTGAGTTTTTCTATTTCTATCTTTCCAGACAACTACTGATAGGTACCTTCCCTTCTATGGCTCGGCATAATACCTGGCCCACATTTCCGCTGAAAATTCGATACCTGCCCGTCATTTCGTCGCTACCACATTGGCCCTGCTCTCCAGGACCCCTCGCAACCTGGTGGCAAGCTCTTGGACTATTCGATCTCTACAGCCATGTGGCAACATTGATTCACTAAAGTGAAGCCCGCCGGTGCGGGGTGCGGTCAGATCCACCGCTTTGGCCGGCGCACATCGGACATACAGGAAGTCTGCAACGATGTGCGGGAGCAGCTAGGTTGGTGGATCGCACCTCCTGTCAATAAAAATGGTTTCCAGGTTGGGTGTCCAGTGCACGGTCAGCCCCACCCACCAGCCCCGGTAGCGGTAAAAAACATTTATACACCCGAAATGCTGCAAGTGTGTCAGTATCTCCCCCAGTTATAGCCTATTTCCATCGTACTCGTAGCCTTCTTCGCCATCACAACTTACCGCTTTTTACGCCCGGAAAAATCTACTTTTCCTGGCACATAATTATCGCTGGGTGAAAAGACCCTTTCCGTACTCGGCTTACCGTTCACGGTCCTCTTTCCCGAGGATTCAGGCCAAACCACCAGCTTGTCCCATTCGCAAACTTTACCGATCCTCAGGATAAAATTCGCCCTTTTTTATCACGTTTACCGATATATTTGAGAAAGGACACATTTAATGTTGCCATACACTTCGTCCCACAATGTCCAAACAGTATATTTCGCTGAGGAATAGTTGTCACCAGAGCATCCCAACAGTCGATGATATTAGGACGGTTTGCTCTCTCTATCAGTCCTGTTCACCCACACGGCTGTAGCATTGCAATATCCTCAGCTTGCAACGATTCATGCCCTTCCTATATATTCACATCTGAGAGACATCTGCATCGCAGCTTTTTGATCTTACGCTATCACATGATCCACCTTTTACAAAGAATACCAACGAATAGTATTTTACCTGTCAACTACTTCACCGCTCAACTTTGCAAACGTATTTATCGGTTGTTTGGTGTTTTTTCATATTCCGTATTCTATCTTGGTAAATCCTCTCAGACGATTTTGATTCTTGCAGCTCTCTAATCATCATGTTCAGCTCTTATATAACGATAATAATACGTAAATACTCACTTGTCATTTAAATACTCATTTTTGCAAACCACGTATTTGTGACTATCATGGCTACGCATCACAAATTGATTTGTCGCCCAGTTCTCATTTCCATTTTGGTGCATCACATTCCACCTTTCTGAAAGTAAACAGTATGCGCAACGATTAAATGTTTACTTCCGACCACTTCTTTCAACACTACTTGGGCAATATCCCTCTACAAATGAGTCCTTTAATGGGTATTTAACTGACTCAGCCGATATCTGGTGGCTAAACGTTACAAGGGTAATCGTCGAAAGATTTTTCTTGTTATATGTCCCCAAGTTCATTCCTTTCATCGTCTGATTTCCAATCCGAAGCCGTGCCATAATCCGCGGAGTGCTCTAGCTGGTTCGCGCCCCCTGGGAAACTTTTTCCTCAAAGTGAACAAGACTTCCGTCTGTTCTGTTTGATTCTCTCGTTGCGCAGTCCCTCTTTTTGTAATATTTCAGTAAGAATCTACTACCTCCGACCAGTTCGATCCTGACTTGTGCGGGTTGGCCACCCGACCCTGAGTTCAAATTTGCCGGGCGCCACCTTAAAGAGTAGCTTAATTACTTTCTCTTGTACAATATCCAGTGCACGTACCTGAATCATCCTCCTGGAATTCGGACTCAGCGTCTAATTGTACCGTTTGATCTTGCATCGTAGCATGCCTCGGAGTTATCCGAAATAAGCCATTATCATAATCTGTATCTTGCACCGTGGCCGTTGAAGAAGTGCGATGCTATGGAATCCCACATCGTTACCCCACCTTGGACAAACAGAAATGGCAACAACCCACACATCCTAGCTTTTCTCCGCGTCCTAAAGTGTTTACGTACATCAAGCCTCTTCCGTAACCACATTTTCAACCCCCTGCGGCGATCAAAGGAGCCTCAAAATGAAGCTTTGCCTATTTATTGTCCACCTTCCAACTCCGCCTACTTTTCCACTTCTGATGAAGCTTCACCCCCAATGAGACCCAGCTCCTGTAGCCACAGCAAGCCCAATGGACATGCACCTGGCGTCAGCTCTGTGCGCACCCCGATGATGAATTCTTCACTACTTCTTATAAATGCTGCATCAACAACCAGGAAAATATCGCATTTGCTATCCCCGGTACTTGCTGCAAACTCTGAAATAATAGCAGCAACTGGATCTTGGCTTTTTGAAGATACCTCACCGGACCTTGTTCGCGTAGCAGGGAATAACCGCCTCTCAAGCACTCGCCGGAATAGGCTTGGTGAAGGCTGCTCGGTCCTTGCCAAATGCACTATCAGCGCTGACGCCTCTAACCACCTCCTTCGTCTGCATATTGGAGATTCATTATGGTCGCCTATTCATGCCTCCGGCCAGAACCCCCACTTCGGCTGACCCTACGTCCCTCCGGGTCTGGGGCTGTCTAAAATAGACCCTGTCGTGGACGTCTTACGTGCTGCACTTGACCATCCTGCCAGTGCGAAGATAATCGCGGGTAAATATTGCCCCCTATGATCTGCCGGTCTTCTTCTCGCACTCTCCACTCTCCTTTCCAGTGTCCGTCTTGTTGGGCGGACCCAACACGCCTCCAGTCTTACAAGGGAGGTAAACGTCTTCGACCTAGCATTCTTCATCGGTATTCCTGGCATCACTTTTCAGGTCAGTGACTACTACCCGGATAGTGTCTGCCGCATCGTCCCGTGTAAACTCGGTTGCTTCTGCTGCTCCGTCCGAATCGATCTCTCTCTCCTGTTCCGACTTTCTACCTTTCATATAACTGGCTTCAGGTACCAACGATCATCAGTTCCCTCGATTGGGAGGACTTATTTCTCCTGACCCTCTCATTGTTGTCAAGTCCCTCTACTCCAACTTACTCCGCCTAAAGGCAGCCGACCCATGTGTTGATCCCCGCCCGGAGTCCTACAGTTCCTACCCGTCACTTTCACAGCTTAGGCTGCCTAGGCTGCAAAGTACATTCGCCGAATCACGCAACTTCACAGTTCCCCTGCGGATTACCAAGTTGCAACTGGGGCTGCCTCGTTTGAAAAATTCGCATCTGAAAAGACCAGAGGTCATTCCTTCAGAGCGCACTAACCAAACCGGCTACCTGTCCAACCTGCTTAGTAAGAGGTCCGACCACTCCAGCCTTGCCTGGCCTAAAATTCCCCATCTGCGGCTCATCAGCCTCTAATAACCACGCTTCTAATTCCGATTCCTTCATCGATCACCTCTCTTCCGTTATTATCACCTCCCCAGTGTCCCCTCACGGCCCATCCATTCTAGCACCTCAGCCATTCTTTCATCAATTCCCTTAACCCATCTGGAGGTTAAAAAACCGGTCTCTTTTATCTATCCCTCCCCGAAACCGGGACTAGATGGTCTCCCAGCGGCTTTTCTCCGTTTTGGCGAGGCCGATCTTCCTTTGTTGTTATGTAATGTATACGGAACCTCCATGCTCTACAGCCTCATCCTCTCTCAAAAAAAAACCTCTGCCATCACTCCGCGCTTCAAGAAAGGCAAACAACATGACCCGGATAAATGTCGGCTCCCTAGCCACACCCCAGTAGTCCGCAAAATCATGGAAACAATTATGGAAAACATTTTTCAGCATCTCTTATCAAAAAAACACTGAACTCCGGTCAGCATGGTTTTTCGACCCCCCGCTGTTGTTTCTGTTGTCAGCTGGACTTCCCTTATGCTCTCCGTCCACTATTGATGCCGGTAACTTCGCAACTGTCCTGTGCCTTCAAGTGTCCAAGGCTTTTGACCGTGTTCCACATATGTACTCGATAGAAAAATCCGATCTCTTGGCATAACGGATCCTCTCCTCTCCTGAATGTTTTCACATCTCCGTCACAGATCACTAACTGTGTTGGTTGACCGCTATTTATCTTCAACGAAATCGATCACCAGCAGCTTCATCCAAGGCAGTGTTTTAGGTCTATTACTACTTATCGTTCATATCAATGACATTTTCTCTTCCACTTGCCACGGTACCCCATTCCTCTTTGTCGATAATATAAAAATAGTTTACCCTTCCTACCCAATGACTTATCCGTGAGCCTATGCAACACTATGGGGCACTTATCCTCTCCCCAAACCTGGTGCACCAGGTGGTTCATGAAATTCTGTGTAGAGAAAAGCTTCCCCTTACCTTATAAATGCAATGTATCGCCCGGTCATATTAATCTGGAGGGCCTTCCCCTCCCCATACACCCCACTCTCATTTATCATGCCATTCACTACCCCTCGGAACAGACATCGTTTTAAGCCGATAAAGCTAAGCAAACCTTGGACAAAATACATCGATGCTTCCTAATAACCACCGGTAGCCTCTCCATGTCTTTCACATATGAGACCACTCCATGAGCCCTGTCCGATTAACTCCGGCCAACGGCCACTTTCTTCTACTGAATCTCTTGAGAATGCCCAGCCTACCCTCACAAAAATGCTCATGGACTTATCTGTAACCCCAACATAAGACGACCGCTGTAAGCTTCTACGCCTTGAGCCTCCGAGTGGTCGCCTCATGAGGCCCAACTTGGCCTTTGTCTTTAACCTGTTCCACTATTAAGTCCACTCTTCCTAGCTATCCCATTTGCTGCCTTTTGTCTCTATTCTTTCGTCGCCTTGTCTCTGCCCCCCGTATCTCTAAATCTAGTCCCCATCTGAGGTCCCGATCTTTCCCGTCGGCTTATTCAGAACCCGGAGCAAGCTTCTCCTTTATATGCGCAGAACCTCTTCACTGTATGCCTTTAAGAGTCTACTTCTTATCGACTTTACCGTCCTCAAAGCTATATTGCTAGCCAATGAATGCGTCGCCAACGACCTGGCCCTCGAAGAAGGCCTCATTCTGAAACCCTACTACCTCTGCTCCACGAGCCGGTACCTATGTTCCTATCCTATCACTCTTCTCCTCGACACCACGAACTGTGGTCATTGCCGTCCCTGATTTGCAGTGAATATCGCTCCAGCTTTTGTTACCATAGCTCCAATCCTAACCCACATTGGTCAGTGCTTCACTCCTGACTCCATTTTTCTCTTTCTATTTTGCTTTTTTAGGTTGAACTCATCACCGTTCCCCACTGCCCATACCCATGCCTAAACAGCAGGTTGTAGCCATTCAAAGCTCCTACTATTTCCCAACTGGATCTGGTGGCCTGCTGCGTCGATGAATACTTGTTTCGCCTTTTTCACCTTCTTTTCTTTTCCCCCGTCTACCGTTGATCCTTTGCTGGATCATGCCAGGGCTGTGTCGTTCTATCTCATTTCCCTTTTCCGTGTTCCCCAATGACGGTCAATCGATTCGGGTTACTGTACTGATCACTTCGCTGGCAGGCGCATCTGGACAGTAATACCCAATGGTCACCTACCAATCGCTGCCTCCGTTGAATCTGCCGTTCAAGGTCTCTCACAACCTTTAAAATCGATCCTGAATCATATGCCTACGTTGTGGCTAATCTGCCTAACTGTATGTCTATCAATGGTCACTCGCGTCAATCCCAACAATGCAGGGAGCCTTCAGATACACAGCTTTGTCCAGCGCACACAGGGCGCGCAAGCCTTCTGCAAAGGCATGCCGGCGCAACTGGGCTGGCGGATGGCAAACTCCGCCACCGAAAACGGTTTTCAGATTGGGTGTCCAGCTCACGGCCAGCCCCACCCACCAGCACTGCTCGAGGATCAAAGAACACCATTTTTGAGCCCCAGTAGCTGCTGCTAAAACGTTATTGACTCTGTGTTCTGCAGCGACTGTTTTTCCGTCGAGCTCTCTATCATTGTCGACCTTATAACTTACACCCTCATGCCCGGCACAGTTTACTATCCCAATCAAGTGCAAAATAGGCGTGTTGATTTCATCCACACCTACTGTTCTCTCTTTTCCCTAACATACTACGACTACCGGTATAAATACTAATCGACCTTGGCAAGTACCCCAATACCTATGCTACCAGCCGTTCCACGTCTGCTCACTCTCCTGTCGCTTCTGTCAAACTACCAACTCCCAAATTCATAACTCACTGCTACTACTCATCCATCAGAGCATTTATTGTCACTGTTCGTTTCCTCACCGCCATTGCCAGACGATGTTCTTCACTGAACCATATACCGCAGCCTTCCGGTAGTCAGCAGTGCTATTAGTGATTGTTTTCTCTCTCCAGCAGTCCAACTGTTTGCCCATACAACGTCCTTTGAACGTTTCCATCCATATACGTTTCACATCCCGCAGCCTGCAAATAACTCATTGAGTTCCCCTTTGGTGAACTCTTCTTTTTACAAGAGCTCAAAACATCCTTTGATTTTGCCGGAACTTCTAATGTTCTGATCATTTTCGGTACCAGTAATGCATATAATCCCCCTTTCTAATCTACTTCAATCACCAATAGCCGGATCGACCATTTGACTTTGGCCTGCAAACTTGCCGGGCATTATTATCGCTTTGGATCTCTTTAAAGCTCTTATTACTCGGTGCTCAAAAGTTGAGCACCTTGGAAAATCCCCAATCCTGATATCACTTGAACCATTTAATCATGCTCTCTAGCAAGCTTAGGGCTCATCAGAAATATACCATCATTATCATCACCATTATGTATTCCGGCTAACCTCAACCCCTCGACTGCGCAGCATGAAGCTTAATACATGACTTCGTTCAAGCTGTACCGCCACATGGCTCCAGAATGTATCGAACTCGCCCACCTCACTCTCTCAATGACGTATGCCCTAGGCCTTTGCTCACCGCAGCTCTCCATTCCCAGATAAAAACAAGCGCTGAGATCTAACCTACTGCCTATAAAATACTCAGAGTTGTAGAAGAGATTCCAAATAAACATCCATGAAGGTCTCTCTATCTCTCATTTCGGAGGCTTGTCGGAAAACTCTTCGACTGCTCCTAAAAGGATCCCTCCCACTGGCCATGGCATCACAAAAGAGCTGGCCCGTAATAACGGGTTTGATCGCTCGAATCACAGAAAAACGTTGTAGAACCTACATTACTCGCCTAATGAAACAAGCTGGGTAAAACCTTTCTAGTGTAATATGCAACAAAATCTACGTTTTAGAGACTCATGGTTTGTTGCCTTTTGCAAATATGGCCATTTCAACGCTTGCCTTTCCTCGAAAGTCCAGACAATATTCATGTTCTACCGCCAGCTAGTCCCCACGTGACACGGCTTACTTTATTTCAGCTTTTGGTCTTCACGAATGCCACCGGACGATTGCTGCCTCGCTCCCGGTATAATACTATATCAGCAATATATAAAAGTTGCCTGCAGTACAGCATTTCAGCCATAGAGCCTCCCTGCAGCATCGAATAAATATTTGGCGCTGGATTCTAGAGCACTTAGTCCCGAGGCCCACTACCGTACCGTACTTTATAACTCTTCATACTCATTTTGGCTTCCATCTGCCTGGGATCTTCTCGGCCTTATTTCGCTCGTTTCACTTTTTTCACGACTGCTACTCCATGTTCACCTGATTCCTGAATTTACCACGGGTGGGAGACTGCTATCCCCAACCTGCGTGTATCTTACCATCCCTCAACAGCACAGCTAACCTCTCTTATGCTATTTGACCTGGAATGGTCAGCGATTGTCTTAGAAATGACACAAAGTTGTGCGAGACTAATACATATACATGGGCCTGTGCTTTGCGTTATTCGTTGCTCTGCCTCGTGTGTTTGTTTAGCCCCACTCTGCAGTTCTAAAGTACAAGCTTGAGAAGACCCTGATGTCACCGGCACTCTAAACATAGCTTATTCCGGATGTGGGAAAAACAGAGCACTCCCAGAAATTTTGAAAAAGGAAGTGCGCGGAAAATTAAGACGGGTCGGAGGGCGTATGGAAAGTTCCTTCATGGGTCTAGCCAACCCCTCGTTGGACAAAACAATAACACGTCGAGGGCAGGGGGACCTACCGGGATCAATTTGGTCACTGAACCCCACTGACATCTAACTGTGAAGGAAACGGACAGCCCTCAGTTTTGGGTGCGTCTCCCGTTATCTCAGATCCGACACTGCAGAGGGGGAAATCCCACTTCACCCCAGTTGGATCGACACGCTTTTGGATCTGCTCGCCAGAGTGGCCGGGTGGCAGTAAAACAGACTCTCCACTCACGCTTATTCACTCCTGGTCCTAGGTTTCAACCACCCGATAACATCCGTGTGCACTCCCTGGATATGTGTTGACGTCAGTTATCAAATCATCCTTGACTTTCAGCCCATTTGTATGGATAGCATGCCGAAGCACCAGACGACAGACACCCGCCTTAATAACGCCCAAGTTATGGAAGAACGTGGAGAAAACCGTTCATATTCTACATTCAAACTTTCCCATATTTCCCCATTTTTTTAAAAAGGCGACGTTTTCTTTGTCCTATCATCCAATTCAATTTTAAGTATAAAACCCAAACTAGATGCAGCCTTCTACGAAAAAAATCCACTCCATCTTGCAGCATTAAAATTGCAGCTACCACACGGTTGCACTTGTCATACGTCCTCTAGATCAGTCATATGAAAGTGCTACTTGGGATCTTTACACATCGTGATTGCTTCCCCGTCTAGCCTCTGGCCTACAAAATCCTCCGTGATGAGGTTTTCTGCGACCATGTCGAGCCGGTACTCTCTAACTGGTTCCAGGCAATGTATGGCGTGCCCCCATTATTCCCTAGACCCCCACTTCCGTGGACAAATCCTCTATATCTCCATGATAATAGCACGCTAAATAATGGCCACCATCATCTTAGGCATATTTCGCCACCGTCTGTGCCCCATTTATGATAACTCCGCACGTCAGAGTTGCCGGTAGCCCATTCGTTACCTCTACCTTCGAGTGAAAATTTGTATTCCAAACGGGGGCTGTTTGTGGACTACATTGCTATGGAGTCCCGAATATTTAACCCTCCTCGAACAAATGGAAATGCCAACAACCCAGACACTCCAGCTATCCTTCACGTCGTAAATGTTTCATCTACGTCGGAACGTAGCGCTGCCCGACGCCAAAGCGTCACCAGCCTTTCTTATTCCCATAGCGCACCACACTACGAAACAGCTTACAGACCAAACCCCTCAACTCTCGGTGCTGATTTGCCACCAGCTTATGGACCTTCTAGTCAGACAAGGAATCTGGACTATTCCGCACTACAAAACCTGCTTCACCAACTGAATCCCCCAAAACTAAATACCTGTAACAGCACGTTGTCGGTTCTTTTTACTGGCCGATTCATCGTAAACAAAATTCGGCACTTACGATATCTGGCCACTAGTTCTATTCATGATAAAATCCTGACTACTGAAACTTGGTTAACTCATTGCACCCCAAGGGAACAGATTTCTATTGTAGGCTACAAAGTCTTCAGAGTAAGTAGGAAAATTCGACTCGGCGGAGGTTGCTGGGCACACCTTTAATACAACAGCACTTCATCGCCGTCTACCCGGCTCTGTTTCCGACTAACTTTGGCTAACTGTCCACATTCCCGGCTCTCATCTTCATGCTGGACGTGTTTACCGTCCACCTAGCGAAAACTCCTCTGGACTTCCACAACTAACTGATGCATTTAAGTACCTATCCTAACCACCCTCAAGTGTAAAGGCTGTTGTTGGTAACGTTAACCTACCTAAGATGGCTTAACCATGTTTACCTGCACCCGCTGGTCTTTTACCTCCCGTAACAAGTATTACCGTAGGGGGTGGGTACAGCACATCCGCTATCCTACGAGGAAAACGACGTTTTAGATCTCAATTTCACCCACAGTGGCCCTCACATATTTGTCTCAATCTCCCAAAGTTTTCCCGGTAGCGATCAAATTACGGTTACCTGCAGCATTCCCACTCACCCACAGTCTACTATAAAATCACTCTACATCAAACTCTCTCCTCTCCCTGACTGGAAGGATCTCCCTACGACCATTGGTCGAGGCCATTGAAATGAGTTTTTTCTTTTCGTGATGCACAACACGCCACCGATATTTTATATGCACTGTTCTCCAGATGTCTCGAGAGGATTATCTACCTTCCCCAGCAACGGAATAACAGAAAATCCTATATTACCTCTCTGCAAAGAAGGTATGCCAAACATCAGAACATTCATAAAACTATACGCGACTTTGCAATTCTTATTCAACTTTTTCGTCTCAGTTATAAAACTGAAAGGCTTGAAGAAACTACACCGCTTAGTCAGAAACTGAAGGCTCTGCGACACCCAAATAGACCTCTTCGACTGTCATTACAGCACGAGACCGGAACCTCTAATACTCATAGAGATATCGCGCACACCGTTTCAACAAACAGTGTATCCGCCTCTACCCCCTTTCTATTGCCTAAGCCTTCAACTCATTCTTCACTTCAGTTATGGCCCCTTTTATTATTGTTGACCCTCCGCCTCCTCCTCCGATTACCACTTCAGCTCTGTCCAAAATGGAATTCGACGCTTCAGTTATCTCACAGATAGTGACCACATTCAGGCCGTCATCTTACTTAAGACCTGATGGTTTACCGCCTGCTGCAATAGCTAAATGAGGGCGTGACTTACCTTACTTACTACTCAGTCTGTTTATCCTAACAACGAACTCCGGTCTGGCGACGGCAAAATGGAAACGCTCAGTCATAATTCTGCACCTGAAGAGAGGACCACTGCAAGAGGTAGAAAACTACCTATACTCTCTCGGCTAACTGAAAAATTCGTAAAAGAACACATTGTGAAGTACCTATTTCTATTGGACACTATTAATCCTCGACAGCATTGCTTCCTTCGGTCGAGATCTTGCGCAACTGAAACGACAGGCAATGAAATGGCCCTTATAAAACTTTAATTGGATAAGTCAAAGGCATTCGACCGCGAGCCACACATGCATCTTCTAGCCAAAGGCCGATCCCCTAGCATAATTGACACCTCAGCACCTTGGGTCAATTCTTCCAATCCTGATAGACCTCAGGTTGTCCCGATAAATGGACAATGTAAAAGCCCTAAACAGGTCAAGAGCTGCGTTGTACAGGGTAGGGTCCCCGGCTCTCTGCTGTTCTCCGTGCATAAAAGCGACATATTTCTCTCAATGAGCCTTGGCACCCCATTTCTTTTTGCTGGCGACATCAAGATTTTCCACTCATTTAAGACTGAATGCTTCTCCTCGGATATATATCTGCACCCGATAGATGGTGCTCAACTTGACAGATGAATTCTTCCGCTGACTAATGTGAGACGCTTACATATAAATGCAAGCTACCTCCGGGATTCTTAGCCGTTTGTGGTTCATCCATTGCTAGCAAACAAGTCGTTCCGGACCTTGGCTTAAGCTATTCTTGCACATTTAATTTCTCGGAATATTCAGCCCTCCAAAACGCTAAGGCCCGAAGTCGCCAAAGGGCCAATATTTTGCTCCTCCTGACTTTGAGACTGCATCCTCTTCCCCTATAAATCTCATGCCAGGCCTTTATTAGAACACCATCCGCTGATCTTTTCTAGGATGCGCAAGTCAGGCGTAATTGGTATCGAATCAGTTCAACATGGATTTACCAAGCAACTGATTGGATGGAGCTCACGCCTCACTTATAATAAATGCTGCTAGTTTTTAAACTAGATTCTTTATGGCTCCGCCGTAGGGAACTGAACTATATCTTTTTTATAACATCCCCCATTTCCGTAGTAAGCTGCGAAACATAGTCTCAGTGGCGAATCTCGCGTGGCGTATATAGATCATAAGCTGACTGGAGAGCGAACACCAGTGGTTTATGATTTGTGAACACTCCGAACATTTGGCCCTCTAGTGTGTGCCGGAATTGTCGAATAACCAAATAAATTGACAGAAGTTCTCTGCTGAATGTGCTACATCGGGATGCTGCAAGCCGGGGGTGCTTGGAGAAGAAAGCTATTGGTTGCCATGAATTGTTGACGAATTGCTGCCACACTGCTCCAACAGCCGTGTCAAAAGCTTCTGTCCCTAATACCAGGGGAGCAAAAGGATCGGGATGTAAAAGGGGTGCAATAATGGCGATAGCTTCGTTCATCAAAGTAAACGCTGTCTGTGCCTTGTCGGGAAAAATGAAGCTCCACTTACCCCCACGAAAAAGGTCTGTTTGAGGTTGCGTTATTTCGGCCCAGTGTGGGATGAAGCGGCTATAAAAGTTAACCAAGCCAGAAATTTGGCGCAACTGCCGGTAACAGTGGGGATTAGGGTGGTCGTGAATTTCCACCACATTGTCAGTCAGGGGCTGTGTTCTCGAGGCTGAGATTTCGCGACCTAGGAATGTGATGGCTTTCCTACCTAAATCGCTTGTGGCAGGATTATTGGTTACACTGTGTTGGCTGAGGCGCTCGAAAAAGGCGCTCAGGTGTGCCATATGCTCTTGTATTGAAGAACTTGCCACCAAAATATCGTCTAAGTACACGTGGACATTCTTCAAACCGCGTGTTGCTACATGCATAAACATTCGAATGGTTTGGGCTGCATTCCTGAGCCCAAATGGCATGCGCAAAAACTTGAATAGTCCACATGCAGTTGTGACGGCCGTTTTAGGGATACCAGCCTTAGCCACAGGGATTTGTTGTTAGGCTGTAACGCGCTCAGTTCGGTAGAAAAACAAAAAGCAGATAGGTCAGAAGAAAGAACTCGAGTGTGATGAATGGGGCAACTGTCTGGGATAGTAGTAAAATTCGGGGCCCTACAGCCGCCGCAGAGGCAACAGCCGCCATTATTTGGAAACCATGTAAAGGGGCGACGCCCACGGGCTACCGCACGGGCGTTTTTTGACTACAGGGTGTACATAGGGAAGAGTCCAAGGAAATCTGCGGTTCCCCATGCATAAAAGCGACATATTTCTCTCAATGAGCCTTGGCACCCCATTTCTTTTTGCTGGCGACATCAAGATTTTCCACTCATTTAAGACTGAATGCTTCTCCTCGGATATATATCTGCACCCGATAGATGGTGCTCAACTTGACAGATGAATTCTTCCGCTGACTAATGTGAGACGCTTACATATAAATGCAAGCTACCTCCGGGATTCTTAGCCGTTTGTGGTTCATCCATTGCTAGCAAACAAGTCGTTCCGGACCTTGGCTTAAGCTATTCTTGCACATTTAATTTCTCGGAATATTCAGCCCTCCAAAACGCTAAGGCCCGAAGTCGCCAAAGGGCCAATATTTTGCTCCTCCTGACTTTGAGACTGCATCCTCTTCCCCTATAAATCTCATGCCAGGCCTTTATTAGAACACCATCCGCTGATCTTTTCTAGGATGCGCAAGTCAGGCGTAATTGGTATCGAATCAGTTCAACATGGATTTACCAAGCAACTGATTGGATGGAGCTCACGCCTCACTTATAATAAATGCTGCTAGTTTTTAAACTAGATTCTTTATGGCTCCGCCGTAGGGAACTGAACTATATCTTTTTGTACAACATCCCTCACAGCCGGACATATACTTCTAACCCATTGCACTTTGTGCCTGTTTCTAGCTACCCACTAAGTTCTAAAATTCGTAACCTCTCGCCCCTCATTACCAACACTAGCTTACGTCCACATTTCACCACAATGTACACTAACTTATGGAGTAAATTAACGTTAGACGTGCTCAGTTCTATTTCCGGCCCTCTGTTTAGAAGCGCGTTGGACGAATTCCTCACGGTTACCCGAACCTTACAGCTCCTCAATGTGGACATACCCGATGACTAAGCCTATGAGGAGTGTCTAGAACTTTGAATCGTGCAAACAACAGCGGTCCATGATACAAGAAATGGAGTAAAATTCTTAGTTTTTCTGCCTTCTGCAATCAAAAGCTAGTCTCAGATAGTCACTGCTCATTGTTGTCGACTCTCTGTGTCGATTCCAATTTATTCTCGGCTGGGAGCATCCCAGGCCGCTTTCCTCCACTTTTTCTCTATTTCCAGATTTTTATTCGTGCGTACCTTTCTCTCGATGACTTTTACTACTCTGAAGACCACACCGGTCACTAACATGGCCTATGCATCCGCCTGACCGTCAGCTATTCGTGCGCTACCCGACCGATGCTCCCTTGGTTACGTTCCGGGATCCCCTGATGCCGAATTCGCTGATCGCGGACCACCTGATACCTACGGCCGTTTGACCGCACCAAGAAAACTCATGTCAATCTCAACGGTGCGGGGCGCGGTCAGATCCACCGCTTTGGCCGGCGTACATCGGGCAAGCAGGCTGTCTGCAGTGATGTGCGGGCGTAACTAGGCTAGCGGGTCGCACCTCCTCTCACCAGAAGTGGTTTTCAGGTTAGGTGTGTAGCGCACGGCAAGCCTCACCTATTAGTGCCAGTTGTGGGTTGAAAAACAAGGTCCCCCACATCGTATTACTGCCACCCACTGCCTCTTCCAACGTTCCTGAACAAGATTTGCCGTACTCCCGGTCAAGTTCCAAATCACCACATGCACGTATACTCACTCGGCTCAGAAACATTTGCTGCCACTGAGATTCATTCCCATCAACCTGCCTTCCGCCTGTCTGAATTGATCCCATGTTTACATTCAATCTACCTCTCCCAGCCACTGGATTCTGTACCCTACAACATGAACCGGTTCATTGTTCAGATATCTTCAATAAGAACATCACAACTGTTGATATACTATTGAAAAGACTGTTCATCCATTGGGCAATTTCTATTCCACCACTCCATTTATCTAAAAAACCACCATTTAAAGATTCGCTTCTCACCTGCCAACAATACCACGAGACACGACAAACCAATAGCTCAGGGGGCCCAGAAAATTGCAGAAATATTGTACCAAATTTGTTGTGAGTTGCTCTCTGAGGAGGGGAACGGAGTAACTGAAAAGAAGTCCGATTTTGTACTGAATTAGTACTTACCATTCATCAATAGGTTGTGGAAGAAGCGCTCACAAAGAGGTGTATGTAGACGCCTAAGCCTGGAAATTCTGTGGAGCGTAGTAGCCAAATTTGAGAGATGAGTGAAATACGATTAGGATGAAGTGTTTCTTTCAGGTTAATAAGTAAACACAATTTGACAACAGGGTGGAAGGATGAGTTGACATACGATGATCTTATAAGGTCATGTGCGGGTCGTGCATAAATTATACTGTCAAAACATTCAGACGGTCGGTTAATGGGATATGCTGTTAAGAGTCTGACATGTGGCATTTAGGAAACAACCATAATTTCAGTAACTTGGCATACTTCTAGTTTACTTCCAATATGCGGTTTAGAGAATTTGCCTTCGAAGTGTTCTTCGGCATGGGTGCCTAATCGCGGAAGCCTGGCGGAAAAATGGCAATATGTAATAGGTGGGTGAAAATGTGTTCAGCTATTTGTTTATCAGGGGTGACTCCAAGACTAAAAGATGAGAAATACAAATTTACAAGGAAGTGGGCCTGATAATGGTATGTATGCCCGATATGTGACTGAATCAACAGGAAATAGTACACCAATGGATCCTTCAAAAAGCTCAGATAATTATGTGACTGGGTACGTTGAGGAAAGTCCAACCTGAAAAATGGAGGTACAAACGGATTATAGGCAGTCCAAATTATGGGTAGTTGATTTTCATCTAAAGATATAGAAAAAGCACTCAGTGGATTGTGGTGCAGATTGGTGACCATGATAACTTGGTGGCAACAAAGTGGGTGCGGAAGATGGACATATAGTGGACTGATACCGTCACATAAAAATAGTTCAAATGAACGGCCCCTTGGAGGTGCAAATGATTGCAAAGCTGAAACGCTAAGGTCTGACGTGGAAAACTGAGGGGAAAAGCACTATCTATTTCCCGGGTTGTGGATGCTTCATTGCCGCTGCGACTGCCCCGAAATGAAATAGATGAAAGACAAAAGAAGCAGAGGGAACACACAATGGAGAAGAGAGCTGGTGTCATGCAGATGAAGCGCCTGAATGAGGACCATTTCGCGTTTCATGGTATTGTTGGCAGGTGAGAAGCGAATCTTTAAATGGTGGTTTTTTAGATAAATGGAGTGGTGGAATAGAAATTGCCCAATAGATGAACAGTCTTTTCAATAGTATATCAACAGTTGTGATGTTCTTATTGAAGATATCTGAACAATGAACCGGTTCATGTTGTAGGGTACAGAATCCAGTGGCTGGGAGAGGTAGATTGAATGTAAACATGGGATCAATTCAGACAGGCGGAAGGCAGGTTGATGGGAATGAATCTCAGTGGCAGCAAATGTTTCTGAGCCGAGTGAGTATACGTGCATGTGGTGATTTGGAACTTGACCGGGAGTACGGCAAATCTTGTTCAGGAACGTTGGAAGAGGCAGTGGGTGGCAGTAATACGATGTGGGGGACCTTGTTTTTCAACCCACAACTGGCACTAATAGGTGAGGCTTGCCGTGCGCTACACACCTAACCTGAAAACCACTTCTGGTGAGAGGAGGTGCGACCCGCTAGCCTAGTTACGCCCGCACATCACTGCAGACAGCCTGCTTGCCCGATGTACGCCGGCCAAAGCGGTGGATCTGACCGCGCCCCGCACCGTTGAGATTGACATGAGTTTTCTTGGTGCGGTCAAACGGCCGTAGGTATCAGGTGGTCCGCGATCAGCGAATTCGGCATCAGGGGATCCCGGAACGTAACCAAGGGAGCATCGGTCGGGTAGCGCACGAATAGCCGACGGTCAGGCGGATGCATAGGCCATGTTAGTGACCGGTGTGGTCTTCAGAGTAGTAAAAGTCATCGAGAGAAAGGTACGCACGAATAAAAATCTGGAAATAGAGAAAAAGTGGAGGAAAGCGGCCTGGGATGCTCCCAGCCGAGAATAAATTGGAATCGACACAGAGAGTCGACAACAATGAGCAGTGACTATCTGAGACTAGCTTTTGATTGCAGAAGGCAGAAAAACTAAGAATTTTACTCCATTTCTTGTATCATGGACCGCTGTTGTTTGCACGATTCAAAGTTCTAGACACTCCTCATAGGCTTAGTCATCGGGTATGTCCACATTGAGGAGCTGTAAGGTTCGGGTAACCGTGAGGAATTCGTCCAACGCGCTTCTAAACAGAGGGCCGGAAATAGAACTGAGCACGTCTAACGTTAATTTACTCCATAAGTTAGTGTACATTGTGGTGAAATGTGGACGTAAGCTAGTGTTGGTAATGAGGGGCGAGAGGTTACGAATTTTAGAACTTAGTGGGTAGCTAGAAACAGGCACAAAGTGCAATGGGTTAGAAGTATATGTCCGGCTGTGAGGGATGTTGTACAAAAAGATATAGTTCAGTTCCCTACGGCGGAGCCATAAAGAATCTAGTTTAAAAACTAGCAGCATTTATTATAAGTGAGGCGTGAGCTCCATCCAATCAGTTGCTTGGTAAATCCATGTTGAACTGATTCGATACCAATTACGCCTGACTTGCGCATCCTAGAAAAGATCAGCGGATGGTGTTCTAATAAAGGCCTGGCATGAGATTTATAGGGGAAGAGGATGCAGTCTCAAAGTCAGGAGGAGCAAAATATTGGCCCTTTGGCGACTTCGGGCCTTAGCGTTTTGGAGGGCTGAATATTCCGAGAAATTAAATGTGCAAGAATAGCTTAAGCCAAGGTCCGGAACGACTTGTTTGCTAGCAATGGATGAACCACAAACGGCTAAGAATCCCGGAGGTAGCTTGCATTTATATGTAAGCGTCTCACATTAGTCAGCGGAAGAATTCATCTGTCAAGTTGAGCACCATCTATCGGGTGCAGATATATATCCGAGGAGAAGCATTCAGTCTTAAATGAGTGGAAAATCTTGATGTCGCCAGCAAAAAGAAATGGGGTGCCAAGGCTCATTGAGAGAAATATGTCGCTTTTATGCACGGAGAACAGCAGAGAGCCGGGGACCCTACCCTGTACAACGCAGCTCTTGACCTGTTTAGGGCTTTTACATTGTCCATTTATCGGGACAACCTGAGGTCTATCAGGATTGGAAGAATTGACCCAAGGTGCTGAGGTGTCAATTATGCTAGGGGATCGGCCTTTGGCTAGAAGATGCATGTGTGGCTCGCGGTCGAATGCCTTTGACTTATCCAATTAAAGTTTTATAAGGGCCATTTCATTGCCTGTCGTTTCAGTTGCGCAAGATCTCGACCGAAGGAAGCAATGCTGTCGAGGATTAATAGTGTCCAATAGAAATAGGTACTTCACAATGTGTTCTTTTACGAATTTTTCAGTTAGCCGAGAGAGTATAGGTAGTTTTCTACCTCTTGCAGTGGTCCTCTCTTCAGGTGCAGAATTATGACTGAGCGTTTCCATTTTGCCGTCGCCAGACCGGAGTTCGTTGTTAGGATAAACAGACTGAGTAGTAAGTAAGGTAAGTCACGCCCTCATTTAGCTATTGCAGCAGGCGGTAAACCATCAGGTCTTAAGTAAGATGACGGCCTGAATGTGGTCACTATCTGTGAGATAACTGAAGCGTCGAATTCCATTTTGGACAGAGCTGAAGTGGTAATCGGAGGAGGAGGCGGAGGGTCAACAATAATAAAAGGGGCCATAACTGAAGTGAAGAATGAGTTGAAGGCTTAGGCAATAGAAAGGGGGTAGAGGCGGATACACTGTTTGTTGAAACGGTGTGCGCGATATCTCTATGAGTATTAGAGGTTCCGGTCTCGTGCTGTAATGACAGTCGAAGAGGTCTATTTGGGTGTCGCAGAGCCTTCAGTTTCTGACTAAGCGGTGTAGTTTCTTCAAGCCTTTCAGTTTTATAACTGAGACGAAAAAGTTGAATAAGAATTGCAAAGTCGCGTATAGTTTTATGAATGTTCTGATGTTTGGCATACCTTCTTTGCAGAGAGGTAATATAGGATTTTCTGTTATTCCGTTGCTGGGGAAGGTAGATAATCCTCTCGAGACATCTGGAGAACAGTGCATATAAAATATCGGTGGCGTGTTGTGCATCACGAAAAGAAAAAACTCATTTCAATGGCCTCGACCAATGGTCGTAGGGAGATCCTTCCAGTCAGGGAGAGGAGAGAGTTTGATGTAGAGTGATTTTATAGTAGACTGTGGGTGAGTGGGAATGCTGCAGGTAACCGTAATTTGATCGCTACCGGGAAAACTTTGGGAGATTGAGACAAATATGTGAGGGCCACTGTGGGTGAAATTGAGATCTAAAACGTCGTTTTCCTCGTAGGATAGCGGATGTGCTGTACCCACCCCCTACGGTAATACTTGTTACGGGAGGTAAAAGACCAGCGGGTGCAGATAAACATGGTTAAGCCATCTTAGGTAGGTTAACGTTACCAACAACAGCCTTTACACTTGAGGGTGGTTAGGATAGGTACTTAAATGCATCAGTTAGTTGTGGAAGTCCAGAGGAGTTTTCGCTAGGTGGACGGTAAACACGTCCAGCATGAAGATGAGAGCCGGGAATGTGGACAGTTAGCCAAAGTTAGTCGGAAACAGAGCCGGGTAGACGGCGATGAAGTGCTGTTGTATTAAAGGTGTGCCCAGCAACCTCCGCCGAGTCGAATTTTCCTACTTACTCTGAAGACTTTGTAGCCTACAATAGAAATCTGTTCCCTTGGGGTGCAATGAGTTAACCAAGTTTCAGTAGTCAGGATTTTATCATGAATAGAACTAGTGGCCAGATATCGTAAGTGCCGAATTTTGTTTACGATGAATCGGCCAGTAAAAAGAACCGACAACGTGCTGTTACAGGTATTTAGTTTTGGGGGATTCAGTTGGTGAAGCAGGTTTTGTAGTGCGGAATAGTCCAGATTCCTTGTCTGACTAGAAGGTCCATAAGCTGGTGGCAAATCAGCACCGAGAGTTGAGGGGTTTGGTCTGTAAGCTGTTTCGTAGTGTGGTGCGCTATGGGAATAAGAAAGGCTGGTGACGCTTTGGCGTCGGGCAGCGCTACGTTCCGACGTAGATGAAACATTTACGACGTGAAGGATAGCTGGAGTGTCTGGGTTGTTGGCATTTCCATTTGTTCGAGGAGGACGATATTTTGGTGGCAAGTTCTTCAATACAAGAGCATATGGCACACCTGAGCGCCTTTTTCGAGCGCCTCAGCCAACACAGTGTAACCAATAATCCTGCCACAAGCGATTTAGGTAGGAAAGCCATCACATTCCTAGGTCGCGAAATCTCAGCCTCGAGAACACAGCCCCTGACTGACAATGTGGTGGAAATTCACGACCACCCTAATCCCCACTGTTACCGGCAGTTGCGCCAAATTTCTGGCTTGGTTAACTTTTATAGCCGCTTCATCCCACACTGGGCCGAAATAACGCAACCTCAAACAGACCTTTTTCGTGGGGGTAAGTGGAGCTTCATTTTTCCCGACAAGGCACAGACAGCGTTTACTTTGATGAACGAAGCTATCGCCATTATTGCACCCCTTTTACATCCCGATCCTTTTGCTCCCCTGGTATTAGGGACAGAAGCTTTTGACACGGCTGTTGGAGCAGTGTGGCAGCAATTCGTCAACAATTCATGGCAACCAATAGCTTTCTTCTCCAAGCACCCCCGGCTTGCAGCATCCCGATGTAGCACATTCAGCAGAGAACTTCTGTCAATTTATTTGGTTATTCGACAATTCCGGCACACACTAGAGGGCCAAATGTTCGGAGTGTTCACAAATCATAAACCACTGGTGTTCGCTCTCCAGTCAGCTTATGATCTATATACGCCACGCGAGATTCGCCACTGAGACTATGTTTCGCAGTTTACTACGGAAATTCGACACGCCTCTGGGGCACAATCTCGAAGCAGTCGCACTCTCACACGTCTGCAGTACCGACGACCCACTACCCATGGGCATGTACCCAGGAGCAATCGCCGCAGCCTAAACAGCAGATCCTGAGGTCCAGTAGCTCAAAAACAGCATCTCCTTGCATCGTGTGCCAGTGACCCTTCCAAATTTGGAAGTAACTGTTAATTGCGATATGTCGCAGGGTCGACCCTGACCACTTGTTCCTGCCGGGAGTTTTTATCAGCCTTCACAACTTACCACACCCTGGTGTATCCGCCGAGCGATTTGTTTGGCCTTGCGTCAAACGTGAATTACTTCTTTGGGCCCGCGCTTGTCTACAGCACCAAAGCATTAAAATATGTTGTCGCACTAAATCCACCTTGAGCACATTCTGTCAGCCACAAGCACGTCTTCGCCATGTGCTTATGGATCTCGTGGGGCCCTCCCCACCGTTAAAGGCCGCGTCTACGTCCTGCCTTACGCACGTCGTTTCAATCGCTGGCCACAGTCTATACCTATTCCCCGTCCTACCTCAGAGGAAGCCGCAAGGGTTTTTCTGACCGGTTGGGTAAGTCACTTCGGTTTCCCTGCTATCGTGACCACCGGCGGTGGTTCTCATTTTGACGGTGCCTTCCACGAGCTACTGAATGCATTCGTTTGCAGACACAACAAGACGACGGCCTATCAGCCTCAGGCCAATTAACTGGTGGGGCGATTTTACGGTCAGCTGAAGGCTGCCCTTCGTGTTCGTGATAACCTGCTATGG
This sequence comes from Fasciola hepatica, assembly GCA_948099385.1. Taxonomy (NCBI): domain Eukaryota; kingdom Metazoa; phylum Platyhelminthes; class Trematoda; order Plagiorchiida; family Fasciolidae; genus Fasciola; species Fasciola hepatica. The sequence continues at coordinate 8,200,329 of CANUEZ040000027.1, read as the reverse complement.
AGTGAAGTTTTACCGATTATTCTCTTAGGGCTGAGTAACACCGTTAAAGCCGACATGGGTGTTACGGCGGCTGAACTGGTTTACGGTTGCACATTACGATTTCCAGGTGAGTTGTTTTCTCGATTACCTCCTGTTGGTTTTAAACACACGGATTACGCAAAACGATTTTCACACCAAATGCGGGTGATGAAGCCCACCCCACCACGAAAAAAAACCCCCAGCACCTGCATACCTACCACTCTAGCGACCACCAGCCATGTGTTTATCCGAATGGAAGCAGTGCGATCACCGCTACAAGCGGCTTACCTTGGCCAGTTCCGCGCCATCCAGAGAACGGAAAAGAAATACTTGGTAGGCGCCGAAGGCGAGGGAGAGACCACTGGCATAGACTGCCTAAAACGAGCCTTCATCGAGGTAGAACCCACCCCGAACAACCTGCCGAATATCCCCACCTGCGCACAACCTTCGGTTAGTAGCCCTGAGTCGGCACCCGCTACACCCACCAACAGCTCTCCATTACCTGTTGCAACACCGAACTCTATGGGAGACACAGCTGCATCCTTCAGCAGGAGAAATCAGCGCAGCCGCGAGCTGCGACAGCCAACCAGGTTTTCTGAATATGTAACAGTGCAATATATTTAAGTTTACCCTTCATATTCCACTTGTACATAGTATTGTTATGCATGAATGCAAGACCATGTGGTTATCACGACAGGAGTAGCGGCAGCCTGTATTGCGCCGGTATGTCCCCCTCAGTCGAATATCCTTCCGCGCCCGGAGGAGCAGCTTCCCTGTGCTTCTCGCCTTCCAGCTCGTCTCGCCGAACAGAACCATTTGGAATTCCAGGATCTCGCATGGCCCTAACACAACGCTCACTGGATCACGACTGGACTCGCTTGACGCCGGGCGTTGGCCCATCTACGAAGGCAATAACAACCACAGGCAAAAGGAACGTTGGGATATGTCGACAAAGACAAACCCTGCAACACAATCACCACTGCCAAGTCACAAGCAGGATCCACCTCGGCCGGATGAAATGTTGAGGAGGACGCAATTTTGCGATTGAGGCACAGCTACTAGTGAGTCATAGTGAGCGGCTTGTGCTGGATTCGTTGTTGTGTTCGGTCGTGGCGGGAGGCATGGGAAACCTCTCTCGCCACCGAATCCGAAGTAACCATCACGTGTCGAAGCCCAACGGCGCCCGCCTTCAAAGGGGGACCCCAGTAGTGCCACCAATGCAACACACGATTACACAGACTAACATTTTTGTTTATTTGAACTATTACCAAACTTGGTGGCGCCACTTGCTCCGCAGGTGTGCATCGTCTGTATGCCATTGCGCTCCTCCAATACACATATCTTCCCGCTCCAGCATTTTCAACTTCGCTCTGTAGCGCGCTGCCGAGTATGTTTGCTTACGTGTCACAAACCGAGGACCAGGGGCTATAGAATCCATACGGGAGCAGGTCCTGACTCAACTTAGGAGACTCCTAAAGGATCGCCTTATGGAGCGAACTGCCGTTTGGGAAGATTTATTAGATGGCAACAGCTGATCGGTAACAGTAGCGGATTATTCTTGATAGTTTTGGCCATTTTTGCCTCAATTCATTCAGGTTGATAGAACAAGAATTCAGCTGGATTTTTACCTTAAGCAGCTATTTTGCCGAGCCTTAGCATAACCAACCAATATGAGCATGCTTTTAGGTGGGTGTTTCTGTCATTTTCTCATTAACAACAAATGTACGAGCCTTAGAATATTGTCCAATTTCACAACGCGGGTGGATCGTGAAGAACACTGGTAAGTTGTGATTAAGGACCACAAACTGTCATACTTTGGAATTGCTGTTAAAACACGTTATATAATAGACGGTGAAACCTGAACGATTTATCAAACCACTATTGTTTTGTTTCTATAAAAAAGTGACCCAATGTAGTGGGATGGTGTTGGGTTCGACGGTAGAATAAAATTAATGAACCGAGCCGTGGTGCAACGCGAGGGTCGTTAACAGCTCAGGTAAACCCAAAATTTTGGCGGATTCACTTTGCCCACCCATCTCGTTAAGCCAGCCCGTGGTTGGCATTTGTGGCTGCAGCATGAATACATAAATCAGAATTCTAACAACCTCGCTTCAGAACCATTTTTGCTCCTAATCTGTGCCAATAACTTTGTCGGAAAGAAAGATCCGGCAATGATTGTCACAAAACGCTCGTTCACTGGTACTCCTTTTCACTCACGGGGGTTATCTTTGAAAATTGCACAGATCTTCTCATCCAACTTACGAGCCTCGATCAAACTTGCCACGGAAATTTTATTTCTGCGGAAAATAAGCAAGCTGGTTATCGAAAGGAATGTAGTTATTTCGCATGCCGACACTCCGAAATGCCGACATCAGAGGCATTCTTCATCACAGGCAACTCATTCTAGAGGAGCCTTTGCCTCCCCCCAGCGGATTTACTCATCTGCTCAGGTGGGTCAACCACTTCTGGACACTTCAGAAAGACTGCCGACGGGGTCCAATGATTTTGGCACTTATAAAACTATCGGGTGGATCCATGGACCAATCACGGGTAGGACATTTCAAGTCAGGATGGAGGACAGCTTATACCAGGGATAGTATTTTCCTGTTGCTTATGGTGGCTTAGCGGCTATCATGCGTAGGTCACTACGTACAGTTTTTCATCTTTGCATGCTGATAAGCCCCAATCAAACAGGGTCACCTAGGAAGGGGCAGCAAAATCAGCTTGTGACTGACCAACTTTTGATCCTCCAAGTAGTTCTCCTCATTCATCAGATTTATACAAGCCGGTTCAGCGATAAATGTAACGCGCTGTTCCTCAGCCTTGGCTTTCTTGCTACTTAGGTTTGCGCTGATTTGTGTGGCAGCAACTCAGTGAGCTTTATCTGTTGGGGTGTTGCGAATACTGCGGCGGTTTACCTCATAAATCAGCCGTTGGACATAAGCTGCTCATTCTGTTTATCAGTGTCTTGGTCACAGACTTGAAGGACTCGTGCTCTGAGTTTAGGGTTGACGCGTATCTGGTTGAATCCGCAGCAACAGATTCTTTGCAGCCATACATTACCAGCTTTCTTGAACTTACCCTGTAAAGTCAATAAGCGCATCATCCCAATATTTGGTAAGGGCTCTCAAGTGACTGGGTATCTCAAGATTATCAACGATCCCACCGAAGTAACCAAAGTAACTAAGGCGGGGGACCTCGGAACAACGGCAACCAAGGAATTCCCATCTGGAGAGCGATGCAACTCAGCTACTGCAAAAGTCTCTGGAGGACTTTGCTGGTTTAATGGAACCGTGGTTTTCAAAAAAATCTGAGGTCGTATCACCGTTTACAGGAGGCTCTTTTGGAGGCATTCGGAGCCACTCTTTGAAAAACGTCAAGCTTCTGGGACAGGTCCAATGATAGTTCATCAAAGGGTTTGCCAGACTGAGAGACATCGCCTTAGCTAGATGCATCGGATCTGATCCTGCTTGAGAGCGAAAGGCGCTGGGATGACCAAATAGGAGCTCCCAATATCTTCAAGGGCTATACTGATCTTCACGGATTGGCCCAACGGCTACTGAACCCCAGTGGTCACACCTCTGTCGGAAAATGCTCATTGAGTTTGACGGGGGAGAGAATTTCCAGTCCTTAAAAAAGGATGCCTTCGTCAGCAGAGTTATAAATGATTGCAGCCGACTTCTGATGGACTTAGCGACCGCTAAAACGGTCGCTGAGTTAGAACGTCGGCTGGACCGCTGCTGGGACAATGCTTGGCGAAAACAGCAAGCTGGTAGACTCCCTGACCCGAAGATAGCTCTGAAAGACATGGCGGGCAACTTGTTGGTCATCTAGAACTGGTTGCACAAGAAAAACCTTCAGCGTAGCCTCGCCAAACGCCAATGCCCGATCACCACTATAGCGACCAGCCGGAGTGGCTTATGGTCGCCACGAAAAATGTCCCAGGATAACAATGTATAAATAGTGCTGGACGATGGCCCTAAGCTGTCGAGACAGTGCTCCGCGGCTGTATGTGTGTCGGGTGAGGAACTCTTTTGAGATAGATCAATAATGCCATTCAGGGGCCGAGGATTTTGCTGTGATATACAAAGTAGTGGCTAGGCCGCAACTAGAGCCCTTGAATCACAACAAAGCTTCGTGATACCAGAAAACTTTGGGGGCATTCCGGGAAGGTAAGAAAGTTAGTCACTGGGATGGTAATCGGCCAAAGAGAAAGTACCTTCGTGGAGCCTCTTTGAGCTACGAATTCTTCCTCGATGAGGAGATGCTTGAACGGGGCCTTGATAGAGACCTTCACAGAAATGAAGAGTTTTTGCCTCCGATGCCAGGGGTCTCGTCGGGGGCATTTTGTGAGGCCACAGAGCAATCGGGGCCTTACCTCAGGATAAGTGGTCCAACAGAGAGAGACACATTTACTGCCTATGTTCCCGAGGAAAGTCCAAAATACAGCAAAGGTGGAGGCTTTCAAAAGAGCAGGTGGGTGTTGGGAGACGGTATTCTTCAAAGTATGTGAGGAACACTTGGAGTCAAAGATAAGGCACTCATCGTTTCAGACCTTTTCAACACCTGAACTGGCATTGCACGAAATATCCACTTTTCGGAAGAAAAAAATACGCAGTGGTGAGAGGTACAGAAGCACTCCAAAGGCATAGACATCTGAACACACCATGAGCTCCAGCCATAAGATATCCTGGGCAAAGTGCATTAAGTGGTTAATACTGCGGTATGCCAACAAGCAATTCGACGCGACAATTGGAATTATTTTTCCCGTGGTTTTATCAACCCGTGGACTACATTTCATTCAACATGTCTCTGAAAACGTCGAGAATTCTGAATCCATATTCCTAGGTCGTTTGAAGCTTGTTCGCCCTCGTGAGAAAACCTTTCCAGTGGGATGTGTGCAGTGGTTGGACCAACCCCTAGTGCTCTGAAATGAACCATGGTTTTTATTCGACCCTCGCTGAGAGCTACATGAGGCTGTCGAAAGTGCTGTAAATCGAACGTACTAGTCTACCTATACTTGTGTGGCCAGCAAAGAATCCGGTGAAGACGGAGCCCCCAGCACAGCTGGAACGGGGCTACGATTTTCATCATCGTCGCCGTGAACGCCACCATCGACCTGTTCAGCACCATCAATCGCAACAAAAGTAGTAGCGACAGCACCATAATCGTCATCATCTTCACCAGTATCGTCACCGGCACCATCATAGTCGCTGGCAGAAAGAAAGACGACTGAAGTTGCGGCTACCAGTGACCTGGTGGTTTCTGGTGCACAGTTCGCACCCGTTTCTACCGGATCTGGCAATGCGGATGTTTTGGTTTTTGGGACAAAACGTTTTAGTCGAAGGAAGTCCAACCACAGGAAGAACTCGCCCCACCAAGAACGATCAACCAAGATTTCCCCGTCGCACCTGGGGCCTTTCCTTCACTAGCCTCTGAGTTCACAACACTACCTGATCATATATACTCTTGGTTAAAACTGTCTGCCTTTCAGAGAATATCGTCATCTTCACGGGCTCTGAGCTAGCTGGTAGCCGGAATTCCAGAGGCATTAGAATCGGCCCCCTAGCAGCGCCTCGATCATGACCTTCGGCGGTTACGTACTGTATTTGGGAAATTGGCCCCTGAGGGGGAGAGTGTTTGGATAAGCCTATGAAGGTCAAAACGGCCTTTCGTTTGGGCAAAGTGCTGTGGAACTTTAGGCTGTTCTTGCCTCTCGTGAACAGGAGCAGGACGTTATACCACGATCACCGCGCCAAAAATGTAAAGTTTTCCGACCTCTGCGTGACCTGGGACAAGATGATCTGCAGAAATTTGAGCTCTTTCCTACAGAACCCCGGGAAGGCCGAGTAAAGCGAGAGGAAAACCTGTACATAAGGGACTTTCTTGTGACAACCATTATAGTAGCTTTTCGGGGACGCCCAAACCTGGCAGTACGCGTGATCAAATTTTACGGACGACAAAATAGACAGGTAAAATTCTTAAAAATTTAAAAATACGCATGACAAAAGTATGGTAGGTAGACCTCAAAGGGAGATGAAATGGATATAACTGTATGCACACTAAGGAACAATGGAGGGAGTTTAGGTGAACCCACGGGTGGATTCAAATATATGCCCGGCGAATTTGCGAATCGAATTCGAGTGGGGGATCTGGTTGAGCCGGGCAGAGGAGGTTTGGACCTGAGGGTTTTACGTGAGAAGAAATGAAAGTTGGTGTAAGAAATCAAGATAACCCGGAACGATAAAAAAGAGAACAAAAAACTGAGTTGAAAGGCGAGGAATTAGATAGTCATGAAGTGTGCTACGCTGAATAAAGGGACAGCGTCAATTTGAAAATAGGGAGTCCGCAACGCAAGATGCAGAGGTTGGTCAGATGGTAGAAATGGCGCAGAAGGATCAAGAAAAGATATATGTGACCCACAGATTTAGACAATATGGACGGATGTCATGAGGAGCAGCGAGACGGCTGCAGGAGAACTGGCCGGCAAGGAACTGGAGGATGTCGAGGAAGCAAATGAATACATGTGCATATGTAAGTTTATGTGTGCATGTCTACATGCACATATATACATGAAGAAGAGGATCAAAGAGCAATAAACTGATAGAAAACGGATGCAGCATTGCTTGAAAAAGATAGGTAGTGTTAGATCAAATGGCACAAAATTACCTTGGATAAATTGTGGAGAGTTTTTAACGGTAGGTGAACAAGGGGGTCAGCTGAGAGAGGGAAAGGACTTCGGAAGCACAGAAGAGATGGCCGTGAGCAGAAGTTGATAAACAAGGGAACATGAAGGAAAGGAAAGAAGAGAACAGGTAAAAGTGGACCTAACATTTTGATTGTTGCACTTGTGACATGTGGTGACGGTTGGAAAATGCATGAAGTGGTAATAAATTGACGTACAATAAACAGCAGGAGAATGGCTGAAGAACGTAGAGGGAATGAAAATACAGAGCGGTTGGAGCGGAGTGAAATATCATTGAAGAGCGGTCACTTGGAGTTAAGGCAAACTTTGTTGCAAAGATGCAGCAGTTGTAACGAAGAGTAGCGTGGGGGAGAAATAAGGAAGTGGGGGACCAGAGAGAGCGGGCAGCGCGGCCAAGCTGAAGACAACAACACTGCCATCGGCTCGGAACGACACAAAGTTGCGAGTTCCAACCCGGGTGTTGTGAATGAAAAGACGGCCGAGCCGGTCTGAATAAACTACAGGGGTCCTTTTAATAAATGGTAGGGACCGGATGGGCTTGCTTTAACCAGAAGACCAGTGGGTATTGCGCTGACTGAGGCCTGGTCACGTGATGAGGTTCCGGATACCAGGCTGCGCTACGCCGATACCACGAGTCTTTGTCGTGCAGAACTCGGTTCAGGGGCGATGGCTAAGTGATTATTTATATCAGGGAAGGAAAGTCTGCTCACCTCCCAGGTAGCTATTAAGGCCTAAAAGGGCTTGAAAAGTCACTCTGATATAAGTTGAAATTAGTAGCGGCTCCTTGATTTTGGAGTTTTCTGCAGGAAGCCAGCGGAAGAGCCTCTGAATTCCAGGATTCCTTTGGGGGATGGGAATCTGACGGTCGTTGTCTGGCCCTCGGTGACTTTAGTGCAACACATACTGATTGGACAACATTCAGCCTTTCTACAATAGCCGAAATTTTCCTCTCCAAACCTGTTTGCAACTGTACGTGATCTGGAGATTCGCCCACAAGTGCTTCGGCCATCTCGCTTTCGATGCATGTATTCGTCCGTTCTGGACCTTGTTTTAGCTTCACGGGTGTCGAACTTTCTTGAGATTGACATTCTACCTCCTTTAGTTTCGAGCGACCATGCTGTTCTGTAAACAAAATAGAGACATTCCGCTCAGTCCACATCTTGGACCAGACGTCCGAAGAGCAAAACTTCGACGATGCTTGAAGATCGGAGCGGAGTGTGGTTTGGGAGTGGGGCGTTTATGCTCACGTAAACAGCCTGCAGTAGCATCCGTGAAGGGATACTTCAGCTGACTGACCGCTGCACTCCATTCTTATCGCAAGCCTTCTCGTACACGTGTTCCCCAAGCTTCGATGGAGAACTTCAGTGCCTACTCCGCAAAGTGAATCGTTGTCTGACGAAGCTATCAGGAGGCTGTAGATGGCTATGACGTGTACAGATACATAAAAACCTTTGCTTGTTTATGGATGCAGTTAAGCGAATCAGGCTCGGGGAGAATCCGGTTGCAGTCTGTGTCAATGCATCCAAACGGTTGTTCGTGCCTCTCAAAAGTCGAACTGGAATGAAGTCCGGAGTACCAGCCCTGCCTGAGACAGTGATCATCGCTGGTCCTGGCAAGGCTAAGGCTGATGTCCTGACACGGCATTTTGCACCAACTTACACAGTAAACAGCTGCATTCCAAGAGCTTTGCCAGCGTCCTAGCCCGTCATCATGCCCTGTTACACTCATACAGACGAAACTACGGCCCATCTACTAACTCACAACTTTCATCCGTCAGCAGGTCACCACAAACTTCCCCATCTGGCATTAAGTGAGCTCACTGACCTCATGGGACGACCATCACTAGGCAGTGAAACACCTCCCAGTCAGCAGGGAAACAGCCTGACGCCGGCAGAGACGCCTATATTATTCTGCCTACAAAAGGCTGCTGCAAAACCACGGAAGTCATTTTTTGTCCTGTGAGTCTGACATGTGGCCTGCAAGGGAATTGAAAGTCTCGTGGCCAAACTAGTGCAGACCACACGGAGGGACACCGGCTGTGCATCTCCCGACAACAAGTCCTTTGCAAATCCTGTTCCTGCTTGTTCCGTATTCTGCTGCTCACCGGCTCTGGAATGAAGTGAAAACTGAAGGATGCTCAATGAACTTCGTCTTCGTGGATTTTTGCGAAGCTCCATGAGGCTGCCTCCTTAGAAAGTTCAGGTTCCTGCGAACAGTTTTCCCTCGTTAAGATGGACCAAGAACTTCCCAAGGGGAATGCGATTATTCGTTCTAGTATCGAAAGCTATATCCAGGTGGCTTCCAGCTTCCTGTGTGTTCCCCAGGGACCGTTACTGTTTCTCACGAACATAAAGGATCTGCCAACATTTTCATCGTTCCGTCGTCCATCCCACGCGGATGACCTGAAACGCGCGTACTTCGCTCAGAGACAAACAGTCATATGCTAGGTCTAGATGCGCTCGTTAAATGATCCTCCGCTCTGTTAATCTCTCCCAGTATGTTGAAGTGTGTTCACATGAACATGGTTTGCTATCAGCTGCCAGTGAGTTGCATCCTGCCCGGAAAATTATTTTGAAACGAAAGATTTCGAGAGCAGTCATGAGTTTTGTTGTCCCACAAGCTGAAAATCAGTGTCCCTTGGGCAGTGTATAAGAATCCGCTCAGGATATTCCTCGTTCAGTTAATCGGTCTTTGGGCAATCACCTCAAAATGCCCCCTTCATGCTATTTGCTTCCCGTGTGCGTCGTCTACTTAACTACGGTTTGTTGATTCATATCCGCGCGCAGCTGCAGAACCAGGCAGGTTGGGAAGAGGGTAGTGTTATGATTCTCATCTCATCTGTGGGCTATTTGGGGTAGGTTATAGAGGACATCTTTAGGCAGCTGGTTTCTTCCGAAGACTCCGTCGTCGGGGATTCGGTGGTCTTATCTGCCTGCGACTCACCATTTAGGGTGATTTGTGACTGGGGCTTCAAGGGGACTCCTCGCTCCACGAACCGTATCGTGCTTGCGGGAAATTATGGACATCGGAGAAGATGCATTATTCTGGTTCGCTGTTAGTCCACAGATCTTCTCGAAAGGCTATAAACCTTCGGAATTCTTTACCTACTGATAAGGTGAAAGAAGTAAGCTATAAAGTATTCCGGAGGAAACTCAACAGAAATTAGCTCGCTGTTACCGATTACTGTTTAACCATGAGTTCATGCGAACGGTTGGAATGTGACCAGGCTCAAGCGAGAAAATTTCCGTTGTTTATAACAGAAGGGTGAGAAATAAACCAAACTTAACCTGCAGTCAGACCTCTCAAATGGGGCACTGACACTTTCCCAATGCGAAAGCAGAAAGTAGAATTAGTTCTTCAGACACTTCATCTGAGAAGGGAGGCGAGGTGACTGTTAGTCACAGTTATCGCAAATCAAGCAGCACGTAGCCAGGACACACAAATCCCAACACCAGAATAATGTGGATTCGTAGTTTACACAGCACTGAATTGAAAACCACAAAAGTGCATGTTTGTACACACCTCAAGTATGCTACCAAATAGACTCAACAGTAAGGAGCAAAGTCTCGGATTCCAACAATCCAATCACAAGGGTCAGAGTCGGTTCGAAGCCAACTTCAGATGTCTCACACAAAATAAACAAACGTATAAAAGTGTTGCGTATGGGCGAGCCTAACAAATTAGTGTCAGGTAAAGTCACATTCACAGAGCACTTGGAACATTTGGAACTATTTTAAGTATGTCCTTCAGAGCGACTGCCGTTAGCAGTTGAAGTTCTGGGAGAGAATCGTTCAAACAAGAAAAGTCAAACAGTTCCCCACCACCATACCGCTGCATTGTAATATCAGATGATTATGGAAGATGCTGTGAGGCGTCGGACTGCTTGAAGTTGTCTCGAAAATGTCCGTAATTTGAGGCCGCCCTCAAAAACCGACAACCTGTTGGAATAGCCCTAGAAATAACCAGCAATCTGACACACCTCACTGACTCCAACCCGACCAAATGCTCGCGCCGTCCCGAAGAAAACCGGGGAGACTAATGACCTCTTCCTGCAGGAACACACTGGGAAGCTGATCAAGTTATTGAACTAAGGATACCGCTTCAAAAGGTAACCACCAGAGAATCAGAGGTGGTTTTCTGGGTAGTTCTTACCAAACCCGAAGGGCTTCAAAGCTTCAGACACTCGCTGACCCAGAGAACGATCCAACGTCAATCGTGACCCACGACAGCTTCAGTCACTAGATTTCATTCACCCAACTATGTCACCAAAAACCCACCAAAACCAGCGTTATCTATGTCCATCATCACCCTGATCCCCCGGTCTCAGCTCTGAAGGAGCCGAAGGCAAATGGCCCGTCATCGAAGTGCCCCTCGCTGCACACCAAAGGCTTTCGAATATATGTGAAGGATGACAAACTAAAGGGTGAAAGAGAAAATTTTTGCGGGCGAGGTGATAGCCCGAGTCCCGCAGGAAGTCTTTCGACCTTTGCTACGGATTTTAAACCAGGTGTAAAGGAGAAAAGGAGAAGTACCAAGGTGGGGAACCATATCAAAGAAACAGTCCTGCAGGCGTGCCGGGTAGACTTCCTGTTATCAGCCCTTCTATTCGGGCATTATAGACCTGAAAGTGGCCGCCGGACCAGTGCAAAGTTACTACCACTACTTATCTACTCCTGCTTCTTATGAACTTCCACCAGAATCTTTTCCAAGTCTCTCCGAACCCTATATTCCCGAACCCCTTTCAGCTTCTTCTGGTCCCTTTTCTGATGAACGGGCTTTGAGGTATTTCTAGACCAACTGTTTCGGTCTCAACAACAAAATGTTAGCACTTGGGAGACTACCAATGACCAGAATGCCCCTCCTGATTAATTTCACTGAGACCCGGCTCACATCATCATATCTTTATGATGGAATAGCGATACAAGGACAACCTTGTTTGATGCTTCACTCACTTAAGTGTCAGGCCGGTGCAATTAATGATAGTCCAGCTGTGGTAGTATACCCCGTCCTTTGCTTCCTACCACTGGTAGGCAATTTGTGGGCACATCTAGGTCTGTTCGAGACAGATATAGTCATAAATAAACTTATTTACCTTTCTCTGTCTTCCATTTCGGCAAATTTAGGAGCCCTCAAGAACTGGCCAAAACCCCTTGAAGGCTTCCTTTCCTTTTCCCATCTCTCATGGGTGACGTCAGAGCCCTTGGGGGTAGACTGATATAGTTTGTGATCCAGAAGTCTTTTTGGCAGGACTTGAAAAACTCTTACTCTGATGGGGGCTGTCCCAGCAAGTTTGAATTCCCACCAGATATCGTGATGGCGATAATCCTCCTCCGTTAGACTTAGTTATTACCAACGAAACGCTCAATCGACGCGATAACCACTTCCCATCACTGAGCAAGGGCAACCACTCCGTCTTGTCTTTGGAATTCATCAAACATTGGGTAGCGGCGGGCAATGGGCTGGGGCCATCTTCCAGGCATGCAAACCTAATAAGACTTAACTCTAGATTACAGTAGAACCCTCGACGCACCACGATGGAGGATAACGTGAAACCTCCCTACACGAGTACGGAAAAGTCCGTCCAAAAGACTAATATGCTTATAGTGAACAAGATTTTGCGAAAAAACAAGGTGATTTTTCTTTTCCTAGGAGTGTTTTCCGTCGGCTAGATGGAAGATTTTTAAACTTTGCGAGATTCCGGACCATTTCTCTCCCGGCAGATGTCATCGCCTTTATACTGTGCGTAAGGCAATTAAGAGGGAAGTCAGTGAATGTTTTCTGAGACAATAGAGAAGGCTTGTCATCCGGGCACGACGGAACGTATGTTTTCTTTTCAGTATTTGCCACACAAGAGGAAAACGCCCATTTCCATAGGCCCTGATGCTTGGGAAGGGTGCCATCGCGACCTTACCGTCACAGGCTGCCCAGGCCTTCCGGAATCACTATGGCCCCATTTCCGGTCAATTTCTAGTCAGTGCTTTAATTTATTTCAACCGCAAGCTATATTGTCTATAAAAACTCTCAACTACCAAGGTAATGGTAGAGGTTATTCCTGAGGGGGTCTAATCCTGTCAGCACGGTGGGAACCGAAGCAATTCACCTTCGAGTCCTGGAGCAGACTGCAGCACATCTTGCTTACCCTATTAAGACGGTTCCTAGACAGAGGAACGTTTCTTCAAGCAGAGGAATAAATGGTCATTCTCTTTACTTTGGAAAAGCGGAAGACCGTCACATACCAAGCGGTCACAGGCTAATCTACCTCATCAGCATCGTCAGCACCGTTACAGGTGTGATCCACGAGAACGTGCGCAAAACAGGCTGACGTTTGCATCCTAGCTCGGCTACCTTCCAGGCGGATTATACATCACCAAAATGCCCTGTCATGGCGGCTTAATCCAAGTCTAAGAAGAAGAGGAAACACTTCAAGCAGCCCTCAGTGACTTTGAAAAATCTTCTGATAAGGTACAAATTGCCCCGCCCTTTTTCAAACTCAGGGAGTGTGGAGCTGAGGCCCGACTACTTTCCCTTCTCAAAATCCATTCAAATGGCAGTGTCCTTATCTTCCGAGTGAGCTTCTTGATATTTTAGGCTGCAACAATTCAGTTTCCTTCCCCAGAGGTTCAGTCCTCGACGCCCTCCTCTTTTTATTTACAATACCAACCTTTCATACAACATTGCTATTGGAATCACGATGTGAGCTGATGATGTGGTCACCCGGGAGACTGATGCTTATGCGCTCTATTCAGTCTTTAATCTAGCTGAGCGCGTTCCAAATGATCGGAGCATACAGATCAACTACGATAAGTGAACGAGTTCTTCATTCGGTAAAGCTCCAGATCAACTCTTCTGGTTCAACGCTACCACGCAAATCCAACATACGGTCTAGAACAAAATCCTCGTTTTTCGGTTTTGCAGAGGCCTTTCTTTCTTGTCCTATCAGAACATGGACAGTAAGTCCCTCCTCCTAGTGCTAAACCTCATTGAGAAAGACTACTCTAGGATATCCGAAATAGACTTCCGTCTACTAAGTAGAACCTTCATTCGTCTACAACCAGAGTACAGCAGCCAGTTTGTGCACACTGGACTCAGCCACCACCGAGAAGTGTTAGAGCGAGGCCAGAGGAAGGTAGCAAAGACTGCACAAGGCCAGCCTTACGTATTGCCCCTCTCGTGGAGGTCAAATCTTAATCTCTACCCGCTAGAAAAGCGTCTAGTCAGATATCATTGCCCGAGCATAACCTTTTCTCCTTGGGACAGGTGGACCGGCTCTTCCCACACATAAAACTGGACAAAGTAAGTAGACACGGTAAAACCATTCACTCTCCATCCCAAAACCCTCACTATGCAGCACTTCTCGATTCTTGTAACACTCTCGCTAAGTAGCCTACCGAGAGAAATAGTTGAATCATCCTCAGAAATGCCTTTAAAGTAATTAGACTGAAGCCTGTGACCTACCTGTAGCACTAAGTCCATTCCTTATACTTGAGAAACCTAACCTTTCGTCTACGTGCATTAAGAGTGAGTTACTAAGATCGATGGAACTGGTAACCGTAGTTTCTGAGTGGCCTGTGCATGATCGTCAGATGGACCGCTTAATTTTGGACAAGAGTACCAAGAAGAGACTACAGATGCTTGATTTTTGGAAACAACTGGATATCGTCCAGTGCACATGACTGGCTGAGAAATCTGCTTTCTGTTTTGTTAGTAGAAATCTGCAGGGGAGGCAGGGTAAGGACATGGTAAGGCTCAGCTTTCTGATCCACAGTGCAACAATCCTGATGCTATAAAATGCGGCTCCACCAGAATCTAGTTCCATCCTTGGGCGTGGATGACTCGCGGATGCACTGATATTGACCATCGTCATTTCCCCGAGACGCTCACAGACTTCTCGCTACAGTTCGCTTTATTGTATTCCCAGGACGACTTTGATTTCGAGCAGCTAAATTAGACACCCCTTGCATACGATCCGATTGTGGATGCCATTCAACGGGGAAAGTACTTGAAAGCCCCATATGAACGGCATCGCCACCATTTCGCCATGCAATCGGATTAGAATCATAAAGTTGGGCACCAAAAACATATGAGAGTGCTTCATAATGCTGAACTACGCAAGAGGTTTGGGAGAGGAGCCTGTAGAATAATCCAGAAAAAGGCAGAATCCCCGTACCTGACGACCCATGGTGTTTCGTTGCTTCTCGAATTGGCCTCATTCACAAGAGACAATAGATGCCTCTTGGTTTTTTCCGTTCTGTCTCGTGCTCGGCTTGCGTGGTCCGACATTCTGTCCACTTTTTTCTCCCCTCGCTTTGCATCCGCCTCGTCCGTTTTCCTCTTTCTTTCTTTGCCCTTCATAAAATTTTGCCTATTTCATCCATCCTGAATTTGCCTTTTTTGCTTTTCCGTGTCTTTTGATCGTTTTATTACATTTTTTCGTAGTTTACCTCGATTTTCCGTTGTTGCATCCGTTCTATGATCGTTCTCTATTTCACTGCATGCCTTTTCGCACGCCTCAATTTTTCCTCCATTCAATTCAATTTAACTGCGTGCCTAGCCGACCAAAGCATACCATTACTAAACCCTTTTTATTTTTTCCCGGTCTGGCCGAGTGAGTTGCACCAAAGACATTGAGGACTGTG
Source organism: Fasciola hepatica (assembly GCA_948099385.1). Taxonomy (NCBI): domain Eukaryota; kingdom Metazoa; phylum Platyhelminthes; class Trematoda; order Plagiorchiida; family Fasciolidae; genus Fasciola; species Fasciola hepatica. The sequence continues at coordinate 8,184,969 of CANUEZ040000027.1, read as the reverse complement.
TTCAGCTGTCTAGCTCAAAGCGGCTCAAAACTCAACAAACGCTACATATCTGTAGTGTGCTCTGGTGTCCCTTCCATCTGGTCCTTCGCCCTATGTGCGATATACGACTGTGTCATCCGTCAGGACGGAAATGGATGGGGTATGTGGAAAACCAGGCCATTGCATCCCAGCATTTCATCATGATTGTACAACTTTTAGTTCTGAAACAAGCTGCAAACGAAACGCATCAACTTCTATATCATGCCAACTCAAGCACTCTCTACCCAGCACCAAAAGGAAGCATGTGGGACTTTATTTCAAAGGCCGTATTCGGAGTCTCGGTCAGGGCCCCCGGGTTTGCCCGACTACGCGCCTGTCGGGATGCATTTTGAACGACTATTTGTCAATTGCTGATAGCGATTTCCACGGCCGGGAGCCACGCACCAAGAAAAGACGTTCCCTGGTCTCCAACCGCGGAGGCTGCGGCTTCAGCTTTGGGGATTGACCACCCAAGGACAAAGCGGAAGCTGATGCAATGGGGTTCCAAATCGGATGCCTTTCGGAATATAGTACGTCTCCCGGGAAAATTTGGTCACCTCTGGACTTGTACTCTGCACTGTTCTTATGTAGATAGAGCGGATTGCCGGGGTAAGTCTCTCTGGGTAGTCCATGCGCTCGCTTTGCTGCCACCTTCCGAAAACTCTCGAGGGCTGTGACGTCTTTTCGATGTACTGTTGAACAAGCCTGGAAGCTCATTTTCGAGAGCAGTCTGACCAGGGTGGTACAAATGTTTGGGAAAGTTTCGGGCTTGAACGTCCCTAGAATTCCTCTGGGATTAGTGAGTTAAGTATATGGCTCTGTCATTCGAGATATTGCAGTTAGTGATCTGATACAGATCACTAGCCATGGTAGCTCATTGATCCATTTCTTGTGTAACCCGTGAAACTATTGCACCTTCCACAGAGCAACCATTCAACCGATGCCCTCCCCCGAATAGACAATCTTCTACTCAGCCAAACTAAACCTTTAGCAACTGCTAACTGACCACTAAAATGGACTGCCGATATCAGATGGCAGAACATCTTCATCCTTTTCTGCCAGAACCCCGCGGAATATCTTCACGTCGTTGGCATACTCTACAGTACCTAACCAGCAACAAAACTAAGGGCATTTTTCCACTACGGTCGAGAAGAAAGCGAGTAGGCTTGATGAGAATGTAAGACATTCTTGCAAAAGATGAAATATTTACAAATTTGCGGAAGAGAATTCCTATATACCAGTATCTGTGCTGCAAAACTGAAGGGAATTTAGATGAAGTGGGTTCATATGGGTTCAGGCGGCAAATATAAATCAGATTCGAAATTAGGAATGATAAATTACAGGACTCGGCCAACCACTTATATGAAAGGAGGTGGGACACTACTGGGGGCAGAGGGATCAGTGCATACAGGAGTGGAGGAAATAAAGTTTTGAGGGTGATTTCTTGCCTCCGTTATATGGAGCGTTTCATCAAAATTCTTCTTCCCAAAAGCGGTATATATATTCTTTGTTCAGTGGTCCTCAGTTAGTGGCCGATATGTTCTACAGTAACCCCCATGGTTACCTGAATGTTGTCACTTCGAAGGTACCTTGTCGAACAAAGATTGGGATAAAAAGACCCTCAAGCGCCAAGGCTAAGTTTTCCAGGCCGGGTCAAATTGCGCTCCATGAGGGGAGACTTGTCAACAATTCTACAGCTAGACCGGATATAGCAGTTAATTAAGCAGCTAAAGGGCCAAGTGCTTATTATGCCGAAATCTGCAAGTTGCGACGTAACAAAAGATCCGAAAATCTGAGTAAGGTGATGAAACTTGGAAACACAGACCATCGACAGATTTCCCTTATCAACTTCAACGACGAACATCTATAAAATATTTGCAGAATGGGCGAGGGCTTTCAATGAGATTCACGACTCTCTACTGATATCTGACAAAAAGGCATCCAGCAGAACTTTACAGCTTATTTCGGCGATGGTTCATCTACCATTTTGTTTTCCCCAGAAGAGTCCAGTTTAATGTCTCCAGCAAATATGTCTTTTTAAACTGGCCGGACGGCATCCAAAAAGCTTTTTTTACTTTGAGTGGCTCTGATATCCCTATCATTCTAACCGATTTCTTCAACCTATCTATGGAATTTGATTTGTTTCCGGATCGGCGAAAAACACCCACAATCATCCCACTGAACGTGAAAGGTTCCCGGTGTGAACTTGAAAACTATCGTTCGGCGAACCGTACGCCAAACATTTCCAGGACAAAGGAGATTAGTAAAAGTAGGGTTGTAGACCAGCTGCTGACTAACAACCTTCTGAATGGCAATCAACGTTACTTTCTAAAAAGCCGATCATGATTGACTTGCCAAGGTAACTTCTTGAACTCAGTCATAGATGCGGCTGATAGCAGAAAAGCCGTGATTATTTTGGTATTTGGTATACCAAACGCTTTCGATCGAGTTTCTCTTTTCCTAACACTTTCACAGGCAAGGCTTATGACATCGATGGCCCACCTCTATTCAGGTCGTCATCATATCTCACAACCGCCACCAATTGGTCGGTGTGAGTCGGGCAACCCCTAAACCAAATTCTGTAACCACTGAAGTCGTCCGGGGACTTTTCAAGCCCCGCCCTTTATATTGTGCAGTTATGATGCTTCAGTATTTGTTCGGCATGGTATTTCGAACTCGTTTGCGGACTATCTCAAGATCGTGTACACTTCGGATCCTGGTCAATTTAACTCTGTTGCGGGCAACATCTACCAGGATGTAAACCCTTTCAGTTCTTGGCGCAGCGGTGCTCAGACGGAGTTCTCCGCAAAAAAGAAGGCATTTAAATTCAAATCTGATGCCCTCCCTGTTGCATTTCACAATGGAGGGCGTTCGGTTTCCACTGGAGCAAAATTCGGGGTCGTGGTAGTCCTCGTCCCTTACATTTTTAGAGCACACAGCTAGACACGTTGTGAGGACCAGTTCGTCGAGTCCTTCGCCTTCCAGAATGTGAGATTGGTGTTTTCAAGACTCATGTTGGACTCACCGTGGAATAATGTGGTAAACAAGGATAAGCGTCTCTATGATGAAGCAGCTATTGAGAATTTTTACAGACTGTTGTGGCAACAACTACTCCAATACTGGACTCAGTTTGCTTGTGGCGAAAGAAGCAATCTGCTGAAGTTAGAACTCCTTCGGCTTAGGAGAATTAGATTATATCCAATCCCTTTTCCACGGTCCCATAAAAACCAGAACTCTGGAGACAGCTCCGCGGTACGAAAATCTTAAGGGCTGGCACTGCTCCCCGAGACCATGGTATGTCACGGTGATTGTTCTGCTTAAAAGGGGGACTTCAAGATCCAAAGTCTACCCTGTGAATAGAGTCATCTTTAGAATAATCGACCATAAACCTGCAGTCCACTAAGACTGCCACAGGGTTGAAGACCCAAACGGACAAGCACATTCACGTGAGAAGCAGCATTCAACTTGTTAACACATACCCAAGTGAAGCTCGGGCCTTTGAATTTGATTTTGGGTTTTATTCTGCCTATGGGTAACTTAACCCGTAATTAAAATGCTAGTTCAGTGCTCCGTTAGAACAACACCTTACATTTGAGAGTTTTCTGGCATGGACTCATTCTAGAAGCCGGGTTCTCATGTTTTGAACAGTCTTAAACTATCAGTCTGTCAGTTGTACAGCGCAATGCTCTTCCACAAAACAGTCTTCTTAAACTGCTCATGAAGTTAGTTCATCAGGGCCCATAGCCGAATTTCGGCCGACCTAGTCCTCCCCCAACAATTAATCCTTGGTTTATTAAATCTTATCATGTCTACAGGTCATTGGTTCCTATCTTTAGCCTGTGACTTCATGCAGGCACCTACTGGCATATCAACACCAACCCCCTATTGCCAGAGCACTGTTGCGGCCAACATTCGCTGAGCCCGTGGTGGCATTTTCCCTGCCAGTCTTTTCCTGGTGAGGTCGCTCTCTTTAGAAAAATCAGCCGTGCAGCCCCCAGATGACTCGCAGGACCCGTCTAACCTTTTTATTGGCGGAAGCTAGCCGTTAGATGGGAGCTTCAGGTTTGCTGCCTCATCTGAGCACTAGAGTTACTTCCTGTATTTATGCTTCATAGCTTGAGGCGGCAACACCACAGAAAGCAACTGCACCCAGCCCGTGGTTGTCCGCTGCACCGATGAGCCCGTGCTTAACCTTTGTTCTTCTTTCCGTTAACCATTGATCCTCAGATGGGCTATACCCAGGCTGCGTCTCTATCTCATTTCTTTTGCGTCCGACCGCTTTCGCATGACCCGTCTGATGATCGCACCCACGTACACAGCAATATATATATATACCTTGGGTATGCTCCACTCATTTTTCTCCTCCTCCTTCCTAACTAGATTGTGTCATTTTACAACAATTTGCATAAATATAAATAAACCCGTTTCGTCAATTAGCGATAGGTGCTCGTTTTCACTTAATTCCTGTCTCAGGTTAGAACACAGCCGTCCCATCCCGTTTTTCTTGCGCCTTTCTCGTACACCACAGCCTTGCCACACGGATTACCATTTCTTAGTAACTAGGCTTCACTTCTCTGCGCATATGCTCATGGTAAGTTAAGACCCCACTCCAACCGGAATACGTTTACTTCTGATTTCTCTTGACCCTGCGGAATACCAGCACGTTTGCTCCCACATGAAAAATCTCCACCTTAGCACCCAGTGTTTTTCTCCCTTTTCACTGTCTGCCGTCCTCGACCACAGCTGGTGAACTGGCCAGACTGTTATCTTTCTATTTTCTCATTCTTCTTCCAGACCATACCCTCTACTATTGTTTTATCCCTAGTTCCCAAACGGACATCCTCTCCTCATCCACCACCTGCCTGATATCGCCCTAAATCTCTACTATCACCCAACTACCCTAGAAAGCTACCAGTCTCCTTCTAGGGATCCCTAATAGACCGGTCCACTAGCCAAACGATAACTAATTGTTCGTATAACAAAATGTTCATTTTCTTGTTTCCATCAAAACGATGATCATAACCCACATCTGGAACACTTTCCAGACTGCAGCACTCCTGATCTCTTTCAGATTGCTTTGGTTACTTGGGTAGCCATCGGCTAAATTGACGTTTATCCCGGATTACTATGAGGACTGGACGATTTGATCAATGGTTTAAACCTATACTCTCGCCTGCTGACGTTACATGGGGCACCTTACACGGATTAACAAAACCTCATGAAAGTCTCACCGGATCACAGAAGTGACTCCTGACACCAACCATCAACCCATCCGCTCAACGTCTATCCCAATAAACCAACCCAACTGCTCAATTCTTTCCGCGTTGCAGTACGAAACCAATGACCGGAACCCAGCCCTCGCCGCTGTCCACTTTGTCAAACCAGTCCTTTTTTACCTGCTACCCTCAACATTCTACTTGCCACCACCTGCGAACAAGGTCTTTATGGAACAGAATACCAGCCATCTGCAGCCAACCACAATTTGGTTAACAATTTATTATCACATAAAAAAATTTACACTCTTCCATCTTCTGCCTAGCCGAACCATTGACGTTTGTCTCAACTAATCCGTTTCATTGACGGCTTTTCTTTAAAAGTCCGTTGTACGTCCATACACCAATCATGCTCTTCAAAAGTTCACTGAAATCACTGCGAAGCTTTTCGCCTTCATGTGAATTTCCATATGACACTGTAATCACCTGCACAAACGGTCCGTTTTATTATCACCTTTGACTCACTCGCCTTTATTTCACATGCTTCCTCTACAATTAGTTAACCAGTGCTGGATCAGTGTCCAATATTCCGCTGGTATCTCTGACTGCGCGTTGAAAGCCCCATGCTTGCTTTACTTTTCCCAATGTTCTTTGGCATCTCTTCCGCCCGGTTACTCGTTAGTGACCGTCCAATTGTCGCTTATATCAGCAATCCCACGACTGCCCGGCTATCCACACCGCCTCCAGCGATTTCGAAACCGATTTGGAATTCCCGCTTCAACCAAAACCACTTTTGTTCACTCAAGCACTACATGAATTTACTGGTGTATTTCGGTTGCTGTATGATTTATAAATTTAGAATTTGTGAAAACCTCACATTGACATGTACTGCTGTATACTCTGATCTTGCCTTGTGTATGTGTATTGACCACGTTCAAGAAATATACTATACTATACAATAAAGGAAAGCTGCCATCCCCGGTAGACGCGGATCCAGTAGAGTAAGTATAGGGAAAGGTGAGTAGAGAAGGGGTTGGAAGTAAACTTCACAGATTTACCACGCTTACCTGCCCCTACGCAGTAGAAACAAACAAAAATAAGACTTTCTTCTCTGGGCCAAAGCTCTCTGCCCCCTTCAAAAACAGATGAATTTCTGGTATCAGCCTGGGCCCGACCTTGCCCCGTTGGAAAAACTCAAGTATTCGAGCATTTGGGTTAGTCGTCGTCTACTTTGTTCTAAACTGCGAGGGGTGACAGCAAGTCGCTTTGGAACTCCCCATGCAACGGCTGACTGTGCTTTGCTTTATTTCGGCACTTTTGGATGCCCTGTGCAATCCTTGAACAGCCAACTGATGTCCGACGCAATAGCTGTTGCACATCTTGGAAAGTCAGGCCCCAGGACCTCCGCTGTGACGACATCCCACCACCGAAAGACCTTGGTTTCGTAACCGTCGGCTAAAGCACACTAACATATGGTAGCCTGAAAGAGAACTATAAGCGTCTGATTTGTACAGCCCTACTACCAGTGGCTTTATTTTCTATGAAATATCCTTGAGCCCAAGCACCCACATTGTGTTGTCTGGGGTCAGCTATGGAAGTGCAGCTGTGGTATCAACTCCTTGGCGTGGCCGAAGTGCATTCGACACAAGCCTTCCTAAAACACATCTTGTTCCTCTTGTCTAGAACTTTACCTCAATGGTCTCACTCCTTCATCCTTCAATACATGCATCACTATTCTTTGATAGCCGCCACTTACGAATTGGCGCACATGCTCACATTAGGTGAAGGTCCCACTACACTGAGCTGCCGTGTGCTCATGCTTCTTCATAGCCCCCCATGGAAAACACCACGTAAGAAGCCTGTGCCACGACTCCAAGTGTCTTTTCTATCCATTATTTTAGTCGTCTTCTTACACTGCTTATGCGACGACCAGAACGTTGTCTTCATTCTTTTCCTCCTGCCTTTCAAATTTTGATGATTTGCCGGCATGTCTTTCACCCCACAAAAAGACAAATACCCACATGCGCATTTCTAACGGACTTCGTTCAAGGTGTATTCCTGAACCTTATTTTGAATGGCCGGACATTGTGGATGAAATGCTGAAGGATAAATGTTCATTCATTGGTAATTGACCCAGCCCAATCCCACCATACTCATGTGATCAGCCACCGTACAGGGGCACGTAACACGGCGATAAACGGCTTGGGGTCAGTGGTATCCCCTCCTCTCCAAGACGACCCTCCTCAGCGGTAGACAGGCATACGCAAAGACGCTGAAGTTAACGTTCCCGATAGTGTGCTGTCTACGCATATAGGGATGCGACCTCCAAATGCGTGGTCTTTCATAATCTTCTTTTGTCGTTCCTGGTAAGTTTGCAGAAAAAAAGCTGGCGACTTAAAATCAACTATAGTGGACCTCAGCCTGAACCACCTTGTACGACCCTGCTGAAATTAAGGTGTTTATCCCAGATCCTCTCCATATTACTGGGCTCTACTAAGATTTGCATGTACTGACTGACTAGACCCTTTCACTTTCCGTACTGAGCGACCAAGGATTACTTTTTTTATCCTTGCCGGATGAGACCAAACGGGAACCCCTCATAACAACCTAGATATCAATCAAACCACTAGACGTAAAGTACCTCAGATAGCCTCACATTAGACCGTCTAGCTTTTTGTGCAGTAGAGTCTCCCTTACTGAGGTGACTGTTGGTGTCTGTGCAAACGGCAGTTCATGCACCGCCTGTCGCCACATCAGCCACCAACATTCATCAGTCTCTGCAGTCACACCTAGCTAAATCCGGTTGATTTACCAATGTATGCCCTTCGCCCGGCAAAATGATCCACACCTGCGGAACAACGAGCATCAAAAGTAGCAGCCACTCTCTGGATATTCCAGGATCCCCTTTCGAACTTCTGGAAAACTCGGCTGGAACAGGAAACAAACTTTTGTCACCGACACATTTTAGATGAACTGTCCGAAGGCGGGTTCGCTTATCCACCTCAACTGTGATTTCCAATGCCGAAGGTGAAGAACACTCCTCTCAAGTAGATAACGTAATTTTCGGCGTATTAGCTTAATAAGGCCCAAGCCTATGTAGAGATCTTTCGCCCGTATACATGCGGCAAGTTTTTTTGTTTCTTCGAAATATATCCTTCATGGAAAGTAACTTTCTTCTGATCCGACTGCAATCCTTTCCACACCGGCTGAATTCCTTTTTTGCATGCTGCTGGTTACTCATCATGGCAATCGACTCACCTTTTTATGATTGCTGTTCTTCTTCAAGGTAATCACCGTCCGTTTGTGTACTTTTATACAATTTTCTTCTACCTGTTTCATAACTTACTCCGTCCACTGAACCCCGGTAATCCTCCATCTTTCATGGCTGGCATCAACTTTGCAAGTAACGCATTTTTAGCACTCCGTAGTGTTACTTCCTCCTACATTTATACATTGCCGATGATGAATTTCAACTCGATTCTGTCTTATGTTTTCCGCTCAAACCTTTCTCTTTTTGATCTAACCAAATTCTCGTTACCTTTGTTGTTCTGTTGTTGAAAATTATGACTTCCGCTTTTGAAGATCGCGCATCGTCCATTGCATTGAGCAACGTTTTACACCATAATCATGAGCTCACGCGGGCTTCTGGATAATGGTCGAAAATACAACAATATCGTTATCACATCATGAAGAGGAAAGCCTGAGATATATGACTGCTCATTTCGTGGAATTAAAATAAGAACCCGTGGTAGTAAGTGACATTTGAGTCTGCAGAACTTATAACTGAAAACCTACGCGTGAAATGAAATTAGATGACATACGTATGAAGGTACATGCCGTAACATACATGATGATTGAAAGATTTCTCGCCTGCTTACCAGCATTTATTTTTGGCTAATTTTGGACTCCTTTTCCCAGTTTTATTGATATTGATGTCTTCTTGTGGTCAACAGTATTTCTACTCTGGACGCACTCAGTTTATTCTCTCGCGGTCGTACTTTTTCACTGAGATAATATTGCCAATATCTGGTGCGGCAGCCGGTAGCGGTGACTTTATACGGTTTTGTTGTAGGACGGTTCAATTTTACTTTCTCACTCACATCAACTAATCGTTGACATCCAGCTCATCTGCGTTGATTCTTTGCTGCTACGCCCAGTAAACTGTTCCTCGGGCCTGGCTAGGCTTAAAAATCTGATTCTGTTTGTTTGGACTACGTGACAGGTACTTTCCATTAACTTTTTTGGCCAACCCAGAACTATGTTTTGTTTTTAACCACCTTTATGGACGGATAGTGACAGGAACTTACTGCCAAAGTTATGATCGTTATGTACTTATATATCAGCTCACCAGTAGTACGGTACGATTTGTAAAGCAGTCACTTCCCTGAATTGGGTTCTGAATCCATTCTGGCTACACTTTGCTTTGAGTCCCCAGAGTGCCGTCCAGAACGAATGAAACTTATTATTCCGTGAATCGAGCTTTGAGTTGTTTATCAGGCTTCACCCGGACCAGGACCTAGGCGTTTCGGTCGTTACACATGCAACTGCGGGGCTGACAGTCGCCCGCACTTATACAAGAAAGAGCAAGGAAAGTACCCAAAGAAATCGCTCAAAACTTCATGAGGTGGTCAGATATTTTGCAGTTCTTCTTGTCTGTTCGAGCATGGAAGAAGCCTTTAGAGTTACGACGGTCATGCGTGTTGGTAGATGCGGACACGTGGGGGTTGGTCTTTCCTGTAACTTAGGAAACCCCTAAGTGGCGCTAATTTGGTGGCTTCTCGACGGTAGCATCACTTTCAGCCGCAACAGAGTCGGATTTAAAGTCCGTGTATACGATACCATAGCCTTTTCTGCAGGCGGACCGTCATGTTAAATGTTTAGTACGAATATGGGTCAAGGAGCACGGTGAGGGTAGTTCCAGCCAAGGCAAACAGTAGATGATTTCAGGAGGCGGAAACCAACGCGGTAGAACGCATCTAGGAATCAACTCAAGATGGGTGAGTCCAAATCTCCAACTACAAAATTCGGTCGGGCGGTCCAGTGGGCGAAGACAGGGTATTAAAAATCTGGAATAAATTCCAGCCTCGGGTTACGATAGTAAGTGACGAACTCATATAGTGATCTGAATGAGTCTGTACAAACGCGGCAAGAACGAGTTTCATTGTACCCGTCAGCGACCCATGTCTCATACATGGTTTGGAGGTTTACGTAACAGGTTTCATTAGCAAGATTTTGGATGGGGACTAAAAACGGGGAATCAACAATTCTGCTGCAAGCTGTCGAATTCGTGCACACCGGGTAAGCGATGTTTGTATGCGTCCAAAGGTTTTATGATGGGTGGGGTACTAGAGTTGAGTGCAATACACAGCTTGGTGGAGCATCCTTCACCTAGAAAAGTTAATTGCCGCGGGAGATAACTCACAGGCGGAGGAATTGTTCACTGGGTTACAAAGCAGGAGGTCGAGGCCTGAAAAAGCTTCCACCAGATCTTGGTCTCTGATGGGTCATGATTAGATGGTTCCTTAATGGCATCTATCAGATGGCGGGTACAACGACGTAAAAAGTTTTGGATTGTGTGCCACACGTTTAGAATAGCTTCCGCCGCGCAGGGAGGTTGCTTGGGGACAACGATGAGAAAACTCTAGAGAAATCACTGGTAAATTTCGGTTACTAGTTAGCGTGCGGAATAGAACAGAAGACGTGGCATCTGCTTGGGAACTGCTCTAAACTAAAGTTGAGTTGGCGTGGTAGTGGCCAGTTACCAGGATTCGTATATGGTGACGCGTGATGCAGTTTACTAATGCCGGGTATACGCAAACTCTGAGGCTGCAGGGCGGGCTTGAATGAATAGCTTACTCGTGGATAATTCAGATACTACGTTGACATAACACCACATATGTCTGTTTTTTCTTCTAGCATTGGCAAATTTTCTGCTGCTTGATAGAGTCTGACGAGCATTAGTGTAAAGGCGCAGAACTGAAGGCACAAAAGGAAAGATCTACGAAATACGTCTGGGAAAGAATGTTGCCGATTAGCGTCTTTCATCTGCTTTTAAGATGTAGTATATAACGAAATTGCTCAGGATTGGGTCGACCATTCCAAAAGTTTTCATCTTAACCGGAAGCTTATAACGAGAAGCTCGACTAAGAGCCTTGGCCTTGTCAAGGGAATTATGATCACTGGTTTATCGCTGCTGGTGGCCACAGTTGCCAGGTTGGGGGGAACACTGTTGTGTTTGGTGCAAGATCCTTCCTGAATATAAGCATGCGGAGCTGAGCAAACGAGGTTTTCCTTCGCTGGATGAGCAGCCAGCTTACTTCCAGTCAATCTTACCATAATTCGAGAAACTATGTTGTGATTTACGGGTTGGTTAGGCTTTCCACTGAGCCCTTCCAGGGACCGGAATGATAACTGGTGTTTTTCAGTGAGAGAAAAGGTAGCTACTGCTTATAGAAAAATGAAAAGGATTTGAAAAAATTGAGGTATTAGTTCCGTCCAAACTGGAAGTAGCTAGTGGTTCCTATCTGGCGGTAGGCGACAGAACAGTTGAGTTTTACTTAACTGCGCCGGTGAGTGGTTTGGTCGAAATGAAGTTGCCGAGAGCAGTTTAAATGTTCGCTGCTGAAAGTGACATAACCAAAGAGGAAGTCGGTCTTTCCTGACGAGGCAAAATACTTACTGAATGCTCCCGAGATCTCCCGAGAGTTCTCTACGTAATTATTGTTCCACGTAATAGACGAAAAGGATGAACAGCTCTGACGGTTTGGTTATCTCATCAAACTAGATGAGGCTTTCTTCTCCTCAGGTCGACTAAAAGGCCATGCTTACTGTTTCTTATTGAAGAAGTTTTCATCCAACCGTCATGGGATTTTGAGAACTACGAAAAATCTCTCGACCTAGGGAATTCGCGGTGTAGGTTGGAAAGTTTTCTCTTGTTATTGACGAGCGGCGCTTGGATTATTGCAATCAAGTAGACCCTGGGTATGAGTGATTAAATCAAGACTTGCATTTAAAGTGAAGCGTAGATTCTTCAAAGTCATGTGCGAATAGTTAAATAAATAAAAGTCCCAGTTCTGGGTGGGGAGTCGGTTCCGGCAAGCTCTGTGGATAGGTCTTTTGTGGGATGGTATGTGAGGGCCTCGTGCTGACACCGAAAACTTATCTTACCGGTATGTGTTCATACCCCGAGATGCTGTTCCCGACCGATGCTTGTACGGAAAATAGTCTTTCTGTGAAAGTGAGGTCTTGAACGTAATAGCTTTTATTTGGGAGCATAACAAGTTGAGTCCATCCTTCTGAAAGAAACTTATCCCGAACATGGAGCAAGTGCATCAGGGCACCAGAAGTAGACCGGTGAATTCCTAGTGCTTTAAAGTCGCCGGCCACAAACTAAGGGTTATATGTCAGTAAAAATGCTCAAGGTGAACATGATAGGAGGAAAGTTGTTTTGATTTTTACTGAGGGGTCGGTAGAAGCTACCAATAGTAATGTCAGAAAACCCAATGTTTTTTCCCGCGTAAACAACAGCGCCTCCCGCAGGCTGGACTAGCTTGGGCCTCCCGAAATCTTGGCACCCGGCGATAGCAATATCCTCGCTTGGACTATTATCTGCCAACCAGGTTTTGGTAACGAAAATGAAATCGCAGTCGGATGTGAGTACCGTTTATTGCAACGTTTTCATCTTGTTCATCATTGAGAGACCAAAGAACTGAACAGTGAGAACCATTTGGTGGATTCAATGTGAACTTAAGAAATTTCAAGGGATTCGGCCATAAAACTGACAGGAGGAGAATAGGGGAAAGTTATCTTTGTGCTTGGGATAAAGTTGTCGGTGACATGAAGTAAAGAATAAGACACACCATGAGCGGTGGAATGAGGTTATTGGGCACATCTGGGGAAGCAGACAGCTCTGTTGTTAGGTCAGCTTGTGTATGGCCGGCATAGGGTGGGACAGTCATAGTGGTAGGTTAAAGGAGATTCACCGGTCTAATCCGTGCGGAACGACAAAGTGAGAGTCCAATAATGTGGGCCTCGTTGCCAGTAGATACTGGTGGCTGAAGAGTAGAAATATGGTGATTGAGGATAAATCGATATAAACTTAGATTAGGAGGAGAAAGCCTGGTGGTAACAAGTACTTTGGAACCTGTCTTAACAAGGATGGTAACTCAAGCGCCTTCCATACCCGAGTATGTTATTTGGCCCTAATCTGGAGGGCGAAAGTGGAGTGAAAAAGGAACGCACGTGTGCTGGCAAACTCAGAAATCGGAAGGCCAAGGGCACTGGTGAAAGTGGCCTGTGGTAGCAAAGGAATTCGGGGTAAGTAAGATACATGAATGAGAAAACTTCAGCGACTCACGGGGAAGATACTAATAAGTTAGAATGAAGACTGTGTGAGAACCTTGAGCAATCGTTGGCTATAGCGGATGACAGAAACGGAAAATGATAGAGACCAGCTGTAGCTGGTTGATGCAAAGAATATCCAGAAGGTGCGAAAAAGCTTGACCGAGTGATTAATAAGATGCAAATAAGGGACGGAGCTTTCGAGTTGGAAGAAAGGTCTCCAACAAAGCTATTCCGTATGTTGCTGCGCTCCGTTCATTCCCTTGTGGTATATTTTCGTGGTTGGATTGGCTTGATGAACTGACCACCTAACGCTGACGCTCTCACCGGACTTGAGATGGTCCAGGCGCTGCCAAGTTTTAGGCGGTGGACAGTTAAATGGCGATTAGAGCCGGATGATGAGATGGACTGGAAGTATGGGTGCCACCACCGGCGGACTGGGGGTTTCCGGGTACGGTTGTTAAGCTGGCTGGTCGAACCATACTGTTGTCGGGAGTGGCTAATGCTTCTGTGATAGTCAGTGGCGGATCCCAGTTGGCGGGTTTAAAAAAAGACGGCCCGCTGGGGCCAAACTTTATTCTCTTTGGTTTCTTGGGTATTGGTTGGCGAGGGGAAGTTGGAGCCGATATTTACTTTAGACAAAGCCAACAGCCCCGATCGGCGTCTGAATGGTCGTGATAAAGAACGTACTTGCAGATTCTTTGGACGAGAAAGAAGTGGATGGCTTAGGACGAGCGTTATTTTTCGAAGCTGAATCGGTGCTGGTGAATCCGGTGAATGCCCTTTGTGGTAGGGTTCTGACTACAAAAATTTTAATTTCCTTGGGCAGTGTCCTCAAAGACATGATGGATTGGTTTCTAATGGGTTATTTTGTAGATACCTCGCCAAGGAATCGCCAAAGAAAGGTATAATACGTGCTCTGGATACGCTGTCGCGGCCAAACTCACTGACGGAGATGCCGTGTTACATTATTACTAACCAAAATGCTGTGTTTTACAACTTCAACGGGAATTTTCTTGGACTTATTAAATTCAAAGATGTTATTGTAGTACCTGGTTCTTCGTAAAGTTTCCGGGAGTGTCTAATGGTTGCCCAGTGGTGAGCGATCTTGGGCTGAAGGATTTGCAGCGGGATCGGAAATGCACATATGTGGAACCAACTTGGACGGGGTTTTATCAGCTGATGACAGCTGGTTGGCAATGCTCAGATCCTTATCGATCCTCCCAGCCTGTTTTTGCCCCACCAAAGACAACAATTGGGCTGACGGAGCACGGACTAAATAAAACTTTTGACTTACTTTAGGAGGGGTGTCGCCTTAAACGGAAATGACTGGCCTGAGCCCGAAAACGGACCTCTGAGGTGCTTTGCTAGGTTTCCGACTGCTAACGGTTACTTTGCTTCCATCCCATCCATGAATATTTGGTGGATAAGGTAGTCGGACACCAAAGTGACCAGAAACGGAGGAAGCCCAATGTTGCTAATTTCACTAGTGGGAGTGAGTGGCAAAATAGTTCAAATCCTCAGAGAAATCTGGAGGTAAGACGTTCATTTAGAATCCCTTCCCTAGTGCCGCGATACACCGCTCCGTTGGCCCCGTAAGGCCAACTTGTCAACAACCACGGCCCTGATAGCTTTACTGAGTATTATCCAACCTGCCACCATCATCGATGAACCGGAAGGTGATATCATCCATCAGGCCACCCATAACCTTGAAGACCACAACGAGCCGCGATGCATGACGAACATTTTGAGGTGCGGTCCTGCTTCCCGCCCTGAAGGTCAGTTGAGCCACAAGCTTGCCGCTCACCAGGTACATGCCCAACATTCATGGGATGACTAAGAAATTGGACAGTGGGGGAGTTAATGGCTTCGCACAGGGTGCTACCTCTTTTTCATTTTCCCCAGATATTCATCCTTTCTCCCGCGCCAAATACATGGTTGTATGCGTATAAAAAACTGAGAAGGCTTTAACGTTCTTTTATTCGTACCTTTGTTTCCCAATATGTATGCACGCATATGAAGTAGCTCGGCTTTGTTCGTCCCCACCGGTCCGCGGTAGAACCAAGGGGCACTTTATCGGGTGGCTGCACGAGCGAACATTATTTCGACACATAAAGGAAAGCGCTAGATACATAATGGGAAACCAACCGTCCCTTCTAGGCCTGATGGTCACAAAGTACGAGCGCGACGTAGATGAGCTCGGTACCCACCCACACGTGGGCAGGAGCGATCACACTCTGATCAAGTTTACACACGCCTTAGGCAATCGAGGGTCACGGATGAACAGCGCAGGAATTTCAGGAAACCGGATGCTCCAGAAAGAAATGCAGGATCAGCTAAACTGGACCAGAGCATAAATGAAGAAAATGGTGCGGAAGAAGATAAGTGGCAGACAATTAAGCAAAACCCACTGATGCGGCAAGAGAAATTTACCTCGCTGTAAGGAAGCAAGCACAGGGACACTCCTGAGTGGTAGACGGCAGAGGTGAGAAAATCTAGTGGGAAAAGTGATCTGAAAAGGAATAGGTTCTTACCAGCCGGAAATAAGTCAGCGTGGCTGAAATACACCAAATATTAAAACTCAGTTGTCAAGATACAAAGCAGAGCAAAAAATCCTCGAGCTAGCACTGGCAAAAGCAGCGAAGCAAAACCCGAAGAGGCACTTTGAAAGTGCTGCATCAAACGGTGCCCCTAGAAAATGAGTCGAAAAAATAATTTTAAGTCACGGAAAGGAAGACTATGGGGATGAAAGCAAGGTCGAGGCCCTCAATAAATACTTTGAAAGTGTGCGTCCAAAGAACGGGGGCATCAGACACCAGAAAATCGAGTAGAAACACCAGACACGCCACGCATGTCAATAACGGCGGAGGAGACGAGGTCACTGCTGGATGGGTTTAGCATGAGTCGGCGGGGCCAGATTGCATGACTCCAGCAATCATAGAACCACCAGTAGCTTGAATAGGTGAGCGTGTCTGTTGTCTTCTGGTGCAGCTGTTCATCAAGGTGTACTACCAAATGACTGGATTGAAGCGGCAGCAACGACTGTTCACAAAAGTGAAGCAGAAATGCGGGCCTGTAAGCCTTATTTGTCTCCTTTAAAAACACTTAAAGAGACTGTTAAGAGAACGCATCTGCTAGCCTTTGGTAGAACACAAGCTGCTGAGTGAAGGACAGCATGGGATTTAGAGAATATGTTGCGTCTCTCAAGCCCTCTCGGGTCCTTGGACGAAGCCACAACACAACCGGATGAAGGCGAAATATTGGAAGCCTGCTATCTGGGTCTCAGCAGGGCCTTTACCACAGTGAAGTGTTGGCTGTAGCTGGGTGAACTTAAAACCTATGTGACAGATGGGAAGCTATTTATTTAGAAGGCAGACTTCTGAATATCGGTACTTCCATTTTAGGGTTGGATGTACGAACTTCAGGTCGACGTATGCGAGAACTGGTGTCCTCCAGGGGTCAGTTCTGAACCATTGTTATTCCTGTTATATATAAACAACTTAGCTATAGCTCTGAAGCCCCGCGTTTTATACCTGCGGACCATGTGAAGGTTGTCGGATCAGGTCAGCGGGAGTTGCTTGCTGCAGATATCGAGGTGCACAAATGAGCAAACACAAGATATGCCGTCAAACGAAAGACGGAATCACTTGCCACCCAAGAAATCTGCGGCTTTGGTCGTAACGGGGGAGATGAACCTTCCGCGAGTGACACGGTCCAACACATAAAGAGCTGACGTTTTGTTATGACCGCGGAATTCGTGCCGGAGGAGCAGAGCAAGATGGCTACCCAAGCAACGCCTGATAAGCTCTTTAGACTTAAGCAAACTATTTTCCGCAAAAATATTTGCCTTTTACCTTTGTGCAAAGCAACACCAAGGCCGCATTTCGGACACAGCTTACAGGCTTAGGCTCCTTTCTTCAAAAAAATTCACACCGTCTTGAAAAAGCCCAGCTGCTGGCCACTAGGATCGTGGGAGGTCAGCGAGGAAAGATCTACAGCCAGGGATGGCAGAACATAAAGCTTCTTCTCTAGAAATAAGGCAGAGGGTGGACCCATGGAAGCCTTAAAATTCCTGAACGTTCCAACGGGTTTAAGATCCTAAGACATGGTTGTGACGGCTGCGACTAGAGGGCGAGAGGGAAAGGCATAAAACTATGAAACGTGAGCTCAAAACTGAAAGTGGTGGCCATCTTCTATAGCAGCTGGGGGTTATAGAGGAGCTGTTGAGTTTGAAAGATAAAGAATCTCCCAAACAAGTGCCAGACAGTAAGATGGGAAAGCACTTTCGGAGGCAGGTTTCTAGGGCCAAACAGGAACACCGGGTGTGAAACTGGACCAAGTGCGCTGCCAGCCAAAACTAGATCTGCGGTTTACAATAGAAGGCTCTTTTAACTGTTTTCCTGTGCCCGGAAGGTGAGAAGATGCTCTTCCTCTTCAGTTATCAAAACTGGACCAGTGTAAGATTCTACCCAACTGAACGGACGGGAAGAACTTGCCGAGTTCTCATTAGTGGGTGCTGACTCAAATGCAAGGATCCAAAGAACCTGGAAGCCAGACTGGCTAATTCTTCGCATTTAGTCGAACTGACCTTTGACTTAGCTTGTTCGAAGTCGGCTTGAATCTTGCTGCTCAGTCTAAAAAAGACCTTTTTTGTGTTTTCGTGATATCAGGGCGTTCTAATTCTGCAGTGTTTTCCTACTGAAAGCAGGTTACTGAAGCCTTACCAATGCCCCCACTTCTGGTTGCGGGTCACATTCATCGCAAATCGAGCAATGCGTAGCTAACTCGAACGAATCCCGAAACCAGGAAAATAGAGATTCGTGGTTTTTACGGTACTAAATTGAAAAGCGCAAAACGTACTGGTTCATACAAACCTCCAGTATGCGACCAAAGGAACTCAACGGAAAACCCAAAAAATAAGTGTCCCGTGGTCCAAACGGGAGGGTCAGAATCGGTTCAGGGCCAGATTCAAACGTCTCACACAAATGAAAGAGAGCAAAAGTGCTGGGTATGGACGGGCCTATCAATGCAACGTCAAGCATGTAGGACATTTGGGAGTACTTTCAATATAGACATTTACACTGATTCCAAGTATTTCTCTATAGACTTTACCCCCTTTTTCAAAGGAATGTCAGCTTCAGCTGTCCTCCAAACTTACTGAAGACGATATGATTGCCATGCAAAAAGGTGGTGAGGCCTCATTCGACTCAAACAGTCTCACAAGTGTTCTACTCCAGCCCCAGATCTCCTTTCTGAAATAGACCTGAGTCAGGATGCCGGGATTTTCAGCCTTAAAAACTCTATCGGGATCATGAAGACTAATATGGAGCACATGGAAGCGAAAATACTCCGTCTTTTCCCACGGTTAGCAGCAGCTCAAAATGGCTCCAAGATCCAAAACAATGCATTGTTATTGTGGCTGACGAGCTGCGGGACTTTGATGCCTGTTCCAAAGGGCTCAATATATGGGGGAGTTTCCATAAAAACTTGATTCTACGGAGAGGAAGAAACAAGCACTTGGTACTCCCCCTAGCCTTATATCCCGTACCTAGAAGGCGCTCCTGACTCCTCTCCAAAACCAACAGAAAAATCCTCGGGTCATTTGCTACTATCAGCCCAACACTGAAAGTGTGTGATTGCCGTACACAGACCGTCTAGATAAGGGAGGCTAGTGGCAAAGTCTGCGGAGTCTCCCCGAAAAAGCCTGTACGTGTAGGACGTCAAAGCCTAAAAATCGAATCTGTATCGAAAGCTGCAGATGGTCCAAAACTTAAGCTTACCCCACTCGTACGCTTTACACCGGTTATAATAGTAATAATAACGGGACATTTCTCGACCACGATGAAGAAGCAAGCGTAAGAGCATGATCAAAATGTTCAACATTATACATTGGAATGAATTATGCACAAAATTCGAATGTAGGGGTTCGACAAAGTCAGCAAGAAATAACAAAGCTACCGAGAGCATCAATGAATCAAACGGTTATAGAACGAGCAGCAAACACGAGAAGGCTTTGAATAGAAATTCAGCGGAGAAGGACTTACAAAAGGGTTGGAATGAGGGTTAACACCTAGTGCTGAAGACGCACTATGCAACAAAATAATGCAAGCCGTGAAAGGCGAAGGTTTATAAGGGA
Source organism: Fasciola hepatica (assembly GCA_948099385.1). Classification (NCBI taxonomy): domain Eukaryota; kingdom Metazoa; phylum Platyhelminthes; class Trematoda; order Plagiorchiida; family Fasciolidae; genus Fasciola; species Fasciola hepatica. The sequence goes on along the minus strand of CANUEZ040000027.1, from coordinate 8,165,262 downwards.
TCAGTGAATGTAGTAAATTACAAAATCTGTGGATAGGGAAAATGGTATAAAGGCACATTGGGGAACATTGATGAATGTGAAAAAGAAAAGAAATCCGTAAAAGTTACCCGCCGTGATCAGAACCAGCATCATTTAAAAGAAAAGAATGCGCAGCTTTGGGGAAGAGTGGTTGAAACCACATCAGCAGAGAATTAACTCCCACAAGGCATATGTTTTGGAGGGAAAACAGAATGTTATCATGGATGCAAGAGTTGGAAAACTCCGCATTTTCTCATGCCTTATTATGATGCCTCATTGAAAATGTGGTTTCTCACTGGGCCTCAGTATCGGAGATCACAGTTAGAGGAACCGTAAGCCAAGCCGCATTTGAAGGACGCATCCCTATATGCGTAGACAGCACACTATCGGGAACGTTAACTTCAGCGTCTTTGCGTATGCCTGTCTACCGCTGAGGAGGGTCGTCTTGGAGAGGAGGGGATACCACTGACCCCAAGCCGTTTATCGCCGTGTTACGTGCCCCTGTACGGTGGCTGATCACATGAGTATGGTGGGATTGGGCTGGGTCAATTACCAATGAATGAACATTTATCCTTCAGCATTTCATCCACAATGTCCGGCCATTCAAAATAAGGTTCAGGAATACACCTTGAACGAAGTCCGTTAGAAATGCGCATGTGGGTATTTGTTTTTTTGTGGGGTGAAAGACATGCCGGCAAATCATCAAAATTTGAAAGGCAGGAGGAAAAGAATGAAGACAACGTTCTGGTCGTCGCATAAGCAGTGTAAGAAGACGACTAAAATAATGGATAGAAAAGACACTTGGAGTCGTGGCACAGCCTTCTTACGTGGTGTTTTCCATGGGGGCTATGAAGAAGCATGAGCACACGGCAGCTCAGTGTAGTGGGACCTTCACCTAATGTGAGCATGTGCGCCAATTCGTAAGTGGCGGCTATCAAAGAATAGTGATGCATGTGTTGAAGCTCAGCTTTGCGTAAACGTACCGGATGAAGAACATGAGACCACTAAAGTCTCAGACAGGAGAAACAAGATGTGTTTAGACAGTCTGCTGCATGGAGAAGAGCTGGTAAGTCTGCAAGAAGTAGAATTTTTCAAAAATGTGCTGGAAGGCAGGAGGGAGGAGATACATAGATTTATCTCATGTTCAGTCGGGAACTGCCTTCGTGTAGAGTCTACAGCCCCCGGATCTCAGTTCGTGACACAGTAGCTGTTATACTCGGCAGCGCACAAAGGAGAGTAATTTGAAAAGCTGGAGCCGGATAGCACGTTTACCGGAAGGAGGCATTAGCTTGCCGACTGTGTACACAGGCGGAGCAAATGGCGACCCTGATTTCGGTAATTGTCCAGATAAACCAGTTCGTTAATCTTTGTGATTGTTTATCACATTGATGGAAATTTAGATATTCCCGGAGGCAGACTTTCAGGGCCGGAGTGGGACACCAGAAGTGAAATTGTGAAAGGCGCTCTGATGACCAAAGCCTGACTTACTGTTAAGGCTAGGAAGCTCACTTAACGGTTGTCCTTTACCTGGAAAGTAATCTTTCCTTTCTTTTCTCTTTAGGCAAAACTGGAACAGCGGACAGACCGGCAAGACCGCGAGCCGGACTCGCTGCCAGAAATTCTCGTGGTCTGTCATCCGGTGGGTTTTTCAAGACAGAATCGTTTGCGCCACTCAAGCTAAACAGAAAGCCCTCTTCCAAGGTACAGTTATCTATCTTCCAGCTCAACGGCAACATCTGGTGCAAGATACTGCCAAGATTTCTGTTTTGAACCCTTTCTCGCCTTCCTGTTGCATCCTCATCCGGTAAACTATTTTCCTACTCTCGGCTAGCATTCGGGTAACGAGATGATCACGAGATCCGGGACAATATGGGCTTTGGCCTGGAACCCGTGTTCCACTTCCCGACTTCAAGACTTCCACTAAACTGTGCAGAGTGGAAGAACTTGACTAATTGGCAGTGAGGGATGCTGCCTCAATGGCATACCGCCGAAGGAAATTTAGCGACTCAGTTGGTCTGGGCGACTACCTTTACTGTGCAGGATGAGCTGACTGCGCTGAGCTCGGCTCGAAAATCTCGCTGTTGGATGTGTGGCTGACCTTCCCAGTCGGAATCGTTTGCTCTACTCAAGCTGAACGGGAAGCCGCAAAACTCAAACCTCCTGCGTTATCCAGTGACCCTTCTCCTAGATCACCAGCAAAACAAGACGCAAGATGCAAGCTGCCTATTATCCCAAACCCTTTAGCTTTGCCCAGTGGACTACCCTGTAGGTAACTGTACATTTCCGACTTTTTCCATGATTTTCAACGTCCCTTGGTGCGACACTCCTTTGTTGTACCGACGTTTTAATGTAAAACACACACACCTTTTGGACGTCACCACCGCGCAATACAAAAAGGCTGTAAGTAAATCCTTCATTCTGGCACGGTCTCATCTTCTGGTTTGGAGTGTCTTGGAATCATATCGGTCGGAACTAACTGTGTAAAACAAAACATTTTAGAAGCTCCAACGGCGTCTCTTGGCACTTCGCTCAATACTATCCTGTTCTGTTCAACGGATGGCTGTCAGACCAAACTGAACTGAAGACATTGGCGGATATTGGCTCTTCGACACTCATCTCCTGGTCACAAGAACATTGAACAACTGTGAGTTTGAGTCACACCTTTTGTTTCATTTTAATTCTTAATGTACATACCATTTTGGCCTTTTTATCACCGCACGCTCCTCCGCCCATCTTAGTTTGCTAGTGTCGTCTTAGATATTGTTGACAATAATTTAGTGTACCACGTAGACAGAGTAGTACGCTACAAAATTGGTGAGCCCAGGTTGTTTTTTTCCATCCTTTGACACTAGCTTGATTCTTTTGGTCCAAGTTCCACACCATTCACCACGTCTGACAGCGAACCTATTGACATCTACGCGGTTGCCCTGAAACTGCCAGTTTTTGCCCCTACCAACCCTCGGGTGTGGTTTCGACAAATAGAAGCCGTATTTGCCACTCGACGTATAATCAGCGAGCGCGTGAAGTACTCTCACGTTGTCCAAGCACTTTCCGTTGACATCGCTGTTGACGTGGAAGGTCTCCTCGATCCCATTCCACCAGAAGCTCCTTACACGAAGCTTAAAGAAGCAGTCATTCAGAGTACCGGAAAATCAGCCGGAAAAATGCTCCGGGAGCTGTTCACTTCGGTGGAGCTCGGAGACCAAACTCCGTCCCAACTTATGCGCCACATGCGGTCGCTACTGGCTGGACGGCAAATGGACGACGCCATTTTCAGGGAGATATGGGTTGATAAACTACCTCTCCCGATGCAGCAGTCCCTGTCAATGCTGGAACCCACTACTCCACTTGACAAGTTTGCGCAACACGCCCAACGAATTATGGAATGTTACCCGGCTGGTAGACCTTGCGTTCACATGACATCACCCTCCGAAACCACTCCGACGCACGAACCCCTTACGACATTACCAGCACCTGCCCCAGATCGCCGTGGTGACGTTTCTCGCAGTCCTGATTCCCCAGCCCATCACTCGCATAACGATAAGGACATTATGGACCTAAAAGAAACCGTTCGCATGTTGTGCAATCAGGTCAGTGCAATGTGCAACGTGTTTACTACTCATCGATCTGTGTCCGCCGAGGTACCTCATCGACCTAGATCACGGTCCAGAAACCGCCGATTACAAACCTGGTGTTGGTGCCACCGCACATTCGGCTCCAAGGCACGCCGCTGTGATCCTCCATGTTCATTCCGCACTTACACCCCACAGTCAAATGACCAGGCCAGCCAGTAACGGCGACGACTATGGCTGGCCCTCCACATGAAAGTCGCCTATTTTATATCGTTGACCGATCCAGTGGTCTTCAATTCCTCATTGATACCGGCGCCGAGATCAGTGTAATCCCCCCACCCAAACATCACAACCTCAAACCATCTCACTTTACACTGCAAGCAGCAAACACAACAACTATTGCGACATTCGGCCAACGGTCCATCACTCTTGATTTAGGCCTCCGACGCTGTTTTCAGTGGGTTTTCATCCAGGCGGATGTTCAGACTCCCATTATTGGCGCGGATTTCCTCTCACACTTTGGCCTAACAGTGGACCTCAAAAATCGCAAGCTGGAAGACACCACAACCAAGCTTTGTGCAGTTGGCATTGGAAAATGCACCAAATCCCTGGGTAATCGGCTGGCGATCCCGCAGTTGCCGTTTGCTGACATTTTGAAGGAGTTTCCATCCCTCACTAAACCGTGTCAGCTCACCGACCCAGTTTCTCATGCTGTGCAGCACCACATCACTACAAAAGGCCAACCTGTCCATTTTCAACCACGACGACTCAACGCCGACAAACTCCGTATCGCACGCCTTGAATTCGAACATATGATGAATATTGGCATCATTCGACCATCTTCAAGCCCATGGGCCTCGCCTTTGCACATAGTTCCAAAATCATCTGGTGATTGGAGACCCTGTGGAGACTACCGTGCTCTCAACAACGTCACCGTCCCCGACAGGTACCCGATCCCACACATTCATGATTTTGCACAGAATCTCTCTGGGAAGACAATATTTTCCAAGGTTGACCTCGTAAAGGCATATCACCAAATCCCCGTGGCCGAAGAAGACATTCCCAAGTCGGCTATCACCACGCCTTTTGGCCTGTTCGAGTTCATTCGCATGACATTTGGATTAAGAAACGCTGCTCAGACGTTCCAACGATTCGTCTATGAAGTGCTTCGAGGTCTACCCTTCGCGTTTGGCTATATCGACGACATATTAATTGCCAGCGCCTCTCCATCGGAGCATGTCAGCCACCTGCGTCAACTCTTTCAACGTTTCCAACAATACGGACTTTAGCTGAACCCTAGTGAATGCGTGTTCGGCGTTCCGTCCCTCGACTTTCTCGGGCACCATATCGATCAAAAAGGTTTGACACCCCTCCCGGATAAGGTTCGCAGCATCCTGTCATTTCCTGCACCTTAAACGATCACACAGTTACGACGTTTCTTTGGAATTTTGAACTACTACCGTCACTTCATTCCCCATTGTGCGACCATCGTTTCACCTTTAACCGATCTTCTCAAGTCCAACGTCAAAACGATTGATTTCACTCTCGAGGCCGAGATAGCTTTCACAGAAGCCAAAAAAGCTTTCGCGGATGCCACCATGCTGCACCATCCACATTCGGATCCAAATACTGAGTTAGTCCTAACGACTGATGCATCAAATACTGCAGTCGGTGCAGTGCTTCACCAAATAGTGGACAACCAATTACAGCCTTTAGCGTTCTTTTCGCAAAAACTCCAGGCAGCACAGACAAAATATAGCACGTTTTCTCGTGAACTCCTAGCCATTTACTTGTCCATCCGTCATTTCCGTCACCTTTTGGAAGGACGACAATTTTGTGTGCACACTGACCACAAACCCCTGATACACGCACTTCATGCCAAGCCTGACCGACATTCACCCAGAAATATCCGCTATTTGGATTATATTTCTCAGTTCACAACAGACATCCGCTACGTGCATCGAGTTGATAATGTTGTGGCTGATGCATTATCCAGACCTGACATCAACACGGTGCAGACTAAATTTGATCTTACGGAACTGGCAAACCTCCAGCGTGATGATCCATCCTTGCTCGAACTGCGCACATCCTCCACACTTCAGCTGAAGGATTCTCCCTTACCTTCAGCCGATGGCACAGTCCTATGTGACTGGTCTACAGGTAACCCTCGTCCTATCGTTCCAACTTCCTGCGGAAAGATCGTTTTCCATCGTTTTCATTCTCGTTCCCATCCCGGTATCCGTGCATCTCGCAAACTCATTTCTGCCAGAATTTTTTGGCCCAATATGAATTCTGACATTGCATTATGGACTAAACAGTGTTTACAATGTCAGAGAAACAAAGTCCACCACCACACTTTTTCTCCTCCCAGTACGTTCACCGTTCCCGACGTCCGTTTCACACATATTCACGTCGATCTCGTTGGTCCACTATCACCATCAAATGGACATACCCACTTATTAACCGTTGTTGATCGTTTCACACGCTGGCCGGTGGCAGTACCCATTTCCGACACCTCGGCAGAAAATATTGCGAAAGTACTACTCCAGCACTGGATTGCTACATTTGGTGTACCGTCCACCGTCACCACAGACCGTGGCAGCCAATTCCAGTAGACTTTGTTTCATGAGTTCACTAAACTGCTTGGCTGTAAACACATCACAACAACTGCATACCATCCGTCGTCCAGTGGCATGGTAGAGCGCCTACACCGTCAACTCAAAGCAGCACTGATATCACAGCCAAACCCCAATAACTGGAGCGACAACCTGCCACTAGTTCTTTTGGGTCTGCGGTAATCAGTCAAAGACGACCTCCACAGCACGTCGGCTGAACTCGTTTCCGGTACCACCATATGCCTTCCAGGTGAATATGTTCAACCCAGCACCGATGCCAGTCTTAACCCATCCCAATTTGTCCAACAACTCAAAGACCGTATGTCACACCTTCGTCCAACACCCACTCGCTCGTCATCCACACAGGTTTTTGTACATAATGATCTATATACGTCACCTGTCGTTTTTATTCGTAACGACGCTGTTCGTAAACCACTCACATCACCGTATGACGGTCCATTTAAGGCGCTTAGTCGCACAGACAAATGTTTCGTGGTTCAAAAAGCCGAAAAACTAGACACTGTTTCCGTTGACAGATTGAAACCCGCGTATTTTGATACACCTCCATCACCAGCAACGCCGACGACATCACCATCCACAGACACACCACCAACAACTCCTGCTGATGATCCAAACTCTATCATCACACCAGACACTACACCACACCCGCCAGCACCACCACAGCAAAAACCTGCCCTGGTAACCCGCCGTTCCGGCAGAAACGTCCGACATCCTGTCAGATTTCAAGACTTTGTAAGTTGACGTTTTCTTTCGCTAACCGTTTCCTCTTTCTATTTTTCTATCGAGCGTTTATTTTGTACAACAAACGCTCTGGCGGGGGAGTTGTGTAGGTACCTGTACATTTCCGACTTTTTCCATGATTTTCAACGTCCCTTGGTGCGACACTCCTTTGTTGTACCGACGTTTTAATGTAAAACACACACACCTTTTGGACGTCACCACCGCGCAATACAAAAAGGCTGTAAGTAAATCCTTCATTCTGGCACGGTCTCATCTTCTGGTTTGGAGTGTCTTGGAATCATATCGGTCGGAACTAACTGTGTAAAACAAAACATTTTAGAAGCTTCAACGGCGTCTCTTGGCACTTCGCTCAATACTATCCTGTTCTGTTCAACGGATGGCTGTCAGACCAAACTGAACTGAAGACATTGGCGGATATTGGCTCTTCGACACTCATCTCCTGGTCACAAGAACATTGAACAACTGTGAGTTTGAGTCACACCTTTTGTTTCATTTTAATTCTTAATGTACATACCATTTTGGCCTTTTTATCACCGCACGCTCCTCCGCCCATCTTAGTTTGCTAGTGTTGTCTTAGATATTGTTGACAATAATTTAGTGTACCACGTAGACAGAGTAGTACGCTACAACCCTCCAGCTCACCGGCAATACCAGATGCAAGATGCTGTCGAGGTTTGTATTTCCCAACCGCCATCACCCAGAGAAATATCTTCCAGCTTACCAAGGGCATTCAGACAACAGGGTAGTTACAAGATGCGGGAACATTTGGGCTTCGGCCCCTTACCGCTGTAGTACCTCATGACTTCAAGCCGAGTAACTGCGCTACCCCGTGACGTGGCTCTGAGTGGGTACTCCCCTGTGGGAAAGCAAAATCGAGAGAAGGGACAGTAGAAGCCGCCCGGAAAAGCTCGGGAAAGCCCTTGACTTCCTTTTTCAGGCGGATCATCGGAATAACGGAAGTCAGCCTCCCATGGAATTCAGGTTGTCTCCATCATTTTCGCTTTTCTTTGTTGCATAGGTTTTTTCCCCTTTTTCTTGTAGCTGTCTAGACCTTGGAATATTTACTTGTATTCCGTACTAGATTCAGCTGTTCTTTTGTGGTGCAAAACTTTTAATAACCTGTGGTGAACACCGAGTTGTTTATCACCACAAGCTGAAATGGCACCTGCTGTCACAGAGATGACCGGGGAGGACAAGGTTGACCAGATGGGAAGTCAGGCGTCAGGCGGAAGCGAAAACTTTAAGGAGGATGTAGAGGATAAAGGAGTTCTTCGTGAAGCCTGAAAAAGGCTATACCGTAGGACATGTGGTAAAACGGCTTAGACAGCATGTGAGGTTTATGTGGAACACATGCACCTGAAAGGGTTGTGCGTCGATGGCCAATCCACAATAATTAAAGTTCGTTCAGGAGTATTAATACTGGTGCGAGGTGTGAGAACTGTCAACAAAAACTCGAAATGCGTCTCGAAAACGAGTGTGCGAGTCAAAGGGAAGGGACTGATAAGGAAGATCATCGGGTGGAATGTAAAGCCGAAGACAAACTGGGTAAAGGTAGAGCGAACAAGGGATTGAAACTAGAGCTGACCAGGAAACTAACCAGGGACAAACACTTTTCCGTAGTGCGAAATAGTGAGGTGAGTAAACCTGCTAGCATTGAGGAGCAGTTTCTAAAACCGCCGCGAATCTACAGGATCATGGTAATTTGTTGGAGGGCCTACTCGAGTACAAGATCTTTTTTCGGCAGACTGGAAACCTGAAAAAGACTAGTGGAATCGCTCCGGGTAGATATAGAATTGTGGCAATTCACGGAATTCCGGAACCGCATATGAAGAAGAGCGTAATAAGGATTAGGGCCATGAGATATCACATAGTAAACTGGCTAAGAAGCTTCGGTCAGCCTGACCAGGCCACGATGAAGAGAAGTCTGCGGCTAGGAAAACGGAGGGACGATATATTGGGAAGCGACAGAGGGCCAAGACCCACCTTGGTGGGGTTCAAAACCCAAGGCACAGAGAGAGTATGTTGTCTGCCCCGGAACAAATAATGAGGTTCTCAAACAATCGGGTCTTCGTCAAGCCGGATGATTCCACCGGCGAGTGTACTACACACAAAATCTTGAAAGCAGGTATAAAGTCTGCTAGACTGGTATCTCCGAAACTGGCAATAGGGAAACCTATAAAACCCGTGGATGAAAGGCTTACTGAGGACGGTAGGTGCTTAAGTCTGGAAGACGAGAAAAATCGTGCTGAGATAAGGATACTGGAGGGGAGCGCAGAACCTTCTCTCACGAAGCCCGTTACCGGAGTTGAAGAAAGTGAGGCCATTGAAACGAAGAAACCGGGACAGGTCTTGCGTTCATTGTTCGGGATCTAAAACATCCCTGTAAATACCCTGAGAAGACAAGGCTGCCAGCTTTCAGGCGCTTGACCTTCATACACGCGAATGCCTGCCACGCTCGTAACAATTGGGATGAATCAGCATCCACGCTTGGCGATGCCCAGATAGTTGCCCCCACCGAGATGTAGCTAACACCAGAATTCCTCACTCGCCCTTATATGGGGGCTTCGTGCAGAGGAGGAAATTTGGTGCCGATGGCGGATTAGAAGATGAAGTGCAGTTGCTGGTTGCCAAACTGTTGTGCCAGCAAGAAGGAATAGAAATGGGAATACCAAATTTGTGGCTCACGAACAACATAATTAGAACTCATAGAATCTCTGTGACTCTCCTTCGCGTCTACCGAAGCCCATCCTCTACCAGACTGAAGGGTAATGAGCTGCCGGCTGTAACTGACACCGTCAGTAGCGATGAAACTGTGCTCATCATGAAGGACTTCAACTCCGCAGAAAGAGGTTGAAAACTGGAGAAAGCACCACCGGAGTCATTTGGAGGGGTACCTCTGCGATTCATACAAAGAGAGGCGGTCAGCCAGCAAATGCAGCAGGAAAAGCGTTGGAAGATAAACCAGAACTCCGCCGTACCTGATTTAGTAGTGACAATGCATGCGGGGGACCTGGGTCTAGTGGTCATCACAGCACCGCTATGGAAGAACTTTCACGGGGTAATAAACATCAAAAAGGTAGAACGTGAACGTACACCGTCGGAAAAATACCACCGCAAGCTCGGCGGACCAAAGACCCCGGCGACAATGGAAGCGGCGGCGTAACTAAATTGGTATATCGCTCATGAAAACGTGGATGAAAGGTGGAACCGAACCAATAGGAACCTAAAGACATTTCTGGAAGTTTTTAAGTCGTGAGTGAGGGTTGATAATGATAATGATGATGATAATGATAATGATGATAGTGATAATGTTAATGGTATAGTTCTAGACCGTGGTCAAGGCACATGCACAAGGCATGATCAGGGAACACAGCAGTACACAACAATGTGGGGTATTCACAATTTTGAAATTTAAGAATCACATCGTAACAGGAATTGAACAATAATGTTGGGTAGTGTTTGGGTGAACTAGGGTGGAAATGGTTAACACGGGAATCATAAACCAGTTACTAATTCGAGGAGGGCGTTGTGGATAGCCGGCTGAACCTGGGGTGCTGACATATGCGATAAAGGAGAATGGTAAACGGTTCAGTGATCGCAAGGACCAATAAAGCAACAGGTGTCAGACAGCACAACACGGACAGCGAGTTGAGGCAGGGATAATACACACTCTGAGTTATAGGTGCCGCAAACTGGCCACCGCGGTCCATGGCGTCCAGAAAAGGATGCAAGGTTGTACCAACCGGGTGTTTGGACGATCACTGACAAGTAACCGGATGAAAAAGTCACAAGAAGACACGGTTAAAAATTGAGTCCTTTTGGGGTTGTCACTGTACAGTTAGAGATGCTAGCCGCATATGGAAGACTGATCCGGCATTGGGTAACTAATTGTGAGGGAGGCCTGTAAAATAAATGCAAGGGAATCGGATGTGGTAATAAAACAGTCCCTTTTGTATAGGTGATTTCAGTGTCATACGGAAATTTACTTGAAATCAAAAGATTCACGAGTGACGCAGTAAAATTTAGAAGGGACTGAACGGTTTTTGGATGCAGAACGGTCTTTCAAAGAGAAGCTGTCAAAGAAACAGACTGTTGGAGAAAAACGCTACTGAAGCCACCAGGCAGAAGTTGTAAGAGTGTGGAGATAACATTTTCTTCGTGCGTGATATGAGAACTAATAACTGAATTCCGGTTGGCTACAGATGGCTGGTATTCTGTTTAATAAAGACCTTGGTTTCAGGCGATGGCAGGTAGAATGATTAGGGTGGAAGGCAAAAAGTGGGCTAGGTTTACGAACTTGGAAGAGTAGGTTGGGAAAGCAGCGGCAAGGGCTGGATTTCGGTCACTGATTTAGTACTGCAACGCGGAATGAATTGAACTGATAGTATGGAGTAGGGGAAATAGATGTTGAGCGGGTGTGGGATGATGATTGATGTCAGGAATCTACTCTGCGATCCGGTTGGATTTTCTTGAGGGATTGTTACTCCGGTTATAGGATTGTGGTCACGGATCAGCCATTTACCGTGCCCCATATAACGTCAGGTTTACATCGTTGTCAATCCCGCTGATCGTTCGTCTAGTCCGAAAGGTGGTCCGGGAGTAACTTCGAGTTGGCTGATGGCTACCAGAGCAACCAGTGTGATCTGAGGAAGATCAGGAGTACGGTAGTCCGGAGACTGTTCCAGCTGTGGGTGTATTGCGTTACACCGCGTAGCTTTCTCGCTGTTATCGGTATAGTTTTTATTAAGCTATCTAGGATAATCCCTAAAACTATAGCCCTAAGATCTGTTGTCCGACCCAGAAAAAATCAGGCGATTTTTTCTGAACATTAGTCCCTGGGACCACCCGGTGGTAAAAGATACACACAAAAGTGATCATTGAACTGCTCTTAGGGTCGGAGCTAAGCGAAACATCAGTCTCAGTGAAACCACACTAGCAGACTCTAAGACACCACTCAGGGAATCACCTTAGTAAAGAGACTAAAGCCGTCTTGACTTGCGTAATACATCCGGAATTTTTCAAACAGCACCATCCGCAGAAACTGCTTGCAGTTTTTAGCTGAACAAGTGATACATAATTAGTTCCACTGATATTGACCCCCCGTGGCTAATACTTTCTCCCCCACCTAAGGCTCACATATATTGGCCATACTCTACACTTAATCCTTTGCTTCCGTATAGCTCTCTTACCCCCGCATATTGCCACATCTCATCCGATTGGCCATCCACATCCTTACCACCATAGATATGCCTACATCTCCTCCCAACCGACCCAAAATCACTGCCAGCAACCGCCGTCGCAAGACTGCTAAACTGCAAAACTCACTGAATAACTGCTCAGTCTCTCTGGTAGATATACTTGGACATGCTAATAGACAAACTACGGAAATGAGCAAAAATCTGAGCAGTCTTTCCTCTCGCATTGACTCCGCTGATCAAATTATCAGTCAACTGATGCCTATAGCATTCTTGCTTGATCCAGCCGCACACCATACCCCAACCAATCTACTACTGGCCACGAAGTTTGTGGACACAATTGCCTCGGAAATCTCCAGACGGATAAAAAAGGCAAACAATGCGGTTGTGTTTAACATTCCAGACCGAATACCTCTCTCAGCTGCTAAAAATATGATCTTAAGCGCTTGCAACCTTGACTCACAACTGTGCCACTGTATTAGACTCCGCAAAACCTCCCTACGCACCACCTGTCCACTGCTGTTCCAGTTTACAAATAAGTTGTCGCCAAGATTTTTATCAGCCGGCAAGCGTTAGTCGTAGCCAAAACCGGCTTCAAGTGCGCCAAGATATTTCCTGACAAGACCCCACTGCAAACAGAGGTGCACAAGAGTCGCGCCCAGAACAGTAACCCCGGTGTTAGCGCAACCAACAATCCACCCCAAAACTCCGGGGCACCTATCACTGGCCATCACCCGATGTTGCCATCTATTGCAGATTACAATGCAACCGTAGATTTAGACAGTACGCCAATTTCCTCACCCAATGAGCCACCTGGCAAACGCCCCAATATCCAGAATAGCCCAAGCAAATCTATAGACTGGAACAAGCGCCCCAACGTCCACAAAACTGATGAAGGTTCCTCCAACTCATCCACCCGCGAGCTCATGTACTCCACAAGTCTAGATGACCCCATTCCTTCTACTAGCTCCATGTCGGGTTATTTAACCATACCTAAGAATCACTGCACCATCAACCCACCTCCGTCTACACCCATGCATCCTGTTACCTCTGGCATTTTTGATAACTCAACCAGGCCCCTAAGCCCACCATCTGCACCCACCCATTTGCAACCAGAATGTGTCTGGTTACCACCTAGGCCACCACCGCTAATTAGCCCGTCAGTGCAGATTGACCCACAGAAGTTAACACCTCGTCACCAAAAGAACAAGGCCCATCAACGTAACGCACATGCAAACCATAAGGTAATGACTCAGTCACGTGAAATTTTACCAGCCCCTTATGCGGCTTAGAATCCTAGTTTTCCATCTCGGCTAACTGCCTTTTCATTTCCACCCTACTTGTACCCACCTTATCCCCCCCCCCATTCACCGCTCCATTACATTACTATCCGCCACACCAACTACTCTATACCTCTACCGCTACCCAGTCACTCCCTGGGAACCATTTCCTGGTTTCACCTAGCTCCCCTCTCCCACAAGACCCATCCACGTCTCTTGGCCCAGTACTGCCATCCATCCGTGGCCGCTTTTTTCCTGCCGGCCCCCTTCGAGAATATTCCCCGCATTCAAACTACTCTCCCAAACAGCACCTCCCCATCCCTCTCCCCTCACACTATCCCCCTCCAGGCTTCAACTCATCCAATCCGTGGAACAACTGAGGTCCTCCCCCCATCCTTGCCCTATACTTCACTGGAATTACCACCCTCATCACCACTACCGAACCCCCCACCATATCCACCACTACCGAGCCCTGTATCATCTCTCTCAGTCATACTTGTAAATGCCCGTTCATTACTGCACAAAACTAAAGCCATCCGCAGCATCGCTGAGCCCTCTGACTTTGATATTATCATTGTAACTGAAACATGGCTAACAGATTCCGTCCCGTCAGATCGAGTCTGTCTAGTTGGCTACCAGATGTTCCGAAGGAATAGGCCTTGTCGTGGGGGAGGCTGTCTAATTTATGTCAAAAACACTCTGCTGGCCATTCCACTGTCACACACAACTCTGGACGCCATTCAGGATTCACTGTGGTTACCAATTCCCTTACTTAATTCCTATCTTCATATTGGTTGCATCTATAGGCCACCCGATTCCAACGCTATGGATCTTACCAAGATTATTGACGCTTTCAACTATCTTTCATTGCTGCTCTGTTCCTCCAAACTCATAGCGGGGGACTTCAATGCACCGAGCATTTGTTGGAATACTCTATCCGCCCCAAACAACTTACTAGATTTTATGTCATGCATCCGCGTTGGGCGCTGGATCCAACATGTAACAGTCCCAACCAGAGGTAACAACATCCTTGATTTGTTGTTTACTATTGGTTTATCAGGTGTTTCAGCGAGTACGCTCGACCTCTTTCCTGGAAGCGACCACAGAATGGTGTCCTGCACCTTCGTGGTTCCGCAATCTTTTGACAAATCCCACCCACCCAATCATTACTCTTCAGCAGTCAACTGGGTCAATCTTATCTGCACGCTTCGATCGCTAGACTGGGACGACTTTTTCCTGCAAAGCGACCCTCAGCTGGCTGCTAATTTACTATATTCTAACCTATCATACTTGCTGTCCAAAATCACTACTACTCGTATCACATCAAACCGAGTCCGTAGTTCAATCCTGAGCCGAATGCAAAACAAGTACCTGAAGCTCCAGAAGGTGTACCAAACCAATAATGACTTATCGTCATTCTTGCAGCTCCAACGTCTCTCGGTAGCAATCAGAATGAAGACTGATGATATGCTCAAAAAACAAGAAGTATCTGCCTTGCAATGCCATGATACTTCCTCAAAGTTGGCATACCTAATGAAGAATAGAAATCAGAGCAAACCAGTAAGTATCCCCTCTCTAATCTTAGAAAATAACGACCACATTACCTCACCTGTAGCGATGGCCGAGGCGCTCAACTCCTACTTTGCTGCATCCATGACTACGAACCCCCTTACTTTATCCCCATGCATAGACCCTGTCACCGAGCACTCACTGTCTGATTTAGAATTTACTTTAAAAGAGGTGACCAACCAGATTACCCGTGTCGGGAAGTCCTCACACCTTGGCCATGATGGTGTTCCACCGACACTTCTACGTCTTGGAGGAACTGATGTCGCAGCCTTACTATTGAAGGTCTACAATCTATCCATCAAGTTTGGCATATTTCCCTCACAGTGGAAAACTGCGGTCATCATCCCAATCCATAAGAAGGGACCAATACATGACCCCTCAAATTACCGCCCTATCAACCACACTCCAATTGCTTCTAGGTTGATGGAACGCCTCATCAAACAGCGGATGTCCGACTTCCTGTTGTCCCATAACATCATCCATAGTGGGCAGCATGGCTTCCTAAAATCACGTTCATGCACCACCTGTCAGTACGACTTTTTTAACCTCATAACGGCGGCCGCCGACAACGCTAAATCTATCATCATCATATACCTTGATATGACAAAGGCTTTCGACCGCGTCCCTCACGCTTTGTTACTAACCAAACTCAAAGCTCATGGCTTTTCCGGTTCGCTTTTATCTTGGTTAACATCTTATTTATCGGACCGTTCACAAGTGGTTTCCATTGATGGGTGTCCCTCACAACCTGCTCCAGTCACCAGTGGAGTTATACAAGGCAGTGTACTCGGTCCTTTACTATTTCTCATCTACATAAACGACATATTTCCCACCTTGCACCTTGGTACCCCATTCCTTTTTGCTGATGACGTTAAGATTGTCTATGAGTTTCCTCGTCAAAACCTCAACATCATGCTGGATGATATCTCTAGTGACCTAAAGCGACTCGGGGATTGGTGCAATTCATGGAATATGGACTTTTCGACCTCGAAGAGCTGCTACACAACATTCAGATGTCAAGTGACCCCCGGAACCCTGTTTATCCACGACCTACCCATTTCGTACAGCCCTTTAGTTCGAGACCTTGGTCTCCATTATTCTTGTAGCTTTAGGTTTTCTGAGTATGTTCCACTCCAGATTGCAAAGACCAGAAGAACCACTGGTCTCATCTCCAGAACTTTTCGGCTAAATGATTGCAAACTGCTCACTTACAAGTCTCACGCCAGGCCTCTCCTTGAATACTGTCCCATTATCTTCACCAACATGACGAAATCCGACCGCATTTCTCTGGAGTCCGTGCAACGCCAATTCACCAAACAATTAGTAGGCTTTTCCTCCAGTCTGTGTTACAAGGATCGATGCATCCTACTCAATCTTGACCCTCTATGGTTGCGTCGCATGAAGCTCAATTTGTGCTTCCTGTTTGAGCTGTACCACCGTACGGCCTTTTCGTGTACCGAACCCATTCGTCTCACTCCCTCCACGAATTATGCTCTACGCCATCGGTCATTGCAGCTCTCTATTCCTAGATCAAAACTAGCGTTCAGATCTAACTTTTTCCTTATAAAATACTCAAAGTTATGGAATAAACTCCCGCTAAACATCCGCGAAAGTCTCTCAATTTCCCGGTTCAGAGGCTCGCTGGATCACTTCTTGACTGTTCCCAATGTGATCCTTCTTACCGGCCTGACCGTCACCGAAGAAGTGGCCTACGAAAACGGGTTTGATTACTAGGATTACTGCACTAGAACTTTCATTTCTCACCCGATGACAAACGCCAGGGCAACAATTCTCTTTTACGTTATATTGCTTACAATCTATACTACTGTAGCCACCGTTTGCTGACTTTTATAACTATACCTAGTTTAATGCTTGCCGGTTCTCCTAATTTTAGACAATGTTCCTGTTCTATTGCCAACCAGTCTAAGTTTCTTAGTCTTAGATGTCTCCACAGAAAATAAGTACGTGTCTTCGGACCCTAGGACACTGAGTTCCGCCGTCTACCACTTTACTCGATCCTTTCACTCCTCTCCCGTTCATCTTGGCTACCACCACTCACCTGGGTTTTATGCCCGGCCACAATTCGCCTTTCTTAATCACCTCATTCCAGAATCTATTATCCCAGAAGCCCACCTGCTAGTACTTACTTGGTGGCTTCTCCTCTCGTCTCACCTCTGTATCTACCATGCACCAACTACTATCATATTCTCTCTTATGCACCACACCATTTCCCATCAGCAGAGCTAAACTCATCTGCACCAGCTAGCCCGGAATGGACTCTGATGGTCTTAGGCATGGCCTGGCGCTGTATGAGACTGACACACGTATGCTAGCTTGTGCTTTACAACGTTCGTTGTCCTACTCCGTGTGTTGCATAATCCCATCCTGCATTTTCCCAGCCCATGCTAGCGAAACCCCTGATGTCAACGGCACCCATACCATAGCGTCGTCCGAACGTGGGGAAAACAGGCCACCCCCAGCAGTTGCGAAAAAAAGCAATTACGCATAAAGTTACGGTCGGGCGGGGGGGCTATGGAAAGTTCCTATATGGGCTCAACCACCCCTCTGTTAGGAAACAAAAAAGAGAAAGAAAACAAAAATGGAAACAAAAAAGTCATCGTGGGATCGATTTGATCTCCAAATACCACTGACATCGGGCTGTGAAGGAATTGGGCAACCTTCATCTATGGGAAAGTATCCCATCAGCTCAGACCTGATCCTGCGAAAGGGGAAACCCCACATCGCCCTTGTTCGCTCGACAAGCTTTGGTCTTCACGCTCGAGACTGACTGGAGTGACAGCGCACTGGACTCTCCACATACGCTTTCCCATCCCCCGCTCTAAGTTTCAACCACCCCATGCCCACCATAAGCGCACCTAGCATGCACGTCGACGTCAAATACAATCGCTACCACAGCCCTGACCTTCAACCCATTGACCTGGACTGAGTATCGACGTACCTGACGAATAACGGCAACCTCGATGAAGCCCGGAAAAGGAAAAAAGAGATAAGAACATAGTGGAAACCGGTCACCTTTTCCATCTATACCCCTCTATCGTCCGTCATCTTTTTTAGAAAGCGGTCTTCTCGATGTCCTAGCATCCAAGCCACGCTTAGGTTTACAACCCTACCTAACAGTAACCACTGCCTCCTGCCAACTACAATCACTACCGCAGCCTGCTCACAATTAAGTTAAATCTCTGAAATGCAGACGCAGCAGCCCACCGGGTTTACGCTATCTTGCTAGCCGGTGGTAGTACTTATCAACCCCCTGCAACCCTATGTTACTTAAGCTCTCTAATTAGAACCCAGATCAAAGTACGAAATGTAACACTGACAGTCCACGTAGACCCAGTCAGTTCATTATTAATTGTCGCTATTTATTATCATAACTAACAGCTGGAACCACGTCCAGACTGCTAACACCATTTATTTCAGGTTTGTCGTCGCCCACTCTCTCGGGCACCACTTTCGGTGACCAATGTCCACACTTTGACCTGTACCGACAGAGACCTTAATGGCATCTTTTATACCAAACGGGATTGCAATCGGGCCACACGACCTAAAACACCCCCAAATGCTTACAAGCAGATTGATAGACGTCTCCTAACGCAACACCTCTACTACTGATGTCACTGTTGGAGGCTTCAGAAATAACAGTTCGCAAGCAACCTTCTATTGATTGATTGACACGTCCCTTACCCCGCCCGATGAACCATACCCACGGGATGCTGCACATCACCTTGGTCTCCTGTGAAACAATCCAATAACAGAGCCAGAACACGCAACACAGAAATTTTTTCTCATTAAAATTCGATACGTTATCCGAACGCGAGTCCACTTGTCCCTCGCATCCTTGGTTCCCAACAATGATGCCGAAGATCACTCAGAATCAGTAAGCCAATATATTTGTCAGCATAACAGAACAATAAGGCGCGAGCCTACAAGGAGATTTTTCGCTCCGTTTTCTCTTCCAAGATTTCATTTTTCTTTCGATCGGTATCCAGCTTGAAATTGACTCTTCACCAGTTAAAGGCCTTCAAGTTGCGCTGCCTTTTTCTGAATGATAAGGGTTATTGATCCCGAACCTAAACTCACCTTATATATGGATTGCTGTTTCCTCCACATTCATCAACGTTGCCTGTCCATTTCCACAAAGTTTCCTCATGTCCCCTCGTTTCATGAAGAACTCCCTCTATTAGAATCGGGAATATCCATCATTCCGGGCCAACTTCATCTCCATAGAGAGCCGCTCTCTTCATATTCACCAAAGTTCACGGCTGTACTCCCATTCATTTCTTTAACCTCTCCATGTCCATTACTTATTCCGTGCATAGAACCCGCAATAGGCCTCAGTTACCCACATCTTGCATTATTATGACTTATAACGCATCCCTAGCGCTATATTTTCACGATATATTTTGTATTTTCACGGACCACTACCAACCAGTCGAATCCGAAACCAAACCGTATTTGCCGCGCAAACCTTTATAATTTCAGTCGACTCAAACTATCTCTAGCCATATTGTTTTGCTTCTGACGACTCCACTCGCTTTCTTGAAATTCGTGTGTAGTTCATTGTTTTGAGTAACGTTGTACACCATGATCATGCGCTTGCGCATGCGTCTCGACCATGGTCGAGAAATATACCATTATTATTATTATTATTATTAAGAACAGATAGATGGCGAAGAACTATTTCAAACCCACGAGCATCAGGCATATTTGTGAGTCAAATTCAGGTGACGTCTACCAGATAGGCTTTGTTTTAACGGAGCTTTGAGCTGGATTTTTAACCGCAAGCTTGTTTAATGTATGCAAATTAGAGTGTTAAATGGTACGGCTTGATGAGGGGGAGAAGAAAAGGTCAACTTGACGTATATATCAGGTTGTCTCGTTTTTTCCTTTTTCCATCGTTTAGGCCTGTTTTTACTTAGCATCTAGTAGTAATAGTTATCTGCTCTGAAGCGTCAAATTGTCCGCGGCAGTAACTGCGACATATCACTGTGGGTCCACAACTTATTACGGCGAAAAATCAACGTAACCCTTTTCTAGGAAATCTAGATCTATACCTACAACAAATCACCCCTTGTAAGCCCATCTATAAAATGCTTCGCGACTGTTGGCTAAATCAACCCTTTTAGTTATCGTTCCCTCCTTGGCTAAAACTCTAACCCTCGTTCGTCCAAACAGTGAAACCACCTGGTCAACCCTATTTGCAAACATCCTAGGTGACTTGCTTCAGAATTTCAGCTCCGTTCCGTATCTAGGCTTTTTGCAGTCGCTAAATTTTCAATAACATTAGTTGGTTATCCGAAGCCTGCAGTCACAGTGCGCAATTCCAAAAGAAGCAGACAGGCCAGTAAGATTTTGCCACGCGCAGCTGTACGTCTCCCAGTCATTACTCCATGCTCCGTCCATTAACGACCATCCATGATGACGGAAATAGCAAGATTGACAGCCCAGTCAGCACAATGGTCCTCAAATAGTCACGAAATAGTCCCTAGGTCGACCCCGTTTGATCCCCAAAACGACCCCAAAGTGACCCCACTGAAACAAAAAAGGGTCGGTTTTGGGGCGTTTTTCGGCCGACCACGCAAAAAACCCTCCGATATTTGTGCACCTTCTGCATTACATTATAAACTCAATTTCCCGTACCTATTTTTATAGCACTACACAAAAGACCCCAGAACGAACGATACTAGTCCGGTGCGTCAAATAACTGAACGGAAATGTCCCATTTCATCGCTTTCATTTCTCACTTCCCAAGGTACCTTTACCACTTTCGAAATCAGTTCCCTGCCAGTAACTACGAGCTGCCTTTCCATCACTGATTTTGGAAGAAAAAGGACAATACTTGTGAGGCAAGAAACATGTATTGATGGGTAAATTGTACAGTGGTAGAAGGGATTTACAATATATACCGAGTTTTTTCGTTCGTGCACGTTAGTCGCATGAGAACTGTTCGCTGGAATTGCTGTTTTTCAATGCCTGAAATAGGAAGAGAGACATTTTCAATTAATCTCTTATTGTAAAACGAAGTGCAGTGAGTAAAACTTTAACATCTTTATGAACTAGGAATCGAAATACTTTTATGGGAATATGAAAATCATTGAGGCAGAAACTGGAATCTCTTGCTGTATGGAAATGGAAAACATCGCAGTAGATGTATAGCTTGATATAAGATAACGCCTTAGGAAATATATCGTAAATAGAAGTCATTCACGTCGTACGTATTACACTAAATGCCGGCGTTGCGATACAGTTCATACCGACTCTCTTGATGACTAGCTCTACTCCTTTGTAAGCAACAACGCATTTTCTCTTGGATGAGCTGCGTTGTGGCGCCAGGGCAGTTCTTCCGGCACACAGCGTCTATAGCAATATGAATTCAAAATCTCATACTCATCCATCACAATAGGACAAACTTTTGTTCCCGCCAAGGCAGGTCTTCCGTGTGCACCCTTCATGTTTACCTGCGCGAGAACTTCTATCGTCATTAGCTGACGCATTATATCCCTCATGCAATCTCCGAAGTTGGTACCGGAAACTTTCTGCAAAAATGTGACCTGAATAATAGAAAAAATGGACTATCTCTCACCACTTGCTCGTAGTAGCTGTCATTTTTCAAGCGTTCATTCAGAGACGCGAGGTCATCAACAAGGTTTACGGGGATCCCCCATTGGGACACGATCTTCGAATTTGAATTCGCATTTTGCCTCTGCAATTCGTCGACTTTGCGGTTCAACTCCGAAATATCTTTCTTTATTGAAGCTGAGAAAGCTGGCGTGAGTTAATAGGGATTTAGTGAAGCCGTTATTACACATAATACTCTCACCGTAACTGGCTTCCTTGCCGAGAGGACTGGGCTTCTCACGAGATTTGGAAACGGATGGCTTTTCCTCCACCGTACGGCTTGTTGATGCCATGGGACTCACCGTTGGGGTGGAAGTCCAAGGTCTCTCGAAGGATGGACAACTACATGATTTGTGAGAATACAGCGATGGTACTTACGCTATGGTTGCCGGCACATTAGGGTTTGGGCCCCGTGACTTCAACGGGGTACGCGGAAGGCAAACTGACTGGTCTTCTAAGCAAGGTGGCTCGGGAGACCATAGTTTCTAACTGGCCCGTGCTGACGGCTTCAGATCATCACTGTCACATTCCGAAAAAAATACGGGTTTACTGCAAGTATATCCCCATTAGCAATTAAACACATACTGTGGTTGTTTCCCATAACATTCCATGGGCAGCGTCGCATCCGTGGATGGTAAGTCAAACATATCCTCTAGTATTCGCTGCAACTTCACAGCCTGTTGATAGCCATCTACAAAAGGAAACTGAATGATAGTCACGTTCTTTTACCGACGGCTTTATGGACCTTCACTTTATATGCTTTTGAGTTGACCGGTGGCGGATGACTATCGCGTACTAAGCGCTCCGCACGAGAAGCGCCAACAGAAGGCCACAGCGTGCTCTGACCCCACCATCCAGAGGTCATTAACAACAGCAACCGTGTTTTCTCCCACAAACTCCACTACTGTGAACATCTAAAATGTAAAGGTTTGTCACAGTCTATTTTACTTACTGCCTTTATGAACGCCAGCTATGCACAATAGGATAAAATACCACGTGTTCGCGGTGTGGAATCAATAGCCCTTTACACCGTAAGTCGTTACAGTTACAGGAGCGAGTTTCCTCAGATGGCTGTTCACAAAGGTATATTTTGAGATTCACAGACGAAATGGGATTAGTGAAAAAATTTCCATTCCTTCTGAAATAACGGTAATTCACAGTGTTGTCACTGATGTCAACGATTATCGCCGGTTGGTTATCAATCAGAACACAGTTGTTCGGCTGTTCCGAGGCATAAACCGTGTTCTGCAGAGGAAACGTCTTCCCATGCAGCCCACGTTTGGTGACAGAAGAAGATAGAGTGTCATCCCAAAATTGAATGTTGACATGCATTATCGCTTCCGTAGAACTTTCGATTGTCCTAGGAAAAATTTGTTCCGCGACCATGTTTCGACTAGTGACACACTGCCTTATAGTTTGCATATATGACTCGAAGGGAAACGCCGAGAATGAATCCAAAGAGCCGTGAATCCTCACATCTTCACATATATGCACCCAAGAGTGAACATTGAAAACCGCCTCAGTCTCACCGTACAACTTCACGAAGCCCTGCACCATCAAGCAGCAGTGATTGCGGATAAAGTCTACGTAGTGAGAACGCCACTTATCGCTGCACAGTATGTAGGCACAAATCGAAAAGCTGAGAAAGTTGGAGTAGTTCTCAACAGGCAGCACATCTTTTATAACAACCGGTCCGATGTACAACAAGAACTGCCTGTACTCGGATGCCTTCCAGTACTCTAGCCCATCCAGCGTTCGGCAAACTCGTGGTAACTCACAAGGGATACATTTTTGAACTATCCGAAAATGTTCGTTCAGGCGTGCCAATGACTGAGCCGATAGCAGAGCTCTTCTTGGTTTGCCAAGCTGACGCCATACAAGAAGGGTTTGCTTCATTATCTCAAGACATAACATGTGCATGTAGTCCGTTGGGAAAGTGTTTATCATATCAATTGACAAACTCTCGAAGGGCCAATCCCCGGTGTGGTGGTCCGGTTGTCTTCGGCAACGGTAGTCAACGTCAGTCCTCGCTTTTCCTGGGTTGTCTAAGAACACCAGTCGTCTACCAATGCTACTGCCTCGTTGGGTAAACCGTGGGCAACTGAAATATCCACTATGGTACTTTAATTGTTTTATCAAGGCTTCAGCTGGGGCATCAGCTATAACGCTAGACAAAACTACTCGGAAACGTCTGCACGCACTTCGAACATAAATGCCCCGAGTGAGCAGAGATTTCAGTTCTCCAACGCAGTCATCCAAGTATTCCATCACATTTGCGGGTTTCGTCATCCCACAGTAGAGACCCACCATAAACACCCGTGATAGCGGTTAGAGCACACGGCCTAGAATAGGCCACAGCTGCTGAGATGACCCACGAAACAAAGTCAGACCGTCTACGTGCAACTGAACAGCTATCTCATCGGTTGTGTGCATTGCACTGGAATCCATTGCAAGCTGCAAACATTCGTCGAGCCCAAAGTGCACGTATTTACCGTTACCTACAGACTTCTTTGGGGTTTGACGTGGTGATCCCAACAACGTTCGTGGATCTGTCGGCAAATCCTGGAGAACCTGCTTGAATGCACGAAGCATGGTTCTCACATTCGCCATTGAGAGACGCATTCGTATGGCTGTCTGTCGTGCAACAGAACTTGGCGAAGGTCCTGGAATTAAGTCTGAATTAATGGGTGGAGTAAGTAGACGTAACAACGAACCGTCTTCCTTCACATCTGTGCTCTCCGCAGGGACTTCTGGGATACCGTCTTTTAATAAAGGTTTATGCTTTAAGCGGTCAAGTTACCTGAGGCGTGAAAAGTATGTGCAAACCACGAGTTCTCCTCGTCTTCACTGGCTTGTAAGTCTTGTGCATCATCTTCAGCGTTCCTTAATATCTTACTAGAAGAATAATTTGAATAGAATACCCATAAAAGCTTGTAGAAATGTCCGGTGCACCGACATCGGCCGGCTGATGGAGAGCATCAGGCTCAACTTCACAGTCCGTATTTATTGCTCCGGATGATGACATTCTCACCAAATCATCTGGCTAACATAGCCATTAAGGTTCACAAAGCGTGGAAATCATTACCATTTACAGCGTTTAACAAATTGCCAATATCCGAGGCATTCAAAGATTCCATTGTGGCATAAGCGGCTCTGACTGAAGCCTTTTGACGTCGCCAGATGTTAGTTCTCCAGCACCTAGGAAGTGACACCTGCTTACGGCGGTGTCGTCTCATTTTGTACAATGATAGCTACCAGATATGGTTCGAATTTAAAGGGCACATAGCAGTACATAAAGCGTATCTCGTGAATAATTGAAAAAATCTACTAGTCACGTGAAAAACTTAGTACGTTTCATCAAACATGACAACGAATACAGCCATTCCATTAATTAGTCAATACTGAGCTAATAAGGAATAGACGGACACTGCAGTAGACACTAAACATGTAGGTGATATTTATTGACTGAAATAACAGCATGAACGTGACACAAAATGTCGTTATTGACGAAAGTGAAGACTCGGTATAGGACGACTTACGGCTAGCGTGTAACCTTCGACGGATCACGTGACAGAATGGCGCACCTGAGTAAAACAAAAAAAGCGAAAAACGTCAGTGACGGTGTTTCATGAAAAAGCATGCTTGAGTTGTCGAAAGAAGAGAGGTACTCATTTGTAGTGGCACATTTGGGTGCTTATATGCTTGAAAAATCGAGACAACCACAGGGAAATGATAAAAAGCAGCGAAACAATAAAGTGCGTATATCTCCAAAACCATGACGGTTATGGGGATAAAACTTCACAGTCGGACATTTCAGGCCTCATTAGTACAATTGCCGAACTTATTTATCATAAAAATGGGATTTTGAAGAACAGTCCCGGAAGGTACCGTTTGGGGGCGTTTTTTCGACCCCTTGTGCTGACTGGGAGCCTCTCACAACACGTTAGCTCACTCGAATCGCGGATTGATGCTCTTGACAGAGCCACCACAATTCTGACACAACTGGCTCAACTGCTCGAGCCCTCTATGGTACCTACGGCCTGTAACTTACTTGCCACTTGTAACTTTAATGACAGCATATCTGCAGAGGTTTCAAAACGAATACGAAACTCGAATCACGTCGTTGTATTTAACGTTCCCGATAGGGCCCCACTCAACATAGTCAGCAGTGCCTTGCTAAAGGCCGCTAACATGGAACGTGTGATATGCGGTAGCAGCAGACTACGAAAACAAACACAACGACACCAACACCCTTGCTTTTTTAACTTCCGGACTCACTGACAGCCAGTGAGTTTATTCATAAACAAACAGTTATTGCTATTAATTCGCCATAAAAGAACGTTCGAATAGCGTCCAACAAAACGCCACTACAAAGAGAAGTGCTGAGAAAGTCGAACTCCCGCAAACTTACAAGGCAGGAATCCGCCCAAAAGACATCTAACCCCGTCATTCCCCTAACTTACTCTATGCAACCAATATCTATCAGCCAACAACTGTCTGATGTAGACCTTGAGGCAACGCCTGAACCTCCTCCAAATCCACCAGTCTCCAAGCGCCCTACATTCGTCAATAGTGTCGCAGATGACTATGACTCGAATCCACCGAGTCCTGCCAGACAGCTTAGCTCTGCGCATCAAAAGCAGCTACCTAAATCGCGTAGCCTCTCTGACCTAACAACTATGCATCACTCTTCCAAAGAGACACATAAATCAACGTATGGTCGTTCTTGTCCACACCACATGGCCACAACTAGAACCCATCCGCCTGACCACGCCATAACATTGCCAGGTCATTCTCGCTCGAATCAAACCCCTCAGCCTTCAGGGCATACTCCCGTAAACAAGCCGTCAAGAAGTGACGTACCTAAGGACACAACCTCACTGTTGCAATCAAACTTATCACCCGTGGGCCGAAAGTTGGTAAAGATCTACACTCAGCCCTCAATGCAGAGTGTCGATACCAACGGTAACACATGGCCGCAAATCCAGAATTCGGCAACCCACGCTCCACCCTACTGAAGGCCTCAACATTTAGTTCATTAGGCAACCACCGCCTTATACCACCAGGCTACACCCCGAAGGTCATGCATAGATTAGAAGCGAAAAGATACCCTAGTAAGATGTCACTAATGCCGGGACCTACAGTTTCTGTTCCCAAAAATAGATAGTTTCTCAAACCGTAATTCCTCCCAGCGAAACCCCAGCTCTGCGCGCATTTATACGGACAATACTCGCAAAGCACCTCACAGCCATTATTCTAAGCTGCAT
The DNA here is from genome assembly GCA_948099385.1 of Fasciola hepatica. Classification (NCBI taxonomy): domain Eukaryota; kingdom Metazoa; phylum Platyhelminthes; class Trematoda; order Plagiorchiida; family Fasciolidae; genus Fasciola; species Fasciola hepatica. The sequence goes on along the minus strand of CANUEZ040000027.1, from coordinate 8,138,348 downwards.
CTGCCTAGCTCATCATTTCCTAACTTTTCCGTGTCTCCACCGTTCATCCCGTTAGTTCCTTTACCATACAAAAATTTTCGCTTTGCCCCACCACAGTCGTTTTACTCGCAGGATACATCCACAAACCCCCTTTGAGTAAATTTGCCTCACCCTGTGGCATACAATCCCACATTCTTTCGTCTCTCCTAGCCCTAATGAACAACTTTGCAATACCCGCACCTTACCAGTCGTTCATACCTTCGGTAGAACACCGAACTCCACAGGCCAACTACGCAACACTGCGTATTGCCACTACTTTCTTCCAAAATTACCTACATATACCCACTACCAACCGCCGATTCCTATCTTTCCGCACTCTGGCAAGCCGCATCGATGGGTGACGGAGCCACTCCACACTCTTCTAGTCCATACCCTCAGAGGCCTGCTCTTTCCACACAAAAACAACCAATACCAAGGTTGTTACGTGGCAAAGCCAATATCTTCCATAGCCCCGTATTATGTCACTGCACTGGAGCATCGAACGATCCCAACGAATCAGGACAAGTAGCAGCACTACTTCGTCTAAGGTCTTCTCTTTCACCTCGTAATAACCCAAAATTGATTATTTCCGGTTCGTCCTCTGCTGATTCTTCAGAAACTATCGAGGCGGCATCCAACGTCCACTCTTCCTTCCCTTCGGTAATAACTCCAACTCACGCCCCTCGCCGTGCACTTCCTCCGACCAACAACTCCCATACGTTATCTAACCCTGACACTCACTTCCACATGAGTGGGTTACCCCTCATCTTATTTGACTCGCGGTCCATCTTAAATGAGCTTCATCGCTCAAAACACTACGTCATAACATCCAGTCCTGACATCATATTTATTACTGAAACCTGGCTCACTGAACATACCAGCACAAGCAAAATTATGCTTGAAGGGTACAAGATTTTTAGGGCAAATAGGATCCATAGACGCGAAGGTGGGTGCCTCGTAGACGTACAGTATGCCCTCTCAGTGGTCCCCATCAAACATGCCAAACTCGACTCATTTCCGGATTCTCCATGGCTCACAATTCGGTTCTCAACTGTAGTCATGCACATTGGTTGTGTCTATCGCCCGCCCTCATCTACTATTGCTAACTTAACTCCTTTAGTTGGAGCCTTTGATTACCTTTCACTACTACCTCCGGCAGCGAAAATCATAGCCAGTGATTTTAACTGGCCTAAAATATCCTAGCGAAACTTCATGGCAACTCCCAACTTTATAGACTTTGTGTCCCATACTCACATTGGGGGCTGGGTGCAACACGTTAAAACCCCTACCAGATCTTATATTCACCCACAGCGTTTCCCAATTTTCGGTTCCCGTTCGGAATAAATTTCCGGATGGCGACCATAAGATAGTGGCTGGTAATCTTTCATTCCATCCTAATTCATCAAACTATCTGATCCCAGTCAACAATTCCGTCCGTTTAAATTGGAACCCTCCGCCCAATCTCATCCGTAACCAAGATTGGAGCAGTTTTTTCTAACGGCTGACCCCCAACAAGCGGCCGATCACTTTTGCCTCAACACGGGAAACTGCCTCCCGAAACTCTGCCCAATATCCCAAAACTCCTTCCTTAGGAAGTCCAAACTTTCCTCCCTCCAAAGAAAATACCTTAAGATGCAAAGACTTTACCTCCAAAACCACGACTTCTCTCTTCTCATGAGACTAACGCTTCTTACTGATATTGTCCGGGATCTGAAGGAAGACCAGCTCCGCAACAAAGAAGCCAAAGCCCTAAGGCATCCCAATAAAACATTGAAACTCTCACTCCTACACAAATCTAGGAATTCGGCAACAGATACTATGATCCAATACGTTGTGTTACCGAATAAAACTTCGGCCACCTCCCCTTCTGTTATCGCTGAGGCCTTCAACCATTACTTCGCCAATTCCACGGCCCTTGCCTCAGATACAGCACCCCCAAGTCCTCTGGCTATTACCAGCTCTTCCCTATCTACCCTAACCTTTGAAGTAAACGTTATTTCCAGGCTCATTTCACGCTGTAAGGCATCTGCGCATCCTGGACCAGACGGGTTGCCCCCAGCTGCAATCATTAACTGTGGAACGGAACTTCCAATTCTATTACGGAACCTATTCACCTTGTCACTCAAATTTAGTTTGGTAACGTCGACACAAAAAAGGACCTGTCCAAGTACTCGCTAATTACCGCCCCATCAACTGTACCCCGTCATTTCCAGAATAATGGAAACGATTATCAAAGATGGCATTACCACCCATCTTCTCGCTTCAAACCTTCTTAGCGATAGGCAGCACGGGTTTCTCAAATCGCGATCATGCACCACATGTCATTTCGACTCCCTGAACCTATTCAGTAAGGCTGTTGATAGCTGGCAGGCACTAGTAATTGTCTACCTAGATCTGTCGAAGGCTTTCGACCGTGTTCCACACCTGCTTCTTATCCCCATATTGCGTTCATTCGGCATCGCTGATCAGCTGCTTTCTTGGCTAAAGTCTTATCTCGCTCATCGTTCGAAAGTGGCCCTCACCGATGGACATACTTCTGAACCGAAACCTGTTACAAGTGGCGTTATACAGGGAGGCGTACTGGGTCCTCTCCAATTTCTGATGTACATTATTGACGCATTGGATCTAGTACACCATGGCACGCCCTTCATATATGCAGACGATATAAAAATAGTTTACTCTCTAATGATGCCATCCCAACTCTTTGAAACATTTCCGCTGACCTCGCTGCACTTGACCGCTGGTGCTACACCCGGAGGATGAGCTTTTCCACTTATAAGTGCGAGGTCCTAACCTACAAGTTCCAATTGCCCCCTGGAATCCTCAACATTTGGTGGGTCCCCAATAGCCGGTCGACCTACCATCCGCGATTTGGGCCTCAACTATTTCTGCTTCCTCAACTTTTCTGAGCACGCCGCCATCCAAGCGGCCGAGGCTAGAAGAAGTGTGGCCTGTCTCTTCCGCTCCTTTCGTCTCCGGGACAGTGTCATCAGCATCTACAAATCCCACGTCAGGCCTTTGCTTGGATACTGCCCAATAATATTTTCTAACATGACAAAATCCGACAGACTTGCGATTTAAAGCATACAAAGGCGTTTCATCAAACAACTACCCGGTTGGTCCAGGTCCTTAAACTATGGAGAACGACGCCAAAATCTGAATCTCGACCCACTCTGGCTCCGCCGCTTAAGACCAAACTTAGTCTTCTTGTATAACCTGCTCCATAACCGGTCTTTTTCCTTTGACCCAGTAAGCTTCTCCCGTGAAACCCTCTACTCACTTCGGCGCAGACCTTTTACTGTCCCTTTTAGTATAGCTAAATTGGCCATACGGTCATGTTTTTTCCTTCTTGTCTACTCCAAAGTCTGGAACAAGTTGCCCACCACCCTTCGAGCTTCACAAACCAAATCCCAGTTTCTGCCGGCACTCATCCCATATCTCAGCGTCACCCGTGCACTCCAGTTATCCAATGTGAGCATGGCAGAAGATATAGCTTACGAGAGGGGCCTCGACTTCTAAGACCAACTCCTCCGCCGACCCTGCTCCTTACAATTAAGGACACAATCAACGATAGACAGTTTCATCTATCTGACTGAGTTCTCAACGTAAGACTACATATGTCTATTTCCTTAATGAATCAAACAAATTGGAATGCCACTAATTTCAACCATTTTGCTTCCACCTACCCCCGTAGTTTCTGTCACTCTTATGCCTCGTCCTTTACTGGTTTTTTATGCCTCCATTAACCGTTGATCCACAGCAGGGGCACACCCTGACTGCTCCTTTTTATCTGCCCTCCTTTTCCAGTTCTCTCCTTATGTGAATTTCACCTTCATCGTTGGTATACGCGCCTGGATAACGCCGCTGTTTGGTAGATTATTAGCCCCTGGCTCCGTCCTCTGGAACCCCTTGCAACCTGACCATCCGACCGCCGAACTTATGTCTTATACTATAACAGCTGAACCACGTCCCACATGCGTAACCACCAATAAACATTGGTGCCATTCCCAACGGTGCAGGGCGCGGTCAGATCCACCGCTTTGGCCGGCGCACATCGGGCTTGCAGGTCGTCTGCAACGATGTGCGAGCTCCATTTTGGTTAAGGAATCACACCCCCCGTGTTCTCCTCGAAGTGTTTTTCAGGTTGGATGTCCAGCGCACGGCCAGTCCCAGCCACTAGCACCGGTGGCTGATCGCACGCTCTAATGCTGTCAGCTGCAGACCGCATGCTCCAACCATCCTTGTTCGCCACTGTACACCCACCTATCGCTCCTATCACATCCATTTTTTCGTTCTCCTATGGTATGCACACCTACCCCTTCTCTCCTTGCTCCTATCGATTGTCACTGTGTCACCTCTCATTGCAAAGTCACCATCGTTCTAACCACTTTAATCTGCCGACGACCGCCAATATTTTATTTCTTCACCCGTGTTGGCGTTGCCGGCTTGTAGTACCTATTCATTTGGTATCACCCTAGGCCTATAAAGCCTACTGATCGCATTCTTACGCCTCATTGCCTACCGTTCTGTCAAACCCTTCCTCGTTCTCCCTTCTTATGCCTCATACCACTACACATTAGCCCCACCCGCACCCATGACCAATTCTCATATTAGAACTGCCGTTCAAAACTCTGCATCTCTCACAGCCACATTTATTATCCAGTCACTAACACTCTATTTTCCTTGCCTGACTCCGCCATTCCCCTGTGGATCCTTCCACTTGGCAGTGCTGCTATTAGTATCGTCCATTTACATCCACTTGTACAATTTCCGGCATGCACGCAGCTCCCGAATTCCATGTCCCCAACTCCGATGCGCATCCGTTGTTCATGCGTTATGTTCGTCCACCGATTCACCTGTCCAGGTGCTTCTTTCCTCCCTGCCGTTTTCCTGTTCCATATGCAATGATATGATCCTACTGGTTATGTCTCACCTGTAATTTTCGGCCCGTGCTCCCACCTCCTGTTTCACCTACTGTTTGCCACAGGCATTTTATGCGTGCCTTTCGGACTGTTCTGCTTTTTCACTTGCCACCTGATGTAAACGCACTGTTTCGTCATGATTCTCATTCACGGCTTCAGTCCGCTTGATCTGTTATTACCCTCTGGTACCACATTTGCTCATTTCCCTCCCACGCTGTTCGCCGTCACAGCTGCTGCATCTTGCACCACGGGCGGTTTCACCTCCCGGGTAACTTTCTCCACTTCTTATGCACAATCGCTCCGCGATGCTTAGCCATCTCCATCGCCACCATCTTCCTGTCGAATAATGTAAGCCCATTTATTATTGCTTCTCCCATTCTTGACAGACACCACATGTCTCATCTGCATAAATCAGGTTATCTGATCCATTCCTACCTGTTCTCTTCGATACCTTCCTTCATCTCTCCTTTTTTGAACTGCTTCTCAGTCGTCGTCTTTTCTGTCCTTCCGCATTCTCCACTCTCTCTTTTGATCCACCGAGTTCACCTGTCATGAAGATAATTCACCACGATATTCCAGAGTTAATTCTACAAACATTCGACCTAACCTAACCTACCCCTCCTAATAACTGATAATTTCTTTCTAGGGCTCCATTGTTATTGATCTGGCTTCTCTTATAAGTATATACTTATGCATATACATATATATATATATATATCAACAACCGCACACATGTATATCTGCATTCCATCTGTAGCTTGTAGTTCCTCACAGGCCATCTCTCTTGCTATCATCCCGCTGACCGCCATGATATGCCTCCATTCCTTCCACGCCCATAACCCACATCCGCTGTCCAATTCCTATGAAATATTTTTTTACCTGACTCACCTTTCACGTCTTACTTTGCTTGCTTCCTGTCTAACAATCAGTTTTGTGCCCTGTTCGCCGACCATCTATTGCAGAGTACCAATGCTTCGCTGCTACCTAATCCCTGCAGTGAATGTCACTTTTTCCCCACCGTCCCCCGCTATTACAGTTTCTTATGCTGATTTCTAGCCTTTCTCATGTATATCAGTCAGCTTTCAGATGTCCCTGTACTGATCAGCCGAATCCCCCACCCGACCTTGACTTTTCGAACTCACCGAGCGTCCATTTGAATCCGTCCATGGGTCCATTTAAACCTAGTACATTTTCTTTGGTGTGCATACATTTGCCTACTTTCATCCCACGTCCTCCCCATTCTTAGCCCGTTTTTTCAACTCCTGTCATGTAAATTTCTACTTTTTCAAGGGTTTTGTCTATTTATTCCATCACTTGTGAACAGTTGATCATGCACCTGGCAAGCCTCGGGCGTCTCCGAAATAAACCATTATTATTATTATTATCATTATTATTATTAAGTATACACAAGAAAGCATATATGCATGTATATATATATATATGTTTACTTGGGCGGAATTATCGGAAGGGGCACGAGATGGGAGTAGGACGCAAAAGACTGTGTTTTATTGTAGTCTAATAATCAAGGCAGTCTTCATATGCTTCATCCACGCTTATGTCAGTGATGGTCATGCTGATTGCAGGAAGTGCGTCAAGGATTCTGCTTAGCGCTTCTTTTGATGTGCCACACAATCGCAGCGAGTCAGGAAGCTTATTCCGGAGGCTAGGATAGATAACCGAGAAATACCTATGTTTGATTGAGGGCCTAGATTTGAGAGTTGTAATGGTGAATTTTCTGTAACGGAGGGTGTAAGGAGCCTCACTGGGGAAACCAAGTGAGCTATCGGATGAGGGGACTTTTGAGTGCAGAAGGTTGAAGAGAAATGAAAGATTGAGCTTGATAAGACGTAGCCGTAGAGGTTCAAGCCGGAGTAGTTCGAACCTAGTTCTTTAGTTAAGGTTGAAATAGGCACCAAGACATATTTTAGTGAAGGAGCTTTGTAATTTATCTATATTGACAAAGTCAGCCTTTCGCATCAAGGCAAACATCAAGGGGTAGTGTTCCAGCAGCAGCCTAGCGAGAGTCCTGGAAATCAGGAGCTTGCTCTCCTGAGTACGGCATGTTCCGGGAATAAGTGCAACCATCCTTCTTGCCTCGCCAACTCGGTTCAGTGCTTGTTCATGGAAGTAAGAAGAACAGGAATAATGCAGGCCCAGGTCTCTTACCAAGTGAGTAGTGGGAATCGGCGGGCTGTTTACTGTGAGAAAGGCAGGTGTAATGTGACATTTGTAGGACAGAATAGAGCCCTTAGCTGCCAAAAACTTCGTCAGCCATTGAGTTCACCGTTCATCAAGGGACTTCAAGTCCGACAGAATATCACTGACAGCTGAGTGCTGAATAGACTAGTTTTATGTCGTCAGCACAGGGGAATGCCATGCCAAGAAGCAGTACCTGGAAGAAGTCATTAATGCACATGAGAAATACGAGAGGTCCTAGAACTCTACCCTGCACAAATCCGCTAGTAATTTGTTTGGGCTGAGATGGTGTCCCATTGAAGATGACGGTTTGAGAAAGATTGGAGAGGTAAGATGACAGCCAGGAAGGGAGGGGGTTGGCGACTCCGTAGGATTTAACTTTCGACAGTAATTGTGCATGAGATACGTGGTCTAACTCTCTTGTAATATCGAGAGAGGTTACGACGATTGACTTGTTGCTGTCGGCTTTGGAAGTGAGTAAACTGAAGAAGTCCACCTGGCACGTGGGACACGGACGGGACTTTATGAAGCCATGCTGAGCTGGGTTGACAAGGCTTCGAGAAGCCACGGAATTCTCAAGCTGGTCCTTTACCACCCTCTCCATGAGCCTGGAAATAATGAAATTGTGGTTTATGGGGCGATGGTTACCTAGATCAGGCAAAGGACCATTTTCGTGGTGTGGAACTATACAGTATGCTTTGAACCGAGCCAGGTAGATTCCGGACTACATGGATTACTTAAAGAGGTTCAGCAACGGGAACGCTGGGTCGGGTCCCCCAAACCGAAGTAGGACAGGTAAAAGGTCATCGGGCCCTAGAGAATGGAGAGTTTAGTGTTGGCTAGGAACTTCCTGATGTTGGCCGTGGTAAGTTTTATGGGTGATATCGAGTCCTGTGTGAGCATCGGGTAGGACAGTGGCTGGGGGTTAGTGTCCACAATAAGAGCTGAGGCGAAATAGCGGCTGAAAGTCTCAGCCGCATCTTTTGGCGAATCAAGGTGGGTGCCATTTTGAATGAGAAAATGAAGAGCCTTTTTAGCTCTGCGCGGGTTGCTAGATTTTAGCAGTCTCGAGAGGGACTTCACTCCACGAGGCTGTTGCAGTGCAGTCCTTTCTTGCTTTGTGAGTCTATTCTCGGTTGCTGCGTAGAGATCACGGCGGATTCTGCTCATTCTGAGTGTCAGGGGGAAATCTCGACTCCTGAGGAAAGAGTTCTGGAGCTTAGAAATCTTCCGTCGAAGTCTGCCAATTTTTGTAGTCTTGGTTCTAAAGTGCCTAGCAATTGGGGTAAGGCGGTTCATGGGAGAGAGCAACTTGGCATAGGACACATTAGCTGCTCTTTGCGGATCAGATGTTAGGAAGAAGTCAGACCAGTCAATGCCCCGGAGGGCAGTGGACAACTGGGCCCATTTAGTCAGTCCGTAGGTATTTTGGTTTCGGATTTCGACATTTTCAGGTAGACACGATTTTTCCGTGACAGCGAGGTGACATGTGACCACTTCTGGTCATCACCGGGAAGGTTTTGTGTGTCAGAGACGTTCATGCCAGGAAGGCCATGAGTGAAGACTAAGCAAAGAATGTTGTGGTGCCTTGTTGGAGTGGAGATATGCTGTGTCCATCTCGCAACGTAGACGTCCAGAAGGAAATCGGATAAATAAGAAGGGCGATCATTGTATTCCAACAAATACCGGGAGTGTTGAAGTCTCCTGCTATGATCTTTGGACCTAAGGATGGAGCAGGAATGTACTCGAAAGTCCCAATAATAGGAGGAAAGTCAGATTGACTAGAAGTGGGTGCTCGGTAGACACACCCAATATGCAACATGTTTCCTGGAATTTGGACGGAGAGCATGACAGAGTCGGGGATACAGTCGAGCCCTGGCTGGTGGAGGAGGATGGTAGTAAATATATGTTTAATGCAGGCGAGAAAACCACCAATTTGGCGAATCACTGTGCTTACTCGAAAGGAGGGGCAGCCTACCACTGAGACAAGACCACTTGGGGCGTGATCGGCTATCCATGTTTCTGTCACCACAAAAATGCCAAAGCTAGACGCAAGTACATATTTCCTCAAGTCAATAAGTATTTTCAACAGCAAACGGGGATTCAGCAGTAGAAGGAAAATTCTTCTTGTATTTTTGAGGTTACATGAAGCTAGGGCTCCACATGAGGGCATCTGATGTCTGCTGGGGCCGATAGAGCTTACGGCAGCCACGTTGTCAACCAGGAGTGCGTCATCAGGTGGAGTAGTAACTGGGCTGGGGAGATTGGGGGGTGGGTCACATGGTAGTGGTTTTTAGGGTAAGTTGTGGTCGCCTTTATAGGAAACCTGGCCGAAGAGTGTCACGTCTATGTAGACAGCAGGAGGGTGACTGCCGTAGGATGTATGTTGGGCGAGACACTCTGGAAGTCCAATGGGGAGAAGCTTTGGATGCAGCGGTAGATGGGTAGAGCCGCATAAACGATCAGGACATACGAAGGCGGTGTCCAATGGAGCCTTTTTAGGCAAACCATGGTAAAATCGGGGGAATGTTATTATGGGAGATAATGGGTCTTTGTGGGCGAAAAGTTTCGTTGTAAATACCGTCGGTGACCGCTAAACACTCATGACGTCTAGTATAGATTAACACCGGATTCTGAGGCGATTTGGTTAAGCGAGATAATAGGTCCGGAGGGGGCATATTGACTCTAGGTGGGACCTATGGGTTGAGTCACGCATGAATCAGGAGAGAGTTATCGGGGATGATAGGGGTCAGTTTGAGGTGGAGACCGGTGGTGGAGGAGCAACCATGGTTCTGATAGCAGCTTTGTGAGGGGGGTGACGAATGGCGGGGTAAATGGGATTGGAGTGAGACGACGATGTCATCTGGACTGGTGGTGAGACGTTTGTGATCTAAGCTCCGAGCTCAGCGATCAGAAAATTATGGATATAGTTTACTGAAGCGGCAGACATCTCACAGGGCTCCACGGAATTATTGTGAGAGGGTGGAGTAGTAGCAAAAGTGCTGCTGATGAAGGAGGCTTTGGTACGGAGAGCCAGTTGCCATAGTGTGCGGTGGGGTCCGAGTAGGGCAAGGCGATGTTGGGAGGTGAGGGGGCAGAGGACGTTGAAGTTTCGGAGAGATAAAACGAGGCATCACATGGGGCGGAAAAGGGTCAGGCACTGGCCACATTTTGTGTTGACGGGTAATAGCCATGATGGTAACTCGTCCCGCGTGATTCGGGTTTGGCAGAGCTAACGAGGGAAATGGTAATCTTAGCGTAAAATTTGTAATGTAGTGCTGGGTCTGCAGACGCGATGACAGTGGCTTCAGAGTTGATGGGTGTGGTATGTAGCAGTTGGGTACGCGTACCTCCGGGGAACCAAACAGATGCGCTGATGAGCTAGCCCCGGAGTGAGCCACGCGATTTCGTAAGTACGGCCGTGGGGGAGGACGCGGATAGGTAATAATCCAGTTGGCTGAGGAGCGAGAGGTCATAAGTCGGCTATCGTTTGAAGCTGAGAGCGTGACGATGTCGGGGCAAGGGCAGCCTTGGCCATTAAGAGCAACAGGTGACGGAGGTGACGTTGTGACCAAAAGACTAGGGGACTAAGTTGTAGCCGTATAGTCGGTGCGGGGTGACGTGATGGAATCCGGCGACCTGCTGGTTCGTTTGGCGGATAAACCAGGGCGTCAGTAGCCACTGGCTGAGGGGAGGGGCTGTATTGCTCTGCTGTGGGCAGACAGTGATGGAGAATGGGGTGAGACATGGAGCCTTCTGGAGGGACGTTGTGGTGTTGGAGGAGAACAGGACAAATCTAGGTTCATACTTTGAGCTGGTGCGGTGGTCAGCAGGAGCGGTGGCGAGCTATTGACGATGGGAAGTTGTTCAGGGGGATTGGGTTGCACTGGAACAGAGGGTGGTTGGAGTACTTGGTTGCCGACAGTCGATCTGAGGACCTCCCTCTGCAGCGGGGTTTCGTCAGGAGTAATTTTTACATTTTTTAATGAGGTGGACTTTGCGATGGACTCTCTTCCTAACGAATTCCATGAAATCTTCCTCCTCTGGGAATTGAAACAGTAGCGGGTACAGGTTTCGATGTGACCTTTTTCTAAGTCTTTTGCATTAGCACTTGTGGTGTGACATACCATGGGCCGTGAGCAATGACGGTTTGGTCGAGGAATGGGACAAACGATAAGGAACATAAAAAATACGGCATTTTTGGAATCTCCTATCCCTCTATGGACTTCGGATGCAACTGAGTCCAGAAGGCAGCTAGCTGATGGGAGACTTTCGGTGTTCGGATGTCTTGAGGGATCGACCATATATGCGAGTGGCAGTAGCATAGTCAGCTCATCCTCCATGGATCGTAACTGTCTCTCTAAGGACAATAGGTTTTGCTGAAGCGCACTGTATTTGTCACTGGCTTCACCGTATACATCGACCAGTGGTACTAAACAAGGTTCCGAGAAGGTAGGAAGTCGATGGCCTTTAGTGCTTCCAGGTTGAGCTCGGTCTGCCGCTCGGTGAATGAAGCGATTTGCCGTCGATTCAGTCATGATATGTTAAATAATTTTGATGTAAGTGGATTTGTGAGTAAGTTTTCAAATTCAAATTTTATTATTGAGGAAAAAAGCAGTGCTTTTTTAGAGATTTTGGGAATATCTTGAGAAGCTGTTTTTAAGTTCTTCCCTGGGTAAATTAGTGGAAACTGTACCAATAACTGCACGCCTAACGACTTGAGGTAAGGCAAATATTCATTTGTCAGGTCATTGACATCTGGAATCTAAATGGCCAGCGGCCATGGAAAAATTCCAGGAAGCGGAAGGGAAGGGCTGAAAACACAAAGCCTGGTGCAGGTTTGGGGACAGGGTGAGCCATGGGAGGTTACCGGAATTTAAGGCGGCTCGTGGAAGGACATTGAAAAATCAACACGGGTGAAGACGCCAGTACGAAGAGAGGCCAGCTGCAGGGGTGAAACGTTAACTAGAAGCATATCCTAATGATGTCCAGTCAGGGTCAGCCCTACTGATGTAGTGTAAAGAGCTTGAGCGGCCAAGGCACCGAAATGAATGAAGGCAAGGTCAAGGTATTGCTGCGCTACTTTGAGTTAACAGAAACGATGGCGGTAGAAACACACCTAGCCACTCTTTTCGGCGGGACAGGTACGCCGTTCATCTAAATTGAGGAGGACGAAAGTAGACGGGAGCTATCTGGATTAGAACTAATAAGGGAACAGGTCCAGATGAAATATGTCCATCCCTGTTGAAACCATTAGCCAGTCTGCTGACCGAGCTTCTTTTGCAGCTATTCAGCCAGTCCCTGAGGGCCTATCAACTACCAAAAGAGGCCGGAAGCTCGGGAAGGAGGTGCCAGTTCATAAGGTTGGGTGTAGAGCAGCAGCTTCCAACCACGGACCAGTAAGCCCGATATCTGTGGAGACGGAGGGCCTGGGAGAGATTCTATGAAACCAAGTGGCTGCTTCCCTAGCCGGGATTGTATTGTTAAGTATATGCTAACGAGGCTTTGTGAAGAGGTAGTGCACGACGAATCTCGTGCGCTTTCTAAATGAAGTTACGAGAACTGACCACAGCAAAAAGGTGGAGGCCCGTTACTTGGACTACAGGAAAGCCTTCGACTCAATGAATCACAGGCTGATTGTGCACAAGCTTCCAGCCTGTGGAGTCAATCCACCGCTGGGTGACTGGATAGCTGAGTTTTCCACAGAAAAGGAATTCTGGTTTGAGGCGGACGGACACAGGTCCAGTGTGGGTAAGGTTGCCAGTGGGGTCCCGTAGGGGTCGATGCTTGGGGCACTGCCGTTCCCGTTATGTACAAGCGACTTAGCTCGGGACCTGGATTGCCCACAATTTATGTTTGCCGATGACGTTAAGATAGCGGGGGATCTTGGGGGAAAGGGCCTTAAAAAAAGACCTCGATAACTTGTGTCAGTGGTGCGCAGAATGGGAGCTCCCACGTAACACCACAGAATGCAGGCAACTCGCCGAAGACAACCCTCAGGCCAGCCCGAGGGAACTTGGGGACTGAGATGCCAGGGCGGCTTTGAAAAGTAATGATACCTTCAAAGAGCTGGGGGTGTTTGTGACTGATGATTTCAAAACCCAGATGCAACCTTTGGAAGCTGCAAAGAGAGGCAATGATGCACTCTTACAGTTAATGAGAACCGTTGCCTCGATGAAGCCACGGCTACTGTTACCATCCTACACAACCGACGTAAGGCCGCTTCTGGAGCATGCCATTCAAGCTTGGTATTCAAATCTTATTCGAGACAAGCAACTACTTGAAAGTGTGCAGAGGGGTTCACACGGATGCTTGCTGAAATCGAAAACAGGCCCCATGAAGAGAGGCTTAGAGAAAGAGAGCTGTTCTCGCTGGAATGAAGGAGGGTAATGGAGGATCTTTTTGAGGTCCTCACGGTTGTGAGGGGGTTCTTGGACTTGGGAGGACTTCAGTTGCTTCCTGGAAGTGCAAGTAATAGGACCAGGGGACACGAGCGGAAGCTTGTGAGAGGCCGTTGCAATACGGTAGTCGGGGCAAGTTTTTTCCCCCAATGAGTGACAAATCAATGGAATTAACTTCCTCCCTCGGTGGTGGAGGCCCAGACGGTCGCCGACATCAGGGGTAAGTCAGACTTCTGCATTCGGGATTTTTCACTGGAGAAGCCGCGCGTTTTACCATCAGAAGCCGCAGTGCGGGCCGAAAGTGTGGATCATACTCTTTGCTGAAACGGAATAAGCTGCCGCCACCCCGCTACGGGATTCGATCATCAGTGTGGAAAAAAAGAAGCATGGAGTCCCTTCAAATTAGAAATAACTGCACTGATGGGGTTATCTGCTTCTCCACACAGGCGACTAAGTCATGCTAAGGGACCGCCGTGGTCAGACAAGGAACTACTACGAAAAGGGAACCGAGCTTGGGAGCGTTTTTGATCCTTCAGCACGGGGTAAGACAGTTACAATAGCATCCGAAGTTTGTGTTAGAGGCGACATGAATACGAAGAGCGATTTGCAGCCGGTTCCGTCTCAGCAACAAAGAGGCTGTTTGTATAAGTAGGAAGGAGGACTTAGGCCCTCCCAGGGATTCTAACACTGCTACATATTGGGGTAATTGCGGACTCCGATTGTGATAAAGCAGAACTACTGGCTGGTCACTACTCTGAGGTTTGTGCCAAGAAGGGGCCATCTGCACTCCAGCCTCCACAGAGTGCAGTCGCCATGGTGTGGTGATCATTAGCGGTGGGAGAGATTGCTGTGATTCAATTCTCGCAAATCGAGAAAATCTTAGCCCGTTCAAACAAATCCCAAAACCAGAAAAAGATCGATTGGTATTTTCTACTGTACTAAATTGAAATTCACAAAGGGTGCAAACTTATACAAACCTCAAGCACGCGGCCATGTAGACTGAACAGTAAAACCCCAAGGTTCAAAGCTCCGCTGCTCAGGCGTGACAGTCAGGAACGGTTCGGGGCATAATTTAAAAGTCTCACACGAATAACTAACATGCAAAAGCGAGGTGTGTGGTCGATCCTTTCAAATAAATTTCAAATGGAGTCAAATTCACAAAGAACGTCGAAAGTTTGAAGGGATTCACAACACATGATCTTAGCAGTTGCCAAGGCGGTGCTAAAGCCCCGACCTTACATGTCGCCTGGTCCGGCGGGGATTCAAAAGTTAGCCCGTCGGGCACTAGTTGAATTTATCGCTCCTTCAATCACGAGATTCATTAGTGACGCAATCCGGAAGAAAACCAATTTGAAATCCCGATGTCTAAGGGCAGCAACACGGTGGAAGACTCGAAGACTGTGACAGTAAATAATACTGTAGGCACAGCTTCGAAACTAACGTAACAAACGGTCGTGGAAAATCCCCTAAAACCCTTGTGATTCAGTGTTTCTTTAACATCACTCACTTGCTTAAACTATTGGCGGGTCTTTACGAACTGTTTGTTTTTATGGACCAATTGTTGTTTGTTCGCGCCCAGAGCGCTACTTTGTCACATCCTTGTTCTGGACCTGCGTGACGCACATGCTCCTTGCTCGCACGCCGCAACTCGGTTTTTCGTTTGTTGAGTCCTTGTGATCTCATTATTGAGGTTTGTATCTTTTTGGTGTCATTGTTCATTCAATAATCCAGTATCGTAGAATATCACGGATAATCGCCTTTTGATTTCGGGATCCGTTGTGAATTTGGCTACGCATTGCTCAAACGTGTGTTACAATACTCAATAGATCAATTTGGAACGAGGAAGAACACGCAAAATGCCAAGGAAAGGATCGAAGACATTGGAATCTGGACAGGAAGTAATAGGGCAAGTCACTGGGGAGGTTTTGGATACATTTGATTCCTTAGTTAATGCTGGATCGCCTAGTCCCGTCAGTGCTAGTTCATGTGTTACTGAGGGCAATATGGATTGTAAGGATGTTGATCTATATAGGCTAAGGATATTAGACCTAGAACAACAACTGTTATCGGCTAGACAACAGGCCCACGAGGCAGAACAGAAGTGTAGACACAAAGAGCGTGAGCCAGACACCAACGACTACGGCACTTCCGATAGATCAGGGCACAACAAAATAGGAAACTTCGCGCCGGTCGCCGACTATAAGACACCAACGATCGATTTGCCAAGAGTAGAACTGACGGTTTTCGACGGGCGATCTGACCACTACTGCATGTTTGTCGAGCAGTTCGAGACGTTCGTCGAAAATAAGGTAACCGACCCCGGGCAAAGGCTTCTCTACCTGACTCACTACTGTCGAGGCCGAGCAAGAGAAGCTATCGACGGGTGTACCATGCTCGACCCGGAACAAGGCCATACCCGAGCAAGGAAGATTCTAAGGGACTTGTTCGGCCAACCTTTCAAAGTAGCCCGTAACCTAATAGAGGGCGTGGTGGCAGAGGCAAAGAGAACCAAGGGCGACGTCTACACAATGGCCGACCTGGTGATCAAGATGCAGAACTGCTCAATAGCCCTCTACAACTTGGGTTACAGGGCTGACCTAAATGCAATACACACTTTGGAAGGCAAAGTCCGTCACCTCTCTCCCAAACTACAGGGTCGGCGGGCGGAAGAAGCGGAACGGATAAGCCGAAGCGACCGGGAGGCTAACTTCGAAGACCTGACCGAATGCTTGGACAGGCAAACCAAGATAGCCGACAGCAGATTTGGTCGACTTATCCAAGACAGCAACCAAGCAACACAAGCCCAGTACTAGCCAGGCCCAAACCACTGCTCGGGAACAGCCGAAATACCAACCTTGGACCAATGCACACGCCATTTCACGCGACGCCACGGCGCAACCAAGTTGCAGGTCCTGTGATGCTAGTCATGGACTACCAGAATGCCCTAAGATCGGCAACTC
Source organism: Fasciola hepatica (assembly GCA_948099385.1). Classification (NCBI taxonomy): domain Eukaryota; kingdom Metazoa; phylum Platyhelminthes; class Trematoda; order Plagiorchiida; family Fasciolidae; genus Fasciola; species Fasciola hepatica. The sequence continues at coordinate 8,121,851 of CANUEZ040000027.1, read as the reverse complement.
CACAATAGACGGACGGTGGGGAATGGCGAGGATGGCAGGAGCGTGTTTTATTTGTCTCAACACCGCGCACCGGGCGGCAGCTTGTAGGACAAGGAACCGATGTGGTTATGAGGGCTGCACGGGCGGACACCATCGATTACTGCACCAGGCGAGAGTGGCTTTACCCGAGGCGAGTACCAAGCCCAGTGTTATTTGTTCGACGTCGCGGTCTGCCAGTAAACCGGTACGTTTAGGCGTAGTTGCCGTGGGAGTAGTGACCCCAACTGAGATGGTCAAAGCGTTGGCTTTCGTCGACAGTGAATCTGACACTATCCTAGTGAAAGAGCGGTTTGTCGACAAACGGCGGCTCGCTAAAGGTGCGACGTCGTTAGCAGTGAGCACGGTGGGTGGGACACAAGTAATGACTGCCGGCAGGTTGAGGTTGCAACTCATCTCTTTAGACACCAACGAGCAAATCGAACCGACGGAAGCATTCACGTTAGCTGATCTCCCCATGCGAGCACCAAGGTCGGTTAACGCAATCTTGACTAGGTGGCCCCACCTGCAGGACGTAATCGTTGTAGACTGGGAAGACGATGAAGTGGATCTCCTCATCGGCCGCGACGTGCCAGAGACGCATTGGGTACTTGACCAGGGAGTGGGCGACCGCCAGGCACCTTATGCCATACGCACGGCTCTGAGATGGATGTTATGCGGTCCCGTAGAGGTACGTGGTTCCGTGAATTATCTATCCACCGAAACTTACCGCATAGAGTATCACCTGCTGCGGCTGTATCAAAATGAGTTTCATGACATCGGAGACGAAGGACCATCGTCGTCTAAAGAGGATCACTTAGCTTTGCAAACGGTGCGGCAATGCACTAGAGGCCATGAAAAACGGTTCGAGGTTCTCCTCCCATGGCGCACATCTGCTGACCCGTGGTCTGATAACCAAAACCATGCTCTCCAACGCCCACTACGACTGAAAGAACACTTCATTCGAGACCAGGGTCTGTGGGAACGATACGCAGAATTAATGAAGCGAAACGAAGCTCTCGGCTACGTTGAAAAGGTGCCTGTCAACACCGACGGCTGAAGAGGTATCTGGTATCTGCCTCACCACCCGGTTACGAACCCCAAGAAACCCGAAAATCTGCGGGTGGTTTTCGACTGTGCGACCAAGTTCCAGGGCAAGTCGTTAAGCGATCGCCTACTACAAGAACCTGACTGGACCACGCTACTAATCGAAGTTTTGTGCCGTTTCAGAGTGAATAGAGTGGACTTGTCCGCCGACATTACGGAAGTGTTTCACCAGGTTAAAATGCCGATAGGACAACGAGATGCGTTGCGTTTCCTGTGGTGGGAAGAGAACGACCGGGACAACGAAGTGGTAAATTATAGGATGACCGTCCACCCCTTCGGAGCCATATCGTCACCGTTCTGTGCGAACCACGCCTTTCGGGAAGCTGCGAACAAACATGGAGATCTGGTCCATCGGTCGGTGGTAGATAGCGTCAGCAGGAATGTCTATGTCGACGACCACCTTGGATCATTCGATGATATAAAATCAGCTCTAGCGCAGTTCAGAGGCCTGACAAGATTGCTAGAAGAGGGCGGCTTCCATATAAGAAAATGGATATCGAACACTACAGAAGTGCTCGAGGTCATTCCGTACCACGAAAAGGTCGAAAGGGTTAGGGATTTGGACGGCTCTCGACTCCCTACTGAACGAACTTTAGGAATACAATGGGACGCGGAAACGGACGACTTTGTTTTCGAGCTAAACGTTCCCGAGCGGTCTGTAACCCGTCGAGGCATACTATCCGCTGTCTCTAGTCTGCTCGACCCGCTCGGTTTTGTCTCGCCCTGGCTGCTACCCGGAAAGAACTTGTTGCAGCGGCTGTGCCGTAAGAAAGTTGATTAGGACCAGTCACTGGACCGAGAGGACCGACTGGACTGGGAAGAATTATTAAACGCCTTGGAGAAATTAAGGGACAAGGATTCCACGATGGTTGACTCCTGGCCATACAACGCGGACTGGAGAACTACATGCTTTTTCCGATGCATCCGAAGTCGGTTATGGGGCTATGGTGTACGGACGATGGTGCAAAGCAGATGGAAAACATACTACGAGGATCCTGTTCGCTGAAGCTCGCGTCGCTCCACTGAAGTCGGTCTCGTTCCCACGCCTTGAACTCGGAACAGCCGTGTTGGCAGTCAGGGCGGTGCAAGCTGTAAAGAGATGTTTCGACCTCTACATTTGGTCGGCTAGCTTTTAGACGGACTCGACGATAGTACTTTACTATATCAACAACGTCCGAAGCCGGTTTAGTACTTTCGTTGCTAACCGACTCACGATTATCCACGATGAATCAGCCATGAACCAGTGGAGGCATGTCAGGTCTGGCGATAATCCAGCCGATCTGTGCTCCCGAGGTGCGACCAACTTCAGGCAACTAGACACGCGGACGAGAGGGCCAAACTTCCTGCAAATGCCCAAACAGGACTGGCCCGTGTTCGAATCAAAACCCCTTACGGAAGTAGAACTGGAGATCAAAGGCGTGGTGGTAGCAGCCGACGTCGTTGTAACGACATCCATTCTATCGCGATTGGTCAGGTTTTCTTCCTGGATGAAGACTCTTCGTGCGTTAGTCTGGTTAACCAGGTTCAGAAGAAATTTACTAGCCATGAAAGGGCTACGCCCGTCAGGCCGGATACGGGTTGGCCCGATAAGTCCCGATGAGCTACTATCTGAAGAATACAATATTCTCAGAATGATATGATGGTATATTTCTCGATCGTGGTCGAGACGCACGCGCAAGCGCATGATCATGGTGTACAACGTTACTCAGAACAATGAACTATACAGTTATTTCAAGAAGGCGAGTCGAAAACGTGAGAAGCAAAACAATATAGCTACAGATAGTTTGAGTCGACCGAGGTGATAATGGTTTGCACGGCAAATACGGTTTAGTTTCGAATTCGAGTCGGTTGGTGGTGGCCCGTGGAAATACAAAATATGTCGTGGAAATATATCGCTAAGGATGCATTATAAACCAGAGTAGTGCGAGCTGTGGATAACGGAGGCCTATTGGGGTTCTGTGCGCGGAATAAGTTATGAACATGGAGAGATGAAAGAAATGGGAGTATACTCGTGAACTTTGTTGAGTATGAAGAGAACGGCTCTGTATGAAGACAATGGTGGATATTCCCGGTTATAAGAAACGGAGTTTGTCATGAAACGGGGAGACATGAGCAAACTTTGTGGGAGTGGCCTAGGAAACGATGATTGTGGAGGAAACAGCAATCCATATAAAAGGTGAGTTTAGGATCAGGAACAATAACCCGTATCATTCAGAAAAAAGGGAGCGCAACCTGAAGGCCTTGAATTGGTGAGGAGTCCATTTTAAGCGGGATGCCAATCGAAAGTAAAATGGAATTTCGCAAGGTGAGGCTTTCGCCCGAGTGCTCGAAAGGGAGGAAGAAGTGGGACCAATCAACAGAGAAATATCATCTCTAAGAGGCTACTTAAAGCTTTCAAACCCCAAACTCATTGATGGACTGCTGCGGGTGGATGATAGGCTGGCCAAAGCCCACCTGAGCTTCGGCAGAAAGTATCCAATACTGCTGTCTGCGAAACAACCCGTAGTAGAGCTAATGATCCAACACGTCCACGCCGTGGAGGGACATGCCGGGGAAAGTCACGTAACGAGCGTCATCCGAAAGCGCCTTTGGTTGCCGAGAGGACGAGAGACTGTATAACGCGTAATCCGGCAATGTGTGCAACGTAGAAGACGCAATGCCACGGCGGGCAAACAGCACTTGGCTCCGCTACCAGAATGCAGGGTGACCGCGGGTTGGTGGCCGTTCAGCGACACCGGGTTGGACTATTTCAGGCCCTTGTGGATCAAGTGCGGGAAGAGGTTAGAAAAGCAATATGGATGTATCATGACGTGCATGAAGTCACGCACGGTACTGCTAGAAGTCGCACATTCGATGGCGACCGATTCTTTCCTACGGGCCTTGCAGAGATTTATCAACCAAAGAGCGGTACCGGCCGATATATACTCAGATAACGGGTCAAACTTCGTGAGTTCTAAGGCCACCCTACCCACTCTGAAACGGCACAAAACTTCGATTAGTAGCGTGGTCCAGTCAGGTTCTTGTAGTAGGCGATCGTTTAACGACTTGCCCTGGAACTTGGTCGCACAGTCGAAAACCACCCGCAGATTTTCGGGTTTCTTGGGGTTCGTAACCGGGTGGTGAGGCAGATACCAGATACCTCTTCAGCCGTCGGTGTTGACAGGCACCTTTTCAACGTAGCCGAGAGCTTCGTTTCGCTTCATTAATTCTGCGTATCGTTCCCACAGACCCTGGTCTCGAATGAAGTGTTCTTTCAGTCGTAGTGGGCGTTGGAGAGCATGGTTTTGGTTATCAGACCACGGGTCAGCAGATGTGCGCCATGGGAGGAGAACCTCGAACCGTTTTTCATGGCCTCTAGTGCATTGCCGCACCGTTTGCAAAGCTAAGTGATCCTCTTTAGACGACGATGGTCCTTCGTCTCCGATGTCATGAAACTCATTTTGATACAGCCGCAGCAGGTGATACTCTATGCGGTAAGTTTCGGTGGATAGATAATTCACGGAACCACGTACCTCTACGGGACCGCATAACATCCATCTCAGAGCCGTGCGTATGGCATAAGGTGCCTGGCGGTCGCCCACTCCCTGGTCAAGTACCCAATGCGTCTCTGGCACGTCGCGGCCGATGAGGAGATCCACTTCATCGTCTTCCCAGTCTACAACGATTACGTCCTGCAGGTGGGGCCACCTAGTCAAGATTGCGTTAACCGACCTTGGTGCTCGCATGGGGAGATCAGCTAACGTGAATGCTTCCGTCGGTTCGATTTGCTCGTTGGTGTCTAAAGAGATGAGTTGCAACCTCAACCTGCCGGCAGTCATTACTTGTGTCCCACCCACCGTGCTCACTGCTAACGACGTCGCACCTTTAGCGAGCCGCCGTTTGTCGACAAACCGCTCTTTCACTAGGATAGTGTCAGATTCACTGTCGACGAAAGCCAACGCTTTGACCATCTCAGTTGGGGTCACTACTCCCACGGCAACTACGCCTAAACGTACCGGTTTACTGGCAGACCGCGACGTCGAACAAATAACACTGGGCTTGGTACTCGCCTCGGGTAAAGCCACTCTCGCCTGGTGCAGTAATCGATGGTGTCCGCCCGTGCAGCCCTCGTAACCACATCGGTTCCTTGTCCTACAAGCTGCCGCCCGGTGCGCGGTGTTGAGACAAATAAAACACGCTCCTGCCATCCTCGCCATTCCCCACCGTCCGTCTATTGTGGAGTTGCCGATCTTAGGGCATTCTGGTAGTCCATGACTAGCATCACAGGACCTGCAACTTGGTTGCGCCGTGGCGTCGCGTGAAATGGCGTGTGCATTGGTCCAAGGTTGGTATTTCGGCTGTTCCCGAGCAGTGGTTTGGGCCTGGCTAGTACTGGGCTTGTGTTGCTTGGTTGCTGTCTTGGATAAGTCGACCAAATCTGCTGTCGGCTATCTTGGTTTGCCTGTCCAAGCATTCGGTCAGGTCTTCGAAGTTAGCCTCCCGGTCGCTTCGGCTTATCCGTTCCGCTTCTTCCGCCCGCCGACCCTGTAGTTTGGGAGAGAGGTGACGGACTTTGCCTTCCAAAGTGTGTATTGCATTTAGGTCAGCCCTGTAACCCAAGTTGTAGAGGGCTATTGAGCAGTTCTGCATCTTGATCACCAGGTCGGCCATTGTGTAGACGTCGCCCTTGGTTCTCTTTGCCTCTGCCACCACGCCCTCTATTAGGTTACGGGCTACTTTGAAAGGTTGGCCGAACAAGTCCCTTAGAATCTTCCTTGCTCGGGTATGGCCTTGTTCCGGGTCGAGCATGGTACACCCGTCGATAGCTTCTCTTGCTCGGCCTCGACAGTAGTGAGTCAGGTAGAGAAGCCTTTGCCCGGGGTCGGTTACCTTATTTTCGACGAACGTCTCGAACTGCTCGACAAACATGCAGTAGTGGTCAGATCGCCCGTCGAAAACCGTCAGTTCTACTCTTGGCAAATCGATCGTTGGTGTCTTATAGTCGGCGACCGGCGCGAAGTTTCCTATTTTGTTGTGCCCTGATCTATCGGAAGTGCCGTAGTCGTTGGTGTCTGGCTCACGCTCTTTGTGTCTACACTTCTGTTCTGCCTCGTGGGCCTGTTGTCTAGCCGATAACAGTTGTTGTTCTAGGTCTAATATCCTTAGCCTATATAGATCAACATCCTTACAATCCATATTGCCCTCAGTAACACATGAACTAGCACTGACGGGACTAGGCGATCCAGCATTAACTAAGGAATCAAATGTATCCAAAACCTCCCCAGTGACTTGCCCTATTACTTCCTGTCCAGATTCCAATGTCTTCGATCCTTTCCTTGGCATTTTGCGTGTTCTTCCTCGTTCCAAATTGATCTATTGAGTATTGTAACACACGTTTGAGCAATGCGTAGCCAAATTCACAACGGATCCCGAAATCAAAAGGCGATTATCCGTGATATTCTACGATACTGGATTATTGAATGAACAATGACACCAAAAAGATACAAACCTCAATAATGAGATCACAAGGACTCAACAAACGAAAAACCGAGTTGCGGCGTGCGAGCAAGGAGCATGTGCGTCACGCAGGTCCAGAACAAGGATGTGACAAAGTAGCGCTCTGGGCGCGAACAAACAACAATTGGTCCATAAAAACAAACAGTTCGTAAAGACCCGCCAATAGTTTAAGCAAGTGAGTGATGTTAAAGAAACACTGAATCACAAGGGTTTTAGGAGATTTTCTACGATCGGTCTTTACACCCCTGGATACAGTGGCTGATCTCGTTCAATTTCCTTACGACAGACTCGGTTCAGCAGGACTTTTCCGGGGAGCAACCAGTTAGAAACATGGCCTAGTGGATCGAGCGGACTAGAGGTAGCTGAAAGTATAGCACGGCTAGCGATTGGCCGGTCATGTAAATCTAGCTCGAAAACGAAGTCGTCCGTTTCCGCATTCCGTAGTATTCCTAGCTTGTGTTCTGTGGGGAGTGGAGAACAGTCCATAACCCCAACCCCTCATCACATGGCGAGGAATGACTTCGAGTACTCCCGACGAGTTCGACATTCATTTCGTGAGATGAAAACTACCCTTCTTCAATGGTCTTGTTAGGCACTTTATTTGCGCTAGGGCCGAGACTACATCATCGATAGACCCAAGGTGGTCTTCGACGCAGAAATGTTTCATGGCGCCATCTACTGCCGACCTGTGGGCCACAGCCTCATGTTTGTTCGCGGTTTCCCGTAGGGCGTAGTTCGCACAAATCGGCGATGATATTGCTGCGAAGGGATGGAAATTCTCTTTAATTTATCACCTATTTGTTCAGGCCGTTTTTGTCCCACCATGAGAATGGAAACGCATCTACTTCCTTTACTGGTATTTTCATCTGAAGAAGCATTTCTCTTATATCGGCTGACAAGGCAGCTCTGCCCACCCTGAAACGACGCAAGACATCAATCATAGGAGTGGTCCAGTGGGGCGCATGTAGCAGATGGTCATTCAACGACTTGCCTTGGAGCTTGGCTGCGCAATCGAAGACCACCCGCGGCTCTTCGGGTTTCTTGGGATGAAGAACCGGGTGATGAGCCAGGTACAACATCCCTTCTCGGCCGCCGCTGTTAGCAGGCACCTTTTCAAAGTAGCTTACAGCTTCCTTTCACATCATTGCCTCAGCCCACCGTTTCCAAAAATCCTGATCTCGGCCGAAACGTTCTCTCAAGCGCAATAGTCCTTGCAGACAGCAAGTTCTGTCGCCAGTCAGAATGTCTGTTTAGTACACCACGGGGATCGGAACCTCAACCTGGTTTTAAGGCCTTTGGTTCCTTGTCGTGCCAACTTCAGCGCAAGATGTTCTTCTCGTGACAATGATGGTAGGTCTCCTCTGAGGTCATGAAACTCCTCTTTGTATAGGAGCTGCAATCGGTGCTCCATGTGGTCCATTTCCGCTAACTAGTAAACTACGGGACCGCTTCTACCGACTGGGCCGTGTAGTATTTATCCTGGTGTCTTGTTTACGGTATAGGGTGCCAGCCGGTCGCCTACTCTCTGGTCCAGCACCCAATGTGCTTCGGTCACATCTCGGCCAATGAGAAAGTCTACTTCATCATACTCCCAGCCTACGACGGTTACATTCTTTAAGTGGGGCCACTCAGTTAAGACTGCACTCACCGACCTTGGTGCCTGCATCGGGAGATCGGCCAATGCGAAAGCTCCCGTTGATTTGTTCTGCTCGTTGGTACTCAGGGTGATGAGCTACCGTCTCAGCCGACCCGCAGCTGTCACTTTTGTTTCGCCTGCCGTGCTCATCGCTAACGACGGTGTGCTTTTAGCGAGCCGGTGTTTATCGCCAAGCAGCTCCTTCACCAGGATGTTGTCCGATCAGCTGTGGACGAAAACCAAAGCTTTGGCCACCACATTTGTGGTAATCAATCCTACAGCCCCCACCCTCAGAAATGCTGGTTTATTGGCAGACCGTGACGCCGAGCAAATCACAATGGGCTTTTTGTTCGCATCTGGCGTAGCTTGCCTCACCTGGTGTAGTAATCGGTGGTGTCTGCCTGAACAACCCTAGTGGCCATATCTGGCCCTTGTTCGGCAAACTGTCGCCCGGTGCGATGTGTTAGGGTAGATAAAAAGGCATGGACATTCTGACCCCTCCTGACTGGCTTCTCAGGTCCTGCGGCTCGGGTGGGCCATAGCATCAAGTGAAAAGGTGCTCGTGTTTGTCCAGTCTTTTCGTGCAGCTTTTTGAGTTGGCTGGCCATAGGTCATTTTGCCCTGTTGCTATCACGGATGAGTCAACCAAATCTACCGTTGGCCATTCTGACTTGCCTGTTTAAATGTTCGGTCAGGTCCTCCAAGTCGGCCCGTCGGTCACCCCTGCTTGTGCGTCCCGCTTCTTCGGCCTAAATACTTTTCGGCCTGGAAGGGCGACACTCCTATTTTCCCTGGTCTGACGAAGAGCTGGTTGTCACCAGCTTTATGCTCAAGCTCGCTCCGTCTACATATTTCCTTTGCCTCCTGGGCTTGCAGATGAGCGGATGACAACTGTTGTTTTAGAGCTAATAGCCTGAACTTAAATGACTCAACATTCTTGCAATGAATAAAGCCCTCGCTAATACATGAACTAGCACTGACAGGGATAGGTAATCCAAAGGAAACTATAGAATCGAAGGAGCCCAAACCCTCCCCAGTGACTTGCATGGTTACTTCCTGTCCGGGGGCCGATAGCCTTCATCCTTTTCTGGGCATACTGGGCACTTTCTCTTTCCCAGTTGTAGCTCGCTTTTAAGCAAAGCTTGGCCGAATTCGAACGAATCCCGAAGCCAAAGCATGACTGATCGGTGAATTATACGACACTGGATTAGTAAGGGAACGTGACACACATACAAACCTCAGTTATGCGATCACAGGGACTCAGAAAATGAGAACCAGGTTTACGGTGTGCGAGAGACAAGCAGGGGCATCACAGAGGTCCAAGGTGAGCTGTGACAAGGTAGCGCGTTGGACGCAAACAGGTCGAGGTCGGCCCATAGAAACATAAAGTGTGCGGAAACCACTCGTATAGTGCACATGATAGAGTAATAGCACGAAGCACGAAATTATACTTTCCTTGAAGGATTTTCTACGGACGATCGTTACAAGCAGCATAGTTTCAGGAAAGTCCGATCCTGTCTGTCAGATCTCATGCTAGCACGTGAGCACTGGGCACGAGCTGAGACGGAGGACCACCGAGGGGACGTTATCTACGTGGATTTCTGCAAAGCGTTCTAAAAAGTGCCCCGCCATAGCTTGCTCGATAAGCTGAAATCGTTAACAGTGGCAGAAAAATTAACCACATGGATCGAAGACTTCATGAAACGGAAGTCCTTCTCCGTAAAAGTGGCTGCGTCATGCTCTGAGCGGCACGAGGCCTCCAGCGAAGTACGGCAAGGCCTGGTCTTAGGCCCACCGCTGTTTATGGCGTTCACCAGCCACTTACCACCCATTCGCCACCAGAATGTATCTGGTTACCACCTGGGCCACCACCGCTGATTAGCTCGTCAGTGCAGACTGACCCTCAGAAGTTAACACTTCTTCGCCAAAAGAACGAGACCCATCAACATAATGCACATGCAAACCATAAGGAAAATGCTCAGTCGAGCGAAATTTTACCTGCCTCTTGTGTGGCTGTGAATCCTATTTTTCCATCTCGGCTAACTGTCTTATCATTTCCACCCTACTTTTACCTACCTTATCCCCCCCCCCAATCACAGCTGCACTACATTACCATCCGCCACACCAACTGCTCCATACCTCTACTGCCACCCAGTCACTCCCTGGGAACCATCTCCGTGCCTCACGTAGCTTCCCACTCTCACAAGACCCATCCACGTCTCTTAGCCTAGCACTGCCATCCATCCGTGGCCGCATTTTTCCTGCCGGCCTCCTCCGGGAATATTCCCCGCATTCAAACTACTCTCCTAAACGGCACCTCCCCATCCCTCTTTCCTTACACTATCTCCCACCAGGTTACAACCCATCAAATCCGTGGAACAACTGAGGTCCTCCCCCCATCCTCGCCTTATTCTTCACTGGAATTACCACCTTCATCACCACTACCGAACCCCCCACCATATCCACCACCATCGAGGCCTGCATCGTCTCTTTCAGTCATACTCGTAAATGCCCGTTAATTACTGAACAAAACTAAAGCCATCCGCAGCATCGCTCAGCTTTCCGACTTTGCCATTACCTTTGTACCTGAAACTTGGCTAACAGATTCCGTCCCGTCAGATCGAGTCTTTCTAGTTGGCTACCAGATGTTCCGAAGGAATAGGCCTTGTCGTGGGGGAGGCTGTCTAATCTATGTCAAAAACACTCTGCAGGCCATTCGACTCTCACACAAAACTCTCGACGCCGTTCAGGATTCTCTGTGGATAACGACTCCCTTACCTAACTCTTATCTTCATATTATTTGTATCTATCGGCCACCTGATTCCAACGCTATGGACCTTACCAAGATTATTGACGCATTCAACTACCTTTCATTGCTGCCCTGTTCCTCCAAACTCATTGCGGGGGACTTCAATGCACCGAGCATCTGTTGGAATACTCTATCTGCCTCAAACAACTTATTAGATTTCATGTCACGCATCCGCGTAGGGCTCTGGATCCAACATGTAACAGTCTCAACTAGAGGTACCAACATCCTTGATCTGTTGTTCGCGATTGGTTTATCTGATGTTCCAGCCAGTACGCTCGACCTCTTTCCAGGTAGTGACCACAGAATGGTGTCCTTCGTCTTTGTGGTTCCGCAAGCTTTCGATAAATCCCACCCACCCAGTCGTTTCTCTTCAGCAGTCAACTGGGACAATCTTATCCGCACGCTTCGTTCGTTAGACTGGGACGACTTCTTCCTGCAGAGCGGCCCCCAGCTGGCTGCTGATTTACTATATTTTAACCTACCATACTTGCTGTCTGAAATCACTAAAACTCGTATCACATCAAACCGAGTCCGTAGTTCAGTCCTGAGCCGAATGCAAAACAAATATCTGAAGCTCTAGAAGGTGTATCACACCGGTAGTGACTTATCGTCATTCTTGCAGCTCCAACGTCTCTCGTTAGCAATCAGAATTAGGTCTGCCGATATGCTCAAAAAACAAGAAGTATCGGCCTTGCAATGCCACGATACTTCCTCAAAGTTGGCACGCCTAATGAAGAACAGAAATCAGAGCAAACCGGCGGGTATCCCCTCTCTCATTTTGGAAAATAACGATCACATTACCTCACCTGTAGCAATAGCCGAGGCGCTTAATTCTTACTTTGCTGCATTCATGACTACGGACCCTCTTACTTTGCCCCCATTCATAGACCCTGTCACCGAGCACTTGCTGTCTGATTAAGAGTTTACTCTAAAAGAGGTAACCAACCAGCTTACCCGTGTCGGGAAGTCCTCACACCTTGGCCATGGTGGTGTTCCACCGACACTTCTACGTCTTGGAGGAACTGATGTCGCAGCCCTACTATTGAAGGTCTGCAATCTATCCATCAAGTATGGCATATTTCCTTCACATTGGAAGACTGCGATCATCATCCCAATCCATAAGAAGGGACCAATACATGACCCCTCAAATTACCGCCCTATCAACCACTCTCCAATTGCTTCTAGGTTGATGGAACGCCTCATCAAACAGCGGATGTCCGACTTCCTATTGCCCCATAACATCATCCATAGTGAGCAGCATGGCTTTTTAAAGTCACGTTCATGCACCACTTGCCAATACGACTTTTTTAACCTCATAACGGCGGCCGCCGACAACAGTAAATCCATCATCATTATATACCTTGATATGACAAAGGCGTTCGACCGCGTCCCTCACGCTTTATTACTAACCAAACTCAAATCTCACAGCTTTTCCGGTTCGCTGTTAACGTGGTTAACATCATACCTATCGAATCGCTCACAAGTGGTTTCCATTGATGGGTGTTTCTCACAGCCTGCTCCAGTCACCAGTGGAGTTATACAAGACAGTGTACTCTGTCCTTTACCTTTTCTCATCTACATAAATGATATATTTCCCATCTTGCACCATGGCATCCCATTCCTTTTCGCTGATGAAGTTAAGATTGTCTATGAGTTTCCTCGTCAAAACCTCAACATCATGCTGGATGATATCTCTAGTGACCTAAAGCGACTCGGGGATTGGTGCAATTCATGGAATATGGACTTTTCGACCTCGAAGAGCTGCTACACAACATTCAAATGTCAAGTGGCCCCCGGAACCCTGCTTATCCACGACCTGCCCATCCCGTACAGCCCTTTAATTCGAGACCTTGGTCTTCATTATTCTAGTAGCCTTAGGTTTTCTGAGTATGTTCCACTCCAGATTGCAAAGGCGAGAAGAACCACTGGTCTCATCACCAGAAATTTTCGGCTAAATGATTGCAAACTGCTCACTTACAAGTCTCACGCCAGGCCTCTCCTTGAATACTGTCCTATTATCTTTACCAACATGACGGAGTCCGACCGCATTTCTCTGGAGTCCGTGCAACATCAGTTCACCAAAAAATTAGTGGGACTTTCCTCCGGTTTTTGTTACAAGGATCGATGCATCCTATTCAGTCTTGACCCTCTGTGGCTGCGCCGCATGAAGCTCAATGTATGCTTCCTGTTTGAGCTGTACCACCTTTAGGCCCTTTCGTGTACTTAACCCATTCGTCTCACTCCATCCACGAATTATGCCCTACGCCATCGGTCATTGCAGCTCTCTATTTCTAGACCAAAATTAGGGTTAAGATCTAACTTCTTCCTTATAAAACACTCAAGGTCATGGACTAAACTCCCGCTAACTATCCGCGAGAATCTCTCAATTTCCCAGTTCAGGGGCTTGCTGAATCACTTCTTGACTGTTCCCAATGTGATCCTTCTTACCGGCCAGACCGTCACCGAAGAAGTGGCCTACGAAAACGGGTTTGATTACTAGGATTATGGCACTAGAACTTTCATTTCTCGCCCGATGACAAACGCCAGTGCAACTATTTCTTTGTACGTTATATTGCATACAATCTATACCACGGTAGCTACTTTTGTAACTATACCTAGTTTAATGCTTGCGGGTTCTCCTAATCTTAGACAGTGTTCGTGTTCTATTGCCAACCAAAGTTCCTTAGCCTTAGATGTCTCTGCAGCAAATAGGTATGTGGCTTTGGATCCTAGGTAACTAAGTTCCGCCGTCTACCACCTTACTTGATCCTCCACTCCCTTCCCGTTCATTTTGGCTGCCACCACCGGCCCGGGTTTTATTTCCGGCCACAATTCGCCTTTCTTAATCATCTCATTTTAGAATCTCTTATACCAGAAGCTCACTTGCTGGTTCCTACTTGGTGGCCTGTCCTCTCGTCTGATTTCTGCATCTACCATCCACCAACCACTATCATATTCCCTCTTATACACCGCACTATTTCCCACCAGCTGAGCTAGACTCATCCACATCAGCTAGCCCGGAATGGTCTCTGATGGTCTTAGGCATGGTCTGGCCCTGTATGAGACTGATACACGTATGCCAGCTTGTGCTTTACAACGTTCGTTGTCCTACTCCGTGTGTTGCATAATCCCATCCTGCATTTTCCCAGCCCATGCTAGCGAAACCCCTGATGTCAACGGCACCCATACCATAGCGTCGTCCGAACGTGGGGAAAACAGGCCACCCCCAGCAGTTGCGAAAAAAAGCAATTACGCATAAAGTTACGGTCGGGCGGGGGGGCTATGGAAAGTTCCTATATGGGCTCAACCACCCCTCTGTTAGGAAACAAAAAAGAGAAAGAAAACAAAAATGGAAAAAGGAACAGTGGAAACAAAAAAGTCATCGTGGGATCGATTTGATCTCCAAATACCACTGACATCGGGCTGTGAAGGAATTGGGCAACCTTCATCTATGGGAAAGTATCCCATCAGCTCAGACCAGTTTCTGCGAAAGGGGAAACCCCACATCGCCCTTATTCGTTCGACAAGCTTTTGGTTTTAACGCACGAGACTGACTGGGGTGACAGTGCACTGGACTCTCCACATACGTTTACCCACCCCCGCCCTAAGTTTCAACCACCCCATACCCTCTTTAAGAGCACCTAGCATGCATGTTGGCGTCAAATACAATCGCTACCATAGCCCTGACTTTCAACCCATTGACCTGGACAGCGTGCAGACGGCAGCCGCGGTGAAGCCCGGAAAAGGAGAAATAGAAAGAAGAACATAGTGGAAACCAGTCACCTTTTCCATCCATACCCCTTCATCTTCCGTCATCTTTCTCAGAAAGCGGCCTTCTCGATGTCCTAGCATTCAAGCCACGTTTAGGTTTACGACCCTACCTAACAGTGACCACGGCCTCCTGCCAACTACAATCACTACCGTAGCCTGGACTTTAAGCCCACTGACATGGATAACACATGGAGGCAACAGATGACCAACACCTACCTCACTTGAGTCTACAAAAAATGAACACGGAGAATTGCTCATATTTTTCCATTCCCCAATAATTATCTCTCCTCACTCTTATAACAAACATGATATTCAAGCAACCACCAAGTCATGAGATTTCCCTGCTCACATTCAAATTAAATCTTAGTAGGCCGGCACTACCGAGTAGGAGCACAGACCAACGTACGTCCACGTTTCTGTGCATGATAACAATTTTCTCTAACGCATCACCACCGATGCGCTAGTGGTTCTTTCTGCATTCTTGCTTAATTGCTCTTCAGAACTTCCAATTGCGCACAAACCATTTATCCTTTGAAATGCAGACGCAGCAGCCCACCCGGTTTACGCTATCTTGCAAGCCTGAAGTAGTATTTAACAACTCTACGTTATTTAAACTCTCGAATAAAAACCTAGACCAAAATATGAAATGTGTCACCGACCGTTCATATAAACCCAACCAGTTCATTATTAATTGTCGCCATTTATTATCATAACTCACAGATGGAACCACGTCCAGACTGCTAAAATCATTTATTTCAGGTTTGTCGTCGTCCACTCTCTCGGGCTCCACTTTCGGTGACCAAGGTCCACACCTCGACCGGTACCGGCAGCGACCTAAACGGAATCTTTTATACCAAACGGGATTGCGATCGAGCCACACTACCTAAAACACTCCCAACTGCTTACCAGTAGATTGACAGGCGTCTTCTGACGCAACACCTCTGCTACTGATGTCACTGCTGGAGTCTTCACAAATAACAGTTCACAAACTACCTTCTGCTGATTGATTGACACGCCCCTTACCCCGCCTGATGAACCATACCCACGGGATGCTACACATCACCCTGGTCTCATGTGAAACAATCCAATAACAGAGCCAGTATACGCAACACAGGAATTTTGTACTCACTAAATTTCGATACGCCATCCGAAAGCAAGTCCACTTATTCCCCTCCCATCCGTGGTTCTCAATATTGACACCGAATATTACTGAGAATCGATAAGTCAATATATTTTTGTCAGCTCAACAGAACAATAAGGCGCGAGCCTACGCGGAGGTTTTTCGCTCAGTTTTCTCCCGCAAGATTTTATTTTTCTTTCGATCGTTATCCGGCTTGAAGTTGTTTCTTCACTAATTCAAGGCCTTCAAGTTGCGCTTCCTTTTTTCTCTGTGACACGGGTTATTAGATGGATTGCTGCTTCCTCCACATTCATCAACGTTTCCTAGTCCACTTCCACACAGTTTGTTCATATCTCCCCGTTTCATGACGCACTCCGTTTATTGAGACCGGGAATATCCGCCTTTCCGGGCCATCGTCGTCTTCATAGAGGGCCGTTCTCCTCATATTCACCAAAGTTCACGAGTTTACTCCCATTCATTTCTTTCATCTCTTCATGTTCATAACTTATTCCGTCCATGGAACCACAATAGGCCTCCGTTATCCACAGCTTGCATTATTTTGGCTTATAGCGCATCCTTAGCGCTTCATTTTCACGACATATTTCGCATTCCCAAGGGGCCACCAACAACCGACCCGGATTCGAAACCAAACGATATTTGCCGCGCAAACTATTATCATTTCGGTCGATTAAAACTAACTCTAGCTATATTGCTTTGCTTCTGACGGTTTCGACTCGCTTTCTCGAAATTCTTGTATGGTTCATTGTTTTGAGTAACGTTGTACACCATGATCATGCGCTTGCTTGTGCGTCTCGACCATGGTCGAGAAAAATACCATTATTATTATCATTAATACCGGCATAAACCTACCTGGTCTGTGCAGACGATCTCAAAATATGGCGTGCGATCGGAACTGCTGCCGATCACGAGGCACCACAAGCGGATTTTGGTACTCTAAAGCAGTGGTCCAGCGTGTGGGTTTCCCCATCACCGTGCAAAAGTGTGCCCAGCGGCAGCTAGGGAGACCGAGGTATGAGGATACCTACTCTTTTTCGAGTGTCCATCGCTGAAAAGGACCTGAGAGAGATAGTGCTGAACGTGCTGAAAACCCGAACTCATAATGACAAGGAGTGCGCCTCGGAGTGGATCGTCTATGGCGCAATTGCTCGGATGTTTGGGAAGCTACTTTATGGTGCTTTCAAATTATTGCGTACCTCACACCTTCCTCGACTGGAGCACGGCCTCTGAACACGTGAAGCTGGAACGGGTGCGAGGAGCTGACACTGGCCTTGCTGCTGGACTACTAGGGATTAATTACTACAGGCGGCTGGAGCTAGCCAGTCTGGTCCCGGAGACGTATCCAAGAGTGTGAGGCGACCTGGTTTGCTTCCGACGAATACTGGGGAGTGAAAAGGGCGCCGAGCTGCAGGCAGAATTCCCCCATCGTGGCCATTCGCCAAAAAGGAGCACTCGATGATGCTCACGAATCGGCAGTCGACTGGGCTGCCGTTATTCTACCGCCCTTCAAATAGGCAGTCAAACTGTGTAATTCACTGCCAGCTGACGTGGTGAGAGAGGACAAGTACGACCTTTTCGAAAGGGAACTTGATACACATCTGACGGAGCTTTGCCGTGAATCACTGTCAATCAATACATCTGAGCACAGGACTGGTACACCAGCGGTGCGGTCGTCTACCTCGGTGAGTGTAAATGTTTTTGAAATTTTTAGAACACACAGCTCGTCCCCCTCCATTTAAGTTTATCTTTATCTGTGCTGACTGGATCCTGAATAATGTCAATGCCCCTCACCATTGATATAACCGCTTGCTCTGATGAGGCTACTTTCCTCATGAGGCAGTGCGTTTCCCCCTACGTGGCCAATGCCTCACTCCTCAATCCGGACGAAATGGTCCTTCATAATGCGCTGGCAACGGATGCAATAAAATGTGCAGTCCAAAGTCAGGCTGCAGAGATAGCCGAGCGAACGGCCACCGCCCGCACCCTTAAGGATGAGCTGACCAGCCTGAGGAGTTTGATAATCAAATCCCTCCCGGTGTCCCAGGTAGCCGATCAGGTGTGTAGAGTTTCTGAGCAGCAAATTCTTGACGCCGCCAAGATTTTACAAGATACCGAGAATTGCTCCAAGCGAGCCAGCCTTTGGGGCCGCTTCCTCAGTTCGGATCACCCTCGTGACACCTACGCCCAGGTGTTTAATCGCCTTGAGCTCCCTTTCCCACTTAAAGGTCGGCTCACTTGGCTGGTAACCAAACGCACCAACCGGGTTCATGGTATTCTCATTGTAATGGGCTCCACAGATGCAGCCAAACGAATTGCTTCCTCGGCTGCAAAGCTCAAGGAGGAAATTAAAGGGCTCAAAGGCGTATCCATTGATAAGCCACTTCATCTGAGGCTCCGCAGTGAGAAGGCTAAGCCAGCAATTCCACAAAAAGCCGATCCTAAGCTCAGAGTGCTGCCAGTTGTCCAGGTGACTCGCCTTGAGGATCGAGCTGCATGTCCACCATCCCTCGCTTCCCCACTGACACCATTTCCCGTCGCCGGAAGTACTCCCAGTAGTAGGCCTAGTGCCACTAAACATCTGTCGCTTACGAAAAGTATCCCAGGCCCCATCATAGCCAATAAGACTATTTCAACGGACGGGACTCACTCATCCTTGGGCCCAGACATGAACCTGCAACCTGTTTCTACTGAAAGAAGCAGTGAGGAGGTTAAAGCACCAGATAATAAATCTGGTGCTGTCATGAAAAACAAGCTCATCAACAATAAAACTCAGAACAGGGCATCAGGCAGTACGCAGAAGGGCAAATCACAAAAAGCAGCCCACCCTTTTCGGAGACCGAAGGATGTAGACCGTCCGCCTGGTATGATACCCCCAGGTTACTAGACATCAAAACCTACCGGTCCCCCCAGCAGTCTGCTTGCCATCTAGCCCCCCAATATCTTCAGCCCCCGACTCTCCCAGAACCTCCTTTCCATCCCCAAATCCCCATCTTTCCCACTCCTCAAACCCAAAACCAGCTGCCTCTGGCGATTCTGCAACAACTCCTGAGCATGTGCTCAAGTGTTTTTACAGCAATTGCCTGAGTGTGTTGAATAAGATCCCGGAGCCTCGGCAGCTTGCAGTGGATAAGGAGCCTCAGATCATAGCCCTCAAAGAAACCTGGTTCACCCTTGACATACTTGATGCCGAAATATCCATTCCGGGATACTTCACAGTAAGGCGGGACTCCAGTAGAGGTCGTGCCGGCGGGGTCATCATATACTACGATAATTCGATCCCTCCTCCTACCTTACTGATAACCCCAACCTTTTCATGTATTGATTGTTTGTGGACTGTGTTTAACCTCTCTAAGACAGGCACCCTATTGCTTGGTGTTGTCTACCGTCCTCCCGCATGCAATTCAACTTATAGCCCAGGTCTCATAGACTTATTGGGCTCCCTGAAAAGCTACACAGACTTCATCGATCTGTTAGTCACTGGTGACTTCAACTCTCCCAGTACAAACTGGCAAAGAGCTGATGCCCCGGATATCACTTTCGGTAAACCCCTCCTTGATCTCGTACTGGAAAACTCATGGGTGCAGAAAGTAAGAGATCCGACTAGATATCGCACAGGCCACGCCCTGTCCCTACTAGACCTGGTCATCACCAATGATCGGTTCCTAATAGATGTGGTGCATTACTTGCCGCCCCTCGGCAAACGTGATCACATTCTCATTGAATTCGATTATATCGTGAAATGGCCTCCTCTTCCGTCAGAAACTAAGATTTTGAGATCCTTCAAAAGGACCAATTTTGACCAAGTCTGTGCATTTTTTCGCTCCCAGCTAAATTCAACTAACCCAGGTAACTCTGCGGATGAAATGGCAGAGAATCTCAGAGAGTTCATCTCCTTAGCTGATAGGCTATTTGTCCACAGACTTCGTCGCCCACAGACCGCTAAGCGACCCCTCCCTCGCCCAGTTGGGCGCATTCTAGATGAACACGCACGCCTCTTTGCTAGATATAAAGCCACAGGCCTTGCCCGTAATGCAGATGACTTCAGGATCATAAGGAACACATGCAAAGACAAGGTTAGGTCCTATCAGAATTCAGTCCAGCGATATGTACTTGATTGAGCGCGGACCAATAAAGCATTTTTCTTTCAGTACATGCGCCGTCTTAGGGGTACAGCTCCGATGCCATTAGCTCTCAAAGATAGTGCCGGATCTCCAATCACTTCCCCTAGCCAAGTAGCCGAGGCATTCAGCTCCTACTTCCGTACAATTTTTAGCTCCATACCCATATCATCCCACCCTACCATGCACCCGTTATCTCTGACCACTACCCATAACCGCGTCACTATTCCCATTGGTGCAGTCGCTCAAGGCTTCCGACGGCTCAACCAATATTGCTCTATGGGTCCTGACCTAATCCACCCCCGTATTCTCAAGGAAGCCGCGGATACATTAGCTGCTCCTTATGCCTCGCTTTTTCAGCAATGTGTTGACGACGGAGTTTTCCCCCGTAGCTGGAAAAAGCAGTGATCGCACCCATCTATCAGAAGGGCAGTAGACACCTTGCTTCTAGTTACAGACCCATAAGCCTCACTAGCATCCCCAGCAAAATTTTTGAGGGAATTCATAAGAGTGAGATTCTTTCCCATCTTCATAGAAATAAGATCCTCTCCCCGTCCCAACATAAGTTTCTTCCTGGCAGATCATGCATCACCAATATGCTTGCTGTCATGGATAGTCTAACGAAAGCCTATGATGATGGCCTGCTCTCACACGCTGTATTCATTGATTTTACTAAGGCATTCGATAAGGTCCCCCATGCCCTTCTTCTTTATAAGCTGCAGACATACGGGATCACAGGCTCCATGTTGGCCATCCTACGTAGCTTCCTTACCGACTGCACCTTTGTGGTTAAAGTCGGGAACGTTTTGTCTCAACCATCCCCAGTAACAACTGGGGTCCCCCAAGGTTGGTCTTAGGTCCCCTTCTTTTCTTGATCTACATAAACGACCTACCGACAGCCCTTCCTGCGAAAACTGCCATGTACGCAGATGATGAAACCCTCTGGAGTTCAAGCGTTGAAGACCTGCAAATTGCAGTTTATGAAACAAAACGCTGGTCCGAGGATTGGAACCTCCCAGTTAATGATGACAAATGCGTGAGCATGTCTTTCGGCAGAGAGACTGGTCACACGTTTTCCATTAATGGAGCAACCACACTGCCAGGGGTCGACCGACACAAGGTGCTCGGTTTCTGGTCAGATTGTAACTTATACTTCTCTCATCATCACCAACTTGCGAGCAAGTATGCCTTGTAACAGCCGGTCGTGGAAAATCCCCCTTTTTTCCCTCGCGATTCAGTGTTTTTTTCCCAACATCACTCATTTCCATACACTATTGACTTGTCTTTACGAACTGGTTGTTTTTCTGGACCAATTGTTGTTTGTTCGCGCCCAGAGCGCTATTTTGGCACATCCTTGCTCAGGACCTGCGTGACGCACGTGCTGTCTGCTCACACGCTGCTATTCGGTTTCTCGTTGTTGAGTCTTTGTGATCGTATTATTGAGGTTTGTATGTTGTTTATGTCATTGTTTATTTTAATAATCTAGTATCGTAGAATTATCACGGATAATCGCCTTCTGATTTCGGGATCCGTTGCGAATTTGGCTACGCATTGCTCAAACGTTCGTAACAATACTCAATAGATCTATTTGGAACGAGGAAAATTCACGCAAAATGCCAAGGAAAAGATCAAAGGCAGTCGAACCCGGACAGGAAGTAATACGGCAAGTCTCTGGGGAGGTTTTGGGTACTTATGATTCTTTAGTTAACGCTAGATCGCCTAGTCCTGTCAGTGCTAGCTCATGTGTTATTGAAAGCAATATTGATCGTAAGGACGTTGATTTATATAAGCTGAGAATAATAGAACTAGAGCAACAGTTACTTTCGGCTAGACTACAGGCGCATGAAGCAGAGAAGTGTACACAGAAACAGCGAGAGTATAGGACCAGTGACTTTGACACTTCCGATAGGTTAGAGTGCAATAAGGTAGGGAACCCCACGCAGGTCGCCGACTACAAACCACCATCGATCGATCTGTCTAGAGTGGAGTTAACGGTTTTCGACGGGCGAGCTGAGCAATACTGCAAGTTTGTCAAACAGTTCGAGACGTTCGTTGAAAACAAGGTGACCGACCCTGGGCAAAGGCTTCTTTACCTTACTCACTACTGCCGAGGCCGAGCGCGAGAAGCTATCGACGGATGCACCATGCTCGATCCAGAACAAGGCTACACAAGGGCAAGAAAGATTCTGAGGGACTTGTTTGGCCAACCCTTCAAAGTAGCCCGTAACCTAATAGAGGGCGTGATGGCAGAGGCAAAGAAAACCAAGGGCGACGTCTACACCATGGCCGACCTGGTGATCAAGATGCAGAACTGCTCAATAGCCCTCGACCATTTAGGTTACAGAGCTGATCTAGACGCCATGCACACTTTGGAAGGCATAGTCCGTCACCTCTCTCCCGAACTACAGGGTCGGTGGGCGGAAGAAGCTGAACGGATAAGCCGAGGCGACAGAGAAGCCAACTTCGAAGACCTGACTGAATACTTAGACAGGCAAACGAAGATAGCTGACAGCAGATTCGGCCGACTCATCCGGGACAGCAACCGAGCAAACAAGCCCGGTACTAGCCAAGTCCAAACCCCTGTACGGGAACATCCAAAGTACCAGCCTTGGACCAACACACACGTCATTTCACGAGATGCTACGGCGAAACCAAATTGCAGATCCTGTGGTACTAGCCATGGCCTACCAGAATGCCCCAAGTTCGGCAATGCCACGATAGACGAACGGTGGGGAATGGCGAGGATGGCAGGAGCATGTTTCATCTGTCTCAACACCACGCACCGGGCAGCAGCCTGTAGAACAAGGAATCGATGTGGTTACGAGGGCTGCACGGGCAGACACCATCGGCTGCTGCATCAGGCGAGAATAACCATATCCGAGGCGAGCACCAAGCCCAGCGTGATCTGTTCAACTTCACAATCTGCCAGTAAACCGGTACGTTTAGGCGTAGTGGCCGTGGGAGTAGTGACTCCGACTGGGATAGTCAAGGCGTTGGCTTTCGTTGATAGTGGATCCGACACCACTTTAGTGAAAGAGCGGTTTGCCGTCAAACACCAACTGGCTAAAGGTGCGACGTCGTTAGCAGTGAGCACGGTGGGCGGAACACAGGTAATGGCTGCCGGTAGATTAAGGCTGCAACTCATCTCTCTAGACACTAACGAGGAAATTGAACCAACGGAGGCATTCACGTTAGCGGATCTCCCCATGCGAGCACCAAGGTCGGTGAACGCAATCTTGACTCGATGGCCCCACCTGCAGGATGTAACCGTCGTAGACTGGGAAGATGATGAGGTGGATCTCCTCATCGGATGCGACGTGCCAGAGGCGCATTGGGTGCTTGACCAAAGAGTGGGCGACCGCCAGGCACCTTATGCCGTACGCACGGCTCTGGGATGGATGTTATACGGTCCAGTAGGGGTACGCGGTTCCGTGAATTACTTATCCGCCGAAACGGACCGCATAGAGTATCATCTGCAACGGCTTTATGAAAAGGAGTTCCATGACATTGGGGACGAAAGACCGACGTTGTCTCAAGAGGATCACTTCGCTCTACAAACGGTGCGGCAAGGCTCTAGAGGCCTCAAAAAACAGTTCGAGGTTCCCCTCCCATGGCGCACACCGGTCGACCCGTGGACTGACAACAGAAATTATGTTCTCCAACGATTACTACGACTAAAAGAACGCTTCATTCGAGACCAGAATCTGTGGGAACGATACGCGGATTTGATGAAGCGAAACGAGGACCTCGGTTACGTTGAAAGGGTGCCTGTTAACACCGACAGCAAAAGGGGTATCTGGTATCTGCCTCACCATCCGGTTATCAACCCCAAAAAACCCAATAAACTGCGCGTGGTTTTCGACTGTGCGGCCAAGTTCCAGGGCAAGTCGTTAAACGATCGCCTACTACAGGGGCCTGACTGGACCACACCACTGATCGATGTTCTGTGCCGTTTCAGAGTGGGTAAAGTGGCTTTGTCTGCCGACATTAGGGAAATGTTCCATCAGGTGAAGATTCCGGTAGGAGAACGAGATGCTTTGCGTTTCCTGTGGTGGGAAGGGAGCGACCGGGACAACGCAGTGGTGAATTATAGAATGACCGTCCACCCCTTCGGAGCCATATCGTCACCATTTTGTGCCAACTACGCCCTCCGAGAATCAGCGAGCAAACATGGCGATCTGGTACATCGGACGGTGGTAGAAAGCGTCAGCAGGAACTTCTACGTCGACGACTACCTTGGGTCATTCGATGATGTGGAATCAGCTCTAGAGCAGTTCAGGGGTCTGACGAGATTGCTGGAAGAGGGTGGCTTCCATCTAACTAAATGGATGTCGAACGCTTCGGAAGTGCTGAAGGTCATCCCGTATCACGAAAAGGTCGAAAGGGTAAGAGATTTGGACGGCTCCCCACTTCCTATCGAGCGCACTTTAGGGATACAATGGGACGCGGAAACGGACGATTTTGTTTTCGAACTGAACGTTCCCGAGCTGCCAATAACCCGTCGTGGCATACTATCTGCCGTCTCAAGTTTGTTCGACCCGCTCGGTTTCGTCTCACCATGGCTGCTACCCGGAAAGATCTTGCTGCAGCGGCTGTGCCGTAAGAAAGTTGATTGGGACCAGTCACTGGACCGAGGGGACCGGCTGGACTGGGAGGAATTTCTGAACACCTTGAAGAAATTAGGGGACATAAGAATACCACGATGTTTGACCCCTGGCCATACGACACGGACTGGAGAACTACATGCCTTTTCCGATGCATCCGAAGTCGGTTATGGAGCTGTGGTGTACGGACGATGGTGCGCAGGAGATGGACAATATACCACGAGGATCCTGTTCGCCAAAGCCCGCGTTGCTCCACTGAAGTCGGTCTCAATCCCACGCCTCGAACTCAGCGCAGCCGTGTTGGCAGTCAGGGTGGTGCAAGCTGTGAAGAGATGTTTCGATCTCTACATTTGGTCGGTGAGCTTCTGGACGGATTCAACGATAGTACTTTACTACATTAACAACGTACGGAGCCGGTTTAGTACTTTCGTTGCTAACCGGCTCACGATTATCCACGATGAATCGGCCACGCACCAGTGGAGTCATGTCAGGTCTGGCGATAACCCGGCCGACCTGTGCTCTCGAGGTGCGAACAACTTCAGGCAACTGGACACGTGGACGAGAGGGCCGAACTTCCTGCAATTGCCCAAACAGGACTGGCCCGTGTTCGAATTAAAACCCCCTACGGAATTGGAACTGGAGATCAAAGGCGTAGTGATAGCAACCAACGTCGTCGAAGCGTCGCCCATTTTACCGCGACTGGTCAGGTTTTCTTCCTGGATGAAGACGCTTCGTTCGCTAGTTTGGTTAACCAGGTTCAAGATAAGTTTACTAGTCATGAAAGGGCTACGGCCCTCAGGTCGGATACCGGTCGGCCCGATAGGTCCCGATGAGCTACAAGCGGCAGAGTATGATATTTTCAGAATGATACAACGCGAGGCTTTCGCCCGAGAACTCAAGAGGGCGGAAGAAGTATGGCTGACCAATGAAGACATGCCATCTCCAAGAGGCGAGCTGAGGCGTTTAAACCCCAAAATCATCAGCGGACTGCTGCGGGTGGATGGTAGGCTGACCAACGCCCACCTGAACTTCGACACAAAGTATCCTATACTGCTGCCTGCGAGACAACCCGTAGTAGAGCTAATGATTCAACACGTCCACGCCGTAGAGGGACATGCCGGGGAATGTCACGTGACGAGCGTCATCCGAAAGCGTCTTTGGTTGTTGAGAGGACGAGAGACTGTAAAACGCGTGATCCGACGGTGTGTGCAATGCAGGAGACGCAATGCCACAGCAGGCAAACAACTCATGGCCCCGCTACCAGAATGCAGGGTAACTACGGGCTGGTGGCCGTTCAGTGACACCGGGTTGGACTATTTCGGGCCCTTGTGGATCAAGTGCGGGAAAAGATTAGAAAAGCGATACGGATGTATCATGACGTGCATGAAATCACGTGCGGTGCACCTAGAAGTCGCACATTCGATGACGACCGATTCGTTTCTACGGGCCTTGCAAAGATTTATCAACCGAAGAGGCGTACCGGCAGACATATACTCAGATAATGGATCGAACTTTGTGGGCGCTCAACGGGAATTGCAGCGTTGGCACAAGAACATAAACAGGGACGAACTGCAGAATCGAACCGTGGCCTACGGCATACGCTGGCATTTCAACCCCCCACAGGCCAGTCACCGAGGCGGCATATGGGAACGCATGATCCGGTCCGCCAGACGGATATTGCTGTCAATCATGGAGCAGCAGCCGCCCGACGACGAGACCCTGAACACCGTCATGACTGAGGTGGAGCGAATCCTGAACAACCGCCCCCTGGTTCCAGTATTGAACGGCGACCCCACCCACCTGGCGCTCACCCCAAACGACTTATTGACGCTAAGGTCGAACGAGGGTTTCCAAGGGCCGGTAAACCTTCGTGGGAGCTACCTCCATGGGTGGAAGCAAGCGAACTATCTGGCCAAGGTCTTCTGGAGGCGATGGCTACGGGAGTACCTACCGGCTTTGCAGACTCGACAGAAGTGGCTGGCCAAAACAAGACCATTCAAAGTTGGGGACGTGGTTATGATCGCCGACGAACGCGCACATTTCAGCGCTTGGTCTTTGGGAGTAGTTACGGAAACCATCAAAAGCACCGACGAAATGATAAGAACGGTGAAGGTGAAGACAGCTAACGGAGTGCTCATTCGTGACATACGCAGTATTAACCTACTCGAGAGCGAAGACGGAGGAGCTGATAACCCTGTGGCCTAGTAAACCTTTTTCACACCAGTAATCGAGGTGGATAAAGAAACACCATATATACCACACAATCTCCGTCAAACACGTTAAGGTGCTCGCGGTCCCTTCGTTGACATTACAGAAGGTTCTTTCCGATATGTGGTGATGAGTGCGATTCCATTATACATCCCGATACATACGCGCATGCACGACGCACTCTACATCCCGTAAACCCATCATACATGTGACAGTGTTCTTTGTTCGCCTTTTGTTGACGCTACCGAATGCCCCTTGCACATGTGGAAGTAGTGGAGCTCAGGTCACACATGCATGCTACATTTACTCGTTTTCTTGCCACGCGGTCTTTGCAGAAAGTCCTCCTTTGATGTGTAGTCATAACTGTGATTTCATTGTAACCCCGGCACACACGCACACGCACGCACACACACACGCACACACACACACACACACTCAAGCGCGTACATCCAGGACCGGACGGCCCCTTACGAGGACAACGTCTATGTGACCATTCACGCCCGCCATCGGTCATTTGGTCCTGTGGAAGATGTAGACTAGCCTCACGTCTATGTAGCCAATGGGTTAGGTGCGACCAGTAGTAGAACGTCGACGACGAGCATTAGACGCGCGCACTGACAGCAGGGCCTAGGCAGGTAGGAAGAATCAGTACCTTTATACCGAACCTTTGACTTTGCTAAGGATCCAGGAGGATTTTGGTGGGCGGTGTAACAGCCGGTCGTGGAAAATCCCCCTTTTTTCCCTCGCGATTCAGTGTTTTTTCCCAACATCACTCATTTCCATACACTATTGACTTGTCTTTACGAACTGGTTGTTTTTCTGGACCAATTGTTGTTTGTTCGCGCCCAGAGCGCTATTTTGGCACATCCTTGCTCAGGACCTGCGTGACGCACGTGCTGTCTGCTCACACGCTGCTATTCGGTTTCTCGTTGTTGAGTCTTTGTGATCGTATTATTGAGGTTTGTATGTTGTTTATGTCATTGTTTATTTTAATAATCTAGTATCGTAGAATTATCACGGATAATCGCCTTCTGATTTCGGGATCCGTTGCGAATTTGGCTACGCATTGCTCAAACGTTCGTAACATGCCTTTCAAGTCCTAAACATGATTCGAAGGTCCTTCCCATGCATATCTAAGGATGATTTCCTCACAATTTTCGGCACGTATATCCGACCTCTGCTGGAGTACGGTAGTCAGATAGTGCATTCTGGTCTTGTCCGAGACCGTGAGATCCTAGAAAGAGTTCAGCGGGCCTCCACCAAGGCAGTAAGAGGTCTATCCCATCTACCTTACCCCGTCCGCCTCTCAATCCTTGACGTAAGACGCGTGAGAGGTGATCTGTTTTTGATGTTCCACCTTTTTGAAACAGGTCAAAGCGATTGCTTCTTCTCCGTCTGTCCAGCCTCTTCTCTCCGTGGCCACATCAGAAAAGTTTTCAAACCGAGGCCACGCACTTCACTAAGAATTAACTTTTTTAGCTATAGGGTTATTACTCTGTGGAACGCACTTCCGGAGGGTATTGTTCTCTCGCAGAACAAAACTACCTTCGAGAAAAGGCTAGACCTCTACATGAGTCTCTCCCAATAATTCCTTTGTCAAAAAACAAACAAAACGGATGTCTTTTATCGCATATATGTTCATGAATGCCGCACCCCGACTCAGCTTAAGGCACTGTCCACTGTGTGACAGCATGATGTTATGTGTATTTTGTTTTCGCTGCCACCCTTGTCCCCCTCCCCCCCCGCTTCATTTTACTCTCGTTTCAGCTCAGTGAATCCGACAGAAGATCAAAGATTTCCTCAAGAACCGGGACAATTGGGCTCAAAGCCTCGAACCCGTGTAGTACCTCAAGACTTCAAGACAAGACTGGTCACCGGGGCTGTTGATAGTCCAGTTCCTTGCCTCTGAGAGCCCCGCGTCTCACTGGGCTTCAACTTCTTGGAATCCTTGCCTGCATGTAGACGGAAATTAAGTAACGTGAGGTCAAAGACAAGACAAGGGCGGTGACGAGGCTGTTGTGGGGGTGTCCTTCGGCATATAAGTCCGAAAACTAGCAGTACAAAACTGGTCACGCAAATGGGACCTTCCACTAAACCTCACCAAGTGTCAATGCCTGGAAACAAATACAGGGGCTAGTGGGAATGGTGTGGGTTCGTTGCAAGTGGTCTCGCAGGCCAAAGACTTAGGAGTTATAATGGACAACAGCTTTAAGCCGTCAAAGCAGTGCACTTCAGCAGCCAATACGGCCAGGAGAGAACTCTTTCGAGTTAGATCCATTATGTCGTGTAGAGATCCGGAGATTTTCGTTCCGATATATCAGGCCATAGTTAGGCCGCATATGGAGTATTGCGTGCAGGCCTGGGCACCGTACTACCAGAAAGATATCGACTGTCTGGAGAAAGTGCAAGGGCTAGCCACTAGAATGGTGGCTGGGCAAAGGGGGTTTGACTACACAGAGCGTCTCCGTGCCCTAGACCTATTCTCGATGGAAAGACGGCGCATTCGCGGGGATTTGATAGAAACCTTCAAGGTAATGAAAGGACTGTCAGGAATAAGACGAGAAGACCTTTTTTCTCTGATCCCCGAGAGAGGTACAAGGGGGCATAGCCTTAGGTTACAAAGGAAGCATTCGAGGCTCCAAATTAGGGCGAAGTACTTCTCAAATAGAGTGGTACCCTATTGGAATAAGCTCCCGGAAGAGGTCATAAATACCACAACCGTGAAGGCTTTTAAGAAAGCAGTAGACTTATGTTGGGTAGCAGTATACCCCGAGTTATGTTAAGCAGCTTTTAGGGTCAGATGCAATTTATTTACTTATTGTTTCCACCTTACTCTGCCAGGGCTGATACTGCACAAAATTTCTGCCTTTCAGAAAAAGAAAATCACGCGGTGTTGGGAGCTACGGAAACGCGCCGACAACACAACTATCTGGACACACGATTGGCTCTAGCCACACCAAGTCCTGCGCAAACTGAACTGAATTGAACTGAAACTGGACAACCGCTCTGGGCTCTTCTGCGTTACACCGGGCTCCTCTGCCTCTCATTTGCAGACAGTGCGCGACACGATGCGTCTGTAACGGATGACTGTGAAGCAGTCCTCGGTCATAGTGTGCCGGTGCGGCATAAAGTGGGGGCTGTCGCCTAATGTGAGCAAATGTTTGCACCTGCCTCTTGTTTTCTGGAATTTTTCGGCGTTTTTACCCATTTGAGCAAACGCCGGGCGTGTGATATGTAGTTCCAATAAAAACAATTCGCACCGCTACCGAGGCCCATATAGGCTTAGCCTATCGCCGGGTTTTATTCTGCAGCTAGGCGTCCCTTTTCTACCTTTAGTCACTTTCACCTCCCTGATTTTCGTTTTATAATTTCATACTTTGTTCTATTACAACCACCTTCAATTTAGCTACTCGGTAACCTACCCATAATGGATGTGGACAGAGGCGTTTTATTTAATGTATTGGTTTAATTCACCGAAATGTCCTGAAAACCTCGGTGTAGATCGCACTATTGTATTCCCTCTAAATGAGTGAAATAAGGACAATTATTCGAAAAATCACAGATTAATAGATATGAATGAGTGTCGTTATACGTAAATTTGGTTGTTCAAAGAAATTAACGAAGCACATCAAGTATTTCAAACGATTCGCATAAACCGCCCGAAAACCGACCAGAAACCGCTCCGAGACCGATCGGTTTTCGGCCGGATTTTGGCCAGTTTTCGATCGGTTTTTATGATTATGCCGATCGGTTTTCGGGTGGCTTCTGAGTGGTTTGCGACCGATTTTCTGGATGGTTTCGGAGCGATTTGTGTCAGTCGTTTGAAGTACGTCGTATGCTTCGTTGATTTATTTCACTAACCCAAATTACGTATCAGGACGCTCATTTCTATCTAACAATTTGTGATTTTCCGAATAATTGTCCTTATTTCACTCATTTAGAGGGAATAAAATAGAGCGATCTACACCGAGATTTTCAGGACATTTCGATGAATTAAACCAATACATTTAAGTAAAACGCCAACCGAGCATTGTAAATTACTTCGGCCATCGTTTTCCTTCGTATAAATTCGATTTTAATCCTTGTAAAACGGCTACTAAACAAACCGACGGAAAACCGATAGGCGTGATGGTAAAAACCGGCTAAAAATCGATCGGTTTCGGAACGGTTTTGCTACAAGGGTTAACTTGTATCATTTGGAAATGTATATACCCAAGTGAAAAATACGGCCAGGCGTCGAAACGTTTCAAGCCGAGTTCAGAGCGGGCAAACAGGCTGGGAGCACGCTTCGGTTGAGCTCGGGCAGAGTTCGCAATAAGGGCCCGGCTAGGTTTCGACCGGGCGAATCCAGCCATAAACCGGCTGGGCTAGGAACGGGCTCTGGTTGGGTTCCCTTATAGCTGGGCCAGGCATGCTACATTTACCCGCAATATTGCGCCAAACAAATCCCCATTTAACGATTTCAGTTTACCTTATGCTGCGCTTACGTCCAACTCCATAATATCAAAGTTAAAAGAAGCGTGAAAAATGATGTCCGCTTTATTTATGCAGAATTCGATACTTGCGACTTACTTGTCCGTATTTATGTCATTTTTCACAATTCCCCTTTCTGGCACTGAAAGCAAATTTACTGCATCGTATAACTAGTCAATAGTTGATTGGGAGCGGCATAAAATTGTGTTGTTAGTCACCTCAGATTGAAGAGCAGTGTGAATAACGAACTGATATGTAAAAAAAATGAAATTAGTTAGTATCGTTCATACCACCTTCGTTTTTCAGGAATGTGTAAGCTGTGGAACAATAAAAAAGAAAGATTCCCAAATTCATATGAACACTGATTCATTTGTTATGTGACAGTCAGAAATGGACAAAGTAATCAACAGGAAATATGTACGTGTATAAAACAGGTGGTACCTACGGTTTTCGCGTGTGAAACGCAATCTCTGCTTCCCCGGTTCTCTGCGATCTCTGGCGTTTGCAAACCAACGCATTATGCGCTTGTCTATTTCGCACTGTGGTTGGTT
The DNA here is from genome assembly GCA_948099385.1 of Fasciola hepatica. Taxonomy (NCBI): domain Eukaryota; kingdom Metazoa; phylum Platyhelminthes; class Trematoda; order Plagiorchiida; family Fasciolidae; genus Fasciola; species Fasciola hepatica. The sequence goes on along the minus strand of CANUEZ040000027.1, from coordinate 8,089,925 downwards.
CCCGAGTCTCTGGGAGGAAACTATTACACCCACGGTGTGTTAAACATGCAATTGGATTTACCTCATAGCTGAAATAAATCTTCCGCATTTTGTGATGCTCCTTTATCGTTTGTATTGTATAAACATAACCGGGTAAATTACGATCAACATTGGGTTCGCCAAGCGTTAGACATCTGTTGCGATGTTCTTAGAGGGTGGCATCCAGACATGCAGAACATTTCATATACGGCAATATCTTCCTTTTCGTGCGATATCTCTTCCAACGGGACGTTAATAAAAATGGCATGGTATAGCTGTCAATATTGACATACATGATACATATATATCATAATTTATTGCACAAATCCATGATACTGCATAATATATATTGTCACTTATCCCGGGTTCGATACGCATACCACTGTACGATGCTGATACTCTACTCTATATATTTCATGTATATTTAGTGTAAAGATAGATGTCAATATATATTATACAGTATCATGGTTTTGTGAAATGTATTATGAGTAATGACGAGGTGTGCCGCCGTGTGTTAGACACGGATAGCCGCCTTCTTAACCAAGCAGTCGCTCTACATCGCCTCCAGTGACTCGGAAATGTTTTACAAATGCCTAACATCCGTCTACCTTCCCGTGCTCTATTCGCATATGCCGGGCAAGGCTGGAAGAAGCGACGCGGCGGTCAAGCCATGACTCGGTGTAGAGGTTTGAGAAAGCTAGCATCAACGTTGGCTTCGGTTGGAGCTTCCCGTCTTCGTGGTTGGGGTCCAGAGGGTGAGGACTGTCGTTGGTTAGAGAAGTTGAGGGACATGGCTCATGTTGAAAGTCAGCGGCGCGAATCCTGTACGGTCTGTCTGTCGAACTCTTGTGCCCCGTAACCACACGAATGTCATTCCGACAAACAAAATAACAAGAAAATATTTTAAAAATTGTACGGTGAAAAGCCCCCAAGAAATCATCAATTTTTCCCACTCACGGTCTGTTTACTGTATTGTACTCCCCTTCCCCTATTTTGCAATTGTTGTTCTTGCGTTGGCACCTAGCTAAATCTCAAGCCGGTATATATATATATATATATATATATATATATATATATATATATATACCTGCATATATATTCCACATCTGTATGGTTTCAGACCGTGTGCCAAACAAAACATGGTACAATCGGAGAGGATGGGGTAGATAGTCCGAGTCTATGATTTGTTTGTGGGCGAAATAATACCAGGCTGCCCAAGCCAAAGTGGGTGGTTTTCCTAGGGTTCCACAACCGGAGCCTTTATCTATCCAAAGCTTAACCCGCAAGGCAGCGGGACGAAACGTGAATTCCACAACTCACTGGGAGCCGGTGACCGATTGCTCAGTTCATACGCTCTTCGGATAAAGCTAAACATCCTGGGTGCCCAGTGCACCTCTACGCCACATATGCCGGTAAGCACACCATTGCACGCCTCATGCGCAATCCAATATTGGTTTGGAATCAGGGTTTAGCCATCTCCCCTAGGCTGACTCTCAGTAAGCCAAGCCGGTGGAAAGCGCTGGGCATTCGCTTTCGTCCTCTCAATTTAGTTGGAACACCTCCACCACGAAAATACAGTGAATAGGACTTCCTCGACAGAGGCTGTGACAGACGCACAGTCACTTGAGAGCATTAGGAGAGGCGTTCAGGACGCGTAGCCATCTCGGAGCCTGCGACACCCACCCCTGACCATACTGAGGCATGTAGAGGATCAGGCACGGATAACCACCCTCTGAAGATAATGATCGCTCTGCACCGCCTCCTGTGGTTCGGACTTGTTTTACGACTGCCTAACCATCGTCTACCTTTTCGTGCTCAATACTCACGTGACGGGCAGAGAAGGACGAGAGAACAGCTAGAATTTCCATCAGTAACACTACAGCAGGCATTGCCGGCCGAAGAGCCCGTCGTGTGTGAAAATGAAAGAGAAAGTGGGAAGGGAGTGGAAACGGGAAAACAAATTAGATAAGGCGTGGGAAAATGTTCGTTTACGCGCATGGAAGAGCATTCAATCAGTGGTAGAGTCTATCATGGTTGTTTGCGTTGCGGGCTGCGGTTCTACTCAATGACCTATTCCAAAGTCGGATGAGATTGGGAATTTGATATCTTCAGTCGCACGATATTCGGTTGGGGTTCACAACAGCGTACACATACAAAGCACTTCTATTTATGAACTTGTTTCCTATTGTTAGGAATTCAGCTTCTGCTGTTCACATGAAATAACTCGAAATATATGGGTAAATTTCTCTTGCGTCTTACCATGGGAGGCAGCGCCAGGGGTCTGTGCATTAGTCTTAATCAAAGGCCTTTTCCAGATAAGAAAAGCCAGGCTGTGAGCCTATGGAAGGTGTGCCCGTGCTCCGCCCCCTCTACGGGATCCGCAGAGTTCTCCAGACCGATGAGAAGTCGCATCATGGTCACAACGGAAGCAGTCCAGATTCGCCTCCACAATCCTCTTGTGTACTGAGGAGCAATTCTTGCATACACCCAGTCTGCTGTGGCCCATTCATCACCCAAGGGAAGTTCTGAGATCGCCGGAGAACTGAAACGTTGGACGTATGCCAATCCGATCACATCCGGTCTCCGGGTAAACCTATGCCACAATAGGTGTAAACACTAATCCCAAACACTCCTCTCCTGTTTTCACAAGAGGACCTGTCAACTTTCTTGTGAATCGGTGCAATCACCAATTCACACCGTTCCTTAGGAATCTGCTCACTTCTCCAGATTGCCCTGTTGACTGCTATGTTTATGAAACGGTAGCCGCTTTTGCTTATCTTTGAATTTACGCGTACAGTTTCTTCTTGTTTCAGATGTTGCAAGTGCTTTCACAAGATCCAGATCTCATCCAGCCCTCTGACGAGGCAGTTACTCGAGCCTGCATATATTTCTTGTCGCAGATCGGTGCACCTTTCGACCTCCAGCGCACACGAAATGCAGACGCGTGTTCACCAGATCATTTACTGCCAGTAACCTGTTACAACGGTCAATTAATAACGGGCTTCGACGCATTGTGCAGCGCTCTCGAGGCTACACGACCCAGAGTAATGCCTCAGTCTGGTGACGCAATGGAGGTAGATCGCGCCGCCCGAAGTGGTCGTCGGATTTATTTGATTTGGTTATCCGATTTGCTGCGTAATGTTATGTTGTATTTCACGTGGCATCACGAAGATACGTTCCAAAAATTTACAAGGCCACGATATACTCTAGCGCTGCCTTGGCCATTGTCCGAGTTGGTGATGTATAAAGAAAGACGCCGTTACCAAACGTATTTGAATGCGATCGGTTGGGATAAGAAAAATGTGAATGATGTACTGGAAGCAGCAGAGAGTGTTTGTGTTGGACTGACCGAATTACTTCGCAGTGGGCCATTTCTGTTCGGATGCAATTCTTTGGGCCGTCTTGATGCGCTTGCTTGCGGTTATTTTTCAGTTTTCTTAGATTTTGACAATGTGTTTCAGCCGGTGAATATTGTGCTGAAAAAGTACACAAAACTGATGGACTTAATCGATCGAGTTAAAGAGCAGTGTGATGCAGCACGAAAGCTGGTGTAGATTCGATTTTGTTACTTTTAGGAATTTTGTTTTTAGATCAGTTCCAGTTCTTTATTTTGCGTTGTAAATTTGATCATACATTCACGTAAATTGAATTAGATGTAAAAACTTCGTGGCGTATTGTACAAATTAGTTTGTTCATCATATTCAACAATTCAGTAATGCTCGCATATAGTCTGAACGCTCCATGGTCTGCATTGTATAAGCTTACATTCCGATATCGATGCAACCCGCCTCACTTTCAAACGTCAATTCGTTCGAGTCTGATACTTGTGCTTCAAGAAACTAATACAATGAAGTTCAACGTTGGTCAAATTCAACTTTTGCGTCCTACACGCAACTGTATTAAAACTGCTGCGCAGGGCGCAATCGCGAAAATTATGCGAATCACGTAAAATCTTACATTGCCAATGCGGACACCTGCTGACAATAAAAAGTCTCACGCGGGTATCTAAACTACTCTAATCTCGAGATCAGTGGTGCTCTTGCACTCACGTACTTTGTACTTAATAGTGATATTTGCAGTTCTCTTTTTGCGCCTTCCTTAATCTAGAGTTCTTTCGAATTATAGGTTGAGGTTCCCGCTGACAGATATAGTGCACGAAGTGCTGTTAAGCCCATCCATTTTTCTACGATTTATTTTGAATCGAACCACTTAAGGCGACCAAATTTGGCATGATGCATCAGTCCGCTACCAGGTTACATGCGCATATGAATTTCCAACGTGACCCAGACATTGATTTTTCCTGATTAACGTGCCTCAGAGAGTGAGAAATGTTGGTAAGCCCACCCCTAGCCGAATGGGAGAACAGCCAGCTAGTTGTGAAGTGCAGTGATATTTTTTGTTAATGACTGAAATACAACATTCAGGCATGCTTCCAATAAGGTTCCGGGTCGTCCATGGTGTTGTGTTGTCCCACTCACCGAAGATAGCAGATGTCAACTCGTGCGGAGTGCCGAAGAGTTCCAATCTCATAGACTCCTTGCTAATAGACCCTGGCCATTTTCAACCGGGTTCGAGTCTGAACATTGAGCAGGCAAGTTCATGGTCTCGATGTTTCAATACAGAAGCCACATTCTGGTGAAATTTCTTTAATTATTTTTATTACATGCTTGCGCATGAGTGCAGTAGAAGGGGCATTTACCCCATAACCACAAAGGCCCACAGCACTATTGGGGATAACCGGCAACCAGACCCTGAGACTTGGAGTGGTGAAGAACCACATAAGGTCCCAATAGGTCAGGTGTGGTAACGATCCGGACGACAGTAGGTAGGTATGGCCACGTTGTCATGTTGAAAGATTATGGGTCTTAGTCGATTAGTTGTAATCATTGGTAGAAGAAATTCATCTCACGTTCCAGTGTAGAATTCATCCGTCGGTTTCTCTTTTGGAACTGCTATCCGAGATTTCTTATCTTCGAAAATCGCACCCAAGATCACTAAAAGGCTACCACTAAAGGTTCGGTGCCCGAGGTCTAGCTTGCTTTGTCTAAATTCGTGTCAGTAACACATGATTCTATCAGAGAAGTCGAAATGTTTTTCTCATTGCTAGATATCGCTTCATTCTTTTCAGCATTTCAGGTGATTTGATTTCCGACCCATTTCTCTTGGTGTTAAACATAACCATTAGTCATACAAGTTACTGGTCCAGTCTTTCTGTATTGCAGTTTATATCAAAACTCGATTCAATAAATCGGACAGAGTAAAACATAACAGAAGCCTGTCTGTGTGTTATTATTCGTCTCAAAACAGGTATTAGCTATAACATAAGGTAGAGGATTTAATTTAGTGGAGATATCAATTGTAAACAACTGAAATATTCAGTCTGTAACAGTATTTCATGGCATTCTTCCCTGTTGGTTTGAAAACAAGAGCGCGATCGCAATTGGTTCACAGAAAACGAACAGTGTGATAGTTAGATAGTCGAGTTGCACGAGTTATTTGAGATGAAAACACTAGTAGTAGAATGATGGTAAAATTCACTACTTTTCAGATTAAAAGGCGATTTCTCTGTTTACTCAATGTTTTTTGGCACAAACGTGTAGTTCCCAGGGTGTCGATTTCGGGAGGGTGTGGAACAATATCTGTTACATCAGCATTTGCCTTAGAAATTATGGAAACTTGAGTTTACGATTTTGCCTTTCGACTCGAGGTGTCTTGAAAATACCGTCCGCCGACTGTGGAGTCAAGTTATTTGTTTTCGTAGATCGTAATTGTAAATCATCATGTGTAATAAAAAGTGAAGCCAGCTTTTTTCGTTACCTGCTTGCGCATGAGTGCAATGCAAGGAGTATACTCGATGACCTCAAATGCCCACGGCACTGTTCGTCATATACGCCAGCCAGACCCTGAGACTTGGAGTGGTGAACCACATAAGGTCCGAATAGGATAACTGTGATAACGGACCGAACGACAGTCGGTTACTGTTTACCCTCAAAGTAACCGGCGGTTGCGGGATCCGAACCTCTGACTTCTGGTTTGTAGGCAAGCCCCTTAAACCACTCGACCACCACGGGTATAGATACAGTGTCTTCTCGCCCGTCAGAGAAGCAAACGTAAACGTTATTGGAGTTGCACTTGACTAGGTCAACTTCCTGGGAAACTGGATCGTTCTTGAACAGTCGCACGTTATTTCGTATCAATGCTTTACCGAGAGTCAATAGTCAACTAGGTAATGACGTGCCAAGTGCATATTCACGATTGTGATGGAAGAATCTTTCAAAGAGAGTTTATGGCAGTTCAGTGGAGTGGTAGGAGACTCGTTGGACGTCGAGCAAATCGTCCTCTTAACAGCTAGTCGGCAACCCTTAGTACTTGAGTTTTATACAGATTGCTTTTCGTAGCGCTCCGTTTAAGCGCTGAACCTGACCGCCGATTTGGGGCTAGTCTGAATTAATTCGATTGGATGCCATAGGGGTCGATAAAATTAAGTTTGACAGTGGTGCACGTACGGCTGTGAGAGATGATAACCCTCATTTCTTCGATGGGAAAGGGAAGATTCTTTAAACGCAAGAAGGACAACAGACGAGTAACTCCTGGGTCACAGAGGATCCCATGGAGGTTCTTTAGGTCGAAGTGTGTAAGAAGCAGCAAAAACTACGCGAAGAGCATCAACGGCTGAGTTTTTTCGTCCTGGGCGATAAACAGTACCAGAATGGAAAAGCGAAAGATCTGATTCCCACCCTTGGATCTCGTCATTCTTTATTCTTCCCTTCTGTTACATTCCATGCATGATGGGCACGGACTGCTGGTCTTTAACTAGAATGGAATGATAGCCTAACAAGTTAGTTTGCCACCTTCTAACAGGGTCAGCATTTGCGTAGGCTTTCTTTTTGACGGGAAAATGATGTTTTACACTGGGCAAGAGAAACCCCACGAACCATCTGTTTCGATTAAGAGGGACCGCAATCGCAATGCGTCAGTTTTGATTAACAGCAGAATGGTAGTGGTGACTGTTGCGTGCTGAAGGTTGATCTTCACTGATTCACATGCATGTTTGGTATGCTTTATTAAGGGGAAAGTCAAGTTATGAACCAAAGGATGCATTCGATCTGAAAATCGAGGAATTCTCTGATACTAAAATGCCAATAACTCAATGACACGCCAGTTGTGATTTGCAGTCATTAGGCGGCATCGTATCACACGTAGGAGTTGAAGTCTTTCAGGATCAGGTTTGATGATTCTTTTCGATATCTCTCAAATGAGGAGCGTTGTCGAAGGTGTACGGAATATACTCTAGCTTTCATTCAAAGTTAAACCATAGCGACCAACTGCCTCTCGGAACTGCGCCACATTTTCGTAATATTCCCCTTAGGTTTGCCCACATAAGATAATATTATCAACGTAAGTGAAGGTGTCGTTTAATTGTGATTCGCGAACGATATGGTCGGTAGTCCGTTTTAAGTAGGCGACTCCATCGGCCACTTCAAAAGTAATCCAACGGAATTTGAACATATCACCGCATGCCTCAAAAGCGGCTTATTGGTCCTCGTCATCGCAAAAGGGCACTTAGTTATGTGCACCTTGCAGCTCAAACGTATTAAAGATATTATACTGAACTATTGTATTAGTCATCGTGTCGATTATCGGTAATGGATTTGTGTCGATATACATGAAACTGTGATCGACAACCATACTCTTTTTACTATTTAAGTTGGTAATTATAATCGCTTGTGCTCTCCATGAAGTTCGATAATCCCTTCCTTCAGTAAACATTGAATTTAGATTGCTGCGAAACGTACATCTGCAGAATGTCTGAATTTCGTAGCGATTGCTCTACACTCGCTTGCTAAATGTGCAAACAGTGGCGGAGCATTAGCAGATGCCGGCTCACAAACATAAAAAGAGGGTCTGTTGCCATTACAGGATATTTCGATCTGGCGTAACCTCAAAAAATCATGTCCAAAACAAGTATCAGCACATGGATCAGGTATCACTGATAGGTGGATGCTGGAATAAAACTCGTCTTCGTGTTTGATGGAGACAAAACAGTGGTTTTTTATACTCGTTAGACCAGTCATTCTTGAAGGCAGGTTAACTACGGTAACCTAAACGTCTGGTAATCATAATTTTTCCACCGACAGCGTCGTGTTATTGACATTATATTTTCTCGTTTAACACATCACGTGGTGCAACGTTTTTCCGATACGCTCCAAACCTCGCTTGGTCCTGACTGACTGATCCGTCGTTTACCCAATTTCTTGTTTGCAGGTGATTGCTAGGTGTCGAGCTAACGCCCAATTTTTCGGTTGAACTTACATTGATTGGAGAGTTGATATGGCGGTTTCGTGATCATAACAGTCTTTCATGTACCGGGAAACCAACGGGGCAAGGTAATTTGTAAGCGCCTTCAACTTTTCCATCTGTACGTGTTCGATGGAGTCAACGAAGTTGTTGGATGTGCAGCGGCAAGGAATCCAGGATTAAGGAACTTCCGAAGAGTCCAGATCGACTTCCAAGTATTCTAGTCAGAGAAATTCATTGGCAGATTACAAAATAAATAAATTGCGATAAAACTCGAGCCAATAAATCGAATAAAATAGACCAGAACAGTGAACTGTTTGCAAGGCTCTGTTCATCTCAAAACAATTGGTGGAGATATAAATTGTAAACAACTGAACAATTTAGTCAGTCACAGTACTTGATGTCAGACTGTAGACGTTGTTGCATACGCCGAACGCTTACGTTCAGGTGGAAAGAACTTTGCAGAATGAACGCACTCATAAGTCCGTTCAAAGTAGCACGCATGAGTTTCCTCTTGGCCTTGAGCATTGATATCCTTGTAGTATTGCTCAAATATGGTGGGAATACCGTATCAGCAATGCTGACGTTAAGCGTAGGGTGTTGGGAACCAGTGGTTCGTCATTGGAGGAAGTACTGAATTTAGACGGGCTGAGGTGTGTGGACATGTGTTACGCATGCCCACCGATAAACTTCCTGAACGTATGCTGTTCCCTGAGGCAGGTAAGGGATTGAAGGTAGGTTGAGGTGGTCAGTCCATAACATGATAAAGAGGTTCGAAAGCCTTGACCAGTGGACTTGGCTAAACATGACTGATTAGACTTCCAAGTTGGAGTTCACGAGACCCTCCTAGCAGATGGTTGGAGACATTGTGATATGATTAGGTGTCACGGCCAATGGCGTGGTTGTACTCGAACTCTCTCTTTCCTCATGATTTCCGCTTCTTATTGTGTCCCGCTTCTTTCAGTTCGTGTTTCTCTTCATTCTACCCTCAACGGGACAATGCTGCAAGCTAGCAAACGAAAACAGATCACAGAAGTAGGAGGTTGGTAGCCGAATGCGCTGAATAGGAACAGCCTGCTCGGAGGTTTTTCCTAGAATTTCACGTTTTCTGTTTGTGACGTGATTACTTAGATTCTTCGAAGGTTACGAATAATTGTTTTCAATGTGGAATTGTTCTTGTCCGACCTCTGTATGCGAGCAATCTTGTTCCAGCTCAAACGTTCTCGCGCCATTCTTCTATTTTGATAATTGAGAGATAATTACTTCTATCGAGAACGTATAGTCTGAATGTACATTATTTACGAACCCCATATGACGTGAAAATATAACTGTGCATCCCTGAGTATCAAAAATGAGTCGTTGACGACAAAACTGGTTGTGTTTCGAACCCGGTTCTCTGTGTTTGCCATCCGCCCACGGTGGGTTAAACAGCATTTCTCACTATCTGTGAGGCACATTGACCATGATAAATTGATTTTTCTGGGTCATGATAGATATCCATAAACATATGATCTGGTAGTGGAGAACCACGTCCGCTTGCTAAATTTGATCGCCTTAAGTAGTTTGATTCAAAAGGAGTCGCAGTAAAACGGGTTAGATTCATTAGCATTTCGTGCGCTACGGCAAACAGGACCGGCACATCAAGTGCTAGGTTAATAGTTGTGCGAACCAAACTTTAGTTTTGCTTAGTGCGCAATAATTTTTCAGAATGGCTTTACGATAATTTTCCTTTATGAATTCGATCGTCATTTTATAATCCAGTGAGTTGTATGGTTCATTTGTGAAGCCATGACGCCTCTGTTATCCCACTCACGTCACAAAATTCGTGAGTTTGCTATCTGTTATAAAGGCCGATCAGGGATCGAGAATTGATACAAAGCAATACGTATAAGCAAGAAAGTTTGTTACCCCATGAATGATGACAGCATATTTCCGAAAAATTGAACAATAAACAGGACTTAGTGCACCGTATTTGCATGTGAAATAAAGTTCCAGCAAAGTCATTTTGGAAAACTTTCAGTCATTGATCTGCGATGTGAATCTTCTCACTGGTTTCCAAGTCAGTGGTACTGGGTATGTAAAAAAGAAATATATGTAGAGGATATCATCAAGGTTCATCGCACCGTCTTTATCCGAACATTTCATGCGCCTAAGTGATGGTCGAGTGATTTAGAGCTTTCAGCTTCCACTTCGGAGATAAGAGGTTCAAGTTCCTCGACCGCCGGTCACCGGTGGTAGTCAGTAACCCAATGTCTCACGGCTCATTATCACGCCGAACCTCAGGGCCAGGTTGTCGGTCATCCCTAGTAGTGCGGTTGCTCTTCGGGGCTATGGAGTATACTCCTTCCGCTGCACTCATACTGAAGTATGTAATATTTGAAAAGTGTTGTCAGTTTCGACGTAATGCTATGGAGTAATATCCACAAATGACTCGGACGGTGCATATGAAGGAATAAAAGACGCGTATTGTTCACGTTATGTTCACTTCAAATCAAGCATCGGCACGCTTTGTTCTATCATTGGAGTGTAAGTCGTAAGATCTGCCTTGGATTCATCTTTCGTTTGCATTTTTTCTTTATTCCGATTTCAACAGCACAGTAGGGGTGAGATGAATTCGTTAGATTAATAATGTTGAAATGGGAAACTGGATGTTCAATCGGACCGCCACGGAGAATTCTCTGTTGAAGTCAGTTCACATAAATAGAGTTTGATGATTACATCTTTTGTAAATGATAGTTCATTAACTGCTTATTCGTATTTCCTCGTTTTTTACCAAGATCATATCCAGGGAAGATCCAAAAATGATCTGGCAGTGACGCATGTGCAATTATGTCTAGTTAACGGAAAATCGGTTCCCAACGTCCGAACGTCACTGGTTAACCTTAGTCAGCAGAAAATGCGGCTAAAAAGTCAGAGGCAGTAGGAGTCTCCTGTCAAATCATAATGGAAAATAATAGGCGTATGCATGTACATTTATATAATGTATTCTGTTCTGTGGCACAGGTACACTTTATATATTTTACAAATTGGTTCCCTATTTAAATAATCCGTGCATGGAGCAGCATAATGCGCAAATCTCATTTCACCTAGGGATATTGTTGAACGAAACAGAATATGTCATCGTCGAAGCTTGTTATGCAGGAAAGCAGTAAACCTAACAGCCGTAGGGTCTCTAAATGGAAAGCGTCCAACCATTGCTACACTGTTGAGAATAAGAAACGAAATGGAGCTCTGAACTAAAATAACGTGCTTACACTCAACGGTTGAATGCACTGACTTGCCAACAATTATCGGAGTAGGCTACCAATCGTGCAACTCGAATCCGCACCGATCACACGATGAGCTCGTCAGTGTGAGTTTGTCAAAGCTCAAAATCAAGATCCTGTGTTTGTAAAGAATATTTCCAATTCGGACAATCAGTTATCACGTAAGCTGTATCTGTAACTTAGCCGATTCGCTGATGGTCGGTTCTTTGACCCTCCGATAAAGCAAACCTTCCACCTGCACGTAAATCTCATGAACACCTTTGATAAGCCAATTATTGAGATTTCCAGTTACTCTGTTTTGTTGCTTTATTTCTTTTTGGCAAATGAGTCGTGTAGCTTCTACCTTGCATCTGTTTTTGGTATCCGACCAGCGGTGGCCACATGGTGGACTTCTGTCCTAGGTTTGAAACCCCCGCCGCTGCCGATCACTTTCTCAGCTGACAGCCTTTAATTGTTCTCGACCTTTTTCCTGAAATATTGTACTAATGTTTTATAAGAAATAGGAAATAATTGAAACCGTAAAACAATAACGACTTCTCAAATAGGGAACGAAAGTATCCTTCATCGTTTGTCAACCGTACTTTTTTTCGAGTTCCAACTTTTGGTTGCTCATTACGCCCTGTGTAACTCGTTTTCCTTCCAAATTGATGTGAACTAAGGTTAAATTCTGTTGTGAAATAAAAATCACTGGTTACAACGATCTTTTCTTTCTCCTTTCATATCACTGGTCATTTCATGCATGAGTTTCTTGTATAAATGATAAGAACGAATTCACATTGCACTCCTGAAGTAAGCGGCAAAAGGCTAATTGACGATTTGGTTTTGCTCAGTTTGCTAATGGCATGCTGTGGAGACCATTATTTCCCTGGAGGTGATAAGCAGTTGTTTTCAGTGCCATACAGAACCGGTTTTGGAGAAGGAGGGGAGGGATAACCTGAAGCAATTAGCTCAGTTCAGGTATCGGTTTCGATCTGCCTCTAATATATATATATATATATATATATATATATATATATATATATATATATATATATATATATCACACCGGCTTGGAATTAGGCTAGGTGCCAATGCAACAACGACAATGACAAAATAGGGGGAGAGGAGTACTATGCAGTAAAACAGACGGTTAGTAAGAGAAAGTGCTGTTTTTTTTCTTCTCACCGCACGCTTCTTGATGTTTTTCGTCATTTCGTTCGTCTGAGTAGCATTTTCGTATTTGTGGAACGTGAGAGTTCAACTGACAAATCGTACAGCATTCGCGCCACTGGCTTCTATTCTCAGCCATGTCCCTTAACGTCTCTAACCAGTGACAGTCCTCATCCCTTGGGCTCTAACCAGGAAGACGGGAAGCATCAACTGAAACTAGCGCTGACGCTAGCCTCTTTATGCGTCTACGCCAAGCCATGGCCTGACCGCCGCGTCGCTTTTTCCAGCCTCGCCCGTCACGCGCGAATAGAGCACGGAAAGATAGACAATGGTTAGGCATTTGTAAAGCATGTCCGAGACACCGGAGGCAGTGCAGAGTGATCATTTCGATCAGAATGTGGCTATCCGCGCCCAACACGACTGCGCACCTCGTCTTTACTCACTGGATATTACCACTAGACTCAAGCGGTGCTTCGGAGACATCGGCTGTCGAATACGTAACGACGCTGAGCATCCTCAAAGCGGAGCGGCCAAGTCTGTCGACCGTAGAGTAAAACATTGCAAACCGCAGCGATGTAAACCCATCCGTTAATAGAGCCGAATGTCACGGCAGGGCCACAGGCGTCACAGGTTGGCGAAAACTGTTCTGGCTCTCGCTATTCGTGACATCATTTCCTTCTTCAACACCACCTCTATTTGTGATGAAGCTCCCGAATTACTTGAGGTCATCAACAAACTGTGGCTGATCACCTTAGGGGTGAATGTATGCGCGGGCCTATCTGTCTCGAAAAACCAATTTGGTTTTGGAAGACGCAAAGTGCACACCATATCTGCCTGTGCATTTTTACTCAACAAGGTGATGTCATCAGCATATTCCAAGTCGAAAACTGTTCTCTGTGAGGTACTAAACTCCACCGTTTGGAGGACCAGACATGGCATTCCGTTGAAAACCCTCTATGGCAGGGTTGTAAATAAATGGGAATGCGAGACAACCTTGTCGAACTCCACTGGGGACGAGGAAGTGGGGCGAAAGCTGGCCATAAGCATTATGCCGACCTGAGATGTGACGATAAAATCCATTGAGAAAGGACACACTTCTGAAATACTCCATTTATCAACAAGCAGTACCACGATGCAGTCACATCGATAGGGTCGAAAGTTGTGCGGGTGCCTAGAAACACGATGGTCGTAGGGTTATTTGAAGGTGTGGCAGTGCTGTAGCGACAGTCGTCGGGCGGAGACTTGATCGATGCATCTACCTCTGATATAAAACCCAGTCTGCTCCTCGCGAATCTGCTCTTCACGCGTTTAGTGCAACTTGTGAAGTTAGACAGACTCAAGCATCTTCGATGCCATTGGGATAAGACTTACACCCACATGGTTTGACGTGATAGAGTCATTCATTAGATCTCACGTGAAAGACCAGAAATTCCTTCACGGCTGCTTCGGTCACGTTACCGTGCTGCGTTAACACCCCGCTGCCTTGTCCGTTAGAGTGCTAAGTCTCCGGTTATGGTTCCCAAAAGAAAAGTCCTTCTGTGATGTAGACTGCCGTGAAGTATGTTCTACCCGGATACCTCCAGCATCCTCACTGTCAAGGGCCTTACTAATTTTATTTCCCTTAGAACCGATGGCACAGTTTATTTTGGCTTCAAAGTAAACAGTATTTCAAGAAGAGGACACTGGCCAAACACTTATTAGGCCCACTTGTTCACTTCACTTGACTGCCTTCAGCGTTCGCTTATTAATGGGACAACGAGCTGCTTCCAGTAAGACTCCTGAAACTCCCAAAATTAATGTATGCTGTCTCCGATTCGTGCGTACAAGGTCCCACTTCTGTGGTTGCACTTCGCACCCAAATACAACTTCAGTCTCTTTCTTCACTCTTCGCGTGTCTAGTGATCCGGTTTATGGCCGGACCACAGTCGGGATCGGTTTGACCACGAGAGCCGAGCTTTGACTACTAGACTGGATTCCAGTCAACAGTCGATTGCGTGCAGTTTTGTTGGAGGGTTTTGTATGTGTCCACAGCAGCAGACTGAAGCGTCGATACTTGTTCGTCTCGCCCATATGTGCCTACAGACCGTTCTTTCCTTGAGGTCAAAGACGAATCCTATGGGGATTTTTCCTAGCTGCTTCGAAGGGCGCGTTCAACATACGTCTTGGTGGTTGCTGGGGTCTTCAGTTCCCTATTTGGGTGTTTGGGGGATTCCGAAGGGCACCCGGGAGGCCCGTTCGCTATCTCCGCTGGTCGCATTGATGACGGCAATCGTCTCATCCAGGTGTGCTCCGGCCACAGATTATTTCTAGCAAGTACCAACTTCTGCTTCAAGAAGCGGCACTCAGATTGACCATGCTGCCATTGGTCACCGCTGGTGTCGGCCAGTTGTGAATTGTTGTTTATTTTGGATTGCGCCTATGTACTCAAATCACACCTTGGTATGTGCTCGCTTTTGTGTACGTCCCGGCCGGGGTCGCACTAACACTAAAATCACCTGACCCGCATAGTTGCTTCCAGACGATAAACGCCTATTTGTTTTTCGGCCAGAGCTTCCCGCACGGTTATCGACGCAGAAGGATGCCCGGGACTCAGATGAACAATGACAGTCAGTGAAGGACGCCTTGCGCGCTTGTTCCAGTCTCCGTATTATTGCTCGAATATGGTGAGAACACCGTATCAGCAATGCTGACGTTAAGCGTAGGGTGTTGGGAACCAGTGGTTCGTCATTGGAGGAAGTACTGAATTTAGACGGGCTGAGGTGTGTGGACATGTGTTACGCATGCCCACCGATAAACTTCCTGAACGTATGCTGTTCCCTGAGGCAGGTAAGGGATTGAAGGTAGGTTGAGGTGGTCAGTCCATAACATGATAAAGAGGTTCGAAAGCCTTGACCAGTGGACTTGGCTAAACATGACTGATTAGACTTCCAAGTTGGAGTTCACGAGACCCTCCTAGCAGATGGTTGGAGACATTGTGATATGATTAGGTGTCACGGCCAATGGCGTGGTTGTACTCGAACTCTCTCTTTCCTCATGATTTCCGCTTCTTATTGTGTCCCGCTTCTTTCAGTTCGTGTTTCTCTTCATTCTACCCTCAACGGGACAATGCTGCAAGCTAGCAAACGAAAACAGATCACAGAAGTAGGAGGTTGGTAGCCGAATGCGCTGAATAGGAACAGCCTGCTCGGAGGTTTTTCCTAGAATTTCACGTTTTCTGTTTGTGACGTGATTACTTAGATTCTTCGAAGGTTACGAATAATTGTTTTCAATGTGGAATTGTTCTTGTCCGACCTCTGTATGCGAGCAATCTTGTTCCAGCTCAAACGTTCTCGCGCCATTCTTCTATTTTGATAATTGAGAGATAATTACTTCTATCGAGAACGTATAGTCTGAATGTACATTATTTACGAACCCCATATGACGTGAAAATATAACTGTGCATCCCTGAGTATCAAAAATGAGTCGTTGACGACAAAACTGGTTGTGTTTCGAACCCGGTTCTCTGTGTTTGCCATCCGCCCACGGTGGGTTAAACAGCATTTCTCACTATCTGTGAGGCACATTGACCATGATAAATTGATTTTTCTGGGTCATGATAGATATCCATAAACATATGATCTGGTAGTGGAGAACCACGTCCGCTTGCTAAATTTGATCGCCTTAAGTAGTTTGATTCAAAAGGAGTCGCAGTAAAACGGGTTAGATTCATTAGCATTTCGTGCGCTACGGCAAACAGGACCGGCACATCAAGTGCTAGGTTAATAGTTGTGCGAACCAAACTTTAGTTTTGCTTAGTGCGCAATAATTTTTCAGAATGGCTTTACGATAATTTTCCTTTATGAATTCGATCGTCATTTTATAATCCAGTGAGTTGTATGGTTCATTTGTGAAGCCATGACGCCTCTGTTATCCCACTCACGTCACAAAATTCGTGAGTTTGCTATCTGTTATAAAGGCCGATCAGGGATCGAGAATTGATACAAAGCAATACGTATAAGCAAGAAAGTTTGTTACCCCATGAATGATGACAGCATATTTCCGAAAAATTGAACAATAAACAGGACTTAGTGCACCGTATTTGCATGTGAAATAAAGTTCCAGCAAAGTCATTTTGGAAAACTTTCAGTCATTGATCTGCGATGTGAATCTTCTCACTGGTTTCCAAGTCAGTGGTACTGGGTATGTAAAAAAGAAATATATGTAGAGGATATCATCAAGGTTCATCGCACCGTCTTTATCCGAACATTTCATGCGCCTAAGTGATGGTCGAGTGATTTAGAGCTTTCAGCTTCCACTTCGGAGATAAGAGGTTCAAGTTCCTCGACCGCCGGTCACCGGTGGTAGTCAGTAACCCAATGTCTCACGGCTCATTATCACGCCGAACCTCAGGGCCAGGTTGTCGGTCATCCCTAGTAGTGCGGTTGCTCTTCGGGGCTATGGAGTATACTCCTAAACATGACTGATTAGACTTCCAAGTTGGAGTTCACGAGACCCGCCTAGCAGATGGTTGGAGACATTGTGATATGATTAGGTGTCGCGGCTAGTGGCGTAGTTTCATTCGCACCCTTATTTTGTCTTCGTAATTTCCGCCTGTCACTTTCTTTTTCTGCTCTTTTGCTCTCGTTGCTCCTATTCATCTTGCCCTCTGCTCGAAGATCACGACGAGACTGCACCTTGACGTCGTGTAATTGCTTTCGTGTCTCCATGTCCCAAAGAGCTATACAGAATGGCTTCCTTAAGCCAGAGATGCAATCATCCATGACAGGTGAATCGGTTAAGGCCAGACGAAGTCTAGTCCCCGAACCAGTCGATGGACAATGTTTAGTTCTACCCACCACGCCCCTGGAGAGGGCACGGCAACGAATAGACAACGAGAAGCAGTATATACCAGTCAAAAAAACCTCCACTAGATGGACGTAGGAGTGGAGTACCTGAGCTTTCTATTGACGGTAGAAGAATCCGTCGCACTTAATTGGGCAGCTGTCGCTGGTCTAAGCTGGGCAGCCCCCGGCCCAAAGGATGCTGCCCTGTTCACTTTCCGATTGCTCCGTTGGAGGCATGGGGCTAAATAATAAATCCAAAAAGCGGATTGATAACAAAGTACCATCGAAGACAGAATAAAACGCATGCAGTAATCAGGTCTCCTGTGACAGACCAGAAGGATTTCCTTCACACATGCTCCGGTCACGTTCCCGTGCTGGGTTGACGCCCCATTGCCTCGTGGGTGAGACTTTTGAGTCAAAAGCTCTGGTTAGGGTTCCCAAGGAGAAATCCTTTCTGCGGTGTGGGCAGCCGCAACGTATAATGTGCCCAGAAATCTGCAGCGGTCCCTCTGGAAACATTTCTTGTCTCTAATCTTCGTCATGTATGTCCCAGTTCTAAATGGATACGAGGAACCACAGTGATTCGAGACCAAGAACTTCTAGCTCTCCTGTTTGTCGTTCTTGTATACGTCCCAACTGACTAGCTCTCCTGAAGCTAAAGACGAATTCTATCGTAATTTGTCTCAGCTGCTCCGCAGCGTGTGCTCTATGGACATAATGGTCGTTGCTGGAGATTTCAGTGCTCAGGTTGGCAGCCTAAACGAGACGTAGAGGAACGTAGAAGGCCCGTTTAGTGTTCCAGCCGATCGAACGACTCCTCCAACTATGTTTTGACCATGGACTATTCCTAACGAGTATGAATTCCTCACACAAAAAGCGGCACCAACTGACCTGGCGTCCTCCTGCGCCTTCACAGCGTTGTAGGCAGATGGATCATATTGCAATCGTTTACCGCTGATGCGGACCAATTCAAGACTGTGAATCATTATGGTTCAGGTCTGTAGACACTGATCACGCACTTGTCCGTGCGCATTTAAGCTGATGTCTCATCGGTAGCCGAAGCAACGCCAGAGCCAACCATCACCCACGGCGGCTACTTTATGATGATCATCGATCTGCTTTCCAAGCAGAATTAACCACCAGGTTACCGTTGCAGGCAAATGCCCAAGGTCCAACAACCCCATTTGAGGCTGCTCATACTGCCCAAAGTCCAACAATCAGACACACGCTGTAAGATGCGTGCAGATCGGTCCTTCCGAATTCGAGATACGACGACGCATGGAGATGTCCTAAACGCCAACCGATTCGTATCTTGAGAAGCGACCGTAAATGTTCGTGGGTTGCAAAGTGCAGGGAAATGGAAAAAGCTGCGGCGATTGGCAACAGCCGCAGCCTTTTCCGTCTGATTAGACAAACCGGTCCACGTAAACCGGGCGTTAGCGAACTGATCAAAGAGGCAAACGGCTTAGTGATTCATACTCAGAAGCGTCGTCTAATTCACTAGGTGGAGCATTTCGAGATGCAGTTTAATTGGACTTTTTCCTCTTCAGGTTTGCTTATTAGCACATTGGGCACGGCTCTTGTTGTGGATACCAGTGGTCCCTCAGAAACGGGGGTTCTTCACAAGACGAGCTATCTTAAACGACATAAGGCTGCCGGACCGGATGGGCTGCCTCCGTTTATTTTCAAAGACGGTGGCCCAGCACTTTTACTGGAGTTGACGAACCTCCTTGGTGGGATATTGGAGAAGGAACAAATTCCATGGAGTTGGTTTGAATCGATGATCGTACCGATTCACAAGAAAGACGACAGATTCTTCTGTAAAAGCCACAGAGGAACAAGTCTGGTTAGCATCGCATCTAAACTGCTGGCTGGTATTATTCTCCACTGGTTATCTAACACGCGTGAATAGTGCTCGCGTGTGAATCAAACTGAGTTTAGACTTGGTCGAAGTTGCATTGACCACATCTTCATTTTCTGTAGGCCCACTATCTCTTTCCTTAATCCAAATGTGGCCTTCGATCCAGTCGATCACACAGTTCTCTGATGCTACCTCTTGTTCAAGGGTGTATCAGGAAAAATTCATTTCCATCATAAAGTCCCTTTACATAAATAGTCGAAACCGAGTTTGGGCTTACGGTAATCTTTCACCCGAGTTTATCAAAAGAGGTAATGTACGCCAGGGTTGCTTCTTTTCTCCATTTCTCTTTTGATTTGTCATGGAATTGGTCCTAGGGACCGCGTTTTTGTCGTGTGAGGATAGTGGCAGCAAACGTTTCCCTGGGTGAAAACTGTCAGACCCTGAATATGCGGACGACGTAGTCGTTTTAAGCGAAGATCCGGATGAGTTTCAAGCTCTTGTAGACTGGTTGACTGACTGCGTAGCAGTACTCGGTATGCTTTTTGCACTTTCAAAGTGCAAGATGATGTTGCAAGACTGGGTTGGTCTAGTACCAAACTTTTCAGTTTCTGTGATACTATAGACCAGGTGGATAAGTTCTGTTATCTGGGCAGTCTCATTTCACCCGGAGGTTGGATGTCGGATGAGGTGTTTCTGCGTATACAGAAGGCCCGTTTGATTTTTGCCAACCTGAGTCATGTGTGGCGTCGACATGACATCCGTTAATCTATAAAGCATCAAGTGTACACTGCAGCAGTCAGGTCAGTACTTCTGTATGGTTCGGAGACATGGCCATTATGGGTGGAGGATATACGAAGATTGCCAGTGTATGAACACCGATATCTTCGTGGTATTGCTCGAATCTGATGGGAACACGGTTCTTTTATTATAACATGCTTTCGTAGGAGTGCAGTGGAAATATTATGTACCCCATAGCCACAATGGCCCACTGCACTGTTGGGGCTAACCGGCAACCAGAATGTGAGACTTGGAGTGGATAACCACATAAATTCTCAAAAAGTCAGGTGTGGTAACGATCCGAATGACACTAATGTCAGTAGTCCTGGTGTTCGGCGTACAGTGTTAGGCACACGAACCCAACCATTAGGAGAAACACAGGCTTACCAGGCTAAGATGGTTAGGACATATGTAGCGCACATCTCCGGTTAAGAATCATGGACATGTAATGGTCGTTGTTTCAGAGAGTGATTAGAAAATCAGTAAGGGTGACCAGTCCATGACGTAGAATCAAGGTCTAACAGTCCTAACTGGTAGACTTGGTCATACTAGGCGTGTAAGGCTTCTTGAGTGTGGTCTAAGAAATCCCTCACTTAGTGGTTACATGTATCGGAGGATACAGATCGGTGTCGCGATCAATGGCGCTCGTTTATTCACAAAATCTGTTATCGAAATGTCACGACTTTCATTGTACTTATCATCCAAAATAGTGTTTACAGACTTCGTCTGTTCTCTGTTCAGGGCGAACGTATTTTCCCATTGTCCACGGTCAGATACCTCGGTGTTTCGATTACCCACAATCTATCGCCGTCTGTCCACGTTGGTGAAGTGTTTTGCAAAGTTAGAAAGCGGTCTTTTCTCTCTCCCTCTCTCTCTCAGACTACGTATGCTCTCCGTACCTCTTTATCCTTTCAGTTCTTTCTTTTTTTGTTGTGCGGAAAATAGGACATCAAAATTGTTATGGAACACCTTACAAATCAGTTATACAGTCACCACATTGCTCTCCCTCTTGTGCATTCTTATTTTTCTTTGTTAGTGTTAAAGTGGCATCTATGGTCGGTGATTTTTCCTATTGTTCGGCTCAAACGAAACAAGTTAGCAAGCACAAAATCTCCTCCTGTTCGTGGTCTCCCAAAACCGACTTGATTGCTTTGGGCACCGAAACTGGTGATGTATCTGTTCACAGGTTAGTTCTTCGCCTTTGCACAGTCGTGTATGTGTATTGTTCATCAAATCCTTTTGGGGGATCATTTTATATTTTTTGTTAACTTGCGTTTGAAGAGGAAAATATACTTCGAATTTAACTTTTTGCTGTAGGGGGTTGAGACTCAAAATGGTGAACAGCCAGCTCAGACGGTAGAGTATGTGGATTTGAATCCCAGGGTTATGAGTTCGAGACCCACGTTGGGTGGCCTCTTTTGACCAATGGCGATCGAGTATTTAAGAGTGTTTACCTACCACCTTCGAGATCAAAAGTTCGAATCCCACCACCACCGCTCACTTTGGTGTCAGACAGTAACAGCGTCGCCCAGCTCGTTTCCACGACTGACCTACTGGGATCCCATGGGGTTATTTACCTCTCCAAGTCTCAGGGTTGTGTCAGGTTGCCGGTTATCTCCAATAGTGTAATGGGTCTTTAAAGCTATGGAGTATACCCATTCCACTGTACTCATGCGCGGTCATGTTATAAAAAGGTCGAGCGACCACAGAGCTGTCTATCAATACGCATAGAAGATGCAGATTATGACTTAACATGGAAGCCTGGCTATTACCTCACGATTAACTGTTCACTTCATGTGGCTCAACAGGTAGTGAAATTTGCTATTTGCGACTTCTGGTCAATTATGGCGACTGTCGTAATTCATGTCCCAACCGGACCAGACGAACAAACGGAAAATCTGACGCGAAGGCGCCGAATACTGAAGTTAACCTGAATGATTGGTCTTACAACTCAGCTTGAATCAGGATACCAAATCTTTCCCGAGTTTCGGTTTTTTAAAAAGATTATTCGGTTCGATTGTATAAGCGCACATACGCCCTTGCAAAGAAACCATTCATTTCTGTTGGTAGATGACTCGAAAGCGCAGGCTCATACTAGTGTCAAGTTATCGTTGTGTCCCGTTTCTCATAACATCGAGAGAAGCCCTAAGCTTTCCATTCCCGTGTCTATCCAGTGAAGGTTTTTGATTGGTATGCTGTTTATTTCACTGTTCTTTGCTGGAGTGTCTTCTACTGGGACGTAGTGGTTGTTCGTACAGAATCAAATATTGCCCACCAGCTGGTTCTGTTAGACTAGACCTTGTTTAGCTTCTACCCATTGATCTTTCAGGCATCATTGCGTCTCCGGCTGAAGGAGACCATCCAACATGGCTCTGAATTGTGGAGGCACACAAGCCATCACACTACGTCTAGGGGCAGTCTACTTTTGATAGCTATTGCTCACGAGGTGTTTTTTTTGCCGGTCTGTATGTCTGCCTCATGTGCCTGTGAGCTTTAATATCTATTTGTCCGTCTCATTCATTTGTGCGCATACATTTGATGAATTACAACGTGCCAGATTAGCACGCGTACGATTTTGTTGCTCTTTTTTGACTCATGTGTTAGTTATGTTTTGGCTCATAAATTTGTATTAATTGTCTCCCTATTGACTCAGTGTGTTAGCTTCCAATGACCGAGAACGTCCGTATGTGACCGCTTCACATTACCAGTAATCTTTTTTCCCCATCAATTTGTCAATCTTCTCCTTGAAGGTATAAACTAAGTTGCATCTGGGAATCCGCCCACTCCGATCTCGGTTCTGTTGTTTGTCTAGCATGGCGACCGGATGGCCAGAGTCTGTGTGCGGGTCATATCTCCGGAACCATTCATCTTTACCTAACAAACGACGGTTTTATTTATCACACAATCACACTTGGCGCACCGATCACCCATCTCGTTTGGGTCGGTCAAGAAATGCCTCCCAAATCCGTCCCGGGCACGAATGCGGTGTCATTCTTTCCGGATTTGAACGCACTAACTATGTTCAGCTCGTGAGTTTTCCGAAAAAATTCCGGAATCTTACGTCTTTCGTTCTTAGTGACACGAATTTCACCTCATCAGATACATTTAAGTTGTCCCAGTTGTTGGCCAATGTGGATGAAAGGTAAGTAAACCTAAAAAATTTCCCCTCCCTTATTGTTTCACTAACGCTTTTTTTCTTCCGTTGCCCAATAGTCTGACTATTCTGACTGTGTTGTGTGATGGAATAGTATACATGTACGGATGTGGCACGTTCCACATCGCGCGGTGGCGCCTTCAGCCGAAATTTTGCTCAGATCCATCTCAGATCATGGTGAGTAGTATTTGTTCTAGGATGACTAACCCTTCCCTTACTCACTTTTCCTCGCGTTTCATTCTTCCCCAGGTCCTACGATGCCAGTTCTCCAGCTGTTTACAATTCATGTGGATTCTCTACGGATGTACTGACCACAATGACGGGACGTATTGCATGGAGTTGCAACAGGTTTTGTCGTGTTATTTTATTCACCGTGGATAAATCATGTGATTCCGGTTTCGATTTCAGATTCCCTGTGCAGGACTAACGCGTTATGCACAGCAGCTGCTGACTTTGTCGGTACAAAATTCCTCTGTAAGAGTGTGCAAGCTGGTACGTTCCCGGTCACCCGACTCGCGATCGTTTATCCGGTTTGTGTTGTGTATCATTCTTTTCTTTATACAGATCTACTTTTGACATCTAAGGACTGGTGCTCACGTTCGACATGAGAATTAGAGTGGGAAGCCAAATAAGTCAATCGGGGAAAGGGACGATCTTTCCTAATGCATGTTTTTACGTGAGCGCAGTAGAAAGGTCCATTTCACTACTACGGATAACCGACAACCTGACCCAACCCCGAAACTGGGAGCCGGGGATCCACATACGATTTCAATAAGTCGTATTGTTAACGAGCCGGACGGCAGCGGAGATTACAGTATACCACCAGAGTAACGGACGTCGATGGCGGGATTCAAACTTCTGGCTTCTAAGGTTGTAGATAAATGCTCTGGGCCACTCAATCACCATTGGTCTGAGAGTTAGAGGAGAGTTATATCTACTAAGAACAACAAAGTTGACCGGCGTTGTTAATGGGATTCAAACCTCTCATCTCAAACTTGACGAAACGCCGCCTGTGGAAACCATCGAGTTGAGCTACGAACACCACTACCACCATCACCATCGTCACTATTCAGAAAATTATCGTCGACATGATTATCCATGCATATTCCGTCAAAGCATTAGAACTATAATGCGTTCTTATTTTCGTCACTCTAATTCATCTTGATCGAAAGATAGTGTCACATTTGAGTAGTACTTTGTCTCCCAGTCTGGAAGGCAGTGAAAAGGGAAGTAAGAAATTAGCATTCAGGGTTTTGAAAGAACATAACAGAAATAGCAGTTGTGTACTGAATGATTATAAACACGAAAGTATACATGACACTGTCAATTGGGAGATCATTGTAGACCGCGAGGGCAGGAAATATCACAAACTTGACAATACTGTTATTCAAATCGTCTAGAAAAGACTGAGCATACTGAATGGAATTTCCGCATGTAAAAAACCCGATGATGAAAACGGTGGAACAAGAGATGATCTCGGTGTGCAAAGTCAGGCTATTTTCAATCATAGTTGAGGGTTCAATGAAGGTGATAGACTTATCCGAATCTAGTCGGCATTAGAGAACCGCGTCGAGCAATCTGATGATCATCTTTAAAAGGATAAAACGATAATACAAGTGGTCAACTGAGAATAGTGTTTATGTTTCAAGGCTTTTCAACGACTGTAAATAGGAATGACATGCATTTATTCTGGTTCATACCTTTTTGTTTTCCACAACTTGAAAAAGTTGGTAATTGAGTTTGATTTAGGCTGGTTTTCTAAAGATCACCTCTTACGGTGCTCGCAGATTGAATCGTTCCTATTTTAGACTGCGACAGCTCAACAAAAGTACTCTGTGCTGGAAATCAGACCACTGAAAACTGATCTCGATGAAGAAAGTGCTCAAACGAGGGTACAAACATTTCAATTCGGGAAACTCACGTGCATTGATCAGCACTGTTAGTCTTGATTCATCATCTACCCTTTATTTCAGTGGCCGGTGGTTCACACGTGCTTCTGGCGTCTGATATAAAATGACCAGTTAACCTTATAGTCGGTATTGGTCAGTAGGCGGTCCTGATGTTCACTGGCTGCTTCGCTTACTCGGTCGTCCGGTGTATCTTGTTGGCCAGTCAAGCATTGAGTCACATTTGGTTTGATGCATCTGCAGTCTGGTCGTTAGTAGTCGATCCTTTTGACCTCAGATGGTTTTTCATTGAAGCTGGTAGTTCATAATGTGACGCATTTTTCGGATCGCAGAGAGGTTCACTTCTAGCTGTCGGCTTCAAAGAGACTATGAACAAATCATCCCGTCATTACATGAGTTAATCTATGAAGTTTTCATTTGGTCTCTTAGTAAAGCTACTCACGCGCAAAAGTCCAATCGTCGGCTGTGTTGGCCTAACCGGTAGTGACTAAATATTAAGGGTCTTTGACTAATAAATTAAGTGCTGGCCTTCAAACTCCGCCTACCACTACCGTACAACTTTGGTGGTAGGTAATGGAGCTTTTTATTGCACAGTGATTTACAGCAGATGGGTAAAACCAATGGCTAACAAAACGTACTGTAGCGAGGAGTTTTGGGGAACATTCACGTCAGAACCAGCTTGCTGATACTACTTTTGAAGAAGGAAAGATTTTAGGTGGATGGGAAGACAGAACAATGGAGAGTGGTCTACAGTCTGGCAGCTCGGGGAGTAAAATAAAGTTGGAAGACAGAGGTGCGAAATCTGGGACGGAAACCTGGTAGAGATGACTGACCGCCTGTGTACAAGAATGCTGGGTGAAGGTTAGGGGACTGGGAATCTCCAAGGTAAGCTCCGAAGAACATAAGCCAAAACAGTAACAGTAAAATAGTACAGCCAAGCAGCCGCCCGCCGGCGGGCTAGTTACTACGAATCGGAGGCTAAAAAACGATCGTCAACCAGCTGGATGATCTTACTTTGAACCCGATCGAGAAGAGGAGTGACAGAAGACTAATCCCCCAAACCCACATGTGACTGCAGTATTCGAGTGTGGGGCGGATTTGAGATCTGTGAAATAGGAGGAGTTAAACTGGAGAAAAGAAACGTCTGGCGTGGAATAGAAAACCAACTTTGCGTGCTACACGGGGACCAAGCTGAGATCTGAAAGGGGGCCAACGCAATGAAGAAGTTATGGACAAACCAAAAGAAAAATAGAGTCTATAGGATGCATGCGCATTGAATCAAAAGGTGAATTATGTTTTAAGGAAATCAAGAGAAAAGAAATTTTGTAATTGTTAACGTCAACGTGATTGTGGGAGTCCCCTGAGGAGATTTATCCGAGGCCGGAATCAGTTGATACAATGATAACACTACGGTCACGATCGGTATTGATGGTGGCATGGCGGGATGGAGAGTAAGAAAAAGAGCACTGTAAGGTGGGATCGTCGGCAAAATCGTGGATTGGGTTGGAGGTCTTGGACAGAAGATCATTCACGTATAGAAGAGAGGGGCTACGTGTAGGTACGGAACTTTGAGGCACACCAACATTCACAGGGTGTAACAAGGATAGTACCTCATCGACTTCTATGGAGATGGTTCACTTAATAACTTAAATTGAAGTCCATGATACGAGAGCCTGAGGGAACCCGAACGTTAGAAATTTCGCCAGTATGGCTTCGTGCTAGACTCGACCGCGAGCCTTCTAAATGTCGAGCGAGATCAGGTGCGGTTGTCGAGTACACCCGACCAGGTGTGGGACATGAGCTAGCAGGTAATCTGTGAAACGACAGAACCTGAAACCGTATTAGTATTCGCACGGTGGTCCTTCTCGTTCGATGAATGTGCGTAATTTTTCGGATATAGTAGTTTCGATAATTTTCGAAATAACAGATGAGAGGGAGATTGCTCGGTGGTTATTGGGGTTGGAGAAGTAGCCGCTTTTGGGAAGGAGAAAAATCACGGCTTGTTTCCAAGGATTTGGAAAGGCAGCAAGACGGAGCGAGCGAAAGAAGTAAGATGGCGTCAAAGAAGAGCCAACTCCGGGGCACCTATTTCAGGGACGATGGCTGGAACACCTTCTGGACCGAGTGGTTTGTGTACGTTCACAGAACGCAGCGTTTTCCAGATCTTCCTGGTGGTAATGGATGGTAGATAAGGGTGGTTGTAGAAAAGGGGAGGATCCGGAGGAGTGAATTACTTGATTGTGGTGGAATTAGAGACAAACCGAGAAGCAATGTTCTCAGTTTTCTCGTGTTGTTCGCATGCAACACCACCAGAAGAATTACAGATAGGAAGGGAATTAGAAGGGCAGAAATTCCAGGAGACTGGGGACGAGGCCTTCTTCGGCTCTGAGTATGGCAAGCGAGCACCTGTTGCTTGTTTGCACAAAACACTGGTGAGAATTGGGAGTGGGGGAGCGGTGGAACGTTGAACGTTTTAAGCGAATAACACAATCACATGGGTGGTTTAAGGTAATTGAGAGATTTAAGTTTACCGGGTTTGGAAAAGTGTGGAGTAAAAAGATGCATACCTTGAAGAACAACATCGGTGAAGTAAGAAACGGAGGTGGGTACATTGGAAGTAAAGCAACAATCGTTCCGAGGATAAGAAGTCAGAAAGTCACGAAAATCGTCCCAGTTGGCTGAACGATAGCGCTGAAATGTCCGTGTTGAGGAACGCGGTGACCAAAAATGGCGGAGCAAAAAATAACCCAATGGTCAGATAAGTCAAGTGGGAAAAGAGTGGTGATATCCGAGAGGAGAAAAACGATGAAGGTGAGAATAAGATCAAGTATATTAGCTCGGTCTCCAGATCGATCGGTGATACATATTGGAAGGTCAGCTGGTTGACTCAGATTGCGGACCACAGCGGAAGTTTCGGCTTCACCCCCTAATTTTGAAATGTCAGAAGAGTGCTCTAAGTATTCCCGGTTGTGAACACTTTAGTCTCCTAGTTATGGACCGCAGCAACCAAGTTATCAATGCTAGAAGATAGGAAATCGAAGATAGATGAGCCACCACTGCTTGGAAAGCAATAAACAACAAAGTAATGTTTACAGAGGTAAAAGCGGAGCTTCATTCATGTCATTTAGAATTCGCGACGGGAAAATTCAACATGTGACACTCGGTTATACGTAAGGTATTGAGGCCCTATCTGATTCACATAGCCACCGAGGTCAAGCATGCCGACTGTACCGATCGCACAATAGTGGTTATGGAATCCTCTTCCGTTGTAGTCAGGCCTGAGTGTGGGACCTAGGAGAAGTCACTCACCGCTGTTCTCATGACTTTTCTCTTATCCGGTAAGTCCATTATCCACTCATTGGATTATGTCATCGTTTCTTCCTCCCTCGCATATATGTGCATGCGCATCACTTGATTACAACCCCTCTTCTGTTGATTTTCACAGCTTCTGGATTGGAGCTTCAGTCAGATTTGTGTATCTTGGGAAGATATGATTCTGGAAGTGGATGCCAAATTCACCAAATATGGTCGAGATCGTTTGGCCCAAAACAAGGTGACCTATTTTCTCTGTCTTATTCCGTAAAATACGCTCGGAGTTCGCTTTCTTTTATTCTTTGTCTTCTGTCCCCAATTGCTTCTCTTTGCCCCCTCTACCTACCCATAATGGTCTCACTGATAACACGCCCGATACTCCTAACGGTTCATTGTCAAATAATGTCGTAAATAACCCTCAATCTCAAGCATCGTCAGCATCTGAATCTCGGCTCCTTTAACTTGCGTACACTCACGCGGGCTGGTCAGCAGGTGGGCCTGACGCTCACAATAGACTGTCTGGCGATTGATGTCTGCTGCATCTGTAAGACGCGTATTCAGGATTGAATCAATGATTCAGCCAGCTGCTCCTGGTATCTCATCAAGATATTTCTTGTACGCTTGAGGAGACGACGCAGCTCAAGCTGCGGGTCAACGTGGTGTAGGAATAGTGTTGACTGAAAAAGCTGAAGCTGTCTTTTTAGACTGGATATTGGTTAATAATCGTTTATATTCTGGGATTCCAGCAGTCTGTTGCCGTTCTAAAGGATAGCTTTGTTAAGCGCAGCTTGTTTGTAGTCTCGTCATGGGCTCCAGCAAGCTGCAACTCTGACACACAGAACAATGAGTTCTACGATGAACTCGCCACACCCGTTCGCAAGCGTAAATTCTGTGACATTGTAGTGCTAGGTGGTGATTTTATTACACAAGTTGGCAAACTTAGTTCGTCCGAAGGTTGTTTAGGTGGTCATAATGCCTTACCCGCTCGGCTTACGGATAACGGGAATAGGCTTCTCCAGTTTTGTGCAGAAAATCGGTTATTTCTGTCTAGTACAAATTTCCTACACAGCTCGCGTCACACTGCGACATGGTGCCGCAACTCTACACTCTGAGTCAGACTGATCACATCACAGTAAACTACCAATGGCACGGTTCTCTTCAAAACTGTAGGTCGTGCTGATCCACGTACGTAGAGTCGGACCATGGATCAGTTTTAACGCAATTTTCGCTCCAGCTCCATGGTCATTGACGCAAACCACAGGCCTAGTTAGCCGTATAGCGTTTGTCTGACCCAGAGGTTCGCAACAGTTATGAAAAGAAACTATCACATGAGACACTGGATTTCCCAAGAGTCGTTAAGTCTAATGGAACAGAAACGTCAGCTCTCGAACTGTAAGGAGATAAATAAGGTGCGACGACATCTACAAAGACAAGTTACAGAATGCCTTAAGAATGACTGCGAAAATTGGTGGGTCAAGGTTTGCCGAAGAAATGGAAGTGGCAGCTACTTCAGGTAACAGCCAAAGACTGTTCCGATTTATTCGCGACACCGGTGGACGACGAATCCTTGTTAGTGCAATGATATGCGGTAGAAACGAAAGGCCCATTCATGGCAAGCAGCAGAGGCTTGATAGATGGGCCGAATACTTCAAGGAGCAGTTTACCTGGCCCAGCGCTTATGTAGGTACTCCTATGTCAACAACTGTGATCCTTAGGGAGTATCACTTGAGTCCCCATCGGAAGTGGAAGTAGAATCGAGAATTCGATTACTGAGGCGTGGTAAAGTGGCCGGTTCCGACAAACTTCTCCCAGTTTTTTTAAACTGGGTGTAGTATAATTACTTACCACTTTGCTCCGTGGTGTTTGGAGAAAGGAGCGTATTCCGTTATTATGGGGCGAGTCATTGATTATGCCCATCCTCGAGAAGGGAATGCACAATAATTGTAGTAGTCATCATGGGATTAGTTTGATTCCAATGGTCACCAAGATATTAGCTTCGATTTTGATGCACCAACTCGCGAAAAGAATGCCCGCGAACAACGGGCTCTATTTCACCTAGGTCGAGGATGCATCGATCAGTATTTTACTGTCCGCCAATTACTGTGAACGCGTCACACATGCCGTCGACCGACAATTAGGGCTTTTCTCGACTTGAAGATGTCTTCAATCTAGTTAACCGTTCAGCGCTATTCAGTGCGCTTCACCGAAAAGGTATGCCCCAGAATTTCGTGAATCTACTGAGATCATTTTACTTTCATACTTGTGGCCGCGAAAGGTGTTGCAGTGAACAGTTGAGTCCATTCGAAACGACCAGTGGTGTCCGACAAGGGTGTCCCACTTCACCATTCCTGCCTAACTCATGTAGTGTGCCGCGGTTCGCCCAGTTCCGTTGTATTTGCGAGATATGGGGTCTACGTGCGGAAAATGTTCGGCGCCTTGAAGGTATTCGACCATCGACGTTTACGTAGTACCGATAAGATTGGATGGAATAGCCGAGTGAGCAATGGTGACGTTAGAAATGAAGTATTGGATACCAGTTCAGAGGATATTCTGTCACACCGTATCCAACTCAGTAAACTTCGTTGGCTGAGGCACGTGTTACGTATGGCAAAAACATGTCTATCCTACCGTGCCCTATTCTCCGTTTCTCCTCAGGAATAGAAGAAGCCACGTGGAAGTCAACGAATGATGTGGGGATTGAGAAAATGTACGGCGAACTTAGGAAAAGTAGGGGCCTTACGTCTTCGTGGTTGGGGTCCAAAAAATCCGTCTACCAGTTGGCTGGAAACACTGAACGATATGGCAGCGAACCGCGAACAGTGGCGATCGAAATCGGAATGTTTGATCAATATGCGTTTGTACAGTTAAACTGTGTATTCCGTGTGTTAGCTGTTAGGGCATTCTTTCCTTTTCCCACCCTTGTAGGTCCGCTTCGTGTCCATCTTTTGCATTCATTCTTTCTGTTGCAACCTGGAACAGGGCGAGAAAGGCAGTGGTCAGTAAGGCTTACCCTTCTGTTTAACGCTGCGCGATGATGATGATGATGATGTAAAATACGTATCATTTGTAGTGTATATTTTCGTTTCCTGCCATCGTTGGTTTTTTCAGAGTCATAAGAATAATCATTCTCACGATGTTTGTATACTGTTTACCTTATCTTTTCAAGATTCCCCTCTCGCTAAATGAAATTACAGCACGTCCTTGATGCTAACTGGCCCGTTTACGAATTGTAACCAGCCGGAGGGGAAATCTCGTTCTGTAAACGAATGATCTGCTCTCCGGACAGATGTTCGTCACTCAGCTGAACACTAGTAAATGATCAAGGAAGCCTTATGCTTTTGTTAAGGAATGGGACAATTGCGCTGATTGTTTATGGCTGCAATCCCACGCGTTTACCGGTACGAGGCAAAAGTGAGGTGATTAAGAAACCTGAAGAATGTGATTTACTTTCAGGAACGCCCATGGCAAACCCCTCCAATAATGCTTACTAGTGGAATGCTGCAAGCAATCGTTACTTCTTCAATAGCGAAAACCATCCGCGGAGTGAGATATATGACACTACACAAAGCTGCTGGACTGAATGGGTTGCCCGTCAGTTTGGATAGACGCCGAATTTTGGCAGCCAATCGGACATGATTTCGTAGGGCAGCCAGGAACAGTGAACAAATCCCTAGAACACTGTATTTGTATCTGATGCAACTTTTGCGTAGACAGAAGCCCGCATTTGTCTTTCAGGTGAAATCAAGCTACATCATTTAGGCCAGTTTTGCTGTACAGCTCGAAAGCTTGCCCGTTACTAGTGGAAGACGCTCATCAATGTTTAAGCATCGATTTCCTCGCAAAGTTGATCAGATATGGTCAGAACATCGTGCTAGCAATGATAAGCTTAGGCGTAGAATATTAAGGATCAACCACGTACTTTTAACAGGTTGTATAGATTGGACTGTGTGATGCACATGCCCCTGGTACATTGTTCTCCGGAGTAGGAAGGTAGTTCGAGCTAGCCAAAAAGGTATGGAAATGTTAATAAGTGAGCTTGACCACGTGAGGTGTGCCTAGCTTTCAGATAAGAATTCAACAGATCCGCGTTATGATTCGTTGAAGGCATAACATCCCACTGTCGTGGACTTGTTATCGTTCGGACTCTCACACGTTCGACTGAGTAATGCTGCTAGTCTGTACCCGACACAACGTTAAGGTACGAGATTCGTGGCTGACAAAACTGGACTTCATCGCGCCGGCTACTACTGGGTTGTACGTGACTGATGTGACAATGTAGCAACGCGGTCAGTGTGACTGAATTCTTCTTAAGCAAATAGCAGGTTCTGTTCTTCATTACATACTTATAGGTGTATGAAGTGGAAGGGACGTACGTCATAGCATCAAAGACCCACTGAAATAATATGGATAGTCGTCAACCTGACCATGAATTTTGCGGTGTGAGTGAACCACATTAGGATTACTATTTACCACCAAAGTGGCCGGTGGTTACGGTTTCTGAATCTCTCATATCCGAGGCGGTGGTAATCGCTCTAAATCACTCGACCACCATCGGTCCTACTGCTTTACCAGTGTATTTTTATGGTCGCCTCATTTTGAATGATGTGAACTGCATTCATCTACTTTTGACAACAGGAGCGAGTATTATTCTTTTTTTAAAGTATATTACCTTATGGTCACAAAACATCTTACTCATGGGCTGCGTTTCTCTACTTTCAGGACTGGTCACTCAGTGTGGAACTTTTGGAGTTCATTCTTTTTGGCAACTGCCCGTAAGTGCCCCGTCCGACTTGCATAGTGATTCCTGTATTGAAACAATTGCAGGTTTGGGTTACGCAAATTCTTGGTGGAAGACTGGACTGCACCAAACCTGAAGCGAACAGGAACAGCCACTCTTAAGGCATATGAATCCATTAAAACAATCTGTTTCCAACAACTGCAACTGTAAGTCACGATTTCTTTCCACCCGTCTCTTGTTTCTTTCTTGGGCAATTAAGTTGGGTGGATGGTGGTTGGAATACCGTCTCATATTCTGCTTTTGCCAACATCAACTATGTTTCGCGTCATTTTTTGCACTACTCTCTAGTTTGTAGAGTTTTCTTCATACTTAGGTTTATCTCAACTCTGACTGAGTTTTGCTGAGATAGGAAGCCCGCCTTGCCACCCGTTCCGTCGGGTTTTCTAAATCCTCGATGGACTTTTTGTTCGATTGCTGTAGAGAAAAGAACGTTCAATCTAGTGATGTTCAACTCGTTTTTATTTCTTTTTCCCCAGACTTCTTCAACGGCTACTGTTCCATGCTTCAGAGCTGCTTGGGTGTATTCGCGATACGTCTAGCTATGCTCAGTTCAAGATTCCTGTGTCACAACTTATTCGGTTGTGCAGTACCACTGGCGCTGTACTCCAGAAGACACAAGAACTGTACCTGTAAGTTGACTTCGTCCCGCTGCTTTCCGATTTCTTCATGCGGATTCACCATCACCGCCATTGTCGTCAACATTGTGACTAGTGGTAACCGAGTAGGTAAAAGAGTTTACCACCTATAAGGTCAAAGATTCCAGTCACGTTGACACCGCCAGTAACTTTGGTGGTAGACAGTAGTCCACCGTATAAGCGATGGGCACGGATCAAGGAGGTCTTATTTGAGGTTGGTAATACTGCCCGAGGCTCAAGAACCAGACATACACACGAAGGTGCCCTAAACGCCAACTAATACAAAGTCTGCGAGACGACCATAAACAGCGGTGAATTGCAACGTGTAAGGAAGAGGAGAAGGCTGCGGTGATCGACAATCACCGCAGCCTTTTCCGTTTAATTAGAAACACCGGCCCACAAAAGCTGTTCTTTGCCGAATTGACAAAAGACTCAGGAGCATCATCTAGATTATTGGACGGGGAATTTCGAGGAACAATGAAACTGTTTTTTATCCTTAACCGGTTTACACCATCTCCTTGGTTTCCTTCATTTACCCAGCTCTCATCTGTGGCTCCACGAAGCTGAAGCATGCATCAGCAGCCACACCCCGGCAAACCACTCGACAGGCAAGCTAAACCAGGTTGAGGGTTACTGAGGTCCGAAAAACCTCGGTGATACGGTGTTCGGCATGTGAAGACGGATACTACTGAATAGGTGGACGAGATCTGATCCAACGGCTACCAAAAACTGTCAAAATTACCTGACCCGGAATTCCAGAGGCGGCGGATGAACTGTATAACAGACCACCGGCTCCTCTGGAAGCACCCCGCTGCCTTGTAGTCTGCACTTGGATGCGCGAAGACTAGAAATGCAAACTGGGGGAAGAAAGCCGGACGGTGCTAGGGACACCGCTTTGTACCCTACTGCCGCTACTCCATGATTATTCACGGAACCTCACGCGCTCATCATGCTACGGCGTCCCCGGTAACGACGCGCTTCGTGTTTCAGCGGTCGAGGTGATAAGACAGCAATCTGGGATTATTCACAGCAGGAAAAGAACGCACATAGTCTGTTGGAATATCAGGACGTTTCTAGACGTCGGTAGCCAATGCATCACAATGCGGATTCTATATAATAATAACTTGTATATTGCTTGCCTCTCGAAAGTCGGCCTCTCCAACTCAGGTACCCGACAAATAAAGGTCTTGGGAGTGGATACATATTATTGACTCTACCGAAGTGGTCCGAAAGACAATTCCAGTGTCTCCTGCGTCGCGTTTGCTCCGAACAAAGCAGTTAATAACGCAATGATCTCTTAGAAACCAGTCTTGTCCAGACTCGCCTTGGCAAGCCCTAAAGGCTCCCCGTGCGATCTGATGGTGATTGCGGTTTATGCTCCAACCGATTCGTCTGATGACGAAACCAATGAC
This sequence comes from Fasciola hepatica, assembly GCA_948099385.1. Taxonomy (NCBI): domain Eukaryota; kingdom Metazoa; phylum Platyhelminthes; class Trematoda; order Plagiorchiida; family Fasciolidae; genus Fasciola; species Fasciola hepatica. The sequence goes on along the minus strand of CANUEZ040000027.1, from coordinate 8,054,515 downwards.
AAATTCTGGTATAACTTGCAGGAGGTAATCACCCGGGTGTCGAGGCGTGTCACAGGAGATTGGAACGCTCACCCAAGTACGACCGACAAATCCACTCGCCATATTCTCGGGAAATTCGGGTTCGGTCAGCGCTGAGAGAACGGTGGCCGGCTGATTGGTTTACTCGACGTCAACAGAATGGTTGTTTGCAGCACTCGATTTCAACACCCAAGAAGCACTTACTCACATGGTACTCCAATGACAGTCACAATGTGCACCAACTGGACCACATCCTGGTGAGATCCCCTTGGGCCTCGTCTGCGGGGGATTGCCGAGCGTATCGAGGTGCAAAACGGGCAATGCAGATGGCACTGACCATGTCCTCTTACGTGCGGGCTTCAAAATTCATCTGTCCACACGTCCTAGGGTCTCTGCACCCTATCGGATAAACGTTGTTGTCCTAGAAAAACCAGAGGAACGAAAAGCGCTGTCACGATTAGTCACAACTCGACTCACTGACGAAACCAACACACAGGAATACAACGTTTCCCTGGAAGGTCAGTAGACTCAAATAAAGACGACAATAAGGAAAGCTACATGAACTGTACCTGGAAGGACGGAAAGGCGGGTAAAAGATTGGATCTCCGGGAACACGCTTCAGCTGTTAACCAAAGCACATGAAGCCCGGCTCTCAGGTAGTGATGAACGCCGCAGACTGCAACGAGAGGCCACACGCTCCGCTAAGGGTAATCGCAAAAGATAGCCGAAAAATTGGACACTGCGTCCAGAATTGGTGACTTTGGTAAACTGCTCCGCCTCATTTGCAACACCTCAGGTAGATACAACAAAAAAGATTCGCTTCTTTGTGACGCGCCAGGAAACCTAATATCCGAACAAAGTAATAAAATGGACCGATGGGTCGAATACTTGAGGCAACTGCTCAACCGGCCTACAAGCCACCCGACGGATCAACCAATGCCAACTCCTCCAGTCCGGTACAAAAGTAACTGCGACCCGTCCAGTGCCGCAGAAATCACAAATAGCGTCCCTCCAGAAATAAATAAAGCCTGTTTATCGTCACTGATTGACAGGTTATGCACACTTTTTGGCTCCACCTGACGAGAATATGCATTCCCACCCGACTGGACCATGTTGATTCTGTTGCCTATTCCGAAGAAAGGTGATGAATCGGCATGTGAGAACTACCGATGGATTAGCTTGATCAAGGTGACCGCAAAGATTTTTGATGCTTTGTTACTAAACCGTTTCTCCAAGGCAGAGGACCGGCGCGCTCATCTGAATCAAGTCGTTTTTCGCCGTGGCAGATGCTATGTGAGTCAAAGCTTCATACTACGCCGAATACTGCAGCACCGCTTTAAGTTCCAGCAGCCAACGGTAGCTTGTTTCCTTGACTTCCGGACCGTTTTTGATTCGGTTAACCGCGAGTCCTTTTAGATCATGATCCAATCCGACAAACGTTTAAGTCTTTTGAGGGGTTACATCTCAACAGCTGGTGTTAGGATTCGAATGTACGGCGAAGAATCCTGTGAGCTCACGCCCACTGCGGGAATTAGGCAGGGTTGTCTCCTGTCATCGGTGCCGTTTAACTATGCCATTGATTAGAGGTCACATCTTACACGACTACCCTGGCTTTCAACTTAGCCAGGAAATATGCATCTCGGACCCGGGGTTTGCGAATGGTATCGTCGTGCTGGAAGACTCACCCGCTACGCTCCAACCAATCCTCAGCCGTATCCATTCTTTCGCGAAGTCCACCTGGCTGGAAGTGAATTCAACCAAAGCCAAAGCTTTCACAGCCCATCTAGGCCCGACAATTCAACAACTGTCCATCAATGACCGACCAGTCGAGTACGTTCCTTCATCTAAATACCTTAGCTCAACTCTGCTTCCGAACCGCCAGGGAAAAGATGAAGTATTATTACTTATCGACAGCACCAGAAGAGCCTTTCCTCAGCTAAGACGAACGTTTCGAACTCGCAGTGAAACCAGCTTAAGGAACAAAGTTCATGTTTACCGTGCGGCCATCCGCCACGTACTCATCTATGGCTGCAAAACCTGGCCAATACGAGCTGAGGATACCAGAAGACCGGGGGGACGGGGGGGGACGGGGGGGGGGTTCGACCACTGATGCATGTGGCGAGTCCTCAAAGTCAACGGGCACGACAGGTTGTCCAACGAACGGGCAAGGAGAAGGAGCTCTGACGTTGATGCTCCTGCCGTCCTCCTCCAACGTCGACGATTACAGTGGTTCAGCCAAACCCCTCGGCGACCCAAATCAGAGAAAACCAAACAAACATTCTGCCTTGCTCCTTGTCCTGGTTGGCGTTGTCACCGTGATTGGCAGCTCAAAACGTGGACCAGTACAGTAGAAAATAACGTAGAGTTCCTCAGTCTTCGGTCGGTCTGTGGAATCCGGTGATGAGAAAAGGATTGAGTCACGATCTACACCGAGCTCGCCTCCGACCGTCGCGCGTGATCAACAGTGGTCCGTGATATCCATGGAGCCGGCTTATCCCGTCGCAGGAGATAGTCACGTAAAAGTAAAGTAAGTAACTACCGAGTACCGCGATGTTCTGGGTATAGACACCGATCCTCCGCCACAAGCGGAGGGTCTCCGTGAGATAAGCTGTCTAAAATGACGTTAGGCTGTTAGACTCACGTTTTGCCCACGTCTACTTTCAAAAATAATGCCTCAGCGTTGTCACTGGAGTTGGTAAAACTTCTTGGACGAGGGACAAGTTCCAAAGACTTGGTGTAGATCGGTGATCGTACCGATTTACAAGAAAGACGACAGATTCTTCTGTAAAAGCCACAGAGGAACAAGTCTGGTTAGCATCGCATCTAAACTGCTGGCTGGTATTATTCTCCACTGGTTATCTAACACGCATGAATAGTGCTCGCGTGTGAATCAAACTGAGTTTAGACTTGGTCGAAGTTGCATTGACCACATCTTCATCTTCTGTAGGCCCACTATCTCTTTCCTTAATCCAAATGTGGCCTTCGATCCAGTCGATCACACAGTTCTCTGATGCTACCTCTTGTTCAAGGGTGTATCAGGAAAAATTCATTTCCATCATAAAGTCCCTTTACATAAATAGTCGAAACCGAGTTTGGGCTTACGGTAATCTTTCACCCGAGTTTATCAAAAGAGGTAATGTACGCCAGGGTTGCTTCTTTTCTCCATTTCTCTTTTGATTTGTCATGGAATTGGTCCTAGGGACCGCGTTTTTGTCGTGTGAGGATAGTGGCAGCAAACGTTTCCCTGGGTGAAAACTGTCAGACCCTGAATATGCGGACGACGTAGTCGTTTTAAGCGAAGATCCGGATGAGTTTCAAGCTCTTGTAGACTGGTTGACTGACTGCGTAGCAGTACTCGGTATGCTTTTTGCACTTTCAAAGTGCAAGATGATGTTGCAAGACTGGGTTGGTCTAGTACCAAACTTTTCAGTTTCTGTGATACTATAGACCAGGTGGATAAGTTCTGTTATCTGGGCAGTCTCATTTCACCCGGAGGTTGGATGTCGGATGAGGTGTTTCTGCGTATACAGAAGGCCCGTTTGATTTTTGCCAACCTGAGTCATGTGTGGCGTCGACATGACATCCGTTAATCTATAAAGCATCAAGTGTACACTGCAGCAGTCAGGTCAGTACTTCTGTATGGTTCGGAGACATGGCCATTATGGGTGGAGGATATACGAAGATTGCCAGTGTATGAACACCGATATCTTCGTGGTATTGCTCGAATCTGATGGGAACACGGTTCTTTCATTATAACATGCTTTCGTAGGAGTGCAGTGGAAATATTATGTACCCCATAGCCACAATGGCCCACTGCACTGTTGGGGCTAACCGGCAACCAGAATGTGAGACTTGGAGTGGATAACCACATAAATTCTCAAAAAGTCATGTGTGGTAACGATCCGAATGACACTAATGTCAGTAGTCCTGGTGTTCGGCGTACAGTGTTAGGCACACGAACCCAACCATTAGGAGAAACACAGGCTTACCAGGCTAAGATGGTTAGGACATATGTAGCGCACATCTCCGGTTAAGAATCATGGACATGTAATGGTCGTTGTTTCAGAGAGTGATTAGAAAATCAGTAAGGGTGACCAGTCCATGACGTAGAATCAAGGTCTAACAGTCCTAACTGGTAGACTTGGTCATACTAGGCGTGTAAGGCTTCTTGAGTGTGGTCTAAGAAATCCCTCACTTAGTGGTTACATGTATCGGAGGATACAGATCGGTGTCGCGATCAATGGCGCTCGTTTATTCACAAAATCTGTTATCGAAATGTCACGACTTTCATTGTACTTATCATCCAAAATAGTGTTTACAGACTTCGTCTGTTCTCTGTTCAGGGCGAACGTATTTTCCCATTGTCCACGGTCAGATACCTCGGTGTTTCGATTACCCACAATCTATCGCCGTCTGTCCACGTTGGTGAAGTGTTTTGCAAAGTTAGAAAGCGGTCTTTTCTCTCTCTCTCAGACTACGTATGCTCTCCGTACCTCAAAAATGCATTCCAGAGTCTGTGACCTCTTGCATTATTCCTCATGGTTCTACTATTTCCCTGTAATCTTCCCCAGTTTGCTGAAAAAGGGCTTTATGTGATCACAAGATCCATAGACTACATCTAGTTGTAGTGGCATACCCAGAGTTACGCTTGTTGACATCATCAGAAACAACAACACTTTTGTGCTCGTGATAGTTTTACTTCCAAAAAATTCTCTCCGATTTCCATCATCCCCTGCATAATGGACTGACGAAGGCTGTATCTACATCTTCCACACGCTCGAAGTTCAAACTGCTGTCCATCTGCAATTCTGCAATCCGTAATTCTGTTTTCTGATTGCAAGAACTACGAGACAGCCTAAACGTCAAAGATTAATCTGTTTTTGCTCTTTTTCCCGTTTTTGAAATTGTGCGCACATTGCATCATTTTATCCACAGAAATAATATGCTTAAATCAACTACTGACTTGACTTGACTAAATTGTTCTTTGTAGTTCTCCTACTCTTTTCATACTCTTGTTTTGTGTGTGATTATTTTCGACTGAGGTTCCCGCTGAGAGATAGCAACCAGAACTGCCGCGCCCGGTGCGTGATTAGTGGCCGTTTGAACTGAACTGAACTGAGTAGTCCGCTGTCGCCCGGATCGTTACTACGCCTGATCACTAGAAAACGTGGGGATTTTTAAAGGGCACAGAAATAAGGAAATGCTTAGTTGGGATAAAAAATTAGGCAAGGATGAATCAAACACTATCACTCTATCGAATCCTACTTATAATTCGTAAACAGCTATAATTGAATCACCTTTACTTGGTGAATATCTTCCATTCGCCAACTTCATGGGAGATGTTGGACGGGTACTGCTAGGGTGTCCAGCCACAAAGCAGGAGAACGATTAGGGTCCTCATCCAAAGCCTTTAGTTCTGACAAGAACCTATCCGCAAGGCAGCGGGATGGCTTAGTGGAAGCCCATTTGCTTGGATCAATTATTCTTCCACTGGTTTTTCCGACTGAGTTGCCAGCTCAAATCAACCCCCAACCTGGAGGACCAGGAGACTGGACTTCGTCTGACCTCTACCCATTGACCTGTCAGGTATGATTGCATCTCCGGCTTAAGGAAGCCATCCTGTATAGCTCTTTGGGTCATAGAGGCGCGCAAGCCATCACACCACGTCAAGGTGCAGTCTCGTCGTGAAGCCTCTCTGTTATTCAACCTTTGTCTTCTGTCCCTAACCATCCCTTTTTGCCCCATCTATCCACCCATAATGCTCCCATTGATAACACGGTTGATAATCGCAACGATTCACTGTCAAATAGTATCGGGAATAATCCTCTGACTGGTAACTCACATTTTCTCAAGCCCCGTCAGCCTCTGAATCTCGGCTCCTTCAACGTGCGTACACTCATGCAGGCCGGTCAGCAGGCGTGCCTAGCCCTCACAATGAACTCTCTGAAGATTGATGTTTGCTGCTTAAGCGAAACGCGTATCCAGGATTCGAGCAATGTAATTCAGCTAACTGCTCCAGGTATCTCATCGAGGTATATTCTGCGCACTTCAGGAGACGAAGCAGCTAGAGCTGTGGGTCAACGTGGTGTAGGAATTGTCTTGACTGACAAGGCTGAGGCTGCCCTATTAGACTGGATCCCTGTTAACAGTCGTTTATGTGCTGTGAGACTCCAAGGGTCAGTCGGCGTTCGAAAGGATAGTTGTGTTAAACGCAATTTGTTCGTGATCTCGGCGTACGCCCCAACGGACTGCAGCTCAGACTTGCAGAAAGATGAGTTCTATGATGCCCTCGCCACTCTCGTTCGCAGCAGTAAAGGTTCCGACATTGTAGTGCTAGCTGGTGACTTCAATGCACAAGTTGGCAAACTCAGTGTGTCAGAAGGCTGTTTAGGTGGGCGTTGTGCTTTACCCGCTGAGCGCACAGATAACGGGGATAGGCTTCTCCAATTTTGTGCAGACAATCGATTGTTCTTGTCTAGCACAAATTTCCGACACAGCTCGCGTCGCACAGCGACATGGCGCTCTAACTCTACAGGTACTTTTAGTCAAATTGACCATATCGCCGTAAGCTACCGATGGCGCAGTTCTGTTCAGAACTGTAGATCTTACTGGTCCACGTACGTAGAGTCGGACCATGCCTTAGTTTTAATGCGATTATCTCTCCAGCTCCATGGCCATCGTCGCAAACCGCAAACCCGATTAGCAGTGCAACGTTTGTGTGATCCAGACGTTTGCACCCGTTATGAGCAGAAGTTAGCACATGAGCTAGGATCCACGGAGAACAGTAATGTAGATGAGCATTGGTCTCATATCAAACAGGCGATGCACGTTGCAGCAGGTTTTGCCTGTGGTCCTGGATCCGTTGTCCATCAAAGACACTGGATCTCGCAAGAGTCGCTGAGTATAATGGAGCAAAAACGTCAGCTTTCGAACCGTAAGGAGATGAATAAGATGCGGAGAAAGCTGCGAAGACAAGTTACGCGAAGCCTTAAGAAGGATCGCGAAAATTGGTGGGTCAATGTAGCCGAAGAAATGGAAGTGGCAGCTGCTTCAGGTAACAGTCAAAGACTGTTCAAACTTATTCGTGACACCGGTGGACGGCGAACTCAGGTCAGTGAAACGATTTGCAATAGGAATGGAGAACCCATCCATAACAAACAGCAAAGGCTTGACCGATGGGCCGAGTACTTCAAGGAACAGTTTAGCTGGCCGCACGCTAGTGTAGTTACTCCCGTGTCAACAACTGTGACTCCTTGGGTGGTATCACTTGAGCCCCCATCAGAAGTAGAAGTAGAGTCATGTATTCGATTACTAAGGCAGGGGAAAGCGGCAGGTCCCGACGAACTTCCCCCAGTTCTTTTCAAACTGAGTGGTGAGGCGTTGATAAAATCACTAACCGCCTTGCTCCGTGACATTTGGAAGGAGGAGCGTATTCCGTTAATATGGAGCGAGTCATTGATTGTTCCCATCTTCAAGAAGGGAATACGCAATGACTGTGGTAACCATCGTGGGATTAGCTTAATCCCGATAGTCACCAAAGTATTAGCTTCGATTTTGCTGCACCGTCTTACACCGGCTCGCGAGAGGAATGTCCGCGAACAGCAGGCTGGATTCCGCCCAGGTCGAGGATGCATCGACCAGATTTTTACTCTTCGCCGACTACTTGAAACGCGTCACACGCACCGCCGACCAACAATAATGCTTTTCTTAGACCTGAAAGGCGCCTTCGATTCAGTTGATCGAACATCGCTTTTCAGTACTCTTCATCGAAAAGGTATGCCCCAGAAGTTCGTGAACCTAATGAGATCATTGTATTCTCATACTTCTGGCCGCGTTAGGGTTTACGGCGAACTATCCGGTCGGTTCGAAACGACCAGTGGTGTTCGGCAGGGATGCCCTTTGTCTCCATTCCTTTTTAACTTCGTCATGGACGAAATAATGGAGAGTGCTTTGCAAAATCTTCAGGATGTAGGCGTCGAACTAAGAGATGGTGAAAAGCTATGTGACTTAGATTACGCAGACGACATTGTCTGCTTGTTCGAATGCACGGAACATGCTCAGCGTGCACTAGATAATCTCGCAAGAGCTGTAGCTCCATTCGGCATGCGCTTTGCACCTTCAAAGTGCAAGGTGATGTTACAAGACTGGACGTCAACGATTCCGAGCTTGATGCTCGATGGGGAGGTGCTGTCAGTTGTCGACCACTTCACCTACCTCGGTAGCTGCGTGACGACGGATGGGAGCACAGTAGTAGAGGTGAGTACGCGGATATCCAAAGCTCGAGCGGCGTACGCTGGACTAAAGCACTTGTGGCGCCGATCCGATATTTCACTGAAGTTGAAAGGTCGTGTATACTGTGCCACTGTGCGTTCAGTTTTGTTGTACGGTTGCGAAACTTGGATTCTGCGTGCTGAAGATATTCGTCGTCTTGAGGTTTTCGACCATCGATGTTTACGTAGTATCGCTAGGATTGGGTGGAATAGCCGAGTAAGCAACGATGAGGTAAGAAAGCGAGTATTGGGTACTAATTCAGAGAACGTTTTGTCACAGCGTATCCAACTTAGTAGACTTCGTTGGTTGGGACACGTGTTACGTATGGGAAACACACGTCTACTGTACCGTGTCCTATTCTCCGCCCCTCCTAGGGAGATGAAGAGACCACGTGGAGGTCAACAGATGACGTGGCAGCGAGGAATGAGAAAATGTACAGCAGACTTAGGAAAAGTAGGTGCTTCACGTCTTCGTGGTTGGGGTCCAAAAGATCCATCTACCAGTTGGCTGGAGACACTGAAAGATATGGCTGCGAACCGCGAACAGTGAAGATCGTGCTGTCACTTTCTATCGAATCAGAATGTTTGATCGGTGTACGTTTGTACAGTTAGACTGTGTATTCCGTGTGTTGGCTACTAGGGCATTCTTTTCTTTTCCCACCCATGTAGGTCCACTCCCTGTCCATCTTGTATATTCATACTTTTTAATTCAACGTGCAACATGGTGAGAAAGGCAGTGGTCAGTGGGGCCTGCCCTACTGTTTAACGCTGTACGATGATGATGATGATTCGCCAACTTAAACCCTCACATTGATGAAACTGTACTAATTGAATGATGATGCAATCCATACGATATTTCAGCCTCAGCTTAATTTCAGATATACGTCATAAGTACTACAGTCCGACGTATGCTACTTTGGCGTTGGATACGCCCGAATTCATTTCTTGTAAAGTGCCACCATTCTTCGTAATGCAGTTGCACAGATACGTAAACTAGTCATCTATGTCCCGGTCCCACCCTCTGGCAATAAACAGTGTTGAAACAACGCTGTACAAATTGAAAATGTTAATTGCATGGTAAATGGAATCACAACACTTGTGATTAGTATTTCGAAGGTGATACTGATGAATAATAGGCCATCGAAATCCATGGGAAACGTAGAATAGTTTGATGGGGAGCTGAGTTGTTGTATTGTGGTCGTGTTTATCCTCACACTCAAACACGACCCTCAGTAAATGTCTGTTCTAGTAAATAAATAAACAGTTGCTAATGAGTTTTGCATCAGGTTACGTATTTCGTGAGTAGGTGTATTCGGATCAGTCGCCAGGTATCTAGACGATCGAACCCTCCCACTTTTGTTTCGCGATACATGGGGACATACACATACTCCCTTAGACTTTTAATACTTCTGTCTGTCTATGGTACTTTGGGAATCTTTACAAGTCAGACACGGGTCAGTAGCTAGATACGGTTTCAGAATCATTCAACAAGGACAAGGAATTGGTTGTCACTATAAAACAAAAAGATGATGTGTTAAAATGTTATTCCATACTTCCCCATTGAACATAGCCACAAACCCACTACACCATGAGGAATAATCGGAAACGATGACCCTGAGGCTTGGTTGAAGCAATAAACCACTGCAGGTCGACAGCAGAGGTTTGCACTGCGAAAATATACCACTAGTGACCACTTATATTGTCCGACCACCGCCGGTCAGAAATGACCTGAGCAGCTACGCGTGATTTTTTTTTCTCGCTTATAATCGTTTTTGTTTTAATACTGTTCACTGCTAGGGATTGCCCCTTGCTCCCTCCGGTCGGAGACCACTGAGTCATTTGTGTTTCTGGTTCAACAAGGATCAATATGCAAAATGTGGACTTGGTTCAAAGCGCGTCATGCGATGCTCAGACCAATTACTCATATGCGAAGTAATTCAGTATACCTAATTTTGAAAATCAAGACGAACGTCTCTGTCGTGATGGCTCTACAATAGATGGTTTTTTAAGGCTTAAGTGGTGGCAAATTCTATTGGACAAATTTCGTACAGTATATTGATTGTGGTTGTTTCGACTGGAAGTCCAACGTTCCAAATGGAAGTTGCTGTGCCCTTAACTGTTCCGAATATCCAAAGGTATTTTCTCGTTTTCAGCTAAATGTCCGAACTGTTAGTCTTTTCAACAAATGTTGCTTACATCTCCAATCTCTCGCTTTCTGCCAACTACAGTCGTTTTCACATCAATGACTAATGAGGTGTTTCACTGAATCCACTCTAAAACTCCACTGTTTGCTCATCAGTGACTCCTCTTCCCTCTATTTCAGGGTTATTGAAAAGAGTGTCGCTCATCTGAGAGCATTTTTCAAGTGGTTGTATGTCGGTACGTCAGTCATATGGTCCCTTCAGATTATTGTACTTGTTCATTTCCACTCTGCAACCGGCTGTTGCTTCGAATACAGTATGTTATTTGGTGCTGCGGTAATGCCTCAATATAATCAGGGATGTTGGTCTGAGGCTCCGAGGAAGCTACTCGCCCTGAACACCCATTGGGTAGCTGCCAAGTGACCTCGCGTTTCAAATAGCCTCTTCTGAGGAAGTCTTGCACATCGCCTTCTCTTGGCGAATGTTTTCACTAGATTATGAGAAAAAGGCGAACTCCCGGTGTTCTCCACCGGGTTGACTGATGTTGGTTAAACCCTGACTCCAAACCAATCAGGGACGACGTGCGAAGCGTACAACACTGCTTACCAGCATCTATGATGGAAGGGTGTACTAGGCATCGAGGATGTCTGGCCTCATCCGAAGGGCTTGTGAACCGAGTAGTCAGTCACCGGCCCCCAGTGGGTTATTTATACAGAAATGACAAATAAGCATCGACGCTTCTGTCTAGTGCTGTTTGCATGCACCAAAACCATCCCACCGAACCGCATACAGACGACTCCTGACTGGGATTCAGCAAAGCAATGCACGCTCAACCTTCATATTCAGAGCGATGCCAACACCAGTCTGCCCACGCGCACGATATTATATATATATATATATATATATATATATATATATATATATATATATATATATATATATATATATATATATATATATATATATATATATACGGACTGTAATCACGTTTCAGGCATGCGTGTTCGTTTGCGCTTGCGAGACTTACCCTTCCCTAAATTCATTATCGGAACTGGAAGAGCCGCTTATTCCCTTGCCTTTGACTCGATGATGCTGGAAGGTAGCAACCGAAACCAGACCACAGAAGTGCGAGGTTAATGGTTGTTTAAACTGAACTGGACTACTTATTTCCCCACCCCTCGTTTTCGTTCTTTGGAGCACATGTTTTGTGTTACCCCCTAAATCATCTTTTTTCTTGTTTAGCCTTCAGTTTTCTGGATGCAACCAACACAGAGGCCAAGCTATGACTAGGCATCATCGTCTATCAAAACGTTGACGTAGATGCTTGTTCGTTGCCCCTCCACCCTTGTATTGCTGGCGGACCTCAAGATCTACAGCATGCTTGATTGGAGACCTTGTTGGACAATGCTCAGAGTCATAGTCGATGATGATGTCGCGACAGTTAGCGACTTTTCGATTTTGTTTTCGGGTTCATGTTTTGCGTGGCACCGAGCCTCAGTCGGAAATACGCCACTTTTATAGTATAAGAAGCTTTCATATTAACCGAATACACACTCCTCTCAAGCATAGAATGGTTCGTGCTTTAAGTTTGTGAAAAGTTGGCGCATTTTTGATTTCTCTTTGTCGTGAATCGATTGTTTTCAGCTATCCCAGGTCTATCGGGACGCTACGTTCCAGATGATTTCCCACGAGTGAGTCATTATTGGCTGATTCGAGTGCATTTTGTTCGGTACCACGGAATGTTGTTTTGGTTCCTGATTATTGTCGCTAATAATCATTGTCATATACATACACACGGTGTTTGGTTCATAAGCGGAGTCGAATACAGAAACGCTTCGCGCAACTTTTTCCCGAAACTCGTTCGATGTCATACACCTATGAATGATGTATATTTCAGTGTTGTACATGAATAACGATGTTTTCCACTCTGTAAAACTGCTTGCACAGTTATGGTATGTGAGTTTGAAATTGAATGTTATTTTGACGTTTCGAACAGGTTGTGATTCCCGGTCGCTACATTCACAGACACGTTGACCAGTGATGGTGAAGTGGTCTAGGTGTTTGTCTCCTTTTAGACTGTGAGATGTGCGCTTTCCGCCACACTTATGCGCATTCACGTGATAAAAAGGTTGCCAGTTTACACACACCCTATATTTATATGATTTTTATAACGGTATGTTTACACTTTAGTCAAAAAAATTCGCTCGGAAATTCATCACACTCGGATTGCACGGGGAATTTCAAATAGCATAATTGAACAGTAGCTGAATTTTATGAACCAAGATTGGTGAGTAACTCAATTGCCACTCTCTCTGTTCGTTCATATGAAAGTTAAGTACAGAACAGTATAATTCTTATAAATGGTGATGTGAGGAGGGGGTGAAGGATGCATCGAAAATTAGGATGTGTTTTCACGTTGGAGTAGCAGGAAGACAGGTTGATGTGCAACGGAGGCGTTTTGTCTGGAAATATCTGCTGAGCCAACTTTGTGCACAATTCAGTGTGCTTGTTAGTAAGTTTAACGATCACTTTATTAACAGGATTTGAGAAAACACGACTGATTATCATTAGACCGTGCAATAGAACCCTAGAGTCTTGTTTCAGAAGACCAGGGGAAATTGTTGTACAATAATATAGTATGACAGGGAAAACGTTGAGAGATCACTGGATGTTTCTGTTTATCATAATCTCTAGATTTTTGATAGAGTCAACTCTAGAGAAGAAACCGATATTACTAGTCGCATCGTCCATAGAGATAGTTGAACCTAAAAGAGTAAAGGTACGCGGTGAACATTTAGAATTCGGTATCAGACCAGATTGGGTGGAGAGATGTCTAACATTTGACAAATTTCCATGTAACGTATTGCTATCGGAAGAGTTACAGATGGTTTCACACGGAATAACATTATCTGCGTAATTCAAAACAAGCAGGCGTGTTGGTTGATAAGTCACTAATTTAAGCGGTATAATGAACACGAGGAAAGAACAGCGTCTTTTTCCACCTCGTAATTTTTAACCAAAGGTTTTGAAAAAAATCTGAATAAGTGGATACACATCACTTTTCCGCTGAAGTAATTGAATAGCCAGACAAGCAGTTTCTTTGACATCCAAAATGTTATAATTCGGCGAAGGCTGGTGACCGAGGAATTAAATCAAAGGATGATTATCAATAAAAAACCACCGGGATGAGTTTTTTTATCAATCATGGATTTATTAATAGGGTGAACGGACGAAGCTGCAGTATCTGAAATGTGGCAGATTATTTTGTGTGCCCGTTGGATAAGGTCATGAGGGACCTCCACATGTGATTACGTGCGCGTTAGGATAGCTTTCTCAGTCATTTTCAGTTCAGAAGATGTTGTGGCTGTTGGATGAAAGATTTTAGTAATAAATTGACTTCATAGGATAGGAACGATAGTAACAGGTCTGTCTGAGTCTGGGATGGCATGACAACTCGGAAAGTGGCTCCATATTCAAGGGGTGTACGAGGAACACCATCGACCCCGATGCAGTGGATACTTAGGTGGTGCACAGGATTTTAAATATATATTCGTTAGAAATTGGCTTGACTGTAATATTTTCACAGGACGACGTGACTGTTCCATCCTACTATCTCTATCGAGAAGGTTATTCTGGCTTCGTACCATCTCATTTTATTAGCTCAGAACACACTGTTTTATCAGAAGAGTCACTGTCGCTAATCTCTTCAACACAAATTAATTGATTCAGGCTTGCATTGGGTAACCTCTCTTCTGATTGGGTGGTTGGTGATACGGCCAGCCACTGCGTGATGCACATCTTTTCTCATCTTATCGATCGCTTCCCTATCGTCTGCGAATCCGTCGACTCAAGTCTTGATCTGGATTCTGGGCAAACGCTGACGTGCTGTCTACCAGCGAGACTAGGCCGTCTACTGAACGATGTGTTAGACCATACCCTAAAACTCATCTTTTCACAGATTAGTTTAATACCTTATTACTGCCCTTCGTCCACAGGAGTTGACGGACAAATGTCGCATCTAATCGTTTAACCTTCGCTTTGATCACATCTGAAGCAGGCTACTCAGATTGTGGCAGCCTAATCCGTTGTTGCGCAATAAAACAGTTTCCTCCTGGTTGTAACGTTTAGCAGTTACCTTTAAAGTGCTGGTAAAGAAACCAGCGCATCTTCAGAATGACGAAACCACAGTTCAGTAAAATCTACCAAGCAGAGAAATATTTTTAAATGAGAAATTACGTAAGAGAGACAATCGATTTTAATTAAATGTGTGTTTTATAGGTAGATTATGGATAGATCTTTGGTCTAATTAACGAGAAACAATAGTCGCTGATGGGAACAGTGGCGTTATACGAGAGGGGTAAATGTTGAGATAATTATTTATCACCCTCTTGATCAGAGGTGGGTGAATGGCCAGAATTAGTGAAGCCAATAAATAAACTTTCAAGTGTGTCAGCGTAAGTGAAATCACTCACAATTAAGCGTAATTATTCATAAAACAGGATAACAAGAAATGATGCGCATGTGTCCTAAAGGCAAATAATCTCAAGATGTACAGCTTGTTCAATGGAATCACCCCTCGGGGATCGAATTGTCAAGTTGGCTACTGTGTGAAAACTTAGTAGGCGGGTTAGTACTATAGAACTGGAGTAATACATAGGAGCAGGTGGTGTTTCAATCCAGAGGACGTGCCCGGTAAGTAGGCTGTTTATTGGACACTACTCATTCGGACATTGTCAAAATCAATCAAATATAACAAAAATGCTATTTGAATAACATCTGCCCAATCCGCTTACAGACAGTCGTTATCCAGACGGTGGATGCAATCGTATGTTTCGCATGCGTTTGGTTAATCTGACGTAGTTGCGTTCATTACCAACCCACAATTGTCCGCAATTACATTTTGAGCAGTGAATTACTTATTTATTGAGTAAGTAGTATGCACAATCCACCACAGTGGCAGTTACGCTGTGTCTACGCTGCTTCGTGTAGGGTTTTCTTCAGCCTTCTTTTCAAGGGTGATATCCTGTTAGAACCCCCCCCCCTCCCCAAGGACGCTTAAATGGCATCTTCAACGCTGCATGAATAAGTTGTTCTTTTGACAGCTCCCCTTTGATGATGATGCGGAACAATGACGAATTGCCAATGCGGCCCGCCTCCATGGCTGTTTGTGCATTCAGATGAGTTTGTAACACACTCTACGTCGGTCGAAAGGCTCGGCCGTTGTCTCTGCGCATGAAAGAGTGCCACTCGCGTTAGCTAAGTCAAAGTGGATCTGGAACGATTTCTAGTGTGATTCTCGGTTGTCTGGTTGACAGTGGTCATCGAGTAGATCCCATTCAGGTATTTAGGATGCTTTAACGGGTGTCCCAAAACCGGTCAAAATAAGCCCGTATGCGCACACTAGCTATCGCCGAAGGCATTGGAATAAGACAGTTAGCATCGAACCTATGTGCACAAAAACGGTTAGTCCTCGCCCTCTACCTCCCTTATCCAACGATCGCTCAAACACACGCCCCACATGCAAGCATTCGTGATTTCCGTGCGGATAAACTAACACCTGGGTCATAATTATTCGACCGTATTTCGTGGTGGGACGGCGCTGTGAGCGCGTCCACTTCACTCCTCATCACACACACACACATAGCGATGGGATATTTTGTTTGCGAATTTTCCATCTCTTGGGTCTTCAGTCATGTTAATTGGAGCCGGATGATTACGATTTTTCGGGGAGAAATTGTCTGCCTGTACTGGTGTTCATAATGAAACTTAGAATTAGTTCCCGTGCATTACGCATTTATTGTGATAATTAGCGGCTGTCTTTCACCTCCTAATGTCTTTTGGTAAATTGCTGTACTTGATACGCCCACCGATAACATCGCACAGTTCACTGATAGTTTTTCAACCAATGCCATTACAGCTTGACCAGTCTTTTTACTCTTGTGGACTCATTTTAGTGGCGAAAAAAAAATTCTCAGATCTGTCTAGACCTCTGAAAAGTACATTCCGCACCGGACTACTTTTATGTTTGTCAGTAGACACTTTATTGAAGGATCCTCCCAGGCCATCGGCCTAATTGTTTAGACCTTTTTTGGATAGTGGCGCAATGCTCGCCGGTAAACGTTGCCTTGAAACCAGGATTATCGACGGATAGGTAACAATATGTGGTCAATTCCTCGGGAGTCTACAAGGAGTTGCTCTATTGATCCAGATTGCTTTCCGACAGCCTTATCGCATGCGGTAACAAGTGAACGTTATCAATACCAATTCCGTCAGAATACATCGGACAATTCAAAAGTTGGGTCTTTCGCACTATAGACAGAACGAAAAATACGATCCTCATGATGTATATGAAATACTTTGAAGGCATGTAAATTCTTATTGCATTGATGTGAACCATCATGAGTATTACCAGTCACACAGAACATCACATTGTGGCCTCTCTAACGCCATAATTTTTGGTCACTCATCGAGAACCGTGTAGTGTTCAGTAAGAAACTGATGGATTCAATTTTATCAATCTGTCAAAAAGGGATGGATGATGATTACTTGTGTTTGTTCTGCTGGAATACACAGCAACCGCAATGATTGTGCGCACGATTATATGCGCGTATAGTGTAACTTTTAGTATACTTCGTGTTATCTCTTTATTAGCATCAAAATGCCAAGGGGGGCAAGTGCTCATAGTGAAAATCGAATAACTTTTCTATTTTCATAATGATTTGCGGAAGTTTCGTGACTTTCCTGGTTGATAATTTTTGCGCGTTTCCTTAAAGCTTCGCCAACATCTGTTAATCGGTTGATACTCAAGGAAGATCCAAATCGCTTTTCAGAACACAAAGACGAGGTGTCCACTAGGACACCGGCTGCGGCTCGTGTTACCGTATCCGTGCTCACAAGGCCGATAACTAAATACAGCCAGCAATTCGCGACCGGAAGTACTATATTTCGTTTCCGTGGGGCTGAGGCGTCGAGAGAAAAATTCGAATGGCTACCAAATCCCAGAAACAGACTGTTGTGGGACTTCTCCGATGGCAAAGTCGGATGCATCAACCGCTACGCTTAGCCGGGCGGACAAAACTGGGTGCATTAGGAGCGTGGTCTGAGCTAATATCGCTCTAATCTCCGAGGACGCTACTCGTGCGGCATCCGTAAGCTACAACTTACGTGGATTGCCACGAATTAGGTCGGTAATGGAAGCAAACGTTCAGCAGCATGGTGTAAGAAACGACGATAGGGGTTAACTAACTCTAAAAATGCCCTAAGCTCCTTGATTGAGGACAGTACGGCATAATCTAGAATAGCGCGCACTTCATCGTCGCAGGACTAAATACCCTCTGGAGTGATCTTGTGGCCGAGGAACACAAGTTCCGGTTTGCCAAGTTCACATTTATCGGTATTGACTACTATTCGATGTTCGGGCAAACGTTGGAATAGCAGCGTTAAATGTTGGAAATGTTTATCTACGCTGGACGATGCGGTCAGCAAGTCATCGATATAGACGTGAACAAATTCGAAGCCTCGTGTAATACTATCGATGAACCTCTGGAATGTCTGAGCAGCATTTCGCAAGCCAAAAGGTATATGTGGGAACTCAAACAGACCAAAAGGAGTCGTGACAGCGGTTTTCTCGACATCTTCAGTGGCCCCTGGGATCTAGTAATATGCTCGTACCGAATCAATCTTACAATATACAGTCACGTCGTGAAGTGATCTCGTGTATGTAGGGTATCGGGTAGCCGAGTTTAATGCTCAATAGTCGCCTCATGGTCGTCGGCTAAAGCCATCTTTTTTGAGAACCATGTGTAGGGATGAGGCCCATGGACTGTGAGAGAAATGAACAATAGCTTTAGAAAGTAAACAGTTGAAATCACGTTTGGCGAAAGCCAGTTTGTCCGGTGCCATTCGGCGAGATTGTGCCGTGATTGGTGGTCCGTTAGTGAAAATGTGGTGTGCCATGCGAACGGTAACTGCATTTATCTCTTCAAATGGTTTAGTCCAAATGGGGAATCTGATAAATAAAGACTGTAAGTCATGAGAAATGTTAGAAAACAAACCTGTGATTCGGTGTGCATCTGTTCGAGCTGCGAAACCCGTAAATTTAATGTCCGACGAAGGATCGATAAGCTGCAGTCAACAAGTAATTCATAGTGATGCAGAAAATCAATTCCAAGTATGTTTGTGGGAACGTCCGCAAAGCTGAACGTCCACAGATACCGTCGTCAAGGTCCCAGGTTGGCCGCAAGCTGTCTCGTGTCGTGGATAGGAATGAAGGAACTATTCCCAGCGGACAGCCGAACCAAGGAAGCTCGTGGCTTGTCTTTACAAACCGGTAAGACAGAAACTTATACCCCAGTTTCGACTAGGAACCTAGCGTTAGTGCACGAATCATGGACATAAAACAAACGTTCAATCTGAGACTGATTGCCGGCGAGTACGACCGCTTTTACTCGCCAACCGTGGCGTTTCCCGCCGCGTATAAACACGACTGTCTGCCCCTACGGGCGGCTGGTCCGAAAACGCGATGGAACCAACAAAAACGGTTGGTAGGATTTTCACTTTTGTTAGACCCAGGTAAGGCTGATTCACGTCGGACATGGGCAATGGAGGGCGCCTGTTCGTGACATTGTTTGCGTAGGCTGCTGCAACGAGTACGGAAATCCCTTAACTATTTGTCCCAGGGTAGCCAGTGTGTTGAGGTCGGCCCTGTAAATCATGTGCTCAAGGGCGGCCATACAACTCTCCATTTTAAAGCTAGTCAAGATACTACCTCTACGTCAACTCAGCTGGCAGGAAACCCTTCCACTAAACCGTCTGGCAACGCTCATGCCACTCCGTGAGGTTGACCGAATAAATTTTTCAATAATTCACATACCCTGCTGTAGCCAGTCATTGGTGGCAGCATAACGCATTCCTCAATTGCCTCTCGAGTTTTACCCCTACAACGGTGGAGCAACTACAAAAGTCTTCACCCGTCATCAATAACTTTTGAAACAACGTATAGTTGAAATTGTCCAGTGAACTTCCAGCAGGTTGCCGGACGACCATCAGAGGGAAACAATCCAACCAAAAATAAACGTGATAGAAAATCTGTCAATAACAGAATTATAACTCAGAGCAAGCAAAGAGAAACGATCACTCCGGGAGCAACCAACCGAAACTGAACTGTATTAAAACAAACTGAAGTAAAGTAATCCATTTCGCTATCAAATGAAGTGACAAAAAACTCGGTATAAAAGACTTGCCCAAAGATAGAAGAGGGTGATTTGGTGTTTAAGACACGAACCGTGAAGGTGCAAAAAACTGTCGTTAAGAATGACGCTGGGTTAGACATCAATTACAGTATTACAGAAAATAACGGAGTGAGGACTTTTCAATTGCACGCGGTGTTACAAAGTCTCTAGTCTCGTTGGTAGGAGAGAATGATCGCTGGTAGCCTAAAGTTGACTGATGCGACTGCTTCACTAAGTGAACGGAGTCGTTCTATTTCCACCGGTGATCATTCTCACCTACTAGCGAGACTAAAACGATATATTCATCATCCACCTATGAAACATACGTATCACCAAAACACTAACTTCTCAGCCAATAGTATGTCCCTCTTAATAGATCTCTTACAACAGTTGTTTCACGGTCCTCTTTAATTTATTGGTCACTCCTTAGCAATGTTAATCTCACTACCAGCAACCTGAAGGTAACCGGTCACCTCTGTTGCATTGTAGAAACTATTTTTGTCTGATAGCAGATTAAACTCACTTTAACAGAAGTCCATATTCAAGCTGAAATAGTGCACCATAAATTCCATGGTGATATCGGCGTAAACTGATAATCAGATTTGTTGAACGTTGTGGATTACGTATATTTCGTCACGTTACTTTTAGGCAGGATGAAATGTGCCTTGCGATGAACCACGTGAAAGGTTAACATAATGTGCGAATTATTCGACCATGTAAGTTTTAGATGGCGAATTACGACTTGATAAAAGAAAATAGATCAGTCAATAAGTTATTCATTAGACTTTAAAAAGAGCAGTATGCGTGGGATACTTCTAATATAACATGCCTACGCATGAGTGCATTGGAAGGGGTATATACCCCATAACCACAAAGGGATAACCGGCAATCAGACCTTGAAACTTGAAGTGATGGAGAACCACGAAGGTCCCAGTATGTCACACGTGGTAAGGAGCCAGGCGCAGTGGATTTCTGTCTACCACCAAAGTAACCGGTGATGGTGGGGATTTCAACCTCTGACCTTCGAGGTGGTAATCAAATGCTCTAAACCAACTGGACCATTGCCGGGATGGAAACAGAGTGATAGAATTTTACTCCGGAAAACTTCTGTCGATGAGAGTAGTTAAGACGTTGTGACCACGACCACGTGTTAATAATTCGCGATTGGAAAAAGGGTCAGATAAATGGCCTCCGCTAGACGACGGGCTACCACCTATACCTAATATATTTGGATTTTTTCTCTCGTTACACAATTGAATGCATCATTGCAGTTCTAACCACAAATACTAGCAGCTTTACATATCCCATGGAATGAAAAAAAATAATTTATGACATTCAATGGGACACTCAACTGACGGTAGTCAAGCTAACCGGGCCAATTGTTCTTACCTTAGAGGACGTTCGATGCGATAGAAGTCTTTGAACACACAAATCCAGAGTGTACGATATATCTTCCAGGCCGTGAACATGCACTCGCGTCATGGATGCCACTCTAGCATAATCCAGGACACTTTCACGGGACAAAAGTTGATTGTATAAACACGTAAACGCTGAGAATAAAATGAGAGCAAATTCAGTTTAAAGCCTTGGCGGCAACCCATCTTGCCCACTGACCTTACCACATTTCATCTTCGGTAATACCCCACATACTTAAAAGGAATATGTCACCTATGAACTCTTCGTTTAAGATTAGCGTGGAGCCCGGAGCCATTATTCGATAACAAATATGGGTCAATTCCGCTGATTTGCTTTTCTGTCGTCCAATTTTCGCGTGCACTTTTCTAGCTGACACTATTATTTAGTTTTTCGTATTTGCTCCATTTTTCCTATTAACAAACTTTTGAACAATAAGTTGAGGAATTCGATCTCTCATTCGCTATCCACATTCTTAGTCCGCACTGTGTACATCCGTTATAGTTATGTCTTCCGGCCGTCTGAAATCTTGATGGCACATGCAAGAATATCCATATCATCAAAGAACTTGATACCATGATTTTTCCGCTTTTTATTGATTATCTTCGTTGTGTCCCGTATGTGGCGCCCGAAAGGTCATCGCTCGCACGCGGTGAACAAGTCAGGTGAGGCGCATGGGGCTGCGCGTTCCGCTAAGATTGGTATCAGAGTTCAGTTTATCCGCGGTCCAAAGGTCTGACGGTCACAAGGATCGCGTAACAGACAGGTCTTATTAATCGAAACAGATAGAAGACAAATAGCGAGATGCAAACATTTCTTTTAATCTTCTCAGTCGCGTACGTAAAACATGCGATTTCGTGTTCAAATGGAGCACAGAGCAAAACAATGGAATAGATAGTGTCAAGCGAAATTAGGAAACCATTCAGTAAACCTGATTGGTTACCGCCACGGCGGGCACACATTGTGGGTCAAAAGTTTCTGTGCACACAGTGGGGCTTAAGTCTACTTATCAACACAGCCTCACAAAAAGCTAGAAGCTTTGGGTTCCGATTCCATGCAATCATTCGGAACGCTTGACCCGGATCAATCCGATGACGAAAGGTCACAAGGTGTTTTGCGATCGATGAAGCCGGGTTTCTAGTCGTCGTCTGTACGCGATTGAGAAGATTAAAAGAAATGCTTGCATCTCGCAATTTATGTCTTCTATCTGTTTTGATGAACTGGATCAAGGGGACCCAATGTTTCAGACAGGTCTTAGTTGGAAACCGAGTGACCGATTGAGTACGTGCGCACGCGTGCATTAACTAGTATCAGTGGCGAAAAGCTGCGAGGTTGGCTATCGATCGTGATGTGGTTGTTGATTGCAACACGTCAGTGTGACAAAGAAAATCAGTCGTTCTGGATCGCAGTCATGCTAAGCATGAGTGAGAGAATCTATTTGGTCTACCTCGTTATCAAGAATAAGCGGGATGCGGATCAAACGGCAAAGATTTTTAATCGGCAGCATCCGGAGAGAGAGCCGCTAGTTGCATCAACTGTACGCAGGCTAATGAACAAATTCGAAGAAACTGGATCGGTACTGGACGAAGTAAAGTGCGGTCTACCGAAGACGGCCACAAGCGAAGGGGTCACACATGAAGCTCTAAGAAGCATTCGAGACTACCTACAACAAAGCATCTGAGCACTGGCAAGCTGTTATCATCAATCAAGTGGTAACATCCTGCTTGAAACGGATGAGGTTGTGTAGACAAAGATACGGACAGCACTTTGAACATCAACTTTGAAATGCACTTATTTTTTTCAATTCTTTTTCGTCTTCTGTCGATGAGCAAATCTGGGACTAAACTCACTTGATTATGTCAGTAACAGAGGGCACACAGAACTGTTACCTAGTTAACTGTTAGCCAGTGTACAATAGATGAAACCGTCGATATTTTCTCAGATATGATAATGATAATGGAAGAAGCATATCAGGTGACTTTGTAGAATTTTGGACAAGTCAGCAAATTCTATTTGGCTTCACTGAACCCCCGTTATTTTAACCGGTTTTCTAGTGAAGGATTTTGTGGTTTTTAGAAGATTCATTAGTTATAACAGTGGTGTCTCCCACCCTAAACTAATCAGTTTTCTAACGGAGAAGCACTTTGGTTCACGTGACAAAACCTTGTAAAACACGATAGTTTGACTTAACCTGACAAAAGTTAAAAAAGTTGTAATCGCCTTGAGTTAAAAGCAAGAAATTCTAGTGAACCGTTTAGTCGCTTAGGTTTCCGAATGACAACATCATCTCTTTTTCTTCAAATTTGACCACGTCGGTAACAGTACGGGATACAGAAATACACGGAATACGGACACTGATCGGGAGTTAAGACAATGTCGAACAACCAACTGTTCACACCCGTTCATCCCAATATTCACGTGGTAAAGATTCGTGTTCCTGACTATACACCGCTAGGTCGGTCAGAGACTGACTTGAAGCTACACCTAGAGGGTCAACAGAACGTAAATCTATGCTTGTCACGACCCCCTCCGACAGTCGTTCGAAACACGGAAAGACCGAATAACGCTACAGATGTTATGAAATGAACCCGCTTAACGTCCGTTCTTTGCAGTCCATAGCATCAATCGTATACATTTCAGGTTGTTTTACGTAGGCTATGGTGAACAGCAAACGAAGTTTTAACTTATTGTCGATCAAAAACCATCCTGCTTATTCTTGCCCGTGCTCGGATGCTTTGTTGTGAGTGGTTTCGAATACTTTCTAGATCTTCATGTGACACACTCTAGCTTGTAGCTGTATACGGTCGACCGCACATTATTTTGTCTTCAGCCAGTCTTGTTTCTTAGGGTTTGTTCATTCGTCTGCAATCAGCAACCCCATCACGATCGATAGCCAACCTCGCCGCTTTTCACCACTGATACTAGCTAATGCACGCGTGCGCACGTACTCATTCTTTCACTCGGTTTTCAACTAAGACCTGTCTGTTACGCGATCCTTGTGACCGTCAGACCTTTAGACCGCGGATGAACTGAATTCTGATACCGATCTTAGCGCAACACGTAGCCCCATGCACTTTACCTGACTTGTTCACCGCGTGCGAGCGATGACCTTTCGGGCGCCACATATGGGACACTATGAACGGTTGTTCGTTCACTTAGCTGAGGCAAACCATACAGAAAGGAGTCGACTGCATAACTGAGGGGCGAAAAACTGTGGCCGGATCCAGGTGGTCAGTAAAGTGGGAAGGTAACTTTGGAGCACGACGATAACCGCTTATCGTTTTGACTAACACCGAGTGAACTGCCTGATTGAAGGTCGAGGAAAACCAAAATAGTGAGTCTGTGAATGATTTATCGTTTTTGAGAACTATTGACACGGATTTGCGGCAGAAAGCGACGCTTCCGGCGGGAAAGACTGAGACAGCAGTGATGTGCATTCGTTTTGGTCGTAGGTTTCAATCATATCTGACTGAGGATGGCTGTATACCCAAAACATTTTTATTTAACTAAAACTACTACGTGGTTCACTAGAAATGCTTGCTTTGAGCAGGCTTTGATTACAACTTTTTAAGTTTTGCCAAGTCCAATTGTGACACTGACACAAGGTTCTCTACACGAAGCGAAACGTTCCTCTATTAGGAAACGGATTGATTTAAGGCGAAAGGTATCACTGGATCGTGTTATAACTCTAATGGGCCTTCGCCAAATTACAGAAACTTTCGCTAGAAGACAGGTAAAAGTGATAACCGAACAACAAAGTTCAACAGAATCTGCCGACTAGTCCAAGATTTCTCATGAGCAAATACATTTCAGACAAGGTTGTGTTATTTTTTATATAAAATTACATATGACTGGAAAGCATCTTTAGTCTTCTGACTGTTGGAGTTGTAGAACGAACGTCGACCTGTTTTTCAGATTTTTGAAAACTGTGGAACACATATGTTTCATACTAAGTTGCTTAAACAGTTATATAACTGGAACACGTAACGCGCAGACAGTTGTAATTCCGTTTTTATCAATTACAAGTATCAACTGTATATGAACCCCAATTGAAAATACTTAAGGCGATTAATCAGGTTGTTTAAGGTCCTTAAAAAGATCGATTAATCGTCCCCTAGCCAACACCGGCCAGAGGCACGCTTGCACTCCCGGCACATTTCCGCAGTCGATAGACTGCTTGATTCATCAGGCGGGCACTAGCATGAATAACTGAAAAACTGTTTGCAGACGACTATCATGGCGGTGGGAATAAGTTGGCAGTTCGAAATGTCGCATCTTTTCAAGCCATAATCAGAAGGCACTTTCGCCACTGACCAGTCTTCCAAATGATTAGTCCAGGGTACTTCCATCGTATTGATTTAAATTTTAGCTGCTACTAATATTTCGGAAATTCAAAAATAAAGCCAGAAATACTAAACGCCAAGCATTTATCATGGGTACAATTCTTGGTATGTGCCTTTTTTCAAGACATCTCTCATTTTATTCCCTACCTCGTCACAGGTTACTCCGACTGAAAGAGAACTGGTGATTGATTTCATCACGAACTACTTACAGCCGGTCTTTGTCCAGGGCGAATTGCAAAGCTATCATGTGGATCTGGTTGAACAGGTTTGTGCGCCGTCTGAATTCGTACACCTTGATATCTTTTTATCAGCCCAGTGAACTTGGATTCTGTTTGTGTGATTTATAGATGTTGTTGAGTGGCGTACAATGAAGAGATCAAAATTTTCCGGTTAACAGAATAATTCGCAAAGTGAATTGCTTAGTTAAATGGCCTTTCAGTCAATCTCTTTAAGGTTGGCAGTACCTTGATACTACTCATCAGTGGCATAACTGTCTGTTCATTTTGAGTTGAAGTTCAATGTTAAGCAGTAATAGATGTCCTGTACAGCTTAGTCGTTGATTCTGTGGAATGGGCAGAACATAGCCACAAATTCCTGCTGCTGTACCGTTTGAGGTGAACCGGCATGCACAACTCCATACGTTCGAGTTTTGAGTCCTAAAACATTCCGGTACTGCTTGGATTTGGTCATTGATCGAACATAAGCTTCAGTCTCTAATACCAAAGCTGATCCAATTTTGTGTGTATGTGCGTGTGGTTTGAATCGTCCTATTGGAGCTTATTTTTTAGTGGCCGGAAGCGTTATTTAATTCTCAAGATTTATGCAGATGCATTGTGGAATGCATTGTAAGTTCCTGTGATTCGTGAAATCCGGCAGAAACGGATCGTTAGATATTCACTAATGGTACCTTTCAGACTTCTCCTGGTTAAGTTTATCGACTGATGAGGACTCACAGTGTGAACTGAGCAACCACTTGATCAAATTCAACGTCGGTTTAGATTTGGCACAGACTTGACAAATAGGTGCTCTAGTCGGACAGGTAATAAACTGTAAGACGTACGGCGGATAGCAGAATCTAGAAGTAACAGGACTGTAGGATTCAGGAGATGAAGTAAGAAAACGGATTCATATCATCCAGTGCCAATGGATCCAGTCCTCTTGGGGGATGAAGAAATACATGCGACAGAGTATTTCCGAAGTCCCGTTCTCATTTAGTCCGTTTCGATTGCAATGAATCAGTAACGCCAGTGATGTCACCATAACTGGTTGTCAAGCGTTCGTGACCGAGTTTGCAAAACTTTCCGTTCACCTTTGGAGAGGCGACAAAATTGATCTGCAACTCGATCTTCAAATCAGTTGATTCTTTGTTCGGTGTAATGCCGTCTTTGGATGGTTTTTCGCCGTTTAGCTTCGTAAAAGTTGTCTCCGGCTTTATTGCACCTGCAAATAACAAGTATCCTTTTCTCAAGTGCAATCAAAGAAATAGAGTGAATTGCGAACAGTGTTCACAAATGTGAATACCGTGATTGTCTTATTGATGATCAGCTTGTGGATAGCCCAGAAAGACTCAGTTCACAGGTGACTGTAGGTTGAATCGATGGCGCAGACGACTGTAAACACTTTCTGCCTGGCTCTACACAATAGTATCCAGCACTATATAAAAATGAAAATCACCTCGTTTTGTCCTCATATTTGACTGTCGATTATCAGTTTAAACGTAATTATTCACCTTAGGACCGGAATTGGTCGAGTAGTATATGCCCCTAGTTTTTCTAATAATCTGGAGTACAAAATGTTGGGTTATATGTCGATATCGTGTCAAAACACAGGCTGTCTTGGCTAGCATACCGGTTACATCATATATATATATATATATATATATATATATATATATATATATATATATATATATATATATAAACAAGATGGTTCGGAAGCAGTTAAGTCTTCTTCCTAGAACTAGTAGGACAACACAAACTGTGAACCGTTCCACCGTCGGTCGTTGTCGCACTGCCCCCCCCCCCGCTCCTCGCGTGTCTGACTTATTCAGGTCTTGTTTGATAACCTCCGTTCTTCGTCCCGGAGCTTTGGTTTCCAATTCTCTCTGGTAACTTCTCATTACATGCTTGCCTATAAGTCTAGTGGAAGGGTCTACCCCAGAGCCGCAATGCACCGGTAAGGGTAGTCGACTGCCTAACCGTGAGACTTGGAGTGGAGAAGCTCACAAGGTCGCAATAGGCCGGACGTGGTGACGAGCCGGTCAATAGCAGACTGCTGTCTACCACGAATGCCATCAGTGGTAGCTGGACTTGAACCGCCAAGTTGACAAAAGCTGTAACCTGATCGACCACCACCGATCGCATTCGCTCTTTGTCATACGTGTGGGGAAAAATCTTGGTACCTAGAATTTGGTTTAGGCACCAAATATTTATCCTGATTTGCTTGGATTCAAATGCCTCCTGGTGTCTGTAACATTGCTTTGTTGAACGTTATATTCTTAACAGGCTTAAAACAACTCTAATTTTGACTTCGAAAGTATCTTTTGTAAATTGTCTAAGGAATTTGACATTTCTACATTTTTCACAGTACATTCGTTCCGGTGAAGTGCACAAACCGCTTGAGTCAGTGGTTGAACACACCCTGACTGAGGATCGAGAACGGGCTAAGCTGAGAGAATTGATCAATCTGACTACGGAACAATTGTTAAGCGAAAAATTTCCAGGTATAAAGTCTTCGTTAAGTTTCAAGTTTCACATTGTTGAGTAATGACCAGTTTAAGTTAGCCTGCTTTCAGTCCCGTGTGTACCGACCGATCCAACATGCGTTTCATGTTTACGCTTTTTCGAAAACTAATGTTGTGGCTATCGTGTGCCAGGTGATTAGACGTCTCGTTGCCTCCATTTCTTCCTCTTTCGTAGTTGGCATGTTCCATTTCGATTCCAAAGTGACTTTGGCTGACCTTATAAAGAAAAACCTACAAAATGATATTGATGCTGTTTTCCAAGCTCAAGTGGTAAGTTGATCGAAATCGATCCGTCGGTTATTTCTTTTTATTTTATTTGTGGAGACTGACGACTCTACTCGTTTGCTGCTAGCACAACATCATCGGCACACGGGGTTTTCGAGTACCGTCACTTTGTTGGTCATAGTAACGATGAGTCTGGCCGATCAGATGCTATCTCATACAGTGTAACAGTCTGAGGCTGGCGTAGCTCCATTTACCATTATTCCAATGGTTTCCACTGGTTGAACTTGATTCATACCACTTTACTTGCGAATTTTTCAGACGGGAAACTTCTCGCGCGGTTGTGTGCACTTTGATCAGATGAAGTCGCTATTTCTTTGTCGTTCCGGGTAAGAGCATTCTCAGTTTCGTTGGTTCTAGTGTCTGGGACAGAGTTGTGACCATTCTTCGTTTTTTTATAGCAGTTCATTGTGAGACGCTTTTTTGTATCCGAAACTATTGCGCTTTCATCAAAATAAACCGAAGTCTTCGGTGGTTTGATTCAGTGCTATGTGGCGTGCTGGGTCAGGCATCGCATGTCGACATTGGCCGCTTAACGGTCGATTCGCGTGCTCGTCATTGCAATCAATAGTTGGCTACTAGCTACCTTTTCAGTAAGCCATTTAAACATTGACAATAATCTTTCGTGCGTTTGCTTTTTAAAACCCCACAACAATGTGATACATTGGTGACTGTGTGTGCACGTACGTCATTTCCATCGTGTTGCCTCTTCCGTGTGGTTCCATTAGTGATTCCGTTACTAAGGGGCCTTGCGTCATCGCTAAAGACCCCTACCATGCCCTTAGGCTGCGTGAAGTACCGTGGATCCAGATAATCCACCTGCTCGTTCATGCATCCAATCGCACTTTATGCAGCCTCAGTCTGGCGGGCTACCTTTCGCGTACGGAACGAATATTTTATTATCTGAGCAAACACAGAACGTTTCTCCCAGATTGGCTTCGAGTCAATAAAATACCAAAATGTTATTAGGATATCTGACAAGATGTGAGTTATTATCCGTCGCACAGAAGTGGGGCTTATGGTGAAATGTTTCAATACTCACCTCGGTAACAATCGAGACAAACCTGAATTTATCAAGGCCGGAATGGGGTGCATTATCTTTGGTTTCATCTGGCCTATGCTCTAAACACTGGGATTCACGACTGACTTCTATTGGGCGCACGAGTCACCCAGTCAACATTGCGATCACTTTTATTGATGGAAACGACTTGAGATGAGAGGATTTTTTAATTTGTTTATAAAAATTCTCACATTGTTGTTTGGCCGAATATGTTCTTGATAGAGTCTGGCCTTTAGACTTTATTTGTTTCGACCACCTGAAACTGGTTCCAGTAGAATATACTGAATGTTTGCTTACTAACCTGATCAGTTTTTCGAATATTATGTTGCCCGTCATACTAGACTACCTGTGTGGACTCCGACCATGCTTTGGTGCTCGCTGAGATATCCGTGAACTTCGGTGAGCACTCAAAACGCATGATACAATGTTGATTAGCTTATAACAAGCTGAATCGACCAGCTCGTCCTTCCGACTGCTGGCTGAAAATTTAGCAGAAGCGCTACCCGGCAACGTTGATGGGCAATGGTTGGTTATCAAGAATGCTCTGCTTCTCACGTGATGAGTTGTGGCCTAACACGTCGTATCACGAGACTCTAAATTTCTGCTAATTCCCTGCATCTTCAAGATGCACGCGGTTCGATCCCGGACGGAAATGAGTAAACGGTGCACACTTCGTCTTGAGACCTAAACTCAACGCGAAGTCCGATGGTTACGTGTATCTGGTGTGGAACATGAAGAAACCACGGGTGACTCCCACGAACTGCTCCACCTCATCCTTGCCACCGGTAGGGAACACCTAGGCGTGGGTGAAATGATCTTCAAAGCTGACGGCGCGTTTATCCAAAATCAACAGCGGTGTTTCGAATGCTAGACGGAACACTTCAAAGCACAACTTAGCTGGCTCCCCCACAGGCTTCTTCTATACTTTACTTCTCCACACACGTCATTTGACCTTTTTCAACAGAATCATAAAAAGGAGCTGATATCCGGAAGAAGATTTATGCCTTAGGACATCACAAGGCGCCTGACTCTAATGGCCTTCCCTAAACATGTTTAAAAATAGTGGACTACAGCTTGCTGGAGAACTTCATGTGTTTCAGGACGGAACGAGATTCAGAGTATATCGAAGAAACGATGCGCCATGTTTCATGTTACGCAGAAAAATTCTAAATTATTGTTTCTATGTTTTCTGTACTTTCCCACCGGCTACATCGTATCATTGACATTTGAATTTTCACATGTATAATAAGTATTGCATGAAATTGTCCTGCGAACATCTTCTACCACCAGTTTATTTTTCATCAATCTGGATACCCCATAGTTTCACGGATTCCCCGCTTACCGAAACTGTCGTGGCATTTCATGCCCTTGCTCGGCCGTCCGAGGAAAAGAACAATTCAAAGTCGGACAATGATTCTAGTTCGACATTCCTAGCATGGAAGTTACCTGTGACAGACACGACTGCTCATGATTCGTTCATGGTCATGAAACTGGAATCGAAATTCGTGGATTCAAAGTATGTTATCCGTAAAAAAAAACGCCGTGCCACCTAGTTTTTCCGTGGGCTTATTTTTTTGCATATGTTTTATGAGGCTTTGTATTTTTTCGCCACCTACTATGCACCAGCAGATTCATTTCTGTGATCTCAGTAATGATGTTCTACGGAGTATCCCATTTTTCGGGGGAATAACCTGTTTGTTCCCCGCATTGCTTCGGCACTTTATGGTCATTATAGGTTGGTCCAACACCAAACCTAACGGTTTCTGGGGCGACAATAATAAGCGTGGCAGATAGGTTCTGTTGGCTAGACAGCTGCATTTCACCCACAGGTCTGCTGTGGAGTGATGTGTCGTCACCTATACAGAAAATGCATTTGGTTCTCTCCAACCTCCATCACCTGTGGCGTCCGCTTATCCGTCGAGGGTTGACAGTACGCTGCATTTTTTTATGTACGAGTGGAGGATACACAAAGATTATTGGCATTCGAAAACTGAAGTGTTCGTAGTTTTGCTCGAATTTGATGAGAACACTGGGTCAGCGAAGCTGAAGATACGCACAGAGCATTTGGGACGCCGAACAAGTCATTAGACAAAACAATGAAGCTTATCGGACCAAGGCGATTGAAATGTTTTACGCATGTTTTCGGATTGAATTCCTCGGTTTGCAGTGGTCACTGAGGCTAGTAGTAGTTAGGAGATGTGCACTAGTGACCAATCCACTGGACTTCGTCATTTAGGATGAGTTTGGCTTCCTGAGTCGAGTTCAAGAGATTGAATTCCTCGGTTTGCAGTGGTCACTGAGGCTAGTAGTAGTTAGGAGATGTGCACTAGTGGCCAATCCACTGGACTTCGTCATTTAGGATGAGTTTGGCTTCCTGAGTCGAGTTCAAGAGATCCACACGCTCAGTAGTTAAAAGCAATAAAATCTATGGCTAGGTGTCGCAACCAGTGGCGCAATCGCATTCACACATCTTAATACTAATCGTTGTGGTTCTTTATTGTTTTTATTTTCTATTATATGATGCACTTGAGTTACAGCATACACGGTGAATTCCATAGTCTAGAAGCCTACTGTACGATAGGAAATATGTTTGGAAACAGTCGTGTAAAAATCTGAGGCTTTGGAGATATCTGACGATACTGAATGCGATTCACCGTGATTATTAATCGCATAGGACCAGATATGCGAGAGGTGTGCCAGTAGATCATCAGTGGATCGGTGGCTACAAAACCCACAGTAGCGGCTACTCATGAGCGCATGACGTTCCAAGTGTGACAGAAGTTGTTTCTTAACTACGGTTTCCATAACTTTGAAGAAAACCGATGTAGGGGAAATGGGCCGGTAGCTGGAAGGTTGGGAGGGATCACCACGTTTTGGGATGGGGAAAACGTTTGCAGTATTCCAACATGAGGGAAACGTTATTTTATAAATACGGATTGAATAAACGTCTGAGGATGAGTGCAAGTTCCGGTGCACAGTTCTTCAGCAAAATCGGGAGGAGGGGGGGGGAATGCCGTCCGGGCCAGGATGTTCCGATGTTTCAAGTGAACTCAGAACTTAACGGACATTTTTGGTAGTGATTTTTGCCTGAATAGGGAGACTCAAAAGAGGCCGAAGGAGAAGGTGCGGTAGGGGTATGTGACGGATTGGAGTTGGTCAAGAATATGGCTACAAAAACTTTGACTTTTTCCGACAGATCGAATACATATTTTCCTGGAAAAATTCGACATAAGTGAAAATGAAGATGGGAAGAAATTACGGGAGAAAGCTTTCGCGAGTGACCGGAAGGAACGGCTACCAAGGGGACACAATGTTGATTCCTGAACTTTACGGTGAAGTTTCGTTTTTGGCCTTCCGCGTGGCCACACAGAATTTGTTGCGTGCTCATAAGCAGCATTCATGTGAGTATGTGTGTTTGGTAGTGGCGCTGGTACCTGAAAACAGCCTTTTTCTTCCGCCCTGCACGAATACATGCGTAGGTGAACCATTCGGGAGATTTGAGCTTCCGGATCTGGAACAATGAGGGACGAACGCATGCATGCCTTGAAGTAAAATTTCTTCGACGTTCCTGGTAGAGGTTTTCGGATCGTAAGTGAAGCAGCACTCAAACCAGGGATAGTATGCTGGAAAATCGCTTATCGCGATCCAATCTGCACAGTCGTAACAGCAGAAAATGTGTCGAGGGAATGAGATTCGCACGGGGGCAGAAAGATGTAGTAGGCATTTGAGAAAATAATGGTCCGGTGTACCACTAGGAAAACAGGGAAAAATTGTGGAATTAAAGGATAGGTTGGATGTTAGGAAAAGGTCGAGGGTGTGTGTATGATCATCTGGATCATCGGGGGCCCGTGTGGGGAAACGAATTGCCTGTGACGGCAAATGTTTCTGTTTCGCGTCCCGCGGTAGTGGTATCGGATGAGTGTACAGACCAGTCGCCGCTGCGAACATTAAAGTCCCGTATGATAAATATGTTTGAGTTAGGGTCATTTACCGAAGTGTCTTCCACAGCCAGAAACAACGATTCAAAAAGAGATTAGTCACTATTATTAAAGGGACGATGTAGAATGCAGATGTAATGCTTGGAAAATTGAAACTTCATTTTTATCCACTTGAGCCGGTACTCTACGTTGGAAATGTCAAAATTGGATGGGCGAGATTCTGGAACAGATTTGTGGATATAGGCAAGGACCGCTGCCTTAAAAATAAACAAGTGACACGGAAGTCAGTTAGGAAATGAAGATTGGTCGTATCAAAGGAGGGAGAACTTTGAGTTATCGTACAGCAATAGGACCATGGGGATGAAGTTTCAAGAAATTGGTGACCAGTTATGATGTTACTGTTTACACCACGAATGTTTGTGGGTTCGGTACGCGAGTCGAGTGAGCGCTTATGATAGCGAGTGCGCATTGGTTTGGTTGACTGATAATTCACTGTCCATAGGAGTGATGAAAAAACCGAGAACCTAACAAAGATCTTGTAGTGGCATCTTGCACCAATCGTTGACCCAAAGTAAAATAATTTGCTGTGGCGTTTCACAGGATGGAAGATGGAGGCTTCTGGAGGAATAGTATTTCGCCATTACCCACGCCGCAGAAAGAGGCTCTTCTTTGGGAATCGTAACGGGAGCGTCTGACTCAAAATTCTGACCCACAAGGCGGTGGGGCGTAAGCCACACTGCATTGTTAACCTAACATGGTGCTTCGGTCACCGAAGCACCCGGAAAGAAGCTTCTTTTGGTCTTTCACCTGTTTGCTCGTCCTCTTTTCTGTTTTCTTCAATTGCGGATCCGCTTTTCAGATTCACTTCTCAGCTCCATGTGCTTATTGGAGCAAGCAGGTGGAGTTGTTCGAGTGATAAACTGCTTCTATCCGTCTTCCTTCGTTTGATTATCCTGTCCAGAAACATAACGCTTCATCCCACAGAACCAGGTACTGCCCGTCAACTGGCCCTGTGAAACTGAACTTGTGACTACCATTTGTTGACCTCTCAGGCATAGTAGCCATCATTCATATCTCTGGGCCGTGCAGGCACACAAGCTATAACAACATGTCGAGATTGCATCTCGATGTTTTGGTAAATAAGTTGTTCGTCGTATCTGTCCCCCCAGGGTTTCACTGTTAGTTACCTAAAGTTGTGTTGTTAAGGTGGCTGTGGAAAATTACTACCGTTCGAAGTTCTGAAGTGGTCAGCTGATTTTTTTTAGTACAGTGGAGTGTCTGCGTTTTACTCGACAGTTCGAAAGGTCCCAAGGTGGTTGAGTTTTTTTAGTCCCTTGTTGTCTAGGCGTAGGTCGAGTCATCTGCTTTGCCAATCATTTGAGTAGATGCCAAGCCATTTGTTGAGCCAGACGTTGATCCAGTCCTCTTGTGCAGGAGTCTGTTCAGTTGCACGTAAAGGATTCGCTTCTGGGTTAGAACTGGAAACTAGACTTTCCAGTAGGCTTGTAACATCTGCAACTCTGCCGTTACTTATGGGCACCTCTACTACCTCGAGGTTTTGGTTGAGATGACCACACTACTAAAACCGTATTTTTCTCTGGTTTGAACTCGTACGATTGCAGACTCCTCCTTTTTGATACTATTGCATCTACCTATCGTGGTTCACCAAACCGTCTGGCAGCTGTTTAAATCCTTCTCCTTCCCCCGTGCATCATCACAATCATGTTTTACGTCACGCACGCAGACACACATGCATACACGTCAACCGCTACGAATAGGTCACAAAGGCTTGCTTCAGTTCAGCTCTACATGCCACAACGCCCATTTATAAACAGGCTTTGAACGCTGCACGCAGTTATCCCATTTATTGCATCAAGGGCGGTAATGCATGCTCTTCGTTCAAGAGTCCACTTGGAAATCACAGCTGCGATTCACTAATAGTTTTTTTAGGGGATTAGTCACAGCTAACCTAAAATACGACGACGATGCGGTCAAAATTTGATATATCTGAAAGTAAGGCTTGGAAAATTGGCAGCACTTTATTCGACCCCTGTGATGAATGAATGGTTTTGCAACAGAGGCCTGAGTAAAACGGAGGCGATAAGTTACGCCGTGATAAATGCATCACATTTATATTCAATATTCAGTCTAAATCCAGATTGATTACTTATTTTTGACTTGAAGATTTTTTAGTTTTCTATCGAGATCCAGTCTCACTGTCCATTAGCGCTTGCGATCAGGAAATGTGTATCATCGAATAATTCCGCATTTCACTTCCAGTAGCAGTCCAGATCTGTCAGCAATCGTGTCTATTGATGAACTCCCGTCGGTGGAAAATCCTGCTAACTTGTAAGTATTCCTATCCCCTATCATTCATTAGCCGGTTTTATTGGTCCCTTATGTAGCCTTGTAGTGGCTGAACTGCTTTAATTGAAATCTGAATACTTACACGAACTGGCGATGGAATGTACTGATCATTCAGCATCGTGTCGAATGTTATCACGTTATTTGGAGGTTGGTCGTACGTGCGTGCGCGACGAGACATGCGTGACCACTAAAATTCTCTGGCCGAACAATGTAGGCAGGATTTGCGATTGGTTATGTGTGAGAATACATCGCTGTTGAGTGGAGCGCAAATTAGACGAAATGAAGCGTGGTTGATTAAAATTGGGTGTATCGTGCTCCGTGTGAATATGGCGTGAAATCATCGCAAACCTCTCTCAAGTTTCGTGTTACGTTGCCGTCCGGCATGGCCAGTTCTATCAATACGTTCCCATTCATTAGTTTCGTTTGAACGTTTGCCCAAATTCTGGTGTGTATTTTGTTAACTTTCATGAGCAATTTTAAATGTTGGTAACACTAATAATATTGAGTTCAGCTTTGATAATACATGATGAAAGTGGTCAACTTTTGGATTGTATACAATAATTTGTCCGGTGTTACCAACGCTACATTCACCAATGAGATCACAGCCGGACTATTTTGACTTTTAGTTCATTCCATACTTGTGCCCAAGTGCAGTGGAAGAGGCACATCCGACATAGTCACGTTGCTGTCGGAAGAAAGACGGGCCACGGTGGCAGTATAATTTAGAGTGCAGAATGACCGAGCCCCAATAGGTCAAGCGTTTTGTATTTGTGTGACTTTCTAAGTTCACCTGTTTATATCTAAGCCAAAAACGTGCGCACAAAATTCATCGCACTTCGATTTCGTAGGAAATATAAAGTAGGATAAAAATGACACTTTGATCCCTTAATATTAGTCAATAGCGAAGTTAGTGCCTTCTCTTTGTTTGTCCATATGAAAGTCAAGTACAGAACAGTGTAATTCTTATAAATGGTGGTGATGTGAGGTGGGGGGAAGGATGCATCGGAAATTAGAACGTGTTTTCAGGTTAGAGTATCAGGAAGACAAATCGGTGTGCAGCGGATGCATATTATCTGAAAATATCTTCTGGGCAAACTTTGTGCACAATTCAGTGTGCTTATCACTAATTTTCACGATCATTTTATTAAGGAGCTTTGAGAAAACATGGTTGATTATCCTTAGGCCGCGCAATAGAACTCTGGAGTCTTGTTTCAGAAGGTCAGGGGAAATTGCTGTACAACAATATAGTATGATAGGGAGAACACACGGATAGACGTAAGTAGACATCATTGACTGTGTGTCGGGAATTGTCTGAGCTTACGAATGTGGAAAGAAAAAAATTCATCTGACGATCTGGACGACACCGAAGGGTTTCCTACTATCATATTCGACCTTCGGTAATGTGGTTCACATCGTGTACCTCTTACCGGATAGTCTGCTATGCCGACCCCATGAACTTAACTGCTAGGAACTAACTAAAACCTATAGTAGTGTTGTGACTCGGTCGCTGCGTTGCATTGGACCGAAAGCTTAATAACGAATCTAGTAGTTTTGATCTAATTTTTATCGGACCTGGAGTATTAACCTCGATTTGCTAATCAGTATTGTTGTGCCTCCCGTCACTGAAGTTTGTTTTGTTTGTCTCATCCTTATTACAAATCGTCGACGGCAGTTTTGAGGAGGGGCTTAGTCACAGAATACGTTATCATTGCCAGTGAATTCCGTTCCCCCATTCTGGGTCAGGACTGTCTGTTTTCTTGCATAAGTTCCCATTGCTCGAGCAGGTTGACTCCGGTTGTTTCCCTGCTTATGGATACTCTCAAATCATCATGTCTTTTGTCTTACCAATTTACTACCTTTACGGTTGACATATTAAGTAATTAACATAAAAGTCTCGTTGTCGTTGGAGGCTTGAGAATGCAAGATTTTCCTCAAGATGTAATGGTTTCATTCTTCACTGGAGTTTTAATGACTTGTCGGTCTTCCACCGGTTAAAATTTTACTCACTCCCGACGCTGACCGTCACCCCTTGTCCTACATCCTTTCTGTTTCTCATCAACAAGACCCTATGAATTAATAGATTTTCAGTTCTATACCTCCGATCTTCTACTGCTACTCGTGTGTCGAACAAAATCTGCCGGAAATCACTCGGTTGGTCGATCGGACACCACCCGTGAGCCGGTCCTCAGTTGGCTTGTCATGTTACCCGTACAAAATGTGTTCGATTGCCTCGTTGAACCACAACGGAGACGACAAACCCACGCGTCTAATCCACTCTGGTCATCGGAAAGATCACCTCCGAGTTCTGTGTGAGTACGAGTGTTGGTTGCTCTGGATTACAAACGATTCATCCCCTCAGTAGTATTTTGTTGTTGTGATAATTCCGAATATGATAGGATTACTTACTAACGTGACCTGCCAACAGAAAACTGACTGTTCCTTGATTTTTCAGTTCACTGTCGTCTAGTTTTCATGGTAAAGTGACCAATGAACTGGGCTAGACTGTACTTCGACAATATTCCGGTTTTCGTCGTCAAGTTTTCTACGCCGGAGAAAGTGGATCCTGACTAACTGCATCATGTGTCACCCAAAGAGAATTTATTTGGGAGTATATGTATATGTATCTGCGAAGGTTATCGAAGAGATCATTATACGTTCCACAATGAATAATCGTACAGTGGTAACGCCCGGGTCATCTGTAGCAATTCTTGGAATCCGTGTTTTGTTCTTGGTAGCGATCATCCAACGAACGACTCTTTTAGAAACCGCAGTTAAAACACGTTTGCTTTTACGCGGCCTGGCCACACTGCAACAGTTTGTTTGAACTGTATTTCATCCAAATGATTTCTGTCACCAAGCTCATGCATGGATCCCAACTAAAAATCCTTGGACTTGTTATCTCAGCGAATGAATAAATAAAACATGCCAAATTGAACAATGAATTTCACGAGATTGAGACCGTTTCTTTGCTTTTACGTATATGGGATGGGTAAGGTACGACAGAATAGTTGTACCGATATATATTCGTCGCGGACTGGGTTGAAAACTGGACCGAGGCTTGTGTGTATAATAAGATGATTCAGTGAACAAGGGGTGTTTAGGGTCTTCAGTTATCGTCTATACAGGTTTTTTGCAGTCGTTTTAGTGAAACTTTCTTGAAAGGAAATCTTGAAGTTAGCTCAAAAACATCATGACTGATAACTTTGAGACCACGACAAAACGCACTGGAAGCTTTTTTTACATGCACACTGTGATAGTGTCATTCTCCAGTGTCGATCGCAGTGGAACTGTTTATACACGAGAGCAATGAACTCCCTAATAGGTGTCGCCAACAAGGCTGTACTTGATTAACAGACAACCTCCATTCTACGATACCTCTTGCTTGATGAATTGATATTACATGTACAGTTGTTGTACGTAACAACTCCAGTTTTTGCTATTCCAAAGATTTTTTGATAATTTATGACCAATCGCGGATAGTTTGGTATTCCTATCACGAGTTTGAACATATTTGTTCAGCTTTGATAACATCGAACTAGAAACTTTGGGATGCTGGATTCGAATCTGCCAGCTTTCCGGTACCTCTTGTCCTCCCTGACGAGGATCTGTTCCTTCCTGCCTGGAACGTAACTTTCCCATTTTCGTCTGACTCGTTGATCGGCTGTCCAACATTCCAATACTTTCCGTTTCCGATCACGTCTGCCATTCAGAGGTTCACAGTCTCATCTCGCTTTCTTTGGGTTGATCCGACTTTTCCGCTCACCTGTTTAAAATCGACCCGGCCGCCTACCTCCTCCTTATCAGCTGTACTTTTTCACATCTACATACAGGAACCAGGTCCGTTTGTCCGAAGCAATCGCCCAGTCCAATGTGGAATCTCTCCCGTGGCACGCAGTCAGACTGGCCACAAACGGGGAGAGGTCGATTGTGCTTGTGGTGAGTCTCCACTGTTCTTCCAAATTTTGTTTAGATGCTACACCGCAGTGCGACACGCGTTTTGGAAATCTTTATGGATAGACCGACATTCTCATCTTTAGATTGATTGTTGCACATCACAAACGAATACTTTAGCGGCATCATCAACTGATCGCGTATATCACGAATGGGATAGGATATACCTAAAATCAGAATAGGCAAGATTAATTCGTTCATTCTCTTTCTGATTGCGGTCTAAACTTGAAAGGTTTTTGGTCAGCGTTGTTCGAATTTCGTGAGATCAGCAGTTCGAACAGCAAGTGTAAGTATTGGATAGTCTCTGCTTCTTACGCAGGCATTAGTCACTGTGTCAACCACACCACCACAATAAAACACTCCAAATAATAAGACAGACAATACCAACTCTGAGACTGTATACAAAGTTCCACGGCATCAGGGTTCATATTCAATCGACTGATAAAAGAGCAGTCCGTCATCGAAGAATCCCGTTGCTAATATTGTACCCACTCTCGTACTGAGGCTCAACAGTCACCACCGCCAATGCACGTCTTTAGGACAGGTGCTCATTCTTCAAAATTCATATGCACTAGACTCGCCCATAGCGGACTTCTTCTTTGCTCATTGATTACTGAATAATAAAATCTGGTTTATTTCAAAGAAGATGGATAGGAAACCACTTCCACCAAACATGGTTGTGTAGTTCTTGAAAGTCCACTTGGTTGGTTTACGCACAAAAAGTTATCCACCAAAAATGGTCCAGAGGTATGAGTCTCTGGCTTTCAAGTGTGAGCTAGAATAATGGAACAAATCCGCCACCAGTCAACGTTTTCTGTCGTGCGGATTGTTACATCACCTGAAATTTTGAAGTTCTGTATGATTCCGCCCACTCTTGAGTCTCAGAATTATGGTTGCCTGTTTTCTCTGACGGTTGTGCATGTATCCCGCCCCATCAATGAAGCACAAACATGGAATGAAAAACTCCATTTGGAATCGAATTTGCGAACGTTGTTCCACCGGACGTATTCCCGGACAGAGGGCCATCGGCTAAAGATTGGTGGCTACTGTCTCTTCGTACCTATTTATTTTATACATTCTCCACTTATCGGTTTAAGTCCACAGGACCTACTAAGTAGCTTCAGTACGGCATAGTTACCGAATCCTTTGTACTGTTTCTTGCTCAGTTTCCCCCATCCTCCTCCCTCCCTCTCGCCTCTCCACTCCCGTCTTGCCTCTGTTCGTCCGATCTACTGCTGATTTTTTTTCGAAGTGCAGTTATTAAAATAATATGCTGAATTATTCATCACGTTATGTTAACGCTCAACTCACCAATAAAATACTCACTGCACTGTGGCGTAGCTGCTTCATCTGACTTGTAAGGGGGGGGGGGGGGGGGGGTCATCGGCTGCTGTGCATACCCATCAAGTGCCAGCTGCGGCCGGAGCCAGAGATACGGGACTGTGATTGTTAGTTTATCCGACCTACATTTCAGCTGTGCTTATACCCACCCAAACGTCATCCTTCTTCCAAACTGGTTTTGTTCATAACATGGCTGGCTACCCCAGTGAGAAATACGATACGGTAAAATGGATTAGCTCAGTTCAGCTCATTCAACCACTAACCTCACACTTCCGCACTCTGGTTTTGGTTGCTTTCTCACACCATCGTTGAGTTAAGGACAAAAGGAATAAAAGTGTAAAGTGAGAAATAGCCGAAAACAAAGTAGTAGACAGGAATCATAA
Source organism: Fasciola hepatica (assembly GCA_948099385.1). Classification (NCBI taxonomy): domain Eukaryota; kingdom Metazoa; phylum Platyhelminthes; class Trematoda; order Plagiorchiida; family Fasciolidae; genus Fasciola; species Fasciola hepatica. The sequence continues at coordinate 8,013,035 of CANUEZ040000027.1, read as the reverse complement.
ATAAAAAGAAATAGATCGAATGCACCTGCGCCACTGGCCTCAACAGCCAGCCCTATAATTTAATTTTTCCAACCATTCAATAGGCGGGTCTCGTGAATCCCAACCTGGTAGTCTCACACCTACTGGCCAACGCTTTCATACCTTCCACCTTCCAATCAAAACCTGCCCCGGAGAACAGCACATGCCGAGGAATTTTGTCGGTGGGCATGCATAACACATGTTCCGACCATACTAGCCTGTTGATATTCAGTATTTGTTCCCGTGACTGACCACTGGTTCTCGATACCCTACACCTAACCTCAGTATTTCTGATACGATGTTCCTACCATACTCAAGGAATGCTACAGAGACGTGGACACTCAAACACCGACGGTCTTTGCCTGCCTTCTACCCTTAATGGTCATGTTTCTCAGCTGTTTAAAAGAATCGTTCAAACTGCCGCGGTGAACACTCGATCCTTGATAGACAACCGGAATTCATGCCGGCGCCAAAGATGAGTGAGATTGGCAAAAGCCAATTTCGCCTTCTGTATACGCGATAACACTTCATCCTTTATCTGACCACCTGGTGAGATGTAACTGCCTAGATAACAATAATTATCTTTCCCTGCCAAGACAAGGTTCGGTGTGGAGCCGGCCCAATCTTGCACCAGCATTTTACGCTTTCAGGGTGCAAAACTCATCGCACAATCTCCGATTCACACCATTCTCCGGGAGACTGCTCACTGTTCCAGATCACTCGGAGGAGTTTTGTTTACTCCAAAATCAAAGCTTCGCTTCCATCCTTGAAAAAGGGCGGAGACAACGCATCCGGTCCAGCAGCTCTGTACCTTTTCAAGTCACCTGTCTCCCACGTAACCTCCATTTCTGATGGAGGAGTAAAATCTGCTTGCGTTGTTTCTCTGGCAGGTATATTTGGCAGGCCCGAAATAGAGGTGGGCCAACTGAACTGTTCCTTAAAGTGCTCCGTTCAACAATCCAGACGACGCCCCTGAGAGTAAATCAGCGAGCCGTCGGATTCCTTGATTAACTCAAACCAGGCTTCCGTGGACCGGTACCTCTAATCAAACGGTAAAGGTTGCGAGCATTGCCAATGGAATAGCGTTTTCCATTTCCCTACATTTCGCAATCCACCACTGCTAGCGGTCGTATCTCAGGCTCATAGTCAGTTGGCGTCTCATAGATTTACGCACTTCATTGATTATGGCATCCGAAAGAATGGATCTGCGAGGATCTAACAGAGTAACTGACATCGAATATATCCTTCGGTTGTGAGGTGTAATTGAACCAGAGTCTCTTGTGGCACTGGGAACGGTGTGCATGGCTTCCTTGAGCTTGTGCCGGCGTTCATTAGGGTCCTGAACATTCGGCTACATCGAAAATTGTGTTGTCAGCCTTGCCCGGAAAGTAAATTGTCGGTTATCATCTAGAAGCAACTGTGCGGGACGGTGGCTTTAGCGTTGGTGTGACCTCGAACGAGATTTAAACAGAAGTGAACACGTACCAAGGCGTTATCTGAGTGCACAGGCGTAGACCAAAATGAACGACAACCTTGAGTTGATCCACGCCAGCGGTGACCATTGGCAATATGGTCGGTCTGAGTCCAACGTTGTGAAGATGTAGAAAGACACTATGTGAGTCTATGCCGTTTCTTATAGCAGTAGCTCGTAATAGCCAGTAACAATCTGTGGTTGAAACACAGCTGGATGAGGCGATCATCATTATCACTGCGATCGGCCGGGATGGGAAATGAGCCTCCCATGTGTCTTTCGGAATCTCCCAAACGACCAACTTGGGCGTTGAAATCTCCAACAGTGACCGCCGAGCCCGTTGAGCTTATACTTCGAAGTAGCTGAGGCGAATCCCGATGGAAATTCGTCCTTGAACTTAGAGGAACTGCAATCAGTGGTCGCATGCGCAGACACGACAGACAAGCATCGACGGTACAGTCTGTTGCTGTCGACACGCACAGAACCGTCCAACGGACTGCACACAGTTGGCTGTTTAGTGGAATCCATTCTAGGAGTGCGCGCTCAGCTCTCACGCTCGCTGCGATCCGCAAGCCAGCTTGACCGTGAGCACTTGACACCGGATCACCCGACAGGCGACGAGTGAAGCGAGAGACTGAGGTTGCATTCGGGATACAAAGAGTAATCACAGGTTAGGCTGAAAAATTTAATTTTTCCAACGAAACTGCATTTGAGTGTAAACGGGTCTGTGTTCAGTTAAAGATTATTTACACGTTAACCGCCGTGCACAGTATCTCGCATGTATTTCACGACATAGTGGTTGGGGCACCAAGCCTTGACCTCGCACATAACAGTGACATACATTTCGTCGGTGGAGTAACTGTGTAACTTTTCTAGCCTCCGAACTACTACTCTCTCCCTTATTTATTTCCCTGTTATGTCTTTCAATGCAGCTTTTCGAGGGGCTATCGTCATGTCGTGTTTATTTACTCGAACGTTTGGAACCCGATGAACCGGAAACGGAGGCCACAAAAGAAGATCCAGGAGAACAGAATCAAATGAAAATTACCACGGGCGTTGAAGCAGACGCCTGATCAACTAATTTGTATACGTTGCCGGATTTCGGTCATGTACATTTTGTAATAAAAGAGTTGTTCGTTTATTGCCCTCTTATATTTTGTTCACCGTGAGAAACGTTCCTTCATCCACCGTGTTGCGTGATCTGTTTTGTGTCTTGGTGCACACTACTTCGATACTGTTCGGTCGGCTTTTTCTGGTTGCGGCTCGGTACTTCCTTTTCGTCCTAACAGTACTTGGATGTAATTTCCAGGTGCAAAATGACTGATTCTGTAAGTTCTTTACCAGTCATTGGTGATCACAAGTAAGCTGGTTATGCAATGGACCTAGTGACCTATTTAATCAATGATCGGATGGACAGAGTATTGGTTGATCTGAGTCAGTTACTTGTCTTTCATACTGCAGGTGGCTGGATTAAGTAAGTAATGGTTGTGTGTTATCTTCGATGTTCTCGGTTCTCGGTCGAGACAACTGGGTCGATTGAACGAGTTTGCTCTGCGCCGACAGATTCAGTCTTAGTGTTATAATCCAGAAGGCGTGCCTGAGTGAATAGGTTGTTTATTGGCACCAACGTGTTCGGACATTGACAAAACAACACAAACGTTACAAACATCCTCATTTACCAAGTGGCTGTCCTGTTCACTTGAAAACAGTCATCGTCCAACGGAGGAGCGGTCAGGTGGTTTGCAGATCGTCGCTTACCTTATTGCGCCTGGATTGCTGAACTTAGCTGTGTTCGTTAATCCACAATTGTCCATAGTTCTGTCTTCAACAATCAACCACTTAATAAGTAGTATATACACTCACAACATTAGTAGACGAACGCTAGTGTGTGCGTCATGACTGTCTGCGAGGCACCCTACAAACAATAGTGAAAACATTTGCCCCCCAATGAATGTTCCATGTACACCAGACAAAAATCAATCGCATTGGAAAGGACTATAGAACCGTTCCCTCCGCGTCAGAGTTAGGTAGTTTCCTACAGACAAGTCTGCGCTACCTAATAAGCCTGACATGTCTTTTGTGCTTCATTCCAGTCTTCAACTTTGGCACTGTCTGACAGTCATCGATAGGTTTACATTGCTAGTTTAATGAACCCAAGTTTGAAAATTCGAATTTCATCTTTGCGATATAAATTCATGGCATCCCGAAAGATAAACTATCCTAGAGAAGTCAATTTGTGTATTGATATCATGATGGTCCATGTACTGTAAGAAAGTGGTTTGGCACGTGTGCTTGACTGAGGCAACTCTACTGTCTGAGCGAAATCTGGAGTGTATTTTTGATACGATTCTATCCCATCTTTTTCTTGATATTTATAGACTCCTTATTAACTCTAACCTCATTGGTTTGCGAATATGCCGATAATGTCTTCTGATATCCGTCCACTGGGAACAAAGCTATCTTTCTGATCGTTATTTTCAATGCTGTGTGAGGCATCCAACTGTTTTAATAGCTTCAAATACCTTGCCACTATTAATTGACGCCTTTCCAAGTCTTCTTTTCGATACTTTGGAATTATTTCAACAACATTCGCTCCCTACTGATACAACTTTCGGTCCTGTCAGATCTAGTATGAACCAGGGGATAATCTCAGCTCGGAGAAGTCCTGCAAGAAACCTAGCTTCACAATGATGTTGATGATGAAATAGTTGTGCTTGATGTTTCCACTGGATATCGTGTGGATTGCCTCACACCACACCTCAAACAAAGTGTTGGAGTTGTCATATATGTCATTAATGACTGATGTAAACAGGTCAGAACCGTTTCACCTACGCTACGGTTTTTGTTAGTTGCTCCGTAAACGAATGCAACTCCCACTTTTTGAGTAATTCCCGTTCATTTCTGCTTGTAAATACATTGTACATTTCCCCTGAATGTCGCATGGAAGGCCAACAGAAATTTGACTCGATTTCAGAAATTTTGGCGAACTATGCTGATATTTCAATGTGTAGTTACTGGTGATTTTAGTCACTTTAATGCAGGCTTTCCTTCTCCTTTCGGTCTGATATACAGTTATATTTCCAACGAGAATGAACTCTCTTATGAGTTTTTTTTCTCAGTTAGTAGCCTTTATCTTGTATCTGCTTCGTGTTGTTCCCCAAAAGATTCATCTGGCTATGTCACAATTAAAACCTCACCTATGATCTGATCATACCAACCCCACACTTCACACGAGGCTGTGATCGCAAGGTTCGGAAGAGGCAGATTTGTCCGCGGAACATTAAGGAGCTTTGTGAAGTGGTTGCTTAGGCAGAACTATCTCGCCGGCTGTTTAAGTGTCTTGCTTAAATCTATACTACCTAGTCGAAACTATACTCTTTCCCAGATCGTTTACCACCCCCCGTCCACTCAATCAACGTCGTCGCATAAGAGAATATGCCTTCAGGTTCTGTTTATATTTAGATAGAGCGGTAGATATTGACACCCAGTTCTTACCGAGGGCCTTGACGTTTCTTGTCCACTTCGAACTTACAAATCCGTGCATTCGGACAAATGTCAAGGCAACGGTTTGAACCTGGTCAGTTCACGTGCTAATTCGTACGGGCTTACTTTTCATCTGGACAGTTGGGTTGAAAATAGCTTACTACCGCTGTAAGTGGTGTACACCGATCTAGCCTCCATCGACGGTTAACTAATTACAACCGAAATGCTTGAATCGAGGAATAAGCCGAAATTAGCTTACTGACTCGGTCGAAAAGGGGAGGATTGATCTTGGTTCTTCCGTCAGTTTTGCCAGGTAGACATCGCAGCGGCATTTAACCGATATGCTTTGATCATGGAGACTCACAAAGATAGACCGGCTACTGGATTAGTAGACGTGTATGCAAACCTGGATCAGATCAGTTCGGCTCTCCTAGTTAGAACTCACAGAACACATTTACTTGATGCTTACAGGTACTAGTCGTTAGTTCACTTGTTCTGATAGTTTGCATTCGCTTGCACAGCTTTTTCATTCTCAACTCTCTTTTTTTGTTTTCCGTCTGAAAGTCACAGCATTGGGGTCCGAGGTTGTTCTTCAACATTATCTTCATCCTAGAATAGTTGCTAATGAAATTCATATTTGAAAATCTGAAAATAGAACGCGTCTTGCATTTTTTTCCTTTCTGAAGCTGCTTTCTTCTTCAGATGATGGGAGATTATTAGAATCGAGATAAAACTGCTTCTTCTTAATTTTCTAGGCTTCCGCTATTCTAATACTAACGAGTATCGCGTCATTAGGAAACGAGATCACCGTGCTTCACTTCTGTACAACACGCTAATTATCGAGTTGTTCATTCCATCTTGTTTTAGTTACTCAGTTTCCATCATGTCTTGTGACATATCACGGGTTTTTCACACATTGATTCGTGCTATCCACGCGACCGGTGAAACGAAGTCTAGTAAAAACCTCCCAAATCGACCGGCCAAATCCTCGAATACTTTCTCATTTTGGAATCGAGCGGGTAGACTACGCTCCAATTTAGAAGTGTTGGCTGAGTACGTGAGGCGCGTACAACAACTCACAGCCACCAGCGTGGGTAACTCATTCAAACAACGTGTGCACTCGGAATTAACCAGTCAGGTGTCTGATCTCATCGAGCAATGCACCTCGCTGTTGATCCAACTCAAAGAAATATCGCGGCTAGATGACAGTGGACTGAAATTGGCATCCAGTCAACAGCAGTTGAATCAGCACAGACAAGCTATTTACGAAGCACTTGAAGGAGAATTGAACAAACTAAAACGACTGCGTGATGTTGAGGTAAGTGTTGCTCATATTTTTGTTGTATACAATATCTTAGTGAGTGAATGCACATGTGACTGGGAATGAAACGGAAGTTTGCACGAATAGACCGAGTATCGCTGTCTGCTGGGCTACTTTATCGATGTTTGTGAATGCTCTCCATTGTTAGCGCTTATCTTTCGACGGCCAAAACTTGGTATGTATCATATGCCGTCCGTTGTCTATGAAATCCAATATAAAGAACTTGTTTTCTACTTTTCAACCAGACAGGTCGTCAGCGCCACTTGATGGAACTTACTGGAAGTTTGGCTTCCGGAGTTCGATCTATTTCACCTTCGCGTCTCAAATTTAATGAAATCAGATCGGTCACAAGAAAGGAACATTCTCCGGGGGAAAGTCTTGGCAGTACTGTTCGGAATCGAAAACCATCAGCTTCATCAGTTGTTCAGTCGGAGCTCTCGACTGACCGCCGGGTTGTAGAGCAGCCGAACTTGACAAACGCGGAGATTCAGTCATTAGAATTGGAGAATCGGTTGTTGTACAATCATCTGAGCAATCAGAAAGAGGATCTAACCCAAGTGGCTAGAGCAATCACGGAGATTGGTCGTCTTAACCAGACACTGTCTATGCATTTGACCGATCAACTCGAAGTAGGTCACCTAATCTTGTATTTATTTTTTCCATGTTTACTTTTGGAGGGGGTGGGGGCATGATCCAGAATCACAAAGAAGCACTACATTGTCATGACGGATCGGCATCCATGACTTAGAGGCTTGAAGTGATGGGAACCACGTAAGGTCCCAATAGGCCAGACGTGATAATGATCCGGGTGACAATGGGGATTACTGTCTACGACTCAGTGACCAGTGGCTGGATTCTAACCTCTGGCCTCCGAAGTTATGTGGGTCTATACCACTCGATCGCCACCGGTCACGGTTGTGTGTCCTCATTCACATTGTTTTGCTACGTTATCCTCGCCCGCGTCAGTCTGTTTTAGCAAATGATCTTCCCCATCTGGTGTCGAGGAATTTTTCAGTATGACTCTTTCCAAACTGCCCCACTATACAATACGAATGCAAACAAATGCACTGATATTCTGTCGGTTGGTTCAACTGTATTTTCCGGTTTCCGTTTATCAGGTCGAGCCAAGCAAAATATACTTCAATTTCGGGTGACGGCTTAGATTTCTTAATTTCATTGGAAATTCGCTCAGCTTCCACTAGCCATATGACTTCCGATCACACCGAATCATCTCTGACTGGTTCTCATTGGTGGTGTTTGTACTTTTTCCCTACAGGCCACACAACAAATTTCCACAAATCTGACAAACACGACAGAGGATGTGGTCTACGGAAACGAACAACTGCGCGCAGCCCTGAGCAACAAAGCCAGTATGCAATTCTGGATTCTGTTCGTTCTCGTTGTGTTGACATTTTCACTTCACTTCCTTGACTGGTATTACCCTTGATTCCATTACGTTTGGATATACATACAATCTGTTGGTATTCACTGTACACGGCTGTCATCCTTCTGCACCATAACCATATTGCATATTCGATTGTGCATCCGCCGTCCAGTGCGTATCATGTTCCGTCTTCCTCCAGTCTTTTGTCATTAACACACACAGAGATAGGTTCCAGTTGTGGTTATTTCTGAACTGACAGCTCGGCTGTTGTTTAGTGACTACGATTTGTATACAGTAGGCTGAATTTGCTCCCCATTGGGACGAGAAGAAACATCTATTTTGTGCTTTGATTTCAAACGTTACCTTTACAATGAGGTTTGTGATAATCAAATCGACTTTCACACATATAACTGAATTCGTGTCTTATGGTAAATTGTTTGAACTCATTTGTTGCCTTCAGTGCTTTTTCAATCTTGAGCGGCCATGGATGTAATATGGATCAGTCAGCCAGAGATAGATCCGTGGATAGTGCTAAATGATTCCTCAGGAGGCAATAACACTCACCTCACCACTGCAAACCTCGATAATAGTCATGAGAAACAAAGCCACCGGTGAATAATAACATAACCGCTCGAATCTCCTACCACGACAATGACCCGTGTAAGTACACAGAAGTAATAATAGATAGGCCTTGATTGCGTGGTTAGTTTCGTATCATCTGAAAAGCAGTGTATTTAGCTGGTATCCTGGGTTATAGTATGAACCTCTGAATAACGGAAATGATGCGTACTGTTTCAACGACACTACCCATAGTAATAATAATAGACCTTAATCTGGCATACAACGCGTGTACAGTATTTCTGGAAGGCATCATCATCGTACAGCGTTAAACAGCAGGACAAGCCCCACTGACCACCGTCTTTCTCACCATGTTGCACGTTGAATTAGAAAATATGAATATACAACAGGGAGAGGGAGTGGACCTACAGGAGTGGGAAAAGGAAAGAACGCCCTAGTAGCCAACACACGGAATACAGTCTAACTGTACAAAAGCACATCGATCAATCATTCTGATTCGACAGAAAGAAAGTGACAATAAGATCGCCACTGTTCACGGTTCGTAGCCATATCCTTCAGTGTCTCCAACCAACTGGTTGACGGGTCTTTTGGACCCAAACCACAAAGATGCGAGACACCTACTTTCCCTAAGTTCGTTGTGCATTTTCTCATTCCTTGTTGCCGAGTCATCTGTTGACCTCCACGTGGTTTTTTTCCATTCCTGAGGAGGAACGGAGAATAGGACACGGTAGGATAGACATGTTTTGCCATCCGTAACACATGCCCCAACCAACGAAGTCTACTAATCTGTATACGCTATGACCGGACGTTCTCCGAATTAATATCCAATACTCGCTTTCTGACCTCCACTATTATGGGAAAGTTTTCCCGAGAGGAGTTTACTGACTGCATCAAGGTTACAAATCGGAAACTCAAGGTTTGATGTTCTCTGTGATAGCCGCTTGATCGCCGTCAGTCCTGCGTGTATACACTGTTCATCAAAAAATGCCCTCCCCACTAGATCAGTTATGGTCTTGAAGCTTCACACGGTCAGTTCGGAATGTTTTAAACAAGCCCAACACAGTTGTACTTTTACGTCTGTCGTTGCATGAGATTTGTTATAGGGGTCCGATACACACTCCGGGGTGACGGCCCACGCATCTGTCTGCTCTTTTGAACTCACACAAGAAAAGTTCGTCTGGCAAAAAATCAGATGGTGGGAATCAGGGAAGTCTCGTCAAGCATTTTGTTCTTTCAAGACGGGCACTGAGCAGATGGATTGATGGGCTCTGGAAATGGAAATCCATCATGTGACTTACGAGTCGGTATTTTCGTGATTCAAACATGATCGTCCAAGGTGTGCTTGAAAACAAATCTCTGAAACTAATAAAAGTGATATGGTGACACCCAAAATGGAATACCTGTTTGAGGAGTCATCTGGTAGGAAGGCCGCAGCGAGCTAGTATTTGTGGACGGAATCGTATTGGTCAAGTTTACCTGGAAGTCCTGATCCGACACATCTTGCCACTGTTGAACACAGCCACTAAAGCGATTTTCCAGGACCGCACCAACGCTGTACATTGTTCCCTCATCGCACGCGAGTCTCATGCGCATCATCTGTCATCCACTTTAATGCAGCCCAGCGCCACAAGGCATGTCTGACTTTCTCTCGTAAGATCTTAGCGCTTGCATATCAACATCTGCCACTCGGTACCAGCACAAACATCTGTTTGCTCGCGCCAGAGCTTACAAATCCTCTGTGGTTTCTTAACTTGCTTGTTTCTTCACCAACCCATATTCTCTAACCAGCGGCTTTTTTGACTCACTTTAGTAGGTACACGTTTTTCCAATGGATTTTTTTACTCTTTATCATTTTAAGTACTCTTGTAGTGCACGGTATATTTGACATACGACAAGGCTCTTGTCTAAGAGGACATCAGAACACGTCCTGGCTTCTTTACGCAAACGAACAGTTCGGATTATCAATTGCGCAATCCTACAACATCTGGTGGATAGCGGACATGAAATCGATACAGTGACAGCTTTCGGACCAGTCCCGACAACTCCCAGAGTCCACGCGAAAGGATTTCGCAGGCGGTTGCTGATGAAGTCAGAAGCCAAAGCAATTCGACTATTGAAGCCGGAATCGTGTAAGCAACTAACCCCGTGCAACAGTTGTTGTTGTTGTGGCCGTAACAAGTGATTCTCTTATGGTTCCCATGCACAAATTCTCCCCAGCCCCGCACCACTTTTTTCACACTTGTATTTTCACTCCACGCGGTTGCACATTCCACACTTATCGTCGCTCACACAACGGACAAGGTTCATCATGTTGTCAAGTTACAGGATTTGTTGCATACTTACTGCTACCGATGGCTGTATGTACACTCTCCTTGACCCAGTACCATATATGTAAATGCTTGAAGTGATTTATTGGGAAGAAATTTCTTCGTGGTACAGTAATTTTTTATTGATGATTTCTGCAGTGCAATGGTTATGTAGCAGCTGAATATTCACCCTCGAGTGCATAAAGCATACACTTGACTTTAATAGCGTTACTGTGGCCAACTGGATCACTTGGTCTCGATCCAATCGAGCATTTGTGGGATAGGCTCGGGAGGAAAGTGAATCAGAAGCGGAAATGCAAATCTCTAGGGGAGTTGAAGACTGTCTTAAAGGATGAACGGGACTGTATGACACAAGATACTATCAGACGATCGATAACGAGCATGACCGGACGGGCAAATGCTGTTTTATCACCCAAAGATTGCTGAACTGTCAGCTAATGAGTGACGGTTTGAGAACTCTCACACTATTCTGTTTTTAAAAAAAATTGATTTCAATAAAGGATTTCACTAGTGTGGCTTGCTCTGGTTATTTCTGGGGTGGGGAAGGGCTCGGCGTTTTTTCGGCGAACAATATCTGTGTGGCGTTGTCATATCAGTCAAACTGCAAGGGCTATATGATTCTGCTAGCCACGATCGATAACTGGAATCAGGTACCAGTCGTGAAACAGCGTTGTTTGGACGCACTGGGTGAATCACACGAACAACGCTCTGACGTAGAGGTGAGCTAGAGTCACAGATGGACTGTCGGTCCTGGGCAAAGCAGAAGACATGGATCACGAGCCACTGAGATTTTTATGACAGCATACAGAGCAAATGGCAACTATATAGCGGAGACGTTTCGGGGAATTCGAAAGGATTTGTGTTATGTTGGCGGCCAACCATGGAATCAATTGGTTCCTTTTTATAAAACATTTGATAGCGTTAACATTAGAGCTGGTGCATTCCAGGGGGGGATACTGGCAGAATTCGTATTCCCTATATGGCCAACCGTTCAAGTCGAGGAAAGAAGCAGGACACTGAGTCAGTCAGTGACGTGCATTGTGCGGGCTAATCAGTGATCGTGTGTTTGGTACCTGTTACGGCGAATGCTGAATTCAGACTATTTGTTCACCGCCGTCAAAGAGTGGGACTCGCGCCACCTGTCCCAGTTTGTTTCTTTCATGTCGCGTTATGTTACTGTTAAGAATAACTATCCAACTAAACCATGGAGTGTTCCGGTTACCGGCAGTGCAATACTCGTAAGTTCGTCATCACAAATCGAGGCTTTTATCCAGTTACCGATCGACCGCAATCCATACTCTCCTCCGCCGTTAGTCTCTTGTCTGACTGCTCGTTTCTGCAAAATCCCATATCACAGAATAAGATAGAAATAACCATCCCAAATGTGAATGGATTATGAACACAAACCAGTTTGAAATACGACTCGAAATATCGTATATATTTTTATTTGTAGGACAGACTTTTGGAAGCAACAGGGTTACATTTCAGTGAAAAAGGCCCTGAAAAAACGAGTAAAATAAACAAAATAAACAACAGTGGGCACCAAAGGTTAATGAGAGTGAAAAAGAAAACAACGGCCAAATATAGAAATTAACCCCTTTGTAACCTTGTTTTTATTGGTCAGAAATAGCACAGGAAAGTTTTATGAACATAAGCTCTTGAAGAAAGGTGCCGAAATCCAGACCTGGTGGATGAGAAAGAACGACAAAGTGATAAGTCAGAGTGTAATGGATGTGTTGGATTTTGCAATATTTTGTGCACTAGGGCTCCTCGGGACTGAATATGTTATTTGGCAAGTTTAGTACAATGAAAGTAAACGGGGGAGGAATGAAATGTGGCTTATAGTTACTAATCCGCGGCGAAGGGTTTTGACGTCTTGTTTCATATAGCCGGGGAAATTACAGGTGAGAAATGCAATGAGTACATTCGGAAACTGTTGCTATCGATATTTTAAACTGTCTGAGTTTTCTTATTTTAAAAGATAGGTGTCGCAGTTTACCGACACAGTTGTACTTGTGAGACTTCCGTCTTTGATTGGTTTCTAGACTAATACCCAGATACTTGACAGAGATCACCTTGGATAAAAATTTGGAATTAGGACTAACAGAATCTGTAGCGAAAGGAGAGCGGCAGTTGCTGAAAACACATTCAAGGTAGCTGGAAGGTTTCCGTTTTAAAACCAATCGGGTGGGAAAATGTTCTTTTTGTGGTAGATTTTCACTGAAGATTTTGACGTCGTAGGGGTCGGAAATAACCTGACAAAGCACAACCCAAGCAGCGCACTACTTAAAGTTGTTGGGTGAACGTTAGGCTAAAATGACTCGTAACATGTGCCTTGAAAAATTGCACAGAATTTCGTGAAATTTTGCAAGAAATACTAAAAAAAGAGTACCACAATATTTAGTAAAATGTATCTGCTTTACAAAACCGGCATATTTTGTTTTACTTGTTTTCAGCGTACCATTTTTTATAATAAACTATCTGATTTTCACAACAAAGTGTTTTTATCAGTGGTTCGAGGTTTCAGTCGAACGGATGGGCAGTGGGCAAATAGACTAAAATAGCGCGCAGTTAAGATGGATTAGGAAAAGTAAAGGTACTCACTTCCAGCATTTTTTTCCGAAAGTCGGGCGAAGCCCAAGACCCTGCCAATTGGGCGCAGGTAGTGCTGCCCAACGTTTCTAATGATGTAGCCCAACATTAGCCCAAAGTGGCCCAACGCGAGCCCAATTGGGAGCGCGTTAGGTGTGCTGCTAGGGACCGTCGTCAGCGCATTTTACTACATCAGACGGAGAATAAACTGGTAGGTCACTGATAGACGTAGAGAGTAAGATAGGAGACAATACGACACCCTGGAGCACTATAGAACTGTGGACAAACGGTCTGGAACATACACATCCTGCCTTGGTTTTCTGCATTCTATTGTGAAAGTAATTTGAGAACCAGGCGAGAATCTGTGAAGGATAACTGAAAGCTTCGAGCTTTTGAAGAAGAGTTTGAGGTACTGAATCAAATACCGAGGTACCCGAGCAGCACGCCCAACGAGCTCCCAGTTGGGAGCGATTTATGATAAATTTGTACTGATCTACAGAATGCCCTTAGAGATGCTCATCACATCAGATGAATAAAGCAATTCCAAAATAAAAATCAGCACGAGAAAATGTTAATTTGTGTACCTGCGTTCTCATCTTGCTTTGTCGCCATCCCCAGTGTCGATAAACCAATTCTGTTTTTTTCGATAACACATACCGGTTCTGCCGCAAACTTCGGGATGGAATCAACAGCGTATGAGGTTTCGTCAAAATCAATGTATTTGGTTGACTTATTTTTGACTGCAATAATGAGCCTGTGTTTTTCAATGGCTCTTCGTTGCACACTTCCAAACCAGCAGCACAATACCCAACGCGGCTGGGCGGACGTTGGGCTAAAATGACTCCTGACGTGAGCCTTGAAAGGCTGCGCAGAAGTTCGTGAAATTTCATAAGGAATATGATATTAAGAACACCACAATATTCATCAATATATATCCGCCTTACAAAAATACCACACTTAGTTTTACTGAATGGCCTTGCGACCAGGTGGTGCCGTGCTGGTTTTCTTTATTCTCTGTTGATATGATCGGATGTTCGACTTTTCCACAGAGATAAATGATTCGTCCCTCAACCGGATAACTAATGAGCATTTTTACAGTTTATTTTAACCCTGGTTTATTGTTATCGTTCCACATATATAATTCCATCCACATATATATTAATTCATATACATGATATATGCACATATATCCCTGGACATTGATATATTCGTTTTGTAGCTTTTTTTGTGAAATTCTTGCGATATTGAGTACTAATTGCGATATAACGTTGGTCATTCATCTTCATATTCTAGGAATTAGAGACGAGGTGGGATAGTTATTGAAGGCGCAAGAAAGTCCTCGGTGCGAAATGCTTCATTTGTGGCGAGGCAACATTACGAAATTACCGGTGTTCGTGGCCTAAATCACAGTCAACACGTATGCTAAGAAAAACTGAATGCTATCAAGTATTCCATCTATCTCAATTCATAGTAGATAGTTACTCTTTGTGTCCAAGCTGTTGAAGTAGAGCCACAAGAGTTGGAGCAGGAGCAGATTTGGGGTCTGTGGATCTTATGGGTCGAGGTCTACTCACAGCCAGCACGTCGAAGTCCGTCATCCATTCAGGTTAGTATATTCGTATTATTTTTGTTTTGTTTTAGCTGGTCGAGAAACACAGCATGGAAGAACCCTGTGTGCCGAAATCAACGAGGATACTCTTTTACAGTTCTTTTCCGATAATTTTATAACATTCATTTTAACCACGAGGTAACTTCGTGACTTGCTGCACGCTTTGAGCTACCACTTGCCAGGTATTTCGCGTTACCCAAATACAATACCTCGTACACCAGGGATGTGACATGCAGCTATCGGTTATCCTTATGAATTGTACGTGGTAAAAATTCAGGTCAATCATCAAGAGACCCGCAAGACCAGCAGAATAATTATACCGAAGAATTCACTAAGTAAGAGTTCCGGAAAGGAGGTAATATTGCTCCGGATAATGTTTTAATTCCCTTCTAGGCCGTATTTATTCGTCCTGTCCTCAAAAATGCTTGAAGGGAGAAAGTAGAGGAATGCAGCATTAGTTGACAGAATCGTTAATAAACCACGTAAGCACTACTCACGCATTGAAGATCACTGGAAATTCTGTTGGCATAGAACATCAATTAAAGGTGCAGTTTTAGTGGCAAAATTGGGAATAAACCTAGAATAATACTGAACAGAACCTAGTAGAGAAAGTAATTCAACAAATGATTTGGGAGAGGATGCATTGGATAACGGAACAAAACGGTTCGAGTCAGTGCGAAAACCGTGAGCATCAACCAAATAACCCAAACGAGTAATCTCATAAATGGAGAAAACCCACTTATCAGGGTTGATGGCTACATTGCGCTTCAGGATTCTGTCCAGCAGTAAACGCAAACGGTCATCATGCGCATCTTTGGTGAGAGCCTGTACAATAACGCCATCTTGGTAAGCACATATACCTTCTAGATCAGTAACCAGAGAATTGATAGTGTCATGAAAAATAGCAGGGGAAACGCTAAGACCGAAAGGCAGAAAATTATACTGATACAAACCAAATGGTGTAATAATTGTGGTTATTTTACGGGACTACTCGTCAAGTGGAATCTGTAAAAATGCACCTTTCAGGTCAATTTTAGAAAAATACTTAGAACCGTGAAATCGACAGAGAATGTCTTCAAGTTCAAGAGTGGCACAAGTGGACTGTTTCGGAAACTTTTCTGTGAGGTAATTAGGGCGAAAATAACTGGGCATTGCTTGAATGCCTGAAAATAATTCAAAACCATTCCTTTGTTCACACTGGATGTTATTCTACACGAATGAAAAAGTTTTACACCTAGTAATCTGTAATAACAAAAAAGTTTGTTTTGAAAACACACCTTATTGCATGAAACTCTCTAAAGACTGCGGTACAGACATGTGACATGTGACATGTGACGCGTAGAAATATATCACTATGTCTCATTTGATGTTACCCCTGGTGACGAAATACAGTATGAATAAATCTTATAATAATACTAATATGAAAAGCTTTATGTAAACCGCATTTAGTGGGCCCATTTTCCGTCATTCTCAAGATTATTCATTCAGTTCCCACTTTGGGCTGGAACTGATCCATAGAAGGCATATGTCTTGTGGTGAACGATGCGTTTCGTTCTTGATCATACACTACGTAATTCTATTTACTCCATAAATTTAGGTGAAATTTGTCAAAAATTTTATTCCTTTCCATCCAGCCTGGTTTCACTTTGAAATCTTCGTAAACGAAAGGCTATCTTTCGTTCGGAAATGGTCTACTGTAAATCTTTGGAGTTTCCCTCTGGTTGCGCTTATTATGGTCAGAGACGAACCAATGGTTCGTGTCACTGCGATCGCGAATCGCTTAATCTTGCCCCTAACAAATGCCTGCAACCCGATTACGATCGATAATCAGCCGTACTGAATTTCGCTGCTGATTCCAGCTGGTGCACCCACACAATCAGTTCCCAATGAAGGCCTACCTGATCCGTGAACCGAGTGACCGTCAGTTACTCAAGTGAATTTTGCTATCGAATGAAAATGAAAATCTTAGTCTGTGGTTTGTTTTGTGGGATTTATCTGACCTGACTCCAGGCTGCTAGTAGTGTCCTTTCTTGCGTCCCATATGAGATGCAAGGCACAATCAGTTTGCTCCAAGGTTACACGTTGCAACCTACTGCGAAGTGATTGGCTGAAATGTGTACGGACATGCCTTTCTGGTATGCTTAGAGTGAAAACCATTGGGCAAAGCGCCGGAAAAAGGACTATAAAAGCAGGCCGCACCACTTGACGGTTACCAATGGTTCATTGTACGCGGTTTGATTGTGTTGCGAAGAAGGTGTTGTGATTTCCGAAAGAAACCCACAGAAAGTGCCGTTTATCAAAGACGGTGACGTCAGCAGCGGCTAATTAGGAAGTTGCTCACGACTTGCCCAGTGATGCCTAATAGCGACAGCGGGCCGGGATCAGTACCTCGTCAGTGGTCAAATGTCGGTGATGCAGATTTATTGGAATCACCGATTGACAGCCATTTGCCGGTTTGTCTGAACAATAAACGTGAGTCCTTGTTTTCGGTAGTATTTCAGGAATTTCATAGCAATCAAGAAAACACTGCAACAGTGGTATGTCCGTAATCACATAGAAGTGTCAAAGATGAACGACTTACTGAACGATCTGAGACCTTATCACTCAACTCTGCCAAAGCATACGCGAACACTAATGGGTACTCCGCGAACAACGGAACTCATTAGGATCGAGCCCGGAGAATACTGCCACACTGATCTACAGAAGGCGCTTCTGAAGATACAAATGCCCACAGTAGATATGAACTAAAGAACGTTGTCAATTGAACTGCGCATTGACTGGAAGCATCCGTTCTACTCTTCAACACGGAGGATATGGATCATTTTGGGAAGACTGGTTAAGCCTTTCATCTCAACCCCATTTCTCATGAGCGTATAATCCGGTGACAAACAACCGCAAGATGTGACCAAATTTACGGAACCCCTGATCACAGAAATAAAAGATATTCAACGTCAACAATGAATAATTGTTGAAACGACGGTTACTCAGGAATGGAGATCAACTCCGTCATATGTAATCACCCGGCTCTATCCAACGTCAAACGCAAAAAGTCACATTCTGGATACAACAGTTGTGACAAGTGCACACAACGTGGTATGTATTATAAGCACAAGGTATGTTTTCCCTTTGCGAATAGTACATTAATAGATGACGGACTTTTTCGTCCATCTCGCCTAAATGATGCTGATCGCTCGCCTTTGGAAGTCTTAGACAGAGATATGATGATACAATTTCCCACAGATTATATGGACTGCATTTGTTTGGAGCTAATGCAAAGTCTAATAAAGCGGTGGACCGATTCTCCCGGAGCAGTCGGTTTCCGCCTTACAAACCAACAAATCGAATTCGTAAACGAATTAATGATAGAACTAAGAAATTAACTACACTGTGAATTTCACAGGAAGTGTCGAGGTTGGGTCGAACACCGAACGTGGAAAGCTACGGAATCTAGGCAATTTTTTTATTATATTTAGGTGTAGTTTTGCTGAAAGATTTTATACCCTTTCAAACTTATGTACACTTTTTACATTTATCTTGTACAACTAATATCCTAGTTTGCAGCGACGACCACGAGTTCGCACGTTCTGCGAGGGACCTTTAACATTCTTTCGCTAACGTGCATCACCGTATTTATTCGTTACGGGAAATGTCCATAAATGTACACTCTCTCATCCCGTATTCCCAAAGATGTGTGCAATTTAGGAACATTGGATGCATTCAGCGCTTTTCTCTTCGAGTCTTATCTGCATCAGAGCAAGCGTACACTTCATGGAACGACAAGATTGTGCTTGCAGTTATACCGGCATTTCTCTAAGACCCAAATCTCAGCTACGCCTGTTGAACGAAACACAACTCCGGCATTGTAACTAAAATCAAGCTTAACTATCTTGAGAGTCGGGTGTTATACTATTACCAACTGCAGTCCTGGTAACATGGTTTTAATTAGCGGATCACCGTGCACAATAGAATAGATGACAAATAATGACGTAATTGATGTGGAAGTAGTAGTCTACCGTAAGTTTTCAACCTGGGAGCACTCTTATGATGCCCTATTTCCCTCCACCTGTCGGCATGTTTTTGCTTGGTAGTGCTATGGCGAAGACTATTAGCACGTACTGTCGAGGAAATTGACGGTAAATGGATGTCACTAACACCGGCAAGTGGTTATTCTGTCATTCCCTTATGTTGTAAAATATAAGGTCGACCACGATTTTCATTCTGTTTTTAACTCCCGTTTACGAGCAATACTAATCAATTTTGACTCTTAGATGGCTCCCGATGCCATGTTTTCACTTGTCGTCCTGGAGGATGACAACGAAAATTTGTGTCATAAGCCGACCATGGCTTTCGAGTGACCAAGAATGTGCTATGATTCCCAGTGTGACCGGGAATCGGTTCCATCGTATGGTTCAAGCACACCGAAGGCCCGACGGAAACGCCACAAGGCGTCCCGTTAGGGTTTTGCTACACATATGTGGCTTAGTAATAAAATAATAATAAATTGTCTTCCGACACTCTTGGGAAGTGCAAAGAAGAGGACTGGATAACCGGTTACAGCCCAGTGATGCGACACTGGCTATGGGACTGCTGAGGCGGAAATCGTAAGTCTCACTTGAACTGTTATAAGCCTTAGGAAACCGCCGGCCACTTGGACATTCTCCGACGAGGAAAATATTCAAGCTAAGGTTGTTCAATAGCCAAAGAGTAAAATTAGATTTCATTACTAATCGCTTAGGGTTGAACAGTAGTTGTTAGTAAACAAACCACCACACAGCTTACTAGTCCAATAGGCTACATGCAAGGTAATTTGCCATTATCGTTATCAGTTTTATTACCAGTGGATTCACTTGCGGCAACACCACAAAGGTTGTTCCAGTCACCCCCAAGACCATCGAGTAAGTTACTGTATACGAATGAACATTTTACTATTTCAGCTTTCGCTTCTTCCATCGCCAACGAACTCTCCCCGATTTTCACAGACTCAAGAAACGATCGTCAAGTCATTGATCGCTTTGCACGAAGATAACGTGCTAATTCGGGAAATTTTGGCAAACGCGGTTAAGGCCCACACTCAATCCACACCTACTTTCCCCGTAGGAACTGCCTTGAGGCTTCCGGAAGTACACCGGAATATGTCCAAAATGGAAGTCAGCAGGGAGCTGGTAACTACATCTTTCCATTCTACCGTGGGCAAGTTTGTGCGGAAGTTGACCTCTCGCATCATGTATGCTAGTTTATCAAATGAAATTAACTGTCCCGGGATTAGCGGAAAGCTGACTTTTAGGCGGACTACCATGAACGGAATAATAGTCGGCAGGTTGAACGTTATTCCATTTTTTTACCTTAGATGCCATTCGCAAGAGGAACATGCCTTGCAGCGGTAAGAACGGTATAAACTTTGCCGTGCGACAATGGCTGCATGATACGGCAAAGAACATCAAGAGGCGTGATCTACTATCGGAGGTATGAACATTTCAGTGGACAATCGTTACTTGTTTGTCTCACAGCGAACAGCCGGTACGGGAGGAAATGCTGCTCCATCGAAATACGCGGACAAGGATATTTAGCTAGTTTGTACATCCATTACATTAGTAAATGTCGCCGTGAAAGCAATCCTTAATAAATTTGGATGGGGTTTCTGAAGCGATGTTACCTCGGTTTTTATTCACAGTGGTATTGGCGAGCATGCAACGATAGCTGCAATATTTGGTTAATTACACCGAAGTATCGGAGTAAATTACGTTCAGGATTAGTTTTATTCACAGTGATTTGTCTAATAAATACTTCCTGAATAACTAACTACACATCATAATTAAATGGGTTTCGTTTGATTGACTGTCCTTTTGGGCTCCACGTTTCACGCGCAAACCTCAAGTCATCCGACCAACCTGCACTCGGAAGCACCAGACTCGAGTTTCGCTCTTGTTAGAGCTCATCAGTGGTGCATATCCTCCGATTCTGGTGCTTCCGAGTGCAGGTTGGTCGGATGACCTGAGGTTTGCGCGTGAAACGTGGAGTCCAAAAGGACAGTCAATCAAACGAAAATTAAACAATCCCACACTACTCGCAAGTAATTGCGTGATGTACGTAAATGGGTTTCGTGAAAACAGTTTTAGACAGGTCCGTTTTAAGTTCTGGTGTACAACACCACTAACATGGGGTTAGATCCCCTGAAATGGCCCCTGCCTTTTACAATGCAAATAGGGGGCCAAAAAAGGAGTCTCTGAGATTAAAGATCCCACTTTTTGGCGAACTAGTGCAGACACCCCATTCTCGTCGCGGTGTCATTCGATTGGCTCGTAGTAACAAAACAGTTGGATTGAGGGGGAGTGAGCAACCGCGCTTTCATGCAGCCATGCCAAGGGGGTGGAAAGTGCGTGGCGCGAGAGCAAAGTGACGGCAAACCCCCTCCACACCGATTGGTCCCCGAAAACGTAGGACAAAAGCTGAGATTGCTATTCTCAGACTTCTTTTTTGCCCCCGTTTACATTGTGAATAACAGGGGCTAATTTAGAGAATTTGACCCCTTCTGTGCCAGCTGGGGTGTTCTATAATAAATAGCCTGTCAGAATGGGAACAGATGGTCCTGTTAACCTTTGACCTCCGGTATGCGTTGCTGTGTGGTTTAACGATTGATGCATGCACTTTTCAGTTCATTCGAATACACTCGAGTCTCCGGTGTGGTTGTTCTGTGCCTCTCATGTAGGCTAGATTGGAACTTATCAGTGGCGACGGCTACGAAATCACGAGTTCACAACAAAACAGAATCATATCCTACCAGATGGTTAATTTCATAGCAATGATTCCAGCACAAAATAAACTCATTGAAGCGTTGGCATCAAAGATGGACAAATGTCCATCGCATTAGACAACAAATGCAGGCCTACCAAGTAATAACCTCGCCAATTCCATCAGAGAATTCAGATTTGACCCAGAAGCAGAGATCACACTGGAATCCTGCTACACAAGATTTGAGGACATTCAACATGGATTGTGCCTCATGGAATAACACAGACAAAGTCAGGTTACTTATGCGCAAAAATAGCCCAATGGAACACCTGTAGAGGCGCTTCGGAGACACGGAAATCAAAGTCATTAAATCATTTCTGCGGGCCAGTGAGTTTTGATAGCACATGAATTTAATATACCCCTAGGAACCCATCTGGATTCAGCATCCGGTAATCAGTTACCAGTAGCAATTGCAATCTCTCCGCAACTAGGGTCACTAGGTTACCTGATTTCAGAAGCTGCTCAGAACTAGGCGCAGATCACTCATCAGCACAATTAAGTCACAGGCAGTTTCTTCACGGAATGCCGAACTTGCTTGGGTGACTTTCATCAGTCACGCTGTAAGACACGTCACGGATCAGTTAGGACTGATCGCTGACTTCACACACATTCATAACATTAATTGCATTCACCCTAAATAAAGAACTAACTGTTTGAGTGATCTTTAAGTGAACCTAAGGTTTTCGGCTAGGGCTCATGGCCAGATCTCGTTCCGCTTGCTCTGCAATCGTGGCGCATCACCGACTCAATGGTTCGATCCTAGCTGGCTAGCCTCCTCAGATCTGTCAGTTCAACTGGACCGAATATACACCTCCATAAACTCTATCGGTCTTCTCTCTTGTCGACTGAATTCGTGGGGTCCACGGTTGGAATAGGAAGGCTCAGGAAACCGCAAAATATCAGCGGTATGCCAACCTGCCTCAAAAACCAGCCGATTTAATATTTCCGGAACACAGTCATTTGTCTTATACAAATATTCTCTGCACGATCGTCTCCTTTTCACACCCGATTTCAGTTCCTTCGATTTCGAAAGACACTAACAAAAGATATTATGGCATATGCCGGGAAAATCAACCTAGATCGAAGCCGAATGGTTCAAGCTGAAGGACCTATCAATACATCAATTCAAATGTTTATTGTTTTTCGATGATTTACACTCGAAATCCGATGCGGAGATACGACATCGTGTACTCTCTCAGCTGGAAAGCTCCCCGAACCCCACACTTCAGACCATAACTAAGGAATGCCAAAGAATCACAAATATGAAAGTGGACTCAGAACTGATTATGAAGGGACGAGCATGCACAGAAGTTAACCGACTGCAAGTCGTAACACATCAACGAAAAGCTTCTTATTCGTCATAGAATTTGTTCTTGATCAGACTTTTGCGTAGACAGACGTTCGCGTTTCAGTCACAAAATATTTAGACTTGGCACCTCACCAAATCCATTGGATGAAGAAAAAGTCAGATATCAAAACTGCCAAGAAATTCTGTCCATACTGTTGGCCGGTTTGCGAGGATTCTGGCCAGATATGGAACAGTACAGTTTTTGTAGATGTTAATGTGAGAGGGTATGAATCCAAAGGAAGAACGCGTAGAAGCGAGACAGTTACATTTGGATAGATCACTGTGTAAAGGGCAAGTGATATCTGCAAGGATTTTGTAAGCTAACTTTTCACATACGGCCAGGTGTAGTTCGTACAGCTTAGTAGATAGTTCAGTTAGGGGTATGACAGATACCCAACTGATAAAAGATAAACCTTGACGAATAATTTTAAGATCTCTCTTCAGTAGGCCAGCTAAAATAACGGGGAGCAGTAAAAATACACTGGTAAGCAAAAAGGGAAATAGCACTGTTTAATATTGGAATGCATAAGCTTGAGGATTTGGCAAGAAAGCCGACGTAGTTTCTTCACACAGTGTGAAATGTGAGATGACCCCTTCAAATTTGCATCGATAATGATTCTTAAATTTTTAACAGAATTCACTCCAGCTGTAGCTAGTGGTTCTGTGGAAATGGCAGATGGGTCACATTGATAAGCCGATTGAGAGAGGGAGTAACCATGCATTCAAAGCATTCGGACGAACTTAAGGTTAAACCGGATCGAAAAGAGAAATCATAAGCACGAGACAGATTACTGGGAAAGTTGTTGAAGGCCTGGGTGGCAGATGCAGCTCAACAAAGAGCCACATCATCAACATATTCAAATGAATGTGCAGGAGAGCTGGACAAAAGATCACTAATGTAGGGGAAAATCACAGCTGCCTGAAGCACTCCTGAATTGTTCACCAAAGGTTTTGATGTTTTAAAACCTAGTCGTGCACACTGAGTTCTGTTGGTAAAATAATCAAACAACCATGCTACTAAAGATGTGGGACAGCCGAAGGCTTTCAGTTTACGGAGGAGAAGAAGGAGAGATCGCGGAATCGAATCAGAAGCGTATGAGTAGTCTAAAAGAGCACACTGAACAGACTCCACCGGTCAATCCAAGGATTTCGTTGGGTGGTGGACGAAGGAAGCGACAGCATCCACACTGGACCTGTTCGATTTACAGGCCAAATGTAAGGAGTCATTGGGAAGGTTTACTGAAGAATTCAAAAGTTTATCATCAATCAAAACCTCCGGTCACATACTGGAAGGGTGGCGACTGGGATTTTGTGAAAGTTTGTCCATATTTTAACGGAATCTGTAATTTTTGTGGCAGAAAGGACAGAAACAAACACGTTGTTATCAGTGCAAACAAAAATACCCAGACAGAACCGAACGTACCCTGAAACTTTGGTGAGTCTTGCAGAGCTATTTGATAGCTCTACTGTTGTTCTATCCTTTACTACTGAACTCGCAGTCAGACGCACATTTGTGCATCTTGCTGTGAACAGTCTTCAAGTTTAATTCGGGCTCTGATATAACCATTTTGATGCATTCTTCATGGCAAACTCTAGGTTGCCCGACTCTGCAAATAACATGCAACCTACCATACAGTGCTTCGGGTTACCAAATGGTATCACTGGAGTGGGGAATAGTGAATGCAATTTCCAGGGCAAAATATCCTCCGTACCGGCATACATCGTCGTTGATTGTTCCCGTAATCTGATTGGTATACAATGGATTGAAACAATGGAACTGTCTGACGCACCATTCTATCATTCAAACGGCAAAGATGTGAATAACATTTCATTATCCAAACAGCCGAAAATTCATTCTCATGAACAAAATGAGAATGCGACCCGACTAATTGCAAAGTTGCAAAACTGAATATAATATTTTCTCTGACAGTTTGGGATTATGCACCAAAGCAGAAGTAATATTGTACCTTAATAAAGAGACTAAAGCTGTACTCCGACATAAGAGACCCGTCCCGTATGCCACCGGTGACCTGATTAGCGAAGAAACAACTCACTTGCAGGAAGCTGGTGTTATTAACCCAGTGAACTATTCAGGATGACAGCACCGACTGTAGTTGTGAAGAAACCAAACGGCACATTGCGTGTATGCGCAGACTTTTCAACAGGTTTGAATGAGTCTTTGGAGACACATCGGTATCCTCTACCCATTCCCGAGGACATTTTCTCCAAATTAAACGGTGAAAGCATATTTTCCAACATCGATTTTTCAGAAGCTTATCTGCAAGCAGAAGTCGACGAGGAATCGAAACAATTACGGACCGTAAATACAGACAAAGAGCTACACAGATATAACAGCTGCGTTAAATGTGCAACTGCCATTTTCAGCAAATTATGGACACCATGCCTACGGGGTTACCTTTTGCACCAGCCAATGTGGATGACCTCATCATTTTTAGAACAAACATTCATGAGCATTTCCTGCATCTGAACAAGTTATAACATCGCACACAACAATTTGTTTCCACATTCGCTCAGAAAAGCTTTCTTTCTTCGCCAACTATTTCAAGTACTTGGGTTTTATTGTTGTTGCAACTGACGGATATCCGGATCCAGACAAGGTGAACCCCATTTGTGATATTCCAGCACCCACCGACATGCATACACTTTAATCATTTCTGGGTATGGCCAGTCATTATGATCAGTTTGTATCAGATATGCACATATTTGGGGCTCCTTTAGACAAACTACATTCTCCTTCTAGTCAGTGGAAATGGCCACATGACTGTCAACATGTTTTTGAGCCAACTAAGAATATTGTTTCGTCTCCTTTATTGTTAACACTTTACGATCCATCATTGAACATTATTGTAGCAGCGGACGCTTCTGATTATGGTACAGAAGCAGTAATCCTGCACCGGTTAGCAGAGGGTTCTCAGAGAGCTATAACACATGCTTCCAGATAGCTATCTTCTGCTGAACGTCTTTATAGCCAAATCGAGTAGGAGGCATTGACCATTATCTTCGCAAAGCATAAATTTCACAAAATGATCCAGGGGCGGAAGTTCATACTTCAAACCGACCAAAAACGACCGCTGGCCATTTTCAATGAAAAGAAGGGCATACCCGTTCATACTGTCAACCGTCAACGAAAGTGGGCTTGTAAGATCGCAAAACCTTACTTCGTGGTTTCCTTAGTAAGTGTGTTCTTCGGCCCTTCGCACTACGTGGACCACCTGCACGTTACCCTAATACTCGGCACTGTACGAATACGTCAAACAGAACGGTATTCTCCACGACCCGTGAGAACTAGAATGTGATTGGCAGGGATAGAGGTTAGCGTGAATCTGAGAGCGTGCGTGAGAGCGTGCGCAAGAGCAACGGTCAAATGGCAACCGCGCTTGGCAGTCAGTGTCCAGTTAAACAATAAACGTGTTAAAAACATGAACGAAGATGGCTGTCGCTACAGAGGCCTCCTCCTAGAAGTCCGACGGAGTTGGGCTTCGATCGTGGTTGTAGGCCGTAAGTATTGATAGCCCTTGAACTCTTCGTATCATGCTCGTTATATTCTTGGTGGTATCGAACGACTGCTGGTGAGAGCTGGACGGCCCCTGCACTCTCGAGGCTCGATGGGCTTCGGTCCAGCGGTGTTTCGGCGCCCACAGGTCTCTTACGCTCGCAAGTCTGAAGACGCCGCTTCAGGTCTATCTGAAAAGGCGTCCAGTTGTCGTCTCTAGTGCCATGCTGACCAATCGTTTCGTTGTCCAGTGAGTGGCTGGCTCTTTGAACGTACATAGGAGTCAACGAGGCTACTGATGAAACCAGAGTGACTGTGTGAATCGGTCTGAGAAAGGGCAAGGCAAACTAGAAGGAAATAGCTCCTGAGGGCGTCGGCTGATGTTGGACCGTAATAAAAACACACGAACGATGTTCGGTGTTGTTGTAGTCGCTAGGAAACCAGAAGGAAATGAAATTATAGCTACCGATTGTAATTACTCGAGACTGCTGATTGGTAAATCCATGGCCAATTTCCCAACTAAGTGCAAACAATCGGTTGTAAAAATTGTCACGAAATCAGCCAAACGGACGAGACTTCGTAGTTGTCGACCAAAACGGCTACTTCGCGTTGCGGATACGGTTGGATATTCTGACGGACTAATTTCCGAGTTCTCACTAAGTATAATTGTGGGTGATGCGAGTAATAACTCGCTCGATGCAGGTGACTGAGCGACATGAGCAGGTGTAAATTGGCCGGACGGCTTGCACTCTGTAACGACAGGTTTGAGGCGGTCAATAGATACGGTGTTGTGTCGCCAGCTTATGTCTATGAGGGCCGAATGCCACTTTGGTTGCGCGTTTTAACATTCACTGCGCTCGGTGTCCTGCCAGTTTCCTTGTTTTTTTTTCTTTTGAACTACGTCAACCTTGGTGGGTTGATAGC
This sequence comes from Fasciola hepatica, assembly GCA_948099385.1. Lineage (NCBI taxonomy): Eukaryota > Metazoa > Platyhelminthes > Trematoda > Plagiorchiida > Fasciolidae > Fasciola > Fasciola hepatica. The sequence continues at coordinate 7,985,676 of CANUEZ040000027.1, read as the reverse complement.
CAGCATCTGACGTCACTTAGGTTAACTGATTTTCCCCTCGGGCTTTTGGGTGCAGACCTACCAAGAGCAGACACCTACATTTTTTCAATATGGAGAACCGGCTGCTTTAGTTCAGACGCGGTCGTACTCGAAGGGGCGATGGCACCGTTCCGCTTAACGAATGAGGGCTATCATCTGTGACTGGCATTATCCCGGACTATATGTCTCCATTACACATGCTCTGATAGCAGCGTATCTCTCCAGTAAAGGCTGTAAAACTACCAACAAGCGACTGGCGGTGCCGGTTATGTTCCACCATATACTCCTGTTTAATGAGACTTGATAATCGGTTTTGAGGGCATTTGAGCCTTCCTAAGAAACCCAGTCGCATGCAGATCATTTTTATTTCTTTTGATTCCACCGTCATTCGTGATGTTCTGCCTAGGGATATGGAGCAAGACTCTCTTGCTTCTGCCCGCTATGACTTCCGTGTCAATTCTAAAAGCTTGACTAAAAGGAGGGTTGGACGAGATACTGACAAGTACTAATTGGGGTGCGGGCTGGCACTTAGCTCTACACTATGATCTAAACAGTCCTTAAAGGTTCCTTTAAGTAAGCATCTACTTATTATGGAAGAGTATTCCATAAAAAATATAATCCTGCAAATAAAAAAATTTGGTGCGCTATTGATCTGGGATGAGGCCTAAACAGTTTTTTTGCTACGCCCATGTACAGTTTCCAGGGCTGAACACGTAAATGCCGATCCACTGAATTTGCACGGAATAAATGGTATATAAGGAAGCGATCACTCCATACGTACCACGCTTAGAAGATGGAGATTCATTTTGGTCAGACAATCTTGGGAGGGCGCGTACTGCTAGACATTCACCATCTTCGTTTCCTGCTCTGAACTCGTTCCAGTAGGTTTCGATCGTAGATGAGGTCAGTATGCATCACTTGACTGCCGCATCCTAAAATAAGACGGTTGTGCATTTTATGGGGACGTAAATCTTCCTTAGAAATACTTTAGATGCAAAGCCTAATCGTATAAAGCATTGGGAATGTAGATGTGCTGGCTTTTGGCTGATGGAGGGAAATAAGATTAGTAAAGAGCCCAAATCTTGGAATTCTGTGCCTATCTATATTTCGGATTTAAAAGCTAATACTGATGCGGGATAGATGATAGTGAGTTGTGCCGATTGTAAAAAAAAATCACATTTGTCGTCACTGATTACTGAACTGTGATGACTGTTAATGACATTCCTTTGTATTGTTTTATGACATCCTCGAATGCTTGTACATTACGATTTCGCAGAGTACAATTTCAAATTGAGTTCCAGTTCAGCCGATGTTCTCATTCCTTCATTGCGACTAATTCTGTTCGGAGCGTTATTACTAAGGTCCTCCCGATTAAGCTAGGTCTCGAGTGCAAGTATAGATCATAACATCTGGCTTCGCCGTTAGCTTCCATTATGTATGTCTGTGATTTGGAGACTTTGAATGGTTGCGGCTGTGCCCGGGAGGTTGAGGATTACATCGAGCGCTTCAGAGTATGGTGTTTGACTCTCAAATCCTTGGATCCTGAGAAGAAAGCTGCACTTTTCTTGACTGTCCTTGGAAAGGATGCATACTCCCTTGTGAAGAATCTGACTTTTCCGAGTTCCCCAGTGTCTTTGCCTTACGAACCATTGAAGGCGTTGCTCTGTGGCATTTTCAACCTGTGAATTTCGAAGCCTTTGAGAGAGCAAAATTTCACTCACCGATGCGAGGCGCCAGTCAACCAATACGGCATTTTGTGTTGCAATTGCAAAACTCAGGCCACTAAATGAAATTTTCGTGATCATCTCGAGGTGCAGTTACGAGACAAATTAATTACTGGTATCAACTGTCCCAAGTTGCAAGAAAAAAATTCTGCTCCACTAAAGCACTTTCTAGTCCGACAAACTTCTTTGTGAGCAACATCAAGACGTACGTGGCGTTGTTAGTAACAAGACCCTAGTTTTTTTCTGCTCGAAAAGTCCGAAGTCCTCTTCTAATCCGCCATCGAGACTAGTGAAACACATTCCTTCAGACAGTCATTTCGGCCAAAATTATCATTCCCGACCAGTTCAATCAAGCAAGCAGTGGAATACTTGCGATTCTTGTGGTTAGAAACACTCTCGATTGACCTGTAGATTTCGTAATCCAAAGTGTCACAACTGTGCTAAGGTGAGTCATATTCAGTCCGCATGTGGAAGTAAAAAGACATGTTTTACTGTGTGTCCGTCCAAAAATTGTCATCTACCTTCAGATTTTCAGTCTCTGGCATTATCTGTTGTTAGTTCCGATAGCTCTCGTCACATTACCCTTTCGTTTATTGTTAACCATTCTTTTCGACATTCGTTCTTTCTGGATACCGTCAGTGTTGATTCATTTATTTCTCAGGTTTCCCAGAAAATTATTCCTCCTACACAGCTCCAACTTAAATCCATTTCAGTTAAAGGTATTACTGGTCACCAGTTACATGTGCTTGGTTCATGTGAATTGTTTCTTACCGATGAACAACCCAGCACCTACAAGTGTTCTTTCCTTGTGATTGACACGGACGTTTTCATCATCAGTTTGAATTGCATGAATCGTATGTGTATTTCATTGAATTTTCTGTCAGATTCTCAACAATCGTGTATTCGGTCTTTAATTCTTGATTGTTCTAAAGTTTCTGGTGGTATAAATATGGATCCTGTTCATCTTGAGGTTACCGGCTCTCCTATTTTTACGAAACGCCGCATTATTTCTCTCGCACTTCTTGAGCCCGTGAAAAAGGCATTAGACGATTTGGTTCGTAAAGAATTATTGAAACCGGTGAGTTCTTCAGCATGGGCCACCCCGATTGTGACTCCTCTAAAACGCGATGGCAAAACTCCCAGAACCTGTGGAGTTACTGTATTACCTTGAACAAGTTACTGAAGCTGTCCAGCTGTGTCACTCTCGAACCTGGGGACGTTCTCCATCAACTTCACGGTTCTAAGTATTTTTCTAAAATTGACCTGAAAGGTGCATTTTTACAGATTCCACTTGACGAGTAGTCCCGTAAAATAACCACCATTATTACACCATTTGGTTTGTATCAGTATGATTTTCTGCCTTTCGGTCTTAGCGTTTCCCCTGCTATTTTTCACGACACTAACAATTCTCTGGTTACTGGTCTAGAAGGTATATGTGCTTACCAAGATGGCGTTATTGTACAGGCTCTCACCAAAGATGCGCATGATGACCGTTTGCGTTTACTTCTAGACAAATTCCTGAAGCGTAATATAGCCATCAACCCTGATAACTGTGTTTTCTCCATTTATGAGTTTACTTGTTTGGGTTATGTGGTTGATGCTCACGGTTTACGTCCTGACTCGAACCGTTTTGTTCCGTTATCCAATGCACCGTCTTCCAAATCATTTGTTGATTTACGTTCTCTACTAGGTTCTGTTCAGTATTACTCTAGATTTATTCCCAATTTTGCCACTAAAACTGCACCTTTAATTGATGTTCTATGCCAACAGAATTTCCAGTGATCTTCAATGCGTGAGTAGTGCTTACGTGGTTTATTAACGATCTTGTCACCTAATGCTGTACTTCGTAAGTTTTCTCCTCATGCACCTTCGACTATTATTACGGACGCATCTCCTACCGGTATCGATGCTGTGCTAGAACAAGAGGGTCATCCAGTTTTGTGTATTTCTCGCCGACTCAGTGCCGCTGAGCGTGGATATTCACAAACGCAACGTGAGGCATTGGCCGTTTATTGGGCCGTTACTCGTCTGCACAAGTACTTGTTCGGCATTCACTTCACCATTGCCACTGATCACGAAGCGCTGAAGTTTATCTAAAATCCACACCGGTCATTGGCTAAATCCTCGGCAGCCATGGTTTAGGGCTGGAGTGTTGCTTTATTGGCATACTCTTATCACACTCAGCATTGCAAAGCACAGTCTATCCCACATGCGGACCACTTGTCTCGCTACGCCATTTCCAAAGAACCTTCTACTGCTGGCTGTTTGCTTACGCAGCCACTACCTGTTAGTCGGCCAGATCTAGTTTGTGAAACGAAGAATTACTACCATGCCATCGTGTGTTCTACATGGATGGCGAGCAAATGTTCGGTGTCGATTTATTGAATTATACAAACTACGCAAAGACATTTCGGTGACTTGTGATGGTATCTCGTGTTGTAACGACAGAATCATTGTACCTCCTCCACTGCGAGCTGCGGTTTTGCAAGATTTACATTTCGAACACCTAGGCATTGCAAAAGTGTAATCTCTTGCCCGTCTCACTTGTTAGTGGCCAGAGTTGAATGACGATTTGTGCCACATTGCTAAAAATGTCGTGACTGTCTATGTAAACTTCACACACAACCGTCGAAATGGACACCATGGCCTATTTCCGTACATCTCCGGCAACCTGTTCACGTTGATTATTGTGGCCCATTTGTAGACAGGTACTATGCTCTGGTTATTATCGATTCCTACTCCCCTTGGTCGGAGGTATATTTCACCTCTTCTCCTAATGCTAATTTCACGATTACAGCCCTACGTAAAACTTTCAGTCGAGAAGGTGTTCCGTGTGCGTTGGTTACCGACAATGGAAGCCTTTTCGTGGCGAAGAAGGTGACTGACCGGTTGAAAGCGTTGAGTTGTCACCAGGTGTTAACTCCACCTCGACACCCACAATCCAATGATGCAGCCGAAAACTTTGTTCGTACCTTGAAGAGCGCGACTGCATCTGTTCGTGTTAGTACTTTTGACGAACTCGACAGCGGTGTTGACAATTTTCTAATGCAATACCGTAACTCCACCCATTCGACGACCAGAGTCCAGCCAAGCTGTTTAGGAATAGAGTATTGCGTACAAACTTGATTAGTTTGGAATCAGCTGAGGTCATTTATCATCAAGGAAATGAAATGAAACCTTCTCGAAGTAATGTTCTTATTCAAATGGGCAAAGGATTGTGTAAGATTCTTGATTTGAATGATGGTTCTGCACATTGTAGGCCTTAAGACCCAATTGCTTTTAACAGGCCTATTTCTGATGCTACTTCTGAATGTCCTAATTTCGATGGTTCTGAGTCTATTCCAGAAGAGAACTATTCCAGTGCATCTGATACCAATCTAACAGTACAAGTTCGAAGATCTGAAAGATTGCTGCATAAAGAAAGGCTGAATTACAGAAAACTGGAACTTCAATTAAGCAGTGGATGATATGATGACTGTTATTGATATCCTGTGTGTTGTTTTATTACATCCAAGAATGCATGTACATGCAGGTACCCGTACATCTCCGACTTTCCCATGATTCTCAATGTCTTTTGTTGAAACACTCCTTTGTTGTACCGACGTTTTAATGTAATACAAACACACACCTTTTTGAACATCATCCGCACGCAATACAAAGAGGCTGTCAATAAATCTTTCATTCTGGCACGGTCTCATCTTCTGATTTGGAGTGTCTTGGAATCATACTGGTCGGAGCTAACTGTGAGAAACAAAACATTTTAGAAGCCTCCACGGCGTCGCTTGGCACTCATCTCAATGCCATCCTGATTTGTTCAACGAATGGTTGTCAGACCGAACTGAATTGAAGATATTGGGGGATATTGGCTATTTGGCGGCCATTTCCTAATCACAAGAACGGCGGACAACTGTTAGTTTGGGTCATACCTTTTGTTTCATTTTGATTTCTAATGAAAATACCCAAATGAACTTTTATCTCAACACGCTCCTCCGCCTAAGTCAGTTTGCCAGTATTGTTTTAGATGTCGTTAATATTAACGTAGTGTACCAAATGGACTGATTGTTACACTACACATGAACAATTCCGCGGAGTAAAATTCCGAATTGAGTTCGAGTTCAACCGGTGTTTTCATCAATTTAGTGCGCTTAGTTTTGTTCGGAGAAATATAACTAAGGTTGATCTGCTAATGCCAGCTCTCGAGTGCAAGTACCCAAGTAGCACAATACCCAACGCAGTTGGGCTATGTTGGGCTAAGACGACTCCTGACGTGTACCTTGAAATCTTGCACAGAAGTCCGTGAAATAAGATACGGAATATAATAATAAGAGTACTACAGTATTTATTAACATGTATCTGCGTTACAAAAATACCATATTTTTGTTGTACTGAATGCCCCTATGGCCAGGCGGTGACGTACTGGTTTTCTTTATTCTCAACTGCTAGGATGTGCTGTTCAGTTTTTCTATGGAGGAAAGTGAATCACCACTCAAAGAGATAACTAATGCGCATTTTTACAGTTTATTTTAACTCTGGTATGTTGTTATCTCTCCGTAAGTTCTATTCCATCTATATATAGGCGTGTGCGTGTATACATGCATATGTATCTTTGGATTTTGAATTAGTCGTTTTGGAGTGTTGTTCCATGTAGAATTCATGCAATATTGAATACTAATCGCTGTGTACCGTTCGTCATTCATATCCAGATCCTGGGAATCAGAACACAATTTTATTTGCAAAGAGACGATGTGGGAAAGTTATTGGAGGCTCAAGAATGTCCTCAGTGCAAAGTACTTCGTTTGCGGCTAGGCGAAATTATGAGTGCACCGGCGTTCGTGGCCTGAATCACAGTCAATAGGTATGCCAAGAAAAACCGAATGCTGCCAAGTATTTCTTCAATCTCAATTCATGGTAGATAGTTACTCCTGGTGTCCGTCCTGTTGAAGTAAAGCCACAGCAGCAGATTTGAGTCTATGGATCTTTCAAACAACAGTCTACTCACTACCAGCGCATCAAAGTCGATCATCCGTACGGGCTAGTATAACCGCGATATCTTAAGTTTTTCGGCTGGTCGAGAAATACAGCTAGGAAGAACCGTGTGTGCCGCTGGTTTGGGAGTGCACAACGAAATGCCTTTCAAAACAGGCTCATTATTGCCGCCAAGGGTAGGTCAGTGAAGGTTGTTGTCTTTGATTTAACTCCAGACGCTGTTCATTCCATCCAAAGGTTCGCAGAAGAACCGTTGTTTGTTGTTGAAAGACAAAACTTTCGGTAATCAATGCTGGAAACCAAGGCGATGTGAGACGAGAATAAAGGTACGTAAATTATCATTCCTTTCGAAATAAATCTCAAGCTACTTTTTCTATTGAGATTTTTCCATTTCTTTGGTGTAATGAACACCTGTTCATGTGTCTAAATCAAACGTGAGAAAAGATCGTGGGTAAAGTAGATCCAAAATGTTGTCCAGAAAACGGTCATTTTCTTAGGATGATTGAGAACACTACAGGTCGTATGATGACCATGTAATTAGGCCCGGGGTTTCCGCATTGGTGAGAGCAGTAATTCTGCCACCGATGATAGCGGTTGAGTTTTTGGTGGTTGTGATGTTCATAGAGGAGAATAAGGAACTATCGATGCGTTAGATGCGGGCTTAACAGTGACGGGACGTGATACTGATATAGGCTCAGCTTAGGCTACCTTATGGCTATCTTGGTGCGATTGGTAATGACGGTACTTTTTGTTGTTTTATTGCATTTGCAGGTTTATGTACATTACTATTGCGAAGAATACGAGTTCGAGTGGGAACCCATCGTTAGCATCCAATCAGTCCAAAAGAAAAATTTGAGTAACCGCTGTTGCTAAGGTGGTTACCATGTGCGCCGCAGGCGGCCGATTTGAAAGGTCAATCCAGTGATGTGAAACTAGTCCATATGGTGTAGTTTGTTTATGAAAGTTAGGTTTAAATTGATGGTTATATGCTTTTTCACGCGTCGTTCTGTTCTCTTTTGCCACTGAAGTAAAGTTTACAGATTCTTGTATTGCTTTGGCTTGTAATTTAAGAAACTGGAGAAATTATCTACAAAAAGGCGTTATCGTTCGTTGAAAAAGGAAATATTTGATAGATTATACTTACGTTGGTACTATGGTAATAGATGACCAATTTCTTATACACTGAAAAGCCCTGGAACACCAAGTTGTATACAGCTCTAACTTATGCCGTTGGAATGAGTAAGATATTCTACTCATTGTCCTTATGTAACGATATTCATTGAGAAAAATTCTTAATATGCCCATAACTCCAATTTCGCTCAATCGCTTAAAATACCGGTATAGTATCCGGCCATGCAATGAACACGACCGTGGTTCTCGTTGTGAAAAGCTGCGTAATGGTAACGGATCCCTCGTCCACAAGCCGAACACTGGAATCATCAAACATCCCCGCCCCAGACCATCGGCGGCTTGTCTCTTCGGCATACACCGCAGTGCACCGCGTGGCGACGGACTGGCGGAACTGCGGCTCACAAACGTTTATATTTGGCCGATGGGCCAATCAAACCTCACCAAAACAAATCAATCAGCAATACTAAACAAATTACATAGGAAAGAAGCAAAACCGGTCAACTTTTTAAAATGAAAAAAGAGTTATCAGTTCCTACAAGAAACAGCGTTATACCGTGACATTCATCACTTCCCCATCCATGTCACAACAGCTGAGTGATGCTTTACAGCAACATCTCCCGAGTGATTGGACGCTACCGGAACCCATCCAGTGGGTGGTTTTGATCTTCAGTTGCGCGTAGTTCGGGCAGGAGATATGTTGCATTCTTTGAGAATATTACGACTACTCTAGTTCGGTCCATAATCATCGCATCTGGCTTCATGGTCACAAAAACTGCCACAAATTCCTGCGTCTTAGAACCTTTGAATATTCATGGGACTTCACGTGAAGTTGAAGATTACCCGGAACTTTTCGAAATCTGGTGTTTGACGAGGAAAAACGCGGATTCTGGGAAAAACTGCTCATTTCTTATCTTCCATCGGAAAAGATGAATATTCTCTTGTGAAAAATCTTGCTTTTCCTAATTCACTCATTTCTCAGCCGTATGAAGTCCTCAGAGATTTGATTTTTCGACGTTTCCAGCCAGCTAACTTCGAAGTTTCGGAGCGAGCAAAATTTCGTTTATCGGATCGTGAGGATCAGCGGCCCTTCAGCAATTTCATTTTGCAACTGCAAGCTCAGGCTTCTCGATGCAATTTTGGCGACCAGTTACAAAATGAGTTACATGATCGGTTGATTGCCGGGATTAATTGTGTTGATTTAAAAAGACAGTTACTGTTGATTCCGAACCGCACATTCCAGTCTGCTAAGCTCTTGTGCGAACGATTTCATGATGTGAACGCAGTTGTTCATGAGAAACCATCCTTGTTGTTTAATGCTGTCAATGTCCAGAAGCCAACAGCCCAAAATCCGCACCGATTCAACCCCCTTAATGGATCAAAAAGTAAGAGAAATTCGTCCCCACCTCATAAGAAAAATCAACAACGACGGAATAACTGTCAGTCTTGTAGTGCGAAACATTCGCGTTTGACTTGTCGCCTTCATAATGTTGCATATCATAAATGCAGTAAATTTGGCCATATTCGGTCCGTTTGCCGAAGTGTTAGGGTATGTGTAACTGGCAGTTTCAGTACCCAATCTCGTTTGGTTCCAGATTTTCAGTCTCTATCCTGAGCCTTTGATAGTACCTATCCATCTTGTCATGTTACTCGCACCAGAGTTGTTAACCATTCCATCAAGTATTCGTTCATACTGGATACCGGCAGTGTACAGTCGTTCATTTTTAATTCTGTTATTCAGCTTTTCCAACCCCCGGTAAATAATCAACCTGTTAACCTTTCATTGAAAGGTATTACTGGTCATAATTTGCATGTATTAGGAACGTGTGAACTGTCTGTAGCGGTGGCCATCTTCGTCCATACATTTACCACGTTCATTGTTTAACTGAACACTGACTGCCAAGCAAGGTTGCCATTTGGCCGTTGCTCTTGCGCACGCTCTCACGCACGCTCCCAAATACACGCTAACCACTATCTCTCCCAATCGCCTTTTCGTTCTCACGGGTCGTGGAGAATACCGTTCTGGTTAACATATTCGTATAGTGCCGAGCATTAGAGTAACGTGCAAGTGGTCCCCGCAGTACAAAGGACCGAAGCACGCGTTTACTAAGGAAACCACGAAGTAAGGTCTAGCCAACCTTACATGTCTCTCACCGACTCCAAATCCGGTACTTATCAGTGCTCACTCCTTGTCATTGAATCTCAGTTCTCAATTATTGGTCTTAAGTGCACGAGTAAACTTCACGTTTCTTTGTCGTTCTTCTCTGACTGTCATGATTCCCGTCTTCGGAAATTGATTTACGAGTTTTATAGGGCTTTAGGTGGCATCAAGATGACTTCAGAATTTCTTAAACATCGAATATTACCTTTGGGATTGCGTGAACCAGTGAAGAAAACAATCAACCAGTCGCGAAATTGTCCTAACACCCTTGAGTTCATCATTCAGGGCTGTACCAAATGTGACCCCGTTGAAGAGGGATGGGGAAACTCCAAGAATTTGTGGAGACTATGGCATTACTGCGAATAAATTTCTCAAGCAGACCAGCTGTTCTTCGGTGGAACCGGAACACGTTTAACATCAGTTTCATGGTTCAAAATTCTATTCCAAGTCGGCTCTTAAAGATGCTTTTCTACAAATACCACTTGACGAAAAATCCCTTGAGTTCACGAAAATCACTACACCTTTTGGACTATTTCAGTACAACTTTTTACCTTTTGGTCTCAGTGTGTCACCTGGAATTTTCCAAAATACCATTGATTCTCTCATTTCTGGTTTGCAAGCTGTCGTCGCTTATGAAGACGATATCATTGTTCACGCACCAACCATGACGAACCTTTGTGTTTGTTGCTTGAACGGTTCCGTGTGCATAATGTTGCTATAAATCTCTACAAATGTGTTTTTTCAACCACTCATTTCACGTGTTTAGGATATCTGGCAGACGAACGTAGTTTTCGACCCCATCCTGGCCTTTTTTCTTCTATATCGCATGCACTCTCACCTGCATCTCTCAAAGAACTTCGTTCGTTAGTGGGTTAATTGCAGTATTATTCCAGGTTCATCCTAGGCTTTTCTTCTAAAGCAGAACCCTTGTTTGACCTTTGTTCACAAAACTTATTTTAGTTGTCCCATGTACATGAGTGTGCACTTCGACAGTCGCTCATTATCCTTTCTAACAATGCCGTTTTACACGCATTTTCACCCAAGATACCATGTGCTTTCCTCACTCATGCCTCTTCTACTGGCATCGGAGTTGTGGTCGAACAGAATGGTCATCCAGTGCTGTGCGTTTCGTGTAGACTTAGTCCTGCAGAACGTGGATATTCATAGACACAACGCGAGGCTCTAGCTGTGTTTTGAGCATTCAATCCTTTACGCAAATGCTTGTTTGGGTCACACTTCACATTAGTGACTGATCGTGAAGCATTGAAGTTCATTTACGACCCACACACATCGTTAGCGAAGTCATCCACAGCGATGGTTCAGTGGCGGAATGTTGCTCTTAGGGCATAATCTTATGATATTCAACATCGTAAAGCAGAAACTATTCCTCATGCGGACTATCTGTCCCGTTACGCCACTTCGGAGGAAACCTCCTCTGACTGTCTGTTAACCCAGTCACCTTCTGTAAATCGACCCGATCTAGTTCGTGAAACTAGGAAATATTATCATGCCATTTTTCTTGTTTTCGACGTGGTTGGAAGGTGGATGTCAGACGACGATTCTCGGAGCTTTACAAGCGTCGCGAAGGCATTTCTGTGACTTGTGTTGGTGTTTTGTGTTTCAATGACCGCATCATTATACCACCTACATTGCGGTCAGACATTCAGACTGACTTGCATTCCGGACATCGTGATATTGAAAAGATGAAATCCTTGGCCCGGCTTGCCTGTTGGTGGCCTGAACTGAGCAGTGACTTATGCCAGTTTGCTAAACGTTGTACCGACTGTTTGCGTAAAATTCATCCCCAGCCTTCCTAGTGGACTCTTTGGCCCATATCATGCGAGGCCTGGCAGTATTTTCATGCCGATTAGTGCTGACTGCTCCTGGACAAGTGCTACGCCCTCGTTATCATCGATCCTTATTCCAAGCGGCCAGAGGTTTATTTCACTACTTTACAGAGCTCTGATTTTACTATTGCTGTACTTCGCAAGACATTTAGCCTAGAGGGAGTGCCATATGTATTGGTTACCGATAACGGGAGTCATTTCACTGCCCAAAAGATGGCAGATTGGTTAAAGTCCACGGGTTGCCATCATGTGTTAACTCCTCCACCTCATCCGCCGTTAGATGGCATTGCTGAAAATTTTGTGCGAACGTTAAATAGTGCTATCAAATCCACAACGACAGGAACATTCAGTGAACTTGAGAGAACTGTGGACAATTTCCTAGTGCATTATCGCAATACTGTCCATTCAACCAGGGGTAGTAGTCCCGCGAGGCTGTCCAAGAGCCGTACACTACGCACTAATTTACTCCAGCTCGAGTCCTCGGAAGTTGCTTACCACAGAGGGAATGATTTGAGACCCTCAACAGGAGTGGTAACTAAGCAACTTGGAAAAAGGCAGTCAGATTTTGGATCCCAGTGATGGTTCCATTCATCCAAGACATGTAGATTAGATTGCTTTTAATCCTGTTTCCAATTGTAATCCGTCTGATACTGACTCCGATCTTTCTGAGTCTTTTCCAGATGTAAATGATCCCAGTTCAACAGAAACAACATGAAGATCCGAACGTTTACCGAATAAAGAATGCCGTAATTACAAAAACCCTGAAATTCGTTCAAGCTGCTGCGGATGTGGCGATTGTTAATGACAATACTTCTTGTTGTTTTATTGCATTTGCAGGTTTATGTACATTACGATTGCGCAGAATGCGAGTTCGAGTGGGAACCCATCCAGTCGGTGTTTTTGATCTTCATTTGCGCGTAGTTCGGGCAGGAGCTAATATTCCGTCCATTGAGAATAGTACGACTACTCCAGTTCGATTCTTGATAACCACAAATGCGCTTTAACGAGACCATGGTGCCCGTAGCAGTACATGCTAAAATACTCATCTCAGCATTAGATAACACCAAATGGGCAGCCATATGGTGGTTGTAAATTCATAAGAACGGAATCAGCACGAGAAAATCAAAATGCCAAGTAAATATATTGGGAGAAATTTGAGTTGAATTGGGAGGGTCGTGAAGCCATGGGCGTAATTCGACACGTGTTGTGCCAACCGTGAAGCATACTATAAGTCGTCTGGATCGGAAGGTGCGGGACGGAAGGGCATGTCACCAAAAAAGCAAAGAGTTTTACTACAACAGTGTGAACCCAAGGTACAGTGAATATCTCCTTTACAAGTGTCACGGACGATTCTTAGGGGTTTTTGTGCCTATTTTATCGACGAATAGACCATCAAGATAGCTTTTAGTTGGCGGTTAAAACGCTCGACTAGGCCGTTCTAATCAGTATGTTAGGCCACAGTTTTGATACGTTTGCAACGGAGGGTACGATTGAGATCACGGAAAAAAACTGATGTGAGTTGATATCTGCGGCCTGATGTATTGTCGCAGTCACTTCGAACCAAGCTGCCTACTTCTTTAGAAATGTCTCAGATACATGAAAGTCTTCGACGGAAGTGGCATCATCTCAAAATTTTCTCAAGGTGTGAAACGATAGACACATGTACAAATGTATGCAAAACTACTGAAAGGCGGGGGAGAGGCAAAAGTGTCTACATGAACATGTTTAAAACGACCATCGATCGACATAGACTTACCGGGTGTAGTTATTTCGGGCAAGTGATTTTACAACGCTGGCAGAATTAAAGCGACTTCGCCCAAGTGCGAACGTCCTTGCGAGTTCATGGCAAAATGAAATAGTAGGTAACAAGTCTCACTGAAAGACTGATGCCGAGATAGGAAGCAAAATGGAATTATTCCAATGTAACTCGCCGAAAAATGGGAAAAATAATCAGGCGAGTTTTGTTTGTGAAGACCTCACAGGATATGGCATTTTAGCTTGAAACAAGAGTTACTGAATAAATGTGGACGGGAACGGAGCTGCCAGAAATCTCCTTTTGGTCCTTTTGCTGAGGCCATTCTCATCAAGTCGGGTATGGATGAAGGCAAGTTATTGTTTTGTGCACGAGACAACGCATTAGTCACAGTCGTTTTAGACAGGGAATATGCCGCATCTCCGTCAAAAAGTGTATAAATCACACTGCCTCTCATCATCCACGAGAGTAAAGATCCGTGGCGTTACGCATTGCATACACCAATGGTTTGTGATCTGTGATGATAGTAATATGCGGTCTTTGAACAGGGGCAAGTAACTCTCTGCTGAACATGCCGTACCGAACCTGAACGGGTTCCAATTTTTGGGCATGAAAATGCCAACCCAGAGCTACTGATGCTAATTTGTTGCAAAACCACCATAGCAACTGTCTGGGCGGCATCGGTATTGAGCGCAAGATTAAACTCGTCATCCAACCTTAAATGCATCAGGAATGCGACGTGTGGCGGAGCAGGTTTCATATTTCCAAGTGCTTTCTTGCTACCTCCGTGAGTGTGTTATTACTCGGACTGCTCTGGTGTTCTAACGCTCGCGTACAGTTGGCAGTGAAGTGGTAATTATCTATGACTCTCAGCAATCGATGTAATGGTAACAACCCGATACAGAAAACCCTCCGAGATCACTCTCATCGTCCGGACCCGCCAAACCACTAGATTATGAATCTAACTTGTTCTCTTGCTCTCCCTGATATCGGTACGCTGACCTTCGTTTAATTGTGTGAAGGCGCTATCTCCTTTTTTAATGTGACTTGTTTTGGTCTCACTTTACTCATGTGCTCGTCCTACCACACCGTGACCTTGGCTGTTGTTTTTGAGTCTTTTTGATGTCATACTTCAGGTTAGTATGTCTTTAAATTTGTTCACTGCATGATCTGTATTACAGAAACCACGGATCAATCTTGTTCTGAAGTTGTCCCACTTGGTTGCGCACTGCCTGGGGGTGCCCCATATTAGTCAGGCTGATCGACTGAGAGCTGGAAAAAGTGAATCTGCCCAGAGGTGGGTCAAAATTCCGGAAAAGCATAGGAAGTAGTGTGACTAGTCCATGGGGAGTATTCTGGCGCATTTGACTCTTCATACTTTGTTAGATCTGCCAGTTCTGTCAGTGCAAGCTCATGCATCGTCGAGGGTACTTCTGTTTATAAGAATATTTGTTTTTAAATTGCCACGGCAAGATCATTATCTGCTTTCACTGTTTCTTGTCATAGGATTACTGAGTGCTTCTTAGTATTAAACCTACCGAAAAGTGTTGTTGGCCCCTTCACTTGGATAACCTTGATAAATATCTGGCTGGCTCCCTCTCCGATAAGTCAGTTTGCAAATATATCTGCTACCGATATTGTTTTGTATTTTCTCAGGAAGACTGATCCACAACCACACAAAAATACCCCGCGAAATTTTTAGAAACCATCTGTAAGCCTCTCAACTTTAACAGACTCCATTTTCACTACTCCTGTTTAGAATAACTAATTTTATTTCGTCCTGCTTTTCACCTTATCTAGTCTACTGCCGAAACGTGACAAGACTCCTGGTTGTTATTTTTCATATATGCTCGCCATCCCTACTTACGTAATCCCTACTTATTGGGTAAGCAGGAGTGATCCCTTCTTACCGTCCCGGCCCTCGATTCTCCTCTAATCTCCCGTTGTAAGTTTCGGCCTTATTTTCACGACCAGCAGTGAACCAGCCGGTACTCGTAAATGCCCCTGAATTCTCCAACCTGGCCATATTCTTACTCTCCAGACTTCTGTAATCCCTACCTATACCGCACTTTCCCTCATCGACCCTACGTCTCCAAATACCAGACCACCTGTGCTTTCTGCCTAATACTGCACAAAACTAGTTGATTCTTCCCGGCCCGCCACTATAATCGGAGCCCATAAAGAAGTGGACCGGATAGTGAGGTTTGGCCGCGCGTGGCTGAAGGTCTCACAGTCATTATGTCATGCTCCATCTTAATAACGAACTTCCAGAAGGATGTGCATAGCAAACTTGACAACCCCCTTCAACACTTTAACTCACTTGAATCGCTAACTGAGGCTTTGACAGAGTTAATGGACTTCTAAAGCCGCTGATACAACTACCCAAGTCATCTACGGTGAACATGAGCCGTAACCTATTCGCCACGTGCAAGTTTATTGAAAATATGTACCTTCCGGGGTCTCGGAGCGGACGCGAAATTCAAACCAAGCCATTGTTTTTGACATTCCTGGTAATGTAGCGGCTTCGCAGACACCAAACTCACTGCAATGCAGCTGCGGGCTCAGAGCTTACGCGCGCCTTGTTTACGGGTAGGTATTTTCACTTAGGTTTACTTGAGAATGACAACCACTCCCCAGCAGCGTCCAACTTAATGTGCTTCCTAGCTTCCAAAAAACTGATAAAAGTCTCCCTGACTCCAAGACTAGTAACTAATTATCATACAAAACACCGGTCCACATGATTCCTCCATCTAGCTCAAGAAGTTTTTGGTCAAACCTACAAACTACTGCCACGGAATATAGTCCAAAAAATGAACGCTGACTCTGGCAGGAGTCCAAAATGCAACACCGGTACGGGAAAACAGCCCAATACCTGAAGTAAAATCACTAATCCCCCAACCGTCGATGCCAGAACTAGCCATTCCTTAAATACCACAGAAAGGCGCTGGACTAGGTATATTTGCACCGGTATCCGTAACGAATTCGAAAGTGAATAGAGTAGATTTGTTGGTAAAATCAGTCATCTCACCTCGCGGGCCCGGGCCTCGCCCTCCGAACCCAATTAGTCTTTCGCCTCCAGTTAGAGTCAAACATAAAAACACTTCTTCCAGAAACGAAAAAAGAAGTCTCGGCAAGACTATTCAGATCGTTATGCCAGTACCTTATCCAAATACAGTTGCGGCCGACTACTTACGGCTTGCCCAACCACATGCATCCTGCTCCCCAATTCCAAATAGTCATAAGCTTTCGGACTCAATGCCACCCAATCCAGATTTGCCGGTTTTTCCGTTTCCTCTGAACGTCCCGCCTCCCCCCACATCCTCCTACAGTCGACCAGTGGCTACCATATCTCCAAACCTGGCAGCCAACTTAAGGGGTCAGGCATTCAATGTACGTCATGGCCATGATAATGATAGTTTCACAATTGCACTTTTCAATGTTCGCTCCCTTGTGAGTAAACTTACATCCGTCCGCTCTTTCGCACTGCAATCTCACCCGGATGTAATCCTAGTAACCAATTTTATCCTCACCATGGGTTAATAAATAAAAACCAACACGGCTTCTTAAAGTTTAGGTCGTGTCTGACCTGCCAACTTGATTTCCTTAATCTAATCACAAAGTCAGCTGACTCTGGAATGGAACTTATCGTTATCCTCCTTGATATGGCGAAAGCATTTGATCGCGTGCCTCACGCCCAGCTGCCAACCAAGGTTAAATCTTACGGCATAGCAGACCCACTCTTTTCTTGGTCGTCATCCTGTCTTAGCATGAGATCGCAAGCAGTACACATTGAGGATTGCCCCTCATCACCCCAGCCAGTCACAAGTGGTGTTATACAGGGCAGTGTGTTAGGCCCTTTTTTATTCCTTCGTTAATAATAATATTTGTAATGGTTTATTTGGGAGAAGCCCGAAGTATGCCAGGTGCATGATCAACTGTTCACAAGTTATGGAATGGACAGAAAAAAACCCTTGGAAATGTAGAAATTCACATGACAGAAGTTGGATAAAAGAGGCTTGGAAGGGGGAGTAAAGTGGGATGAAGGTATGGCAAATGTATGCACACCAAAGAAAATGTACTGAGCTTAAGTGGACCCATGGGCGGATTCAAATGGACGCCTGGTGAGTTCGAAAGTCAAGGTCAGTTAGGGGATCCGGCTGGTTCGTACGGGGACTTCTAAAGCGGACTGATATACACGAGGGAGGCTAAAAATCGGAATAAGAGACTGTGTTAGCGGGAGAAAATGGAGAAAAGTGAGATTCACTGCAAAGGATTAGATAGGAAAGAAGCATTGGTATTTTGCAATAGATGGTCGGCTAACAGGGCACAAAACTCATCGGAAAATAGGGAGCGAGCTAAGTAAGATGTCAAAGGTGGATCCGGTAAAAGAAATAGTTCATAAGAATTGGACACAGTAGAGTGAGACACAGACGTAGAAGGAATGGATGCACATCATGGCGGTCACCGGGATGATAGCAATAAAAATGGCCTACGAGGAACTGCGGGACACAGAGCGGATGCATATATACATATATGCGCATGTTAATATACATTATATATATATGCATATAAGAGAAGCCGGAGCTATAAAAACGGAGTCCTAGAAAGAAATTATCAGTTATTAGGGGGGGGGGCGGGTTAGGATAGATCGAATGTCTGTAGAATTAACTCTGGAATATCGTGGTGGATTACCTACATGAAAGGTGAACTCGGTGGATCGAAAGAGAGACTGGAGAATGCGGAAGCCCAGAAAAGACGACGGCTGAGGAGCAGTTGAAAAAAGGGGAGATGAAGAAAAGTATCGAAGAGAACAGGTAAGAATGGATCTAATAATCTGATCGATGTAGGTGAGACATGCCGTGTCGGTCAAGAATGGGAGATGCAATAATAAATGGGCTTACGTTATTCAGCGGGGAGATAATGGCGATGGAGATGACTAAGCAGTGCAGAGCGATTGTGCATACAAAGTAAAGAAATTTGCCTGTGAGGTGAAGCTGTCTGTGGTGCAAGATGCAGCAGCTGTGGCGGCAAACAGCGTGGGAGAGAAATGAGCAAAAGGGGTACCAGAGGGTAGTAGCAGATCAAACGGACTGAAAATGTGAATGAGAACCATGACGAAACAGTGGTTTTACATTAGGTGGCAAGTAAAATGCAGAACGGTCTGAAAGGCACACAGGAAATGCCTGTGGCAGTCAATATACAAAACAGGAGATGGGAGCATGGGCCGAGAAGACAAGTGGGACATAGCTAGTAACATCGTCTTACTACATGTGAAATACGAAGAAGACTGGAAAGAAAGAAGCACCAGGACAGGTAAACCGGTGAACGAATATAACGCACGAGCAATGAATGCGCGTCGGAGTTGGGGACATGGAATTCGGGAGCTCCGTGTCCGCGGGAAATTGTACAGGTGAATGCAACTTGACGATACTAATCGGGGCATTACCAAATGGAATGATCTACAGGGGAATGGCGGAGTCAGGCAAGGAAAATAAAGTGGCGGTGATTGGATAATAAATGTGGCTGTAAGAGGTGCAGAGTTTAGAACGGCGAGTTCTAATATGGGAATTGGTCATGGATGCGGGTGGAACTGGTGCGTAATGGTATTAAGCATGAGAAGGGAGAACGAGGGAGGGTTTGACAGAACGGTAGGCAGCGAGGCATAAAAACGCGATCAGTGAGCTTTATGGGCATAGAGTGATACCGAGTGAATGGCGACATGGGTGGAGAAAGGAATAATGGCGGTCGTCGAGTAAAGTGAGTAGGACGAAAGTGACTTGCAATGAGCGGTGACACGGTGAGAGTCGATAGGAGCAAGGACAGAATGGGTAGGTGTGCATACCATAGAAGAATGAAAAAATGGATGTGGTAAGAGTGATGACAAGAGTGATAGGTGGGTGTACAGTGGCGAACAAGGGCGGTTGGAGCAGAGGACCTGCAGCTGACAACATTGGACAGTACTATCTGCAACCGGTGCTAGTGGGTGGGACTGGCCGTGAAATGGACACCCAACCTGAAAAACTTCGAAGTGAACACAGGAGGTGTGATCCACCATCCCAACTGCGCTTGCACATCATTGCAGACGACCTGCAAGCCCGATTTGCGCCGGCCAAAGCGGTGGATCTCACCGAGCCCAGCACTATTGGGAGTGGCACTAATGTTCGTTTGCCGTTATGCATGTGGGGCGCAGTTCAACTAAGGAAGTATGAGATATAAGTTCCGCAATCGGATAGCCAGGTTGCAAGGTGTTCCATAGGACGGAGCCAGCGATAAGTAATCGGTTAAACAGCGGCGTTATCCAGGCGCGTATACCAACGATGAGGGCGAAATGCAGTATGAAGAGAAAACTGGAAAAGGAGAACAGGTATAAAGATCAGTCAGGGTGTGCCTCTGCTGTGGATTAACGGCTAATAGAGGCATATAGAAACCAGTAAAGGACGAGGCATAGGAGTGATAGAAACTACGAGAGAAGGTAGAAGCAAAGTGAATGAAAATAGTGGCATTTCAATTGCGTTGGTTCAATACGGGAATGGCACTAACTAGTCAGACGTTGAGAACTCAGTCAGGTAGATGAAACCGTCTGTCGTTGATTGTGTCCTCAGTTGAAGGGAGCGGGGTCGGCGAAGGAGTTGGTCTTAGAAGTCGAGACCCCTCTCGTAAGCTATATCTTCTGCCATGCTCATATTAGATAATTGGAGTGCACGGGTGACGCTGAGATATGGGATGAGTGCCGACAGAAATTGGGACTTGGCTTGTGAAGCTCGAGGGGTGATGGGCAAATTGTTCCAGACTTTGAAGTAGACAAGAAGGAAAAAACATGACCGTATGGCCGATTTAGCTATACTAGAAGGGACAGTTAAAGGCCTGTGCCGAAGTGAGTAAAGGGTTTAACGGAAGAAGCTTACTGGGTTAAAGGAAAAAGGCCGGTTATGGAGCAGGTTATACAAAAGGATGAAGTATAGTCTCAAGCGGCATAGCTAGAGTGGGTCAAGATTCAGATTGTGGCATCGTTCTCTATAGCTCAAAGACGTGGACCAACCGAGTAGTTGTTTGGTAAAACGCCTTTGTATGCTTTCAATCGCAACTCTGTCGAATTTTGTCATGTTAGAAAATATTATTTGGCAGTATTCAAGCAAAGGCCCGATGTAGGATTTGTAGGTGCTGATGACGCTGTCCCGGGGACGAAAGGAGCGGAAGAGAAGGGCCATACTTCTTCTAGCCTTTGCCACTTGGATGGAGGCGTGCTCGGACAAGTTGAAGGAGCAGGAATAGTTGAGGCCCAAATCGCGGATGGTAGGTCGACTGGCTATTGGGGACCCACCAAGAGTTAAGGATCCAGGGGTCAATTGGAACTTGTAGGTTAGGACCTCGCACTTATCGGTGGAAAATCTCATCATCCAGGGGTGGCACCAGCGGTCAAGTGCAGAGAGGCCAGCGGAAATGTTGCAAAGAGTAAGGGTAGCATCATTAGAATTGAAAGAGTAGACTATTTTTATATCACCTGCAAACAAGAATGGCGTGCCATGGTGTACTTCTTTTTCTTTTTCTTTTACGCGACTATCTCCTGCGAGAGGATAAGTCGGCTCCATGGATATCACGAAGGTTTCGTGAATAATCATAGAGAGTCGCGGGAGTAGGGTACGAAGCGGTGTCCCCAGCACCGTTCGGCCTTTTTGTTCGAGGTTGCACCTCTAGCCCTTGCGCACCCAAGTGCAGACTGCAGGGCAGCAGGGTGTTCCCAGAGATGCCGGCGACCTGCTGTACGGTTCGTTCGCCTCCTCTGGAATGTCGGATCAGGCAGTTGAACAGGTCTCCTTTGTGGCCGTTGGATCAGTAGATCTCGTCCGCCCATTCAGAAGGATCTGTCTTCACATGCCAAACACCGTCTCGCCGAAGTTTTTTAGACCTCGGTAACCCTCAACCTGGTTTAGCCCGCCTGTCGAGCGGTTTGCCGGGGTGTGGCCGCTGATGCATGCTTCAGCTTCGTGGAGCCACAGGTGAGAGTTGGGTGAATGATGGAGACCAAAGAGGTGGAGGATGCCCCAAGGGACACGACAGTCAACCAACTCAGAAGTGCTACTCCTCTCAGACACCCCATACACCCCCCATGGCGTACTGGATCCAATGCGTCATTAATGTACATCAGAAATTGGAGAGGACGCAGTACACTGCCCTGTATAACGCCACTTGTAACAGGTTTCGGTTTAAAAGTATGTCCATTGGTGAGGGTTACTTGCGAGCGATAAGCGAGAAAAGATTTCAGCCAAGAAAGCAGCGGGTCAGCAATGCCGAATGAACGCAATTTGGAGATAAGATGCTGGTGTGGAACATGGTCGAAAGCCTTCGACAGATCCAGGTGGACAATTACTAATGCCCGCCCGCTATCAACAACCTTAGTGACCAGGTTGAGGAAGTCAGGCTGACATGTTATGCATAATCGCGATTTGAGCAACCCGTGCTGCCTATCGCTGAGAGGTCTGAAACAAGAAGATGGGTAGTAAAGCCATCTTTGACAATGGTTCCCATTATTCTGGAAATTATAGGGGTATGGTTGATGGGACGGTAATCGGTGAGTTCTTGGACGGGTCCTTTCTTGTGTCGTCGAATAATGACTGAGCGCTTCCAGTTCGACGGTACCAAACTAAATTTGAGTGACAAGGTAAAGAGGTTCAGTAATAAAAGTGGAAGGTCCGTTCCACAGTTAATGTTTGCAGCTGGGGGCAACCCGTCTGGTCCAGGATGAGCAGATGCTTTATAGCGTAAAATGAGCCTGAAAATAACGTTTTCTTCAAAGGTCAGGGTAGTTAGAGAAGAGCTGGTAATAGCCAGAGGATTTGAAGGGGCTATATCTGAGGCTGGGACCGTGGAATTGGCGAGGGAATGGTTGAAGGCCTCAGCGATATCAGAACTGGAGGTGGCCGAAATTTTATTCGGTAAAACAACGTATTGGATAGCCATATCTGCTTCCGAATTCCCAGATTTGTGTAGGAGTGAGAGTTTCAATGCTTTATTGAGATGCCTTAGGGCTTTGGCTTCTTCGTTGAGGAGCTGGTCTTCCTTCAGGTCCCGGATAATATCAGTAAGACGAGTCAGACTCACCAGAAGGGAGAAGTCATGGTTACGGAGGAAATGTCTTTGCATCTTAAGTTACTTTTGTTGGAGGGAGGCAAGTTTGGACTTCCTAAGGAAGGAGTTTTGGGATATTGGACCAATTTTCAAGGGGCAGTTTCCCATGTTAAGGTAAAAGTGAACAGCCGCCTGTTGGGGTTCAGCCGTTAGAAAAAACTGCTTCACTCTTGGTTACGGATGAGATTGGGCGGAGGGTTCCAATTTAAACGGGGGGAATTGTTGACTGAGGTCAGGTAGTCTGACGGATGAGGATGGAATGAGAAATTGCCAGCCACTATCTTATGGTCGCTATCCGGAAATTTATTCCGAACGGAAACCGAAAATTTGGGAACGCCGTGAGTGAATATAAGACCCAGGATTTTGGCGTTTCTAGTGGGGGTTTTAACGTGTTGCACCTAGCCTCCAAAATGTGAGTATGGGAGACAAAGTCTATTAAGTTGGGAGGTGCTGTGAGGTTTCTGCAAGATATTTTAGGCCAGTTAAAATCACCGGCTATAATTTTCGCTGCCGGAGGTGATGTTTATTTAGGATGGACCGCGAGTTAAATAAGATGAAGGGTAACCCACTCATGTGGAAGTGAGTGTCTGGGTTAGGTAGCGTAAGGGAGTTGTTGGTCCGAGAAGGTGCACGGTGAGGGGCGTGAGTTGGAGCTATTACCAAAGAGGAGGGAGAGTGGGCGTTGGAAGCCTCCCGGATGGCTTCGGAAGAATCAGTCCCGGACGAACTGGAAATAATCAGTTTTGGGTTATTACGAGGTGGAAGAGAAAACCTTTGACGAAGTAGTCCTGCTACTTGTCCTGATTCGTTGGGGTCGTTCGACGCTCCAGTGTGAGGATGGAATACGGGGTTATGGAAGATATTGGCTTTACCACGTGACAACCTTGGTATTGGTTGCTGTTGTGTGGTAAGAGCAGGCCTCAGAGGGTAGGGATTAGGAGAGTGTGGGGTGGCTTCGCGGCCTGTCGTTGCGGCTTGCCTGGGTGGGGAACGATAGGAATCGACGGTTGGTAAAGGGGGTATATGGAGGTCAGTTTGGGGGAAGGTGGTGGTAATACACAGTGTTGCGTAGTTGGCCTGCGGAGTTCGGTGTGCTACTGAAGGTATGAACGACTGGCAAGGTGCTGGTATTGGGGAGTGGTTCAATAAGTCTAGAAGAAAGGGAAGATTGTGGGCTTGTATGATACGGAGTGGGGACAATTTACTCGAAGAGGGTTTGTGGATGTATCCCGCGCGTAAAAAGACTGTGGTGGGACAGGCAATGGTGGGGCAAAGCGAAAATTTCGGTATGGTAAAGGAACTAATGGGATGAACGGTGGAGGCACGGAAAGGTTAGGAAATGATGAGCTAGGCAGGTGAAGCATTGAATAATAGCTGTGAGATGGTTTGGGAGCACCATCCGTATAGATGAGCGTAGAGATGGGATTTCGTTGGGAGGAATTACGGTTTGAGAAACTATCTATTTTGAAAACGGAAATTATAGGCCCTGGAAGTGGTGACATCCTACTAGGGTACCTGTTCGCCTCTAATTTATGCATGACCATCAGAGTGTAGCCTGGTGATGTAAGGCGGTCGTTGCCTAGTGAACTAAACGTTGAGGCTTTTAGTGGGGATGAAGGGTGGGTTGCCGAATTCTGGATTTGTGACCGTGTGTTGCCGTTGGCACCGACACTCTGCACTGGGGGCTGAGTACAGATGGTTACCAACTTTCTGCTCATGGGTGATGAGTCAGATTGCAAGGACGAGATATTGTCCTTAGGTACTTTACTTCTTGACAGTTTGTTTGCGGGGGTATGCCCTAAAGGCTGACGGGTTTGATTCGAACGAGAATGACCTGGTAATGGTATGGCGCGGCCCGACGGATGGGTTTTAGTCGTGGTTATATGGTTTGGACAAGAGCGACCATACGTTTATTTATGTGTCACCTTGGGAGATTGATGCAAAGGTGTTGGGTCAGGGAGGCTACGCGATTTAGGTGGCTGTTTCTGAGGTAAGGAGGTAGGCTGTCTGGCAGGACTCGGTGGATTCGGGTCACAGGCATCTGCGACACTATTGACGAATCTAGGGCGCTTGGAGACTGGTGGATTCGGAGGAGGTTCAGGCGTTGCCTCAAGGTCTACATTAGACAGTTGCTGGCTGATAGATATTGGTTGCATAGGGTGGGTTAAGGGAATGACGCGGATATGTGTCTTTTGGGCGGATTCCTGCCCTGGATGTTTGAAAGAGTACAACTTTCTCAGCACTTTTCGTTGTAGTAGCGTTTTGCCGGATGCTATTCGAATGTTTTTGTATGGCAAGGTAATAGCAATAACCGTTTGTTTATGACTAAGCCCAAGCAGCACGACCGTCACCTGAGTGTCCCCTTTGAAACAAAAAAGGGACACTCAGATGACGGTCATGGGACAGTCAGGTGACGGTCAGGGGACACTCAGATGACGGCCACGGAAGCTTATCGAAACGGACCCCCCTGACACCATTAAATTTGTAACACTAACTACAACACTGAAATGCGTACATACTAAATAATGTAGTGGTAATCTACGGAACAGCTGAAGGTCAGCGCAAGCGCATAAGCACGACCATCCTACAATAAGCTTAACCATAATTCCGCATACAACGTTTAGCGGAATCAATCCCCGGAGTTCAAATAAAATACAGGTTTCATGGGGGATAATTATATATTTCGCTATTTGTAAATCTTTGTACACTAGGCTTGTCAGCGAACAATCATCATCCATCCATGGGTCATTTTGATGTACTTTGCAGTACCCGGAACAAAGAAAATGAGATACTTGTTGAATCGGTGCAGTACGAAATGTTGTTATAATAGTCAACGTTAGAAATCCGCTTACGAGGGGGTGCGGTGTCCACGGGCGTCAATCATTTGCCAATACAAGAGTCTGTAGAATAACTGTCGGTGAGTATGCCAGTCTGTGTTATCCTATCCTGTATTCGTAGACGCAGTAACGAGACACAATTTTCCCGGAGTTACAACACTTTTTATAAACGAAAAGATCCAACGTTGGATTCAAAGTTGCAGACCGACTGAGGTTACTAGCACCGATTCGCCATTTCAGGACGTGGCCGTCCAAACCGACAGTGTTGAGGTCAGTTTGGGCTTGGTCATTGTTTATACATTATGTATTTCTGAACCCTCTCATAAGCCGATTTCTAACGTTGACGTTGACGTTGTATGCGGAATTATGGTTAAGCTTATTGTAGGATGGTCGTGCTTATGCGCTTGCGCTGACCTTCAGCTGTTCCGTAGATTACCACTACATTATTTAGTATGTACGCATTTCAGTGTTGTAGTTAGTGTTACAAATTTAATGGTGTCAGGGGGGTCCGTTTCGATAAGCTTCCGTGGCCGTCATCTGAGTGTCCCCTGACCGTCACCTGACTGTCCCATGACCGTCATCTGAGTGTCCCTTTTTTGTTTCAAAGGGGACACTCAGGTGACGGTCGTGCTGCTTGGGCTTAGTCATAAACAAACGGTTATTGCTATTACCTTGCCATACAAAAACATTCGAATAGCATCCGGCAAAACGCTACTACAACGAAAAGTGCTGAGAAAGTTGTACTCTTTCAAACATCCAGGGCAGGAATCCGCCCAAAAGACACATATCCGCGTCATTCCCTTAACCCACCCTATGCAACCAATATCTATCAGCCAGCAACTGTCTAATGTAGACCTTGAGGCAACGCCTGAACCTCCTCCGAATCCACCAGTCTCCAAGCGCCCTAGATTCGTCAATAGTGTCGCAGATGCCTGTGACCCGAATCCACCGAGTCCTGCCAGACAGCCTACCTCCTTACCTCAGAAACAGCCACCTAAATCGCGTAGCCTCCCTGACCCAACACCTTTGCATCAATCTCCCAAGGTGACACATAAATAAACGTATGGTCGCTCTTGTCCAAACCATATAACCACGACTAAAACCCATCCGTCGGGCCGCGCCATACCATTACCAGGTCATTCTCGTTCGAATCAAACCCGTCAGCCTTCAGGGCATACCCCCGCAAACAAACTGTCAAGAAGTAAAGTACCTAAGGACAATATCTCGTCCTTGCAATCTGACTCATCACCCATGAGCAGAAAGTTGGTAACCATCTGTACTCAGCCCCCAGTGCAGAGTGTCGGTGCCAACGGCAACACACGGTCACAAATCCAGAATTCGGCAACCCACCCTTCATCCCCACTAAAAGCCTCAACGTTTAGTTCACTAGGCAACGACCGCCTTACATCACCAGGCTACACTCTGATGGTCATGCATAAATTAGAGGCGAACAGGTACCCTAGTAGGATGTCACCACTTCTAGGGCCTATAATTTCCGTTTTCAAAATAGATAGTTTCTCAAACCGTAATTCCTCCCAGCGATGGCCAAGAGGAGGCCATTGGATCCGAGGTCGTTGTTGGGGACGCCAAGGAGAATCCAAAAGTAAAACGTTGGTGACGGCAGATACGTACATTTTGGGCTAAGTGAAACCTTGCAACGAGCCCTGGAGTGTAGACCTCTCACACCCGGCAGCTGCGTTTATATCCAGTTGCACATTGACGGTATGAGTTTGTTTCGTGGCTCATCGCACCAGTTGTGGCCTATATTGTGTCGCCTCTTGGACCCTACGTCGCGAGTATTTATTGTTGGTCTATATTGTGGAATGTCCAAACCTACCGACGTGCATCAATATTTGGAAGACTTGATACGGGAATTGGCATCATTATTATCCGATGGCATCATTATTCGTGGAAATGGTGTTCATTGCAGAAACGGAGTCAACTGGAGGCAACTGCTAATGTCAGCTATCTTTGGTGTCCAGTAGTCACCACGTACGTATTTATCTATCTTGATGACCTGTTCAGATCCCAAGTAACAACTCATTCCATTATACCGGCAACATCAACCGCTATTCGAGATACTCGGAGGCACTTTGTGCAGTACGTGTATGTTTAGAATAGATTGTCACCTTTCCTACATTTAGGAAGACGGAAACAGTAACGAAGGTAAAAAATGCAACAGACCGAGTTTCGGAACACGTTACCTATGGAAAAACTTTGGTTGGTATGTTGAACTTCGGATGTTACGTTCATTGATTGCAGCTATGATGAATGATCTTACCACTCGGGTTGTGGAACTTCAAAAAACAATGGAGGACGTCAAGTCCAAACTGTGCAGATTTGAACATGTTGCCGGTGCATCCGTACAGTTCATGCATTGCGCTATTCCCGTGCGAAACGCATGGGAGTTCAAGAGGTTGAATGAAAAATTGGAAGATGACACCTTCTACGAACAAATGGTAACTTATATTTTTCATAACTTTCTGACTAGCAGTTGCATTTCCTTGTTGCAACGGGAACGCGAACAGTTGGGGATTGTGTGCGTCAGATAATGCGTACACTGATCTCCGATTGCTTTTTGCACAAATTGAACTGGTGCGGTGTCCACGGGCGTCAATCATTTGCCAATACAAGAGTCTGTAGAATAACTGTCGGTGAGTATGCCAGTCTGTGTTATCCTATCCTGTATTCGTAGACGCAGTAACGAGACACAATTTTCCCGGAGTTACAACACTTTTTATAAACGAAAAGATCCAACGTTGGATTCAAAGTTGCAGACCGACTGAGGTTACTAGCACCGATTCGCCATTTCAGGACGTGGCCGTCCAAACCGACAGTGTTGAGGTCAGTTTGGGCTTGGTCATTGTTTATATATTATGTATTTCTGAACCCTCTCATAAGCCGATTTCTAACGTTGACTATTATAACAACATTTCGTACTGCACCGATTCAACAAGTATCTCATTTTCTTTGTTCCGGGTACTGCAAAGTACATCAAAATGACCCATGGATGGATGATGATTGTTCGCTGACAAGCCTAGTGTACAAAGATTTACAAATAGCGAAATATATAATTATCCCCCATGAAACCTGTATTTTATTTGAACTCCGGGGATTGATTCCGCTAAACGTTGTATGCGGAATTATGGTTAAGCTTATTGTAGGATGGTCGTGCTTATGCGCTTGCGCTGACCTTCAGCTGTTCCGTAGATTACCACTACATTATTTAGTATGTACGCATTTCAGTGTTGTAGTTAGTGTTACAAATTTAATGGTGTCAGGGGGGTCCGTTTCGATAAGCTTCCGTGGCCGTCATCTGAGTGTCCCCTGACCGTCATCTGAGTGTCCCTTTTTTGTTTCAAAGGGGACACTCAGGTGACGGTCGTGCTGCTTGGGCTTAGTCATAAACAAACGGTTATTGCTATTACCTTGCCATACAAAAACATTCGAATAGCATCCGGCAAAACGCTACTACAACGAAAAGTGCTGAGAAAGTTGTACTCTTTCAAACATCCAGGGCAGGAATCCGCCCAAAAGACACATATCCGCGTCATTCCCTTAACCCACCCTATGCAACCAATATCTATCAGCCAGCAACTGTCTAATGTAGACCTTGAGGCAACGCCTGAACCTCCTCCGAATCCACCAGTCTCCAAGCGCCCTAGATTCGTCAATAGTGTCGCAGATGCCTGTGACCCGAATCCACCGAGTCCTGCCAGACAGCCTACCTCCTTACCTCAGAAACAGCCACCTAAATCGCGTAGCCTCCCTGACCCAACACCTTTGCATCAATCTCCCAAGGTGACACATAAATAAACGTATGGTCGCTCTTGTCCAAACCATATAACCACGACTAAAACCCATCCGTCGGGCCGCGCCATACCATTACCAGGTCATTCTCGTTCGAATCAAACCCGTCAGCCTTCAGGGCATACCCCCGCAAACAAACTGTCAAGAAGTAAAGTACCTAAGGACAATATCTCGTCCTTGCAATCTGACTCATCACCCATGAGCAGAAAGTTGGTAACCATCTGTACTCAGCCCCCAGTGCAGAGTGTCGGTGCCAACGGCAACACACGGTCACAAATCCAGAATTCGGCAACCCACCCTTCATCCCCACTAAAAGCCTCAACGTTTAGTTCACTAGGCAACGACCGCCTTACATCACCAGGCTACACTCTGATGGTCATGCATAAATTAGAGGCGAACAGGTACCCTAGTAGGATGTCACCACTTCCAGGGCCTATAATTTCCGTTTTCAAAATAGATAGTTTCTCAAACCGTAATTCCTCCCAACGAAATCCCATCTCTACGCTCATCTATACGGATGGTGCTCCCAAACCATCTCACAGCTATTATTCAATGCTTCACCTGCCTAGCTCATCATTTCCTAACCTTTCCGTGCCTCCACCGTTCATCCCATTAGTTCCTTTACCATACCGAAATTTTCGCTTTGCCCCACCATTGCCTGTCCCACCACAGTCTTTTTACGCGCGGGATACATCCACAAACCCTCTTCGAGTAAATTGTCCCCACTCCGTATCATACAAGCCCACAATCTTCCCTTTCTTCTAGACTTATTGAACCACTCCCCAATACCAGCACCTTGCCAGTCGTTCATACCTTCAGTAGCACACCGAACTCCGCAGGCCAACTACGCAACACTGTGTATTACCACCACCTTCCCCCAAACTGACCTCCATATACCCCCTTTACCAACCGTCGATTCCTATCGTTCCCCACCCAGGCAAGCCGCAACGACAGGCCGCGAAGCCACCCCACACTCTCCTAATCCCTACCCTCTGAGGCCTGCTCTTACCACACAACAGCAACCAATACCAAGGTTGTCACGTGGTAAAGCCAATATCTTCCATAACCCCGTATTCCATCCTCACACTGGAGCGTCGAACGACCCCAACGAATCAGGACAAGTAGCAGGACTACTTCGTCAAAGGTTTTCTCTTCCACCTCGTAATAACCCAAAACTGATTATTTCCAGTTCGTCCGGGACTGATTCTTCCGAAGCCATCCGGGAGGCTTCCAACGCCCACTCTCCCTCCTCTTTGGTAATAGCTCCAACTCACGCCCCTCACCGTGCACCTTCTCGGACCAACAACTCCCTTACGCTACCTAACCCAGACACTCACTTCCACATGAGTGGGTTACCCTTCATCTTATTTAACTCGCGGTCCATCCTAAATAAACATCACCTCCGGCAGCGAAAATTATAGCCGGTGATTTTAACTGGCCTAAAATATCTTGCAGAAACCTCACAGCACCTCCCAACTTAATAGACTTTGTCTCCCATACTCACATTTTGGAGGCTAGGTGCAACACGTTAAAACCCCCACTAGAAACGCCAAAATCCTGGGTCTTATATTCACTCACGGCGTTCCCAAATTTTCGGTTTCCGTTCGGAATAAATTTCCGGATAGCGACCATAAGATAGTGGCTGGCAATTTCTCATTCCATCCTCATCCGTCAGACTACCTGACCTCAGTCAACAATTCCCCCCGTTTAAATTGGAACCCTCCGCCCAATCTCATCCGTAACCAAGAGTGAAGCAGTTTTTTCTAACGGTTGAACCCCAACAGGCGGCTGTTCACTTTTACCTTAACATGGGAAACTGCCTCTTGAAAATTAGTCCAATATCCCAAAACTCCTTCCTTAGGAAGTCCAAACTTGCCTCCCTCCAACAAAAGTAACTTAAGATGCAAAGACATTTCCTCCGTAACCATGACTTCTCCCTTCTGGTGAGTCTGACTCGTCTTACTGATATTATCCGGGACCTGAAGGAAGACCAGCTCCTCAACGAAGAAGCCAAAGCCCTAAGGCATCTCAATAAAGCATTGAAACTCTCACTCCTACACAAATCTGGGAATTCGGAAGCAGATATGGCTATCCAATACGTTGTTTTACCGAATAAAATTTCGGCCACCTCCAGTTCTGATATCGCTGAGGCCTTCAACCATTCCCTCGCCAATTCCACGGTCCCAGCCTCAGATATAGCCCCTTCAAATCCTCTGGCTATTACCAGCTCTTCTCTAACTACCCTGACCTTTGAAGAAAACGTTATTTTCAGGCTCATTTTACGCTATAAAGCATCTGCTCATCCTGGACCAGACGGGTTGCCCCCAGCTGCAAACATTAACTGTGGAACGGACCTTCCACTTTTATTACTGAACCTCTTTACCTTGTCACTCAAATTTAGTTTGGTACCGTCGAACTGGAAGCGCTCAGTCATTATTCGACGACACAAGAAAGGACCCGTCCAAGAACTCACCGATTACCGTCCCATCAACCATACCCCTATAATTTCCAGAATAATGGGAACCATTGTCAAAGATGGCTTTACTACCCATCTTCTTGTTTCAGACCTCTCAGCGATAGGCAGCACGGGTTGCTCAAATCGCGATTATGCATAACATGTCAGCCTGACTTCCTCAACCTGGTCACTAAGGTTGTTGATAGCGGGCGGGCATTAGTAATTGTCCACCTGGATCTGTCGAAGGCTTTCGACCATGTTCCACACCAGCATCTTATCTCCAAATTGCGTTCATTCGGCATTGCTGACCCGCTGCTTTCTTGGCTGAAATCTTTTCTCGCTTATCGCTCGCAAGTAACCCTCACCAATGGACATACTTTTAAACCGAAACCTGTTACAAGTGGCGTTATACAGGGCAGTGTACTGCGTCCTCTCCAATTTCTGATGTACATTAATGACGCATTGGATCCAGTACGCCATGGGGGGTGTATGGGGTGTCTGAGAGGAGTAGCACTTCTGAGTTGGTTGACTGTCGTGTCCCTTGGGGCATCCTCCACCTCTTTGGTCTCCATCATTCACCCAACTCTCACCTGTGGCTCCACGAAGCTGAAGCATGCATCAGCGGCCACACCCCGACAAACCGCTCGACAGGCGGGCTAAACCAGGTTGAGGGTTACCGAGGTCTAAAAAACTTCGGCGAGACGGTGTTCGGCATGTGAAGACAGATCCTTCTGAATGGGCGGACGAGATCTACTGATCCAACGGCCACAAAGGAGACCTGTTCAACTGCCTGATCCGACATTCCAGAGGAGGCGAACGAACCGTACAGCAGGTCGCCGGCATCTCTGGGAACACCCTGCTGCCCTGCAGTCTGCACTTGGGTGCGCAAGGGCTAGAGGTGCAACCTCGAACAAAAAGGCCGAACGGTGCTGGGGACACCGCTTCGTACCCTACTCCCGCGACTCTCTATGATTATTCACGAAACCTTCGTGATATCCATGGAGCCGACTTATCCTCTCGCAGGAGATAGTCGCGTAAAAGAAAAAGAAAAAGAAGTACACCATGGCACGCCATTCTTGTTTGCAGGTGATATAAAAATAGTCTACTCTTTCAATTCTAATGATGCTACCCTTACTCTTTGCAACATTTCCGCTGGCCTCTCTGCACTTGACCGCTGGTGCCACCCCTGGATGATGAGATTTTCCACCGATAAGTGCGAGGTCCTAACCTACAAGTTCCAATTGACCCCTGGATCCTTAACTCTTGGTGGGTCCCCAATAGCCAGTCGACCTACCATCCGCGATTTGGGCCTCAACTATTCCTGCTCCTTCAACTTGTCCGAGCACGCCTCCATCCAAGTGGCAAAGGCTAGAAGAAGTATGGCCCTTCTCTTCCGCTCCTTTCGTCCCCGGGACAGCGTCATCAGCACCTACAAATCCTACATCGGGCCTTTGCTTGAATACTGCCAAATAATATTTTCTAACATGACAAAATTCGACAGAGTTGCGATTGAAAGCATACAAAGGCGTTTTACCAAACAACTACTCGGTTGGTCCACGTCTTTGAGCTATAGAGAACGATGCCACAATCTGAATCTTGACCCACTCTAGCTATGCCGCTTGAGACTATACTTCATCCTTTTGTATAACCTGCTCCATAACCGGCCTTTTTCCTTTAACCCAGTAAGCTTCTTCCGTTAAACCCTTTACTCACTTCGGCACAGGCCTTTAACTGTCCCTTCTAGTATAGCTAAATCGGCCATACGGTCATGTTTTTTCCTTCTTGTCTACTTCAAAGTCTGGAACAATTTGCCCATCACCCCTCGAGCTTCACAAGCCAAGTCCCAATTTCTGTCGGCACTCATCCCATATCTCAGCGTCACCCGTGCACTCCAATTATCTAATATGAGCATGGCAGAAGATATAGCTTACGAGAGGGGTCTCGACTTCTAAGACCAACTCCTTCGCCGACCCCGCTCCCTTCAACTGAGGACACAATCAACGACAGACGGTTTCATCTACCTGACTGAGTTCTCAACGTCTGACTAGTTAGTGCCATTCCCGTATTGAACCAACGCAATTGAAATGCCACTATTTTCATTCACTTTGCTTCTACCTTCTCTCGTAGTTTCTATCACTCCTATGCCTCGTCCTTTACTGGTTTCTATATGCCTCTATTAGCCGTTAATCCACAGCAGAGGCACACCCTGACTGATCTTTATACCTGTTCTCCTTTTCCAGTTTTCTCTTCATACTGCATTTCGCCCTCATCGTTGGTATACGCGCCTGGATAACGCCGCTGTTTAACCGATTACTTATCGCTGGCTCCGTCCTATGGAACACCTT
Source organism: Fasciola hepatica (assembly GCA_948099385.1). Lineage (NCBI taxonomy): Eukaryota > Metazoa > Platyhelminthes > Trematoda > Plagiorchiida > Fasciolidae > Fasciola > Fasciola hepatica. The sequence goes on along the minus strand of CANUEZ040000027.1, from coordinate 7,951,486 downwards.
GCAACCTGGCTATCCGATTGCGGAACTTATATCTCATACTTCCTTAGTTGAACTGCGCCCCACATGCATAACGGCAAACGAACATTAGTGCCACTCCCAATAGTGCTGGGCTCGGTGAGATCCACCGCTTTGGCCGGCGCAAATCGGGCTTGCAGGTCGTCTGCAATGATGTGCAAGCGCAGTTGGGCTGGTGGATCACACCTCCTGTGTTCACTTCGAAGTTTTTCAGGTTGGGTGTCCATTTCACGGCCAGTCCCACCCACTAGCACCGGTTGCAGATAGTACTGTCCAATGTTGTCAGCTGCAGGTCCTCTGCTCCAACCGCCCTTGTTCGCCACTGTACACCCACCTATCACTCTTGTCAGCACTCTTACCACTGCGGTACACCAGCGGTGCGGTCGTCTCCCTCGGTGAGTGTAGCTGTTTTTGAAATTTTTAGAACACACAGCTCGTCCTCCTCCATTTAAGTTTATCTTTATCTGTGCTGACTGGATCCTGAATAATGTCAATGCCCCCCACCATTGATATAACCGCTTGCTCAGATGAGGCTACTTTCCTCATGAGGCAGTGCGATTACCCCTCCGTGGCCAATGCCTCACTCCTCAATCCGGACGAAACGGTCCTTCATAATGCGCTGGCAACGGATGCACTAAAATGTGCAGTCCAAAGTCAGGCTGCAGAGATAGCCGAGCTAAGGGCCACCGTCCGCACCCTTAAGGATGAGTTGTCCAGCGTGAGGAGTTTTGTAATCAAATCCCTCCCGGTGTCCCAGGCAGCCGATCAGGTTTGTAGAGTTTCTGAGCAGCAAATTCTTGACGCCGCCAAGATTTTACAAGATACCGAGAATTGCTCTAAGCGAGTCATCCTTTGGGGCCGCTTCCTCAGTTCAGAACACCCTCATGACACCTACGCCCAGGTGTTTAACCGCCTTAAGCTCCCTTTCCCACTTAAAGGTCGGTCCACTTGGTTGGTAACCAAACGCACCAACCGGGTTCACGGTATTCTCATTGTAATGGGTTCCACAGATGCAGCCAAACGAGTTGTTTCCTTGGCCGCAAAGCTCAAGGAAGAAATTAAATGGCTCAAGGGCGTATCCATTGATAAGCCACTTCATCTGAGGCTCCGCAGTGAGAAGGCTAAGCCAAAAATTCCACAAAAAGCTGATCCTAAGCTCAGAGTGCTGCCAGTTGTCCAGGTAACTCGCCTTGAGGACCGAGCTGCATGCCCACCATCCCTCGCTTCCCCACTGACACCATTTCCCGTCGCCGAAAGTACTCCCAGTAGTAGGCCTAGCGCCACTAAACATCTGTCGCTTACGAAAAGTATCCCAGGCCCCATCATGGCCAACAAGACTGTTTCAACGGACGAGACTCACTCATCCTTGAGCCCAGACATGAACCTGCAACCTGTTTCCACTGAAAGAAGCAGTGAGGAGATTAAAGCACCAGATAATAAATCTGTTGCTGTCATGAAAAATAAGCTCACCAACAAGAGAACTCAGAATAGGGCATCAAGCAGTGCACAGAAGGGCAAAACACAAAAGGCAGCCCACCCTTTTCGGAGACCGAAGGATGTAGGCCGTCCACCTGGATTGATACCCCCCAGGTTACTAGACATCAAAACCTACCGGTCCCCCCAGCAGTCTGCTTACCCTTTAGCCCCCCAATATCTTCAGCCCCCGACTCTCCCAGGACCTCCTTTCCATCCTCAAATCCCCCTCTTTCCCACTCCTCAAACCCAAAACCAGCTGCCTCTGGCGATTCTGCAACAACTCCTGAGCATGTGCTCAAGTGTTTTTACAGCAATTGCCTAAGTGTGTTGAATAAGATCCCGGAGCTTCGGCAGCTTGCAGTAGATAAGGAGCCTCAGATCATAGCCCTCACAGAAACCTGGCTCACCCCTGACATACTTGATACCGAAATATCCATTCCGGGATACTTCACAGTAAGGCGGGACTCCAGTAGAGGTCGTGCCGGCGGGGTCATCATATACTACGATAATTCGATCCCTCCTCCCACCTTACTGACAACACCAACCTTTTCATGTATTGATTGTCTGTGGGCCGTGTTCAACCTCTCTAGGACAGATACCCTATTGCTTGGTGTTGTCTACCGTCCTCCCGCATGCAATTCAACTGACAGCATAGGTCTCATAGACTTATTAAGCTCCCTGAAAAGCCATACAGACTTCACCCATCTGTTAGTCACTGGTGACTTCAACTCTCCCAGTACAAACTGGCAAAGAGCTGATGCCCCGGATATCACTTTCGGTTAACCCCTCCTTGATCTCGTACTGAAAAACTCATGGGTGCAGAACGTAAGAGATCCGACTAGATATCGCACAGGCCACGCCCCGTCCCTACTAGACCTGGTCATCACCAATGATCGGTTCCTAATAGATGTGGTGCATTACTTGCCGCCCCTTGGCAAAAGTGATCACATTCTCATTGGATTCGATTATATCGTGAAATGGCCTCCTCTTCCGTCAGAAACTAAAATTTTGAGATCCTTCAAAAGGACCAACTTTGACCAAGTCTGTGCATTTTTTCGCTCCCAGCTAGATTTAACTAACCCAGGTAACTCTGCGGATGAAATGGCAGAGAATCTCAGAGAGTTAATCTTCTTAGCTGATAGGCTTTTTGTCCCCAGAATTCGTCGCCCACAGACCGCTAAGCGACCCCTCCCTCGCCCAGTTAGGCGCATTCTAGACGAACGCGCACGCCTCTTCGATAGATATAAAGCCACAGGCCTTGCCCGTGATGCAGAAGACTTCAGGATCATAAGGAACATATGCAAAGACAAGATCAGGTCCTATCAGAATACAGTCCAGCGATCTGTACTTGATCGAGCACGGACCAATAAGGCATTTTTCTTTCGGTACATGCGCCGTCTAAGGGGCACAGCTCCGACGCCATTAGCTCTCAAAGATAGTGCCGGATCTCCAATCACTTCCCCTAGCCAAGTAGCCGAGGCATTCAGCTCCTACTTCCGTACAATTTTTAGCTCCTTTCCCATATCATCCCACCCTACTATGCACCCGTTATCTCTGACCACTACCCATAACCGCGTAACTATTCCCATTGGTGCAGTCGCTCAAGGCTTCCGACGGCTCAACCAATATTGCTCTATGGGTCCTGACCTAATCCACCCCCGTATTCTCAAGGAAGCCGCGGATACATTAGCTGCTCCTTATGCCTCGCTTTTTCAGCAATGTGTTGACGATGGAGTTTTCCCCCGTAGCTGGAAAAAGGCAGTGATCGCACCCATCTATAAGAAGGGTAGTAGACACCTTGCTTCTAGTTACAGACCTATAAGCCTCACTAGCATCCCTAGCAAAATTTTTGAGGGAATTCTTAAGAATGAGATTCTTTCCCATCTTCATAGAAATAAGATCCTCTCCCCGTCCCAACATGGGTTTCTTCCTGGCAGGTCATGCATCACCAATATGCTTACTGTCATGGATAGTCTAACGAAAGCCTATGATGATGGCCAGCTCTCACACGCTGTATTCATCGATTTTGCTAAGGCCTTCGATAAGGTCCCACATGCCCCTCTTCTTTATAAGCTGCAGACGTACGGGATCACAGGCTCCATGTTGGCCATCCTACGTAGCTTCCTTACCGACCGCACCTTTGTGGTCAAAGTCGGGAATGTTTTGTCCCAACCCTCCCCAGTAACAATTGGGGTCCCCCAAGGGTCGGTCTTAGGTCCTCTTCTTTTCCTGATCTATATAAACGATCTACCGACAGCCCTTCCTGCGAACATTGCCATGTACGCAGATGATGTAACCCTCTGGAGTTCAAGCGTTGAAGACCTGCAAATTGCAGTTTATGAAAAAAACGCTGGTCCGAGGATTGGAACGTCCCAGTTAATGATGACAAATGCGTGAGCTTGTCTTTCGGCAGAGAGACTGGTCACACGTTTTCCATTAATGGAGCAGCCACTCTGCCAAGGGTTGACCGACACAAGGTGCTCGGTTTCTGGTTAGATTGTAACTTATCTCTCTCTCATCATCACGAACTTGCAAGCAAGTCTGCCCTTCGAGTTCTAAACATGATTCGAAGGTCCTTCCCGCGCATATTTAAGGATGATTTCCCCATAATTTTCGGCACTTATATCCGACCTCTGCTGGAGTACGGTAGTCAGATAGTGCATTCTGGTCTTGTCCGAGACCGTGAGATCCTAGAAAGGGTTCAGCGGGCCTCCACCAAGGCAGTAAGTGGTCTATCCCATCTACCTTATCCCGTCCGCCTCTCACTCCTCAACCTCTATCCCCTTGACGTAAGACGCGTAAGAGGTGATCTGTTTTTGATGTTTCACCTTTTTGAAACAGGTCAAAGCGATTGCTTCTTCTCCGTCTGTCCAGCCTCCTCTCTCCGTGGTCACAGCAGAAAAGTTTTCAAACCGAGGCCACGCACTTCACTAAGGATTAACTTTTTTAGCTATAGGGTTATTACCATGTGGAATGCACTTCCGGAAGATATTGTTCTCTCGCAGAACAAAACTATCTTCAAGAAAAAGCTAGACCTCTACCTGGGCCTCTCCCAATAAATCCCTTTGTCAAAAAAAAAAATAGTTGTCTTTTATCGCATATATGTTCATGAATGCCGCACCCCCACTCAGCTTAAGGCACTGTCCACAGTGTGACACTGAATGAGGTTATATGTATCTTGTTTTCGCTGCCACCCCCGCCCCCCCCCGCTTCTTTTTACTCTCGTTTCAGCTCGGTGAATCCGACAGAAGATCAAAGATTTCCTAATGAACCGGGACAATTGGGCTCAAAGCCTCGAACCCGTGTAGTACTTCAAGACTTCAAGACTTCTATGGTATGCACACCTACCCATTCTGTCCTTGCTCCTATCGACTCTCACCGTGTCACCGCTCATTGCAAGTCACTTTCGTCCTACTCACTTTACTCGACGACCGCCATTATTCCTTTCTCCACCCATGTCGCCATTCACTCGGTATCACTCTATGCCCATAAAGCTCACTGATCGCGTTTTTATGCCTCGCTGCCTACCGTTCTGTCAAACCCTCCCTCGTTCTCCCTTCTCATGCTTAATACCATTACGCACCAGTTCCACCCGCATCCATGACCAATTCCCATATTAGAACTCGCCGTTCTAAACTCTGCACCTCTTACAGCCACATTTATTATCCAATCACCGCCACTTTATTTTCCTTGCCTGACTCCGCCATTCCCCTGTAGATCATTCCATTTGGTAATGCCCCGATTAGTATCGTCAAGTTGCATTCACCTGTACAATTTCCCGCGGACACGGAGCTCCCGAATTCCATGTCCCCAACTCCGACGCGCATTCATTGCTCGTGCGTTATATTCGTTCACCGGTTTACCTGTCCTGGTGCTTCTTTCTTTCCAGTCTTCTTCGTATTTCACATGTAGTAAGACGATGTTACTAGCTATGTCCCACTTGTCTTCTCGGCCCATGCTCCCATCTCCTGTTTTGTATATTGACTGCCACAGGCATTTCCTGTGTGCCTTTCAGACCGTTCTGCATTTTACTTGCCACCTAATGTAAAACCACTGTTTCGTCATGGTTCTCATTCACATTTTCAGTCCGTTTGATCTGCTACTACCCTCTGGTACCCCTTTTGCTCATTTCTCTCCCACGCTGTTTGCCGCCACAGCTGCTGCATCTTGCACCACAGACAGCTTCACCTCACAGACAAATTTCTTTACTTTGTATGCACAATCGCTCTACACTGCTTAGTCATCTCCATCGCCATTATCTCCCCGCTGAATAACGTAAGCCCATTTATTATTGCATCTCCCATTCTTGACCGACACGGCATGTCTCACCTACATCGATCAGATTATTAGATCCATTCTTACCTGTTCTCTTCGATACTTTTATTCATCTCCCCTTTTTTCAACTGCTCCTCAGCCGTCGTCTTTTCTGGGCTTCCGCATTCTCCAGTCTCTCTTTCGATCCACCGAGTTCACCTTTCATGTAGGTAATCCACCACGATATTCCAGAGTTAATTCTACAGACATTCGATCTATCCTAACCCGCCCCCCCCTAATAACTGATAATTTCTTTCTAGGACTCCGTTTTTATAGCTCCGGCTTCTCTTATATGCATATATATATAATGTATATTAACATGCGCATATATGTATATATGCATCCGCTCTGTGTCCCGCAGTTCCTCGTAGGCCATTTTTATTGCTATCATCCCGGTGACCGCCATGATGTGCATCCATTCCTTCTACGTCTGTGTCTCACTCTACTGTGTCCAATTCTTATGAACTATTTCTTTTACCGGATCCACCTTTGACATCTTACTTAGCTCGCTCCCTATTTTCCGATGAGTTTTGTGCCCTGTTAGCCGACCATCTATTGCAAAATACCAATGCTTCTTTCCTATCTAATCCTTTGCAGTGAATCTCACTTTTCTCCATTTTCTCCCGCTAACACAGTCTCTTATTCCGATTTTTAGCCTCCCTCGTGTATATCAGTCCGCTTTAGAAGTCCCCGTACGAACCAGCCGGATCCCCTAACTGACCTTGACTTTCGAACTCACCAGGCGTCCATTTGAATCCGCCCATGGGTCCACTTAAGCTCAGTACATTTTCTTTGATGTGCATACATTTGCCATACCTTCATCCCACTTTACTCCCCCTTCCAAGCCTCTTTTATCCAACTTCTGTCATGTGAATTTCCACATTTCCAAGGGTTTTTTTCTGTCCATTCCATAACTTGTGAACAGTTGATCATGCACCTGGCATACTTCGGGCTTCTCCCAAATAAACCATTACAAATATTATTATTAACGAAGGAATAAAAAAGGGCCTAACACACTGCCCTGTATAACACCACTTGTGACTGGCTGGGGTGATGAGGGGCAATCCTCAATGTGTACTGCTTGCGATCTCATGCTAAGACAGGATGACGACCAAGAAAAGAGTGGGTCTGCTATGCCGTAAGATTTAACCTTGGTTGGCAGCTGGGCGTGAGGCACGCGATCAAATGCTTTCGCCATATCAAGGAGGATAACGATAAGTTCCATTCCAGAGTCAGCTGACTTTGTGATTAGATTAAGGAAATCAAGTTGGCAGGTCAGACACGACCTAGAATTTGATGTCTGATTATCTCATTTCCCATAACCTCATTCACAGCGGCCAACATGGCTTCATAAAGTCACGTTCTTGTACCACATGCCAGTTTGATTTCTCCAACCTAGTGACCACGGCAGCTGACGACGGAAAATCTATGATTACCGTCTACCTCGATATGACCAAGGCATTTTACCGAGTTCCTCACTCCCGACTGTTAACAAAACTCCGGGCCTATGGTATCCATGACCCGCTTTTATCATGGATCACTTCTTACCTGTCGGATCGAACCCAGGTTGTATATGCTAATGGTCATCTATCGCAACCGGCGCCTGTCACTAGTGGAGTCATACAAGGAAGTGTACTTGGTCCGCTATTTTTCTTACTCTATATCAACGACATTTTTTCGATTGTGCAACATGGCACACCTTTCCTCTTCGCCGACGACATCAAAATCGTGTATGATTTCCGCCATCAAGATTTGAGCACAGCACTGTCTGAAATAGGTAGTGATCTTGAGAAACTTGGTCAATGGTGCACTTCATGGCAGATGTGCTTCTCGACATCTAAAAGCTTCTACACAACCTACAGATGTCAAGTCCCCCTCCGAACTCTGTCACTGAACTAAGAACCCATCGCCCCAAGCTCATCAGTGAAGGATCTTGGGCTTCGATACACTAACAATCTACAATTCTCGGAACATGTCTCATTTCAGACGGCCAGGGCCAGACAGATAATAGGCCTAGTTCTCAGATCATTTAAAATGAAACATAGTATCCTCCTTACATACCAATCCCATGCTAGACCCCACCTCGAATATTGCCCTATAATCTTCTCCGGAATGTCTAAATCGGACAGAACAAGCCTGGAGAAAGTCCAGCGCACCTTCACCAAGAAGCTAATGGGATATTCCTCTCTTCACTGAGCTATAAAGAGCGTTGCATTCTATTAAAACTTGATCCCGTATGGCTTAGACATGTCAGGCTTAACTTGTGTTTTCTATACAGACTTATTCATTGCTCTGCGTTCACTTCTACCAACTCTATACAGTTTTCCCTACCCTCATCTTACCCTCTGCGCCACAGAGACTTCAGTCTGACCATCCCACATTCCAGGCTGGCAATCAGATCCAACTTCTTCCTCATTAAATATTCAAAGCTTTGGAATAAGCTGCCTCAGAACATTCGCAAATGTGCGTCAATAACCCAGTTCAGCCATGCCCTTAAATCACAGCTTACCGTTAGTCATATGTTATCTTTGACTAACGCTAGCATATCTGAGGATCGAGCCTATGAAGAAGGCATTGAACTTTAATAATAATAATAATAATGGTATATTTCTCGACCATGGTCGAGACGCATGCGCAAGCGCATGATCATGGTGTACAACGTTACTCAAAACAATGAACTATACACGAATTTCCAGAAAGCGAGTGGAGTCGTCAGAAGCAAAACAATATAGCTAGAGATAGTTTGAGTCGACTGAAATTATAAAGGTTTGCGCGGCAAATACGGTTTGGTTTCGGATTCGACTGGTTGGTAGTGGTCCGTGAAAATACAAAATATATCGTGAAAATATAGCGCTAGGGATGCGTTATAAGTCATAATAATGCAAGATGTGGGTAACTGAGGCCTATTGCGGGTTCTATGCACGGAATAAGTAATGGACATGGAGAGGTTAAAGAAATGAATGGGAGTACAACCGTGAACTTTGGTGAATATGAAGAGAGCGGCTCTCTATGGAGATGAAGTTGGCCCGGAATGATGGATATTCCCGATTCTAATAGAGGGAGTTGATCATGAAACGAGGGGACATGAGGAAACTTTGTGGAAATGGACAGGCAACGTTGATGAATGTGGAAGAAACAGCAATCCATATATAAGGTGAGTTTAGGTTCGGGATCAATAACCCTTATCATTCAGAAAAAAAAGGCAGCGCAACTTGAAGGCCTTTAACTGGTGAAGAGTCAATTTCAAGCTGGATACCGATCGAAAGAAAAATGAAATCTTGGAAGAGAAAACGGAGCGAAAAATCTCCTTGTAGGCTCTCGCCTTATTGTTCTGTTATGCTGACAAATATATTGACTTATTGATTCTCAGTGATCTTCGGCATCATTGTTGGGAACCAAGGATGTGAGGGACAAGTGGACTCGCGTTCGGATAACGTATCGAATTTTAATGAGAAAAAATTCCTGTGTTGCGTATTCTGGCTCTGTTATTGGATTGTTTCACATGAGACCAAGGTGATGTGCAGCATCCCGTGGGTATGGTTCATCAGGCGGGGTAAGGGACGTGTCAATCAATCAATAGAAGGTTGCTTGCGAACTGTTATTTCTGAAGCCTCCAACAGTGACATCAGTAGTAGAGGTGTTGCGTTAGGAGACGTCTATCAATCTGCTTGTAAGCATTTGGGGGTGTTTTAGGTCGTGTGGCCCGATTGTAATCCCGTTTGGTATAAAAGATGCCATTAAGGTCTCTGTCGGTACAGGTCAAAGTGTGGACATTGGTCACCGAAAGTGGTGCCCGAGAGAGTGGGCGACGACAAACCTGAAATAAATGGTGTTAGCAGTCTGGACGTGGTTCCAGCTGTTAGTTATGATAATAAATAGCGACAATTAATAATGAACTGACTGGGTCTATGTGGACTGTCAGTGTTACATTTCGTACTTTGATCTGGGTTCTAATTAGAGAGCTTAAGTAACATAGGGTTGCAGGGGGTTGATAAGTACTACCACCGGCTAGCAAGATAGCGTAAACCCGGTGGGCTGCTGCGTCTGCATTTCAGAGATTTAACTTAATTGTGAGCAGGCTGCGGTAGTGATTGTAGTTGGCAGGAGGCAGTGGTTACTGTTAGGTAGGGTTGTAAACCTAAGCGTGGCTTAGATGCTAGGACATCGAGAAGACCGCTTTCTAAAAAAGATGACGGACGATAGAGGGGTATAGAGGGAAAAGGTGACCGGTTTCCACTATGTTATCTCTTTTTTTCCTTTTCCGGGCTTCATCGAGGTTGCCGTTATTCGTCAGGTACGTCGATACTCTGTCCAGGTCAATGGGTTGAAGGTCAGGGCTGTGGTAGCGATTGTATTTGACGTCGACGTGCATGCTAGGTGCGCTTATGGTGGGTATGGGGTGGTTGAAACTTAGAGCGGAGGATGGGAAAGCGTATGTGGAGAGTCCAGTGCGCTGTCACCCCAGTCAGTCTCGAGCGTGAAGACCAAAGCTTGTCGAGCGAACAAGGGCGATGTGGGGTTTCCCCTTTCGCAGGATCAGGTCTGAGCTGATGGGATACTTTCCCATAGATGAAGGTTGCCCAATTCCTTCACAGCCCGATGTCAGTGGTATTTGGAGATCGAATCGATCCCACGAGGTCTTTTTCGTTTCCACTGTTCTCTTTTTTCAATTTTATTGTTATTATTATTATTATTTTTTTGTTTCCTAACAGAGGGGTGGTTGAGCCCATATAGGAACTTTCCATAGCCCCTCCGCCCGATCGTAATTTTATGCGTATTTGTCTTTTTTCGCAACTGCTGGGGGTGGTCTGTTTTCCCCACGTTCCAACGACGCAATGGTATGGGCGCCGTTGACATCAGGGGTTTCGCTAGCATGGGCTGGGAAAATGCAGGATGGGATTATGCAACACACGGAGTAGGACAACGAACGTTGTAAAGCACAAGCTAGCATACGTGTGTCAGTCTCATACAGCGCCAGGCCATGCCTAAGACCATCAGAGTCCATTCCGGGCTAGCTGGTGCAGATGAGTTTAGCTCTGCTGATGGGAAATGGTGTGGTGCATAAGAGAGAATATGATAGTAGTTGGTGCATGGTAGATACAGAGGTGAGACGAGAGGAAAAGCCACCAAGTAAGTACTAGCAGGTGGGCTTCTGGGATAATAGATTCTGGAATGAGGTGATTAAGAAAGGCGAATTGAGGCCGGGCATAAAACCCAGGTGAGTGGTGGTAGCCAAGATGAGCGGGAGAGGAGTGAAAGGATCGAGTAAAGTGGTAGACGGCGGAACTCAGTGTCCTAGGGTCCGAAGCCACGTACTTATGTTCTGTGGAGACATCTAAGACTAAGAAACTTAGACTGGTTGGCAATAGAACAGGAACATTGTCTAAAATTAGGAGAACCGGCAAGCATTAAACTAGGTATAGTTATAAAAGTCAGCAAACTGTGGCTACAGTAGTATAGATTGTGAGCAATATAACGTAAAAGAGAATTGTTGCCCTGGCGTTTGTCATCGGGTGAGAAATGAAAGTTCTAGTGCAGTAATCCTAGTGATCAAACCCGTTTTCGTAGGCCACCTCTTCGGTGACGGTCAGGCCGGTAAGAAGAATCACATTGGGAACAGTCAAGAAGTGATCCAGCGAGCCTCTGAACTGGGAAATTGAGAGACTTTCGCGGATGTTTAGCGGGAGTTTATTCCATAACTTTGAGTATTTCATAAGGAAAAAGTTAGATCTTAACGCTAGTTTTGATCTAGGAATAGAGAGCTGCAATGACCGATAGCGTAGAGCATAATTCGTGGAGGGAGTGAGACGAATGGGTTCGGTACACGAAAAGGCCGTACGGTGGTACAGCTTAAACAGGAAGCACAAATTGAGCTTCATGCGACGCAACCATAGAGGGTCAAGATTGAGTAGGATGCATCGATCCTTGTAATACAGACTGGAGGAAAAGCCTACTAATTGTTTGGTGAATTGGCGTTGCACGGACTCCAGAGAAATGCGGTCGGATTTCGTCATGTTGGTGAAGATAATGGGACAGTATTCAAGGAGAGGCCTGGCGTGAGACTTGTAAGTGAGCAGTTTGCAATCATTTAGCCGAAAAGTTCTGGAGATGAGACCAGTGGTTCTTCTGGCCTTTGCAATCTGGAGTGGAACATACTCAGAAAACCTAAAGCTACAAGAATAATGGAGACCAAGGTCTCGAACTAAAGGGCTGTACGAAATGGGTAGGTCGTGGATAAGCAGGGTTCCGGGGGTCACTTGACATCTGAATGTTGTGTAGCAGCTCTTCGAGGTCGAAAAGTCCATATTCCATGAATTGCACCAATCCCCGAGTCGCTTTAGGTCACTAGAGATATCATCCAGCATGATGTTGAGGTTTTGACGAGGAAACTCATAGACAATCTTAACGTCATCAGCAAAAAGGAATGGGGTACCATGGTGCAAGGTGGGAAATATGTCGTTTATGTAGATGAGAAATAGTAAAGGACCCTAGCTTCAGTCTCCCCTCCCGCTCTCTGCTATCCGTCTAGCTGGCCTTCAAAAACGGGTTCAACTACTAGGATCACGGCACCATATCCCAAACCTACCATTTTATGCCTAACGACAGACGATAGGCTTGCCATTTGTTATTACTTTTTATGTATAACCCACACTGCAGAAGGATAGTTTTTGTCGTTTACAACTATAAATATCTAGATGCCTGCCGGTTCTCGCTACTCACCCACGTTCACCTACCATCGCCTAACCCTTATACATCCCTGCCTCATTTAATTCACTAGTCGGTTTCCACAACCATGTCTAAACAATTACTGCCTCCCTCGCCATATAGTACTAGGGCAGCCATGTAAAACAGCTCTCCTCTGGCTGAAGGTTTTAGCCAATGATGTTTTCCCCCAGCACCCAATTGTCCAGTGGTGCTGGATCCTAAGACATTAAGTCCCACCACCCACTAATTCACTCCTCGATCCTCTCTTATTTATCCTGGCTTCCGCTCCTCTCAGCTTCCTTGCCCGGGGATCGATTTGATCTATATATACTATTATAAATCCTTACGTGACTTTTGATAGAGCTTATGAGGAGAGCGTGATACTAACCAGAACCCTTGATAATCTAGGATGTGCCACATCATACACCATAGTTGCCATCACCTAAGCGTAAACCTACCAGGTTACAATGCCTAAACGTAGTAACCCTCATGCCTGAGGCCAGTGCATCAGAAGTCGTATTTGATTATATGAAATACCACTGGAAGCATGAAAGGTAGTCTTTAAACATTCCCAGTGCTGTCTTTACTTAGTCTTCGCCTTTGTCTCTAACCCAAGACGTAGCACCTGTCGGACTCCTCAACCTCCATCTAGTGGCCACCATTAATCACTAACAGCTCAACTTCCGTCCCTGTCACAGAACTCCAGCATCTTCCATGACTGGCCTATACAACATTTGATCTTAGCCTGCAAAACTACAAACCATCTGTGGATCATCCCGACTAATCATGTTGTTGGTGCTGCAAGTCGTACCCCATCCTTGTGCGGACTGGCTTTTTGTTGAACATAAACCCCATTGAATAATCGCAGGCTGTGGCTGACTCTACCTCCCCCTGCATTTGTTGTCCCATGTAAACGGCATGAGGGTTCTGACTTCACGGATAAGGCGAGCGTTAGCGTGGCGCTTCTGCAAACATTCCTGGCCATGATGGTCTCCCTGCACAGAGTTGACCACCAATTAGACATAAACACCAAAAAGTAAGAGATTGGCACAAAAAAGTGAGAAAAAAATATACCCCACTGTTTTGTCTTCCAGGCACACCAGCCCTGTCACATGTGACCTATGTCTCTGGGTTGTAGTGTCGCTACGGATTGACTGGTGTGGTTGACCTATTCCCAACGCGGCTTGTTACATGCGGCCCATGCTTCGGCCGGGGTGTGGGAGCTGTGGTCGCCCACCAAAAGCATCTCCGCCTTCTCTGACAGCCATATACCTGACTGTGATAAAACCATTAAAAAAATATATAAAATAAAAACGTCTAAAAAGTGTGGATCATTCTTGGAGCGCCACGTGCTGGATGCCAGGGGTTGTGTATCGTGCTACCTCCCTACCTGAAGCAGGCCCTTGTGCCGCCTACCATGAGCACCGAATGTAAGTCGTTAGAGTTTACTTCCCTGACGAAAATTCGGACCCATCTCATTTCCATTTCTTACGGCTCTCCAATACCAGCCCTCACATGGGTGTTTTCCTGATTTGCAATGCGATAACGACGAACAGGACACCGCGATAACCATGCAATCATGTCTACGTCCGATTTCCTTGATCATACTCGAGCAAATCTCATTACGATAGCACCATCGAGTAAGAGCATAGATGAACTCACGTTAACGTTCCAAGGCACGTAACCGATTGCCTCTAATGTATCACCTCTGTCACCTCAATAGTTTCATCTACTTTAAGGCTCCTCAGAAACTACCAAGTATGGAATAACCACTATGCTGGAAGAGACAGTAACAGCAAAGGGCTACGCTAACAGTGTGCCAGTCTCATTCGCTCACAGTCTGTTATTTCAAAACTATCTTATCGCCTCGTTGCCAAGCTGCTTACTGCGTAAGCAAACGGTACTGGGGGTTATCATTTCTAACTGCTCTAAACCATCAGACCCTAGGTCTTTCATTAGTATCCGAGCGATGCCGTGCCAACGTGCAAAATCATAAATCCATTGAGATGCATACACCGTTACCAAACTAGTGTCCGCAACTCCGTTAGCCTGCAGCAGTATAGCACAAATCTACCGCGAGCCTATTTTTACTTAGAATGTGGAGTAGGTGCCACTGACTGCTCAAATGAAACTTCATCCATGCTTCACTCACACAGACCTAACCAGTCCATTATCTACTGTCTTCATATATCACCATAACCCACAGCTGGAACCACGTCCAGACTGCAACCCCCCTTTGTTTCAGGTCTGTTGTCTCCCACTATCGCAGTCACCAAACCGGATAACCAAGGATGCCACTTTGACTCGTACGGACAGAGACTCAAATAGAACCTACCATAGCAACTGGGACCGAAATCAAGCCACCCGACAGGAAATACTCCCAATTGCTTATCAGATCATTCAGCTTTTTCTAAAGCAACCAACACACATTCCAGTTCATGCGCATCTTGCTAATATACCACCACACTCAGCCGATTGACCGACACATACTTTGCCCTGCTAGACGAAACACGCCCATATGATGTCGTACGTCACCAGAAACGACGCTGAATATCACTGAAGGCAAATGCGTCAATATATATATATATATATATATATATATATATATATATATATTTGCCAGTGAAACAGCATATTAACTCTCAAGTCCATGCGGAGATTTCACACTTTATTATCCGTTACCACAGTCCATCTTTCCTCCGAACCGTAGCCGGTTGGAAATTGACTCTCCGCTTCTCGAGGACCTTCCAATTGAGCTTTTTCATTTTTGAATGGTACATGTTACTGATCCTGAATCTAAACTCACCTTTTTATGGACTGCTGTTTCTCCCACATCCACCAGTGTTCACTTTCACCAAATTGGTTTCGGCACCGTTTCGACACTCATTCCATTTATTGAACTCCGGTAAATCCGACATTCAGGGTCTGCATCGTCTTCATGGATCGCTATCCTCTCCGCAAGCACCGACTTTACCGAGAACACTTCCTTACAATTTTTTTTCTTCTTCCTTTTCTTCTTGCCATAACTTACTCTGTCTGAAGAACATCAGCAGGCCTCCGTTTCCCCAGCTTGCATCATTCTCGTTCATAATGCGTCCTTGACACTGCGCTAACGGTTCTTCGATATCTCCACCGCCCAGCCCGGATTCGAAACCGGTTTGAAACTGCCGCGCAAACCATTAGTAAAATGATCCATTCAAACTATTGCTGGCTATGTCTATCTATCGCTGATACTCTCGACTTTCAAACTTTGAATTTGTGAATATTCCACCTTATTGAGTAAAATGTAACACCATGATCATGCGCTAGCGCGTGCGTCTCGACCATGGCCGAGAAATATACCATTATCACTTGTGAGCAGTTGATCATGCACCTGGCATACTTCGGGCTTCTCCCAAATAAACCATTACAAATATTATTATTAACGAAGGAATAAAAAAGGGCCTAACACACTGCCCTGTATAACACCACTTGTGACTGGCTGGGGTGATGAGGGGCAATCCTCAATGTGTACTGCTTGCGATCTCATGCTAAGACAGGATGACGACCAAGAAAAGAGTGGGTCTGCTATGCCGTAAGATTTAACCTTGGTTGGCAGCTGGGCGTGAGGCACGCGATCAAATGCTTTCGCCATATCAAGGAGGATAACGATAAGTTCCATTCCAGAGTCAGCTGACTTTGTGATTAGATTAAGGAAATCAAGTTGGCAGGTCAGACACGACCTAGACTTTAAGAAGCCGTGTTGGTTTTCATTTATTAACCCATGGTGAGGATAAAATTGGTTACTAGGATTACATCCGGGTGAGATTGCAGTGCGAAAGAGCGGACGGATGTAAGTTTACTCACAAGGGAGCGAACATTGAAAAGTGCAATTGTGAAACTATCATTATCATGGCCATGGCGTACATTGAATGCCTGACCCCTTAAGTTGGCTGCCAGGTTTGGAGATATGGTAGCCACTGGTCGACTGTAGGAGGATGTGGGGGGAGGCGGGACGTTCAGAGGAAACGGAAAAACCGGCAAATCTGGATTGGGTGGCATTGAGTCCGAAAGCTTATGACTATTTGGAATTGGGGAGCAGGATGCATGTGGTTGGGCAAGCCGTAAGTAGTCGGCCGCAACTGTATTTGGATAAGGTACTGGCATAACGATCTGAATAGTCTTGCCGAGACTTCTTTTTTCGTTTCTGGAAGAAGTGTTTTTATGTTTGACTCTAACTGGAGGCGAAAGACTAATTGGGTTCGGAGGGCGAGGCCCGGGCCCGCGAGGTGAGATGACTGATTTTACCAACAAATCTACTCTATTCACTTTTGAATTCGTTACGGATACCGTTGCAAATACATCTAGTCCAGCGCCTTTCTGTGGTACTTAAGAAATGGCTAGTTCTGGCATCGACGGTTGGGGGATTAGTGATTTTACTTCAGGTATTGGGCTGTTTTCCCGTACCGGTGTTGCATTTTGGACTCCTGCCAGAGTCAGCGATCATTTTTTGGACTATATTCCGTGGCAGTAGTTTGTAGGTTTGACCAGACACTTCTTGAGCTATTTGGAGGAATCATGTGGACCGGTGTTTTGTATGATAATAAGTTACTAGTCCTGGAGTCAGGGAGACTTTATTCAGTTTTTTGGAAGCTAGGAAGCACATTAAGTTGGACGCTGCTGGGGAGCGGTTGACATTCTCGAGTAAACCTAAGTGAAAATACCTATCCGTAAACAAGGCGCGCGTAAGCTCTGAGCCCGCAGCTGCATTGCAGTGAGTTTGGTGTCTGCGAAGCCGCTACATTACCAGGAATGTCAAAAACAATGGCTTGGTTTGAATTTCGCGTCTGCTTTGAGATCCCGGAAGGTACATATTTTCAATAAACTTGCACGTGGCGAATAGGTTACGGCCCATGTTCACCGTAGATGACTTGGGTAGTTGTATCAGCGGCTTTAGAAGTTCACTAACTCTGTCAAAGCCTCAGTTAGCGATTCAAGTGAGTTAAAGTGTTGAAGGGGGTTGTCAAGTTTGCTATGCACATCCTTCTGGAAGTTCGTTATTAAGATGGAGCATGACATAATGACTGTGAGACCTTCCGGCATTTCGACCCACCTCTGGGCAGATCCACTTTTTCCAGCTCTCAGTCGATCAGCCTGACTAATATGGGGCGCTCTCAGGCAGTGCGCAACCAAGTGGGACAACTTCAGAACAAGATTGATCCGTGGTTTCTGTAATAAAGATCATGCAGTGAACAAATTTAAAGACATATTAACCTGAAGTATGATATCAAAAAGACTCAAAAACAACAGCCAAGGTCGCGGTGTGGTAGGACGAGCACATGAGTAAAGTGAGACCAAAACAAGTCACATTAAAAAAGGAGATAGCGCCTTCACACAATTAAACGAAGGTCAACGTACCGATATCAGGGAGAGCAAGAGAACAAGTTAGATTTATAATCCAGTGGTTTGGCGGGTCCGGACGATGAGAGTGATCTCGGAGGGTTTTCTGTATCGGGTTGTTACCATTACATCGATTGCTGAGAGTCATAGATAATTACCACTTCACTGCCAACTGTACGCGAGCGTTAGAACACCAGAGCAGTCCGAGTAATAACACACTCACGGAGGTAGCAAGAAAGCACTTGGAAATATGAAACCTGCTCCGCCACACGTCGCATTCCTGATGCATTTAAGGTTGGATGACGAGTTTAATCTTGCGCTCAATACCGATGCCGCCCAGACAGTTGCTATGGTGGTTTTGCAACAAATTAGCATCAGTAGCTCTGGGTTGGCATTTTCATGCCCAAAAATTGGAACCCGTTCAGGTTCGGTACGGCATGTTCAGCAGAGAGTTACTTGCCCCTGTTCAAAGACCGCATATTACTATCATCACAGATCACAAACCATTGGTGTATGCAATGCGTAACGCCACGGATCTTTACTCTCGTGGATGATGAGAGGCAGTGTGATTTATACACTTTTTGACGGAGATGCGGCATATTCCCTGTCTAAAACGACTGTGACTAATGCGTTGTCTCGTGCACAAAACAATAACTTGCCTTCATCCATACCCGACTTGATGAGAATGGCCTCAGCAAAAGGACCAAAAGGAGATTTCTGGCAGCTCCGTTCCCGTCCACATTTATTCAGTAACTCTTGTTTCAAGCTAAAATGCCATATCCTGTGAGGTCTTCACAAACAAAACTCGCCTGATTATTTTTCCCATTTTTCGGCGAGTTACATTGGAATAATTCCATTTTGCTTCCTATCTCGGCATCAGTCTTTCAGTGAGACTTGTTACCTACTATTTCATTTTGCCATGAACTCGCAAGGACGTTCGCACTTGGGCGAAGTCGCTTTAATTCTGCCAGCGTTGTAAAATCACTTGCCCGAAATAACTACACCCGGTAAGTCTATGTCGATCGATGGTCGTTTTAAACATGTTCATGTAGACACTTTTGCCTCTCCCCCGCCTTTCAGTAGTTTTGCATACATTTGTACATGTGTCTATCGTTTCACACCTTGAGAAAATTTTGAGATGATGCCACTTCCGTCGAAGACTTTCATGTATCTGAGACATTTCTAAAGAAGTAGGCAGCTTGGTTCGAAGTGACTGCGACAATACATCAGGCCGCAGATATCAACTCACATCAGTTTTTTTCCGTGATCTCAATCGTACCCTCCGTTGCAAACGTATCAAAACTGTGGCCTAACATACTGATTAGAACGGCCTAGTCGAGCGTTTTAACAGCCAACTAAAAGCTATCTTGATGGTCTATTCGTCGATAAAATAGGCACAAAAACCCCTAAGAATCGTCCGTGACACTTGTAAAGGAGATATTCACTGTACCTTGGGTTCACACTGTTGTAGTAAAACTCTTTGCTTTTTTGGTGACATGCCCTTCCGTTCCGCACCTTCCGATCCAGACGACTTATAGTATGCTTCACGGTTGGCACAACACGTGTCGAATTACGCCCATGGCTTCACGACCCTCCCAATTCAACTCAAATTTCTCCCAGTATATTTACTTGGCATTTTGATTTTCTCGTGCTGATTCCGTTCTTATGAATTTACAACCACCATATGGCTGCCCATTTGGTGTTATCTAATGCTGAGATGAGTATTTTAGCATGTACTGCTACGGGCACCATGGTCTCGTTAAAGCGCATTTGTGGTGATCAAGAATCGAACTGGAGTAGTCGTACTATTCTCAATGGACGGAATATTAGCTCCTGCCCGAACTACGCGCAAATGAAGATCAAAAACACCGACTGGATGGGTTCCCACTCGAACTCGCATTCTGCGCAATCGTAATGTACATAAACCTGCAAATGCAATAAAACAACAAGAAGTATTGTCATTAACAATCGCCACATCCGCAGCAGCTTGAACGAATTTCAGGGTTTTTGTAATTACGGCATTCTTTATTCGGTAAACGTTCGGATCTTCATGTTGTTTCTGTTGAACTGGGATCATTTACATCTGGAAAAGACTCAGAAAGATCGGAGTCAGTATCAGACGGATTACAATTGGAAACAGGATTAAAAGCAATCTAATCTACATGTCTTGGATGAATGGAACCATCACTGGGATCCAAAATCTGACTGCCTTTTTCCAAGTTGCTTAGTTACCACTCCTGTTGAGGGTCTCAAATCATTCCCTCTGTGGTAAGCAACTTCCGAGGACTCGAGCTGGAGTAAATTAGTGCGTAGTGTACGGCTCTTGGACAGCCTCGCGGGACTACTACCCCTGGTTGAATGGACAGTATTGCGATAATGCACTAGGAAATTGTCCACAGTTCTCTCAAGTTCACTGAATGTTCCTGTCGTTGTGGATTTGATAGCACTATTTAACGTTCGCACAAAATTTTCAGCAATGCCATCTAACGGCGGATGAGGTGGAGGAGTTAACACATGATGGCAACCCGTGGACTTTAACCAATCTGCCATCTTTTGGGCAGTGAAATGACTCCCGTTATCGGTAACCAATACATATGGCACTCCCTCTAGGCTAAATGTCTTGCGAAGTACAGCAATAGTAAAATCAGAGCTCTGTAAAGTAGTGAAATAAACCTCTGGCCGCTTGGAATAAGGATCGATGATAACGAGGGCGTAGCACTTGTCCAGGAGCAGTCAGCACTAGTCGGCATGAAAATACTGCCAGGCCTCGCATGATATGGGCCAAAGAGTCCACTAGGAAGGCTGGGGATGAATTTTACGCAAACAGTCGGTACAACGTTTAGCAAACTGACATAAGTCACTGCTCAGTTCAGGCCACCAACAGGCAAGCCGGGCCAAGGATTTCATCTTTTCAATATCACGATGTCCGGAATGCAAGTCAGTCTGAATGTCTGACCGCAATGTAGGTGGTATAATGATGCGGTCATTGAAACACAGAACACCAACACAAGTCACAGAAATGCCTTCGCGGCGCTTGTAAAGCTCCGAGAATTGACGTCTGACATCAACCTTCCAACCACGTCGAAAACAAGAAAGATTCGCTCAAGCCAAAACAGGGAATTTTTGACGGAACGCGAGCATTCAGTATGCGATAAAATGCTTTGGTCGTATCAAGAAATATGACAAACGCTGACTGATCACGATCTTCACCATTGACAAGAGGGTTAAAGAATTCGAAGAGACGTAAGATGCACTAAAGCACCTCAGTAAATCCACTTTGATAGTCGTTTACCAAGTTATCTGGGACCGGAGAATCCCGGACTTGGAATTTGATTAGGCCCTCCATAAGCTTGCACGTAGTTCGTGCGTAGTTTACTGGTGGATAGTTATCCATCTCCTGAGGCAAACCTCTTTCTAAACAATGAATAATCACCGCCCCACTGCTTGGGGACGATGCGGCTTATCTTACACTGCGTAAAAAGATCGAGAAGAAACAAGTCCATACGGATACTACCTGGGGGATAAGCGCAAGGGATGCAACATCCGGATCGATTCCGGCGGAAGCCCTCGTCTCGGAGGCTAACCTGTCGACTTCACTAGAAATAGAACTAACGAGGGAGGCCCAGTATTAGTGGGGGGATAAAGCATAAGGGGGGGAGATGAAACAATCATGGAAGAATAAAATTGAACGTTGAGTACATTCGCGAAGGCCTCAAGCGTTTCAGCGGTGGGTGAGTAAAAAGAGAATATATTTGGGACTTCACGAGGTGAAAGAGGAGGCCCCTTTCTCAGTAGACTCGTCACTTGCTCCGGTGCGTCAGAATCGTTCATGGCCTCAGTGACACGATTTACGATGCAAGATTCCTTCGCAAGCGAACGAGTGTTTCAGGGGAAGTGAACATCTAGGATAACTGGAAAGGCACGAGATAGAGAGTACCTACTTCGCACATCAGGTATCCCATCCTCGGCTCGGGCCATAGGGACTCACGTCTCCGGAGGGCACTGGTTGAATGAAGCACCAAGTTTATTGAGATAGAGTGGGGGCTTAAATATCGGGTCGGCTGCCTTCTGAGGGGCTGGCGTTAGAGGCAAATTATCCCAGATGGGGGTCAAATTTTGCCCGAAACGAGTGACCGTTTAGCCCGATGAATGAAGACAATTAACAGAGCAGGGTTCGGAGTCTAAGATGAAATCCTTTTGGACCAAATTGGAATAAGAGCCATACAGAGTAGCAAGTGTTAACAAGTAGGGGTAGCCGATGCTTTGCCGGACGCATACCAAGCAACCCCCACCACGTTCGCTTTGGCAGGGGCTTAAAAGTATGTCAAACCCAGCAAATGATCATTGCTAGAGCGGGGTGAGCCATTTTTGGTTACCATTGATACATGAGTGTCCACTACGGCAACTCCAAGTCTCATGGAGTCCATTTCGCCGGACAGTGAAGGAGCACTCACAAGGAGAGTTACGTAGTTTCTAGAATTCGGTGATCAGGTCACACCTGTGGTAGGATGGCAGAGTGATTTAGGAATATAGAGTGTGTGGGCTATCCCACATGGCAACCTTGTTAGCGGTTGGTATAGTGTATTGTGAGCGGATCTCAAATAGTAGGAACTGGCGGGGTGCAGGGTAGCTTCGCAGAATGTCAATGCACCTACTTCAGATGGGGTATGGGTGTAAGTAGTCAATACAGGAAGTGTACTGAGAGTACCCTTGAAAAGAGTGATTTTGGTATGCTAACGGAGAGGTAGGCGGCTGACGAGGTGCTGGTTCCACAGAATAGCCCTATAAGGCAGAAAACGCTGAAAGATTTCGGGATTGAGCACCCCACGGTAGTGGAAGTCCGCACGAGGGGTTTGGTGGAAGTATTTTGAAGGTTAAATGTCTGTAAAGGGGTCGGAAATGGTGGAGAAAACTGAGAATTTGGGGTGGGCGATGAAACTCGTCGGATGGGGGCTAGGGACATGGAAAGGTTAGGGGACGGTATGCCAGACAGAGTCGGCGACAAAAAAGACCTGTGCAGCGGATTACCGGTATCAACCATGAGCTAGCCAGTGGAGCTGGAATTTTGCTGGGATAAGTAAGTTTTGACGAGTCTGGTTCTAAAGTAGAGCCTATGAACACTGGCACAATAACGATTTTCCCGGTTGTAAGTGACGCGTAGCCAAATTACCAAATCCCAAGGTCAAAACAAAGTTAATTCAGTGATTCTACGATACCGAATTAACAAACTATACGCATATAAAATTATGTACAAACCTGAACTGTTCGGCCAAAACTGTCAACAACTGGCACCAGAGTTCGGCAAAGGTTACTCTCAGATGCCTCCTCCACGGTAGTCAGAATTTAAGTCAAAGGCACGCCAGGAAGGAAGAACAAAATATAAACTAATGTCCAAATGTAGTGGTTGATATGTGCTGTACTTGTTCGAGAGTGAATAAAATAAACTGCATAGTCTCAGCAATACAAATGTATGACAGTGATTGGAGAGGACCTCCAAGCACGTACATTACAGGCGTCAGCAACAGTCTAACAAGGAGTCTGTTGGGTTGTCACTTTTGCATTACAGTCGGAATGTAGTATAGTAATACAGAGAAGTTGCTACCTAGTATACTTGACGATAAATCTCCTGGCAGGGAAGGAGGGCTACTTGCCGATTTCTGGATTGAGGCCGGAGGCTTTCGCTGGCGTGGCCAAATGACGGTGGAAGTTTAAGACCAAGGGTTACCAAATTTAACCCATGGGGGACGAAACTGATGGCAAGAACGAGCGTGTGTCACTGGGAGAGCAGCCTCGTGGCAGTTGGGTTGCCCAGAGGACCGAAGGGGCAGCCTCAGCAGGAAGTAACTTAGCTGTGGCACGATACACTTGGAGGATAAGGTCCAGTCGTGGAAAAAGCTCGCGATTAGAACCGTCATACTTTTGTTTATGTCGCCTCAGGAGACTGAGGCAGGGTTGTTAGGCTAAGCAAGCTACGAGACTCGGGTAGCTGCTTCTGGTACATTAGGCTTAGCTGACTGGCAGGAGGTGGTGGATCAGAGCTGGAAGCTTCTACGATATTACCGATGAATCTAGGGGACTTGAAGGTGGCAAATCAATAGGGGGTTCAGGCGTTGCATCAAGGTCCATCTTAGGTAGTTGTTGGTCAGTGGATTTTGGCCTCGTAGAGTCGCTTGGGGGGTCGCGTGCGTAGATGTCTTTTTAGAGGGTCCGAGTTCTGATGTTTGAGCCCAGCCCTTTCAGCAATCCTCACTGTAGTGGCGTGTTATCAACGGCCATCTTGACGTTCTTTTGTGGCGAGTTAACGGCAACAATGCTCTGTTTTTGAGTAAAATAAATGGCTGTTGGCGAGTCTGAAAGTTGAAAAAGCAGGGACGTCGGCTCAGCTGTGTTCGCTTGCATGGCCCGGTGCCATGGCCTATTACCCACTCAATGCTAACGACCTGGAGAACTGCACTGCTTAGTATGTTGAGCGCGGTCCTACTTTAGACGCACGTATGATTTGCGGACTCGATTCCCGTCCATCAGATGGAGACGCAGAACGATAGCAGTTGATGGGTTTTGGTAATTATTTTAGTTACCCTGTATGAATGACAGGAGATGGGAGACTGAACGAGCTAATGGCCAGAGTTGATAAGCTGGCTAAAACTAACCCCCTTCGTCCATACAGTAAAACCAGCTGTTCATCCCTGTTTACACCATCCGAGGTGACTTCCTTTAGAATTCCAGCTCCTTTCCGTATCTAGGCTTCCTGCAATCGCTAAATTATCAACAAAACCAGTCGATTATCCAAAGCCTACAGTCACAATGCGCAATTCCAAAAGAGGCTGACCGGCCAGTGAGACCTTGCCACGCGCAGCCGTTCGTCTCCCAATCACTACGTCATGCTCCGTCCCATTAACGAACATTCGTGATGACGCAAATAGCAAGATTGACAGTCTCTTACAACACGTTAGCTCACTCAAATCGCGAATACAAGCTCTTGACAGAGCTACCAGAATTCTGACACCACTGGCTCAACTCCTTGAGCCCTCTGTGGTAAGTATGGCCTGTAACTCAGTTGCCACGTGTAACTTTATTGACAGTATATCTGCAGAGGTTTCAAAACGAATACGAAACTCGAATCACGCCATTGTATTTAACATTCCCGATAGTGTAGTATGCGGAGTGCAGTGTCTTCCGTGGGGGGTGCACGTGTACGATCTGCAAAGACAGAAAGAAAACTCGGTGAGCCGGAGCTCAGTAAGTGCATCAACAAGCATCAACACTTACACCGATAAAGATGGGAGTGGCGATCTGTCTGAGCGTATTACAATAGGGCCCCACTTAATATAGTCAGCAGTACCTTGGTAAAGGCAGCTAACATGGAAAATGTGATATGCCGTAGCAGCAGACTACGAAAACCAACACAACGACACCAATGCTCCCTGCTTTTCCAACTTCCGGACTCACTAACAGCCAGTGAGTTAACTCACTGAATTAATAAACCTAATTTTTCCAGCTGTTCCTTCGGCCAAGGATGTTGTGAGGCAGGCCGCTGCACAAATGAAATCATCAATGGCCGACCTGAGGATTTTATTACGAGCTCGCCAAGAGCTTCAATTCGCGATTTGAGTGAGCTAACGTGTTGTAAGAGACTGTCAATCTTGCTATTTGCGTCATCACGAATGTTTGTTAATGGGACGGAGCATGACGTAGTGATTGGGAGACGAACGGCTGCGCGTGGCAAGGTCTCACTGGCCGGTCAGCCTCTTTTGGAATTGCGCATTGTGACTGTAGGCTTTGGATAATCGACTGGTTTTGTTGATAATTTAGCGATTGCAGGAAGCCTAGATACGGAAAGGAGCTGGAATTCTAAAGGAAGTCACCTCGGATGGTGTAAACAGGGATGAACAGCTGGTTTTACTGTATGGACGAAGGGGGTTAGTTTTAGCCAAGGAGGAAACGAAAACTAAAAGGGTTGATCTGGCAGAAAATCTCTAAGTATTACATAGATGGGTCCACATGGGGTGATTTGTGGTAGGTATAGATCTAGGTTTCCTAGTAAAGGGTTTTGTTGATTTTTCGCGGTAGTATGTTACGGACCCACAGTGGTGTGTCGCAATTATTCCACGGGCAATTTGACGCCTCAGAGTAAATAACTATTACTATTAGGTTCTACATAAAAACAGGTCTAAACAGTAGAAAAAGGAAAAAGCTAGACAACTTGCGATCGAAAGAGTTCAGTGATCCCTTACCAAGCACTTACTCGGCCCACCATCTCCCTTGAATTATAAAGAGAGATGTGAGCTACTATGACTTGAACCCCTGTGGCTACGACGTATGAAACTCAATCTTTATCTTCTATTCAACCTTCTACATTCTAGAGCGCATGTGTCCATCACTTATCTGTGTTTCGCTCTAGGGGCACCATACCCTCTTCGTAACCGAAATCATACTACTAAAGTTCCATACTCCAGGAGAGAACTAAGAGAGAGGTTCTTCGTCAAAGTCTATTCCCGTATTTAGAACAGGCTGCCTGAAGACATTCGGGCCTGCCAGACACTAGGCCGATTTGAAGCTTTCCTTGCGAAATATTTAGATGTCGCCAAAGTACTGCAAATAACCCACACGTGTACCACGTTGGAACAAGCTTATAAGGGTAACCTAGATTTTTGAAAAGGCAAAGAAAACATGACTCGGGTGACATACTTTGCAACATCACCATCGCCTACCCCATATGCCCTCTCCATCGCCAGCTTACTAGTACCCCTTGGAATGACTTACATCACTGACACTGTTCTTGTTAGATTATCTTTAATTCACGCGCTCTAACGTCTCCTATCTATCTCCATCATACTTAATCCGCTCTACTCGGTCCGAATTGACCCCATTCCCCTTCTTTGTTTTGCCCTAACCTTCCAACGCTAAATCCGATTCCGGCGACGACCATTCACCTCCAAATCATCACCCTTTTTTCTAGTTTTTGTCATTATTTTTGTGTTCCTATTCACTCCCAATGGCTCATAGTCCCCATTCTTTCCAAAATAGTCTGTCTAAATTACTAGATTTCTCCTTCTACTACTGACCGTTGATCCTCAGCTGGAAGCATCCCAGACTGCGTCTCTCTACTCTTGTTTCCAGACACCAACCGGCACGCATCTCTCTTTTGATGTACAGAATGATCCGGAGATAATACCGGCGAACTATCTGGCCCACATTTCCAGCTGAAAATCCTATACCCGACCATCATTCCGTCGCTCACTCATTGACCGTTTTCTTTTGGATCCCTCGCAATCTGCTAGACTGCTCCATCTCTACCTCTTTGATCTCGACCAACATCACCTGTGCTTGTCCCGCCGGTGCGGGGCGTGGTCAGATCCACCGCTTTGACCGGCGCCTATCGGGCGTGCTGGACGTCTGCAACAATTTACGGGCGCAAATAGGTTGGTGGATCGCACCTCCTGCCTCCAGAATTAATTTTAAGTTGGGCGTCCAGAGCACGGTCAGCCCCACCCACTAGCACCGGTTGCGGATTAAAAAAGTAAATCAGACAAATAGAATTCTATTTATATACTCGAAATGCTGTAGATTTGCTGCTGTCTCCTCCAGCTAACAGGGGCTCTTCATAGTGCTCGCTTCAAAATTCGCCTTTATAACTTACCGCTTCTTACTCCCGGCAATTTTTCGGTGCATAAGTAACGCATACTTAAAAACCCATCAACATTCTTGGCTCTCTGTTACCGGTTCACTTCCCCGCAGTTTCACGCTAATCAATTCAAAGGTCTTAGTTGTAAACGCAACCCTTCTCTAAGATAAAGGCCACCCCTGTTTGCCACTTTTAGCGATATGCTCGAACACTAACGCATTTATTGTAGCTATTCACTTCCGTACCACAATCTTGAAACACTATATGACACTGTGAAATATATCTCTAGAGATTCCCAACGATCTATGATTCAGTGATTGATTGCTTTCTCTGTCAGTTCCTCTGTTCGCCCACTTAGGGCTGTTGCATTGCAGTATCCTCACCTTGCAAAGTATCATGTCCCAGATATGCATATCTCATAAGCTCTTGTGCCGCAGAGTTCCATTCTGTCGCCGTCAAATGTTCCACCTTCTGTAATGAACATAAACGGGTAGTCTCTTGCCCGTCACTTCATCATTTTTGCTAGCTGTGTCTTTCCTACTGTCGTAGTTAAGCTCCACACATCGAGTTTTCGCCAGTTCCCAGTTTCGTGTTGATGCTTTATAGTCCTTTCCGCCGAAAGCAAAACAATTTGCTCAAGTCTATATGTTTTCATCCGGTCACTTCTCTCACCTTCAGTTTGGCAACCACAGTCCAGTTTGTTTTCCGTTTGTCAAACAGCGGCATCGCCCATCCAATATACGGTAACTGAACTTCGCAACTGTCATCCTCGACTGGTTTTCTCGGTCTTTATATGTAATGCCACCGTTTTTTCATCGTCTAAATTTACATCGCAACCCCTCTCGTACAATACAAAGCTCCTTGCATGAATACGCTTCCTTCGGGAATGTTTCGTTTTCACGATATCCAGGTATCCGTCCATCCAGTTTGGTTCTCCGGTAGGATGTTCTTCCTTTCGTTGGATTTGTGTGATTCTTTACTATTCCCCATCCACTCCACACTTTGGCAAGATAAACACGCCCCACTTTGAGCCGGCTGGACCACCTGACCATGAGTTTAAATTCACCAAGAGCACCCCAGCTTGCCAACTCTGGCCATTAGCTCGTTCAGTCTCCCATCTCCTGTCATTCATACAGGGTAACTAAAATAATTACCAAAACCCATCAACTGCTATCGTTCTGCGTCTCCATCTGATGGACGGGAATCGAGTCCGCAAATCATACGTGCGTCTAAAGTAGGACCGCGCTCAACATACTAAGCAGTGCAGTTCTCCAGGTCGTTAGCATTGAGTGGGTAATAGGCCATGGCACCGGGCCATGCAAGCGAACACAGCTGAGCCGACGTCCCTGCTTTTTCAACTTTCAGACTCGCCAACAGCCATTTATTTTACTCAAAAACAGAGCATTGTTGCCGTTAACTCGCCACAAAAGAACGTCAAGATGGCCGTTGATAACACGCCACTACAGTGAGGATTGCTGAAAGGGCTGGGCTCAAACATCAGAACTCGGACCCTCTAAAAAGACATCTACGCACGCGACCCCCCAAGCGACTCTACGAGGCCAAAATCCACTGACCAACAACTACCTAAGATGGACCTTGATGCAACGCCTGAACCCCCTATTGATTTGCCACCTTCAAGTCCCCTAGATTCATCGGTAATATCGTAGAAGCTTCCAGCTCTGATCCACCACCTCCTGCCAGTCAGCTAAGCCTAATGTACCAGAAGCAGCTACCCGAGTCTCGTAGCTTGCTTAGCCTAACAACCCTGCCTCAGTCTCCTGAGGCGACATAAACAAAAGTATGACGGTTCTAATCGCGAGCTTTTTCCACGACTGGACCTTATCCTCCAAGTGTATCGTGCCACAGCTAAGTTACTTCCTGCTGAGGCTGCCCCTTCGGTCCTCTGGGCAACCCAACTGCCACGAGGCTGCTCTCCCAGTGACACACGCTCGTTCTTGCCATCAGTTTCGTCCCCCATGGGTTAAATTTGGTAACCCTTGGTCTTAAACTTCCACCGTCATTTGGCCACGCCAGCGAAAGCCTCCGGCCTCAATCCAGAAATCGGCAAGTAGCCCTCCTTCCCTGCCAGGAGATTTATCGTCAAGTATACTAGGTAGCAACTTCTCTGTATTACTATACTACATTCCGACTGTAATGCAAAAGTGACAACCCAACAGACTCCTTGTTAGACTGTTGCTGACGCCTGTAATGTACGTGCTTGGAGGTCCTCTCCAATCACTGTCATACATTTGTATTGCTGAGACTATGCAGTTTATTTTATTCACTCTCGAACAAGTACAGCACATATCAACCACTACATTTGGACATTAGTTTATATTTTGTTCTTCCTTCCTGGCGTGCCTTTGACTTAAATTCTGACTACCGTGGAGGAGGCATCTGAGAGTAACCTTTGCCGAACTCTGGTGCCAGTTGTTGACAGTTTTGGCCGAACAGTTCAGGTTTGTACATAATTTTATATGCGTATAGTTTGTTAATTCGGTATCGTAGAATCACTGAATTAACTTTGTTTTGACCTTGGGATTTGGTAATTTGGCTACGCGTCACTTACAACCGGGAAAATCGTTATTGTGCCAGTGTTCATAGGCTCTACTTTAGAACCAGACTCGTCAAAACTTACTTATCCCAGCAAAATTCCAGCTCCACTGGCTAGCTCATGGTTGATACCGGTAATCCGCTGCACAGGTCTTTTTTGTCGCCGACTCTGTCTGGCATACCGTCCCCTAACCTTTCCATGTCCCTAGCCCCCATCCGACGAGTTTCATCGCCCACCCCAAATTCTCAGTTTTCTCCACCATTTCCGACCCCTTTACAGACATTTAACCTTCAAAATACTTCCACCAAACCCCTCGTGCGGACTTCCACTACCGTGGGGTGCTCAATCCCGAAATCTTTCAGCGTTTTCTGCCTTATAGGGCTATTCTGTGGAACCAGCACCTCGTCAGCCGCCTACCTCTCCGTTAGCATACCAAAATCACTCTTTTCAAGGGTACTCTCAGTACACTTCCTGTATTGACTACTTACACCCATACCCCATCTGAAGTAGGTGCATTGACATTCTGCGAAGCTACCCTGCACCCCGCCAGTTCCTACTATTTGAGATCCGCTCACAATACACTATACCAACCGCTAACAAGGTTGCCATGTGGGATAGCCCACACACTCTATATTCCTAAATCACTCTGCCATCCTACCACAGGTGTGACCTGATCACCGAATTCTAGAAACTACGTAACTCTCCTTGTGAGTGCTCCTTCACTGTCCGGCGAAATGGACTCCATGAGACTTGGAGTTGCCGTAGTGGACACTCATGTATCAATGGTAACCAAAAATGGCTCACCCCGCTCTAGCAATGATCATTTGCTGGGTTTGACATACTTTTAAGCCCCTGCCAAAGCGAACGTGGTGGGGGTTGCTTGGTATGCGTCCGGCAAAGCATCGGCTACCCCTACTTGTTAACACTTGCTACTCTGTATGGCTCTTATTCCAATTTGGTCCAAAAGGATTTCATCTTAGACTCCGAACCCTGCTCTGTTAATTGTCTTCATTCATCGGGCTAAACGGTCACTCGTTTCGGGCAAAATTTGACCCCCATCTGGGATAATTTGCCTCTAACGCCAGCCCCTCAGAAGGCAGCCGACCCGATATTTAAGCCCCCACTCTATCTCAATAAACTTGGTGCTTCATTCAACCAGTGCCCTCCGGAGACGTGAGTCCCTATGGCCCGAGCCGAGGATGGGATACCTGATGTGCGAAGTAGGTACTCTCTATCTCGTGCCTTTCCAGTTATCCTAGATGTTCACTTCCCCTGAAACACTCGTTCGCTTGCGAAGGAATCTTGCATCGTAAATCGTGTCACTGAGGCCATGAACGATTCTGACGCACCGGAGCAAGTGACGAGTCTACTGAGAAAGGGGCCTCCTCTTTCACCTCGTGAAGTCCCAAATATATTCTCTTTTTACTCACCCACCGCTGAAACGCTTGAGGCCTTCGCGAATGTACTCAACGTTCAATTTTATTCTTCCATGATTGTTTCATCTCCCCCCCTTATGCTTTATCCCCCCACTAATACTGGGCCTCCCTCGTTAGTTCTATTTCTAGTGAAGTCGACAGGTTAGCCTCCGAGACGAGGGCTTCCGCCGGAATCGATCCGGATGTTGCATCCCTTGCGCTTATCCCCCAGGTAGTATCCGTATGGACTTGTTTCTTCTCGATCTTTTTACGCAGTGTAAGATAAGCCGCATCGTCCCCAAGCAGTGGGGCGGTGATTATTCATTGTTTAGAAAGAGGTTTGCCTCAGGAGATGGATAACTATCCACCAGTAAACTACGCACGAACTACGTGCAAGCTTATGGAGGGCCTAATCAAATTCCAAGTCCGGGATTCTCCGGTCCCAGATAACTTGGTAAACGACTATCAAAGTGGATTTACTGAGGTGCTTTGGTGCATCTTACGTCTCTTCGAATTCTTTAACCCTCTTGTCAATGGTGAAGATCGTGATCAGTCAGCGTTTGTCATATTTCTTGATACGACCAAAGCATTTTATCGCATACTGAATGCTCGCGTTCCGTCAAAAATTCCCTGTTTTTGCGTGGCTTAATCTTTGCACTCTTAGTCTTGCTCTTACCTATCCAACCTCTCGCAGGTGGTCCTGATCGGGAACCACCCGTCACTTCATAACGATCACTAGTGGTGTTATCCGGAGTAGTCTTGAGTCCAATTCTATTCCTCGTGTATACCAGTGATATAGTCTCCACGATTCGTCGTGGCACTGCTTTCCTTTCTAACTACGACGTCAGACTTTTGTGTCTTTAAGGCTGAAACCCTCAAGGTCTCAGAAGACACCCGAGGCAATCTAGATTCCCGTGGCCACTGATGCTCCGCTTGTTATATGACATTTTCCTGCAAAATGCAGACTTACCCTATAGATACCATATTTTCGTTGGCACTCTCGCCATCTATAAGCACTCGGTCTGCGTCAAAACCTCTGTTTGAGATCAGGAGTAACATAACTAGAGCCTCTTAAGCTACCCTGAACATGTTTGTTTCTTTATTTCTAAGGCCAAGCGCAATAAAGGTCCCATATTTCAAGGTCTCAAACTCATTGACAGCCAAATTGAAGCCTTTGCTACCCACGCCAGACTTTTACAGGAACATTGCCCTTTCAGAGTTTCTAAAGTGTTGTGCTCCACTTTTTCCTCATGGAAAATGTCCACCTGTCCTTTACCAAATCCCACATGGGTAAGTCCGCCACCCTCACATAACAATCGAAACGTGAATTTCTTCAGCTTGACCCTCTATGGACACGCTGTCTGAAGTTGAAATTCTCTCTCGTGTACAGGCCCTTGCACTGCCATGTTTACCCTTCTACGCAACTCACCTTCACCCCTGGCTGCATCTTTCCTCATAGATATGGAGCTTCCCTTTGCACGCCCCACTTACCAAGTCGTCCGTTAGAGCTGGATTTTTCATAATTGCATATAGCAACATCTGGAACAAGCTCCCAGGTAGCATGCGTTACATCAGCTCTTTACGTTGGTTCCAGTGTAAGGTAAATAAATATCCCGCAGCAAGCACTACCCACGGCTAAGCAATAAATCTGCAACCACCGACACCGCTTCCGAAAATGGTCCCCAGTCCCAATCGTTTCTGTTAATAGCCGGGGTGATGTCCCTGATTTGTTGCCATATCCGCCCAACTTTGTCGCTCATGTTCTATATGCTACATTTCTTTCTTGTGCGGACCGGTGCTTCGGAGACGGCGAATCCCGTAAAATGATCCCAAACAGTGGTAAAATTTACCTGCATCTGCATTTTGATTCTCACGTAAATCGTCTTGGAGCTCCCAAATTTGCGGATGTGGTGAGTATTTCTACGGCCCGCCTGTGAGCATTCCTGGTTTCAGATGTCTCCCTACACAGGTTTGAACATTAATGAGAAGATATAATCACCAAAAGCGAAGCAGTCTGCATAAAATAGCAAGATAAAATACCCCACCATTTTGTCATCCACTGCATTCCCGCCTTGTGTAACACACCGGGCAGCAGCAGTGCTGTTGAATGACTGGTGTGTTCGACACATTTTAGCCGCCAGTTGCCACTTGCGGTTCACGTTTCAGTCTGATAGTGGAAAATATTTTCTCTCCAAAAATAGCCCCACATTTTTTCTAACGGCTAGATATGGTGCTGTCGTAAAACTACAAAATAAATTTCTAAAAAGTGTGGGTAACCCTTAGCGCACCACTTGCTGGATGTCGATAGATGTGTTTCGTGATACATTGCTATTTGAAACCGACTATAGTGCCGCCTATTTTTGGCGTTGAACATAGACCTTTTGAGTGCGAATCCCTATCGGAATTCCCGCCCATCCCAGGTTCCACCCTTCACTGTTTCGTAAGCAGTCCTAACAATGGTGTGTTTCTGTCTCGCCGTGTGCCTTTAAAGATAAAAGATCATACTAATCGGGCAATCAAAGCAGGGTGATGCCTTGCCGATATTCAAATATAATCTTGGTATCCCAGCCTCGTTCGGGTCGTAAAGTAGTCAAACAGGTTTGTTTCACGGTTTGAGTCCTGTGATACACACACTTGATGGCTTACCCTCACATTCCATCGCCTTAACCAAGCTGACAGCAATTTAGGGCAATCACTAGTTTCCCAAAAGTAAATAACCGGTCGCTACCAGTATTTCACGATGCCTCTATAGTTCAGTGCCGCCCATCATTCTTCTCCATATCACTTCCGTCCTCACTTAAAGCTCTCATCAACAGTTCAACTTTCCTTGAAGCGCATGCCCTTCTTTCCCAAGCACAATCCTTTTTTATGGTATCTAATTCACTTTACAAGTCTCCTTTGCAATGTATCACGCATACCATTGATCCACAACCTCGCATCACTTCCCATTCGCAAATCACTGGTTTTAATTTGGCCCACCATAAAAATACAAGCCACGTGTTCCTCAGGAGTCCTTGATCTACACTCCTGCTGAACTAATAGTGTGTTACTCCCCTTCCAAAGCCATTGCCCTAGGAAGTCGCATGACCCCTGAAGCCACCAGTCGTAGCTGGTGAAATATCTACATTGCTGAATCTATTACAGTTCTCTGCCAGATTTTCATAGCCTAACTACGGGTACTGGATTCATACCGCTTCTTCACAGATGCCGAACTTACTCTTGTTCCAGTGAAAGCTTAGAGCCTAGGTGAGCCTTGTTTATAAATAAGTATCTGTACCTAGACCCACTTGGGAATGACAACCTCTCACCAGAAGCATCCGATTCCGGTACCAGGCCCTCTACTAGCTGGAGGCAATCTTTCTTCTCGAAACATCCTTCTCAGTACCACAAAGTGGCTTGTAGGTAGGACAAATGTACCTCAAAGCACCTTCCCACATCTCGAATACATGGACTTTAGAAAGTCTGTAGGGCATTTAGGTGGATCCCATCCGTCGTACATTGAGGTACGTAACTGGTCAAGCGAACTTTGACCGGGCTCTTCGATAGGTAAGGAATTCAGGTTGACCTGAAGTCTGTTTGTTTAGGCCAACGTGGTGCCAACGCACACAACTTCATCACTATCCTAGCCCGTGGCTCAAGAGACAAGGTGCAGTCCAGCTCGTCAGCTCCGTCGATCAGCTCCTTCAGTCACCCACCTTTTGTTATTTCAACGGCATAACCAACATAACCACCAGAATCCATCGACTTCCATGGTTCTGCTCGTTTCATTCGTTGGATAGGAATCAGGTCCCTACGAATCGCTCGTTTATCCAAAGCATACTAAGTGGATCCGATGTGAGCCTCCTCCATATCCGTTTCATATGCGGACCACTGAAAATGTTCTTCGGTAATTGGTATGGACCTCATTCGCTCCATTGGAGTTTTCTTCTGGCTTGACTCTACATATCTGAAATAATGGAACCAACGTACAATGCCAAATCACCAGGACGGTAGATTTTTATGCCTAGGTCCTGTCGACTAATTATTCCCCGATGCTTCACGCCGAACTTTCCGGACATTTGCAAACGTGTAGGCATCATCATTTCCTCTCCTCTCGGACCATACCAGCATCATTTTTCGTTACCTTAGGATATTTATACAGTTTATTCCTGTCTGGTTGATTAGACGCAAATTGCCCCGAAAGTGAACCGGAGTACGCAACATCCTCCCACTTATGCATTTTCCTTTTCCGTGATTACACAGCATTCGACAGTTCCATGTATCGTAGATGGGTACGACTTGACCTCGGTTGAAAAGTATATCATTATCATCATTATTTTAGGACAGTGCCCACGCGGCTAGGCTTGGAAGGCACGGAATAAAATCGGGCTGAGAGATATATATGAGATAGGAATTGGAAACGACGTCCACGATGAGCCGTGTTGTCTAGAAGATGGAATTCCCCGACCGACCGGTACGTATGTTAACCGAGTGTAAAAGTCTTTTAACTTACCTAAAGTAGAGCTAGACATCCTTGGCAGACGCACAAAACAACATCTCCGGTTTGTCAAAATATCCGAATTGTCCATCAAATTAAGGTGATCCATCAAGAGCAGAGGCTGCTGTACCTGACCCGTTCTTGTCGAGGTCGGCCTAAAGAAGTTATTGGTGGTCTTTCGATGCCAGACCCAGATCTAAGTTACACAAGCGCGGGGAAGGTTATGAAGGACGTATTCGGTCAACCATTTAAAAGTGCTCGCGATTTGATCTACGGTATAATATCTATGGCCAAGTGAACTAGAAGCGATGCCTACGACACATCAGATCTTTCCATGAATGGTTGCGTTTGCGGCTGACCATGAGGGTGTTGATGTGTGATGGGCGCCGCTTTATCGATAAGTGGCTTGATTGCCCGGCGGAACCCTACAATTGAAGGCCATGTTGGGTGACGGCAGGTCAAACAGTCGGGCCATGTTTCTTGGAGCAACTGGATACTGATAGATGGCTACTGTGATTGATATTATTCGGCAGGGCGTTGGCATTATAACCGTCTCATTTTAAGAAATTCGTAGTAGTCCTCAGTTTTCTATGTGGGCAGAAACCGGACGGCTTGTAGGAGGAATCGTGTACCCAAATTGTATTCTCGATATTCAGAAATAGACAAGGTTGCAGAGTTTTGGAAAATGAAATGAAGATAAGCGTCTAATGTGATATATTGTGGCCAAGCCGTATAATGGTCGGGCGATTCCGAGACTAAAAAAGAAAGTGCAGCAGTCTGGCGGGTGTTCTGGGGTGTTAAGGGTGAGAAGGCACAGCTGGCTCAGCGGGAGGACAAAGATTGGTGACAGTTAACCCCATGGGTGTGGGAAAGATAAGATGCTGCACGAGTTTATACCGGCCCATGGGTCCAGGGCTTAATGCCAGGGCTTGAAACAACCCTTTTAGTGACTTCATTTATGTCGAGTCCTTAGTATGGTGGATCAGCTTTGGTAGAGATCAAGTGTACTTGCACTATTGGGCCAAGTTGACAACTGCCGCTTCCACAGGGTATCAGGGAACCTAATCGCCTGGGGTAGCAAGGCCGTGGGGGTGCGCCGGGGCCAAGAGCTTGACGAGAAACTAACCAGGATACGCGGAGGGCCTGAGTGCTAAGTTTGTACAATTGGTATGTGGGGTAAATTTCAAGTGCAGATGCGGGGTATTTACAGGTCTAACACCGCAAGTAGACGTCGAGCCTTGGCTCACGGAAGGTTGTTGTTGGGTTGGGTTGTGAACTACGGGGTGGGCTGGAGGCCGAAACTGAAAACACAGCATTTTAAAAAAGAAAAACATTTAAGTGTTAGCAGAGAATAACAGGGCGTTTCCTCAATTTTTTACTTTTATGCTATGATGGGACTCCTCCTCCGTTTGACGCTCCAGTACTTACAGCTGAAGGAGGATAATCATGTGCGGAGAGCCCAGTGTGATATCAGAATCAATTTTGTGCTCAGGAACCAAAAGCATACCAAGCTAGCAGGTGATCGCTTTAGTCGTCATGAACCCTGTACTACGGAATGTGGCCTTCGAGCCATTGTTTCCATTTGTCTGGCCTCGAACGGACCTTGTGTAGACACTCATCTCAGTTCTGTGCTCATTTCAGGCATTTGCAACCAGTTCAGACATCCAAAACCTGTCGATCCAGTGACTTTATCTTACCCACGCCCAAGAGGCCTTTGTACAGTCCACCCAGAGCACATCTGCGCAAGGGAGGTGGAATGACAAGCCGGACACCTCGACAACCATTCCATCTGGCTGAATGCTAGATTCCCCTCGCAAAGCGAGGAACTGAGGAAAGTTCCGCTTCGCCTCTGGTTGCAACCCCCTCGTCATCTCCTATATCGCCTGAGATTGGTTACATTTCATCTGCTTCCGCAATTCATTCCCCTGTACGGACGCAG
Source organism: Fasciola hepatica (assembly GCA_948099385.1). Lineage (NCBI taxonomy): Eukaryota > Metazoa > Platyhelminthes > Trematoda > Plagiorchiida > Fasciolidae > Fasciola > Fasciola hepatica. Next base: position 7,913,587 of record CANUEZ040000027.1, on the reverse strand, counting down.
CGGGTTAATGGAAGTACGATCGGTTCGCCGCCGTGAGTCATAAATATTGGGACAGATAGTCTGCTTGAGGGGTTTCCTTGCCGGATCTATGCCGTATATTGCTTCTATGGGCGGCTAAGGCAGTGTTCCATTGTTGAATCACAGCTGCCGTGGCTTTGGCGGTGGACTGGCTCCGCTTATATAGAAGTAAAGTGTTAAGTGGACGGCAGCTGCCTTAAGTTAGATACTTGCACAAATGAGATACCACCAAGAAAATGGCCCAAATTTCCATATGCGTTTGCGAATTACCTCCATCTGCAGCACTAAGAAGACGTGGGATGCAGATTATCGGGCATCCCTCCCGCTCCAGAACAGCTCTCATTCCCACCTCGGACATGTCTGTGATGAGTATGGTCTCAGTAGACGGCTCGAAAGGACTCATTGTCGATCGGCCAACGATATTTTGAATAAGACTTCCCCAGCATCCTTTTGCACCTCTCTCCCCACGGCCATACACCTTATAACTGGGCCAGAACAAGGGGGTGGGTTTGAGTCGCAAATTTTGGAAATAGTGGGGTATAGAACCACGAATACTCAAACATTGATCACTTTTGTGTCCGATTTTTAGGAAACGTGCCCTCACTCATTGATTTTAGAATGATCCAGGCCGTGTCTACATCAGTTTGCGTTACCGGCAAAACCGAAGAAATCCAACGGGGTGACGGCGAATTTGCACTTTATGGCCATAATCAATACTTTTTTTCACTGACCTTGCCAGCATCGGTTGAAATGGAGGTTTGCTTCCTTGTTCGTGGATACGAAAATAAGCACAGTTATCCGGATGTGCCGTCACTCAGTCGATACCATGAATCTTTCGGTCGACTGCAGGCTGGAGTATCCCGGACTACAAGTGCAAACCTTATGGCAAGAAATCCTATTGAAGCACTTCTCGAGCAGCTTTCGGGGTTATTAGGGGTTTGGACTTCGTATGAAGAGAAATTTGCGAATCCAAATTAGTCCAAATTTGGGGAACAATTTGCTGCCGGGCAATAATTTTGTGAGGTCCCCCTGCCCCACAGTAGTTGATGCGTACCCTCGTAAACGTGAACTGAAAATCAACTGGTAATCACCACAGATCCGGGGTGTCTGCCTGTCGCTCTTCGTCTCCAGTACAACCAGGATCTTCCGTATGGATGGTGACACAAGCACAGTGACATCTCACTCCGACCAGGTGGCCACCTTCAGAGCATCTTCACATTAGACATGTGGCTACACTCGGCGCTTCAATGATGCTGGATCGTCATCCACTTCCAACTTCGCCGCTTCAACTGCCATGATGCTCTTGTTTTGTTGTTGTTGTGTGACCAACTGTGAGAGGTAAGCCAATCGTCCAGATGGCTGATTGTAGTTAGGAGGGTTACGGATTTTTCCAAGGCACTCCGGGCCAAGAAAATCGAAAGTTGCACAGATGCATACTAGACCTCCAAAGGAACCATTAGTGTAGTATCGACCAGAAGAGTACGTTTTTGAAGAGTGACACCATGAAGTCTCATTTCAGTGGGTCGTACGGGCATTCTGAACAGGATCAAGTAGAACACGGATCTCGGGGAGATGGACTTGCAGCCCCTGGTTTCTACGAAGAATCGATGTCTCGGGCTGCACTGGAATTGGGTTGACGCGTACAGAAGTTGGTCAAACTCTCTGGAAATCTTCAATAAGTATAACGAATTGTTATCGCGTTCAGCATCCTCTGAGGTTGAATCCGCCAAGTTGCACTTCCAGTAGCGGTAGACTTTACAAGTATGGGTAGTCTTTCCACGAAAGTGCCATCTAATTTTAACGAGGGATGTGGAATGGAGATGAAACCTCTTATTCTAAAAGTGGCAACGTGGTATCGCTGGTTTCCTTTCAGGAGTCTTCATGTTGGCTAGCTTTTGGTTGAGGTGTTCAACTTGACCTGGCCGGGCTACGAATATAAACTTCTTGGTATCGAGATGCCGAAAGGCAAGCCAGTGCTCCGGAGATGCCATTGGAATTCATACACGTCGACATGGCCCCAAAGGGCATAAGGCTTGGATTCAGCAATAGCTGTTGCGGCTGCGGAAGACCTAGACCCTCATTTAAGCTGACCCTCAATCGGGTCCCCACTCGAACATTAGAATAAGCTTAGCAGCCTGTGATGGTAATATCACGGTGAATTCACAGCAACTCATGCCGAGGTCATAAACCAGCAGAAGAGATTTGCCAACTTCGGTTGGCTGGAAGCCGACCGGATTCACATAGTCCAGCCACAGAGCCTTCATCTCGTCGGACGAAACTGTAATGGGATATTTTAGGCTTGTGAGATTTTTCATCACTCAATACAGTGGTAGCGGCCGGCCGTCAAGAATGCCATCTGATTCCCCCTCTTCATAATCTTGCATGTGCTGCACTATAGCCTCAACCTTTCACCCCTAACTCCAGTCTCGGAAGCATCAACGAGCAGGCTCAGCTGTCCAACACTTGGAAGCTGTATAACTCTGCAGTTGTTGCAGAACATGCAACACCTCAACTGATACGATGTAATGAAATCTCTTCCACCTGGAACTACAGGAACCACGGTAGAAAGGCCAAAGCTAGGGAGAAGCAAGATAATTTTTTGCGTCACTGAGTTGCTTAACTATGTTTGAAAAAATGTAAATATTTGTTAGATTGCATGTCAGCCATCCACGCAGAGCTTTTGCTGTATTTGTCCTCGGTGATTCTGGTTATTCAAAGCCCCTCAGCGTACGTAGCCTCAACGACTTACTCGCCCGTACTACATGTGGTGCCCGCGGAATCTCCACAACAAACAAGAGAGATTTTGCTGCCTCAGCCAAAGCAAAGGATACCAGTGACCTACTTCGTTGGTGGATCGGTTTTGGGCTTGGTTATTAGTTAGCATGCCCGAGTGCGCTTCGTTGAATTCCGCTTAGTTCTTCGGTATTCTCCACTACCTCGCTACTGCAGTTCTTTATACCGATTTCCAGCCTTTCTCATGTTTACCAGTCTGCCTCCATATGTAATTGCCCGGGACCTGCCATTCAGTCCACCTGACCTTGAATTTCAAACTCACCGGGCGTCCATTCAAATCCGCCCTTGAGTTCATTTAAACTCCACGCAATCTCTATGGTGTGCATACGTTTATACTATTTTCATCCTACCTTATTCCCCCTTCTGAGCCTTTTTATCCAATATTTTCATGAGAGTCTCCATATTTCCATGAATTATATCTGTCTGTTCCATCACCTGTATCTACATGATCATGCACATGGCATGCTTCGGGCGCTTCCGAAATAAACCATTATTATTATTATTATTATTATTATTATTATTATTATTATTATTATTATTATCCCAAACATAATAAGGCAGCGACTGTGGACAGGAGGGGACTGAGGTGGGAAGTTCATGTGTGCCCTGGAGCAGTTAATATCTATAATCTGTATTTGCGTATGACTGATCTGTTGTGCCAAAGCAACTGGATCCTTGGATATCACCTGTAGCCTTTGGACAGCGTCTTTATTATGCAGTGATGTAGTGAGAAACTCATGAAATTTATCTGCTCTCTCCACAGATCTCCAAGGGATTTGCCTGCTGCCTGTACTGATGGCGTCAGCCGTATCAGCAGGAAGAAGGTTTGTCTATGATTAAAAGTGAAGCGTGTTGCCGACCTGGAGCCGTTCGTCCAAAGGCCACAGGTAGAGTAGTAGTTGCCGTGGGGTAACATCATCGAGTTCGGCGCCAGGCGGAAACTGCTGAAACTTGGTCCTGTTGGGGGCGGCTTTTTGCTTGAGGACCGCAACCCCGGGCTTGCCTTAAAAGGCTTCAGCTGGTATAGGGTCGACCAGGTTAACTAACTCAGATGCTAAGCCAGTCAGGGTGTGATCGGCTGGCGGCGATAGAGGACCCCCCAGAAGACCGCCCACAAAGGGGGCTTCGGCTTAGGAGTCCGGCGAGCAAGCGGGCATGCCGCCTGTGATAACGTCAGTGAAATAGATAAGTGTTGCACTTCTCTGTGACTCTGAAACCGTTCGTGGCTTCGGATCGCCGCTCCTGAGTCCTCGAATCCGATGGTGTTGCTTGTGGATGACATCCGGTCACCTGCTGTACAGAGCAAACATGACAACGAAGGAGACGCGTACGGTAGCTCCAGAAGAAAAGAATTATTTTAGAAAGTAAAAGTATACAACTGACTGAAACCATCTTCTTGATTTAAAAATGGATTAGGAACATGGATTCCTAAAGGAGGAAAACAGAAAAACAGAAAGGAGAACAGAAAGTTATATGCGGTAGAAAGTGGCGGACAGCACTCGAAGCGAGACACTGGCGAAAGCCGCGGTAGCTGGTTAACTAACCCAAAAATCCTTGTAGGTTCAAAGTAGGAGGCAGGATTGTCCGGTGCTCACAGCAAAGGTGTCGGTGGAATCTTCTCTCCGCTCTCCCCAGTGAATGGCCTGGTATATGTTCCTGCTTGATAAAAGGGTGTTGTGGACGATTTTTTCTGTAATGCTCGTATCCTGCGTATGGGTACCGGAGGACAGTCGGTATCATGGCAACAGCCAGAAGTATTTCGAAAAATGGCGCGAGTTCCCTCTAAAACTGAAGGCTTTTAGTGATAGCGTCCGGAAGTGGTGGATGAGCAGAAAATCAACGGAGTTGTTTAACGATGGAAAAAAAAGCGGTGAATGGCCTCAATGTGGGAAATAAATCCCAAATGAGCAGGCACAACAGTGGGTAAAAAATCTTAAACCATTTATCTGCTTGTAAATTACTTTTATTGGCACCCAATATACCGTATCTGTGAAACGAACGGGTTTCTTGATCACCTGTCCGCGGTTGGGAGCCGGTAGGGAAGACTCCTTGTTGTGAGCTGCGTCAGGACGGTCAGGCAACTGGGTCATTGGAGTCGGTACTGTCTACGTATCGAAGGCCGAGGACTTCGGTGTTGGCCCTGAAAAGTTCGGTAGGGTGACATCGGACGGAATAGATTGAACCAGAAAAGCTGGTCTACGTCGGTCAAGGGCAACCGCATCCTTTCTGTCGTTGTGGTCGATGAATAATGTTTCCTTTAGGCAGCTCTGGGCCCTGTGGGGGCAGGAGTAGGCAGGTTTTAGAGCAGGGCTCGCCTCCGTCCTAAGGAAAATGTGCTCTCAGTCTTGAGGGTGTGCGTGTGCGTTAACCGTAGTGTTTTGTTTGCGAGCTGCTGGAAGGTGTAGCTTATGCTGCCGGTGCTTTAGCCAGGCGGCGTAATCAGCGTTTTCAGAAGTGACGACAGACTTTGGGATTGCCATGTCACCAGGAAGTCGAGGCGCGCAACCGAATGTGAGTCCGGGTGATGCTGTTTGTAGATCGGCCTTAAGGGCTTTGAGGCAACCTAAAAGTACTAGCTGTAGTGATCCCCGCCAGTCTTGATTTTTGTGAGTTGTAAAGGATGCTTTCAAGTGCCAATGAAAACGTTCCACCATTCAGTTTTCTGAGGGGTGGCAGGCGGTGGTATGAATGCTACGGGTGCCTAAACCCTGTGGAAGACTACCGAATGGTCCCTCGAAATGCGAAACGCGGTCTGTGGCGACCACGACTGGACAGCCAAATTCCGCCACCCGGTGTTCTAACGAAGCTTGTGCCGCGTTGTGCAAAGGTACAGCTAACGACCATCTGGCGAATCGATCTACACACGTAAGTGGATATATGCTTCCGTTTGGCAGAGGTAACGGCCCTACTAGGACAACATGCACGTTTCGGGAACGTGAGTCGACATCTGTAACTTTTGACAGTAGGCTTTGTGTGTCCCTATTAACTTTCGATTATTGACACTGTACGCAGCCACGGGCCCACACAGTGACATCACGGTTCACGTTGGGCCAAACACAACGGTCACCGATGGCTTTAGTAGAAACCTTCTTACCCGGGTCGGACAAACGTTGTAAGGTTTCGAAAACCCGTGGCCTAAAAGCTGACTGCACTACCAGCTTTGAGTGGCCTTTGGACATGTCACACAGTATGTGACCTTCGGCTGAAGGAATGTGACCCTACTGGAGCCACAGCGATGAAGTGCTACGGAGCTGCTCTGCTTCAGGATAGTCTCCTTGGGCGGATGCGATGGCTTCGAGTTCGATCGAGCCGGGGGGTGCTCAGGTCCAGGGTGTTTATGCGAGATAGCGCGTCTGAGACAGGATAATCGATATCTGAGATATGGCGTACAACACACGAGTACTGAGTACCGTAACCCAGAAGCCCAAACTCACTGGGAAAGTACCCGTTCTTGGTGACGCGCATAGCTTGGATGATCAGTTTACGGTCGATGTATACTGTGAATTAGCGGTCCTCTAAGACTTTTCTAAAGTGATAGAAGCCTAGGCTGGTGGAGAGAATTTCGCTGCCAAAAGTGCTATACTTGGATTCAGCCGGTTGCAGCTTCTTTGGAGAGGAATGCAACGGATTGCCAAGAGCCGGCTGAATATTGTTGCACCATCGCACCCCCGGCTTTGGCTGATGCATCGGTGACTAATGCAATTGGGGAAGTTGGTTTTGGGTGTGGTAGCGAGACCGTGTTGCAGATAGCCTGCTGCAGCGCAGCAAATGCGTCCATAATGGACTCAAGACTGCATCTTCCATAGACGACGTACCTACCAATGAAAGCATTACCTTAGCAAACTCGGTGGCGTCATATCTCCCAGCTGGACTTCGGAGGGAAAGTGTTGGACAGGTTTCTCTGACGACGTCGCCGAGCGCTTATTCAGAACTTCCCGGAGTGTGTTGTAAGGGTTGTACTTCAGTGGGCTCATAACGATATCCTGGATCCGTGAGATCATACTAGCTGGGAAAGCTGGGAGCAGAATATTATGTTTGGACTTCTGACTAGACACACCAGCTTCCTGGAAGTGAGATTCGAGGGTGGCCATGAACACCTCCGGATCTTCGGGCGTGAAAATCGGCATTTCCATGAGAGCCTCGAGGCACTCCAGTTCGTCCTGGGGCTTAAACTCCCTATTCATTGTGAATTTGTCCTCTGTGGAGATAAACTGGTATGGAATCCACCTAATCTTGCCAGACAGCCTACCTCCTTGCATCAGAAACAGCTACCTAAATCGCGTAGCCTCCCTGACCCAACACCTTTGCATCAATCTCCCAAGGTGACACATAAATAAACGTATGGTCGCTCTTGTCCAAACCATATAACTACGACTAAAACCCATCCGTCGGGCCGCGCCATACCATTACCAGGTCATTCTCGTTCGAATCAAACCCGTCAGCCTTCAGGGCATACCCCCGCAAACAAACTGTCAAGAAGTAAAGTACCTAAGGACAATATCTCGTCCTTGCAATCTGACTCATCACTCATGAGCAGAAAGTTGGTAACCATCTGTACTCAGCCCCCAGTGCAGAGTGTCGGTGCCAACGGCAACACACGGTCACAAATCCAGAATTCGGCAACCCACCCTTCATCCCCACTAAAAGCCTCAACGTTTAGTTCACTAGGCAACGACCGCCTTACATCACCAGGCTACACTCTGATGGTCATGCATAAATTAGAGGCGAACAGGTAACCTAGTAGGATGTCACCACTTCTAGGGCCTATAATTTCCGTTCCCAAAATAGATAGTTTCTCAAACCGTAATTCCTCCCAACGAAATCCCATCTCTACGCGCATCTATGCGGATGGTGCTCGCAAACTGTCTCACAGCTATTATTCAATGCTTCACCTGCCTAGCTCATCATTTCCTAACCTTTCCGTGCCTCCACCGTTCATCCCATTAGTTCCTTTACCATACCGAAATTTTCGCTCTGCCACACCATTGCCTGTCCCACTACAGTCTATTTACGCGCGGGACACATCCACAAACCCTCTTCGAGTAAACTGTTCCCACTCCGTATCATACAAGCCCACAATCTTCCCTTTCTTCTAGACTTATAGAACCACTCCCCAATACCAGCACCTTGCCAGTCGTTCACACCTTCAGTAGCACACCGAACTCCGCAGGCAAAATACTCAACACTGTGTATTACCAACACCTTCTCCCAAAATGACTTCCATGTACCCCGTTTATCAACCGTCGATTCCTATCGTTTCTCACCCAGGCAAGCCGCAACGACAGGCGGCGAAGCCACCCCACACTCTCTTAATCCCCACCCTCTGTAGCACACGTTTGAGCAATGCATAGCCACATTCGCAACGGATCTCGAAATCAAATGCGATTATCCGTGATATTCTACGATACTAGATTATTGAATGAACAATGACACCAAAAAGATACAAGCCGCAATAATGAGATCACAAGGACTCAACAGGCGAGAAACCGAATTGCGGCGTGCAAGCAGGGAGCACGTGCGTCATGCAGGTCCAGAACGAGGATATGACAAAGTAGCGCTCTGAGAGCGAACAAACAACAATTAGTCCATAGAAGCAAACAGTTCGTAAAGACACGTCAATAGTGTAAGCAAGTGAGTGATGTTAAGAAAACCACTGAATCGCAAGGGTTTTAGGAGATTTTCCACGACCGGTCGTTACACCGTCCTCCAAAGTCCTCCCGAATCCTTAGCAGAGTCAAAGGTTTGGTATAAAGGTACTGATTCTTCCTACCTACCTATGCCCTGCTGTCAGTTCGCGCGCCTAATGCTTGTCGTCAACGTTCTATTCATGGTCACACCTAATCCGTTGGCTACATAGACACGAGGCTATTCTTAATTTTCCACGAGAACAACTGACCGATGGCGGGCGCAAAGGGGAAACATAGATGCTGTCCTTGGAGGGGCCGTCCTGCCCTGGCTGTATGTACTTGCGTGAGTGTGTGTGTATGATGTAATCGCCGCTACCTCCACATATGCAAAAGACATCTCAGTAACGTCAACAAAAGCAAACTGCGGACACCTTCACGTGTTTGATGGGGGTTGCTTGACATAGCGCGCATCGGGTATGTGTGCATGTGTCTGGGTGTATAATGGAATCACAAGTATCACCACACATCGAAAGAGGACTTTCCGCAACGTCAACGATAGACTGTGAGCACTGTAACGTGTTTGACGGAGACCGTGTGGTATAACGAGTACGATGTAGGTGAGTGTGCGTCGGGGTGTATCATGGTTCGATACGTCAGTGTGTCGGGCTTGCTTCCATATAAGGGGTTTCTTTACCCACCTTGATGACTAGTGTAAAATTGTCTACTGGGCCTAAGCGTTATCAGCTTCTCCGCCTTCATTCTCGAGTAGGCTAATACTGAGTATGTCACGAATGAGCACTCCGTTAGCTGTCTTCACTTTCACCGTTCCTATCATACCGTCAGTGCTTTCGATGGCTTCCGTAACTACTTCCAAGTACCAGGTGCTGAAATGTGCGTGTTTGTCTGCGATCATCACTACACCCCCAACCTTGAATGGTCTTGTTTTCACCAGCCACTTCTGTCGAGTCTGCAGAGCCGGTAGGTATTCTCGCAGCTAGCACCTTCAGAAAACCTTGGCAAGATAGTTCGCCTGCTTCCATCCGTGGAGGTAGCTCCCACGAAGGTTTACCGGCCCTTGGAAACCCTCGTTCGACCTTAACGTCAATAAGTCGTTTAGGGTGAGCGCCAGGTGGGTGGGGTCGCCGTTCTTTACTGGAACCAAGGGGGGGGGGGTTCAGAATTCTTTCCACCTCAGTCATGACCGTGTTCAGCGTCTCGTCGTCGGTCGGCTGTTGCTCCATGATAGACAACAGTATCCGTCTGGCGGACCGGATCATGCGCTCCCATATGCCGCCTCGGTGACTGGCCTGTGGGGGGTTGAAATGCCATCGTATGCCATAGGCCACGGTTTGATCTTGCAGTTCGTCCCTGTTTATGTTCTTGTGCCAACGCTGCAATTCCTGGTGAGCGCCCACAAAGTTCGACCCATTATCTGAGTATATATCGGCCGGTACACCTCTTCGGTTGATAAATCTTTGCAAGGCCCGTAGAAACGAATCGGTCATCATCGAATGTGCGACTTCTAGGTGTACCGCACGTGACTTCATGCACGTCATGATACATCCATATCGCTTTTCTAACCTCTTCCCGCACTTGATCCACAAGGGCCCGAAATAGTCCAACCCGGTGTCGCTGAACGGCCACCAGCCCGCAGTCACCCTACATTCTGAAAGTGGGGCCATGAGTTGTTTGCCCGCCGTGGCATTGCGTCTCCTACACTGCACACACCGTCAAATTACGCGTTTTACAGTCTCTCGTCTTCTCAGCAACCAAAGACGCTTTCGGATGACGCTCGTCAAGTGACTTTCCCCGGCATGTCCCTCCACGGCGTGAACGTGCTGGATCATTAGCCTTACCTCAGGTTGCCTCGCCGGCAGCAGTATAGGATACTTTGTGTCGAATCTCAGATGGGCGTTGGCCAGCCTGCCATCCGTCCGCAGCAGTCCATCAATGAATTTTGGGGTCCAAATGCTTTAAGTGGCCTCTTGGATATGATATTTTTTATTGATTGGTCGCACTTCTTCCGCTCTCTCGAGCTCTCGGACGAAAGTCTCGCGTTGTATCATTCTGAGAATATCGTACTCTCCAGCTTGTAACTCATCGAGACTTATCGGGCCGACCCGTATCCGGCCTGACGGACGTAGCCCTTTCATGACTAGTAAAATTCTCCTGAACCTGGCTAACCAAACTAACGCACGAGTCGTCTTCATCCAGGAAGAAAATCTGACCAATCGCGATAAGATGGATGCAGCTTCGACGAAGTTGGCCGCTATCACTACGCCTTTGAATTCCAGTTCTACTTCCGTAGGGGGTTCTAATTGGTTCACGGGCCAGTCCTGTTTAGGCATTTGCAGGAAGTTTGGCCCTTTCGTCCAAGTGTCTAGTTGCCCGAAAATGTTCGCACCTCGGGAGCACAGATCGGCTGGATTATTGCCAGACCTGACATGCCTCCACTGGTTCATGGCTGATTCATCGTGGATAATCGTGAGTCGGTTAGCAACGAAATTACTAAACCGGCTCCGGACGTTGTTAATGTAGTAAAGTATTATCGTTGAGCCCGTCCAAAAGCTAGCCGACCAAATGTAGAGGTTGAAACATCTCTTTACAGCTTGCACCGCCCTGACTGCCAACACGGCTGCGCTGAGTTCAAGGCGTGGGATCGAGGCCGACTTCAGTGGAGCAACGCGGGCTTTAACGAACAGAATCCTCGTAGTATATTTTCCATCTCCTGCGCAACATCATCCGTACACCACAGCTCCATAACCGACTTCGGATGCATCGGGAAAGGCATGTAATTCTCCAGTCCGCGTTGTATGGCCAGGAGTCGAACATCGTGGAATCCTAATGACCCCTAATTTCTTCAAGGTGTTTAAAAATTCGCCTCAGTACAGCCGGTCCTCTCGGTCCAGCGACTACTCCCAATCAACCTTTCTACGGCACAGCAGCTGCAGCAAGATCTTTCCGGGTGGCAGCCATGGTGAGACGAAACCGAGCGGGCCGAACAGACTAGAGACAGAGGATAGTATGCCTCGACGGGTTACAGACAGCTCGGGAAGTTTTGGTTCGAAAACAAAGTCGTCCGTTTCCGCATCCCACTGTATTCCTAAAGTGCATTCGGCCTTTTCGTGGTACGGAATGACCTTTAGCACTTCCAAAGCGTTCTACATCCATCTTCTTAGATGGAGGCCACCCTCTTTTAGCAATCTTGTCGGGCCCCTGAACTGCGCTAGAGCTGATTCCACGTCATCGAATGACCCAAGACAGTCGTCGACGTAGAAATTCCTGCTAACCCTATCTATCACCGTCCGATGGACTTGATCGCCATGTTTGTTCGCAGCTTCCCGAAGCGCGTAGTTTGCACAGAATTGTGACGATATGGCTCCGAAGGGGTGGATGGTCATCCTATAATTCACAACTGCGTTGTCCCGGTCGCTCTCTTCCCACCACAGGAAACGCAACGCATCTCGTTCTCCTACCGGTATTTTTACCTGATGAAACACTTCCCTAATGTCGGCGGACAAGGCCGGTTTACCCATTCTGAAACGGTACATAACTTCGATTAGTGGTGTGGTCCAGTCAGGCCCTTGTTGTGAGCGATCGTTTAACGACTTGCCCTGGAACTTGGCTGCACAGTCGAAAACCACCCGCAGATTTTTGGGTTTCTTGGGGTTGATGACCAAATGATGAGGCAGATACCAGATACTCTTTTTGCCGTCGGTGTTGGCAGGCATCTTTTCAACGTAGCTGAGAGCTTTGTTTTGCTTCACTAATTCCGCGTATCGTTCCCACAGACTCTGGTCTCAAATTAAGCTTTTTTTCGGTCGTAGCAATCGTTGTAGAACATAACTTCTGTTGTCAGTCCACGGGTCGGCAGATGTGCGCCATGGGAGAGGAAACTCGAACTGATTTTTGAGGCCTCTAGTGCCTTGCCGCACCGTTTGTAAAGCGAAGTGATCCTCTTGAGACGACGATGGTGTTACCTCTCCGATGTCATGAAACTCCTTTCCATGGAGCCGCTGCAGATTGTACTCTATGCGGTCCGTTTCGGTGGATAAGTAATTCACGAAACCACGTACCCCTACTGGACCGCATAAAATCCATCCCAGAACCGTGCTCAAGGCATAAGGTGCCTGGTAGTCGCCAACTCTCTGGCCAAGTAACCAATGCGCCTCTGGCACGTAGCAGCCGATGAAGAGATCCACTTCATCGTCCTCCCAGCCTACAACAGTTACATCCTGCAGGTGGGGCCACCTAGTCAAGATTGCATTGACCGACCTTGGCGCTCGCATGGGGAGATCAGCTAACGTGAATGCCTCCGCCGGTTCAATTTCCTCGTTAGTGTCTAGAGAGATGAGTTGCAGCCTTAATCTACCGGCAGTCATTACCTGTGTTCCGCCCACCGTGCTCACTGCCAACGACGTCGCACCTTTAGCCAGTTGGTGTTTGTCGGCAAACCGCTCTTTCACTAAAGTGGTGTCGGATCCACTATCAACGAAAGCCAACGCCTTGACTATCCCAGTCGGAGTCACTACTCCCACGGCCACTACGCCCAAACGTACCGGTTTACTGGCAGATCGTGACGTTGAACAAATAACACTGGGCTTGGTGCTCGCCTTGGGTAAGGTTACTCTCGCCTGGTGCAGCAATCGATGGTGTCCGCCCGTGCAGCCCTCGTAACCACATCGGTTCCTTGTCCTACAGGCTGCCGCCCGGTGAGTGGTGTTGAGACAAATAGAACACGCTCCTGCCATCCTCGCCATTCCCCACCGTTCGTCTATCGTGGCGTTGCCGAACTTGGGGCATTCTGGTAGTCCATGCCTAACATCACAGGATCTGCAGCTTGGTTGCGCCGTGGCATCGCGTGAAATGGGGTGTGCATTGGTCCAAGTTCGATATTTCGGATGTTCCCGGGCAGCGTTTGGAGCCTGGCTAGTAATGGGCTTGTTTGCTCGGTTGCTTTCTCGGATAAGTCGGCCAAATCTGCTGTCGGCTATCTGGGTTTGCCTGTCCAAGTATTCGGTCAGGTGTTCGAAGTTAGCCTCCAGGTCACCTCGGCTTATCCGTTCCGCTTCTTCCGCCCACCGACCCTGTAGTTCGGGAGAAAGGTGACGGACTATGTTTTCCAAAGTTTGCATGGCATCTAGGTCAACCCTGTAACCTAAATGTTCGAGGGCTATTGAGCAGTTTTACATCTTAATCACCAGGTCGGCCATTGTGTAGACGTCGCCCTTGGTTCTCTTTGCCTCTAACATCACGCCCTCTATTAGGTTACGGGATACTTTGAAAGGTTGGCTAAACAAGTCCCTCAGAATCTTCCTTGCTCTGGTGTAGCCTTGTTCCGGGTTGAGCATGGTACACCCGTCGATAGCTTCTCTTGCTCGGCCTCGACGGTAGTGAGTCAGGTAGAGAAGCCTTTGCCCAGAGTCGGTTACCTTATTTTCGACGAACTTCTCGGAGTGCTTGACAAACTTGCAGTAGTGTTCAGATCGCCTGCCAAAAACCGTCAGTTCTACTCTTGGCAAATCGGTCGATGTAGTTATATAGTCGGCAACCGGCGTGGGGCTGCCTATCTTATTGCACCCTGATCTATCGGAAGTGTCGTAGTCGCTGGTCTCATGCTCTCGCTCTTCCTGTATACGTTTCTTTTCTGCTTCCTGGGCCTGTTGTCTAGCCGATAACAGTTGTTGTTCTAGGTTTATTATCCTCAGCCTTTAAAGATTGACATCCATGTGGTCCATAATGCCCTCAGTAACACATGGAATAGCACTGAGAGGACTAGGCTATCTAACATTAACTAAAGAAAGAGCACTGCGTAGCAACATTCGCAACGGATCTCGAAATCAAATGCGATTATCCGTGATATTCTACGATACTAGATTATTGAATGAACAATGACACCAAAAAGATACAAGCCGCAATAATGAGATCACAAGGACTCAACAGGCGAGAAACCGAATTGCGGCGTGCAAGCAGGGAGCACGTGCGTCATGCAGGTCCAGAACGAGGATATGACAAAGTAGCGCTCTGGGAGCGAACAAACAACAATAAGTCCATAGAAGCAAACAGTTCGTAAAGACACGTCAATAGTGTAAGCAAGTGAGTGATGTTAAGAAAACCGCTGAATCGCAAGGGTTTTAGGAGATTTTCCACGATCGATCGTTGCACCCTCTGAGGCCTGCTCTTACCACGCAACAACAACCAATACCAAGGTTGTTACGTGGTAAAGCCAATATCTTCCAGAACCCCGTATTCCATCCTCACACTGGAGCATCGAACGACCCCAACGAATCAAGACAAGTAGCAGGACTACTTCGTCGAAGGTTTTCTCTTCCACCTCGTAATAACCCAAAAATGCTTATTTTCGTTTCGTCCGGGACTGATTCTTCCGAAGCCATCCGGGAGGCTTCCAACGCTCACTCCTCCTCCCCTTTGGTAATAGCTCCAACTCACGCCCCTCACCGTGCACCTTCTCGGACCAACAACTCCCTTACGCTACCTAACCCAGACACTCACTTCCACATGAGTGGGTTACCCTTCATCTTATTTAACTCGCGGTCCATCCTGAATAAACATCATCACTTAAAACACTATGTCATAACATCCAGTCCTGACATCATCTTTATTACTGAAACCTGGCTCACCGAGCACACTCCTTCAAGCAAAATTATGCTTGAAGGTACAAGGTTTTTAGAGTCAATAGGATTGACAGATGCGGAGGTGGGTGACTGGTGTACGTACAGCACGCCCTTTCAGTAATCCCCATCAGACATGCCACGCTCGACTCAATTCCTGATTCTCTATGGCTCACAATTCGGTTCTCAACCGCAGTCATGCACATTGTTTGTGTCTATCGCCCACCCTCATTTACTGTTGCAAACTTAACTCCTTTAGTTGGAGCCTTTGATTACCTTTCACTACTACTTCCGGCAGCGAAAATTATAGCCGGTGATTTTAACTGGCCTAAAATATCCTGCAGAAACCTCACAGCACCTCTAAACTTAATAGACTTTGTCTCCCATACTCACATTTTGGAGGCTAGGTGCAACACGTTAAAACCCCCCTCTAGAAACGCCAAAATCCTGGGTCTTATATTCACTCACGGCGTTCCCAAATTTTCGGTTTCCGTTCGGAATAAATTTCCGGATAGCGACCATAAGATAGTGGCTGGCAATTTCTCATTCCATCCTCATCCGTCAGACTACCTGACCCCAGTCAACAATTCCCCCCGTTTAAATTGGAACCCTCCGCCCAATCTCATCCGTAACCAAGAGTGAAGCAGTTTTTTCTAACGGCTGAACCCCAACAGGCGGCTGTTCACTTTTACCCCAACATGGGAAACTGCCTCTTGAAAATTAGTCCAATACCCCAAAACTCCTTCCTTAGGAAGTCCAAACTTGCCTCCCTCCAACAAAAGTAACTTAGGATGCAAAAACATTTCCTCCGTAACCACGACTTCTCCCTTCTGGTGAGTCTGACTCGTCTTACTGACATTATCCGGGACCTGAAGGAAGACCAGCTCCTCAACGAAGAAGCCAAAGCCCTAAGGCATCTCAATAAAGCATTGAAACTCTCACTCCTACACAAATCTGGGAATTCGGAAGCAGATATGGCTATCCAATACGTTGTTTACCGAATAAAATTTCGGCCACCTCCAGTTATGATATCGCTGAGGCCCTTCTCTTCCGCTCCTCCGTCTCCGGGACAGTATCATCAGCACCTTCCAGCCCCACATCGAGCCTTTAGTTGAATACTACCCAGTAATATTTTCTAGCCCGACAAAATTTGAAAAAGTTGCGCTTGAAAGCATACAAAGGAGTTTTATTAAACAACTTCTCGGTTGGTCCGCGACTTTAACCTATAGAGAACGACGCCAAAATCTGAATCTTGACCCATTCTGACCCTGCCGACTAAGGCTACACTTATTCTTGTATAGCCTGCTCCATAACCAGTCTTTTTCCCTAAACTCAGTAAGCTTCTTCCGTGGGATGCTTTACTCACTTCGGCACAGGCCTTTTACTGTCCCTTCTAGCATAGCATACAGTCATGTTATTTCATTCTTGTCCACTCCAAAGTCTAAAACCTTTTGCCCATCAACCTTCGAGCTTCACAAATCAAGTCTCAGTTTCTGTCAGCACTCATCCCATATCTCAGCGTCATCCGTGAACTCCAGTTATCTAATATGGACTTAGCAGAAGATATGGCTTATGAGAGGAGCCTCGACTTCTAAGACCAACTCCTTCGCCGACCTTGCTATCTTCAATTAAGAACACAGCCAACAATAGACAGTTCCATCTACTTGGCTGAAGTCTCAGCGCCATTCCCGTAATGAGTAAATGGAATTGAAATGCCATTATTTTCATCTACTTTGCTTCCGTCTTCTCTCGTAGTCTCTGTCACTCCTATGCCTCGTCCTTTATTAGTTTATATATGCTTCCATTAACCGTTAATCCACAGCAGGGCATACTCTGACCGCTTTCTCTTATGTTTTCCTTTTCCATCCCTTTCCTCACGTGCATTACAACCCGAAAGGCTGGAATATGCATCTGAATAACGCCACTGTATGATCGGTTACTAACCGCTGGCTTCATCCTCTGACACTCCTCGCAAACTGGCCATCTGATCGTTGACCTTATATCTTCCACTTTCATAGTTGGACCAAGTTTCGCATGCATAAACATAAATGAACATTAATGCCACTCCCAATAGTGCTGGGCTCGGTCAGATCCACCGCTTTGGCCGGCGCAAATCGGGCTTGCAGGTCGTCTGCAATGATATGCAAGCGCAACTGGGCTGGTGGATCACACCTTCTGTGTTCATTTCGAAGTTTTTCAGGTTGGGTGTCCATTTCACGGCCAGTCCCACCCACTAGCACCGGTTGCAGATAGTACTGTCCAATGCTGTCAGCTGCAGGTCCTCTGCTCCAACCGCCCTTGTTCGCTACTGTACACCCACCTATCACGTCATCACTCTTACCGCATCCATTTTTTCGTTCTTCTATGGTATGCACACCTACCCATTCTGTCCTTGCTCCCATCGACTCTCACCGTGTCACCGCTCATTGCAAGTCACTTTCGTCCTACTCACTTTACTCGACGACCGCCATTATTCCTTTCTCCACCCATGTCGCGATTCACTCGGTATCACTCTATGCCCATAAAGCTCACTGATCGCGTTTTTATGCCTCACTGCCTACCGTTCTGTCAAACCCTCCCTCGTTCTCCCTTCTCATGCTTAATACCATTACGCACCAGTTCCACCCGCATCCATGACCAATTCCCATATTAGAACTCGCCGTTCTAAACTCTGCACCTCTTACAGCCACATTTATTATCCAATCACCGCCACTTTATTTTCCTTGCCTGACTCCGCCATTCCCCTGTAGATCATTCCATTTGGTAATGCCCCGATTAGTATCGTCAAGTTGCATTCACCTGTACAATTGCCCGCGGACACGGAGCTCCCGAATTCCATGTCCCCAACTCCGACGCGCATTCATTGCTCGTGCGTTATATTCGTTCACCGGTTTACCTGTCCTGGTGCTTCTTTCCTCCCAGTCTTCTTCGTGTTTCACATGTAGTAAGGCGATGTTACTAGCTACGTCCCACCTGTCTTCTCGGCCCATGCTCCCATCTCCTGTTTTGTATATTGACTGCCACAGGCATTTCCTGTGTCCCTTTCAGACCGTTCTGCTTTTTACTTGCCACCTAATGTAAAATCACTGTTTCGTCAAGGTTCTCATTCACAATTTCAGTCCGTTTGATTTGCCGTTCCCCAAACCCCCTGGTACCCCTTTTGCCCATTTCTCTCCCACGCTGTTTGCCGCCACAGCTGCTGCATCTTTGCACACAGACAGTTTCACCTCCCAGATACCTTTCTTCACTTAGTATGCACATTCGCTCTGCACTGCTCAACCATGTCCATCGCCATTGTCTCCCCGCTGAATAACGTAAGCCCATTTATTATTGCTTCTCCCATTCTTGACTGGCACGGCATGTCTTGCCCACATCAATCAGATCATTAGATCCATTCTTAACTGTTCTCCTCAATACATTCCTTCATATTCCCTCTTTTATGTACTGCTGCTTACAGCCGTCACCACTTCTGACATTCAGCATTCTTTTTCCTCCCTCTGTTCAGCCGCCATTTTCACCTGTCATAAGGGTAATTCATCACGATATTCCAAAGTTAATTCTACAACCATTCAACCTAACTTTGGATGCCCCCGGATAACTGATAATTTCCTTCTAGGACTCCATTTTTAGTGCTCCTGATCCTCTTATACGTATAAATGTATAAATATTCTTTTGCTCTGCATCTTGCAGTTTCTCACCGGCCATTTCTCTGGCTATCATCTAGCTGACCGTCATGATATGCGTCCACTCCCTCTACATCTGTGCCTCACACCTAAATTATCCAATCCCTCTGAACCATTTTTGCCGTCTGATCCACCCTTTACGTCTTACACTGCTAGCTTCCTGTATTACAATGAGTTTTCTGCCCTGTCCGCCGACCATCCATTGCAGAGTACCAATGCTTCATTGCTATCTAATCCTCTACAGTTCATCTTACATTTTTTCTCCATAGTCTTCCACTGCCGCAGTACTTTATGCTTATTTCTGGACTTTCTCATGTATATCTGTCAGCTTTCGGATGTCCTCGCCCAAACCAGTCGGGCCATCCATTTGACCTTGACTTTCAAACTCACCGGGAATCCATTTGAATCCACCCTTGGGTTCATTTAAACTCGCTGCATTTTCTTTGGAGCGCATACACTCACCATACTTTCATCCCACTTTGTCCCCCCTTCCAAGCCTTTTTATCCCACATTTGTCATGCAAGTTTCTACATTTTCACATATTTTGTCTGTCCTTCCCATCATCCTCAAAAACTTGATCATGCTCCCGGCATGCTTCGGGAGTCTCCGAAATAGACTGTTATTATTAGCATTATTATTATTAATTCCAAAAATTTGCTGGACACGCGTGATACACGAAATATCGAGATCCACTAGAATGAAAACTGACCGATACCTTATTGACGATTAAAAGAGGATGAGAAGGTTACGCCAACCAAACAAATGTAAGTGGTTGAAATGCAGAGTGGGGATATACATACGCGATAAGATATCAGGCTAACATTAGGCCTAACATTATGAACTATTGACCAAGCAATATTATTCCCCCAACCAGCTGTGCTTCTCCTCGGATACTCAATATTTACTCCGTAATAGACAGTATAATATTACCATACACCCGGCGAGAACTGTTCTGCTCTCACAGTTCTTTCTTTTCATGTACTCCGGGATCTGAAGCAAACAATCTTTGCACATCAGACTTTCCCAGTGAATGTTTGTATTCGTGCATGCTATAGATAAGTCCCTTTCTGTCCAAAATATTCCGCGCACATTCAAAGTTCGCATAACCAAAAGTCAAGCTTACGAGATTGGTCTCTACTTTCAAGTAGCTGTTCTGCTTTGTCGAATTAATTTGCTCTCCAAGGTCATTTTGCTTTTTACTTTTTAATGCCGACGGTTTCTAAATTATAAATGCTCTGTTTGACCGTTTTTCTTCAGAATTCATCATAGACCTATTTAAAACATTACTGCCTCCACGGAATGTTTATCCCTACCGATTTATCGAATCCTGCCAATTTCACTTTGAAATAGGTCCTCCCAGATGCGTTCACATTTTAAGAAGCGCCACCGGTATACCTCTCATACACTGTCAATATGCCTCTTCTGCTCCACCGTTTTTTGCAGTTATTTAGTGATATCAATTCTGGGACCCTGAAACCAACCTCAACGAAGCTGTAGGTACTTCCTCAGTAACTACACATTGGCCTACAGTGTATATCCCTCTAGCTCTCTCCTCCTCTCTCTCTCACTCTCTCTCTTTATATATATATAAAAAATACTGTCCCCCAGTCGAACTCAAAAGCAAGATAAGTAGCTCCGAAGCTCCTCGATATCCTTTTACTTATCTTGGCTCCTTTTCATATCAGGTCAGACCACGTAGGCTTTCACCACTCCCTCAGCAATTTTGGACCGAAAATTTCAGACCCATTTATCTCCTCTGACTCATTATCTGAGCTCAATATCCATTAAGACGTCACCAATTCCGCCCCCACCGCATCCCCTAGCTTAGTTTCTTCCACAATTTCGTGCAGCACTTGTTCTCATCTTCTACCGGTTCTTGTCATTTCTCACCATGAAGCCCTCACTGCATGATGTCACCCTCGCCCCATCTACTTCACTCTGCCTGGGCTTGCAATATTTCCTTTCCCACCCATTTCACGCCTGGCTACTCCTAATCTCCATTCACTCGGTGTCTCCCCGTACCCATAAAGATCGTTCGTCGCATGCCTCGCCATCTACCATTCTGTCGTATCCTTTTTTTGTTCTTCTACCTCACACCTCCCGCCATTACGCACCAAGCCTACCAGTGTCCACGGATAATCGCCATATTAGAACCCGCTTCTCCATTCTTTGCACGTTTTACGGCCACATTTATTATCTACTCAACTCCGCCATACTTTCCTTCATCGATTCCGTAATTCTCTTCTGGATCTTCTTCTCAAGCTGTGCCCAGACTAGCAACTTGTGGCCCAATCCACTTGTGTAACCGCCTGCAGGCTCAATGCTCTCCAGTTTTATCGCCCCAAATCCGACGCGCTCATGTTTCTCGCTCTTTCTGTTCCATCACAGGTTTACCCGTCTGGGTGCTTTAATCTGGTTTATTTTTTTCTCTCACTCTTCATCAAGCTTCATCTGTAGTAAAACGATCTGATTTGTCATCTCTTATCTGTTCCTCTCCGGCTAGTTTTCTCATCTCCCGTTTCGTGTATTGCTCGCCACAGCCACCTCACTGTGGCCTTTACGCTGAGCCGCTTTTCCGTGTTCCACCTAGTGTAAAGCCATCATCAGGTCATTATTTTCACGTACAGTTTCATACCATGTGATCTGCCGTCACCCGATCTTTGTGATCCTTCAATTCCCTATTTCTTTCCTACGTTATTTGCTGCCATGACTGCTGCACCTCTGCGCCAGAGTTCGTCTTACATCCAAGTTACCTCCCTCAACTGATATTTTGCACTACTGCGACCACTCTGCATTTTAATTTTTTCCGCTTTCTTTAGCCATTTTCACGGCCATCTCTTTGCTGAGTAGTTTGCATCCATTTACTACAGCTTTACTCTTTTTTGGCCGCCATGAAATATCACACTTGTATTATCCAGATTGATAGATTAACCCTCACCTGTTTTCTTTGATCCTTTACCCCGTATTCCTAATTTATCAAATTCTGCTCACAGCCATCACTTCTGTGTTTTCATAGTAGTTTCCCTCTCTCGGGTGACCTCCTATGTTCAACTGTCATAAAAAAATTCATCAGGTTTTGTCCAAGTTAATTCTGTACCATTTGAAATAACCATGCCAGTCTCTTCCAAGCACTGCTGCTTCCGCGTTCCATCACTTCACTGCTCTTTGCTCCTGCTCTTCTCATATATATATGCATATATATATATATCCTTGCATCCTCCAGTTCTTCCCCGACCATATCCCTTGCCACCGTCTCACCGCCCCTTACGATATGCGTCCATTTTGTTTACATCTTTGTTCTTTAAGTTGCTCGATCCAAGTTTTTAAACAGCCACCGTCCTTTTATTGAAATGTAGCATACCTTATGGCTATCTAATCTTTATTTCCTTCTTTTTTCTTTATCTCTCGTTACTATATTCTCTCATGCCGATTTTCAGTCTTTTTCACGCAAACCTCCCAGGTTCCAATCACCTCCACTGGGCTTAGTCAGGTCCTCCGGTGCGCCCCGACTTCCAGGTTCACCGGGTACATATTTCAGATCCGATCGGATCAGATCACAGGTATGGAGGCTTGAGCCAAACTTGCATCCAGTTCCCTGCCCCCGAGGCTCCAGAGATCCTCAAGTGTTGCATCATCTTCGGGTTCATCTAAATTCCCCCCTTTATTCCTCGGTGTGCATGCGCTTATCTGCCCTCCAAGACTACCGGCCCTACGTTTGTCATGCATAATTCAACATCTTTCACTAATTGTATCCGTCCCTTTTGGGCTGATAAAAATTCGATCATGTGTAAAGCATGCTTCGGGGGTCTCTGAAATAAAACAATATTATTCCCGTCTGCTTGCCTTATAAGGATATCAAGATATCCTCCAGTAAAACACCTGTTCAATTAGAATTATCTCGATCGCTCAAAAAAGACACCACTTCACCGTTCCTTATCGGCCCCCTTGGCCTTAGTGTGAAGCCCGCTGAAAAACCTCATAGGCTTGACGCCACCAACACATCTGCCATTTGCTCTCATACTGTTGACCTAGACTAGAATAACTCCCTGTCATCAATCCCACTGCGCAAATGACCTTATATAGCATCCCCGCCAGTTGTATCCAACCCTAGCTCTTTGACCCCTCCGACCGCTAGCTCTAAACGGCAGTTTACCTCAGTGTCGACCTATTACTTCACATGTGTAGTCAAAGCCAAAAATAGATACTGGCTCAAGCCCCAAACTCTGCCATACTGCTCCTCTTTTTCGACCCAGCCTCGGCTACGTGTTATTAACATAGCTCTCGCTTTAATGACTGTGCCCACTACCCACCCAGTACGCACTCTGACCAACCACTTCTCAGTTCCCTCTGCCAAGCTTCTTCAGAACCCACCGTGAGTATGCCAGGAATCCCACCTAGGTCTGCCTCCTGGCCAAATCCCAATTGACTTATTCGTCTTCGCTCCCCATTAAAACTCCTTCAAACCCCATCCTCTTCAAGTGCGGGAGGTGAGCAGTTGCTCTATTCTCCCGCTCATTCTGACTCCATCGAACCTGGCCACCTCAGTACCCTTCACGGTTGTTTTTGTGCCTTTCACCCCTACTTTTCCCTTTCCTTACCCCAACTTACTCTCCCAGCTGACAGTATACAACGTTCAAAACGTCCATCGGCCTTGAAAACTTGTGGCACTTCTTCCTCAGCTGACCACAACCGGCATTTAGCAGGCTTCTTCGCCATTTCCAGCATTTCATCGAACTGCCATATGAACATACTATCAACAGTTCCGGGTTTTGGCCTATCTCCCGCCCCTTCATTCCTCATAAGCCTCCTCCTCATATAAAGGCCCTTATACCCCCCACGGGTCTCCAGCATTTTCGCTTATATCCTAGCCCCTAACTTCCGCCTTTCAAACTTGCGTCGCATACATGCCTTCAGCTCTATGCCTTCTCGTAATTCTATACCGGTTCTGCCCGACAGATACATCACCGGCTGCCCAGCAACCACTTGTTCCTAACCAAAGACCACCACACCATTGGCTGTAACGCTAACCACCCTTCAGCCTACTTCAATTGTCTCTTGAGTACCCATTTTATTGACCTCTAACAACGATTGTCGGAGCCTCGTGCTGAGGCTTTGCCCAATCATCTTCCCCCTCAAACATCACCTACTTTCCCACTTCCGAAGATGCTTCATCCCCACGAGGACCCATTTCCCAAAGCCACAGCAATCCTAATGGTCATTTACGTGATATTAGTGCATGGCGCAAACCGGCACCGGATTATTTCCTGCTAGTCTCTATAGAGGCTTCATTACTAGTAAGGGAAATATCACATCTGCAATCCCTAACGCTCACCTCAAGCCCTGGCATGACACTAGTAACTGAATTCTGGCTCTCCTATTATACCTCACTCAATCTTGGTCTTATAGCTGAGTATCAGCGCTTCTGTAACACTCGCTGGTCCACGCGTGGGGGTGGCTGCCGATTCTTTGTCAAATGCACCATCCACGCCGGCCTTATTGGTCAGCCCTCTCCCTTCCTTACTGAAGACTCACGATAGCTATCTGTTCAAGCCTTCGGCGAGAACTTCCTTTTTGATTGCTTCTGCTTCCATCCGGGGCTGAAGCTCTCGAAAATAAGCTCCATCGTGGATGATTTTATCGCTGCTCTCGGCTATCCTGCAGGTGCATGAATCAACGCGGGCAACTCTTACCTTCCTCTAATTTGCCGGTACCCTTATACCATACCTCCCACCCTCTCCGCCCTCTTTTCCTGTTCCCGCCTTGGTGGCTGGAGCCAAAGTGTCCCCTGGCCCACAAACGGGAACAAAGTCTTGGACTCCGTATTCTCCATCCATATCCCTGATTGGTACTGCCGCTAAAGCTCTACAATTTGAGGTCATTTTGGATACCAGTTCTTTGGAACTCATGCATAGTGAGTAGCCTTTGCAACTCTTCGTTTATCTTTGTTCTTGTTTCATTTTATTACAAACAGGAAAATCCTGGTCAGGGTCGGCCATCGTAACTTTCGATTTTGCTCCACTGAGCTTGAGGTAAATTGTCTCATTTACTTCCGTTGGTTTAGGGTTTGGTTGAAATGGTTCTTCCAATCGTCTTGGAAGAATGTCCTGTACGGTTCATCTGAAAAGGAACATTATCGAAAGGGATTTGTGCCCATTTTTTCTATTTCTCAGTGAATAGTACAGATACCGCACCCTTTAGAACACGAACGGTTTATCGGTTTTCGTTCAATCGGTGCTTTCTCTTACGTGGATCGACTTAGATTGGACTTGTGACGTAACGAAGCCTGTTCTCCCACCTGCAGGCCACCAACATAGGGAAGCCGTAACAGTATCTGATATCCGGAAAGTCTTGTGGACTCCGGCACGCCTACGAGAAGTTGTTCAGCCAGACATTCGAAGGGGCATTCTTGGCTGATATCCTTTTTTCGGCTGCATTTTGGAGTGACTATTGACCCTCCTGTGTTTCGCTCACACTCGGCCGGTGTCGGCCTTCTTTCATTTATCCCTGTCATTTGGGACGGATCCGTCTTCTGAGGGAGATTTTGAGCCAGAGGCCGACTGTGAGGCATCGCCCACCCTCCCCTTTGGTGTATCATAACCAGCACGCCAGTCTTTGTGCATAAAAGTGTGCAGCTCTTCCGATTACGCTGCTTGTTGGTGAGAAGAAGCACATTTAGACGCAAAGGCTGCTGAAGCCATGAGGAGAGCGGCTAATGCAAAGCGGTGCGCAGCAGCGGCTTTAAGAGTAAAGGGGGCGAGTAGCCTTGCTGATGAAGTGTGCGGAACAACAGAAGATCATGGTCGCCGTCGTCTTCTTGCAACGGGTAGGAATCTAGCCGAGGCCAGGTAACGGCTGCCCCAAGGTAAATAATAGAACCTTGAGACTTTTAGTGACGTACCTAGGTTTGATCAGTTGTTGACCCGTTTGGAGTTGCCTAGACATGAACTTCCGCGTTTTGAGGGTTCCCGGTCCAGTTCGTCATATTTTTCCGTCAGTTCATAGATCAGATTGTGCCGGGTATCTCTGAAGACGGTCAGATTCTGACCTACTTGTTTCGCTATTTTGGAGGTCAGGTGGGGGATGCAATACGAGGGTGTTTACCATGCCTGACAGAAGAAGGGTATAAGGGAGCTACTAAGTTGTGGGAGGAAATATTTGGTGAAAGACATTATTGTGAAGGCTCTGTTGGACGAACTTACCAATCCCTTCACCATCCCACTGGATGCTGGACAGGTTTTGACTTACCGTAGCTAGTTGGTTAGTTGAGCCTAGCAGCTGAGGCAGTTAGGGTATATGGGCTATCGAAATTCAGTTTCTGTCGTAGAAAAGGTTCTCAGAGAGTCGCCTCGTCCCGTTTCTTTGGATTGAGTTAAAAAGTCCCAAAAATCTCGTGGTATTGCTAATGCACCGAACTTTCTTGACCTTTGCAGTTTCATCAGCTCCCAAGCCCAGTTGCAACAGAAGCTCTGTAACTGTGTGCTTCAAACCCGCAAAGCCATATCGCAACCCAAAGCCAGGGGCTGCACTAGCGTTAGAAGAGCTTGTGCTTTGATTGCCGATGACAGCGTTTGTCCCAGATGTGAAAGTAAGTAAGGCTTCACAGGCTGTCCAGATTTCCTCAGTGTGACAGTCAAAGAGAGATAGGATATAGTAACTTGGGTGAAGCTTTGGTTTGTGTGACTTTGCTTGGGCCATCGCATCAAGGATTTTCTGGTCAAGAGACGCTGCAGTGAAGGGAATTGGAAGCAGTTGCATCATCGAGTATTACCTGAAGCAACCGGGAAGCCGGTCTCCAAAGCTTCTTATCACTTGTTCTCAACCGGTCAAGGAGCAAGCTTGGGCTCTAAGCCCGCTATGATAGAGAGACCGGGGGATCTGTCCCAGTAACGCAAGTCTTGACAAGGGAGCTGACTACTCTCGTGATCTTTCCGACTTGGCCCGCTGGACGGATTTGGTTGGCAGGGAGTCAAAGACGAATTTAAATTTGAACACTCCCGTAGGCAGCACAGTTAGAAAATGTGACACTCTTTCATTCTATCCAAAATCTGTTAGCAGTGAGAGAGCAACAGAAGGGGAGGGTATGGAGAGCCTTCCTTTTCTAAGAAACCAAGAAGGATGTCAAACCGAGAAACCCTTTCAAGATAGAATCATCTGGAGGGTACCGACTTAACAGCCATTCCTAAGTCGACTGTTGGTGTCTTGGTGGACCTAGATTACCTTGAAGCACACTGGGTTCGTGAACAGCGATGGGGTCACAAAGGGGATTTGTATGCTGGTTGTACTCCATTGGGTTGCGTCCTCCGAGGACAGCCAGACAAATTTCGACGAGGTGATGAAAACTCCCTTTCTTTTCATACAAGATCATGTGAGATTAGGCACAACCTTGCTAAATTATATAATT
Source organism: Fasciola hepatica (assembly GCA_948099385.1). Classification (NCBI taxonomy): domain Eukaryota; kingdom Metazoa; phylum Platyhelminthes; class Trematoda; order Plagiorchiida; family Fasciolidae; genus Fasciola; species Fasciola hepatica. Next base: position 7,886,433 of record CANUEZ040000027.1, on the reverse strand, counting down.
GGGAATGCAGGGCTAACATCTTGGTTGAAACCGCACTATCTATGGAAGACAACTGTGAGCTAAATAAGGTAGAGAAGTCGGTAAAACCTAGGGACGAAGGTTTTTGTGTAGGCCCTACGTGGAGTGATGATACGTCGAAGGGTTACTATAATAATAATAGTTTATTTCGGATAACCCCGAAGCATGCTGCAATGCAAGATCAAACAGTACAGTTGAAAGCTGAATGAAAGTTACAGTAGGATTGCACAATTATGCTAACACGATTGAATACAGGAGAAGGCATTGAAGTCAATTGTTGCGATACCGCCCGGTGAACATAAACTCAAGGTCAAGTGGTCGATCCGGCTGGAGGTAGGTGTAGTTATTCTGCCAAAGTGTGGGGTGGGTGAAGAATGGCACAAAATCACACAAATCCTACAGAAGGAGGACTGTCCTGTCGGAGAATTAAACTAGATTGACGGATACGTGGATATTGTGAAGAAGAAACATTCCTGAAGGAGACATATTCAAGCAATAGAGCTTTGCAATGTATGAGAGGAGTTGCGATGAAAAATTAGACGATAAAAAATTGTGCCATGATACATAAAGACCAAGAAAATCGGTCGAGGATAGCAATTTTTGGGTACAGTGGCCGTACATCGGTTGGGCCAGTTGTAAAACGAAACGGACAACACACTGGACTGTGGGTGTCAAGTTGATGGTGAAAGAAGTGACCGGATAGAGCACATGGACTTTGAGTGGATTGTTTTGCTTTCAGAAAAAAATTAATGTAATGCATCAGCAAGAAACTGGTAACTGGCGAAAAAATCGACGTGTGGTGCATAACGGAACGGCGGCTTTACATATCCTGCCGATACTAGATAGAAAACAAAGGAAGTATGGTGAATTGAATAAAAGCTATTATTCTGCCACCTTCCGGTATTTATGATAGGTTATGTTATTAGGGCTGGACATGAGGGCAAAGACCATAGTAGAGTATGGAATTTACCATTCCATGCTGTAGCTAAGTCGAAAAAACCAGAGAAGCTGAGAGTGGTCTTCGCCTGCGTAGCTATTCATCGGGACGAATCTCTGAGCAGTCACTTGCTGCAAGCTCCAAACATTGTAGCAATTTTAATTAGTACAATACTACGATTCCTACAAGGACCCATAGCCATCTCTGCAGACGTCGAGGAAGAGGTATTTGTGCCAGCAGCCAACTATGATGCAGTCCGATTTTAGCGATGGCTGGGTGACGACAACATGATGAGGCCTGTGGAATCTGGACTGATGAATCATCCCTTTGGAGCTCTTTTTCGCCTTTTTGCACACGTTTTGCCCTCAGAAAACTTGCAGTGGTATTTGGCCACGATTATTTCCCCAGAGCATCAGATGCTTTGATGAAAAGCCTTTATATGGATGACTGACCTGTTTCCACGAATACAGACACCGGTGTGTTGATACTGGATGAAGGATTGTCGCTTTTTCCAGAGTGAGGTAAATTTAGGTTGGCCAAATGGACCAGCAGTAACCGTACCGCTCTTATTGGGGCCTCGTTAACGGGGCCATACAGCTCAGAGAAGGAACTAAAAGTAGAAGTTCTTCCGAAGCGAAGAGCACTGAGTTTCGGCCTGGGACGTGGAGGTTGACTCTTTATTTTACCAACATCAGATTCAGGGTCCACTAGTAACTCGAAGTTTGTTGTTGCCTCAACCAGCTGCGAAAATTGACCCTTTAGGTTCAGTCGGACCCTATGTTTTACCGCCATTGAGTTTTTTTAAGGAAACTGTGCAAATTGGGATTCGGAAGTGATCAACCGCTATGATCTGAGATTCCTGGTCAGTGGAACCGTTGCAAATTTGTCATTGGTGGAATAAAGCTAGTTTGTATGCTCTCATGGTACGCCCGTAAGACAGTCGGAAGCCTTTCTTGAGCTCCATTTACTTGGAGACTCATCGGAGACCGGACTCGTTAAGTTGGCGTATTTTCATTTCGCACGTAGGAGTGTGCTGTGGCTTCAAGTGAAGAGTTGAGCCTCTAAGACCAATGACCTTACAGTATCTGGATTTATCTGCGGCTGTGGTAGCAGTTCGGCTGTCACGGTTTATTGGGGGGAGGTAGAGCTACATCTGTCATAGGAGTTCCTTTGGGCAGACTCCGCAGCTTTTCTGCACTAATTCAAAAGTGTACGGGGGCTTCATTTTACTCCCGTAGCTAACGGAAAGTTGGGGACCTGACGGTAGTTAGTTCAGAATCATGTAGCTGGGACAGGCAACCCTGAAGGTTACTCTCCCAGAGGTGTGACACCACCAAGCAGTCACAGTAATTTGTGGTTCCACGGGCCTATGTTATTTCAGGCGCGGAGGCTCACGAAGCCTGCTGGGTGGGACCATTTGCTAGTCCCAAAATGAATACTAGTACTTAAGGAGAAGGCGACAGTGAGCACACTGGCCCTTCTTCATTTAGAGGTGCCTTTTGAACGGTTCCGATCGCGGTCCAAAATCTCAAGGTCAGTGGCTTGGATTCTACGGTTCAAACAGTACCTCCTGGTGAGCTTAATAGGCCATTCTGGAATGACTCTGCTTTTGGACTTCCTGACGGTGCTGGTGATGAACAACAGTCGTAGAGAGGTGGTGAAATGGGTTCAGGAAAAAGCATTCCCACCGAAAGTTAAGAGTGTACCAGTTATCATTAAGTCTGAGGAGGTACAGGTTAATGGAAACCGATCAAATTAAATCAGTGCATATGTCATTAGCTAACTGCTGTTCGTTGGTGGGTGGGTAACACGGTTAAGCTTTTCCAACGGTAATAAATACACCGTGGTTCAACCAAACAAGCGTCTCGTAAGGGATTTGATCATTAAATATAACCACGAGCTGGAAGGCCACAATGGGTAAACACGAGAGCTTGCCAAGTTTCGCCAAATGTTTTGGATTTTACTGGGCACAGCAGCAGTTCTTCGAGTAACTAGTAAATGGTTAATGTGCTATTATATTACCAAAAACGCACCCTTGCGCTGCTCTGGCCATGCATTTGCTAACGTTTGTGTCGACTATTTCGGCTCCCTCTGTGTTAAGAGTGGGAGAGTGGAAAAGGGAGGTCGTGGTTGCCTATTTACGTGCGTAAACATCAGGGCGGTGCACTTCGAGGTGGAGCACTTGCTCATCACGGACTTCTTCGTCCAGGTTCTAATTAGGTTCACAGCTATGAGAAAGTGGATAAGGATGCTACGTAGTTGCAATAGTAGCAGCTTTAAAAGGGCTTAGAGTGAACTACGCCTCGGTCTCAGTGACGTACCACAGGCTAGAGTAAGTAGTTCCCGTAGAAACGTGAGGTAGAGTGGCATTTCGTCCCACCTGAAACAGGTCATCTGGGAGGAATTTGGGGGGAGGGGGTTGGTATGGTCGGTTCGGGGGATATTGCGAGCGATAGGCAGTAGCGAGCGCTCTGCTGACCCGATACTTCCAGCATTTTCGGCCAAATTCGAAAAACATTTGGGGATTACCCGTTGCTTCCCTTAACAGTAGATGCTAAAGAGTTGGGGCAGTTAACGCCTAATAAGCTTCTGTTACCGAGGGACAACAGAACGCTGATGGGTCGCATGAATTTTCCTCAGCGGTGTGTGAGACTATGGTTGAGGGCGCAACAAGCTTTTCAGTAATACGTAGCCGGAACCAAAATGCGACTGACCCATAAATTCTACGGCGCTAGATTATTAAATGAACAACATAAATCCTATACAAACCACAATTATCCGATCACACGGACTCAGGAAACGATAACCAAGTTTGTGGCGCACGAGAGACAAGCACTTGCGTTGCACAGGTCTAAGATGGGATGTGACAAGCTAGAGCTTTGAACTCGAACGGACAAATGTTGATCCTCAGAAACATAAAGGTTACGAAAACACGCAGTTGGTGTTTGTGAGCGAATTATACCAAAAAACACGAAATTATAGTGTCTTAGAAGGATTTTCTACAACCGATCGTTAAAAGGTCCATGTACTATCAGGCATTTTGGAAACGACGGAAGGTGTAATGCGTGTCATCGTCACAAGAATGACACAGACAGCACATTTTCAGGGAAGCCTTAAGGCGAGGCGGTTCTGGGTTAGCAGTAATGGATGGTACTCTTAGAAATCAGTGGCCGCCGGGGGTTGTCAGCTAGGTCTACCCTGACAGAGACACCTTGGTCGGAGAGGTATTGGTGGACACGTCGCACGGGAGCTTAGGACTAGGTTTTCGCAGAATATTTTTTGTTGGAGCGGTGGTTGGTCAGACGGAGAACATGTTTAGCTTCTGTATACGTGTCCAATACGTATGTCATTCGTGTTATTACGGTAATATTTGATGAGTTATATTAGTTTATTCATCTGACGCCGATAAGCTGTCTGCAGGGTTACGTTGGCGGTGGCGCCCTCGATGCTGGACTTCTTATTTAACGAATGGCAACTGTGAGACGAAATTGGCTACCGTGGTTGATATGCGTACACCACAATGCTAGGTACTACCCCAGTGGGTTTCCCTGGTTGCATAGTTCGGGAGCCTGATCCCTTAATAACGACGTGAGCGGCCAGTTCCGTATAAGCTACCGTATTGGGTTGTCTGCTCCTAAAAAGAAAGTAAGACCACCGAAAGGCAAAAAAGTGTTGTAGTGTATCAGACCTACCTGTGCTGTCACATACGGTCGACCTCTCGGTCCAGTTGTAGTGCCACTCGGTGGCAGGTTTGGCTAACATAGATCAGCCCGACTTCACATAAGATCCGTGGTCGGTCTCGAAATGCGATCGAATTTGATCACTCAGCAGAGCCACTCAAGTGAGCCGGAGTAAGAAAGGAATATGGGAAGCCTGAGAGTGGCACGAGCATAGTGCAAGTGGATGTTCTGTGAGGCCTTACTATTTGTCATCGGCGTCCGTGCTGCCTTCCATTGTCTTTGACGGAGTAGACGAAGGAATGGTTGCTACACTGTTGGTCCACCATGTTCGCCTCTCATAAAGAAAATTCACTATGACTTCCTGAGTAATTCTCTACGGTCCAAATTTACCTTACCTGTCTCTTCAAAAACTGCTATTTCCGAGCTCTAGCACTCCACCGCCCTTCTCTCCTGCTTCTGTTACGTATATATATGCTCTGAATCCACCAGTTCCTCGCCGGCCTTTTCATTGCCATCACTCCACTGCCGCTCTTGATATGTGTCCATTCCGTCAATCTCTGTCTCACATTCACGGCATATAAAACCTTCAGAGACATCTTTCCTACCTTACCCACCCTTTGCGATTTGCATTGCTCGCTTCTTGCTCTACACTGGGTTCTTACCTATCACCGGCTATTTATTGCAGTGTAGCAATGTTTCATGGCAGTCTAACCCTTTTCCGTGCAAGTCGATCTATTCTTCATATTCTCCAATTACCACAGTTTTGGAACCGATTCGTGTAAAACTCCCAGCTTTCAGCTATCTCTACTGGAATCCATGGGTTCGACCATTTGACCGTGACTTTCAAACTCACCGGGCATCGGTTTGAATCCGTCCATGAGTTCACTTAAATTCTCCCACTTGCGTCTGTTGCGTGTACATTTATCATGTCTTTATCCCCTTTTATCTCTCTTAAGCCTACCTATCCCACGCTCACCAACCATTTTTCTACATTTTCCCGAAATATCCCTGTGTAAATCGATTCTCGCAGACCGGGCAACGCGTAGCCAATTCAAACAAATCCCAAAACCAAAACAAGATTGATCCGTAGTTTCTATGGTACTAAATTGAATTTCACGAAAGGTACAAATGTATACAAACATCTAGTATGCGGCCAAATAGACTCAACAATAAAATCCAGAGGTTCAAAACCCCATGGCTCAAGCACGACAGTCAGAAACGGTTCAAGGCCAAATTCACTGTGTCTCACATGAATAAACAAACATGCAAAGTGTGGTGTATGAACGAGTTTTTCAAAGTAATGTCAAATGCAGTCAAATTCACAGAGCACGTGGGACATTTGGAAGGATTTTCAGTATTTGTTCTTTACACTCTACGTTGTCGCCTGTAAGATTCGACCATATGTCTGGTATGCCTCAGATGCCTCCGAAATAAAATATTATTAGTTTGGGACACGGGAGATGCCAGTGAGGAACCTTCGGTGGGTAGGAGAAAAAAATTACAAACTTCGATCGATAAAATGGCTCGGCGTTGCACACTTTGAAGTAACTTGCCATAGTGGTGCAAAGCCTGGTACAAATAGAGCACTGAAGTGGAGTCGACAAGCTTGGAGGAGATTCCAAGAAACCAGTTGACCGGGACATCTGTCTGTGTACAATATAATAAACACATGTAGACGAACGATAAAGGCCCGGAAACTTGACTCGTAAATGAGCATCGTCAGGATGGCCAAGATTTTTCCAAAGGAGTTTTCCAGTCATGTTCCGGATAAAGCTGACAGTGGGTAGCGGCGGTTGTGGTAAAGATTGGAGATGAGCACCAAGATAAGAGCGGCTTGCAGAAGGCGAGACTTCTGGGAAGTTCTCTGAAGAAGCTCGCGGGGTAGATGAAGGGGGGCAACCGCGAACCCTGGTGTGGTATAGGCCTCACCCGACGGAGAAGCCGACGGTTTGACTGGACAAAATTTTACTAACCTACGAAACACTCGGTCGAAGGAATCCCTGAACTCGGGTAGCACGGAGCCTGTACCACTCCATGTCCCTCACACAGATGAAGTTCTTGTCGAATATTCCACTTTTTCATGTCCATCCCTTAATGAAATCTCCGATATGCATCAATCGCACTGAAGGTGTTGGGGATTTCAAGTTGTCTCCGTTTGATATAGAATTTCGTTTGTTATGCTAACACTGTGCAACCGCGAAATTCTTCTTAGAACGGGGAAAGCACCAACCGCCCAGCTTTCAGTAACGTCTTTTTCCTCAGATATTCAGAGACTATTATTGTCGTAACTGTCGTATCACTGGCATAAGGCTGCTTTGATTTTACGCTTCCAAGTGTTCTACCCGGTGGGATATAAAACCTCTCTGTTTATCTAGCAGCTCATGACACAGACAACGACCTTTCGGCTTTCTAGTGGTAAAAATGGAATATGGGGCACCCAATCGAGCGGGTGCCGGTAGAGGTCAGTCCGGGAAGCAGAACCGTTTAGAGGGAAAGGTCAAGGATGGAATCCAGTATGACCACTGTCACGACTGGTTTCGTATGGACTGTGAGGGGATTAGTAAAGGCTGTGCGCAATTCATCGTAGGAATGATGAGTCTCATTGGGTCTGCCATGGCTGTGAACAGTTGGTCCTTCACCAACTAGGAAAGGACAGCACTCCCACCAGTATGTGCCAGCCAGAAGCAGAGAAGAAGGAAAGCTAGAGTGGGCTGATAACAACCCTCTGTTATCCGGAGAAATATAAGCTTCGAATAGATCGGGAACTCCGGGGGCCCCACAGAAATGGGTGACAATAATCCCACGATCGTAAAGTGAGGATGAATGGAGTAAAAGAAATGGAGGAAAAAGGCAGAGTTTGGCCCTGCGGCGGGGACTAGGCTGAAGGAGGTCAGTCGTCGAAGGGCTGATGAAGGAAAGCGAAGGATAACAAATACGAGGAATGCTGGTAAAAGAGATACAGAAGAGGGGGGCAAATTCAGGATAGTAGAAGCGGGGACCTGTAAACTAGCCACCAAGTTAGCCACACTTCTAAGGTCCAGGGATACGGCCACCGGCAGGGGCCGAAGTGTGGTGATACACGGTATCCCGGAACCGCTCATGGTGGGCGGCAAACTGAAAGAAAGGGCAGTGAGCAATTTTGTGTGAGCTTACTGCCCATGGTAGAGACCCGTGAACGCGATGCTGTTTAGCCCGCGACGCAGTCGGGTCAGTGGAAGCCGGGACAAACTCTAAAGGGATTCAACCACGTCCTACGTTAGCAGAGCTTGCAAACACTAGGAGTAGAGTCAGAACCCTAGCGGCTGCTAGAGTGCTGAAGGCGACAAAGTAGCCATCAATGCCTCTCCGGGTGAGGTTTCGATAGGAGAGAAAATAGTCGAGCATTGTGCATCCCCTGGGTACAAAACAGCTTTGACAGAATCTCCGCAACTGAATATTACTAAGATCCAGGTTTCAGAGAACTCGAGGCAGGAAGAAAATTGGAAACAAAAGGAGGCTGGCGCAAAAACATTACAGCAGTCTAGAACGTCGGTAAAAATCAGAGCCGGAAAGGAGCGGTTTTTTGAAGGGGCAACGAAAACGCCGTACTCGAATGCAACACAAAAGACGACCAGGCTGCTCAGGCGTAAAATCTGGGCGATGTAATACCCTGTCAAAAAAGAACAACAAAGGCAGAGGGAGGAGGGCTCCACGTGGGGTACATAGGTGCCTCTAGTATAGGTAAAAGATGGCCGTAAACAGGGCCAGACGTGGTGGGGGTAGATATGACGGCAGTCACTGGACATGGCTAGAACGGGAGGAAGGAGTGTACTGGATGTGCTCCGCAGGTCACAGGGGTCCGATTTCGATCCCTGGCCACGGCAGAGCCAATCGCCATTCGCCTACTGAGCCCTAATCTATGTGCAAAAAAGCGACTAGTCCAGGCTCTCCAGCTGCCCCGGCTGGAACCGAAAACCACGGATCGCCGACCGAACCCCAAAAGTCGACTATCGATTACCACTCGTGACGGTGGGAGCGAAACTCTCACCACAGCGCGCACACGATAGAGACCCCCCTCCTCACCAACCTCGTTAAAACTAACGCCACGACAATGACCTTTACTCCGGCCAACGGCTAACGCATTCCAGTGTTGCCCCATCCATATGAATTGTAAGAGCACGTAAAGGATTCATTGAAAACAATTGTTCGCCCTCCAGCGTCTTGTTCCTAATGTGACCATGACTGTGGGACCATTCAGACTATTCATGCTCATGATTGTTTTATAGAAAACCGTACTTCAAACCACAACTGGAAGCTTGGCGTTTTTTCAATTGTGTCACGCAAGTCAACGACTGTCAGGAGTCCTTTACAAATGAGTTAGTACCCACCAGAAGTAAGAGTATACTGTTAATGTCTTTGTCTGGTCCCGTCGTCCTTGGTGCGCGTAGTCCGGGAGTGAGCATTTTCACTACGTACGAGTGACCGGTGGACAAGATTCTAACGGTATCCCTTTGGTTTTAATACCGCCGGGCCGTTACCTTCTGGCCTGCCGGATAGGTGCTACCGGTTGTCCTATACTGTCATGTACTTCTCTCACTGATATCTCGGCATCGCCCGTTGGTGAGACGTATATGTTAATGTCCGCTGGTTCCTCTGAGGCTCCTCTATTCGGTCTGTAGACTCCCTGAAGGACCGAAAGCAGAAGGTTGGCCTTTTTCTCACTTCTTCACGCTCGTTCCCCTCTGCAATCTTTGACTGCTCCCACCGCTGTTCCTGGTACCTCCTTCAGTTTCACTTGGTTAACTAAGCCCTCGGGTTCGTCTTGGCGTGCAGAGCAATCCTCTCTCCGTGTCCATTTCGATTTGTCCTACGCAAATCCCTTGCATTTTTTCGTGCCACCTTCTAATATAAACGTATTCGGTGGCCCTCGCATTTTATACGGACCCCTAGCGACTAGCTGCCCCCTGAATGGTCTTCTTGCCTTGCGGTTCCTTCAGGGCATCTCACCCCCCTCTAACCCTCCTCAGTGCAGCTACTCCGTCTGCAAGTTCAGGCAGCCTTTGCCTGAAATTTCTCTTTCGGGTCTCTACAAACTGTCCTCCTCCAGCCACTGCCCGTGGTAGACATCGTCTCTATCCCTTCCACTGGTCCGCAACTAACTTGGAGAAGTGGCATCGGGACTCCTCCGAGGCCCTCTCCCCTTGGCAATTTAGCATCTTCTAATTAGTTCGTGAAAGCTTTTTCCAGATGTCTCTTCCATCAGTAGATCCTACTTCATTCGTTGCTCTTGTTATCGCCGGGCCAAGGGCCGACGGCATTTGAACGGGACCCCACCGACCAGTCTTTTCTATAGGACAGAAGTGAGTTTCCTTCGAACGAACTCGACTGATACACCCCAAATCCCCATTCCGCCGCCATCTTGACGATCCAACCGATTTCCGGTACTCTGAAGTCACGCACTACGGCTATATCACGCTCCTCTCGGGCCAAATCATCCAGGCATTGATGTATTCTCTATTCCTTTTCTTCAGCCGATCCTGGGCCACATACCACACGCTCCGCTGGTATTGACGGGAATTTTCCCCTACTGCGATCCCAATGGCTTGAATTTTTGTAGTTGCTGGCTTTTTCCTCAGTGGGAACAGGATTCCTCCGCCAACAGGATTGTCGATCTTCCTCCCAATCTAAGGTCACATCTGTCTTGTCTTTGAACGGTGAGACTTACGGAGAACATCCAGCACACTCCTTCCTCCCGTTCTAGCCATGTCCAGTGACTGCCGTCATATCTACCCCCACCACGTCTGGCCCTGTTTACGGCCATCTTTTACCTATACTAGAGGCACCTATGTACCCCACGTGGAGCCCTCCTCCCTCTGCCTTTGTTGTTCTTTTTTGACAGGGTATTACATCGCCCAGATTTTACGCCTGAGCAGCCTGGTCGTCTTTTGTGTTGCATTCGAGTACGGCGTTTTCGTTGCCCCTTCAAAAAACCGCTCCTTTCCGGCTCTGATTTTTACCGACGTTCTAGACTGCTGTAATGTTTTTGCGCCAGCCTCCTTTTGTTTCCAATTTTCTTCCTGCCTCGAGTTCTCTGAAACCTGGATCTTAGTAATATTCAGTTGCGGAGATTCTGTCAAAGCTGTTTTGTACCCAGGGGATGCACAATGCTCGACTATTTTCTCTCCTATCGAAACCTCACCCGGAGAGGCATTGATGGCTACTTTGTCGCCTTCAGCACTCTAGCAGCCGCTAGGGTTCTGACTCTACTCCTAGTGTTTGCAAGCTCTGCTAACGTAGGACGTGGTTGAATCCCTTTAGAGTTTGTCCCGGCTTCCACTGACCCGACTGCGTCGCGGGCTAAACAGCATCGCGTTCACGGGTCTCTACCATGGGCAGTAAGCTCACACAAAATTGCTCACTGCCCTTTCTTTCAGTTTGCCGCCCACCATGAGCGGTTCCGGGATACCGTGTATCACCACACTTCGGCCCCTGCCGGTGGCCGTATCCCTGGACCTTAGAAGTGTGGCTAACTTGGTGGCTAGTTTACAGGTCCCCGCTTCTACTATCCTGAATTTGCCCCCCTCTTCTGTATCTCTTTTACCAGCATTCCTCGTATTTGTTATCCTTCGCTTTCCTTCATCAGCCCTTCGACGACTGACCTCCTTCAGCCTAGTCCCCGCCGCAGGGCCAAACTCTGCCTTTTTCCTCCATTTCTTTTACTCCATTCATCCTCACTTTACGATCGTGGGATTATTGTCACCCATTTCTGTGGGGCCCCCGGAGTTCCCGATCTATTCGAAGCTTATATTTCTCCGGATAACAGAGGGTTGTTATCAGCCCACTCTAGCTTTCCTTCTTCTCTGCTTCTGGCTGGCACATACTGGTGGGAGTGCTGTCCTTTCCTAGTTGGTGAAGGACCAACTGTTCACAGCCATGGCAGACCCAATGAGACTCATCATTCCTACGATGAATTGCGCACAGCCTTTACTAATCCCCTCACAGTCCATACGAAACCAGTCGTGACAGTGGTCATACTGGATTCCATCCTTGACCTTTCCCTCTAAACGGTTCTGCTTCCCAGACTGACCTCTACCGGCACCCGCTCGATTGGGTGCCCCATATTCCATTTTTACCACTAGAAAGCCGAAAGGTCGTTGTCTGTGTCATGAGCTGCTAGATAAACAGAGAGGTTTTATATCCCACCGGGTAGAACACTTGGAAGCGTAAAATCAAAGCAGCCTTATGCCAGTGATACGACAGTTACGACAATAATAGTCTCTGAATATCTGAGGAAAAAGACGTTACTGAAAGCTGGGCGGTTGGTGCTTTCCCCGTTCTAAGAAGAATTTCGCGGTTGCACAGTGTTAGCATAACAAACGAAATTCTATATCAAACGGAGACAACCTGAAATCCCCAACACCTTCAGTGCGATTGATGCATATCGGAGATTTCATTAAGGGATGGACATGAAAAAGTGGAATATTCGACAAGAACTTCATCTGTGTGAGGGACATGGAGTGGTACAGGCTCCGTGCTACCCGAGTTCAGGGATTCCTTCGACCGAGTGTAAGTCGAATCTCGCAAATCGAGCAACGCTTAGCCAATTCAAACGAATCCCAAAACCAGAACAAAATTGATTCGTAGTTTCTATGGTACTAAATTGAAATGCACAAAGGATACAAATATATACGAACCTCAAGTATGCGGCCAAATAGACTTCACAGTAAAACCCAAAGGTCCAAAGCTCCGTGGCTCAAGCACGTCAGTCAGAAACGGTTCAAGGCCAAATTCAAATGTCCCACATGGATAAACAAACGTGAAAATGTGTGGGGTATGAGCGAGCTTTCCAAGATAATGTTAAATATAGTCAAATTCACAAAGCACGTTGAACATTTAGAAGGATTTTCAGTATTCGTTCGTTACACCGCCGGCCAAAATCCTTCCGCGAAAATGGTTGTCTAAGGTTCAGGAAGGGGTCATGATTCTCACCCTATCTACCTTTAACTTATTGTCAGTGCCTGTGGATACTAACTTCCTGTGTTATCTGAACGTGAAACAGGTTTTTGCCGTAGTCATCATCGCACAATCCATAAGGAATCAATTCCAAATCCCGCTGCACAACTTGAGATTGACATATTCATCAGGAGACCGGCGCATATAGTCAGACGCACGATGAAGATGAAGGCTTCGCAGAGTGAAGTGTTTCGCCGCACGAAATAAGTCTAAGCATCACAAGCAGTAACCCATTGCAGCAACTGGTTAGACTAATTTTGTTTACAAGCATGAGCGCAGAAGTTGAACGCAGGTGCAACGCCTAATGAGATATCGCGTAAAATTGACAGGTCACGAACCAGTGGAATTACATAAAATTAACGCACCAAATCTTCCGAAACAAATGAAAACCGGTTTCTGATTATGAACAAATTTCGAAAACAAGTGTACGGCGGACATTATCGAAATACACATGAACACGGAGATTGATCGAATACTGTCATCTATCAGAGTATTTCAAAGTTTTTCTGTGCACAAAATATGTGACAATCAATATTGTATAAAATGTAAATAAATGTTCTCCTTTAAAGATAATAATAGTTTCACAATGTGCTCACAGCTAGTATGCCTCACCTGAACTGTTCAAGTGAAATACTGGTGAATTTCTCCTCTTCGCCTATGTGCACGCTAGATAGAAACTGGAACCAAGTACATTTGCAACCTTTCAGAAAAAATGGGTCCAGTTGATTAGTTGTAGGGCATGAAATGCAATAAAGTGCTGAGTAACTCGGAGCGAGGCGATCTGCGAGCTACTTTGTCTTTTGTATGTGGTTTCGAGCTCGAATCATCAACATTTTCCTCGCTGTTTCCTGCTACGAGTGGATTAACTCTCTGATGTCTCGAACACGTTCTTCGTTTCTTCCGTTTCCTGTAATGTAACACAACTGTAGGATCTGTCCAATAGGCAAGGCTCAGTTCGGCGGTGGTGCAGTTCTCTTTTAGCATTCGTGCTACCTTAAAACCCAATACCAGCGCAGTCGTTTTGAGCTCGTTTAGGGATACTGACTTCAGCTCAGCAATTTTTGTTTTGGCAAAGGGTACTTTGTTTCGCCGCCGGCCATGCAGTTCCACCCAGGTACCGTACACTGTCACTGGGTCGGCAAATTTCAAGCTGCTTTGGGTGACCTGCTGGTGTCCTTTTTTGAGATATTTCAAAAGCCTCCGGGCAACTTCTCCTTTTCTCAATAAGTGACTTGACGGTGGTCTCTCGGGTATAGCAACTTCATGTTGCCCACTGTGAAGTCCCGTCTTTGAATTCGCCATCGAAAGCGCCGACTGATCCTTCGAGTGGACTTCGCTTTCCTGAGATGGACCGTTGGATTCAATATCGAAAGGCTGATCGTGTTCTACAGAGGCACTTCTCTCAGCAACATTTGAGCAATTTATTGATGCCGATTGTTGAAGTTCGCTCGTCAGGGGTCCGAGAAGTGTCCAGCCTAGTATCGTTCGCGTAGCGAATGGTTCTTTTCGATTGCTTATGCTCTGTTCAAGCACCCAGTGAGCCTCTGGTACATTGCATCCAATTAGTATGTCGACGTTGGGGCTAGAAACGTCTTCGAACTCTATGTCCCTGAGATGAGACCATCTCTTGGCGATCGATCTAACAGAGTCGACCGGTCTCATTGGCAAGCTGTCTATTGCAAAAGCTTCCGGAATTTCTACGGTCCCCTCATCAGATAAAGACGTTAACTGCAGGGTCAGCCTCTTAGAATTGCTAACATGACCCCCTGCAATCGTGCTGATGGTGAGCGAGGTAGGCTCGCCTACTAGTTCACAGCTTTCTACAAGCTCGCGAGTAATCAGCGAGGTATCCGACCCCGTGTCCAAAAATGCATTGACCCTCCTCAGTCCTTTAGGTGTCACGATACCGACAGGTACGATGCCTAATCTTGCCGGTTTGAAATCATCATGTCCCGTTGAACAGACAATTTTGGGTTCATCTGGCTGAGTAGGTCTATTGTTGAGAAGGCCATGCAGTAACGAGTGATGATTACCCAAGCATCCGTCTTGGTTGCATTTCACTCTTAAGCTGCATTCAGAGGCTCGATGAGAGTTGTTCAAACACATAATGCATGAGCCAATCCTTTTTACTGTGCACCACCGATCGGGTACACTCATCCCGTGAAAGGTCGGACAATCTAGTAACCGACGCAGGGAGTTGCATAGCTTGCATTCAGCTGACCTCTCGGGTTCTTGACTTATCATGTGCATGTTAGCCAAAGACTGGGTTTGGTTACAGTCCTTCTCCACAATTTGAGATGTTGGTTCCCTTCGCGCCAGTCTGCAACTTTCGCGTACGATTTGTCCAAATCGACTGTTGGCGATACGGGATTGACGACCTATGAACTCCGTCAAATCGTTGAACGTAGATTCCCGCTCAAGCATATTTATTTTTTCAGCTTCCTCAGCCCATCGGCTCTGTAAATCAATAGATAAACATCGGACAATGCATTCCTGTGTGTGCAATGCATTCAGATCAGACTGGTATCTTAAGTGCTCCAGTGCTATACTGCAATTCTGCATTTTTATCACCAAACTCGACAGTGATTCAGCCTTGCCCTCAGTCCTTTTCGCCTCCAATAAAACACTATCAATTAGGCTTCTAGCCACCTTGAATGGTTGTCCAAACAAATCTTTCAGGATTCTGCGTGCCCTGATGTACCCCATCGGTGGATCAAGCATCGCGCAGCCTTCGATAGCACTTTTGGCTCTCTCACGACAGTAATGTAATAAATACAAAAACCTTTGACCAGGATCTGCAACTTTGCACTCAACAAAATTTTCGAATTGTTTCATGAATATACAGTATTGCTCGGGGTGCCCGTCGAAGTGGGACAGCTCCACTCTCGGCAGGTAAAGAGCCAAAACCTCGGTAGTTTCAGGCTGTCTCAAGGGTTTATATTCGTCGATCACACTGCCTTTTCGATGTTGACATTGTGAACTACATGGACTCTTTGCTGGCTCTCTGAGACCAGTTCCTTGTGTAAGGGGCTCTGCTTCCTTTCTGGCTAACCGCAGCTCGTTTTCTAATTCTATTACTCTCATTCTATAAGTACTAATATCGTCAAACGCATCGCGGTTAGAGATATATGACCTGGCACTGACAGAGCTAGTAAACTTAGTATTATCTAGAGAAGCAATAACACCCGAACCATCCACAGAGACTTGCCGAGTTATTTCCTGTTTTCTCAAAATGTCCTTGCTTCCTCGTCTGGGCATTTCCAATGAGTTTTCTTGTCCAGGTTCCACTTGAGTACTGTAAGTCAAGTCTCGCAAATCGAGCAACGCGTAGCCAATTCAAACGAATCCCAAAACCAGAACAAAATTGATTCGTAGCTTCTACGGTACTAAATTGAAATGCACAAAGGATACAAATATATACGAACCTCAAGTATGCGGCCAAATAGACTTCACAGTAAAACCCAAAGGTCCAAAGCCCCGTGGCTCAAGCACGACAGTCAGAAACGGTTCAAGGCCAAATTCAAATGTCCCACATGGATAAACAAACGTGAAAATGTGTGGGGTATGAGCGAGCTTTCCAAGATAATGTTAAATATAGTCAAATTCACAAAGCACGTTGAACATTTAGAAGGATTTTCAGTATTCGTTCGTTACACCGAGTGTTTCGTAGGCTAGTAAAATGTTGTCCAGTCAAACCGTCGGCTTCTCCGTCGGGTGAGGCCTATACCACACCAGGGTTCGCGGTTGCCCCCCTTCATCTACCACGCGAGCTTCCTCAGAGAACTTCCCAGAAGTCTCGCCTTCTGCAAGCCGCTCTTATCTTGGTGCTCATCTCCAATCTTTACCACAACCGCCGCTACCCACTGTCAGCTTTATCCGGAACATGACTGGAAAACTCCTTTGGAAAAATCTTGGCCATCCTGACGATGCTCATTTACGAGTCAAGTTTCCGGGCCTTTATCGTTCGTCTACATGTGTTTATTATATTGTACACAGACAGATGTCCCGGTCAACTGGTTTCTTGGAATCTCCTCCAAGCTTGTCGACTCCACTTCAGTGCTCTATTTGTACCAGGCTTTGCACCACTATGGCAAGTTACTTCAAAGTGTGCAACGCCGAGCCATTTTATCGATCGAAGTTTGTAATTTTTTTCTCCTACCCACCGAAGGTTCCTCACTGGCATCTCCCGTGTCCCAAACTAATAATATTTTATTTCGGAGGCATCTGAGGCATACCAGACATATGGTCGAATCTTACAGGCGACAACGTAGAGTGTAAAGAACAAATACTGAAAATCCTTCCAAATGTCCCACGTGCTCTGTGAATTTGACTGCATTTGACATTACTTTGAAAAACTCGTTCATACACCACACTTTGCATGTTTGTTTATTCATGTGAGACACAGTGAATTTGGCCTTGAACCGTTTCTGACTGTCGTGCTTGAGCCATGGGGTTTTGAACCTCTGGATTTTATTGTTGAGTCTATTTGGCCGCATACTAGATGTTTGTATACATTTGTACCTTTCGTGAAATTCAATTTAGTACCATAGAAACTACGGATCAATCTTGTTTTGGTTTTGGGATTTGTTTGAATTGGCTACGCGTTGCCCGGTCTGCGAGAATCGATTTACACAGGGATATTTCGGGAAAATGTAGAAAAATGGTTGGTGAGCGTGGGATAGGTAGGCTTAAGAGAGATAAAAGGGGATAAAGACATGATAAATGTACACGCAACAGACGCAAGTGGGAGAATTTAAGTGAACTCATGGACGGATTCAAACCGATGCCCGGTGAGTTTGAAAGTCACGGTCAAATGGTCGAACCCATGGATTCCAGTAGAGATAGCTGAAAGCTGGGAGTTTTACACGAATCGGTTCCAAAACTGTGGTAATTGGAGAATATGAAGAATAGATCGACTTGCACGGAAAAGGGTTAGACTGCCATGAAACATTGCTACACTGCAATAAATAGCCGGTGATAGGTAAGAACCCAGTGTAGAGCAAGAAGCGAGCAATGCAAATCGCAAAGGGTGGGTAAGGTAGGAAAGATGTCTCTGAAGGTTTTATATGCCGTGAATGTGAGACAGAGATTGACGGAATGGACACATATCAAGAGCGGCAGTGGAGTGATGGCAATGAAAAGGCCGGCGAGGAACTGGTGGATTCAGAGCATATATATACGTAACAGAAGCAGGAGAGAAGGGCGGTGGAGTGCTAGAGCTCGGAAATAGCAGTTTTTGAAGAGACAGGTAAGGTAAATTTGGACCGTAGAGAATTACTCAGGAAGTCATAGTGAATTTTCTTTATGAGAGGCGAACATGGTGGACCAACAGTGTAGCAACCATTCCTTCGTCTACTCCGTCAAAGACAATGGAAGGCAGCACGGACGCCGATGACAAATAGTAAGGCCTCACAGAACATCCACTTGCACTATGCTCGTGCCACTCTCTGGCATCTATATATTATCTTTCTGACACTGGCTCGAATCGTTGTGCCCTCACTCAAGAGACTGTTTTTTAGTATTCCGTATACCAGGCAACATGCACATCCCGAGAACGGCCTAAGGGACGGACGAAAGATCAGGCGGTTGCCAAAAGCCGGCCGAAGCCAGCGGAGTATATGATGGGCTGTTTTTGTCGAAATGGGGTTTATCTCGTTTGCGTTTCATAGTGACGTCGGAGATAATACCCGCTGGAGAAGCCGACAGTTCAACCTCCGAAGACTAAGCAGTAAAAACAGTGTTTCCCAATTGGAGGCAAACAGGCGAACAACAAACTTCCCTGTGGGTCTGAGTAACACAAACTGCCTAAAGCTATGCGCTAATTAGTTACTTTTGTCTATGGCAACTTTTGTTCACGAGTTTACACCTTCATACTCAGTTATCCCCAGTTCGTTCCAGTTTGACAACTCTCTGGAACATGGAAGATTTTCTTCCGAATGAAAAGAACGATTTTCATCCCCATGCTCAAGCTCGGCGAAGAGGCGAAAGTTGCAAGTTGCCTTCGAGTTAGCCTTGCTGAAGTGGTCGGAAAGATTGCTGAACCACTAGTCTTGACACTACCTCGTGAATAATCAGATAGTCATGAGCTTCCCAGCCACCAGAAACGTCGTTCCCGATGGGGCCGACCTCCTCTATCCAACCCTCTACTGGCCCGTGAACATTGGACACGTGCTAGAGGGGAGGTTCACTCTACGAGCTCCAGCTGAGTATTCGTTTAAGAGCCACACGATGTTTTGCCCACTGAGATGAGATCTTCAGGGGTGACGGAACAGTTACTGAAGTGGACAGAAGACTTTCTGGTGTGATCCATCCCTACGGAAGTAGCCTCATCATACTGTGAATGGCTTTCAGTCTTACACAAAGCTCGGCCGTAGGCTCGTTGTCATTCCTGACCTTCATCAACGTCTTGCCACGAGAACTGTGGTCCCCTTGTCTTTTCTATGCTGAAGACCTCAAAACCTGGTGTATCGTCAAAACTACAACGGATCACGAGGCGTTAAAAGCGGATTGGAGTACTCCAAAGTGGTGGTCCAAAGTGTGGGCTCTCCTCGACAGAGTCCAAAAGTGTGCTCTGCTAGGGAGACCTAGGTCTGTTGATATCTACACTTCGCAAGAAGCAACCCTTTGAGTGAACATTGGTGGAAAGGATTCGGGCGAGATGTTTTCCTCGGCGCTCAAAACTCTCAGCCACACAGACAAGGCGTAAGCTTCGGAGTGGAACATCCATGATGCCACCCGTCGGATGTTTGGGAAACCACCTTACTGAGCTTTCAAACTCTTACGCACCTCATAAGTGCATCCTCGACTGCAGCATGGCAGAACCAACACACTTCCCCCCACGGCGGATGGATTCCGGGGGCTGGAATGGGTCCAGCGGGCAGGCATCAGCCTCACTGTTGGGCTGCAAGGGATCAGTTACGACAGGCGGTTACAGATACCGGGTCTGTTTCCGGAGGCGTATCGAAGATTGGGAGGTAACCTGACATGCATGCGACGAAATTCCGGGCGAGATGAGTGCCGATTAGCGGCCGGAGTTCTCTTTGGCCACCCGGGTAAGGGGGAATTAGAAGCTGCTGACGAAGCCGCAGTCGACTGGTCTACTGTTTGTCAGCCGTATTTTCAGAAGGGCAACCAAAATGCCGAATGGGCGGCCAGCCGAGGTGCTGGAAGAGGCAAACTACAAACCATTCGAACGTAAACTTGATGCACAAGTGACGGATGATTGGCATGAATCTTCATTGTCTCTGCAGCAGAGAGCGAACGGTAAGCAGGACCATGTGGGAGGTGTCCCACTGCCTTTAATTCCAAAAATTCGAAATTTTTCCTCTGCTCCAGGGGAATGGAGTGGACACTGATCTTCGTATCTTCGAAGCACCAGAAGATACTAGCGGCTCACCGGTGCAAGGCACTGGAAAATCGGGTATATCGCCGTCAATTTCTGGATACAAAATGGAACTGAGTTGAAAATATTCCCGAAAATCATAACAGTGCATTCTCGGTGTGGCGCAGTTGGAATGCTGAAACAACTGGAGATCTCAGGAGGTCGCTGATGTAAGGGGCCAGATGGTTTTCTAGACTACGGTCAGGTCCAGAAAGCCGGACTTAACTGAAACGAGTTGTTATCATCATCGTCGCTTGGTTACTCCGCTTACGGCGCCATTGTTTCAGTTTCGCTTGCGGACAATCGTTCACGGCTTTTGGTTCCTGAAAGGTTGGTTATTTGTTTTCGTCTCTTGCGTCTGATGCTGGTTCCTATGTAATAATTCTGTCCAAATGAAGCTCTAGCGTTCATTATTACGGTCGATTTTTCAAAGCCAATAGAACGTGGTTTATTCATCCTGTGCCGTTTTAGGTCAGGCGTCTTTTCCACTGGCAGCAGTTATCCTTACACCTGCCTCACCGGTCTTCATAAAGTGATCAGCCACCCTCCAGATCTACTTTGTGAATGCTGTTGCTTGAAGTGTCTATGAATATGTATGCGTATATCGATTAACCACGGATACCCTCAATTATGCAATGCATCACTAGGTGATCTCCCCTAACTACTGTGTTGAATATAAAGTCCAATTCATGTGGAGTTTCCTTATTCGATTTTCTTGAGTGCTTTGCAGATAGCTCATTGTTCGTGTTTGTAATTTCGGATGATCAGACCTCTCAACCCGCTTCGAGAATCAGTCCCGTGCTTGTAAGCAATTAATTATGACTAGTGACCAGTCGTGGTCGTTCCAGTGTTGTTGAAACTATTAGCGCTCCGACAGTCCCAAATATGAAATCAGTTGGAATAATCAACCCCATGGTAAGCCTATTTCTTCTGGACGAGTTTTTCCCTAGAATACTTCGAAGTACTGCCAACAATGGTAAACATATTTAGTTGTCCACCATGTTTCCTCTCTTGATATGTCGTGATATGGTTTGGTTTCAGGGTGGTGAAGTGCTGGTTAAAGGCTGGTTAACTAAAGAAGGTTAAAGTTTGGGAGATGCCAGAAAACAACAGCGCCAAGGCTCCTAGAGGTAAATGCCACCGCATAATTAGTCTACTTCTTAGACGGCCAACAGGCTGAGCAAGAGTTGGCATCAAGAACCCTCCGGATCCAAAACAAACGCTTCTATCTTGATGTGAAACAAAACCGCCGAGGACGATTTGTAAAAATCACAGAAGCTGGGAACGGAGGTCACAAGTCTCGCATTCTGATGTCCATCGCGGTGGCCTTAGAGATGCAAGAAAAAGTCAGTAAGCTCAGCGACACTTATAGCCAGCTGCCTCCACATAACCCTCAGTCGTTGGCTCAAGACGGCCGACTGGCTTCTGACACTATCGTACGTGATAGCAGGCGTTACTATCTGGATCTCAAGGAAAATGAACGCGGGCGTTTTCTTCGATTAGCAATGCTTTCTATGGGTGTTCGCGACCAAATTGCCATTCCCGCACAGGGAATGATTGAGTTGCGCAATGCTTTAACAGATCTGACGCAGGAATTTGCCGGGGATGCAGAAAACGGTATGTCCAGTACTCGATTTATTATAATTTGTTTATTTAACACACCCGTTTTGAGCCATACCGCTGGTGTGCATTTCACGATTCGGGTGCTCACAATAAGATAACAACCAAAGCTAGCTGATTTAACGCGTGCAACAGGCATATATTCTACGGATTAATTCCTACGTGATTGATTGTTTTTAACCGATTATCCGTATCAAAAATAAGCTGTCCACAGTTTCCTACCAAAAGTGACCTTAAACATGATTTACGGTGCTGTTTTCCTTGTGCGTGATTCCTCATCTATGAGATTTGCCCCTGTTCCTATTTTACTCGAAAAGTCTTTCACTTGGTTCGCCCAAGTCTGATCTACCATGAATAATGGGTTAAGTGTAAGTAGTTTACTAGTTCGGTACGTCATTCCATGCAATTAACCTCGAACTGTTCCAACAGTCAATTTTCATCGTCATTTGCGTGTCGTTGGCACGTTGGAAGTAACGTTTTTTACACTTTGACCTCCACTTTAATGTCATTTGGAAGTAGTTATTGGTCTGTTCTCATCTGAACCATTGCCTTTTTCTGATTTGCGTTTAGAATTTTCGCCGAGTGCATGAATCATCATCATGTGAATACCATGCCTATCTATTCCTCGCTTCAATTATTCACAGATATCTTCTCCGACCTGCCTGAATCAAAAGTGCTGTTTGTTGGCAACAAAACTTTTTATTTTGATGTCGGGTCCAACCGGTACGGGGTCTATCTACGCATTTCTGAGGTTCGCGCAAATGTGCGATCATCTGTCACTATCCCCGAGCAACACTGCGCTCGCTTCCGCGACATCATTGCAGAGCTGGCTAGCAAAATGGCAACCCAAAAAGTTACTAATGGACCTTCAATGAATGGCGATGGTATAGAGAAACCGGAAGTTGCCGAGGTTGAGGACAAACCAAAAGCCGCGACCGAACCAACCAACCCCGGCGAACCGATCCCGGTGGCCTAATAATGATCTCTGTCTGACTCCGCTTGTTCATCTTACATCAAATGCGTTTAACTTCATTAGGTCTCATTTTTTGTTTCAAAAGTTCTCAAGAAGCTTGCCTTTTCGAATTAGCTACATTTACCCTTACTCGTTTTGAATTTTGCTTTGTATATCTTGCATTGCGCTATAGTTTTATACTTCTCTTATTGTTATAATTTATGGTCCATTCACGTGTTTGTCCACAAATTGTTGTTTTGTTTTTTGTTTTATTATCAACTGATCAGTAGTATCCATTAATGAATTTTCGCATCGTTTATCTACCAGTATTTGTTTCGCACAATTTCAGTCTTTTGTTTTACTCCAGTCGCTTTAATGGGCCGCATTCATGTTTGGAGTAGTGCTTCGTGGTTTGATATCATAAAAGTAATCATTTCAGGCTCCGTTCCATCCTGGGCTTCCAACCAATAACTTCGCACTTCTATGCTCTAGTTTTGGCCTTTTATTCGCGGCATTCAGGATGGGGGCAACTGGAACAGAAGCGTAGAGAGCAAACAAGCAGAAAATAAAATTGCAAGTTAAAATCACGGAGACGAAGAAAGGGCACCAACGCAGGTATGCCGCTGACTGTGGCACGTATCCTTGTTGCTTAATGTCTCCAACTTCCACGTCAAGTCTCAGGGCTCGGTTGCAGGTTATACTTAGTTGTGCAGTGGGTCTTCGAGGCTGTGGGATGTACCTCTTCCACTGTATTCATGTTCAAGTATGCAATGCGAAAACCATCCGGTGGGGAGTAATGTGGGTCTCAATCCGGAAGCCTCAGATAAACCCGGCGGAGTTCGCTAGTCGGGGTCCATTTTATTGATTGGTCACTCTTAAATTCTAATTGTTCCCTTCACCTTACAGTGCACGTCGCGTTAACATGTCTGAAAGCGTGCGCAGCGTGGCCTGGTGGACCTTGGTGTTTAATTCACTACGTCGTTTCACGTAGACAGTACAACTAATAGCGCTGCTGACCCGGTTTCCCCACCAGATCTGGTCAGCGCTAGACGTGCGTCGGTGTTTGATCAGTTTTCGGAGTCACTCTGATGCGCTCGTTTGGCTGCTGTGGCGTACAACCAACCCATGATAAATAGACGAGTGTTACGTTTTCGCCGCAAAGGACAGTAGACAAAAGTCTAGACACTACTTGAGAAGACCTCATCTGACCTCCGGGTAAAATGTTGCTTCACGGACCGTTGAGCTTCGCCGAGTAGGACCTGTAAAACTTCCATGCTAGGGTCCACAAGACCGGTCTATCAAGCGGTTGGAACAGTCAAGTAGCATGGCCGGGTGTCACGTCCAGTAGCATACATGGGCTGGGACCCTATGTCTTGGTGATTTCCGCTTATTTTGTTTTGGCTGTGCTGTTTTATGCTCCTGTTCATTTTGACCTCAACAGGGCGATGCTGCGAGGTTGCAACCACAACCAAAACACAGAAGGGCGAGGTTAATGGCTGAAAGAACTGAACTAAACTAATTCGGGCTACATATGACACTTGGTGGTAGGCAGTAATCCACTATCGTCCGGCCCGTTACCGCCGGACTTATCGGGACTTTATGTAGTTCACCGCCGAGAGTCTCGGTTGGGTTGCCGAAGGCCAATATTAGTGCAGTGGACCTCTGGAGCCATAGGGTACATCCCTTGTATTACACTCATGCGCTAGCATTTAGTAAAAAACGACTGTTCAACTTTGTATCTGTGCGCTGTGATCTTATGACTATTGGGTCTCCGCCATACCACTTTACTCGTGCGCAAACGGAATAAAGAAACTGTTTTCCAAATTGAACCTAGTGCTCATGCTGGATTTGCGTGCACCTGTGAGTGGAACTAAGAATGGAAACATCAGTCGTCTCTTTGTGCGCTTTGTTCTAGGACCTTGTATCATTAAGGCTCCCGAACGGAGCGTTAAGGATGCTCGGTGTCTTCCCGCGTTCGACAACCGATGTCTCCGAAGCATTGCTGGCGTCTGATGGGAACATCAAGTGAGTAATGATGAGGTGCGCCACCGTTTGTCAGGTTCGGGCGGCCGTCCTCATAACGAAGTGATGGCTCTACATCGCTCCCGGCGTTCCGGTTGTTTTACGAATACCTACCCATCGTCTACCTTCCTGTACTCTATGCGCAAGTGCCGGGCAAGGCTGGAAGAAGCGACACAGTGGTGAGGCTGTGACTTGGCGTACAGGGATGGGGAAGCTAGCATCAGCACTGGCTTCGGTCGGTTCTTCCCGCCCCCTGGTTGGGGGCAAGTTACGAGGATTGTCATCCGCTAGAGACGTTGGTGAACATGGCCGAGAATAGAAGTTTGTCACGAATGCCACACGGTCTGTCTGTCAGACACTGGTTCCCCGTACTCACGGAGATGTCATGCTGATACAAAATGACAAAAAACGCCGAGAAGTGAATGGTGAAAGGCAAGAAATTAACACCTTTCTGTCTCACTAGATGTGTGTTGCTGTATCCTGCCTCCTTTCTCCTATCTCGTTGTTGCCACTTTTGCGCTGGGCGCTCGTGTATGTGTACTCGATTGGTTCACTTATAAGAAAACCCTGCGGTTGGCAGTCAATCACATGTCCGCTTTGGTGGATGACGCGTAATAATGTAACTTGAACTTCCAAACGATATGATCCATTTGCAGGACATCCAAAGCCCTCGATGTGGCCTTGTAGCTCCGCTGGTTGAGCATTTACAGGACTATGTTACTGGTAGCGACCGTGTGTGAGTTCAACTTTTGTCGGAGCCGACGTCTTTGAACACGTGGATTTATCTTACAATTTTCAAATCTGCCAGACCGTTCGTCATGATATTGTGCATCATATCCGTGATAAGCTAGCGGGCTTTACAGCGATAAGCTCAGATAAGCGGGGGTTAGACGGAGATGAACAAACGGCCTTTTCAATCTCCCGCTATGACAGAAAAAACACTTCTTAGGCCAAAACTGTTATCCAGTAACATTAGTTATAAAACATGCTTCGTCACCTATAGAAATTCAGAAATAATCTGAATGTGAACCATTGTTAGAATAAATCTAAGTATGAGTTTTAGAGTCTTGTCTCCACCGAGGAGGAACCTAAATGCTGGCTGATATGCACTTAGGCTACGGCACTATAGTTCTGCGAACGAGGGCTTACATGATTGTGCAAAGCATAGATGCGTATCCTCAAATAAAAAGATCAATGGATTCTGCGAATGCCCTGGTATACTGAATTCTAGGTCAGTCTTAATTAGTTTGACCATACTGGTGACCGTCAATAAACCAATTACATTCATAGATCTGGCTCCCATACTAACTCATCCCGTGCATAGTTCCAAGCTTGAAATACCCCGTTGAGTAATGTGGTTGTTTTTCGTGTGGGTCGTGTAAGCGTCCTTGAATTGTGGTTATCCGGAGGTCAACGTCGAAGACTATTGGGATGATTCCCAATTCCTTGGAAACACGCTGAACAGTGTTATGAACATTTCCGGCTCGCAAATGTTGTTTCCGGGTTGTTTGCCTTTGATAGGTCATCGAACATGTATTCTTTGTTGAGTTTCAGCGTGTACTAAGTTTCCAGATAAATAAAGCCTAATATATACATCAATTCTGTCTCATTTTTTATCATGTCTGCTGAATCTGTGAACGTCCTTCGACTTGCATTACAATTTATTCATCTGAAAATAAAATGGACCGTTTCTTCCGACCTCATCAGTTTTCTGAAGATCCAAATTCTCCAAAGGTAACGAACGCTTGGATACATAGGATACGTACATTCACCAACTTCATCGATTGCATTTCTTCACGCAACCCAGATAAATTGAAAACTCCGATCAACCACGGTCTCTCCTTCAGCGTACTAATTTATATCAAACTGATTTTATTACGGTGCAACAGCAAGCCCACTTCGGCCCATAAATGTACCACCCAAGAATGAAGTATTCGCTCGTCATCTGTGGGCCACTTGCAAGCAAGAGACTTGGGAACACCTAGACCAGTTCCCGCAGGGGCTCGAACTCCTGGCCAAGGACTGTAATTTTAAATCTGTAGCTGATCAAGAACGGCTGGATGGAGCTGTACAGAAGGCTTTTATTGCTGGAATGGTAGATAACCGCATTCGATGACTCTTGCTGCACCAAAACCCCCAATCTCAAATCCGCGCATGAACAAGCAAAGGCTCTGGGAACAGCCGAAAATCCAGCCCAGTTATATCACTTGATATTCGTCTCCAGTCCGTGTGCATCCGCAACTGGCCAACTACCACAGCTGGTCTGACGCCACGTAAGACAAAGAGACTACTGCCGCGTCAGCCAAACGTATATTCTTCTGCGGCTCAAATTGGGACCCTCGGTACACTTGCCCTGCACGGGAAGCTTTCTGCAAATCTTATGAGGAAAAGAACACTACCAGAAGGTTTGCCGATGGACTAACAAATCTAGATACTCAGCATCTACACTCAGTGCTCTACTTTCGTCCGTTAGTACTGCATCAGCGCCTAAATGCTTATCGAGAATGACCACCGATGTTTTTGTTAATGGACTGAAGCTCAAAGCGTTACTTGACACTGTGAGTTCTCGAAATCACATTTCAAAATCCGCTGTCAGTCACCACCGGTAGAATATTGGAGCTTCTCACAGCAAAGTAGTACTAGCATCCGCACGTCAGGAGCAGTACCCGTGGACACTGTTTTGTCTCAGGCACATAAGCACACTTCACCCTCAGATGCGTCTGTTGGTTTTGCCTGATTTATGTACCGACATCTTAATCGGCCGTAAATTTTCTAACTTTTACAAGTGTGCATTTACCCATTGAGAGGAATGAACCGTCGTTTTCATTGTGACTTTACTGCTTCCATAATACGAGCTCTGCCTTTGTTTGAGCATTTAGCGCATGAAATAAAGCTGATTGCTACGAAGTTCAGACGATATTCTGTCGAAGATGAACTTTTTATTCGCAAGGAATTTCAGTGACTCCTAAAGAAACACGACCGAACCCTCAATGTCTCCATCGTCTTACCGATCTAGACGCTTATCCGATGCCGAGGATCGATGACAAAGCGTAGAAAATATCTCTGTACCGATTGTGCAGTATAATGGACTGGCAAAACGCATGCCATCACTTCCCGACTCGTGACAGTGATAAAGTCCATACCGCTTTTGAGGCCTGCGACAATCTTTACCGATTCAGGGGCATCCCTTTTGGTGTTACTAATGGGGTCGCCTGCTCTCATCTGTGATGAGGAACTCATAGGAACGTCCGCCTACGCCGACAATACAACCGTCTACGGCAAAGATGCGAAGGAACCCGATCGAAATCTAAGGTAATTCCTTGAGGTTGCGGAGGGTTATGCACTAAAATTGGATCAGAGCAAGTGCACCTTCGCCACTAGCGCGGTGAAACTATTTGGCTACGAAATATCCTTCAGGAGGACAAAACTTGATTCAGATCGAATAAAATCCCTTATCGAAGTTCTCCCACCCGCTGACCTCAAAAACTCGACAACGGTTTGCTGAAATGTGTGTCCATTATTCCCACTGAATTTCACACTTTTCAGACAAGATTCATCCTCTCGAAATCAATCGCACATTGCCAATGCCAAAAGATGTCACTAATGCATTCGAAAATCCTAGATTGAAATTAGTCCAATTTGCTGTAGCCGCTATAGATCCACACGTTACATTGGCACTGGAGACCGTTGCCTCCGACATAGCCGTCGATACAACACTGAATCTGAATGGCAAACATGTAGTGTTCTTCTCCAGAATCCTCCCACCTAGCGAACGTCACTATTCTAGAATTGAGAAAGAAGTATGTGCCGCAAGTGAATCAGTTCAAATTGGTAACTGATCAACGCTCAGTGGCATTTATTTACAATGCCAGAAAGAAAGAGGAGGATTAAGAATGATAAAATACAACGCTGGTGGATAGCACCATCTCCGTTTGCACACGACGTCATCTATCGGGCTGGTACGGGGAATGACTTAGCTGATATGCTCTCCTGGAGGCACTTTTCAGCAACTTTCAATGCGGACCGTCTAAAGCAACGCCATGATATTCTTTGCCACTCTGGCATTATCCGTTTGAATTAGTGTAAAGAACTTTTTCGGTTGCGTAGGTGAAGACTGTAACGCAACAGTGCCGCATATGGGCTAAACTGAAGCCGCATAGTTTTTTAAGTCATCTGGAAACAATTTGATAAGAGCTACACAAGTTTTTGAGAGACTCCGCGTCGACTTTAAAGGTCCTCTGCCATCATCCACACAAAATAAATGTATGCTTTCCATTACCGATGAATATTCCCTTTCCCCTACTCCTGTTCTTGTCTAAACTCTGCGACGGCCATTTTTTGTCTAACAGATCTATTCTTAATAGTTTTAAATATTTGTGTTGGTTGTAGCTCACGTTGTTGGTTGCCATGATGTTATGAGAAAACTCATATCAAACCAAAAGAACAACTGAAGACCGAAGAAAGAAGAAACGTTATATACAAAGTCAAGTGTATGGACTGCGACAAATGCACCATCGGTCAAACCGGGAGAAAAGTTGCCACTCGAATGCACGAGCATAAACTGGCCACAAAGAGACATGACCTATTCTCTCTCATATCCGTCCACGAGGATCAAGAAGGACACAAGTTCAATCTGGACGAGGTTCGAATTTTGGATCAAGCAACCACGAGGCACGCAAGGGAGTTTTTGGAAGCCTGGTACTCTTCAAACAACTCAATCAATAGACATTGAATTGGACCACGTGTACAGTCGAATAAAGAACAAACATTTGGACTAATCAAGAAAGTCAGAAGCAGAATCAGTGGACCAAAATCATTCAACCCGTATTATTGAATCTGAGTTTTTCACACTCATAGACCTTCGGAACTGACTCGCCGAGAATTCAAATATCAAAAATGGAAACAACAGAGCAAAGCGAAAGAATTCAGGCTCACCAAACGAGACGTCAACTGTCAAAGGTCAAGTTCTTAGAGGCGAAGCCGAAAAACAAACGTCGAGCCTTGGGCACAACGTCGTCTACGAAGCTCAAGGTCAAGACTAGTGACAAACCTGTAAATATAAGAGATCACTATCAGCAGCGCACATGCACTGACGATGTCACCTCGACTGGTGATGAAACGTTTGCGATCTAAACGCCAAGCTCAGTGATCAGAACATCGTGGCAGATCTATTCTTAGTTTTTGGTTTAACCTCCTATACACACTCTGACCGCGGCTCCGCATTCATTTCTGAAGAACTAAAGCGATTCCTCCTTGAGAAGGATGTGGTCACAAGAAGAACCACCGCGCACAATCCACAGTGTAACGGTCAGGTTGAACGAATAAACGGAATATTGTGGAAAATTACTAGACAGGCCTCACAGTCCCGAGGACTGACAGTCACTCAATGGGAAAGTGTTCTTCCTGACGCCTTGCACTCAATGAGGTCCCTTTTTGTACTGCAAAGAACGCCACTCCACACGAACGAATATTTACACCCAACAAGAAATCGTTTTCGAGGATTTTACTTCCCAAGTGGTTTACACCTCGTGGTCCCGTACTATTGCGTCAACACGTTCGCCAAACAAAGTACGACCTCTTATTTGAGAAATCTGATCTTGTTTATTGCAGACCTCAGTAAACGCATGTTCGGCATCGAGACGGATGTGAAGATATGGTTTCACACACCATCTACTACTGGAGAAATCGCTATCAAACAACAGCACACCCGTCCTTAATGTCTGAAAAATAGTAGTATCCACTACATAGTGTCCTAGTCATCTGTAATCCCAACTGACTGACATTCCTCAAGCCGGAGAGAATGCTGTGAACATTTCTGTTTTGCAAACGTTGCTTCCAAGTTGCTCGCGTTTGATAGATCACCGAACATGTATTCTCTTTTACTTTTCAGTGTGTACTGCGTTTTCAGATGAACGAAGCGTAACTCACAGGGTAATTTTTTCGCATTCATTTTCATGTCCACGGAATCTGTAAACGTTCCCCTACTAGCATTGTGAACGGATATTGTAATGATTTCTGGCAGTTTCAGTGTTCAAGCTTGATGTTCGTCCTCCGGGTTCAAACCTAACCGGTCCGCGGACTGTAAACGTTTAGTGTAACGTTTAGTCATCGTCCTCAGAAGAGGATTGATACTACATGACGAATCAAGTAAAAATGTAAAAATGTAAGATGTGAAGAGCCATCTATTGATGTCGTCTAGCGGAAATGCATCGATTTCCCTGTTGGCGAATCTGGTCTACTAACTATGATTCAGTTTATTCGGTAGTTTAGGAGCCTTGCGTCATTGTTAAAGCTGCCCATGAGTTCATAGGTGCATATATGTTGGGTGGCGCATCCGGATACATCATGGCGGATTTACGGCTTCTTTCTCAGACGATTTACGACACTCTGACCTCACGAGGCGCACTATTTTATCCGATGTGCAGGTTAGTATATATCACTTATGAAACTGAACTGTGAGCATCTCAAACCTAGTGTTTGCGGAGAATAATCACGTTTTTATGCTTGCTTTGTAACACCAAATAGCAGACGTAAACTCGAACTGAAGGTGTCATGGTCTTCTATATTTCTGAGGGTTTAGCCTGCAACGAATCTCATGTTTGTACAGTCATGAGAAGTTGGGAAGTAACTCAGTTAGCAGATGCAGTCAATTATAGGATGAAAGTAATCTTTGTTGCCACTACATTATAAAAGCATTTTGATCTAGGCGAATGACTAAAGAGAGAAAAAATGGAGGCGGTTTGTAAGGAAAATGATTTCCATCGGGTAGAACATAGAACCAAAGTCTGCGGATTCCACTAACTTATTCAAATGGATAATCCATCGAACTATGAGCTAATATCAGGGGGCACACTCTCAGTTTCAACGATTGTGTTCGTCGAAGAAATCAACGAGAAAAGACCGCGGAGTACCAACTGCGTGTATTCTCACTGGGCCTAAGTACAAAGACCGAATGCTGGCTTGTGCCGAGGAAGTGTGTCGGATGTAGCGCTAGCGGTTGCCGCGTGCGCAAAACGTACAGTCCGATCACCATACTAAGTTGTCAAAGGAAAATCAAAAGAAGTGGAGCTGGTGGAATCCGCTTGAAGTCCTACAAATCTTTCCACTTTTCTCCTATATTCCGGAAGTAACAATAGCGCAATATTTCTGAAGGGGGTCCATTAAAGGCGACATTCACATTAGGGACATCATGCTCCGCGGACAGCTGTGGCGGCCGTTTGACAACTACGGCGCGTGAAACGTGGAGTCCAAAAGGACAGTCAATCAAACGAAAAGCCGGATTGATAACGGTCCAGTTCCATTGACAGAATTATGTGCAGAATGAGAGGAAATTTTAGATCAAGCACTTGTAAGACACTAATAGACCGAAAACGATTAAGACTGATTGGTACTTATACCTGACCGAATAATTTGTATTGTGTTTGGCGTATTTTTGTTAAAATATAGCTTGTCACCGAGTATGGAAATCAAACGTGTGACGAGGTAGCATCTGATCTGCAGCTCCACCCAGTAGTCTGTCGTGTATCTGGTCGATTCCAGTCCGCACCCCGAACAGAAAAAGTGTGACACCAACTGAAATAGATATGGCACACGTACCAGCCCAACTCCAAACACGATAGGGTATACAATGCGCGTAAAAACACAAACCAAACCAGTTGATCTCCGAAATAATTCGTCAGTTTTTGTCCAGACACCTGAACGTCGTTAGAGATGGATCCGGATTAACGAAGTATGATAGCCACGTAAATGCATATGAACTAATAATAACGGTGTATGGAACCCTAGGCGTTTGGTCGTAACTGTTTTTGGTCGCACCACGTGCAGAAACAACGAAGAGGAAAAACAACGAGATAACCGGTTGCGGATTCATCGAGAAAAGTAGTAGTAGAACAACAAAACTATGTACAGTCTGCCTAAAACTTTCGGGAACACCTGAGTTCGGTCAACCGCCCGACATACGGTCAAATTCCAGTTTGTACAACTGATACTACTCTCAATAGCCAACAATATACAACAAACACTATTGTTTAGCGAGAAAGAAAGAAAGTGGTACCCGTGTTATAAACTGGAATTCAACCGTATGTCAGGATTCCGACCGAATTGAGGTAATCCCGAATTTTCGGTCACGCTGTACAATAGAAAGACGAAACTGTGGAAGAACGAGCAGGTTGAACGAATGCTGCATAGTCATTATGGGCAAACCTGTAAACGCGGTCATGTGGGCTATTTTTATCTGTCAAAGCTGATTCATTGCATTCCAATGTGCATTCCCTCGGCTACATTCCACGGATTGTTCTCGTCCCTTCTCAGCGTCAATGGCGCCTGTACCTTTCCACCTTGAAGTGGGGAAGGGAAGGTGATAGTGTGCGTTGGTATCTATTCCTCGTGTGAGTGTGTGTGTGTGTGGCCTTGATGGTTTTAAAGCGATCGCACGTGTTCGCGTAGCCTATGATGAAGTATTGCTCTTATCCAATACTTTATGGTTCGTAATACCTTTCCCTCGTTTGTCAGTTTGATCTACAGACTAGGTTCAACCAGTTAACTGTTCTAAACCCTTTCCGACACGGGTCCGTTTTGTCTGTGTTTTAAGACACACAGTTGTTTCCTTGTGAGTGATAATATCCCACGCTTTCATGTTGCTAATGGCATCTGTTTCATTATTCGCAGACCGCTTCTTACTGTAAAGTATTTATAGATGTCGTGAATTTAAGCGCGCTTGTTTAGCCACAGTAGACATTGTCGTATTAACTCGCTCCCTTTACAGGGCCTCTGACTTCTCATCCTCTTGGTATTACGGTGGATTATTTTGTTGCTGCAGCATTTTCAATTTTTTCCGTTCCACTCTTTCCGCTCATCCTTAGCATTACCCGTTTTCCCTTCTTGCGCAACTGCATAGCTTTCGCTATTCTGACCGAATAAATCAAACACATATATCTATACTGACTAATTCTAGCGCAATGCACGTACTGTCTAGCAGACAGAGAAACTATGTGAATAGATGGGCGTTTCCAAATCCTGACCTCTGGCCAGTTGAGCGATTGCGTGAATGTATGTGTCACTTCCTATTGTGGAAAGAAAACAGTCGTTTTTCGCCGCTTTACGCATGAGCTAAAATGAGGTTCAGAATAGTCGGAGAGATAGATGGAGAGAAACGGAGGAATTACAAACAGTTGTTAGGCCGTAGGAAAACCCCAACGATTCTCTAATGAATTTCCTCAGTCAAGAGTCAGACAATTTCCTTCCTGTTGCTATGGTTAGAACAGTTGGAGCGTGACAGAATACGTTAGATAGACTGCCGAGTTTTGGAAGCCTGTCATCTCAGTTTGTGTTTAGATAAAGGAGTCCGTGGTTCACAGTTTAGGAATTCAAATTACGAAAACCATCAATGGTTTTGAACTTTGGGGTTGTATGACAGCTGTGATAAATACCAATTTCCAGATGTATTGACTACTGTGAGTCAGTCGCGGGACTAAGGTTTTGAAATTGTGTATGTATGTATGTATGTATGTACGTATGTATGTATGTATGTATGTATTTATGTATGTGTGTGTGTGTGTGTTTACGCGGCCCTCACTAAATCATCATCCTTATTGGTAAGAGGGGCTGGAATCTTTGATAATGGGAAATATACTTGCATCTTTCATATCCAAAATTTCAACACCACGATAAAGAACAATGAAGTTGGTGGGTCACTTGGCATTGTTATCTGCAATAGAACACATTGTAGCGGTTCTTCCCTGACCTCAAAATAGGAGACACATTATTCGAGCCTACAGCTTGTATTGCTCTTTCTTTTAGGAGAAGTTTGTGGTTAGGTCTGCTATCGGCACGATTGCGGATTCTTAGGAGCTCATCTAATTCTGGCATCGAGTCTCCAACTAATCATCACTAGTTTTATAGTGTTACTAGAGTTACCAGATTTTCTAGTGACAGGGAGTGGCTTACAGTCAAATATAAGATATTTAGCTGCAGCCCGAGCAGACAGTTCCGTCACAGAATGCCTATCTAACATAGGGGTGACTCTCATCAGCTATACATTAATGTACACGACACTGGTCAGTCCAAAGCCGATCAGCTGTCATTGATAGGCTAATAAAGCTGGTCAGCTTCAATCTTAGTAATCGACTAATTATTTGAATTCTGGCTGTTTTAGTCCTCCTGGAGCAGTCCGGTTTTGGCTCACCGCCATATTTCCTTCCACCTGAATCTGGAACCTTGGCTGGTGGGCTCCGGTTACTAGCTGGCTCAGCATCGCACTTCCTACCAGCTAGACGGGACGGGTGATACACAAGCCAAAAACCTCAAAGCCTATGGACTTTTTTATGCAATCTTGGGACAGGCATCCAACTAGTGGAAAATGTTCACGTAACTGAAACCAAGACTCAGTGGATTGGATTGGATGGTACCAAAAATAAAAAATAAAACAGCTGTACAATAGTATCTTGACAGTGGTGATTTGAGCGTTTACATCCCGTGAAGAATTGGGGGTTCATCCCAGTTTTTGATCTGCTTACATTTGCACGGTTGTGAGTTGGACCTGAGACAACCCGGGATTAGGAGACGGATTGATAGGATGCCTCGAGGCACCCATCGGTGTGAGAAGTTCACGCTAAACTGGCGTTTTCGTTCACGGAGGATTAGGCAACCTCCGGACTTTGGTTAGATTGCAGATTTCTTCTTTACCAAATGGATAAATGGACCAGAAATTCATTACACCAGACAAATAAAATTGTGTCACATTAGTCATCCGGCGGCACGAAAGTGAGAACAAAAGTACACCGATAGTAGTGGCAAGAATCATGGTTGTCTTCGTTAAACCTGTTCTCAAGCCTTGTGCGTTCCATCCAGAAATTTAACCACGTGAGGCAATATACTTGCTTTTCTTATTTACAGTTGTGAATGGAAGAGTTCTTTACCTCGACGTCTTTGTATCTCAGATCTGTCGATTCCGATGCAAATCCAAACAAGGCCACGTACATAAATCGTTTTAGCTAGACGTTTGTACCAGCAATACATTCTGCGAGTACGATTTGTCTTCGTTACGCGGTAACTAACAAGGTTTAAGTCACAGCACTATAATATATACATATATATATATATATATATATATATATATATCAATCATGTAATTAACATGGAACTAGTCGGACAAAATTGCCCCAGAAGAACAAGACCCGTTTCCCGGTTACTTTCGTTTATCATGTATGCGTAGCGGGAATATATTAGTCACAAGGATCTAGCTGGGTGCCTCAGGAGTGTGAATGAGTACTGTTGATTCGTATAATCAGCAAGTAGCATTATTCTTAGCCCAGACCTTTTCTGTGTA
This sequence comes from Fasciola hepatica, assembly GCA_948099385.1. Taxonomy (NCBI): domain Eukaryota; kingdom Metazoa; phylum Platyhelminthes; class Trematoda; order Plagiorchiida; family Fasciolidae; genus Fasciola; species Fasciola hepatica. The sequence goes on along the minus strand of CANUEZ040000027.1, from coordinate 7,850,505 downwards.
CTGACATTTTTTGCTTCGCTCACCGCATACTATTTCCGCCCTTTTTCCGTCGCCATTCGCGTTGTATTTTTCTTCCCAACCCCTACTTAAATGTCTTGTGTCCACTTATATGAAACGACTCTCCGTTAAAAGTGGTAGCCCCATCTGGCGTTCGAACCGCTAACCATTTTGGCTCTAGCCTAACACCGTACCTTTCCGTCGCTCTGGCCATCCGTGTACTGGCACCCGCACACACGCACGCTTCCCACCGGTCTTTATCCGCCTCGTTTTCCGATCTCCGTATGGCGCATGCACGCAGTTTAACTCTTAAAAGCCCCAGAACCGTACGCTGTCTGCTGCCCTCTGTAAGCCATGTCCGTTTTCTCATCTGCATGTGTTTTCTCATAGTTATTCACTGATATCACTGTTTATTGAACGCGACTGCCTCAGTCTGCTGTTATTCTGTATTTCCTCCCCCTTTCCCCGTTCACAAACATATTCAATCCGTCTTCACGGTTTCTAATTGACTGTCATCATATTGGCAGTGCATAAGATCGAGTGACCAATACTTGTAGGATCCATAGACATTCGGGATACCACAAATACTATTCGTTCAAGAGTTCACAAATGAATCACAACTGAAGCACTAAATTAGACTTCTAAGGGCAATCAGCCAAGCAGTATATATATATATATATATATATATATATATATATATATATATATATATATATATATATATATATATATATATATATACAGGTGTTCAGAAGTGGCCTTTAGGCTATGAGCACGGTTGCCCAGATTGTGTACACACCGTGGTCAAGAAAAACAGATGTGTTCTCGAAACCGCCAAGTACACAAGCCTCAATTGACCTGAGGGGCCGATCATCTCTCTGTAGTCACGCTTGCAATGGAACTGATTTTCGTAAACAAATGCGGTTAACCAAACGGGATGACTAGCGTCAGCTACAGCTAGTCTGTTTCGTGAGTCGGGTATTGTAATACAATCAAAAAATCACGTTATTAGAGTCAAAAACTGGTCAGTCCGCCGTTTCAAAATGTGCCCGTGTTACGTGTAATGCGAAATGACGTTCCATAAACTTTCACCAAATATTTATACAGGTCTAAGCAATAAATGTCCAATGACAGGAGTTGCAGAATGCGTTACCCGTTTCGGAGAAATCCGAATATATGTGATCACATAATGACCATATTCCCATTTGCCGATTCGCTTTGTTGCAGAAATTCACTGTTGCCGTACTGTTGTCGTGTAATGATGGCCAAATATTTAGTTACCACCGATTTGCGTACAAAAGCCCTGTAAAACAAATAGTATTTTCCACACTACACCCTTATTTTATATCCTTTTGTGATGGTTAATTTGATACCTTTTCATTTTAATTATTACAGTGTGAACATAACGCCTGCGCAAGATACCCAATGAAATAAAATACACTAGTTTGCCGCGACCCGATTTGAGTAATTTCCAGAACCTGACGCGATGCACTTTTGTTGATAACCCCTTTTGGTTAGCCGAGCGTCGTTCTGTTCTTAGCCCTTCGGATTTTCTGTCTTAGAAAAATGACTGCGGATCAATATTCACTGAATGAGTCCGTTTTCTAGCTGATGCACGCGTAAGCATCAAAGTGTTCACGCATGTGGCGCTAGTCATCCCGATTGGTTAACCGCATTTGTTTACGAAAATCAGTTCCATTGCAAGCGTGACTACAGAGAGATGATCGGCCCCTCAGGTCAATTGAGGCTTGTGTACTTGGCGGTTTCGAGAACACATCTGTTTTTCTTGACCACGGTGTGTACACAATCTGGGCAACCGTGCTCATAGCCTAAAGGCCACTTCTGAACACCTGTATATATATATATATATATATATATATATATATATATATATATATATATATATGGCTGACTGCCCTTCGGACTCCAGCCTTCACGCACGACGTGGGACCAACCAACCAACCTTGTTCTCGGAAGCACTAGGTGTGAGTTGAGCTCTTTTTAGGACCCATCAGTGGTTCATATCCACCGCCACGCTTAGGGTTTGAACCCTGTCCTTCTCATTCGGAAGCCATGCGTGTTGCCCCTGCTCCATGCCACTCCCGTTCGTGCTGATCGGAATTACAGAGTATAGTGTGTTAGATGTTGTCCTCTATGATAGCCAGTAATGCTCGACAGCTTTCAAAGGTATAGACGGCTGCCGTACAGTTAACTCTAAGCGAATGCCTCCCACCAATTCAGGCCTTCTCTGTAGGACATCTTAATATCAAACGCGAAGCAAGCTAAATGGGTACAAGGAGATATTCTCAAAGTAAACTGTGCCCATATGACCATTCACACCACTTCAGCTGATACGACACTCATACACACACACACACATACGAACAGTTTTGTTTAAATGAGCAGCCACTGAATCAGGGATGCATCTTGCTCCACATGCGTACGTTGTCCAAACGCTCCGTCCTTCCTCCAGTACACATGTTATCGCCTTCTAGGGTTCCGGGTTCCGTTCGTTTGCGCGCTGCAGAGTACAGTAGTTATTGTATTGCTCACGGACGACCGAGTGTATTAGGCAATATACGACAGCAGGTTTGACTAAACTAAGAACATTCCCATATGATCAGAGATATACCTTGAGCGGTTAAAATGTGAGACCGACCAGTCCAAGGGGTTAGCTATTCGATCCGAGGATTCTTCGCCAGAACAAGCCTTATCTAGTTTCTGGTGCATAACATGATACTTGGAACAACAACATTGCACGTGACACGATATGCCACACTTTCTTTAGTTTGCTTCCTTTCTGTTACATAACTATGGTACAATATTTCATCATGGGGGTCACGGCCAGTTTGAGGCTGACAGTTGGGTAACGTGCCCGGCTGAGCCAGCGGCAGTAGAAAGAGGATTCGAACCCCCTTCTCCGAGGAAGGAGGGGGGGGGGGGTAGCAGAAAAATCCGAAGCCCATCAGGATGTTCGTTGAACCACCACGGATCATACAGCTTCCGTTGATTTTACAGTGGAATGGTAGCGCCAAAGCGATCTTGCACAAGTTCTCAGGAAATGCTAGCGAATTTTGGGAAGGCAAAAACAACTTTTCCACTCACTGATGACACAAAAACCGTTTTTCAAGTGGTGCTATTTGTATTTGATCGGACTTTTGCGTAGACAGACGTCCGCGTTTCAGTCACAAAATATTTAGACTTGGCACCTCACCAAATCCATTGGATGAAGAAAAAGTCAGATATCAAAATTGCCAAGAAATTCTGTCCATACTGTTGGCCGGTTTGCGAGGATTCTGGCCAGATATGGAACAGTACAGTTTTTGTAGATGTTAATGTGTGAGGGTATGAATCCAAAGGAATAATGCGTAGAAGCGAGAGAGTTACATTTAGATAGATCACTGTGTAAAGGATAAGTGATATCTGTAAAGATTTTGTGAGCTAACTTTTCATATACGGCCAAGTGAATTTCGTACAGCTTAGTAGATAGTTCAGTTAGGTGTATGAAAGATACCCGACTGATAAAAGATAAACCTTGACGAATAATTTTAAGATCTCTCTTCAGTAGGCCAGCTAAAATAACGGGGAACAGTAAAGTAGAACAGGAAAAACACACTGGTAAACAAGAAGGAAAATAGCACTCCGTTTAGTATTGAAATGCCTAAACGTGCGGATTTGGCAAGATAGCCGGCGTGGTTTCTTCACACAGTCTGAAATGTGAGATGACCCCTTCAAATTTACATCGATAATGATTCCTAAATTTTTAACAGAATTCACTCCAGCTGTAGCTAGTGGTTCTGTGGAAATGACAGATGGGTCACATGGATAAGCCGATCGAGAGAGGGTAAATATGCATTCAAAGCATTCGGACGAACTTAAGGTTAAACCTGATCGAAAAGAGAAATCATAAGCATGAGACAGATTACTGGGAAAGTTGTTGAAGGCCTGGGTTGCAGGAACAGCTCAAAAAAGAGCTACATCATCGACATATTAAAATAAATGTGAAGGAGAGCTGGAAAAAGATCACTAATGTAGGGGAAAAGCACAGCTGCCTGAAGCACTCCTGAATTGTTCAACAAGGGTTTGGATGTTTTAAAATCTAGTCGTGCACACTGAGTTCTGTTGGCAAAATAATCAAACAACCATACCAGTAAAGGTGTGTGATAGCTGAAGGCTTCCAGTATGCGGGAGAGAAGGAGAGATCGAAGAATCGAATCAGAAGCTTATGGGTAGTCTAGAAGAGCGCACTGAACAGACTTCGCTGATCAATCCAAGGATCTGGTTAGATGGTGGACGAAGGAAGCGACAGCATCCACACTGGACCTGTTCGATTTACAGGCCGAATGTAAGGGGTCATTGGGAGAGTTTACAGAAGAGTTCAGACGTTTAAGAATGGCACGCTCAGTAAGTTTAAGAACAGATGAATTAAACGCAGTGGGACGAAAGAATTTGGTTACGACAACAGAATTACAAGGTCTGGTTTTAGCAACAATAATGACCGGTCTCCAGAAGTCGGGAATAGATATTGAGCTCAAAGATTTGTTTCAGAGGGAAGTAAATATATCGGTTAGAGCCACAGTTTCATGTCCTAAAAATGATGACCGTAGGCTATCAGGACCGAGACACCTGAGGTTATTTTGGAAGTACGAAGAAGCTCAAGTTCTTCTGTAGAGGATGAGGTTATGTGCATACCTTCTGGAATGAATGCAACTGGAGAGTCGCTTGATGGGTGGATGAATGCACTGTTGATACTACTAACGTCCGTAGCAAACTTCACTTGTTTTGTTTTATTTCCACACAGCAACTAAATGCCTTGCCATATTCGCTTATTGTTATGGCTACGTATGAGTTGACTAGCACAAAGCGAATCAGTGCGTTTAAATTCTTTCTTTATCAAAAGAGAAATGTATCTTACTTTAGAATTATTCCGGGATTTGTGGAAATATTCCTTCCATCCTCTTAAGGATTTCAACGTCGGAGAAATGGCACGGCCACTACAGATAAACGTAGTTTCTGAGGATCAGGACATGTCGAAAATTAAATTGACCGTCTCTACGAAACGTTGGACATTGCCACTTAGAGACGATTCAAAAGGAATCCAGGAAGATGCACGAGAAAAGGGTTTCTGTAGGAGAAGAAAGTTGTCACGTGAAAAATTTTAGAGACGGATTCTGATCTGGCCAGTTTGTCTGAAAGGGTGAAAAGCAGACCGGGAGTATATCTTAGGCCTCAACAGAAGCAGACATTGGTTACTGGCTGAGACCGCTTCAAGGAGAATAATGCAGGATGATTGGTGATAATCCTGTCTAAAACAGAGTTGCCCCTGGTTGGAGAAACACCAAGATTGGTCAAACCAAACGCAGTGAGGGGTTGAGTGGAAGCATTATTAAAATAGCTTACTATGTTGTGCAAATTGTCTTTTTAAAAGGAAGAAGAAAGGGTAAAAAAGAGCCATAGAAAGATGAAATAGCGTTCTGCGTGTTAAGCGGAGCCACGTATAAGTTCGTTATGATGGTGCTCCTATAGCGAGAAAAGTTTGGATGGCACTGCCTAACTAAACAACCAGTAGCTTTCATTGAGTATGAATAAACGACCTCAGTCTGGCCACATCAGGTGGAATTCACAAGTCTGTTTACCATGCCTCCACTCTTCTTGCTGTTGGAAGTCCCGTCCTGCCGAAACGTTTTGAAGCCTTTTATTGACACGAGTGGGTCAGCAATATGTGGGTTTATGCACAATTTTCGTGTTCAAACCACACACGTATGAACACGAATGCGAGAACGAAGAACGAGGGTTAGATCCGACATCTTCGCGAACAGAATGCATGTTGGTACTGAACAAAGACTGGACGGACTTCTTCGCCGGAGGGGTGCAGTTCTGAACAACCTGCGAGCCAGCACGGATGCATTTTTTGGATCGAAAGGGAATTTCTTTATATAAATGATCGGTTAAATCAGACTGAATGGAAAATCCAATATTCCGTTTGAGTAGAAGTATTTCTGACCACGTACCGCGAAGTACAGTGATCATAGCAAGTGAATTCCTTTCATTCGATGAGGTGTGGAATAACGCAAATGTAGCGCCGCCAGTCAAAGGGCGTGTGATTGCGAACAATAGAAACAATCTTCAACGTTATAGTATATGAATAGGTCATGAAACTGTAGTGCATGGTGGCCACTGTACACCGCGGAAAACCACGTGTAGCATTATTATACCATCGCCTAACTTCGAAGGCCCATACGGTCATTTAGAGTAGTTTGAAACTTGAATCTTGATAGAATGACTGATCAAACGGTGTCAACAGTTAACTCAGCGTGGAAACCCCGTGAAGAAAACACAGCTTTTTCATCTAACTTGCTAAGACCCACCAGCAGTACCAGTTTATCGTTTTCCAACCAGGAACTATTCTTCTAACGGGGCCGGCTCTCATCAGTCTGCCCCACAACAGTCTTAGACGAACCGCCACCGTTCCGTCACTGGTGTTGACCGTTGACAACTTACCTCCTGGACAGCGATTGAGTCCTACGATATATGCCTTCTCAGAAGACATTAAATACAACCTGGTTACTGTATGAAGTATTCCTCCAGTTACGTTTTCGGTCCGCTTTCTAGTATTCGACACACTCACTGTACGGAAGTACAGAAGATGATCCGCAGTTTAGTCATCCCCGTTAGTGAACCCATTTGGTTGGTTACATCATGAATACACGCACAAACGAGTGGAAGTGTACTTGCACACATATAAACACGTACACATACACACACACACACAAAGGGGGGGGGGAGGAGAGAGAGAGAGAGAGAGAGAGAGAGAGAGAGAGAGAGAGAGAGGAAGAAAAGCACATCTGAAGTTCGCCTTAGTTATTGTTGGACAAACTGGCTACTCGAACTGCCTGTCTGTTTGCTCATTCTCGAAATGTCGGACAAATCCAACTGGCTACACCGTTCCGATATAGTGCTTACACTTGACCGAGCTACTCACTCCGGCGTCTATGGTTTCGAAGTGGGATTTTTACTTATATTGTTCGCTCACTTGACTGAAAGACACCTGAAAAAAAGCTTTCAACCCCGTTGATTTTTCTATTTGGGCACAACAAGTTCATCCATGGTGAGAAACTAAAGAGTTTCATTCTAAACCAGAATATGGTGTTGCACTCAGTAACGTCGTACTAGAGCACAAATATGACTTAACATAGACAAATTAGTCACGACAGAATGTCCGACCGCTGTATAGATGATTGAGTCGTATCTTCACATCGCTTGTCCCAGTCATTGTGCTTGGGGACTCGGAAGCACTTTCTCAGAAGGGCTTCCACGATAGACCGGGCTACTTCATCTCGATAGATTATATTCATGGAAGCGGCCAATTAGAAGTCCTTGATCAGAAAAACTGCCCACGCCTTTCCCTTAGCGATTTTGTGAGTCGCAATTTTTTAAATTTTCTTGATTGGACATATGTTGGGGCTGCGTACTGGCCACACCACGACTCAAATGCCCAAAACAGTAACCAACTTTTGGTTGCATGTGAATTGTGAATGACTGTATTATCGTGCTGGGATACAGCATCTGGTTGGTGGTCATGAATCGTTATTGGTAGAAGATAATATTCAAGTGCATCGATGTATCCAATAGTATTTGCACACCAGGTAACATTGTGAGTCCACTCTTTCCATGGACCGAGAAAACATCCCAGATTATCGTGACATGCCAGCCGCTGATTACTTTTCTGAAACCTCTTTCACCTTTTTTTAATCACACGAGAATTAGTTCCAGTCAACTGGTCCTCATAAGTTGATTTTCGTCATCTGATCATCCTTTAACCTGTCTGTTACCCGGTTTTCAGCGAGAGATAAATAACATCTTTCTGTTTGCCGAAGAGACAAAGCCATCTTCGCTTGCATTTTCTCTTATTCAATCCACGGTACGGATGTGAAGTTACTATAATGTGAGTTGAAAACTGTACCCTCTCTACTGCTCTCAATTCTGACTCGGAACCCTGTGGTATTCGAGGCTAGCCGAATTAGTATGCTCTCGTCTTAGTGTGCGGTTTCTGTAGGGTCTTCGGTTTAATTTTTTTCGGTGAAAACTGGTACTGCGCTTTGGGATACCAATGTTGAGCACTCCTTGATCTGTTGCGCTTCCTACAAACTTAAAATAAACTGCATTGGGCTAGATAAAATACAAGTATCCTTCCTTTATCTAAATCACTCATTCTTATCAGTGGAACATAACTACGGAAACGACAATGGCCTAGGGAATTCTTCTGAGTTAACGTGACCGGGGACATCAGTAGTGTGCTTCAGTTCAAATCAAAGTGCTGACTGCAAGATTCTCATGTTGGTCGCAAGTGTTGCGGGATCATCGACAAACTGAACTGGCCGCTGAATGTTTACCTCTCGGGATGCATAAGGCATTTACTTGATTTAAACTGAAAACGATACGGAGCAAGTCTGCAGCGGTCGTGACCATATTGACGTGAAAATGGATGTCAAAGCGTGATTCAGTATCTTATGAAAGACACACCGAGTACGTGTGTTTACTTGTTCGAACAGAATGGTCCTTAGAATCGACTGGAAGGTTTCACTAATATATATGTGGTGGAGGGGTAGGCGTCGGACACCCCTGTTTATATTATTATTCTCATTCAATCGATATTTTTGCTCCAATACAGCGTTATCCACTGTAGTCCGGACTGTCTTAGAATGGGGCAAAATCAGACGGTTCAGAAACTTTTGTCACGGGATGCGTGAATTTCCTCTCGGGAGAGCAACATTTCTGAGTTGCTAACTATTCCATGTATGTCGATACAACGGTATTCAACAGTACCCCCATGCAGTAATTCAAATACGGCATGCAAAACCTAAAATATCAACCCAGTGCAAATATGCCACCGGCGAGGGTGGTAGTCAGACGGCAATAGTGATGAAGTGTTTGCATTCCGGCAGGTCCTAACTACTGCTAAAAGTCACGTGACACACTACAGTGCACGGACCCACCGGGGTCCCATTTGGCTTATCGTGACAATGCGGGAATTCGGATGTCCTTGTGCGCGTGTCTGTCAGAGAGAACTGAATTTAGTCAATCATATGGACCAAGTAGCAGCTTGCCAGATTCTCTCGATACAACTGGATGGCATTATGATTGGTTAGTGTATTGTCGGCCCGTCGTGCCACACTTTGCTCCGCAGATAAACGAGTGCATTGTAAATAAACCCAACATAAATACATTGTTGCAATTATGGTCTTCCCAGTTCTGCGTGTGCGCATTTCCCTGCACCAGGTATTTTGGTATACAGTGCCCCCCCCCCTACAGCATGAACCCGAATAGAGGTAACCTCCTCCGTACGAAAACATTGTCCCGGTCCCGACTGATCTTAGCATTGAAACCCCTCAAGAATGAACACCCCCTTCAAGTGAAGGTGGCCGTCGTGTAGCATGCCTACACAACGATAGAAACCGCCACTTGATCCTGTTTTAAATGAAGCCAGTAGGCCCTTCTGTTGTGACAAGTGTCAAATACCACTCTTCAGTATGTACACGTTAACATCGTAGGCCCCTCAGTTAGTTCACGGAAGGTTCTCGGAATCGTTTGACTAACGATGCCACAGAATAATCGAGAAATCCCCGAAAGCTGCCTGTGTTGCTGCTCGCGCTCAGCGGTTGCGGCTACCATTGGCGCATGCGATGGTGGCCATTGGAAATGCACTTTTACCGTTTGATCTCATAGCTGACAAGCACCCTGGATTCACTTAATATAAATACTGCAACTATTACACCACGGCAGCAGGACTTGGGAATGTCCAAAACTCGTGATGGGAAGGTCAACGGGAAAAATATTCCTAACAGTTAGTGATAAAGTGAATGTTATTAATTTACACAATAATGAAGTTTCCGGGAAGAAAATCAGATCACGGTTCGGTGTAGGTGGTGGTCGAGTGAATTAGAGATTTTAATTACCACTTCGGAGGTCCAAGGTTCGAATCTTCGCCATCACCGGTTACCTTTGGGGTAGATAGTTATCCACATCGGACGTATTGGGACCTTATGTGGTTCTTCGCCACTCGAAGCCCGAGGGTCTGGTGGCCCGTTATCCCTAATAACGCAGTGGGCCTTTGAGGCTATGGGGTGTATATTCCTCCCACTTCATTCATACACAAGCGTGTAATGAAGAAGAGAGAACGCAGGTTCACATGATTGTCAGCGATAAGGTCCGCATCAAAACTAGTTGGGACTAAAGGACTTCATGTCTGCAAAACTTTCGCATTCACATCTCGATTGCTTCAGTGATGTCAACAGCGCAGTGTATGAATGGTTTCTCATTGCTCATCCGAATCATCTACCGAAAACTGGAGTTACTACAAGATAAAGCAATCTAGGTGGCTCGTAATACGCAGTATAGCGATTTTAGCACCAGCATAGGCTAATTGTACCAATTCCAACAATGCCGTAATATTAGCTCACTACTGCTGAACAGTGAAGCCTCCGACGTTTCAAGTGAAGAGCTATCAAATTGGATGGAACGTATTCCCACGATGTGAAAAAAAGATGATTCGAAGTACACCTTTAATCGTGATGAGAATGGACTTTATTTTAGAGCCGCTGCAACACGCAGCTTGGTTGTAAAAGGTGATCCATCCATCGGTATTCGAGTATGCAAGGAAGGAGATAACAAGGCAGGAAACAGTTAATAAAGGACTTTTTTCTGACAATGTAATTCACTACGAAAAGTTTGTTTTGCCATATTTCAAACATGATACCAAGAGTAATCTCACTTTGCCTTTCGGAAGTTTGTTGGCTTCTGACAACTTGGTCTCGTGTTCTAATCAAGTACTGCTTTATTGTCTGAACGTCCCTCCTAAGAGCGAAAACCTCCGGGGGAAGAATAAAATTGGTTTGTCCTGAAGATGTTCACTCTAGGGAGGAGCACTGTATCCGGTATTCCGGGTCGAAGTGAGTACAACATTACCGGTTTGTTGGCTTTAATAGCCGGTCTCCGTATCGAGTGGGATTGTTGGCTCTCAATCAAATAGGTTTACGCTTTTGCACTCTAATCATGCTTCAGATGAGAGATAAAAAATATAACGGCTTATAGAAAGACAGAAACTGAACATTTTTGAGTCCGAGTCATGAGCTGACCATCTAGACGACAATACCATCCAGGACGGATATGGGGACGTAGGGTTCGTTTGGTTAGTTCCTTTTCCAATCACTGCAGGTTGTGACTGAGCCATTGCAGTCAAAACTTTGGAGGATGACGGACAGTTCGTCAGCGTCAAAGCTTCCTCATCGATAGACACTCCCTCGAGCCATCTTACTTTTTGGATTCCCCGGAGGCACCAGCGATTGAACACCTTCAGTCTTTTGGTATAACTGGCTCTCAGAGGCCATACTTCGCAGCGGTTAATGGTTGCGGGATGGACATCGGTTCGGTAGACACGAATATTGGTCCGAAGGCTGTGTACTAGTGATGGATCACTACGATGAGGTGAATGATGTCTTAACGGCACTATCGATATGAATTTGGCCCAGTGATAGCCCAAACGATTCTGTAGAACTTTTACAAGGTGTACATCATTACATGCACCGGGTGTTGTGGTGGAAGAAATTTCAAAGCACCTTTTGGCATGTATTTTCCCCGCAAACAGCTCTAAGGTTTGGTTTTAGCTACTCTGCCGTTTATATTTGACATTCTGAATCTTCATGTTTAATTGATATCTTTGGTATTTTAGGACATCCTTGCGCATAGGTCCAGCCGAAGGGGTACACCCCAAAACCGCAAAAGCCCGCTGCACTACTGGAAATAATCAGCAACCAGACAATAAGATCTAAAGTAGAGAACCAAATAAGGTCTTACTATGACAGGTGTAACAACGGGTCAGCCGACAGTAGACTACTTTCCAACATCTAGGTGACCTCTGATCTCCGGGCTAGTAATCCAACACTCCTAACCACTCGATCGCCACCGATTTGATTCGTATGCCATAACGGTATCGGTACTCAGTCTGTATCACGACACAGACAAAATACTGTTGCATCTGATGATCAAAATAAATCGTCTGTCTTAGTTTTAGCCCTAGAGATTCCGCTGGCGACTATTTCAAGATTAAATAGAAGACCAGCAAGCTCTTAATTTTAAAATTCCATACATACATTTTTAGTGATTCATCTTCATCAGCTTTGGATATTCAACGTGGACTGAACTGAATAACAGTACAATTACCGCAGAGATCTTCGGTGGCGTCAAGTTGTCGTTAGACAGAAATACAGTACAAATGAATAACATTCAGTTGTATCACACTGGAATCCGTCGGATTGAAGTAATGCGATTTGTTAAGGCGGGAAAGATAGCGACAACTTACCCGTAATAGCGAGTATTAAACAAGAAATGTCTCTGTCGTCAGACTGGATGATTTTACGACGTTATTGTTGTGAAATGGTTATCATATGACTCATCACCCATCAACAGCACTCAATTTAACATTGAATACCACGAAAGCACCATGATGTCGTTTAATCAAGCTTGTTAGGAATCATCAGAATTACACATCTACGGAGTTCCAAGAAGGGCTCGAACCCGGAGCATATGATAGTGGGTCAAACACCTAACCATCAGGGAATCTGCGCCAGATCTTAGGAACTTTAAACATTGAAACTAAATGATGAATCATATGTCAATCAGTTCATACTTGTTAATTTCGGTTGTCTGTTGTAAAATATAGTTTCTTTGCAAGTGAGCGTCCGTCTGTTTACGTGGCTGAAGGAAGCTAATTTTGTGATAAAGTTCTTTTTATCATACTTATCCCTCCCCGGTTGGTACCGATAAATTTATCCTGATTTCATTTTACACAGGATATTCTGATACTTTGCTTTGTTGATGTGACTGTTACTACTGCACGCTTCTGTTTGCCGTAGTAAAACTGAACCGCAATCCTCGTGCTTTTGGTGAATAAGAATAAGTGAATACTTTCAACTCTGTTCTGTAATGAAATAGCTGACAGGAACTATATAAAAGTAAGTAAAGGGAGTTGAACATGTACACGCCAAAGTAAATTAGACCCCAGGCGCGTTTGTGATATCGATCGTACAGCTTCCATTCAGCTGAATGATTCCGTCTGGTAAACTGTATGCTACGTCACTGTTTTTCAGAAATCCACAAACGAGAGTCAGAGTCTGAATCCATGGCATGGATTGTTGAAAAACCAAGCCTCGTGTTTTGGACCATCTCCATGAACGGTTAGGAAACAACAGGAGTATGTGTGTAGAGAATATTCGGTCATCATGGTGAAATTCAAACCCTTCTATCTCGCGTTCGTATCCTGCTTCCGCCCCAGGTCACTTCCCAAATGGCAGCATCTGGGCAGCCGTGACCACGTTCCTATAATCTTGTACGGTTATTACATAATGAAAAAGAAAGTAAGTGAGATGAAAATTAGATACCAAAAAGTTAGGAAACATCATGACCAGACTTGTGGTTGTCCTAGCTAGAAAGCAATGCATTTGGTTTGGTGAATCTTTGTTCTGGTTATTTGTCACCAGCTGTCTTGTCTTTTTGCTTTCTTTATTGTGCGCTTGGAAGACGAGCGCAGGAGACAATCGTATTAACCAAGTCAGACAATTCGTGTGACAAGACACGTGCAATCTTTTAAATAATCCATCTTTTAACGCCCCAACTGAACCAAACTCACTATTAGTACTAAATGCCCGTTTTGGCCATTTTTCGGTTATGATCCCCCTTTTCTGCTGAACTGGTCCGATCGGTCCTATTGACGTTACGGGTAAAAAGCTGTTCGTCTAAACCAAATTTCATATCTGTTAGGGGTTCTGCTCTGATCGGTTAGTCCCTCGGTAAAACCTGTCTTGACTCCCTCGGGCTTCGCCGAAAAAAAAAAACGGTTGTATCGTCTTTATCTGTAGCGAGCTCTTGTTGGGTTCACCCGACTGACCCGGTGAACTGCCTCATTTCGTTGTCACATCAATCCCCAGTAAATAGCACGATAGGCTATTTAACCCACCTTGTTTTTCGCTATTATTCTGCGATTTGTTTTGCTCCAAACCAAGTACGGGTGACCAAATTTGGCTCGCTGATATCAAACGTGCACGCGGATTTTAGGTGTTAAACAGATAAACCGATTTGTCCCGGAAAAATGTGCCTGATCGGGTGCAAAATCCTATTAAATCCAGCTCTAGACTAATGGCTAAACAAGTTGCTGGATAAGAAGCACAATGATCCTTACTGGTAATGACTGAAGCACAGCATCCAGGCACGTCGCCCTTTATACTCTGGATGGTTTCAAATTCTGTACTGTCACATTCATCGCGGAGGGCGGATATCAACTCATGCAGCTCTCCAAAGACTTCTGTCCGCAGAAGTTCGTCTAGTTATTAGACTCCAGACATTTCTAGTTGTGTTGAAGTCTGAAACTTGGGCGGAACAAACAGCGGACTCAATGTTCCTGTACAATAGCTAGATTCTGGTGGAGTTCACCGCGTTGTCACATTGAGATACATAACTGTATTCAGCTGCTTTTCCGGAATATTGGTGAGCACAACTTTATTCAGTCTTCTGATGTATGATTTAGCCGTTTGTTCCCCTTCCAGAAGTGATAGTTCAGTTTTCCTTCTTCGAAAACCGCACTCCAGACCATCAGAGAGCCACCAGCAAAGGCCCGACAACTGCGGCCCAGGTTGCTTCCTCTGAAGTCTTTCCAGTGGCGCGTGATTCCATCAGGACCGTCAAAATAAAACTTTTTCCCATGGGTATATATCACAATACTCCAGTCAGCTTTCTAGGTGACGTCATTTATGACCCATTCCTTTCGATTTCAAAAAACGACGATCAGTCATTCTTTCTGTACAGCGAATGGGGTTCAGACTGTAGGAGTTGCTGTACGTCCAAATGCTTTCATTCAGTTGCAAGGATCTCCTCATTTTCGATGCACTCCTAAGTTGGTTCCTCCGGGCCCGGGCTTTGCTTCGAATTCCACGTTTTCTGTCTACGACGTAATAATCTGGATCCTTCAAGAAGCTACGGATAACTATTGTCAACGTCAAATTTTTCTTGAGAATTCCGCTTATCTTAATCCTCGAGTATTTTCCCTTTTTCCTGCTCAAACAGCATTGGACCACGCACCATCCTTCTGTTTCGATAAACGAGAGGTCTCTACGTCTAATCAGAAAATATAATTTGTGCAAACTTCCTTCGCGTATCATGGGTGATATGAAAACTGATCAATAACACATCACTGATTATTGAAAATGAGTCACTACCGAAGAAGGTCGTTTATTTTCTAAACTAGTCCAGAGCTTTTGCGATTCCTCCCACCAGAGCGTTTAATTACATTTTTCACACTCTCTCAGGCACCTTTTTCCGGGATAAATCAATTTATCTGTTTGACGCCTAAAATCCGTGTACATATTTAATATAGTAATAGGTCGACGTATCAGTGTGCCAAGTTTGGTCACTCTACTTGGTATGACGCAAAACATGTCGCAGAATAATAGCGACAAACAGGGTGGATCCTATAGCCTTTCATGCGCCACAGTTGTTTCGTCATTAGAAATAATCTACTGGATAGCTGGGGCGCCCGACTTGATATCGGTTAATCTGTCGGTTCTACGATCGTCATCAAATTTCCACCTTCATTTTGGAAGAGGCAAATCCTACGTAACACGTGACTTGTCTCGCGTGAAGCAGCCTGCCAGCCAGGGTGGACAGTATGTCGGTACTGCTTCAGTCAATATCTTGACGGACGGATTAAGCCGGACTTGTTTGCTGGTAATAACCACTTGCCTGTTGAAGTAAATCCCACTTGGTAATGACATAAGCGAATTATATACAATAAAAGATGAATGGGCAAAGGCATTAGGAATTATAAAGGATCCTTATCAGTGCGATTTGTGCCCGCAAATTATCATTACCAGACATATAGAAATACACGAAAAAGCACGGTAAAAAGTAGACAAGTCAACAGACCAAAATGCTTGTAAATTTCGGTGCGTGTATTCAGTCTGTGTGTGTACGTGGCATTCGTTTTTTATTTTTTCATTCGCTCGTGGTTCCGCTAGTTTCTTGATTTTTAAACACAGAAGAGATAGAGGTCAGAGTATTCAGAGTTAACTGCGTAGTGTGTTGTTTCACAACGATGATGTGGGTGATGTTACCACGGCGCATTATGACGACGATGATAGAGAGGAGTAAAAACATGACGGCGATTATGTTAGTATTATTAGTAATAACGAGGTCAACTAAAAAAAACAAGAATACGAAGACGATTCCTTAGTAATTCGTCAGTGCTTCCACCCACTACTGATTCCTCAATCAAATATCCAGTTTCAATGATGACGATAATGATGAGACAGGTTTCCATTTTTACGCCACTGGTACAGAATCTCTAAAGTGAGACAGAACAGTGACCTCAGTTAGGTGGAAATGGAACGGTTTGAGGAAGGAAAAACAAATTAGGATAACTTGGTTTTATCCATTTAGAGTAATAAGTTTCTCATTAGAACGGGTCCCTCAACTTACTGAATGAACATTACCAAAAAGTATCTGACTCATCCTGTATGTGGGTTTTCTCTCTTTTCTTATGTTAGCAAGGCTTTTAGATGATACTGTGCTTTGTACAACCCTGAGTTCCATAAATTCCAGTTTCTTTCTCAGAGGGAATTTGAATGTGCGTAACCATGCCGCCTGTATAAACCGGATAGACAAGGACAAACTTTCCTTGTTTCTAAGCCTTGATCGATTGAGAAGCACAGAAAATCAAGATGAACACGCAGTTGCTGTCTACTGCCTTTTCAAAGATCGAATAACCTTTCGCTGAACAGCCAGTAACCAAACAAGCACTCACTGAATAGACATCAACTATCACGATTCAACCCACACGATGCGGTCGGTCCATTTCCAACTCCCGCCTCCGTGGTTACCATTTGATGCGATGCACACTGATCGATACGCCTGCTTTCAGGTGATTCATCCCATGCCGAGTGACTAACTTTACATACCCGAATGATCGTATAGATTTCAATCATAAGTTTAACATTTCTCCGATTGACGTGTGTGTCGACTTGTGGGTATTCACAATCGAAAAGACTGTGGAATGGAATGAGGCGGTTGCAGAGGTAAATATGTTCTTCTTTGGGGATTTGTGTCAATGAAACGTGCTCTTTTACGGGGGGGGGAGGGGGGAGGGAAGGAGAGTGGGTAAATGTTTGGTACCGTTTTATTTTTTATTTAGGAAGAACAGATGTCAACTAATTCAGGGCATAACCCCAAACCTGTGAAGGCGCATTTAATCAGTGCTTGCTTGTGTGTGTCTAGGTGTGTATGTATGCATGTTTCTATGCCCGTAGTGCGCATGTGTGTGCGCGCGCGCAGATAGGGAGGACGAAATCCCGCTTCCTGCGGGATGAATAACAGAAATCCATTTTGAAACAACCATTTTATTTGGTGGTACCTTAGATAGCGGAATAGAAGAAGAGCATGCAAACGTTAATAATTATCCGGGTCATTTTAAATGCTTTTGATTTGTGCCACCAATGGATTCCATAGACTACCCTAACAACAACGTATTGTAATGCAGGCTACTGTGAAAATAGGAAGAGATGTTTATGAATTCGATCGTGTAGGTGAAACAAAGGTCACAGGCAGAAAAGGAAGAAGTGACTATCTCGAAATCAGCCCGAGATGAACAAACCGCATACTACTGTGAGGCTCAGACACGGATCGTCATTCTCATCTCTGATGTAAGTGTTGGAATCTGCTAATTTATATTCATTGACCTCCGGCCCATTGAATTTTCTTTCTGCCTTTTCCAGATTGTACACATGTGATCCCCATGGAAATGTGTTGCATTCAGTATACGACACTGCCGAAGAGCAAGTCTACCTTAGCAGTACAGCAGTCAAACATTGAGTCGGCCCAAGGTGCAATCTCAATATGATCTCTAAATGTCAGTCGGCATAATTGGGTCAGCATAGCGAGAATGGTGCACACAAGAAAAAGCTGAATGCGCGCAGGCACTTGGCCAAAAGCTAACCGTACTGCACAAATATCACAGGCAGAATGGATTAACCGGGGAGTGCAGGTGGGAAAAAGTGCTGGCTTTCGGACATTTCGTCGAATGGATATTTGGTCGCCGGACATTTGGTCGGTGGTTGGGACAAGGCCAGTGGTGAATGCCGTTTTGCCTGCCGCATGCAATCGTTAGGGCGAATCATTTTGTTCACATTCTGTGGTAGTCAAGTAGATCAAGTCTATATCACTTCAGAAAAGACTAAGACTTGAATTCCAGATTCTCCGGTCACTGTCGTGGTAGGCGACACATTGCTATTTCAGCTGACCTCAATTTCAAGCCTGTTGTGAGGTCACAACAGTGTAAACAATTTGACTGTGGCACATTTGCGTTTTGTCTTCAAAGCCGGATCAGATAGCAAAGCATAGCAGCAAAACGCAAGCCTTTTCGTTTACCGATTCGTGATCAGTGTGTCTTTAGAACTCTGGATTACCAGTTGTTAACTATTGATCCTGAGAATGGCCAAGGGGACTGGCTACCCCTAATCCCCTTTCTGAGAATACGACACTTGACAGACTGGAGTGAATATCGCGTGATTCAATCATCGAAAGGTCTGGTAACCAAATGTCCATACGGTCAAACGACCGGACACGAAAAGTACTATTTGAACGGCAACACATTCTTTTCCATTTTGATTTGGCTGTCTCAACAAGTGATTTTGTCTTCTACGTGTTGCTTTCTCGCTAGAATATGGATAAGTTCAGAACCGATATTGTAAATTCTCTAAGTGATATCATGGTGCAAAGGGTTCTCGCACCATATTCCAAACATTATTGTATGACCTGAAAGATCATCCAAAGTCTGACAGATTTTGCACAATTTTATCCTTACTCCGAGTGACTGCTCTTTGAGACTTGAACCGGAGTAATCGCTCTCAATATTTCCTTATTCTTTTATTGGTCACTGGAATCTGGGATACGAGTGAAAGGGGTCTTTTCTTTTGCTCCACCCCGTATAATTTTGAGGGGGAAAGAGATACAAAAATCACAATTCAGGGATTGATTTGTGAGCGCACTATTTGATGAAATTCTCAGGTAGCAAGTCAAAAAACCAACGGCTAGCTGTTAGATTGGTCTGATAATCATTCTAAAATCAACCGCTTGGGTACAGATGTGGCGCAGATGTCGCCGCAGTCGTTAGGTGTACCCCACGGGTTACACTACCCCCAACGAAGGTGCAGGTGGTGTACCAATGCAGTGTTACTGCGCCGACGGAATATGAAGCCCAATTGACTGCACATGTGTTCTGCCTTGGCAACTGATGCTTCGTTGGTCCAGGATCTGACAGCCCAACAAAGGAAAGAAGATAGGTCCAGCCTGTCCGGTCCTACCATGAGATTACCCCACATTAAATTTTGCAAATGATTTGTGATCCAGCTTGTGACTGGCTTTTGTGTCTACCTGTCTGGGGACCTTGCAACGGGAGAGCATGATAGGAGAACGCGTCCAATCACAGCGGTTGGTTATTACACTATTTTAAAACAAAGGTTGTAAAAGCAGTTGAAGCTAGTGGGGGCACTCAGAAACAGTCTAATCAGTTCACCAATTTTTAAGTCTATCGCGGCTGGTAATTCGCAGCTTGGCAGGTCTGAAAAGTAGCAGTACTATTGAGTTCCTTTATGACACACAAACTGAGTCAGTTTTGGTTTCCGGTACAAAAATTACACAGACTTCTCTTCCCAGATAAACTGCCAGTGTAGTTCAAGTCGAAAAACAAACGCGCGATAGGAGACTTTGTCTAGACCATACGTTATACCACCGGTAGCACTTTCATGTGCTCTCATCAGTCACTAGATCATTGACAATATGAATAAAATGAAGTCATTTTGGTGGTCTGTGGTATCGCAACAAGTACATATTCGTCGAATCAGACCACTCAACAAGTTTTCCTAAAACCACGCAGTGTAGATCCCATCTGTACACAGAAAAACTTGTCCGTTGACTGAGAACGATCATATAGTATGCAAAGACCAGTGTTCCTCCGCGGGGGAGGCTGCTTGTGTTCGATGTACAAAATAAAAAAGACAGAAAATTCCATGAGCAGAAAGGCCCAGTCCGCGCACCAACAGGATTCTACACTCAGATTAATCGAACACCAATATGGCTGCCAACAGCCTGCTCACTCGGCTGCTCCGTTCAACGAAAGAACACTGCGTGCCGTGTTATATGCTCCCTCACCACACGCGAACCAGGCGTATTTGGTTCACCGGGACCACTCACCGGGCAGGCCACTTCACAAAATCACTATCAACCACGGCGTCTAATAATCGCCCAGGTAACAGGGCCTCCCATTTTACTGGGCCCCATTGGCAAGGTCATCAAATTGCAGTATGTCAGAGAAGAAGAAATCTTGATGTCCTCCATGGAACTTGTACAAGGAAACACGTAGCAACACTATGAGTAAGTAGAATGGTGATATTCCGGAATGGTATCGTTGCTTGAGGGATTGCTGTCCTGTTTTTTATACTCAATATATTGTGAATCTGAGTTCAACACAAGGCATATATAGTGGCCTGAAATAACACGGAAAAAACGGTTGTCTGTAACCAGATAAATCAGTTACTTTACGGCGATCACTTCCAGTTTTCCCTTGCAATCATTTGCTCTTCTTGGCCAGCGTGATTTTTCTTGTTTTTTTGTTATCGCTAAGTACGCTTAAAGGGGCTTTGCTCGCCTAACTGTATCCAGTAGTAGGTGGCACTTGGAGATAGACGATACTCCGTCGTCTTCCGACTAGTTGCCGTACCTGAAATGTTGACAGATTTGTGGCTCTATTACCCACACTTTGGAATATACCGACGATATCTCCAGGCTGGGCGATGATGCAGGGACAGTGCAATAAACTCCCGACTGGTTGACGATCGAGATATGGCGCTCTTTTGTTCATCCTACAAGAAAATTGTTCCTATTAAATAGGTCTGAGCCTAAACCAGGAACTACGTTCTAAGATGATCGGATTTATACGGTTTTAGGCACTCACAGCAATCTTCTTCCACAAACTTTTTGTCGGCAATATCTTCAGCGAGATCGAGGCATAGCGCGATTACACGCGGATTCAGCAGTCTATTAGGAATCCAGAGTAATGATTAAAACCTTGACCGACTGAAGACCACGCGTCCCTTCCTACTCGTATCTGCTTAGACTGACGGTGTCTGATGGATCGGGTTATGCAGCTAGCCAGTATGAGGCTTGACGCACTAGACAGACAATTCTGGACATTGTCTGTGACAAACATTAGGACAACTGTTCTTGAGGTGTTGTTTTTAGTTCAGGTCTTATGATACCCCAGCATGGACTTTGAGAGACATATCTCAACTAGTGGTTTTATTGGAAAAGAGATATACTCACAGCTGGTCAGAGCAGGAGTATGCCTCGTCAGCAAGCAGCATTTGACTATCTATGGAGGTGCTGGAGTGCAATATCACAAAGAGTGGTGTTTCTTTTTATGGATTCGAGGCCTAACTGGGGGCTTCTGTAATGGACTTAATTTTGCGACCCGTTTGCGGAGTCTGGAGGCGAAGCTAACAGGGAATCGAAGGGGCTGGTCTTTGGTTCGAAGTTTATAGTCATGCTGTTAACAGGATAATGACAGCAATGCATCCGGTGGCTCACACGTGCATTGTATTTGTGTTGTAATCCACAAGAAGCACCAGGCGGAGAGACTGTTTATTGATAAACATTCGTTCGGACATCATCAAAATAAATCAACTGTATCAACGTTGCTTATTTGTGTACCAGTTGTCCAGTTAACTTAAAGGTCTTCGTAATCCGATCGAACGATGCACTGATGAGGTTCGCATGCGTTTTCCATCTTATAACGTTCAGTCCGTGTGACTTAATCGCATTCTTTGTTAGGAATCATCAGCAATGCACACCAAACGAGACCTAACTGGGACTCGAACCCGAGGTGGATGATTGTGAGTGGAACTCCTTAACCACAAGGCTATCCGCGCTGGTTCTCAACGGTTAACTGAACTTATGCATAACATGATATAGCATCCTTCCGACTCTGGCTCTGAATGTTAGCGGAGCATTTTCCGCACAGCGAGCAAATTCTACGCTGGATGGCTTCGTCAGATGTGCACTACTGACGATTCCTAACAAGAACGAAACAGCTGTGCAGGGCTTCCACGGTTTTCAATAGTTTGGACTTTCTCACTGCATGATGAATCTCATGCAAATGTGAAATATGATCTCCTACCACTCATACAGTAATTACATTCATTGTCTGTCCATAACTGTCCATTGTTGTATTTTGAGCGTCCATTTACTTACTTACTCAGCAAATAATATGCATACTCTACAACAATCATTCCCTCTATCCACAAAAATAATCCGTGTTCTGTGAACTGTCTTCAGATTCTCCTCTACTCCGGGTGACAATCCTCTAATGCCTGTTCGTGACGGCGCTGTCAGCATTCCCACAACTCCTCCGGTGGTGTGCTACGTCCGACCCATGATAAGCACCCACACGAGCCTTGTTTCCAAATGGAAATAGCGGAGATCGATTACTGAACACAATGCATACAGGACCGCTCAGATTCTGCCGCATGCCTCCACAGAATCGTGTCTGACCACTTCAGTGCCTTTGAGAACCATGCGTTGTACCGTTTCACCTTAAATCAATAGATAGCAGTCGACCATCTCCATCTGAATTGTACATGTTTGCACTTTATCGTCTGGAAATCGCTCGACCGAAGGACCAAACGCATTTGTCGTCAGCAGGCCACAGTCATTTTTGTCATTCGTCTCACCCTGTGCTTGGGTCGGCCTACAGTATAGCGTTGCAATGACGAAAACAGCCACTGAGACGTCTTCGTTTCTCGCGTTGTCTTACTGAATTTCAAGGTGTTCACACCAAATAGGTTTCACATTTTTCTGTAGAAACAACATGTTTCGTCCGGTTGCTCGGTCTTTGTTGCTTTATCTTCCATGATCGTAATTTTCGGCTCTGATATCTTCTTCATTCTCAAATCCTTGACAGGGGTCATATTTACCAGTGGCAAGTCACAAATGGCCAATTTACGAGTCTCATCTGCGAACTATAACATTTTCATGGAACGACCCAGCCGGGTGACGCGTATCATCCCTCGCAGGAGTTCCGGCAGACTGTACACAAATCGACTCGCCAGCAGCTCAACCCGTGACTCCTCGTCCAGAGTGGGCAACGCAAGGTCCAAGAGTGAGCGGAATGCGACAGCATGCACCAGTGGGTCCGCACCAAGCCCCAGCGGGGCAGTCTCGAACCACAACATCGCATTCTCAAGGTACGCAGGGGTATCGAATCCCGAGATCAGAATGTCCCTCGCGGCGGCTCTTTTTATCTTCTCCTGGCTGCTTCACGCCTCATCCAGCAGAGCTCACGCTCTGCCCTTGAGGGGGGCTCGAAAGGCCACCAACTTACCCCAGTCCAACTGGACCTCTGAAATATCCGCCAGGTCCCCGAACTTCTCCAGGAAGCTGCACACATCCCGGTCTTTGAACGGCTCCGGTCAAGGTAGATTCCACATGGTCACGGCACCCTTTGTTATGTTCCATAAGACGTGTCGGGTAGAAAGGTTGTTGGTTGGCAAGCGCTCGACTTGTAGTAAGCAGGGCAAGTGTTAATCCTTACGGCGTAGCTCAGGTTCGATTCGAAAAGAAAATAACAGGCAATTCCATGACCCTTAAGCTCAGTGAATGTCTCATCTGGTTCTTGCCTTTACGCTAATCGAACTCCAGTTTGAATTTCTACAGTCTGACGGTTACACACTAATGGCAGAATTTGGGAAAAAGATGAAAAAAACATGCGGTGGTCAGTCCAGCCAGGAAATGTATTTGTTACGTCGGGCCAGATGTTCATTTGGCTGTATTATAGACCATAAAACGGCAAGCGCTGTGTGAACATACTCAAGGTCTGTGAATCCACCATCTTGTTATGAATCTACTGTCCCACTGTGCTCATATGTGCACGCAATCTTTCAGTCCCAAAATTATCTTAGACAATAATTCTGCCTTTCTTTACCTGAATTATGTTCCAATCAAAAAGACGATACCTAGAAAAACTTCACTTGAGATTCGGAATAATATTTATTGATCCTTTCTACTGGTTCATATCACTGCTTCAGTTAGAACTCGGGATCTGATGGCGCACGATGATGATCGTTTGACCACCGTCGTTTTGGATGTAACAAAATGTTGTGAAAATTGCAATCTGTCGTACCGGTAGAACAGTTCTACAGGATGATTAGCACTCGCATCGCGTGAAAAACATAACTGCGTTCTTCTAATGGTACTTAGTTTCCGGACCGGTAGGTGTGATTGACGTAGTTCTGTTTTGATGAACAAAACTCCTACGAGACTTTTCGTCTAGTATCTAGAACCTTTACGGCGGATGGTACATAGACCGATTATGAAATTCTTGAACACACAACGCACATTGGTAGACGGTAAAAGACCACTAATTAAATGATACAAGCATGATTGGGAAAGTGACGATGTATATAGGTGAACAATGGGAAGTGTAAAATCAACAGAAGCATTCATAACACTATTTTGGGGTTCATAGACGACGGAACGCGAAGTGAGTACTCCCCTAAGGTGCCTCGAATCTAACCATTGTACGTGGTGGGAACGACGAATTTCAGTGCTGAGGTCAGTCATAGGTTATCGGAAACGAGAGGTTAGTCATTAAAACTAATACCTAATTTGAACGGGTGAGATGATTGGGACATGTGTTATGCACATCCACGGGTGCGATTCCTTGGTGTACATTGTCCTCTGAGCAAACTAGTAGTTAGAAGTTTGGTCGAGTTGACAAAAAGATATGATTAACTTGACCACTGAATCTCGCAGGGCAGTATGCGTGAAGCTCCTGGGCTCGCCGACAGGAAGGTAGGATGGCTAGGTGCCGCTGTCAGTGGCATACCTGCATCCTAGCCCTTTTTTCGTCTGTGTGTTATCCAGAGATAATTTTATTTTTGCTTGTTTTTTTCGTTTTTTTTTCTCTCGACTGGAAGAGGCTGCGGGGTTGTAACCAAAAACCAGAGCACATAAGTGTGAGGGTGGTGGTCGAAGGAGAATAGAATCAAGTTGAATCGCTCTATACTAAGACACATTTCTAAGCGCTTGGAAAACGCACTGTTCACTCATGATTATCTATTGATTTCTTTCTACGGAGGAGATCAAGTATAATGGTTTACCTATCTGGCAGTTTTATCCGGTGTTTAGGACAGAGAGGAATGCTCTCACGGCCACACGGACTGCTCATAGCCATTTCGCCCAGTGAATTTTCGCGTCCTCGTGATCCACACACCTGCCGGACTTTGTAAGTCTATAAACAGACAAAATTCAGCATATAAATTTTACTTCAGCTTCATTTCAAAAAGGTATCCGTAAAAACGTATTTTAGTGATTATAGTCCTGCATAATATATAGAGCAACTTAGCTTCACTGGTGTTGCTATGGTCTAGTTCACCGTGATTCATGCAAACGTATATAAAACTGCTGATGAGGGAGCACTGAATACACTGATTTCATGCAGTCAGTCTTAACCAGATTGATCACCAAAAGTTTTCAGTCTAATTTTCCAGATCGTACAACATCCAAAGATCATAGGAAAAGGCGACATCCCTCAAGATTTGAAAGGGAGAGGCAATTTGAAGGGCGCATGATTTTCAACACCCTCGTCTATAGTAGCTTCTCAAATACGATATTCAACTGTACTATTATTCACAGCCTCCCATTAAGAAAACTAGGGGACCAGGAGACGTAAACTCAATAAATGGTGTTGCCGAGAATCCGAATAACTGTTCGGTCATTGTGACCTGTGAATCGAACAATTATTGTACAATAAATCATTACATTTCATTCCGAAACACGATTTCAATGTAGAATGGATAAATTCACTGTGAATATGAGTAGAACTGACCGTTCGGCTTGGACTGATCAGCCACAGTTTATCAGTGTGATGAATTAGAACTAGCAATAGGCCGGCCGACCGCCTAACCTTCAACCACCAAGTGCTCATTCGGGTTCAGACCCTTTTACTTTGACTTAGTGATAACTTTTTGACATGCTTAGATGCTCCGGGCATAGGAAAAATACCGAGGTTTGGTTAAATTCAAACCGATGCTTCTGTGTTGCATTCGCACTTGAACATCAGAGCCACATGGGTTCATCACAGACCTTGAATATATCATAAACCCAAATCGCCTTAATACTCTATGTTGATTTGAGTGCCTCTGGACGCGACCCGAAGCGCGGTATTTTGTGCCATCTAATCTACCTGCTAACCCCCTGTGCTCTGCTGACGTGATTCCCTCCATGGAAAGGTTCAGTCACCTTACTACTACTTTATTAAAGACTCTGCCAGCCAACCAAGTAGTTAGGTGTACGGAACACTGTGGACAGTGTTCTTTCGCCCAGGGGAGCAGTGCAACGACAGGCCATAGGTTGATTGATTTGTCTGTGGGAACTCGTTGATACGTTTACTCAGCTCCCATTCACCGGGTTTCCTCTCCCCTCTTTGTGCCACTGGAGGTCGAACACGGATGAGCGAGACTTCAGCATTCTACAGAGTCACGTAATTCAATCACCGCGCGAATAAAGGGTAGCATTGCGCTTGTGTGGTATTTGAACCCATTTGATCAGCCGTATTTACTGGAATATATCATACTCGCAACCACGCACCAAGAAATGGCAAGACGACAATAACAAATTTACATATATATATATATATATATATATATATATATATATATATTGACACTTTTATTTACTACACTTTCATTTACACTTGAAGTAAAGCATGATAAAACTGATGGAAAACGTCCCTTCATGAAGCGATCTGGTTGTATCAGGGTGATATAATGACCACAATCGGATTACGTCTGACTATTTGGATCCTGGATATGAAGCTACCGCTCACTTAAGAAGGCATGAAATCTCTGACTATCAGAGATTGTCGGGCCCCTTGTCCCAACTCACAGGACGTGTGGGACTACAACCAAACGAGTTTCAATAAAGCATCAAGACAGCAGTAAAACAAACGGGTATGACTGAAACCCTCATTGGTATCAGATAAGCATAATCGCCCTTGTGAAGTGTTCTTTCACATTTTACACGTCCGTGCGTCTCTTTTAACACATGCTGTTCTGTCCACATGACTTTATCTCAGTTTGAGTCTTTCTGGAATCCGTAATTCATACGGATCGTGCATCTACTCATGAGTAACATACTGTAACAAGGACGACAACGCACGGCAGGATACTTGTATTCCCACGATCACACAAGTCAAGTCATGGCACACATACAGTCGCTTATATAGGCTTTTTTCCAGACTGCGCGGCACCAAGATTGCTATTGTCGCTGCTTGAGCGCTTCGGCTGCATTCTGTCCATTTGCCTGTGGCCGATGGCTTGCT
This sequence comes from Fasciola hepatica, assembly GCA_948099385.1. Taxonomy (NCBI): domain Eukaryota; kingdom Metazoa; phylum Platyhelminthes; class Trematoda; order Plagiorchiida; family Fasciolidae; genus Fasciola; species Fasciola hepatica. The sequence continues at coordinate 7,823,033 of CANUEZ040000027.1, read as the reverse complement.
TCTCTTGCCCGTCATTTCCCTTCGGTTGGCCCGACTGTCTCAGTTGACGGCTCGATCGGCAGCCCTTCACCTGAGCTATCATGCTGGTTGCCGGAAATACCACTGCTTCCTCTCTGGTCGTCTGTGTGCTTCTTTTTGCCTGCTTCGGCACGCCTCCGACATATTCGCCGCCTGTTCTTTTGTCTGTGGCCCTCGTTTGGTTCGTTCGTTCGCCTTGATGTTTACGCCGTTCCCTCGCCCCAGCATTCCCTGTTACAATACAACACCCACCACTCGTCTTACAACTGGCACCTCTACACATTGATTAATCTATTCACGAATGCATTGAGTGGGCGGATTCGCAGTTCCGATCTTCGAAGTTCCAGATCTATATCGTTTAAGTACTTATAGTTAATAGGCATGATTCTTGTATGAAAGATAGATATCACCGGAAGACGGAGGTCAATTCACAATACAATTGGTCAACAAAACAACAACGAAAATGAAGTGGGTCCTCATATGAATGAAGTCATTATTGAGAATAATTAACACCTTCGATTAAAGATTCAAATGACGGAAAATAAAATGCCCAATAATTGGTTATCCTACGACTCACTCTACAGTCCGTTTTTTATAGATTTCAGATTGACCACAACACGCGCAGCTTCTTTTTTCAACGCAACGTTTAGGGTCTACGGTTTCGAATTTGGTGAGGCGTGAATGCCGATCACAAACATTCACGCATACGAAAACGGTGGTTCACGTACGCAAGGCAACTGATTACCCGTTTTGATAACAGACGAATTACAAGTTGCCCCAAGATAATGAAAACCGTTTACGAACAATGAAGAAAGGAAATCATGAATCTCTCACCCTCAAGACAAACTCGCGCGGACACTGACTATTTGACTGTCTCGGTAGTGGAACCCATGGCTCAGTCGGGGTTACGTCATTACGAGCAAACTGACGACGACCCAGTTACATTTGAAAAACCGGAGTGATTTAGAATTTCGTTGGGTCCCTCACATGAAGATCCCCAATTTTAACCTGGCCAGACGAACGAGCTAGGGTGAACTGGGGTTACCACGACCATCTATGTTCTCATGAGTGGAGTGGTCTTGGTATAAACTGAGTGTTAATGGACGACGTAAGATGGTTTAAGCGTTCCCAAAGTTCAGGTGATGGTGAAAACGCAAAGGGAATCGGATGAAATCGATATTTATCTGCTCGATACTTTTGTTGACCTCAGCTCGGTCATGTCATTTTCACCCACTCTTCGCTATGGATCAAACGTCGAAGGACAAAACTGAATTAGTCCTGTTAATCGCGTCCGGTCGCAGCTTATCTGTTACATGAGGTGAATGCAAACATTTACACATGCATATTCTACTGACTTTACTTTATTCTTTGTTTGATTATGGCAAAACTCAGATATAATTTCAAGAAGTTATTATACGTCGTCCATTAGCACCCAGTTTGTGCCTAGACCACTCCGTTTGTGAGACCTTTAATGATCGTGGCCTGGCCAAGTGAAAACTGAGATCATGTGTGCGATTCAACTGTGTCTTCGTTAGTTTGCAAATAATGACGCAACCTTGAGTGAGTTGTGGGTTTTATTAGTAATTTTATGTATGCAGCAAGCAAATTAACTCAGTGTTTGTGCATGTTTGTGTTGAGGATGAGAGATCTTTGTTCTTCACCGCTCACTTACGGGTTGCTTTATCTTGACCCACTGTACATACAGAGAATTAGATCGCAGGACGGTTGATACCCTACCACGCTAAACAAAGGACGTCAAATAGAGGTGAAATCAGAATTTGACCACCTACGTCGTGTGACTTAAGTGATGGATAACCGGAAAGAGTTCTAATGAATACCGGGTGGCGCTTAGGATGTTATCCACGGCGGATGTTTGAGAAGACAGTTGGGATAACGAGAAAAGCACCTAAAGATCTGTTTGAACAGGGTGTTCAGTCAAACAGTCCAAAAGGAGGCTAACCACATCTTCGAGCATCTAGCGCTTTGCAGACTAAAAATTTAAAGCGGAATCGTTAACAAAGTGCACCATAAAAGATGAGCAACCAAGACGACTCTCACCATTTGGTGAAAATTTCGTTTCTATTGAGTAAAACGTATTTCTTGCTAGTGGTTGGAAATCTACTCGAAAATGCCGCCATCGCAACTGCGTACACAGGTGTTGTTTTGTTGCTCGTCGAATAAGTTCTTTTGAACTAGAACTCGTGATAATGGGTATGCTACACATAGGGCTCTGTATTTCGGTTACAGCCTACTATTCCCTAAGAGAGTACAATGCATTCGAAGAAATAGCTTCAGTCTACCCCACGGATAAACAGTTCAGTCTAGCTCTGGGCGGTAGTCCCGTACCAGAGTTACTCAGTTAGTCATGAATAAGTATTTATTGTTATTCTCTATTGATGCCTGATCCAAAGTCAAGCACAGGCCAGAGTCGGAATGCGTGCAACACAGAAGTCTGTGAAAAAGATCACCGCAGAGTTTCTCCTTATTCGTGACGCTTGAATGAAAAGTGAACGAACGAATAGTTCAGTTCAGTTCAAACAACCACTACCTATGGTAGGAACCGATCCAGATTCCGATCGTCCTTCTGCGTTGGAACGCAGATAATGATGTCTACGTAAGGGAAGGTACCTCTTAACCTTCCTTCGTGAATCACATCACCCATAGTTCTCTGGAGGCATGCGATGCCGTTAGCGATACCAAGTGAAAGCGGGAAAATTGGTACAAGTTCCCACATAGCTGGGAAGCCGTATACTTTGTTTCCTCATTCTTAATCGGAATCTGACGACAAGCGCTCTCTAGGTTCAGTGTAATGAACGCCTCGAACCGTGAGATTTTCACGAACTGATCCATTCGCAGGAAAAGGTAAGCATCCAGATAAGTAAATCGATTTATGGTCGGGCTCAGTTCAGACAACCACTAACCATGCAGTGAGTGCAGTGGTTTTTGTTGCTGTCTCCTAGCAATAGCCTCAATCGAAACAATGAGAATGGACTGGAATACTGAAACAGCAGTAGACGAACTACATATATTGGTATCAGGTCAATATAGAAAGTCTGTCAATACTAGAGCCCCCGAACACGACACCTAGCCATTCCATCTAACGCATATAACCACTGGGTGGGAGGGTCTCTTGGCCCCATCCAGAAAGTCCAACAAACCCTACAAGGCCAAGTCCACCAGTTAGGCTTTTCATACCTATCTTCCATGTCATGGACTGTCAGCCCTTAATCATCTTCCAACCGGTACCCGCCTCAGCGAACATTGCGCGCCGAGGAATCCGGTCAGGGGACATGCGTAACACATGTCCCAACCATCTAAGCCTGGTCAGCTTAAGTGTTTCATCTAATGATTTGATCCTTGGACGTAAGACTGTCCGCCTAACCGCATCATTGCTTATACGGTGTTCCTACCATATTCGAGCAATGCTACAAAGGCATCGGTGTTCGAATGCTGCCAGTTTTCGTACATCCTCCTCTCGCCAGGACCATATTTCTGGACCACACTGAACTGGCCTGACGGCTACAGCGTTAAATCGGTGCTTGATAGATAAGTGTATATCACTTCGACGCCAACCGAGTCAGGTTTATTTGCATAGACACTTAATCTGATATCGGACCTCCGAGTGAAATGCAGCTGCTCAGATAACGGAACTTGTCCACATGGTCTATGGTATCCCCAGAAGCCAAAATGTTTGATATTGAACCAAACCAAACTTGCAACAGCATTTTCTACTCTGAAGGTGAAAAAGTCTATGAAACTTTGCTACATCATTTTTCAAGCTGTTTAGAAAAGTCTGCAACTTACCTGGATCTTCACTTAGAAGAACTATGTCGTCCTCATATTCAGAGTCTGACATTTTTCCACTCGGAGAGTTCAATGCCACTGTCCTCACATGATAAAAAGTGCCGTCTCTAGGACCATAACCACCACAAAATTAAAAAGCAAAGGCGATACGGAGTAACTCCGACGTATTCTTGTTTTCGTGGCGAACTCGGCTGAAAGATTACCGTAAGTTCAAGCACCGCTTTGACTGTTCATATACAGGGACTTTATAATAGGAATGAATTTCTCTGGTACGCCCTTCAACAAGAGACAGCGCCAGGGAATTGACCACTAAGACGAAGGCCACTTTCAGGTCAATAAAAACGGATGTGCCTATGTTCTAAAATTTGTCGAAGAGTGAGGATGTGATCATTACCACCTCCACCAGGTCTAAACGCTGCTTAATTCTCACGGTAGCACTGTTGGTAAGCGTTAGATAACTGGTAGATAATAATATCAGCGAGCTAATTGAATGCGATGCTAAGCAGACGTAATCTCCTGTGGTTTTCACAGGAGGACCAGTCGCCCTTCTCGCTAATCGGCACGATCTCTGATTCACGTCTACTCTTTGGAACTTGTTTGGTTTCTCATATCAAACCGAAGAGTTCCATCAACTCCAGTGACTACGCTCAGACACAGTGTTCGAAGATAGACAGAGGCTACCTATCCGGTCCAGCGGCCTTATGTCGTTTAAGATAGCTTACTTCAAGCAGAACCTCCGTTTCTGACGGAGGATTGGTATCTACAACGATAGCTTTAACCGTCGCGCTAATTAACAAACCTGTCGAAGGTAATAGCCAATAAAACTCCTTGGCGAAATGCTCCGCCCAATGAGCTAGACGATGCTTTTGAGTGTGAATCAGTGAGCCGTTCCTCTCTTTGGTCAGTTCACTAAAGCCCGGTTTTCGTAGAACGGTATTTTTACTTAGACGGAAAAGGTTGCGGCTGCTGCCAATCGCCATAACTTTCTCCATCGCCCTACAATTCGCAACCTATTAATGTTCACGGTCGACGTTTAAGGCATCTCCGTACCTCATCGTATCTGGGTTCTGGCGGAGTTGAGCTGCGAGCATTTAACAGTGAAACTAAGAAAGTTGGCAACCATTGTTTCTGTGAGTGTCTGGCTTTTGGACTTTGGGCAGCATTAGCAGCCTCAAATAGAGCCTGCTGAATCTCTGTCGATCGCCGTTCTAGATCCTGGGCATTTAACTGCATCGATAACCAGTTGCACAATTCTTCTTGGAAAGCTGACCGACAATTATCATCGAGTAGCATTCGCCGGGGAGGGTTGTCTTTGGCCTTGTTTCGGCCACAAACGAGACATAGACTAAAAAGCACGTGATCGGTGTTTGCAGAAGTGGACCAAAAGGATCGATGGTCTTGAACTGATCCGCGTCAGCGGTAGCTGATAGCTATATGGTTGATTTGAGTCCGGCGCTGTGAAAGCACAGAAGGACACCAGGTAAATCGGTACTTCTTTTTGTGCGAGAAATATGTACTCGCTAGGAATAGTTTACTGTCGGGACATAGTTGGATAGGTTTTTGTGGAACGGGGAAAAGAACTGAACACTGAGTAGGCGAATCAACAGTAGCCGATTATTATTGAGATCTAGCCATATTCTTCATTTTTTGGTAGAGACTGTGGTAGCTACCGAAAAAAGCGGTGGGTTTTAACCAATTGCATCAACAAAACGAAAGCAGCAGTCCGTGACAGATATAACAGATCCTACTGATAATTAAGTGGATCACGTCATAATTTTTGCTGTCAGGTAGATGGGCCAACTGGAGAGTCACTAAACAGACATAACTGACAGGCAAAAACGGTGCGCAGAAAGAGTCATGCCTTCACAAGCGTATGACCAAAAGTTAATACGAACACACACACACACACACACAAAGCAAGTCAGTCTCAAACTAGCGTGTGTGTGTGTGTTTGTGGAGAGGATGGAGGGGCCGGAAAATATGCAATTAATAAGGTGGGACATATTCTGGCTTTGTCAGTACAACTGTGCCTCCAGAGATTTGCCATTTCGTCCTAATATAATGATGTGATGGTGTCCGATGGAATACGAAAGTAGACTGCAATGTGGACTGTACTCAAATAAGAGTAAAATGGTATACATGTAAAACGTCGACATGGTTTGATAGGTTGATAGACCCTCCACTCTCTAGGAAAAAAATCATTGGAAATGCCGGAAGTATTGAATTACTTTTACAATTTTCATTCGTAGGAATGGGAATTGTGAATTCTGTGGGCTATAATCGAGAGCGACCCCTTCTCAAAAACGTAATGCATATGTTGCATGATGTTTGGGTAAAATTGCACATTATTATTATCATTATTATTATTACCATTAGCCTTCAATCATCCACTTTCCGGAAAGTATTTTTCTCCCCGTGGTTTCGATCTTATTTGAACCATAGGAAAAAGGGGAAAGAAGGAAATACACATCCACTCTCCCTTCCCCATTGTTCGTGATTTGTTCATTTTGTCTGAGAACAGCCGTTTGTACACAGTCGGATTATGAATGCGGAACTCAGTCTTTCACTCGTCAAACAACGCAAATGAAGTCTTAACTGAAGAAGCGCAATATTTTTGAATGAGTTAGCTCTCCCCGTGAGCTTCGCATAACGCACACGGGATGTCACCATCCGTACAGTCCCACTGGGGTTAGCTTTCAGAAGGGAACGGACAAAGTATGATTCATTTGCGCAATGTAATCAATACCACCACATCACACTTAAATTTAGAGGAGAAACGAGAAACTGACTAGGATTTTCCGATTCTTCATGATGCAACTACCACTTTAGTGGGGTGCACTTACTACTTACTGAATAAGTAGTTGATTGCTCAAAACCCAGTTATGAACAGTAGTGGACTAATAATGAACACCGTTATGTCAGAGGAACCAAATGCTATAAGGTGAAGGAAGGCATGTGAATCACATGATTGCATCCTTCAACTAGATAACGAGTGCCTTCAAGTGGAATGGACCTCTAGAATGCAGCTAAGTATTGTGGTTACATTTGATTGATTTTGATGACCTTCTGAGGAGTAGTTCTCGATAAACTATCTATTTGCCGGACACGCCTTCTGGATTACAACACTACTACTAATGCTACTACTACTATTACTACTACTACTACTACTACTATTACTACTACTACTACTATAGCGAACTATCCAGTTAAATTAACTAGTAATTGGCACTAACCTGAGGGCTGGGCTCCATCACAATGACCAACTATTAGTATTTAGTCACCTCATCGTGCAGTCTCTGTCCTACAGCGCCGGGTTGATAGACACTCCGGTATGAGTCATCGACTGAATGGGTACTGGGACACACTTAGCAAGCTGTGAACCACACGCGATACGCAGCTGACTCACACTAGACCACAGCTGCGAATTGGCAAAACTGTCATTTTATTTTTGGTGAATGTGAATCATTATGAAAGCGGGGAAGGTGGAAGAGACCTAACTGGTTCAGAATGGCACAAGCCACGAAAAACTACTTGGAAATTTCACTGGTTCATTTTGACAATCATCAATGCAACTCCTATGAGCATGTGCTTAGGTTGCATGACACCCGAAGGCACCTGGACTCCTCCAGTCTGAAATTTCCCGTGCCTACACGAACCGGGGCTTGTCATGTTCACCTTAAGCTTTGTAAATGCAAGAATATGGATATAGCTTTTGGAAAATTTTCGAATAAAAAGATAGAGAAGGATGGGAATAAGTTACCATAACAGATACTGTGTTGGATTGTACTACATACTACCTGACTAACATGAGTAGTTGGTAGTGTGCCCTTCTCAGGCAAGCAGTGCCGCTTCTAACAGATGCCATTCTAATTAGCAGGAGCATCATTTAAGTTCCTATCACTCCTCTGAAATTTATTATTACTATTATTATTATTATTATTATTATTATTATTATTATTATTATTATTATTATTAATATTATGACCACAGTTATAGATACTGCTAGTATGTAGTTTTCATGAATGACCCTACATGTGGTTCTTGTTATTTCTGTTGGATTCATATACTATGATATTGTACATTACTTGGTGTAAAATATATATATATATATATATATATATATATATATATATATATATATATATAATACTGCGACAAGTCGTGCACCATATATGTGCACTGATTCCGTGATACTCCTTTGTATTGTTTAGAATGCTTCCTCACACGGTCCAGTGGCCGTAGCTTCATTTCCAGTATCCAGCTGATGCAAAACCGAGCAGTAATCGTGCAGATACGTTAAAGCCACTTTATGACTGGTAAGTACGTTATCTACCAATAGTCCCATGTATCCTTTTATAGATAAACGAGTTTTCTACTTATCAAATCCAACCGAATACACGCATCCTATTCCTGTCTGGTTTTGCCGGTTCCTGGTACGCATAGTCTCGGTACGAGCAATTCCATTACGAACACTTGGCCGGGTAGATCCAATTCTCACACCTGTGCGGGATAATTATCCAATAATCCATACAGTATCACATTTGGCTTCTCGTAAAAATCCGTTGATATGGAACCACTGGGTATAGACTGTATCTCGAAAGAATGAGAGGCTATTTCGAACTAATATCTAAATAAAAATGGACTGGGCGCCGAAAAGAAAACTGCATATTTCTTAAACTTCATTGGGGAAGATGCACAAACGCTGGTGGAAAATCTTTCCTTCTCGGATTTTCCGAAGAACTCCTTCCATGAAAAACTGGACTGACTCTGTCATATCATTTCAAACCCATTAACTTTATTATAGTTGAACGGGCCAGGTTCAGTACACTCGTCCACAGAGAAAACCAGTCCATTAGTGCATACATTCTTAAACCGCGGGCACAGGGCTCGAAGTGCGATTGCGGTGCGCAACGGAACGATCCGCTATGAAAACCTTTAGTTGCCAGGATAAATCTAGTGGAACTTCAGAAGCGACTAATAATTCAGAGTGTTCAGACATTTCAAAGTATCAGAAGAAATTGCGAGCAGTGTCAAGATGTCAAAGCTATAACTGCACTTGCGAGTGATCCCGTTTTGCTCAGTTCAACCAAATGTTATGGGAAAACACGTGCTAAAACCTCACAAAATCTCAAAACATCGACCGGTTACTTCGCAAATGATGTCTCTTCCAGGGGCCCGAACCGCCCTCATTTTTCTGAGTGGAAGTCATTTGAATAACATGCTTCCTGTGGATAACTACGTACCCGGGTTTCCCGTTCGTACTTGTCTGCATTTGTGAAACATCGCATTTCAGTAGAGCAAGAATAAAATTAAAGGCGGAACTGATACTGACCATCAATTTCGCGTGCCCGTAATCTTCCGCTTTCTTGTTATTACAAGATAAACAGCCTACCGGGCCTGATTCATCCTCTTATGACTATCATTCGTGCTAACCTCTGTTAAGACGTAAATGGAAATTTACGTCATATCAACAGCTTTCTCATTTTAGTTTAATATACCAACAACCTCACGCAATACTGACACCAGAGGAACTTTTGCAGGTGAGCTCAGATGACCTGGTGCCAAGTTTCATGGGGGTCAACCATGTGCTTCAGGTTCAGAGCCCGTTAGACAAAATAAACACACAGCTTACAGAAATTTTGTTTCGCTAAAGAACCTTTGAATTCCGATTTTGGTTACTAAGAATATTCGTAGTAGCTTGATCATTAATATGTACACTGAAATCAGCAGGAGCAAATTGTCTTGGAAACAGGTCGACGACTCTGCTGTCTACGGACTGTAGCTTCTAAAATGAGATATTAAGCTCCAAAGGGATTATGTATAGACACCAAAATATTCCGTCCGCCTCGATAGTGTCTTTCAGATCAATGCAAAATACGACAAAGCATAAAAGTATGCAACTGAGTACGAACGGAGTGATTGAGAAGTGCAAACTGAAGATTATTCAACGCAGAAATCAGTGAAACACTCGCAAAGGAGCAAAGCATATACAGTTGAAGTAAAGAGTTAGGGTAAATTGTGCGACCGGTTATTGTTCATTTTCTCCGAGCGATCAAATCCACCCATTTCAATGGACTGGTTACGTTGGTTCAGTCACCAGCCACATTGTGGTGATTCATTAAGCGCCGTACAAGACACGGTCCGGTACAGCTTCACGTCCGCATATACTGGCGAAATTCGATCGGTCATAATCACCGTGGACTTTGATTTGACATATTTATGTAAACTGATTCGGCAATGGAATTACCGTGAAATTCCGCCACTTTGGCCTTCTTGTTAATCCGGTGTACGTAGTTCTGGGTTGGAACTAATTCAGTTCGGTCTATCAGTCCCAGTACTACGAAGAAGACTTTTCTGTGGCGTCGAACCGTCTCGGTTTATTGATGCAAAGTGGATCTTTTATAAAAGGTATCTGCCGATCAAAACCAGAACCTTGCGTGAAAGCCTATTGGTTCACTGATATTCCTAAACGGCCCAACAGACTGGTTTATCTGGTTGTACCCGGATCGATTGGTTCGTATCTGGTCGATTCAGACAAATTTTAGCCGCTGATTGGTCCATTGATCCGGTTAGCTGACTCCATTCTTACATTTGATTCCGGACAATCGATCACGTGCTGTCCGCTTCCCCATCTCAAAACTTGCCGTTGATTCTACATATGTGATAGCGTGCTATCTGCTAACTGAACCAGAACTTCTATAGACCACGAATCAGCCATTTCCTTCACAGTGATCAGTTAGAATCTGAGGTACCTTTTAAAAAGTTATTCTCACAAACCTAAACAGCAACTGCTGTGACTTCAAAAGTGATCAAGGGCTTGGGGTGGGACTTGTAGATTAGGTGTACTTACACTGTCGAGAGGCAAATCACCACGGGAGTCTGCTCAGTACAAGATATAAAGAAGCACTCATAGATCCTAGCATGAATAAAGCAGCTGTCGAGAGCAGATTAGATAAGGGTTCCGGGACTGCACTACTGGATCGCCAAGATTATACAAACTAGATGAATAGCATATCGAGAAATCAGACTAGGTGTACGAAAACGGATAAAGAAGACGATTAAATTTCTATGATAAAAGAATAGCTGACTCCGTATCTCAAGGTCCTAAAGTAATCAGAGTCACATATCCAAAGTGAATCTTGGATAGCCACGATCAACGGGCTCTAATATTCTGTCTGTATGGTTTACTTATTGCCTACAAGCGAAGTGTGACTCTAGGATAGATTTTGATATCTGATCCTCCGCCTACCACACAATGGCATAATGGCTGGTGGGATCATTATAACCTGTTCGTAAGCGCATCTCTCGCTACAGCCTGAGAGATTCTTTTAGATTTGTCTACCTGATACACAGACGCAACAAAGATAGGCAGATAACAGTTTTTTAGACGTGACGTCTTTGTTCACCTGTTCCTCCGTTAAGTGCAATACAATTGTTGTGCGATTGCATTACCCCAATAACAGTGACATTGGCATTTCCACGATCAGTCTAGAATAATTACTTTTCCGTTAAATGTGTCCTGAATGTCCAGTTCATACTCATTTGGGAGTTAAGCAGGGAGACTGATGCCATTACGATAGGTTCGCCACTAAGTGCGTTACTCACCCACATAGCTTTTGCCAAACCTGAAAACAGCCAAAAACTCTACATTCCAGGTACGCTGATCATTCTTACAAAGACAGATGATGCCTAGTTGGGTGTGTTATTCAAAGCTTTCAACGAGGTTTTTGCTATGAACAGTTTTACACCGGAAGCAGATGCTGAAAACTGGTTCCACTTTCTGAACAAGGATTCAGTCGAAGTGTTCATCGAAAACCAACCTGGACCGGGTGGTACACCCACTGTACCAGTTTCTTACCAAAGAAAACCATATGCAAACTCTTGTTCGGTCTCTTGCAGTACGCACTAGAAAAGTGTGCTCGGAAGAAAAGATGTTTCAGGAAGTAGAATTCGCCAGACGTGTACTCGTGAATAATATGTTCTGAGTGACCCGTTCAGAAGATTATGTCAGAAAAACAATAAGCCCCAGTAACAACAGTAAGCCTAAAAGTGTTGCACATACAAATGCCCTCCAAAAGGGACTTCACAAGTAGACTTCCGACTGAACGCCTAGAAAGGACCACCAACCGTACATTTCCTACTGTTTCATTACGTGCAAAATTCACCAGACGATCGATGAGCTCACTAGACACTCAATAAAGGCTACCTGTTCTGACCTAATTGATGATTACAAGTTTTTAAAGAATGCATTCGCCCAACAGCATTGACATCTGCTGCATTTAAAATGTCTGAGAAGACTAACCCCACGCGCTTGCGCTCACTTCTGTACATCCCTCACGACCCTATCCAATTCGCACACACAAATAGGTTCACCTTAAACTCCGCCGATTCCCTCAATCACCGATTCAGTAAATCATTCAATGACAAAGCAAATTCACATCAGAAGTGTTTTTCTCGATTACTCTTCCATTTCTGATTTGATTCCTGGACCACGGCTCCCCTCTAAATTAGAACCGTAAACATCTCGAAAACGATTGCTGGCTTGGCTATCTAAGCATCTCGATGAAAGAATGTAGTGCACAAAGTCCGGCGAAAAGCTTCCAAATCCTTGGTCAGTAGTTTCGGAGTGCGTCAAGGCACCGTTCTTTTCCGATACTTGTCTTCCACTTACTTTAGTGATCCTTCTGTCACTTATCGTTGTGTGAAATCATCTGCAATTCTTTCCATTTCAATACATTCAGGAAAGATTTGTCATATTTTGATCACTTTTCCAACCAGTCCCACGTTGCGCTAAACCCATTTAAATGTTCGCGTATCATTTTTGCTTTTTCAGGCTGAACTTCCCCCGCAGACAATGCGACCATTGTTAATGATTCTGTGAAGTTTGTCCTGTGCAGACCACAGCTAAGCTTGTCCCGAAATTCACTACCCTTCAGTTGGAAATCGGAATCAACTTGGACCGATACTAAATTGTAGATTTTTAAAATGTCTCACGTACGTGAACTACACAGTTGGAACACAGGGGAATGTGGTGGGATCGAGAGATGGAGATGGCAGTCGATCCGAATCTAAATGCAAGCATCAGATTGGCATCAAGACTTTCGCTGCAACGAATTAATCGCATTTAGACAGTGTAGTCGGTTCACGGTCACAAATCGATCGAGGGTCGATGGACAAGAATCGGGAAACTGGATCAACTCTGACCCGTAATAAGGATAATACAAAGTGAAAGTTAACCGAATAGAGAATAACTCAGAAAATTGCATTGACTTATGCTCCTCAGTTAATCAAATATATTTTTGATTGGACATGAAATTCACCGCATCTCATCCCTCCTGAAGTTGGTTTAGTACAAGTACATTAGTCTCCCAGAAAGAAATACTAGCTGGTATTGAACTTAGGGAGGGAGACGGTTTACAGGAAATAGTCACATAAGTAGTATCATTTTCGAAGCGCAAATTTAAAGAGAAGAATCACTTAACCTTTGCTATCATGTTTTACTTTCTAAACCATACCTCACAATCAAAGTAAATAATTCACACGAGGGCTAAATAACATTCAAAACCTTTGACATTTTTGTTCTTGCGAAAATGTGGATGGAACAGTTTTTGCGAAGGTGCGTCGTCTCTTTAGTTGAGCTATATCCCGCTCTCTAACAGGTTATACTTCATAGGGGAAGGAAAATAATGTGGCATAGATATGGTTCCAAAGGTGCATTGCAGTTGCTCGAAAATAAAACTTTCTCGGTCTTTGACAGCCAACTTATTGTTCCATTGTCTCAGCCACCCCTCGAATATGCTCTTCACCATCCAAACATTACGGTTGTTCTCATAATCAACTCCGATTTGTGATCGAGTACTGAGACACCTCGGATTGCTACTTTTGCCGATGACTAGAGGTTTTATTTTTCACCGGACGCACTGCGCCATAACATAAGTGTCCGCGGTCTTTCGTTTTCTTCATACCAGAATATTTTTCACATACTTGAACAGGGCCTCTATTTGTCATGCTTCGAAAGAGTAAACGTGTTTCATTAAAACTGAAAGTTTAGCGCGACATTCTTACTGATTGACCCAAAATAAGACTCGATCAACATGATTAGAACTCACCAAACCCAATGGTCTAGCGATTCCAAGTTATGATTTCGCAAGAGTGCAGTATAAGGAGCATACTGCACAGCCTCAAATGCGCACTGCACTATTAGGCATAGCCGACAGTCAGACCCTAAGATTTGGAGTGCAGAAAGACGTAAGGTCCCCATAGGTCAGATATGGCAACGAGTCAGAAAACTGATATCATATTCCTATAAAAAAGTGCATTGCCAATGTTGTTCGGAAAACCAAATTGTCCATTATATTTAACCTGGAAATGCTTCTTTTTAGGAGGGGAGGGGGCAAAATCCCAATGAAAGTGTTTCTTGTTCGGTTCTGGCGGGTTTATTGCATGGTGGGAGGTTTTCTATAGACAGAATATTTTGTTGGACAGAAAAAGTGTTTCTTTCACAGAGACTACTGTAATCAGGGAGGTTGCGGTCTGGTTGGGGGAAGGCTACTGTTATTTGTTTCTCTTCTTGTTGGATTGGTTTTCGATACTGATGGTTTGGGATTGCAATGGTTGATGGTACAACGTAATCGTAAAACGAGTACCAACCGGATACTTATGCGGACATTTCGTGGCAACAGCATCTTTCCGAGTCTGTGAATATCCTCTCTCAGTCTTGATGAGTAGTCGAGAGGTATGTAAAACAGGAGAACCGTCTGATCCAAGTGTAGCATGAGTAATCACAGATACAGGATTAACGATGGAGAACGGCTTCAACAAAGGTCTTTTTAGCACTCAATGAACCATATTTTCCACCATTTTTTCATGCTGGTTGTTCTATTCTTATTATTTTTTACATTACAGTGTAAAGAGTGGTTGATCAGTTGTAACAAAATTAGAAATAAGTCTCGAATAGCATTGGATTCATCCCAAAATGGACTATAGTTCAGTGAAGTTCTTGGTGAAGGGGCGTTTGATGACGGTTTGATGTGTTTTGGGGTAACTTTATGACGTTCTCTAGATAGAGTGGAACCCCAGTAGTCTAATTCATGTGGTTTGATTATGCAATTAGATGGTTTGATCACGACATTCTTTTCCCTGAATTTTATATTATTTCCAACAGCACTTCATCATCCGCTTTCTCATTCCCCCAAAATGTGATGGCATTGGCTATATACACCTTAACACCTTGCAGTCCATCAGTGATCTGGTCAGTGAAATTCCAGAGGGCGTATGCAAACCGGACTGAAGGAAACTGTACCGATACAGTCCCTTTTTCGTGGTAACAATTATGTACAGTAGTCCCCCACTCTCAGATTCCCATAATCTCTCGCCAAGAAACATTTTTGATGTGCAAGAAAATGTTCTTCCTTTGGTTATCTACCTCGCTGAACGCAATACCTCCCACCAAGAAACAATGTGAGCGATCCCGAATAGTGTTTCTTGATGGGAAGAGGACTACTGTAACCCCTCTCGCATAAATATTCGTAAGAATTCTATCTCGCACTTTCCTCACATATTAATAAAAAAAAATAATAGTAACCGGCTTTTCACTAATCTTGGAGCATAAACTTCACTTCCTACTCACTCTAAACATTCTGAATAATCCCATGGCCACATCACCAAAAAAACACTAGAATATAATCAAATTTTCTCGGTGATTCTCAATCTTGCTGAACCACACGGGAAGACAGGCACAATTACCAGTTATGGCCGTTGTCTTCTGGTGGATAGTGGTCACAAGATCGACCCAAACGACCCATTTAATGTGTTGTACCAATCAAAGGCAATCCGAATGCGGATTCTGGTCACGGCTGACGCGATCGATCTACAGTAAACGGTTCGCAATCCGGGTCTCACGAAATTTTCATTGTGACATTACTAATTTGCATTCACGATTTGTTCACAGATCTGCGAAATTCTTGAAAAACGGTATGTGGTTATGTTCAATTTTCGAAGTGATTTACAAGTTATGCTTTTAAGTGTATGATCGGTGAAATGCATTTTCTTCGTGAAAATTCTGTTACTTTTACAGAGGAAAGTTAAGAACATAAAAAAATCCGTTGCGAAATTTATTCGTTTCCCTATGGAAACGTTCTTTTTTATGTACAGTGCCGTACAATGTGATACTCATTCGCGAAGTTTATTCCTTTTTGATATACTAACATTTATATAGTCACTAGAAAATACCGTAGTTAACTTACTATTTTGTAATAGTAAATGTTAACGCAAACGCAACTAAAAGATTACAAATTTTCTGCTAGCATGCGTAGATAATGGATACTTGTACCGCGAATCGATTGCATTAGGAATACGGATTGGCAATGCCCCGAGTCACTAAATGCCAGAATCGGCACTTCTGCTGTCACGCCACGAAACGCAATCAAGGAGACACGGAGGTCTGGCGTTACTCAGCAAAGTGCGTGTAGTGGCAATACCATGCGAGCATTTACAAGGCAAGCATGACGGGACTAACCAGAGAGAAACTGACGGAGTGGACTGGATCATTTTTACATGTGTGCGTGTGTGTATGCCACCTCGTCAATGAACTCAAAGAATGAATCATCCTTTGGTCACTGGTCACATCAAGAACAAGACCATGGCGAGCGAAAAACTGTTTTCAATGAATCCAATACGTGCTCTTACCGTTCATATGGGTGAGATGACTTTGGAATGCTACCTTGCAGACTTAACTTTCAGTTCCTGTTTAACGGGTTTTTCTACCGACAAAGAGACGGCATAACCATGGGGCCCCTACTAGGTCCATTGTTAGCGGACATTTTCATAGCCAAACATGCAAATGGAAAACTAAAGCAAACCGTAGAACTTTTACTCATTATATCCGGTACGCGGATGACATATTTTATTTGTTGGACCAAGTGTGTAGCATAGTTAACGCTCTAGAAGAATTTCACAGCGCCCACGACACGTTAGCCTTCACGATGGAATTGCAAACCGAGAACAGATGTACTGATAACATGAGGAGAAGATGGACCAATCGAATGGCCGGTACATAGGAAAAAGATAAGACCTTTACAGTTTGGTGCCACTGTCTCAGAAACGAAGTTTAGTTCGATGTCCGGCATTCAGGGCCCGAAAAAAATCTGCTCAACAGATGAACTTGGTTTTGTTCAGCAAGTTTTGCGAGGGAATGGCTACCTTGAAAAGTTTATAGAAGAGAACATGAAACCTGAAGAGCGGTCGTTCTGCGCACCAAAGAAGGAACTTTCCCTGAAAGTATCGTTCAGGGAAGATACTCACGCACAACGGTTGACGGAAACACTTAGGGCAGCGGTAAACTGAAGGTTCCCAGCCGCAGGACTGAAATGTATATTTTCCATCTCTCCGATGATCAGCATGCAGGCAGGTAGACTGCCTGAGCTGACCTCCTTCATGATCACTTACTCGCTCAGGTGCGAATGTGGCGCATCCTACATAGTTCGCCTGGTCAGGCATTTTCCTCAACATATTAAGGAACTTCACCCACGATGGTTGGACCACGGGAAGATCGGCGCAAATACTAGCTCGACTCTAGGCCATTTGGTGGATGGTGGTCACACGACTGACCCAGAAAAAGTGTTCAAAGTCATATACCAGGCTCCATATAATCGGTGAAAACCAGTCCGACTTCAAACCCAAGCCATGTCAGATGTAATTACCTTTCGCCTACTAAATCCTGATCTGTGCACGAAACCAACTAGACCAGGCTCTTCAGATGTCCCGGGCAAAATCAGAAACCACGGCTCGCCGAGGGAACCTCGACAACCCACTGCTGATTACTACTCATGACGGTGGGAGTGAAACTCTCACCACAGCACCCATGCGCTCCATTTCCAGTACCACGACAATGACCTTTACGCTGGCCAATGGCTAACGCATTCTCAAATCAACTCACCCATATGAACTATAAGAGCACGCATAGGATCCACTGAAAACAATTGTTCGCTCTCCAGAGTCTTGATCTTAACAATGGATCAGCCATAGCAACACGCCTGACTGGCGCTTGATAATTGTGAGTTTCCGTATACCCGGCTGAGATTGTTCAAACGCCCAGAAACCTGCAATCACCCGACCGCATTAGTAGTTATTTCTATCACAGTACTGCTCGGTAGGGGCAATGACGTGGGCACCATGACGACACGCTATTGGCCGCAACTAGCCGATAAACAATAAGCGACCGACTTCCCTTGTTGGTGATTGATTTCCGCTCGAATCCATTGTACACTCTTATATAACTTATACCTTCGTTACGTATGACTTCTGTGACATATCCGGTATACCCACTTTATCTTTCGGAAAATGAAAAAGAAATGTCAGCCATAAAGTTCACAGCTCCATTAGTTACTCGGTTTTATCTCACTGTGAGCGCAAAACAAAACGGCAGCCAATGAATTGGTGTTATAATGGGGGGGGGGGCGGTAACAATAATTTATCGTACTGTAAATGTGCTAGTGGGGCGAACAGCCATAAGGGGATATTGTATTCCATTTTTATGTCAGCAATTTATTTCTTTAAATGTCTTGCATCAGGCTAATTTCTAAATGGAATGGGAACATAATTCGGGTCATATCTAGGAGTTAACCTTTAAAAATAAGCATTTATTAGCAATCTGAGTCACCCCCGCGAAACATTTGAAAACCATTCTCATTTGCGATGGCTCCGAGAATATGATTTCGCGAATGAACGAGACATTATTTACTGTACGTCTCTTAGGCCTTGATATGAGCGCACAAAACGACCTTAGTTCAGGCATTTTAACTGCCTTGACCAAACGTGGAACCCACAGAGGGGAAAAAGACCTTAAAACCCAATATCAGCGGCCGAACCGGGCGCAGAATAAACTCCCATCACCACACATTACCGACAGAACCGCACCTCGTGTCACAGTGACCTTCGACTCAGCCAGTGGCTCTATTATCACCCTTATGTTCTGTAAGAGCAACATCAATGTGGGGGGGGGGGGGGGGGGCTGAAAACGATTGTTCGCTCTCCAGCATTGTTGTTCTAATTATCCTATACCACATCCCCCATTGAAACTTAAATGCTGCGATTTTTCAGTGACATGTTTGATTGTAATATTGCCTTGAGAAAGGTTACCCACGGTAATCGAACCGTCGGCTCATAATTTCCCACCGACAACGCCGTGTTACTGACATTATATCTTCTCGTTTAACACACCATATGGTGCATCTTTTTTCGACACACTCCGAACCTCGTTCGGGCCTGATATACTGTGTAAGTACGTACCCCGAGAAAAACTATAGAAAGTACCAATCACACTTGCATCACTCTTGGACACCGCACTTCCATTCACGGGAAATAGCAAATCTGGAACTCTTGTCGTCTGATCAACTCCGAGTTATAAATTTTCAATCACGATTGGAAAACAAAAGACTAACTCCAATAAGGATGACAAATTCTAGACCTGATGACTGTCTTGCTTGAAATAATCTAACGAGGAAGATACGGAGTGTCGGTGAACTCATGGCCTAGTTGGGAAATCCATCATCACAAAAAAGACAACTGTGTTATGTCCGGAGAACAGTGTTCGACTACCCACGAGGAGTATGACACATAGTAGTGAATTACTAACACGAACTTCCAGACAGGCAACCCCCTAGTATCATCCATCAAACAACCAATTCACTGTAAGCATTCTCCTGGAATCCGCCTATCTACTCAAGGATTTGAAATATTGAAAGATGGTTCACTATGTTGTTTTCATGCTTCATTCATCACCGGAAACCCACGGAAGCGCAGGGCAGCTGCTTCATCCTTGTCCAGAATAATCAACAAGTCCGTCATTTGATACTCAAACCCGGATTGTGTTCAATACGTCAACCGCCAGGCTGTCCGGGCTGGTTCAAACCGATTTGCTCTGTTACTATGCAACAATTCAAATCCCTCAATATTTCAAACGACCAAATAGTCCTGTTCTGTAGGTTATTTGTGGGGTCTTTGGTGAACCTCGATACCTGTTGAGAGGACGTCCGTCTTGGGAGGTGATCAGTGACGATTTGTTAACGTCAAAATCAATCGACGAACGCGCATGATATCATGAAGTGTTGATGTAAAGCAAGACGCTATGGTGTGTTCGGATGTGAAGCTTAAACTAAACAGGAATATCGAGTGTTTTAAAATAGCTCGTACCCAAAACTACGTGCACCGTCAACCAACAAGACTAGAACAACGATTATGCATGTCGGCTCTATTTTCCATACGTCCGTTTGTATATATGGAGCAAGGCATAGCACAACGTGCTGGTCAATTATAAGGCGAGCTGATGGTTTCAAGACGACCTGATTATTAGGTTCCGGCTACGTCCAGGTAGTTGAATCACAGAAATGAAAACGTAGTGCACCGCGTCGAGTGCAGAAGCGTTAAAATCATAATCCAGTCAAGTATATGCTTTATATACCCAAAGATTGATATTCAGCAGCTACGTAATCACTTATAATTACAAAACTATACAAAGAGTGAAATATGTCAACTCAGCGTTGAGTTTAGTTATGCAGTCGGAGTACCAGGCTTAGCTTAGGCGAAATATGGTTTTGTGGAATACTTGTAGATCTTGGTACGAGCATGTAAGTGTTTATAACGGAATCGTTTGGGTGATGTAGAAATACATTTACTGAGATCGAGCCAAAGGAGGTGCGACTCGTCAGCCAATATCCTACGGCAGAAAGTTGCACATGAATTGATGTGTTGGCACACTGTAAAATGGGTTAACTGATTTCGAGGCATACCACTACCTGTGGATAAGTACTGAGAGGAGCGTACAATGAGTCTTCAAAAAGCAACCCAGGGAATATTACAGAAGCATAGAGCCTGTGGGGTAGAATGCAGGAGTAAACAAGTTTTCCCCGCAGAGGTTGAGTAAGTTTTCAGTTTTTGGATGTGCCCTGCAGTCAGCGAGAATGAGCGTCGCCTCTATACACTTTCAATGGTAAATGCTGAAGACTGACACTTTATGATTACGCACAAATCGAATCATCCCAGGATTTAAAATTTGCGTTCGATCGAATAGCCCATGTCGTATTGGTCATTACGGTCCAAAATGATTCCGACAAGGGACGCGCAGATGATGCAGCAGTTTGCCTGTTTGTGTTCATGCCTCCATTGAACTATCTCTGCAGACGTAATTACCGGTATCCCTTGCCACCGCATATTTATTCCACCATCCTGAACAAACTAAAAAACAGAAATAAAGAAACCTGCCGTCTTTACTCGGCCCTGGGCACGTTGTGAACCAACGAAGAGTTACGAAGAATGTGGCACAATAGCTTCTTTGGAGTCAAAACCTAACGGTTCACAATATCAACACTACCAGCTGTGAATTTAACAGTGCTCCGTAAGTTTTCAACCGCACCTTTTGCGGATCCCAAGATAACCAGCCACTCAGACGTAGGAAGCCAAGGAGAGGGGGCACTTCTATATCAACGGTTCGACTATCCGGTTTCATACTACAGTTTGACTACCAAGTTCCTCCTTTCAACCAGCCCCAGATGAATAGAATAAAGCACGAGGTGAAATGCTTAGGATGTATCGGTAACAAGCAGACCGGTAGGTTTAATAACTGGACAATTGGTTCTGTCGATTTCAAGAACTGGGCTCTGTCTGCTTCAATAACAGCATAGGACTTTGCACACCGTGATGATCAGAGGCGGACACTGATTTACAGCTGTCACTGAACAGATGAAGTGCCATAAGTACAGGAACGAAAGCAACGTATAATGGCATTTAGTGGGAAAAAAGTAGTGAGCCGCTTCCACAGTTGGCGATGAATGACCATCACCGTTCAAGCCTGTAGGTACCTGTACATTTCCGACTTTTTCCATGATTTTCAACGTCCCTTGGTGCGACACTCCTTTGTTGTACCGACGTTTTAATGTAAAAACACACACCTTTTGGTCGTCACCACCGCGCAATACAAAAAGGCTGTAAATAAATCTTTCACTCTGGCTCGATCTCATCTTCTGGTTTTGAGTGTCTTGGAATCATATCGGTCGGAACTAACGGTGTGAAACAAAACATTTTAGAAGCTTCAACGGCGTTTCTTGGCACTTCGCTCGATACCATCCTGTTCTGTTCAACGGATGGCTGTCAGACCGAACTGAGCTGAAGACATTGGCGGATATTGGCTCTTCGACACTCATCTCCTGATCACAAGAACATTGAACAACTGTGAGTTTGAGTCACACCCTTTGTTTCATTTTTAATTCTTAATGTACATACCATTTTGGCCTTTTTATCACCGCACGCTCCTCCGCCCATCTTAGTTTGCTAGTGTCGTCTTAGATATTGTTGACAATAATTTAGTGTACCACATAGACAGAGTAGTACGCTACAAAATTGGTGAGCCCAGGTTGTTTTTCCATCATTTGACACTAGCTTCATTCTTTTGGTCCAAGTTCCACACCATTCACCATGTCTGACAGCGAATCTATTGACATCCACGCGGTTGCTCTGAAACTGCCAGTTTTTGCCCCGACCAACCCTCGAGTGTGGTTTCGACAGATAGAAGCCGTATTTGCCACTCGACGTATAACCAGCGAGCGCGTGAAGTACTCTCACGTTGTCCAAGCACTTCCCTTTGACATCGCTGTTGACGTGGAAGATCTCCCCGATCCCATTCCACCAGAAGCTCCTTACACGAAGCTTAAGGAAGCAGTCATTCAGCGTACCAGAAAATCAGCCGGAAAAATGCTCCGTGAACTGTTCACGTCGGTGGAGCTCGGAGACCAAACTCCGTCCCAGCTTGTGCGCCACATGCGGTCGCTACTGGCTGGACGTCAAATGGACGACGCCATTTTCAGGGAGATATGGGTTGATAAACTACCTCTCCCGATGCAGCAGGTCCTGTCAATGCTGGAACCCACTACTCCACTCGACAAAGTTGCACAGCACGCCGACAGAATAATGGAATGCTACCCGGCTGGTAGACCCTGTGTTCACATGACATCACCCGCCGAAACCACTCCGACGCACGAATCCCCTACGACATTACCAGTTCCTGCCCCAGATCGCCGTGGTGACGTTTCTCGCAGTCCTGATTCCCCATCCCATCACTCGCATATCGATAAGGACATTACGGACCTAAAAGAAACCGTTCGTATGTTGTGCAATCAGGTCAGTGCAATGTGCAGCGCATTTACTACTCATCGATCTGTGTCCACCGAAGTACCTCATCGACCTAGATCACGGTCCAGAAACCGCCGGTTACAAACCTGGTGTTGGTACCACCGCACATTTGGCTCCAAGGCACGCCGCTGCGATCCTCCATGTTCATACCGCACTTACAATCTACAGTCAAACGACTAGGCCAGCCAGTAACGGCGACGACTTCGGCTGGCCCCCCACACGAAAGTCGCCTATTTTATATCGTTGACCGATCCAGTGGTTTTCGATTCCTCATTGATACCGGCGCCGAGATCAGTGTAATCCCCCCACCCAAACATCACAGCCTCAAACCATCTCACTTTACACTGCAAGCAGCAAACACAACAACTATTGCTACATTCGGCCAACGGTCCATCACTCTTGATTTAGGCCTCCGACGCTCTTTTCAATGGGTTTTCATCCAGGCAGATGTCCAGACTCCCATTATTGGCGCGGATTTCCTCTCACACTTTGGCCTAACAGTGGACCTCAAAAATCGCAAGCTGGTAGACACCACAACCAAGCTTTGTGCAGTCGGCATTGGTAAATGCACCAACTCTCTGGGTATTCGGCTGGCGATCCCGCAATCGCCGTTTGCTGACATTTTGAAGGAGTTTCCATCCCTCACTAAACCGTGTCAGTTCACCGACCCAGTCTCTCATGCTGTGCAGCACCACATCGCTACAAAAGGCCAACCTGTCCACTTTCAACCACGACGACTCAACGCCGACAAACTCCGTATCGCACGCCTTGAATTCGAACATATGATGAATCTTGGCATCATTCGACCGTCTTCAAGCCCAGGGGCCTCGCCTTTGCACATGGTTCCAAAATCATCTGGTGATTGGAGACCTTGTGGAGACTACCGTGCTCTCAACAACGTCACCGTCCCCGACAGGTACCCGATCCCACACATTCATGATTTTGCGCAGAATCTCTCTGGGAAGACAATCTTTTCCTAGGTTGACCTCGTAAAGGCATATCACCAAATCCCCGTGGCCGAAGAAGACATTCCCAAGACAGCCATCACCACGCCTTTTGGCCTGTTCGAGTTCATTCGCATGCCATTTGGATTGAGAAACGCTGCTCAGACGTTCCAACGATTCGTCGATGAAGTGCTTCGAGGTCTATCCTTCGCGTTTGGCTACATCGACGACATATTAATTGCCAGCGCCTCTCCATCGGAGCATGCCAGCCACTTGCGCCAACTTTTTCAACGTTTCCAACAATACGGACTTCAGCTGAACCCTAGTAAATGCGTGTTCGGTGTTCCGTCCCTCGACTTCCTCGGGCACCATATCGATCAAAAAGGTTTGACACCCCTCCCAGATAAGGTGCGCAGCATCCTGTCATTTCCTGCACCTCAAACGATCACACAGTTACGGCGTTTCTTGGGAATTTTGAACTACTACCGTCGCTTCATTCCCCATTGTGCGACCATCGTTTCACCTTTGACCGATCTTCTCAAGTCCAACGTCAAGACGATCGATTTCACTCCCGAGGCCCAGACAGCTTTCGCAGAAGCCAAAAAAGCTCTCGCAGACGCCACCATGCTGCACCATCCACATTCGGATCCAAATACTGAGTTAGTCCTAACGACTGATGCATCAAATACTGCAGTCGGTGCAGTGCTTCACCAAATAGTGGACAACCAATTACAGCCTTTAGCGTTCTTCTCGCAAAAACTCCAGGCGGCACAGACAAAATACAGCACATTTTCTCGCGAACTCCTAGCCATTTACTTGTCTATCCGTCATTTCCGCCACCTTTTGGAAGGACGACAATTTCGTGTGCACACTGACCACAAACCCCTGACACACGCACTTCATGCCAAGCCTGACCGACATTCACCCAGAGATATCCGCTATTTGGATTATATTTCTCAGTTCACAACAGACATCCGCTACGTGCGTGGAGTTGATAATGTTGTGGCTGATGCATTATCTAGACCTGACATCAACACGGTGCAGACTAAATTCGATCTTACGGAACTGGCAAACCTCCAGCGTGATGATCCACCCTTGCTAGAACTGCGCACATCCTCCACACTCCAGCTCAAGGATTCTCCCCTACCTTCAGCTGATGGCACAGTCCTATGTGACTGGTCTACAGGTCACCCTCGTCCTGTCGTTCCAACTTGCTACAGGAAGATCGTTTTCGACCATTTTCATTCTCGTTCCCATCCTGGTATTCGTGCATCTCGCAAACTCATTTCTGCCAGATTTGTTTGGCCCAGTATGAATTCTGACATTGCATTATGGACTAAACAGTGTTTACAATGTCAGAGAAACAAAGTCCACCGCCACACTTTTTCTCCTCCCAGTACGTTCACCGTTCCCGACGTCCGTTTCACACATATTCACGTCGATCTTGTTGGTCCACTACCACCATCAAATGGACATACCCACTTATTAACCGTTGTTGATCGTTTCACACGCTGGCCAGTGGCAGTACCCATTTCCGACACCTCGGCAGAAAATATTGCGAAAGTACTACTCCAGCACTGGATTGCTACATTTGGTGTACCGTCTACCGTCACCACAGACCGTGGCAGCCAATTCCAATCGACTTTGTTTCGTGAGTTCACTAAACTGCTTGGCTGTAAACACATCACAACAACCGCATACCATCCTTCGTCCAATGGCATGGTAGAGCGCCTACACCGTCAACTTAAAGCAGCACTGATATCACAGCCAAACCCCAATAACTGGAGCGACAACCTGCCACTAGTTCTCTTAGGTCTGCGGTCATCAGTCAAAGACGACCTCCACAGCACGTCGGCTGAGCTCGTTTTCGGTACCACCATATGCCTTCCAGGTGAGTATGTTCAACCCAGCACCGATGCCAGTCCTAACCCATCCCAATTTGTCCAACAACTCAAAGACCGTATGTCACATCTACGTCCAACACCCACTCGCTCGTCATCCACACACGTTTTTGTACACAATGATCTATATACGTCACCTTTCGTTTTTATTCGTAACGATGCTGTTCGCAAACCCCTCACACCACCGTATGATGGTCCATTTAAAGTGCTTAGTCGCACAGACAAATATTTCGTGGTTCAAAAAGCCGATAAGCCAGACACAGTTTCCATTGACAGATTAAAACCCGCGCATTTTGATACACTTCCATCACCAACCACACCGACACCATCACCATCCACAGACACACCACCAACAACTCCTGTCGATGATCCACACTCTATCATCACACCAGACACTATACCACACCCGCCAGCACCACCACAGCAAAAACCTTCCCTGGTAACCCGCCGTTCCGGCAGAAACGTTCGACATCCTGTCAGATTTCAAGACTTTATTAGTTGACGTTTTCTTTCGCTAACCGTTTCCTCTTTCTATTTTTCTATCGAGCGTTTATTTTGTACAACAAACGCTCTGGCGGGGGAGTTGTGTAGGTACCTGTACATTTCCGACTTTTTCCATGATTTTCAACGTCCCTTGGTGCGACACTCCTTTGTTGTACCGACGTTTTAATGTAAAAACACACACCTTTTGGTCGTCACCACCGCGCAATACAAAAAGGCTGTAAATAAATCTTTCACTCTGGCTCGATCTCATCTTCTGGTTTTGAGTGTCTTGGAATCATATCGGTCGGAACTAACGGTGTGAAACAGAACATTTTAGAAGCTTCAACGGCGTTTCTTGGCACTTCGCTCGATACCATCCTGTTCTGTTCAACGGATGGCTGTCAGACCGAACTGAGCTGAAGACATTGGCGGATATTGGCCCTTCGACACTCATCTCCTGATCACAAGAACATTGAACAACTGTGAGTTTGAGTCACACCCTTTGTTTCATTTTTAATTCTTAATGTACATACCATTTTGGCCTTTTTATCACCGCACGCTCCTCCGCCCATCTTAGTTTGCTAGTGTCGTCTTAGATATTGTTGACAATAATTTAGTGTACCACATAGACAGAGTAGTACGCTAAAAGCCTTTCGGTGTAGATGGTTGGGAGGGCTTGAGCTAAATACCGTAAAGCTCGCGTATCTTAATAGCTAATTACGGTTTATATTTCCAATATTAGAAGGAAAACCTGTCGACTCTGCACGAGCTACTTTATATAAATGAAATAACACAATCAGTGGGTGAAACGAACAATGCGAGTATGCTTATCTTAGCCCTGAGAAACTGTAGCGAAGTTAGCTGTTTATGATCCTAAATCGGGCCGAAAAAGTTTAAGAAGTTCTTAAATGAGTGGTATTTCATCGACCTTGGTGGAGTTTCGTACAACTGTTAGGTAAGTCATTTCGAGGACGAGATAATGGATGCATTCATTGGAAAGCATGCGGGCTCAATGTGATAAATGAATGAGGTGACTCGCATTGAAGACCGCTTGGATGACTATCTTGCGCTCTTCACTCGGCAAGAGCCGACAATCTAGCAAGCCATTTCGCTTGCAGATTGTTTCACCAAAATAGGCTAGAGAAACTCTGGGTTTTTGACGGAGACAACTTACGTATCCACAGCTTGACAGGTAACACTATGGATGTTCTGGGCTGCCCCACTAACTCTTTTAAGAAAACTTTTTTGCCCTCGAATCATCTCGGTTTATCAGTACAGACCACACTGTTTCAGTTGTGAAAAATAATCACTGTCATCGGTGGTTGCAACAGAAGCTAATTGGTTCATACTTGCATCAGGTAGAGTGCATTCTGATTGGTTGGTTGGTGATGAGACCAGCTATCACTTATCGATCCGCTACTACACGCTTGCCAATCCGCCAACTTAAGCACTGACCTGGATTCCGGACAGACGATGACCGGCTGGTCGCTAACATGACTTGGCCGACTATCGGCTGAGTGAGCACATCCTCACAGTTGACGTCACAAAATATCCATGACATCGAAGGGAACACTGATAAGCACATTGTGGCATTGGTAGAAAGACGTCATAGTTGACGCCGGACGAAGAGCAGAGATGCATGCCGCCAGGAACGTCTCCAGGCCGCGGATAGGGCAACGACCACGAGTATGGTAGTTACCTGCGAATAAAGTGAGTTTGTCCTCGACGAATAAACGGTCGCGGACGAGCAGCTGTTGTTTGAGGATCTGGTGGCTTTTCCGCCTGTAAAACACTACATATGACTGAAGACAGCACAGTAACGTGGCGAATGTGGCTCGCCACTAAATACATCCATTATCCTTTGTCGTACTGCACACCCAACAGGGTAACTCACAGGAGGCGTACGAACCACTACTGGCTAACGGCTCGTCTGGAGTACCCCTGTTGCATTGCAGGTCGCACTCGGTTGTACAAAAGTTAGCGATGCATCCTTGAACGAAAGAGCCGGACAAGGTTCCGTCAATCAAACCCTGCTCTGAACTGTACGACCGAGTGTTGCAACAGCTTGCAAGACTTCAAACAGTTGACGTGGATTTCAATTATTTTGTGAACAATATTCACATTTCCCTCCGTGCTACCTCTCATCCACTCGTGGTGTTGGCACCATGTCTGATCCAAGATCCAGTGTAATAAAATAATAAAGATAAAACGTAGGTGATCACAGAACAGTAGTGTCGCTTATTTTGAACGTAAACTAGTAGATAGGATGAGATGGTTTCTTTCATTGTGCTCAAAATTTAGGACAAGTTCTCTGTCTAACCAACGAAGATACTGCTTGTCTAGGCGATATCACCCAGTATAAATAGCATACAATAAAAGTCTACATTGATGAGAACACCTATTTGCCGTAAGAATAAGAATAAAAAGTGACTGCTTATTCAAGATCAAATGATGTATTTTACAAGTATGTACAAAAAACCACCGGACAATCATGCGGAAGAATTAAATTGGGTTGATTCCTTTCACCACAGGAAAGGTGCTTTTTCTCGCAATGCCCGAGTGCCAAATCGTTTCCATTCGCAACCAGTGATCCACAGATCGGACAACAGGTCCGTAGTCAACAGAAGACGAGCACCAATCCACACAGAATCGGGCTGATCCAACTGACCGATAACCTCTACCTGTGACGAGGTCAAACCAATTTGGGCCACGCGTGTCGCAAGCTCGGCGTGCAGCCATTTCTGCAGACAGTGACCGGTTAAACCACACGCACCGGCACCAACTAGGAGAATGCAACCTAGCAAGCGACGACGTAGTTCGTCCATAACGGAGTTGGAAATGATGGAATGCGTCTGCTGAAATCCGTTGCTGGTCAGCTCGGTTCCCGAAGTGTGTGTACCTGTGGTACCCGATGTGGCTGTGTTTATGTTTACTGGACCACTGGAGGTGCACTGATTGATGCTCCACCAAATAGCATCCACCAAGGATTCAAACGATTTCCGTGGCTTCAAACGAGGTACGGAGGGTGGATCGACATTAGGAGTACCCTGTAAATAACAAGAAAACAAAGGGGGTTTAATGTAGACACGTCTTGTTAGAATCAAAAAATAATGAGCTTGCATTTGTTACGCGTCATCACTGTCTTAAATGGTGTAAGACAAAGTCTGACAACTGATAGTGGCTAGGCTTCATAAGTCATTGAGCGAAAACCACGATAACTGAGGGTTTGTACTTAACCCTTGCCAATAAACCCTAAGTGGTTTGCAGCTTCAGTAACTAGGGATTTTATGCGTGATCAATTAATGTGTGATGTGATTCACATTTTTACCTCTGGGTCAATATTGATGGTTCTTTTCACCAGTACAATATAGCATTGTTGTGGGATAGACCCTAACCAGACAAAAACCTATACCTGAAAACACTCTCTGTGGTGATCAGCTTGAAGTGATCGATAGCTGTAAGTACCTCGAGTGTCTGAGTACGGTTGGAAGTGCTCGGGACGAGATCACATCACGAACAGAGAGAGCTAGAGCAGTTTTCAAAAATATGCGGCATCTATGGCACTGCTGTGACATTCGACACCGCGATTTGTAGTGATTTGCTTTGGGGTTGTGAAACATCACCACTGCGCGCTGAGGATGTGCAGCGGTTTCCGCTGTTTGACTGATGATGCCTCTGAAACGTTGTTCGTATTTGGTGGGAATATCAGGTATCGAATGACGAGCGAGGCGCGGATGGCTGTCTTCTGACCGAAGTAATCGCTTTACACCACCTTCGATGGCTCAGACATGTTTTAAGTATGATTGCTTATCGTCTATCTTTTCGTGCTGGACAAGGCTGAAGGAAGTAACTCCATGATCAGACAACGACTTAGCGAAGGGGTATGAAGAAGCTAGCACCAGCACTGTATTCGGTTGCTGCTTCCCGCCTGCCTGGGTGAGGCCTAAAAAATTAGGACTACCATTGGTTAGAGACATTGATGGATATGCCTCTGATTAGAAGTCAAAAACGTGAATGCTTTCACTCTCATAAGATCCCAATTTTTCAGGCGTGGTTACGAGCTGGACGACGGTGAATTACTGTCTACTACCGAAGTGATCAGCGGTGGCGGAATTCGAACCTCTGACCTCCGACCTGGTAAGCAAACGCTCAAAACCACTCACCAACCACCGATCACAGACTTCCAATTCTACTGAGGTCTTTGATAGTTTGACTAAAATAGCTACACCAGTCATTTAACCACCCTGAGTGGGAAATTCCGTGACGGTGTTTTGCTTAGAAATCTGCACGTCCCGAGTGTGATTCCAGTTTTGATAACAACTGACCAAGTACTAGAATGCTCCGTTTTGGTTGCTATCTTTCGACACAACTCAGTTGAGAGTTACACTGTGATGAGACCGCAAAACTAGTCCGATTCGCGCCACAGATAATGTCCGTCCACGCTCATCGGACAGAACGTGTCTAACCAGCCTTCGTGTCGCCTTCGCATGCGTCATCCAATCATGTGCTTCCATCGATTAGTACGCGCATCGCCTTGCCTTGTGAAACCACTTTGCAGAAGAATTTCATTACATTCGTCTAGTCCAGAGACACGTGCTCTCTTTCTGACTCGGCTAATCAGGCCAGGGCTGACCGTTAAAACAATTTCTGCTGACGGGGATGGGATAATGGCTATTCCAGTGAAATTTAAGCAGCCGTTGCCCAAGCAACAGCAGTGAAATTTTAATCCAGCGGCTTTCAGTACGGCCAAAAGTGGACAGCTCGAAGAGATCAACTGTAGAGACGCTGTTCCAAAGCATGAGTGAATTTCATTATCAGCCTAACGCTGGTATAACCTTTGACTTGTGGCATCATAGGTACGAAGATGTTCTTAAAGTTGATTGTGCCACTTTCGATGAGGCCGCTGGGGTACGATTTCTGTTGCGTAAACTACGCCCGGCTGAACAGGAAAAATACTGCAATTTCATCCTACCGAAACATCCAAGGGACCTTGATTTGGCACAGACAGCAAAACACCTGTCATTTTTGATGAACGTTCCTCTTTGTTTACTACACGTTACCAATGTTTGCAACTTTCGAAAAGTGCTGACGATGATTTTGTTCCCTATGCAGGCCGGGCTAATCGTGAATGTGAACGTTTCAAACCACAAATTCTCACAAATGACCAGTTCTGAACCCTTATTTTTGTCCGTAGTCTCCACACATGCTGACAGTGACATTCGCATCCAGCTCATAGCCAAGCTTGAAACAGACCCCGAAGTCATGTTACGACAGATCACCGCCGTGTCAGCGTTTGATTGATATAAAACACAATGCCAAGATGATCCAGAACGCAGAGGTGCAGTCAGTTCCCGTGATCAATGCTTTACCTACGTCTAGAGGACCAAGGGTTCCCCAACCAAACTTTCGAAACAGACCGCGCACCGCCTGTTGGCACTGCAGATTGTGGAATTTCGCTGGTTTTTGTGCGTACAGGTCACACGAATGTGGAATTCGTGGTGAAATTGGTCATAAAGAAAGCGTCTATCGCGGCTGTCCCAAACCACACTCATACGACAGTGCACCAACCAGAAGTCGTAGTTCTTCAAACCTCATTTTGCCATGAATTCCCTTGATTTCCAGTCCCGTCGGAAGTACATTTCTATTTGCATTATTAACCTGCCAGTGAAATTGCAAGTGGACACAGCATCTGATGTGATTCTCATTTCTGAAACCACATGGAATTTGGTAGGCAGATCCGTTCAACAGCAAACTACCCATATCACTCGCGCAGCATCAGGTGGACAATTGTCATTTGTTGGAGAGTTTCTGTGTGAATTTTCTTTTCGTGACTGTCGTTTGTGTGGTACGTGTTATATATCAAAACTTAACCACTTGGACCTATTTGGTACCGATTGGATAGACAAAATAAATTTGTGGCGGTTCCCGTTCAATGAAATTTGTGATTCTTTTGACTCTATACCACCTTCACAATCAAACCATATGAGCGACGTTGTATCGGTGTGCCCTAGAGACTTGTGTACTGAACTTTCACATTTCAAAACAGACTATCCTGACGTTTTTTCCGATGGCCTTCGTTAACGCTGTAAGACAAAAGCATTTTTACACGTAAATCCAGACACTAGACCTGTATTTTGTCCCAAACGACCTGTACCTTACGCATCAGTGGAGCTTGCTGACCGCGAGTTGGCCCGGCTGGAACAACTAGAAGTAATTTCCCCCGTCGACTAATCATTATGGGCGGCACCGATCATGGTAGTTAGAAAGGCGAACGGCACAGTTAGGATCTGCGCCGATTTTGCAACAGGACTGAACCGATGTCTCTAGATACATTAGTATCCACTACCTGTGCCAGATGATTTGTTTGTCAAGTTGAACGGTGGGGAAATACCTTGAAATATTGATTTTTATTATGCCTACTTACGAAATGAGGTTGCGGATGAGTGCAAGGAGTTGCTTACTGCAAACACTCACAAGGGTCTTTATCGCTACAATCGTTTGCCTTTTGGTGTTAAATGTGCCTCAGCAATTTTTTCGGTAGATAGTGGATACGATGTTAGCCGGCCCAGAATGGCGTATTTAGATGACATAATTATCGTTAGCAAAAAAAACGGATAAACATATCACGTATTTAAATATGACCTTGCAGAGGATTTCCGAATATGGATTTCGAGTTTGCCCTCAGAAATGTTCATTTAGATTA
This sequence comes from Fasciola hepatica, assembly GCA_948099385.1. Taxonomy (NCBI): domain Eukaryota; kingdom Metazoa; phylum Platyhelminthes; class Trematoda; order Plagiorchiida; family Fasciolidae; genus Fasciola; species Fasciola hepatica. The sequence goes on along the minus strand of CANUEZ040000027.1, from coordinate 7,789,998 downwards.
CCCAGTACCACTTAATTGGGGTCGGTTATTGATAGTACTGGCAGAAGACCGGATCCAATGAAGACAGCAGCGATAGAGCGCATACCCACTCATGCCAATAAGGAAACACTGCAGTCCTTCCTGGGACTTGTAAATAACTATCACAATTTTGTACCTCAGATGTGTCAACTACGGCCTCCCTTGAACAAACTGCTGACGCAAAACACCGAATGGCACTGGTCACCGGCCTGTCAAAACGCATTTGTCGCCATCAAACGAGTTCATATGTCTGACTTACTCCTCACCCACTATGACCCTGAGTTATCCATGACTGTAGCCACTGACGCTTTCGAGTATGGAATTGGGACGGTTTTACGGCACGAATTTCCCAGTGGAAGTCGTGAGGCGGTATACCATGTCTCTAGGTCGCTCACAGCAGTAAGGAATTATAATCAAATTGAAAAAAGGACTGGCGCTGACTTTCGCACCCAAAAAGATTCATAACACCTCAACGGGTTTAAGTATCTGTGTTGGTTGTAGCTCAAATTGTTGGTTGCCACGACGATTTTATCTCTGAGCTTGGATTTTAGATCACAAACGTTTCATCACCAGTCAAGGTAAAATCGGCGGCGCATGTGCACTGATGATGTCACCTCGACTGGTGTTGAAACGTTTGCGATCTAAACGCCAAGCTCAGCGATCAGAACATCATGACAGTTTCATAAGATGCTATGTGGGAGAAGATTTACCCCGCTTACTGATCTCAAGCCGTTATTATCCATCTTTGGCACGAAGACAGAAGTACCAGTACATACTGCAAATCATCTGCAGTGTTGGGATACAATGTTGTTCGACCATGTTTTTGAGTTACGCTTCATAAAAACAACACGTTTTTGGCACGCCGATGACCTTTCCAGACTAACAGCTGATCATGGCAGTCGCCTTTCTGATGATGATAATGTAATTGTATTGATTGTCGTTGATTCTAATGTCCATTATAATTTCGAAAACTCGCTGCGCGGTCTACCAGTCACCGCTGAAATGATCCGAAGCGAGACAACGAAGGACAGATTATTGCAGGACGTGCTACTTTACTGTAGAACGGGTTGACTCCGCAATCTTCCCAACAGAGCTTGCCGAGAGCTCTTCAAAAGGTTAGCCTTATCTGTTGAACAAAGATGTCTCATGTTTGGTGAGCGAGTCGTCGTAACCCAGACATTGCAGACAGCGGTGTTAAAAAAATTTCACCATGGTCACTCTGGTATCAGTCGCATGAAGGCACTTGCTCGAAGATATGCATATTGGCCATTTATGGATCAGCAAATTGAACACGAAGTAAAAACTTGTCACAACTGTTCAATGGCGGCTAAACTACCACTTGAGAGTGAACTCCAATCACGACAACCCCCAGCGACTCCCTGGTCCCGCATTCACATTGATTTCGCCAGGCCCATTGAAGGTATGTATTATCTAATCATTGTCGATGCTTACTCCGAATGGCCCGAAGTTATTCCTATGCGTGTCATAATCACAACCTCCGTAATTGCAAACTTGAGTAGAATATTTGCTCAGTTCGGTGTGCCGGAAGTTCTCGTCTCCAATAATGATCCACAATTTACATCCTCACAGTTCACAATGTTTCGTTTTTCAAAAGTCATTCGCCACGTTCACCCCCGAGTGTATAACCCACAATCGAATAGCTAAGTAGGACGGTCTGTTGACACGCCTAAACGCGCACTGATCAAGTCACAAGAAGAGGGGAAACTACAACAGTTAATTGATACTTTCCTCCCGACATACCGCTCGACTTCTAACCCATCTACCTTAGAGCAGAAGAATCCAACTGAACTGTTTCTAGGTCGGCAAATGAGACTAGCCCTAGATGCCATGATCTCGATAGCTTGAGATACTGGCGAACCGCAAATCCATACACTCATTGATATCAGGGCATTTACGACTGGAAATCAAGTTTATGTGCGGTTTTCAGAACGGTTTGGAAAACTGGATTCCCGGACAGATTGTGAGACGAGAAGCAACAGTCACGTATAAGGTCAGAGTGGGCGGTTTCATCTGGACCAGGCGTGTTAACCGTCTCGGATCTCGAAATATGCTGTACGATAGTGGAATGCTCCTCCGATTTCATACCTTTAGGTGTATTGATGCATCATCAAGATGTCAAGACAAGCCCGGAGAATGTCGTCACCCCTAAGGAGGCCCCTGAGCAGCTAGACCGGAGATACACAAGACGTGTTCGGGCTCCAATACGCCGGTTGAATATCAATCCCAAAAATCGAACTTATGATACTCCTGCAGCTCAGATTACCGAACATCCTCAAAGGAGGGAGGTGTAATGAGACCGCAAAACTAGTCTAATTCACGCCACAGATAATGTCCGTCCACGCTCATCGAACAGAACGTGTCTAACCAGCCTTCGTGTCACCTTCGCATGCGTCATCCAATCATGTGCTTCCAACGACTAGTACGCGCATCGCCTTGCCTTGTGAAACCACTTTGCAGAAAAATTTCATTACATTGGTCTAGTCCAGAGACACGTGTTCTCTTTCTGACTAGGCTAATCAGGCCAGGGCTGACCTTAATAGTAAAGATGAACAGAAGAAGCAAAAGCAGAATTCAAAAAGACACGTAAAAAACAATCTGAGGAAAGGAGTTCGAGAGTCAACCGCAAAACTAACCGTGACAGTGAGCCACGCAACTTAGTGCCTTCAGCTATTTCACAAGCAGACTCCATGAACTGGGCCTGGGTGACCTAACACCTGCACAACCTGGTTTAGCGGTTACAGTTTTCATTCTCTTCATGATATTCTGATCATCAGGCGAGATTTTCAATGGGATACTTTCGCCTCTGTGCCTTATCGGGAAGAACCGGGCAAACACCGGATTCTTCGATGCTCTCACTTGTGTTTGGCTTCCGTGGACCCGTGTTTGTAAACCAACGGACAACTTGACAACTAGTGTCAATCGCCGCAACCGTTCCCTTTATCTACAGTTTAATTCACCGCTGATGTTGGTCATTTCACAAGCTCAAAGTCGGTCGACACTTCAAGCATTTACGTACACTATCGTACTTGGGACGGGATTGAAGATGATGTCGGAGTGGAACTTTCCAGGACCAATGGAGATTTCGCGAGTTGAGCTTATGTGAGATCCTTTAGTGGCTTTCGTCCTTAAGGTATTTTAAATCTATAAAAATGGGAATTGTGTAAGGGTCGTGGCAGGGCCATTATAAATGCCCTGGTTCGCTGGTGAGACAGCAAGCCTCCGCCCGTCCAGAATCAAGGGCGAGACTGGACTCATCGAAACGGATCGATGATCTAACACGCAGTGCTTTATCGCTTACCCAGAATCGAGGACAAGATTGGGGACAACAGTCCTCTGAAATGACCAGAGCCGAATCAGTCAATTAGATTGTAATCAGACCAGCCAGCCAGAAGAGGAGCTCGTCAATAGCAATTGAACTAATAGGTTTGCGTGCAAGGATTTGGTTATGATTGCCGCCTATCTTATATAAATGATCTACTGTGTACCAATAAACAGAGGTGGTTCGAAGGTAGGAAAGTCTTCTTACTACAGTTAGTAGGACGGACCAAAACGAAAGGGTTAAGTTATTTTTTAAAATAACATTGAGACAAGACCAAAGCTCACCTCAGGAACATCCATTTCAGCGCGTTCTGTGTCTACCGGAATCGGTCCTGAGTCCGCATTCACTGTGGATGATTCGGTTTTGGCATTACCCGGTCCTGGCTGCCGTTTTCGTCGTTCCCGAGCGGTCATTGCAATGTACAACTCATCGAACGGATCATCCGGTTGGCTGAACTCAAGCGGTGTGGCCTGGAATTCCTGAATCCGTTCAGACTGGCGATCGATGGTGTGTGCAGTGAGGGGGATGCAAGCGAACGGGAGCAGGTTGCAATACAGAAGCAATGCGGGTGGCACAGTCACGATACAATTCAAGCGAGGCTGCCCCGGGAGGCGTAATTCTGCTGAAACTGATGGCACAGTGTTCGTGACAGTCATGGAATTGTCGGTTAGGTCCGCAGGTTTGCTTAACGCCTTTTGGGTGACTAAATCCAACGTGTTCTTGTTCAGGACAGTAAGCAGATCACGTAAAGCTTGCACATCTGTGCGACGATCATAGCTGGGCAAGTAACTACATAAATCAGAGAAAAATAATATTTCATGTGGATGGGAAGTGTCCCTACTTTTCAGCTACCTGAAAAGTGATTATTAATTCAATAGATTGTGGAGTGAATGGCGTGATTGGTATCCAATAGTAACCTATCAGTAGGCTGTTTACAAACACCAAAACACTTGCAAATAATCAGGTCAGCAGAGGTATCTCTATTGATAACAATGTAAAAGAAAGCAGTTTGGCGGTAAAATCGATATCCTTTTCTCTTAGACCAGGGGGAAATATGACGGTTCATTAAAACCTGGTATACGAATAAAAGAGGTAATGACATAAGGTTATACATTTTCCAAGTTTGAACGATAGAAAAAAGAGATTGATCATCTTAGTAAATAGTGATCCAAAAAGGACTGACATAATATCTCCAATATGCCGAACGAAAGAATCGATGTGAATGCGTTAGATATGGAAGGCCATTGAAAATAGTGTAGTGACGCGAACCGCATCGAAGATTAAAAGATTTACCGACACATCTGAGAACACAGACAGTGGAAAGAGTGCCTACTGAGAAATTCGTAGAATTATCTTTCAGAAGATTAAAACTCCAAACTTCAGTGTAGGAATATTCAAAAAGAAAGTCGTCTACATACGTGCAACTGATGCGATCAGAAATAAGTTTACTGGTATAAACGGAGAAGAGCACGACTAAACGGCTCAATTTAGATCAGCCTCTTTACCCACTAATCTCGCCCTTTTGTGTCCCGGTTTTGGTTGATACTTCCAACAGCGTCGAGCAAACAAGAAAGTAAACGAGTGGAAATGACGAAGACAAATATAGGTTTTGAGTGCAACTGCATCACTGGCCGCAGCACCCAGCTATGTCATTCATTGTATCCAATCATCCCGCGGGTGGATCTTGTGTCGATGAGCAAACCTCTGAATTATCCACGGTCAGTGATCCCTCGATCGTCCAGTTCCAACGTAAAAGTAACCATGAACAAGTGCGGAAACTGCATTCAACTGTAAACAAAAATGAACACTCTATGTAGCATAAAGCAAGGAATGCATGGGCATGTATGGCGTTCTCATTGATTGCCCCGCGTGGCGCGCTCGTGTGATTGGTTAAGTCGGATCACAGTACGTCAGAAGTCTGATCAGTCTGGCGGGCTGGTGTGAAGGGTAGGTAGTAGGTTTTCTGTCAGTGGTCCATGTGAACAGTGACGTGACAGACTGGTTCATGGGCACTCGCGTCACTGCTGCACTGCTATGTGGGATATGTGGGCCTTTTCTTTGGTTCTTGTTCACCAAGCACCATGTCCGTGGGTTGGAAGGAAGCGGACTGAAGCCTTGCTGATGACGTTTTCAGGGGGATTTTCGACTCCCTGAAAGTCTAACACATCCTCACGGCCAAGTCCCTGGTCAAGGTTATCATATCTTTTGCCACCTCGAACAATCCTGCAACCTCTAACTGCCTCGGAGAACGATGTACAGCCAGGAAGTTTGTCGTTAGGGATGCGTAACACATGTCCAGGGAACCTTAACCTGTTTAGATTAAACGCATGCTTCAGTGGCTAGCATCTGGTTCCCAAAAACGTACGAGTTAACTCAGCACTACCGATACGGTGCATCCACCATATTCGAGCAATACCATGAAGATGTGAGGGTTCATACACCAATGGTCTTTGCGTGCCGTCTAAAAGGGCTGATCTAACTATGGTAGTATAAACTTAACGCTTGAGAGGCAGTCTAATTGCACCCGATCACCACAGGTGGTTTGTGTTGTACCCGGTTTGAACAGCCACGCCTACTACGCGGAAAACTGATCAGTATCTCTCGCATGCATGAACAAACGTCCCTGTACTGTTTGCTGACTGATCGGCCCCGCTGCATACTGATTAACCATAACTGAACTAAGATGAATGTACGCTAGCGGACGCATGTAACTCACCTCAGTGACTTCAATTACGCACTTCTCTGCTTGCTTGCTACAACCATTACGTGTGCTACTACTAACTACGGACGCAGTTCGAACTAGGAGTAGTCAAATACGCCTTCCATACACGCGGCGATACTTTATTAGATATCCAACTATCAGGTGAGACGTTACTGCCCAGGTAACAACACCTGTTTACTACAGTTAAGGATTCCCTGCCAAGACAAGGTTTGACTTGGGGCCAACTGTTTCATATCGGCGTTTCACACTTTGAAGGTGCAAGACACATCCCAAACATTGCTACACTGTTGTTCAGATAATCCAGAAAGATTTGCAACCTACTTGGATCCTAATTTAAACAGAGCTTATTGTCTGAACACATATCAAAGCAGTTGAGATAAATCACTGTACAATTCATCTTTAGCCGAAGGAGAACTGCATTCAGTAGATGCCTACACAGACGAGATAGACAAGCATCTACGCTTCAGTCTGTTGCTGTTGACACGGACAGAACCGTCCAGCCGAATTGAAGAAAAACGGCTGCGGACTGAGATCCAGTCAAGCACCGCGTGCATAGCTCTTGTGTTAAAACCCATCCCATCGCTAGTCTGATCACCAGCATTAGGCATCGGATCACCGGACAGGTGAAGAGTGAAACGAGAGGGAGCTTGTACCTGGAGGGGTAAGTGCCTTTGGGGAAGTGGTTTGTTGTAAGCGCCTTTCAGAGGAACAGCATACATCGGTTTTGGAAAGTTTAACGAGTTTCAGTTAGAACAGCCTGTTCAACTATCCAACAGTGTACGAACAGTGAAGTGAAATGAACATTAAAGTTCGAAAAGTATGTGATGCATGCCCAACTTTTGAATTATTACTACTATCAAACGTGGATCTTGAGCCGCAATAACTCATAGCATCTTGCATCGGTCTTGAATCACATTGTGGGTAATAAGACTTTCCACGGGAAAGATGCTAAAGGTTCCTGAGTGAATCATATCTCGCAGCTGCTCACGCCGCAAGAGTTTTTCGTTGAGAACTCTAACTGGATCCTCTGAACTCCTGACCTCATTCACAAGGAATGAGGGCGTAAATTTTGCACGGGAATATGACCGAAGCATCTGTGAAGTAAACTCTTCGGGTCCGTCAAGTGAGACCTGGTTGATATCTCTTGGTTAGAAGAAATGGACCCTGAAATACCACAAATGACCGCAATTTGTCATTTCAGTACACAATATCATAACAGAACTTGCACTTGTCATGTTAGATAAATAATCCCTTACCGTATTTGCTATGCGACGATGCACAATACTTCCGGAAGCGGGCCGCGGTCAATCAAAGGCTTCCGATTTGGTAGGTGGCCGGTGGTGACAAGATTGGAGCCCAGGACGTCAGGGTTTAAGGGCCACGATGATGACCGTTTGGCCACCGGACATGCGGACCATTCGATCCAGTCAGATAAGTTCTCTTTAGTCAGTTGTTAATTGGCGGATCTCCCCTACTGGTGATGCGTAACAAGGACGAGCACTATTGTGAGCCTGATGAGTCTCAACAGCAACTTTCAGGAACATGTTGCCGGTTATCTTTAATAATATAGTGAGCCATTATGACTATGCGGTGTACTCCTTGTACTACATTTATACGCAAGCATGGGATAAAAAAAATCCTAGGCAGTGATTTCGTGGTTTTCAATGGTGGGTTGAGTTTACACTTTGTGATGAATCGGTTTCTGTATAGACACTAGCTTTGAAACAGTTTCGGGGAGATTTTTACTGATTTTAGAAAAAAGGAAAGCACCAAGACAAGCTCAAGTGAAAGCGCTGGACTGGTAAAAGAAGTACGGCGGATATAGACCCCTTGGTAATTTGGTTTTCTGTCCTTCAGCCATCGACCAGAAGGGAAGAATAAGGAATAGTTGCTAAGCTAAAAATATGGTAATATTACAAAATACAGTGTGGAAACTTACACCTCGGACAAAGAACAACTGGAAACGAAACTCGCCCAGTGGTCCTGTTGCAAGAAGACCATGGAGTGGAATGTTCGGAACACATTTGCACGACCCACGGCTATTGTGACACGTGACTCCGGATTGGAAACACCATCTTCCACGCAACATACGGTGGTTTTCTCTTCACCCAAATCGATCACACAAGCAGTGGGTAAGCCCACCGAGTAGGTTGCACATACACCGACCTGGTGCACAAACACACGACCAAAACGCAGACGAACGAGTAACAAGTCGACCAATTGCCGAACTTCGTTTCGTCGAAACACATCGCCAATCACCAGTATAACACGATACGAGGGGATCGAACTACGCGGAATTCCGATCTTAATAGGTCCAACAGCACAACGATTTAAAAGGTAAAAGGGAGAGTTCGGTAAAGAAGTAGGAAGGTAATACAAACGGAACTGAAAGCGCGTCATGTTTAAGTATAAAGGGATTGTCAACTTAGGATAGTGTCAAATTTTATAGGCTTCCATCCACCACCAATAAGCGTGTTACTTTCTTCATTTATTGTTTTGACTTGAAAATTTCCATAACACAACTGAACTCATCGCACTACATAATCCTTAGTCAAAGAACCTCACTGACTCCGTTTATATTCAACTGTTTTGTGTCCGGTTAGACGGATCATGATTGATCACAGCATTCGCGCAGCTGCCTTCAATTGTGGGTCATTTTCCTTGATTTATCTAACTGGTGATCACCCTTGTTCCTTCGATCTCAAATGAGAAGACTGGATGCACCAACAAAGGCAATTGCCGACATGAACTAGTTAATATTTCTAGGTCATAGACTGATCGCCGAGTCACTTCTTTAAGCCAAACCCAAAGCGTGCAAATGAAGCATGACAAGGTAGAAGACGGCCAGGGATGCACAAAACATGCCCGAATCACGATTTGTAGTTGTTCAAACGAAACTGGACCACAAACTGTTTGCTATCTATGGGACTGAATCTCATCCATCGTGACAAGTTTTTTCGAATAAGCATACAAATCACCATTGAATATGTTGGATCTCTTTGCTTAATCGGTATTTCGAACAGCTGTTCTCTTTGCACAACCATCAAAATTGACAACTGTTCTGGCCTGGTCACCATCACTTGTCAGCTTCACAGATGGAAGCAAACGAACGAAAATGAGGACGAAAAAAACAAAGCAAATAGTAAGTGTAAGCGAAAACACGGTACAGATGACATACATCAGCAAGGCTAGGAATAAGGTATGAGACAGAAGTTGTCTGTGCTGGATTACACCACTGATGTATGATCTCGTGTGAGCTCTACCGGAGACAACACCAGTTGGTATTAGGTTCAACAGTGCTAACTGGTAAGAACAACCGGCTTTCAGACTAATTATACGATAACTGAAAGCGGCTGCAAGAAAACGATACAAAGAATGGAGCACTTCATTCGTACCACTGAACAGTTACTGCCCGCGAATACAAATGACGCCATAGGAATGACAGTCTGTAAAAGTGTGACAGACACATCCACCTGAGCAAAATCGATCGATTTCAACGAGATTAGGACTATCAGCAAACTAAAATCAAGAAGGATACGGAGAAAAAATAAAAAATGACCACAACTCACATGTTTATCTAGTGCCGCGGCCCAAATATCTTCTAAGTCTTGAATTACAGCGGAACAGTTTTCCGAATAATTTAGAAACCCGTGTTTCAATGGCCAACGAAACAAATAATCCGGATGACCAGAAACTTCTAATGCATCCTCCAAAACAAATACTTCTGACAAATTAGCAGCCTTTTCAAAGTTAAACGCATCGCTTTCCACTTTGTGATCCGCGCCCGACAGCTGCGACTGCGCTACCGAGAAGACAGGTGATATGCCGGTCGACGCTGGTACGGAAAATACTTGTTCTAATGTAGCATAAAGAGCAGCATCTGAAGCCGTTTCTACCTTGTTCATCTGACCACCAAAAATGAGGGGCTCTGAACAGTAGACCTTCGAGCGAATTTTACGGGCAATACAGTGAGCCAGTCGTTTAGGATTCGGTTCGGAAGCTCTGCCGATTTTCAAGAAATACGATCCGGGCTCAATGATAATGGTGCTTTCCGAAGGATTGGTTTGATTCCGCATAGCTGTTCGGAGAAAAATAGAAAGGGAAAGTCATTTATTCGAAATGTGAGCTAGGGACCTGAGACTGACTAGGATGCCGAGTGAGTTGAAAACAATTATTTTAGGTGAATGCCTTATAAAACTGTGAATTTGGATCAATGAGAGATGAGAAAAGTACGGCGGAACTACGGTAAGCCAATATTAGGAGCGAAATAGGAAATATTACAACAGCAGGAAAAAATAGGTTTTTAACAAAACTAGGAATTGGAAACATAACTTTCCCAACACAAATTTGAACATAGAAGTCAATAGCATTAGATTGCACGATATATTCCGGACCATCCATTACGAAACACCTGTTGGAGACAAATCACTGTGTTAATCTGAGCACGGCGTTCACCGTCACTTATGTCATAAACAATCAACGATTATTGAGATACGCGGAGGCACTAGCAATTAACCAACGTCACCCTCAACTGTGCAAACAGCGAGAATGGATAATTACGTTAGCCTTGCCTTGATAACGCGTTTTTATTTGTTGTCATTAGTTGTGTGCGTGTGCACTTTTGCCTTTGATCTCATGAGAACGTTCAATCTACCATTTATAAATGATCACCTTGACTGCAGTATCCACTAGTGAAGATGCAGCGAAATGGTCCGGAATACATCGTGCAATCTAATGATATTGACTTCTATGTTCAAAACTAGGAATGTTAATTTTTCCACAGCTCAGCATTTTTCAACAAAAAAATACTTTTCTTACTGAAATCTGCGATACTGAATTGTGTGTGTGTGGGGGGGGGTGTAGTAGTTTCCCCCAACACCTCCCCTTTTTAGTGGTTATTTGTAGCTTAGTCCTTGAGGGTTTATCTGGAACTGTCGGGTTTGTCTTCTTTGGCGATCTGACCACCTCCACGGTAGCAAGTCTGTGCCCCGGGTTGTGGTTGATGGCGCTGGTGTGGGTAGTTTGAAAGTAACCAGTAGGATTTCCAGTGCGATTTGTTGATCGTGAGGTCGATTCGAGGGTTTGTCATGTCGGCTACGGAGCTGATTCTGATATCTGACCTATTATCGTTATCTACGGACACTTCGCGTAGTTTTGTTCCTCGGTGATGCCTGATGAATCCTGCGGCCCACGTCGGTTTTGTGGATCTTTTTGCACTGTGACTTGTTCAGGCATTGTGGATGACCTTCGGTTATCGACCCATAAGAACCTCCGCCGGATAAAGTCTTTGAGGTCTGAAAGCATTTGGCGTTGTGCGGCACACAAACAGGAATTGTTGCATGATTTTATCCGCTGCTCCCTCCCCTCACACGAATTGAGCACTGCTCTCTTGAATGTGTCCACGAACTGTTCAGCCTGGCCATTGGATGATGTGGCAGCGAGAGCGTATGTTCAATGTTGTCCCGTTGGCAATAATCGTGGGACATAGCGGAGGTAAACTGTAAGTCGTCGTCAGATACAATATGGTCAAGCAGGCAGTGGAGTGCGGAAATCCTCCGTAATGCCGTGATTGCTCAGTGTAAGGTTGCTGAGTTAATCGAGATAAGTTCAGGCCATTTTTGATAGCGCATCGATGACGATCAAGTAGTGGGTTCCGTCAATAATGACGGCGAAGTCGATGTGGATTTTTGCCCATGATCGGTTCGCCGTTGGCCACGGTATGGGCGGTTGGTGTGGGAGCACCTTGGCTGCTTGCTGACACTTGGAACACTGTCGTACTGCGCTTCGAATGTTTTCATCTATGCCGAGCCAATAAGTATAACCTCGGACTATTGCCTTCGTTCTGTTAATCCCCGGATGACTGGTGTGGAATTGTCGTAAAACGATTCGTCGGAGTGATGCTGGTATCATGAATTCCTGTGCTGATATGGGGCAGAAATTGACGACCGAAAGGGAGTCGTGTCAACGGTATAGTTGCAATAATTCATCGGATGGCGCAATGTGAAGTCATGAAGTCTGAACAAATTTAATGACTTGTCGTAGCGTCGGATCATGTCTTGTTGCGTACCGAATATCGACGACCGTTACCCGGGTCGCTTGGATGGAGCCGGTTAATTCGGACACTGCAGTATTTACCGCTGAGATAGTGGCAATAACCTTTTTCATCCTTCACTTGTTGGTTCCCAATAAGGCAAGATAGTCCGTCGGCCTATCCGAATTAAGTTGTTTTACGGTACTTGATTTCAAAGTCATGTCCGAGCAAGATCGTGGTCCATCTCTGGAGTCGGCTGGCTGAGTACACCAATATGCTTTTCTTTGTACCGAAAATAGACAAGATCGGCTAGTGACCCGTCAGTAGTGTAAAATGTTTGCAGTGCGGGGACTTGTGGAACCTCTGGACGACAAACATCATGACCAGGGATTGTTTCTCAACTTGCCTGTAGTATTTTTTCTGCGGGCGTTGGGGTGCGAGAGGCACGGGTGATTGCCTTTTCTGGCCTGAGTGGGAATACATGAGATTACTGCTTCGAATCCACAGTTTGATGCGCTCGCGGAAAGCATGAAAAGGAGTTTCGGGTTGTGATGTAAGCGTGGCAGCATTGATGTTAGCACTAGTTCCAAGTGACTGAACGATGCTTGGCAGTTCTTTGACAAACGCCATGGTTGGCCTTCTTGAACTAGTCCACTGAAAAGGGCGCGTAATTCTTGGAGTGGCAGCAGAAATACACTTTAAGAATAACTCGAGTAATGACTGCGCTGAGCACAGGGGCGTAAGCTTTATACCAACACCACCAAAGCCGTTGGCCTCTCTCATACTTCACAGGTTTCGCCAAACATGTGAGCAGTAGATTCGCGTGCAAGACGGGTTTCGTGCAGATTGTGGATATATTTATCAAATCTACACGCTCCAACAACTGCAACAGCATCCTTACGCGTTCCAAATTCCAATAATCGTTGTGTTTCTAGATATTCGTGCGGCCTTCGACTCCATCGATAGGAATGCGCTATGGAGTTGCTTGTTGAGAAATGGAGCACCTGAGAAGTATGCATCATTCCTCAAAGAGTTGTATCGTCACACCTCAGATCGGATAAGGGCCTACGACCAGCTTTCGCCACCTTTTTTCCATCTCCATTGGAGTTGGACAAGGTTACCATGTATTCCCGTTTCTATTCAACTTTGTCATAGAGGATGTTCTACGGAATATTTCATATGGTATTCCAACTAATGGAGTTAACCTCCTCCCAGGAAACAGAGTTTTCGATTTGGAATATGCTGATAATGTCTCCTTGCTTTGTCACCATAGCACAGACATCTCAACACACTTTGGATCGTCTGGCGATTGAGGTATCCAGATATGGAATGTACTTTGCGCCTTCTAGGTGCATAGCGCTTTTGCAAGATTGGAAGGAGCTTGTGCTTGCCCTCGCCCTTTGTGATGATCGTCTACAATTATTCAACAACTTGAAGTACCTCGGGAGCTTGATAACAGTTGGAGGTGGTGTCGGGGAGGAGATCAGTTCACGAACAGCGCAAGCCAGAGCATTTTTCCCAAACCTGCGACACGTGACGTCACCGTGACATCCGGCTCTCTCTTGAGGGACGGGTTTACGTCGCCGCGATTCGTAGTGTTTTACTCTACGATTGCTAGACATGGTTAATTCGCGTTGACGATGCCCGGTGTCTTTCCTTGTTCGAAAACCGATGTGTTTGAAGCATTGCTCGCGTCTGGTGGGAACATTGAGAGAGTAATGGCGAAGTGTGCCATCATGTGTTGGACAGGGATAACCGCCCTCTTAACGAAGTGATCGCTCTACACCGCCTCCGGTGTCTCGGACATGTTTTACGAATGCCTGCTCATCGTCTGCTTTTCCGTGCTCTATTCGCAAGTTCTGAGCAAAGCTAGAAGAAGCGATGCAGCGGTCAAGCGATGAATCGGCGTAGCATATACATGTATAAAGGTACACCGGCTTAGGAACAAGCGCGGTATGAACGTAAAAACAACAAAATCGGGTGAGGGGATTATGAGTCAAGACAAGAATTACAACAACCCAATGCCGATGCTAGATTTTTTATACCTCTATGACAAGTCATGGCCTGACCGCCACGTCGCTTCTTCTAGCTTTGCTCAGAACGTGCGAACAGAGCACGGAAAAGCAGACGATGAGCAGGCATTCGTAAAACATGTCCGAGACACCGGAGGCGGTGTAGAGCGATCACTTCGTTAAGAGGGCGGTTATCCCTGTCCAACACATGATGGCACACTTCGCCATTACTCTCTCAATGTTCCCACCAGACGCGAGCAATGCTTCAAACACATCGGTTTTCGAACAAGGAAAAACACCGGGCATCGTCAACGCGAATTAACCATGTCTAGCAATCGTAGAGTAAAACACTACGAATCGCGGCGACGTAAACCCGTCCCTCAAGAGAGAGCCGGATGTCACGGTGACGTCACGTGTCGCAGGTTTGGGAAAAATGCTCTGGCTTGCGCTGTTTGTGAACTGATCTCCTCCCCGACACCACCTCCAACTGTTATCAAGCTCCCGAGGTATTTCAAGTTATCGAATGCCTCCAACTGATTGCAACGTATGATCGGTTAATGTTCAGGAGACAACGCCTGATAGGGTCTCACTGTTTGTTGTTTCAAGAAAAGATTATCAACGTTTTTATCTGGATCCCTAGGGGACTTTACGGAGTCAGAGACAGTGGCTTGCAAATCGGAGGTACATGGCATGTCATTACCGGGGGAGAGTCTGAGAAATTCTGACTGGGGGACAAATGGTGCAAAAGTCGGTCGTTCTACTGGAGCAAGATGACAAAATGACACCGTTTCTTCGCGTGCATCAGGGAGACGTATGTGAGCGCACTCAGGGTTGCTCTCCAGCAATTCAACTTCCTCGACTATCGGATTATACTTGGACGAACGGATGTTTTCCTGATAAAACACTGACCCAGACACTACTAACCATTGAGGTAAACTGGTACCAACATCAGATTTTCAATTATGAATAAACATTCGTTCGTGGGAAGTCCCATTGATAGCAGTACACAGCAATGACCTGATGGCATGCAATGCCTTAGACAGTACAAACTCCCACTGATCAATGGCTAGATCTCTCAAACGGAGCACAGAGATAACGTTTTCCATATTGTCCCATTTAGTTGTCCAACTCAACCATTGCCTTGAAGTTTTTGCTCGTCGTTTTGCTAGTAACTATACCCCGTTCGTGAAGATATGTCTTCAATTCTTGGAGCACAAAAGAGGCTCCTTGGTCAGACTGTTGACAGCGCAATATGCCAAACAGAAAAATTTCGACAAGCGAGAAATTACGGTGGAATCAGTCATATCAGGACAAGCAAAAGCAAATGGAAAGCAAGCATGCTCATCTGTGGTTGTCAAGATGCAGTAATCACCAGTAGAAGAGGGGATAGTTCCTTTGAAGTCAACACTGAGACGTTCAAATGGTTGTGTAGCTTTAACAAGTGGACTATTGCGGGGTTTCCAAAACTTGGGTCTCAGGTGTGAACAAACAGAACATTGGTGAATTATCGCCTTGACATTATCGAAAGAGAAAGGCATGTTTTGTCCACACAAAATGATGTAGTCGAGTAATACCGGGGTGATTGAGACTTCTATGGAGTTGCTTAAGTTCACTGATAGGATGTGTGCTCACACAGAATGCTCGTGATAAGGCACCGGCTACGCGATTCTCTGGGCTTGGGCGATACATCACAAGAGAATTGGGAAAGCTCAATGCGCCAACGTTGAATTCAGTCATTCTTTATCTTACTGCTGGCTTTCATGTCGTACATAAAAGCGAAAGAACGCTGATCTGTATTAAACTCGAAGTGCGCACTCAAAAGATAATGTCGCCACTTTTGAACAGCTTCGACAATCGCGTAAGCTTTTTTCTCTACCGCTGAGTGATTTCGCTCCGTGGGTGACAGAGTAGGCGAGAAAAAGGCCACCGGACGATGCTTGGAGTAAGAGTAGCAGAAATTGCTACGTCGAAGGTGTCGGGCTTTGACTACGAGTGGTGTGTCTTTATCGGCTGCGAATGGTGATGATTGGATTAATTCAAAATTCAATGATTCGTAAGATGAAAGTACTTCTCTGGGGAGGGGGAATGTCCTGTTAGCGATAAGTGGGTGAATTTTATCCGAAAAATGGGAAAACCATAGGGAGTAATATGAAAACACTCCAACGACTATTTGCTGCGCCTATAAATCCTTGGGAGCAGGAAGTTTGAGAAGAGCATGAAAGCGTTCTAGGTCAGGCTTAACAACTCCTTTCGATATTTCCTAGCCCAGTGGTCGAACTACGGTTGTGGTGAAGAAACACCTGTTATGATTTAGGGTCAAGCCATAATTCTCAGCCGTTTGCAGGAATCGTTTCAGATTGACATCATGGTCGGTGTCATCTTTCCTACAGATCGTAATGTTGTCAACGTATATAAACATTGCTTCAAGTCCACATCGAACAAGCTCGTCCATCGCGCGCTGGAAACAGGCAACATCGTTGGTTACTCCTAACGGTATTCGGTGAAACTGGTAGGGACTGTTGCATGCTTCCAAAGCCGTGTACTGCCGTTCAGTTTCATTATGGGGATCTGATGGTACACGCCCTGTAGGTCTAGTGTTGTAAGCGTTGAACTGTGAAATTTTCCCGGCTAAATCGTCTATGCGGGGTAGCTGGTATGCATCTAGGAAGATGAATGGATTGATTACCTGACTATAGTCGACCACCATCCGTCGTTTCTGGCGCTCGTTGGTAGCAACCACGACTTGGGCCTGCCATGGTGATCGAGGTTCGATTGTACCATCGTCCAAATAATTGGACGATCTCCGATCGAATAAAGGCTTCATCGGTGTAGCTGTATCTCCTCGATTTTGTGCAAATAGGACGGCAAGAGGGATCTAGGTGTGCGAATAGATGGAGTTGGAAGTTTGGCAGCGAAGATACCACAAAGCAAGAAGAGTGTCTGAGTTCCTTGGAAAGGTATTTCCACTAACGTGTATCGTTGCAAAAAGTCATGCCCCAGAAGTGCGCCAGCACATAAGTCAGGGAGAATTGACAGCGTGATATGTTCGTACCGGGCACCTTTGTGCAGCAACGAGATAGGACATGCGGGTAGGAGCGAGGATGATCTTAGTTTTGGATACCGTTGTTGGCCGGAGCGTAATCGCCTCGGAGACATAACTCCCCGAGCTTCCTGTGTCTACTAGAGCTTGTAGCACTACTCCGTTGACTGTTACTTTCGTAATAGCCTTACTGAGGCCCACTGGAGTTGCAACTGTGATCGTGGAGAAAACGAGAAATGGTGAGGAAGTTGCGGCGTGTTTTGTTCTCGTAGAATCTCGACAGACCTTCTGAAAGTTCCCCCGTTTACCACATGACTTGCAAATTGCATCTTTCGCGGGACATTTGTGGCGAGGATGACGATCATACCCACACAAAGAAACGGCTAGTTCGGGATGCAGCCAGGATCGCTCCGGCCTTTTTATAAGATACCTGACTGAAGGCGCTGGAGCTATCTATCGTAGCAGCATTGTATACTGAAGGTTTGGATTGAGCGAATGTCTGCGATTTCTGATGAGCTAGATCTAGAGCTTCAGCTTGGTTATATGCAGCACGTTTGTCAAATGTTTTGTTCTCGAGAAGCTGCTGTCGAATAGGATTTGATAAGAGTCCGCTGAAAAACGCATCGCGGACGGCGTCTTCTTCGTTTTGATTTGCATTGACAGCCAAGAAACTAGTCTCGGGCAACATTTCTAGGCTTTCGCACGAACTGGTCAATGGTTTCAAGAGTATTCCGCTCGAAGTTCCCAGTTGATAGCGTGCGAAAATTTCGTTTCTAGTTTGCATTTATAGCGATTAAAAAGTGATCTTAGAGTAATGATCACTGTACCGAGAAATGAATTTTTGAACAGTTGGCGACAGAAAGTGCTTGAGCGTTTTGGGTTTGTTTCGTTGGTGTTCTTTGACTAATTCCAAAAAGTTGGTGAGGGTATAATACCGATGTTCCCAGGAGTTGGCGCCATTCGGGGAGTTTGGATCTGCATCGAAACGATCCAGGCGCAGGCGTCAGTCCATTGTTTTTGGTTGATTAAACTGCAACGGAGAATCGGTCAGTGGAATGAGAGTTCAGAAGATAACGCCTGATTGATAGGCTTTATTCAACCAAAAAACGAGACATACGAGCTAAAAGAAGAGACGCTAAAAGTTAAATGATACAAACGTAAAAGGAGCGAAATATGAGGCAGGGACACAGTAACAAATATATATATCACTGATTAACACAGAGGGTGAGTGTGGACACAGACTCCTTCCAATCTTGCAAAAGCGCTATGCACTAAGAAGGCGCAAAGTACATTCTATATCTGGATACCTCAATCGCCAGACGATCCAAAGTGTGTTGAGATGTCTGTGCTATGGTGACAAAGCAAGGAGACATTATCAGCATATTCCAAATCGAAAACTCTGTTTCCTGGGAGGAGGTTAACTCCATTAGTTGGAATACCATATGAAATATTCCGTAGAACATCCTCTATGACAAAGTTGAATAGAAACGGGAATACATGGTAACCTTGTCCAACTCCAATGGAGATGGAAAAAAGGTGGCGAAAGCTGGTCGTAGACCCTTATCCGATCTGAGGTGTGACGATACAACTCTTTGAGGAATGATGCATACTTCTCAGGTGCTCCATTTCTCAACAAGCAACTCCATAGCGCATTCCTATCGATGGAGTCGAAGGCCGCACGAATATCCAGGAACAGGTCTTTGGAAGGCGTAACGGTGCTCAAACAGCTGTTGGGAGGTGAAGATTTGATCGATGCATCCACGACCGATACGAAACCTAGCCTGTTCCTCGCGAGTTCGCTGATCACGCGTGTTGTATAACCCGCGGAGGATGACAGACGCTAAAAGCGGCTATCGGGATTAGGCTTATACTCCTATGGTTGACGCAGCCACCGCGCAAGCCCTTCTTTAAGATGGAGAGAACGATAGATTCCCCTCAAAAGGAGCGAACTCCCTCGGAGTGCCAGACCTTGGAGAACAAAGCCTGAAGTTCTCTAACAAGCTCTATACCACCATCTTTAAATATGGCCGGGGAAAGGCTATTGGGGCAAGGCGCTTTGTGACGTCCTATAGCTAAGATTTACTTGTGGATCTCGGCCTCAGAAGGTGGATGTGTCGAAACAGACCACGGACGTGTGCCGGAACAGCTATCGGAGAGGTTGACGTTGGAAGCCAGTTAAACTGTGCTCTAAAGTGCTCCACCCAGTGTACAAGACGTCGTTGCAAACTGTGGACAGGCGAACTGTCAGCTTCACAGGTCGTTTTGCTCACACCTAATCGCTTCCTATCGGTGACTTGAATGAAAGAAAACAGCTTGCGAGAATTTCCCACAGTGGCAGCATGTTTCATCTCTGATGCCTTTTGAGACCACCAGATTTCGCGATCCCTACGAAGAATTGCTTTGAGTTCACGTCTCGCTGTCAACCGTGCTGCATTATGCTCACTACCAACCGGGATGGACTGGCGTGCATCAAGAAGACGTAGAGACTCAGCAGAAACCCAGGGTATAATGACACGAGAAGTCAGGTCACAGCTTACCTCGCCAGCAGAATACAAATCGACCATCACGACGAGACTGCACCTAGACGTGGTGTGATGGCCTGCGCGCCTCTATGACCCAAAGAGCTATACAGGATGGCTTCCTTAAGCCGGAGATGCAATCATACCTGACAGGTCAACGGGTAGAGGTCAGACAAAGTCCAGTCTCCTGGTCCTCCAGGTTGAGGGTCGATTTGAACTGGCAACTCAATCGGCAAAATCAGTGGAAGAATAATTGATCCAAGCAAATGGGATTCCACTAAGCCATCCCGCTGCCTTGCGGATAGGCTCTTGTTAGAACTAAAGGCTTTGGATGAGGACCCTAATCGTTCTCCTGCTTTGTGGCTGGACACCCTAGCAGTACCCGTCCAACATCTCCCATGAACTGCACTAATACAAAGAATTCCATACTGCATCGGTCGTCGCGCAGGCTAATCAGGACCGCGCTGCCCATTGCATCGAGCGGGGTGGGTAGTGATAAGTGTGCTACTGCTCAGAGTTCCCTCTCTGTTATTCAACCTTTGTCTTCTGCCCCTAACCATCCCTCTTTGCCCCATCTATCCACCCATAATGCTCCCACTGATAACACGGTCGATACTCGCAACGATTCAATGTCAAATAGTATCGGGAATAATCCTCTGTCTGGTAACTCACATTTTCTCAAGCCCCGTCAGCCTCTGAATCTCGGCTCCTTCAACGTGCGTACACTCATGCAGGCCGGTCAGCAGGCGTGCCTAGCCCTCACAATAAATTCTCTGAAGATTGATGTCTGCTGCTTAAGCGAAACGCGTATCCAGGATTCGAGCAATGTAATCCAGCTAACTGCTCCTGGTATCTCATCGAGGTATTATCTGCGCACCTCAGGAGACGAAGCAGCTAGAGCTGTGAGTCAACGTGGTGTAGGAATTGTCTTGACTGACAAGGCTGAGGCTGCCCTTTTAGACTGGATCCCTGTTAGCAGTCGTTTATGTGCTGTGAGACTCCAAGGGTCAGTCGGCGTTCGAAAGGATAGTTGTGTTAAACGCAAGTTGTTCGTGATCTCGGCGTACGCCCCAACGGACTGCAGCTCAGACTTGCAGAAAGATGAGTTCTATGATGCCCTCGCCACTCTCGTTCGCAGCGGTAAAGGTTCCGACATTGTAGTGCTAGCTGGTGACTTCAATGCACAAGTTGGCAAACTTAGTGTGTCAGAAGCCTGTTTAGGTGGGCGTTGTGCTTTACCCGCTGAGCGTACAGATAACGGGGATAGGCTTCTCCAATTTTTTGCAGACAATCGATTGTTCTTGTCTAGCACAAATTTCCGACACAGCTCGCGTCGCACAGCGACATGGCGCTCTAACTCTACAGGCATTTTGAGTCAAATTGACCATGTCTCCGTAAGCTACCGGTGGTGCAGTTCTGTTCAGAACTGTAGATCTTACTGGTCCACGTACGTAGAGTCGGACCATGCCTTAGTTTTAATGCGATTATCTCTCCAGCTCCATGGTTATCGTCGCAAACCGCAAACCCGATTAGCTGTGCAACGTTTGTGTGATCCAGACGTTTGCACCCGTTATGAGCAGAAGTTAGCACATGAGCTAGGATCCACGGAGAACAGTAATGTAGATGAGCATTGGGCTCATATCAAACAAGCGATGCACTTTGCAGCAGGTTTCGCCTGTGGTCCTCGATCCGTTGTCCATCAAAGACACTGGATCTCGCAAGAGTCGCTGAGTATAATGGAGCAAAAGCGTCAGCTCTCGAACCGTAAGGAGATGAATAAGATGCGGAGAAAGCTGCAAAGACAAGTTACGCGAAGCCTTAAGAAAAATCGCGAGAATTGGTGGGTCAATGTAGCCGAAGAAATGGAAGTGGCAGCTGCTTCAGGTAACAGTCAAAGACTGTTCAAACTTATTCGTGACACCGGTGGACGGCGAACTCAGGTCAGTGAAACGATTTGGGATGGAAATGGAGAACCCATCCGTAACAAACAACAAAGGCTTGACCGATGGGCCGAGTACTTCAAGGAACAGTTTAGCTGGCCGCACGATAGTGTAGTTACTCCCGTGTCAACAACTGTGACTTCTTGGGTGGTATCACTTGAGCCCCCATCAGAAGTAGAAGTAGTGTCATGTATTCGATTACTAAGGCGCGGGAAAGCGGCAGGCCCCGACGAACTTCCTCCAGTTCTTTTCAAACTGAGTGGTGAGGCATTGATAAAATCACTAACCGCCTTGCTCCGTGACATTTGGAAGGAGGAGCGTATTCCGTTGATATGGAGCGAGTCATTGATTGTTCCCATCTTCAAGAAGGGAATACGCAATGACTGCAATAATCATCGTGGGATTAGCCTAATCCCGATAGTCACCAAAGTATTAGCTTCGATTTTGCTGCACCGTCTTACACCGGCTCGCGAGAGGAATGTCCGCGAACAGCAGGCTGGATTCCGCCCAGGTCGAGGATGCATCGACCAGATTTTTACTTTTCGCCGACTACTTGAAACGCGTCACACGCACCGCTGACCAACAATAATGCTTTTCTTAGACCTGAAAGGCGCCTTCGATTCAATTGATCGAACATCGCTTTTCAGTGCTCTTCATCGAAAAGGTATGCCCCAGAAGTTCGTGAACCTAATGAGATCATTGTATTCTCATACTTCTGGCCGCGTTAGGGTTTACGGTGAACTATCCGGTCGATTCGAAACGACCAGTGGTGTTCGATAGGGATGCCCTTTGTCTCCATTCCTGTTTAACTTCGTCATGGACGAAATAATGGGGAGTGCGCTGCAAAATCTTCAGGATGTAGGCGTCGAACTAGGAAATGGTGGAAAGCTGTGACCTAGATTACGCAGACGACGTTGTCTGCTTGTTCGAATCCATGGAGCACGCTCAACGTGCACTAGATAGACTCTCAAGAGCTGTAGCTCCATTCGGCATGCGCTTTGCACCTTCAAAGTGTAAGGTGATGTTACAAGACTGGACATCAACAATTCCGAGCTTGGTGCTCAATGGGGAGGTGCTGGCAGTTGTCGATCACTTCACCTACCTCGGTAGCTGCGTGACGACGGATGGGAGCACAGTAGTAGAGGTGAGTACGCGGATATCCAAAGCTCGAGCGGCGTACGCTGGACTGAAGCACTTGTGGCGCCGACCTGATATTTCACTGAAGTTGAAAGGTCGTGTGTACTGTGCCACTGTGCGTTCAGTTTTGTTGTATGGTTGCGAAACTTGGATTCTGCGTGCTGAAGATATTCGTCGTCTTGAGGTTTTCAACCATCGATGTTTACGTAGTATCGCTAGGATTGGGTGGAATAGCCGAGTAAGCAACGATGAGGTGAGAAAGCGAGTATTGGGTACTAATTCAGAGAACGTTTTGTCACAGCGTATCCAACTTAGTAGACTTCGTTGGTTGGGACACGTGTTACGTATGGCAAACACACGTCTACCGTACCGCGTTTTATTCTCCGTTCTGCCTAGGGAGTGGAAGAGACCACGTGGAGGTCAACAGATGACACGGCAGCGAGGAATGAGAAAATGTACAGCAGACTTAGGAAAAGTAGGTGCTTCACGTCTTCGTGGTTGGGGTCCAAAAGATTCGTCTACCAGTTGGCTGGAGACACTGAACGATATGGCTGCGAACCGCGAACAGTGGCGATCGTGTTGTCACTTTCTGTCGAATCAGAATGTTTGATCGGTGTACGTTTGTACAGTTAGACTGTGTATTCCGTGTGTTGGCTACTAGGGCATTTTTTCCTTTTCCCACCCATGTAGGTCCACTCCCTGTCCATCTTGCATATTCATACTTTTTAATTCAACGTGCAAGATGGTGAGAAAGGCAGTGGTCAGTGGGGCTTGCCCTACTGTTTAACTCTGTACGATGATGATGATGATGATGAGTGCTGGTTGATGTTATCTGGTGGAGTTGATCTTAGCTTCTCAGCTAGAACGTTTCGGAAAACTGAGAGGGAAGACAGATCAAACAGCATATTACAGTCTAACCACCACTGCATCGTACGTCTGGCACGCCCACCGAAGCACATGAACAACTTAGTGCAGATAAACGCGTGGTTGAAGTCAAGGGGAGTGCTCCATTAGGACCGGCAGTCTTGTATGCAACCCCACAACTTGTAGCTAATTGCAACGTGGCCTATCTGGGTCCATTGCTGACTCGAGGAGGGCGGACGCCAAGTGGCGTACCGGCGATTAGAACGTCTAAAGTTTGTACTTGCGAGAAACAGGCGGTGATCTGAACGCAGAGCCAACGACCGCTCTCCGTTTTCTGAACGACAGGAATCGAGACCAAAAGGGCCGCCCAAATGCACCTCCTTCGAAGACAGCCGGCCGACTCTAGCATTCACGTCTCCAGCTAAAACCACGATATCACCCCGTTTTGCCTTATGTGGGTCTTGTAACTTTTGGTAGATATTTTTGATTGCATCTGGGCTGCAATCTGTAGGGGCATAAGCCGAGACGACAAACGATTTGCGTCTATCAGGAAGGCGTTTGCTCACTTTGCACGAACCCTGAGTCTCACTGCGCACAACCGACTGTCAACTGGGATCCAGTCAAGTACATCAGCCTCAGGCCTCTAACTGAGAGTTACACCTACCGCAGAAGGACCAGCAGCCGCAGCCTCAGGGTCCCCGGGCAAAGGCGAGTGAAACTTGACAGGACTGGATGGGGACACCAATCGAATGAGCGAGCTTGAATCTTGAATGCGAGCCTCTTGAATACAACACACATCGATGGCAAGGGTATACAGCGTACGAGCTAAGCACGCCTGTTGTCCTATACGCAACAGCGTTCGCGCATTAAATGTGGCCAGTTTAAAAGAACGCGAAGAGCATTAGATGGAAATGCATTCGGTGAGCCTTGAATATTAGACGGAGGGCGCGAGAGAACAGAAACAGAACTTCCCTCAGAAACACTACCGCAAGTACGGCCGACTGCAGTTCCCGAACAATATGAAAATGGGTGTGCGGGGGTGAGGCGTGGAGGTAGAGAAATCAACGTGCGTATGGTGTGAGAGCCTCAGTGAGAGCATGTGTTTGTCCAGAATAACGAATATGTAATAAAAGATCCATCGATTTCATTGCTGTTGACGTTATGGGTTATTGTACTGCTCGGTCGCACGGTCCACAGTAGGTATTTTTATTAGAGGATGCACCTCTAGCCTTTGCGCAACCAAGCGCGTCCAGCGGTGTTGGTCCAGAGGAGCCAGTGACCAATCACATGGTTCATTCGTCTCATCCGGGAACCTCTAGGAGCCGATCACTGGTTCCTCAGTTTCTTCGCCCTTCATCATCATCAACAACATCGTCATCATCGTACAGCGTTAAACAGTAAGGCAAGCCCCACTGATCACCCCCTTTCTCATCATGCTGCACGCGGAAATAGAAAGAATAAATGTATAAGATGGACAGGGAGTGGACAAACGGGTGGGATAACAGGAATGTCCTAGTAGCCAACACACGAAATACACAGTCTAACTGTACAATCACACATTGATCATTCTGATTCGATAGAAAAAGACAACACGATCGCCACTGTTCGCGGTTCGCAGCCATATCGTTCAGTGTTTCCAGCCAACTGGTAGACGGATCTTCTGGACCCCAACCACGGAGGCGTGAGGCACCTACTTTTCCTAGGTTTGCTGCACATTTTCTCATTCCTCGCTGCCATTTCATCTGTTGACCTCCACGTGGCTTCTTCCACTCCCGAAAAAAGAACGGAGAATAGGGCACGGTATAGTAGACGTGTGTGTTGCCATACGTACTACGTGCCCCAGCCAACGAAGCCTACTAAGCTGGATACCCTGTGATAGAAAACTCCCTGAAGTGGTACCCAGTACTCGATTTCTGACTTCAGCACTGCTTAGTCGGTTATTCAATCCAATCTAAGCGGTACTACACAAACATCGGTCGAAAACCTTATGACGACGAAGATTTTCCCTACGTAGACCGCAAGTCTCGAAACCATACAATAAAACTGAACGCAACACACACAATACACACGACTTTACAACTTCAGTTAAATATAAGGTCGGCGCCACAAGTGCTTCAGTCCAGCGAACGCCGCTCGAGTCTTGAATATACGCGTGTTCACCTCGACTACGGTGCTTCCGTCTGCCATCACGCTGCTTCCGAGGTAAGTGAAGCGGCCAACAATTTTCAGCACCTCCCCATGGGGCATTAAGCTCGGACTCGTTGACGTCCAGTCTTGCAATAACACTTTATACTTTGAAGGTGCGAAGCGCACGCCAAATGGAGCTACGGCCTTCGCGAGTCTATCTAGTGCACGTCGCGCGTCTTTCGTGCATTCAAACAAGCAGACAAGATCGTCCGCGTAATCTAAGTCACACAGCTTATCACCACTTCCTAGTTCGACGCCTACATCCTGAAGATCTCCCAAGGCATTCTCCATTATCTCATCCATGACGAAGTTGAACAGGAATAGTGATATGGGACATTCCTGTCGACCACCACTCGTCATTTCGAACGGAGTGAATAGTTTACCGTAAACCCTTACGTGGCCATAAG
Organism: Fasciola hepatica; assembly: GCA_948099385.1. Taxonomy (NCBI): domain Eukaryota; kingdom Metazoa; phylum Platyhelminthes; class Trematoda; order Plagiorchiida; family Fasciolidae; genus Fasciola; species Fasciola hepatica. Next base: position 7,763,781 of record CANUEZ040000027.1, on the reverse strand, counting down.
TATGACAGTACAATGACCTCAGTAAATTCACGAACTTCTGTGGTATACCTTTTCAATGAAGAGCGCTGAAAAAGCGCTGTCTGGTTAACTGGATCGAAGGCGCCTTTCAAGTCCAGGAAAACCATTATTGTTGGTCGACGATGCGTGTGACGCGTTTTAATTAGTTGGCGAAGAGCAAAAATTTGTTCGATTTATCCTCCACCCGGACGGAATCCGGCCTGTTGTTCACGGGCGTTTCTCTCCAGCCGGTGGGAGACGACGCAGAAACATTTAGGTCAATACCTTGGTGACTATCGAAACTAAGCAGATCCCACGATGGTTACTAGTCATTGCGTATTCCCTTCTTGAAAATGGGTACAATCAATGACTTACGCCATAGTAACAGAGTACGTTCCTCGTTACAAATGTCATGGACCAAGGTGGTAAGTGATTTTACCAACGCACCACCACCCATTTTGAAAAGAACTGGAGGGAGTCCGTCAGGATCGGCCGCTTCCCTCGCTTTAGTAATAGAATGCACGACTCTACTTCTACTTCCGATGGGGGTTAAAGTGATACTCCCCAAGGAATCGCAGTTGTTGACGCCGGGGTAACTACATTAGTGCGCGGTCAGATAAACTGCTCCTTGAAGCATTCGGCTCAGCGGTCGAGCCTTTGCTCTTTACCAAGAACAGACTCCCCATTTCTATCGCATATCGTTTCACTGACCTGGGTGCGCCGTCCACCGGTGTCACGAATAAGTTTGAACAGTATTTGACTGTTACTTGAAGCAGCTGCTATTTCCATTTCTTTGGCTACCTTCACCCACCAATTTTCGCTATCATTCTTAAGGTTTTTTGTAGCCTCCCTTTGTAGTTTTCTACGCATCTAATTCATCTCCTTACGGTTCGGGAGCTGATGTTTTTTCTCTTTTAGCCTGATCGACTCCTGCAAAATCCAGTGTCTTTGACGGACATCAAATCTAGGACCATAGGCGAAACCTGCTGCCACGTGCATTGCCTGCTGGATATGGGCTCAGTGCTCATCTACATTACTGTTCGTCGCATATCCTAGCTCATGTTCTAACTTATGTTCACAACTGGTGCGGACTTCTGACAAAACGGTGCACGGCTAACCGGGTTTGCGGTTTGCGACGATTACCATGGAGCTGGAGAGATAATCGCATTAAAACTAATGCATGGTCCGACTCTACGTACGTGGACCAGTAAGATCTAGTTCTGAACAGAACTGCACCACCGGTAGCTTACTGCGATATGATCGATCTGGCTTAGAGTGCCTGTTGAGTTAGAACGCCATGTTGCCGTGCGATGCGAGCTGTGTCGGGAATTCGTACTAGATAGGAATAACCGACTGTCTGCGCAAAACTGAAGCCTATCACAGTTGTATGTGCTTTGAGCGGGTAAAGCACAACGCCCATCCAAACAAACTTCTGACGCGCTAAATTTCCCAACCAGAGCATTTAAATCACCTGCTGGTACTATAATCTCAGAGCCTCTGCTCTTGCGAACGAGAGTGGCAAGTTCCTCATAGAACTCATCCTTCATCATCATCATCATCATCGTACAGAGTTAAACAGTAGGGCAAGCCCCACTGACCACTGCCTTTCTCACCATCTTGCACGTTGAATTAAAAAGTATGAATATGCAAGATGGACAGGGAGTGGACCTACATGGGTGGGAAAAGGAAAAAATGCCCTAGTAGCCAACACACGGAATACACAGTCTAACTGTACAAACGTACACCGATCAAACATTCTGATTCGACAGAAAGTGACAACACGATCGCCACTGTTCGCGGTTCGCAGCCATATCGTTCAGTGTCTCCAGCCAACTGGTAGACGAATCTTTTGGACCCCAACCACGAAGACGTGAAGCACCTACTTTTCCTAAGTCTGCTGTACATTTTCTCATTCCTCGCTGCCGTGTCATCTGTTGACCTCCACGTGGTCTCTTCCACTCCCTAGGCAGAACGGAGAATAAAACGCGGTACGGTAGACGTGTGTTTGCCATACGTAACACGTGTCCCAACCAACGAAGTCTACTAAGTTGGATACGCTGTGACAAAACGTTCTCTGAATTAGTACCCAATACTCGCTTTCTCACCTCATCGTTGCTTACTCGGCTATTCCACCCAATCCTAGCGATACTACGTAAACATCGATGGTTGAAAACCTCAAGACGACGAATATCTTCAGCACGCAGAATCCAAGTTTCGCAACCATACAACAAAACTGAACGCACAGTGGCACAGTACACACGACCTTTCAACTTCAGTGAAATATCAGGTCGGCGCCACAAGTGCTTCAGTCCAGCGTACGCCGCTCGAGCTTTGGATATCCGCGTACTCACCTCTACTACTGTGCTCCCATCCGTCGTCACGCAGCTACCGAGGTAGGTGAAGTGATCGACAACTGCCAGCACCTCCCCATTGAGCACCAAGCTCGGAATTGTTGATGTCCAGTCTTGTAACATCACCTTACACTTTGAAGGTGCAAAGCGCATGCCGAATGGAGCTACAGCTCTTGAGAGTCTATCTAGTGCACGTTGAGCGTGCTCCATGGATTCGAACAAGCAGACAACGTCGTCTGCGTAATCTAGGTCACAGCTTTCCACCATTTCCTAGTTCGACGCCTACATCCTGAAGATTTTGCAGCGCACTCCCCATTATTTCGTCCATGACGAAGTTAAACAGGAATGGAGACAAAGGGCATCCCTATCGAACACCACTGGTCGTTTCGAATCGACCGGATAGTTCACCGTAAACCCTAACGCGGCCAGAAGTATGAGAATACAATGATCTCATTAGGTTCACGAACTTCTGGGGCATACCTTTTCGATGAAGAGCACTGAAAAGCGATGTTCGATCAATTGAATCGAAGGCGCCTTTCAGGTCTAAGAAAAGCATTATTGTTGGTCAGCGGTGCGTGTGACGCGTTTCAAGTAGTCGGCGAAAAGTAAAAATCTGGTCGATGCATCCTCGACCTGGGCGGAATCCAGCCTGCTGTTCGCGGACATTCCTCTCACGAGCCGGTGTAAGACGGTGCAGCAAAATCGAAGCTAATACTTTGGTGACTATCGGGATTAGGCTAATCCCACGATGATTATTGCAGTCATTGCGTATTCCCTTCTTGAAGATGGGAACAATCAATGACTCGCTCCATATCAACGGAATACGCTCCTCCTTCCAAATGTCACGGAGCAAGGCGGTTAGTGATTTTATCAATGCCTCACCACTCAGTTTGAAAAGAACTGGAGGAAGTTCGTCGGGGCCTGCCGCTTTCCCGCGCCTTAGTAATCGAATACATGACACTACTTCTACTTCTGATGGGGGCTCAAGTGATACCACCCAAGAAGTCACAGTTGTTGACACGGGAGTAACTACACTATCGTGCGGCCAGCTAAACTGTTCCTTGAAGTACTCGGCCCATCGGTCAAGCCTTTGTTGTTTGTTACGGATGGGTTCTCCATTTCCATCCCAAATCGTTTCACTGACCTGAGTTCGCCGTCCACCGGTGTCACGAATAAGTTTGAACAGTCTTTGACTGTTACCTGAAGCAGCTGCCACTTCCATTTCTTCGGCTACATTGACCCACCAATTCTCGCGATTTTTCTTAAGGCTTCGCGTAACTTGTCTTTGCAGCTTTCTCCGCATCTTATTCATCTCCTTACGGTTCGAGAGCTGACGCTTTTGCTCCATTATACTCAGCGACTCTTGCGAGATCCAGTGTCTTTGATGGACAACGGATCGAGGACCACAGGCGAAACCTGCTGCAAAGTGCATCGCTTGTTTGATATGAGCCCAATGCTCATCTACATTACTGTTCTCCGTGGATCCTAGCTCATGTGCTAACTTCTGCTCATAACGGGTGCAAACGTCTGGATCACACAAACGTTGCACAGCTAATCGGGTTTGCGGTTTGCGACGATAACCATGGAGCTGGAGAGATAATCGCATTAAAACTAAGGCATGGTCCGACTCTACGTACGTGGACCAGTAAGATCTACAGTTCTGAACAGAACTGCACCACCGGTAGCTTACGGAGACATGGTCAATTTGACTCAAAATGCCTGTAGAGTTAGAGCGCCATGTCGCTGTGCGACGCGAGCTGTGTCGGAAATTTGTGCTAGACAAGAACAATCGATTGTCTGCAAAAAATTGGAGAAGCCTATCCCCGTTATCTGTACGCTCAGCGGGTAAAGCACAACGCCCACCTAAACAGGCTTCTGACACACTAAGTTTGCCAACTTGTGCATTGAAGTCACCAGCTAGCACTACAATGTCGGAACCTTTACCGCTGCGAACGAGAGTGGCGAGGGCATCATAGAACTCATCTTTCTGCAAGTCTGAGCTGCAGTCCGTTGGGGCGTACGCCGAGATCACGAACAACTTGCGTTTAACACAACTATCCTTTCGAACGCCGACTGACCCTTGGAGTCTCACAGCACATAAACGACTGCTAACAGGGATCCAGTCTAAAAGGGCAGCCTCAGCCTTGTCAGTCAAGACAATTCCTACACCACGTTGACTCACAGCTCTAGCTGCTTCGTCTCCTGAGGTGCGCAGATAATACCTCGATGAGATACCAGGAGCAGTTAGCTGGATTACATTGCTCGAATCCTGGATACGCGTTTCGCTTAAGCAGCAGACATCAATCTTCAGAGAATTTATTGTGAGGGCTAGGCACGCCTGCTGACCGGCCTGCATGAGTGTACGCACGTTGAAGGAGCCGAGATTCAGAGGCTGACGGGGCTTGAGAAAATGTGAGTTACCAGACAGAGGATTATTCCCGATACTATTTGACATTGAATCGTTGCGAGTATCGACCGTGTTATCAGTGGGAGCATTATGGGTGGATAGATGGGGCAAAGAGGGATGGTTAGGGGCAGAAGACAAAGGTTGAATAACAGAGAGGGAACTCTGAGCAGTAGCACACTTATCACTACCCACCCCGCTCGATGCAATGGGCAGCGCGGTCCTGATTAGCCTGCACGACGACCGATGCAGTATGGAATTCTTTGTATTAGTGCAGTTCATGGGAGATGTTGGACGGGTACTGCTAGGGTGTCCAGCCACAAAGCAGGAGAACGATTAGGGTCCTCATCCAAAGCCTTTAGTTCTAACAAGAGCCTATCCGCAAGGCAGCGGGATGGCTTAGTGGAATCCCATTTGCTTGGATCAATTATTCTTCCACTGATTTTGCCGATTGAGTTGCCAGTTCAAATCGACCCTCAACCTGGAGGACCAGGAGACTGGACTTTGTCTGACCTCTACCCGTTGACCTGTCAGGTATGATTGCATCTCCGGCTTAAGGAAGCCATCCTGTATAGCTCTTTGGGTCATAGAGGCGCGCAGGCCATCACACCACGTCAAGGTGCAGTCTCTTCTGCATGTCAGAGCTACATTCCGTTGGAACATATGCCGAGATTACAAAAACGTTGCGCTTAGCACAGCTATCCTTTCGAACGCCAAATGACCCCTGGAGTCTAACTGCACATAAACGACTATTAGTCGGGACCCAGTCCAAAAGAGCAGCTTCGGCTTTGTCACTGAAGACCATTCCTACGATCGATAATCACAATAAGCGCAGTGCGAAAGAAACTCTAATGTTTTTCATAGTAGTTTTATTATAAGATTTATTTGTACTATATTTTGTTACCAGAGAACACATCAAACGAGACTGTTATCAGTGTCCTTTCCTGCGTCACATACGGAATGCAAGGTACAATCAATGTGCTGCAACAGTACACCGGATAATTTACAACCTACTGCGAAGTGATTGGTTGGAATATGTACGTACGTCTTTCTGGTATGTTTAGGACGGAAACGATCGGACAATGAACCGAGAAAAAGGGCTATAAAAACAGGCCGTATCATTTGACGTTTACCACTGGTTCATTGTACACGCTTTGATTGTGTTGCAAAGAAGGTATTGCGATTTCCACAAGCAGCCCACAAGAAGTTCTGTTTATCAGAGATGATGGCGTCAGCGGCAGCAAATTAAGTTGTTTGAAACGCCCAGTGATGCCTAACAGCGACAGCGGATCGGGAACAGTACCTCATCAATGGTCAAATGTCGGTGATGCAGATTTATTGGCATCACCGATTGACAGCCATTTGTCGGAGGTTTGTCTGAACAATAAACGCGAGTCCTTGTTTTCGGTAGAATTTCATGAATTCCATAGCAATCAAGAAAACACTGCAACAGTAATATGTCCGTAATCGTATAGAAGTGTCAAAGATGAACGACTTATTGAACAATCTGAGACCTTATCCCTCAACTCTGCCAAAGCATACGCGAACACTAATGGGTACTCCGCGAACAACGGAACTCATTAGGATCGAGCCCGGAGAATACTGTCACACTGGTCTACAGAGGGCGCTCCTGAAGATACAAACGCCCACAGTAGATATGAATCAAAGAACCAAAGAACGTTGTAAATTCAACTGCACATTGACGAAATGCATCCGTTCAACTCTTCAACACGGAGGATATGGACAATTTTGGGAAGACTGGTTAAGCCTTTCATCTCAACCCCATTTCTCATGAGCGTGTACTTCGATGACAAACAACAGCAGGACGTGACCAAATTTCTGGAACCACTAATCACAGAAATAAAGGACATCCAACGTCAATAATGGTTAATTGTTGGAAATGACGGTTACTCAGGAATGAAGATCAACGTCATCATATATGATCACCCGGCCCGATCCTACGTCAAACGCAAAAAGTCACATCCTGGATACAACAGTTGTGACAAGTGCACACAACGCGGTGTGTATTATGAACACAAGGTATGTTTTCCCTCTGTGAATAATACATTAATAGATCATTAATATATCTCGTCTGAATGATACTGGTCGCTCACCCTTCGAAGTCTTAGACATAGATATGGTGACACAATTTGCTATAAATTATATGCATTGTATTTATTTAGAGGTAGTGCGACGTTAACTAAAGCTTAGAATCGGTTCTCCCGTAGCAGACGATTTCCTTCTCACAAAGCAGCGAGTCGAAATGGTGAACAAAACAATGGTAGAACTAAGAAACCGACTACATTGTGAATTTCACAGGAAGTATCGAGGTTGGGACGAATTCCGATCGTGGAAAGCTACGAACTTTGGGCAATATTTATTATATTTAGGTGTAGTTGTGCTGAAAGGTTTTATACCCTTTCGAACTTTTGTACACTCTACATTTATCTTGTGCAAATAATATCCTAGTTTGCAGCAACGACCGCCAGTCCGTACAGTTTGCAAAGGACTTCTTACTTTCTTTCGTTAAAATGCATCACCATATTTATGGGTTACAGATGTCCATGAATGTACACTCTCTCATCCACATTCCTGAAGACTGTTACAGTTTAGGTAAATTGGATGCACTCAGCGCTTTACCCTTCGAGTCTTATCTGCATCAGATAAAGCGGACATTTCATGGAATGACAAGACTGCGCCCGTAGTTATACCGACGTTTCTCTGAGGCCCAAATCTAAGCTACGCCTGTTGAACGAAACACAATTCCGGCATTGCAACAATAATCAGGATTAACTGTCTTGGGAGTCGGCAGTTATACTGTTACCAACTGCAGTCCTGATAATGTGGTCTCAATTAGCGGATCACCGTGCACAATAGAATAGATGACAAATGACGACGTAAGTGATGTGAAAATAGGCTGAAGTAAGTTTTCAACTTTGGATGACTTTTATCATGCTCCATTCTCCTCTACCTGTCGCCATGTTTTTGCTGCTAGCAGTTTGGTAGAGCCTATTAACACATGTACCGTCGAAAAAGTCGACTGTAAATGTGTGTCACTGCCAACCGTAAGCGGTTATTGTGTCATTCCCTTATGTCATACAATATAATGTTGATCACGACTTCCATTGTTTTTAACTTCTTTTTATGAATAACACTAATCAATTTTGTTTTTTAGATGACTCCCGATGCCATGTTTTCACTTGTCGTCCTGGAGGATGACAACGAAGATGTCTGTGCCATAAGCCGATCATGGTTTTCGAGTGATCAAAGGTGGGCCATGATTCCCAGTGTGAACGGGAATCGGTTCCATCGTATGGTTCAAGCACGCCAAAGGCCCGACGAAACGCCACAAGGCGTCCAGTTAGGGTTTTGTTACACACCTGTAAATTATAATACAACAATAATCAGTTGTTTTCAGTGCATTTCCGACACACTTGGGAAATGATAAGAAGAGAACTGGATAACCAGTTACCGTCCAGTGGCGGGACGGTGACCACAGGATTACTGAAGCGGAAATCGTAAGTCTCCCTTGGACTGTCTTAGGAAACCGCCGGCCACTTGGACATCCTCCGACGAAGAAAATAATCAAGCTAAGGTTGTTCAGTAGCCAAAGAGTAAAATTAGATTTCATTAATAATCGGTTAGGGTTGAACGGTAGTTGTTAGTAAACAAACCACCACACAGCTTACTAGTCCAATAGGCTACATACAAGGTAAATTGCCATTATCGTTATCAGTTTTATTACAAGTGAATCCACTTGCGGCAACACCACAAAGGTTGTTTCAGTCACCCCCAAGACCATCGAGTAAGTTACTGCATACGAATGAACATTTTACTATTTCAGCTTCCGCTTCTTCTACCGCCAACGAACTCTCTCCGATTTTCACAGACTCAAGAAACGATCGTCAAGTCATTGATCGCTTTGCACGAAGATAACGTGCTAATTCGGGAAATTTTGGCAAACGCGGTCGAGGCCCACACTCAATCCACACCTACTTTTCCCGTAGGAACTCTCATGAGGTTTCGGGAAGTAGGCCGGGATATGTCTAATGTGGAGGTTTTTAGTGAGCTGGTAACTACATATTTCCATTCTACCTTATGCCCGCAGGATTACGTTATTAGCACTACTCACGAGAGTACCGTGGGTAAGTTCGTGCGGAAACTGATGTCTCGCATTATGAATACCAGTTTATCAACGGAAATTAATTATTCCGTGGCCAACGGAAAACTGGCTTTTAAACGGACTATCATACACTAAATAATAGTCCGTGGGTTGGACGTTATTCCACTGATGTCTCAGAAGCCATTCGCAAGAGGAACGTGCCTTGCAGTGGTGAGGACGGTATAAGCTTTGCCGTTCGACAATAGTTGCATGATACGGTAAAGAACATCAAGAGACGCGATCCACTATCGGAGGTATGAACATTTCAGTGAACAGTCGTTACTCTTTTGTTCTATAGCGAGCAGCCGATGCGGGATAAAATGCGGCTCCATTGGAAAATATGAATATGGATGCTTAATTGTTCTGTACATCTGTCACTTTAACAAATGCTGCCGTGCAAAAACAATCCGTATTATACTTGGATGGAGTTTCGGGAACGATGTAACCTCGGTTTGATTCAGTGGTATTGGCGAGCATGCAACTATAGTTGCAATATTTAGTTAATTATACCTGACAAATCGTGGGTACATTGTCTAAAAATAGTTTTACTTACGGTGATTTGTCTAATAAGTATTTTCCGAATAAATATACATCAAAAATGGATGAGTTTCGTGGAAACAGTTTAAGGTAGGTCCATTGAAATTGCTGGTGTGAACCATCACAAACATGGGGTTAAATCCCTTGAACTGGCCTCTGCTTTTCACAATGAAAACAGAAGCCAAAAAGGGGGTATTTGAGAATAATAATCCCACGTTTTGGTGAACTAGCGCACGCACCACGTTCTCGTCGTGGTGTCATTCCATTGGTTCACAGTAAGAAAACAGATGCGTCGAGGGGAAAGGAGCGACTGCACTTTCATACAGTCGTGACATGTGACTGGTTGAGGGGGTAGGAATTGCGTTGCATGAGAGCACATGGACGGCAAACCCTCTTCACACCGGTTGGTTCACGAAAACGGGGGTCAAAAGCTGGGATTGCTGTTCTCATAGACTCCTCTTTTGGCCCCTATTTGCATTGTAAAAAACAGGGGCCATTTCAGGGGTTCTGACTTTGTTTGTGCTGGCTGGCGACCCTTACTGCAGTTTCTCCTACTGATAGACTTGGTGGTGGCTCCGCTATTAGGGCTTTGGAATGAGCCAGCTGATTCTACAGTCACCATTTTGGCTTAGAGTGACTCTGAGCAGACAAGGCTTTTATCAACAACTGGGATGATGTCTTTTGGAAACTCACCACCTAGAAGTTAATTCAACTGAAGCATAGTAACCGCGTCGCTATTTGATTGTGAGGTGAAGTTAATTAGAATTGTTCTGTAACCCATTTTGAACCACTGTGGTTTCACAGCCGGTGGATGATTCCCTTTCGTCTAGAGCCCCTTGGACCACTGATCTACATGCGCTCACGCAGCTCGTGCAGACCCGCTCCGAACTGAGGTGCTCTAACTACAGCTTTAGGTCAAATAAAGAGGGTCCATTGCATTTCCGAAGGTACCAAATATCGCAAACATCAGAGAAACCTCTCTTATTTACATCCTCGCCGCGTTTAGTAAGGGAACAGAGCAAAACAGACAGTTCTATTGGATTTTGAATCATTTTTAGGTACAGAAGTTTCAGTAATTACCTCCCTTGTAGCGCCCAGCCCGTTCGTACCATCGGTTTTCGTTCGGTTCGTTTAGTAGCCATTTTACACGGATCAACATAGAATTTATACAAAGAAAATTGACGACCGAAGTAATTTGTAATACTTGGTAGGCGTTTTTTCAAGTGTGTTGATTTAATTCATTGAAATATCGTGAAAACCTCGGCATATACTGCACTATTTTACTCCCTCAATATGAGCAAATAGAGGAAAATTATCAGAAAATCATAAATTGTGAGATAGAAATGAGCATCATGATACGTAATTCAGGTTAGTGAATTACCGAAGTATATCACGCATTTCAAACGATTGTCACACCACTCCGAAACCGGCAAAAAAACGGCTCCGAAACCGATCGGTTTTTGGCCGGTTTTTACTATTATTGCGATCGGTTTTCGAGCGGCTTCTGAGTGGTTTCAGACCGGTTCCCAAAAGATTTGTGTCACCCGTTTGTAATACGTGATATGCTTCGTTAATTTCTATCACGTTTCCCAAAAAACGGTTCACAATGCTTATTTTTATCTCCTAATTAGAAAGGGGTAAAATATATTTTACCCCTTCCGAGGGGAAATAGGGCGATCAACACCGGGGAATTTAAGAGAATTTCGACAAATTAAACCAAAACATTGAAACAGAACGCCAACTAAGCACTGCACATCTCCCCGGTCGTTGAATTCCTTCGTATCAATTTAATGTTGATCTGTGTAAAACGGCTACTGAAAAAACCGACGGGAAACCGACCGATGTAGTATTAAAAAAAGATCGGGAACCGACCGGAAACAGATCGGTTTCGCGGCGGTTTTGAACCGGTTTTGCTACAAGGTCTAGGGCACTGCAGTACCTCAACTACAAGTTCTAAATTACTCAGTAAATATTGCGAAAAAACGAACAAAACAGGCTATACAACCGGTGAAAAAGGCAAGCAAGGAAGCACATGAAACGGTACAGATTCAGCTCTACGTCCGGAGGGATAAAGTCACGAACGATAGGACTACTAAAGCAGAGAACACCCAGACCACCAAAACGACCATCCTGGCGTAACGCAGTCCTGCTTGAACGCAGCCTTGAAGTCAGTTCAGTTCAGTTCAGTTGTCTTGTAGTCTTGAAGTAATACACGGGTACGAGGCTACAGCCCAAATGTTCCCGGATCTTGTGATTATCTTGTCATCTGAATGTCACCAGTGAGCTGTAAGATAGTTCACTAGATAGTGGGGAAGTGATAAAACGGAAAGGGTTCAGAATACAAATTTTGACAGTATCTTGCATCTGTTATTGCCGGCGAACTGGAAGATAGACCGCTGGGCAATGCGAGATTGTTAAGGACGCGAGTCTTGACTGCATCTTGCGTCTCGAACTGCCGGGGATCTGGAAGATGGACCTTTGGACTGTGGGAGAATTTCAGCTTTGCTGAAGTTCGTTCAACTTGAGTGACACGGAAGATTCAAGCGTGGGAAATCTGTCGGACATCAAACAGCGAGGCTTTCGGTCCGCGCGCCGCGCGCGGCCTTGAAGGTCTACACGGGTTCGAGTCTTTGAGCCCAATTGTAACGTTTCTTGGGGAAATCTTTGATCTTCGGTCGGATTCACCGAACTCAAACGAGAGTAAAAAGAAGCGGGGGGAGGGGCGGGGGTAGCAGCGAAAACAAGATACAAATAACATCATGCAGTGTCACACTGTGGACACGGCCTTGAGCTTAGTGGGGGTGCGCCATTCATGAACATATATGCGATAAAAGACAACTATTTTGTTTGTTTTTTTGACAAAGGGAATTATTGGGAGAGACCCGGGTAGAGGTCTAGTTTTTTCTTGAAGATAGTTTTGTTCTGAGAGAGAACAATATCTTCTTCGCTTTGATGACTGTCCTTTCAGGTGTGGGTACTACTTCCGCAAACGACTGACTACAACCTGCTTGCGGTGGTTTGGAGCTTACGACTGAGGTGCTACTTGGTGGGTGTTGGTCCTGCCCTTGGGCCTGCAGTTTAAAGGCCAGACTGGCCTCCTCCTTGCAAGGGGCACAGACCCATTCAGCCCATGGGTTCTGTTTATAAAGGACAAAGATATCCTTTGCTATTCCTGACCACCTCGGGTGAGCCAATCTCTTGCACACCTCGCACTCTATACCATTTGCCACATGTTTTCCGCACTTGGGTGCGAGTCACGGGTCAGAAACGAGTGTCATATCAAAAGCCATAAAAACGAAGGCAAAAACAACTCAAGCGCTCTTTACCCAAACACAAAATACGCACTCTGACACTAGCGGGTGAAGCCCCCTAATACAAAAAAACAAAAAGAAAGACTAGAAGCGAGAAAAGTTCGCTTCAAAAAACACCGAACATTACTCGGCAATACTACAAGGAGAATAAAAATATTCTCCGGATAAAGCGCACCTTAAACGCAACTATGGTACGCTCAGCATTGTGAATTAAACTAGGTTTATTTACAAAACTATTCAAAAGCTCCACGACCAATCGAGCGTCCAGAATGTACGTTTGACTTTTCGGAACACGCAGCCATCCAGGTGGCTAAAGCACGCCGTACGATCGGGCTAATACACCAAACATTTATTTTGCCAGAAAGTAAACTCAACATTTTTAAGTCCCATGTTAGACCTCTTCTGGAATACGGCTCAACCATTTGTTCCAACATGCGACAAAGGGACCGCATAGCGTTTGAGAATGTACAACGGGCATTCACGAAACAGCTCATAGGTTTTTCTACGCCCTCTAATTACATGGAACGTTGTGAGCGGCTGAAAATCGATCCCTTATGGCTACGCCGCGTAAGAAATAATCTGCTATTCTTTCACAATATCTTGAAGAATAGATCATGTAGTTCAGCACCGCAGGTAAGAACCCTTTCTACGTATCCCTTACGTAACAATGAGTTCTTGGTGTCTGTCCCTTTGCCGAAGCTTGCTCTTCGGTCAAACTTCTTCATTAACAAGTACGCTTCATTGTGGAATAAGCTACCACAACGAATTCGGGCGTTATCACCGACATCGGTGGCTTTCAAACAGGAAATAAGCATAGCCCTAACGGTGGACACGCTGACTATGTTATACAATCCGTATATTTCAAGGGCTCAGGCCTTTGAGGTAGGTATAGGGTACTAATAAGTCGAATAACCGCTCTGAGCAACCTAGGCTCAATTAGACCCGCATAGGGTTGGCCCCACCGCTGCAGCAATTACGAAACTCAGCGGTTCATCCATACGATCTAGGACAGCAGAAAAGTCCCAAATTTTCACCATCAACTTCTTCCTCCTGAAATATGCAACCCTGTGGAATAAACTCCCAGCTGAAGTCCGTTCCGTAGATTCCCTGATTATGTTTAAGCCTGGACTACACGTAGCTCTGGACATCCAAAAACTGATCGCTCTTACGAATCCTTATATGTCTTTTGATAGAGCTTATGAGGAAAGCGCTGGATACTAACCTGAACCCTTGAGAATCTAGGATGTGCCACACCATACGCCGCAGTTGCCATCACCTAAGCGTAAACCTAACAGTTTACAATGCCTAAACAGAATAATTACCTCTAATCTATAACCACTGTCACCCCAATAGTTCCTTCTACTTGGACTCCTCAGTATAGAAGAACCACTATACCGAAAGAGACAGTAACAGCGTAGCGCCACGCAAACAGTATGATAGTCCTACTCGCTCTGTCTGTTATTTCAAACCTATCTTATCGCCTCGTGCCAAACTGCGTTCTGCGTAAGCAAACGGTATTGAAGGTTATCATTACTAACCACGGGCAAATCATAAATCCTTTGAAATGCATACAGCTACCAAGCCTGTGTACGCAACTTCATCAGCCTGCAGCAGTATAGCTCAAATCCACTGCGAGCCTATTTTACCCATGCCCCACTCACATAGACCTAACCAATCCATTGTTTATTGTCTTCACATATTATCATAACCCACAGCTGGAACCACGTCCAGACTGCAATCTCCCTTTATTTCAGGTCGTTGTCTCCCACTATCTCAGTCGCCAAATTGGCTAACCAAGGAGGCCGCTTTGACTCGTACGGACAGAGACTCAAGTGGAACCTACCATGGCAACTGGGACAGAAATCCAACCACACAACAGGAGATACCCTCAATTGCTTATCAGATCGTTCAGCATTTTCTAACGCAACCAACACGAATTCCAGCTCACGCGCATGCCGCTAACGTACAGCCACACTCGGCTGATTGACTGACACATACTTTGCCCTGCCAGATGAAACTTACGCATTCGATGTAGTACGTTACCAGAATAACACTGAAGGCAAATGCGTCATCACATACATATATATTTGTCATTGAAGCAGCATAACGCTGAAGTCCATGCAAAGATTTTCCCACTTCATTATCCGTTAACACAGGTTATCTTTTCTCCGAACCGTAGCCGGCTGGAATTTGACTCTCCATTTCTCGAAGACCCTCCAGTTGCGCCTTCTCATTTCTGAATAGTACATGTTACTGGCCCTGAATCTAAACTCACCTTTTTATGGACTGCTGTTTCTCCCACATCCACCGGTGTTCACTTTCACGAAACTGGCCTCAGGTCCCCCTGCTTCAAATCTCATTCCGTTTACAGAACTCCGGTAAATCCGTCATTCAGGGTCTGTATTGTCTTCATGGATCGCTATCCTCTTCGCATGCGTTGATTTTCCACCCTTTTTTTCTTGTTCAAAATTTATTCCATCTGCAGAACCTCAGTTGGCCTCTGGTTTCCTGGGCTTGCATCATTCTTGTTAATAATGCCTCCTTAGCACTGCGCTAACGATTTTCTCAATATCTCCACCGCGCACCACTGCCTGATCTGGATTCGAAACCGGTTTAAAACTGCCGCGCAAACCATTATCAGAATGGTCCATTCAAACTTTTCCTGTCATTATTTTTTCATCTCTAATACTCTCGACTTTCATACTTAGAATATGTGAACATTTCATCTTATTGAGTAACGTGTACACCATGATCATGCTTTAACGCGTGCGTCTCGACCATGGCCGAGAAATATACCAATATTATTATTATTATTATTATTATTATTATTATTATTATTAATTCCTTCGATGGTATGCACACCAGTTATGGACCCACCACTGCCGAGTGTATTTCGTCGAATCCCCGCCAAAACTGAGAGGGGAACGGAAAATATCATCGCATAAGTCATGAGTCTTGAAGTAATATACGGGTACGAGGCTAAAGCCCAAATGTTCCCGGATCTTGTGATTATCTTGTCATCTGAATGTCACCAGTGAGCTGTAAGATAGCTCACTGGATAGCGGGGAAATGGGAAAACGGAAAAGGGTTCAAAATACAAATCTTGACAGTATCTTGCGTCTGGTATTGCCGGCGAACTGGAAGACAGACCGCTGGACAATGTGAAAGGGTTAGGGACACTAATCTTGACTGCACCTTGTGTCTCGAACTGCCGGGGATCTGGAAGATGGACATCTGGACTGTGAGAGGAGTTCAGCTTTGCTGAAGTCCGTTCAGCTTGAGCGACACGAAAGGTTCTATCATGGGAAATCTGTCAGACATCAAACGGCGAGGTTTTCGGTCCGCGCGCCGCGAGCGGCCTTGCGAGAGACATTATGCACCGTGGGCGTTCACTGACACTGTATGCAATGAGCGAAAAAGTCCATTAAAACATACTCTAGAAGGACCACAGTGCTACCCGTCATCCATCTAGTTAATATACTCAAGGCTCGCTACGAGGAAGTATCTCGTACCACTTGTGATCTGGGGCACCTTTGAAGGGTTGGACGGTCTGCAGATCCACCATTCCACCAGGCAGACCGTTCCAACTGTTCACAACCCTGTTGCTGAAGAAGTGCGATCTAGCCATCAACCTAGATCGGGCTTTTATCAGCTTCTTTTCATGTCCCCTTGTTCTGGAGTCTACGGCCAATTGGAATAGACTATCTGGTCTAAGGCCAGAAAAGCCCTTCATTACCTTGAACGTTTCTATGAGATCCCCTCGACTTATCCTCCCTTCCAACGAGAAAAGATTCAGGTCACGGAGTCTCTGCTCGTAAGTCTTACCTCTCTGCCCTTCAACCATTCGCGTGGCGAGACGTTGGACTTTCTCGAGGCAGGCTGCGTCCTTTTTGTAGAAGGGTGACCAAGCCTGCACGCTACCTTCTAAGTGAGGTCGTACTGTAGCCGTGTAAATAGGTACGAATACCTCCGGCTTCCGGCAAGACAAAGCTGATCGCAGTCTAAAGAGCCCCCCACGAGCCTTATGCGCAGCAGCGTTGCACTGCTCCGGCCATTTGATGTCACTGTTCATGATGACCCCAAGGTCTTTAACCCTACTGGCTGCCCCTACGGTGAACAGCCCTTGATTATGAGCGACAGTTTGGCTCTCTGTTGCCCTTGACAACAAATGGTCTTTTTTTGAGCGTTCAGAGGTAAGTCCCATTTGTATGCCCAGTTCAGGACGGTACCTATTTCCCTGCCCAAGTCCGCCCTACCCTTAGATCCAACAATCTTCACATCATCCGCAAAAATAAAGCTGGGCGATTGAAGAGTGGATGCTAGGTCATTAATAAATAACAAGAATAGAACCGGGCCTAGGACGGATCGATGAGGTACACCACGGGTGACGTTCACCAAACTTTAGCACCTGTCCTCACTTTGACGTAAAACGTCCTGTGGGAGGGGAAGTCCTCCAGCCACCTATATACTGGCCCACCTATACCGAAAGTCACCATCTTGCATAGCAAGAGACTATGATTAACGGAGTCGAACGCCTCGCTAAAGTCGAGGTAGCACACCTCAACTTGCTTACCTTCGTCCAGTCGTCGAGTTACTTCATCTAAGAAGCACAGGAGATTGGTCAGGCAAGATCTATTTTTCAGGAATCCATGCTGCGCCGGACTTAACATGGAGTGCTGCAGTAAGTGCTGGCAGATATGGGCACGGATGATCTTCTCGAGGACTTTACAGAGAACGCTAGTTAGGCTTACCGGCCTGTAGTTCTGCACAGCCGACTTAGGCCCACTCTTATGTATTGCCACGACTGCCGCGACTTTCCAGTCCTAAGGCAGCTTTCCCTGGTCCAACGTGGATCTATACAATCTACATACCGATGGACCTATGATATCCGCCAACGGCTTGATGATAGCTGGATGAATGCCATCAGGTCAGGTCAGGTCACAGGACTTGCGGCTTAAACTAGTAAATCTTCAGTTTCATGCACTGCGAGCCCACGGAGTTCCAGCCGTGCTGCAACTTCCAAGGATAGAATACAATTTGGTATTTGCATTAGCTGAGAGGAAGGAAAGGGAACGGGCTCGCCCTCGGGAGCAGCAACCTCACACCAATATAGGTTCAGCGCCTTGACTCACTCCTGTCCTCGTGTGAGTCATACCTCGGGTCCTCGAAAAATATAGAGATGGTTTCATGGAATGATAATGAGAGTGACGTGGAGGCTGTTATGGAGTTAGGTGCAGTTATGAAACTCTAGGTTGGTGGGATGCAGCATAAGATAGTTAATCAGGAGGGGGGAAAGGAAGGACAATTAGAACAAAAAGAAAAGCCCCCAGGATGGCTAGTAACAGCCTTGGAATACCTCTGTCCAGCACGGATCCAGTTTGTGCTTAAAGACAACGAGAGATTTGCCATTAAAACGTGTGGAGTCAACTTATTCCACTTGTTTATGACACGGTAGGAAAAGAAACATGCCCTTATGCTCTTACTTGCCCCTGGTTTGTCAAATTTATGCTCGTATCCCCTGAGTGAAACATCGTGACAACGAGTCAGTTTTGTTCTGTCGGTCGGAGTGGTTCCTTTGTATAGTTTATAGCACTCTATGAGATACCCCCCTTGCCTACTACGATCCAGGGAGAAGAGATTTAAGACATTCGGTCTTTCCTGGTACGACTTCCCTTGCATCCCGTTTATCATCCAATTAAACCTCCTTTGAACCTCCTCTAACACCTTCTTGCCCTTCACTAGGCTCGGTGCCCACGCTTGAACAAAAGTCCCCAAGTGATGCCTTACGGTCACCTTGTATATAGGTAGTATTACTTCGGCCTCTCTAGACACCGAAGTTCGTATCAAATTGAAAAGCGCTACGTTTGCCCTGGCCGCTGCTGACTTGCGGGTTTGAAGCTCTCGTACACAAGCACACCTGGGTCTCTTACCGCAGCAGCGGACTCATTCCCGACTGGGGCGGACAGCCCTACGTACCCGTCTGCGCTGCATCCCTTGCCTGCGAGCAAGTGTTTGCATTTGTCTGCATTCAGTAGCAGCTCCCACTTTTCAGCCCAAACACTAATCCTGTTTAAGTGGGTTTGCAGTTGCCTTGGGTCACAGGACTTGTGGCCTTGGCCAGTGTACGTCCATGTTCGTGCACTCGAGGGCTGCAATGTTCCCACAGTGCTTCGACTACCAAGTGGTCCGAATGTAGTGATTGTTAAAAGGTGGGCTGCAAAGAGGAGAATGAAAGGCAGGTTCTATCTCGAAGAACCGACAGTCGTGATGAATAAACAGGTTCACTGTCTGAACTAGCTGCCATGCTTATCCTCCGGAACCCCCCGTGAGGACGCTTGGATAAATAATAAGGCCGCGGTTCGCTGTATTTTATCGCTTGACGTGTAAACACGTATTGTTTTAGAAAACGAGGGAGTGAAAGAGAGAGTTTTCACCTGGGTGTATGCACGATTGCCTAGAAATAGTCCAGGAAACCTCATCGCAGCAGTCATCCTGCCTTCTTTCAAACATGACGACGCTATTCGCTGCTACCACGTGGAGTGGCTGTTTGTTCCGCGGGTTCGCAACGCGGTGAGAGAAGAAATATGCTCCACCGCGTCCGATGGCCATAGGTTTCGTCAGTTTGCTTTCATGTCCCCTAAGCGTCGGGTTTTCGCTTGGAACTTATAACGGCCTGTCGGTTTCAGATAACCCGTGGAGCTGTTTGAGCGTCCCCATCAGATCCCTATTTAGGCCTCGCATATTGAGCGAGAACAGGTCGGGCGCTTTGAGGTTTTTCTGTAAGTCTCGTCAGTCAGCCCATTCATCACCTTAGTAAACCGTCTTTGGAAGGTTTCCAACAGCTGTTTGTCTCCGACTAGTTTCGTTGCCCAGACCTGGAAGCAGTACTCCAGGTAGGGGCGTACATGCGTTTTGTATGGTGGCAGTTTTGCTTTGGCTTCCCGAGATCTGGCAGTCCGACACAGTTGAAACATGGACCTATTACCCCTCGCTGCTGCCTCAAGGCACTGCTTGGCGGATTTAGATGTTTCGTGCAATTGAACCTCGGTGGTCTTAATTATCCCGAGTGCTCCTTCATCGAAGTGCCAAATCTCTCCTGCTCCCCCGCCATGGAGCAGCTGTCCGCACTTACCTCGACTTAAAAGGAGCCTCCATGTTTCGGTCCACTCTCGTATTCTTGTCAGGTCTTCCTCCATCCGGTTCGAAGATGGTCCCCCCCCTCCACAATCTTGAGATTGTCCGCTACTAGGAGACCAGGACACCTAAAGGTGTGGAACAGGTCACTTATATAGATCAAGAACAACAATGGTCCCAACTAGTACACCTGTTGCACCCCACTGTATGCCCTAGCTGCGCTGGACTTTGCGTCCTCACACTGAACGCGGAATGTCCTACCGGTGAGGTATGCTTTAATCCGGTCCAGCCTCACCTGCGCAGTCCTCATGCCCTGCACTTTGTGCACCAGCAGTCTATTGTTCGCCCAGTCGAAGGCCCTCTGTAAATCGAGATAACACACTTCAACTCGTTCGCCCTCGTCCAGTCTGCCGGCCACTTCAACCAGAAATGAAAAGCGATTCTTGAGACACGATCTCCTCTTTACAAATCCGTGGTGCCTCACTGCAATCATCCTGTGGTATTCAACATGCCTTGTGATCCTGTCTCTGACGATACCCCCCAGTACTTTTGGTATCACCGACATCAGGCTAACGGGCTTGTAGTTAGATGCATCTTTATCCTTGCCGCTCCTGCTGATGGGCACCAGTTCGGCTTCCAGCCAGTCGGAGGGCAGCATGGACGGGGCTAGTGACCCGGCGAACAGGTGGGCTAGCTCCCCGGACACTATGCTCGCGAACGAATGTAGGACGGCAGGACGAATCCCCGCTGGGTCGGCCGCCTCACCTCGCTTTAACCGGCTGATAGCCGGCTCCATTTCCACTGGCTCTACAACAACTTCGTCCATTGGGGGAACACCGTGGTGTTCTATTAATTGCGGCTGGTTCCAGGCGTCTGCTATGTGTACCAGAATTTTGCAAGTACTTCGGTTTCTTCGCTGGCCTTGCCTGCATGCCTACCCCGCCCATCCATAACATTTCCAACTGCCACCGGCGACTGGGCCCTAGACTGTTCATGGTCGTAATAAGCCTAGGGGCATTTCTTGGAATTTTATGCCAATCTCGCTTCGTATTGTATCTGGCAGGATCTTTGTAATTCTAGATCATGTTCGCGCGCCCTCAGAAACTGCAGAAAGCGAAGATGTTCCCCTACATTTCGGAAGTTTCGCCGTGTAACAGCTGGTCGTGGAAAATCCCCCTTTTTCCCTCGCGATTCAGTGTTTTTCCCAACATCACTCATTTCCATACACTATTGACTTGTCTTTACGAACTGGTTGTTTTTCTGGACCAATTGTTGTTTGTTCGCGCCCAGAGCGCTACTTTGGCACATCCTTGTTCAGGACCTGCGTGACGCACGTGCTGTCTGCTCACACGCTGCTATTCGGTTTCTCGTTGTTGAGTCCTTGTGATCGTATTATTGAGGTTTGTATATTGTTTATGTCATTGTTTATTTTATTAATCTAGTATCGTAGAATATCACGGATAATCGTCTTCTGATTTCGGGATCCGTTGCGAATTTGGCTACGCATTGCTCAAACGTTCGTAACAATACTCAATAGATCTATTTGGAACGAGGAAAAATCACGCAAAATGCCAAGAAAAGGATCAAAAGCAGTCGAATCCGGACAGGAAGTAATACGGCAAGTATCTGGGGAGGTTTTGGGTACATATGATTCTTTAGTTAATGCTAGATCGCCTAGTCCTGTCAGTGCTAGCTCATGTGTTATTGAAAGCAATATTGATCGTAAGGATGTCGATTTATATAAGCTGAGAATACTAGAACTAGAGCAACGGTTACTTTCGGCTGGACTACAGGCGCATGAAGCAGAGAAGTGTACACAGAAACAGCGAGAGCATGAGACCAGTGACTTTGACGCTTCCGATAGGTTAGAGTGCAATAAGGTAGGGAACCCCACGCCGGTCGCCGAATACAAACCACCATCGATCGATCTGCCTAGAGTGGAGTTAACGGTTTTCGACGGGCGAGCTGAGCAATACTGCAAGTTTGTCAAACAGTTCCAGACGTTGGCTGAAAACAAGGTAAACGACCCTGGGCAAAGGCTTCTTTACCTTACTCACTACTGCCGAGGCCGAGCGCGAGAAGCTATCGACGGGTGCACCATGCTCGATCCAGAACAAGGCTACACAAGGGCAAGAAAGATTCTGAGGGACTTGTTTGGCCAACCTTTCAAAGTAGCCCGTAACCTAATAGAGGGCGTGATGGCAGAGGCAAAGAGAACCAAGGGCGACGTCTACACCATGGCCGACCTGGTGATCAAGATGCAGAACTGCTCAATAGCCCTCGACCATTTAGGTTACAGGGCTGACCTAGACGCCATGCACACTTTGGAAGGCATAGTCCGTCACCTCTCTCCCGAACTACAGGGTCGGTGGGCGGAAGAAGCTGAACGGATAAGCCGAGGTGACAGAGAAGCCAACTTCGAAGACCTGACTGAATACTTAGACAGGCAAACGAAGATAGCTGACAGCAGATTCGGCCGACTCATCCGGGACAGCAACCGAGCAAACAAGCCCGGTACTAGCCAAGTCCAAACCCCTGTACGGGAATATTCAAAGTACCAGCCTTGGACCAACACACACGTCATTTCACGAGATGCTACGGCGAAACCAAATTGCAGATCCTGTGGTACTAGCCATGGCCTACCAGAATGCCCCAAGTTCGGCAACGCCACAATAGACGAACGGTGGGGAATGGCGAGGATGGCAGGAGCATGTTTCATCTGTCTCAACACCACGCACCGGGCAGCAGCCTGTAGAACAAGGAATCGATGTGGTTACGAGGGCTGCACGGGCAGACACCATCGGCTGCTGCATCAGGCGAGAATAACCATATCCGAGGCGATTGCCAAGCCCAGCGTGATTTGTTCAACTTCACAATCTGCCAGTAAACCGGTACGTTTAGGCGTAGTGGCCGTGGGTGTAGTGACTCCGACTGGGATAGTCAAGGCGTTGGCTTTCGTTGATAGTGGATCCGACACCACTTTAGTGAAAGAGCGGTTTGCCGACAAACACCAACTGGCTAAAGGTGCGACGTCGTTAGCAGTGAGCACGGTGGGCGGAACACAGGTAATGACTGCCGGTAGATTAAGGCTGCAACTCATCTCTCTAGACACTAACGAGGAAATTGAACCAACGGAGGCATTCACGTTAGCGGATCTCCCCATGCGAGCACCAAGGTCGGTGAACGCAATCTTGACTCGGTGGCCCCACCTGCAGGATGTAACCGTTGTAGACTGGGAAGATGATGAGGTGGATCTCCTCATCGGATGCGACGTGCCAGAGGCGCATTGGGTGCTTGACCAAAGAGTGGGCGACCGCCAGGCACCTTATGCCGTACGCACGGCTCTGGGATGGATGTTATACGGTCCAGTAGGGGTACGCGGTTCCGTGAATTACTTATCCGCCGAAACGGACCGCATAGAGTATCATCTGCAACGGCTGTATGAAAAGGAGTTTCATGACATTGGAGACGAAAGACCGACGTTGTCTCAAGAAGATCACTTCGCTCTACAAACGGTGCGGCGAGGCTCTAGAGGCCTCAAAAAACAGTTCGAGGTTCCCCTCCCATGGCGCACACCGGTCGACCCGTGGACTGACAACAGAAATTATGTTCTCCAACGATTACTACGACTAAAAGAACGCTTCATTCGAGACCAGAATCTGTGGGAACGATACGCGGATTTGATGAAGCGAAACGAGGCCCTCGGTTACGTTGAATAGGTGCCTGTTAACACCGACAGCAAAAGGGGTATCTGGTATCTGCCTCACCATCCGGTTATCAACCCCAAGAAACCCAATAAACTGCGGGTGGTCTTCGACTGTGCGGCCAAGTTCCAGGGCAAATCGTTAAACGATCGCCTACTACAGGGGCCTGACTGGACCACACCACTGATCGATATTTCGTGCCGTCTCAGAGTGGGTAAAGTGGCTTTGTCTGCCGACATTAGGGAAATGTTCCATCAGGTGAAGATTCCGGTAGGAGAACGAGATGCTTTGCGTTTCCTGTGGTGGGAAGGGAGCGACCGGGACAACGCAGTGGTGAATTATAGGATGACCGTCCACCCCTTCGGAGCCATATCGTCACCATTCTGTGCGAACTGTGCCCTCCGAGAATCAGCGAACAAACATGGCGATCTAGTACATCGGACGGTAGTAGATAGCGTCATCAGGAACTTCTACGTCGACGACTACCTTGGGTCATTCGATGATGTGGAATCAGCTCTAGAGCAGTTCAGGGGTCTGACGAGATTGCTGGAAGAGGGCGGCTTCCATCTAACTAAATGGATGTCGAACGCTTCAGAAGTGCTGAAGGTCATCCCGTATCACGAAAAGGCCGAAAGGGTAAGAGATTTGGACGGCTCTCCACTTCCTATCGAGCGCACTTTAGGGATACAATGGGACGCGGAAACGGACGATTTTGTTTTCGAACTGAACGTTCCCGAGCTGCCAATAACCCGTCGTGGCATACTATCTGCCGTCTCAAGTTTGTTCGACCCGCTCGGTTTCGTCTCACCATGGCTGCTACCCGGAAAGATCTTGCTGCAGCGGCTGTGCCGTAAGAAAGTTGATTGGGACCAGTCACTGGACCGAGGGGACCGGCTGGACTGGGAAGAATTTCTGAACACCCCCCGCTCAGAACGCCCATTGATAGCTTCCTTAAAACCTGTCGCCCTGTTAATCCCTCCTCGTGCCCCATGCCATGATGCACCAACCGCACCCTCACCCATGCCCAATCCGCATATTAGAACTTGCCGCTCCAAACTTCGCATCCTTTACAGTCGTATTTATTATCTAATCACCACCACCATATCTTCCTCACTTGGCCCCGCGATTCCTCTGCGGTTCTTTCCAGTGTCCTGATTAGTATCCACCTGTTCAATTGTCTGCCGGCACTCAGCTCTCCAGTTCCATTGCCCCAACTCCTTTGCGCGTTCGTTTTTTTGTGGCCTTTTTGCTCTATTACTGGTCCACTTATCTCGGGGCTTCCCGCTTTCTTGTCCGCCTCCTTCGTGTTTCATCTGCAGTAAAATGATCTGATTGGTGATTTCTTACCTGTGTCTCCTCGGTCATTGCTTTCATCCCTTGATCCGTTTATTGCTCGCTACAGGCATTTTTCTGTACCTTCCAGTGTGGGCCGCTTTTCCATGTTCCACCATTGTAATGACAATGTTACGTCGTGACGTTCTTTTACAGTTCCAAATTGTTTGACCTGTCACTACCCGATTCCTCTGGTCCGTCACTACACCTTGCACCTGCATTGATCAAATAATTAGACCCATTCTTACCTGTTTTCCTTGATCCTGTCTTTTATCTTCACTCTTCCATGAACTGCTCCTAACAGTCTTCATCACTTCTGTGCATCCACATTCTATTTTTCTCTCCGTTGGGCTGCCACGTGCACTTGTCATGAAGTTAATCCACCACGAAATTCCAAAGTTAATCCTACGACAAATTGATCTAACATTACCTACTCCTCCTAATGACTGATAATTTCTTTCTAGGACCCCATTGTTATTGCTCCTGCTTCTCTTAAACCTATACATATATATACAATTAATCTATATATATATAAACTTACGCATATATATCTATGTGCACGCACTCTGCATCTTGCAGTTCCTCACCTGCCATTTCTCTTGCTATCATCCCAACGACCGTCATCATAGGCATCCATCAACTCTACATCTGTGCCTCACATCTACCGTATCCAATCCTTCTAAATCGTTTTTGTCATCTGATCACCCCTCCACGTCCTGCATTGCTCGCTGCCTGTTTTACGGTGAATTTTGTGTCCTGTCCGCCGACAATTCACTGCAAAGTACCAATGCTTCATTGTCATCTAATCCACTGCAATGCACCTCACCTTTTTCTCCATCGTTCCTCGCTACTGCAATTCTTTATACCGATTTCCAGCCTTTCTCATGTTTACCAGTCTGCCTCCATATGTAATTGCCCGGGACCAGCCATTCAGCCCACCTGACCTTGAATTTCAAATTCACCGGGCGTCCATTCAAATCCGCTCTTGAGCTCATTTGAACTCCACACAATCTCTATGGTGTGCATACGTTTATACTATTTTCATCCTACCTTATTCACCCTTCTGAGCCTTTTTACCCAATATTTTAATGAGAGTCTCCATATTTCCATGAATTATATCTGTCCATTCCATCACCTGTATCTACATGATCATGCACATGGCGTGCTTCGGGCGCTTCCGAAATAAACCATTATTATTATTATTATTAAATTAGGAGACATAAGAATCCCACGATGTTTGACTCCTGGCCATACGACACGGACTGGAGAACTACATGCTTTTTCCGATGCATCCGAAGTCGGTTATGGAGCTGTGGTGTACGGACGATGGTGCGCAGGAGATGGACAATATACCACGAAGATCCTGTTCGCCAAAGCCCGCGTTGCCCCACTGAAGTCGGTCTCAATCCCACGCCTTGAACTCAGCGCAGCCGTGTTGGCAGTCAGGGTGGTGCAAGCTGTGAAGAGATGTTTCGATCTCTACATTTGGTCGGTGAGCTTCTGGACGGATTCAACGATAGTACTTCACTACATTAACAACGTACGGAGCCGGTTTAGTACTTTCGTTGCTAACCGGCTCACGATTATCCACGATGAATCAGCCACGCACCAGTGGAGTCATGTCAGGTCTGGCGATAATCCGGCCGACCTGTGCTCCCGAGGTGCGAACAACTTCAGGCAACTGGACACGTGGACGAGAGGGTCAAGCTTCCTGCAATTGCCCAAACAGGACCGGCCCGTGTTCGAATTAAAACCCCCTACGGAATTGGAACTGGAGGTCAAAGGCGTAGTGATAGCAACCAACGTCGTCGAAGCGTCGTCCATTCTATCGCGACTGGTCAGGTTTTCTTCCTGGATGAAGACGCTTCGTTCGCTAGTCTGGTTAACCAGGTTCAAGAGAAATTTACTAGTCATGAAAGGGCTACGGCCCTCAGGTCGGATACCGGTCGGCCCGATAGGTCCCGATGAGCTACAATCGGCAGAGTACGATATTTTCAGAATGATACAACGCGAGGCCTTCGCCCAAGAACTCAAGAGGGCGGAAGAAGTGGGGCCGACCAATGAAGACATGCCATCTCCAAGAGGCGAGGTGAAGCGTTTAAACCCCAAACTCATCAACGGACTGCTGCGGGTGGATGGTAGGCTGACCAACGCCCACCTGAACTTCGACACAAAGTATCCTATACTGCTGCCTGCGAGACAACCTGTAGTAGAGCTAATGATTCAACACGTCCACGCCATGGAGGGACATGCCGGGGAAAGTCACGTGACGAGCGTCATCCGAAAGCGTCTTTGGTTGTTGAGAGGACGAGAGACTGTAAAACGCGTAATCCGACGGTGTGTGCAATGCAGGAGACGCAATGCCACAGCAGGCAATTAACTCATGGCCCCACTACCAGAATGCAGGGTGACTACGGGCTGGTGGCCGTTCAGTGACACCGGGTTGGACTATTTCGGGCCCTTGTGGATCAAGTGCGGGAAAAGATTAGAAAAGCGATACGGATGTATCATGACGTGCATGAAATCACGTGCGGTACACCTAGAAGTCGCACATTCGATGACGACCGATTCGTTTCTACGGGCCTTGCAAAGATTTATCAACCGAAGAGGCGTACCGGCCGATATATACTCAGATAATGGATCGAACTTTGTGGGCGCTCAACGGGAATTGCAGCGTTGGCACAAGAACATAAACAGGGACGAACTGCAGAATCGAACTGTGGCCTACGGCATACGATGGCATTTCAACCCCCCACAGGCCAGTCACCGAGGCGGCATGTGGGAACGCATGATCCGGTTCGCCAGACGGATATTGCTGTCAATCATAGAGCAGCAGCCGCCCGACGACGAGACGCTGAACACCGTCATGACTGAGGTGGAGCGAATCCTGAACAACCGCCCCCTGGTTCCAGTAATGAACGGCGACCCCACCCGCCTGGCGCTCACCCCGAACGACTTATTGACGCTAAGGTCGAACGAGGGTTTCCAAGGGCCGGTAAACCTTCGTGGGAGCTACCTCCACGGGTGGAAGCAAGCGAACTATCTGGCCAAGGTCTTCTGGAGGCGATGGCTACGGGGCTACCTACCGGCTTTGCAGACTCGACAGAAGTGGCTGGCCAAAACAAGACCATTCAAAGTTGGGGACGTGGTTATGATCGCCGACGAACGCGCACATTTCAGCGCTTGGTCTTTGGGAGTAGTTACGGAAACCATCAAAAGCACTGACGAAATGATAAGAACGGTGAAGATGAAGACAGCTAACGGAGTGCTCATTCGTGACATACGCAGTATTAACCTACTCGAAAGCGAAGACGGAGGAGCTGATAACCCTGAGGCCTAGTAAAACTTTTCACACCAGTCATCGAGGTGGATAAATAAACACCATATATACCACACGGTCTCCGTCAAACACGTTAAGGTGCTCGCGGTCTTTCGTTGACATTACAGAAGGTTCTTTCCGATATGTGGTGATGAATGCGATTCCATTGTACATCCCGATACATACACGCGTGCACGACGCACTCTACATCCCGTAAACCCATCAAACATGTGACAGTGTTCGTTGTTTTGCTTTTTGTTGACGCTACCGAATGCCCCTTGCATATGTGGAAGTAGCGGAGCTCAGGTCACACATACATGCTACATTTTACTCGTTTTCTTGCCACGCGGTCTTTTGTTGACATTGCAGAAAGTCCTCCTTTGATGTGTAGTCATACCTGTGATTTCATTGTACATCCCGGCACACACACACACGCACTCACACACACACTAAAGCACATACATCCAGGACCGGACGGCCCCTTACGAGGACAACGTCTATGTGACCATTCACGCCCGCCATCGGTCATTTGGTCTTGTGGAAGATGTAGACTAGCCTCACGTCTATGTATCCAATGGGTTAGGTGCGACCAGTAGTAGAACGTCAACGACGAGCATTAGACGCGCGCACTGACAGCAGGGCCTAGGCAGGCAGGAAGAATCAGTACCTTTATACCGAACCTTTGACTTTGCTAAGGATCCAGGAGGATTTTGGTGGGCGGTGTAACAGCCGGTCGTGGAAAATCCCCCTTTTTCCCTCGCGATTCAGCGTTTTTCCCAACATCACTCATTTCCATACACTATTGACTTGTCTTTACGAACTGGTTGTTTTTCTGGACCAATTGTTGTTTGTTCGCGCCCAGAGCGCTACTTTGGCACATCCTTGTTCAGGACCTGCGTGACGCACGTGCTGTCTGCTCACACGCTGCTATTCGGTTTCTCGTTGTTGAGTCCTTGTGATCGTATTATTGAGGTTTGTATATTGTTTATGTCATTGTTTATTTTATTAATCTAGTATCGTAGAATATCACGGATAATCGTCTTCTGATTTCGGGATCCGTTGCGAATTTGGCTACGCATTGCTCAAACGTTCGTAACACGCCGTGTAACTCGCTTGCCTGTCTGCGCTTTCAGGCTCTGCGGACCCAACAAGATGGTTGACCCTTCCTTCTTACCCTGATCATTGGGGCAAGCCGATCAGAGAGTCACATCAAACTGCCTTTTATGTGCAACCACTTGTCTTCACAACAACGGTTTTCAGTCCGCATGTTCCCCCTAACTTCGAATAAATCTGTGGCGCTGGATCCCAGGACACCGATTTCCATCGTCCACTACTTTACTTCTTGATTCTCCTACTCTTCTCTTACTCGCCTCTGGCTTCCACCCCCTATTTTTTGCCCAGCCATAATTTGCTTTCCTCAGTTATCCTGTTCTAAAATGCCCCATCCCACACATCCACCTTCCAGTAGCCACCTGTTGGCCCCCATTTCCTTGTCTACACTTCTCACCACGACTGCCAGTCTGTGTCGCCATGATTTCGAAACCTACCACCTGACTCAGATGGCTATCCTCTCTCCGTATGTGCCATTGCATCTCCTAGCGAAGCAGCCAACCTGATCACACCAGAACGGCCTCTGACAGTCATAGGCATGGTCAAGCGCTGTACGAGACTGAAACACAAACGCAGGAATGTGCGGTACAACACTCATTGTCCTGCTCTGTGTTACTGCCTAGCCCCACCCTTTATTTTTCTAACCCATGTGAGAGAAACTCCTGATATCGGCGGCACCTATGCCATGGCTTTTTCCGGATGTGGAGGAAACAGACCACACACAGTCGTTGCGAAAATATGGCTAATGCGTTGAAAATAGCGGTCGAGGTAATGGCTGTGGAAAGTTCCTATATGGGCTCAACAACCCTTCTGTTAGGAAAAAACAAAAAAGAAGTGGAAAGAGACCAAGAAGGATCGATCTGACTTCCAAACACCACTGATACCGGGCTGTGAAGGAAATGGGAAACCTTCAATCATGAGTGTCTCCCACCAGCTTAGACCTGGCCCTGCGAAAAGAGGAGCCCCACGCCGCCCTTGTCCTTTTGACATGCTTTTGTTTCTTACGCATGAGACTGACTGATATGATAGAGAACTGGATTCTCCACACACTCTTAACCATCTCCAGCTCTTAGTTTTAACCACCCCGTACCCTCTCACGCACTCCTGGTACGAATATTGACGTAGGTGTCAAAACCATTGTGGCTCTCACTCTTAGCTCACTGCTCTGGACAAAAGGCCGATACAGCAGACGATACACAGGTCGCATCAGAGCACTGAATATATACATAATAATATGAGGGTAAATAAAAACTTATGCTTAAGAAATCAAGGAAAGCCGCTTGTATCCTCGCTCATACTTACCCATTTTTGTTCTTTCCCGTCTGAAAGCGGAGTTATTTATCTCATAGCATCCAACTCACTCTCTGGTTTACGGCCAAACATAACAGCAACCTTGTTTGCATCAAGACCTAGCACTAACCTGAAGCATTAGACCTGCAATTATCGTGCGAAATGATGTCATGCATCCTCTGGACCTACTACAGCAACTTGCCACTTAGATTCTCAATGTTTTACAGCTGCCCATCCCCCACACAGAGCCCAGACACAATAGCCCAAACTTACCTCCTCACCTTTTCTAACCTTAAATGACACGATTTACAAGCATCCTCCTGAATGGCAATCAGGGACCAGGCCTAGTAGTGCAAGAGCTGTTAAAGCTAACGAAGATAGACCTATATACCTACGACTTCTCACGTCTCTGAGAATATTATGCCCCGTTTGCAACCTCAGTGCCTCTATGCTATTTCGCTCGCGCTAATCCAGAGTTGGAACACCCTCCAGACTGCAAACTTCCTTGTAAGCGAAATCCTTTTGGCCGTCGACTTTAATAATAATAATAATAATAATAGCGTATTTCTCGACCATGGTCGAGATGCACAAGCAAGCGCATGATCGTGGTGTACAACGTTACTCAAAACAATGAACCATACACGAATTTCAAGAAAGCGAGTCAAAATCGTCAGAAGCGAAACAATATAGCTAGAGTTAGTTTTAATCGACCGAAATGATAATGGTTCGCACGGCAAATATGGTTCGGTTTCGAATCCGGGTTGTTTGGTAGTGGCTCGTGGGAATGCGAAATATGTCGTGAAGATATAACGCTAAGGATGCGTTATAAACCAAAATAATGCAAGCTGTGGATAAAAGAGGCCTATTGGGGTTTTATGAACGGAATAAGTTATGAACATGAAAAGATGAAAGAAATGAATGGGAGTACACTCGTGAACTGTGGTGAATATGAGAAGAACGGCTCTCTATGAAGACGGCAATGTTCCGGAATGACGGATATTCCCGGTCTCAATAATCGGATTGTAGAAGTAGACTAGGAAACGTTGATGAATGTGGAGGAAACAGCAATCCATATAAAAGGTGAGTTTAGGTTCAGGATCAATAACCCGTATCACTCAGAAAAAAGGGAGCGCAACTTGAAGGCCTCGAATTAGTGAAGAAGCAACTTCAAGCCGGATAATGATCGAAAGAAAAATAAAATCTTGCGAGAGAAAACGGAGCGAAAAACCTCCGCGTAGGCTCGCGCCTTATTGTTCTGTTAAGCTGACAAAAATATATTGACTTATCGATTCTCAGTAATATTCGGCGTCATTATTGGGAACCATGGATGGGAGGGGGATAAGTGGACTTGCTTTCGGATGGCGTATCGAAATTTATTGAGTACAAAATTCCTGTGTTGCGTATACTGGCTCTGTTATTGGATTGTTTCACATGAGACCAGGGTGATGTGTAGCATCCCGTGGGTATGGTTCATCAGGCGGGGTAAGGGGCGTGTCAATCAATCAGCAGAAGGTAGCTTGTGAACTGTTATTTGTGAAGACTCCAGCAGTGACATCAGTAGCTGGGGTGTTGCGTCAGAAGACGCCTATCAATCTACTGGTAAGCAGTTGGGAGTGTTTTAGGTCGTGTGGCTCGATTGCAATCCCGTTTGGTATAAAAGATTCCGTTTAGGTCGCTGCCGGTACCGGTCGAGGTGTGGACCTTGGTCACCGAAAGTGGAGCCCGAGAGAGTGGACGACGACAAACCTGAAATAAATGATTTTAGCAGTCTGGACGTGGTTCCATCTGTGAGTTATGATAATAAATGGCGACAGTTAATAATGAACTGGTTGGGTTTATATGAACGGTCGGTGACACATTTCATATTTTGGTCTGGGTTTTATTCGAGAGTTTAAATAACGTAGAGTTGTTAAATACTACTTCAGGCTTGCAAGATAGCGTAAACCGGGTGGGCTGCTGCATCTGCATTTCAAAGGATAAATGGTTTGCACGCAATTAGAAGTTCTGAAGAGCAATTAAGTAAGAATGCAGAAAGAACCACTAGGGCATCGGTGGTGATGCGTTAGAGAAAATTGTTATCATGCACAGAAACGTGGACGTACGTTGGTCTGTGCTCCTACCCGGTAGTGCCGGCCTACTCAGATTTAATTTGAATGTGAGCAGGGAAATCTCATGATTTATTGGTTGCTTGAATATCATATTTGTTATAAGAGTGAGGAGAGATAGTTAGTAGATAATGGAAAAATATGAACAGTTCTCCGTGTTCTTTTTCCGTTGACTCAAGTGAGGCAGGTGTTGGTCATCTGTTGTCTTCATATGTTATCCATGTCAGTAGGCTTGAAGTCCAGGCTGCGGTAGTGATTATAGTTGGCAGGAGGCTTGGTTACTGTTAGGTAGGGTTGTATATCTAAAGGTGGCTTGGATGCTAGGGCATCGAGAAGGCCGCTTTCTGGGAAAGATGACGGAAGATGGAGGGGTATGGATGGAAAAGGTGACCTGTTTCCTCTATGTTCTTTCCTTTATTTTTCCTTTTCCGGGCTTCACTGCGGCTGCCGTTATTCGTCAGATACGTCTACACGCCGTTCAGGTCAATGGGTTGAAAGTCAGGGCTATGGCAGCGATTGTATTTGACGTCAACATGCATGCTAGGTGCTCTTAGGGAGGGTATGGGGTGGCAGGAACTTAGAGCGGGGGGTGGGTAAACGTATGTGGAGAGTCCAGTGCACTGTCACCCCAGTCAGTCTCGTGCGTGAAAACCAAAAGCTTGTCGAGCGAACAACTGTTTCGGTTAATTTGCACTCAGATTCCTACGACCAAGCTGCTTTCGGCCTTTCTAGGGTGCTCCTTCTCGGTGTGGCTTACTTCGAGTCTCAAACAAACTTCAAAAGATTTTGACTGATAGACGTATCAATCCAAAACACGGTTCTATAATCGGTACAACGTTAATGAACAATGATTAGCCAAAACATACGACCAAATTTTGAACCGAGCGAGACACAGATCGTGTATAGTCAGATATACTGCTAAACCAGGCGGAAGCTTCATATGTTTATTTAAACAAGTTCAGGTCAATGTCAGAAAGAGGAAGACTGATATGACAGTTCAAATCACATGAAAGAGTACGATCAAGTGAATGTGAATTAATGAAAACAAAATCGTCACGCTACCGTCAGGTTGGATTAAGGACCTATCACGAATCGGGACTGAGTTCAATAAAATGACCAAATCCGTCTTCCAACAACACAGGGGCACGACTTGGAAGAGAATCACATGTAGATTGTGACTACTAGCAAGCCGTTAGCAGCTAGTAAGAAAAACGTTTAGTTCATACGGAAAGTACACTCTTCTTCTGAATTTCAGAACCACCCGGTCATCGTGTTGCTTGGCTGCAATATACCGCGCAGAAAGCTTATCTTCTCTTCCCGTCTGCAACCGCACCCAGGGCTGGCTTCCGCGAAAGAGTTCTGGCTACGGGGTTTCACCCACACAAAGTCCTGATACTGCTGCATAAGTCCCACTGAAGCTTACTGGGAACTTCCGACCACAAGACTCTCCCGATGTCGAAGCCATCTAAAGCGCCATCCCAAGGTTCCTAATTAAATAACGAACCGTCCAGACTCTGTGGTGCCCCCTGTTTTTCCATGACGAAAGAGTGAACAGAAACCGCAGCCATTCTTCACCCAAAGCTTCTAACACAGGCACAGAAAGGTGGCAGAAAACTCAACAAAGAAAAATATATTTTTCATTTAAACAGCGTAACTTAGCCCATTGCAAAGGTTTCCGTTCATCTCTTTTGCTTTATTTAACTCCTCCTGGACACGGTATTCCACTTGCGGATGATTTCTTCTTGGAAATCCATCTCTCTTCCACCAGCTGGTAAGCATTAGATGATACTTACTGCTTCTTATGAGGTTTATCTCACCTTTTCAGAGGGTACTATTTTTTTCATATCCAAAAATCTATGAAAATTAGTATTCCTGCGCTCAACCTCATGAAATTCTTATCTGCCTCCTTGCATCATCACCAATTACCTTTTCAGCTGAAATTGAGTATGCATCACCGAGCTAGTTCCTGCATCATCCGTGTGAACATTGTACCGTCTTCATCCCAAGACAATGTCTGTCTTAGGTCCGGCCGATTCCTCACTATTGCTCAAGCTGACTCGAAACTGAACCGCACTAACAGTGTAAAGTCCAGCCACCGGAACGTTCGAGCGACGCATAGCAACCAATTTCGAAACAATTCAAAACAAAGTCGATTCCAAATAGCTACGGTACTATATACAACAAATTAATTAATTTTACAATAATCAAACCTCAATAGTGTTCCTTCTGGGCTCTTTCGCTCCAAATTGGAAAACAAATCAACAGCTGCAGCTGGGTTACAGCCAAAGGTTAGATACAGAAGATAAGATTACCAAATACAGTCACAACGAAGTTCAAACTGAGCGACTCTCGCTCGAGGCAACGGTAGGAGTCCGGTTTGTAACAAAGGCTTAGAGAAATAAAACAAACAATCGGAATTCCAGCAAATATAGTTCATACGAATGATTAATGTCGTTTGTAACATGGATGCTAATGCATGGAATGGGGTTTCCTGAACTCCTTTACACCGGCCCCCAAAATCCGACCCGGATTTTTTCCCGTGCACCGCTAGGTGTGGTCGGCCTCATGCATCGGCTCGCCCTACGGTTCCCCAATACCTAAAACTGGTCACCGTCAATAGCAGCTCCCAGTCGGACAAGTGGATCAACTCTCAGTGGTCCCTCCCGGTTCGGCAGATCCGAAGACCCGCCTCCCACTTGAGGAAAGTTGGCCTCTGAACTTACACCACCAGTGTCCGGTTCGCCCTCAATAAGACAAATCTTTCTAATGTCACGGAGCACTAATCCTTCATTAGTTCGCACTGTTGCCGTTCGTACCAAGCCATCGTCCGAAACTGAGATGTTTTCGATTACTCCTATCGGCCACCGGCCACGCGGCAAAACCTCCGAAACTAGGAGCACTACATCACCCGATCTAAAATTGCGTTCTCGAGTTATCCACTTCTGCCGCTGTTGTAATAGTGGAAGATATTCCCTGATCCATCTCTTCCAAAACACAGACGCTAGGTAGTTTGCCTGCCTCCACTGACGAACCATTCTATCGCGCAACGAATCCGTCGGAATATCTCGTGGGTTCGCCCTCAGGATAAGCAGGTCATTGGGCGTGAGTACTGGCAGATCACGACAGTCCGAGGTCAAAGGCACTAGCGGTCGTCCGTTTACTATCCGCTCACTTTCCGTGAGGAATGTCAACAGTATTTCGTCAGTCATCGGCTGCTCGTCACAAACTGAAAGAAGTACTCTTCTAACCGAGCGCACCATGATCTCCCATATGCCACCACGGTGACTAGCATGTGGAGGATTGAAGTGCCACTGCACGCCCCGTTGCAACAATCTATCGGCAATCTTATCACTAGACCAGTTTTCCATTAGGTTCTTCAATTCCCTTTGAGCCCCAACAAAGTTTGTACCGTTATCACTAAAAATCTCGGACGGTGCTCCTCTCCTCGACATGAAACGCAGTAATGTCATGATGAATGAATCCGTGCTTAGAGAATAAGAAACTTCAATATGTACCGCACGCATCTGGAGACAGGTGAAGATGCATCCATATCGTTTCTCCATGCTGCGCCCATGTTTAACCGCAAATGGGCCGAAGTAATCTATTCCGACGTACTTGAACGGAAACCAACCTTGTTGGACTCTAATGGCTGGTAGAGGAGCCATCATCTGTTTGCCCACAACCGCCAAATGCTTCCGGCATTTCCAACATCCTCCAAGTACTCGCTTGACGGCAGCTCCCCCCTGTACAATCCAAAATTTTTTGCGAAGTTCCGCGAGTAACTGAGAAGGTCCTGCGTGTCCTTCCATCGCGTGGTACCATCGGATTATCGAGTCTGTAATCGGGTGAGTCTTGGGTAGTATCACCGGATGTTTCACACCCCGAAGCTGACTGGAGTAGTTCAGTCGTCCTCCAACACAAATAATTCCATTTAATAAAATTGGATCGAGTTTTAATAGAGTCCTGTTCATCGGAGATTTGTTAGTGCATAGGTTATTGCTCCTGTCTCGTAGCCATTTTAACTGTTCGCCATAGACCTTAGCTTGTACAATCATAATAACACTTTCCTCCGCTTTAGCAATGTCGTGTAACTTCAACGGCCCAGTTGTCAATCCTAGATCCGTGCGCCCGCCTCTCATGACTGCAACGTACATTTTAAAACGGGTTAACCACGCTACCGACTTCAGCAAGTGAAACCAACTGGAGTGCCTAGCTAGAAGTGCGTCCGACCATGTATCCCGCAACACTGTGAGAACTGTACTCGAAAGCTGCTTCAACTCAACGTTTGGTGGTGCTGCATCAACCGTAGGCCAGGTCGGCCATGAGGTTTCATCGCCCATCAGGAATTTAGGACCTTCGAACCAGCAGCTGATATCACTCGGTGATGTTGTGCCTCTTGATGCCAAGTCTGCGGGGTTAGCCTCCGATCTGACATGCCGCCACTGCCAGGGTTCCGACCACTGATGGATTTCAGCCAAACGGTTCGCAACGTACGTACTAAATCTCGTTTTAGTGTTGTTTATGTAATGCAAAACTATAGCGGAGTCCGTCCAGTAGTAGGCCTTACCAAACTTGATTCCAGTTTCTTCCATGAGCATCCGAGAAACTCTAACGGCCAGTCTTGCTGCGGCTAACTCCAAGCGCGGGATCGTTATGGTCTTCAGAGGAGCTACCCTTGACTTAGAGAACAATAGGGCACAGTAGGGGGCTATGTCCCTTGAAACCATTCTGGAATACGCCACCACCCCATAGCCAACTTCAGAAGCGTCACAAAATACATGAAGCTGCACACCTTCGTTCAGCGAGTTACCTCTAATAATGGGACGCTGAATTTTGAATGCGCAAAGTTGTTCCATACTTCTTAACCACTCATTCCAGCATCGTAGGGGTCCTTCTCCAATTGGATCGTCCCAACCAAGCTTCAAGCGACACAGTGATTGCAATAACACCTTGCCTGGCAGAATGAAAGGTGAAACCAACCCTAGCGGGTCGAACACGGATGATACTATAGACAACAAGCCACGCCTTGTTTGAGGTTTTTCGCGTATTGAGAATGAAAACTGGAACGTGTCTTCTATTGCGTTCCATTCTAACCCAAACGTCCTCTCCGGCACAGGCGCGCAATCATCTATTTCCAAAGTGGGATGGGCGAGCTCAGATTTTGGTAAAATATCCAGCACCTCCTTACGATTACACACCCACTTATGAAGCCGGAATCCGCCTCGTGATAGTAACTCACTCATCTGGATAGCGAAAACTCTCGCATTCTCCGGTGTGGGCAAAGAAACAAGACAGTCGTCTACATAGAAGTTGTTATACACGGCCGTGGAGACGTAATCCTCATACTGTCCTCCCCAATCGTTTGCCGTGCGACGTAACGCGAAATTTGCACAAAATGGGGAGGAAGTGGCACCAAAAGGGTGGGCATTCATCTGATATTCAACAGGATTACCACCTAGTCGACCATTTTCCCACCACAGGAACCTCAGTGCTCCTTTGTTTCTCGTTGGCACTCGAACCTGCATGAACATTTCTTCAATATCCGCAGCCAACGCGACAGATTCCTTTCGGAAACGAAGCAACACTCCAACTAAGCTTGCTGTCGTATCCGGTCCCTGTAGCAAGTAATCATTCAAGGAGCGTCCCTGGAATGCAGCCGCGCAGTCAAACACCACCCTCAACTTGCTAGGCTTTTTAGGGTTTGTAACTGCGTGATGTGGTAAGTACCACTTTGGCTCAAAACCCATTTTTAGCTGTACATCGGGAACTAACTGGGCGTGGCCCTTGCGCACATAACCCTCTATTATTGTGGAGTATTTTTCAAAGAATTCAGGGTCACGCGCAAACCTTTTCCTCAGGCCGTTCAATCTCTCTTTGGCCACAATATAGTTATTTGGAAGTCTCACTTCGGGATTCCTCCACGGGAGTGCAACTTCATAGTGTCCGTTCAACCAGGTTATGGCATTGGAAACCATATCGACGGCCTGTTTGTCCTCTAATGAAGGAGAGTTTTCTGACGCACACCCATCGCAGAATTCGGCGTTGTATAGTCGATCGATCTGTTCTGCTAAGGGATCGATTCCCCTCTCAATGTAGTTTACTGTTCTCGCAAAGTGTGGTTCCTGGTTTATCGGACCAAGAACAATCCATCCTAAAATAGTCCGCACAGCATAGGGTTGTTTTCTTTTGCCGCATCTTTGCTCTAATGCCCAATGTGCTTCTGGGACGTCGGCACCTATCAGGATTCGCACTCTCCAATCTTCCAGATTCCGTCTTTGGACGCAATGTAGGTGAGGCCAGGATATTATGTCCGCATCTGTGCAGTACTGCACTGCTTGGATTGGTAACCTATCAACACAAAATGCTCTCTCTACATTCACGAAATCATTCTCTGACAATGAGTTCAGTCGCAGCTCCGTTATTCCCGAATTCCAAGTGGTAGTCCTATTTACGGTCGAAATCGAAAGTGAGGTCGGGGATGCCTTCAGGCCCACCAGCTCCATAATGTCCTTTTGTATTAGAGTCACATCAGACCCGCTGTCCAGCAGAGCGTAGGTCTCCACGGAGCCCCCCGGTCCGTCTACTCGCACTGGTAGCACACCTAAACTGACCCGACATTCTGGCCTAAGAGTAGCCGCACAATTATTGGTCCACTGCCCATGCCCTTTCGCACTGTCCGTACCCAGCTTATCCAGCTGCGGCCCTTGTGTTGTATCTTGCGTGACTTGATCGGCACCTTGCTTCTATGCAACATGCAGTAGAGGGTGGTGCCGTTTCAAACAACCTGATGTTGAACATGGTTTTGAAACAGAACAGTTGCTGGACAGATGTCCACACTTGAGACACGAAAAACAAGCCTTGATTTCTTTGATCAATGCCCAACGACCGGGTATATCACGAGACAGGAATCGCTGACATTCCTCAAGTGTGTGTATTCCATTACATACCGAGCACCTGTTAGCTGCGACCAACAAAGTACTACCCTGATTTGGCGTGAACCGTGTCGCTTCTGGACGCGGGTTTTGTGCATAATTCCTCCAACTGGATGACCGCGAATACCCCTGAGCCTTGCTATTGGCGGCAAGTTTGCCAAACCTACTTCGAGCAATCCGTGCCTCACGGGACACTAGGTGCTGCAGATCTTGGAACCTCGGTTCGACTCCTCTTCCCAAAATATCATCAACGGTCCTAGCCCACAAATCCTGGAGACGCGTTGGTAGCACTCGAGTGATACGTTCCATAGTCTGCAATGAGTTGAGGTCTGACATGCAATTCATCTGCGTGAGGGCAACTTCGCAGTTCAGCATTTTTAACGACAATTTGGTCAGGGCATCCGAATCTTCTGCCAGAGGCTTTAAACCTTGCAGCAAGCCGTCAATCAGTGAACGAGCCACTACATGATCTTGTCCATACAGATCCTTTAGGATTTCCCTAGCCCTATTGTATGCCAGTGTTGGAGGCAACATAACACATTCGGCAATCGCATCCCTTGCTTGTCCCTTGCAGTAATGCATCAAATAAAGTAAGCGCTGTCCATCGTCTCGAACTCTACCTTCGACGTAATATTCGAACTGTTTCACAAACCTCCAGTACGTTGACGAGCAGCCCGCGAATGACTCCAGTTCCACCCTAGGCAAGTCCAAACGATAATTCACTGTAGGTTCCGCCACTGAAACCAAGCTTGTTGTTCGTGGTGCACCGTTCTTCACGTGGCAATCACCTAAGTAACGAGAAAGATGTTCACTGACCATTACTCCACCCTTGACTTCATCTCCGTTGACTAGATTTTCTTCTTCCTCAGCGAGTGCCAAACGCAGTTTCGCCATTTCCGTCTCATTCCTCACCTGGAGCAGCTTACGTTGCTTAACTAACTCTAACTGTTCTACAACCTGCTTCTCCTTCAACTCGGCTAACAACAGATCAGCTCTAGCTCTATGGGAAACCGAGCTAACCCTAGAACAACCTGATATACTAGAGCCTGAGCAAGAAACATGACCAACACCTACGGGCAAAAGGGTTTGGTTCACCTGCGGGGTATTGTCTTTTGATTCGGAACGGTTTGCCGATTTGCTGCGTAATTTCATGTCTCAGCAATTGCCAAGGATATTGAGTACTGTAAAGTCCAGCCACCGGAACGTTCGAGCGACGCGTAGCAACCAATTTCGACACAATTCAAAACAAAGTCGATTCCAAATAGCTACGGTACTATATACAACAAATTAATTAATTTTACAATAATCAAACCTCAATAGTGTTCCTTCTGGGCTCTTTCGCTCCAAATTGGAAAACAAATCAACAACTGCAGCTGGGTTACAGCCAAAGGTTAGATACAGAAGATAAGATTACCAAATACAGTCACAACGAAGTTCAAACTGAGCGACTCTCGCTCGAGGCAACGGTAGGAGTCCGGTTTGTAACAAAGGCTTAGAGAAATAAAACAAACAATCGGAATTCCAGCAAATATA
Organism: Fasciola hepatica; assembly: GCA_948099385.1. Classification (NCBI taxonomy): domain Eukaryota; kingdom Metazoa; phylum Platyhelminthes; class Trematoda; order Plagiorchiida; family Fasciolidae; genus Fasciola; species Fasciola hepatica. The sequence goes on along the minus strand of CANUEZ040000027.1, from coordinate 7,722,560 downwards.
GTTCATACGAATGATTAATGTCGTTTGTAACATGGATGCTAATGCATGGAATGGGGTTTCCTGAACTCCTTTACAAACAGTGTATTCTGTTGTCGTTTTACCTCATTTAAACTCTCCCCAGCCTCATTCCTCTGTTGCTGTAATGAGCGACTCCCGGTCTAAAATCTATGAATTTTCCATCTGTTTGAGTGACACTGGAAAGTCTGATCGAGCTTTCGTGAGTGCCTCCGGACCACAGCTGGGAAATGTAACATTATTATTATTTTTATTCATTCCAGTGGTCAAGACAACTCCGCAGGTTTCTAGTCTTCTGACCAACTACTTCCCCCTTCTCAAAAACAAGAGGAAATTGGTGGGAGAAAAAACGATTTCAGACCCCATTGATTTATGAAAAACGGTAGCGCGACAAGTAGTTGTCGTCTGAGGCGAGACCAAGAAGCTCACTTTCCTGGGCTCCCTCTCTAAACCTCAGTGGTTGTGCCCGCGCGGCTAGACTGAAGGGTTTCCATCTTTTTACCGCAATCACAATGGTGACTGGGAATGTAGTATCGAACTTAAAGGCCAGAAGAAAGGGAAAAAATAGTAGCAAGGATAAAGAATAGAATAATACCACGTGGAAAATGAGAAAAATGGGGGGGAGGTGTTTAACGACTTTGAAATTGGTTGGAAATAGCAGCGATGAAATATGTAGCGAGTGGAAAAGCGCTAATTCTAGGTGTCAGCTATGGGGCCTCTCACCGTGCCAGGGCCCCACCTGCAACGCGACACAAACCAATCACTACCACATATTCGGTTTGATTTGCAAAGCAGACTGAGGACCAGTTGCGCTTTGAGTGATTGAGGGTAGCGTGTTGCGTCGTGTTTTTTGAGCCCAGGAGGCACTTCACTGCATCCCTTTGCTCAGGAGCCCACCCCACATTTCTCTTTTTTTCTAACCTTTGATTTTCAGGCGTTTAAGCTCCATAAGTGTCCCTGAGACTCTCCTAAAGCCATAAATTTTTGGCAGTCTAGTATCGTACCTCATTTTTTGTCGGCTTCCGCTGCAGGGATTCACGAGGACCGAGGACCGGTAACCTTTGTTCTCTAGTGTCTCAAATTCTGTCTTTAGTTTTGCTGCTCAGTGACGGATAAGAGTCCTCGGACGTAGCTGTACATGGACGATATCCAGTGCCAGTGTTGATATAGTTGAGCGTCCCGGTTTGGCCGAGACTTCTGTGTTTTCTCTTGTGTTCGTGGAAATCTGTAGGGGAAGCAGTGTTAGGAAGCGTGGGGAGAACTCCGCTTTCTGCAGCTTAGTACTACAACCTCAATGTTATAGGCGGAGACTATGCCTCACCCTAGTTCCAATAATGTGCGAGGATAATTCATGGACGCTCGTGTAATAAATATCTTGTGGTGATTATTATATTGTTTAAACGCATCCGCATTTTCATGTCCGTCAAAACTCCGCAGGATTCGAGGTCCAGTATGCTCTCGTTCAGCAAAAGTCTTTGATCCCCAATTCCGCGCAGTTCTCACGGGAGCTATATTGCGTCCATTGCGAATAGCACGAGTACTCAAATGTATCTCCTAATGAATACATCTGACGTTGCGGTAGTACAACCCTCTATAGATTCCCGTGTCTCAGAGCCCCTGAATCTTCACGAAACTTCCCATGGAGTTAAATATTACTTGGGAAGTTTCGAAGTTTTGGTTTTTGATGAGGAACCCCTTATATCCCGAGAGGAAAACTGTTCATTTCCTATATTTCGTCTGAAGAGATGGGCATCCTGTTATGGAAAATTTGGCTTTCCCCAATTCGCTCATTTTTTTCGCTATATGAAGTCCTCAGAGTCTTGCTTCCCCACCACGTGCAGCCCACGAATTTCGAAGTTTTGGAAGGAGCAAAACTTCATTCCTTAGTTCGTGAGGATCAGCAGTCCATCGGTGATTTCATTTTGCCACCGCAGACTTAGGCTTACTGAAGCAGTTTTGGCCACCAGTTACTAATTCAGTTACGTGATCGATTGATTGTCGGGATAAATTTTTTTTACAATGAGAGTTGCTCTTAGTTTAGTACTGCACACTTCGGCCGACCAAACTCTTTTGCGAAGGACTTTGAGATATAGACGAACTTGTTCACTGGGAGCCATCCATGTTGTTTAATGGTGCCAATGCCCAAAAGCTAGCCGCCCAAAAGCCGTACCGATTAGAACGCTTTTGCGAATCATTCAATGCAAAAATTCGTCCCTATCTCAACAGATAAATCGCGGACTATGGAATATTTGTTTGTCTTGTAATGCAAAGTATTCCCGTTTAACTTCTCGCCTCCTTACCAGTACATGTAGTAAGTGTGGTAGGTGTGACCCTATCTAGTCTGTTTGCCGAATCGCCTGAGTATGTGTAGCCGACATTTCCAGGACTCAGTCCTTTTTGCCTCCCGATTTTCGGTCTCTATCTTTAGTTGTTACCTGTTCGCATACTTCCTGCCATATCACTCACAACTATGTTGTTAACAATCCCACCAAACATTCGTTGATATTGGATACCGAACGCGCAGAGTCTCTTACCTCTAATTCTGTTATCCAGAGTTTCCAACCCATTGTAAATAACAAACCCGTTAAAATTTCCGTGATTTGCACGCATTAGGGGAAAGTAGACTGTCCCTTCCCGACTCGAATCCCACTACTCATCAGAGCTCGTTCCATGTCGCTGACTCACAATTATCAGTTATTGATCTTAATCGCAAGAAAAAATGTCATATTTCTTTATTGTCCTTTCCGACTTCTATCATTCCAGCTTTCGTAAGTATGTTTTCGAGCGTTCCAGGTCTCCAGGTGGCATCACGATAGCTCTCCTTGCTCTCGAGTTATCGGGGCAGCCAGAACCTTCTAAATGTTGGATACTACCCTTGGAACTGTATACATTAGTGAAAAAATAATCGACCCATTGGCCTCGAAAGGTTCCCTAACCCCCGTGAAAGCATCATCCTGGGGACAGGAAAACTCCGGGAATTAGTACAGACTATCGTACTATAGTGAGCAAATTCCTGAGGTAAGTCAGTTGTTCTATGGTGAAAACAGAAGACTCTCTTCATGAGTTTAATGGTTCCTAATTCTTCTCCAAGCTGTATCTAAAGGGGGGTTTCTACAGGAACCAATTATCAAAAAATCCGGTGAGTTCACAAAAATCACTGGAAGTTTTGGATTATTGCGGCAAAACTTTTTAACTTTGGGTCTCAGTATGTCACGCCGTGATAGTACCGTCTCATTGATTTGCCGTGTCAATTTCCTACCTATACCGATCCCATGTTGTGATTGGTTGCATGGATCCATGTGACTGTATCTTTCAGAACCAAGGACCACCTTGCTTACTGCAGTAACAAATGGTGAAGAGTCGGCAGCTAGTGAAACCGCTGATCAAGGGTATACTGTAAAATGTAGAAGACTCCGTACTGGGCATTGCAAACAATGGATAATGCATGCTCACTGATTTGTGGTAAACGGTGCGAGTTTTCATAGATCGGGCGAACAATAAAATGTGGCCTTCGAGGAGTAACGGAGTTGACGGGGACCACAAGAGCCAGTAATCCAACTGACGGCAAACGGTACGATGCGAAGCGTAAGGCCGGTGCATAAGAACCGCGTAGCTTGCGTGAATCAGGCTTCAGAAATTGGCTTTGACGGGTCGGATGATCAGAAATAGTGCCATGTTAATGGGGAAACTTTGCGTGCAGCCGTTCAGAATGAAAACTAGAGGATGCTCAGGGGAGAACGAAGAATGCATGAAGTGTAAATTGAGAAGTATAGAAAAACCTCGTGGACGCATTGCCTGTGTATGGATGGGACCACTATCGAAAAAATGGACGAATAACTACTTTACAGAATAGCCAGTTGAGCTGGAAAATTAAACCCGGTTGTGGTCGCCAGAGTATGATCAACGACTTCAGCGTCGTTTATAGCACATTATCTCCACTGACGTTGCTTGGATAAATTACAAGGCGGTAGTTTAAATTCCCAGTGGCGAAACAGTTTAGGAACATGGGGAGAGTTTGGCGTCAAGTCTCCCAGTTTTGGTGTGGTAGTCCCTTCTTGTATACGTGATTCCCAGAGCAGTACGGATAGTGAGACGCTTTACGTACCGGTGGACACGAAAACAGATTTCAACAAGTGAGTTCATGCACTGGAAAAGCCCCTTGAATGGTAGCTTGGTGCTCAGCCAGCGATTTCACATTCGAGTAATTTGAGAATTAGGGATGGAGCCCGAAAGTCGACCACGTGCTTTCAGGAAAATGTGTAGGAATGAAGTTAAGTGATGGAATCCGTATGGAGGGTGCGTTGGAATTAATTGCAGAGCCATCCATGACGTCGTTCGGCACCAGGGCTACGACATGCGGTGCGGTCAAAATATTTTAGGGACTTGTATGTCTAGGCGAGGGTTTGTGCTCAAAATGGCGGGAGGCGTAGGTGGCTCCATTACAGCATTGTCCAGCACCGGCGTAAACCTAATCCATGGCCGTCCTTGGTAGACACTGATCCAGTCAGGTCAGTCAATTCGTTAAGTCCACGCTTTGGTCAGGGAGTAAAACCTAGTGGACCTACGGCTAACGGTGTAAGCGGCAAGGCTTGGCAGAGATCGGAGATTCGGCAATCTGGCAGATATTCCAGCTGGATGTCATGATTCACCCTTCAGTAGAAATCAACAGTTACTATTTCTCTAACTAAGAGCCAATCGATGGAGCTACGCAAGATTGACGGGCGGAGGTAGAGAGGCAGTTTTGCAGGGTAGCTGACTGACGACGGAGTTTAGAAAAGTTATTCGTAGGTACAGACTAAGTAGTGCCACCATCGCAACAGAGCTGGAGAGATATGAACATAGCCGAAATAGATAAGTTGGTGGGTGAAAGGAGAGGGGTGAACTCCTTTTGATTGATCAAAAAAGGAAACGATGGGATAGGAAAACAAATTCCAAAATAGGACTGATTAGGTATGTTTCATTGAGGGTTACGGGGAAAGGTGGGAGTAGGAAGTCACAGTGCAGTCAATTCTGGGTATGCGAGGAACATCCCACGACATGGGACGCCAGGAGGACTATGACGGGTTTCTGTAGGCAGCAAATTTGGGAATTAATGGGTCACTGATTGAAACATGGTTTTCCGATTTTCTAATGATGGATACTGCACGAGACGCTTGGAAATTCGTCGTAGAAGAGTATTAGTTGCAGTTCCAAGAAGATTATTTCGATCAGGGTTTTTAAAGAACGCTAGGCTCAGTTGTTGATCACTACCACAGTAAATTTTCTGGCCCTGCGGAAAGACCAAGACGGCAGGAGTGAAGGAGTTCGATGGAATGCAACACTTGGGGGAGTGAAGGCCGGGAGGAAGTTAACAGATTTCTACATCTTTTTCTCATTCTGCATCCAGTTTTTGACCATAATTCCAGGTTCAGTAGAGGTGATCAGGCTATAACCCTCTGCTGGAAAATGTGAGCAGCTGCGGGCAGGGTCAGGTTGCTGGTAATGAGGTATGTGTACCAAGCTTTCAAGCAACAAGTGGCCAGTCCGCACGAATCTCAAAACCAAAACAAGATTGGATGGTAGTTTCTGCGGTACTGGGTCGTAAAATGGACATCATTGCAAAATATTTAAAAACCGCAAATAGGCAATCACGAGAGCCCAGCACTAGTGCCCAGTTCATGGCTTGAGACAAATGAGAGCACGAATCACATCGGCTGAAATGGGATATGACAAATTAGCTCTTCGGTTGCAAATAACTAAAGTTTGGTCCACAAATTGCAAGCGTCATGAACCACAAAAATAATAATTATAACGGTGTATTCACGGAACCGGAGCATTGTAGTGCTCTTGAAGGATTCCCGCAACTAGTCGTTAGAATCCATTCGCTGGACTTGTGCGAAATATAAAATGACGGGTCGGTAAGTTGAAACGGAATGTTTGATATCCCGCTACCCCATATGACTGCAGACGAGGGAACCGAAAGCAAATTTGGCGAACGGACGGAAGCCCGAGTTTTGAGGCCTTGCCGGTCAAGTAGGCAAAAGACTAGAGGTTGCCGCCTCTTTCGCGGCTGCGCAAGAACAGCCGATGAAGTTCACGTAGCTTATCTAAGCAGAAGCTTCACGAGAAAGACGGCCTCTAGTCCACTAGTAGCCAGTGAGCCAGCTCGTAGTCCTGTGCTTTTCAAACTCTGCCTCTGGCGCACGAAGCCAGAGATGACGGCCATCAGTAAAAACACAGGGGCGACTAAAGACTCTCTCAAAGCGGACGATTCCGGTTCAGGTTTACAGCCGTTGCTAGCCATAAAGACAGTGGTGTATCTGACGTAAAAGAGTGTATAAGTGTGAATGGGGTGATAGTAAAAAAGCACCCCTCTAAATGGTACACGAAGAAGATTGGTCGACAGTACTATGAAATTACTAAGGTACATTTTCTGCGTGGCATATATAAACGAATGAGTGTTTTCAGGGACATACGAGGAATGTTGGCGGAACAAAACAGTTTTCGAACCTCCTCAGTTTAGAATTCTTCTAAGTTAGGGAGGAGCCTGCTCCTGTGCAGAAACCGTGGTCGTAAGTCCTCGGTTGCTGCCGAGAAGCACGTCACATGACTGTACTCGGCGGCTCTCAAAGAAGAACTCGAAAGGCGAAACCGGATAGAATGAGCAGTGGTGGGAAGCCAAAGCGGGAGATCAATTGCAAAAATAAGGCAATTTGCTACACCATCTCGGTAGTCTTTTGCAAAAACAAACTTGTTATTGCCAACAGGTGACTGTCACACGATGTAATCACTAACAGGGCTTGCTGTCGCTGGAGGCGCCCTGTAGACACGGATTATTCAGGAAGTCTTGGATGTGGCCTTAAGGAAGCACGATCGGACCTGCAAGTTAGCCGAATATGCGTTGGGCAGGGCTTAGGCCAATCCGTACCAGCAACACAACCCCACCCCTTTGCCTTCTATCTTCCATAACTTGCCTGAACGCAGCATACCCACGGAAGTGTGTCTTGTCTTTCTCCGGCCTCATCCAAGTTCCTGTCAGCACGAATGGATCAATCACTGATATCCCAGATGGCAGCCTCTTTCTTTTACTCCTGATACAGCAGGCAATTTTATGCCATGCTGACGATTCCCTAGCCGGTGTTAATAACTCATTTATGAACTTTAGTCTGATGCGCCATCGGATGCATCCTCCAAGGTGACGCCTCATTTTTGCCACTTTAGGGGTCTGAAGGACTGTTTCTGAAATGCTACATGCTGTACTGCTTTTCCTAATTGCTGCTTTCTTATCGGTCAGTTCTGTTTCCGACTCTAAGTGAACTTTAGGGATCGCGATTACTTGTGCCGGCCTACCCGTGACCTGAACCTGGCTGGCAGTAGCCTAGGCCCAGCCAGGTATTTCGCCATCCCCCTGGTGATTGAAAATGGGGCTCATCAGGAGTCCGATATTATACCGAAGTTTCAGTACGCTACAGTGATACAGCCTTCACAGGAATAGTTTCTTTGTACCGTCCTTGGTTTTTACTCTCATGATTTACGGCCCCCCGAAATTGATTTTGCCGGCTTTTGTTTCCACAATGGAGAGCTTATTTCCCCTCGGCGCCTTGAGAGTTAACCTATTGTGAGAGGACATCTCTAATTGTGCGATTTAGGGAGCAGGCTGCGTGAGGTCGAAATCGCCCACACTTGGTGGTAGATTAGAGTTATCTGGTTTCAAAAGTACGGGGCCCTTGGGAGTGATACGCATAATACCCCAGTGTTTGCCACCACCTCACAAGCTCTAGACAGCAACGCTAATCCCCAAACAAAAGCTGTAAAAAATGCTAGACTTGGTCATGTCGAATCTGGTTGAGTTCCTCACCGTAACCCCATCCTAAGGCACCTCACTGTCGACTTCAGAGGATACAAGCCCGCCAGCCTAAGAACGTCTGTCAAGTGCCGACGGTCTGCATCTCTTCTGACTCCACCATCGTTTAAGGTGTTTTTCATGAGGTTGAGGTGGCGCTCTTTCACTAGTCTCTCACGGTCTTCGAGTCACGCTTGGGGCGCTGCTCTTCGTCATACAAACCTCTGGCCTGCTCCCTAAGACATTCTACCCAGATCAAGAGGCCTTATTCCGCTTTGATGGATCACACTGCCGCCTTTTCATTAACCTTGGGCTTGAGTGGCTTTTTTGACAGCTTTCGGTTTTACAAAGTAGTTTCCATTTTCTACTAACCTTTCGAATGAACTCGCTTGGTCTGGTCCAGATTCCGGCTTTACCTTTCTTAGCTGCTCTTGGAGCATGCCTGTGCACTCGTTTGAGAACGCATGGCAGTCAGCGCGTATCCATTTTAGGGAGGCGTAAATAGTATGCGGGTTGTAATCCGTCTCAGCCATCTCAGATTACTTTTAGCTATACAAAAGGAGATATTTATTGCCCTGGAGTCCCTCATCTCCAACGGGTCAGTGAGTTCTTCTGCACTACATCTCACTGTACGATTAGAGGGATAGACTTCCACTTTAGGCATTCTGGTGAACGTAAAAATAACCGTGTCAGAAACCAGAAAGACCGGTAACAATAAAACCTGCGACAATACATTGGAAAAAGTGCCATGAAGGACGCCGCCCAGTATTAATCTACATTCATGAAAAAGGACGCCGAGAACTTATAACCATTTCCTGAGGAGGACGAGCTCTTTGAAAAATAGGCCCAGCTTGTTGCCAATTACGATAGATCAGTTTCGATGTAATGACTTCTGTTGCTTCAATAAACAACGCAGAATGTTTTAGAACTGAGAACAACTCGAAAATTCAAGCCGCTAATCATTTCAGAAGTCAACTTCCAAGGAGCAGGTAGGCCTTACGTTTTGAAGATTCGATAGAGATTTGACGGGTGCGAGGTTTGGGCCCAAGTTTTCCGGACTATGCAGCCAACTTCCTCATCTAAACACTTCCAGAGATTTGGACCATACTTCACTGGATGATGGAAATCTGGGACAATAGGAATAGGTTTGGGATGAAAACCCTGACAGCATGCTGCCGCTAAAATAGAGGGTAAACGCAAAATCTTATGGTACTTCAACTGCGAGGAACATCGCGCACCGTGAAAGCTTAAGAAGCCCCTATGGAACGGAAGGAAACGTCTTGTACAATGTACCTCAAAAGAAACATATTATTATGCTTGATTCCTCTAGCGAGCAAGAAGAGGCAGATAATATTGCCCTCTGGCAACTCATGAGAACCGTCGTTTCGCGTAAGCCATGAATACTGCAGCCTTTCTGCACGACACACTTTAGACGGCTTCTGTAGGAAGCTATTTAAGCTTACCGTCCTAATAATACTGGTTTTAAGGAGCTATCTAGAAACGCGCGAATGAGACTCGCGCAAAAGTCTACCAAACTCCGAGGTCGACAGCATGGAGAGAGGCTTAGGGCACCAGTGCTTTCACCTCTGGAAAAATAAGGGTTAAGGAGAGATCCCGGTGAGATTATCAGGACTCAGATGCTTCTCGGACTTAGTGAGAATTCAGTTTTCCTTGGGAAACACGGATAAAAGTTTCAGGGGACTTGAAGTGAAGTCTGTAAAAGGCCATTCTGTTACAGTAGGTAGATCGACCTTCTCCCCCCCAGATGTGGTAAACTGAGTGAATAATTTCCACCCCCAAATGTGGAAAGCCAGAGGGCTATTGATTTCAGAAGAGGGTTCGATACCCATTAGGAATAAATGAGGAGGTGTCAGTCTCGTATGGGAAATCCATACAAACTATTTCAAATCGTCCAGTCCTTACGGTAATCCGGAATAAACGTCGATTTGACCGATGGATACCCAAGTAACCAATGCAATCTGGAAGAGATCAGGAGTGTGGCAGTCTGGAGAGTGTTCCAGCTGTGGGTTATGATTATCGTTTATATGGAAGCAAGAAAATGAACATTTTGTTATCCGAACAGTTAGTTATCGTTTGGCTAGTGGACAGGTCTATTAGGGGTCCCTAGACGGAGACCGGTAGCTTTCTAGGGTAGTTGGGTGATAGTAGAGATTTGGGGCGATATCAGGTAGGCGGTGGATGAGGAGAGGGTGTCCGTTTGGGAACCAGGAATAAAACAAAAGTAGATAGTCTGGTCTGGAAGAAGAATGAGAAAATAGGAAGATAACAGCCTGGTCAGTTCACCAGCTGTGGTAAAGGACGGCAAACAGTAAAAAGGGGGGGAAAACACCGAGTGTTAAAATGAGGATTTTTCGTGTGGGGGCAAACGTGCTGGTATTCGGCAGGGGCATACGGATTCCGGTTGGAATGGGGTCTTAACTTCCCATGAGCCTATGCGTAGAGAAGTGAAGCCTAGTTACTAAGGAATGGTTATCCGTGTGGCAAGGCTTCAGTGTACGAGAAAGGCACAAAAAAGCAGGATGGGACGGCTGAGTTCTAGCTTGAGCCAGGAATTAACTGAGAGCGAGCACCCATTGCTAAAGGACGGAACGGTTTTATTTATATATACGCAAACTGTGTGTAGTAAAGTGGCACAATCTAGTTAGGAAGGGGGACAAGTGAGTGGAGAACCCAAGGTATATATATATATATATATACATATATATATATATATATACATATATATATATATATATATATATATATATATACAAATGTGTATATATATATATGTAAATATATATATATATATATATATATATATATATATATATATATAGATGTATACGTGGGTGCGATCATCAGACGGGTCATGCGAAAGCGGTCGGACGCAAAAGACTACGGCAAGGAAAGTGAGACACAGTGACGCAGCTGAGGATCAACGGTTAACGGAAAGAAGAACAAAAGTTAGGCACGGGCTCATCGGTGCGGCGGATCCTAAAGGCACATTGAGGCCATAAAACGTGAGACTAAAGGGGAAACGCCTAAGTGTGGCTAGAACTTTCAATGGGAAAGTTAGTATTTCGCCTAGAGTGGTCATTGAGCAGGAGTAAAGACCAAGTTCTGCATGAAATTACAGAAGAACCTTAGCTGGGGGATAGGGTGTGAGCAGAAATGGTAACGTCATAACTGGGTGTTGAGTTCAGTTAGTGAGTCACGCTAAATGCGATGAGTCAGACTGGATTTTCCAGTTCGAAATCGCAGAGGTGGTGAGCGAAGTATGAGTGGTGGGACCTGGTGCGGTAGAGAGGCATTGTAAGCTAAGAGATATCGAGGAGCGTTGAGTTACTCACCATGATTTTGTTAATAATTATAAGGCAGTAGTGAGTATATAGATATATACATTGTATATAAAAATGTTATATATTTACACATATATATGTGTATATATGAATATATATATATATATATATATGTATATGTATATATGCATATATATGTATATATATATGAACAGGTGTATATATAAATGTATATATGAAATATATATATTGCTGTATACGTGGGTGCGATCATCAGACGGGTCATGCGAGAGCGGTCGGACGCAAAAGACTATGGCAAGGAAAGTGAGATACAGTGACGCAGCCGAGTATCAACGGTTAACGGAAAGAAGAACAAAAGTTAGGCACGGGCTCATCGGTGCGGCGGATCCTAAAGGCACATTGAGGCCACGAAACGTGAGACTAAGGGGGAAACGCCTAAGTGTGGCTAGAACTTTCAATGGGAAAGTTAGTATTTCGCCTAGAGTGGTCATTGAGCAGGAGTAAAGACCAAGTTCTGCATGAAATTACAGAAGAACCTTAGCTGGGGGATAGGGTGTGAGCAGAAATGGTAACGTCATAACTGGGTGTTGAGTTCAGTTAGTGAGTCACGCTAAATGCGATGAGTCAGACTGGATTTTCCAGTTCGAAATCGCAGAGGTGGTGAGCGAAGTATGAGTGGTGGGACCTGGTGCGGAAGAGAGGCATTGTAAGCTAAGAGATATCGAGGAGCGTTGAGTTACTCACCATGATTTTGTTAATAATTATAGGACAGTAATGAGTATATATATAAATATATATTTATATATACATGTACATATATATATATATATTTGTATATGCAAATATTATATATATATATATGATATATATATATATGTATATGTATATGTATATAAATCCAACCAGGGGTTGGATACTGAAGCAGTTTTTATGGCAATGTTGAGGTTGGTTTCAGGGCCGCATACGCAATATAACTAAATAAAGTTAATAAATCGTGGGGCGAGTGAGAGATGTTGACAACCTGTGGGGAGTAATACGGTGGTCTCTATAAATGCGAGCGCATCTGAAAGGATTTATTTCAAAGTTGAATTAGCAGGATCCTATAAGTTGGTATGGAAAAACAGTTAGTGGACGCAGACATGCTTACATATGTCGATGGCGAAGGCTAGAAGCGGTCAAACAAAGCAATCAGAATTTTTAAAGCGGTGAGGTTATTTTGGAAGGTAAGGTAAAGAGAAAAAGCAGAGCAATGGCTTAAAAGTCAAGGCCTATCTCGTAAGCTTGACTTTCGGTTACGTGAACGTTGAATAAGCGCAGAACAGTTGGGACAGTAAGGAATTTATCAATAGCATGCACGAATGCATACTTTGACCGAGAAGATCTGATGTGCAAGGGAAGTTTATTCCAGATTCTGGAGTACGCGAAGAGAAAGAACTTAGAGCGTAGAACAGTCCTCGCGGAGGGTGTGGTAATAGTATACTGTCTATTCCGGAGTGAATATGCAGTATCCGGGGAGAAGCACAACTGGTTGGAGGAATAGGACTGCTTAGTCAATAGCTTATACAGAAATATCAAATTTAGCTTGATGCGACGAAGCCATAGTGGTTCGATTTTGAGAGATAAGCATCGTTCCCTGTAGTTTAAGTTGGACGACCAACCGATAAGCTGTTTTGTGAATCTTCTTTGAATACATTCGATAATAATCCTGTCGGATTTTCTCATGCTAGTGAAGATTAGGGGACAATATTCGAGAAGGGGCCTGGCATGTACTTTGTACATGTAGAGAATGCTCTGCCTAAGCTGAAAGGATCTGAACAGAAGACCAAGACACTTTTTAGCCTTCGCCGTTTGGAGGACAGCATGTTCCGAGAAGTTGAAAGAGCAAGAATAACTTAAGCCAAGGTCTCTTACTAAAGGCTGGCTGTTGATGGGTGAACCGCCAATGCATAAAGAACCAGGAGGAACCTGGCATTTGTAAGTGAGGAAAATACACTTGTCGGCGGAGAATTTCATCGCCCAGGTTGAGCACCATTCATCAAGAGCGGCTAAATCAGCAGATATTTTAGGGATAGTAGTACTGAGGTTGCCAGGCGAGAAAGTGTAGACTATCTTAATGTCGTCCGCGAACAAAAACGGCGTGCCATTAAGTATTGTCGGGAACATATCATTTATATATAGGAGGAAAAGCAGGGGGCCCAAAACACTGCCCTGAATAACACCGCTAGTAACAGGCTTAGGATTAGAGGTGTGCCCGTTAATTAAGACAACCTGTGAACGATGAGATAAGTAAGACGAGAACCAAGAAAGAAGTGGATCGACAATCCCAAATGACCGTAGCTTCGTTAAAAGGTGGGGGTGAGGGACACGATCAAATGCCTTGGATAAATCAAGATAAAGAACAACAAGAGATTTCCCACTTTCAGCAGAGTCGGTGACGAGATTCAGAAAATCATACTGACAAGTCATGCAGGACCGTGAACGGAGGAATCCATGTTGGTTGTGATTAATAAGACTGAGGCTTAATAAATAGTTAATAATATTATCTTTAACTATTTTTTCCATTATTCTGGATAAGATGGGGGTATGGTTTATAGGGCGGTAATTGGATACCTCATGTAAAGGTCCTTTTTTATGAATGGGAACGATTACCGAGCGCTTCCAATTAGCAGGTACGGTGCTACCATTAAGTGAAAGAGTGAAAAGGTTAAGCAACAACAGGGGGAGATCCGGTCCACCATTGACGAGTGCAATTGGTGGTAAGCCATCGGGGCCTAATCGAGGAGAGGGTTTGCTATTGGATAGTAGCTTAGAAATACTCCTGGCATCGAAGGGTATCGTAGAAAGGACAGAGTCGGTAAGTGGTGAAGATGGGGGCGGGGCAATGACAGTAGCTGGAGCCATGGCTGAAGCAAAGAATGCATTGAAGGCTTCGGCTATACAAGGTGGGGAGGTGATAGATGAGTTATTATCCAGAATTAGAAGTTGGAAGTCGGCCTTAACATCAGCGTTTCTAGACTTATGCAACATAGAAAGAAGTTGCGACTTGTTGGGATCACTCAAAGCCTTAGCTTCTTGGTCACGAAGTCGCGTATTATCTTGTCGTTGAATAAGTGTGGAGAGGCAGCCTCTTTCTTTTACTCCTGATACAGCAGGCAATTTTATGCCATGCTGACGATTCCCTAGCCGGTGTTAATAACTCATTTATGAACTTTAGTCTGATGCGCCATCGGATGCATCCTCCAAGGTGACGCCTCATTTTTGCCACTTTAGGGGTCTGAAGGACTGTTTCTGAAATGCTACATGCTGTACTGCTTTTCCTAATTGCTGCTTTCTTATCGGTCAGTTCTGTTTCCGACTCTAAGTGAACTTTAGGGATCGCGATTACTTGTGCCGGCCTACCCGTGACCTGAACCTGGCTGGCAGTAGCCTAGGCCCAGCCAGGTATTTCGCCATCCCCCTGGTGATTGAAAATGGGGCTCATCAGGAGTCCGATATTATACCGAAGTTTCAGTACGCTACAGTGATACAGCCTTCACAGGAATAGTTTCTTTGTACCGTCCTTGGTTTTTACTCTCATGATTTACGGCCCCCCGAAATTGATTTTGCCGGCTTTTGTTTCCACAATGGAGAGCTTATTTCCCCTCGGCGCCTTGAGAGTTAACCTATTGTGAGAGGACATCTCTAATTGTGCGATTTAGGGAGCAGGCTGCGTGAGGTCGAAATCGCCCACACTTGGTGGTAGATTAGAGTTATCTGGTTTCAAAAGTACGGGGCCCTTGGGAGTGATACGCATAATACCCCAGTGTTTGCCACCACCTCACAAGCTCTAGACAGCAACGCTAATCCCCAAACAAAAGCTGTAAAAAATGCTAGACTTGGTCATGTCGAATCTGGTTGAGTTCCTCACCGTAACCCCATCCTAAGGCACCTCACTGTCGACTTCAGAGGATACAAGCCCGCCAGCCTAAGAACGTCTGTCAAGTGCCGACGGTCTGCATCTCTTCTGACTCCACCATCGTTTAAGGTGTTTTTCATGAGGTTGAGGTGGCGCTCTTTCACTAGTCTCTCACGGTCTTCGAGTCACGCTTGGGGCGCTGCTCTTCGTCATACAAACCTCTGGCCTGCTCCCTAAGACATTCTACCCAGATCAAGAGGCCTTATTCCGCTTTGATGGATCACACTGCCGCCTTTTCATTAACCTTGGGCTTGAGTGGCTTTTTTGACAGCTTTCGGTTTTACAAAGTAGTTTCCATTTTCTACTAACCTTTCGAATGAACTCGCTTGGTCTGGTCCAGATTCCGGCTTTACCTTTCTTAGCTGCTCTTGGAGCATGCCTGTGCACTCGTTTGAGAACGCATGGCAGTCAGCGCGTATCCATTTTAGGGAGGCGTAAATAGTATGCGGGTTGTAATCCGTCTCAGCCATCTCAGATTACTTTTAGCTATACAAAAGGAGATATTTATTGCCCTGGAGTCCCTCATCTCCAACGGGTCAGTGAGTTCTTCTGCACTACATCTCACTGTACGATTAGAGGGATAGACTTCCACTTTAGGCATTCTGGTGAACGTAAAAATAACCGTGTCAGAAACCAGAAAGACCGGTAACAATAAAACCTGCGACAATACATTGGAAAAAGTGCCATGAAGGACGCCGCCCAGTATTAATCTACATTCATGAAAAAGGACGCCGAGAACTTATAACCATTTCCTGAGGAGGACGAGCTCTTTGAAAAATAGGCCCAGCTTGTTGCCAATTACGATAGATCAGTTTCGATGTAATGACTTCTGTTGCTTCAATAAACAACGCAGAATGTTTTAGAACTGAGAACAACTCGAAAATTCAAGCCGCTAATCATTTCAGAAGTCAACTTCCAAGGAGCAGGTAGGCCTTACGTTTTGAAGATTCGATAGAGATTTGACGGGTGCGAGGTTTGGGCCCAAGTTTTCCGGACTATGCAGCCAACTTCCTCATCTAAACACTTCCAGAGATTTGGACCATACTTCACTGGATGATGGAAATCTGGGACAATAGGAATAGGTTTGGGATGAAAACCCTGACAGCATGCTGCCGCTAAAATAGAGGGTAAACGCAAAATCTTATGGTACGTCAACTGCGAGGAACATCGCGCACCGTGAAGGCTTAAGAAGCCCCTATGGAACGGAAGGAAACGTCTTGTACAATGTACCTCAAAAGAAACATATTATTATGCTTGATTCCTCTAGCGAGCAAGAAGAGGCAGATAATATTGCCCTCTGGCAACTCATGAGAACCGTCGTTTCGCGTAAGCCATGAATACTGCAGCCTTTCTGCACGACACACTTTAGACGGCTTCTGTAGGAAGCTATTTAAGCTTACCGTCCTAATAATACTGGTTTTAAGGAGCTATCTAGAAACGCGCGAATGAGACTCGCGCAAAAGTCTACCAAACTCCGAGGTCGACAGCATGGAGAGAGGCTTAGGGCACCAGTGCTTTCACCTCTGGAAAAATAAGGGTTAAGGAGAGATCCCGGTGAGATTATCAGGACTCAGATGCTTCTCGGACTTAGTGAGAATTCAGTTTTCCTTGGGAAACACGGATAAAAGTTTCAGGGGACTTGAAGTGAAGTCTGTAAAAGGCCATTCTGTTACAGTAGGTAGATCGACCTTCTCCCCCCCAGATGTGGTAAACTGAGTGAATAATTTCCACCCCCAAATGTGGAAAGCCAGAGGGCTATTGATTTCAGAAGAGGGTTCGATACCCATTAGGAATAAATGAGGAGGTGTCAGTCTCGTATGGGAAATCCATACAAACTATTTCTCGTACATGCCCAATGTTCGTTACGGTGAATTCTTCATTGAGCGTTTTACATTTACCAAACCGCTCAATTCAATACATTTTAAATGCATTGGAATATGTCACACAGGTTTTTCTTGACTGAGCCAGTTTGTCTTAACTTTAAAACTTGTCCATGGTGATCGTAAAAGACAACAGAAGCTCCTCCAAATATTCTACATGCTTTGTGAACGTGACAGCATTCGACTTTACCTTGCCAAGCTCGTCCATATGCAGCCCTTTGCACATCTGACTATCTGCGTGGGACATTTGAATTTGGTCTTGAAGCGTTTCTGACCGTCGTGCTTAGGACACGGGACATTGAACCCTCGAGTCTCACTGTTAAGTCTATTTGGGCTCGCACTAGAAGTTCTCAAATACCTGCATTTCTTCGACTTCCAGTTTGACGTCGCAGAAAGTGCGAATTAGCTTTCTTCTGGTTTCAGGATTCATGTGAATTGTCTAAGCATTGCCCGAATTGCAGTTCTCTTGACCTACCGGGATTGATCTCGTTATTTAGCACTGCTGGACTTTGTTCCCTGTTTAGTAGCTGTTTTGGCCGCGTAATCGAGGTTTGCACACCATCTGTACGTTTATACTTTAGTAATCTTGTACCGTGGAGTTTTGGGACCCATCTTGTCCTGATTCGGGCCCTTTCCGTTTGGGTATCAGTTACTCTAGCACGAAGTAGAGTTACAGTCCTAAGCTGGAATTTCGCTCGAGAAAATGAAGAACAGTATCAAGGAAAAGAGCGGAGCATACGGAACCTGGACAGAAAGTTTTTCGGCAAGTCTCTGGGGTGGGCCTGTGTAGTTTTGTTTCTCGGGGCATTCTACGGTCTCTTATTCTATGGTTCTGTCAGTGTAGCATTACATGCCCCACCAGATGCCCTATAAAACGGAGCGCTTGAAATACCTAGACCTCAAATATTTGCACAAAAGGATGAACCGCATTTGACGGGCTAGAAAGGGAATGTAGTTCATGCAAAGTCCAGTGACCTGCCTTCCGGCTAAACATTCGGTAGAACCAAAGCGGACCACGAATTATTTCGCGCAATAGATTTCCAGGAATCGCTTAAAAATCCATCATGAGGAAAGTCATCAGTGGTGGATCTTCCCAGAGTCGAACTGATGGCGTCCAGCGGAAGTCCAGATCAAAACCGTGAATTGATAAGGCCGTAAGAAAACCTCTTTGATTGTAGGATTTCTGATCCGGGGCTAAATCTGCGTCCCAAGCTTTATTGCCGGGGCCTACTAAAGAAACAACGGAAGAAAGCGCAGCTTTAGATGATGAACTGGGCTGAGAGATAACTCATAGCATTTTGAAGGACGTTTTCGGACAGCCGGTTGGAGTAGAACGCGAACTGAGTGACGGAGTATACCTGTAGACTAGAGGATTGAAAAGTGATGAAATTTCGCTAGCTAACCTGGCTAGGGAAGTGCAGAATTTCAGCATTGCCCATAACAACTTGAATTACTGCTCCGATCTTAGTGCTGTATAAAGGCTAGAATACACTGTTCTTTTCTTGCTCTTTGAACAGCAGAGCCTGTAACGGCGGCTCACTCACCCTTGGTCATTACCTAATAAAATTTTAGCCGCCTCGATATAAGCGCCCTCCGGAGGGATTCTTATTCTTTGACCCCTTTTGTAATTTTGTTTGTCTGTACCAACTGATTATTGCCCCTTTCGGAGCATTTTCTCCTCCTGTTGGGCGATGCTCGGTTGAGCTGTTACGCTGTCAGTGGTTGTTCCGTGCACTGTCTACTTGAGAAGGACCAAGGTCAAGTGTGACTGCATGAATGTTTGCATCATTATAATGTGGCTTATTTCGGATACCGAATAATACGTGTAGGCGACCCCTCTATGTTCCTTTTGATCCCGTCGTGGATTGAAGCTCGCACATCATTGGATGAAAGCAATCGTCAACCGTCTAATCTGGGATCACGAAGTTGTTCCGTTAAACTATACGCCCAGAGACAAACTCGTTCAGGTGGCCGAAAAGAATACTTCTCTAAAGATAAAACAGCATTGCCAATGGCGAACGCTACAATGCAGTACACCAAGGGACAGTTTGAAGTGCGGGTCGCGTGGCTACCCGGAATCAGCTGCCTGCCAAACTATCGAAGTATGGCTCCAAAGTGATCGGTATACCTAAAGTGGCTCTTGTAATGAGGCCCGTTGCTGAAGTGATGTTTAAAAGATATGAATTAAAGCTTCAAGTTGGACCATGCAAGGAGAGCAGTTCACGCATTTCTTACTGGGGGAATGTGGTACGTACAGCATCTTGGAGTTTTTTTGAACAACTGCTTTCTGCAAGGCCACTATGTGACTGAAATTCTAATCGGAGTATTGTGCCGTTTTAGGATGAGCAGGAAAGCCGTATCTTCCGATATACGGGACATTTTCTCTTAGATGAAGATACTTGTTCAAATTAGAGATGCATTCCGTCCATTATGGTGGCCGGAAATTAATACCGAACAACCGCACAAGAGATGCCGTCTAACGGTGCATCCCTTTGGGATGGTTTCTTCGCCACTGTACGCAAGGTTTTCCCGAAAGGAAGTAATTAGATGACACAGGTCTTTAGGTTACCTCACAGCACAGGCTAAGTTCATTGAATAGTTTGATACTGACAAACGCCTCGGGTCGTCTCATCTTGTACAAACGGTTACGCGGCAGGGGGTCCAGAGAAACACTTTTTTGAAGCGAGGTTGTCTTCATTCGACGAAACGGATGTCGGACTGCAGAGAGGTGCCCGAATTTATGTTCACAGTAGAAAGAGTCAGCGGGGTTCAAGAATTTTACGGGAACCGGTAAATTGGTGGACCCTGGGACTGCAATCGTTGCCTGAAAGTATCGAGTTAAGGTTTCACCCGAACATTCTAGAAACGCCCGGCACGTGCAGAAGGCCACCGCCACGTGTAGAAGGCCCATGTGATCCAAATGGTTTTGCATCACCAAGACCGCCTCCAAGAAAGATTTTACTACAGCTGTTATGCGAAACAAAGTTTAGTGGGAGGAGCCCCTGAACGATGTTTCCCGAAAACAGCTGTTTGACCGGTTGAATGGACTGGCTAGTCTAAGGCAGATAGAAATAACCAAAGGTCAAGCTCTTGACAGGTTAATGAAAAAGCCTTTATATGTATTTGTTTTCCGATACACAAGAAATGTTAGGGAGTAGTGGCTTAAGGAAGCTAGACGGACTTGAGTGGACAAAGCCAGTGTCAGTGCACTGACAATGGTCCCGTTCCGTAAGTTGTAACTGAATGTGGAAGTTCTGCCTGCAAGAATGAGCCACTATATTGGAGCGAAGCTTCGTAGAAGTAACGTGGAGCGTGAAATTTTGGACAGGTTCCTTCGTCATACTTCTCTGCATTTACGACACGGGTTCCAGGTTAACAGCTTCAGGGTCGAACCGACTGGAAGTTATTCACCAGTCGACTAGGGTGGATCGGTGGTACTACGCGCAGTCTTCTAGTAATCCCGCCTATTTTCCCATCAGTGACTAGAGAACTTGAATAAGTTGTCTCAGTGGTTGAATGGACGGGAATTTCTGGGCTTGTACGGAAAGGGATGGTCCGCATTTTCGCTACTCGAAGTGAATAACTCGGACTTGGACACAAAACTCGTGGCACTGACCAGCGATGCGAATAACAGTGCTAATTTACTGACAAAAAAGAGCTACTTCTCCGAGTGGATCAAGGTGACCTGGACCACGTTATGATGGACAAGGTGCAGAGAGCAGATGTTGAAAGTGACACGTATAAGACAGGTCAGCAACTTGAATATCGGCCCCTCGCTCCCTACAGAACTCAAGCAGGCTAAGACTGAGGTGGTGCTTCTAACTCAAGAGGAGGCTTTTTACCACTGTGAACAACATTCGGTGAATAGGACCTGGAGAAATGAAGGACCGAACTTTTCAGCAGACCTATGAGAGATAGACGCAGTTTGGTCCATGGGTGAACAATAATGGGTGAAAAAATGAACACACGCTTATGTCTTGACGCTCAAAGCTCAACACCATTACCTGGTAGGCACCACGGAATGACCTTGTTAATTCGGCTTTTCCACGCCAAGGAAGGGCACTCCGGAGAACCCCACCGGTGGAACTGTCCACCATCGGTTTCGGATGACGGCCGGGGTGCCGCGATAAGGGGATTCGCTGATAACTGCGTCTGGCCCCGACCACGAAACGCGGTGGCAACAAGGCGGTTAACATCGCCACTGCCAGTGGCTGAAGTTGCGAGAGGTTGTTGTCCTTACTTGAAAATGGGTGTTTATTATTTTGGTCCTCTTTTGGCAGTCAGAACTGAGGCTTCTGACGGGTGACTAGTTGGTCTGACGCCCATCCACAGACGAGAGCTGTTCGCACAGAGGCTGCACACACCATGGACACGGGGTTGTTCTTAAGGGCTTTTCAAATATTTTTGATAGAGAGGGGGCTCGCCAGCGAACGGTTGTTCAGGCAAAGGACCAAAAGTTTTCAGAGCCCAGAAGCAGCTCAAAAATTGGTGGGGGCGACCGGATAGTTTTCTGATCCACAAAAGATCCATCGCTGAAGGAGTTGGCTGACTTTTAAGCCCTCCGTACGCCAGTCAGAGTAAGAGCCTGTAAGAAAGGCCAATATTGCTCTCAAGGAGCACAGTGAAAGCACTGACAGGACGAAAGCATTTGTATGACGAGACAATGAGTACTTTGCTCGCAGTAGCAGAGAGAATTTCCAATAATCGGAGTTCATACCTATTACTTCCAACGGAACCAGTGAGATCACTCTGAATCCAGATTTTCTATTATTAGGACCACCAAATGAAGGCAGTGAACTACCAATGACACTGAGGCTAGTATTCCTCCATCGTTGAAAACAAGCAAATTACCTCCCACATGTGTTTTGGAGAAGGTGACCCTGGAATATCCACCAACCCACTATCTAGACAAGAGGGGATCTCCAAAGAGGGATAATTCAGGATATGTGACATTGTATTCTTGGACGAAGAGGAAGCTCAACGCGGCAGAAGCCTGCTTGAATTTACCAAGTTTTGCCACGCCGACTCCGATGGCCTTGTGCGTACTGTGTCAACCGGAACGGGTGACGGGAGAGTATACCTGCCACTTCAAAGAGGTACGTCTGCTTTAGCAATGGTGGAGAGTGCGAGGCCAAAACAAGCACACGTTGAGGAAAAAAGTTTCTAATTATTTATATCGGCTGACGATAAGTTTATCTCACTTTTGCTCCCGAAAGACTTGACCCCCATACACAACCCTTTAACTACCTTCATATATGGATTCCGACTCGACAACGTGGGAGTTTGCGGAAACTCCGGATGAGACCCCGGCTTGAAATGTTTCGCAAAAGAGCTAGCATGCGAAAGAGGCCATTTATCGGCTGCTTGCACACAGACTTCTGCCTTTAAAGTTTTTCTTGTTGCATTACTTCCCGACTAACTTCCGCGTTGCCACACGCCCAGTCAAGCGCCCACTGTTGAAGCAGCTCTGTCAGTGGGACCAGTAGGTTACTACATTAAGAATCTCGTAATCACCTTCAATTCTCGCCGAAATTTTACATTCGTGCCTAAGTCGTTTTACTCCAGTGATAAAGTACTTCATTAGTTTTGTTCCTAAAAACTGTCTACAAATACTAACTGCTAGCCTACATGTGCTTCTGGTTGTCAATTGTAAAACCCCATACCATTGCCAAACAAAGCTCTGCTGCGGGGTGTTTGGAGTGAACTTGCAAGAAACAGTGGCTGTTACAAACCAGCAACGGACTTGGTCGCAAGCTACGCGGAAGAACTATAGGCACTGACGGTGGGGCTAGCTAGGCAAGGTGAAAATCAACACCCTTTCCCAAACCTCAAACTTTAACAATCACGAAAAGATTCTGGTGGATGATACGTATTCCCCTGTCGCCCACATAAAGGAAATTCTCACAAAATGCTTCTTGTGCGCGCGTACTCCGCGATAATATGACATTTACTGAATGAACCACACTATTCGTCACATCTTGAACGTGCTCGCTTATATCTCTCCCTTTCCTTGGTTGTAATTCAGATTGACTTCACCTCGGAATCACTTGATGGTGATTGCTTCAGTTATTTACTTTTATTTGAATGTTGTCCCTCGTTCGGTAATTGCCTAGGCCGCATAAAAGCGGTCTGTATATTCAATGCACGTCAAAACCTTGTGATTCTACTGCCACGAAATTTTCGGACCCATCTTGTTTCGATTTGGGACGCGTTCGTTTGGCCACGAGTTACTCCAGCACAAAATAATGGCCCACAGTAAAAGCTTGTTTGTAGACCTGATGTAGAATAGCTGGCTAACCCATGACCGCATAAGCAACCGGAAAAGTGGTGTTTCACGCTGCAAAGCAGTTCCCTCGGTAAGTAAGGAAGCTGGGCTGCGCAGTAACCCCCGGGATGTGAATGATGCCGAGCTTTGGCCTTTCTCGCACTGGCCAAAGAAAACGAATTAGAATTCAGTTTGGTGGATTGTTCCAGCAGACTTGAGTCTTCGTGTCTTTATACCAGTTCTCCACTCTCCAGCCTGACTTCACTATGGACTGGAACGCCCACGGTCGTGCTTACAGCAAAATCGCTAAATGATGTAAAGCCCGACCAAATGGGGAAGAGGCTGGTGTAAACGGAAAAATGGCGGCCAATAGCTACTCATACTGACCAAAAAGTTGCGGCATCCAGGAAGTTCCCTTTGCCTGGCGGTGGATTCCTGTGAAACAAAAAACAAAGGCTGATGTGCCGTACGCCTTGACGTGCTTCTATTTTAGATAATGGCGGACAGAACGTGATGTGCCAAGGAGGTAGTACATTGTTATTCCTCGTTAAAGTAATGCCTAGGCAAGTCAATTGTTCCCTAAGCAAAACAAGGTTGATCCGAACGTTATGGGGCGCTCAAATGAAATGCACGGAATGCGCAAATATATACAAACCGCAAGCTTGCTCCCAGATGGAGTTAACAGTGAAATGAAGGCTCAGTGCCCCGTGGTCCTAGGGCAACGGCCAGGAACGGTTCAAAACCAAATTCAAATGCCCCACACAGACAATCAGTTGTGCAAAGTGTTGTGTATGGACGAGCTCAGCGAAGCAATGTCAAGTGCGGCCACAATGAAAGGACAGTTGAGTTTTCATTGCATATTCTTCACGGAGGGCCAATGGGCCATGATCGCGGAAGTAGACTGAAATTGAGGAGCGGTACTAGGCTGTTAGAAATACTTCGTTTAAAGAAGCCAAAGAGACAGTGCTGAGGCTTAACATCCGAAAATTGTGGGTCAGAATAAAACTGTAGTCAGCTCCTGGCAAAGAGGCGTAGGAGTCAACATCCCTGGCATCAAGCAGCTAGCTGCAACGTATTGACCATGGTCAACACACAATCATTCCTCACCCTGTTTTGGAGTCATATTGAGTAGGTAGCAGAGATTAGGTTTTGTTGCGTAGCAGGTCAAGCCCTATGACGGTAAAGATTCCTATATTCGGCATCTCAAGTTAGCACAGTCTCGCAACAACTGAAGCCACCGTCGCCAATACTCCTAGCCGACCTCCAAATCGTAGAACGTATTTTTCCTTAGTTATTGCCCTTAACCCCGTAATTTGCATTCTCCTCCACATACGGCATTGGTGTCTGAAAACGTTGTGGAAAGGCTGAAAGCCTTCAAGAAGTCCAAACAAGCAATTCTATGGCATTCTAGTGAAAAAAGAAAGTAAACCTCGTGGTGTTGCCTTTGGCGCATGTTACCTGTCGCGGTTTCCGTATCCCATAGCTCTGTGGGGTTCAAGGTTGGTTGTACTACTTCCACAGGCCTCTTGTTTTGGTGGAAGAAGTAGATGTTCAGCCACCTACAGACCTTTTTCTTTGCCGTGACTAGAGGAAAGAAAGCAGTCCAGTTTCTATTTGAGGCACAAAGACCTCTGGAGCATCGGGGGCAATGAGGTGGATACGAATTTGAATCGAGTCTCAAAATCTCCCAACCTGTTCCTTTCTGATCTCAAAATTCACTTCTAGAGATGATCTCATTCTTCTTAGGGTATAGGTCTTTTTGAAAGACCGGACGGTTTGCAGGTCTACCACTAAATCAGGCGGGCTGTTCAGCTTAGTTCAGTTTGCACAAGATAGAACAAGTCGGGAGAAATTGGGTATACACATGGTCGATCTCTGGCTCGTTGTCCAGGCTCCCAATGCAGATGCTTTCCCGTAGGGACACTCACGTTGGTAGGGTTTTAAAGCTCCAGTTACTTCAAGATTTTGTCGAACACTTCCAGGCAGGGCAATTTTGTAATAGAATCCTCTCAGGGTTTGAGCTTTGCAATAGGTCCGAAGAATAAATGGTGTACCTCATGTTTTGCTCCGCCAAACTGGCTCTGGCTTTAGAAACCTCGTCTGCCCTTGAATCATTCTATTTATTGTGCAAAAATGAACCGCTTTTATAGATCTCTGGGTGATCAAAATCAAAGTCATTGTAGGAAGTTCATTGAAACAGAGCTCTTCTCTAAACCCGGTCTTCTGAATGGTTCTTTTGTTCAAGTCTCCGATCAGCTGAATAATTCGAGATCAGTTGAAACAAACCTCGGCTGCTGACTAGGGGATCTTCAGCTCCATTGAGTTGAAACAAGGTCTGACCGCCGATTCGTTGACTGTGCTTGGTTCAGTAAGGGCGACTATTCACGGCTGATTTGATGGCCCCGCTCCGTTCTGTCACAAACTGACTGAACCGTCGACCGGCTTCACTGGTTTGAGGTTTGTCCCCGACTTTGGACAGATGAACATGTGCAGCCTACAAACGATACTAGATCGTCAGCAAATATTCTTACATCCTCCAAAGTTTTGGTAAGGACGGCCGCTTCGTGTTCTCGCGGATTCATGTGATACTTTTGCCTTCGGGCTTGTTGGTCTCTCAAATACGTATGTCTTCATTTTTGTCGTTTAATTGCCTTTTCCACTCCGTCTTCGTGAGAACGGTTTTCCAAACATCTTACTACTGTCCCCATTCTCCCGCCATGCGGCCTTTCTGGAACATCCTTTACCCATATTTCCTGTCCTTCTCGCAGTTTCGGCAGGTCCGTTATTCCACGGTTGTAATAAAACTTTTGTGTCTGTTCTGTGTTGCAAACGGTTTTGTATTCCAGTCGTGTTCTGCGCTGTTGTCTCCAAGAAATCATTAACGGTCGGAGGCAGTGTCCGGGTTCTTCTTCCGAATAGCCTCTGGACCAGGCAATATTCCACAATAGCTCTCGGCGCTTTTCTGTTTCCTAGAAGCATCAAGCGAGGAGCATTTCCGGATTCAGCCTCCAGAGTTAAGATTCTTTTCGCTGCTTTTACTGCAGATTCGGCCTACCATTTGACTGACTGTAGTCAAGCCGCTGGTCCGAAGTTCGAATTTCCATGTGTGACGGAACTGTTGAGATTCCGCACTCGTGAATTGGAGTTCATTGTCGAAAAACATGCTCTCCGGAATACCACGCCAGGAGAAGTGACCATGAAAACGGTTGACCACGTTGGCTGTCGTTGTGGTGTTGAGGAGGTCCGCCCCGAAAAAGTCTCTGTAAAAATCGACTAGAATCAAGTAATGTTTGCTTCCTTGCTCGAAGGTATCCGCCAACAAAATTTGCCAGGGGCGGGTGGGCAACTCTCTTAGCACCATTTTCTCTTTCCTGTCTGTCTTCGTGGGAACGACGTGGCTCGCATCTAGAAATGTCGTCCTTTAGCTGAGTGGTCATTCCTGGCCAGCAAAATAACTGTGTCGCTAGGCGACTATTAATCCCGGAATGTGGCAAATGAAGTTTCCCCATTAGTCTTCCTCGAAGCAGTTCGAGGACGGCCAAACGGTCTTTCAGGAGTAATAACCAGCCGTCGATAGGGAGAAAGTCACGGCTTTTGAAGAATAAGGTCAGCTGCATCGGCAGGTCTTCTTCGGTTGTAGGTCATCCTTCGGAGGTAAAATCCATGACTTGATGGAGGACGGTGTCAACCGTCGTGGCTATCTGTATCATGATGAGGTCTGTACTGTCTGTTGAACTCAAATCAACCGCTG
The DNA here is from genome assembly GCA_948099385.1 of Fasciola hepatica. Classification (NCBI taxonomy): domain Eukaryota; kingdom Metazoa; phylum Platyhelminthes; class Trematoda; order Plagiorchiida; family Fasciolidae; genus Fasciola; species Fasciola hepatica. Next base: position 7,695,549 of record CANUEZ040000027.1, on the reverse strand, counting down.
AAAAGAGCTCAAACTGCGGCGACACACCTTCATAATCCACAACGAATGCTCCAGATAAGACCTCTGAAGTGAGCATTTGACTCCCCGGGAGGTAAACTAATTCATGGTCGTACTTTCGAAGCCCAACCAACACCCCTTGTGGGCTTTTTGGAACGTCACTCAGCGGTTTTGAAACGATAGTAGTTAGCGGCCTGTGATTTATTTGAATGACGGTCTTTCTGCCGTCTGTTTAGGGGTTAAAACGCTCCAATTCTAAGACCACGGTGAGTATTTGTCTTCATTTTGGGCGAAGTTCTTCTTGACCAGGAAAATACCGCGGCTGCCATGGTCGACAGATCGTCCCTTTTGTAGGAGTACAGCCCCGAGGCCGGACTGACTGCTGTCACACTGGACAATAAAAGGGAGGTCGGGTCGGTAGTAGGCTAACACGGGTGTTGTACGATCTGCCTTCTTCATCCTTTTGAGAGCATTCTGTTGCTCTGTGCCCAAGTACCACTGCCTCCTCATACGAGTTAGTTGTCGAACAGGCTGTACCAAATCTGCCGGGCGCTGCAAAAACCTGCCCAAACGTTTGACCATATCACTGAGACGCAAAACCCCTTAGAGCCTACGGGTGCGGGCAAGTTATTATTCGCCTTGACATTCGCTCGATCGGCTTTCAGTCCTTTGTCTGTCAGAAAGTGTCCATGGAAGGAGACCGATGATACACGGTGTTCGTATTTCTCCTTGCGCAGTTATATATCCTGTTGCATGGAGAGTCTTAGGAAGTCCACCAGATGAAAACGATGTTCATTCGGCGTTTTGCCATAAACCAGCATGTCATCCGTGACGCAAGTAACGCCTTTGAGATTATCAGAAGCCTAAACAAGACGCATCTGTAAAGGTTTGCCGGATAATTTCAACGCAAAAGGTAATAGAAGCCAACGGAAACGACCGAAAAGGGGTAGCAAAAGATGTGAGAAAACTCGACTGGTCATCTAGCTCTAGTTGCCAGAAAGCTGACGATGAGTCATCCTTGGTAGAGAAACGTGCTTCACGCAAATCCACCAGAATGTCATCGGGTATCGGCAATCGCTATTGCTCCCCTTTACGGGCGGTTTTCAGACGTTACCGATCAATGCACGGGAGAGTGGTCCGGCGTTCTTTACGGCAGATACAACTTGACTAACCTCGTCTGTTGGACAATCGGCCCCAGCAATCACCTTTGGACCCAGTAAACGATCTGATTTATACCGTAAAATCACTTTTAGGGCCACCGGTTCACCCCTGGCTGATAACACAACAGGCACAGCACTGTCAATCACTGATAAGTGCTCTCCCCCAGAGAAGAGCTTTAGCTGAGAATCAAAAACGACGCGTACTGAACAAACATATCATTTTTCCAATTTGCTCACAGAATTATTCTCTTACACGGCTACAAAATTCAATTGTTCGATAGCGTCGAGTCCGAGTATTCGCTGCAAGTTCTTTTTGGTCAACTTAAGCTTGATTGTATGTTCCACCGACCTTCGGGTTTTTGACGTAGAGTTTTATCTTGCCAGTGACGACTGCTTCTTCTTCATTCCATATCAGCAAACTGGTAGTGCACCTGCTTACTGCAGTCTCATCAGCGTAAGACGTAGGGGGGATATTCACTGAGTCTCTGGAATCCAGTTGGAGACGACAACACTACCCGTCTACTATGACTTTCGCGAACAGCACTCTTTGGTTTTGGGTGTACCGGCTTGATGCTAAATTTTGTGGAGAGCGGACTACACTTTCGAGCGAAGAGATTCAGGTCACCCCAATTAGAACAGGCCTTCCCCAAGCTGAACAGTGCCATTTTCATTCTTCATGCCCGTGACAACAAAATGTGCATGTGATGTGCGTGGCTCCAGTCACCGCGCTCAACTCGGTCGTTGCGGAGTGTTCTATGAGAAGTCTCGTCTGAATAGTTGTGGCTTATACACTCTCACAAATACCGACGCAAATTTTAAAACCAAGTTTGGGCTCCAGCAAAAGTTTCTTTGCTGTTGCATCTTGCCAAACTCTGGTCGCTAGCTTGCCCCGTAGCAAGATGTCCTTCATGCAGTTTGCAAAACTTACGAGATCTGACAAGAGTTCCCAGTGCAATAACATAGTCATCAATAGTTTCGTTTGACTGGTTCAGATAATGTCCATCCATTTTTTTGCAATACCGTCGTGAGAGCCTACTGGTTTTCGTCGTCATCGAACGGGAGGGTGCCGAGAACCCGACGAGCCTGACCTCAAGGGCAGTGGAGCGGCATCGCCATCTGACACTCCTTCGGCTTATGGTTCAGATGCGTGATTACAGCAAAATATTGATATCGTTGCCCAGCAGTCTCTACTCGCCTGCCAGGCGATTTTGGTTTTGGGTTTTCAATGGATCGAGAAGGGACATCGCGAATATTCCCGAGGTGTTCATCCCCGAACTCCTGCTTGGCCCATGGAGCTTCTCTGACACCATGTTTTATTCCGTTCTCGGGCCATTCATTCACTGTGCACAAATGTACCGTATTTATAGATCTCTAGGTGTTGTTCTTTGTCTTAACTTGTCTGAGGCATTCGATCGTGTACAATGCCATCACCTTTTACTACAGATACAACCATTTGGCGTTATCACTCAGCCACTTTCTTGGTTCACATCTTACTCACCTCTTAGTTCACAAGCTGTCTTGATTGATGAGCACCCCTCTAGCTCTCGGTCTGTCACTAGTGGTGTTGTTCCGGGCAGTGTTTCAAGACCCCTTCCTTTTCCTCCTGTATATAAATGATATGTTTCCGACAATACTCAATGGCTCCCTTCTCTTGTTTGCGAAAAACATTAAGATAGTCTGCAAGTTTTCGCCCAGCAACCTCAATGTCATCATCCCGAAAGCCTCCGCTGACTTAGCCGCTGTTGATGAATAAAGTGCGACCTGGGAGATGAAATTCTCGGCCGATAAGTGTTATTTTCTTACAAATGTCAGGTTTCTCAAGGTTCCTTAGGCATCTACGGTTCACCCATCGGCAGCCAGCCCTTAGTAAGAGACCTCGGCTTAGGTTATTCTTGCTCTTCCATTTTCTCCGAACACGCTGTCTTCCAAAAGTTGGAGGCTACAAGGTGCCTCGGTCTTCTGTTCGGACCTCCTCAGATTAGAAAAAGCATTCTTTACATATACAAAGTACATGCCAGGCTCTTTTTTGAATACTGGCCCCTATTCTTCCCTGGCCCGCGAAGATCCGACGGAATCATTGTTGAATGTATTTAAGGAAGATCAAAAAAGCAGCTTGTCCGTTGGTCGTCAAACTTAGACTAAAGGGAACGATGCTTATTTCTCAAAATAGAACCACTGTGGGTTCGTCGCATCAAGCCGAACCTGGTACTGCTGTATAAAATATTGATTAGGTAATCTTATTACTCCATCCATTTATGCTTCTTCCCGTATAACGTAATAGAAGCAAAATATTACGGCCCCCTCTGCGAGGACTGTTCTACGTTCTAAGTTCTTTCTCTCCACGTACTCCAGAACCTAGAAAAAACTTTCCTTGCACACAAGACCTCGGTCAAAGTATGCATTCTTGCTTGCTACTAGTAACCTCCTTTCTGTCCCAACAGTCCTGAGCTCATTCAAAGTCCACCTAAACGTGAGTCAAACTTACGATAGAAGCCTCGACTTTTAGGCCATTAGGCTGCTTTCTCGCGTTAACTTACCTTCCGAAATTATTTCACCGCCTTTGAATTATGGATGCTCCTTTTAACTGCCTTTATTAAGACTACGCCGTCGGCCTATTTAAAGCATGTCTGCCTCCACTAAAGACAATGATAATGATAATGATAATGGCTTATTTCGGATAACCCCGAAGCACGCTTTAACGCAAGATCAAAGGGTACAATTGGACGTAGAGTCCGATTCAGTTATATGCACTCGATATTGTACATAAGAAAATATTTGGATTACTCGTTGGGGCGGCGCCCGACAAATCTGAACTCAAAGTCGGGTGGCCAACCCAGCCAAGTCAAGGTGGAGCTGGTCGGGGATCGGCTGCACCGATGGCAAGTGGTTTCACTTTTGTTTTTCTCCCCGTTAACCGACGATCCACAGCTGAACCATACCTAAGCTCAGTTTCTAAATCTCATTTCCTTTTCCCGCGATCTCAGTGGTGGTCAACCAGCTGGGGCATTTTACTGATCACTTCCCCGGCTGGTGCACCTGGGTAATAATGCGCTATGGCATTTCATCACTCGCTGTTCCCATTGGCTCTTTTGTCCAAGTTATCACAACCTGACAAATTGATTCTGGATCACATAATAATATCGTGGTTGCTCAGCCTTCTGCACAACCGCTAATTATTACACACGCCGCTCCCAAAGGTGCGGGAAGTGATCAGATCCACCTCCATGGCCGGCCAACATCGGGCGTCCAGGCAGAGTGCAACGACGTTCAGGAGCGAATGGGATGGTGGACGACTCCTCCTGTGTTCATTTCAAAAAGTGTTATCAGGTAGAGTGCCAGAGCACTGTCACACACACACAATAGCAGCGGTAGAAGATGGCACACTATAACTCTCCTCACCCTGCCGCATTCATCACTGTCTGCTGCGGATTGCATGCTCCTACCATTCTTCCTCCACGGTTCGCCAATCTATTGTTCTTACCAGCACTCCCACCATTTCCCTTTCGCATCTTTCTACCTCTTTATGCACACCCACCCATTCTGTCCTTGTTCCTACCGTTTCTCACCATGACAGCCCCCACTGCATGATGTCACTCTCGCCCTATCCGTTTTACTCCGCCCAAGCCCGAAATATTTCCTCTTCCACCCACTTCGCCCTTGTCGGCTCCCAACCTCCACTAACTTGGTACCTCCGTATACTCATAAAGCTCATTAGTCGCATATATCACCAGGCAACATATTTCATATCCCGTTTTTTCCTTCCATCCTATACCTCCCACCATTACGCATCAGACACATCCGTAGCCATGACCAATCACCATATGAGAACTCGCCGTTCCGAAATTTGCATTTAATTGGCACCAAATTTATTATCTTTTCATCACCACCATATTTTCCGTGTTTGAATAGGCAATTCTTCCGTGGATCTTCCTCTTAGGCCGTGTCCCGATTAGCACACCCTGGCCCACTCCATTTGCGTAATCGCCTGTACCATTTGGAACAACCCTTCCTGTCTCTTCCAAGCACGCTACTTCCGTGTTCCATCCCTTCACCGCTATTAGCTCCTGCTCTTATATATGCTTTTATATATATATATATATATATATATTTGCACATATAAATATATATACATATATATATATATACATATATATCCACATACTTTCTCCACCTCCTCCGGTTCTCTTGCCACCATGCCGCCGCCCCTCATGACATGCGCCCACTCTGTCTATATATGTGCCTCACATTTACCGTATCTCGATCCCTCCAGGCCGTTGCTGCCATCTGATCCACTCTTTACGTCCTGCATTGGTCGCTCCCTATTTTTAAATTGACACCGTCCGTTTATTGCAGTAAAGCATAGCTCATGGCCACCTAATCCCCAGCCACACAACTTTATTTCGTTCTTCCATTCTTCCTTTTTCCTTTGTTCCTCATTCTTCCTGGTTACGTAGTTTCTCATGCCGATTTTCGGTCCTCCTCATGTAAAACTCCCAGGTCTCCACCCCCCTACATTGCTCATCCAATTCCTACATTTGACCTTGACTTCCATATTCACCGGGCACATATATGAATCTATCCTTGGGTTCACTTAAGCTCCCTCCAATATACCTTGGTGTGAAAACATTTATCCCCCTCTCATCTCCCTTCTCAGTCTATCTACCCTAAGTTTGTCATGCATATTTTCAAATTTTTCTTGAACTTTGTCCACCAACTTTGTCGCCTGTAAGAATTCGATCAAGTGTAAAGCGTGCTTCTTGTGTCTTCAAAATAAGCCAATATTATTATTATTTTTATTTCCATTATAATTAGGTTGGTCTCTACCGTGGTGTAGACCTTCGAAGTGCTGTAACTGCAATACTAAGCCCTCTTTGGCAATCATGTTGTTTATTTGTGGTCGAGCCATACCTCAGGTTAGCGGAGCTCCCACTCTCATCAACCCATTCCTGAAGCTTAAGAACATAAAAGAAGCCGAGTTTTGTGCTTTTCAAATCACATAATTTTGGCTCACAATTAGCTAGTAAACTGCTTTTCTTCATGGTAACTTGCAACGGTAACCAGTCCAACCTAGAACGTGGTCTAGTTTCAACTACTGGGCCCCTAGTACATATCATTTTCAACCCAACGAAAGGTTGCTGCGCCGGCAGGTGTATAAGCGTCACCTGAGCTTCCGGTATCTCCTTGGTCTACTTAAAGATTACGGCCTTTGGAGATTGATCTGGTGGACAATATGTTGGGAAACGGGCTAGCTGGCTCATAGCGAAAGAGGCTCAATTCAGGCTGAATTGATACAAGGAGTAGAGTCAAAATGCTCGATGGATCTCAGCTCCACAAAGCCGGCAGAAGTGATTCCTTGAGTATCAGTCAGAAGTAGTGGACGGTCTCAACAATGTTTACTGGACGAAAGCTGGGCACCAACCAGCCGTAAAGATGCGAATGAAATATTTCATGCTGATTATTGAGGGTAATTCGAAATTTTGCATATTAGGCTTGCTTCCTCACAAATTACGGTGTTCTATCTGGAGATGATCCACGGAGCGGTGGTTTTAAACGACGGGACATGGGGAAGACTGAAGAGCTATTAAAGTAAAGCAGAGGACCTTCACTTGAAAGTCGTCAGCAGAGTACTAATTTCTTACGCTTCCCATACTCCCAGCTGAGGTTTTCTGCCGGTTCAGTCTCAGTGGAGTGTCTATGTTGGCCAACGTGGAAGAAATATTTTTGCAGGTGTGGATACCCGCGGAGGACCTGAATGCAGTGCGATTTTTGTGGCGATTTCATCATCCTTCTGTGCCAATCAGGTACGGGGCCCTTTCACCCAGGAAGTAACGTACAGTAACCCAGCTTCTTTCGCTTTAGTGATTACTTCGGGCTATCTGATGACGTTGAAGCTAACGTAAAGTGCTTGGCGGGGTTACCGGAATTACTTAAAGAAAGGTTTCGTCCAGTTCATGAAATGGATATCAAACGCTGTGGGGGTGCTGGACGTTGTTCTGGACAGAGGAGATGCAGAAGGGGTTTGAGAACCGAGTTGATAACCACTTCCAACGAGGCCCACTCTAGAGGTACGGAGGATTGCTGAGATGGATGAATGTGCCTTCAAACTGGACGTTCCCGATCAGTCCGTCGAGGGTGAGAAAATTCTGTCTGCTCTCCCTAGTTTTTTATCCACCTGGTCCCGCTCCCCGAGTTTGTTGCCCGGGAAATACCTGCCGCAGTGGCTCTGTTGAAAGTAGTTCTATAGGGGTAAAACGCTTGAACCGCGGGACAGGTTGGACTGGTAAGAGTTTGTGACCTTTCTCGAGGAAGCGAGGAACACAAAAATCCCTCGTCGCTTAGCTTTTGATGGCACGAACCTAAGGGGAGGTGCGCAGAATTTCCGGTGAGTTTATAGTGGCCATTGTATTGTCTTCTACGACCGGTGGTGTCTGGGAGATGGAAGCTGCCTCCCAAGGAGCTGAACGGCCACACAAGGCATCCAGTGGCAGCTTATCCTCCGCAGGCCAGTCACCAAGGTGGAGTGTGGGAACATTTGACCAGATCCATCAAAAAATTTATTTTATCCCTAGTGAAACACCGATCACCGGACGATGAGAAGTTAAATGCCACGCTGACTGTGATGAACATATTACTGGACAATCTTCCCGTGGTAGCAACTTCCTTCGGTGACCCAGCTCATTCGGCATTAACTTCGAAATGCCTATCGGCATTGAGGTAAAATGTCGGGTTTCTAGGCCCGGTGGGTCTCCGGGGTGGCTACCTACAATCATGGAAATAGAGAAACTATCTGACCAGTGTTTTGGAAAGTTGATTTTTTGGGAACTAATGTACTCCACTAACCCAACAAAAGCGAAAAATAAAGTAAAGTTTCTTCACGGTTAGGGATGTTGTGATGACCTCTAATGAATGCACTGTGGTTCACTGTGTTTGGGTGTTGTTGGAGAAATCGTCTTCCGATCCGGTGGAAACGATGAAGGATAGCTCCTCGACGTGGACCTTACACCGTGATGTGCTTGGCGTTAGCCACCTCGACATTGAAACAAACCACCGGATGCTATAAGCTCGGAAATCCGACAGCATGAAAATTTGAGTTTCAAGATAAAAAACGTGCAGGTGGACGCCTCGGAACCAGTTCTTGCAAAAGCTGACATCAGAAAAATCGCCTAGTCCCCTCTTTTGGATTTGTCTTGAAAGATCTGTGTGATTCTTATTGCGATAACTTGTTGGCCGCAGGGCCCGTGATCATTTTACACGGGCAGCCCTACCATTGCACGCCGGTGCATAGTGACTATCCCCCAAACAAAGCCCGCCAGCTTTCATACCGATTACCTGAAGTTCGCTGTAGACTATTTGCATTTGTTACTGAATTCCACCAGATCATGAGGATATCATGTAGGAGGCCACTTATTTTATACCTTTCACGAGAACTATTCCGCACGTGGTAATTATTGTTTTAACGCACTGACGCACATACCTATGGGCGTCCGTTTGCTCAGTTTTCCTGTGAACTCAAAATAAGGGCACATTCTCCATTTTCACTGACGGACACTCGCCGACTTCTACGAATTATGGTGATGAATAAGGATCAGCCGGAAAGAGAATCGAGTATCACTGCGAGGAAAAGTCTCGTTGGCTTCGCTACTGGATTACGCGCTTTGGTGTCTAGTCATGTATGAGCACATTCCAGGTGGTGAGCATAAGCACTGGCAGTACGGTATAAACAATTATGTGGATTCAGTGCCTTAATTCCAAACCCCTGAAGTTTCTAAGGTCAAGCAGGGTTTGTGGGTGGTTCACCTACCAAAAGTGAAAATACCCTAAAATTCGCCACAATACTGCGAAGGGGTCATAATGCTGGATTTAAAACATTCATTTGTGTTCTGCCCCACCTTCATGGTGTTTTGCCGAGATTTGTTCGATCACATCAAGGCTCCATTACTTTATGAACCTGATTAATTTCCTTTTTGCACAAATTATTAGCTGTTCCTATCACACCGTGACTTTGGCCGTCGTGGTTGTTCCCGTGGTCTCACATTTGAGGTTTGTACATGTTCGCAGATTTGTTCGTTCCAAAGTCCAATATCATAGAAAGGATGGTTCAATCCCTTTCGAATTTGGGATTCACAGCTGGGTGGCTTTGCTCAAGAGAGAGTTCATCTTTCCGCTACCTAGAATTAAGGCTTGTGAACAACTACTGTGTGACCTGGGATTTTGTCTCCGGGGAGGGGAATTCATGGATATACGAGAACTTATTAGACCTCGAGAGTCCTCTCTGGTCTTTGGCCGAATGGTCTATTTCAGATGGCTTTAAACGCTCCAGAAAGAATACATGCGACTTAGTCGAAGAAACTTACAGCTGGGTTGATAACCAGATAGCACGCCTTTAGCAACAGGGTAGCGTGGGGGTATCTGCTGACCTATCAGCAGATGATCTAGTTTCGTGTACAGGCTGTGCAACTACGTCCATCCAAAATCGGTGACAAACCTCAAACCAGTGAAGCCGGTCGACGGTTCAGTCAGTTTGTGACAGAACGGAGCGGAGCCATCAAATCAGCCGTGAATAGTCGCCCTTACTGAACCAAGCACAGTCAACGAATCGGCGGTCAGACCTTGTTTCAACTGAATGGAGCTGAAGTTCCCCTAGTCAGCAGCCGAGGTTTGTTTCAACTGATCTCGAATTATTCAGCTGATCGGAGACTTGAACAAAAGAACCATTCAGAAGACCGGGTTCAGAGAAGAGCTCTGTTTCAATGAACTTCCTACAATGACTTTGATTTTGACAGTAATAATAATAATATTAATAATAATGGCTTATTTTGAAGACACAAGAAGCACGCTTTACACTTGATCGAATTCTTACAGGCGACAAAGTTGGTGGACAAAGTTCAAGAAAAATTTGAAAATATGCATGACAAACTTAGGGTAGATAGACTGAGAAGGGAGATGAGAGGGGGATAAATGTTTTCACACCAAGGTATATTGGAGGGAGCTTAAGTGAACCCAAGGATAGATTCATATATGTGCCCGGTGAATATGGAAGTCAAGGTCAAATGTAGGAATTGGATGAGCAATGTAGGGGGGTGGAGACCTGGGAGTTTTACATGAGGAGGACCGAAAATCGGCATGAGAAACTACGTAACCAGGAAGAATGAGGAACAAAGGAAAAAGGAAGAATGGAAGAACGAAATAAAGTTGTGTGGCTGGGGATTAGGTGGCCATGAGCTATGCTTTACTGCAATAAACGGACGGTGTCAATTTAAAAATAGGGAGCGACCAATGCAGGACGTAAAGAGTGGATCAGATGGCAGCAACGGCCTGGAGGGATCGAGATACGGTAAATGTGAGGCACATATATAGACAGAGTGGGCGCATGTCATGAGGGGCGGCGGCATGGTGGCAAGAGAACCGGAGGAGGTGGAGAAAGTATGTGGATATATATGTATATATATATATATGTATATATATTTATATGTGCAAATATATATATATATATATATATATAAAAGCATATATAAGAGCAGGAGCTAATAGCGGTGAAGGGATGGAACACGGAAGTAGCGTGCTTGGAAGAGACAGGAAGGGTTGTTCCAAATGGTACAGGCGATTACGCAAATGGAGTGGGCCAGGGTGTGCTAATCGGGACACGGCCTAAGAGGAAGATCCACGGAAGAATTGCCTATTCAAACACGGAAAATATGGTGGTGATGAAAAGATAATAAATTTGGTGCCAATTAAATGCAAATTTCGGAACGGCGAGTTCTCATATGGTGATTGGTCATGGCTACGGATGTGTCTGATGCGTAATGGTGGGAGGTATAGGATGGAAGGAAAAAACGGGATATGAAATATGTTGCCTGGTGATATATGTGACTAATGAGCTTTATGAGTATACGGAGGTACCAAGTTAGTGGAGGTTGGGAGCCGACAAGGGCGAAGTGGGTGGAAGAGGAAATATTTCGGGCTTGGGCGGAGTAAAACGGATAGGGCGAGAGTGACATCATGCAGTGGGGGCTGTCATGGTGAGAAACAGTAGGAACAAGGACAGAATGGGTGGGTGTGCATAAAGAGGTAGAAAGATGCGAAAGGGAAATGGTGGGAGTGCTGGTAAGAACAATAGATTGGCGAACCGTGGAGGAAGAATGGTAGGAGCATGCAATCCGCAGCAGACAGTGATGAATGCGGCAGGGCGAGGCAATCTTTAATTTTAATCCGAAACCGATACTAGTGTCATTGTTAGGTACCCCCACCCCCCGAGCGCACATCGTGCGGCCTTACTATTTTACCGATCCACCACTTTTTTGACATCGTTTCTAATGTTGTAAAATGTCTGGCCACTTAGAAGGACGCTGTTGTGAGGCTCATACTTTTGCCCACCGACAAAATTTAATATTTTGCCTGAGATATTTCTTGCATGACAAATCTGTCGGTCACTCGCGAAGTCTCGAATTCCGCTTGCAAGATGAGCTTATGAGTCCTCAGTAGTTTGTTATTGCATGTGTTACCAATCACCATGTCCGATGCCAGTTGAACACGACTTCAGTCTTTACCATATCTACCAGGCTGTTATGGCACCCGATCGGTCACTGTTCATTCAAAAACGGTAAGCTACAATAATAGCAAGCAGCCACTAATGCTTGCGATGGTTCAGTGAAGTTTGTTGCTTATCTTTGGCGTACCATGACGTTCCGGGGTACCAGAAGTGAAGGACTGTATTATCTTTCTAACACGATTCTCAGTGTTCTTGGGCTGGATTTGACTTCCCGTTTTCATCCTTCTGATTAGCCACCAGGTGACATCTGCAACCAACTCCACGGTCGCCCCTGGTCGTCTGGCCTGTAATTTACAGTTGTGAAGTGGTTCCCCGTTGTTCCTGTAGATAGTCCTGCTTTATGCACCTCTGGAACAGCATCGCCCCACCCCACTCAGTGAGCGAAAACCGTTTTCCTTCCCAAGTGGCCAGCATTTAGTTTAGCACTATCAGATGTGGACCAGAAAACTGCACGGTATGAAGAAGCAGAGTGTAATCTTTCCCCTTGACTTATTCCTAATAAGCTACTCTGATAGTGGTCCTCAGAGTTTCTAACGGTAATCTCAGGATTTGAACAGATATTTCAGCCGACCTAAGCCACGTTTAAAAGCCTTATTGACTTTCGCTGCCCCATTCGACAGAAGTCTTCACTATCTTGAATGGGTCCACTACTTTGCTCAACTTGGCTTGGCTGGGGAAGGCTTTTAAATTTCAGCTGCAACGGAACCCTGGGTACTCCCCACCATCAAATTTCATTGCGGCTTATCCAAGTACGTCCTCCTACCTTTTGGCCCAGTACCAGCTCCGGTCGTCTTTCAGAAAGTGATGAACGCTTTGGTCTCTGGGCTCACGGGTACTACGGACCGCCCCGATGACAATTGTTGTGGGTTGATTGCAGTGTGAACAGAGACAACGTTTGACTGAGACACACTGCCGCATCCGAGGTCGAGGGTTCACTTTGAGACTAGGGTCAATTCTTCAGGAATTCTATCAATCACCTCTTCTAGTTTTGACGAGTACGTTCAACTTACGGTTACTAACAAAGTCTGCCACTCCATGGAATGCCCCATCCAGAACAAGTAGAAGATTGTGGTCACTTTTGGGCATGATCATCTATCGTATCCCTTTTTTGATGGCACCGCATAATACTCGTCTCCCTTTGTACGAAACTTTGAAGAATGGTACCAAATTGGTTTGGACTCATTCGTGTCAGAAAGCTCCTGAGGGCCTCCAGGTTGGACCGGTTTCTCAGTCATTATTGTCACTTTGGTCCAAGCGTGCACATTTTCACCGCTGTTTTAGCTTTGAATTACGGGTGGGCGAGGTCACTTCCCATACCTGGCCGAAAGGGACTGAGGGGCTCATTTCTCATCTGCCTTGCATCCTGAAGCCAGTACAGGAGATCTATCACCAAACTCAGAAGGAGGTCTTCAGAATCATTTTCGCTTCGGAGAAGCTCCGAAAGTTCTCCTAAGAGCACGACTTCACCCTCGTAACTTGTTGCGAACGTTTTCTGACCATTTTTGGAGCCGAAGGTGTATTCTTGCCCATTCAACCAGTAGACGGATGCCATGGTCCATCGTCTACCCAGGCTATGACTTCAGCATTAAGTATCAATGAAAGTAGAAAGTCCGTCAAAAAGTGCTTTCCCCCCTTGACTACCGAAACCAAATTCAGTGTCACGGCAGGACAGTGATTGCAGCAAGCACGACACTTGCCGAGTCCTTTGTGACACTGTACGTGTAATCCTCCTCAAGGTGGATGACACCCGGCATCATCCCGCCGAAGACCGTTTGACCCGCCAAAAGATCAAGTGAGCGCCCACTGAATGGCCAGAGAACGCTCCTGTGGATGAATTGGACTGGGGATTTGGTCGGCGCAAATTTTTCCATCTCTCTTTTCCCGTCTGATATTCTCAGACAGAGTTACAATCCCGGCTTCCCCCCGGCAGGCAGTCCTGAGAAAACTTCACTTAGGTTCCCAGGAATTTTCGCCCCCCAGTAGCCTGATACTATAAACCGGGTTTCTACAAGCATCCAGTTAGAAGGGCAATTCCGTCGACGGGAGCAATATCCCAGGGAAGGGATCATCGGAGAAACAGTAGATTTTCCACAATACTGAGGGGCAGATCAATATAGTTATGTCATTTTCCACAAAATTATCTTACTTTTGATTTATCTCAAACGCTCACTTATTTTTTCATTTGAATTATTATCTTATCGCGCCAAGTTTTATCGGTAACGACTGTATTGCTTCCTTCCGGTTGGTCTTTGTCCTGGTGTACAACGAAACAGGAGTCCGTATGGGAATTACAGTCTGCGATAAGTGGCACCAGGTTAGACGTTCAACTGTTGTCCGACTGTTCGTCCACAGGAGCGGATGACACTTCTGTAATTGAACGGAAGGAACCAATAGCCAGACACACGAAGGTACCTTGAAAGAATCATAAATTAAAACGAGTTGGTCACTACAATGGTTACACCAGCTTTTTGCGCCACACAGCTTCCACCCTAATAAAGCACCGCCCTGGTGTCTGGCCGAACCACCACTATTGAGTACCTCTAATTCTGCTCCCACCTATGGCATGCTTTCGCCAGCCTTGGGCCGAGTAAGGATATCGGGGCTGAACACCGGTTTTTGTCTGCCGAGTATTACCATAAAATACGGTTTTCTGTTCAATTCTTCTCGAATAAGCCACAGATTTTCAGAGATTATTCTCTCTACTACATAAGGACACTTGCACACCTTGTTGAACTTGGCGCAGGTTCCCATTGGTAGTGTCTCGGATTGCAAGAACGCCCTATCCCCCACACCTAAGTGAGCTCCGTGTACACCGCCGTCAATGCACTCTTTCTGTCTTCGACGACAGTTGTAGATATTGTCGGGCCAGTGTATGTGCCCTTACCAAAGTTTCTTCCAGATGGACCAAGCACCCGGAAGTCGGTTGCGGTAATCGGCCCACTTAGGGACTTTGTAGATCAAAAGGTATTCGCGTTTCCCGGCCTGTCCAGACAAAGTGGTGCGTATGCCTAACGGACGAACGAACTGCGCATCCCTACGCTATTTTACACTGTTCTGGAGCATGATCCCAGCGTCTCGTCCCCCCTAAAAAGCTTTTATCTATACCCTGAATGTCCCGTCAGTGCTCTCTACTAAGCCACTACCTTCTGGGTGGTCGGATGTCGTACCGGTTTTATCGATTAGTAACATATAGCAAAGTTCAAACACCGTAGAATTTTCGAAACTGCTTCCCCTTCCCGAGTGCAAGCCACCAGATGCTCCCCATTTGCAGGCTGAGTGGTCAAAAATTGCCCGAGCTACTGCTGCCGCCTCTATGGTCGGAACGGCAGCAACTTCTACCCATTTCGTCAAATAGTCTATCATGAAAGTGATATATTTGCTTCCATGCCGGGTTCCCGGCCGTGGCTTCATTATGTCGATTCCTACCATTTCCTTAGGGTAACAAGCCTTGCCATGGATCAAGGAAGCTCGCCCATTCGGAGCGGGGTCTTTCATATCGGAGCACACTAGGCAGTCCATGCAGAAGTCCTTGATGTCCATTCGTTGGAGTGACCACCAATATCTTACTCGTGCTGCTTCACACATTTTATTTTGTCCTGGGTGTCCGAGATCGTGATGGAGGTTTGCTAAAGCCTTTTTCACTTATGACTGTGGTACCACGAGTCGTCGCATGTATTCCGGTCCATAAAGCAATAACAAAAAGGCCATCGATCAACCTTGGGCTATTCCACCACTACCGCGAGCACCTTGCTTCGTGGTTGGTCCCTGACATTTCTCCACCAGTGGGACGCGATCCATTATACTTTGGGCGTTGGTATACGATTGCAAGTTCCGGATCCTCCGCCAGCATTTGCCCCACTCGTTTCTTTCACCCAGGGTAACCATTGCCACTTGCGAAGTGCAGGAAGGGCGTTCTCCGTGGTCTGTGTGCGGCCGTCGGAACGAGCCGTCTGCATTTCCGTGAGATTTGCCAGGACGATAGAGAAAGGCGAGTGTGCATTACTGTAGGAACTCTTGCATTCTAGCAACCTGCCCTTCAAGGTCTTTGAGATATGTCAACTACAACAAAGAACGGTGATCTTTTCGGATGAGGAAACTATGGCTCAAAAGGAATTGTCGATGGTGGCGCACAAAGTAGACAGTTACCAACATCACCTTCAAGGTCTTGCGGTATTTGCGTTCTCGTTTACCTAAACGTCGGCTGCTAAATGAAATTACTTGCTCGATGCCGTGCCGGTTTCTTTTGGCAAAACCACACTATTGCTCTCGTCTGAAGCATCAGCCTCCAAGATGAATTCGCTGGAGGGCTTCGATTTTTCAGCGAGGGCTACAATGGGTGCCTTGAATAGCCGACTGAGCAGTTCTATGAAAGATGCTTGCTGCTCCTCGGTTCAATCGAACGTTTGATTGTGCAGTCGGAGATAGTTAAGTGGCTTTGCCGTTGTTTCGAACTTCGGGATGAGCCTGCCATAGTAAGAAGCCAACCCGATAAACTGCGTACTTCAACATTTGAAGAGGTAGGCAAAGGTTTATTCTTTTCCGTCTTTGAAGGATGGTTTGGGATTCCTAAAGCTGACACCACGCGTCCTAGGTGTTTAGCCTTGCTTTGTGACAGATGGCCTTTGGAAGATTTGCGTTTTAGACTTACATGCCACAAGTTTTCGAAAGCCCGGACCAAGTTTTGTATGTGTTTGCCCGGTGTCCCTCCGTTGAAAATAACATCGTCCAAATACAAGGGGCCATATTGAGGAATCAGTTCACCCAGTACGGTATGTTTTAGCGTTGGGAAGTTGCCCGGGAGTTTTTACTCCGGAAGACGTTGTTCGAAATTCGTATAGCCCGTCTGTTAGCGCAAATGCTAACTTTCGTCGATCCCGCTCTTCAACTTTAACCTGCCATTAGCCGGACGCTAGATCTAATGTGTTTAACCAAATCGAACCCCCTAAGGACTCTAACAGCTCGTCGTTGTTTGGCAGCGGTAGGGAGTCTTTTCCCCTCACTGAGTTCATCTTTCGATGATCCAAGCACGATCTCAACGATCCGTCTTCCTTCTTCACTATAAATAAGGTTGCGGCCCCGGGGCGAGTTGGGGGTTGAATTACATTACTTTCCAGCTTTTCCTGAATCAACTTGTTCACCAAAACCTCGTGACAGTGTGGAATCATTCGTGCGCGCATTTTAATGAGAGTTACATTACTAGTGTCAATAGTATGTTGGACTGCTCCGGTGCGACCAACCTGAGCTTTATCCCGCGCAAAAACATCCCGGTGCCTACGTATCACGGTGGCTAGTTTGTTACTCATCTGTTTAGGGGCATCCGGCGATTTCAGAAAAGTGCTGATAGTTTCTTAATCTTTACTAGGTGCGGTTGTGGCCACGAACGGTTTTCTATGGTTGCTAGTTCTTGTGAATGGAACAGAACACTGTGCCGTACGCACGACGCTGTGGTGTGGATGTGTCCTTTGTGTTGCTCTGGCAGAGAAATGCTGACGCATACTGCGGGGGTCGAGACAGGAGAAAAGGGGCCACAGCAAAAAGCCTAGGGAAGGGGTTAAAACAGATCCCGGTAATAGCCATGGGCAAATTTACTAGGAAAAACGAGCAGCGGGCAAAGAAGGGCAAGTCGGACGGTAGAAAGACAAAAAACAAACCCAAGGAAGCGGTAGAGATGGAGGCGCCTAAACAGAACGCAGAGAAGCTTGTGGAAGAACTCAAAAAATGAAGGTAATCACCAAAGGAGTTGTCGGAAAAGCAAGTCTTCTCCTGCATAGTTGTGCGGAACCGGAGAATAAACAGGCGCGGATCAGAAGGGAAGCAGAACACGAGCACTGTAAATGTACTGAGAATGGTGGGGCTACCCACTGACTCGAGGTATGCGAAGTACCGTAGAGTGAGGCCATGGAAGGCAGACAATGCGGTAAAGCCGAGGCCCCTGCCAATCGTCCTTCTCAGCACATACAGCAGAGACCTATTTGTAGGCCGGGCATCAAGAGCCGAGCAAGTTACGGGGGGGGGGTACTTGAGGATCACGCCTGGAACTCCCTTCAACAGAAAGGTGTCACCGGAACAAAATCCACGGCATCCATCGAAACCGTAACTGGAGCAACCGGTTCTCATGGCAGCTAAATCTGACTTCACACCTCTAAACGAATCCACAACTTAAGCTGCAATCATCAGCAGTAGCCGAGCTGGACAGCAAACGGTGAACTTGCCAGCTGAAATACGAGGCGAGTGGAGCAGTAGGTACAAAATTACACACAGAGGGCATAAAGCAAGTGGATGCCCTGCGAATGCCTACCAGCAAGAGAGGGGACATGACCGAAGTGGAAACGGAAGTGGCGGCAAGCCAATCCAGATCAAACGGACAGTCACCAATACGGATGAAAGCTGGCCAACAGTAGCTGCACGACCACCCGCACCGTTGAGCATAAGTAGGTCCCTGACGCCCTCGAGAGGCAACAGAAGGTCAAGTAAGGAAACAAGAGGAGTTTCCCTCGACAGCATTACAATTACTATGCGCGGTGTGGCTTTGAAGGTTCAAGAAAATAAGGGCCTAGAAGCAGATAACGCGAAAAATGGAGTGTCTCCTCGGGAAATGCGCCCGGGGGTTCAGAGGCCCAAATGGGAATAGTCGAAGCAGACGACCTGGCAGGTGCCGCCATATGGCATAAAAAAGCCTGTAGCTTATAAGGTAAGTGGGGGGGGACTACTGATTAGAACGAACGGATCACTGATTATAGCTACCGCTGAGACATGGCCGAAAAAAGAGCAGTGCCGTGCAACCTCGTAGCTGGGCTGGGCGGAGGGGTACTACTTCTAGTGAGGGCTGATTATAATCAGTGGGAGGCCCCGTTTACACCTGTTACACCCAACATACAAGCCACTGCATACTGTGTTCGCCTAGGCGAGTGAGCGGTGGGAATGGTCTGTGTCTACGGAGCACCACAAGCAGATAGGGACAAGGTTATGAACTAGTCCAGTCTCTACAGATGGTGTTGAGTAGGTCACAGAGCTTTATCGTGTTGGAAGACATGAACTTCCCAGAAATAAATTGGGAATACTGGTGTTCCCCCCAGGGGAACCACCGGAAATGCTCTGGTGATGCTGCCTCACAACCACACTTTTACTCGGCGTGTGAGAGAAGCAATGCGCCCCCGCGAAGGACAAGGTTCATCTACACTGGATCTGCTTGTAACCGGGTATTGATCTGAAGCCACCTCTTTGGTGATAGAGCAGCCATTGGGTAACAGCTATCATAGGGTCCTGCGTGCGATGCTTACCGTAAGGCACAACAAACCAGGACCTAAGTGGGTCCGGAACTAAGCTAGAGTGGATGAGGATAAGATGAGGGTAAAGGTCTGAGGCATATGTTGGTACCGGAGCCATCAGTGGAGGATAGACGGAGGACAGTGAGAGCCAGGCTAATAATCTTGATGGGCGGGTTTGCTCAGTTAACACAACAAGGAAATAGGTGCCGGCCGCCATGGTGGAAGCCCGGGATTACAAGAGTATTAACTTTTCGTAGAAAGCTACGAGCTCACTACAAACCTCATAGCTTGCACTAACCATGGACCGCTTAAAAGAAGGCCGGAAACAGGGCACAAGCCCTGCAACTCGAAGCAAAGTGTGAGTATGAGAATAAAGTGGCCAACATTGTGGAGGCGGACCCAAAGAAGCTCTTCGTTTGTGCACAGTCTTAGAAAACGACGCGTGAGAGAGTAGGTCCCTTGGAGATTTCCAACGCAAGCATTGCCCTCGACGATAAAGACAAGGCAGAAACTTACTTGAGTTTTTTAAGAGAGTGTATAGTCAGGAAAATATGCTCAGCTCGGCGGGATCAGAAATAGGGAGTACGCCAGTGCTTCAGAAGCATGCTGAAAGTGAAGACGAGTTGGTCCACGAAATCAGAACTTTTGCAAGCACAAATCAGCCGAACCGGATACAATCCACCCTGGCCATTCTCCGGCCTCTTTCCGATATTTTGGTAAGGACTATTACCCAGCTGTGCAAAGCGCCTCCAATGGAGGGTGAGGTTCCAGAGGATTTGCGTAAGACAGTAGTTGTAGCGATATATGGGGCAGGATCCCGGCGGAAGGAGTAGCACTACAGACCGGTGAGCCTAACATCAGTGTTGTGCAAGTAATTGGAACGTGTACTGACCCCGATAGTTCTGATGAAATGACTGTTTTCTGGAAACCCTTTTGGATCTATTTTCTCTACGATCTTTTCTGAAGTTTGGCACCGATCTCATTGTGTTGTTCGGTTGCGTACTTTGTACTGGACTGACTTTTCCGAGGTTTCCGTCGACCTCGTTTTGAATCACTGTCGTTTTCGGTATTTCGCCGATTGTTCACGCTCGCGGTTCGCTTCCCGCACTGCCGTTGAGTTTATTTCCGTTCGGTGTATTTCTCGTGTCGGTACTGTTTTGGTGCCACGATACATAGAATACATCTTGCATCTGCAAACCGGCTTGCGTTTTCTCCTATCGTCCGGTAGAGGGGATAACTTTGGTATTTCGCTGCCAGACCGAATATGAGAAACGTTCACTAGCCGCCCTCGATAGTCTTCTACAGTCAGAAAGCAATTAAGCCTGCTTCTAATTAATAACGACCTATTGACACTTGCGCAACGTGGGTTTGTTAAAAAATGGTCGTGTTTGAGAAACTCACTGAAGTTCTTAGACGAGACCACGAGACGAATAGATGGAGGCAAGACAGTGGAGGTTTGTTATTTAGATTTCCGTAAGGCTCTCGACTCTGTGAGTCATCGCCTGCTGGACTATAAATTGCAGGCCTTTGGGATAAGCGGTGAAGCAAGTGATTGGATAGCAAACCTTCTAGGGAATCGTAGCTTCTGTGTGAGTGCGGACGATAATCTTTCAAGACCGGAGAGGGTTACCAGTAGTGTGTCACATGGTTCAGTACTGTTGTCTTTGCTCTTCCTCTTGTATATAAATGACCCAGTGGAAGAATTGAGTAACCCGGGCTTCATCTTTGCGGATGACTTGAAGATAGCGGGGAGCGATCCAGCACGGGATATAAATACGGTGCTCAGGTGGTCAGAACGGTGGGAATTACCGCTGAATCTCGCCAGATTTCAAGTCCTGATCACTAACAGATTAAACGAGAAGTATTCTGTTTAAAAGGCTGTTGCAGGTAAAAGACCTAGGAGTGATAGACTTACAGGACTTCAGGCCTTCAAGGAACTGCCAGAGAACTGCCAGTATGACCAGAGGGGTATTAATTAGGGTATGCAACACTATCACATGAAAAAAACTACGTGCTCATCCAGTTTTACAAGGTTTTGAAGCCACCTCTTTTGGAGTATTGTGTGCAACCATTGGCTCCATATGATCAAAAGGATTAGGAGTGCTTGGAGGGGGTATGAACTTGCAACTAGAATGGTCACCGGTCAGAGGGGGAAACCTTACACTCAGCGTCTAGAAGAAATTAAGCTCCCCTCCTTAGAGGGCGAGGTGACCTAAAGGAAACGCTCAAGATCATAAGGGGTCTGTTGGTTATAAACATGGGTGATTTGTTCGTTTCTGCCCCTGAGTGCGGCACTAAATTTTTACAAATAGGGTTATACCTATGTGGGCTAGATTGCCAAAGGGTGCTGTTGGATACGGCATTGCACCAATCCTCAGAAAGGCCGAGGATTCACGCTGAAACACAGCGTACCCAGAGCCAGCTTTGTCAGCGAACGGAGAGGTAACGAGCCCCTTGAATTTTTGTCAATGGACCTGGCTGTAAACGTCATATTGCCTCGTAAGTTCTGACTTTCAGAGGTAAAACTCAACGCGCAGAATTTGCAGCCAGGGAAAATCGCCAACAACACAACGATTTGCACACTCTATCGCCTCCGGCCACTTTCGTCCGGTGGAAACTGAAGTGAACTGAAGATTGTTGGATCTGAGGGTAGGGCGGACGTGGGCAGGGAAATAGGTACCGTACTGAACTGGGCATACAAATAAGACTTACCTCTGAAAGCTCAAAAAAGCCATTTGTTGTCAAGGACAATAGAGAGCCTAACTGTCGCTCATGATCAAGGGATATTCACCATAGAGGCAGTCAGTAGGGTTAAAGACCTTGGGGTCATCATGAACAGTGACATCAAATGGCCGGAGCAGTGCAACGCTGCTGCACATAAGGCGCGTGGAGAGCTCTTTAGGCTGCGATCAGCTTTGTCTTGCTGGCAGCCGGAGGTATTCGTACCTAATTACATGGCTATAGTGCGACCTGACTTAGAAGGTAGCGTGCAGGCCTGGTCACCCTTCTACAAAAAGGACGCAGCCTGCCTCGAGAAAGTCCAACGTCTCGCCACGCGAATGGTTGAAGGGAAGAGAGGTAAGACTTACGAGCAGAGACTCCGTGACCTGAATCTTTTCTTGTTGGAAGGGAGGATAAGTCGAGGGGATCTCATAGAAACATTTAAGGTAATGAAGGGCTTTTCTGGCCTCAGACCAGATAGTCTATTCCAATTGGCCGTAGACTCCAGAACAAGGGGACATGAAAAGAAGCTGATAAAAGCCCGATCTAGGTTGATGGCTAGATCGCACTTCTTCAGCAACAGGGTTGTGAACAGTTGGAACGGTCTGCCTGGTGGAATGGTAGATCCGCAGACAGTCCAATCCTTCAAATGTGCCCTAGATCGCAAGTGGTACGAGATCTTTCCTTGTAGTGAGCCTTGAGAATATCAACTAGATGGATGACCGGTAGCACTGTGGTCCTTCTGGAGTATGTTTTAGCAGACTTTTTCCCTCATTGCATACTGTCTCAGTGAACGCTCACGATGCATAATGTCTCTCGCAGTTGATGTGCGATGAGGTTTTCCGTTTCCCTCTCATTTTTAGCGGGGATTCGACGAAATACACTCGGCAGTGGTGGGTGCATAACTGGTGTGCATACCATCGAAGGAATTCTGGACGCTCGATTGGCCGTGGCCATTACCTGTCCTGTGCAGACTGAACTGATCTGAACTGAATCTGATCTGATCCGGAGAGAGATGCGCTACGCCGGGAGCGCTTGGCGGGTTTCGACGGCTTGGAGTAGAGTCGTGTGCTCGGTGGCAATATTTACCGTTTTACATCTACGTTTATACGCTTTGGTAGATTTCTCAGTGGAGCGCAGTGTCAAGAGGGTTATAAGTCGAGTTTCCAGGGTGGCTTTATTTCTGGTATCGCCAAAGTCGGACCCCAGGTTTATGTATGCACATATGCATACTGCCCAACTATGGACGCGTGAGGGTACGTCTACCATGGGCTTGTGTGCCCCAGAGACGTGTGGCATGTCCGTAGTAAACTGCGAACGTAGTCTAAGTGGCGAGTCTCGCGTGGCGAATATCGATCAGGAGTTAATTGACTGGGAAACAAAAAACGTGCCTTTTTCTCTCGTAAATTTAAGGCGATAATTCGGCAGTGTTCTGTTTGTATTCACCCCACACCCAAACTTATGAACCCCCTAATATCCCACTTGTTAAAGCTATACAACCATTTGAACGTCTCAGTGTTGACTTCAAAGGAACCATCCCCTCTTCTACCTGTGATTACTGCATCTTGACAACCACAGATGAGCATGCTTGCTTTCCATTTGCTTTTGCTTGTCCTGATATGACTGATTCCACCGTAATTTCTCGCTTGTCGAAATTTTTCTGTTTGGCATATTGCGCTGTCAACAGTCTGACCAAGGAGCCTCTTTTGTGCTCCAAGAATTGAAGACATATCTTCACGAACGGGGTATAGTTACTAGCAAAACGACGAGCAAAAACTTCAAGGCAATGGTTGAGTTGGACAACTAAATGGGACAATATGGAAAACGTTATCTCTGTGCTCCGTTTGAGAGATCTAGCCATTGATCAGTGGGAGTTTGTACTGTCTAAGGCATTGCATGCCATCAGGTCATTGCTGTGTACTGCTATCAATGGGACTTCCCACGAACGAATGTTTATTCATAATTGAAAATCTGATGTTGGTACCAGTTTACCTCAATGGTTAGTAGTGTCTGGGTCAGTGTTTTATCAGGAAAACATCCGTTCGTCCAAGTATAATCCGATAGTCGAGGAAGTTGAATTGCTGGAGAGCAACCCTGAGTGCGCTCACATACGTCTCCCTGATGCACGCGAAGAAACGGTGTCATTTTGTCATCTTGCTCCAGTAGAACGACCGACTTTTGCACCATTTGTCCCCCAGTCAGAATTTCTCAGACTCTCCCCCGGTAATGACATGCCATGTACCTCCGATTTGCAAGCCACTGTCTCTGACCCGGTAGAATCTCCTAGCGAACCAAAAACGAACGTCTGAAATCTCTTGCAAGAGCAAAAAGTAAGATATTATCACATCTTGACTCTCCGACAAAGTTGGGAACATTGGCACATCTCCCACAGGCCCACTACACTTGTTTATCTTGATCTTAAGGCGGCCTTCGTCTCAGTCGACCGCGCCGTTCTCTGAAGCTGCCTATTGTCAAAGGGTATACCAGAGAAAATTCATTTTCTATCAAAAGTCCCTTTACATTAATAGCCGAAGCCGAGTTTAGGCTTACGGTGCTCTTTCACCCGAGTTTACCACAAGAATGGTGTATGTCAGGGTTGTTCCCTCTCTACTTTTCTCTCTAACTTTGTGATTGATGTGATCCTAGAGACCGCACTTTTGTCATGTGAGGATAGTGGCACTGAACTTTTTCCGGGCGGAAAAGTGTTAGACCCTAAATATTCGGACGACATAGTTCTTCTGAATGAAGAATTCGGTAAGTTGAAGGCCTTTCTGGACAGCTTGATGGACTGCAAAGCAATGTTCGGCATGCGTTCTACACTTTCAAAGTACAAGATGTTTTTACAGGATTGGGTTAGTCCAACACCAATCCTTTTAGTATCTGGAGAAACTATGGACATGAAAGACAGACTTTGTTACCTGGACTGGTGCATTTCACCCGGTTGTCGGATATCGGATTAGGTGTCTTCGCGTGTTCAGAAGGCTCGTTTGGCATTTGCCAATCGGAATCATCTGCGGCGTCTATGTGACATCCGTTTATCGATCAAGGGCTGAGTGTACTCTGCAGCCGTCAGACCTGTGCTGTTTGGTCCGGTAACATGGCCAGGATATACGGAAATCGTCGGTATTTGAACACCGATATCTTCGTGGCATTGCTCGAATCCGGTGGGAACACCGTATAAGCAATGATGCGGTTAGGCGGAGAGTCTTACGTCCAAGGATCAAATCATTAGATGAAACACTTAAGCTGACCAGGCTAAGATGGTTGGGACATGTGTTACGCATGTCCTCTGACCGGATTCCTCGGCGCACAATGTTTGCTGAGGCGGATACTGGTTGGAAGATGATTAAGGGGGGACAGTCCATGACATGGAAGATAGGTATGGAAAGCCTAACTGGTGGAATTGGCCATGTAGGGTTTGTTGGACTTTCTGGGTGGGGCCAAGAGACCCTCCGACCCAGTGGTTATATGCGTTAGATGGAATGGCTAGGTGTCGTGTTCGGGGCTCTAGTATTGACAGACTCTTTAAGATTGACTTGATACCAATATCTGTAGTTCGTTTACTGCTGTTTCAGTATCCCCGTCCTTTCCCATTGTTTCGATTGAGGCTATTGCTAGGAGACAGCAACCAAAGCCACCGCACTCACTGCATGGTTAGTGGTTGTCTGAACTGAGTCAGACCATAAATCGATTTACTTATCTGGATGCTTACCTTTTCCTGCGAGTGGATTAGTTCGGGAAAATCTCACGGTTCGAGGCGTTCATTACACTGAACCTAGAGAGCGCTTATCGTCAGATTCCGATTAAGAATGAGGAAACAAAGTATACGGTATCCGAGCTATGTGGGAACTTGTACCAATTTTCCCGCTTTCACTTGGTATCGCTAACGGCATCGCATGCCTCCAGAGAACTATGGGTGATGTGATTCACGAAGGAAGGTTAAGAGGTACCTTCCCTTACGTAGACATCATTATCTGCTTTCCAATCCAGAAGAACGGTCGGAATCCGGATCGGTTCCTAGAAGTGTCAGTGAAGTGCGGTATGACGTTCAACAAAAACAAAGTGTCATCTTCCTGAAATAAACAAAAATTTTAAGCTTCGATGTCACAAAACGTCTCATAAAATCGTATCCGAATGGGCTAAGTTCTCTCAAGGAGTTACTCTGTCTTCGAAATCAAAATGCCCAAAATCGATTAATCCGGATATTTGCATATTACTCCCAGAAGATGTCTCGCTTCGGATAAAGTATATCCACTCGTCAAAACCGCATTCCCCCTACCCACGTGCGTCATGAATTTCTCGGAAACGGAAAAAAGAGCTAAAAAGTTTGGCAGTAGTAACATTTCTTCCGGGGTTACCCCCAGTCGTCAAAACTGACGCCTCAGAAATAGCATTTGCGGCTACCGTCGAGCAGAATGATAGATCGATAGCTTTCTCCCGTACCTTGACTCCAGCCGAGAGGCAACATTCTGTAATGGAAAAGGAAGATTACGTCATATTGGAAGCGTTGAAAAAGTGGCGACATTTCCTACTTGGTAACCATTTTAAGCCGGTAACTGACGAACTGCCAGTTGTGTTTATGTTCAACAACAAGCATCGTAGCAAAGTAGAAGAAAAATGAGAAAATTCAGCGTTAGTTCACGGAGCTTTCTTGCTTCTTGTACGACGTGATATATAGACAGTCAAGCGGCAGATGCGCTCTCGTGGATACTGCGGTGCGGCTATCAGCTATGAAAGCCTGAAAGAATTGCTCGATTCTTATTGTTACCCGGGTGCTATCCGCATATTCCATCTGGTTCGCTCTCACCATCTGCCATTCTGTCTGAAGAAGTGAGATGTGCGTTTTCAATGTCGCGTTTTTGCAGAAATCAAACCGAGGTTTTTCAAACCTAACATACCGTTGGTCAAAGCCACGCAACCGTTCGGACGATTGAGCCTAGGTTTCAAGGACCCGCTCCCTTCCTATATCTGTAATAGATATCTCCCTCCAGTCGTTTGCGAATACCCCCGATTTCCTTGTCTTTGCCTGCGCAGACGTCATCATCAACTGCTATGTAGTGTCTTTGGCGTTTAATTTCAGTCGTGGACTTCCTGTTTACATCCGTTTCGATCGGAAATGCTAGTTCATGTATGCAAAGCTCAGAAACTCCATAGCACGGGAGCCGCAATTGATCGAACTGCTTACATTCCACGAGCTAGTGGTCAAACCAAACGCATGAACTGAACAATATGGCAAACCATCACGCTGTTACTGAAATCTCGGAAGTCGAACGGATGCTGTCTGGAGGAAGTTTTCCTTGATGCCCTACATTCGATCAAATCTCTGCCATCAACAGCAGCCAATAAAACGCCATAAGAGCGAATGTCCCCCCACAACAGATGCGCATCAGAAAAATCTCTTCCTAGCTGGTTGGTGAATTCTGACAGTGCCTTTCCTCGACGAAACCACTGGTCTTCGAAGTACGATCCACTTGTCGATAAAGTCCAGCTTTTGAACTGAAATCTGAGCTGTGCCTCAGAGATCAGGAAGAAACTGTTTCCATACGACATTTGGCTCCTGTCCCAGCGGAGAACAAGGAAGACTTCTGTAATATGCCGCGGTCTGAAACAGTACAACGTTCACATTTAGCGGAGATGAAAACTCCGAAATACCGCAATTATCGTGAGCTCATCACTGCATATGAGGAGGGGGAGGAAAACCAGGTCGAGAGACACAACAGGAATATCAGAAAAACTGATCTGTTACGTTGAATATGTTACTGAAGCAAAAACAGAGCTCATCCGTACTCTGCGCAGCAGAGAAGTCTAACACATGACTCCATGCTCATCGATTCAGTTCAGTTCATTTTATTCGACCATTAACGTCGCACTTCTGTGCTCTGGTTTCGGTTGCTATATTCCAGCATCGTCGAGTAAAGATCGAAAAGAAAAGGAGCATAGTGATAAAGATTCAGAGAAGTCAACGTATCAAGCGGAAATCAGGAGGAAAAGAAAAGAGTCCGAATGCAACTACGTCACTGACCTAGCCATGTCACTTAATGTCTCCAACCATTTAGTAGGCGGATCACGTGGACCCCAACCTGGAAGTCTAACACGTCCTATGTGGCCTAATCCGCTGGTCAAGGTTTTCATACCTTTTTGCCATGTCATGGACTGATCTACCTTCCAATCACCACCTGCCTCAGAGCACAGCGTACGCTGAGGAAGTCTATTGGTGGGCATGCTTAACAAATGTCCCAACCACCCTAACCTGTTTGGATTCAGTACTTGATCCAAAAACTGACCTCTGGTGCCCAACACCTTACGCCGAACCTCAGCATTGCTGATACGGTGTTCCCACCATACTCGGGCAACGCTACGGAGACATCGGTGCTCGAACACTGACAGTATTCGTCTGTCTTCTACCCTCAACGGCCATGTTTCGGAACCGTATAACAGAACAGACCTGACCGCCACATTGTACACTCTACCCTTAACAGACAATCGGATGTCACGCCGACGTCACAGATGACGGAGGCTGGCAAAAGCTAAACGTGCCTTCTGTATACGCGATGACACTTCGTCCGTTATCTGTCCACTTGGTGAGATGTAATTGCCCAGGTAACAAAGCTTATCTATTTCAGCTAGGGCTTCTTCGACGAACACAAGATTTGGTGTTGAGTCAACCCAGTCCTGCAGCAGTATTTTACACTTTGAAGTTGCAAAACGCATCCTAAACGTTGCTACACTGTTGTTAAGGCTATCTAAGAGAGCTTGCAACTTACCCGGGTCTTCACTCAGAAGAACAAAATCGTCGGCATATTCCGAATCAGACAGTTTACTGCCTGAGCAAAGATCGACGCCGGTATTCCGACACGAGGATAGGGCTGTCTCAAGAATCGATTCAATCACAAAATTGAAGAGGAAGGTTGAAAGAGGGCAATCCTGAGGAACACCACTTTTCATGGTGAACTCGAGTGGAAGATTGCCGTAAGCACGAACTCGGCTCCGGCTGTTCACATAAAAGCATTGGAAAAGAGAAATAAACTTCATTGGCACACCCTACAGTTAGAGGCAGCGCCAGAGAACTGTTCGGTCGATTGAGTCGAACGCCACTTTCTGTAAGGTTTGCTGAAGGGTAACAATGTGGTCGATACAAGTTGACCGGGTCTGAAACCGGCTTGATTCTAACGCGTACTCATTTCGCTTGCACTGGATAATCGGTGGAGAATAAGACCGGTGAGCGGTTTGAACGTGATACTTACCAAGCTAATTCATCTGTGGTCCTCACAAGAGGACCTGTCACCTTTTTTGTAAATCAGTACAATCACCGATTCACACCATTCCCTGGGAATCTGCTCGCTATCCCAAATAATACGGAAGAATTTTGTTAACTCTGAAACTAAAGCTTCGTCTCCACCATTAAAAAAAATGGAGACAACCCATCCGATCCAGCGGCTTTGTACCTTTTCAGGTAACCTATGTCCCGCATAATCTCCATCTCTGATGGAGGACTGATATCCGCCTGCATCGTTTCTCTGGCAGGTATATTTGGAAGGTCCGTCGTTTAAGTGAACCAACTAAACTGTTCCTTGAAGTGCTCCGCCTAGCGCTCCAGACGACGTCCATGGGAATGAATCAGTGAGCCGTCGGATTCCCTAATTAACTCACTTATACCAGGCATCCGTGGACCGGTACTTCGAATCAGACGGAAAAGGTTGCGAGCATTGCCATTTCCTTACATTCCGCAATCCACCATTACTTACGGTCATTTCTCAGGCTCCTAGTCAGTTGGCGCCTCAGGAAATTACGCGCATCAATGAATGTGGCGTCCGGAGGGACAAATCTGCGAGCATCCGACAGAGCAACTGATGTCGAAGATATCCATCGTTTGTGAGACCGACTTGAACCAGAGTCTTGGGTGGCATTGGAAGCGGTATGCAAGATTTCCCTAATCTGTTGCCATGCGGTCATTTGGGTTCTGGACGTCCGTCTGTATCAGTAACCGTGTAGACATCTCTGTCTAAAAAGTAGACCGTCGCTTATCGTTTAGAAGCAACTGAACGGGACGGATGGCTTTCGAGTTGGAGCGACCACGGACGAGACATGAACACAAGTGAGCACGTACCACGGGGTGATAAGAGTACACAGGCGTAGATCAAAATGAACGACAATCTTCAATTGATCCACCTCAGCGGTAACCAATCACAGTATGATCAATCTGAGTCCAACGTTGTGAAGACGTAGGAGGACGCCATGTCAGTTTATGCTGCTTTTTATGGCAGAGGTTCGTACTTGCCAGAAACAATCTGAGGCAAGAACACAACTGAATAAGACGATCGGCTGGGATAGCAAATGGACCTCCTATATGCCTTTCGGAATCTCCGAAACGGCCAAATTGGGCGTTGAAATCCCCAGCAATGACCACCGCGTCTGTTGAACGTGCGCTTCGAAGCAGCTGAGACAAATCCTGATGGAATTCGTCCTTGTTCTCAGAGGAACTGCATTCAGTCGGCCCATATACAGACATGATGAACAAGTATTGACTCTTCAGTGTTGCCGTCGCCATGTACAGGAACGTGCAACTGAACTACACACAAACGACTGTTGACTGGAATCCAGCACAGTAGTGCACGCTCAGCCCTCACGCTCAAAGCAATATCAACGCTGGCATGACCACGAGCACTGGAAACCGGGTAACCCGTCACGCGAAAAGTAAAGCGAGTGACTGAGATTGTATCTGGAGTGCGAGGAGTGAGTACAGAAGTGGGGCCTTGTATGAACCTTTCGGAGAAACAGCATATATCTATTTTGAAAATTACAAGAGTTCTAGCGGCAGCAGCCCATTGCCCTGTCTGACATAGTGTGGGGACGTTAAAGACAGCTAAGTAAGGGGAACGTCTAGGCTTGAGGAGTGCATTCGATTTAAACCCAACTCCTGAACTACTGCGTTCTTCAGAGCTGCAGTTACCCGTGGCGTTTTGCATCGACCTTAAATCAAAAAAGGAAAAATTGGTAAGGCCCTTTACATGAAATTTACTGGAGGTTTTTGGACGAATCATACTTCGCGGATACCCGCACCGCAGAAGTGGTTTTTCTTTGGGAAGCCTAACCGGAGCCTTTTGACTCAAAAGTCTCACCCACACGGCAGTGGGGCGTTAACCCAGCACACGAACGTGACCGAATAACCCATAAGGGAACTTCTTCTGGTCTGTCACATGAGATCTGATTACTGCATGCGTTTTGTCTTGTGTTCGCTGGTGCTTTGTTATCGATCTGCTTTTTGGATTCAGTCCTTAGCCCCATGCACCCAGTGGAGCAAGCGGAACGTAGACGGGGCAGCATCCTTTGGGCCGGAGGCTGCCCAGCTTAGGCGGGCGATAGCTGCCCAATGAAGTGCGACGACTTCTCCCACCGTCGAGAAGAACCCCAGGTACTCCACTCTCGCGTCCACCTAGTGGTTTTTAGACCGGTAACCTGTTTCTCTCCATGTTTATTCGCTGGAGTATCTTCTCCAGGGGCATAGTGAATAGAAATAGATGCTGCCCATGAACTGATTCTGAGACGACTTCGTCTGGCCTCTTCCCATTGACCTATCAGGCATGATTGCATCTCCGGCTTAAGGAAGCCATCCTGCATAACTGTTTGGGTCATGAAGACACGCAAGCCATCACACCGCGCCAAGGTGCAGTTTCATAGTGATGAGTCATTATTTACCACACTGTTCTGTACCCCGCATTGCAGACACACTCATATGAGCAATCCGAACTGCTCTACTCAAGTTTCGCGAGGACATCGTAAGCTCTAGGTTCTGAGAACTCCTATTTTCATAAACATTAACACGCTGTTTACTTTCTGTATTTTAGCTGTATGCCCAGTTAATTAGTCGATTAAAGTATACAAAGCAGTCTCGTCTTTTGCTTTCATTTGTTGATTGACAGTTGCACCGCGACAGTGTCCTGTTGCGTGGAACGGTTGGTCGTCTGGTTGTAATCGATAGCCATTCTTTTCTTACGATTGGGTCCTTTAGTACTCAGAACTTGAGCCCCCTCATGAGAGTTTGAATATTCAATGATACCGTCACTTAGAAGCCGTTTTACCTCCGGTCCGATGTACTTCTCATCTTCGGCAGTGTCGGCGAGATTTTTATGGTGATTGGTTCACAAATCTTGCGGCGATTGGGCGAATAGCAGGGTTGCTTGGAGTTTTGCAGCTGTAAGCCCACATAGCAGGAAATTGCCACGTGTATCGCCGAATGGTATCCCTACTTTGTTATGTAGTCCGAGGGTGTCATGCTCCAGGAGGACATCCGAGTACAAATTTTTCATTACCGAAAGTTTAGCATTGGTAAAGGAAATGTCCGGTTAGCAAAGCGGCACATTGCAGCAGCCTGTAATATCGCAAGTCGATGATTTCAAGGCCATAGTGATCTTAAAATCGCACAGATGAACTGGCCAATAATGAGTATTGACGGCTAACTGGGGCACAGCTTTCGGAACTCCCAGTGTCTATCAGAGCTTGTAGTTCCACTCCATTCACAAGAGTGTTGGCGGTTGCTGGAGACAAAACAGAGCAGCAGTGGTAACAACCGACGATATTATGGGACTGAGAATGGAAGAATCCGATAAAGCAACTGGTTTAGATTTGTAGAAGTTTGAAATGTCCTGTTCTCCCACCATCTTTATGGCTAGCTCCTCCAGCGGGACATTTTGGGTGGAAATGTTTGGAATAGCCACAAATAACAATTCTTTGGGTATGGCAGATGTCATCAGGAAGATAGCTAAACCCTGATTCCAAACCATCCACAGGTGACGCATGAGACGTATAACACTATGCTCACCGGCATCTATGGCGGAGGGGTTTACTGGGCACCCAGGATGTTTGCCTCATTCGAAGGATGAATCAAGTGGGCTTTCAGTCACCGGCTCCCAGTGGTTTCCAGAAGAGGTGAATGAGTCATAATATCGGCCATCGGCTCATCTGGACTAACGCTGCTGCCTTGCAGGACGCGCTTGGCTGCGCAAAGGTTGGAGGTACATTCTCGAACAAAAATGCCCGACCGAGTAGTAGAACAGCCCACAACGTGAACAATCATAATAGACTCTACCACTGTGATTACCTGCTTCTCCATGCGCACAAACAAACATTCTCATACACCGTACTCAACTGTTCCTCCATTCCCACTCCCTTCCCACTTTCTGTTCCATTTTCACATTCCACGGGTTCTTCGGTCGACCGTGCCTTCTGTAGAGCCACTGACGGAAATCGTACCTATGTTCTCTCTTGTTTCTCTTTGACTGGCTTCCGAGTCTCACCGAACCCGCTACCACCGGTCGATGCCCTGCTTCGTCTTCGATGCCCATTCAAACTAGCCACGCTCAACGTGCGAACCCTGATGCGTATAGGACAACAGGCGGGTTTAGCTCGTACGCTTGAATCCCTTGCCATCAATGTATATTGTGTTCAAGAAACGCATTCATTCGATTGACGCCCCGATCTAATCGTTCCATGAAGTTTCATTTACGCCTTTCTGGGGACGCTGAAGCTGCGGTTTCTGGTCTTGCTGGCGTTAGCAATGTTCTCAGTGACAGTCGACAGTCGTTTGTGCGCAGTGGGACTCAGGGGTTCGTGTAAAGTGATCAGTCACCGCTCCGATAGACGCAATCTTTTTTTTCGTTTCGGCGCATGAACTCATCGATTGTAGCTCAGATTCCACCAAAGATGCCTTCTACCAAAAGTTCGATGACCTCTTACACAAAGCAAACCGGGCTGATATCGTGATTTTGGCTGGATATCTGAATGCTAGGGTGGGTCGGCTGTCATAAAACGAGGCACATCCAAAGGGCCCTTTTTGGGCCAGATTCCTGTCTCTCCAAAAACGGGGAGTGGTTGTTGGCCCTGTGCTCAGAGCATCGCCTGTTCCTCTCCAGTGCGAACTTCAGACGTTCTAGTCGCGAGTACGCGATGTGGCGTCCGCCCTCTTCAAATCAACAGTGGATCCAGATCGACCGCATCGCCGTAAGCCATAAATGGTTGGGTTTCACACAGGATTGTCGCTTGTACTGGAGCACCCCTCTTGATTCCGACCACGCGTTAGTTTGCAATAAGCTGTCCACGTTCTTCGGCGGGCGCCCAAAGCGCATGCTGCAACGACAGTTAGATTGCGATAAGCTTCCCGATCCATCTCGCTTATCCATCTTCCAAAACGCGCTAGCTGAGAAGCTAGATGTAGCCCTACCTGGTAACATAAACCAACACTAGTGGCTTATCAAGAATGCTTTGCATTCCGCTGGTCTAGAAAGTCGCGGTTTGTCTCGCCGTGCCCTAAGACCCTGGGTTTCTGCTGAATCTCTGCGCCTTCTCGACGCATGCCAGTCGATTCCGGCTGGAAGTGAGCATAACGCAGCACGTCTAGAAACGGGACATGCACTTAACACGAGTCTTCATAAGGAACGCGGAACCTGCTGGTCGCAAGAGCATCAGAGATGGAACGTGCTGCCGCCATGGGAAATTCCCGCAAGTCGTTCTGTCTCATTCACGTCACAGGTAGGAGGCTATTAGGTGTGAGCGAAACAATCTGAGGCTGACGGTTGGAAAACTCACAATCAGAAGCGGCGTCCCGATCGCTGGGCGGAGCACTTTCAGACGCAATTTAGCTGGCTTTCGGCGTTGGCCTCTGCTGTAGCTCTTCCGGCACACGTCCAGTGATGCGTTTCGACAGGGCAGCTACCGAAGTGGAGATCCGAAGAGAAATTTAAGCCTTAGGACGTCACAAATCGCCGGACTCCGATGGCATTGCCCCAGCTTTACTTAAGGATGGTAGGGTGAAGCTCGTTAAAAAACCTCATGTTTTGTCCTCAAAAGTTTAGGATTCTGAGCGGGTCCCGTCCTTGTGGGGGGGGGGGAGTGGAAACCGATTGTTCCCTTCGCTGATCATACAGGTGTAAGCCTTACCCCAATAGCGTCTAAGCTGCTTGCGTTTTTCATACGTCGCAGGTTGTACCAAACGCGTGAAGATCAGACTCGCGAGGAACAGGCTGGGTTTTGATAAGACTGCACTGTGGAATTGCTTGTTGAGAAATGGAGCGCCTGAGAAGTAGTCACCTGAGACGCACATGCAGAGACTGAAGAAGTAAAGTGACACTTTCAAAGGCTTTACAGTCACATGCGTGGGCATAAACAGAAGGCGAAAGGAATTTGATAAGCACGCACCAATTGCCTGGTTGCACGTTTTAAAGTAGCGTTGAAACTTCAAAGCCAGTAGGTTCATTTTTTAGAAGTGGGCGGAGAGTTCAGGTCTGTTTTAGATTTTTCAGGACGAAGACAGCAATCCGTGATTTATTAGACTAGTAAATTGACACATAGACTATCAATAGAATAGACAAGATCAGTATTATTCAGAAAACGGAATCAGAATGAGAATCGCTTTACTCGTCTAATAAATGGAGTACATCAGGTTAAACGTAACAAGAGAACCGTTTGTGAAATGTTACTTCAAAGGAAACGAGCGAACGTACGAAAAGTTTTACAACACCACCACTGAAGGATCGTATTGGCCGCCAGTAGCATCCAATGTGTCGCTTTCCTAATCTTTTCTGTTATCCCCAGCTCTCTGCCGTCTTCCTCTTTCCCTTCACTCCTCATCTTTGTATATTTCTTCTACCAACCATTCCCTTGCAGCACACTCAACCTCTTTCTTACGACTTATTCGTTCTTTGCGATTTACTATCCCTGAGGTTGTTGGGTCACCAGCTGAAAATCACATGGTGCCAATGATTCTGTGGTTCTTCTCAAGGTCAGGCACAGTGATCGGAGTTGCTGTTGCTTTTGGCGCAGCACCGATGTATCCAAAGAACTCACCGGTGCAAGAACCTAAAAGAATTTTGCATCGCCGTATACATCCTGAGCACCAAACTGAGCTGAACTAATAACTACTATGGAAAGAATTTTCTCCCATTTGGCCAAATGTCTCCCAGATAATTGATGAAAACAGTCGGCCATTAATTTAGTGCTCAGTTCGGCACCTAGTAAACTTTCTAGGGATGTCCCGAGAATTTAAACCCAGGTGCACGCTGTCGATGCTCTGGCGTGCACACGCAAACGTTTACTTATCTTAAACTTCGTCATACTGCTATGCCAGGTAACAAACAGTCGCAGCACTTTTGGACGTGTTCAGAGGGCGTTAGTAACCCACGGTGAGTTGAGCGATGAATAGGCGTACTCAAGTCATGTCTCAGCCTCTGGAGATGGGTTACCCTGTCAAGAGGGCGGCGACGACAGCATACGATTCCTTTTTCACAGTCGAATGGTTTCAATTAGTTGGCGTCAATGTTCCCGAGGAGAAACCAACCGATGTACATTTTTGATAACAGGTAACAGCGACAGCGATACATGAAGCATCCGTCTTCACTACCAAAGATAAATCTAATTCAACGGTCAGAGCCATAGCGTTTTAGAGTCCGCGTTTCGGGTTGATGGTGAATCGTCCGCTGAAAATCTTTGAGTCCAGGAAATGATTTCCTGGTTGTCGATTCCGGATTGAGCAGATCTGTATGCAACCCTGTGCGTCCCCAGGTCGCGTATAGGGGATCGGCCGCTACCGCGATAACCCACAACTAAGGTGGACTCGCCAAATAGTCGTTAACGATCTGCGGCAGTGCTTGGGGATGTGGCGGGATCTCCACTTGGCTAGCATTCTCAGGCCTAAAACGCAACAAATCTACTGACTACACTGCAGCGTGGAGAGTGTGGTCCGCCACTGAATAAGACTATAGCTCCTTGTTGTATTCCACCTACCGGACAAAGTTTCCAAAAGAGGCGAATAAACCATACACTTGGCCACCGGCTCATCCGAACCATCGCTTCTGCCTTGCAGGACGCACTTAGTTGTGCAAAGATTAGAGGTGCATCAAATAAAAAGACCTACCCTGGACTGGGCGACCAAGTAGTACAACAACCCACAACGCAGATAACCATTTTTAAAATTGTTGTTGTTGCTTTGTGCTTGGTTTCAAGGCGGCGTAAACATAATAGTAAAAATGATAATAATAGTAGTAATATTAACAATAATAATAATAATAATAGAAAGTGAGTTAAGGTGTGAACTCGAACACAGATAGTCTTGACAAAAAACCTGTTTGCCACGCTTGGTCAAAGGCTTTGGATGGATCTAGCGACACCTAACGTGATTCACCGTGATTACTAACCACAGAAGACCAAATATGCTACACGTATGTCAACAAATCATCGGTGGATCTGCGGCGGCGAAGCCCATACTGGTGGTCACTCATAAGTGCATGGCGTCTCAGATAAAACAGGAATTATTTCTTGACGGTAGTTTCCAAATGTTCGAATAAAATTTATTTGAGGGAAACAGGTCGTTAGGCGGAGGGTTGGGCGAGGGTTCGCCCGCTTTTTGGGATAGGGGAACGTGCGGTATTCCGAAGTGAGGAGATTACACTACTTCGTGAATGCAGTTTTAAGAAACGACGTGAAGTGGGCGCAGGTTCTCTTGCTCAGTTCTTCAGTGGAATAGGTGGGCTGCCGTCCAAGAAAGTGAACGCAAAACAGACACGTTCCCGTTAGTAATTTTGGCCCTGTAGACTGACTCAAAAAGGTACGGTAAAAGTATGTGACAGAGTGCGGTCGAAATCAAATATGGTTGCACAAATTTTGGCCTATTCGAACGGGTTAGATGCATATGTCCGTCAAACATTTGAGATGGATCAAAGTAAGGGTAAAGGGTAATTGAGGAGGACAGCTTTCACGAAGGACTAGAAACAACGGCTACCAGAGGGACGGAATGCTAACTTCTGAGCTTTACCGTAAACAAACCTGTTTTTGAACATTCGTACAGTAGTACAGCATTAGTGTTTGCTTGCAAGTAGCAGTCATGTGAGTGTTGGGTTTGTGAGTGGCACCAGTGCTTGGAAACAACTTTTTTCTTCGGCACAGCACGAATACACACGTGGTTAAAACATCCAGAGGATTCAGGTCTTTCGAACTAAGAGCAATATGGGACGGAAATATGTACATGCCTTGGAGTATAGTATCTGCAACGTTCGTGGTAGAGGCACATGTATCAGGAGTTAATCGACATTCGGACTATAAAAAACTACATCGTAATTTTCGATGTGATTCTTTTGTCTTCGGAGGTAACCAATGGTAATCAAATGTTCAAAGTCACAGAGGATCAATATGTCAGAGCCACACGAGGTTTGGAGTGTAGTCTGAGGTACGTGATTAGAACCGCGCCACCGGTTGTGAACTCTTGTGGTAGACAGCACTCCACTGTCACCCAGCTCTGCGTAATTTGATCTGGGTGGGGTCTGATAGGCTTCTGTACTGAAAACCTCAGAGGATGGTTTCCGGTTCCTCTTAACAGTGAAACAGGCGCATTTGGCTATGAGACACCTCTGATACCGCACTCGTGTTGGCATAGCATACTCATTCGAATCAAACTTTTCTGCTCCCTTATGTGATCTATTTCAGTTGTGTTAGCAATTTTTGATCATCATAATTCACATGTTTTAATGTTTTCATCCTGCAGATTCCTTTGGTTCCCAATCGGACACTATGGATTCAGCTGATCAGTTCACCTATCTGTTCAAATTTCTGATCATCGGAAGTGCTGCCACCGGAAAAACATGCATTCTTCGGCGCTATACGGAGAGGATATTTGTGCCGAATATGCAACATACCATTGGAGCTGAATTCGGAAGTAAAATAATCAGCTTGGATGGGACTGCCGTGAAGATCCAAATTTGGGACACTGCCGGTAAAAGAAACAGACCATTATTCTAGACACGGCTGATTTTACTCTTTTCCACGCTTTTCACATTTGTGTTGTAGAAAGTGCATTCTCATAAACACAGGGCCCACCATACTGCGAGGGAGACCTTGAGATAATAGACGTTAGATTTGAAGTAGAAAAATAGACAAGGTTGTGATGGTCCAGGCTTAGTCACGAATCGAGTAACAGCATAGTTCTACCCCTACTAGTGAAAATGACCGGCAGGAGATGGGTTTGATTGGATTGTATTGTATGACAGTGAGGCCATTCCATCGAGATACAATGATTGCTGTGTAGCTAATTCACACATGCATACGTAACAATGCGGTTTGGGGTCATAAATTCGTTTTCATTTTGTGATAGTCTGTTAGCAAGCTGACAGACAGTCAACAGGCTGCGATTGTTTTCTTCCGCTTTGGTTTTCTTGGTTTCCATTATGATTGTTTATTTAAGCGCCTGTTATCTTCATTCATCTAGTCGTGCAAAACACCACAAGTTTGCAAAATAAACGGAGTTTATTTGTTGGTATCATATAACGTTGATCTCTGTCGCGTCATCCTTGGTGTGGAAGGGAAATAGGATTGTAATGTGTTATGCTATATATATATATATATATATATATATATATATATATATATATATATATATATATACTGATAGTAAGTAGTGTGTAAACGAGTGGACATATTCCCCGGAAGCACATGATTGGTTTCGCGGTTGTTGCCACTCATCAGGTATGTATACCCGCTACTTCTCTGTCCAATCTTCATACTTGTACACTCCGATGTTATATCTTCACTAGGACCTAATTTGAATAGTCTGGAGTATGAATGGATACTCTTCATTGAAGAGTCTACAAATGAATCACAGCTGTGATTTCTATTAGTTATTCGTGTCTGGGTCACTGCTTACTCAACGAACAACGAGGCTGCATGTGCAAGCGCTCATATTAATAGTAAGTAGTATGTTAACGTGTGGACAAAATTTCCTCGGAAGCACCTGATGAGCGGCAACAACCGCGAAACCGGTCGCGTGCTTCCGGAGAATTTGGTCCACACGTTGACATGCTACTTATTACCAATATGAACGGTTGCACATGCAGCCTCGTTGTTCGTTGGGCTAGCAGTGAACCAGACACGAATAACTAACAGAAATCACAGCTGTGATTCATTTGTGTACCCTTCAATGAAGATTATCCATTCCTACTCCAGACAATTCAAATTTGATCCTAGTGAAGATCTTATATATATATATATATATATATATATATATATATATATATATATATATATATATATATATATATATATATATATATATATAATCACCGGCCTGAAATTAAGCATGGTGTCAACGTAGAACATGAACCTCAGAATTCGGGGCTGTGTAAAGTTTCAGGTTTCATGTAGCCTAATTGTTATTTGTGTGCATATGCTTCCGTGAATACAATTTCCAGTTACCCATAATTTCACGTTCAAGGAGCAAAATCAACATTGGTAACGAAAATCCACTGCATCATGTCGTGGGCCTCTCGATGCTGGGCTTATTTCGATATGATCTCAATTAATATGGCATGCAGCAGCGCTCTTCCGGGAGGTGTTGCACGTATCCAATCTGCAAAATCACGACATCACAGGAAGTTCTTTGAGCCGAAGTTCAGCAAGTGTATCAAGTGGTTTCCTACACTTACATCTATAAAACCAATATAGTGGTCTACTGTCTGCCGTTACGACAGAACACTGTCCGCAATGTTCTTCAATCCTCACTCACCTTTGGAGCTTCCCGCCTCCGTGGTTGGGGCCCACGGGATGAAGACTGTCATTGGTTGGAGACATTGAGCGACATGGTTGAGAATCGAAGTCAGTGGCGTGAATGCTGTGCGGTCTGTCTCTCTGTGGAACTTGCGTGCTCCGTAACCATAAAATGTCATTCCGACAAACAGATTGACAAAAAATATCAAAATAAGTGTACGGTGAAAAGCCCCCTAAAAATCAGCATTTTTTCCCTCACTCACAGTCTGTTTACTGTATTGTACGCCTCCTTCTTGTTTTGTAGTTGTTGTTGTTGTGTTGGCACCTTGCTTTTTTCATGCCGGTTTGAAGTAATAATAATAAGAATCACTCCTGCATCACACACGCTAGAAGTGTTCGCTGCACTGAAACCACACCGAGCAGGCCGTTCCAAAAAGCCTCTGCCGGGACACTCAGTGCCCAAAGATTAGCTGTAAATCCAAGGCGTCCCATTTTGTTCGGTCCTACCGGTAGGGTCGCCAATTTATGTAATGTGTTAAAGGCTGGGGCAGTGGTTTTTCGAAGGGGGAAAATCTATGATTCGAGACTCAGTAAGTGCACCAATAAGCTTTCCACACTTGCATCAACCACAGTCTAATATGGCAGCTTATAGCCTACTATTACCTTAGCATAAATCGTATTTGAGGAATTTAATTCACCGGTTCCATTCACGGAATGTGGTTTTTTTTGAAATGAAATTCCGATGTTCATAGGCATCCGACTCGGTCGAACTGGGGAGACAATTTCCGTTGCATTCTAATCAAAATTTTTGGAATATTCCAGTGAAGACTTTTACGGTCATTTATTCATTTGTTCTTCTGTTCATTCGCCCATTTTCTCTACTGGTCAGGTCAAGAACGCTTTCGATCAATGGCTCGATCCTATTATCATGACGCCGTTGGTGCACTGCTGGTCTATGATATTGCCAACCGGGAATCGTTTAATGCTCTGTCCAACTGGTTGAACGATGCTCGCCAGTTGGCTTCGCCGGAAATTGTGGTCGTGCTAGTTGGGAACAAGAAAGATTTGCAAGTGTGTTTTGCTTTGAGGGATTTTCTCAAATTGCTGGACAAAAACATTTGATTTGATAGTATTGAGATTATTTTATTGTGCCGAAACACAAGACTTTAAGATGGCAGGTATTACGAAGAAAAGATTGTGATTTAATATGTTGAGTAGATGTATTTATTCAGTATAATTTACCAATGTTTATCCGGTTGAAGGCTAACCGGATTAGCATACGAGCATCGCACCTGTCACCCGCTTATTCGCTCCCCGAGTTTTTTTTACTTCTAAGTTATCTATTGAAAACATCGCGGTAGTCAGTTTCATATTTCGACTTAGCCAGGTGTCCACGGGCTCATTAAACACAATGATCATGGTACAATATACCCACAAATCTATGAAAAGGTTATTAACACAGGAATTTATTTTCGATGTATGTCATCTCGAGAATTTACATGTACAATGAACGACGATAGTTTGCTCCAAGACTTCTATCTGTTACGAGGTACTGAGGTATCCCTTTCTGAACTTGGATACCGAATTTCGGTTTAGTAACTTGTACTGGAGCACTAATAACGGGAAAAATAGGAAAAGAACTGCGAAGAAAATATCTGACCGCTAAAGATTGGACCTAATCAAATCGCCTTTAAGTCGCTTGTTGCAACCATTCTGTTTGAGGACTTCGATACATCTTCTCGGCATGCCTTTCACACCTTGACCGATATGGCTCTGTTCTCGTCTCCGCGACCGCGAGTTCTGTTGTCGATGCACACACCTTCGCATCTCTGCGTATTCGCCGCAGGTTCTCTATTGAGTTGAAATCGAAGCTACACGCTGTTCATGCCGCGATCTTGATTCCACGAAACAGTAAACATCTTTTGGCTACATATGAACTGTGATCGGCTGTACTATCGTACTTGAGGCTTGTCGCTTTCGATCATCTGTTGTGTAGATGTAGGCATCGGAGTCTTGCACACTATCAATATTAAGAGTTCACTCAGGCCATGGTCAGAGTAAGCAACACAAAGCGGTACAGAGTTTCTGTCATTGATCCGTTGGCTGAAACGCCCCTCACCTTTCTTCAAATCATGCCAGTATTAGTTCCAGGCATCTGACTTGACGGTCGTCCACCTAGATATACGTCGTCGATTATTATGATGGGCACAGTAAGCGCGTTTAATTTACGCCCTACAACAATCACTAGTTCAGCTTTTCTTTAGGAAGAGATTCAATTGATTTCAGATTGGTTCTTCGTACAGTGTCAACGCTGAACTCGATTACAAATTTAGAGAAGCATTGTACATTTTTGCGACCCACAGGCCTCCAAGTCAGTAAGGACTTGACGAACGCACTTTGGTGATGGCTCTTAACAAAGGAGAAAAACGGCTGTATGCATTCTTCCTGTGGTTTTATTGGTGATGCGAATGTTGACACATACTGAATTGACAATTGAATCAGTAACGTGTCAACCAACATCCGGTGTGTGATGGTGCTAAATTACTCCGCATTGTACGGACCATTGTTTTTCCTGCAATCTCATTTTCAATAGAAAACGAAATACGATAAATTATTCATCATGTGTGCCTATGGCTTGATGTTTCTCTCCCAGTTTAGATGTAGAATGTACGCGCAACCGTGTGCAGCGTGCTTATTCACGCTTGAGAGACTTGGCCTTTTCGAGCGGCGGTGCGATGTTAATCGGCTGTCGGTCTTCGGTCAGTTCTATCTGAGAGATATCTCGCGAATTTGGTAGCGATATCGAAGAGCCCGTCCCACAATCCATATGTTCCTTCAAGAAACTGGATATGTCGCTAACTCAGAAAGTGTGCTATTAGCACTCCACGGGCTTCCGTCGTAAAGTCAAGTCAACAGACCCTCCTGTGCACCCGATGTAAAGTGGATTTTCATCGCGCACATGCTTAACAATGGGATCCAAAAAGAAAAGAGTGTAAGGGATAATTGGAATGTGCAGAAGGAGGCGTGGAGGCAAAATGAAGCACTACATATAAGGTAAGGGATAAGGCTATTCCTATATGTAGACGTGCGGGAAATAAGAGTGAATGGAAAAGGAAGAGATGGCTTTGGAGAATGCGGAGTGAAGACACTGATTGGTGTCGGATAATAACATGTTTGGGAATTTGTCACGCGCATCAAAATGCTCGCTACTGATAAAATCAGTGGGAATGTTTACTAATGTTGGTACATCGGGAGAGCAATTTCAGAGGTTTGGCGATGAGATTAAAATATTTTCTTTTAAACCAGGACAAATTACAGAGGAGCAATAAAGCCAAAATAGGAGAACGCATGAGGTTTTAAATTGTTCTACAGTATTATAAGGTACTATAAGTTTTCTTAGTCTGAACAATAAAAAAGGAAGCTCTCTGACCTTAGTGAAGGCTTTCAACGTGACTAGTCTAGCAGAGGTTATGAGTTAGACTAAATCCTAGATAACGGACGAGAGAAGCTTTAGGATAGGATATCGGTGGGAAGATATGGGATGTTGTTAAGAACAGTTTGGTAATGTGATCTACATTGAAGGTTGAGGAGTTGTTCAGTAGAGGGGTATGTTCTCAGATACTTTCAGCAGATCAGGTGTGCAGGTTGTCGGACGGTATTTGTTGGGTCCATTCTTGGGTACAGGTGTGATGTGAACGAATC
The DNA here is from genome assembly GCA_948099385.1 of Fasciola hepatica. Classification (NCBI taxonomy): domain Eukaryota; kingdom Metazoa; phylum Platyhelminthes; class Trematoda; order Plagiorchiida; family Fasciolidae; genus Fasciola; species Fasciola hepatica. The sequence continues at coordinate 7,651,630 of CANUEZ040000027.1, read as the reverse complement.
TCCAACAATCAGGAATCGCTGGACACTTACATATCCGAATGGCGCTGGGGACGCCACTTTGTACCAAATTCCCAAGACTCTTCATGACAGGTTGCCTTTCATTCGGGACGTGCGTAAAGCAGGCTCATCCTCTCGCAGGAGCTTGCCGCATAAAAGTAAGTATATAACATCGCGTGACGCACCGTCTTTTCGTCACACTCCAAACTGATCTCGGCTCCAAGACAATAAATAAGGAATCACCCTAGAATCAACACATCGGTTAAATAGACCAGTCAAAGGGGACGTGTGTTCAAAAGAGCAGGCTTTTAGTAACATTGATGATGACAGGTAGGGGCTACCACACTTATGGCACTTGACTTGTTATAAAACTTTTAGGACGAAGCTGGCTGTAACGAGGTTGAGTTCATGGGATTCCAAACATAGAGAGGAAGTGAGGATGCATTGGAACTAACGGTAAACTGGTGATTCAGATATTCGACTTTTAGCATCAGCTTGGGCCCGACATTGCGAAACTGTTTCGGGGCTTTCGACATCTCCAAGCGGTTCTTGTTACCTAGTATTGTGTCTGTATACAGATTGTTCAGATATCGTACTTCAGTCTTGATAAATTCTGATAGCTTTTTACGGCATGATATCGGCAAGATTTATAGCCCTTTCCTTAGCTTTTTGGGACCTCTTCAAGCGAGGGGAGGAAAACCTATCAGATCGAACATCATAGGTTTTAATGGGACAAGTCGCAGCAAAAGTTAAAATGGTCCGTTAAGTGTTCACGGTATGAGAGCGCATCGTGCACAGAAAAAACAGGAAAATCAGTGGGACCAACCAATGCCCTAAGCGTATCGAGATTCTCGGAGGTGCAAGCTCGTTTGCGGACAGTGCGCGGGGAGTGCAGATAGTTGGTCAATAAATTTTCGGCTGAAGAAGTAATGGACAATGATCAGAAGTGCTAATAGAGGAACTTTTACACAGTGTGGAAATACTTGGATAATTAATACTCCGAATTCAAAAGGGAATCGAAGTGCGCTAAGAAATACACAAGACTCAAAAAGCCGGAGGCGACTAAAAAAGATATGTCAAGGCTATTAAAATCACCTGCTATGATACACAAGGACTGATCAAGGCTTGTAATGAGATAGTTGGGAAGGCTGTGGCTTAACTATTTGTCGTCTTCAGCAGGAATATCTGGTGCAGCATACTAGTTGACGAGCGCAAGATGTCGAAAGAACTTAGAAAAAGTGGCATTTGATCTTCATCGTGTCGAATTGAAATGAGAGGTGAGAAGACTTGCACTACTTGTGACGAATAGATGTGATTACCCCAACTCCTCGGTTTCGTGGGTTCGCAGGCCGATCGTCCCTGGAAACTTCAAACCCATCCATATGGGCATTGCCATCAGTTTGTTTGTACAACCAACTTTCTTGGAGTAGAATTACCCTAACTTTTTTGATTTGTTTTACAACGTTATATGAAATACCTCATGAAATTTCCCCAAAAGGGAATGGACGTTTGAAGGTAATATTGATGGTATCGAAATTTTGGAAACACTGTGATATGTTAGAGCAGCTTTCCAACAGCACGATATTTTGTCGAGTACCCACACACAGACGCTCTATACAATTTTCGGCTACATTCGGAATTGCCGAAATTCGTTGCCAAGCGTAAGGAAACGCACGGAATTGAAAAGAGAACCGTTGTGAGATAATTTTTGGCCCTGAATATTAGTTCAACTTCGGGTCCAGAAAAAAGACTCCTTGATGAATAACAAATAATGAAATAGCGGTAGTTAAAACATGGCCAGTATTCAAAGGCCCCATTTTACATATGCTCACATATCGACTCTCTCGTCGTGATTTGCTCACCGAGCCTGGTGATAAATAAAGAGACCAGCGTAGAGGCCAGGCTAGAAAGCTTTTAGGATTGGTCAAAACGTCCACGTCGGGACTTAACCCCGTCGGTCCATCACCGTTGTATTACTGGGGACCCTAAGACCCACGGTGCGTTTACTTGAAAACATTTCTGAATAAGGCTCAGCCATGGTAAATTATACGAAAATTTGTACTTTAACCTCTCGGAGAATTCTTCCATCTTGTATGACTGTGTTTTGTGCTTCGATTTTTGTTTGGCATGATGCCTCCGTACCCTGCACTAGGTTATCAGTAAAGTAATACAGCCAAAATGATTCATCACCATACGGTATCAACGTTTCGCTGGCATTGTAAATTAGTGGAAACACCGTGCAGTACGCTAGAAAAGGTCTGGAAACCACACGTTTTAGTTTCAGTTTATTCAACCATTAACCTCGCGCTTCTGTGCTCTGGTTTCAGTTGCTACTTTGCGGCATCGCCCAGTAAAGGTCAAAAAGAATAGAAGCATAGTGATGAAGATCCAAAATGTAGAAGTATCAGGGGAAAATCAAGACAATAAGGAAAGCGTCCGAATACAATTACGCTACTGACCGCGACACCTAACCATATCACTTAATGTCTTCAACCATTTAGTAAGCGAATCACGTGGACCCCAACCTGGAAGTCTAACACGTCCTACGTGGCCAACTCCACTGGTCAAGGTTTTCATACCTTTTTGCCATGTCATGGACTGATCTACCTTCCAATCACCACCTGCCTCAGAGCACAGCGTACGCTGAGGAAGTCTATTGGTGAGTATGTTTAACAAATGTCCCAACCACCTTAACCTGTTTGGATTCAGTACTTGATCCAATGACTGACCTCTGGTTCCCAACACCTTACGCCGAACCTCAGCATTGCTGATACGGTGTTCCCACCATACTCGGGCAACGCTACGGAGACATCGGTGCTCGAACACTGACAGTCTTCGTCTGTCTTCTACCCTCAACGGCCATGTTTCGGAACCGTATAAAAGAACGGACCTGACCGCCGCATTGTACACTCTTCCCCTAACAGACAATCGGATGTCACGCCGACGTCACAGATGACGGAGGCTGGCAAAAGCTAAACGTGCCTTCTGTATACGCGATGACACTTCGTCCGTTATCTGTCCACTTGGTGAGATGTAATTGCCCAGGTAACAAAGCTTATCTATTTCAGCTAGGGCTTCTTCGACGAACACAAGATTTGGTGTTGAGTCAACCCAGTCCTGCAGCAGTATTTTTCACTTTGAAGGTGCAAAACGCATCCTAAACTTTGCTACACTGTTGTTAAGGCTAACTAAGAGAGCTTGCAACTTACCTGGGTCTTCACTCAGAAGAACAAAATCGTCGGCATATTCCGAATCAGACAGTTTACTGCCTGAGCAAAGATCGACGCCGGTATTCTGACACGAGGATAGGGCTATCTCAAGAATCGATTCAATCACGAAATTGAAGAGGAAGGCTGAAAGAGGGCAATCCTGAGGAACACCACTTTCCGTGGTGAACTCGAGTGGAAGATCGCCGTAAGCACGAAGTCGGCTCCGGCTGTTCACATAAAAGCATTGGAAAAGAGAAATAAACTTCATTGGCACACCCTACAGTTAGAGGCAGCGCCAGAGAACTGTTCGGTCGATTGAGTCGAACGCCACTTTCTGTAAGGTTTGCTGAAGGGTAACAATGTGGTCGATACAAGTTGACCGGGTCTGAAACCGGCTTGATTCTAACGCGTACTCATTTCGCTTGCACTGGATAATCGGTGGAGAATAAGACCGGTGAGCGGTTTGAACGTGATACTTACCAAGCTAATTCATCCGTGGGAATCTGCTCGCTATCCCAAATAATACGGAAGAATTTTGTTAACTCTGAAACTAAAGCTTCGTCTCCACCATTAAAAAAGATGGAGACAACCCATCCGATCCAGCGGCTTTGTACCTTTTCAGGTAACCTATGTCCCGCATAATCTCCATCTCTGATGGAGGACTGATATCCGCCTGCATCTTTTCTCTGGCAGGTATATTTGGAAGGTCCGTCGTTTAAGTGAACCAACTAAACTGTTCCTTGAAGTGCTCCGCCTAGCGCTCCAGACGACGTTCATAGGAATGAATCAGTGTGCCGTCGGATTCCCTAATTAACTCACTTATACCAGGCATCCGTGGACCGGTACTTCGAATCAGACGGAAAAGATTGCTAGCATTGCTAATGGACGCAGCCTTTTCGATTTCCTTACATTCCGCAATCCACCATTACTTACGGTCATTTCTCAGGCTCCTAGTCACACGGGAATCGAATGTTTCAGCTGAGTGATGCAATACGACTTTGTGCACTTGTTTCGTCCTTGTTAGAAATTATCATCGTCACGTCTCCAACTACTGAAACTGGTCGAATGTTTAGCTGTACTGCGAATGTGTGTGGGTTTCGGTGACATCCGTGCTGTACTTGTTCCACGTTATACACTTTTTTCACGCAGATCGAAACACTCTATTTTGGGTCGTATTGATTCATCTTGATGTTTTGAACGAATTTGATTATTGCCACAGGAGCATATTTATTTGTTTCACATTTTGACCACCTCTTGTACAGATCTTTTAAACGTTCTCCGCACTCCTTCCTTCGTTTTAGGATACCGACGGTCAGGTGACCAATTGGGAAGCAAATGCCTTTGCCCAGGAAAATGATCTGCAGTTCATCGAGACGTCTGCTTTGACCGGGGAGAATGTGGACGAAGCATTTCAACGGTGTGTGCGAACAATTTTGGAAAAGATCAAATGTGGAGACTTAGATCCAGATCGTCTCGGTTACGGCCGTCAACGCGGTGTTTTGGGTGGTCTGTCTGCGGGTGTCCAACCTTTGCCATTGCCCACAGTGACCTCTACGACGGAGACTTATCACAACGATTGTACATGTTGATCGTTCCTTGCCGCTTATATTGCAAAATAGTTCACAAATATTCCTTCTTTTTTCCCGTTCACGTTCACCTTTCTTCGACCGCAGAACACAAAGTGTTTTTTAGTCGCCATTTGATCTATGAATCAAGCATTTTTCAATAACCCTAGATGACAAAAGCTGTCATGCCCGTCTCTGCCCTTCTGATCTGATTTCCTACATCACGTCGATGCATTTGTCAGCTGCTACGCACAATGTATTGCTGGCCTTTCGGTTATTCATTCGCATTATTTCATTCTGATAGTATTTCATTTGTCGTAACGCTCACTCAGCCATTTGATGACAACTACTAATCTAAGATTGCTCATCAGTTCTTCCAGATTTTCGTCCTCATAACGTCTGGTTTAACGATGGTCTGCTTATGCTCTCTGATCAGTGATGAGGTTGCATTTGTATTCTCGTATTCACCCAGTGATTGTTTTGTCATTCCCATCTCTCGCTTTCTCTCTGTGGACTTGATCATGTTCCTGTCTTTCCATTTCTGACCCTACGTTTCTTTTCCAGTCAATTATTTTTATTCTTTTCGATGTTGTCGCAATTGTAATTTGTATTGCTTGAAATGACTCATTACAATTCAATATACGATTTAAATATTAATTGTTTGCGAGTGTTGGTTACCGGGTAGGCGTTTAATTGCGGATAGTCTTTTATCTTAGCCAAAGTGGCATTGGGGTTTATATATATATATATATATATATATATATATATATATATATATATATATATATATATATATATATATATATATATATACAAACGCGTTATCAAATTCCAAAATGCTTCTCAGACAGTGTGCAACTATGTCTTTTGATTATTTGCTCGTAATACGTGACTGACTAGAACCACGTGGTGGTGGGTGTTCTGGTCCGTCTCACTAACTCCAGCGAGAAGACTCTTCCCCGTCGAAATATCTCATTTTACTGACCAAAAACAGATAGTTCCTATTAGATGACCGGTGGCTGCAGCTAAATGTTTCCCATAACCGGGTCTTCTGGCTGGCTCTTTTAGTTACAAACCCAATTAGCTGATTCCGTCCCGCTCGCCAGCTGACTGGTTGGTTTCGTTCCTTTTTGTCACGAACTGATTGGGCCATCAGTCCACTACGCCGGCCCCAGCTTTGCCAATAATTTTGAACAGACAGTGACGTTTCGTCTGCTTATGGAACTAGTCCGTCCATCGACCATGTCAGCCAGTACCCCTACATCCTCCCTTCCTTGACAAAGACGGCCGCTTCTGGATCCGTATGGGTTTTTGAGCTCTCAGGGACGCTGTCATTTCGCTTTTATGTCTTCTATTCCTGCATTTAATTGTTTTCTACTTCAACCTCATAAGATCTGCCCCTCAAATGCCTCCTTTATTCCTCCCCTCCACAGATGAAGTTACGAATCCCAAACAGCGTACTGAGCAGACTTTGTGTTGCACCACCTGTAGACGTTTCAGCTGTTCACATTCGTCGGTACCCATCTGGGACTGGAATCAGGCGTATCAAGTCGTATCCCACGTAATAATCGTTAGGTTGACCGATCTGACCCTCAGAGGGCCCTCTGCTCATCGTTCGAACGTATGGGGACTCCCGAAAAAGATTAAACGGTCGTACACTGCTTCCGTTTACTCCAAGCCGAATGAAGCGTCAACTGCGTGCTGAGCAGTTCTAATTTCCTACTGATGTAGGCTCCGTTAAGAAACACTAGTTGGGGTCACTTAAATTGTTTCTTACTGGGAGATATTGCATTTAGTGAAGGAGATAGTCCAAATAAGAAAGTTTTCTTGCATGACAAAAGTGTTTCTTTCAGGGGGGATAATGGAAAGCGGCAGGTCCCGATGAACTTCACCCAGTTCTTTTCAAACTGGGTGGTGAGGCGTTGATAAAATCACTTGCCGCCTTGCTCCGTGACATTTGGAACGAGGAGCGTATTCCGTTAATATGGAGCGAGTCATTGATTGTTCCCATCTTCAAGAAGGAAATACGCAATGACTGCAGTAATCATCGTGGGATTAGCTTAATTCCGATAGTCACCAAAGTATTAGCTTCGATTTTGCTGCATCGTCTTACACCGGCTCGCGAGAGGAATGTCCGCGAACAGCAGGCTGGATTCCGCCCAGGTCGAGGATGCATCGACCAGATTTTTACTTTTCGCCGACCACTTGAAACGCGTCACACGCACCACCGACCGACAATAATGATTTTCTTAGACTTGAAAGGCGCTTTCGATTCAATTGATCGAACAGCGCTTTTCAGTGCTCTTCATCGAAAAGGTATGCCCCAGAAGTTCGTGAACCTACTTAGATCATTGTATTCTCATACTTCTGGCCGCATTAGGGTTTACGGTGAACTATCCGGTCGATTCGAAATGACCAGTGGTGTTCGACAGGGATGCCCTTTGTCTCCATTCCTGTTCAACTTCGTCATGGACGAAATGATGGAGAGTGCGTTGCAAAATCTTCAGGATGTAGGCGTCGAACTAGGAAATAGTAGAAAGCTATGTGATCTAGATTACGCAGACGACGTTGTCTGCTTGTTCGAATCCATGGAACATGCTCAACGTGCACTAGATAGACTCTCAAGAGCTGTAGCTCCACTTGGCATGCGCTTTGCACCTTCAGAGTGCAAGGTGATGTTACAAGACCGGACGTCAACAATTCCGAGCTTGGTGCTCAATGGGGAGATGCTGGCAGTTGCCGACCATTTCACCTACCTCGGTAGCTGCGTGACGACGGATGGGAGCACAGTAGTAGAGGTGAGTACGCGGATATCCAAGGCTCGAGCGGCGTACGCTGGACTGAAGCACTTGTGGCGCTGACCTGATATTTCACTGAAGTTGAAAGGCCGTGTATACTGTGCTGCAGTGCGTTCAGTTTTGTTGTATGGTTGCGAAACGTGGAGTCTGCGTGCTGAAGATATTCGTCGTCTTGAGGTTTTCGACCACCGATGTTTTCGTAGTATCGCTAAGATCGGGTGGATTAGTCGAGTAGGGAATTCTGAGGTCAGAAATCGAGTACTGGGTACCAATTCGGAGAATGTTTTGTCACAGTGTATCCAGCTTAGTAGGCTTCGTTGGTTGGGGCATGTGTTACGTATGTCAAACACACGTCTACCGTACCGTGTCCTATTCTGCGTTCTTCCTAGGGAGTGGAAGAGACCGTATGGAGGTCAACAGATGACGTGGCAGCGAGGAATGAGAAAATGTACAGCAAACTTAGGAAAAGTAGGTGCTTCACGTCTTCGTGGTTGGGGTCCAAAAGATCCGTCTACCAGTTGGTTGGAGACACTGAAGGATATGGCTGCGAACCGCAAACAGTGGTGACCGTGTTGTCACTTTCTATCGAATCAGAATGACTGATCGATGTGTGTTTGTACAGTTAGACTGTGTATTCCGTGTGTTGGCTACTAGGTCATTCTTTCCTTTTCCCACCCTCGTAGGTCCATTCCTTGTCCATCTTATGTATTCATACTTTCTAATTCAGCGTGCAACATGGTGCGAAAGGCAGTGGTCAGTGGGGCTTGCCCTACTGTTTAACGCTGTAAGATGATGTACTGTTATACTTGAATTGCTCTGCTAGCAAAGTTCATCGCTGATTATCAACACTCAGATCACGGCATGATAATTCATAGTACAAGTCAAATACCCTGCTACTCAAGCATGCTTTAACCGGGCTTTGCTTATTCATAACGGACCTCCCTCGTTGTGCTTAGCTTCCCACGGAGAAGTCATCCATCAAAGAATTCGATCGTTGTGCGGGCGACGGATTGTTACTGTTTAAAGCCAGCAACAGAAGGGTGCTATGTCCTGTAGTGCTGATGTTCAGTAAACCATTGAGAGGCAGTCCGGATAGCCTGGTGGATGGGTGTTCAAATGGCAGTCATTCGCCCCGGGTTCGAGTCCCAGGTGGGGGGAGGCTCGATTGAAGTGCATTGCTGATGATTCCTGAAAGGGATGAAACAGCTGTACAATACTTTCACGGTTTTCAGTGGTGAGTTGGGCGGTAATACCGCATGATTAAGCGTACACAAAGCTGATCTACTCATGTTTGTTCTTTTTCCCTTTAATTTACACTTGAAAGTGACGGCTGGACGGCATTTCATGTAGTGTAAAGTGTGCTGATGAGGACTAATCTGGATAGCTCAATGGTTATCGTTTGGGAGCTACAGCCCTAAGTGACGAATTTTTCCCCACGTCAGGCGTTGCGTGTTTTCACTGCACGGGTAAAATGCAAAGGATGCCCCCCTAATCACACACACAACATATATATATATATATATATATATATATAGATAGATAGATAGATAGATAGATAGATAGATAGCACGATGGTTTGGCGGCAGTCAACACATCTCCTCTTGTGCTTAATCGAGAACAAAATTGGCTTCAAGGAAGCGGACCGAAGGACCTATCGAATGCTAACTGTTTTCCGTACCCAATCATGGGATGAGGTTTGTAACCATACTGACGTCTCAGAGGAGGTGGTTGTAAATACCAGGTGGAATAATACGTTTGGGGGCCAGGATCTGTCTGTGATCACCACGCATCACATACAAACTGTCGTTCTGGTACTAATAAGTGGAGATAGTTTGAAGCCAGCAGATTCATTTCACCAGAGCTAGTCGGTTCTAACGGAACACTGGGATACGGATTCAGTGGTTTACTGAGGAAGAACGATGCGAATCTCAGTAAACCACGTCCTTATTTGTTTTTCACCTGCATTTGCACTGAGATAGCCATCGTAGATGTGCCTAACAATATGGAAGACTATCATTCGATAAATGATTAACACCAACTTGATAATTCATTGTAAATACTTCTGTTCATTCTCCAGTGTGTTGAGATCAACCATGTGAAAATGACAGAACACAAATACTCAGTCTGAGAAAGCAGTTTCATCTACACGTATGCGTATCTTTGTCTGTGTCTTGGGTGTCACTCGCTCTTCCCTTAACAGGATCTTTAGCTATTATTAGTCATCAAAGTGTATTGCGAAGAAAAAAAGCAGTGTAACATGAGGAAAACCAAACTTAAGCGAATGGAAGGGAGAGAGAGAGAGAATGAGCGAGTGAGTGAGAAAGTCGTGTGCAGATGAAACTCACAATAGAAAGACCAGTAACGAGATACAATGGACTCGTTTGAAGAAAATGCGAAATAATAATAGTGCATGCGCTGAGATGATACGCGAATCGAGGTTTGATGAGCATCAACCATTGGATAATCTCTCACCGAACTTTTGCGTATATATCAGAGCACTGGATCTGATGTCTCTACGTATGTGTGCGCGCGCCTAATCGGGGAGAAAAAATCAGTTGTAGAGGACGAAAATTTTCACCGAGAACAGTTCACGTGATACAGATTTGCCACGAAATTTTCTCATGGAATAGTCTCAAACAGTCCAGCAAAGCCCCATGTGAAAGTAGATCAAATACAATCTGCCAGACGTGTACACGATTGTCAAATTTACTCGTCACAACTCATGAGAACACATTCTACCGGACCATTGACGCATGCGCGGATGGAGGCCTCCACGGGAAGCGGTCAGAGATGCTTTCGCGACTTGTACTGTGTCGGAGATCATTTGTCGAAGGTACCTGGAATCGATGAAATTAATTCTACCATCTAGGTATAACTCAGAAATCTTTATGAACTATGAGAACTATACGTGTTGAAAACATTGCAAACTTTGAAAATATGAAGTAAACACCCGACAAAGATACCTTCTTTCGGAAGACGCCAGATATTCCGAGGCTTTTTAAATCCATTGCTGAAAGCTATATAGAAAACTGATTAGAATTGATTGGAACAGTGCAGCCTTTTTAACTTGTCTCTTGAATTTAGTTTTGCTTTTCAGAGGAGTCAACGAATGTGCAACAAAAGGTATAATGCGCATAATAAAAGTAAAACACTTGCGTGTAACACACTCCTCGAACGACCACCAAAAACACAAAGGAAAGACACCAAAAGAATCGAGGTTGTTAATTGTTTGGTGGCATGACGACGTCAGTCAACCAGATAGTAGTACTTGTTGCTAATATATCCCAGCACAGTCACGTGTTTGATAGGATGCTAAGTATCAGTTTCAGTTTTAACAACCAGTAAGTTGAATCCGAGTCTTAACGGTCAGGTGGTGTAGATACAATTAGGTCGCATCAAAATTGGTCAGTACGTTATCTGCCAATAGCAGCGTGCCTCCTCTCATATATAAACGAGTTTGTACTAATCAAACTAGACGGAACACATTCACCCTATTCCTGTCTGGTTTTTTTAGTTCACGGTGCACGTAGTCTGGGCACGATCTATTCCATTACGTACGGTTGGTCGGGTACACCCAGTTCTAACATATACCCAATGTGCTGCACCAAATCTCAGCATTACTGCTTCGGAGTGACCACATACTGGAGCAATGATACGAAGAATCCGATGTTCGAATACCGATAACTTTTGTGTGGTTATGCTTCCGAACCGTCGAAGGTTTTCTCCTGGAGAGAGGATCGGAACACAACTGGATAAAAGACATGGAGTGGGTGTTCGGTCCAGTTCGAAAAATCATCATTTATTAATTGGATGAGCCGGTTTTGTTGGCCATCTTTCAGCATGAATCTCACTGGGAAATCAAAAAAGTCAAGAGAATGGGAAAGAGGGAGAAGAGACGTACTTCAGCATCACCAAAGTCTTGTTCTCGCCAGATTCGTGCAGATAAGGCAAGCATTATAAGGTAGGGCGAGAAATTCAATGGGAAAATGGCGAGCGACTGCGGTGCGCTTCTTCCCTCATTTTTTCATCAATCGTCAACTGAGCCAATCTTGAATGTCTTAGACAAGCAGCCCAACTATTATAAGCATACATCCATGTTCGTCCAAGCGAATTAAGACCATGTGGTAAGTAGCTTTTAACTCTAACAAACGATGAAATGAAAAAATCCCTCGAGAAACAAAACCACTAACTCTGACAACGGTGAAGGCAATAAATCGCCAGACGATAACGTACACTTTTTTCAATATGCGTTAGATAACTTGGTAACCGGAGTAGCCAAAGCAGATGTGCTTCCAGTATCCCCACAAAATGGGCACTATATCGTGCATTTATTCAGCCTCTATAGTGAGCAGTCGGAAACCGTATGGATGATATACTGTCGAGCGAATATAACTTGAATTGTTATTTTACTCGGATTTTCCATACAAGCGCTTCAAAACTGACCGACACGAGCAGTTTATTAGCAATAGGCGAGTCCAAATTAGTTGGTATATCACTAAGTGTGTAAGGAGTACGTCGGTAGCTTTTTGTGATCACTCCGCGCTAAAATAAACCTTTTTGAAATTTTAATCAGCAAACCTCGATGTTGGTTATTGTCACCTCAGGCGGACAGTCCAGAGCGTTTTTTTGCCGAATGTCAAAATCTAGCTACTGTTACCGGTTTCAGTAGCGTATATAGAAATTCGACCTTCGGAGGGTGGGCCCACTCCAATTGAACATACTCCACAGAAAAAGCATAATCGAGACTAGTTTTGATGAACCTGTAACAGCTTTACCGTCTGTGTGATAGCAGACCGTGTTTAAACGATTTTACTATGAGCAGATCTTCGCTGTACACACAACTGTGAGATTTTTTTAACTACATTCAAGGACTTGCGGCATTCGGAGTTTAATTTATATCCATAGAACTGTCCTTTTGTGGTAATTACACAGCAAGAAACCACAAGATCTGTTGTTGAATGTTGTGTACAGTAGCTAGAACAAGTTCGCCGATAGTGCAGTAAGAGTTCGCTACATTCCTTGGGAATTTTCAGAAGAAACGGCGGAAAGGTCAGACAACAACTTGTATTGTGAGAGTAATGCTCCGAAGAGATCAGCAGACAAAGAGTGAATATGTTCGCGTTTCATGCCTGTCACAGTTGCTTTATTCAGCCGAACAGAAGATCTGGCTTAACTATGACAGCACGGACTCGACCTGAATGGCAAGTGCACCGTACAAGGATACCTTATTCCTATCCTTGGACGTTTATTTCCGGTTCTGCCACCCTTATTTTCTTATTTTCTTTCTACTTTCTTCCTTTTATTACACAATTGTAGTACATTATTTTAGGAAGGGAGTCGCGGCCAACTAAATGCTGCCGACTGATGGAAGTGATCAGCGGCAGTGTGAGGATTCGTGCCCGGGACAGAGGGATCAATAGCACACCACGATAACCGTTTGACCACATTGTGTTCACAGATTGAACAGCATCCTAGTTTGTTTAATTGTAGTTTCTTCCTTGTGTGTCCCCAGAGTGGTTTATATAATCGGATTATACCACCTAGTAAGATTTATTTTTTCTGTCTTTCTTTAGCATTCATCACATAATGGGTGAATCTTTTAAGCACCCCTCCCACTGATGGGAAGTGCCAAAGACGAAGTCCATCTGGTGATGTGTGAAAGTACTTACATTCACAACAATGTTATCGAGATTGCCAAAAGGAATTTATTTTGGACACGTAATGATCGGAGCCGAACCAGAACACTACTTGTCCGGTTTTTCTGCCTGATTTAAAAACAATATTCACAGCAGTGAATAATTTCCTTGTAGTTTACGCAATTCAGGTACGGTAAAATCAGGCCAGACGAAATTTTCCTGGCGTATGCATTATAAAAATGTTTTTTGGCAATATGCATTAGTTCATTCATTCACCTTCTATCATCTGTAAGTATCACCAAATTGTGGAAGACTGTCAGCTGATTGCTGAAACTTGCTTATTGGGTGTCGTCACCAACTGATCGCTTACTTTTCGCAATTCCCATTGGTAATACGCTTCTGCCGCTTTTTCTGATTTCTCTCGTGCCTCTTCGTATCGTCGCTTTTCTTCTTCACATTGTTTTTGCTTTCTGTTTTGAAGTTCTTCCCTTGCAAGTGCTTCTTTTCGAGCTTTCCTGTCACCGAGAGCAAGAAAATAACCACATATTACACTGAATCTGAGCCATATCGACCTTTGATTCAATAGCGTACGTTACCTAAAGGGCCTTGTATAGTTCGGAGAGGAACTTGACAGTTTTGATGAGTTTGTAAGTTAAGGTTGTAAGTTTCACTTTTTTGCACTAAAAAGTGTTCGTGCACTGTTCATGAGATCAAAACCGATAACAACTAAAATCAACTTCAGTAGGAAGAATTTACGTGAACTTTTCCTGAGTATAACCAGATTTATCGAATGTTTTGCTTATCGTCATGAGCAAAAAAACGAAAAATTACCGCTGAACACATGAATGTTTCCAAAATAAATGCGTTCCCAGCCAACCGTACGAATCGGAGAATGAGGAAAACCTAGTTGGTACGTGTTTTATTGATAAGAAAAGTCCCGTTAGCGATAACAGATAAAATGTCTGACAGTTTGGAGTAGCAAAATGAAAAAGTTGTCTGCACTGAAATAAAATGATGTCCGGATAGAAGAAGAAATTATTTCAGTCGGGTCCTGTTGTTTTTAGTGCCGTTCTGATGCTTGAGTTTCAATGAACAAACTATCATCTGGCCCATATGGAGCTTCTTTGAGGGTTTTGATGATGTGGCGGAGCTCTTGGGGATCCATCAGGACCGGGGTAAGTTGGCAGCCCTTCAAGCCGTTCTCAAGGGTGGAGCACAGATGCTGCTGGGTGCGGCGCGAAGGTGTCCACTAGTGATGAAGTGGACCACCGCCAAAGACTCACTGTTCACAGAATTCACACTCCGGCTGACCCTTAGGAGTCAATGCCGTGGTTTAATACGGCCCAGCTGAGAGTTGGTGCGGACCCGCTGATGCAGGCTGTCGCGCTCCGTTTACTCCTTGACCGTGAGCTGCCCACTTTGGACTTGGCATCGGGGGCGGAAATTTTGGCAAACCGATTTGTGAAATGTGCTGGAACCTCTGCGAGGAGTGATACGCATCACCCATGCCGGTCGTTCTATGGGTGTATTGCAGCTGACGGATGCATCCGGTGAACTAAGAAGTGTTGACGAGCATTTGGTGACTGCATCCGTTGAAGAAGATCCAAGAATAGAACAGCTGCATGTACCAGATATATTGCAGCCGGAGGTTGCAACCATGGTTGATGGGGCGTTGGACGAAACTGGATGTGATTATGTGGGACATTTTTGCCCCGATAACCCCAAACGTTTGCTGACTGGTGAGATAAACAAGGGTATGTCGTCGGATACAGTTATCTTCGAGGTGGTAGACTACGAGGAAACCCAAGCCCGATATTAGATTCATTATGAAAACGAAGTTTACCTGAAGGATCAGGAATAGTTGTTTCCTTGTCCAAACCGTTCAAACCTTGGGCCATTCAGATGAAGACCATCGGCGATGATGGTAAAATAGCACAGCTTGTTGTCTTCAGTAACAGCTAGATGGATACAACAATTTTGTCATGTCATATGATACTAGACAGACAATATTCAGTGCAATGAGCGTGATAACCAATCGCCGTAATCAAGCTGTCAGCACGAATTTCGGTTCGATGTTTAATGCTGATCGAACGAAGTGCATCACCAGGAGTCACGGGTTTGATGATGCCACCACCGCGAATTCGCATCGAGAGAACAAATCAACAAAATAATAAGTCCCCGAGTGGAATAAGGATTAAAGACGGCCCAAAGGACAAGGAACATTTTATTTTATCAGGGAGAATGAAGTACAGTTTTATACACTACTTATGAGAAGATAGGCGCTCCGAAGGAGTCATTGGTTCCGGATCTAGTCAAAGTGCGATTAAGTCGTATGGAATGAATAGAAAATGCCAAAGGGGCCAAGCAATGCTGAGGAACACTTTACGATGGCGATTACGTACATCTGATGCGAATGAGGTTTTCATCTGTGTCCTGTTTGTCTTAGAGTTGTTCGTACGATTGAGTATCAATAATTTAACCGTCATTTGGCACGTCTTCTGGATTATAACAAGCGGAGCAAACAGTAACTCGAGGGGAGTCAATACTTGTCTTGGTTCAAGAAAGCACACTTCAGTTGGTTCTTGAATCCCTGTGCACCGACTTGTACCGAAATCGGTTGCCAGTGATAAGGAGCCATGAAGTTGGCACATTAATTCATATCCAAATCAGTGGACCAAAGGAGTTGTTTGCCAAGTTGAAAACGTTGCAGACGGAATAACAGAACACAATTTAGACAAAGAGACATCGAACTCACCAAGCAATGAACGCTTGTTCCGACTGGGCACGTTTCTCTGCTTCCATTTGGGCCTTCGTTTCTTGTACAGTTTTTTCCTTGTTCAGAGATTCACGAAACTGTTTTTTCAACACAGAGTCTTTCTGGGATTTCCATACCTCGAATGCCTTAGGATCAACCAGAATAGACAACAGACAACATAATACGGTCAATGTACGTTACGGTACTCTCGATTTTTGTCAATAGGGTTTTTACCTGTGTGTTAGTTTTGCACGACCTCGTGGTGATTCCTGACTACGGAATTGAAAAGACGAAAGCGATTACGCACGGTTTTTATGCGGTAAATTCTCGATAAAATATGACAAATGGGATAGGCAAGTGAATAAAGTTTTACCGTCTTTTCGCTGATTAAAAGAGATACATATGAAGGTTGTTGTCTTCGACGATTTTGCAAGAAATTTCCTTTTCGCGAAAACTTCAATTCACTTCACAATGAGTAAGTAACAAAACATTACTAAGGATTATTTCGAAAAGAAATTAGTGTTACAAGCATATCCTTTAGTATGGTTCTCTCTAACGTCGGCTAGTAACATAATGCAACAATGGGATTATACGAAACACAAAAATCCTTCTTTAAGTAATGTAACTCCATATTTGGTATGAGTAGTACCTGTAGATGGGTGGACCATGATCCTCAAATCAAAAGACAGATTTCCCAGTTGTTACTGCTCAGCAGGTATGCGCATGAAGTATTCTTCTGCCCAATCATCTTTGAACTTGCAAACTCCGTATGTGTTTTCTTCACAAAAATCTAATTTGTGAATCAGAAGTGTGAGTGGATGCGTCTCCTAGAAAGGTTCACTGGGGAATCACAACTATGATTTGCTGATACTTCCACGAGGGTTATTTGCAACTGACCACAAGAACGATGACACTGCGGGCACGATTTGGACTAATATTCCATCCACAAACATTACTAACTTAAAATTTTCCAATCCAAAAACAGTATAGTCGGACTCCAGGTCAGCTGTGGCTAACCTACATATATGACTATCAGCGAATCACGGTTGTAATACCCCCGTGGGTTCTTCTAAGAGAAGTACCCACTCACGCTACGCATGCACCAGTTAGGCCGTTGTGAATGTAACTGAGTTCTTACGCCACTATAAAACCCAAGTCAGCTAACTATCTTATCCATCGACTTCTATTGTTTCATCATTTGTCACCCAGTCACTGAATCACATTAATCATGCGTTACACATTTGGCCCATGTGCGTTTTCAGTTTAGTAACGCGTTTTGGTAGAACGAAATTGTTTTCCGAACACCGCAGTAGTTTCACGTGAAAAAAAACTTCTGTTACATATCGACCTGCTACTTGATACTGAGCACGACCCATGCTTGCTCCGTAGTCATCCCAACTGCATGCATTCGTGGTACACAGAACCAATAGGGAAAATATCCAGTTTCCGCAAGTTAGAATGCTGACAAATACCATTCAAAACCGAGCGCTTCAAAAGCTGATAACCTTCTCGTGGTCAAGGATGCGTTGCAGTCTATATATATATATATATATATATATATATATATATATATATATATATATATATATATATATATATATATATATATATATATATATATATATATATATATATATATATATATATATATATATATATATACATTGAGGCGGCCCGGGAACAGATAACAAAATTCAGAGAAACACAGCAACGCTTTGCAGTCATCTTATCAAGTCTATCACTTGTGTGTCGAATTAAGTTTGAAAATTTCTCAAAAGAAATGTTGCAAAAAACCAGAACCAAAACTATGGAAAAATTTTATGGGAGACTTTGCAATCCCAAAGAGGTACCAATGTTCCCGTCAGATACAACCAAGTATGTGCACAATTTTTCCGCGTTACAACTGACAAAAGCACAAAAAGAAGTCCTATCATTAGGTCTGAAGTTCAAGTTGCCTCCGAAAAACATCAACCAGTTACAAATGGAAGCTCAATTCGAAAACTTAAATGACCAAGTCAAAAATCTGACTCCGGCCTCAGAGGACAAAGCAGGTTGGTTTAGGGCGAAATTGGTCGATCTTTCGGAAGTATTCAACTCAACCCCTGTCCGACAAAAATGTTGTCTATCACAAGAACACTACACTGCAATTAGACAATTGAAAGAGATGAAAATGTGGTATTTCTTCAACCAGACAAGGGATCAGGTGTCGTCATCATGAAGAGACAAGACTACCTTAAAAAGATGGATAGCACTTTGGGGGACAAACGACGATTTATTCCGGATTCGACCCCAGAGAACAACTTGCTGGTAGAGAAACAGGTCACACGACACCTCCAGATATTACGCTTGCATGGATTTATCTCTGAGGACCTATACAGAAAACTGAAACCGATTGGCACCCAAACGCCAAAACTGAGGGGTTCTCCGAAAATTCACAAGCCTGATGTTCCATTGAGACCTATTTTATGTATGCAGAACTCAGCGTGCCACAAACTGGCACGCTGGCTGGTGGATATGCTATCTCCCATCCGAAAGCACATGACATCACACTGTCTGAAGGACTCATTTGAACTATCAGATATCCTGGAGCGAACATCCGTGAGTTCTCAAAAAATGTTTTCTGTAGATGTTGATTCACTTTTCACTAGTGTACACCTAAGAGAAACGGTAGAGTATTTGTGCGACATGGTAGCAACACTCAAACCCACGTTACCGATTCTTGTTACATACATCAGGGACCTCATTCTCTTATGTACAGAAAACATACGTTTTGATTTTGAAGGACAGTCACACAAACAGATTGATGGTGTGGCAATGGGTAGCCCTCTTGGACCCACATTGGCAGATATCTTTTTGGGGATGATTGAGAAAAATTTACATCAGAATATCATCCAGTTTACCCTGTACAAGCGTTATGTCGATGATATTTTGATTTTTACTGAGGAAGAACGGTTCACTAAGTTCTTCAACCTAATGAACACCATGCATCCCAATCTATCAGTCACATGTGAAACAGAGAGTGGCAGCAGCCTCCCTTTTTGGATATCATGATACAAAAACGTGCAGATGGGACAATTCAGAAGACTATCCATCGTAAAGCAACATGGAGTGGACAATATATTCAGTTCTCCAGTTTCGCTCCAGTTGCCTACAAAAGGGGCTTGGTCAAGACCCTGTTCCACAGAGCGCGAAAAATCTGCAGTGTAGACCAACTGAAAAAGGAAGAAGAGTTCTTATCCCAAACTCTTTGTGCCAATGGATACCCGGAAAAGTTCATTGAAATCCACAAAAGAGAAAGGCCTAAGACCGTACAAGTCGACACGGTCGAGAAGAAACGAGTTACAGTAGTGTTGCCGTTTAAAGGGGATCATCTGTTCAATCGGATTAGCCAAAATCTAAAGTGTGCACTAAAGCGCACCTACTTGGCGGCTGAATTGCAGATTTCGCAAACCACTAAACGACTAAACCTCCAAGCACATTCAAACAGAGCTGCGGTGATACCTACATAGGCAGAACGGATCTTTGCCTCAGTCAAAGAATGGGGGAGCATGTACCGAAGTGGTTAGTGCTGTGGATGAGTCATCCTCCACCCGGACAACAGACGACGACTAGAAACCCGGCTTCATCGATCGCGAAACACCTTGTGACCTCTCGTCATCGGATTGATCCGGGTCAAGCGTTCCGAGTGATTGCATGGAATCGGAACCCAAAGCTCCTAGCTTTCTGTGAGGCAGTGTTGATAAGTAGACTTAGGCCCCCACTGTGTGCACAGAAACTGTTGACCCACAATGTGTGCCTGCCGTGGCGGTAACCAATCAGGTTTACCGAATGGTTTCCGAGTTTCGCTTGACACTATCTACTCCATTGTTTTGCTCTGTGCTCCATTTGAACACGAAATCGCATGTTTTACGTACGCGACTGAGAAGATTAAAAGAAATGCTAGCATCTCGCAGTTTATGTCTTCTATCTGTTTTGATGAACTGGATCAAGGGGACCCAATGTTTCAAATATATATATATATATATATATATATATATATATATATATATATATATATATATATATACGTTTTACTGACGCTGTGATGGAATGTTATTTAAATTTGGAACTAGATTCACCTGAGGAGACCTAATAAATGGAAGGAGAACAGGATAAACAAAGCTCAGATACACATAGTAAAATCTAGCTGAAGACAACACACAACAGGGAGTAGTACTGTATATACGCTGAAAAAAGTGTGATGCAATGTGTAAACCTAGTCACGACTTCATGTCGATTTGTCCGTTTTAGTAACTGTGATACCACAAAGCTCAAACCAAATACTGATACATCGGCGCTCAAGCATGCCGGTCATATGGATCGATAATCAAGCAGCACAATCAAAAAAGGGAACGAGTGTAGTAGAAAAGGGGACAAGTCTTATACAATTGCACAACTGGTTGTGACACAACCAGGGCGTTCAACCCACGGAGAGAGGAGCTCGTGGGCCCTAAACGAGAGGTCTGAATTGTATGTTGTTTTATTGCAAATAAACTCAAAATGATATGGGTGTCAGTAAATCTAACTCACTTTAGACGAGGATAGCTTGCGCTCATTGGATTCTTGTAGCTTCCTCTGGCGTTCTTCTTCTTGTTTTCTTTTCTGCCGTATTTGTTCTCGAAAATAGGCTCGTTTCTGGGCCCTCCATGCTTCGAACGCGTGATCGTTTGACTTTTCTTTTCCCATATTCTGCAAATCATCGAAAGAGTCAAACGAAAGTCTGCTTTGCTGAAGGTGAGGAGGGATGGATGGGGGAACTCGCACTCCCGATAGCCACGGCCTTTATGGTGGCTTCAGGGATTCAGCGGCGTAGCTTCTTGCAAGCACACCGGTGAAAGGTACGAAGCAGATAAGCAGATTGCAAAATGCATAATTTATGTGGAAGCAAGTAGGGCAGTTTTAGTTGGTCTTTATTCATATAGATAACGGAAAAATAAACGTGAATAGAGTATTCGTAGAATTCTGTTCAAGTCCGGTATTTGACTACGGACGCCAGGCACGATGGGCCTTGACCGAACGGTCATCATGATGGGTTTCTGACCCTTCCATGCTGAATTCCAGTTCTCACGTTGCCGATCTCTTCCTCAAGTGGTCGCTTCATTGTGGATTGCTGAGCTTCGCTTTCAGGTAGCAAACTTCTGATGACCAGCCGAAGTGACAACATTATCATCAGTGTGTAGGCAATGATATCACCTTGTCAAGCTGAACCATGAACAGCCCATGAAAACAATCAACCTAAGATATGAAAAACACCAATATTCAAACTAATGAAAACTCGCGCTGTTTCTGGGACGAAAAATGAGAATAAAAGTCTAAAGCAAAATATATTTCTCAGAGGAGAGCAATCTGAATTATCTGGTGAAAAAAACGTGAAAAGCACTCACGTAATTTATTGGGAACAGGTGCTATTCATTGTGCTGTTTTTTGTTTATATGCACTGATGACCACTAGGCCGGGTGATTTCTCAGTTCTGTATGAGTTTCAAATGGATCAAAAGCACTTGGTCAAGCACAGCTTATAATTAAGTCGAACACCAATTCTACAGCCAATATCATCAACAAAGTTTAAGAAGCGGTATGTTGAGCAATAAAGATGAAACATCAAGATGAAATAACCCCTCGCGCAGCAAGAAATAGGCCAGAAAAGAAGTCGCTCACCTCACGTTGTTTTCTCGTATCTAAGGCATCCTGTTTCAGTGAGTTGATACGATGCATTTGAGAGCTGTGCAAGTGTCGTCGGTACCACTTCTTGTAGACCATCGCTCTCAAGGTGGTGGCGTCAGCATTCGCATCAATATCCACTTCGGCCTCATCTCTGAAATCTCCACTGTTCGGCAAATCCTCAGAACCAGTATGATGAATATCAGATAGCTGACATGAACGTGGTCGGTACAAAGTTGATGCACTGGAAATTCCTCGACGAGGGACTATTGCCATATCCCGAGTGCCACTGTCTGATCGGCGAGAGCTACGCTGTTGTGAATCTAATAGGTTTGTGTCATTCATTTTGACAGTCACCGAAGAAACGTCTCCCCTGATACATAGACAGTAATGATTAGGAGTAAGATGTTTAACTAATGGTAAGACCATTCTAAATAGTTTGATCATATTCGCTAATTTCGAAGAGGTTGAACGCGGTCCTTATGGTCAATTTTTGCTGAGCCTTTCACTGCTCAACAAACGCGCAGAGGAGTAAGGACTAGGCAAAATCTAGATAGTTCCCACTAATCAGTGTGAGCCAGATAACAAAGGTGATACCTGTTTCTCTATTCCACGATTAGAATGGCAAAAGGCAAGTTTTCACTGAATGCTTGTATCTCAACTAATCTATTCTGATTTCGGAACGGAAGCTCATTTGAACAATTGTTTTAGAAATTCAAAACCACGAATTCGCAGTTGTGGCATCAAAAGGGAGAGATTGGGAAATGTTTTCTTTCACAGCTGGATCAACCTCGATCAGCAATAAGAAGGCTGCGTACTTGCATCAGCCGTGAAATGACAAATCCATCAACTTTTATTAACTTTTTTAACTCTGACTTACAAGCAGCTGGGCCAGCTGGTTTGCAGTGATTCGATTTTGGGTTATAGAATATGAAAATACGAAAGTTTAATTTTTCCATCACATGCTCGCTCGTGAGTGCAGTGGAAGGGGTATGTACCCCATGGCGACAAAGACCCACTGCATTATTAGTGACAACCGGAAACCAGGCCCTCGGACTTGGTGTGGTGGAGAACCACATAAGGTCCCAATGGGTCAGGTGTGACAATAGGCTGTGCGATAACGGATTGTTGTATACCAACAAAGCAACCGGTGATGGCAGGGATTCGACCCTTCTACCTCCGAGGTGGTAATCAAACGTTCTAAACCACTCGAGCTCCACCGGTATGTATCTATCGGATTACCTGTAGCCGAATACTCAAAGCCATGATGCCTGGTTTGAGATCGGTTTTGGCTATGTTTTCCAAAGAAAGCAGTGGAATTTCAGTAGCTTTTCAGTGACCTCATGGTGATTTTGACAAAAATGCGTCGAATTGCAGAAACCTAAATCGGACAGAAGGAGCTATAGGAGTAATGCAATACATACTTTGTTTTCTCTGGGTTCATTGTTTTACAGTTCGTTTTTTATGAACAACATAGTTAAACGGACTGTTCCTGATGAAAAATGCTATGAGCAAAGCAATATTTAGTCGGCCATTATCATCAGGAATATTCAGAATGCAGCAAGACCATGCATTTCATAAACCCGCCACATTGCACACCATCGTACTCATTTGAGAAGAACTACTCATAGATTCTGCTTTAGGTTTGTGCTGAAGACTTCTTGCAGTTGACCGCACAGCGATCGACTTCCAATGATGGGTCAATTCCACTGAAGCGGAAGACAATATGCTACAAACAACACACACATCAAGCGGCCTATTTGTAACGAAAAGTGCCTTCGTCACTTAGGCTTCCTACGGAGAAGCTGCCCACCACGGAAGTCGGCTGATATGCGGTCAGTAACTTTCCACCACCCAAAAAGTCAGCCACCCCGAACAACCTGATTGCTAGGTGTTCAAATTAGAATATTCCGCCCCGGGTTCGAGTTCCAGTGGGGACTCAGTAGATGTGCACTACTGACGAACCAGGACGAACCAGTTGTAGAGTGCTTCCGGGGATTTTAAAAATAAGCTGAGTTTTCACACTGCATGATGAATCATTCAGTCGTCGACTAAAATCCTATACTGATAAAGTTATAAGTTTTGACAAAATCCCAATTGTCAAGCTTTTGTCGCAACTTCAACTACAAGATGATATACTAGCATCATCAGCCCTTCTTTCAACCCTTGCGGAGTACATAAAAAGAAACTGCCGTTGCTCGTGATTCAGTGATCATCGATATCAGCTGGAATTAACGTAATTTCTGTTCAACATCTGTGACCGCATTTCTCGCCATTCTCTCGGTCAATAATTAACTGGATATGGGGTGAACACTGAACAATGAATACAGCTGTTTTCTTTAAACAAAAACTGACGAATTGATTTGGACCGAGGTTTAATTAATTCATCTGTTAACAACATCCGCATGACCTCACAGTTCCATGGTTCTGTATAAATCAGGGCTTTTAGGGCCAGATTTCTACGGCAACATCCGATTTTAATTGATCGGTGTTTTGGGTATAATTCTTTTCTTGTTTAGGAAACGTACGGGTAGATGGGAAATCAGTTCTCTTCGGACAACCAGTAAACATGCACTGGGTGCGGCGGATTTGGTTACTACTTCCTAGCGGAAACCTCAATCGGTAATAATGGAATAGAAAAAGAATATGATGGGAATAATAGGAGCACTACAAATATTCGCATCAAGTCGATAGAAAAAGTTTGTAGAAATAGCGTAGAAAACTAAACGTACAATGAGATACGCGAAGCGGTCATCGTCAGACCGTTATCAAGCGACTCACTTTGGCTCCTACAACTTAATGTCTAACTTCGACTGGACATTAGGCTTAACCAGGCTACACAACGGTTTTGGGACAGATGCTGCGCGGGGTTCCTCGTGCAAATATTCGCTGATAGTGTTGATCAGTGCATGATGTGGGAAGAAATGAATAAAAAAGATCCAATCAGCGGACTTAATCACGTAAGGCGTGCTAGGCGTCATGGGTGAAATCCAGGCAAACCACCAGCTCAACTATCAAGGAGACTGAG
Source organism: Fasciola hepatica (assembly GCA_948099385.1). NCBI lineage: Eukaryota > Metazoa > Platyhelminthes > Trematoda > Plagiorchiida > Fasciolidae > Fasciola > Fasciola hepatica. Next base: position 7,626,943 of record CANUEZ040000027.1, on the reverse strand, counting down.
AGAAATTGTTTTGTGCCGCGACCGGTAGCACTCTTGTATTCGTACACACGCACTCTCCTTATGTACTCAACAATACCATCTGTAGTTATTTACCTGTTTTTATACTCTAAACCTTTTGCTTTATGAATGAGGTTTCTGTTGAGATACAGCAGACATAACTGTCGCACCCAGTGCATGAATGACTGGTGTTTGAACTGAAACTGAAACCGGAAGATGCGCAAATTATTCCCCGTATGCCTAAATGCACCAGCAATGAGGAGCCTTCTCTTAGCTTCTCATTGGCTCTATGCATAAATAAATCTCCATATAGAAATAACTATTTCAAATGTTCTTTCTTGTGGCTAGCTGTCGATTGATACCACTGCGAAACAGTGTTTTTATGCTGTCCCTCTCGTATCGCACTTCTAATCCTCCTGCTGATATAAACCCAGAGAACGCCTTACTCTCTTGCATGGAGACTATCTTTAAAAATTTGGCTTTTTCAGGTCGGTTGAGGGATTTTCAGAGCAGTCTGATCAGCAGTGCAACGATCGTCGGGAACCGACTCCAGCATCAAATAAGATAGCAAGTCCGTTTGACCGGAATAAAAAAGGATAGTTTATGTGTACGACGGGGTTCACAGAGAGCCACACAAAAGGCGAAGAGACTGGTGGTACGATTTCGTCCAATAAACTGGAATACATGACCTAGGTCAGTCGAATGACTAAAGTTGATAAAGTGTTTCGCGATCGACGAGGCCGGGTTTCTCGTGGTCATTTGCAGTCCGGGCCACTAGCCACTTCGGTACATGTTCCTCCATTCGCTGACCGTTCTGCCTATTTAGGTATTGCCGCAACTACTGGTAAACCAAGAAACTCTTTTATTGGCCTTGGAAGTTTAATCCTTTGGTGGCTTGAAAAACTTGCACCTCAACGGACAATTTGGTGCACTTTGTTGCACATATCACGTTCACGTTAGTTTGGTTGAACAAAATAATTAACTGTAACCGGTAGCATAGTCGTACCTTACTTTTCCTCTCGACTGTGTCACCTTGTATGATTCTAGGTATTATGTTTTGTAAATTCCAATGAACTTGTCGGGGCAGTGATTCTCATTCAGAGTCTGTATTATGATATCCTTCTCATTCTACAATTACTTTGCACTGCAGATTTCATGGGTTCTGTAGAACTGTTTTGATCAAATCCCATTCAGAAACAACTGGCGTTTAACTGAAAAACTGAGCACATTGTGAGCTTCACGCTCCCTTGTGACCGGTGAACTTTTCTGTTTCATCTGCATGTCTAGTAATCACGACATATGGAAAGGCCAGACTGTTGTAACTTCTTATTTCACGTGTTACTGATTGTGAGAGAATGGGCTAGCACACTGCCAATAGACGGACTGGTTCTTTTAGTAGAGAGCAAGATGTTTTGGCGAGCGACCAACACGTATTCTCCTGCCATGAGCCGAGGTCAAACGAACCGAAGGACCTATCAAATGCCAAGTTTCTGCTGAACCGAATTATCCAACTGGATTTGTTACTAGACTAAGCACTCAGGAGAGCTGATTGTGAATGAGGGGTGGACTAATGAGGCTGCTGGCCAGGATTTGGCTATGACCACCATGTATCACATATAAATTTCCGTTTTTGCACTATTAAGACGAGATTTCGCGGAGGAAAAACAGCCTTCACACTGAAATTAGTGGGACAGTTCAGAATGCTGCTAGACAGTGAACCATTTAAAATAAAAAAATTAGTTATCCACTTTAGAATCGTTTTCAGCCGTTATTCACTTTGATGGATAGAAACTCACCTGGCGCTGTTTGTCCGTTTTTTTCGAGGTACTGGTTTCCCTGGTGGCCGTCCATTGCTTGTGTCATTAGTGCATCGTTTTGAGCGCGGACTTTTATCACCTTCATCTGCACTGACAGCGTCACCCGTACTACAACAAAGAACCAAATTTACAATCACAATGTATTTCTATGGCTAGGATTTTGAGAATAAATTTAGATCCTTTTGAGGTACTTGTGACTTGGACATTGTCATGCGAATCAGAATCATTTCATTTTCTGACTGCATATCCTCATCTTTTCGCTCAAGCTTGCTCGGACCAAGGCAGCTTATCGATCCGAAACGTTCGTGCATCTTTAATTCGCAGAGAATTGCATTCGCACACACTTAGCATAGTGCCTACCAATACAATCCCTTTACAAGTTTGACTTGGACAATACACGTTCTAAGTCTTATCCTAGCTGCAGACAGACGACTGGGGAAGAAATGGAAGAAAAACGTGGCTGCCGCGCACTTGTCCACAAATTTATTTGCTTGTTTTATGAGTCAGAAAGATACGGAATTTGATTTGCCCTGTAGATAACCTAGCTTTTTTGCAATGACAAGTAGTGATACAAGCTCTCTAAAAATCAGCATTTGAATAATCCAAGCGTAAGTTTGGAGGCCTGTCTGTAAATAGATATGATGCAAGCCAAAGGCAACAAAAGCTGCGGAGTACTCCGAAGAAGTAACAATCACATGCCTGGTGCTATTTGTACAGTCTGTCATCAACAGATGGAAAAGTCCATTATATCCATGCATAAACTTGGAACCAGCACTATGCTATAAGGCAACAACACTTCCGGATCATATGGAAACTCAAAAAGTCAAACTGAACCGACTCTAGGTTATGCGCTGTAATCGAATGGGCTTGGAACGTAATCTCGTGGTTTAGTAACCAAATCCGTATCCGTGGCTCGTGTTGTAAGCTGAGTGTTTGCACTGCGTAGTGAATCATTACATAAACAAGTTAAACATATTGCTTAAAATGACCAGGCAACCAAACTCCCTTTGTGAGGAGGGCATGGGCTGGTACACTGCTAAAAGAGGGTCCGGTTTGCTTGTAGACAGCAAGGTGGTTTGGCGAGCAACCAACATGTCTCCTCTCATCCTGAATATAGGACAAGATTGGAGCAAACGAAAGAACCGAAGAACCAATCAAATGTCAACTGTTTTCTGAACAGAATCAACCAATTGGTTTGTAATTAGACCAACTACTTAGAAGAGTTGGTTGCTAATAACAGGTGGAGTAATGATTTTGCGGGTCAGTATTTGGCCATGACCACCATGAATCTTATGCGAACTGTTGCCTTGATACTAATAATTCGAGACAGTTGGAAGGCAGAAGAGCTTTCTCACTGGAGTTGATGGGACGGATCAGAGCACTCCATATGTTGTTCTTGATGCCTTAGTCTCACATAGGTCCTTACTGGGAAGTTGTCCATCATGAAAGTCCGTTATCATGTCAGCGACGATCTATTAATGCGAGAGATAGGCTCTATATAATGTAGTGTTGGTCTTCCAGTTTCATTCTGTTCCCGGCTTTTTGAGACTGGTCACAACAGTTTCGGTTCCAAAACCTGTAAATTTAGTGTTTTAGCTGAAAGCTTTTGTTCCGTTACTTCAAATTTGTTTAATATTAACCAAACATAGTGTGCTATTCTTGAATGCTCGATTTCCCCTAAAGATGTCACCGACAGCCCCCTTCAGTTTGCTTATAAACCAAAGAGATCCACTGTGGATGCTGTCGGTTCTCTAGTCCACCAGGTAACCAAATCCTCGGAAGAACTAGCAAAATATATACAGTGAGCCTTCTTAGACTGTTCTTTCGTTTTCGACTCCACAGTGTGGCCCCTCCGTCTTCGCATACTAGAATTTTTTGCTTACCTCACGCCCCTATTGGTACGGATGTATGAAAAAGTCACCAGCATTACTCAGTGCACATGACCGCAACTGGAAAAATCCAAACCTTTGGTGAATAGTTCAGGAATGCTTTAGGGAGCTCTCCAGTCCAATTTTTTGTTTTCCACCTACATTAGTGACCTATTAATCTGCTCCCTGGCAAATTCGTTTCAATGTACCGATGATGAGACTCTCTGACAGACTACTTCCGAGACCTATTTGTCAATAATTTTTCCAATGACTTGTTGTGTATTTATAATTTCTCTGTTTGATTGGGTTCAAACTTGAACCTGTCAAAATACTTTCAATGTTTCTTGACTCTTTCCCGATTGGTTCATCCTTCGGACCCGCCTATCATTCTCACAGGACCATTAGACAGATTGCGGTTCTGGAAAATATTTACGAACCGCCATCAATGCAAATTTGAGGTAGTTCTATCACACTTCAAACTGTGTAGAGAAACTTCGCCGCTTATCTTACCAAACATGAAAATTTGGACACTACCACATTATTTAGAGTACCATTTACCTGTTCTTTTCTCAATATCTTTTTTCTGTTCTCCCCTGCTCTTCCTCCGTTACTTTGTTGGTCTGTTGAAGCGAGATTTCAACTAGCTTTGCCAAAGTCTGTTAATTGTCACTCAAGTATTTTTCGTACCACTAAAGCAACTATCTGGTAAGTTGTGTGAACGTTATCTCACCATGTGTAAAACGTTTGAGCACAAAATCCTTATGAGATCGATTTGCTCTTTAAGTAGTCATCTACACACGTATGACTATCTCGCCCCTTCAGATTTAACTTTCCCCACCCATACCTTATTGCCCTGACATTGACAAAATCTGAATTATTCCTTATCTGACCCAAATGTCCACAAGCCTTGCCGGTCTTGATAAATTTATTAGCCACTTCTTAATTGCCATCAATTTCCTGTTTCCTGAATGCAATGAGACGATACTTGTTCATCTGTTTTCAGTGAAATACTGACGTCTATCCACGAAAAGTTCCACCAAATATAAATGCCAATAATGTAATTTAGTGACCTGTTCGATCTACACGACCAGGAATACCTTTGGTTAAAAAACCCAAACGGGTAGTTGCGCACATGAAGATAATTCTGGGAAAATATGAGAACACTCAGATATGTTTGTTCACTAACATGTTATCCCTAGCTTTGACCATGTCAAGTTGCGTACATCATAAATAAAACTGATATTCAACGCAGATAAAATCATTGAGGAGGGGTCAGTGAATGTCCAGGGAGTCAACAAGTGTCACCAACAGTCCCCAAGGTCTATTCAGCAGTGCAACTTGAAACTGCATCGAACATAAAGCCGTTCGTTGTTCATAAAACCAAGGATAAGGGATTGTGAACACCAAGGACGGGTGCGGAATCATGTTTCGTCACCTGAACACCATACATCCAAACATTCAGTTAACCATAAACGAAAACGGTAACAACAGCATCGCACTTTCAGATATTGGAATTGCCCATCGAAACGATGGGTAACTTCAAAAATCACTCAACCGGAAAACCACATGGTCAAGACACTACCTGCACTTCACCAGTATAAAGTAAAAGAACGGCTTTGTACGGGCTCTGCTCCACATGGGAATAAGCTTGAAAAAGATTAACACTTGGTGCTCAAAACTTTTAAGGCCAACGGATGTCAGAATCCTTTTCTCTCCAAATGTTCACAGCCAGCTCCAAACAAGACCGAAATCATCCCAGTTCCAAAACTGACGGCCATCCTACAGTTACCTTATGAGGGTGATGACGTTAACAGCCTACTCTGTAGAAGCCTCAACTGTGTCATTAATCATGCGTATCACATCTCGAGGGCCGTCTTTCTCTCCAAGACGTCCCGGATGAAAATACCACCAGTGAGAGAACCACTGCCTCTTCAGGCCAAGTCCAGCTGCATTTACCAATTCAACTGTAGGCGCGCAGCTATCCGCAATGACCGACCAGAGAGATAACTGTGTAACCGAACTAGCGAACGTACTCTGGTTTGACCATAAAGAGCGATGAGGGAACAGGTAAAATTGTCGACGTCATCGAGCGAAGGCAGAACACTCAGGTTATCCATTACGCAACACTTTTGGGATACAAAACACTATATCAGTCTTTTCTTCGATATAAACTTGGGTGCACTTGAGGTTTTCAGTATGTCTAACACAATACAAGGACATCTCTGAGTATCCCTCCGCGGAGGTAAAGTCGTTAACTTCTCTAGCTCTATTCGAGAACACCCGTTCGAAAGAAGACATCATTGATTTAAAACTACTACCACGAGGCTGGCAGCGGAAAGCACACTTTTCACCAAAAAATAATGCAAGTCACGGCAATTGAATCCTGAAACCTCAATAGCACAAGCAACGCAGATCAAATGAATTGGATTAAAGAAAACTTTGGAAGGTGTCAAAAATATTATATCATGAATATCAGAAAACTCGGGGTCAATGAATCTCTTATGCACGGGTCCGTTTTCAAAGATGAACATCGAAACAGTTTTTGTCTGTCTTTCTTTCAGTTTACTTCAGAACAAGCCTCAGAGAAATATCTGAATGCTAACCAGTTGATGTCAGAACAATAATCCTAGTTGAGAAATTGTCAGACAAACTGAACAGTCCATTCGCCGCAACCAATGGATTAGGCGGTTCTCGTACAACAATGCCCTTATCTTGATCTTTCCTGATTCTTGCCACATGGAACTTTATAATCGAGAAGTAAAAGTTAAAATAATACACCTCTACCCACCCAGCTGTCAAAGTTTCCTCCATTCTGTTTGGTTTTGCCCGTACTTTTTCTCTAACTGTTAGTATATTACTTTCATCGTTGTGCATTGATGATTGTTAGGTAAATAGTGAACAATGTACTTATGGGGTACTGTGGAATATCGCCCTCAGACCGTTCAGAGCCTTTCCGACCGGCCTGACGACCTCGTTGCATGACTGATAATCAAGCACCACTAGTTCGAATTCCAGATGAGACTCTCTTTATGCATTGCTGTTGATTCAAAAACGTCGGACAGGAAACGGTTGCTCCATGCTTTCATGTTTTCTAACGACGAGTTGAAAGTTTCCACTGCACGATGAATGGACACAAAATTTTTTCATACAATATAAACATACTGGAGGGCCAGTGGTATAGATTCATTGATGCAAGCCAGTGAACGTATTGGTTAGGTGAACTACTTGAAACGCTCTGAGGTACGCATCGCATGTAGACTCACGTGAAATGGTCTTGTGGTTCGGAATTCCTGTTAATATAACCGTTATTCACGGATTCTTGTTCTGAAATAGAGTTTTCTTTCTCCTCATAGTAGAGAACACTTTCGCTGATGTCTGTTTTGTTCGTTTCTTTCTTCTCTCGGGGTGACAAAATATCTGGGATTACAAAGCAAAGGAGGCGGATGGGTTTAACCAATTTAGTAAACACTTTGATTTATCGCATGTTAGAAAGAACTATGAAAATTTCCGTAAAACATTATGTAACTGGAAAGTTATTTTGACTTCTAGAATCATCAATGATCGTACATTTTCAGGAATATTTTGTACGAAAGGCTTCTAAACACATGCATATCTAGACACCAGAAGCAACAAAAATTATTGACGTCTGTAAAATCGCCTTCTTTGCCTTTCAAATGCGCTTGGTAAAGCAGATAAAAGTACGCTTCAGGTGGTCATAGGCCATGTTAAAAAAGCATCGCATCAATTATTATTTGAAAGTAGAATGCAAAATAGTACTGTAACGTTCCTCTAATAGCTTTCTGAACTCTGTCATAACATCTCAAGCGGGCATACAGAGCGGTTTTGTTTTGTTTAACTCAGCTAGTTCCGCTGCCTTTTTCAGCACTCTCTGATGATGCGAATACTTGACGGGAAGTGAGCCTTCGGTTACACGAATCTCAACTCAGGGTCAGTATTTTCTTGGATAGCTTGTATTCAGCTTTCTGATCGATGATCATCATGACCGTAATTACCACAGTGTAACTGAATGCGGTCATCGCTTGACCGATTTGCCGAAACGCAGAGGCACTTTTTGTCGGAGTAGCACATGATTTGTCCCATAACTTTCACCATGGATAAATTACTAGTAGATGCCAGGGCGCTGATTTTGACGACTGTATTGCACATATAATAGGTAGCAAAATGTATAGATTGAAGTGATTGGACGATGTTATTTTGGAAGTCATGCCTACTTGTATGGCTTTGTTTCAGTCTAGACAAGTGTGAACTTCACCACTGATTGCTTCTACGATATCTGTTATCTTCCTTAAGTGCTGCAACTTATGATAAATCAGAGGAACAAGTAGATCAACCCTGGACCCTATGCATTTTATGAGAGACCTTCACATGACCAACAGTCAGGGATTGTGAACTTTTTGTCATACCATAAACAAACCACGCTAACTTATGTGCAAAACTGCAGGAGTGCGTGGCTTGTACTAGGTACTTCCTCTAGCCATTCTGTGAAACATAACCATGAACTACAAGTTTACCAGTGGTTTTGCTAACGATAAGGGTTAGAAAAAATTAGATGGACGCAGCCACGGCTATGAGGCACACAGCCTCTTATGAGGAATAATATGGTGCGTTGTTCAGCAGCAAGGTATTTTTCCCAGAGTAATTTCTGGCCTGAAAAACAGGCAGCTGATATTTATTGGGTCTGGTCACTTGTACTTTGTTTAGGGTACTTTCAGCAACTCTGTCCTATGAAGGTTGATTGCACACTGTATCAACTAGCCTGATGAGTAAGGCGAACTCACAATCATTGAAAAACTTTTCTTCGAAAACGTTCCTTCACTAGTGACGGTGTTTTGAGTTCCGGTAAGGCTACAGGACTCGAAAGAATATAAGTCTGTCAGGACAAAAGTCCTCCTAGGAAAACTGTCATGCTGAAGAATAAAGCCCTAGGTCATGTTTCTTACAAGGCTGTGCATCTGATAGCCATGGTCACATCAATCCATTTATTAAAAAATTATTAGAAACAAAATCCCCAGAAACTTCTATGACTATTTTTACAATTTCTTGCCAAACGTCACGACGTGAGGTAGGCAAGAAGTTTATATTCTGTCCTTAAGAAAGTCTCAGTTTCCCCACGTAATTTACAGGATATTACTAGGGTATAACCTTGCATGCCGGAGATCATAGATTTCGGAAAACTCTGATTTCCAGGGGATTTTGACAACACCTGTATAACCACAAATCACATATGTATGACCGCTGTAATACAAATATAAAGATCAAAATGCATATCGAACTAAATGAACATCTAAAGTAGCAAGTTCAAGGTGACTGGTGACAATACTGGGAGTTTTAAAAAACATTACAGGATCTATAAGAATTATTGCCTAGAAAAATTTATTTGTAACAAGACCTAGCAGATGGTGGTATTGTAATGCATTTACTCAGATCTGTATGAAGGTGACCTGGCTGATCAGACGGTATCTGACATGAAAACTGTCGTCAAGCTTTATAGTGCAGGGATACCGTTAATTGCGCAGGTTGACGATCAGCTTTCCTTTTACTCCTTGGGAGATACTTGAGGAATATGAGAAGTTTTATGCCTTCCACAAAGCACAGATAGCATATGATTGTGGCCAATATGGTAAACTAAGTAAGAATATAGAAATACCCGGTTATATAAACCGTCATAAGAAATGACTTCACCCGGAATGCGTGACATCCGGTTCATAGGATGACTATAACAACACGGTCAGACCATGTGGATTCATGGCTAACTGTCACTCCCAGAAGTTTATTATTGCATCTGAACTGAATATCGGTGTAGAGAAGCATGACACATACTACTCTTGAGTGTATGCAGGATTGGAAGGATTTATGGACACCGAAGCGAAGCACGATGTGTTGAAGCGACATAAAAAAGACGCCGAAAGCTAAAGGAGACGCACAAGCGTGCAAACTGCTGGAAAATACTTTACGATACTGATTATGCACATCTGATGCAAATAACTTCTCCAGTTGTACTTTATTGATTCTAGATCCCGTGTATAATACCTAGCGAATGAATTTTTCTCGGGCACCTTCCGTGGATTACAACACTAGTATAACTGACTATTTACAACCGCTATGATGGGTTAAATAGTGTTGTAATGTATGGAGGAATCGTGATAACTGTTTTTATTGCACCTATGTGCACACGTGCATTACTTTAGTGCGGATTACAGGTTCAATTTTGTGCTCATCCAGTTGGTGTTTCGTATCCTTCATTGTGCGTAGTTTAAGCCTGTTGTAATTATTTCAAATACTCAGACGTTATTTCCGATTAGCTTAGGGGCTGATCCTCCAACCAAACTAAATACAAACATGTAAATTATGCTACTCGCTCTTTTAGGAGAGTCTGAACGGAGCTACGAGAACGGAAGGCCAAAATTAGGTTCCCAGCTTATATACGGGACAAGCCGCCTTTATGCGTGGGCATGAAAAATATACAGACAGAAGATGGGAACAGTGAAGAAACTAAAGAAGCGATAAGTGAAAACTAGATATTTTGATTCTGCGATAAGCAAGGATTTGCGTCAGTTCCAACTTATCAGTACAGTTAAAAGAGTCCCTGTAGGCAAATAGGCGAATTCTGGCCACGTGACTTGTAATTTATTGATGATAGAATCAGATAAATCAGCGAAGCTGTGTGCTTTTAGAGTTTGGCGGAAGCGTTGATTCGCAGACCGGTTAGGAATAAGTATAGTCCGGTTTATTCTTTAAAGGCGCTGTGCTTTCCCTCTCTCTCTTTCTGTCTCTCTCTATGTATGTATTGTTTTGTTTGTAATCGGTAGTAACGTAATACATGAATTTTGCACGATTTATTTTTAGGCTTGTAAATGCAGCCAAACTGTAGCCTGCAGGTAGGCCACACTCAAGCGGGCAAGGAGGTAAGTAATAAGCTATGTGTGCTGTCACGCACAAAAGAATAAGGCCAACCAGTACATAGTAAGATCAACCAGCCAACGAAGCATGAAGCAAGACATGACTAAAAATCATGACAAAGCAAGTGTACGATCATTCATGAAGAAAATACTTAACTGTTGCCCGCCTAGCTTGCATGACTTCAAACAGACACAAAATATATTTGTCTATATACGATGTATTATGTACACATATATAACATAGAACTGAGGATCATTATAGCTCCACAAACGAAACGAGAATACAGGAAAATGTATGACGAGAGAACTTGGACAAGTATTATTGTTTCAGTAGCTGGTTTTCTAAACATTTACGGCTTCAAATTTTCTGAACCAATAAGACGAGGGAGTGACGGCCATAAGTGTTAGATGAACGCGCTACATAGCACTTACGACATTGGTCCCCATTCTGAATCATTGCTTTTAATGTGTCCAAGCAACGACACTCCTGAACGCGACATTATGTGAGAACATTACAAAAAGCACTTTCTTCATACCTCCATCTCAAGTCAAGGAATGACATATATGTTAATTCTTAAAGCAATGCCCAAAGCATGCGAACACTGCACCACAAGGTTATAGATGGGAAGGAAAACGAAAAAAATACAGAGTCACTCGAACACTCTTCACTGTGATCCATTTCACATGCATACATACACACGTGCAGAGCCAGATTTGGATGATCACCCCCTTTGTTGGTTTGGAGTCATATTTATTGTTATTTATTGGTATGAGTGTGAATAAACAAAAACAAGCTTTTTCACCACGCTGTTTTGTTCTCAACGTGTTCTGTGGGATTTTTCGTACAGCCTCATTATTACTAGTAAAACGGGTTCGTAAAACCAAAGTTACAACGTTGGCGTCGTGATTGATCCAAGAAAGGAATAAATAACATCCTAGGAACTTTTGCTTTTTCCTCGAAAAGGCAAATAGAATAGCCCTAGCAAAAGTACGTCCTCTCTCTTTAATCGGCTTACATTATGCTGATGTTACAAGGAAAATGTTATTAGCATGGTTTGAATAAAGCTACAAATTAGTTATGCAATTATTTAATAATAAGTCTTTCTGTATTTGGAAGACAGTAAATTTTTGTAACCTCTCTACAACCCTTAGAATATGCTACCCACTATCAATGTGCCACTTTTATTCCCACGAGCAACTTCAGTTTGCGGTAGGATTTTGAGATATCTCAGACTTACAACTTGCCTACATCTGAGTGTTACTGTTTCCAACAGATACATGGCAGCACAACAATAATGTCAACGTGCTCCTTGCATTTCTCTTATCAGAATATTCTTAACCGACTTGAAAAAAGCTTTCTCTTGAATTGCTTCAAAACAACACATTATTTTTGTCCCCACTGTGTATGCTGCAGGACTCGTAATTTGTTCACATCTCCGGCATTTTCTGCGACCGGTTGTACATACCTGCATAGAAACCTACGACGAGTCCCCAAGAAGAATTAGGCCTTCTGAAGTTAGGAAGCCAGCAGTTGCTGGCCGTGAATTTTCATGCCCAATTTCACCGGCTATTTTTTTAACTTTTCCTAAAGCTGCTCGTTAGAAACAAAAGCATTTGCTGGCAGGCTCCAATAAAAACAATGAGGTAGTTTTCCTTCAAAATGGTATACTTTTATGGCATTTCTGTGGAACCCATTACACCTAGCAGTAGCTGATAACGGCTATCCATGTAGCTGTTTGTGACTTTCTTTAGACTCACTCAGTAGGTTCAGTCTCATCCTATGACTCACAGACAAAATTTTCCGCATCGTTGGATTATTACTCAATGATGGCAACAAATGTCGACGTGGTAACTCTAAGGGAAACTGAGAACAATTTATGATGTTGCGATGCTTCAACTGGAAGTTAAGCAAACTCGATACAAAATCACGATAGCACCATGGTTACTCTTAAACTTGTCAGTTTTCTTGTTAACAAACTTTCGGATGGGAATCATTTTCATAGCAAACGGTGTTCTCGCACAAGACTTCGGTTTTTTATGCTTCAAAGGAACAAGCCTTCCTTATCAGCATGATATTCGTTGTCCATTTCATGATGTTGCGACGCGTGACCTTCAAGTTCATCAAAATTTGATACAAAAGCAGACTAAAATCATCGTGATCACTGTTCATATCATATAAACAGATGAACGACAGCAACATCATAGCGCGATACAAGGACCCTCTTATCCCCAGTGTAATGAAGTCATTACCATTATTTCTGACTGACCCAGATAAGACACGGTCATCATGGTTGAAACTCACCAAACCCATCGGCCTGGTGCTTTCAACTTCTATCATCACTCAACCGCGCATGAGTGCAATAAAGGGGTATAACATACAGCTTCAAAGAACCATCGCATTACTGGAGGTAGCCCCTGATGCTTGGGGTGAAGAACCACGTGAAGTTCAACTCGGATAGGTGAAGTGAAAAGCAAGAAATCTGACATCATTTACTTGGACAACCTATTCTGTTTTGAAAAGATACTCTCAAATGAGTTTCATCCATACATTATTCCTCCTCGATGGTCAAACACAAAGAACAGTGTGTCCTGTTTGTTGTTGGTGGTCTTTGCACGATGGGATGTTAATATAGAGAAACGTTTCGCGCACTGAGACGTTGTGCATTCAAGTAGCTTGCAATTCGAGGCGACTGCTATATATATATATATACATAGTTACCCATGCAGCACGTAGTCCATCCGTAACATAGATTTTCGGACGGTTCTCGACAGAAATTTCCCACTGGACAAAAGTGAATTGATACCGAGAAAATCGGGGAATAAAGTGCAGTAAACCGTTAAGTGGGTATCTCGTTTCAGTATATTCTTATAGATACACTGAACCATTCCTTATTCTGATCCACAGATCGTTCGTTCTCATGTGCCATAAAATGGGTGAAATTAGTATAAAACTGGAAACTCTCGATCTTGGGGATGAAAGTAAAGAAGAGAAGAAAACATTTGGGAGAAGGAATAAAAAGAAATAAAGCATATCAAGTTTATCAAATAACTGGCGTAAGTCGCTCGAAAAACGCCGAGAAATCACTGAGAAACCCCTGGAAAATCAATCAGTGCAATAGCACAACCCGCCCAAAAATCTCTCAAAGACCCCTTGGTTTTGGAGCGACTTTGGAGCATTTGTGCTGAAGGGGTATCAAACACAAAAAACTGTTTACTGTAGCTGAACATGATTGGCACACTAACCTACCTTTTTGGTTGTTTCCCCACTTAATTCCGCTCATAGCGGTGGCATGGTCTTTGTCCTCGACATCACTGAATTTTTGATCTTCATAAAGGCCTGGAAGCTAAGAGAACTTGTAGGGGCAAACGACTCACTCTCAAAGAAACTAGAGACATCATGTTTTTCAATTTTATTTCCATCTGGTATATTTGGAGTCCTCGGTGAGTCCTCTGGGCTCCTACTTCGAAGTCTATCGTTTAAATTGGTGTTCTGTGTCAGAGACTGAAATGAAGTCTGACAGTCTTGCGGCTGACAGCCAGGGTAATTTGAATCACAATTTTCAGTTTCGATAGAGTTCGGTATGTTTATCTCAAGATCTGCATCGACAAAGAAAATATATTTCAAATAGGGTGATTCCAGAGAATTACCGTCGTTAAATGTGACTGACTTGACCGATGGTGTTTTTCTATTTCCCTTCAAAAATATATTTGACGTGTTGTGCTCGCCCACTGAAACATTATCTAGGTTCTCTTAAGACAGTCAAACAGAAAGAATAATATTTTACCCTTAAGATCATCAAGACCGTCGTATATAGATGTGTGCTTTTGACGTGCCTTTCTGCTTCTTCTTTTTTTTGGCTTGCTATCTTCAAACAAGCCAAGAGGATCATCATCAAGCAGATCCAATGGTGAAAGAGACATGACCTTGAGAGTGTAAACAAGTTTAAAAAATTGAATCGCAATTGTTATGACGAAAAATAAATAGCGTGGAGCGGTAAAACAAACCACATGAGATTAGTTCGCTTCAGCTCATAAAACTAGAAACTCAGGCTTTTACATTGGTACAGGTTTTTACGACAGCGAGTGCCCGTTGATTCTCACCGGGCTACGACTTTCGTGTTTCCTTTTACATCCTTTTCGGTTTATTTCAGTCGCGGATCTGTGAAGGAGCAAATTTGTCTTGAAGTCTTAAAGTACTACACGGTTTATAGGCCTTGAGCCCAACTGTCCTGGTTCTCGCGGAAATCTCCGATCGTCTTTCGGATTCACCGGGCTGAAACGAGAGTGAATGGAAGCAGGGGGCATGGACGGGGACGGGGACGGGGACGGGGGAGACAACCAAAACAATTATACATAACATCATACAGTGTATCTTTATGGTCAGTGCCTTAAGAAGAATAAGGGTGCGACATTCATAAAAGATGGTTGAACGGAAAAGCAATAAAAGACATCTCTTCCACTTTTTTTGAACAATGAGTTGTTGGGAGAGACTAAGTTAGAGGTCTAAATATTTATTCAAGATAGTTTTGTTCTGCGAGAGAACAATATATTTTGGAAGAGCTCTCCATAGTGTAACAACCCTGTGGCTAAAAAGGTCAATTCTGAGAGAAATACATGGTCTCGGTTCAAAATGTTTTCCGCTATGACTACGGGGAGAAGAGGCTGGATAGACGGAGAAGAAGCTATCACTTTGACCTCATGCAAAAAGGTGGAACATCAGAAACAGACCACCTCTTACACATACTTATTCCCGGGGATAGAGATTGGGGAGTGAGAGGCGGGCGGAATAAGATAGATAGGACAGACCCCGTACTACTTTAGTGGAGGCCCTCTGGTTAGATTGTAACTTGTCCTTCTTTTATCATCACCAACTTGCGAGCAAGTCTGCCTTTCGAGTCCTAAATATGATTCGAAAGTCCTTCCTGCGCATATTTAGGGATGATTTCCCCGTAATTTTCGACACGTATATCTGACCTCTGCTGGAGTACGGTAGTCAGATAGTGCACTCTGGTCTTGTTCGAGAAAGTGAGATCCTAGAGTGAGTTCGGGGGTCCTCCACCAAGGCAATAAGGGGTCTACCCCATCTACCTTATCCCGTCCGCCTCTCACTCCTCAACCTCTATCCCTTTGACGTAAGACGCGTAAGAGGTGATCTGTTTTTGAATTTCCATCTTTCTGAATCAGGTCAAAGCGGTTGCTTCTTCTCCGTCTGTCCAGCCTCCTCTCTCCGTGGTCAGAGCAGAAAGTTTTTCAAACCGAGGCCATACACTTCACTAAGGATTAACTTTTTTAGCTATAGGGTCATTACTCTGTGGAATGCACTTCCGGAAGATATTATTTTCTCGTTGAAAAAACTATCTCCGGGAAAAAGCTAGACCTCTACCTGGGTCTTGTTAATAAAAGCGAAATAGATATATGTTCATGAATGTCGCACCCCCACTCCGCTTGAGGCACTGTCCACAGTGAGACACTGCATGGTGTTATATGTATTCTGTTTTTGCTACCACCCCCCCCCTCACTTCTTTTTACGCTCGTTTCAGCTTGGTGAATCCGACAGAAGATCAAAGATTTCCTCGAGGACCGGGATAGTTGGACTCAAAGCTTCGAACCCGTGTGGTACTTCAAGACTTCAAGGCAACCCTTTCTAGGATCTCACCATCTCGGACAAGACCAGAGTGCACTATCTGACCACCGTACTCCAGCAGAGGTCGGATATACGTGCCGAAAGTTATGGGAAAATCATCCCCATCGATGGGCTAGAAGGACTTCCGGATCGTATTCAGAACTCGGAAGGCAGACTTGCTCGCAAGTTGGTGATGATAGGAGAAGGACAGGTTTCAATCTAACCAGAAACCGAGCACCTTGTGTCGGTCAACCCCAGGCAGTTTGGTTGTTCCGGTAATGGAGAACGTGGGACCAGCTTTCTTGCCGAAAGAGCTGTCACTCTTTTTTCGTCATCAACTGGAATGTTCCAATTCTCGGATCACTGTCTTGCTTCATCAGTTGCAATTGGCAGGTTTTCAACTCTTGAAGTCCAGTGTTGTCTCGTCTGCGTACATTGCAATGTTCTCAAGGAGGGCTGTCGGAAGATCATCTCTTCAAGGCAAGAACAGAATAGGACCCAAGACTGATCCTTGTGGGACCCCAGTTTTTACTGAGCAAGGTTGAGACAAAACATTCCCCACCTTAGGCAAAAAGGTGCGGTCGGTAAGATGGCTGGGTAAGATGTCCAACACGGAGCATGTCATCACGCATTTTGGCAGCTTATTAGGAAGAGGGTCCTGGGGGATCTTGTGGAAGGCCCTAGAAAAATCACCGAATACAGCGTGTAAGAGCTGGCCACCATGGTAGGTTCTTGTCATGCAGTCCATGACAGTAAGCACACTGAAGCATGGTTTTCCAGGAAGGAACGCATGTTGGGACAGGGAGAGGATCCTCTTTCTATGCGAATGAGAAAGAACCGCGCATTTGAGAATTGGCTCGAAAATTTCGCTGATGGTGCAAGTGAGACCTGCGGGTCTGAAATTAGAAGCAATATGTTGACTGCCTTTCGTGCAGATAGGTTCGATGACTGCTTTTTCCAGCGGCTGGGCAAAAGTTCATCGTCAGCAGCGCCTAAAATGGGATGCATAATGGGCTGCTAGTCTGTCCGTCTTTTCCTGGAGGGGCGGGGGTGGACTGAGTCAGGACCCGTGGGGCAATATTGGTTGAGCCGATTAAAACTCCCTGCCACTGCACAAATGGGAAAAAGAGATATGGCTAACTGTATTGACTGAAGGTACCCAGTGCATAGTGGGGTATAATGTCATCGGTATGGAGCTTAAAACCGTACGAAAGTGGGAGCTGAAGGCCTCTACCACCTGGCTGATGGAAGTGACTGGGGATCCGGCATGATCTCTGAGATAAATCTCCTCTAGAAAGAGAGATGTTCCGCATGCAGAGAGGCAAACCAGCGCCCCCCACTGGCTCTGATCAAACGGGACCCGTAGATGCATCACCACATACCCCAATGAACAGGACTTTAGCCAGAACACCTACTACGCCTGTGGCCCCTTCGGCATCCGTGGACCTCCGCCAGTCTTGTCCCCAGGATCTCACGCAAGTTTCGTGCAACTCAACCCAGAGTGCGGCACAGTCTTCTTCCGACAAGCTGAAAAGGCCATCACAAAACGTTCATGTAAAGCCCATCAGGCAAAGGTTAAATGTGGCGAAAACCCAGGGTAGCAAATCTGCAGTGAGAAATGCATCGGCATTGCCATCGGTGTACATGACGCCAGCAGAAACCATAGACTTAGACATATCGCCGCATGTGTCACCGACCCATCCACCAGGAAAACGTCGGCACCTTGCCTCCCCACCTACCACGTCCGCTAGAATAAATAGCAAAAATCGACCTCATCAAACCTATCATTCCACATTTTCAGGGTCTTCCACAAATCTACCCAGAAGTTCTCCATCCCAGTTTAGCCACAAGACAACTGATCTACCAGTGACATCATCTCTACAGCCTAGTACGTCCACCTGGAGGCCTCATAATATGACTGCGACAATACTGCCGCCGCCGCTGCATACACCTAGATCTATGATGACCAAGCTCGGTAAGCACTGCTCAACAGGCATGCAACCAACTAACCCCACCAGCCACTATCAACAGCTGCCACCCCTCCCTCAAGCCAGCTACCAGGTCATCACCCCACTTCACGATCCTCCCTATTCAGATACCGGCTGTGGAGTTCAGGCGGGCATCGGGCCCTACAGCCACAACACAGTCGCCCCGCCTCAGCTCCTTCTGACTAACAAACCTGTAAGCCCTATGAGCCTACAAGCTTCTTTCACGTTAGAGGCCCTATCGAATCCATTAACGCCAAACCGTCCTCAGATAATGTATGGCATGCCCCCATCATTCCTTAGACCCTCTCTCCAATGGACAAATCCTCTAAATCCCTATGATAATATCGCACCAAATAATGGCCATTGTTTCCTTAGGCACATTCCACCACCGTCTGTGCCCTACCTTTGACAATGCCATGTGTCAAAGTTGCCGGCTGCCCATTCGCTAACCCTACCTTCGTGTAAAAATCTGTATTCCAAACCGGAGCTGTTAACGGACTACACTGTTATGCAGTCTCGTATCTTCAACCCTCCTCGGACAAATGGAAATGTCGTTATATCAGACACTTCAGAGATCCCGCACTTCTTAAGGGGTTTGTCTACATCGGATCCTAGCACCGCCCGACACCATAGCGTAACCAGCCCTCCGTTTTCCAACATCGCGCCATACTACGCAACAGCTCATAGACCAAACCTCCCAATTCACGGCGCTGATTTGCCACCTGCATATGGACATGCTAGTCAGACCAGGAATCTAGACTGTTCCGCACCACACAATCTACTTGACCAACCGAACTACCCAAAACTAAATACCAATGACAGTATCTCTTTGGTTCTTTTTAATAGCCGATCCATAATAAACAAAATTTGGCACTTACGATATCTGGCCACTAGTTCTAACTATGATATAATCTTGATCACTGAAACTTGGTTAACAAATTACACTCCAACAGACCAGATTTCTCTTGTAGGCTACAATGTCTTCAGAGTAAATAGGGAAACTCGACGCGGTGGAGGTTGTTTGGCATTTGTCAAGCAAACCTTTAATACAACGGCGCTTCATCATCCTCTACTCGACTCTATTCCCGATTCACTTTGGCTAACTGTCCACATTCCTGGCTCTCAACTTCATGTTGGATGTGTTTACCGCCCACCAAGCGAAAATTTCTCCGGACTCTCATATCTAATTGATGCGTTTGAATACCTATCCTTACTGCCCTCAAGTATAAAAGTTATTGCTGGTGACTTCAACCTGCCCAAGATAGCTTGGCCATCTTTATCTGCACCCGCAAACCTTTTACCATTTGTAACAAGTATTACTGTAGGAGGGTGGGTACAGTATATCCGCTCTCCTACGAGAAAAAACAGCACTTTAGATCTCATTTTCACCCATGGCGTCCCTCATATATTTGTCTAAATCTCCCGAAGTTTGCCCGGTAGCGATCACAATCTGGTTAACTGCCGCATTCCCACTCACCCACAGCCTAACCTGAAATCACACTGCATCAAACCCTCTCCTCTCCCTGACTGGAAGGTTCTCCCTGCTACAATTCGACAAGCTGATTGGAGTGAGTTTTTTCTCTCTCGTGACCCACAAAACGCCACTGATATTTTCTATGCACAGTTCTTCAGATGTCTTAATAGGATTACCTACCTCCCCCAGCAAAGGAATAGTAGGAAATCCCATATCACTTCGCTGCAAACAAAGTATGCCAAGCTCCAAAAAATTCATGAAAATACACGCGACTTTGCAATTCTTATTCAACTTTTTCGCCTCACTTCTACTATCCAAAAGCTTGAAGAAACTACACTACGTAACCAGGAAAAAAAGCTCTGCGACACCAAAATAGATCTCTTCGACTGTCATTATTGTACAGGACCAGAACCTCTCATAATCATGGAAATATCCCGCACACTGTTTCAATGGACAGTGTATCCGCCTCTACTCCCCTTTCTATTGCAGAGGCCTTCAACTCATTCTTCGCCTCAACTATGGCCCCTATTATTAATGTTGACCCTCCGCCTCTTCCCCTAGTTACCGCTTCAACTCTGTCCACAGTGGAATTTGACGCCTCAATTATCTCCCAATTATTAACCACTTTCAAGCCATCATCTTACCCAGGACCTGACGGCTTACCGCCCACTGCAATAGTTAAATGCGGACCTGACTTACCTTACCTACTACTCAATACATTTACTCTATCAATGAACTCCAGTCTGGTGCCTGCAAACTGGAAATGCTCAGTCATAATCCCGCATCACAAGAAAGGTCCACTGCATGAGGTAACAAACTACCTTCCCATTCACCATACACCTGTCCTCTCTCGGCTAATGGAAAAAATCGTAAAAGAACACATCGTCAAGCACCTCTTTCAATTGGACGTTATTAATCCTCGACAACACGGCTTCCTTCAATCAAGATCTTGCGCAACCTGCCAGCTCGATTTATCAAATCTCATCACTGAAATGGCAGACAGTGGAATGGCCCTTATAGTACTTTACTTGGATATGTCAAAAGCATTTGACCGCGTGCCACACCCACATCTTCTGGCCAAAATCCGATCATTTGGCATTACTGACCCTTTACTATCTTGGATTAATTCTTACCTGTCTAATCG
This sequence comes from Fasciola hepatica, assembly GCA_948099385.1. Taxonomy (NCBI): domain Eukaryota; kingdom Metazoa; phylum Platyhelminthes; class Trematoda; order Plagiorchiida; family Fasciolidae; genus Fasciola; species Fasciola hepatica. The sequence goes on along the minus strand of CANUEZ040000027.1, from coordinate 7,606,112 downwards.
CTCTCAGGTTGTCTCGATAAACGGACACTGTTCCAAGCCTAAACCAGTTACAAGCGGTGTTATACAGGGTAGCGTCCTTGGCCCTCTGTTGTTCCTCATGTATATAAACGACATATTCCTCTCAGTGAGCCATGGCGCCCCATTTCTTTTTGCTGATGACATTAAAATTCTATACTCATTCAAGCCTGAATGCATCGCCTCGGCTATCTTAAACATCTCTAAAGACATGTCTGCACTCCATAGATGATGTTCAACTTGGCAGATGAATTTTTCCGCCGACAAATGTGAGGTTCTTACATATAAATGCAAGCTACCTCCAGGATCCTTAACCGTTTGTGGTTCAACCATTGCTAACAAGCAAATAGTTCGGGACCTTGGCTTGAACTATTCCTGCACATTTAATTTCTCGGAATATTCGGCCCTCCAAGTCGCTAAGGCCAGAAAGTGTCTAGGGCTAATATTTCGCTCCTTCCAACTTCGAGACTGCATTCTTTTCCTTTATAAATCTCATGCCAGGCCTTTATTAGAATACTGCCCACTGATCTTTTCTAGTATGCGGAAATCAGACAGAATTGGTATCGAGTCAGTTCAACGTAGTTTTACCAAGCGACTGATTGGATGGAGCTCAGCACTCACTTATAAAGAACGCTGCTTATTTTTTAAACTAGACCCTTTATGGCTTCGCCGTATGAAACTGAACCATCCGTGATGACGTTGGAAATGTGGCTACCCGTTTCCGGGTATGCAAGACAGCGATGGTGGTGAGGGGAATGGTTCTGTCATGCTTACCACCAAACAACATTGTCGTTGCAGGTGGGAAGCCAGCAGTTGTAGAGAACATTTCTGGGGATTCCATAACCATTCGTTATTTCTTAAACCCACGTGATTTTTTTCTTACCCCAATGAAATCCAGTCATCTGTACATTTTTTCTGTTGACGGACTGGATGACAATGTTGTCCAAGTTTCCGTAAAAACCCTTCTTTGTAAATGTTTTCGTATTTCTCTCACCAATAATGTGGATGTGTTGATACCCATATTACACACCTTCACAAAGTAAAACTTCTCTTTTAAAGCAGATGTCTTAGGTTTCTGTCGTTACTTTAACATGAGACCGAATGAACTAACTTTTTTCAGATGTACTTGGTCGTCATGTTTCATGTTGATGACACGGTCGCCATTGTTCACAGCAATTGGCTGACTGATGGGAACCGTGTGCGCTGGCCGAAGTCATCCACCTTTCAGGCCTACCAACGCCTCTTGTTGGACGGTGGATGTTTGCCGGAAACGGTTCCAGCTTACGATTTTCATGAGATTTATCACTCAGGTAACACTCCCAGTTATATGCATTCTTCTCAGATAATCTCAGAGATGCAATTAAATTCGAAAGGAATTTTCTTGCCGAATCCGGTATGTCGGCGTCAACGGATGATACGTTGCCAATGACACCATTTTCGCAGCGGTACACCGTTCGCCGCAGGTACATTGTTATACGTTATCACATTCCTTTTAGAATACCGGTACCATTGTCATCGGATGACAGTTCTGTCGAGATACCTCCGTCGCAGAGGATTCGAAGAGAGTCTCCGATACAATTCCCCGACTCCCCCGGTGATATCATGGCTCTTGGCCATTCATCACCTAGGTAAGTCCAGTGCGAAGTCCTCGTTTCATATTAGTTATAGTCCACCAACATTGAAGTCTCAGAGGAGACCCAGCGAAGATGCCATATTGTCAAAGGTGGCCGGTCCCAGGTATGTTGCGTAAAAGTTACTAACACTCCTATACTGCAATTAGCACAATACAAGTTGTAACAACGCCCGTATCTCCACAGCCTATGCCCGCTTACGCCAGCAAGTGGCAAGGTTAGTTTCTCATTATCAGCTACTACGATTACCAGACTACTTCGAACGGATGCTGTCAAACCTAAGTGGCATTCGCAACGATATGGCGTTGATGATCGCCAAAATTGACGGCGTAATTTGTCGCCTGGATGCGACAAATACGACGGACTACGAGCCTCTACAAGCAGACAATATCACAGATCTTCTGAAACTGGAAGAAGATCTTTCGGTACTGAATAACTTCACGGGCACCGTAAGTGATAGAATAATTCCACATCATATTATAAGGTCAACGCACTCAAGCGTCATCTGTGCACCGATCTTGGATCAAGTATACGCCGAATGCTTGCATCTTTGATCGGGGAGAATTTGGCACTCGCGTGCAATTGGACCGGAACAGCCGGTAAAATTGCAGTGGGAAGCTACAAGTTTCCGAAAGCCGTCATTGGTCAGTCTAATGAAATGTAATTACTGTTTATTTACAGACGCCGTAAAATCTACCAATCGTTTCCGGGAGTCGTCTGTGCTGGAGATCGAGCGTACCATGAAACGATGGTTTACCGACGCAAGAGATCGCGGCTTAGGACGCAAAACTGCCAGGTACGTTCACTGATCACGCATTTGCAGTCCCATGGTAAATTGTTTTATTTATTTGCACAAACGACGATAACGAATTTCATGCTTCACTTTACTTAACTAATTACCGTTTCGGAGTCCGTAGTATATATATCACTGCAGTATTCTATTTGTATGTATCTGATTATTCATATCTATACGTATATTTATTTTCGCCCCACAATTCATCTTATTTCTGATTCACACCTTTGTTATCCTTTCCAGATGTCGGCGCGAAACAGTGTGATGGGAAGAAGTTTGTTCCCTAGATTCACATTGTAAATATAACCAATATATAAAATTTTTACTTCGTACAATTTGTTCGTTTTGAAATGTCTAAGGTTCAGCATTTTGGAATGAGTGTCATTTGGGTTGCACTGCAAGTTGTAAGACGTTAGATTATGCCGTCCTCAAGTAAGCATCGCTGTGGGAGAGTGGAGAGTGGACAAGCTTTCGGGATGCAGTAGCAGGCAATCATAAAATTGTATGTGCAAAGTATGTGGGGATAAGACTGTTCGCGTAGGTAACTTGATCGATCAGTTAACTACTTGCGTAAATTTCGGAAAAGCTAGAATGGCATGATCGTTGGAGGGGCGTGGGCGATTTCGAAAATCGGGTTTAAATTTAAAAATGGATTGAAATCGTACTCCGATTTCGGTGTGATTCCGGTGTGCCCTTCCGGTACCGGCACCCTACCGGTAACAATACCGGCAAGCTACCGGCAAGTTACCGGCAAGCTACCGGCAAGTTACCGGATCCGGTCCGGATCCGGTCCAGAACCGGTTTGCTACTAGGGTTCTAACATGAGTCGTATACGACTCATATATGGACACAGAGTCTACTTTCACTCAAATGGAATGTTCTTTGAACCGATCTTATTAGCCTGCGGAGCTCATCAATTCCAGTGTCTGTCTGCTGCGAAGGGTTTAATGTGCATGAGTTGTACATGGCCAAGTCAAGCAGTGACGATTTGTTGGCGATCGGATGACCACCTTTATCGAGCGTTTCCAGAAGGACTCGAAATTATCATGTGAGAATACAGCCCTTGTCCAAGGGGAACTTCATTAGCCAATCTCTACACCGTGAATTAAGCATCGGTAGATCCCCCAAAATTGTGCTACTGCATTATTCAGAAAACTACGGTCAAAGGTGTAGAATAATTTCACACCGTCAGCAAGTAGAGAAAGGGTCCCAAGAAAACTACGATGAGTATGTCATTTGCGTACTCAAGGAAAAATAACGGACCCAGTGCTCTACTTTGCATCACCTCACCGGTTACATGGCTAGGTGTGGAAGTGGCTACGTCGGCTCTTAATACTTGGCAGCAGGAAGACAACTAATAATCGAGCCAGGAATATATTAGATCGAAAATGCCACATGTCTAAACCCTTGACGAAACCATATGAAACATGAAGTCGAGGGTCCTGGCCACTTATAAGGGATGGTGATCACTGCCTCATCATCATTGGCAGCTATCGCAATGGAATTCGGAAAGTCCGTCATACAAGTTTCGTGCGACGGACCTTATGGGACACTTTATCGACCTCCACTTATTAGTTGCTTACTGAGGAGGTAGTCTGTCAATCTAACCTTTAATGAACTTTTCATAATTTTCGATACTACTTGGTGTGAACCACAGGCCGGTGTTAGGCCGGTTCCTCCCGTTCTCTTCTTGCAAATGGAATATTAACTTCAGTTTTCCACTTTACGGGGTAACAACCCAACCTCAAAGACGGAGAGAAATGAGCATTACAAGAGAACTGAGATACCTGGATCTCCGGATTTAAGGACGGCTGCTGGTAACTAATCCAACCGAGGCGATAAGAAGTCTTGGCATATGAAACTGAAGGTTCAAATTCTAAGTGCGGGAAAGTTACGGAAGATAATGGATCATGAGATAACATTGGTTGACTGGGGAAAAAGGTACTATTCCACTGGTAGAAGAAGTAGAAAACTAGGTGTTGGGCCATTCGGCCTTGTCCGGTGGTTTGTCGATGTACATGTTATTAGAACAGGGAGAAGAGATGGATGATGTCGGTTTTGGTTGCCTCGACTTCATCAGTTATGCAAGAGCCTCGACCTTCCTGAAATGACGTGAAACTTCCAGTTATCCAGATACTAGTTACTAACTAAATCGCCAGAACGGCGCAGTGAATGGGCGATAGGCCAAAGGTTCCGAGGCGTGCCAAAAGATGGTAAAAGTTGGTTGAATAGGCGAGGAACGATTTGTATTGAAACAATGCTGTTCTCGTCAAATGTTTGGGCGCGACACCGGACGCGATACTAGCTAAGGGAGCTGAGGGTTCAACCGTCCGCAAGCAGACCCGTCAAGCATGTGTTTTCCAACTGGCAGAAACCTATTTTCCTTACGGCAAGCGGACAAACAAAGCACAGCCCTGTGGCATGGAACAACAAACAAATTTCTTAGAGCTAAGTGCTAATTGGTTATGCTTGTCTACGTTAAGTTTTGGTCACGAGCTGGCACATTCAAACTCAGTCACCCTCCGGGCGCTACAAAAGTTCCTCCCCCAGAAGGTAACAGTCGAAGCGACCATTCGATCTATTAGAGGGAGTATCTCGCGCGAGTCTCCATTAGCATCGCAAGTCTAGTGTGCCATCCGTCGTCTAGAGGACCAGGCTACGATGCCACAATGTGCTCTAGCCACCGGTGGAGGGTTACTGAAAAGCGCACGGGCTCAGCAGTCATCTATAAAGCCCTCACCTAGGTGTCGCGGGAAAACATATGTATGCATACCGTACAATGCAATCCATCGCGACTCTCTGAGGGTACCTCCATTCACCGTGCGCGTACACGCAATGGAAGGGGAAAACGAAATATTTGAGCAAACGGCGATGAGTAAAAGCAAAACGAAAGGAACTCGCCCCGGTCGGTCCTCAGAATACGAGAATTTTAAGTTGTTTCAAATGTTTTTCCGGTTTTCAAAACGGGTTTTAAAACCTCATACTGTGCAAACAACGGTAAGTGGGATTGAAAAAATGATTGCTATCTACGAGAGGCTTTGCTAATGTGCATTCCAGCCAGATCGCGTCGTTTGCTGCAGCTGCACCGATTTGGGATGCGCAGGTCGAAGTTCTAGAGTGGCCCCTATGATGGGCGAAGAAACTATTGGAGCACTATCGTTGGCGGTGTCTCCATTTCTAGAAGAACATCAAAGTGTACAACCTCAAGACGGTCGACTGATGTAATTTCATGTTAACGCTTTCGGCCAATGAGGTAAGCCCGGTCGCTCTGCTCAAGCTCCTTATATAGGCCTCCACAAGGCAGCTATGGAGATGTTCTAGTGTTGTCCGCGCGTATGAAGACTTTAACAAAGGTGGAGAGTTCAAGTGTTTTGTGACGCTAATCCATGTAGCACTGACTCTCGTTCGTGATTCATCCCAAACACATTCGCTTTGCACTGGTACGTGCAAAACCTATCCGCATCACGCTCCCGCTTTGCTCTTCTTCACCAGTCACATGCAACTAGCTCTACATGTGATTATTATTGGTTATTTGCTTTCGTTCGATTGACATGCCTAAACTTGCACTTGCACAGCTTTGAGCCTAAACACAAGTTGTGCGCTGCATATGAACATCCGCTCTGTTTACTGAATTTTCGACACAACAAGGAGGAACGCAGGTCGATCAAGACTGCGGTTGTACGAAAACATTCGCAAACGACGAATCTGTGCAGATAATTGTTAAGTGTATGAAAAACCAGTTGTCTTTCACTTGACCCATGGCAAAATAATCCTCACGCAACCGAATAGTTTGGTCAAAAGCTAATTCTGCTGCTATATCTTTAGTGTATGGTTTATAAGCTGAATGCAAACCGAGGATAACCATCAATAACAAAAGTAGTTCATTTTAAAGACTCCCGAAGCATGTTTTAGGCATGAGCGAATTTTTACTAGCTACAAAATGGACAGAAGAAATTGGCGGTAAATTTAGAAAAGTTCATGACAGACTTAGGGTTGATACTTTGAGAGGAGAAGTGAGAGGAAAATAAATGTTTTCACACCGAGGAATATTGGAGGGAGTTTGGGGGAACTCGGGGATGGATTCAAATAAATGCCCGGTGAAGTTGAAAGTCAGGGTAAAGAGGAGGAACTGGCTGAGCCAAGTGGAGGAGATTTGGGATTGGGTGTTCTACATGAAGGGGAACTGAAAATAGGCAGGAGATACTACGGCAGCCAGAAAAGACGTAGAAAAGAAAAAAGAGAAGACGGACAGAATACTGGGTTATGTGGCAAGGGATTAACTAGCCATGAACTATTCCACATTGTTGTAAAAGGACAGTGTCAGTTTGGAAAAAGGGAGCAAGCAATGGAAGAAGTAAACAGTGGGTCAGATGGCAACCGGGGTTTCGAAGGGTCGACATCCGGTGAACGTGAGGCACGGATACGGACGAAACGGACGCACACCATGAGGAGCAGCCTTATGGTGGCAAGGGGACATGCCGGCATAGAACCGGAGAATGCAGGGAAAATATATACATATATATGTACATTTTGTATATATACATCTAGGAAGAGCAGGAGCTAAGAGCTTTGAGGTGGTAGTATGAGGAATTGGCAGTAGGGTTAGATCAGATGGTACGGAACTAACTTTATAAATCACAATGAATTTGTCTGTAACAGGTGAACTTGGGGGACCAGTGGAGAGAGCTGAACGACTTTAGAAGCAAAGAAAGGATGGTTGTTATCAGGAGTTGATAAACGAGGGAATATGAGGGAAAAGATCAAATAAAACAGGCAAGAGTGAACCTGATAATGTGAATAATGCAGATGAGACGTGTGACGGCGGCCGAAAATGGGTAAAAGGATAATAGATGGAAGTACATCACTCGGCAAGAAGATGATGGCTTTGAAAATGACTACAGAGCGCAGAGCGAAAGAAAAGAAAGAGAGGTCGGAATAGTGTTAAATTTCAGTGGAGGAAGGCTACTTGGAGGTGGGACTAAGTGTGGTGCAAAGATGCCGCAGTTGTCCCGGCGAATAACGTGGGAGAGAGATGAGGAAGTGGGGGATCAGGAGGCTCAGGTTATGGCAGATCGTATGGTTTGAAGCTGTATGTGGATACTACGACGTACCGGTGACTTTACATTACGTGGAACGCGGAAAAGCAGCGCAGCCTGAAGGGCACACTGAAGGTTCCTTTGGCGAGCTATATACGAAACAAATGGGTATACTGACCGAAGAAAACCAAGTTAGAGATGATCAGTCATGCAGTTTTGCTACAGAAGAAACAAGAGGAAGACCGGAAGAAAAAGAAGGGAAAGAAGTAGCCCGACAAATGAACCTGTGATGGAACAAGAGAAGCGAGAAATATGTTCGCTTCGGAGTTGAGAGAACTGAAATGAAGAGCTGAGAGCCTGCAGGGCATGGAACAAATGAATTTAGCTAGCAGCTGCTTATCGAGGCACAGCCTAAGGGGAAGATCCACAAAAGAACTGCTGAGTCAAGCAAGGAAAATATGGTGGCGGTGAGAAGGTAAAAAATGTGGGATAGGTACTAACGTCAAGCTCGAAGAACCGTTCTGTCGAAGTTGTTCGATGTCAGGGCCTATAGTTTGGGCCTGTGCCATTGCGTCCAAGTTGACGTTAAGCGTGGGTGAAAGACTTAGTTGATGTACGCGTGATAAGACGTCTGCGACGGGATTAAGTACCCCAGAGACGTGTCGTATGTCCACAGTAAACTGTGAGACAAAGTCTAAGTGGCGAAACTCGCGTGGTGAATATCGATCGGAAGCTGACTTTAGTGCGTAAACCAAGGGCTTGTGGTCTGTAAACATCGTGAACGAACGGCCTTCGAGTGCATGTGGAAAATGACGAACTCCCAAGTAGATGACTAACAACTCCCTACCAAATGTGCTGTACCTAGATTCGGCGGGTTGTAGGCGCTTCGAGAAGAATGCTAAAGGTTGCCAAGAGTCGTCTACGAACTGCTGCAGTACTGCTCCAACCGCTGTGTCCGAGGCATCCGCCACTACCGAAATAGGAGCCAAAGGGTCGTGGTGGGTAAGGAGTGCTGTTTTGGCGACAGCATCTTTGACCAAGGCAAATGCGACTTGTGCCGTGTCGGAAAACACGAACTTCCGCTACCTCCGCGCAACAGGTCGGTGAGTTGTTGCATCATTTCCGCACAGTGAGGAATAAATCGGCGGTAGAAATTCACCAGGCCGGAAAATTGAGGCAACTGGCGAAAAGATTGGGGTTCAGGGTAGGCGTGAATAGCGGAAACTTTATCTGGCAGAGGGCGGATACCTGAGGGTGAAATAGAATGTTCTATGAAAGTGATATCAGACTGGCCTAATTCGCATTTCGCGATATTGATGGTAACGCCGTGCTGGCTAGGGCTTTCGAAAAGTGCTCGTAAATGTGCAATGTGTCCTTGCTCTGAAGAACTAGCCACCAAAATATCATCCAGGTATACGTAGACATTTTCCAAACCACGAGTCGCCTCATGCATGAACCGTTGGAAGGTCTGGGCTGCATTGCTGAGTCCAAACGGCATTTGCAGAAACTCGAACGGCCCGAAAGGCATAGTGACGGCGGTTTTAGGGATACCGGCCTCTGCTACCGGGATCTGGTTGTACGCACGAACTAAATCAATACGGCTGAAGACGGAGCAACCTGATAAAGACGAAGTAAGGTCCTGTATATGGCGAATTGGGTATCGGTCAGGAACGGTAACTTTGTTAGGCGCTCTGTAATCACTACAGGGTCGCAAGTCGCCGCTAGACCTAGGGACCATATGAAGAGGGGAAGCCCAGGAGCTACTAAAAGGGCGTATTATACATTCGAATTCAGCCTGTGCAACACGAAGCTTGTCTGGTGCCAACCGACGCGGTCTACCGAACACTGGGGGTCCCTTAGTATCGATATAGCGAGTGACATTGGTGGTCACTGCTGGGAGAGGCCCGGCCTGCAGAAACATGGCCGGGCAGGCGGCGATAAGTTCGCCATAAGTTTGGTGTGCCGGTGGTTGAACGTAAAAAGGCGTGACGTGATTCACTCGCAAATTATAACCCACAACAGCGAGAGTGGTCTGACGATCTGCCACTCAACTAACAAGTCAAAGTGTTGCATGAAGTCAATGCCTAGAATTGGGTACGGGACGTCGGCGATGATGAATACCCAACGAAAATCACGCCTTAAACCTAAGTTTAAGGTGAGCGACCGCTGGCCAGACGTTGGGATGGCCGTGCCATTGGCAGCGCATAGTGTTTGGGCCTTCGGTGTGCTACTGTCGCCTTTCGCTCCGGGGGGGGGGGACGCTCACTTCGGCATCAGGATCTACAAGGAATAGGTTATTGGAAATGATGTCCCTTACGTTCAAAAGACGACTGTTGGTCTGATACTCGGCTTCGTGGGTCGCCACCACGGGCCGGGGGTTTAGTTTCCCTGATGAGCACAGGGAAACGTACACCCTGGTTCGCATCGTTTGGCTCCCTCACCGAAGCGACTGTGGTATTTACAATACCCTTCTTTTGAAGAACCGACGAAACGGCGTCGCAATGACGGACTATGGAGCCTTGGTGAGCGTGCGCGGTGCCGCTCCTGTGACCCACATCTTACTGCTAGGCTTTGCAGGCTCGCGTCAATTCTGGACAAAACTGACGCGAGGTCGTTAGATGTTGGCGAGGCGGGCACCGTTGTGACGGAGGACCTGGTTACTCCAGCTACAGCGGGGTTGTATCGTGACATAATGTCATCAGCTATTGCTGCAGTTTCCTCCAGCGAACACTAGCGCGTGGCATTTAGTAAAACTGGGATGTTGTGCGGCAAACGCTGCAGGCAAAGTTCCCCTGAGGGCGGATCCTCGCCTACCGTCGGTCCTCTCAAGCGCTGCATCTCACGCAGCAGTTCGGAGGGCCTCCTACTTTCAACCTCAACGTTTTGAGGATGTTACATAGGCTGGCCCTGCGTTGGGGTCGTGCTGGCAATGACGGCCTTCTTTAAGGCCTCATAGATTCGGGAAGAGATTATTACGTCCCTTACTTGCGTTGTGACCTACGGCGGGAGGCAGCCTGCTACCCCCCTGAAACGGCTTGCGTCACTGGTTATACGGCAGTTTTCGAATTCTAACTCGACCGGCGTGAACCAGAATTCTGGATCAGCAGGCGTGAATGCCGGTATGTGCAGAGTGATCGCCCCAACGGTGGGGTCTGAGCAGGGTTTCCTTTCGGCAGACATAGCGATCGCTTCAGAAAATACAGACGGGAAAAGAAATCAACGGCCAATGGGGCATTATAGTATTCGAGAAAAAAATCAGGACGAACTAGACACACAAAATATGTATGGACGAAAAAATTATTTGGTACACCGACCAAAAAAATGAACAGATGGGGAAGCAGTAAAACACACAAAAACGTACGCAGGCGGGACCTTGAACAGTAGAAAACAAGGAAACTCATGTGACCTGGGGATCACGTCGGGCTCACCAATTGTAAGGTTGATTAGACCTTACTTCGCGGTTTCTTTAGTAAACACGTGCTTCGGTTCTTTGTACTGCGTGGACCACCTGCACGTTACTCTAATGTGCGGCACTGCACGGATATGTTAACCAGAACAGTATTCTCCACGACCCGTGAGAACGAGAAGGCGATTGGGAGAGACAGCGGTTATCGTGTATTAGGGAGCGTGCGTGAAAGCGTGCGTGAGAGCATGCGCAAGAGCAACGGTCAAATGGCAACCTCGCTTGGCACTCAGCGTTCAGTTAAACAATAAACGTGGTAAAAGTACGAATGAATATGACAACCGCTACACCTTCACCGTCAACGTGATGACCAAGGAACTCAACATGTTTGACACCAAAGATGTACTCAGAGGTATTGACTGATATGCCATAATCTTGGAGGGGTTGTAATACCTGGCGCAAATGTTCGCGATGTTGGTTTTCATCCGCACTAGCAACGAGGACGTCGTCAATGTAAACGGAAGCAAAATCCAGACCCCGGAGGACTTGGTCCATGAATCGCTGTAATGCTTCGGCGGCATTGCACAAGCCAGAAGGCATGCGCAAGAATTCATACAGCCCGAATGGTGTCGTGATTGCGGTCTTGGGACCATCTTCAGGAGCGATAAGAATGTGGTAATACTCCCTTACCAGACCAAGTTAGGAGAAAATGCGCATACCACACAAACTGTTGGAGAATTCGTGAGTGTGTCGAATTGGGTATTGATCGAGTACCGTGGCATTGTGTTAATCAACACACGGCCGCCAGTCACCGTTGTGCTTTGGAACCATACGGAGTGGGAGGCCTAAGGGCTGCCTGATAAGCGAATTAGCCCTAAGTTTAGCATATATTTTAATTTTTCCTTTTTCTATTGATAGGCGCTCAGGTAATAATCGACGAGAACGAGGTGACGTTGGTGGACCTTGGGTGACAATGTGATGGTGATGGCTGTGTGCTGCTTGTGACGGAGGTGTTCGTGGCTGAGTGGCCGACAGGTAATTCGTCCAAAATGGAGGGAAACGGAGAAAGTGCTCTCACTATATGTATCCTGCGAGAGTTGGTGGAGTTACTTGTGCCGGATGTTTCAAAATTTGTGTTGCGCTCCAACAGAACCTTGTGTATCATACCACCCACTAGGGAAAATGCATAAAAGAAATCAACTCCGAGAATAGGGTAAATAAAATCAGCAATCGGGAAAATCCAAGTGAATTTTCGGCGTAAACCCAGGTCAAGTGTCAGCAGCTTTTTGCCTGTACGTGTTCATTGGAGAGCTGTTGGCTGCTTGCAAAATTGGAGTAGTAGGTCGCAAATAGTATTCTCCGGCGGAAATGGGGATGACAGATTTGGGCACCCTTGTCAACCGGAAACAGCTTTCCAGGGGACCGGGTTCGGGGCCCGTTGCAGCTGTTACAAATACTGACTGGCTGCTTCTTTTCCCAAGGCTGTTGCTTGGAAAACACACGGTGACCGCCAGTGACGTACTTGCTTCCCAAAACGTCAGCGGTATCAACAGTATGATAATCGAGACGAACAGGCGGAGTGAATGTGGCAAGGTTTTGAGCATAACACGCGTCCCGTTCCGTACGGAGCGGCGGCGAGTGACATGGTGGAGAACACCATTCATCTGACAGGTAAGGTTGGCCATTTGATCTTGTAGACCGGTGATACAGTCGGAAACCAGTGTTTGCAACGTCTTAGCGGCCAGTGTGTTTTTGGGTTCGCTTCCAGGAATCTGCCAGCGGTGACGGCTAGTTCCTCAATCAAAACCTTAAGGTTGAAGGAGGAAGGAAGTTCTTCGGTTGATGGAGGAAGTCGTTTCAATCACATATGTCTTAGGAGAGGGTCATCCACCTTGTGTGACCCCAGCAAATGCTTCACGTATCGCAGAAGCTGAGAGGGCTTGCGATCGCCGAGGGCAAGATTTGTCAACAAAGTTTCCCGCGACTATGATCAGACAATCCGATCCACTGGACACTTGTAAGCTTGGCAATGTAGAGGACTTTCGAGGGCGACTAGTGAACGTGTCTTTTATCGGGTCTGGAGGCAAAATACCAACGTCATCACCTCCATCGGACGAATAGAGAAGAAGCAAGTCGGTTCACAGATGCAAAGGTGTATTCCATGTATCGTGACACCGAAACAGGGCCGATACCAGGGATACACCGAACGAATATGAACGCAACGGCTGTGCGGGAATCGAACCACGAGCGCGTACAATCGGAGAAGGACCAAAAGTGAAAGCGATTCAAAACGAGGTCTATGGAAACCTCGGGAGAGTCAGCCCAGTAAAAGGTACGCAGCCGAACAAGACACTGAGGCTGATGTCAAACGCCAGAAAAGATCGCAGAGAAAATAGATCCAAAATGATGTCCAGAAAATGGTCATTATCTCAGATCAATGAAGGTCACAACAACTGTGTCGTAGTTTGAAGGGGTTTCATAAGTAAGATCAAACTCTTCTTCCGCAACTTCTGCAGGAAGGCCTTGGAGAACGTATGAATACCTTGCAAGCCGACAACGCATACGGTCGATGTGGAAAATAGCCTTTATTTGTGCAAACTACAGGCAGGGAATTGAAACACGAAATGGAGGTAGTTTCATGGTGACTAAAGATTCGAGTTCGTAGTGATTGATTTCGGTACCTCTAGAATCCATGTCGACTGAGAATGGTGCACAAAATATGCTGGTATGATTTTTAGATGATGGGTGGGAAGCACAATACCCAGAAGCAGAAATACGGACTAGCCAATCTGTAGTGAAAGGCTGACGCGGTTTTACCGCGCACGCGTTTATTGTAAAAGCGAATGATCAAACCATTGCACGGAAGGACAGTGCGTGCATGCGCATGCGTCATTAGAGTCAACTGACTGCGGATCTATAGACATACGAAACAAACAGGAGTGGATGTTATAGCCGGGCAGAGAAAAATTCAAAACGGTGAAATTTTGGACCAAGGTGTAAAAACCAATGCAGGCGCTACACTTCGACATATTTTTTTGAACAAAATTATATATTAGTCATTCGTTACTAAGAGGTCGTCTTTGTTGGTCCCATGGTTGAGACTATCTAATCATCTTAAATGGTAACGGATCATCAAATTAATTAAGCCATCATTCGTTGATCAACTGCTAAGCAGAGGAATGAACTACCATTTCACTGAGATTATTAACGGTTATCGGCAATAACATGTTTTAATCTTCATATTATCAGCATCCAGTCTATGTGCTAGCTATAACAGAACAGAGAAGTAGAGTTTGATGTGCTTGTTTCTTTATTGCTCACAGTTTTCATTCCATTATTATATTTGAGGTCTGACATCATTCGTTACTCTGACCAAAGTTCACCATGATCAGATCTCCTCCACGTGGTCCCTGTTTGAAGCCGTTAGTTCAGTAACATTTCCTTCTTTCACGGATTAAGAGGGTGCCATGCAATAAGGTAATATGTACGGCACGGGCCTACCATTCGGTTCTCGGATCACGAAAGCGAAAGAATAGGCAGAGCAGCCAGTTTGGTATTTATCTTATAGCCATATCGGAACGTGTTCAACCGTTTTATTAAGCAGCTGACTTTTCATTCTGCCGATGTAGGTGGCCGAGGACCCATACTTAAATGGGTGAACGAAACTGGACTTGGAGTTGAGAGGGCAAGGTTCTCTTATCGACAGTATTTTCATCCGAGAGGTTGTAGATAGAATAATGATCTTTGGGGTGTAATAGGCACAAATGACTGCATAGTTGAGGCGTTTGCTGAGTAGGCTGTGTGTGTGTCACCACCTTTGTAAGGTAACCCTAGGATGGACGTCATTTTGGAGATTGTGGTGACCTTTGCTTTGGTCAAACGTGGCTGTGAGTATTTGGATATAAGTGTTTTTGTATATCTGTTGGCCTCAAGGTAAGCTACTGTTGTGTTCGAGAATTTTGTAACAGAAGGCGCACATGTCCAAGTGAAAGTGTATTCAGTGCAAAAGCACCGCAGGCGCGAATATAGGCAAGCACGTGAAAAAGCCAGCACATCTGCAAGCGTGAGAGTCAAGGCCGTATGTAGTCGAAAGACCAAGACAGCTGTACAATCGGGTTAGGTCGCGCAAGATAGTGCAGCACGTGACACGATCTGATTGGTCAGTACTGTCAGGAAGGAAGCATAACAAACGTCAACTATGTGTGCACGATTGCAGGCTTGCGTCCATGATTGCACTGTGTGCGTGAGCACATGACTGTATAGACCAAACGCAACAGACTCTCTTTTTCCAGATTTTCAGTTGAACATATCCCTCGTGCCCTGCGTAACATGGTCCGGACAAGGCCGATTTTATACTTTATGCGGGTAAAGCTGGTGAAGAGCAGATACTATCCTGACCACGTAGTTTTGCGATGGACTGATCTTCAGATTCATCCATTGTTTGATGGGTAATTCCATCATCTAGAAATAAGAAGTTGTTGTCTTCCCCGAATTTGTTTGGTTGAATTTTTGGGTGCATGGTGTTCAAGTGATGGAACATTTTGTCACGCTCGTCCATGGTGTTCACAATGAAGAAGATATCTCCCACACAGAGTCTGCAGAGGGTAGCTTGAGAACTGATTGATTTCGTTTTTTGTTCGAGGACAAACCATGGCAACTCCAGCAATCTGTCGACACCCTCTTCCGAGGAATTAGAATTTTACATTGAAGGTGCACAACAGTAGTACCCGTGGAGGCTGACTATTTATTAACCCGACATTTAAGTTGCTATCTTCGATAATTTGACAAATGATATCAACGGCCTCGTGAAAGGGGAACGTTTGTTAAGAGTGAATTCACATCCGCTGTGAATAAGTACTTATTGTGGATGTTCAGTTCGCTCAACAGCACCCGAATTTTAATACCATTCTTCAGGTTTTTCTTCCAGATAAATTCTCTCTCCGATTTTTGTAGTTCCACGAGCCACCTTGTCAGCTTATGTTGCGGGGTGTTGGTCATGCGCAGTAATGGCCGTGGTGGCACGCCTTCTTTGCGTAATTTGGTAAGAGGTATATTCGTGGTGTTTGGCTTCCCCTGCACCTTAGATTTTTGACAGTGGATTCTGGGATCAAATTGACCCTCACGAGGTTGTTCAGCTATGCATTTATTTTCATTTCTAGTTCACTGGAGTCGTCACTCTTCGGGTCCGGTTTGAATTTCGTTTAGTCTTCTAGTATGGACTCCATTTTATCTCTGAGGGCAGATTTGTTCGGAACAACTACTCCTGAGACTTTGTCCGGTCAAAGCACTACCAGGTCTGGGTCACTCCTTAGTTGGTTGAGAGCTTCTTAATGGTCCTTTGTCAGGGGACAATTCTGTTTTGTGGTGCTTGTTAGGTACTTGTGCTCCAAGTCTACCATTTTCACTTTGAACCATTTCATATTGTCCTCACTCGTTGGATGTAAGCCGGACAGCTGCTCGCATAACGACACAAATTTGACCTGTGAGTCGATACGGGTGGTATGCTTTAGGGGAATACAAAAGTTGAGACCACAAGATAACGCCTCCGGTTGCACTCGACTCACGTTGGTACAACGATAGATTTTTAACGTACCTCTTCGGATGTTCGGGAAATGACGATACCATCAGACCATGAATTAGCGACTTCTCCAATTGCTTCATTTCACGGATCCCATCGGCACAGAAGTTCATGAACTTATTCCGACAGACAGAGTTGATCGATAGTGGGCGATCCCCACAACGACACAACGCAAAGTTATTTGATGTTAATCATAGATTCCTCATTGCGACAATTTGCTAACCGTTTCAGGGCTCTCGCTGTTGGGCGAATTGGTCAGCGCGCAGACGTTTACTGTATGTTACGGTATCCGAGTTCATCGATATTACTTCGGGAAACAAACATAAATCCTGTATGCTGCTCTGCAACGTCGAGCTTCAGTCTCACAATGTTGCCCAGTTTCTTGATCATCAAGGGTGAAAGACTATGTTTGAAGAATTGAAAACAACTTTCCCGACACAAATTTGAACACAGAAGTCAATAGCATTAGGTTGCACAATGTGTTCCGAACCACTTTGTTGCATCTCCACTAGTGCATACTTCAGTCAAGGTGATCATTTATAAATGAGAAATTGAATGTTTTCATGAGACCTAAGGTAAAGCCACACAAACATGCTCACACACAAACATACACATATACACGAAAGACAACCAGACTGCCCTTTAACATAATCAGTGAACCCATACATATTGATGCAAATACATTACTTACCACCCCTCTCCAACTGTGGATATCTACTAGCCTCAGTTCACCTATTACGGAACGTACACTTTTGTTGACCACTGTAATACTACCACAGTAGTGTTTTCTGAAACAGAACAGCGTAAAAGCCCTGATTGGCTTGAATCAGTTTCTCCGTGTAGCAAAAAACGTTACGCACTGCGATGCATATATGACTGCACTAGCTGCGCAATCTTATATAAGAAAAGGTGTCAGTTGTGCAAAAATCCGCTCATTGGCGAGAGGTTGCAGCTGTGACCACAAATTATTCCATCAGCGGTGGTTAAAAGATTAGGAGGCCAGACGCGGTCAGATGATCCAAAATTTTGACACTTTCCGACCCCACTTACGCTCGTTAGAAAGCTGAAGCGTCGGTGAATGTCGGAAATGTTATAGGTGAAAAAACTGGCAGAAAAGAATTGCAAGTGAGGGAAGGGGAGAATTAAAATGTCGGGGAATCATGAGGGCTTGATGTAGGAAGTGACAGGCAAGGAAACCAAGTCATCATCATTTGAATATCTGATGAATAAAGATATTATCATGGTAACGTGTCTTCTACGGAGTCTGGAAGTGAAATACCAAAAAAATACCCTCAGCCGAGTGAAAAGAGAAGGCTCGAGTTGGTAGGTAGATTCGGGAGTGTAGTGTATAAAACATGGCCTTGTAATGGTACTGATGACAAAATGCAGCGGCGAAGCGAAATTGACTCATTTTCATACAGAAGACGAAAAAGAAAATGCGCGAAAGCGAAGTAATCAAAGTCAAACTTGACGACTTGTCGTACATGAGTGAAATCCAAAACGGTATCTGAAGAATGTTCATTTTCTCGGTAAGATCGAGGTGACTTCACAGGACTGCTCACATATTTGAGCCGCCAGAAACTGCACAAATACAAAGAATCCCATACCGCATCGGTGGTCGAGCGGGCCAGTTAGGACCGCACTGCCCATTGAATCGATCGGGGTGGGTAGCAGCTAGTGGGATGCTGCTCAGAGTCCCCTCCCTTTTAATTAACCTTTGTCTTCTGTTCACAACCACCTCTCGTTGCTCCCTCAGTCTACCCATAATGGTCCCGCTGATAACACGCCCGATACTCACCACGGTTCACTGTCAAATAATGTCGTGAAAAATCGTCTGTCTTCTAGTTTTCACTTTCTTAAGCATCGTCATTCTCCGAACCTCGGCTCCTTTAACGTGCGCACTCTCATGCGGGCCGATCAACAGGCACGCCTAACGCTCACAATGGACACTCTGTCGATTGATGTTTGCTGCGTAAGTGAAACGTGTATCCAGGATTCGAGCAGCGTAATTCTACTAACTGCTCCTGGTATCTCATCAAGGTATTTCCCACGCAATTCAAAGGACGAAACAGATAGAGCTGTCGGTCAACGTGGTGTAGGAATGGTCTTGACTGACAAGGCTGAAACTGCCCTTGTAGACTGCATACCGGTTAATGATCGTTGATATGCCGTAGGACTCCAGGGATCAGTTGGCGTTCGAAAGGATAGCTATCTTAAACGCAGCTTGTTTGTAGTCTCGGCGTGCTCTCAAACAAACTGCAACTCTGACAAGCAGATGATTTCAATGATGAACTCACCACTCTCGTTCGCAAGAGCAAAAGCTCTGACATTGTAATGCTAGCTGGGGATTTTAGTAAACAAGTTGGCAAACTTGGTCTGTCAGAAGTTTGTTTTGGTGAGCGTTGTGCCTTACTTGCTCAGCGTACAGATGACGGAGGTAGGCTTCTCCAGTTTTGTGCAGACAATTGTTTAATACTGTCGAGTGCGAATTCCCGATGCAGCTCGCGTAGCACAGCGAATTGATTCTCTAACATTACAGGTACTCAGAGCGAGACCGACTATATTTCAGTAAGCTACCGGTGGCGCAGTTCCACCCAGAACTGTTGATCCTACAGGTCCACGTACGTAGAGTCAGACCACGCATTAGTTTTATTGTGAATATCGCCTCAGCTCCAAGGTTATAGACTTAGATCGCAAACCCGACTAACCGTACAGCGTTTGTTTGACCCAGAATTTCGCATCAATCATAGACAGACACTAACACATGATTTAAGATCTACGACGAACAGTAATGTAGAATTGGGCCCATATCGAGCAGGAGGTGCACTTCACAGCATGTTTCGCCTGCTTTTCTAGATCTGATGTCCATCAAAGACACTGGATTTCTCTAGAGTCGGTAAGTCTAATGGAGCGAAAGCGTCGACTCTCGAACTGCAAAGAGATACATAAAATACGGAGAATTCTACAAATGTAAGTTGCAAAAAGCCTCAAGAAAGATAGAGACTGCTTACCGGTTAATGATCGTTGGTGTGCTGTAGAATTCCCGGGATCAGCTTGCGTTCGAAAGGATAGCTGTCTTAAACGCAGCTTGTTTGTAGTCTCGGCGTGCGCTCCAGCAAACTGCAACTCTGACAAGCAGATGAGTTCTATGATGAACTCATCACTCTCGTTCTTACGAGCAAAGGTTCCGACATCGTAGTGCTAGCTGGTTATTTTATTATACAAGTTGGCAAATCCAGCAAGTCAGAATCTTGTTTTGGTGTGGCTTTGTGCCTTACTTGCTCAGCGTACAGATGATGGAGGTAGGATTCACCAGTTTTGTCAGACAATCGGTTATTCCTGTCTGGTACAAATTCATGACACGGCTCGTTTCACACAGCGACATGGGGTTCTAACAATACGGGTGCTCGGAGGAAGACTGACCACATCGCAGTAACCTACCTGTGGCGCAGTTCTGCCCACAACTGGTTCACATAAGTAGAGTCGGACCATGCATTAGTTTTGATGCGATTATCGCTCCAGCCCCTTGGTCATCAACGCAGATCACAAACCCAGTTAGCCATTCAACATCTGTCTGATCCAGCAGTTCGCATCAGTAACGAACAGAATTTAGCACATGAACTAAGATCTACCGCGAACAGTGAAGTAGATGAGAACTGGGCCCATATCCAGCAAAAGATGCACGTCATAGCACATTTCGCCTGCGGTCCTAGATCCAATGTCCATCAGACACTGGATTTCTCAGGATTCGATCAGTCTAGTGGAGCAAAAACGTCAGCTCTCGAACTGAAAGCGGATGAGTAAGATACGAAGACATCCAAAACTACAAGGTACAAGAAGCTTTAGAAAGAATCTTGAAAATTGGTGAATCAAGGTAGTTGAATGAATGGAAGTAGCTGCTGCTTCAGGTAACATTTAGAGACAATTCTAACTTATTCGCGACACCGGTGGATGGTGAACCCAGGTCAGTGAAACAATATGCGATAGAAATGAAGATCCTATACATGCCACGCAGAAAAGCCTCGACCGTTGGGCCGAATACCTCGGCGAGCTGTTTAGCTGGCCGCTCTCTAATTTAGTTACTCCGACATCAACAACTGCGATTCCCTGGGGATTATCACTAGACACCCCATCGGAAATGGAAATGGAGTAATGTATTTCATCATTAAAGCGTAGGAAAGCGACCGGTTCAGAGGAACTTCCCTCAGTTCTTTTCAAAATGGTTGAAGCCTTGATAAAGTCATTCACCATCTTGCTTCGTGACATTAGGAACGAGGAGCGTATTCGGCCATTATGAGGGGTGAGTCAATGATTGTAACCATCTCCAATAACAGAATATTGAGTGGTTGTAGTATTCATCGTGCGATCAGCTTAATTCCGACAGTCACCATGATATTAAACTCGACTTCGCTACGCCGTCTCGCACCGGCTCGCGAGAGGAACCCCCTCGGCCGGACTTTCACCCAAGTGCAGGGCGCATCCACCAGATTTTTCCTTCTCGTCAATCACTTGGAAAGCGTCACACGTACTGTGTAGTCCAGCCACCGGAACGTTCGAGCGACGCGTAGCAACCAATTTCGAAACAATTCAAAACAAAGTCGATTCCAAATAGCTACGGTACTATATACAACAAATTAATTAATTTTACAATAATCAAACCTCAATATTGTTCCTTCTGGGCTCTTTCGCTCCAAATTGGACAAAAAATCAACAACTGCAGCTGGGTTACAGCAAAAGGTTAGATACAGAAGATGAGATTACCAAATACAGTCACAACGAAATTCAAGCTGAGCGACTCTCGCTCGAGGCAACGGTAGGAGTCCGGTTTGTGACAAAGATTTAAAGAAATAAAACAAACAATCGGAATTCCAGTTAAGATAGTTCATACGAACGATAAATGTCGTTTGTAATATGGATGCTAATGCATGGAACGGGTTTTCCTGAACTCCTTTACACGTACTTTAGATGGACAATGATGGCTTTCCTCAACTTGAAACACACCTTCGATTCAGCTGACTGGAAGACGCCGTTTAGTGCTCCTCACTGAACAGGTGCGCCATAGAAGTTCGTGAATCTACTGAGATCACTGACCGGCGTTGGTCAGATGGTTATCGTCACGGACTTTGAACAAAAACTATCCGGGTTCGATTTCTGCCACCGCCCGTCACTTCCCCATTTGGCAGCTCCTAACTGGCCGCGGCCCCTTCCTGGATTAGTGAAAAGAGAAGTAAAAAAGTGTGTTTACTGTCATATTTTGGCCCCGTAAATGTTTACAGTGAACTACATAGCCCATTCGAGGCGATGAGCGGTGTTCGAAAAGGGTGCCTGCTTGTTCAAATGTACGGAACAGGCGTAACGTGCACTAGACAGACTCCCAGGAGCTGTAGCTCCAGTCGGCGTGCGTTTTACACCTTCAAGGTGTAAAGTGGTGTTGCAAGACTGAACCTCAAGGGTTCCCACTTCACTTACCTCGGCACCAACGTGACCACGGATAGGAGCACGGCAGTCGAGGTGAGTACGCGGTATTCCAAGGCTCGAGCGGCGTACGGTGGACGGAAGCAATTGGGGCGCCGACCTGATATTTCACTGAAGTTGAAAGGTCGTGTGTACTGCGCCGCGGTGTGCCCAGTTCTGTTGTATGGTTGCGAGCCATAGGGTCTGCGTGTGGAGGATGTCCGTCGTCCTGAGGTTTTCGACCATCGATGTTTGCGTAGCATAGCTAACATTGAACACAAGTCTACCGTACTGTGCACTGTTTTCCGTTCCTCCTCGAGAATGTAAAAAGCCACATGGAAGTGAACCTATGGCGTGGCAACGGCGAATGAGAAAACGTACATCGAACTAAGGAAAAGTAGGTGTCTCACGTCTTCGTTGTTGGGGTCTAAAAGATCCCTCAATCAGTTGGTTGGAAACACTGAAGGATACGGAAGCGAACCGCGAATCGTGGTGATCGTGTCGTCACTTCCCCTCAAATCAGAATGATTGATCAATGTGCTTTTGTACAGTTAGACTGTGTGTTCCGTTTGTCTGTTACTTGGGCGTTCTTTTCTTTTCCTACCGCTGTAGTTTCACTCCCTGTCCACATTGGATATTCATTCTTTTTATTTCTGCTTGCAGCACGGAGAGAAAGGCAGTGGTTAGTGGGGCTTGTCTGCTGTACAATGGTGAGGATGATTCCAGCGGCAACCGTACGTAATGACAAATACGTCGAAATAATTGCTCAATTACATTCGGTTTTTCTTAGCACAAATGCGAATTATAATTTGGATCACTTACTCCGGCTCTCACACGATGTGACTTCATCACAAATAGTGCACTACTATGAACTGAGAGCACTCTTCCGCCTCCAATACCTCTTTCAGTTTGTCTCTTTGGTTATCTCGGAATTCGATGACAGGTGGTGGTTGTTAGGCAACCATACATACTTAGAAGTGTGAGCAATTCAAATAAAACGCCACTGAGTTCTACTGAAATAACTCACTTCCTGGTATTATATACCAACACAAGAATTATTTTGATATGATTCCCACGCTTTATGTAGTGTGTTGAATGATTCCGGGTCCGCCCCGGCAGTTTTGGGTTTCTATTCTGACTACTGATTGCAATGGCAGTAGGCAGTTTTCGTTTTTCTTGTCAGCCGGAAAAGCCACCGGATTGTCTTCCAGAAATGAGGACCAACGACATCCGTACTTATTATTCCCGGCTTCCAGAACGTGTATGTTTACACCGAAGTGATCACACAAAGATGCCCACTGGTTTCAACAGTCCTGTTAGTACTTCTATGAATATGAACTTGTTTAGTGTGATTACACTGGATCACCTGGGTCAACGCTCGCCTGCATATGTTTACTCTTGGAAATGCAAAGAAGTGCTTGCTCGGTTGGCATCATTGGCCCGCCTACGGGTTTAACCTGTGTATTCAGTCGTGAACCCTCCTTGGAGGTTGATCAGGAGTGTAAATATTCCGGGCCCTGTGGAGAAGAGTTCAGACCAAACCACGTATGTAAGCAACCGGTGCGAAACTAGAAAACTGCATATAACGTCCGCTCCATGTCGCTTATCAAGGAAATCCTTTTGGCCAGTGATTATCCAGAAGCGTTATTCGAGAACCACAGCAAACTACGATGTAAAACGCGGCCCATTTTAACAGCCGAACGGAAGTATGTTATTTTATTTGCTCCTTTTAAAGGAGATCACATTTTTAATCACTTACGTCATAACTTAAGTTCCGCTCTATGCCGAACATATATGGCAGCCCAATTACGCATAGGGCAGACCACTAGAGGATTAAAACTAGATCACTCTTACAGTCACATTGCTCTTAATGCCTCGCATATTGTCTACCAGTTCGCTTGCAGTTGCGGTGACGCGTATATTGGCAGAACAGGACGGTACTTGACTCAAAGAGTGACTGAACACATCCCAAAATGGCTTTTGCATTCAATGACTCATTTGGACTGCACAAAACAAATTCCAGCAAAAGACATCCAGCATAGGCTATCGCCAGGTATCTGCTTTCATCGAGTTGACCTGACCCTGATATTCAAAGTACGATTATGCAACCGAAATGCAAAACTGCTGGCATTCAGCGAAGCTATGTTGATCAAGACAGAAAACCCCTCTTTGCGCACAGAAGCAATCATTGCAAACAATCTGTCTTCCCTGGTATGAGCCACACGAATCCGTGATAAACACTTTTTCTCATTTTTCCATGTACTCTATCATATATAAACTGATATGTTTCGCGTACGCGATGGACAAGAGTGAATGAAATGCTTGCATCTCGCAATATGTCTTCTTTCCGTTCTTATTAACTGGATATAGGGGACACAGTGTTTCAAGTTTCTCAAACGGAAACTTTGCCTGCTGACCAGCATTTGCGGCCTCGTTATTATTGAATTCTTTCCCTTATTACTTCTTTTATTCACTTCTCTTTCATCATATCATAATGATACAACATTTCGGAAAGAAGGTCGAGGCGAAATTGACCGGCCGTGATAGCAGGATTTAAGCCTGGGGCAGAATGGTCTAAAATCTACCATGATGACGGTTTGACCATCGCCGGTCAATACCGAAGGTTTACATGCACTGCGCGGCAAAATCAGAGCACCCCCTCACTTTTCCGCTTTTGCATTCTCTAACGAAACCATATCTGGTTAGAACGAATGAATACCCGTTCCGACGCAGAATGTAAAATTTCACGATAAAATGATTTGGTATGGGCCAATTAAATCAGAATGTGCGGAAAATGGGGTGACAGAAGTATAGCCCCCCCAGTTGGGTCTCAGCAGTTACCGCTTAAAATCGTGCAACTGCGATTCTACTCGAGGACCACGGTACATCTCGGCATAATTCTTACAAGATCTGTGATTGTCCTTTGGTCACTATTCAACCATTCTCGTTTAAGAGCAGTTAGCAATTTACTATTTGATCGGTAAACCATGGAATTCTTGCATATCTGGCTAGCAAGTATGCCCCATACGTTCTCAGTCGGGTTTATATCTGGTCTGCAAGCTGGCCACAGCATAACCTTGATCCCACGGAACAACAGCCTACATTTTGTATTGCAAGAGCTGTGTACAGAAGCACTATCATTGTAATATGGCGTCATCTTGTAATCTGTTGGTTACTAGCTACATCAAAAACGGTCCCAACGTATAAATATAAGCGACGGAACCTTGTGCATCGTGTTCTTTGGGAATGGGTGCAGCCCCGGCGCTTCAAATTTCTGATAGTACTACGATATATATATATATATATATATATATATATATATATATATATATATATATATATATATAATGTATATCATCACCTCTCCCCATGTACGTTTGAATAATGCGAACCGAAGACCGAAGAAAATTACGGTTTTTTGGTCCTGAGAAGGGCCGGTTAATCGGTCCCTGACCGTCGCCGCCTTCACTATTTACATAAAACGTCCGGAAACACCCCCATCCTAAGCAACGCACGCCTTCACTCTCCGGATCACGTTTCGCTGAACATCCTCTAGTATGCACAAACAAACGATCTTGCTCTTTAGATCCTCTTTGTTCTCCGGCTCCTCGTGGAACGACGGATTTTTCACATAACTCACAAGAAAAAACCCAACCGGGCTAAGTCCGGTGAATTTAGTGGCCATGCTATTGTCCATTTCCAACCGATCCTCTGCACCGGAAGAGTTTCGCACAACCAACTGGTCAGGGCTATAGTGTGGTGATGCTCCATCGTGCTGGAACAGGACCCACGACAAGATGCACAAAGGCGAGTACTCGAGGTAATCACCAATAGTCTTCTTCAATACGAGGAAATAATTGATTGATTTCACCTTCTCCGGTATGAATACTGGGCCAATCAAACGGGAGCGGTGACTGACGCACTAGTAGTTAACCTACATGCCACCTTTCCGACTACTTTCCTAGTAAATGAAGGTATTTCTATCCTACCAATTTCTCCATTGTTGACGGCCCTTCACGTTGTGCAGTCGAAATGTTGACTTATCAGAGAAGATGCTATCCTGGTATAATGTGGATTGAGAAGCGGGTCAAACTCCAATGCCGTTGATAATCAACCGGGGAGAAGTGAATGGACTGGTCCGGGAGAATAGCTTTGTAACCTTTCTCCGTCAGAATGGTCAGAACCAACCCAAAAGAAATTCAAAGCTTTCCAGAGGCCTGCCACATTGAAGTTGACAGATTATCAGCCAGCAGACAATCCGATTTCACAACGTGGTCCTGGTCTTTTCTGCGGTTTTACGCTTCCGGTTTTGAGAAATCGTTTAACAGCATTCTCACACACAAATGATGGGACGGTTTAGGTTGATTGGGATGGAGCAGTTGAAATCGATCCAATGCTTTTCTCATGCTAAGATCACGAATTCGCAGCACAACCTACTTAGATAATTTGGCAGAAAACCTAGCCATTCCAGAAGTTAATTAAACGACACATGATTTTCATTCAGAAGTCGCCACAGACGCAGTCATATTAGAGTCAGCCTACCACATGACTGCTCTGCCAGGAGAAGCGCGTGCAGCACCGCCGTATTTTGGACGCAAGCTGGCATGTTGTTATATCGACTCGACTAGGATTCGCCACTCCGGTCGACGAAGAGACTTGATTTGATTGTGGGAGAAATTAAGACGCACCTTACTGTCTGCGTTAATCGGAGTGGCATGCCCCAGCGAAGCAGTCATTTGCGTTCTCCGCGATCAACATCCTCACTGGAGAATAGAGATGGCCGCGGAAACGCGTCAGATCCATGGACAGTCCGAGTCACGTGACAGGTTTTGGCGCGGATAACAGGGGATGTGAGTACCAATGAATGAAATGATGCTTATATGCTGATATTTACCGAGAGGCTATGCTACTGTTCAGTGAGGATGTCACAGGTCTTTTAGTCCCAACGTTAGTTTTACGTTCGCTCAGCAGTGTTGGGAACTGTGCTGTTTGGGATAGGTACAACTCCCACATGCGCGCAGGATATCAATTCTTCGAAACTAATCTGCCTACTAGGTAGTGTTATAGTTACCATTTTGACAATTCGATCCCTAAGGGGTGTCCCCCAAAATACTTGAGCACTAGGATATCATTCATCACCGTATTGATCTAAACAACTAGACACAATACCGTTTATGCAAGAAGGGTCAGCAAGAGGAGTAAAAAATCCCCTAACCAATCTGTTTATGAGCCACATTTTCTCACGTTTAAGTACGTGTATAGATTGATCAAGGCAACCTGTGCGGAAAATCAACATGGCGACGGCGTATAGGTAGTCGTTGCTAAAAACGAAGACGCTGTTTCTAACAAACGAGTTTGGCGAAAAACCACTGGAAATTTTCTATTGTGTTGTTCGCAAATACTGTCCAGTTTCATCGTGAAATCTGTCACATCAAACACAAAAGTTTGGTTACGAATAACAGCATAATAAACGGTAATTTGGTCACACGCGATCGCACAATTAATTGTCGAGTTTATCTTTCCGCGAGTTGGGTGTAACAGTCCGAACTGGACGCGAAACAAATTAAAGGACCAATCTAAATTCGATGCTCATTGATCGCCCATAAAGTGCATCGTTATGGCAATATTCGATTCCCATGGCACCAACCACAGCACAGTCATTTCAGTTTCGTTCCAATGCAACGGCCGGGTTGTAGACCCTCATATTTGCACTTGGTTACTGTAAGTGTGGCAGCCCGCGGAGACACCGAGTTTTGGACTCATGGAATTTCTGTACAATTGTCTTTTCAGATGGAACGGATCCAGGCCCCCGCGGTAGATTACTGCCCCAGTCCACTACACTGGTTCATATCGTCCTAATAAAACCAAATTAGTAAAGACTCGTAGAATTCGCCGGTCGCAATCGACTTTTGGGATTGATATATCACGTAACGTCAACTCCTCGATGATTACCGGAAAAGCCATTCAATCTAGCTAGCTATTCCCCTGTCGAGCTCCGCCGGGTTTCGCGACATTTCGAACACGGTACGCAGAGTAGTGAGTTCCACGCATAAACCACTTACATCATTAATCAATACGTCTAGACAATCATCAAAATCATGTGCATGCGCTGACAGATTCTACCCCAGGCGCACAAAACAACAAAAATGAGACGAACTAATGTGAACAACCTCAGGGAAGAAATTCTAAAACTGACTTCTGACATGAAAAATGAAAACCAAATTGTCTCAAATTGGACATTCCTTCCAACCTCATAACTGTAATGTCTTAACTATCTATTTGAACCCCGAATCGATTTGAAAGTTATGCGAACCGGAAAAGTTTCACAATTGAAACAATCGATGCATTCTCAAATGGCGTGAGGTCATACGACTGAGACGGAAGACGTGGTTCAGATCATGAAAGCTCAGAGAAAACAAGAAAGCGACAAAGAATACTTGTTTTCCCCGGGGTACAATCAGAAACACTTAGACACAACGGGTATGAAGAGTTTCGTGATGACATAGGGAGAATAAGGTTTCGTGTGCTTGTAGGGATCATACACAATTTCAGGGCAAGTTTATCTAGAAGGAATGGCCCTGAACAATGGGACAGATTTGCGGTTTCACCTGTGGTACTAATCCATGCATTTCGAGACTTGGATTAGCAGGTCGCGAGTGCACACATCCGATGTGGCAAGGGTACAGATAGAAAGTAAGCGACGAATTATGTACATGTGAAAAACAGATCAATGGACAACAGACAAGGGGTAGAGGGTTTGGTGAAAATACAAGAACGGAAGTGTAATATGCGAAAAAAAAATATTAGTTCCCAGTTAGGTATGTTCCGGGTCGGAGGGCTGCGCGGGGGAATCTGTCACAGTAAAAATAAAGCACATGGGGTTTGCCAATGAAGCATAGACGAAAAGAAGTCACTGAATTACTCAGCAGGCCGAATTAATTTAAAGCGGATTGTTATCATCGTCCAAATAATGTTTGGTAACAATTGCCAAAGCATTAGTGCTTATCGGATCAATTTCTCTGTATTCAATACGATCATCTTCTTCCACGCGGCCAGGCACGGATGGACCGACACGTAACTTACCTAGCGCACCGGATAAACCATTATCGCATGGGAAAACAGGTGTAAATGTGGAGTTGGTTACACAGCTACCGAATGTGTTCGGTGCCCTGGTCGTTGAGGTCATACTGGTCGTGATAGGATTTAAATCCAAATTAGATGGCTCCATATAATTAAGCTGTCCTTGCTGCTGACCCAGCTTTCTCAACTCCTTCTGTGATCCGTCTACGCAAGACCGGATCCCGGTTTTTACGGTGGACTAGAAATGGTAGAGATGAAAATGCGTGATCAACCAACAATCGTAGTATTCTCACTTGTGTAAAAAAACGCAAACAAAAACTCAGATTTCGTAGCAAGTATTCGTGAAGGCGTACTATTTGATTCTTCCTTCAGGCAAGATAGATTCAAAATGCATACCGGTGTGTGTGTGCATGGCTGGTGTAAACTGAATTCTTCGCTTAGTTAAAAACCATTCGTGATTTTGTTTTTCAACAATGTTCTATTTGTCGAACTCCACCCAACTTCGTTATGAAATGGAAATTGGGAAAAGTTACTCAAGATAATCTTACAATTTTGTTACGCAACGGCCTCTTGATCAGAACAGAAACAAACTCGGATGGCAGGCGGACGATATGTGACGCACAGACGACACCGTTTTATAATCATCAACTTCATTCGGATATTTAATAACGGGCATCGACTGTTCTGGGCTGAATTAGCAACGATGAGAAACTCTTTGCAGCGGACCGTTTACCATACATACAAAAACAAGGATATTTTTGGAGCAACATGAAATGTGAACTAACATTGCACACGTAACCACCATATCGCGGCATTTTTCAGCCCGAATTGGACGACGTTCCGAAAAAGAACAGGATCGGAACAATTACCGCTGAGACAAAAAAAAAATCCACGCATCTGACAACCACAGTTTTTAAACAAGTTACAAGTCGTCAGCATGCTGTAACAAGTTCGACCATGAAATAAATACATTCATAGACAATCACTGACGTCACAGGTGAATGCCTTTCGGTACTAACAAAACACGAGTTCAAATTGCATTTATTAGAACATCTGAGCCCATTTACGAGCATATGTTTACACTGTAGACCGTTTATTGATTTTACCCAAGCATAGATGATTCAATTCGGATGTTCAAACGGTCGGAATTATGCTCAACTCTGCAGTGTCATTCACGCATGCTTTCTTCGTGAGCGTAACGATCTGACTCAAATTAAGCGCACAAATAAGCCGACGATCCTCTAATGCTCCATGTTAAAGGAATATACATTACCAGCTTGTTCGAAATAGACCGTGCGAATATCGGACAAAGGTAAGTTCGGTTTGATATTTTGTAATGGAACTAGACTCAGCTTGACCCATGATCGCAATGCCCTACGATTTTTACCGCAACCATTTTGTAACTTCAAGGATATACCGGTCATCAAATACGGTTGGCACCTATCCAAATGACACGGTGTCCATTCTTGGTTCTGAACATGTTACATTATTCTTGAACGAAATTTGTCAGTGCCAGGTTGCTGTGTATGTGTCCAGTAATAGCAATGAATCACTCTTGGGCCGAAGAGCCATGGTATCGCTGAGAGTAGCTCCATGCATCGAAAGAATATTTATCACAGATGCGGAAGTCAACGTTTTTCAGACGAATTATCCCAATCTAATTAAGACTAACACGATTCCAAATGGACAACACAATAAGACTACCTTCCAACGTAACACCATTCAGCATCCACCAGACTCGACCGATACCACCCGCCAAAAGAGAGGTGGTTTCTAAGGCATTTGAGGAATTTCTCGAGATTAATTTAATTGGACATAAAATGCTTTCAGTGGGTCCATCCTTCGGTGACAGCTCTCAAAGAAGACAGATCTGTTCAGGTCTGCACCGATTCATCCATGTTAAACAAACGTTATAATAGACAGTCGTTCGTTACCAACTGCGGATGAACTGATGGTAAAGATAATCGGTGCTAAGGCATTTTCAAAGTAGGATGTGAGAAGTCCGTATTTTTACGTGCCATTTACGATTGATTCACCACCGTTGACGGCTTCTCTAACTGAGGATGAACTCTTTCAATCCAAAGGACATCCTATGGCACCGGCTAGTGCACTGTCAGCCCGCAAAAGTTTATGGCACTTTCTTTCGCGGATCTGAAAGGCTGTGTGTAGTTAATATGAATGACATATATGCGTGTTTGACAGATCTCCCGAAGAACACAAGTCTAACATGAATGCTACATTGCTTTGGTTAAGTGAACTGAATTTGCGTTCGAATTAGCGAAAATGCCAATTCGTTTTACAAGAAATTGAGTTTCTCGGCCATATGACTTCACCAGCTGGAATGAGGCTTAATGAGG
Source organism: Fasciola hepatica (assembly GCA_948099385.1). Taxonomy (NCBI): domain Eukaryota; kingdom Metazoa; phylum Platyhelminthes; class Trematoda; order Plagiorchiida; family Fasciolidae; genus Fasciola; species Fasciola hepatica. Next base: position 7,574,765 of record CANUEZ040000027.1, on the reverse strand, counting down.
AAAACGCACACGCTATCCTGCAATGCTAGAAGCCGGTTACCGTTGAACAATTTAAACATTTTTTAGATCTTTGCGCTTACTATCGAAAACAATTTAGAAATGGTCAGGAATTCACTTGGAATACTGAACAAGAGTGTGATTTAAATTTTACTCGTCAACTTGGCGCTTCGACTCCCGCGATACCGATTGGTGATGGGAGCTGCCCTACGTACATTTCCTGAGATGCGTGTGATTCTGGGATTGGTGCTGTACCATCGCAGTTACAAAATGGCACAAAGAAGTTAGTTATTTGTGCCTCATGATTTCTATCTTCCAAGAAGTGAAATTACTCCGCTGGGTAACAGAAGGCCCTCACATTTGTTTGGGGTTACAAGAAGTGGCATCTCTACCGTTTAGGGTGGTGTTTTGTTTTGCGCACTGATCGTGCCGCTTTGACTACCTTACTTTGGCGCTGTGGCACAAGCGCATCAGTTGCTGGTACGCACGACTGTTAAACTATGTCGTTGTCACCATCTTCATTGTCAAAAAAAACCAAGTGGTTGACAGGCTATCATTGTCTTCCTTTTGGAGAATGCGGGTAACGGCGAGAGTCTCGAAGAGGCTAAAATGATCCCATTTTTCAATGATGCGAACTCCAAAACGATTACGCTTGATGAGGTTCAGAAATATACAGAAGACGATCCAGATCTGAAATACGTCTATATTCACGTTTCCTCCGCATGACAAAGTAGACATCAGCCGCGGCACGAATGGTTACTTCTCCATGTTGTTAAGGGTGAGCTTTCAGTACCCAATGACTGTATCACGAGAGGTCGTGATCTCATACCACTGGGAATTTTGGTCCCTGCCGTCGCACTGGATGGACACGAAGGACACCCTGGTATTGTGCGACCGAAAAGTAGCGTACGCGTGTACTACTGGTGGCCACGATTCAATCCCAGTGTTGAGGTTTCAGTGAGGTAATTTGCACCCGATCAGCATCCTAACAAAAATGTGAACTCATTGTTGACACGTGTTTCTACTTCGAGTGCCTACCCGCCCGTGGCAAAATTCGGGCACGGGGACAAACACTACTTGGTTCTGGCCGATTATTAGAGGTTTGTTCGAGATTGACCTCTTCCGCACCACGACAACAACAAACGTAGTGAACCGTTTGCGTGCTCATTTCTCCCGGCACGGCATACCTGAAACATTATTTTCTGACAATGGACCCCGATTCACGAATGCGGAATTCCAACAATCCTGACACAAATGGAAATTCGAACATTGGACCAACAGCCCGCACTATAATCAGCCGGATGGCAAGGCCGAATCTGCAGTGCAGATAGTGCAAAGAACATTGACTCTGGCGACAGAATCTGGAAATAACCTCTATTAGATGCTTACGGAAAAAGGAAATATACCGACTGCCAATGTAGAATGCAGTCCGGTCCAGAGGTTATTCAGAAGAAGAACTCGGACACTGCTTCCGAGAGTTGGTGCCCTTTTGGGGCCAAAAGCAAAGCAATCGAGTGCAATGCCGTTTACAACACAGAAGAGATAAAAGAAATTATCACGACCGCAGAGCATAAGACCTACCAAAATGGGGAAGGGGGAGGAAATATCATCATCATCGTACAGCGTTAAACAGTAGGGCAAGCCCCACTGATCGCTGCCTTTCGCACCATGTTGCACGTTGAATTAGAAAGTATGAATATACAAGATGGATAGGGACTGGACCTACACGGATGGGAAAAGGAAAGAATGCCCTAGTAGCCAACACACGGAATACACAGTCTAACTGTACAAACACACATCGATCAGTCATTCTGATTCGATAGAAAGTGACAACACGGTCACCACTGTTTGCGGTTCGCAGCCATGTCCTTCAATGTCTCCAGCCAACTGGTAGACGGATCTTTTGGACCCCAACCACGAAGACGTGAAGCACCTACTTTTCCTAAGTTTGCTGTACATTTTCTCATTCCTCGCTGCCACGTCGCCTGTTGACCTCCACGTGGTCTCTTCCACTCCCTAGGAAGAACGCAGAATAGGACACGGTACGGTATACGTGTGTTTGCCATATCTTACACGTGCCCCAACCAACGAAGTCTACTAAGCTGAATACACTGTGACAGAACGTTCTCTGAATTAGTACCCAATACTCGATTTCTCACCTCATCGTTGCTTACTCGGCTATTCCACCCAATCCTAGCGATACTACGTAAACATCGATGGTCAAGAACCTCAAGACGACGAATATCTTCAGCACACAGACTCCAAGTTTCGCAACCATACAACAAAACTGAATGCACTACAGCACAGTATACACGGCTTTTCAACTTCAGTGAAATATCAGATCGACGCCACAAGTGTTTCAGTCCAGCGTACGCCGCTCGAGCCTTGGATATCCGCGTGCTCACCTCTACTACTGTGCTCCCATCTGTCGTCACGCAGCTACCGAGGTAGGTGAAGTGGTCGACAACTGCCAGCACCTCCCCATCGAGCATCAAGCTCGGAATTGTTGACGTCCAGTCTTGTAACATCACCTTGCACTTTGAAGGTGTAAAGCGCATGCCGAATGGAGCTACAGCTCTTGAGAGTCGATCTAGTGCACGTTGAGCATGGTCCGTGCATTCGAACAAGCAGACAACGTCGTACGCGTAATCTAGGTCACACAGCTTTCCACTATTTCCTAGTTCGACGCCTACATCCTGAAGATTTTGCAACGCACTCTCCATTATTTCGTCCATGACGAAGTTGAACAGGAATGGAGACAAAGGACATCCCTGTCGAACACCACTGGTCGTTTCGAACTGACCGGATAGTTCACCGTAAACCCTAATGCGGCCAGAAGTATGAGAATACAATGATCTCAGTAGGGTCACGAACTTCTGGGGCATACCTTTTCGATGAGGAGTACTGAAAAGCGCTGCTCGATCAACTGAATCGAAGGAGCCTTTCAGGTCTGAGAAAATCATTATTGTCGGTCGGTGGTGCGTGTGACGCGTTTCAAGTAGTCGGCGAAGAGTAAAAATCTGGTCGATGCATCCTCGACCTGGGCGGAATCCAGCCTGCTGTTCGCGGACATACCTCTCGCGAGCCGGAGTAAGACGATGCAGCAAAATCGAAGCTAATACTTTGGTGACTATCGGAATTAAGCTAATCCCACGATGATTACTACAGTCATTAGGTATTCCCCTCTTGAAGATGGAAACAATCAATGACTCACTCCATATTAACGGAATACGCTCCTCGTTCCAAATGTCACGGAGCAAGACGGTAAGTGATTTTATCAACGCCTCACCACCCAGTTTGAAAAGAACTGGAGGAAGTTCGTCGGAACCTGCCGCTTTCCCCCGCCTTAGTAATCGAATACATGACTCTACTTCTACTTCTGATGGGGGCTCAAGTGATACTACCCAAGGAGTCACAGTTGTCGACACGGGAGTAACTACACTATCGTGCGGCCAGCTAAACTGTTCCTTGAAGTACTCGGCCCATCGGTCAAGCCTTTGCTGTTTGCTATGGATGGGTTCTCCATTTCTATCCCAAATCGTTTCACTGACCTGGGCTCGCCGTCCACCGGTGTCACGAATAAGTTTGAACAGTCTACGACTGTTACCTAAAGCACCTGCTATTTCCATTTCTTCGGCTACCTTCACCCACCAATTTTCGCGATCATTCTTAAGGCTTTTCGTAACTTGTCTTTGCAGCTTTCTCCGCATCTTATCCATCTCCTTACGGTTCGAGAACTCACGCTTTTGCTCCAATAAACTCAGCGACTCTTGCGAGATCCAGTGTCTTTGATGGACAACGGATTGAGGACCACAGGCAAAACCTGTTGCCACGTGCATCGCCTGTTTGATATGAGCCCAGTGCTCATCTACATTACTGTTCGTCGTAGATCCTAGCTCATGTTCTAACTTCTGCTCATAACGGGTGCGTACTTCTGGATCACACAAACTTTGCACAGCTAATCGGGTTTGCGGTTTGCGACGATAACCATGGAGCTGGAGAGATAATCGCATTAAAACTAATGCATGGTCCGACTCTACCTACGTGGACCAGTAAGATCTACAGTTCTGAACAGAACTGCGCCACCGGTAGCTTACGGCAATATGAACAATTTGACTCAAACTACCAGTAGAGTTAGAGCGCCATGTCGCTGTGCGACGCGAGCTGTGTCGGAAATTGGTGCTAGACAAGAACAATCGATTGTCTGCACAAAACTGGAGAAGTCTATCCCCATTATCTGTACGCTCAGCAGGTAAAGCACAACGCCCACCTAAACAAGCTTCTTACGCACTGAGTTTGCCAACGTGTGCATTGAAGTCATCAGCTAGCACTACAATGTCAGAACCTTTACTGCTGCGAACGAGGGTGGCGAGGGCATCATAGAACTCATCTTTCTGCAAGTCTGAGCTGCAGTCCGTTGGGGCGTACGTCGAGATCACAAGCAAATTGTGCTTAACACAACTATCCTTTCGGACGCCAACTGACCCTTGGAGTCTCACAGCACATAAACGACTGTTATTCGGGATCCAGTCTAAAAGGGAAGCCTCAGCCTTGTCAGTCAAAACAATTCCTACACCACGTTGACCCACAGCTCTAGCTGCTTCGTCTCCTGAGGTGCGCAGAAAATACCTCGATGAGATACCGGGAGCAGTTAGTTGAATTACACTGCTCGAATCCTGGATACGCGTTTCACTTAAGCAGCAGACATCAATCTTCAGAGAATCTAATGTGAGGGTTAGGCACGCCTGCTGACCGGCCTGCATGAGTGTACGCACGTTGAAAGAGCCGAGATTCAGAGGCTGACGGGGCTTGAGAAAATGTGAGTAACAGACAGAGGATTATTCCCAATACTATTTGACAGTGAATCGTTGCGAGTATCGACCGTGTTATCAGTGGGAGCATTATGGGTGGATAGATGGGGCAAAGAGAGGTGGTTGAGGGCAGAAGACAAAGGTTGAGTAAAAGGGAGGGAACTCTGAGCAGTAGCCCACTTTTCACTGTTCACCCCGCTCAATGCAATGGGCAGCGCGGCCCTGATTATCCTGCGCGACGACCGATGCAGTATGGAATTCTTTGTAGTCGTGCAGTTCATGGGAGATGTTGGACGGGTACTGCTAGGGTGTCCAGCCACAAAGCAGGAGAACGATTAGGGTCCTCGTTCAAAGCCTTTAGTTCTAACAAGAACCCATCCGCAAGGCAGCGGGATGGCTTAGTGGAAGCCCATTTGCTTGGATCAATTATTCTTCCCCTGATTTTGCCGACAGAGTTGCCAGCTCAAATCAACCCCCAATCTGGAGGACCAGGAGACTGAACTTTGTCTGACCTCTACCCATTGACCTGTCAGGCATGATTGCATCTCCGGCTTAAGGAAGCCATCCTGCATAGCTCTTTGGGTCATAGAGGCGCGCAAGCCATCACACCACGTCAAGGTGAAGTCTCGTCGTGATGGGAGGAAATATGGGTTCATTATTTCCCAGAAAGGCCCATCGCTGGAGAGGAGCAGTCCTGAGATACTCGGGAAACCAGTCTTCCGAGGTCGAGGTGGATGAGGCAATTCGACGAAGAAACAGAACACACTCATTCGAAAGAACAGTGTTCTAGAAAATAAAGAGTCTAAAAGAATCCGGGTGAACGAGAAGTGACCGTTTTTATCAAAAAGGGAGGACATTAGGTTATTGACTGACACATCGATGGACGACCTGGTTCTGTTAGCAGACAGCACGTCATTGTCTACACAGAATCGATCGCAAAGCTCAGATGAGCAAGGCGGGCCGATGGCTCAATCAGTTCGTGGCGCTATGGAACTATATCATTTAATCAGCCGCAAAAGTCACTCTCACCGATTCGAGTAGAACAAACCAATCAACGGCCAAGCGTTGTGTTAACAGAACGCAACAAAATCAAGTAGTCAGCGGACAAGAGCTATTATTACCGAACGGAACGAAAATCTAGCAATCAGTCGCCAATAGTTGGTTTGACCGAACGATACGAAATCAACCACTGAACCGTAAAAAGTTGTTTTAACCGAGCAGGACGCAATAAACCAACCGGGCACAACTAAAATAGCCTGTCAGAAGACCCAGTTATGGGAAGCATTCTGGACCAAAGCGATTTGTACCGTAGTTTGATTGCGGCCACCTGTTATCCTACATAAACTGCTTGTTTTGTATAATAAAACGGGATGGTTTGTAGGTAAAAGAATCAACTTACTAGAGCTACCGGAACAGATCAGAACAATCAGCATGTTCATACAGCAACGATTTTTACTTCAAGATATCTGGCGCTCCAGCTCAAACGTACCCGGGACCGCGAGGATATTGTTTGAATGGCCTAAGCGTCCACGGCGCATAGGATTAAGTTTGCGTGGTAAATTCAGACATATTCAATTTTACGCGTCGATTGAGCCCCGCCCGAGGATTGCCGCTGAAGCATTTACTGACGAATATGACATTACGGAACGACGAAATTGACTGAGAAGAAGCCATAAACAAGATACTAATGTGCTAATTATGCTGAGGGATGTCACATACAGTGTTTGACGCGGTTCTTCTGTTGTTCGCCGAACACTGCCTTTTACACCACGCATTCGGACTACGTGATCTATTCCCTCGCTGTAATTCAGTTCGTGCAATGAAAGCGGTACCGAAGCGGTTTCCAAAATTGCTCGTACTATTTAGAGACATCAATGGGGAAGTCTGACGGCTCAAGTCTTGGTTGATGAACCTGAGCGGGAAAACTTGTTACAAAATAAAGTTAGAATTGCAGACAGTTTGGAAGTTTTATTCTAAGTGACAGTCAGGAATATGGACATCCACAGATTTCACGTCGTATGGTCTATGATCCTTGGTATGCTGGGTTGAAAGATTGTGGGGTTACAGGTGGATTGCATCAAATATGTTGTTTGTCTATATCTCACAACTGCTTGCGAGTGGTGTGTGGGATTGATGATAATTTGCTTGGCTGACAGTCCTTTGGACTCCACCTATCATGCAGTGGTAACACACACGCCTTCCAGATGAAAAGACCCGGGTTCAAGCCCTGAGTGCGGCGGAAGAAATGCAACACCAATGAGCTCTAACAAGAACGAAACTCGAGTCTGGTGCCTCCGGGTGCAAGGTTGACTGGATGACCTAAGGTTTGCGCGTGAAAGGTGGAGTCCAAAGGACAGTCAGCCAAGCAAAATATATATTACTTGATTCATTACTACGATTTCACAATGCCTGTGGACAAGAGCCGTCTGGTCATAAGGGAACTTTTATTGTTGACAGTCTAAACGTCGTTTACTATTTAGCCTCTTGGAAAGTCACTTTACTCTTGATGGATAAGGGGTCGAAAAATGCAGAGTGAAAGTCTAGACGATGTTCTATAATGTCTAATTTAGAAATTTCAAACACTGGGTCTCCTTTTTCGAATTCATAAGAAGTGAAAGAAGACATAGGTTCAGAAATGCTTGCATCTCGTGACCTATTTCTTCTTTCTATTCTCATGAACGTTCGTTTTCTCGATGGCGGTATGGTGCTCCATTTTCATTAAAAGATGAACAGTGTAAATCTGACTCATGTAAAACCCGGCCTTCTCGAGTGGGAGATGTTGATCAAATGCCCGTATTTAACCAATGACGATTTGCCTCTCGGTTGAAACCCGAATTTGGAATAGGAGAACGCACTTATATGGTCTGTATGCCTGTATTGCCTGATCAGTTTTGTGGGCGAGAAAATTCTCCGTAGGCCGCTTTATCACGATCAATGTGATGTGCCCAGAGATTGATGAAACAGACGGCCTTGGTGGGGATCAATGTAACATGGCACTAGGCAAATCGAACGTGTATTTTGCTTTGACCAGTCCGACCCAACTGTGTCCAAGTGATATCCCTTTGTCCATCGGGGGTAGTGCGTATGTCGAAGCAGTTAAGCCCGTCCCTTTATACGGCCCAGAAAGGTGGCCGTTACGATGGTAGATACTCATAGAACATCGGTATTTGAACATCGACGTTTTCGCGACATCGCACGGCTATGGTGCGAACACCGCTTCAGCAATGCTGAGCTTGGAGCATAGGGTGTCGGGGTCCACAGGCCAACCGAAAACAGGTTACCGTGGTGTTACGAACGCCTACAGATAGACTGTTCAAGTGTATGTTATTCCTCGAGACAGGTGGTGGTTGAAGAATTGGTCGACATGAAGTCGTATAAAAGATTTATCAATGGGTTTGTCCCAGTAGGATGTGTTTGGCTTTGAAGATTTTGGGTCCAAGAGATCCATTCACCAAGTCATTGAAGACTAGATGACATGGCCACGTGCGCTAGTCAGTGGCACAGGTGCACTGAACTGTTTTTTTTCATCCATATGCTTTTCACTTTCTCCTCTTATATGTTGTTTATGTTTCGACTGATTTCACTTCCAGTTTTTTGATACTGCGAGGTAGTAGCCTAAATCAGTGTCCCGAAGTGGCAGATTAAGGATTGGTAAAAGTAAACTGAACTGGGCGACAAAACGTTGAGGCTTGTTGTCGACGGTTTCTCATGTCCGTGCGGACGAGCGCCTCCAAATTTTCAGCAAACATAGTGAGAAATACGCACAATCAGTTATCGTGTCTGCGAATCTTTTTGCTGCAGTTTCGAAGGAAACTTATCTTAGGTATTTCGGCTTGGCAGGTAACAATAAATGTAAGTTTCATCCAGTCGGTAAAAAATATATTTTCTTACACTTCTATTATCGCTAATACTTTGTAGCCGATAATCATTGCGTATCACCTTGCCTCGGAGTTCTGAGTAGAGTTATCCATGAAGGAATAAGTAAATGCCTTCAAATGAAAACACCTTTTTTCACAACGGTATACAAAATGATATTGAAAAGTGATCATGACGTACCCATAAGACTTTAAGGATTCGTTTACTTTACTTCCTCACATGAATGATACAAACCGCGTTCCAGTTCCAACGTCTGACATCAGTCAAGATTGAATGAACTACTTATGTGCAAGTTAGTAACATAGGTTCGGTATTATTACTGTTATTATTCTTATTCATATTATCGTCACTGATACTGCTAATCCCTGGATGTAAGAGATAGCATTTTCTTACCAATCAGACCATTTTCTACAAACATAGACCACAATCTCCTGCAGGAACAATCGGATACTTATGATTTTGAAGGACCTTGACAGAAAACTCTACGAGAAAATCACTTGAGACAGTTAGTCTTACGTCTGCAGTGGACACTTGGATTCTCCCGATTGTTCCATTCGTTGAGGGTACGGTGGAATGAGCGATGGACTGCTCTGCAGCGGGCTTCAAAGTAGCCACCGGATCAAAATCTTCTTTGGTTTCGTCCGGGACAGGCGACAGGGAAACATCACTGTCACTCTCCATACTACTGTCCACAATATCTCCCAGCCCAGGAGCGCGTTTGGGCAGCTCTAAGTCATTACTGGTGGGGGTATGTGGGAACGAGCAGAGAGGGGATGGGGCGATGAGAATGAATGAAATAAAAAAACGATGGTTTGATCGAAATATCTACTGACAGGTCTTGGATATTGGTTAACGCCAACTGAATTAGAGGATTTATATACTTGAATACCAATACAAACGAAATGTTAATATCAGTAAATGATAAAGCCAGAAAATCGTTTCATACTAGGGAAATCTGACAGCAATACTGTGATGACAGGCAAGCCCGTCAGCGTCGTCTTCTTTTGCCTGAAGTAGAATGAACAAGAGAGAAAAGGACAGCAAAACATGTGAGTAACCAGATGGATTTAGTTTGTCTGGGTTTACGCGGAACAAACTGGGACCGTAAGGAGGCTCAATCGAATCGATCATCCTCGAGCAAACCAATCAGAGATCAAACGTGGGAATGAGAACAGATCACGTGACCGGCTGTCATATCAGAAGACGATCCCAGTCAGGGGATAGAGGAAAAAACAACAAGAGATGCAAGCATGTTTTTTCGATTGCTTATGACAGCTGGGAAAAAAGAACAATATGCATTCTAGCGGTGGGAATTTTTTTCTCTACGCATTCTGCATCAACACTTGAACAGGAACTGCGCACAGATAAGTCTCTGAATCAGAAAATCCATACAACAACGACTTCGATCAATAAGTAGAAATTGACAATAAAACCAATCAGAATTTAATTTACAAACTATCGATGAGGTATACGAAAAAACGATGAGAAATGGATTGACTGTTATTCGATGTATGCGAAAAAGTCCGCAGCTTGGTTTGCCAAGTAGACGGTCAATGTAGTGATCATATTTCAGACCATACGTTCGTACACATTGATGCAATCCTATCCGACCATATTCACACACGAGAATAAGACGTTCTCTTAGGCCAATTTCACCAATACAGCTAAACAGAAAAAAACAAAAGGAGAATAACGTGCACCAGTCATCTCATAAACTCGAGTGAAAACGCATTGTAAGCTCATATCTGACCATGGCTATTTATTATGTTTACTAATGTATGGAGTGAAAAACAGACGACGAAGAGGACCGATTTCGATTCACATGGGTATTATTCATTTACGTGTTAAATGAGAAGGAGAAAACCCAAATCTCATCTTAGTCTGCGATACACCCAGAGTGAACATATGGAAACCTTCGAAAGTATATTGGCCGACTGAGTCATTACGCGTGTGAGGAAGAGCACGTGTACAGATACACGAAAACGGAACAGTGGGTACATTTAATTGTCAACATCCGGTCAAGCATCAGACTACAAACAGAGGCAAATAATCACAGACCGGAAATTTTGACTTATGCTCGGTGTAGCAAGGTATAAAACACAGTAACACTGGGACATGAGTGTAATATGAAAATGAGTTCAACAGATGACAATGTGAATAACAGAGGAACGATAATTTGGCCATGTTTGCAATTTGCGAGCGACTCATTTTCCCCCTCATGCGAGAAATCAACTATCAATCGGCATGATGATCATCTCCATGTGTACGGCCTGTTTATCTGCACGCCTGGAGCACACGATACACTCCAGTACTAGTGATCGTCAGCACGCTCCGTTGGTTCATTCTTTTTACTAAGCAGTATGTTCTGATTTCCGCGTCAGCAGTGTTAAGCCCGAGGAAAACGAAATAGCCTTTCCAGTTTTGTCTGAAACAATTATTGACGCATTAAACAGGGTTTCCGTACTGCAACCTCTACAGTTCGATACGAGCGAGCACATAGTTCATCGCAATCAGGCTTGAAGGACAAACAGATTTATGAAGTTTAGAAGTTTTTGATTTATGTGCTTACTAATCAGTGCAGTGGAATGGGTCCAATGCACAATCGAAAGAAACTGACAATCATGAAATCGAGACGGACCAAACAAGCGAAGTCGTGGTCACCAGCCAAGAACAGCGACGATCGTGGGTTTCGAAACTCCTGTTTCAAACTCAATAAATCTATCACCCGATCACCAAAGGGGAAAGTAGATTGCCGTACCCGAACAACGTGTCATAAGAGAGCAGGTCAGCTGACCGGCTCATTCCGACACGGGATTATCGAACGGGGCTATTTATTACGGGAAGCTACTTAGGTGATTGACATCATTATATAAGAACGTACACCTAGGTTGTGTGATCAATACCCTGAGAAGCTGCAATAATGTCTAAAACTAAACGGCCTTTCACGTAGCAGCAATTTCAAATTTCATAGGCTCAAACAGACCAGTTTATTCTCTCCCCACCACCAAACACGTGCACTTAAAGCTGGAGGGTGATCATGAATGGAAAATGATAACCGAAAAATTCTTTTGAAGATAAACAGTCATCTAGCATTGTTAGAACTCGATCGGTGCTACGCACGTGCACAGCTTCGGCGAAGGGTACAGCAGAGGAGACCATTTGGGAATGATGGTTAGGGAGAAGCAAGTACGACCCGGGGTAGGATCGTCGTGAATTAACAGAGAAAACCGCAGTCTTTGGACTACATCTGGCACGAAGTTCTCGCATGCAACTTCAAGTTACTGCTCCCCTAAACAGCAACTGCAATCCGGTAAAACACTGCACAGCCCGGTGAAACAGACGGTAGCTGCGAATTTCAACTCTCGCCGAGACAGTTCTCGAAGACTACGTGATTCTCAGTTGTGGAGAATGATTGAGGGAAACTGTTTCAAGATGCGGATGTCACGGGGGCAACGCTATTATCGAATCCCGGAGTGCATCCAAAGCATCACCGTACCCCACGGAATCCCAGATGTCACAAAGTTTGCACCTGAATGCACAAACACTGGAGGTGCACCCATAAACCAACTTTTACGTCGGTGTTATACATGCACGAATTAAATCAAGTCTAGCAGAACACCAGATACCAGGTAGGAAACTCCAGCGAGGAGAATATGATATCAATGTCCACACGTTTTAGTCGCGTTACGGTGACATATAAATAAACCGTGATGAAGTGTTGACATAGCACTGCATCGATACGAAAGAATTGACGAGTGCAAAAGATGATATCGGTCCCGAAAAATTCACGTTCTACGGAAATGTTTTTAACGTCCCAAAAAGAGAAAAGGGACATGATAGGTGTGTACAATTATCTGAACAGGTAGAAAAAGATCAAACAAACCTCAGATGATGAATTGATTACAGTGCATCAAAGTGTGACTGTTGTGGCAAGTCGAGAAATAAAGGATGGTTGTGTATCGTTTACCTGCCAGTTCACAGCATGATTGATAAAATCAGCAGCAAGGGCTAGAACCAATCCGAATATTTGCGCGGAGCACTAAAACAATATCGTATCAAGTTTACTACAGGTTTAGTGTAACCAATACGGACAAAGCATACCGAGCCCATATGTGGAATTTGAACAGGATGTTCTGACGGATAGAGAGAGAACTAAGGAAGTGAGTCAAAACGTTAACTACTTTCAATTGTCCGCGATATGTGAAGAGATCTATCCCAAGCCAAGAGCTTGCCTACATCGCCGAACCGCTTAATCGATCCAAATGCGTATTGAATATCGGTCCGGGTCCAGTTCACTGCTAGTGCTGCGTGGGTAGTGCACGAAAGCAGACGGTGAACGACGAAAAGCAAGTTGTCAAAATTATCTAGATGTGTTCTGTACATTTTCCTTGTTCTCATGTGGATTCCAAACAATCAGTCTGTCTTTCTCCAACTTTGTCTTTGACTTTAGGTGAGGAATCGAGTATTCCTCACAAACGTTCGCTTGGAATGGCAGCGATATTGTTACGGATAGATCAGCAACTTGTCAGGGACTTTCCAAAGGAATACTCATAAAAAACTATCAGATACATAAATGTTCTCATGACGCAAAAGCCTTTGTTTGGTAGCAACGAATTCACGACACGAGGCCTCACGATCCAATTCCAGACAGCGCGTCGGCTCGAGTTTGAGTTACGGTCAACCATACATAGACACGTTCCGGTACTTAAAGGGGACTAGTCAGCCAGGCAAAACGGAAGCTTGTAGCCAGTCAAACTGACAACGCCATGATCCGGTTCGATATGGTCGGAAGAACGCTGCGATTTACTAGTTTTGATATTTTGATATTCCGCCGTCCAACCACGGGTGTAACTATAAGTTTAATTTGTTCAATCATTAACTTTACACTTCAGTTAGCTGATTTTGGTTTCAAATTCGAAGCCTAAAAAGGAAATAAGCAAATTAGACGGTTATGAGTTAAAAACATGTGAACAAAAAAAAGTTCAATTTCGAGAACGCCGCTGACCACAGCAGCAGGCTGTGACGCTCAACGTCTCCGGTCAACTGGTAGGCAGACGTCCTACCTGGCTAAGTTGACGGATCGAGATTTTCGTATCTTTTCGCTACATCACAGACCGACCTCCTCAACTCATACTCCAGACGAAAAGTGCATCGCAGAACAATATGCGCTAGGAAAGTCTACGCGTGGCCGTGCGAAGCACATATCCCAAGCCCAATACATTGTTTAGACTGTGCGTTTTTGTCTCAAGATGGATCTTAGGTTGCTTACAATTTAAGCCTGGTTTCATAATCGTAGATGCAGCTTTTCCATTATATCCAAGCAATGCTGCGAAGAGATTGATGTTCAAACATCAATAGTGTCTTTTACTCATACTGGCCAAGAATCTGAGTCGTGCCGGAGGATAGATCCAACTGGCACAGCGTAGACTTAATCCATGATGAACAGTCGGAAGTTACGTATACATTTTCGTTGCCACTTATGACGCATTTTTTGCACCCCTCCCACTTCCCCTAGAGGTTTGGCGATAGACGTTGTGAGACGCCAATGTAAGACAAGCGTTTTTTGCATACACCGATTCACTCAGTTCAATGAATAACCAACGACATGCCAGCCTGTGGACAGGATAAGCATGACTACAAATTGGTCATTCAAAATACGGCCCGCTGACAGAAGCGAATGATCAAGCGTGACACAAAACTCGTCACTGGTACATGAGCAGTCAGCCGAATCTCTGAGTTCCCACCTTTTTTCATCGACTCCGTCAACTGAACGTTTCCCACAACGCGACTAGACGACATGAAGAACACATGTGCACACCAACTCGAGAGAAACTTTTGATAAGTTAAAACGAGACGAACGTGCCTTCTGCTTGTGGCTGAGTGCAAATGCGATATAAAGGTTAGTGTCATGTTATTGGTCACTGTATGACCCAAATGGCCAAACTGTACAACGAGACCGCAGGTACGACGGAGTGATACGTCAAATTGGTTTGTAGCTAGCCGATACCCGAAAGCGTGCAAGCCTCGGCACACAGTGATGAACTGTCATTCTGCATGCTAGTTGAGTCCCGAAAATTTCGCATTCCTGGGAAACTCTTGTTAAGCGGTTAGACGTTTTGGCTGACGGAACTTGGGAAAGGTCGTCTTGACTCACATTCGTCAAGAAACAACGGACAACTGTGGGAACAATTGCATCAGTCAAAATTGAATCAGCTGGCAACTGGCATCACTGGTTATCAAAAAACCTAAGCAATTCGACGGACTAACGATCAGACCGGGACAAAGAGCAGCACAACGAATGATAAATATAGGCAAACAAGTTTTAAAAAAAACTACATATGAGAATGACGAGCCCTCGTTCGATGCACGATCAGTTCAATGTGCCAACTGACGGGAAGGGTACGGACGTTTCCAAATCATCCTTGGAAAGAAAACCGTAAAGGCACTTGGTAACACGGTGAGGACAAAAGTGTAAAAGGTCAACGCGTGAAGGACGGGAAAACACGTATGTGATCGCTTGTGCGTATTTTACCAAAAAGTTAAGTGCATGATCACGTAGCTGTTAGTATGTTATCGAGCACACATATATATATATATATATATATATATATATATATATATATATATATATATATATATATATATATAGCTGAGCCTGTTTTATTTTGCATCAATGCTACATGATGATACATTCATCAGGGAAAATGAACGGATGTTTAGCTTATGCTCGAACGAACTCAGTCAGTGTATCCTTTTCGTAATTCGGGAAGCCCGACAAGTTATTTGATGGTGAAAACTCTGGGCTTAACGGTTCGAAGAGGCGAAAATACTCATAGCTTAAATAATGACGATGCGTTCTTGTGTGGTCCATGTAGGCCAAATGCACGTAAACCACAATGTGGCCTCATACTTTGCTGCATGCGATAATAATTTATTATTATTATTATTATATGCTTGAATATGGGCGAAGTGGAAGAGGTATACCCCACAACCTAAAGGTCCACTGCACTGTTGGGGATAGCCAGTAACCAGACCCTGAGACTGAGTGAAGAACTGCATAAGGTGCCAACAGACCAGGTGTGGTAACGAGCCGAGCAATAGTGGATTATTGCCCACCTGCAAATACCACCAAATAATGTGGGAGTTGACGTACGGGAGTGAGTTTGAATCTCAAGGAGACGGGAGGCTATCCGTATTCGCATCAATTCACCATTTGTCAAACCCGCGACATCACAGGGCACGGTTACTGTCCGTAATGAAAACAGCAAAGCTCAGTCGAACAACGTACATTCTAACCTCCAACGTGTGACTGCAAACTCAGAAGTCTTCATTTCTGATTTTGTCCACCTGATTCTGTACGAATGCAAACACTTCTTCACTCCCAAAAACTTACGCAACACAAGAATAAAATGATGTTGATTATAACTGAGCCTTGGCATTTTGCCAATCCGTGGTAATTGTATGAATACGAATGCGGAAGTCAAATGTGGATGCTCTGGGAGAGAGGAATTGACATGCGGACACGTTTCATTCAGTCGAAAGACGGAATTGGGTTTGACGGGAAATAATGCAACTAATTTAATCAGAGCGATTCATTAAAATAATTCTCGTGTTTGAGTGTTAGGCTCCACGACCGATTGGTAAAGCCAGGCACATATTAGTAACACCGAAATCATTCACTCATGTGGTACAGTTTTTCCATAGAACATTCACCTTTCTACGCGATTATTTCTTGTGCCTTATTATCACGACTTCATCCACCACTGATCATCTGAACTACAAATCCACAGAGTCCGACCACGATTTCAACCAGGTGTGATGAGTTATGAACCGCACACGTTCAGGGTTGCGCTAGAAAGCTTATTTTACGTCAACACTATTTGAGCAAGTATGTCTCTGTGGCTTCTCATTGGTCTGGTGAGTAGGTGTTCCAACTTCAGGATGAATTATACTCTATGGAAAGAACTTAAACACCGGTTCTGTGCTCGCTCACTAGTTCCAGTGGGAAGACACGTCTGCCTTCGAAACACCTCGTTCTATTAGCGTAAAACACAGTGTGTGGGGCGTTGGTCCTTGTACCTATTCGTTGCACAAAACGTATTGGTCCGACTGGTGTGTGTGACCAAGCCTTCTAACTGATTGGTGTTGAGGCCATACACTGTTTGACAGGACTCATCTCCCATTCTGTCGATCCATTGTCCTGTCGCTCGAGGTCCCATTGTCGCAAGCGCTGACCTCGATACTGGGCAGGCTCTGCTTGCGTAACCCTGGATTCACTGTGATGGCGTTGGTCTGCTAGGAAGGACAGTCTGCGTGCTGGCCACGGATCAACCACTACTCTCACCATTTGTGTGAAACCCAGCGGATAGCTCGTTCACAGCATTAAGGTGGTCTGTGACAGTGTGATTATATGAGACACAGGTGCTCGTCAGAGATCGAAAGAGTATTTCACCGGGCAATCTGACGCCGTTTTGTGTGCTGATTCCTTGAAACAAAGCCTATGAAGGTTTTGCCCAACGAAACCATCAGTAATAACCAGGGACTTAGCGTTGTCCGCTCATTCCATATTCATTAAGTGTTGTATATTATAACTCATCATGTCGTATGAACGCTAAACTCACTACTGAAAATGCCGGGAGCACTGTGCAACTGTTTTATCCCTGTTAGGACCCATCAGCAACTCACCGATACCGAGCCCCACTAGAACTCGAACCTAGGACGAACACCTGTCAGTTGGAACAAACTCGAGCTTAAATACGATTTTTTATTGCACCATTACAGTGACAGGAGCATATCTAATTATCTACGGGGCCTACTGCAATATCAGGCTCTTTCAGGCAACCGGACCTCGAGACCTGGATTGGAGAACCACATGAGGTCCCGGTAGGTTAAGCGTGCTACCGAGCCGGGAGACAGCACATTGCTGTGTTTCACCAAAATGACCAGTGGTGGTGGGATTCGAACCTCTCACCGCTGAGATGATGGACTTTTGAACCCCGCGACGACCACCAGTCAATGACACAAGGCGGTGGCTCGCTGCATGCAGGGACACTGGGGGCAGCAAAAAGACTTACGACAGTATAACCGACTCAAAAGGGAGCAAGGCACTGGAAGGAAAATAGTGTGACGTGCTTCCTGTACAAGTATCAGCCGACTTGCGGACTCCGGATGGCTCAAAAATACAGAATACCGAACCTTATTCCTCCAATCATCCTGTTTAAATAAACAACCATGGTGCAATATGGGGCTCATCGATCTCAGTTTATTTCAGTCCCACCTGTCGTGGCTACAGGTGTGACTAAGTTTGTCAGAATACCCTATAGGAATGTCAATCATCTGGATAACGATGAACATTATTGCCAGTGTAGACATGACAGAACGAGATCATATCAGCACGGATTAGGTTGGCGGAGTAAATAAACGGTAACAATCAATACACAGTATAAAATGAGTGTTACACAATATGTCTGCTCGTTTCAGGTGTCCTTGCGTCGTTGTTTTCCACAACCACGTGGTGCTAAAAAGACCCATTTTCAGACCGATACACCGCTGAGTGCAATTGGCTTTGATGCGAAAACGAATGATTCCCTTTAGTGTTTCTTTGATAGAGTGTCCTAGTCCTCGACACAATCCCGATAAACCGGAATGACACATGATTGCAGCTAGCGAAATAGGCTGGGCTTTTCTGGACAATGGGACAAGGACTTCCACTGACAAGAAGCTAAACCGGAAAATTACCCTGTAATTTAGTCAGACTACTGTTAATCCCCAGTAGTATCAGACACTCCGCCTCAGAGAAAATGGGGTTTTCAATACGCCGAAAATGTCACTTTTTATTACATGATAAATATTAATTACAGTAGAAGAGGTAAAAACCGTAGTTTAAATGATCCACTGTAAAATAGGTAATACGTTTAGGGGGAAAACATGGGAAAAATAGTGTGAAGATAATAAATAAGAGGAAATTCAGAGAAGGATAGGGTGTTCCACATTATGACAGTTCTCAGGAAAAACGAAGAGTTTAAATTAACAGTGCGGCAAGTTGAGATGGTCACTTGATACGGATGGCTTGTTGCCTGCGCAGGGAAGAGACGACTGAGAACAGAACAAAATGGTAATACCGGTAGAAAAGAGAGTGCGAAGCAACTGCTCGTCGACGGACTGCAAAGTTCGGGTTATCGTGGGGCCTCTGATGAGGCGGAGGGGGGAGGGGTCGATGAAGAATACGAGGTCCCAACCCAAATATGGCTACAGTATTCAAGAGCAGGACGTATTTGAGCCTCGTACAGAATACACAGTTGGGTGGGTGCGCAAAAAAGAACACTGCAAAAAAAGAAAACCAATCTTTTGGATGGTCTCGAGACACGAACAGTTACATGTGGGGACCAAGAAGGCGAGGTCGAGAAGGAAAGACCAAGAAGAACCGAGGAACATGTGGAATTAAGATTAGTGGGGTCGAAAGAAAAGGATGGGATTGAAAAATCCCGTTTTGTGGAAACGGACAAACTAGCAGACTTTACGGAATTGAAGGAACTACAATTGTTTGAGCTCCAAGTAGCAATCCGATCAAGGTCGGAATTTAGGGGCACAAACTTCGGAAACATCGTGGACGGTTGACAGCACATAAGAGCAAAGCAATACATCTTGAGCCAATTGCGAGCGGACAGCACAATATGGTATGCACTTTGCTCTGCCCAAATGTGAAGCGCTTTTCGCAAAGCTAGCAAGAACCTTTTTCTGGTAGTCAGCTAAAAATAATTGATAGCGGAAAGTCCCTTCGGAGTTAGCATCATAGGCGGAGGGCAGATCTTGCCAGTAACATGAAAACCACCAAATCGCAGCGCATGTAACATCACCACGACACAGCACCCTGAATGGGTGGGTGAACAACGCCACGGTGCTACATGTTATGCTATGGCAAGATTCATTTGCTCGATGGCGTTCCGTTTCGACACACCGGATATCCCTGAAGCATTGCTAATATTTGTTTAGCTGACTGTCCTTCGGACTCTACCTCTCATCCACGCACAAACCTCAGGTCATCCGACCAACCTGCGCTCGGAAGCACCAGACTCGAGTTTCGCTCCTGTTAGAGCTCATCAGTGGTGCATACCCTCCGCCACACCCAGGGTTTGAACCCGGGCCCTTCCATCTCGAAGGCGTGTGTGTTACCACTGCGCCACCCCGCTCCCGTTCGAGCTGATCCGAATCACCAAGGTAAGCTTTTTCAGATGTCGACCTCTAGGACAGCCAATTGGTGGCGGGATACAGTAAGTAACAATGAGATCCATCGTCATTTTTCTGGATTTAGATAACCGTAATCTAATAAGTGTACTTCTAGAATGTCGTTTGTCAAAGATATGAAAGCCCAGGGCTCACAATTGAGGTCAATCACAAGAATACTGTTTGATCACTTGAATAATCAAAAACAATGCTGCGTCAAGGAAAACGACTTTTGTATGCGTTGCGATCAGTGTTCTATACACAAACCTATGAATCCAAATAACCGAACGCTCCAATCCACCAGCAACAGTCGATCGATATTTAACACAAAAGTAGAAAAACCGAAAAGGCTAATGCGTATCATTCTTTCTTTACTTCCATCCGTCAACCTCGCACTTCTATGATCTGGTTTTGGTTGCTATCCCCCTTCCCCCCCCCCCCACCCACCATCGTCAGGCAAAATGAGTAGGAGCACAGTGAAAAAGAGCCGATAACAAAGTAATAAGCACGAATGCAAAAACGTCACTGGCCGCGAAAACTAGTCGTATCATTTAATGTATCCAACCACCGGGCAGGCGGATCTCGCACACCTCAAAACCGGAAGTCCCATATGTCTTACTTGACCAAGTCCAGTGGTATAGGTTATCATACACTTCTGCTTGTCCAAAACTGACCATCTCGACTCACCCTCCAACCAACTGCCTCGAAAATCAACACAAACCAAGGAAGTTAATCTGTGGTAAGTAGAACATATTCCAACCACCTTACCCTGCTTAGATTCAGTGCCTGTTCCAACATCTTACGCCTAAATTTGCGCATTGCTGATGCAGTGCTCCCATTATATTCGAGAAATACTACGGAGACATCGATGCTCACTGACAGTCTTCGCCTATCTACCATCCTTAACGGCCGTTTCTGAACCGTAAAAAAATAAGCGGACCCAACCAACGCAGCGCACAGTCGACCCCCGACAGACAGTGGAATGTCACGCCGGCCCCATAGATGACTGAGGTTAGCAAAAGCCAAACGGACTTTCTGTATACGCGATGACACTTCACCCGATATCTGTCAACCTGGTGAGATGTAACTACCCTGGTAACACTTTAGCCAGAACTTTCCTTGTCAAGACAAGGTTTGGTGTAGAGCAAATCCACTCCCGCCGTATCATTTTATACGTTGAAATTGCAAAACGCCTACGCGCATGCTGACACACGTTGGTCGGTTAAGCAGATCTATTTCTAGCTCACCTAACCGGTTCAACGTCACCTAATTAGAAAAAAGTGCGCGCGTAAATGACGTTGGACCTCAGTCAATGTGCTTTCTGGAGTGGGTTCGTTTGGGCGCAGCTAGGGGACACAAAGAACTGAAAATACCATCGATACACACTAAGATTCTTCAGGAAAGAAGTCGCAACAAGTGACGACCAACTGCTACCGCAAACTTCGGAAAAATCATGTTTGTGTTCACTACAAAATGATCCATCAAACAGAGATTTTCGAGTTGTCGATCAGTTTACTGATTTAGGAAGTATCACACAATTTACTATTGGCACGAGGGCGTGAATTTTATACAATGGGAAATCTACTTGTATTTTCCACGTGCAAAAGTCGAACGCCACGAGGCGGAATCGAACAGGCGACATCTGCCCGATAAGCGGAATGTCGCCGGTTCGTTTCGTCAGCGTTCGACTTTTGAAGTGCGAAAAATGCAAGAGGATTTTCCATTATACAATAAACATCAGTTGAGCGACCGCAACAATGTGTACGCCAATTATAATCCGAAAGAACCGACCTGTTGGAAGGAGGGCAAAAAGTCCATTAACAGGAACTACTTAATTGCATCTGAGCAGAACGGAAAGCACACCAATTGAATTGTGAGGGCATCACTTTGAAGCACAAGTGAACTGTGGTGCATTTGAGAAGCTCCTTATTAAAATTCAATTACGATCAGATTGAATGTTCACCAAGTGTTCAACTTGGCGGTTCCAGTTTACGTCTCAATAGACCATTCTGGTGGGAAATAAATGAGCAGAAGTGGAAAACGGTGAGGAGAGTGACAACTTCAAGTTAAAACATCAAACATCAGAGCGTGAATCCAAAGTTGTCACAATACGATGCTTGACTGTAACGATAAGAATCGCTAACCATCTACTACAGAAACACGCATAACCAGTTAACAAAAATGGCTTTCGTATTATCCTGTTTGCTATGACTCTTGTTCAACTGACATTTAATCCATAGATAGATATCGCCTAGCTTGTGTTTTGATTCGTCCTTAACTTGTCAATCACGTTCGTACATGTATTGTACTGAGGGAATGAGTGTTTATCGACACGTTTTTTCAAGTTTCTGATAAACCATTACTCGGTGCCGTTGTTTTTTTTTTGATTCGCGAATTACCGGCTTGAATACTACTGTGCAACTGAATGTCATAGATCTCAGTGTGGTGGGTTGTGCAAATGCTACCTAACAAACACAAGCAGTTGAAGACTGAGAAAATTAAAGTGGGGAGACACAAAAGGTAAACAATTTGAGTGAAATCACTACATATTGTTGAAGAAGGGATGTCAGTACGAAATAAACAATCACACTACCCAAGGGCGATTTACAACCAAGACAGGATGACATTACAATAAATCCTCTCTGTCAGAAGGCATGCACTCCGAGGAAGGAACTGAAATCCGTATGGCACACAATTTAATTTCTGTGGTAACAGGCAATCGTCTTCTTTGCAAATTAACCCTGGTGTTTTTACCAGTGTATTTCATCCCCTTTTTCCCCTTCTGTATTGCTAAGCTCCGAATTTCACCTACTCTCATTGGCTAAAAATACGCCAATGATGCTGTACTTGGATGCCCCAATAATGGAAACGAAAGTCTAAACTTTCTTCGAAACAGTCTGAACGAACTTTACCACTGGTCCACTTCCCATTCTCTTTCCGTTACCGTACTAAAATACGATTTGGGGTGCAGCATTTGATGCCTTTACCACGCTCAGCTGTGCAGCACACACTTGCTCATTTGTTCAGTCAGGTTTTCAACACCAATCTTTGTAAAAAAAGTGCCCCAACATCTCTTGATGTCACATTATTCCGATACTTTTGATCGGGCTGACTTACAGGGACATGGCCAAATGTTGTGCGTCAAGGCTAAAGGATTGCGGGTCGCGGCTGAACAATCGGGGATTTTGGTCAAAGCTTGATGGAAAAAGATGTAGTCCAACAAAGGTTGTGAATTATAGTAATTATAGTAACGAACAAAAAGGGTTTTAGGGAGATGTCGGTTATCATTGGAGGGATGGGGTATTAAAAACAGATTGGTAGCGTGATCTACATTGAAGAGTGAAAAACACATTATCGTATTTTAGGACGGTAATGGAAAGAGAATGGGAAGTGGACCAGTGGTAAAGTTCGTTCAGACTGTTTCGAAGAAAGTTTAGACTTTCGTTTCCATTACTGGGGCATCCAAATACATCACTGGCGTGTGTATGTCTGACCGTTTATCTCGCATGTTGGCTTATAGGTTCTGTTGGACCCAGAGAGATGTCAGCTATCTTTGATTCCTAATGAAGCCAAACCAAACGGATGTACAGTGGTCTCATGATTTTTTAATCAAAAGTGATCTGTCGACAGCGTAAGCGAATGTAGATCATACGGGGGTAAAAACTGGACATAAGAACATCTTGGTATACGAATCATGAAGGGATTATTGTAAAACCGGATGTGTCTAGCACGTAACCAGCCGAGTGATCCAGGTGTATAAGTCATTCTATCGCGATCGGGACTAATCATTGCTCAGCGTCAACATACTAGAGTGCAGTACACTAGGCGTTATCGAGAATCATCCGGGTCTAGTAACAGTATACTAATTTATACTAAAATTGAAAACACGGGGAACTCCTAAATTTGTCTTCAATTACTGGCTAGTTCGGTCATACATCGGTCGCACTTTACCGCCAACCTTTTACATCAGGGACCAATGGATTACACCTGCGCCTTCGGTGTCTAATGTATTCTGACCGACTCGTCGGGCGAAGGTGTTGGTCATCACGGTGTGCCCGGGTCTTATTAACCGTTTTACTTAACAACCAGTCGCTGAGCCAGTCATGTTTATTAATTCGGTTTGGAGCCACGTTTGGTCTAACACACGATGTTGTGCAAAAAGTGAGGACTGAACCTATTGGTGCTATAGGTAAACTGGTCTTTGTTTATTTATTTTTATTTTCATGCTGGCTTGAGCACGTTTTTACGGTGCTTTTCAGCTGTCGAGGAGAAAAGGGAAAGTTTTACAGGCCAAAACGGGTTAACAGTTCAAATAAAAAACTTCATCTATTACGTGTTTAAACACGCGCAGGGAACGGAACTACACTGATACTATCAGTTCACCCTGGTCGAGATGGTTTGTTTCCAATATGAACGGAGGCTAGGGTCAACTTGATCAATCCTACGGTGGGGCCGTGTAAAACTTCATTACAGTGAACATTCAGCTACTGGTAGGTCCCAAGTGAACAAAGTCAATTCAAGTCACGTCAGGTATGTGCTTCATGCACGTCAGGCTGAATATTCAGCAGTCACAAAATCACTTCCAAATGCGGGATAAGAGTTCAAACAATAACGGGAATCGCAATGTCAACTAAGCACGGAGTTTAGTTCTGCAATGAAAGCTTCAGGGTTGGTAGGGAAACAGGAAAGATTTGATACTGCTGAGGCTTCACAGGTTTTGGCACGAGAAATCAGATGCTCATAGCGCGATAGTATGGATGGTTTAAAAATACATTTGTTGAGATCGATTGGTCAGCAAGCATCCTACGGGAAAACTTCACACGTGAATGGTGATGCTGGGATATCATAAAGCGGGTTAACTGATTGCGAGATACGTCACTACCTCTAGACAGTGCTTCAGGGATCAGGCAGTCAGTTCAAAGTCTTTAGCAAGCAGCCCAGGGAATATTACAGGGAGGGCATACAACCAATGAGGTAGAACGCAGGAATGCACAAAATCTCGTATGGAACGAAGTGGAGCGGTGAGGGATTTGTGTCGTAAAACAAAAAGTAAGCTGTCTCATCCTCAGGAAGACTACAGCGACATGTTCAGACTGAGAAACGTCACGGCTGATGACAGCATCGACGTGCTTCAATGATGAGTAATTCCCGGTGAGCTCACAGTCTACACACAGATGGGAACGGGTTCTAAGAGATGAGAATACCCTTGCGAAGACAAATCAAAACAGCAAAAGGCTTTGAGAGATTCATCCTCAAGTTGTGACCGGAGAAACGATTAGCAAGTTCAGTTACGCACTGGTAAAAATCGAAAAAACCCTCCATGAATGTTACAAGATGTGTTTAGTGTTGGACAAAGATGGCCCTGTAGTGATATTTGACATCTTGAATGAAACAATGAAAATATTGGGGTAGTGGACAATCGTGCCATCTATTTGAATGTTCATTAGGTATTAAATTGTTGCTCGTAAAGTTTATACACGTCGAGTTCTCGATACTCACAGAACAGGGAGAGTGTCATTCCGAAGGTCATCAAAATAATGAAGTCAAATTACACGAAGAAATCTGGGGCAAGATACCGTAAAAAATTTCCGATTCAAGTTCAGCCGACCCTATGTGAAAAGATTTGGGCGATTGTATCGCTGCTTTGGCACGTTTTTAGTGATAGAAATCACAAAAAGATTTCGCTTTCAAAACGAACTTAAATAGAGACAGAGTGCAGAGATTTCCATGTATTGAGATGTAACTTAAGATGGACCCAACGTTGGAAGATCCTGAACGCAGCTTGTTTCTCTTCCAGGAGAAAGCCCTCAGACAACTCTCAGTCAGATAGTGTGTAGAAGGAAACGTGTGCTCAACATTCATCACATGGAGAGGGTCAAACTGCGATGATCGACAGACCGGCGGTGGTCAAACGATCATCACGTTGACGTGCGGACCCTTGGGTCCGGTGTTCGGATGCCGATTGACCTCCCTTCTCAGCAGGTTCGCATTAGCAGCATTCCCAGCCCACAAGTACTGCACCTATCTGAATAATAAATAAGGTAACAACACTACTACTAATATGATTATTATCTGAATAAGACAGAAACATGATGTATTGAGCAAAAAATCACACGGCCTTCAGATGCTGATTACCAAATGATCGGGTGATGAACCCATCAGTCGAACATTGCGTGATCGTACGCGCCATATCGTGAAACATCCCGAGCACGCGGGAGAAGAATGCATCACGGAACCATTCGGGAATGGCAGTTTGTGAGCACACGAAATGAGTGAACTCCAGTCACGTGCCACTGCGCATCATTAAAACACAACCGGACGCACACATACCCGTTGCAACCCCGTGGTTCCGAAAACAAACAAGCAGGCGTGGGTGAACACGCAACGGAGCAGAACACCAAAATAATTCACTCTGATTTGCGGACGAACGTACAGTCAGACGGATGGATGTACGCGGTTCATTGACCAATCGATAACGAAGAGCATGTACTTTATTTCTCCGCCACACACATGTGACAAATCAACACGACTCACAAGTATACACATAACGCATGCAACTTCGGATGGGTTACAAAGCGGATGTGAACCAGTATTCCACCCTATTGCGACTAGCCGAACGAGGCCTTTTACATTGCTTGCGCGCCCTTGCACGTGACGATAGAATCGAGAGACAGGTGTCTCAAACACAGCCGGAGTAACCAACTCCATTCCAATGCTACGACATTTCAGGTGTCTGTCTATCTACCTTTCGTGCACGTGTAGGTGCGAATAAATGCGGCCTTTCGACAAACGGCGGTGTGGCTGTAAAACGGTCAAACCGAAGCAAGACCAGCGGCATATGAGGAGGATTTGTGAGTACTATGTTCCATGGAGGAGAAAGCGCATTGTGACCCACAGCTTCGTGGTAGATCTAGACGCCCAATTTTTGTCCTCAGTTCAGTCCACTTTATTCAATCATTTACCGAGAAATTGTGCTCGGGTGCTGGTTGCTATGCTATTTCTCAGCATCGTCGAGTCAAAGATAAAATGAATAGAAGAATAAAATGAAAAGAAGCCAACAACAAAGTAATATCATTAAATTGCACGATGTATTCCGGACCATTTCGCTGCATCTTCACTAGTGCATACTGCAGTCAAGGTGATCATTTATAAATGGTAAATTGAACGTTCTCATGAGATCAAAGGCAAAAGTGCAGACACACACACAATTAATTATAGCAAATGAAAACGCGTTACCAAGACAAGGCTAACGTAATTATCCATTCTCGCTGTTTGCACAGTTGAGGGTGACGTTGGTTAATTGCTAGTGCCTCCGCGTATCTCAATAATCGTTGATTGTTTGTGACATAAGTGACGGTGAACGCCGTGCTCAGATTAACACGGTGATTTGTCTCCCACAGGTGTTTCGTAATGGATGACCTGAGTGTTCTGCGTGCGTTCGATGACGTCACTGATTGTATCTGTCCACTCATTGTTCTTTGTAACCAAACCGGAATATGTTCAACCATTCTATTACGCAATTGTCTCCGTTCTGCCGATGTAGGTGGCTGAGCACCCACACTTAAACTGGTAAATGCAATTTGACTTGGCGTGGAGACGCAGTGGTTCTTTCATCGATGGTAATTTCATCCAGTGAAGATGCAGCGAAATGGTCCGGAATACATTGTGCAATTTATTGCTATTGACTTCTATGTTCAAGTTTGTGTCGGGAAAGCTGTTTCCAACAAAGTAATAAACGGAAATTATGAAGAAAAATAGAAACCGAATAAAACTACACCACTGACCGCCACACCTTGCCGTCGCATTCAATGTGTACAACCACTTCGGTAGGCTGATCTCGCTGACTCCAACCTGGAAGTCTAACACGCCCTACTTGACCAAGTACACTGTTCAAGGTTGCCATACTTTTCAAGGACTGACCACCTAGACTTACCTTTCAACCACTATCTGCCTCGGAGAACAACGTACGCCAACGAAGCCTATCGATGGGTATGCGTAACACGTACCAGCCACCTTAATCTGCTTAGATTCAGTGCTTGTTCCAGTGTCTCGCCACTGGTTCCCAAAAGCCTACGTCTAAGCTCCGCATTGCTCATACGGTGCCCCGACCATATTTGAGCCATGTGATGAAGACGGTAATGCTCACTAACAGTCTTCGCCTATCTTCAATCCTTAACAGCCGTTTCTGAGTCGTATAAAAGAACGGACCTAACCAAAAAATGATCCGAAGTGAAACTGGTTCACATTTTTATCCGGAACGGAAACAAAGCGTGGAACAGCGATTTTGAGTGACTTTTTCGAAGTAGATAACATTGGAAGTTCAACGAATGTATATTTCATCTTCATATTTATCATGGAGCGCACTTCACGGGGGTGGGGCTGCGTTGTTCATCACCTGTATAAAACAGGAATGAGTTTTGGAGGTCCAGATTTTAGAGATATAGATTGAGAAGAGACTACCAAGAAGAACAACTCTGATAACCACACGGAATCCACACTTCGACCGAGCGTCTCTGCATACATCAAGAAAAGGGACTTGATAAGAAAAGTCAACAAAGTCGCCACCGTTCACAATTCGCTCCTGTGCGTCTACATGTCTCCAACTAGCTGGAGGTGGGTTATTTCGAATCTAAGGCAGACGAGAGGCACCTCCCCTCTCGTATTTCTCTGTGCGATTTGTCATGATTCTTCTCCAATTCGTTTGTTGAACTACACGCAGTTCCTTTCCCACTGTGATGTGGAAATTGTGAACAACGGGCGACGAAATACGGTTTTACACCGCATAGTTTCGTTAAAGAATACAGAACAAGAGATATGCGGAAAATGACGGGGCGGTCCTATACTTTTGTCGCACAGTATATATATATATATATATATATATATATATATATATATATATATATATATATGCAAAACACGAAACGGGAAAAAGTAAAAAATCCGAGGGAAAGCCTCCCAGAATTTCGAATACGAGTTGTCACAGCTCGACTTTGAGCCAGATTCGACAATGTTTTCAGCCATCTGTGTAGTGGATCCTGAGGTCCCCGGCCATGCAAGCGCGAGGAACCGACAGATGAAAATCTTGACGTCAACAAACGAAAAAAGTATCTACGGCTCATCCAGCCGTGCTATGAAACTGACCACGTTTGATTCGACATGCTTTGTGACTCATCTTGCGACTGGCTCCTGTGTCTACCTGAGTGAGGGCCTCGAGATAGGGACGCGTCTAGGCTGTACGACACACAGCACTAGGTCTCATTGTAAATACTTTTTTCCACGCACTAACTCTTACGAATCCTCCGCAGTTTCTATCTTGTCAGGCTCCTTACAAATCACCTCAGAAACATGTTGTGTTGAATATTTACTTCATTTGCGTGCATTCTTATTTACGTATTTGTATTACTGTGGTGTAGCACGTATACTACTAACTGGATAAGTGTTTAATTGCTCGAAAACAATTATGGAGTGATAGTGAACGCGATTACGTCACACGGACTGAATGCAGTAAGATGAAGCAAGGCATATGAACCACGTGGTTGGATCCTTCTATCGAATAAACACAGGCTTCAAACGGACTGGATAGCTGTTACACAAATGAACAGTTTTGTTGCGTATGATTGATTCTGTCGCAGTTCATAGACTTGGTTGCCGAAGGCAAACCCAGATAATCGGCAAGTCTTCAGGACTATAACATCACAGTGATTATACAGTGGTCGCGCATTTACGCTCGGATGCAAACAATTATTCGACCGCACTGAACCGTACTGTTTATATACTGCAGTATTATTGAAAAAAAGATGACGGTTTCGTTGCCTGAATTAGTCGTAGCCTGCGTCATACGAAAAGTATTATCTATCTGTGTACAAGGGCAAATCAGTTTTTTATCCGACTCGACATTTCTGCTTCCGTTATAAGAACTGTTTCCTAACGTCGAATCTGTTCCCAAACTGTTAAGGGGACTGTTCTCGATCTTTTAATAAACAGCGGACGACCAGTTGTTTAGTAGAAGCTACGTCATCAAGATGAACCCATATAGGTATTCCCTACACTTACTTAGACGTTTTCCACAGAATAATCTCTTGGTTCCATTCAAGTATTGACCATCTTCGAAGGCCGGACCACAATCATCTCTTGCAGGAATTCAAGACGCATTAACAACATACAATTGTGGATTTTCTTTCTCAAATCACTAGTCAAAGTGTTACAAATATTCACAAAGCACCTTTATTGAGTAAATGAAAGCGTGCCCAGTTTATGAATGTGCGAAAGGAGACAATGTACAGGCGGCGGTCTTTAAAACAGAAACTAAATGAGAAAAATTACAAGTTGTCACTACAATTTCCCAGTGTACTTCGAAAGAGCATAATCAGCTGGAACTTGTAGAAGCTATATTCAGCCCGTTTGTACACCAGCCGGAAACGTTTGTAAAAAGCAACAGCAGCGACAGTCATGTGCATGTGTGAAAAATACACCCGAGATCCACCTTGACAGGTGATGATTTGTTTTTAGAGCAACTGACGGAAGGGGAGTCAAATACACTTGTCGTGGTAATAGTTGTCGGAAATTTCAGATCAGTTTGAACAAATTCAGATTTCCAAGCCCCTTTATAGCTTTTTCGCTCATTAGTGGTAATCCACTTGGTGGAACGCAGCTGGAACTATTCGCAGAGCTCGAGAATGATTTCATCAACAATATCATGTGATTTGAAAATGATTTCACTACTTTATTTGCAACGTGTGAAAACCTGGTTTTTAATTTTGGGATGTTCTTTTTAGTTGACAGTTTGAACTGGTGTTGGTGAATCGAACAACTATGCGATTGATTACGAATATCGTGAGGCGGATTTCGACAACCTCTATTAGGGTATCCAGTGACGTAAACAAAAAAATGAGATTAACACCAACCACAGAATGTTAGGAATCCAGCCCGAAATGTAAAATAAACGGAGAAAAACAAGTTCCATGTGAACAGAAAATATTTGGAGAATGCAGATGGACAAACAAGCTCGTTTTCAGTAATTCATACTCATGCCCTTACATCACAATATGTTAGCACAAGTTAGGGGATTGAACCAATAACATGAATAGGTGATAGTGATTGGGATTAATGATCACAAAAGCGTGGTGCCCGAGACCGGATGTGGATTGTTACTCACAAATAGAGAATACGAAAAGCAGTTTGAGAATCGGACGTATTCATTTCTAAAACTCGCCACCACGGACAAAACTGGGATCCACTAACTGGGCGCAAACAGAACCAGACCACGAATCCAAGTAAATGACTGAACTCATGCAGCTGAATGGGATTCAAAGCGAATCAACCCAGTTGTGCACTGGATGGAATCTGCGCAACGCCGCCTTCAGACTATCTAAACAATCAATCAGTCGATCAAGGCACGCTTATGCATAGCGAGTGATATTCGGGCGCGCAAATGTCACTGATCAATCTGCCGAGCTGATCAGCTGTCGCGACTGTGTGTATCGCTAGCCTTGTGAAGAAGTGGATCGTGGGAGCTTTCTCGGTCTCACTATAATACGAGGCTGTCAACGGTCAAAAGGTATGCAAAATTTGCCGTCACCGTGGGAAGCACACGAGAACAGCTAACCATTGATTGCATCACTTTGAGTGAATTTACTTGATCTTGAGAGTAGAACTGCGGGGTCACGTGATTTGACATCAGAAATTTCCAGCAATCCGGTGAAACAAACGAATTAGACCCAAAGCACGCGTAAAATGTTGAGTCCCCCGAAACGGAACAGCCAACCACCCAAAACACATCAACCTCAGTTGTCCATTACTTATAACGGCAAAGTCTCCATCTTCGTCACCACTTTGCCTCACAGGGAAGCATAGGATACGCCACGAAAACAAAATTCAACGACAGTACAGAAACAGTTATAGAAGGTTGAAAAGTGTGTGAATATAAGTCGAATCCCAGTTAGACAATCGTTAGATGAGCTTCAAACTGAGTGACATATCAAGCAATACATATCTTGGCCAGATAACCCAAAAAAACAATGGCATACCCAATTGTGTTCACACCAAGATCCAACTGCTCACCAATGTAATAACATACGAACATGTGGACACTAACAGATTCATAGCCAGACGAACGGTGGGGTCTAAAATCCGATTTCCACTGACCGCACAACAGTTTTAATAAGAACGTGCATTAATCATGCCAAACAAAAGGAAATATCGGTGCATTTGACGCAGCAAATCAGTAGCAATGAGCAAATAATGAAGCTATCACGAAAATGAATCAACCATGTGTTCTAATATTGAAACCATTGATTGAGGGAATTTTACCTACCCCAACCAGGTACTTTTGAAAAACAACTGTGCGAATGCAAGCGCACATGGACCGTTCCAGTCAACGATTTATCGACTGATGTCTCTCCACTACGTTCCGCTTACAGCGTCATGCCATCGAGGTGAAAAGGCGCGGGTTCAAACCCTGGGTGTGGCGGAGGATATACACCACTGATGAGCTCTAACAACAGCGAAACTTGAGTCTGGTGCTCCCGAGTGCACGGTTGGTCAAATGACCTGAGATCTGTGCGCGAAAATTGGAGCCCAAAGGATAGTCAGCCAAACTAAGTATCATTAATCCCACACACTACTCGCAAGTAATTGTGAGACATACGAAGTGACAAAACGTGCACAATACTGACCGTCATAAGATGTGTGACACACGCACACATACACACAAGAAGAAGAGAGGAGTTACTTTTCACACCCGTTTACTACACCGTCTTGATGTTAGTGCTTAGTCGGAATCAAAATGAGGCACTCCGTTTTGTCCCGGAGACTATGTATCAAGGCCCGTTTAGGTTAGGGTAAGAAGACGAAGTGCAAATAAGGAGTTATTTCATGTGCATAGGACCATGAAATTGGAATACATAATCTGATTTTTCAAAGAGGGAGAGGAAATCAACTTTGGTTTCGTTGAAATTACTGAAATCTGACGAAATAAAGCCAACATACTAGTTTGTTTTTGAAAACAACTGTGAGTTGGATAACATTTTGAATGGGGTAGGACAGCGTGAACAGTGTGGGATGAAGAAAAACGGGCAAATGTATCCACTGAATAGTAATACACACAATAAATTACTAAAAACGGCATCTTATACGCTGGTATTTTTCGTCATCTATTCACCATTTCTCCGCAGAACTATTTTATGCTTGTTTTCATTCCAAAACGACAATGGTAAGCATAGCAGTTGTGAACGAGGGAAAAGACCCATACTAGTATTTCATAGCTTAGAAACTTTGTGCTATCAATGAGCTGTTGAAGACCTTCCCAGAAAAATGCAGTAAATAATAATGATAACGTTGGACTTATCGTGGTCTTCATCAAATACATACTATTAGCCGAAAAATGACACACACACACATACACACCTCCGAAATAGTCTAGATATTGTACATTAGTGTAACCAAAATGACTTGTTGTGAATACAATAGCATGGTCGTTCTC
Organism: Fasciola hepatica; assembly: GCA_948099385.1. Classification (NCBI taxonomy): domain Eukaryota; kingdom Metazoa; phylum Platyhelminthes; class Trematoda; order Plagiorchiida; family Fasciolidae; genus Fasciola; species Fasciola hepatica. The sequence continues at coordinate 7,541,378 of CANUEZ040000027.1, read as the reverse complement.
AAACGGTCACTCACTGGTATATGGTTTAGCCAGCTTTGGATGATATAACAGCATTTACCCATTTAGTTATGCTCACTATCAAACGTCTGAAAGTAGCTTGTGACATGCCGTCCCATTCTTCCTTCAAGACAGTCTCTAACTGCCCAAAAGATTTGTATTTTCACCTCTGCTTCATCTTCCCACCGAGCTGATCCTACAAATGTTCCGTTGAATTAAGATCGGCAAAATGGGTCGGATCAAAACATTTAGGTAAACGTGATCACTAACGATGCCGTCCAGAAATACCGATCAAAACTTCCGAACAGGACCGAGTGGATTCGAGATCTCTGAACAAGCAGCTGAGAGCCCTAGCATCACTTCAGCGTGGTTTCTCACTCCGAACCAATCGATACATCTGCTCACTATCCGTTTTGGAATAACGAAATATTTGGTAATTTCGTGCCAGCACTTCCCTGATTTCCACATTTTGAGTGCACGCCAGACGACCTTCTCTTTTGTGAGCACCAAATGAACTCAAAAAAGCAGATGAATGAATGGGCTGGAAAGCATACAAGCGTGTGTCTGACCTTTATAAGCAGTCTCATGATTTCCACGCATGCAACGGAAGACTGTATCACGTAAAAGTAGGACAGTGTCTAAAACATTCCTGGCTGATGATGTGAAGCGTCGGGGCAATAGTTTACTTGAGGAGTGGGGCACTGGCGGAAAGTGTATTCCAAAGCGGACGAGTGTATTCTTTCTGCACTTCAGGCCAAAAGACCCGCAAAATGAGCCCTTCACTCTTATCTTCTGAATTCATAGTCTTTATGGGTATCTCCGTTCAGCCGCTCATCTCCGGTTGTGGCCCAGTGGTTTGGTGTATTTACTTACCATCTCAGAGGTCAGAGGTTCAGATCTCGCCATCGCCGGTCATTGTGGTGGTAGACAGTAATCCACTGTCGTCCGGCTCGTTATCATAACTAACATGTTGAGGAATTCTATGGCTTTCCACTACAAGTCTCACGATTTGGTGGCCGGGTTATACGTAAAAGTACGACGAGCCTTTGAAGGTATGAGGTATGTCCCCCTCCCCCTTCTACTGCACTCATGCGCAAGCACATACTAACGAAGATTTCACCCGGACGAAGTTGAGACTGAGGCTTGCGTTATGGTCTTCAGGCTTTCAAATATCATTTCATAGCACCGTGTTTTTAATTCGCGCTTACACATGAACTGCATTAGAGACACAATGAACAGAAGGGTCCTACAGAATGTTGGGGATAATCGGCACCCGTAACTCAGACTTGAAACAGCCAACTAATTAGGGCATCAATCGGCCAGTGGTGGGAGCGATCCTGGCGATTTCAAAGTTGACTACTTTCGAGAAGTGCATAGTCCTCTAGGGCAATGTAACGCGTATTAATTCCGCAGAAGTAAAACTCAGAACATTTGCTGATCATCCACTCGAGTGCATCATTAAAAGCCAGTCTGTTTGAGCCGCATTTAAAGTCCAAATCGTAAGCCCCATTTCTGATGTCGTCATTCATTAGTGGTTGAAACATGTGCGCGGTATGATAGATCTTATCCAGGTTTTGTGTACTTTTGTGCCGTAGCAACCAGTTCTGCACCGAGACACACACACACACCGCAAACAAACATGTTAAATGCGTTCCTTCTGCCATAATTTTCCATTTTTTTCGTAACATTCACAGTTCACAACTTCACTTGTTTTTAGCCATGCTAATTTATGATTGCGCTATGAAGGGTAAAGATCTTAGTTCAAGAGGTCCACTGATCTTTGGGAATGAAACCGAAAACTATGACTCGGAAACTTTGTTCGGGTGGAAAACCAAATGGAATCTCAATAGTTCACATGCCAACGAATCCGCTACCACCAGCTGATGCCCTCCTTCGCCCTCGATGCCTATTCAAGCTAGCCACGTTCAACGTGCGAACCCTTATGCGCACGGGACAACAGGTAGGTTTTCGCTCATACGGTTGAAACCCTTGCCATCGATGTGTTGCATTCAAGATTAGTTCCGTCATTCGATTGACGTCCCATCTAATCCATCGGGAGTTTCCCCTACGCCTTTCTGGGGACCCGCGGGATGCCGGTTCCGGCGTTGGCGCCAGCCCTAGTGATAGGGCTGAAGCTGTACTGTTAGACCGGATCCCGGTAGGCAGTCGGTTATGCACAGTGAGACTTGGAGGTTGGTGCAAAGTAAGCCGTCGCCGTCATCGTCACGACAGACGAAACTTTTTTGTGTTTTCGGCGTATGAACCGACCGATTACAACCTAGTTGGAATTGAAGATGATTTCTGTCAAAAGCCACACAAAGTCTTACTTAAAGTGAGTTGGGCTCATATCGTGATTTTGGCAAATATGAACGCTAGAGTGGGTTAGCTGTCATCGAACGAAGCACATTTAGGAGGCCCTTTTAGACTAGATTCCTGTTTCTCGGACAACCGAAAGTGACTTTTGGGTATGTGCTCTGACACCGTACGTTCCTCACCGGTACGTGGACCGGTGGGTCAACAGTGGACCCAGATTGCCTAGATTGGACACAAATGGCGGGGTTGCATGAAATACTGACGCCCGTACTGGAGCACGCTGCTGACTCCGATCAAGCACTGGTTTGAACTAAGCTGTTCATGTGCTTCGATGGGAATTCCAAACGCACACTACATCGATGATTAGACTGTGATCAGCTGCCTAAACTGGCTAGCTGAAAAGTCAGAATCTGCCCAACCCGAAGACATCAACTAGCACTAGTCGTTTTTCAAGAATGCCTTGAATTCTGCTGGTTTATTTTAACCTGTCACGCCGCATCGTGACACCATGAATTTCTACTGAATCTTCGCGCCTTCTCAACGCACGCCAAGTAATCCCAGCTGTAAGCGAGTATAACGAAACACGGCTCGTTACGAGACGTGCACCGAAAGCAAGCAGTAACAGAGATCACGAAATCTGGTGGGCTCAACGTGCATCAGAGGTGGAATATACTGCCGCAACGGTAAATTCCCGTAATCCGTTCAATTCTATTCGAATAACGAGTAGAAAACCATTAGGTGTGAGCGAAACGACTTGTGAATTTGACGGTTCGCCAAATCATAATCAGCAACGGCGTCTTGAACGCTGGGTAGGGCATTTCCTGGCATAGTTTAACTGACCACTTGTGCCAGATTCACACACAGCTATCCTCGCAAACGTCCTGAGGTCCGTTTCGACAGATCCACCAACTGAAGCAGAGATTTATAGAGAAACCCAAGCCCACAGACGCCACAAAGCACCGGGATCCGATGATCTTGCTCCAGCCCTTTTTAAAGATGGTGGAGTGCAGCTTATTAGAGAATTCCATGTATTATTCTGAAAGATATGGAATTCAAAGGAGATTCCCACATCCTAGGGAGAACCGTCTGTTAACCCAATCTACAGGAAGGGCTCGCCCAGTGACTGCGCCAGCCGAAGCTGCTTGTGTCTGTAACACTTCATAGGCTTAACCAAACGTGCAAAGAGTAGACTCGCGGGGAGCAGTCTGGGTATTGCACTGCTCGTCGATGTATCAATCAAATCTTCACCGTCCGACAGCTGCCAAAATACCATCATGCCTTACAGGAATTAACGACAATCGTTTCCAGACATTCGAGCAACGTTTAACTCTGTCAATAAGACTGCGCTGTTGAACTGTTTTCTGATAAATGGAATACCTGAGGAGTAAAGGTCAGTATTGAAAGAGTTGCGTCACCATACCTAAGGTCGGGTTAGGGCCTGCGGACAGTTTTCGCCTCTTTTTGGCGTCTCCAGTGGAGCACGTTAAGGCTACTCTATTTCTCTGTTTCTCGTTAACCCTGTCACAAAGGATGTTCTACGAAATGGTCTCTTAAACGGTAGAGTTGAACTCCTCCCAGAGAACGGAGTTTTGATATGGAAAATACAAGGCTGTTCAGAACACATTGTGTCGTCGTAACCCAACATCATGTGGTCTGCATAATCCACGTACAGTGCGGCAAGCCAGACTAAACAATAAGAACAACAAAAACGGTCAATCAGAGCCCTGGACATACAGTGGCTGTCTGTGGTCAAACTGATTACGCAACACACTAGACTTACGTCGACTAAATTGATCAAACATAAATCGACGAAAGTGAATTCGTTTCTCCTCTCCATTACTTCTCTCACTTTTAAACATATGCTAATCGAAATGCTCGTGATTCGGTGTTTTGTTTTAGCGGCACTAAATGAATATGCTGTATTTGGCTAGTCAAAGAGACAGCGAAAACAGTATCTGTCACCCGGTAAGATCACAAAGTTGAACGGGACAGATGAGAGTGGACACCACTGACGCACGCCACTCAGAAGCGAGACGACGATGAACCCGTACGTGTGCAACTGACTTGATATCTGTTTTCGACCCGCCCACTAATTCTAGTGAGTAGACTACTTCGCCTTCGAACCATCTCAGTTTATTTGCTCAGAACACTTTATTCATATGGGAAAAAACAGTCACTGTGATCAAATCGTTGAAATACAAACTAATTGGTTCAAACGTGCATCAAGTAGGCTATCTTCTGATCGGTTGATTGGTGATACAGCCCGCTACCACTTGACGGGAATCCGTTCTTGTCCTACCGATCCGCTGCCCTATCGTTCGCAAATCCGTTGACTCAAGCAATGACACGGATTCTGGACAGGCGCTAACGAGACTTGCCTGTCTATCGACGGTGAGTCAGCCCATACTCCCACAATGTCTGATGGATGACGTCGACATACCTATCGGAGCGTCTTGTCAACAGAGCCGTAGACAGCTCGGATAACCCTGACTATGACCAGAGATGTTCTGCGAAATGTGTGGATTTATGAGGCAAAAAAGAAAACGAAGTGCTGAAATGTCGCAGTATTCGTCTTTTTTGTACTGACTAAGATGGCAACTTGCATTAGTCCTGTGCTTTTGGCTCATGAGCAGAGAAAACCTTGCGAAGAGCATCATATCAACGGTTTAAGGTGGCGAAATGAGACGTAAATAAAGAAACAGAAGTGAAAGAAACGTTTGGGATGTGAAAATTTCATAATTACGAATGAAGTTCGTTCATCAATATACAAATCATAATATGACATTGCCATACAAACAAAAAACATATGCGGAACTGGAAATATATAACCTTTGAGTAGTTATAGAGTTTAACGACATCACAAGAAGTCGGAATGACATAATTATTATCGTCAAATGCACAAAATGAGTGCCCCCAAAACGAAAAAGCATACGTGCGACAATGTGACCGAAAACATTTCCACCACTCTGAAGAGTGCAAAAAACGTCACAAATGACTGCGCGAAGCAGAGAAACAAGTAGTGAGGGTGGAATGGTTTGGAGCTTGAAGGTACACGGCATCGAAAAACGGGTAATATATTAGGAAAGAGCGGGGGGCATTTTCACAACAATGGAACTAAACTCAATACAGTGGAAATTTTTCCTTTCAATTAAGGCTAACATAGCAAATAAATGGGGGCGAAACACGTTACTGGTGCCAATTTTACATCAACACAGACAGGGTTCAAAATAATATACAAACCATGGGAAATCATATTCGGTTATTAAGTTAGACAATGTATTTCTCCTTTACCGGTTCAGTTTACGCACAGCAGAATACAACCGAGTGACAGAGAGCAGAACCACTGTCATCCAGCTCACCAGAAGACCTGAGTTATATCGCAGCGGTTCAACACCGCAATACCTTAGAACATTACTTCAGTACTGTGTCAGGTCAGGGAAGATAATAAATCGACCAAATTGTTTCTACTCTAGACAGCTGCATTTCACTCGAAAGTCGGATACCGGATATAGTGTCAACGTTTGGATTTTCCACGCTCCGCCATTCATCGAGTATATGCGATAGTGGAGTCTGTACTTCAGCTCTTAGTCTAATTTTTCTATACAGTTTGGAATCCTGACCGCTGTGAATGGAAGACAAATAAAGATTTTCAGCCACAAAGAACATAATTTAACGAAGTACTGCTCGAATTTGGTGGCGGGCAAAGGACCGAGTGTGAGGAGACTAGGCTTATAATGGTTGCTACACCAACTGGAATGAAGGGAAGAAGGCACGAACGAAGAGCTTCCTGCTGAATAACGATTGACCGCGCACTAGACGAAACAATTTTAATTATCATCCACACAAATAACCGAACCGAAAGACTAGCCATGCACAGTACGAAACTGGTTAGAGAGGGCGATCTGGGAAAACATCTGCTTCACGAAAACTGAATACAAAAGCGATCTATGAAGTCGTACGGATGATACGTTGAACGATCGTAGTTTTTTTAATAACGTACCATATCACCATGATTGACAAAGTAAACATTAAAAATCCAGATCGATTAACAGTCATGTGATCAGGATAGTCTGACTGACGAGTTGATTGATTTACATGCGACAACCAATTTCACAATTCACGCATTTCATACTGATTCCCTTCAAATAACGGAGAAGGAAACAGATCTAATATGGATTTCAGCAAGAAATGTGGTCATTTCGATTTGATGCCCTCATGACACAACTGCGGGGATTTTGAAATAACATACCAAGCTTCGATGGATGATGTGCGTTCACCAACTGGGTTCGAATCGATGGAATGACCGGGCTGAATTGAGGAAGGCACACTGGATATCACGGTGCTGGGCGCGCGTGGAGGTGGTAAGGGTTTATCGATCAGAGCACTTTTGATCTCCTTTCTCGAAACGGAAGGGGCTAGAGAGGATTCGGACCTGACCGGCATTTTTTGGGATGTGGGCACCAGCGAGTGATGCTCTGAAGTGACCAGCTGACTGCGTCGATATATTCGACTGTTACACGTGGCTCCTTGTGGACGCGTAGCAAGTGCCGTGGGACCCGCCGGTACGGGTGTTGGAGAAGGGTTGGGATTGGGTCTTGGTGCCAGCGGAGGAGCTGTGTTGAAAAAAATCATACAATCAGAAAATAAAGTAGATTTATATGCTATTTTATTCGAGTCGAGTACTAGATGAGTGAAAAAAGCACCCGGGTAATCGTGATTACTGATCTTGGTCATGTAAGTCACGTCAGGCGGCTGATGTTTCAAATCCATAAAATTCCCACATTGGAGACCTGAGAGAACTCGTTCAAGAGTTGCAATCAGCTGTTAGTGTTTATCCAAATTGCTTCTTGCATTTACTTGATTTATTCGCTTGCTCTGATAAATACATCTTGCTAATTTCCTACCTTCAAGAATCTTCTTTCCAGACGGGAATCGATGAGAATTGACTAAAGAAAGCCCCACATCTGGCCAACTGAGATAAAGAATATTATGATCACCAATAGGGTGGTCGGAGGGTGTTTTATCAGTTTGGTGGAGAAATCGAGACCAGACCGCTGAAATCGGACTGGATACTTAGTCCTAACATGTTACGTCGGGCGGGCAAATCATTGTGCATTTTTCTAGATGGGTGTTTAGCGCGTATTGTTCATGAAGATGGATGGTACAGATATCCCTTGGCGGAATGGCTAGTTCTCTATGGTATGGTAGAAGGAGTGGACAGCTTGACCGATAGAGTTGGCTGTGTAGGATGAACTTGATAGAGATTCGACCCGCCAGTGATTGGAGGCACTAGATGATTTGGTTAGTCATTTCCAGCTACTGGAGAAAGACAGCACTTAAGTTCAGAACGCTTGAGTGTGAGTTTACCGGTTAGCTAAACTTAAAAAGACACGGGTAAAATCGGTAGCACAGGCAATCTGTCCACGCAAGAAGTAACGCAACCGGGTAAAAATATGGATAGTTAAATGACAACAATGTTAAAGCTCGTTTTTAGAAATCACCACCCTCTCAGTCCACACTGACTGCAGATGCTAACTTGCTGGATCACCCAAATACGAATGAAATAAGTCAAAACAGAAAGGTCAACAAATAAGTCGGGGATATCAGACAGAAGACTGAGCTTCGACTGCAACCACATCACACCCGATCATATTGAGAATACCCACCAGCCACTCCGCATGTGGACAGTGCGAACTCTAACTAGGGTAACTGACACGTCCCGCAAACGGCTAGGGTTCCCAAACATTTTTCTGTCACGTCGTCATTAAGCCACCTCGGCTTATCATCGAAATGATATCTGTTTCGGAGAACAACGCAACTCGAGCATGCACAACAAGCACATCAAACATCGTAATGCAGCAGTAGCAAGCACTTGGTTCGAAGAAAAACGTTTGGACCCCGGCAGTGCGCTCCTCACCCAGGCACTGCTATTCAGGTGTTCGTACTAAAATGATAACTCGTAATAAGCCTGTATATTTTCAACGGAAACGGTATATTGAACCTCATATGTGATGTGTATCTTAGCTGCTCTTACCCTGATTTTGATTTTTTTCTAACAGTATAGGGGGACTACCCTATCACTAAGGAGGGCCACTGAAGTATTTTCGATCTTTTATTACACGGCTGCGCACGGGTGTAGTGCAAGGGGTATACCCCATATCGTCGAAGGCCCAGTACATTATTACGTATAAGCCACAGCAAGACCCTAAGAATTGGAGTGGAGAATCACATGAATTCCTAACAGGCCAGATGTGGCTACGGTCAGGGCGACACTGGATTGTTGCCTACACCCAAAGTGATCAGCGGTAGCGGGATTCGAACCTCTGACGTGGTAGATAAACACTCTAAACCACTCGACCACCACCGGACTGTCAAAGAGAACCGGCACTCATCGCGTGAGGTTTTAAGTTGAAAGACAAACAAGGGCCCAATAGGCCAAGTGTGACGACGGGCCCGGAGACGACGGTTCATTGTCTAATACTAATGTGAACGGTGGTGGTGGCGTGGTTAGAACCTCTCATCACCACCGGCCGGATCGGTTGGCAGATGTATGCAAGTGTTCAGTTCAGTTCGGTCCAAACAACCATTAACTATGTACTGAGTGCAGTGACTTTGGCTGCTACCATTCAGCAGGAACCTCAATGGAAAATGATGGAGAAAGTGTGAAAAGAGTAAGGTGAGAGCCACAAGTAGTATCAAATCAACAAAGAAAGTTTGTGAATTCAAGAGCGCCACTAATCGTGACACCGAGCCATGTCCTCCAACGGATCTAACCGCTGGGTTGGGGGGGGGGGGGGAGGAACTCTCGGACCCCACCCAGGAAGCCTAACACGCTGCACTTGGCTATGTTCACTGGTTAGGCTTTTCATACCTCTCTTCCATATCATGGACTGACCAACCTTGCCGGTCTTCTAACCATTACCCCCTTCAGGGAACACTGCGCGCCGAAGAATCCTATCCAGGGACATGAGCAAGACACAAGTCCCAACCAGCTTAAACTGGTGACCTTTAGTGAGTGTACATATCTGACTGAGTTGATGGTACGTCTTAATTGGCTTATATATGAATTGCGATCATTCTGTTGTTTTTTACGATAGCTGGTCATATGGAGAGATGTGAATGGAACCAAATTTGCCATCAACATTTAAAAAACCAAAAGAACTTCCATGTGTCTACCAAAATCAAAACGGAAAAATAGTGTACCGGTCGACAGATAATTGTCTGCTTAGCGAGCGCAACTGACACTTCCAAAATGATGGCAACTGGTTCGGCCACAGTTCAGCTCTTCAATCAATAGCTGCCCGCTAGTGTTATCGGAATCTGATTGCCACCTGACAGTATCGCCAAAATGAAAGTAAAATGAATCGAAGTATAAACAACAAATAAAAAAGATAAGAGAGTGAAAATCATACGGACGAAAAAACAATTCCAATATGACTTTGCCACGGACCAGCGCACTTATCCATGTCACCTAATGTCCCCAGTAATTTGGTGGGCGGATCTCGTGGATCTCAAACTCTCGAAGCTGAACACGTCCTACTGAGACAAATCCATCGTTAGGGCATATTTACGTCGTCAAGTTGACTCGTTCTTCAATCACTGTTTGTCTCGGGGATCAACGCACACGTGAACAATCTATCGGTCGGTTAACCTGTTCGGGCGCTTGCTCCAGAGATTGGCTTTTGGGTTCGCACACCGTGCGTTCAACCTCACTGCTGCTAATGCGGTGTTCGTACTGCATTTGACTAATGCTGTGAAGACATCGATGCACAAACACACTGGTCGGTGTATTTTTTCTACCCGCAGCGGCCACGTTTCTCAGACGTAGCAAAAGACAAACCTAACTGCCGCAGTGTAGACTTGAGCTCTTTTGGAGTGAACCAAACTGACATGGCTGAAAACTATCCCCGGAAAAGTGGACTCAGTCTCACGAGCCTGGCGAAGCGGGACGACAGAGGGACAAAAGATAATTGGCGAAAACGAACACTTATAGCATTTCCCTTGAGTGGATTTGTTTTACAACTCTTAGCACCGCCCGGAGAGTGTCACAATAAATTTCAACCACGTTCACTGTACCCCTCGAGCGAGGTGCTCTTGTTTCAAATGCAGCCTCTTCACAAAAAATAAGAGAATTATATGAGTGATATGGGGTTAGATTTTACATAATATGATTCATCATGCAGTGTGAACGTTCAACTCGCCATTAAAAACTATGGAAGCACTGTACAGCTGTTTCATGTTTGCTAGGATTCATCAGCGCCCCCACTTCATGTCAACAAAAATCTAGACCGTGGTTTTCGTGATTGGCCGATAGGCCTTTAGTTCGAGGCCTACAGACTGAGACAGATATAATTAAGTGACATGGTTCCGGAGGTTTGACGACAGTCACTATAACGGACGAAGAAAATTGGCATTTATCAGGTGACCCCTTCCTAACACAAAAACAATGTCCTCATATCGTTGCGACCACCAGAACATAGTCAAGGCAGAATCAATCGAGCAAATCTGACCATGTGATAACCACCAGTGTATGTGTGCGTTCGGTCAGTCAAATGTTGAAACTGATTGTGGCATGTTGTCTGGCGCCGAGAAAACGCCCAGGAAGCTACCGCTAGGATCTCGAATTACCGACAAAAAATGAGACGGTCACATGGTTATAAGTTACCGGAAACAGATGCTCTGAAAGACGACCAACTGATAGTATTAACGAATAGATTCCGGTCTCTAACTTTCGCACAATCATCTTTTTAAATCACAAGACTGGCAAGTTGGAACGCACTACGCTCGGTAAACAAACTGAAATAGATTGTATCCGGCACTAGCACAACATTTCCAAGTTGTCTGGCCTATTCGGATATTCCAATTCACGGTATCATGGCCGTCGGTTCAGCGCGTCAGCGCCTTTGGGCACCATAAGCGTGGGACACTCCCTGAATTGTGTTTATAATTGGGAGAATAAACAGAAAACAAGGATCTGGAATGGCCTGAATAATTCAATTAAAAGTGCACAGAAGGAACAGATGAAAGAAATATCGTGTGTTCACCTTAGTTCACTCAACCATAAATCTCGCACTTCTGAGCTCCGTTTTTGGTTGTTATCTCCCAGCGTCGCACTACTGAAGGCAGAACGAACTGGTGCATACAGTGGAAAAGAGCCAACAGCAAAGTAAAAAACGGAAATTATGAAGAAAAATAGAAACCGAATAAAACTACACCACTGACCGCCACACCTAGCCGTCGCATTCAATGTGTACAACCACTTCGGTAGGCGGATCTCGCTGACTCCAACCTGGAAGTCTAACACGCCCTACTTGACCAAGTACACTGTTCAAGGTTGCCATACTTTTCAAGGACTGACCACCTAGACTTACCTTTCAACCACTACCTGCCTCGGAGAACAACGTACGCCAACGAAGCCTATCGATGGGTATGCGTAACACGTACCAGTCACCTAAATCTGCTTAGATTCAGTGCTTGTTCCAGTGTCTCGCCACTGGTTCCCAAAAGCCTACGTCTAAGCTCCGCATTGCTCATACGGTGCCCCGACCATATTTGAGCCATGTGATGAAGACGGTAATGCTCGCTAACAGTCTTCGCCTATCTTCCATCCTTAATGGCCGTTTCTGAGCCGTGTAAGAGAACGGACGTAACCGCCGCAGTGTACACCGGACCGTTAACAGACAACTGGATATCACACTGGCTCCACACATGACTGAGGTTAACAAAAGCCAAACGCGCCTTCTGTATACGCGATGACACTTCATCCGATATCTGTCTACCTGGTGAGATATAACCACTCTGGTAACAAAACTTGCCTACTTCAGCTAGAATTTTTCCTGCCATGACAAGGTTTGGTGTAGAGACAACCCGGTCCTTCAGCAGCATTGTACGATCTGAAGGTGCAAAACGCTCCCTAACATTGCTACACTGTTGTTTAGGCTAAACAAGAAAGCTTGCAACTTATCTGGATCTTCACTCAGAAGAACTCTGTGTATGATGGGCTCTCAATTCGATGAAGCAGTCGTGAGCAATGGCCTAATGCACGAAAAGCTTGGGAATGAAAACGATAGACCGAGGTCCGCACTGTGTCATAGAAAAGCAGTCATACACACATAAATACAAAACGCTACATGATTACAGCATCGAAATCGCATGTCTCTCCGAATTCTGGCACCCGGTGTATAAAGATTCCCGGAGTAGACGACAGTTACCACTTCTATCATAGTGAACCCACGGACATTTCTGGTCTCCATGGCGTCGCGATAGCCGTCAGCAACAAGACCAACAAAACACTGCTTTCATGGAACCCCATATCCCCTGGGATCGCCTAGCTCGTTTTCGCGCCTCACCCTTGCGATCTGTGCCCCGACAATCGCAGCCGAAGAAGCGGCAAAAGACAAGTTCCACAATAGGTTACAAGAGGTAATAAACAGTGTCCCGAAACGCGACACTCCCCTGGTTGCGGGAGACTGGAACTCCCGCACTGTTCCCTCCACCCAAGCAACTAAACACATTTTGGGGAAATATGGTCTCGGACGGCAGTGCAGAAATGGTGAACGCCTCTTCAACTTTGCGGACTTTAATAGCCCAACCGTCACCAATACCCGCTTCCAACACCCCAAGAAGCATTTGCTAACGTGGTACTCCAACGACGGTCACACAGCGCATCAGATCGACTACATTATCATACAATCACGCTGGTCATCTTCGATGGAGATTGTCAGTCCTACCGAGGCGCGCAGTAGGGCAACAAGAATGGTACCGACCACAACCTCGTCCGTGCACGCTTCAAGATTCACCTAGCCAATCGCCGCAAAAACTGTACCCCGAAGCGGATTAACACAGCAGCGTTAGGATCACCGAGAAAGCGCCAAGCGATCTTAGACGCTATTGCCTCCCGTCTAGCCACCACGTTCATAGGTGGAGAGGAAGTACACGTGGAAGATCAGTGGATTTCACTCAAGGCATCGATCCAACAATCCGCTTCAGACGAACTGGGATTTGCGCGACGACGACGACTGGATCTCAGGGGCGACTCTCCAATTAATCAAAAGGGCAAGAGATTCCCGCCCAAATGGTCGCCCAGACTTCCGTGTTATCCGACGAAAAGCCACCCGCTCGGCCAGAAGCGACCGAAACAACTACTGGACCGAAATCACGGAAACCCTGGAGACTGCGACCAACGGCGGAGACTTCTCAAAGCTCTTCCGTCTAATCCGCATGTTATCCGGGAAGCAACAGTCAACAGAGCCCCTCCTTCGCGATGCTGCCGGGCTTCTCATTTCTGAACAGGCCAAAAAGATGCAGAGATGGACCCAACACTGCGAATGTCTATTAAACCGTCCGGCAGCAAGCTCTGCCTGCCAAATCTCAGCAATCCAGAGCGAGAGTTATGACGTTAATAACAACCCACCGAGCCGAGACGAAATCACCGATGTAATACTCAAGCTGAAGAACCGGAAATACCCTGGAGAAGATGGCATCGCACCGGAGATATCTAAATCATGTCTTTCGACACTACTCGAGCCACTGCACACCCTGTTTTGTTCAATCTGGGAAAAAGAACAATTCCCAGCGGACCGGGGGACCTCAGTTCTACTTTCTCTTCCAAAGAAAGGTGACGGGACCGTGTGTAAAAACAATCGTGGCATCAGTTTAATCGACGTGGCCGCCAAAATATTCTCCGTGTTTTTTTTAACCGCTTCTCAGCGGTGCGGGACGCGCGCACACGCCCCAATCAAGGAGGCTTCCGCCGTGGCAGAGGGTGCGTGGACCAAATATTCGCCCTCCGCCAAGTGTTGGAACAACGGTACAAATTTCAGCAACCGACTACAGCTTGTTTTATTGGTTTTCGGCCTGCCTTTGACTCAGTTGACAGAGAATCGTTATGGACTACATTACAAGCGGATAGAATGCCCCAGAAGCTTTTCAGTCTCATGAGGTCGTACTACACAAATACCCGCGCGAGAATACGCATCTACGGAGAGGAGTCCAGCGAGTTCTCAATTCCGGTGTTAGACAAGGCTGTCCCCTGTCGCCAGTGCTGTTCAACTACGCCATCGACTGGATAATGCGTCAGGCGCACACCGGTTACCCTGGTATTCAGCTGGGCACCGATGTTTTCCTCGCCGATCTAGAATTCGCAGACGACATCGCCATCCTTGGAGATAGCTCAACTGCCTTACAGCTGATTCTCAGTCGCGTAGACTCTTTCACGAAATCTACGGGACTAGAAATCAATACGTCGAAGACCAAGATCCTTTCGACATGCACTGGACAGTCCACTCTCCCGATATACTTGAACGGCGAACAAATTGGACACGTCCCGGCATTCAAATATCTGGGCTTTACGATTCTCCCAAACGGCCAAGCCAAAGATGAAATCAAGTTGCGCACGGACAAGACCAGGTCTGCGTTTCTTCAGCTCCGCAATGTACTCTGGGCGCAAAACAAAATCAGCCACCGGACCAAAATCCGTGTCTTCCGGGTCGCTATCCGTCCAATACTGACCTACGGCTGCGAGACATGGCCTCTACGCATGGAGGACATCAGAAAGCTGGAAGTGTTTGACCATTGGTTTCTGCGAATGATACTGAAAGTGGCGTGGCACGAAAAGCTTTCAAACGAGACAATAAGAAAACGGTGCTTTGACATCGAAAAGCTGTCAGTGTTCCTTCAACGTCAACGATTTCGGTGGTTTGGATATGTACTACGACGTCCGGACCCAGAGATCTCAAGACAGTGCCTCGCTCCTGTTCCATGTCCGGGATGGCGCTGTCGCCTCGGAGGACAGCTGAAAACATGGGTCAGTACCATCAAATCGGACGGTGAGGGATTAGGACTCCAGGCTGCCTATGGCGCTCGCAACTAGAAGCAGAACTGGATTTCTCTGTGTTCAGATCTCGCATCCGATCGCCGCTCATGGGCTGGTGCCATTCGGGACATACATGAAGCCGGCTCATCCTCTCGCAGGAGCTAGCCGCATAAAAGTAAAGTAAATACAAGAGAACAGTATATTTCGGAGGAGAGCACTGATTTGATCCGACTCGTTACCAATAGGTTAGATTGCCGGTTATCCACACTAATGCTGCGGACTTTCGAAGTTGGATCAACCGTCAGTGTGGCCGGATGACTGTAGACTTCAGTTTTGAATCCCGATTCCAGTGATCCCAAAGATACCGATCCATGTTCTCTGCTGCATGTTGGCACGTATTTGAGCAACCTCAGTCGGGTGTGCTGAGGCTCGCGATTCTCAAGCTGTATCCAGTCGCGCTGTTTTGGCTAACTGACTGTTCTGTT
Organism: Fasciola hepatica; assembly: GCA_948099385.1. Taxonomy (NCBI): domain Eukaryota; kingdom Metazoa; phylum Platyhelminthes; class Trematoda; order Plagiorchiida; family Fasciolidae; genus Fasciola; species Fasciola hepatica. Next base: position 7,525,769 of record CANUEZ040000027.1, on the reverse strand, counting down.
TCACTGACGGACTGGCATACACACACGCACGCAGGCATAAACACACGCACACGCACGCATAAACACACAGACACACGCGCGTGCAAATGCCATCCGCTGCATTCTATTGGACCAGTGCATGCATGTCTCGTTCATACGTGAACGCTATCGTCAATATACACTGTCCGAAACAAAACGTCCCCTCACGAAAGCGTTGTACATTATTGAAATTCTTTATTAAAATCAGGATGCTTTGTCGTGAATAGAATAGTGAAATCGTTCTCAAAACGGTCACTCATTACCGTATGGTTGAGCCGCCTTTGGAAGATATAACATTTACCCGTAGGGTCATGCTCGCTATTAACCGTTTGATAGTATCTTGTGACATGCGGTCCAATTCATTCTTCATGGTATTCTTCAACTCCCCAGGACATTTGCGCTGTGGTCTTGGGCCCACCTTCCTCCGAAGCTGATCCCAAAAAATTCGACTGGATTGATATCAGGAGATCGGGCTGGTCACGGGAGTGTACTTTACCCGTGATGCGTCTTAAACTCGAGTAGGAGAAAGGAACGATAACCAGGTGCGTTGCTGTCCACGAAAATCGCTTCAGCAGTGCTCAAAAATGGCAAGTTATGTCGGATCAGGGCCTCCAGATAAACTTGACCACCGACCATGTCGTCCGGAAATACCAACTCGTTCCGATGTTCTCATCAGGTAGCTCCCCAGACGTGCACTGAACCTTTAGTAGGCTGCACTGTTGCGGTCGTCATATCACTTTTAATAGATTCACAGATATGTTTACAAACATGACTTGGACGATCATTTTCGAATAACGAAAATACTGACTCGCCGGTCCAAACGATGTTGTACGCCAGGGTTATCACCTACTATTTATTTTGTTTAATTTTTTTACTGACTTTATCTCCGAAATAAAACGTACTGTACAGTGAGAATGGCAACATTACAAATTTCCCGGATGAAGATCCAGATGAGGTATAAGCTTTTTGGAGTAGTAGGAATAACTACGTAGCAATTGTCGTGATATATTTTGCAGCACAGGGTTGATGAAAAAAAGTCCTTACCGTGTCTGGCGAGAAAAGGGATCTGGTAGACAAGTTCTTCTATGTAAGAAGCTTCATTTCATTCTGAATTCGGATACCAAAAGGTTTTTATTTGTGTGCAGATGATACGTTTGATATTCAGCAGCCTCAGTCACCTGTGGCATCGACGTGATATGCATTCGTCCATTATAGATCACGTGCATGCTGCAGTATTTACGTCAGTTGTTCAGTGCGGCTCGGCAACCTAACCACAGTCGATGGAATATTATATATATATATATATATATATATATATATATATATATATATATATATATATATATATATAACGATTTTTGTACTTTTCTTGCCAGTCGTATTTGGCATTTGTGGCCTCGATGGTTTCTTAAACCCCCATTTGCTTCGATTCTGAGCCATATAACAATGTGCCTAAACGAGAACAATCCTCATCCTAATCAGGGAGTCGGGATGCATAAACTGGAGCCAGCGCTGACGTTGAGAGACGCGTTGATGGACCTCATCACGGAGTGTTCCAACTAAGCGCGAGTAATGCTTCGGAGATATCCATGGCCAAATACAGAAAGTCACCGAATGTCCACAGCGCGAAGCAGCCACGATTTTCGACCGCAGAACAAACCGCTGTGCGTTGAAGCATTTTAAGCGCGTCCCTTAAAAATACGCATGTCGTGGTGGCACCGTAAGTGACGCGGATTCGAGAAAGTCAGTTCGCCCCTCGCTATTTGCGATGTTATCTCCTCTGCAAAACCACCCCTACGTGCAATGCAGCTCCCGAGGTAGTTCCACCTATTAATTTACTCTAACAGTCCATCTTGAAACGCTGCAGCAAGTACAGGCTCCTGCGACCTTGTTAAAACACTGCACTTACGTGGAGCAAAGCACATACCATATCTGTGCACCTCGATCGTCAAGTCATCGAAACGTGTTTCACTGTCTGTGCATTATTACCCAGCAAGGCGACATCATAGTCACATGTCCGAAGACCACAGTGACGTGACGTGTGAATGTGACTCTGCATCAAATAGGGTCATTGTGGCTTATAGTAGTTCATACTCGGCAAGGTAATTCACGGGACGCGCATGGACCATTAATAACCACCGGCTCGTCTGGAATTACCCTGCTGCCTTGTAGGTCGCGCTCGGTGGTGCAAAGGCTAGAGGTACATCTTCAAACAAAGGGGCCGGGTGAACCTCCGTTATTCTTCCTCCTAATCTGACCTGGGTGACCAAGTAGAACAACGAAAACTACTTCCAGCCTCTCTCTGTCCAAAAAAATCGGTTGCAAAAATTTCAATATTGCAAACAGTAACTTTTGTATCCAACTGTCCTTCATATAATTACTAACCAATGGAAATTCCGGCTGCTTGCACTAACCGTGGTGCCTCAGTTGAACAACACGTGAAGACAGTCGACATGTGGACACCAATATTCTTGAAGAACTGATGGAATCCGGAGAGAACGCCTTATCGCCAAAGCTGTTGTCTGGCGCAGAGTATCAGATGCAAGAGGAAAGTCTCTGAATTGAACAGGAATGGAAATCACGTCAAGATCGAACGGACGATTGTTGCACAGACACTCACAGGAATATCGTCGGCAGCTTGTGCAGTTCGTTAAGACGGGTAGTGGTCGGAAGATGGCTCGGGACGGTCAGTCAATTACACGGAAGGATTTTGATGAGACAGCGACCAGAAGTGGTTAATAGCTGTTCAAATTAAACTGAGGTGCTTGAAAGCAATTGGATTGTCAGATGATGAAGAACGAAGACATATCATGATCATATGCACCTGATTCACTTACCCATCAAATAGTCATCTCCATCGCCGGCTTCCCACATATTGAAATAAACACTGTTATTGGAATCCTGTCGACTACCGAGTGTGCTGGACAGTGCGGTGAAATCACGAGCAACCGGATCGCTGGATTTATTCGGACGAAGCGGGCGAGGAGGGGCAGCCAGAGTTTTTGTTTTGGCTAAAACTACCCGGCGGACCATAAATGGGCGGACAGAGAGAGAGAGAGAACAAGGATGATGATTGTGTAATTAACGCCTCACATGACCAATATCGATTCAACCCAGTTTTTTCAACTTGTAAAAAAGAATCTGTAAAACGAATCACAGAACAATATCATGAAATGAACGTACTAATTCAACGAGTTGATTGTTTGGTAATCCATTTTCACTGACTCTTAGTAAAACGATAATGTGTACATTGGTTGAAAGAAACTGAAATAAAGGAACAAAAGGCCTGTTAAAATTGCTCAAAATACGTCGCGCGTTGACTGACGGAAAAGAATACATCACAACAATTGATAATTCATATATCACGCAATTACTTGCGAGTAGTGTGGGACTGTTTAATTTTCGTTTGATTGACTGTCCTTTTTGGGCTCCACGTTTCACGTGCAAACCTCAGCTCATCCGACCAACCAGCACTCGGAAGCACCAGACTCGAGTACAAGCTTAACTTGGTGATTCGGATCAGCTCGAACGGGAGCGGGGTGGCGCAGTGGTAACGCACACGCCTTCGAGATGGGAGGCCCCGGGTTCAAACCCTGGGTGTGGCGGAGGGTATGCACCACTGATGAGCTCTAACAGGAGCGAAACTCGAGTCTGGTGCTTCCGAGTGCTGGTTGGTCGGATGAGCTGAGGTTTGCGCGTGAAACGTGGAGCCCAAAAGGACAGTCAATTAAACGAAAATTGATAATTCGTAACAGGACGACAGTGGTCAGGTAGTTTACAGCATTTGCTTACCACGTCGGAGGCCAGAGGTTCGAATCCCCGGAATCACCAGTTACGTTGGTGGTAGACAGTAATCTACTGTCATCCGGTTCGTTATTACACCTGACCTATTGGGACCCTATGTGGTTCTCCATTCTGAGTCTCAGAGTCTTATTGCCGGCTACATTCAGTGGTGCAGTAAGCCTTTGTGGCTATGGAGTATGTACTCTTTTCATTGCACTCAAGCAGAAGGATGTCATTCAAAGAAATTTAAAGACAGACGAATAATCTGGAGGATTTTCAGTGGTGAGGTGAATGTCTACCCTGTATGCAAATTAAATTCCCTACTAGTAAAACGCATCTGATGGTCTTTGTGATATATAAAACCGTTCGGAGAACGATAAACAATAATGCATGTAAACAACAGACCGGACATCGTGCCGATGAGAGACTGGGATCATTCGGATAAGAAAAATAGCAGATTTGACTAACAACTGCTGAAAAACTGTGACTACAGTGGAAACTTCAAAAGATCGGAAAATATATTGAAGAAATCAAATACAGATACCAGGACTTCAAAACTACCGGTTTTCTTCAATAAGATGAGAACATGTGTACCTAACGGTGAGCGTACGAAAAACACGAACACAAATTATGCTCACTCCTAGTTCGCGCAGGCAACAACGGAGCATCTCCGGTCAGGTTTGGACAACTAGTTCGAAGGCTGACCGACTCCTGCGTCACACCGACGGAGTCAGTCCCGCTGTTCAAGTTCTTCAAGTTGACGTAGGAATGACTGCAACCAGGAAGCTTAGAAGGAAGGAGGGGCAAATTTGGACAGAAGAATATCCATTATTCTCTCAAGTAAACAGAAACGGTACACTTTAAACAAGACAGCTGCTTGTGGTAGATCAACCGAAAGAAAAAGTTGTTTTCTGCCTTTGAGGAAGACTAGCACCAGTTTCTTAAGGTTGTAGTGCTATGTAAACAGCAACTGTGTAGACAGATACTTTATTCAGGGAGTTACATATATTCGTAGAATATTTATTATCGGCAAGAGGAGCCTGGATCTTAGATAATGGAAAACCTGCTTACGTTGTTCGCATCCATCATTTGAGTGAGTTCTAATGAGCATAAGACTCGCTATTTATCCACACGAGACTCGAACTGCGAAATAAGCTCATTACTACAGGCCGATAAATTTACATGGCCCAAGTGTTCTAGATTCCCATGAGCACAGAAATGGATTAGGCTAACAAAATACGATGAGTATAGACATCAAGAGTGCCGATTTTACATAGTATGATTCAACATGCAGTATCAACGCTGAACTCACCGTTGAAAACCACAGAAGCCCTGTACTGCTGTTTCATCCTCGTTATGAATCATCTCAATGGGCAACTAGTTGTTACAAGTCAACGTCAGTGACAGAAAAGTGCTATAACACAGTGTATATGTTCAACAAACCGTTTAGAGCTATCTGGGACAGCCTGGTGGTTAGGTGTTCGACTCACAACCGTTCATCAGTGGTTCCAGTTCCAGCGGATGCGCAGTGGTTGTGCATTACTGATCATTCGTAACAAGAATGAAACCACTGTACCGAGTGCTTTCATGGTTTTCAGTGATGATTTGAGCGTTCACACTGCATGATGAATCATCTGATAAACTAATCAAATTCACTACTCTAAATGAACGAGTGTTGACGACGCATGGATGGATTTCAGTGCTATCGTCAAGATAAGATGTTGATGAAGACGAAATATGAAAGCGGGGGACGATTTACGTCCCTCATTTCGGAGCACTGTTGATAGTTATTAGCAAGAATTAAACAGCTGAAAGCAGTGCTTCTGTGGTTTTTAATAACGAGGCGAGCACTGACATTGCATGATGAATCAATTCATAGATCGGGGAATTTGAGATTTCTTAGGTTTGCGTCTAGGTTACATGAACAGGAAGTGTAAACCGAATTCCGGGTACATGTTAGAGGTCACTCATTGCTCTTAAAAGTCCGATGCGGCTCTTCAGTTCCCAAGTACTCGATCGCAGGATAATTTTGCTGTCTAAACAATGCACCTTATGCAGTGGCGCACAGTCTACCCCAACAGAATTTGATTGGCAAATGAGCCTTCGTAGACACGCATTGTAGTTCTAGAATTCTCGTATTTTACGATACCAATTTCCGGCATAAAAACCAGATGTAGACGATCAACACGAACTTATTTTACCCTGCTCATCACAACGAAAGTATGAAACATGAAGTAGATAAGGATAAGCTGATATGCCGCGTAACAACACATCTCTAAATTCGTGAATGGATCAACGGGGTTCGATCAGGTAAGCATCTCGTAGTTCAGGGCGCACGTGTACCTTTGATCGCACCTCGGCGGTCAACAACTCCCATGTGAAAGAATTATGACCTACGCAAAATCTTTGCATCATCCGAGTGCAACGTTTGTCTGTTTAGGATTGACAGAGGCTTGTGTTCACAACCACCGATCGTGGTAATCAGCAAGTGAAGAAGGCGGAAAAGACATCAGATCTTACTTAGATATCCGATTTGGGTTCCACGAGTGTGGTTGAATGCTCCTTGCTGAAACGTCCACTGGTGAGTCACAACTGTTGTCGTGTTCGCACGGTTATCGGGTCAGTCTTCGTCCGTCGTTACAGAGAAACCAGCCGAGTAGCAAGGGCGATAAAAATGTACGACCGCAATTTGTTTAAAACCCCTTGGAATGATCATGACTGATGATAATCCGCTCGTAGCCTCTTCACTCTAACCGTTACTCCGACCGTCAGTTCATCTGATGGGTTTGCTCTCGTCAGCTCCATGGGTTGACTTCACGAGACAAATCACCAGATAAAATACTAACGGGCTTCCGCCGATGGGACGTGGACATATAAACAGACATTGCCAGCAGCGTGCGATATTCATTAAGGTGAGTAGTGTTTTATTAAATGTTTTGGTATGAGTGCAGTGGAAGGAGCGTATTCTATGGCTTCAAAGGCCGATTACTCTTTAAGGACAACGTGCGAGCTGACCTCGCGACCTTAAGAAGACAGCCACACAGGGTCCCCATAGGTCCGGCGTGGTGACATCGGACTGATGTCCACTTGGCCCAGGCAGAATTACTGGCGGTGAGAGAATCCGAATCTCGTACCACAGAAAAAACGGAACCGTGGTGAGTCCATTATACGAAAGAAGGAATTAAAACATTGTGCTAGTGCCATTGAATATAGCAGGTGTGTCTGGTTTTCTAACTGTGGTCAGAGATACAATAATGAAATTGTTAGAGAAATCGCAGTCGGTGAAACCAGTGGCGGAACCGTCCACATAAATGCACTATCGTCAGCCTGGAATTTGCTATTGTGAATTCTTGTGAACACTCTGGACTATTTGCTAACTTTACTAATTTTACAAAACCCCATTGGTGTACTGTATTGGCTTGGTGTGAAGTATCAAAAAGGTAGGTCTGTTTTCCACACTCCGTTTTCTAAAAAAAAATTGGCTATGGGAATATTTATTGGTATTATCGGTTCTAGATTCTTTCTTTCTATTTTTATACTGTTATTCTTCTGGCTTTTCAGCGAAGTAGCTGGTTAACGATTGCTGGATTGCCTATGTATTATTACGCGCGCGTTTGATTTGAACTAAGTTGCTTTGCGGAGGCGGTTTATTCCGACATGTTGCAATCGAACGAAGACCTTCATCTCTGGAAGGTTTTTCGCAATTTTGTGCCATTTTGCCAATGACCAAGAGAAACGCTTTGTTCTCGAAAGGCAAACAAACAACGGAACGATTCATCCTTCAACATTGGGGTCACAGAGATCGAAATTCCATTTATAATAATTAAACTGCACCATCCCCGTTCAAGTTGATACGCTTCATTTTCCCTCAGCATCACGTATCCCATAGTGTGCGAATAAATATCCAACAATGATAGCACGAGAGGACCCTGTGATCATGAATTGATGTGTGTAAAAAAGGCTTATCTTCCGTGGGTACTCGATTACTATCAGACCAAGGATAAAGTGATTACGAAGACCGTTGGGTACACCGATCGAGAAGTTGGACGAAACTTAATGCACCAAATTTTGTTTGCTCACTAATCCCAATTTATTCTTTTACATCTACGAAATTGTTTTTTTTTTTTGCTGCTACAGATCCACATGTTAGAAGTTGTCGGCTTCTTCGTTAGGACTCGAATCGAATCGTGGACGCCACCTGTCGGCTCTGTCAGCAGAGGTCCAAGGTCACATCGATGAATTTTGCCAATTCGCAAAATAATAATGGTGACACACGATATTCATCTTAAGCACGTGCATCTGATTGTTTCCGACAGGATCTCCCACTGAGTGAAGTCTCACATGCGGATTCGAATCATACAAATGGTGATGACTTAGTATGTGTAATTTGGACATTCGCGCAATTTTGCAAAAAAACCGCAAGAAAAACTGTTTGATTCCTTTTCATTCTCGATATTTCATTATTGCATTACAACACTATTATTCTGAGTAGACCTGGCACCACATCGTCGATGTGATTGTGTACAATAAATAATTTTTCTTCTGTACAGTCCCTTACCGAAATCGAGTGTCCATTTGACCAATATCTACGGTTGGTTAAACCGACCAACGCGATTACACTAAGGTGTCGAGCAGCGTAATGAAGCAGCCTGAGTCAAAGGATTTCAAACGGTTACGGTGGATAGCTTAGATATGGCGACAAACCGAGAACTACCGAATACTCCAGCACGGTCGGGGGTGGGTGTCTCAGGCTCCGAGATGGATACTCGTCCTGAACGTCTCTCAAAGTGCTCCCAAATGACCATGCATCTCAAACAGAATCTGCTGAGGACGTCCTAGTCACTGCCTTCTCCTGGAGGAGATGTTCTCACCAAAGTGTGTCAGGAGGAAGGCGAATGCTCAGCGTTTTCTACCGGGTTACACGACTGACAATCAGTCTAAGGGAGATGGCTGATTCTAAACCAATCACGGGGGCGTATGAGGGGTACGACACTACGCTCATCGGTATCGGTGGCGGAGGGGTGTACTAGGCACCCAGGATGTCTGGCCTCACTCACTCAAGTCACACAATATACGACTAACGTGATGGCGGTCGGACAGAACCAACAGTCAGGGAGTGCCTGATAAGTGTGTCAAAATCATCTAAGCGCTATACTATCAGACTTCAGACCGAATAGAAGCATATGGCTCATCGTTACCTAACTTTCTAGTTGAAAGATGCGTGCACCAAGGTTGCCCACTCTCGCTCTTTCTGTTCAATTTTTCGATCGATGACATCCAAAAAGAAGCACGAGGAAATAAAACGAGCGAAGGTGTTGAGCACCTAACTGGTAGCAGACTTTTAGACTTAGGCTACACAGATGACGTCGCATTGGTCTGTGACGATGCCATATTACCCCAGTGCATTCTAGATCAGCTGTCGTCCTCTGTACTGCGGTACGGAACGTGCTTTTCACGCTCCACGTGTAACCTGCTTCTACAAGACTGGCAGGAATCCATCGCCGCACTTACCCTCAGTATTGATCAGTTAGAAATTGTCGAAAAAATTGTCTACTTGAGAAGCTGCTGCTGACGGGCGGGTTGAAGACGATGTGGACAATCGTATATATATATATATATATATATATATATATATATATATATATATATATATATATATATATATATATATATATATATATATATATATATATATATATATATATATATAGACCTATTCGATCCGGGTTCAACTTTTGTTGCAAAAGGTCACTTGGGTAATTCGTCAGAATCTAGTATTGTCGTACCATAAGTAAAGAGAATTAAAATGCTCAAGATAGTGACCGTAGCGGTGTTATTGGTAGCGGTAGTATTATTATCAGTGGTATAGTTACTAATATTATACAGAACAGCAGAATGTATCAGGGACTATCAGCACGATAACGAAAGCAGTGCAAAGTCCCGCAAACATATAGAAATGACACACGAAAATCCCTGGCGGAACGTGGTTTGTCAGCATCGTTTCACAATGAGTCAAATGTGCACGAATGCTGGATTGTTTCATAAGTTACACGACGTACTCTGAGTTGATCAGATCTTTTGATCACAAAAACAACAGATAAAATCTCGCACATGCCTAAAAGCGTCATTTATTGTCAAAATTATCTGGAAAACAGTAGGAAGTGGGAATGACGCAATCAGGTTCACCATGGCCTTCCGTTACATTTCAATCGATCATTTCGGTCTACTTTTGTAGACAATGACCACGCTCCAGTGTGTTAGTGTTTCAGCTTACGTTTCACCCGTGGTCGAACTAAGACCAAAGTAAACCATCTCCTGTAGCTGTTGATGTTTTTCAGGCAGAATTGTCCACCAGGTTATCGAAGCAGTAAAATGTCTAGGATCCAGATGACTGATGGACAGAGATCAAGCGGGTCCTACTTCAGGCTGCTGATGAAGCCCAAGATCTAACAACCAAACACACACAGAAAAGATTGATATCTGATATTTGCATCCTCAGTTGCAAGCAGATCGGTTCCTCCAAACTCTAGATATGACAGGGCACGAAGATTCCTTAAGCGCCGAGCGATTGCGAGGTATGAGATGGTTAATCTCTAGCAATAGGCAACAACCGCAACCCTTAATGCATAAATAATAAAAAATAAGTAGAAGCCAAGTGTTAGTGAACTGATCGAAGAGGCGAACGGCTCACTGATTCAGACTGAGGAGCGTCGTCTGTTCCCTTGGGTGAAGCATTTCGAGAAACAACTTAATTGACCTTTATCCATACCCGGTTTGCTAGATAGCACGATGGTTACAGCTCTAGCTGCGGATACCAATCCTCCGTCAGAAGAGAAGGTTCTCCATGAGATAAGCTATCTTAAACGACATAAAACTGCCAGGCCGGATGGGCTGCCTCCGTCTATTTTTAAATACGGTGTCTCAGCATTCGTGTTGAAGTTGAAAAAACTCCTCGATTTTATATGGGAGAGCAAACAAATCCCAAAGATTCGGTGTGACCCGGTATTCGTGCCGATTTACAAAGAAACAGGTTCTCATACAAAACAACAAGGGAATAAGTTTGGTTAGATCCGTATCTAAGCTGCTCGCTGGTATTATTCCCCACTGCTTATCTAACGCTCATCAGAAGTGCTCACGCGAGAATCAAGCTGGATCTGGACTTAGTCGAAGCTGTCTTTTTTTATTACATGCTTGCGCATGAATGTAGTGGAGGGGGTATATACCCCATAGCCAAGAGGGTCCAATGCACTATTGGAGACAACCGGTAACCGAACCCTGAAACTTTGAGCGGCGAAGAACGATATAAGGTCCCTATAGATCAGGCGTGGTAACGATCCGGACGACAGTGGATTACTGCCCACTCTCTGACAAACTTTGGAACATAGGTACATCCCCCGTAGGACCATCATCTCCGTTTTTCCTGATCTGAAAGCGGCCCTCTACTCAGCAGTCAGTTCTCTGCTGCTGTCTCCTGTTAAAGGGTGTACCAGAGAAACTCATTCCCATCATAAAATCCCCGTACATTACCAGCCAAAGCCGAGTTCTGGTTTACGGTGATCCTTGATCCGAGTCAACCACCGGAAATGTTGAGTCGGTTATCCCTTCTCCTTTTCTCTTTGATATGGTACTAGAGACCGCCCATCTGTCATGCGAGAACAGTGTTACTGAAAAGTCCCGAGTGGAAAACTGTCAGACTTTGAATATGCGGACAACATAGTTCTGAGTGAAGATCCAGGTAAGTTGCAAGCTTTTCTAGACAGTTTGAATAACTGTGTAGCTGTGTTTAGTATCCGCTTTTCACTTTCAAAGTGCAGGATGCTACTGCAGAACTGGGTTGATCCAACACCAAAGCTGTGGATATCTGGGGAGACTAAAAATCAAGTAAACAAGCTATTATCTGGGCTGTATTCTTTTGTCGTCCCCAGGAGAGTACGACAAGGTTGCCCTGTGTCCTCGTTTCTCTTCAACTTTGTCAAAGAGGATGTTCTACGGAGTGCCTTGACTGGTCTCCCAAACGGTGAAGTTGAACTCCTCCCACGGAATGGAGTTTTTGACTTGGAATATGCCGGTGATATCGCCTAGCTGAGTGATAATGTGCAGGCAATGCAACATTTTTGGATCGCTTGGCGATTGAGATATCTAGAGATGATATGCGCATTGCGCCTTCCGCGTGCAAAGTGCTTTTGCAAGACTGGCAGGAGCCAGTACCTGTACTCACCCTTTCTGGTGATAAGTTTGAATTAGTCGACAACTTTAGGTATCTTGGGAGCTTGATAACAGCTACAGGTGGTGTTGGGAAGGAGATCAGTTCACGAACGGCGAAAACTAGAACAGTCTTGGCAAACCTGCGACACTTGTGGCACTGCCGTGACATCTAGCGCTTTATAAAGGGATGGATGTACGTTGCCGCGGTTCATAGTAATTTACTCTACGGTTGCGAGACCTGATCACTTCTCGTTGAGGAGGCTCGGCATCTTTCCGTGTTCGACGACCGATGACTCCCAAGTATTGTTTGTGTCTGGTGGAAACATCGAGTGAGTAATGAGGAGATGCGTTGTCATGTGCCAGGCACGGATAGCCACCCTCTTAACGAAGTGATCACTCTACACCACCTCCGGTGGCTCGGTCAAGTTTTGCAAATGCCTGTCTTTCGTCTACAAGGAAGCGGCGCAGCGGTCAGGCCATGACTTGGCGTAGAGGAATGATGAAGCTAGCATCGGCATTGGCTTCGGATGGAGCTTTGCGCCTCCTTGGTTGAGCCTAAGGGATGAGGATTGTGGTTGCTTAGAGACGTTGAGGGACATGGCTGGGAATAGATGTCAGTGGCGCAAATGATGTGCGGTCTTTCTGTCAAACATTCGAGCCTCGTAATTACAAAAATGTCGTTCCGACAGACAAAATGACAGAAAAAAATCAAAAACTGTAAGGTAAAAATAGAAAAAAGCACAGCGTCTTATCTTTTGCACGTTTGGCATTTGCCAACCTAAGTCATTTGTGGCTCTGACGTGACGTTCGATTGTACGCTTGCAGCTGTTAGGCCAGTTCTTCTGTAGGGTTCAGAAACATGACCACTACGGGTGGACGACAATCGAAGATTGTCGGCATTCGAACACCGATATCTTCGTAGCATTGCTCGCATATGGCGGGAATACCGAAGCAGCGATGCTGAGGTTAAGCGCATATTATTAGGCACACGAACCAATTCATTGGATTAAGCACTAAGGGGCACCATGTTAAGGTAGTTGGGACTTCTGTTGCGCGTGGTCCCGGATAGGATTCCTCGGCGGGCAACGTTCACTGGGTTGGGTAACGGTTGGAAGATGAGTAAGGGTGGTCAACCTATGACATGAAAGAAAAGTATGAAAAGCCTAACCAGTGGAATAAGTTATTTAGGGCGTGGCGTCACGATTAGTGGCGTTCTTGTATTCACAAACTTTCTTTGTTGACTCGATACTACTTGTGGTTCCCTCCTCGCTCTTTTCATATTTTTCCATTATTTTCCATTGAGGTTCCTGCTGAATGATGGCAGCCAAAGCCACCGCACCCAGTGCATGGTTAATGGTTTTTTGAACCGAACTGTTACACGCCAAACTAAATGCCATGCAGAACAATCGTTTATCACGAATACCAGTTCGTCGCCAAACTTAACAATGGAACATGCATTCGACGACGAGATCACACAATGCCATACACGGTAAGGTTTCATTCACACTATCAACCGATCTCTCTCTCTCCCTCTGTGTGTGAACCACGTATCGAAGATGCGATAGACCAGTCGATAACTTCCACCCGGACAGAACGGAATGGCTTTCCCAGAAACATATTAACAGGTAATCAAAATGTAAAAGCCTATTCTTATCGCTGAAGGCGCAACTATGCACTCTGTCTCATGTACCAGTTGTTATGACCTACTTCGAACGATCAAGGATGAGAGAAAGTATGGAACAGACCCACAAACACTGCTATTATGAGGAATATAGATAGATCATGATAGAAAACGAAACAATCACAATGACAAAACCTGAGAAAGGGTAATCATCAGAGCTGGCATTAAAACAGTCCGCATTTTAAACCAATCCCATGGGTTAGGAAAGCAAACCTAGCTACTTCACTGTCATTTCAATCAGGGCATCTAACGGATACACTTCTGGATTTTTTAAGCAAAATATAAAGAGATCAGAAGGGAACTTATTTATTTGAGCATAAACTTACGACTTTACCAAGAACGACATTCACAGGAACTCAGTGAAAAGGATGGTAGTTTTCAAAAGATTTAGGGAAGGTTGAAGATCAGGATATATAAGTGCAAACGGAAGCGCGATTGATGCAATCAAAATACAAGAGAGAGAGGAGTGAGAATAAAAAACACAAACGATGTCTGAACCACTCGTCTGTTTTTTGCAGATACAATGTGAGCACCGGGTGACATGTAACTGGATTGTGATTGCATTTAAGTAAGCCGTGGGTAAAGCTATTCACTATAGTTTATTCGCAAAACGTAGCACCTACCTTGCCAAACACGAGAGAGGTTTGGCAACGGCCATCCTGCGGCAATTCAATTTGTAGATAAAAAATACCATCATGGCTTCATTGTTGTCAACAAGAAAATCGTGAATTTAACTTGAATATTCACTAAGAAATCCAAAAATTACGTTAACAATAAGATTTTATGATGCTCGCTGTATGAATGAGGTGGGGGATGAGGTTGTATAAAAATAAATCACTAACTGTGCTCTTTTCTGTCCCACTAACTCTAATGAGAAGACTTTTCTGCTTTCGAACCATTTCAAATTATAAACACTAGAACGATATTTTATCTATGATGTACTGTGGTCATAGCCAGATCCCGGCCCGAAAACTCATTGGTCCATCTGGTATTCATAAACAGCTCTTCTGAGACGTTAATCTGATTACAAGCCTAATTGGTTGAATAGGTTCAGGCGTCAGTTGACATTTGATTTGTCCTTCGGTTCACTCCATTCGCGCCAATCTTGTCCTCGATTCAGAGAGCAAGTGAGGACGCGCCGGCTGCTAGCCAAACCATCGTGCTGTCTGTCAAGCGAACCAAGCAGTTTGTTGGTAATGTGCCAGCCCATTCCCCCACAACCTGAATGTAGAGAAGATCTATAGAATGATAAGTAAGAGGTAATTCTGACTGGCGCCCGGTAATATCTTTACGGGGCAGCCCCTGGTTTTCACCTTGCACCCAGCCCTAACATGTGGCTCCAAGAAGCTGCTAACGACGCAGTACACACATCCCACTCGACAGACTAGTCAAATCGGGTAGATGGTGATTATAATTATTTTTATTGTACGCCGGACCTGGAGTCAGGCATGCTGAAAACATCACAAATACAGAAAGAAGTAGCATGGAGGTAAATGGGAATGTTTTCAAAAGAACTGTAGTCCACATGAATTAGTAGGGGTGTTCCAAGTCGTGGCACTATGCGGTCGCTAAGCTAAGATCAAGAGGAGGGTCGATGGAACTTCACCCGGCTTTTTTGTTTGAGGATACACTTCTGGCTTTCTCACACCCGGGTGGGACCTACAGAGCAGCAGGAATGCTCCAGATGACCCAGTAGCCAGTAATGGTTCACGCGTCTCCTCGAAATTACCTCGAAGAGTGTACAGGACGACAAGTGACAATGATTATGTATTTGGTGGCGAGCAACAATCGCCAGGTCACATCACAGCGGGCTTGTCAGGAGGAAAACACAGCACCTCTTCAACCACTGCCGCTGCTCGTTTGCGGCGGTTTATTAGGCGAGCTTGAACTCCCCTTATTCACAAATAACCAACATACTGGTGGCCGTTCCGTTTTCTAGACCTAAGTTCACGCCGGGTGGCATGAAGCTCTACTCTTCTTCCGGCGTAGAGGGCGATCGAAACTTTCGAATCCGGGCGAAGTAGTGCTATATCAAACATGAGACTACAGCTTCGGTGGAACAGACAGAGAAGGCGATGCTATTCCGAAATCCCAGAGAACTTGGACTCCCCCGACCAGCCAGACCGTCACGGCACTCCACAGAACTGCACAACTTTTCTGGTCGCACTTGAGTATACAAAAGTTAGCGAGTTTGTGGTTGTTTGGAACATCTCATTTGTATCAACTCAGTTGTTTAAACGCGATAGATGACACATCCACTCACGTTTTGCCAAGATTTTAAGCTAATTGTCTGGTCTGGCTGCTGAGCATGTTTTTGTCTGAAGTGGCTGCATCCTTACGATGCACAGCACAAAGACAGAAATTTTCGTAAACACAGGAGATACTTGCATGGAAACATTGCTGGGTTATTCTGTCAACAATCGCGAAATATGATCCGGATCCGACCACTTGTCAACTAAGCACCCGTACTGAACTAAAGCTTGATCCGTTGGGTTCCAAAGTAACATTGCCAAAAACGAAGCCTGCACTGCGAACCAACTGTCAGCACATCAACATCCGGGTGGAACATCTGGAAATCGGAGACGCCACCCGTACGTTTACATGCATGAGATGTTCATTCAAGGTGCATGAGCGCATAGATGTGCATGCACACAGCCACAAACACAATTGGACACTGTGTGGAATAAATCCATAGGTAACGGAACACGCGTGTGTGTGTGTGTGTGACGGGCATTTCCTCCGCACTCAGTGACAAGTGTGTCACTGAACGGCGTGCAACGCGGTGGCAGTATACACTTAGCTGATTTAAGAGTTTCACAGCTCCCAATGCTTAGCCTGGAACTGTTTTAACGTGCATGTCCATCTGATTTGGTAGCCAAGGCAGAACCAGAATACCAGACATGCATGATTTTGTCCGCGGGTCCGTGAGAAGACCCCACACTGATTCTCTGGATCGGGTGAGATTCATTGCGAGCGCGTACCTCGCGGCCTACAGCGTACGTCGCAATTCGCATTTTGTACCAACATGCGGAGATAGGACATTCACGTTTAGATGATGACCAGGTATAGCGTTAGGCCATCGGAACAGCTCGGTGAACCGCGTGCTCGAGCAGCAATAAAACAGTTTTCGTGAAAAATTGATACACATGCGCAAACGGCACAAGTGTCCTGATTGTCCAGGGTTCTGACACGGGACCTGGACCCTGGAAGAGTGGGCCTGACTATGAGATTGGTGGGCTGAACGTGCGAACGAGACGGGAATTTACGGTAGAACAAGATGACGAATATCGATCTGTTCGCTTTGTGGAATCGATAGCGACGAAAGAGCGAAATAATGTGGGTGCGATTGGACTTCAGCCAAAACACGTGGAAACGGAGAGGAAAAAGCATGCACGTAGGCATGTGTGTACGAACTAGAACAGGTGAAATCAAAGTACGAAAAGATTAACAAGCAGTATCGCAAGTGGTCTCCGGTATGGGGCCATGTGATATAGCCATCTGATTGAGATGTAAAACTTCACACCGAGTGCGGGCATTCAATACATCAGTATAGTGAGAAGATCGATCGTGCGATGTTTATTCTACCTGACTTCAAACCCCGTCATTTCTCATTGGATCCACCTAGATCGTCATGTCTGCGAGCACGCAACAGAGGCAAATCACCGATCTGAAAGATGCAACTAGCTATCAAAAGTAATGTGAACTCATTGGGTGGTTTAGATAGGGAACAGCAATGATGTTGTGTGGACCAGTTTCGGAAATAAGGGGAACAGATGAGGAAGAAGTAAAGTCATCTATTGGCTTGACGAAGTTCCTGATTTGATATCCATAGAAAATTTAAAAAGCCGAGACCGTACTCGTTCGTTCTTCGGCCGGAAAGGGCAGTGTAATACCACTGAACAAATAGGATGTAGATTTCAAGTGATGATAGAGCACAAACATCTTCAGATATGGGCCTTCGATAACGACTATGCATTTATTCGAAGCATGGCAGTGAGAACAGCCGCAACGTGTTGTCGTGATTGTGGGGGGAGAGGGGTCTGGGGAAGGTACATAGCTAAACAAACCAAGCCGTGCGTCTTCCACTCAGCGTGACTTCTGAGGAATGATAGAAGTGAGGAAAGTACATTGCTTTTATTCTATCGAGTCAGATGAGAAAATCTGTTTTCCCGATTTAATTGCTCGATAACTTATTGCTTCAATGATGTGACCTCTGTGATCATTCCACGGGAGATTTTGAAATTAGTGCAGTAAGGGAAAATTGGAGCGAGTGCGAGCATAATCAAAGGGCAAAATTGAGGAACAAACGGCTGGGATGTGTAAGTCAGTTCACAAAAGCCGGATGATCAGGATGAATTTCACAATCTTCGCTTTTTCCCTTATCATACGAAATCAGTAGTACAGAGAGTCGGGTAAGCGTGATATTCATAATTTAGGCGGTTAAATAGTATAATCCACATGCAAAATGTCCGAGACCCTTCGGAATGACCTCGTAGCTCTGCTGGTAAAGCACACACGGTACAAAACCACCAGTGGCGTCCATGACTGTGTGGATTCGAACCCGATCGGGGTCAACGACCCGTTACACGTGGATCAACTCAATGTTCAAAAAGAGTTATTGTGCGAAAAATAAGAATTTGCAACTTTTAAAGACGAACTCCGCAATAGCAAGGTTATCTACGGGCGACAGCACCATTATTAAAAGTTGAGATACCAAGTGTAGTCTGAAAGATCCAATAAGCTGCAGCCTAGTGATTGCCAAAATGATATTATATTGGGCCATCAGCAGTCTACAATAAACAAAAATCACGCAGTGTAGAAAAAACGAAACGAAACTGGATCTGAATAATTTGATGAAAACAAAATGCCACAAAAATAAACCTATTTGGCCATAAAACAACTTACTGGATTGTATTCATCCTGCTCATCTCGGCCTCCAGTCGGTGAATAATAAACCTGGAAGATTTCAACAAAAGTATTTTATAATAAATAAATAAAAATAATTTGGCCAAATCACAAACTCTGGTAGGCAAACAGCACTACTACATGGACGGTTCGTGAGACGCAGTCACGAAGTCACGGAAGTCGGGGTCACAATCGGCAATGACCCGGAATCGGTGTCAACGAACTCGTACATGTAGGAACAAGGTAAACACGACGGAAGCAATCAAACAGAAATTGAGGTAACGAAACGGGACGTGTATGAATGTCAGCTGGTCATCAGTGAATACGAGGAATTGTGCTCGTGTCAACGCACAACGGGTGAGGATGCATGGGAGTGGGAAACGCGAGTAGCAGAGCGGTTGAATCAGCGTACGCATAAACGTGGGTGACATATTCGAGACCATCAGGTCATCGAGTTATCATTAGTAGTGTGATTTCGGTCACATATTTATTATTTCTTCAACTTTCGCTTCTTGATTTACCACATAACAACAAACGGAGGACCGTCAACAACAGAATATCGAAAGGGGAAATAAAGCGATGGGGTGAAAATGAGACTGGAACCCGGGGAACTCACGGTCGAAAGTTGGCTGTGATACCCACCAGACCCCCACTAGTAGACAAAAAATGACACTTTTCTCTTGTTATTACATGCATGCGCATGAGTGAAATGGATTGGGTACTTTCCATAGCTTCAAAGACATGGCCGGCAACTGGACCCTGAGACTCAGAGTGGAGAATCACACAACGTCCCAATAGGGCAAACGTGCCAACGAGCCGGGTGACAGTGAGGTTTTACTGTATACCACCAAAGTGACCGGCAGTGGCGGGGAGTCGAACCTCGGACCTCTGAGCTGGCGAGCAAACGCCCGAAAAACCACTCGACCACCCCTTGTCGGACACAACCGTGGTCACTTCCCGTTCTATAATCTAGATGCAGGTCATTAGCGGCCATATACTAGGAGTAACACAATACCAAACCAGTTCATTTGAAATCGGTTTTAATCTGGGATGTAAGATGGTTATTAAAATAGTTCAGAACAGCTATCAAAGTTGAAAATGAGGCCATAGTTCGGATCTTTCAGTTACAGATATATGATGCCACAGTAACTGATCGCTCACTTCTCACATTCATGCATGGAACATCAAATAACTGACCACAAATTTAACATTGCGCACAAATCCGAGTATGATAAATTCTGCTTCTCACAACATGATGTTGATTTAGTAGCAACCTGATCGTAAACGTTGGTCCTGGTTACGAGGTCAACGATTATGATTATGCTCAAATCACACCGAGATAAATCAAATATAATTTCCGATTTTCTTAGATGGCACACAATTTCGGTTACACAATGTGACAGAATCGCGATTAGTTGAATTAGTTATTAGAACTTGCGAAAACGATTCCCTATCTCTGAATCACGGACTCAAGTTTTGGAGTGAATAGTTACAGAGTAATGTTGAACAAGACCACACATGAGCTTAATACCAGCGACATTGCACGGAGAAAGCACAACAGTTATTCAGGATAGAACACTATGAAACGACTCGGAATTCCATCAGTCGTACAGGCCGTGCTGAACGTGTTCATAAATAAAGTTCGGTCTAGGAAATTTGCAGTGCAATTTGATTGTATAACTTCCAATCGTGAAAAGATAATACAAAGTTGGAAGTTATCCAAAATCCTGTCCCAAACATACGTACCAAGGCCACCGCACTGGTCTACAACTTCAGGTTTTTCCCCGTGGCTGAGTTCTATATGAAGCGAAATAAGCTAACGGACGAGGAAATCACGTTCATCTCGAGTACGGATTAAACAGCGGCACACTGTTCCCATAAGTTCACACACGGTAGGTGATAGCATTTGACCAACGGTTCTATAACTTCAGTGATTATCATAGAAAGATGGAACCGAACTTGCTTGAAAGAAAAATGCCGGTACGTTGCAAGCTCCAAGTAAGTTGTAAGTTTTTTCTGGATTAACTAAACAACAGTGCAGCAATGTTTGGGATGTGTTTTGCACTTTCGAAGTGTAAAATGCTGCTACAGGACTGGGTTGGCCCTACACTAAACCTCGTCCTGGCAGGGACAGACTTAAAATCAGTAGACAGATTATGCCACCCATGCAGTTAGATCTCACCAGGTGGTCAGATATCAGATGAAGTCTCGTCGCGCACATAGGTGTGTTTGGGTTTTGCAAACTTGAACTGCCTATGGTCCCGGCGTTACATCTGATTATCCATCAAGGATTGAGCGCATCCTGCCGCAGTTAGATCCGCCTTCGTTTACGACTCTGAAACATGGCCAAGAACGAAGACTATCGGTATTTGAGCATCGATGTCTTCGCGGTATTTCTCGAAAATTGTAAGAACATCGAATCAGGAATAATGAGGTTAAGCGTAGGGTGTTAGAAATCAGAGGTCAGTCGGTGGAACAGGCGCTCAATCTGGGCAGGCTCAGATTGTTGGGATGTGTGTGACCCAAGCCCACAGATAAATCTCCTCAGAGAACAGTGTTCCCTAAGACAGGTTGCAGTATGCAAAACCGTACGCTAGCGGGCTACCGGGTTAGGATCTACGAAATCCACCCACTGGATAGTTGGATACATTAAGTGACACGGCTAGGTGCTGCGATTAGTGACATACTTGTATTCGAACTTTCTTCGTCTTCATGATTTTCAATGATAACTTTCTTTTCCGTCTGTTGACCGTTTATACTTTTTTCAGTTGTCCCAGGACTAAAGAACACTAAGAGATGTCAACCAAAACCAGAACACAGAAAGGCAAAGTTAAGGATCAGAAGAATTGAAATGGAAGAAGAATGTAATTTAATTAGTGGTTAATAACCTTTTGATGGTCTTCAGTAATTCGGAGTAAAGCAGATTGCCTTGTTATCTCTTTCACAACCTGTCCGCCTGAAATAATTAGAAAAAAGTTTGAAAAGACCACCTGAATCCGACAGTGTTCAATTCTGAGTGGGTTGAACGAAAAAAGCAAATCAGATGCTTAATGCCCATTTCAGTCGTCACAGACAAACTATGAAGTCCATGTGTGCAACGAAAGAAAAAAACGTTAATCCATTCATCTAATGACAATGTCACAGTTCACGAACTGAGACCTCTTGATAGATAGATCTCTGAGCTTGTGTCCATGGAAAACCCCACTGCCGATCAGGGCGGCTTCATTCTACTGATTCAAAAGCACTTTAAGCAAGTTCACGATATTCCATTTCAACACAGTGCTAAACACGCGGTGTCCCGGACTGCCAGTGGTCCAGCAACGCAATCGTCAAACCTTCATTATCCGCCCACAAAGTGTTAGTCGAATAGTTCCATCCAGCTTCCTTCGATTTGCTCATCTGGTTTTAGGCTGATCGAGCAAAGCCTCATTCATCGCAAGACACCATTCAATCTGGTGTTCCTAGTTGCTCTCTTGGTTGCCAATTTCATACTCGTTTTTTCACCTGACAGAAATTTGTTATCCGAGTCTGATCACAAGCGAACTGAGTCTGTTGAGCTCTAAAATTTGGACCACTCGGACATTTCTTAAACCAAATATCATTAAACATGACTCATGGGTCAATACCGCTCGGGGCAGACAAATCGTAAACGAACTCGTGAAAGTCATGTGTCACTGTACTATGGGGATGGGGGGTGGGTGGGTAACTAATACGATCCATTTACAAATTATTCGAAGGCTTCGATCTGATCTCACAGTTCAGTCGGTTGAGAGCGCAACTGTTACCAAAGTGTAGGCGGCGCTCAGATGTGTGGGTCGTTAAACCCCACCGAGTACGACTTTCATCATCCACTTCGAGAGTTAAATTCGATTTCGTGCACCACCGTTACAGGCAGCATTTTGGAACCACGACAGAATAACTCTAGACCATAAAACTGCGGTTTTTACCATAGTCGATTTCCGTATGAATTAGAGACTGATCTGTTAATAATTTATACGTCTTTGGAAATATGTCCATTTCGAGGTTGCGCGTCAGTTCCCCCATTTCGAAGACTTTTTTGACCTTTTCAATGGTGACTGTTTTCCAGCAACATCCAATCTACAGGTGTTGTCAAAATTCGCTAGACGAACATTTCCCAACGTACCTGATTTCCCCAGCCTCAACTTCCCGTAGTATATCATAACACAAAGTAGAAATACAAAATTCTATATAAGGATATCAGTGAGGCCATTTCTGCTGCAATCCGCCGGCGACTAAAACTGTGTGAATTGGCTCCGCAAAACAAAGTAGCCCAATGCTGACAAGTCCAAAATTAGTTAAATGTTGAATACGGCTTTTTTTAAACCGATGAAGATAGAATCCCCTAAAAGTGGTTTGCGTCACTGACAAATAAATTCTGATTCTGCCAGAAAATTTTCCCGAATATTCTGCCATGTGCCCGCTTAACAGAGAAGCAAAAAAGAAGCGAATACATCTGGAGAATACTGTTGTCCAACGGTTCAACGGCTAACTCACGGTGAATAGTAGCCTTACTGGAGAAGAAGTTTTGGTTTATTTGGAATGCGTGACCTGGGCCTTAAAGCCGTCTGAGCGCGATTCGATAAGCATCCATTGTTTTCGCTATGCTGAAGAAATATTTGCTGAAAACCGGAAAAGTTCGCTACTTTACTAAAGAAGAGAGCCATGACATTATGCAGGCCCATCGAACACTTGTTCCTGTGGAAAATATATTTCCTTTCCTCCTTGTGCAAGATAGTCTGCTTTCTCGCATTATCAAGATAAGAAGTGGTGTCATAACAAGATCAGGAAAGCGAAAAACGAACATGTCCGACTCGGATGCTGATGTTAGCTGCACTGGGATAAAAAAAACTAACAGCCACAGAGCAATAAGCATGTTGTCAAAGAGGAAAGCTGATAATAAATTCCCACGAGACACTGGAAACAAGGGTGGTTAAAAATACGTGGCTTTGGCCTTTGTGAGATCGAAAGCCAGTATTTGAATCGCGTTGTAAAATATTTTGACCGTCAATCTACGTTGCACAACCTGTTGTGAGATTCAAGAGGCTCATAAATATGTCAGTTATGAAAAGAAATTTCCGATGGAAATCATTTTAGTGACATTTAGTGTACAAAACTCAACACGCCGGTTGATACGGGATGCGAAAAATCGTGATGAACCTTGTCGATGGAGCGCCATCAGAGATACCCTGAACAACGTGGAATTCACAAGGTTCTAAAAACTAAAGTTGCCCATCTGTCAGACCAGAAGTGCTTCTGTAAAAACTGTCTTGT
Organism: Fasciola hepatica; assembly: GCA_948099385.1. Taxonomy (NCBI): domain Eukaryota; kingdom Metazoa; phylum Platyhelminthes; class Trematoda; order Plagiorchiida; family Fasciolidae; genus Fasciola; species Fasciola hepatica. Next base: position 7,501,885 of record CANUEZ040000027.1, on the reverse strand, counting down.
TGTGGAATAACGCGTCATGTCTCACGTGAAGTTGTATATCTTATAGCCATTAGCACGTCTGTCTGCTTATCATCAATTTTTACGGTAGTGAAACCTCTGGAAATTATCATAACTCAATTTTTATAATTTCCTACCGACAACTCCAATTTGAATAAAATAGAGAATTTATACCTAGTGTTCGAGGATGAGCCTATTACACATTGCCCATTTACCAGAAAAACCTGCTAGAGTAAAACCTTGCATAAGCGCGGTAGATTAATTCGAAAAACTACGTCTCGGTAAAATAATAACACTTGTATGTTAAAACCATCCAAATAAAGTAAATATTCAGTCTTTTTTTTAATACATGCTCGCGCTTGAGTGCAGTCGAACGGGTATAGAGCCCATAGCCACGAAGACCCACTACACTGTTATGGATAACCGGCACCTAGACCCGGAGACTTGGAGTGGAGAATCACATGAGGTTCCAACAGATCAGGTCTGGCAACAAACAGGACGACAGCGGGATGCTTTTTACCACAAAAGCAACCGGTGATTGCGGGGATTTGGACCTCTGACCTCCGAAGTGGTAATCAAACGCTCCAAACCACTGGACCATCACCGGTCAATTCAGTTATTGAACGACACCGAAAAAGCTCACACACATTGTAAATTCAATCAAATTTCCATAGACTGTCGCGGATACCGAATTTCGACGATCTCCCTAGAAAACAGAACTCAGTCTGGTAAACGTTCACAAATTCCTGGCGTGAATAAATGCAACCGGTCGTCGTTTCCGAGATATTCAAACCCGAGCTTCAGCTGGGCTATCAGTTTTCAACCAGGAGCTTCGGAAATGTTTTATATAGTCTTATTTCTTGTTCTCAATGTCGACGCAAAGCTTGTAAAATCTGTAAACTTATCAACAGTCAACCAACTGGATTTTTCACTTGTGCGATTTGTGAGATCATTGAAAACGATTGTTCGCCTCCCACTACTGCTGTCCTCAATGTGACCACGAGTTTACTCAGATTTGATTAAGAAAAAGTAATAATTTTCCATATTTTTGACTCCTCTCTTGAAAGCTGTTTATGCATGAGTTTACAACTGAGGCATCTGTCGCATCCATGTGACAGATATTTGTACACCAGGGCAATTAAGTTAATGCTAATATACGGCTCAGAAAGGTGGTCGCTACGAGTGGAAATCGAGAAAAACATCGATCGTTACGCAATACAGCTTAAAAAATCCATATCAGATCAGCTAATTAACCAGAACAGGTCACGGCCGTAGGAACACTAGCTGTGCCCACAGAAAAAATTGTCTGTGTACATCGTTTTCGGAAACAGTTCGTCGGATGACGAAAATGTATGAAAACCCTAACCAATAGAGTTGACCGTGTAGAATAAATTGGGCTTTCACAGCGGAGTCCACGAGATCTGCCCAGAGCATGGCTGAAGAGGCTCGGTATTCTAATCCGTCCAATCAACTCCATACCAGTTCTCACACTGTTTCGGAGTTATGCCAGAATTATTCGGAATTAAATGAAAATAACTCGTGAATAAGTCAAAACTATTCGTAAATGCCACCCGATTGGCTATTTATTCATTTTTCAAGCACCTAAAGCACCACAGCGTTGCAAAAGTGACCAAGAATGTCTTGATGAATGCTTTTACAACAAGATAGGGACTCTAAATTTCAGCGCTTTTAGTGGAAGATTTTGGCAAACGAATAAATGTAACGCTATTCGGAATACCTTTATCACAACAAAGTAGCAAGCGGATGGACGTTTCTTCTTGTGTTCTAAATCCACAAGACCTGCTGGGTAGAAACGTTGTTTATCCTAGCTCGCTCGTTCAAACATCCACGAAATCAATCAACGGTTACAATAATGCTTATTTGCACAATAGCTGTGCGGCCCACTTGAAAACGGTCGCCATTCAGCTGGAGGATACAATCACGTGGATCATATACCCTCCTTTACCTCATTGTACTCGGTCCGTCTGACGTGATCGCGTTCGCTGTCAATCCACAATTGCTCATAATTGTGTACTGAGCAATCAACCACTTATCCGGTAAGTAGTATGCACATTCCTCTAAATTCCCATCCCCTGACAAAAAAACGATCTGTGTTCTACGGACTCTCCTCAGAATCTCCTCCAATCTGAGTTCCATTCCTCCAATCCGGTCTGTGGGGTTGTCCTTATTAAGCTGGAAACTCTCCCCATGGCGTGCTTTGTTGGGGGTCGTCGTGCCAACGTTGTAGCTCACATCAATGCACATACCGTTTTTCGTGGGCGCGCCTTATCTTATAAACCGGGTTGCAGGCTTTCAAGACCGAATACGGCCCTCTCCACTTAGATGGAAGCTTCCGTGATCCAGGGTCACTATTCAGTCCCCCAAAGCGCTACTTGTACTTTACCCGAGTACCCACCGTTGTAATTTGTATACGGGAGGCGTTTATTCAGCGTTCCTGAGTTTCTTTCAAGTTCTGCTGATCGTCTGTTTTTGCGTGACGGAGTTCGACGGGTTCTATCTCGAAAGATAGCCATGGGCCCACTTAAAGATCAACGGGCAATCTCGCTATCCTGCGGTACATCAACGGAAACGGGGAATATTTTTTGCTGGACTGCTTGGATGCGCGATGTGATAGCAACAACAGTGGTAGTGCCCGCTCCCAACCTCCGCCTTTTGTCGCTAACCATTCCTTGATAGTGTGTTTATTCCGCTCCGTAAGATCATTGGTTTGGGGATGATACGGGGTTGCGTGTATCTTCCGGATTCCAAGTTTCTCCAGACATGCCCGAAATTCATCGCTCTCAAAACACGGACCTTGGTCGGTGATGATCGATTTCGGAACCCCATGACTGGCTACGATACGTCCCATCACGACTGCACTGACGGTACTGGCGCCTTGATCAGGAACGCCGACAGCCTTGATTCAGCGCGCGAAATTTTCGGTCATAACCACCATGTATTGATTGCCCCCAGGTGACTTCGGAAACGGCTCAATCAGACCAGTGGACCACAATTCTCCTATCTCTGGAACTGGAGTCGACTCTGTTAAACACTGTGCTGCGCGCAAGTCAGACTTGAGAGGTCAGCATCGCTTGCAGGCCCAGATCTGGTTCATCACATCGTTTCGCATATGTGGCCAATACGCCGTTTGCTGCAGTTAGTTATATGCTCCACTGTGGCCGGTGTGGGCCAACTCGTGACACACTTTGACTAGCCGGTTGCGCATGTTTTCAGGCACGACGACCACCGGCCCTTTCGACCAAAACAGTCGCTTCATGAGTACACCTCCGGCGTTCAGATGGAGCTGCTTCCGGGTTGGTCGCCACAGACTCTGTTATTCGTCTGTCAGCAGTGTCTCACCAGTTGCTAGTGTTTGCATCGCTTTCTTCAGTTGCCGATCTTGTCGTTCTTGATCTACCAGTCTCTGGGGCTCTTGCTCCAGTTGCAGCATGCTGACTCCAGTGGGAATCTTAATATCAGGATATATTTCCTCAGAACGGGACAGAATATCGGCCATGTGATATTCCGCATAAACGACATGATCAATGGTAAAATCAAAATCCTGGAGACAAAATGTACATCGGGCCAGTTTGCCTCGAGGATCCTTTGTTGTTTTGATCCACTCTAACGGCTTGTGATCAGTCTCAATATGAAACCGTTGACCTAGCATATATGGTTGCCACTTCTCCAACACCAACACGATAGCCAAACATTCCTTTTCAGTTGTGAAGTATTACCTCTCGGCTGGACTGGGCACTCTGTTAGCGTATTCCACCACACTATTCATCTGCTTTAGCACTACTCCGATACCAACATCGCTGGCATCTGTACTGACCGTGAACGGATCACCAACGACCGGTAGATGCAACGTGAGATGTTCGCTCAACATTGTGTATTGGATTTGACAGAACGCCTGAGGCGCCTCCGGGCTCCATCTGAACTTGTGCTCCTTCTTAAGAAGGGCGCACAAAGGCTCCACGAAAGATGTGAAATCTTCCACAAGTCGACTGTAATACGCAGCACAACCCAGGAACCGTCTCAATGATCCTTTAGAAGTCGGTACTGGAAATTCCTTCATTTTGAGAAGTTTCTCGGGAAGAGGTCGTACTTCTCCGTTGCCAACCTTGTGGCCCAGAAGGGTAACCATCATCATCATCATCATCGTACAGCGTTAAACAGTAGGGCAAGCCCAACTGACCACTGCCTTTCTCACCATGTTGCATGTTGAATTAAAAAGTATGAATATACAAGACGGACAGGGACTGGACCTGTATGGGTGGGAAAAGAAAAGAATGCCCTAGTAGCCAACACACGGAATACACAGTCTAACTGTACAAACGTACACCGATCAAACATTCTGATTCGATAGAAAGTGACAACACGATCTCCACTGTTCGCGGTTCGCAGCCATATCCTTCAGTGTCTCCAGCCAACTGGTAGACGGATCTTTTGGACCCCAACCACGAAGACGTGAAGCACCTACTTTTCCTAAGTCTGCTGTACATTTTCTCATTCCTCGCTGCCACGTCATCTGTTGACCTCCACGTGGTCTCTTCCACTCCTGAGGAGGAACGGAGAATAGGACACGGTACGGTAGACGTGTGTTTGCCATATCTTACACGTGTCCCAACCAACGAAGTCTACTAAGTTGGATACACTGTGACAAAACGTTCTCTGAATTAGTACCCAATACTCGCTTTCTTACCTCATCGTTGCTTACTCGGCTATTCCACCCAATCCTAGCGATACTACGTAAACATCGATGGTCGAAAACCTCGAGACGACGAATATCTTCAGCACGCAGACTCCAAGTTTCGCAACCATACAACAAAACTGAACGCACTACGGCACAGTATACACGACCTTTCAACTTCAGTGAAATATCGGATCGACACCACAAGTGCTTCAGTCCAGCGTACGCCGCTCGAGCTTTGGATATCCGCGTACTCACCTCTACTACTGTGCTCCCATCCGTCGTCACGCTACTGTCGGTGTAGGTGAAGTGATCGACAACTGCCAGCACCTCCCCATCGAGCATCAAGCTCGGAATCGTTGACGTCCAGTCTTGTAACATCACCTTGCACTTTGAAGGTGCAAAACGCATGCCAAATGGAGCTACAGCTCTTGCGAGATTATCTAGTGCACGCTGAGCATGTTCCGTGGATTCGAACAAGCAGACAACGTCGTACGCGTAATCTAGGTCACATAGCTTTTCACTATCTCCTAGTTCGACGCCTACATCCTGAAGATTTTGCAAAGCACTCTCCATTATTTCGTCCATGACGAAGTTAAAAAGGAATGGAGACAAAGGGCATCCCTGCCGAACACCACTGGTCGTTTCGAACCGACCGGATAGTTCACCGTAAACCCTTACGCGGCCAGAAGTATGAGTATACAATGATCTCATTAGGTTCACGAACTTCTGGGGCATACCTTTTCGATGAGAAGTACTGAAAAGCGATGTTCGATCAACTGAATCGAAGGAGCCTTTCAGATCTAAGAAAACCATTATTGTCGGTCGGCGGTGCGTGTGACGCGTTTCAAGTAGTCGGCGAAGCGTAAAATTCTGGTCGATGCATCCTCGACCTGGGCGGAATCCTGCCTGCTGCTCACGGACATTCCTCTCGCGAGCCGGTGTAAGACGGTGCAGCAAAACCGAAGCTAATACTTTGGCGACTATCGGGATTAAGCTAATCCCACGATGATTACTGCAGTCATTGCGTATTCCCTTCTTGAAGATGGGAACAATCAATGACTCGCTCCATATTAACGGAATACGCTCCGCGTTCCAAATGTCACGGAGCAAGGCGGTTAGTGATTTTATCAATGTCTCACCACCCAGTCTGAAAAGAACTGGAGGGAGTTCGTCGGGACCTGCCGCTTTCCCCCGCCTTAGTAATCGAATACATGACTCTACTTCTACTTCTGATGGGGGCTCAAGTGATACCACCCAAGAAGTCACAGTTGTTGACACGGGAGTAACTACACTAGCGTGCGGCCAGCTAAACTGTTCCCTGAAGTACTCGGCCCATCGGTCAAGCCTTTGCTGTTTGCCGTGGATGGGTTCTCCATTCCTATTGCAAATCGTTTCACTGACCTGAGTTCGCCGTCCACCGGTGTCACGAATAAGTTTGAACAGTCTTTGACTGTTACCTGAAGCAGCTGCTATTTCCATTTCTTCAGCCACATTGACCCACCAATTTTCGCGATCCTTCTTGAGGCTTCGCGTAACTTGTCTTTGCAGCTTTCTCCGCATCTTATTCATCTCCTTACGGTTCGAAAGCTGACGCTTTTGCTCCATTATACTCAGCGACTCTTGCGAGATCCAGTGTCTCTGATGGACAACGGATCGAGGACCACAGGCGAAACCTGCTGCAAAGTGCATCGCTTGTTTGATATGAGCCCAATGCTCATCTACATTACTGTTCTCCGTGGATCCCAGCTCATGTGCTAACTTCTGCTCATACCGGGTGCAAACGTCTGGATCACACAAACGTTGCACGGCTAATCCGTTTTGCGGTTTGCGACGATGGCCATGGAGCTGGAGAGATAATCGCATTAAAACTAAGGCATGGTCCGACTCTAAGTACATGGACCAGTAAGATCTACAGTTCTGAACAGAACTGCGCCATCGGTAGCTTACGGCGATATGGTCAATTTGACTCAAAGTACCTGTAGAGTTAGAGCGCCATGTCGCTGTGCGACGCGAGCTGTGTCGGAAATTTGTGCTAGACAAGAACAATCGATTGTCTGCACAAAATTGGAGAGGCCTATCCCCGTTATCTGTGCGCTCAGCGGGTAAAGCACAACGCCCACCTAAACAGGCTTCTGACACACTAAGTTTGCCAACTTGTGCATTGAAGTCACCAGCTAGCACTACAATGTCAGAACCTTTACTGCTGCGAACGAGAGTAGCGAGGGCATCATAGAACTCATCTTTCTGCAAGTCTGAGCTGCAGTCCGTTGGGGCGTACGCCGAGATCACGAACAAATTGCGTTTAACACAACTATCCTTTCGAACGCCGACTGACCCTTGGAGTCTCACAGCACATAAACGACTGTTAACAGGGATCCAGTCTAATAGGGAAGCCTCAGCCTTGTCAGTCAAGACAATTCCTACACCACGTTGACCCACAGCTCTAGCTGATTCGTCTCCTGAGGTGCGCAGAAAATACCTCGATGAGATACCGGGAGCAGTTAGTTGAATTACACTGCTCGAATCCTGGATACGCGTTTCGCTTAAGCAGCAAACATCAATCTTCAGAGAGTTCATTGTGAGGGCTAGGCACGCCTGCTGACCGGATTGCATGAGAGTACGCACGTTGAAAGAGCCGAGATTCAGAGGCTGACGAGGCTTGAGAAAATGTGAGTTACCAGATAGAGGATTATTCCCGACACTGTTTGACAGTGAATCGTTGCGAGTATCGACCGTGTTATCAGTGGGAGCATTATGGGTGGATAGATGGGGCAAAGAGGGATGGTTAGGGACAGAAGACAAAGGTTGAATAAAAGGGAGGGAACTCTGAGCAGTAGCACACTTATCACTACCCACCCCGCTCGATGCAATGGGCAGCGCGGTCCTGATTAGCCTGCGCGACGACCGATGCAGTATGGAATTCTTTGTAGTCGTGCAGTTCATGGGAGATGTTGGACGGGTACTGCTAGGGTGTCCAGCCACAAAGCAGGAGAACGATTAGGGTCCTCATCCAAAGCCTTTAGTTCTAACAAGAACCTATTCGCAAGGCAGCGGGATGGCTTAGTGGAAGCCCATTTGCTTGGATCAATTATTCTTCCACTGGTTTTTCCGACTGAGTTGCCAGCTCAAATCAACCCCCAACCTGGAGGACCAGGATACTGGACTTTGTCTGACCTCTACCCATTCACCTGTCAGGTATGATTGCATCTCCGGCTTAAGGAAGCCATCCTGTATAGCTCTTTGGGTCATAGAGGCGCGCAAGCCATCACACCACGTCAAGGTGCAGTCTCGTCGTGATGGGGTAACCATCAGTCTTCTTATCTGGGAATTTGGTCCGTTTATTCTCAGCTCCGCTTCCTTCACGCGCCTCAGCAAGTTTTCCAAATGTACAACATGTTCATTCACCGTCCGACTGTAGATCATGATATCATTTCCGTAGACCGAAACGTTTGCTTGTCCCGCTAACAATTTAGACATTAGCAAACGAAAGGTAAACGGCGCTTTTGATAAACAGAATGGCATTCTCAAAAAACGGTACTGCTTGTCCCCGACAGTGAATGCTGTTTCACGTTGATCCTCCTTCTTTGTGGGAATTTGCCAGTATCCCGAACGCATGTCGATCACTGAAAATATGGTGGCTGCTTGCAGATTATCGAATATCCCTGCTACATAAGCCACCAGCACCGGCTTGTGTATTGTTATATCGTTTACACGTCGAAAATCAACACAAAATCGAAAATTACCATTGGGCTTCCACACCAGCAGTACAGGCGAGTTGTATGGGCTCCGCGCTTCCTTGATAACTCTCCCTTCCAGCATATGGTTCACTTGTAGCTTTACTTCATCCTCCAGATGGACGTGAATACGACGAGGTTCATATGGTCAAAAAGCCCCAGGCTTTGTAGGTATTTCGTGTTCCACCTAGTCACAAAAACCGTGGTTTTTATCCGTCGTAAACAGCTTAGCGAATTCTTGCACGGTCGGTTGACACACTGGGTTCACACTTCTACATATTTCACTCACAGTGGATCCACATGTCTGCTTGGATAGTTGACGAACAACTAGTACTGAGCCAAACTTCGTGTTCAACCGATATCCTTTTAGATCAATCACTGCATCTGTGTCCGGAAGAGATCGGCTCCCCGCATTGCTTCGTTGGTGTCGCGTGATAGTATGAACGCAAGCATCAGGGTCCTATCGTTTAGTCGAATCATCCTTTGGGCCGTTCCGTCTATATTCAGTGTGTGTCCTCCCACCGTCCTGACTTCCATGGCACATGACTGAACCTTCTCCCGTGGCAAACGCCGGGCCAACGAAACCACCGCACCGGTATCTATCAGGTAGACTTCATTACGCCCATCAATCTCGCCTTGTGCCCGTATAGTCCCAAGATCTTCAGTCCCGATAATGACCTGATTTCGAGAACACGGTAAGAGTTCAGATCTTTATCTCTTGCCTTATGCTGTTGGTGTTTGCGATATTGATGCCAAAAATGCCCCACTTTTTCGTAGTAGAAACACCGGGTTTGATTCGGTTTGCTCGCAGTTTTCCGTCTCAATTTCTTTTGAAAAATCATCCATGATATCAGTGATATCAGATATCAGTATCGCGCACCCTCTGTCCCCGAGAAGCCTTCGAAAGGCCACCAACTCACCCCGATCCGACCGAATCCCCATCAGCTCCATCACGTCCTCCAAGTTCCCCAGGAAGCTCCGTACATCTTCGTCCTTGAAGGGCTGCGGCCATATGATCATCCCGGTCACAGCACCAGTTATTATAAATTCACAAGGTGTTCATAATTGTGTATTGCGCAATCAGCTACTTACTTATCCGGCAAGTAGTACACATACTCCCCTACGCTTGGACCATCTCACGGGGATAGTATGGATGCGTGCATATCGGCACTGCCGAAACTCAGACCCGAATTAGTATCCAAATTAACGGGATTGATTAAAAGAGATTTCACTCCACGAAACCACCGAAATTTGTGGTGATCTTTTGTAATCAACGGCTCAATCACAGAAAACTGGTGTAACCTCGATTCAGTTTCAACTACAAGTTTCTACATTTTGATATCCGAAGTATTGCCGACACGTCACTCAAGAACCAAACCGATCTGCATTTGACCACAAGGTCGGTTTCACATACGAAGCTGTGACCGCACATGGTCTGACGCACTGACGACGGGCGCACAGTGCGGCCACCTACGTGAAATGTGTAATGGTGATTGATACGCCAGTCTTCAGACCAATCAGGAGGATATCTCAAACAGTCAATCGGGTGGTGTTTCCGAGTAGTTTTGACAAAATTCAGAAATAATGTGGAAATGGTATAGTGAGAGGACTCTTATGGCTTCGTGCGATCTCGTTCTGTTAGCGTAAAATACAACGATTATATGGGGTGTTAGTCCTTGTACCTAGTAGTTGCACAAAACGTATTGGTCCGACTGGTGTGGGCGATCAAGCCTCCTAATTGGCTGATGTTGAAGCTAAATGTTGCCTGATTGGGTTCGTCTCTCATTCTATCGATCCGATGTTCTATCGATCGTGGTTCCGTTGTCTCAAGCCTTGACCCTACGTTTACGTATCCCATGGCTCATTTTGATGGCGTCGGTCTGCTAGGAAGGCCAGGCTTCGAATAAGTCAAGAATCAAGCACTAACCTCATAATCTTTAAGTACCGTGGTCTGTGACGTACCTGAATTGAAGCCCTTTTTTCATTGTATGAACTCCTTCATACTTTGCCCATTCTCACTTTCTATTGCCTGTATTTCGATTAATTTCTTTTCTAACTGGCAACCTAGCACAGCGCACTAGAGTGCGAGATGGGAGGCTTACGGAACTGAATTGATCCGAACTGTATCGTTTGTGATTCGCATCCAGCCTAGCAACAAGCGGGATAATAAGCCGAGTTTTGGCTTGAACCTAGGGTCTTAATTTGTGAGTTCGTTCATTCTGTGTAATCTCGGCAGCAGGCTGGGCGAATGCAGTTTTGAAAAATTGTCATAACTAGTTGGAGTGATAGGTCATAATGACATCCTTGGTCCCTTCATGTGTGCGCGTACCTTTAGTTGGAGAACCACACTGAATTGATAAGGTTCTTTGATATCATACTTTTGAACACTTGGTTTATCTTTGTGCACTTCAATCATTCTAAGACGATGGATCATTTTTTACAACCACCAGAGGGGGAGAAATTATTGTGCAATAAAAGATAACGAAATGATGCTCTCCCGGCCGTGTCCGCATTTTAATAGGAATTCTCGCAGCACCGTTTTTCCCCGTTTATATGATCTGTTAAACCGTTCGAAACGAAAGTTATCGGACAGCACAGAACCGAATGAAGAACAATAAGCAACTGGTCGAACATCTCAACTGCCGGACAATTTTCCATTGGCATAAGCTACTGAGCCACTTTCACGTGTCTGTTGAGGATATACACTGCATAAAACGAATTCCCTATCTTTCACTCTGACTTAGATTTTGCTAGTGGTACGGTTTTTCTGATATATATATATATATATATATATATATATATATATATATATATATATATATATCATTATTTTTTCCTCAAAATGCACAACTGTTCACATTTTTCATCAAAAAACAGAGAATAAATAAATAGAATGACTAGTCTTTTAAAATCACAACTTTAGATCACAAAGATGGCCAATTTTCTTACTACTTGCATGCGCATTAGTGCAGTGGAGGAGATATACTCAATAACCTACAAGGCCCACGGTACTGTGACACATAACCCGGCCATCAGATCCTGAGACTTTGAGTGGAGTACGACAGAAGGTCCCAATAGGTCATAGGTCAGGTGTAGTAACGAACCAGACGACAGTGATTTACTGTCTACCACCAAAGTGACCGGTGGTGACGGGATTCGCACCCTTGATCCACGAGGTGAGAATCAAGCACTCTTAACCACTAGACCACCACTGATCAATATTTTGTCTGACAACTGATATTTCCCCGGAACACAGGACCTCTATATTCTCCTCCGTTATACATTTAGAAAAGATATTTTTCGCATAATGTCATCGCTTAATTAGTCCTATTTGTATTTCTCAGTGAGACCCACGCAATTATGTTAAACCTATACGAGGTAAACTGATTTCTTCAAGACGATCATACCGATCGAACTTACTAATCTGTGTTACATAATGACCCAACATGCAGTACAAATGCCGAAATCCATCATCGAAAACCCACGGAAGCAATTGTTTCATTTGTCTCGTAAAGAGTAATCGGCAGTGGTATGCGGCCACCGGGTCCCACATAGGATCCGAAACCAACACTGCAAATTGTGAATTAACCGTTGGGCTATTCGGGCAGCTTCTCAACAGCCGATCGGTGATGGTCGAGTGGTTTACATCGGTTGCCTACCACCTCGGAGATCGGAGGTCCGAATCCCCGCCATCACCGGTCACTTTGGTGGTAGACAGTAATCTACTATCATCCAGCTTGTTACCATACCTGACCTACTGCGGCCTTATATGGTTGTCCACTACGAATTGCAAAATTAAGTTGCCGGTTATCCCTGTTTGTGCAGTCAGCCTTTGGGGTTTTGGAGTATACCTCTTCAACCGCATTCAAGCGCAAGCACGCAGTATAAAAACCTCCTTCCGTGTCAATAATGCGTGAACCAGCACGTCACCGGATTTTTTTAAGTAAACAGCTCTACACACTTGCACAGCTATTGAATCCCGTGATTTACAGAATCTCCATCGGGAGATAAGTGAAACGAAGGTATTACAAGTAACTTAAAGATCCTAGTTACGTGGTGTTACTTATGATTTATCCACACCCGTCTCTCATCTACCAGCACTTATTCGATTTCGACATAATCGGATCCCTGCGGTTCATCACTGTTATTTCATAGTATCATTCTGAAGGGTGTGCATTCACCCATTCAAAGAGAGGAACCAAACATGCCGACTAACTGTGACGCGGAGTGAGTCGGTAAGTCGTGTCTTTTCCCGATTATCCAAAATAGCGAATACCGAAAGACAGATCTTATGGAAAATGTTCTCCTTAGGAGAGCAGTCCAGCCAGGTGTAAGTGATAGAACCGCTGCACTGCAGACGCAGCAACCCAGGATTAGATCGATTCTCTCCATTCAACCTCATTTTTGTTTCTCAATGACCTTTGAGCCACATTTAAAATTTGCATGAACCGCACATTAAGCATTAACCCTGGACAATGACTGGTGCGTTTTTGACAATGACCCGTGACCTTATTACTTACGGGCATTTTGCACTAATTTGATCGCTTGAACTGCAAGTGACTCCGAACTTATTCGCATTAAACCAGCTGCAACCAAAGGAGAGATTAGCGAACAGGTTTGTACACGATCTATGCGATATTTCTGGCTACTGCACTGGCAACCACAACTGGACGTGTCGTGTTTTTTTGCACTGTGATATACACACTTCAGAAGACTATCTGCGATTCATTACACCAGGTAGTGCGGAATTTCACGTGATTGAGAATTGGCCTACACGAGTCCGGTCATCTCGTATTCCTCTTTAGTCTCACAAACGATCGATAAGGAAACAACAACACCCACAGAATAACGGCCAGAACAGATTTGTGGTATGAAAGGATCGGTGTCTTCCGTGGGGGTTGCTCGTGTTCGATCTGCAAAATACAAAAACGCAGAAAACTCCATGAACACAAAGGCTCAGTAAGTGCATCAACAGGATCCTACACCTACATAAATTTAACATTAATATGGCTGCCAACACCGTGTTCACTGCAGATTGGTGGTGTTTGAGTGGTATGCGGCTTGAATACAAACACTACTGATCAACTCTGGCAATGGAGAGCTTTGCCATTTCTCTAATAATTGCCATCCTCGATGTGTTCAGATCCACGGGTGGTTCTTCACTTCACGTAGCTGGTTCGTGGTTGACGGTTTTCGCCTACAGTTTGTCCTTTTGGTTACAGGTCACAATCCGCTCCACTGCACTCACGCAGAAACATGGAACTCAAAAGTAATTGACGTTAACAAGTTTCTGAAAACCTTGGCACATTATGTGTAAGTAGTAGTCGGGATATATTTTTCTACCATTGTTAGGACTGTTCTCATTCTAGAACTGAAATGCCTTATCAGTTTTAATCAACTGCCCATTGACGGTCTACTTGCACTTGTTGTGTTCCCATGTATATTTGAGAGCAGTGGAAAAGGGATAGCCATAACAACAAGGGCTCACTTCAGTATCAGACAGCCGAAAACCGCGATAGTCAGACATAGGGTGGAGAACCGTATAACGGGTGGCAACGATCCGGGCGATAACAGATAGCAGTCTGGGACCAAAATTGATTTGTTGGTGCATCCCAAATGTACATACGAGTAATCCCATTCCTTTTTACAGGAAACCACAAGATAATTCATTCCGTTTTGTACCGGAGGGAGGAGGAGGAGGAGAGACTTCAAATTTCTCCACTGACAGTTTACAGTTTAAAACAACTTCATTAGCAGGGAGTCGCACGCTACTATATAAGTTGTACACAGGCACACACACACACACACACACACACACACTTACTTCAGGAGCCCCCGGATCGTTATAACTGTCATCCCCGTGAAGCGGATAGTTATCCATGAGTTGTGCTTCCAACGATGCATCACCGGCTCCATGCAACCATGTGTTATTTACAGGGGTAGTTGGAGTGGGTAAGGGTGCGAGTGGTGGAGGAACACCCAAAGGAGTCCGCGCGAACGGCGCAACTCGCGTGGAAACGGACTGCATGGATTTGACAGTGCTAAAGCCAATGTCTGTAGTGGATGTGGGGGGGGGTGGGGGGGTGATAAACTCGGTTTTATGAGCGTGTAAAAGAAAATACGGATGATTAATTACGAACAACTAAAATAAAGGAGACAAACAAGTCGATCTGAGCGGATTGTGTCGACATCGAGCTAATAATAATGGATGTTCTTAAGATGTAACTCGAACTTTTCAAGGCAATTATTAGAGCAACGAAAAAAACAGAAACATAGACCAACAGAAATAACAAATGGATCGCGAGATGCAAGAATTTTATTTACTCTTACTGAGCGCGAACGTTAAACATAACACTTTGTGTACATGAGTAGTAGGTCAGATTTGTGTAGTTTGATTCATCATGCAGTGTCAGCGCTCAGCTCGCCACTGAAAACCATGGAAGCAGTGCTCAGCTGTTTTATCTTTGCTAGGAATCATCAGCAGTGCACAACACACTGAGGGTCCCACTGGAGCTCGAAGCCGGAGTGAACGACTGTGAGTTAGACACCTAACCATCATGCTATCCAGGCTGGTTCTCAACGGTTTGCTGAACATATATACCACGTTTTAAACGGTAATAACCCGTTTCCCGCACAGCGATCGACTCCTGTGATGGATCACTTCTCTGCAGGGGCCTAAGTACAACGAAGGCATTTCGTTATAAACAACCTGTAGAGCTTGGCTACTATGTGTATATGAGTGGTATTATTATACTGATTGGTTGTGGTCGAGTCGTTTGGAGCGTTTGATTTTCACTTCAGAGATCCGAGGTCTGAATCCCCACCATCATCGGTTACTTTGGTGGCAGGCTGTACTCCACTGTTGTCCTGTTCGTTGCCAGACCTGATCTATTGGGACCTTTTGTGGTTCTCCACACCAAGTCTTTGGGCCTGGTTGCCGGTTATCCCTAATAGTGCGGTGGGCCTTTGTGGCTATGGGGACTAAATGCTTCAAATCCAGTATACCTTACGGGTCATTTCAAAATGACCATAACGGATACGAGCTACCTATATCGGAACTTAAACGAAAATTGGGCGCACTCAAAGTGGTGAAAATCAGCCAACAACATCCTAATAAACATTCTCAATTGTGGTCATTATTATTATCATTAGTCGTAACAGGGTAGCCACGATTACACCAGTGGTTAAACGGTTCTCAACAGATATGACAGCTCACGTAACCTTTCTTTCCCGTTGTTACTTCGTGCACTGACCCACCGGTTTCCACGACTACTCCGTCGGCGTTGTTTTTCCGCACCCCCCACCCCATTCACGTGTTGATTTTTACCCGACCCACTCTATTATTTCTTCATGATTGTCTGGGTTACTTAACTAAGCCCCACCGCTTAAGCGTACTAGTCTCTCTCTCTCTCTCTCTCTGTGCTTTGTCTGTGCAAATGGCTAATCTTCAGTCTTTCCGTTTTGATGACGCTATTTCCTTGTAGCCGTGCTATCGTTCTTGCCCTTCACCACGTTTGTTGTTCCCTCAGGTGACTACTTCCCTTGTGATAGTTGACTGGGCAAGCGCTTCTCACAAAAAACGACTCCCTCTGTGGGCCATTGGACTTGCTCCTGCATCTCCGTTTCGTGCACTTGTTATCAATCATCGCCCGGATGTTCTGAAACCCTTTTGACCGTCTTGATTCTGTGGTCGGTTCGGTCACCATTTGAAGTACGTTATTGTTTTTGTTTCGTAACTTTGTCTTAGGGTATACGTAGTGAAACGAGCTTATGTTCCCTACCTTGGGGCCTGAGGGTTCGTTTATCTGCGAGTCACTCAATTACGGGACAACAGTCCTGCACAGTGGGCTTCGAACTCTTCTTTCCTGGGTTCGAACCCAGCCACCGCCAGTCACTTTTCCCAAATAGCAACCTCTGGCCGCGAACCCCTTCCTGAAATATTGTACCATTATTATACAATCGAAAGGAAGTAAATAAAAGAAGTCAAAAAAGAACTGAGCTGTCTAGAACGTTCTAAACAGGCAGTACCAATAGTCCCGTCATTCAAATGGCTGACTACGCTATGAAGGTTGGAAAATTCACCATGACTGTCAATCATACCTAATGCGCACAATTATCTCTGGTTTCTGTTAGTGAATCTCAAAAGGGAGTATCAGCGATGAGGATAAAAGCACCTCTCATCTGAACGATAGACATTATCATCTCCATAATAATCACCGACATTATCGTCGTCATCATCACCAACTTATAACTGAGAGCAGCGAAGTATTTCTTTTCTAGACACTAAATTGTTATCATATACGAAAAACCCATTAGTTCGATCCATTTATCCTATATCTTCATAATCCTCAACTGTTGAAGTTATTTCATCATTTTCGAATCTTGTGACCAGGAGAAGTCTTCACATACTGTAGGAGATTTGCATTGAAAGTAAGGACGCCAAAAACTCATATCCTAAGAGATCACGTGACTATGGCCTGAGCAGAATACTGGACATATGTATCCTAGTCAACATAACAGATCGTGTTCAGCAGTGTGGAATAGACAGACGGTCACAAATGTGCATTAGGAGTGGCAAAACCTCTCTCAAAGCGTTGACTATTTTGTTTCGAATATCTGCTGTCTGTTCTCACCCTGTTGAAGTCAGCCCGTACGGGTGAATAAGATGAATCTGGACGGACAATGTCGAGAGCCGATCAGATGCGGATTTTTTTCCGAATCATTTTGGTTCTTGCTGTGGCTTCGTGTGTGTATGTTTGTGTGTGTGGTGTATGCACTCGCAGCGCCGTAGTCGCGTATTCGAACGAGCGTTCCGCTTCGTATATAACCTGGAATCGGATTGCGTACAACGAACAACTTCGCCGTGAATGTGGTGATACCACGTACGCATACATCACATCACTACGGATTCATACAAGCATGTAGCGTTCAAGTAGGAATCAATAGGTACCTGATGCACACAGACACACAGACACCGCCTAGCCCGTTACGGAAATCATGTAAGATAAACGTGTTTCGCGAATACCTGAACATGTAATGTGAATATATGTGCACATCATCATTTTAAAAGAACTGACTGGATGATCAGTGAAAATCAGTAAAATTTGGGTCCATGTTAACCGAACATCAGCATAATACGTGCACGACCAAACCACGTGGACGTTGTGTAAGTGACTGCAAATAATTTGGTAAATGAATGAATGTGTGAGCCAGCGAGCGAGTTAATCAATGAATGAGATGATAGCCATTTCTTACCATTAACGGGATCACGACGGAATCGTGTGACAACTACCAGACTATTCACCCATTTGGCCATCAGTTCCTGAGTTTCAGCAGCAAAATAATAAACGCGACTTCGGTCCTTGTGCATAGTTTGAATTGAGAAAACGTTAGACCACTTGCCAATTTCTACGTTATCCACTATGCACTCACAATTGCGCAGATCAACTCGACCTGGTGAAAGAAAGTACAGCGTTTGAAATGAAACATTGTACTGGTATCAGTAAAGCGCGACTATGAGGAAGCTAGCAGTTTTCCCGTTTTCACATAATGCATGCCACATTGAGAATACTGGTGACAACATACAGCTGTTTGCTTCTTCAAAGGAAACAACATCAGTCTCGAATATCCGGAAAAAGAAACTTCATGTCTGTCTGGTTAGTATCATTCTGGTGTGGTTTATGACCAACAGACTGAGTTAACCGCATGATTAATTTAGTGAATATGTCGGTTCTATTCTTCTATTTCCTCTATTACATGCCTGCGCATGAGTGCGGTGAAGGGGTATACACCCTATAGCCAAGAGGAACCACTGAACTATTGGGGATAACCGGTAGCCGAACCCTGAGACTTGGAGCGGCGAAGAACCACATAGGGTCCCAATAGGTCAGGTGTGGTAACGATCCGGACGACAGTGGATTACTGTCTACCACCAAAGTAACCGGTGATGGCGGGGACTCGAACCCCGAACCCTTGATCTGCACTCACCATCGAACAATACACTTGAACATGAGCATCTTTCCCTATCCATTCTCGGTGAAGCTTTATTGAACTGACAAGTGCTTGATACATTACAGGTATATATGACCTCTGCATGTTAGCATTCAGTACTGAATGAAAGACCGAGCTATTTGACCACTTCCAATACACCATGTGACCGATATCATCGAAAATGATCATTACCTAATGTGGAAAACAAGCAAAATCTTCTACGGTGAAATCCTCTGGCGACTAAAAACCTTGTGTTA
Organism: Fasciola hepatica; assembly: GCA_948099385.1. NCBI lineage: Eukaryota > Metazoa > Platyhelminthes > Trematoda > Plagiorchiida > Fasciolidae > Fasciola > Fasciola hepatica. Next base: position 7,483,211 of record CANUEZ040000027.1, on the reverse strand, counting down.
AGATGTTGATCTGCCTATATTCTGACTTTCGTTAGTGATAAAAAAAGCAGAACAGGCATTTTAACTCCTCCTTTCAACGCTTTGTCCGAGATGAAATTTAACTGAGTTCAAGCCACGCAATCGTTTTTATCATAATGTCTCATCAGACTAGTACAAGCAAAGTCATCCGCTTCATCGGAGATTATACGTTTACTGAGCTTTCACTCATCGTACAGAGTCAAACAGTAGGGCGAGTCCCATTGACCACTGCCTTTCTCACCATGTTGCAAGTAGAAATAGAAAGAATGAATATCCAATGTGGACAGGGAGTGGGAAAAGAAAAGAATGCCCAAGTAACAGACAAACGGAATACACAGTCTAACTGTACAAAAGCACATTGATCAATCATTTTGATTTGAGGGGAAGTGACGACACGATCACCACGATTCGCGGTTCGCTACCATTTCCTTTAGTGTTTCCAACCAACTGATTGAGGGATCTTTTGGACCCCAACCACGAAGACGTGAGACACCTACTTTTCTTAAGTTCGATATACATTTTCTCATTTCTCGTTGCCGAGTCATCTGTTGACTTCCATGTGGCTTTTTACATTACGTTAGACGTGTTCGCGATACGCAATACGTGTCCCAACGAACGAAGTCTACTAATCTGGATACGCTGTGATAGAACATTCTCCGAGCTGATACTCAATACTCAATTTCTAAGCTCAGCATTTCTTATTCGGTCATTCTATTCAATATTAGCGATACTAGGCAGATATCGATGGTCGAAAACCTCAAGACGATGGACATCCTCCACACGCAGACCCTATGGCTCGCAACCATACAACAGAACTGGGCGCATCGCGGCGCAGTACACACGACCTTTCAACTTCAGTGAAATATCGGGTCGGCGCCCCAATTGCTTCCGTCCACCGTACGCCGCTCGAGCCCTGGAATACCGCGTACTCACCTCGACCGCCGTGCTCCTATCCGTGGTCACGTTGGTGCCGAGGTAAGTGAAGCGGTCGACAATTGCCAGCACCTTCCCATCGAGCATGAAGCTGGGAACCGTTCAGGTTCAGTCTTGCAACATCACTTTACACCTTGAAGGTGTAAAACGCACGCTGAATGGAGCTACAGCTCCTGGGAGTCTGTCTAGTGCACGTTACGCTTGATCCGCACATTCAAACAACCAGACAAGGTTGTCAGCGTAATCTGGGTCGCACAGGATTTTACCATTTGCCAGTTCGGTACACACTTCCTGAAGATTTCGCAAGGCATTCTCCACTATCTTGCCGATGACGAGGTTAAAAAGGAAGGGCGAAATGGGACACCATTATCAAACACTGTTGGTCGTCTCGAATGGAATGCACAGTTCACCGTGAACCCTTACAAGGCCAGAAGTATGACAGTACAATGATCACAGTGGATTTACGAACTTCCGTGGCATACGTTTTTGTTGAGGAGCACTGAACAGCGATGTGCAGTCGATTGAATCGAAGGCGTGTTTTAAGTCGAGGAAAACCATTATTGTCGGTCGACGGTATGTGTGACGCGTTTCAAGTAGTTGGCGAACAGTAAGAACCGGTCGATGCATACTCTACCTGGGCGATATCCGGCTTGCTGTCCGCGGGCGTTCTTCTCGCGAGCCGGTGTCAGACGACGCAGCAAAATCGAGGCTAATACCCTGATAATTATCGGAACTCAACTGATCTTACAATGATTACCATAACCACTGCGTACTACCCTCTTGAAGATGGTTACATTCAATCCTACCTTGGCCCACTAAATTACTCTATCTCTCTTAAGGCTTTTTGCAACTTACATTTGTAGATTTCTCCGTATTTTATTTATCTCTTTGCAGTTCGAGAGTCGACGCTTTTGCTCCATTAGACTTAGCGACTCTTGAGAAATCCAGTGTCATTGATGGACATCAGATCTAGAAAAGCAGGCGAAACATGCTGCGACGTGCACCTCCTGCTCGATATGGGCCCAATTCTACATTACTGTTCGTCGTAGATCTTAGTTCATGTGTTAGTGTCTGTCTATGATTGATGCGAAATTCTGGGTCAAACAAACGCTGTACGGTTAGTCGGGTTTGCGATCTAAGTCTATGACCTTGGAGCTGAGGCGATATTCACAATAAAACTAATGCATGGTCTGACTCTACGTACGTGGACCTGTAGGATCAACAGTTCTGGACGGAACTGCGCCAACGGTAGCTTACTGAAATATAGTCGGTCTCGCTCTGAGTACCTGTAATGTTAGAGAATCAATTCGCTGTGCTACGCGAGCTGCATCGGGAATTTGCACTCGACAGTAATAACCAACTGTCTGCACAAAACTGGAGAAGCCTACCTCCGTCATCTGTACGCTGAGCAAGTAAGGCATAACGCTCACCAAAACAAACTTCTGACACACCAAGTTTGCCAACTTGATTACTAATATCCCCAGCTAGCATTACTATGTCAGAGCTTTTGCTCTTGCGAACGAGAGTGGTGAGTTCATCATTGAAATCATCTGCTTGTCAGAGTTGCAGTTTGTTGGAGCGCATGCCGAGACTACAAACAAGCTGCGTTTAAGATAGCTATCTTTTCGAACGCCAACTGATCCCTGGAGTCCTACGGCACATCAACGATCATTAACCGGTAAGCAGTCTACAAGGGCAGTTTCAGCCTTGTCAGTCAAGACTATTCCTACATCATGTTGACCGACAGCTCTATCTGTTTCGTCCTTTGAATTGCGTGGGAAATACCTTGATGAGATACCAGGAGCAGTTAGTAGAATTACGCCGCTCGAATCCTGGATATACGCTTCACTTACGCAGCAAACATCAATCGACAGAGTGTCCATTGTAAGCGTTAGACGCGCCTGTTGATCGGCCTGCATGAGAGTGCGCACGTTAAAGGAGCCGAGATTCAGAGGCTGACGATGCTTGAGAAAGTGAGAATTAGAAGATTGACGATTTTTCACGACATTGGTTGACAATGAACCGTGGCGAGTTTCGGGCGTGTTATCAGCGGGACCATTATGGGTAGATTGAGGGAGCAAAGAGAGGTGGTTGTGAACAGAAGACAAAGGTTGTACTCGTCGTTCAATCGATGTGCAGTTGCCTTTTCTGTATTCTAATGCCTCCGTTGGAATGGTCTGTTCTCGAGAAATTGCTTTAGTCGTCTGTATCGTGCACAGGCGCCAAACCACTTATATGAATTCGGTTGTGTGGTTGGTTTTCGTCTAACATTATTTTTGGAAACTGCCTATTTTTGGAACACTTCTCGGTTCTCTTAGTTACATTTTATATGTGATATTCATACATTCAAGCGCAGAAACAAAACAGATTCTACCCCGCATATCCTCCAATTTATCACCACTTTGCACAGTGGAGTTTGTTGCCCTGTATTTTAACTAACGTTTTACTTGTGGCAAAAGTCTAAAATACTGCATTTAGCCACAAAGTTTTACAACCTAGTGCTCTGATTTTAGCTTGTACCTGTCTTTATTATCCAATCAAGAAGGAGGTACAATCGAAAATAAAAAGTTAGGACAGCTAATAAAGCGAACTCGAATATGCAAGGAAAAGGTAGGAAATTGTATACACCACTAAACGCCGCAATTGGCCATGTCGCCCAGTCTTCAAACATCAATTCAGCTCAATTAACCATTAACCTCGCACCTATTTACTTCAGCCACGGTATCTGTGATGTTGAGAATACCCGAACCGATGGGATGTATGGAAATGACTCCATCCTGGAACTACGCTAACCAAAGTAGCAAAATCGCGAAACTGCACGTTAACAGCATTGCGAAACTGATTTGTATAAATATTAAATCAAGGAAAATGATTGGTAAATTGGAAGTTGAGAAATCACGGCCACCTCTTGCTGTACTTGTCTTCGACGATCCTGGCTGGTTGAAGCCCCTCAGCGTGCGCAGCTACAAAGCTGTACCTGGCTGTATCACGTGTTATACCCGCTGAATCACCACAGTTTCCTCTGCCAATACGAGATTTCGTATTGAAACAGTATTATCTTACCCTTTGAAGGTGCAAAACGCATCCCAAACGTTGCCACACTATTGTTTATGTTATCTAGGAAAGCTTGCAACTTACCTGGATTCTCGATCAGAAGAACGTTATCGCCCGCGTATTCCAGGTCAGACACTTCACCGCTTAAGCAAAGATCGATTCCGCTATTCTCAAACGAGGATAGGGCTATCTCAAGAACCATTGCAAACTACAAAACTAAAAAGGAAAGGTGAAAGAGGGCAACCCTGACGAACACCACTTTCCGTGGGGAAATCGGGTGGAATATCACCGTGAGCACGAAGTTGGCTTCGGCTGTTTGCATACAAGCATCGGAAAATGCGAATAAATTTCTCTGACACACCCTTCAATGAGAGTTAGCGACAGAGAACTGGACGGTCGACTGAATCGAACGCCACTTTCAGATCAAGAAAGACAGAGATTGTGGTCTTATGGAAGATGTGTCTGTGCTCTAAGGTTTGCCGAAGAGTAAAGATATGGTCAATACAACCTCGACCGGGTCTGAAACCGGCTTGATTTTCACGCGTACAACTCATGGGGTTGGATAATCGGGATGAATTAGCCCGGCAAGCATTTTTGGTGTGATAACTAACATGCTGATTTATCCGTGGTTTTCATAACAGGACCTTCCATCCTCCTTGCAAATCAGCGCAATCACCCACTCACACCATTCCCTGAGAATCTGTTTAGTATCTTTATTTATCCGGGGGAGTTTCGTTAACTCCGAAACCAAAGCTTCGCCTTCATCCTTGAAGAAACGCGGGGACAGCCCATCCAGTCCAGCAGCTCTGCACCTTTTCAAACAATCTATTTCCCGCATAACCTTCATTTTTGATGGAGAGGTGATATCTACCTTTGTCGGTTCTCTTGCAGGTACATTCGGAAGGTTCACCGTAGAAGTGGGTCAACTGAACTATTCTTTAAAATGCTCCACCCAACGACGCAGATGACGTCCCTGAAAGTGATTCAGTGAGCCATCGGATTCCTTGATTAATTCACTTACATCCGGCTCCCGTGGACCAGCACTTCTAATGAAACGGCAAAGGTTGAGGACTATTGCCATTAGACGCAGCCTTCTCCATTTGCTTACATTTCGCAGTTTATCACCGTTCACAGTTATTTCTTAAGCTTCTAGTCAGTTGGCGTCTCAGAAATTTGCTTACATCACTGGATGAAACAACCGGAGGGAAGAATCTGCGACCATCCAACAGAGCAACTGGTATCGAAGATTTCCATCGTTTTCTATGCCTAATTGAACCGGAGCATTGCGTGGCTTCGGAAGCGGCAAACAAGGCTTCAGTGATCTGCCGCCGGCGTTCATCTGGGTTCTGGACAACCGGCTGCGTCGATGTCCGTGTAGAGAGCTGTGCTTGGAAAAAGATCTTCGGTATCTTCCGGAAGAAACTGTGTGGGAGGGATGGCTTTGGCGCGAGCGCAGGCAAGACGCAAACAGAAGCGAGCACGCACCAAGGCGTGATCTGAGTCCAAAGGCATAGACAAAAATGAACGACAACCTCCAACTGATCCGCGTCAGCGGTAACTAATCTCAATGTGGTCAATCTGAGTCAAACGTTGTGAAGAAGTAGAAGAACGCCATGTGTGTCTACGCCTCTTCTTACTGCAGAAGTTTGTACTCGCCAGAAACAAGTTGTGATCAGGACACAGCAGGATGAGAAGATAGCCGCTGTCAGTGCGGTCGGCTGAGATAGCAAATGGGCCTCCAAAGTGTCTTTGGGAATCCGCCCAAAGGCCAATTTGGGCGTCGAAATCCCCAGAAATGACCACCACGTCCGTCAAACGCGTGCTTCAAACCAGCTCAGACAAATCCCGATAGAATTCATTCCTGGTTTCCGATGAACTGCAGTCAGTGGGCGCATGCACAGACAGGACGAACAGGCATCGACCCTTCAGTTTGCTCCTGTTGGCACGTACAGAACCGTCTAACCCAACTGCACATAATACTGCTAACTGGAATCCGATCTAGCAGGGCAGGCCCAGCTTCTCTTGCTTAAAACGATATTGATGCCAACCTGACCACGAGCACTAAACACTGGATCATCCGATACATGAAGACAGGTTGTATCTGAGGTGCGAAAAGCGACCGCATAGGTGGGGTCTTGTATGCGCGTTTCGGAGACACTGGATACATCTATTTTGAAAGGTTTAAGAGTTCCAGCGAGGAAAGCCTGTTGCCTTATCCAACATAGTGTACGGACCTTGAAGGCAGCTAAGTAAAGGGAACATGTAGCCTAAGTATGCTTAACTTATATCCTACCCCTAAGCTGTCGATTTTTTTAGAGCCACAATAACCTGTGACGTGTTGCATATATCTCAGATTAAAACAGAGAATCTGGTAAGGCCCTTAACAGAAAGGATGGTGGGGTTTCTGGTGGGAGGGAGGGAACATACTTCGCGGCTGTCCACAATACAGAAGGGTTTTTTTCTTTGGAGATTCTAACCGGAGCCTTTGACTAAAAAGTCTGACCCATAAGGCAGTGGGGCGTTAACCCAGTGCGGGAGCGTGACCCAAGTACCCGTGAAGGAACTTCTTCTGGTCTGTCACCTGATACCTGATTTTTGACCCTATTTTGAGTGGTCTGCAGATGAACCTCGTAAGCTTAAATATGTAAGCCTACCACATCTTAAAAGACCAAGCTTGTTGGTTAAGGCTTTCGTGAGTTTCATCATTTCATGGACTGAACCTATTCCCAAGTCACCTACTGCGTGAGAATACAATGAACATCGAGGAAATCGATCGGTGAATATGCGTGAAACATGTCTCAATTGCCGTAACCGGATCAGGTTGAGCGCTTCGTCCGAAGACTCGCTTCTGGTCTTTGACAGCTTACGCCCAGCCTTATCATTGATGATTCGGTGGTTTGACCAAGTTCGAGCAATTCTGCAAATAAATCAGTGGTGAAACATCAATTTCTCACGTCCTTTACTCGTGATCGCAAATTTTCGAATCCGTATAGCGTCGATCTAGCTGTCACAGTGTGCATTCGACCTTTCATTGTAAAAGTCAAACGGGTCTTCCGTAAAAGTGACGACAATGGACCCAGATGAAACGCAACTGGCCAGGTAACGAAATTTACCAATTATGGCTAATGATTTCCCTGGTAGAATGAGATGCCTACCTAACCCAACCCTGTAGTATTTTGATACAATTTGAAAGTGTGAAACGTACTCCAAAACATGACCACAATGCACGTGTTGTGAGCGTTCTAGTGCGGAAAGTTTTATGTGAACAAATTTAAATGTTGCGGTTTCCTTATGAGTATACCGTCATTACCAGAAAAATCTTAGTTATCAAAATTAAAAAGAACGGGTTTGGAGAAAAGGCTTGACGAATACTGCTCCCCTTGGTGAATTCAGTCGAGAAATCTCCAGGAGCACGGGGCCGAATTCGACTGTTCATATATAAAGACTGGTTAGGAGAAATACATTACCCTGGTAATGGAAGGCAGTGGCAGAAAACTGTGCCACAGACCGAGAGCCAAGAGCCGCGCTTATAGTGCTATCAATGAATCAGTCTGATGCAAACGGGAATAGGTGTAGAAGTGATCGGTAAAATACGTGTTTATTCGGAGCGACACACCATTTTCATTTCAGCGATTTCAAATGATCTAGTTTCTCAACATTGGAAAATTCGGGACCCATGTGACTAGTCACACTATAGTCAGTTTAACGGTTAGGTGGAAGATATGTCCAAGTAAATGAAGTTGGTACTTGTGAAGTGCGGTTGTAACCCATAGGTCGCTACCTTCAAGGTTAAAAATATACTGCCTACAACGGTACGCCTACTGAAAAGCCTGCTTGGAAGAAACAAGCGGAAAATCCTCACCGACACTGCGGAATCGTTTAACGCGGACAGTGAATCGTCCAAAATGAAAATATCAATATTGTTAGAAACAAACCACGACCGGAGCAGAAAATTACTCACTCCACAGGGGAGTCGAGATTGAAACCGAGAACAACCGGTATTCGGCACAGCAAGAAATTTCTACCTGATACACTGTGAAGAGCGTCTAACAAAAGAAGGAGTTTAGTTTAGTATATTTCGAGCAATCGCTACCGAGGCAACGGGTGTGACGATACTTTTTTCTATTCCTCTGTTAGAACCTCAATCGGGAGTCAGAGAAAAATGTACGGTAGGAATGGTGTGATGGATACCGTTTTGGCTCCTATTTGTCCAACTCCGTCAATGTTGAATGGTGATTAGCGAGAAAGGCTTTTGCTCGAAACAGGAAACTCAATCCACCTGATTGTCTTAAAAGGCTTTTTGAGGAAGCTCATTGTGAAAATAGTTTTATAAAGGTAACTGTTTTCAAACCATATTATACAGAATATTTCCGTGAACTATGGAGTTTCCATCCAGCATTATCTGCGATGCTGATTCGATATCTAACTGGCTGTCAAAAGGTATCTGCATTGTCACAAAACTAAATCCTGCAACGATGACATGTACACAGAACATCTCAAGGTCACTTTTACATATTCTTCAAATGACTGTCTTCCACAACTTGCGTGACTCTCTAACTACTTCTACATTAGAATGTAGACAAACAAGGTAAAACACAAATATTTGAAACCTCTTGTCAGCCATTCTGTAGCAGTTCGGAGTATTATGTTATCCCATTTCTGTTCCCCCGCTTATACCGGTACCCTATCAGTATCCTCCCTGTTTGAGGCATTTAAATACGATGACGATGTTTTTTCTGAGCTAAGTGGAATATACAGATAGGTAAACACAGTCTCCCGGAATAACACGACTCATTACGCGGTTGGTATCGATTACCGTGCGTATCCGGTACTCATCCGTCCACTCATTTTTAAACCTGTACACTGCGTATGTTCTATTCACAACAATGAAATTTGTGCATCTAGAGTGTGATTGGCTGGTCTTCTTAGAAGACTCCACTGATGTACAAAATGGGTTGTGAATAAAACATGCAAAGTGTACAAGTATGAGAACTGATGGAGAGAACAGTAGGAGGTACGCATACCTGACGTGCGGAAATAACTATGAAACCGGTGGTGTTTCCGGGAAACTTTGTCCACCCATTCACTCATAGATAATAATTAAATCAAGCAATTCAACTGACAATCGTGGCGTCGACTTTCTCGAGGTTAGCTGAAAATAACGCACACAGAATTATCAGTAAATTACAGTTGCTATTCCTCAGTGGACTCTCTTAAGAGGATCATCCACTCACAATCTCAATGTACAGATTAGACTTTTGTGATATTTTTCTTTCTCGCATAGTTTGAAAACTCTCAAATTATAGGAACTTCAGCGGAAACGAATCTTCGGTAGAGCAATTTTCAACCCGCTCTGGTCTAAAATGGAACCCCTTCAAGTCCCTTCAATGCACTTTGGTATTTATCGCTCCTCTTTTCCAAAAGGCCGTTTCCGTTAATTCCAAATCTCAATGTATAGTGAGCTCTGTCAAGTACATGAGAGTTAGTCTGACAACTTACAGTGCCTACCTCACATATAATAATGCTTTGGAAAACTGGGGTGTTCATCTGTACAAACACAAAAAGTCAGACAGTTTCGAATACTACGGTCAGAAATTTCCCAATTCGTCATAGTGTGTTTTCCCCATCTTGCTTTACTGTTCACCTTCAATTCTGCCTAGCTTTCTGAAACAGAGCTTCAAATCACTATGCCATGACTTGGTGATTATTAGTATGGGATATCTGAGAGAAGTAGCATCTCTGAGTTCACTGACTGTCGTGTCCCTAGGGGCATTCTCAGCTCCTTGGTCTTCATCATTTACCCGGCTCTCACCTGTGGCTCCACGAAGCTGACGCATGAATCAACGGCCACATCCCCGCAAATCGCTCGACAGGGGGGCTAAATCAGGGTGGGGGGTTACCGAAGTCTAACATACTTCGGCAAAACAGTGTTCGGTACATGAAGACAGATACTGCTGAATGGGCGGCCGAGATGATTCGATGGCTACAAAGGAAAACTGTCCAACTACGTGACCGGGCATTCCAGAAGAGGCGAATGAACCGTATAACAGGCCACCGGCTCCTCTGTAAACACCCTGCTGCCTTGCAGTCTGCGCTTGGATTTTTAAAGGCTGAAGGTGCAAACTTGAAGAAAAGGGTCGAACGGTGCTGGGGACACCGCTTCGCACCCTCCTCCGGCGACTCGATGATTACTCACTGAACCTCATGTGCTCATCATACTACAGCGTCCCCGGTAAGCGACGCACCTCGTGACCCAGCGGTCGAGATGATAAGATAGCGAGCTACGATCATTCGCTACAGGAAAAGAATACATACGGCCTGTTGGAATGTCAGGACGTTTCTAGACGTCGGTAGCCAACGCATTACAACACGGACTCTACACGATTATGACGTAGATATTGCTTGCCTCTCGAAAGTCTGCCTATCCAACTCAAGTAGCCGACACATGAAAGTCCTGGGAGTGGCTACATTTTACTGGCTTTACCACTGTAGCCCGAAAGACAGGTCTGGTCTTTCTCTCTACGTCGCGTTTGCTCAGAACAAAACAGTTAATGGCGCAATGATCTCTTGGTAAAAAATCTCATCAAGACTCGCCTTGGAAAGCTCTAAAGGCTCCTAGCACGATCTGACCGCGATTGTGGTTTATGCTCCAACCAACTCAACTGATGACGAAACCAAAGATGAATTCTATCGTAACTTGCAAGGGGCAATAAGCTGAGTTTTGAGGCACGACGTACTTTTCGTTGCACGAGATTGGAACACTCGCACAGGTACGGCCGACGAATCCACTCGCTATATTCTCAGGAAATTTGGCCTCGGTCATCGCTGCCAGAATTGTGGCTGACTGATTGGTTTAGCGGACGTCAGCAGAATAATTGTCTGCAGTATTCGCTCCCAACACCCCAAGAAACACCTACTAATATGGTACTCCAAAGACGGTCACACTGTGCACCAGCTCGACCATATTGTGGATAAACCCCGTTGGGCTTCGCCTGTGAAGGATTTCTGAGCGTACCGAGGTGCGAAAACGGGCAATGCAGACGGAACTGACTATGTTTTCTTACGTACGTGCTTTAAAATTCATCTGTCTACACGTGTTAGGGTCTCTGTACCTTCCCGGATAAAATTTTTCTGCCCTAAAAATTCCAGAGAAGCGAGAAGCGTTGTCACGAGCAATCACAACTCGGTTCATCGCCAAAACCAACGCAAAAGAAGTTTATGTGGAAGGGCAGTGGACTAGAATAAAATCCGCAATCGAGGAAGTGCATAAACGGAACTCGATAGAACAAAAAGATGGGTAAAGGAATGCATCTCTGAGAGCATGCTCCAGTTGTCAACCAAAGTATATGAAGCCCGGCTCGCAGGTAATAGTGAACGCCACAGAGTGCAACGAAACTGTAAGCTCCGCTAAGGCCGAACGCAAGAGATACTGGACAGAAATAGCCGGAAAAATGAAGACCGCGTTAAGAACTAGTGACTTGGGTAAACTGTTTCGCCTCAACCGCAACGCCTTAAATAGGTAGGGCGAAAAAATCAGCTTCTCCACGAAGCGGCAGGAAACCCAATAACCGAACGAATCAAGAAAATGGACCGACGGGTCGAACATTTCCATCAAATGCTCAACTGGCCTATAAACTACCCGACGGACCAACCAATTTCAACTCCTCCAGTCCAGAACGAAAGTAACTGCGACCCGCCCAGTACTGCGGAAATCACAAAAATTATAAACAGGCTGAAAGACAAAAAGGCCGCGAGGGGAGATAGCATCCCTCCAGAAGTATATAAAGCCTGTTCATCGTCATTGACTAACAGATCATGTACACTGTTTGGCTCTATTTGGTGAGAAGCATTACCACCTGAGTGGAGCATATCTATTTTTCCGCCTATTCCGAAGAACGGTGATGAATCGGCATGTGAGAACTACCGAGGGATCACGATCCATGGCGCGGCAAAGATTTTTAGTGCGTTGCTAATAAACTGTTTCTCCGAGGCAACAGACCGACGCACTCGCCCGAATCAAGAGAGTTTTCGTCCTGGCAGAGGATGTGTGGATCACATCTTCACATTATACCGAATACTGGAGAACCACTTAATTTCCAGCAGCCAACGGCAGTTTGCTTCATCGACTTCCGGGCTACCTTCGATTCGATTAAACGCTCTAATGCAATCTGATGGCACGGGCGACAAGCTTTTAAGGCTGCTGAGAGAATACCACTCGACAACTGCTACTAGGGTTCTCCTGTACGGCAAAGAATCTGATGAGTTCGCACTTACTACTGGAGCTAGAATGAACTGTCTCCTCTCACCAACGTTGTTTAACTTCGCCATTGACTGGACAATGGGTCATGCACTACTCGACTAACCTGGATTTTAGCTTCGCCAGGAAATACACATCTTGGACCTGGAGCTTGCAGATGATACTGTCGTTTTTCGGTTTCAGTTTATTCAACCGTTAACTACGCACTTCTGTGACCTGGTTTCGGTCGCCACCGTCCAGTATCGGCCAATAAAGGGCAAAAAGAATAGAAGCATAATGATAAAGATCCAAAAGTCAAAATAATGAGCGGAAATCAAGAGAATAGAGGAAGAGTCTGGATACAACTACACCACTGGTAACGACATCTAGCCCTGTCACTTGATGTCTTCAACTATTTGGCAGGTGGGTCGCGTGGACGCCAATCTGGAAGTCTAACACGTCCTAGGTAGCCAAGTCCACTGGCCAAGGTTTTCACACCTTTTTCCCATGTCATGGACTGACCACCTCGACCTACCTGTCAATCACTACAAGCCTCAAAAAACAGCGCACGCCGACGAAGTCTATCAGTGGGCATACGTAACACATGTCCCAACCACCTTAACCTGTTTAGATTCAGTACTTGATCCAGAAACTGACTTCTGGTTTCCAACACCTTACGCCGAACCTCAGCATCGCTGATACGGTGTTCCCACCATACTCGGGAAACGCTACGGAGACATCGGTGCTCGAACACCGACAGTCTTCGTCTGTCTTCTACGCTTAATTGCCATGATTCTGAACCGTACACAGGAACAGATCTAACCGCCGCTTTGTACATTCTACCCTTAACGGACAATCGGATGTCACGCCGGCGTCACAGATGACGGAAGTTGACAAAAGCTAAGCGCGCCTTCTGTATTTGCGATGACACTTCATCTGATACCTGTTCACCTGGTGAAATGTAACTGACCAGGTAACAAAATCTATCAACCTCAGCTAGAGTTTCCCATGCCAACACAAGATTTGATGCTGAGCCAACCTAGTCTTGCAGTATTATCTTCCACTTTGAAGGTGCAAAACGCATCCCAAACGTTGCCACACTATTGTTTATGTTATCTAGGAAAGCTTGCAACTTACCTGGATTCTCGATCAGAAGAACGTTATCGCCCGCGTATTCCAGGTCAGACACTTCACCGCTTAAGCAAAGATCGATCCCGCTATTCTCAAACGAGGATAGGGCTATCTCAAGAACCATTGCAAACTACAAAACTAAAGAGGAAAGGTGAAAGAGGGCAACCCTGACGAACACCACTTTCCGTGGGGAAATCGGGTGAAATATCACCGTAAGCACGAAGTTGGCTTCGGCTGTTTGCATACAAGCATCGAAAAATGCGAATAAACTTCTCTGGCACACCCTTCAATGAGAGTTAGCGACAGAGAACTGGACGGTCGACTGAATCGAACGCCACTTTCAGATCAAGAAAGACAGAGATTGTGGTCTTATGGAAGATGTGTCTGTGCTCTAAGGTTTGCCGAAGAGTAAAGATATGGTCAATACAACCTCGACCGGGTCTGAAACCGGCTTGATTCTCACGCGTACAACTCATGGGGTTGGATAATCGGTGATGAGTTAGCCCGGCAAGCATTTTTGGTGTGATACTTACCACCCTAATTCGTCTGTGGATTTCACAACAGGATCTGTTGTCTATCTCGTAAATCGGCATAACCACCGATTTACACCATTCCCTGTGAATCCGCTCACTATTCTAGATTACTCGGAGGAGTTTTCTTAACTCCAAAACCAAAGCCTCACTCCCATCCTTGGAAAACGATGGAGACAACCCATCCGGTTTAGCGGCTTTGTATCTTTTCAGGTAACCTATCTCCCGCATAACCTCCAGTTCTGATGAACAAGTGATATTCACCTGCATCGTTTCTTTGGCAGGTATATTTGTAAGGTCCACCGTTGAAGTGGGCCAACTGAATGTTCCCTTAAAGTGCTCCGCCCAACGATTCAGACGACGTTCCTGGGAATTAATCAGCGAGCCGTCGAATTCCTTGACTGACTCAATAACACCGGGGTTCCGTGAACCGATACCTCTAATCAAACGGAAAAGGTTGTGGTTATTGGTAATAGACGCAGCCTTTCCCACTTCCTTACATTTGGAAATCCAAAGCTGCTCTCGGTCATTTCTCAGGCTCCTAGTCAGTTGGCGTCTCGGGAATTTGCGTACCTCATTGAATGTGGCATCCGGAGGGACGGAATTGCGAGCATCCAACAGAGCAACTGATATCGAAGATATCCATGGTTTGTGAGACCGACCTGAACCAGAGTCCTGGGTGGGTATCTGAAGCGGTATATAGAGCTTCCTTGATCTGTTCCCAGCGTTCATTTGGGTCCTGCACATCCGGCGGCATAGATAATCGTGCAGACAGCTCCGTCTAGAAATCATACCGCCGGTTATTATCCAGAAGCAACGGCGCAGTACGGGTGGCATTTACGTTGGTGCGATCATGGACGAGAGGTAAACGGAAGTGAGCACATACTAAGGTATGATCTGAGTCCACAGGCGTAGACAAAAATGAACGACAACCTCCAACTGATCCACGCCAGTGGTGACTAATCACAATGTGGTCAATCTGAGCCAAACGTTGTGAAGACGAAGGATGACGCCATGTCAGTTTATGCCGCTTATTATGGCAGAAGTGCGTACTTGCCAGAAACAATCTGTGGTCGGAACACAGCTGGATGAGACGATCACCGTTGTTCATGCGATCGGCCGGGGTAGCACATGGGCCTCCAATGTGCCTTTCGAGATCTCCCGAACGGCCAACTTGGGAGGTGAAATCCCTAGCAATGACCACCACGTATGTTGAACGCACGCTTCGAAGCAGCTGAGACAAATCTTGATAGAATTCGTCCTTGGTTTCACAGGAACTGCAGTCAGATGATATTGTTGGGCTAAGAGATTCTCCCGCTACGCCCCAACTGATTCTCAGCCGTAACAATTCTTTCGCCAAGTCCACTGGGCAAGAAATGAATTTAATTATAACCAAAGATTTCACAATCTATCTAGGCCCGAAAACTCAACAAATGTCCATCAATGAGCGCTCAGTCAAATACGTCCCTTCACTAAAATACCTAGGCTCAACTCTGCTTTTAAACGGCCAGGCAAAATTCAAGTGGTATTAAGGATCGACAGCGCCAGAAGGGCCTTCCTCCAGCTAAGATGGACGCTGCGTACTCTTAGCGAAATCAGCTTAAGAACCAAAACTCGTATTTACCGCGCCGCTGCCTGCCTTGTATTCATTTATGGCTGTGAAACCGGTTTACTGCTAGTTGAGGATACCAGAAGGCTGGAAATTTTCGATCACTGGTGCACGCGGCAAGTTCTCAAAGTCAACTGGCACAACAGGGTGATTACCGAATAGGTAAGAAGACGACGCTCTGACATTGATGCACTTTCTGTCCTCCCCCAACGTCGATGACTGCAGTGGTTCAGTCACACCCTTCGGTGATCCGAGTCAGAGATAACCAAACAAACACTGCCCTGCTTCTTGTCCTGGTTGGCGTTGTTGCCTTGGTAGGCAGCTCAAAACGTAGATCAGTACCACAGAAAAAGACGTAGAGCATCTCGATCTTCGGTCGGTTTGTGGAGTTTGGTGCTGGAAAAAGAACTGGGTCACGATCTGTATCGAGCTCGTCTCCGACCGCCGCACGTGGTCAACAATGACCTGTGATATATATGAAGCCAGCTTATCCTCCCACGGGAGATAGTCGCGTAAAAGTAGTGAATAAACTGTTACCACTGTTTCATCCAGATCCAATAACGCTTCTTTGACTGAACTCGTTGATCGGTATGTTGGATCTTGTTTAACCCTAGCCCGCAGGATATTCCAAGATCCGTCTATTTGCTGTACAAAGACTTGTCTTTTAGTGATTCCCATTCATTCACTTTTCTCAATGCCAGTAAATTTCCTCCGGAATAAAACTTCACAAAACTCCTCCAAACCCTGTCTGGCTTCGGTCCTGATCAATGAGGAAAGAATAAAAGCTCGGATTAGCTTAGTATACTTTACTCTTTCACTCACCGAAACGCACCGCATCAAAACGCTTCTTATTTGTGTTTACCATTTTTGCCATTTGTGACGGTTTAATTGTTTCCTTGTTTATTCGTCTGTTCTGACTAATACTTTGGCACACTGGTTGCATAAGGTTTCCATGTAAATAAGAACGGACACTCCGGAGTAGTGAATAGACATCTTTACATTGAATTGTATTATTCTAAAAAACGCCCATATGACTTTAAGTTCTAGCTACGTAAAACGGGCATCACCGGATTTTTCAGGTTTCTTTTGGGACGTGCGCCAAAGCGGTGGACCGGAAACACTTACTCAGAAGCCCATAGAAGTGAAGAGGTCAGAATGGCGGCCGAAGCGAAGTT
The DNA here is from genome assembly GCA_948099385.1 of Fasciola hepatica. Lineage (NCBI taxonomy): Eukaryota > Metazoa > Platyhelminthes > Trematoda > Plagiorchiida > Fasciolidae > Fasciola > Fasciola hepatica. Next base: position 7,466,525 of record CANUEZ040000027.1, on the reverse strand, counting down.
ATTTAACTGGGCAATTGAATAATTTTTACGATAAAAATCGCCGGTGAAGTGACCATTAAGAACCACTATGTTAACGCCCGAGGTTGTCACATACTGACAGTGCGACGAGTCCTTGAATGGTACCCATCTTAAGCATCGAAACGTGGAACCTTTTGGGTGCATGGCGTCATTTTTCTTAGCTACTTCGTATCAAGGTTGCAAAATAATTAAAACTTCAGCTGATATAGACAACTTCGTTCATCACAGTTCAGCTTACTAAGACATTAAAAGTGATCAGAAAAAAAGACACGAAATAGTCAATACAAACAATAGGATAACAAACGAATCTGACAGTTTGGTAAGTATATGGTCTAAATTCACTTTGTAACCCTATGATTGCTACGACTCTGATTGTTCTAGCAAGTGATAAGCTTAGCGAGAGAATAAATTTTTAATTCACACCGATTCATGTAGCATAAAATTTCCTGAAATAAAAACGCATTTAGCTGTGTTTTGGTGCTGAGTGCTTGGTGCCTTCTCAGCTTGTGGTTCTGCAATGGCCGGCGGCGGTTGGGTGGTACATGCTCTTGTCACTGAAGCACGCGATCCGAACCCGATCAACGACACTCACGACGGAAAGCAGTAATTTGCTGTCATCTGGTTCGTTACTACGATTGATCCACTGAGAACTTATATTTTTTACACTCTCATTCCAAGTGATTATAGTTGTTTGTCATCCACGAGAGTGTGGTGGGTTCTTGTGGTTATGTGTTAGCCCCTTAAATTGTAAACATGTATAAACACGACATGAAAACGAGTATGCTGAATGATAAATAACTAATCTTTCAGATTATTTTTAAAGACCCATTATGCAATAATTTACATTCTCATCTATCTTGATAAGCAAACGCTGGTGGCAAAAAATCTCTGAATACTCAAGGTGAAATTTGAAGTGAAAATTAATCATATCTTGATAAACATAAAGCCGAAAAAGACTGTGATCTGTACAATCTCAGTGACATCTCATCAAATGGTAGACACTGAGCTAACTGAAGAATGACAGGCAGTGAAAAATGCAAAACAGCAATTTTCGACGAATCTACGGCCGCTCTTTTAAGTCTGGTTACTGCAAATTGATGTGTTTAGCTGAGTGGTATACTTATGTTATGGAACCGCGTCTTACTAGATGCCTCAGAGGAATCGCACGCAGTATTGAGGTGTGAAATGTCGGTCATCTTTGCATAGTTGCCTGAGCTTGGTGAGTACAGGAAGATTATATTTTCGGATATTGGTGTCACATGGAGGACTAACGTCAAACAACATAGATGGAACAAACAGTAACATGAACATAACTTCCAACAGGGTGAAAATGGAACCACATTTACTGTCAAAATATCTGCTCCCACTTCTCCAATGTCAGTCGTTGAAAACAAGGACAATGAGAAAGTGCACCTAACGCAATCAGTTTTAATGTAGTCATTTTGTAGTGATTTCCACAAAGTTTCATCGCCAAATTTCCGCCAACTATTGTTAAACATAAACTGATGTCATTCACAGTATGGACAAAACGTGTGCCGATTTATTAAGGAAAGTAGCTTCTAATGACTTATTGAATGAAAAAACTATAACCAGCGTTTAGTGGTCTACTCTCAGATAACTAACCTTTAAGTTTGGTGTGTGTGACATCTTTATAATAATCGAAATAAACTTCTGTCTTCTTTCCTCCGCGAACTTTGTACAGGACGCAGTGACGTTGTCTCCACCTCTAGAAATAAAACAACGAACGGGAAAATACTAACCATGGAATACATAAAGCATCCAATCGAATTATATTTTTCAAGAAGGTTATAGGCAATCCGCCTAAGCTGGAATCCGAATCTTTACCAATGCAGACAAAAGATAAGCGTGAGAAAACTCATATATCTGAGCTTCTGATGGTACTGAATTCGTCATCAAAATGATGTGCATCACTCCATTGTATTATTCGTGGGTACGACTGAGATCGAAAGATGATAAATGGATGGAATTTACACCCTTGCAGGACAAACGCTTCAAAACTGATCGGTTTTCAGCCCATTTTCGAGCGGTTTGCGCCTTCCCACTTGTCGGTTTCCGAGCGGTCTAGACTGATTGTGTGAAACACGTGACGTTCTATTAGTTTTTGTCACTTCCCCCGAATTACTTTTCCCCTTACACCCAGTTACTCAATAATCGGTAAAATCCTGATAATCATCCTTATGCTACCCATTTTAAGATGCATCAAACGGGAATACATGTAACCCAAGTTCTTTTTAGTACTAACCGGTAATAAAAGGCACTAAGATAAAATGTTCACTAAAAATACACGGTAGCGTTGTCGTCGATTTTTCTCGTCTCTTAGGAAGAATTGCTTCCGAGCAAACCCGTCGGAAACCCATTTCACGAACGGACTGTGTGCCACAAGGGCGCATTTTCAACGTTACAAATGATGCATTGTTAAACCTGATACCGATGGGCACCTTGTACCATTATCAACCAGCAACAAAATCGGTTTCGTTGGTAACTTTTAGTATTTTGCGCCATTGGACAGATACATTCAGCAGTGTCGCATTACAATTTAAGTGAAAACCGAAATAATTATCAAGGTTTTTGGAACTGACATTGATATAAGTTAAATAATGCACAAAAAACCAGCATCTTACGTTGTACGAACTACCCAAGCAGCATGCTCAGATGGGGCCCATTTGGCCCCCGGATGGTCAAACGCTGGGCATATGATGAGCAACGCTACCGGGGTCCACATGGCCACCGACCATCCGATTTTTTCTACAAATGGGTGCCTCTTTCCTAATTTTCACTTCATCAATTTCCGATTTGTAACTTTTGACTTCATTATCGATTGCTACGAATAAATTCGCGACAACTTAGAGATTTCATGAAAGTCCACTATAAGTTTTTCCAATAAAAACAACAAAATATTCTACTGAGCGCTAGCCTATTACGGCCCAGCACTAGTCCATTTCTCCTAGCGTTGTACCATCAAAGGCCATAGCTCACCAAGCGTCAGCCCATTTTTCCCAACATTAGATCAGGGTAGCGCTGGACAATGTGGTACATGGGCATGCTTCAACATCAATAGTGAGTGAATTTCAAAAGTACAAGAGAGTTAGTGGCTCAAAAACGTAGTCCAAAACTCTAAGGACACGTTACTGTGATAACAGCAGTAGTAATACTAGCATCAATAAGAATATATTATCTTCATACAATAACATACTATATTATTGTTATGTTAGTATGCTAATTAGCATATCCTTATGTCAATATACTGGTATTTTAGGCCACTGTTTCGGTGCATATGTTTTGGCATACTTACCTTCCTCATGAATGGAGGAGTAAACCCCATACAGTGGAGCTGCAATTTTGATATTTGAGGAATCCAAATTCGGACCTACATCACGTAAGAAATTTCCTGAGTGAGAACCATTGTCTTGATTTGGTGGAGACTTTGTTAGTAGCCCCTCCATGAGAACCTGAGTAATTCCAGATGAACTGACACTGATGGTCTTAGAGCAACCACTACTGAATACATACCCAGGAGAGTCAATCATCGACGACGAAAAAAAACATGCAAAGAACGATAAGCGAATCACGCGCCGAGCAGATAGTTTACGCTTAGTGGATAGAACAAACTGCAAGGGTCATTGAGTCATGTTAAAGGACTTGGGGCTCAGATCAGATCAGAGGATATGGAGGCTTGAGCAAGGTTTGTATCTAGTTTCTTGCCCCTGAGGCCTCAGAGATTCTCACGTGTTGCAACAGAAAAACGAAAACAGCGTTCGTTCCAGTTGGCACAACAATGCCGCAGTTGTCGGACCATCCATCTCTCTTTCCCCAAAACAAGATAATCCAAGTAGAAGTACAAGTGACCTCAGACCCACTGAATTATGGGACAAGGTAGCACTACATACAGTCTTCGTCGAATGTGAGACCTTGACGTTCATATTCTTTGGTTCTCTATCTAGACTATCATGGGGGTGCTTGCTTGGATCATAAGGGAGGCTTTTTATCTTTATACTGCATATACAACCACGACTGAAGGTGTGGCAGTGAAAGTGGAAGACCAGAACAAGAAGTAAAGCAGAAAATTATCAATGTTAATGAAGAATAAAATAATAACACGTGGAAATAGAGGAATACGAGGAGGATAAGTTCCACGACTTGGAAGTAGCTGCGATGCTGGCTTCGGTGGGAGTGATGTCAGATATAGTACACTTCACCGTACTAAGACTTCTCCTGCAAATTGACACAAGCCAATCTCTCCTACATATTTAGTTTGATTCCAAAACAGGTTGGGGACCAGTTGTGCGTTGGGTGGTGACTGATGTAACAGCCGGTCGTGGAAAATCCCCCTAAAACCTTTACAGTTCCATGTTTTTCTTAACATCACTCACTTGCCCACACTATTAAAGTGTCTTTACGAACTGATTGTTTTTATGGACTAATTGTTGTTTGTTCGCTCCCAGAGCGCTAATTTGTCATATCCTTGTTCTGGACCTGCATGACGCACGTTCCCCTTGCTCGCACGCCGCAATTCGGTTTCCGGTTTTGTGAGTCATTGTGATCGTATTATTGAGGTTTGTTTATTTTCGATGTCATTGTTCATGTAATAATCTAGTGTCGTAGAATATAGCGGATAATCGTCTTTTGATTTCGGGATCCGTTGCGAATTTGGCTACGCATTGCTCAAACGTTCGTTACAACTGATGTGTTGCTTCGTGATTTGTGATGGCAGGGAGGCATATCCCCGCACACCTTGTCCAGAAGTTCACCTCGCATTTTATTTTTTTCTTTCTCCCGACATTTGTTTTTAGGCCTTTAGGGTTCCTCGATGTCTCCCGAGGCTCTTTAAAAACCATAAATGTTTTGGCAGTCTAGTATAGTACCTCACTTTTTTTGTCGGCTCTCGTTGTCGGGGCTCGGTGGCTCCTTTTATCCCATCACATCCTGGCCGCTATAAGTTAAAATAGGGGCCAAGGGGAGGGTTAAACCCATCAGCCTTTTTTGGTTTTGTTGGAACCCTCCGCCAGGCTGAGGATCACTGCTCCATAATAGTGAACGTTTTTTTTGGGGGGGGGGCAATAAGGGTAGTGTTTGGCTGCCTTATGTTTCGATTATTACCAGTCTCCTCCCATGAGGCCGTACCTCACATGTAGCAGCTATTGCGCAGTTTGCGCGGCCATAGGCGTTTTAGTCCGTAGTGAAGTCGTGCATAGGCTTGGTAGGGGTGTGGCGATAGGTACACTCAACTGCACCCGGCTTGTCTATGGAACTGGGCTTCAGTGTACCCCTGTAGGTTGTCCAGAAAAGTCAGATTTCACCATCATCCACACGCAAGCTTCCCTGCATGGTCCAGGTATTTTATTTCCTGATGGAATTTTTTTTTGCTGTAGCTTCAAACATTACGTGTCCCGTTACTCGGGGTGTCATGAGGTAGTCTGCCATTCCACGCATTGATCCCCAACACAAGCTGTTGCAGCGGGCATCTGACCTTTTCTATAAATCAGGGATGGTCCGGGCCTCCACCACCAAGGAGGGAAGTTTGTTCCACCAATTTACTACTCGTTGGGAGAAGAAACTTGCCCCAACGACAGTATTGCGACGGCAATTCACAAGCTTCAGCTTGTGTCTTCTGGGCCTATCATCTGTGTTACTTGGGAGGAACTGAAGTCCTCCGAAGTTCAGGAAACATTTGTTGGAATCCTCTTTGCACGCGTTCAAGTGGTTGCCTGCCCCGAATAAGTTTTGGATGCCAAGCTTGAACAGCATACTACAGAAGCGGTCTTACGTGGGTTGTGTAGAATGATAATAGCTCCCATGGCTTCCGTGAGGCAACGGTTCTCAGTAACTGCTAGAGGGCATTATTAACTCTCCTTGCGGCTTCAAAACGTTGACACTGAGCTCTGAAATCCTCGGTCACAAAACCCTCGGATCTTTAACAGCGTCAGTCCTTTCCAAAGTCACCCTGGTATATCCGTCCCCAATTTCCCTCAGGCTGACCTGAGGGCTGGCTGTAACAGCCGGTCGTGGAAAATCCCCCTTTTTCCCTCGCGATTCAGTGTTTTTCCCAACATCACTCATTTGCCTGCACTATTGACTTGTCTTTACGAACTGGTTGTTTTTCTGGACCAATTGTTGTGTTGTTCGCGCCCACAGCGCTACTTTGACACATCCTTGTTCAGGACCTGCGTGACGCACGTGCTGTTTGCTCACACACTGCTATTCGGTTTCTCGTTGTTGAGTCCTTGTGATCGTATTATTGAAGTTTGTATATTTTTTATGTCATTGTTCATGTAATGATCTAGTATCGTAGAATATCACGGATAATCGCCTTTTGATTTCGGGATCCGTTGCGAATTTGGCTACGCAATGCTCAAACGTTCGTTACACTGGCCTCCGCGAGTTGCCTGCTTTTAGTGGTGTCGAGTGAGAGCTCCCATTCTGTGTACTACCGGTATGTCTTATCGATGTCAACCTGCAGGGCACTTTCCCGAAGATCTCAAACTACCTCAACGTCGTCGGCAATTATAAATTGTGGACAATCCAGCCGTTTACATGTACCAGGAACGGCAGTGCCCCATGCACCAACCCCTGCGGGACTCCTCTGGCAATCTTACCCATACTGGACCCGTGACCCTCTATCTCAACGTAGAATCTCCTTCCTCTGAGAAGCTCGGCTATCCAGTCACCGAAAGATGGGTTGATTCCACACGCTCGAAGCCTGTGCACCAGCAGCCGGTGATTTGCCCAGCAGAAGGCTTTCCTGAATTCCAAGTAACTGACCTCCACCTTATCGCCATCTTCAAGTCTCATCGTAACTTCATTTAGGCAGACAAACCAGGATATCCGACAGAGATTTGCTCGATTCCTCCGGGATAGCAACCGGGCAAACAGACCAGCCAAACTCAAATACGCACGCCATTTCACGCGGAGCCATAGCCCACCCAAATTGCAGGACCCGCGCTGCCAGCCATGGTTTACTAGAATGTCCGAAGTTCATCAGTGCCACAAAAGATGAGCGGAGGGGAACGGCGGGGACAACGGGGCCGTGTTTTATCTGCCTTAACACCACGCACCGGGCGGCAGCTTGCCGAACAAGGACCAGATGTGGTCACTAATGTTGTCAGGATAGACACCACCGATTACCACACCAGGCGAAAGAAACCGTGCCAGAAGCGAACACCAAACCCAGAGTGACTTGCTCAACACCACGGTCTGCCAGTAAACCAAGTCGGTTAGGAGTAGTTGCTGTAGGAGTGGTGACTCCAACTGGGGTGGCCAAATCGTTGGCTTTCGTAGACAGTGGATCAGACGCTACCCTGGTGCAGGAGATGTTCGCCCATAGGCGCCTGCTTGCTAAGAGCACGGCGTCGTTAGCTGTGGGCACGGTGGGCGGAACACAAGTACTAACTGCAGATCGGTTGAGATTGCAGCTCATCCCTCTAGATACCAACAAGCAAACCGGATCAACGGAGGCCTTTAAATTGGCCAATCTTTCCATGCGAGTACTAAGTCGGTGAGTGCAACTTTAACTAGGTGGCCCTACTTGCAAGATGTAGCCATCGTGGACTGGGAGGATGACGGAGTAGACCTTCTCGTCGGCAGCGACGTGCCAGTGGCACATTGGGTGCTGGATCAAACAGTGTGTGGCAGCCGGGCACCCTACGCTTTACGCATGACACTAGGATGGATACTATACAACCCAGCCGAGGGGCAGGGCTTAAAAATTTATTTGTCAGCCGAAATGGACCACATAGAGTAACCGATGGAGCTCCTATACGAAAAGAAGTTTCGTGACGTCGGAGACGACCGACCATCACTGTCTCTAGAGGAACTTTCTGCTCTACGGAAGATACTAAAAAGAACCAAAGGCCTTAAAAACCTGTTCGAGGTAGCCCTTCCGTGGCGTACGCAAGCCTGCCCCTTGGTTGACGACAGAATTAAGGCCCTCCAAGGAATACTGCTCATGAAAGAACTTTTTGTCCGGGATCAGGGTCTCTGGGAAAGGTACGCAGATGATGAGAAACGGGGCACTTGTCTACGTGGAAAATGTGCCTGCAACCACCGACGGACGAGAAGGGATATGGTACCTGCCACACCACTCGGTACCTTACCCCAAGAAACCCGGAAAAACTGCGGGGATTATCCTCGACTGCGCAGCCACGTTCCAAGGCAGGTCGTTGAATGATAGTCTGTTACAGGGGCCCGACTGGACCACGCGGTTGACTGATGTCTTGCGCTTTTTCGAGGTAGGTAGAGTGACCTTGTCAGCTGTGATCAGAGAAAAGTTTCTCCAGGTGAAAATACCGGTAGAGGAACGAAATTCTTTGCAACTCCTGCAGTAGGACGAGAATGACCTGAATAAATCCGTGATAAGTTATAGAAAGGCAGTCGGCCCCTTCGGAGCGACATCATTGCCATTTTGTCAGGCTACCCTCTCTGAGAAACCGCGAGCAAACAAGGAACCTTGATCCACCGTCCGGTAGTAAACAGCGTCAGGAGAAATTTCTACGTCGACAACTACCTTGCGTCTTTCGATGGTGTTGACCAGGCCCTGACACGGTTTAAATATCTAACACGTTCGCTAGGGAAGGGCCGTTTCCACAGTGCGAAGTGTTTGAAGCCATTCCGCACCACGGGAGGCAGAAGGGATCCGAGATCTTGACTAGTCCCCACTCCTCGCTGAAATCACTCTGGGAGTAAAATGGAATACAGAAACGGACGACTTCGCCTTCGGGTTGAAATTTCCCGTCCAATACATTACTCGCCGTGGCGTACTATCGGCTGCCTCTAGCCTGTCCGATCCACTCGGTTATGTTTCGCCCTGGTTACTACCCGCAAAGACTTTGCTGTATCGGCTGTGTCGTAATCAATTCGATTGGGACCATCTACTTGACCGAGAAGAACGGCCGGAACGTGGAGAATGTTTATACACTTTAAATAAACTGGAAGACATGGATTCCAAGGCACTTACTCTATGATAGTAGGACACATTCGAGAGAGCTGCAAGCCTTTTCTGATGAGTCCGAAATCGGGTACAGAACCGTGGTGTATGGACGATGGCGCCTGGTAGATGGAAAATACGCTGCTAGGGTTCCGTTTGCTAAACCTTGCTTTGCCCCACTGAAATCGGTTTCGATCCCGCATCTCGAGCTCAGCGCAGACGTGTCAGCAGCAAGGACGGCGCAAGCGGTAAAGAGATGATTCGACTTCTATATTTGGTCGGCTGGTTGTTGGACGGACTCAACAATAGTGCTTTACTACATTGCCGACGTCAGAAGCCGTTTTAGTACCTTCTTTGCTAACCAGCTTACGATCATTCACGACGAAAGTGCTATGGACCAGGAGAAGCATGTTAAGCCTTACGAGAACCCAGCCTTCTGTGTTCCCGGGGTGCGACCAACTTCCGGCCACTAGACACGCGGGAGGAAGGGCCAAAATTCGTGCACACCCCTCAACAGGACTGGCCCGTTTACGAACTAAAGCCTCCCCTGGAATTGGAAGTTGGGATCAAAGGTGCGGTGATGACGGTGCCAGCCGTGGAAAGGACTTGGCACGGTTAGTCAGGTTCTTCTTCGGGACGAAGACACTCCAACCGCCACTATGACTGGCTAAGTTTAAGAGACATTTGTTGATCATGAGAGCGGTCCGTCCATTCAGCCTTGCACGATTGGGTCCGATAAATCTGGATGAAATACGATCCGCAGAGTATGATCTATTCAATGTGATACAACCCGAGGCTTTCCCCCGAGAGCTCCAGAATGCCGTGGAAGCGGGACTAGGCGGCGAGAATGCACCATTTCCTCTAGATCCAAAGCCCGTTGATTGAATGATTTGAGTAGGTGAGAGACTGGCCATTTCCCACCTTAGTTTTGACTCGAAGTACTCCATATTATTATCGGCTCGGCAAAAGGTGAAAGAATTGATGATTCATCACAAACATGCCGTGGAGAGACAGGCCGGGGAAAGCCAAGTGATGAGTGTCATTCTAAAGCGTACCAGCAGATCTCTACTCATACAGTGGGTCAAACTTTGTGGGCGCTCATTGAGAACAGCAGAGCTGGCAACGAAACGTTAACCGGCACAAGCTGTAGAACTAAACTGTGGCACGTGGCATCCGGTGGAACTTCAACACCCGCAGTCACCAAGGGATGACATAATTATGACGATAACGGCAGTGATGGCAATAACAGTGGCAGTGACAGTAGCAGTGGCAATACCAGTCGTGGTAATGGTAACAACAGTAGTAGCAGCCGTGATACTGGTACACACAGTCACGATAGTAGAAAAGGTGTTACGGCTGCTGAAGCGCCGTAATAAGTGATCCCTTTTGGAAGTAAGTTGCCTGGAATACATCCATCGTGCGTGCCACTTGAACCCGTCTCTTCGTCTTCGTTTAGTTTTATCCATCTTTTCACGTAAAACTCTGGTCGGGGTCGGCTATCATGACTTTCGATCTTGTACCGCTGAGCACGAGGTCCATCACCTCACTATTTTACGTTCATTCACGCTTTGGTTGAAACGGTTCTTTCAGCCATCTCAAAAGGTCATTGTTTACGGCCCACCTGAGGCGGAGCATCGTGAATTGAGACTTTTTACATAATTCTCTATTTCTGAATCATTATCATAGGTACCGCACAATTTGGAATGTAGATGGTTTATCAGTCTTCGTTCAATCAGTGGCTTTCGTTTCGTGGATCAACTTCGATCGCGCTAGCGACGCAACGGAGCTTGCTTGGGCTTGTGTGTGGATCACCAAGATTGCGCGGCTGTACCAATATTTGAAAACCAGACAACTTAGTTGATCCCTGTCCATCGACGAATTATTATCCATTTTGACATTCGAAGGGATATGATATACCGATATCGCTTTATCCGTAGTATTTTAAAACGGACTGTTGACCACCCTGTTTTGGTTAACACTGGGTTTCTGTTAGGAATTTTTCATTTATCTCTCTCTTGCGATTAATCTGTCTTTTGAAGTTAACTTTGAGTCAGGAGATGATTGTGGGGTTTTGCTTGCACCTTCTGTACCAGCATCCGAATCTTCGTGCACTGGGGCATGTGGCGCTTCTGACTGTGCCGCTTTAGAATTAGAAGGAGCGCAGCTAATGGTGAAATTTGTCGAAGCCATGACGGGGCCTGCTAATGCCCGATGGCCCGCGGCGGTGGCATTAAGGGCAAGGGAGTCGTCTTCCGGTAGACGATGATGAAATACGGAACGACTGTCTTCCTGCGCAGAATAGGACCTCTAAGAGTTGTGGTGACTAATTGGTTCTTGACCAGTTTTTGAATCTATCAGAATTGCCTAGGTCTGAACTCCCGTGTTTTGATGTTTTTTCCGGTGCGGTATTTTTTTTTTATCACTTTGAAAATCAGCATAAGTCGTGTATCCCCGGTGGCGGTCAGCATCTGACTCATTTGTTTCTTCGTTTTATAGAAGAAAAGCGGATAAAAAACGTCGATGTCTATCCTACCCCAAAAGAGCTATATAGATGAGCTAGAAAAATGTTGAAGTAGTTGTTTGGTCTGCCATACATGTTTGTGGAAGCTCCTCCAGACAGATACACCAATCCTGCCGCAATCTTAGTAGATGCTGAACAGACTCCGACGTACAGTGACAAGTTCGTTAGTTGGGGTAGTTAGGGTATTCCGGTGATCTGGAGTCATTTGCCGTCACAGAAAAGGTTCTCAGAAAGATGACGCGTTCCGTTGCTCTGGACTGGGCCAAAACGTTCCAAAAGTTTATGATATTGGTCGTGAACTCAACTTCCGCTATGAACGTAATTTTGTCGGCTCTGAAGCTCCGTTGCAATAAGACCGCTACGGCTACTTCCTAAAAACCCGCAAGGCGATAACGGACTCCCGGGCCGGAGACAGCTTTTGTCAGACGTGGGCATGGAAATATTCCCACGTGCCGTTCACATTTTCTTGGTGTGACCGTCAGGGAGAGAGGGGACATATTAACCAAGATGGAACTTTGTTCTGTGAGCTTACCTTGGGCCACAGCACCAAGGACCGTCCAGTTAGTGAGCACTGCACTGAAAGGAGTTGCAACCAGTGGCATCATCGCCCGCTACACGACTGAACCAGGGTGCCGGTTGTCAATTCCCGTCATTTGTTCTCATGTGGTCACTTGATAAGCTTGGACATTATGCCCGCTATCGTCGAGGGGCCAAAAGGATCTGTCCTAGTCAACAGAATGCTCGACACGGGAGCTTACTGTTTTCTTTTCCGGGCTGACTATGCCTGTAGGTTGAGTTTGGTTGGCAGGGAATGAAGGATGAATTTGAACACTGCCACAGGAAGCACAGTTAGAATTTGTGTCCCGGTTTCATTTTGTTTAAAATTACTAGTGATGAGAAAGGAGCAGAACTGAACGAGGTGCAGAAGGTGCTTTCTGTTTTGGAGAGGTTGGCAGAGATGCCAGACCAATGAACCCTTTCAAGATGGGACCATCTAAAGTGTATTGACTTCACCCTGAATCCTGAATCGACCTTTGGTACCCCGATGGACGAGCACCGGATTCAGGAACAGCGAAGGGGTTACAAGGAGGATCAGTATGCCAGTTGTGTTCTTTTTGTTGGGTCCTTTGAGAACCACTAGACAACTTTCATCGAGGTGGTGCAGAAGCTTTTTCGTTTTGTAGAAGACCATGTTAGATTGAGCAAAATCTTGCCAAACTCAACAGTCAGGAATTAAAAGACAACAACTCGGTTGAAACTACAATATCCCAGGAAGATAACCGTGCAATGGATGAGGAAGGAAGGTCAATAAAGCTAAATAATTTAAACTTTTGTTTTAGTCGGACACGAAAGGGTGACACGCTGAAGAGTTACCGTAACAGAAGGGTGATGCTGCTTCGCCCGCTAATGCTGGGTGAAAAGCTAAGAAAGGATGCAGAATTGAAGAAGAGATATTCCCCGTTATTCACCAATATTCAGAAAGGGACTATACCGCCAGGGCAATCAGTGAGAGCAAAGATGCAAGTGGAGCATGTTATTTACTACGTCACCTAATCCGAAGAAACCAGAGAGGCTGAGTGGCCTTCGACTTCGCAGCTTTATATCGGGGTGAATCCATGAGCGGTCACTTCTTACAAGGCCCAGATATTGTGATATGTTCAACAGGTATAATACTAAAATTCACACGAGGACCTATAACCATCTCCGCGGATATCGAGGACATGCTTTTACAGGTATTCGTTCCTGTAAAATCCAAGGAGCACTCAGAATCTCGTGGTGGCTGGACAGGGACACTCTTATAAGGCCTGCAGATTTTGAGCTAGAGATTCGCCCGTTTGAAGCGATCTTCCAGCCTTTTGTGCACTTTTACCCCCAGGAAAGAAGCCGTGTTCAGTCACGGTCGCAGCTCTAAAATATCAGACGTAGTAACGAATAGGTTTTATGTAGATGGTTGTTTTGTTTCGACAAACACTGATTCAGATGCGTCTATATTTGTAGAACAGTTGCGCCTGCTAGTGCATGGTGGATTTAGGTTGACCAAGTGGGCCAGCAATAGGTCTACTATCCCTAGCAGCCTCTAATTTATGGAGCGGGACAACCCTTTATGGGTGTTAAATTTGGACGCTCTTCTAACGCAGCACGCATCGGGATTAGCCTGGGATGTGTAAAATTTCTGTCTCAATTGCCGTCTTCATGTTCGGAATCCATTAGCAACGCGAAGACTATAGTTGTCTCAGCTAGCTGCGATACGTGACTCTTTAGGAAGCACTGGATCCTATGCTCTACAATGGGGCAGCTTGTTCCAGAAATCTTGCAAACTGGGCCTTGAGTGGGTTCAACCACCAGGATCTGAGATGCTTGATCAGTGGAATCTGTGCAAGCGTACCAGTGATGGAACACAGCAGGTTCGCATATCACCACAACATTCCCGTAAGACTGCGTCGACTGTCATTGTTGAGCTCCTTTTATTTTGCAAAGCTTTGAAGGTCAGTTCGTTGGCATATCTGCTTCTCGTATGTATGAGTGTCATCGCGCAACTTCAAGATGATGGGCAAGTCAAGAGTGATGCCTCTCAAATAAATAACCAAACCGCCTCTGGTGTTGTGTGCGGCCGCGGCGGCAATTAAGCTGGAACTAGTTAGCAGGAGTAAGACAGAGCCCTATTAGTCCGGAGTGTTCTTTTGGACGGATTTCGCAGCTGTTCCGCACTATATCAAAAGTGAACGGGGACAATGCACGAATTTCGTAACTAATGGGAGGTCGAGAATGCGATAGAGTTCGCTTACAAGACGGCGGTGACTTGTGGCCGGAAAGAACAACCCTGATGAAGTGGCTTCTAGGTGCATGAAGCTGCCAAGACGCGACAGTAATTTGTGGCTCCAGGGGCCCATTGCCCTGCGGGCACAAGGACTTACGAAACCCGCTGAGCACCATGATTCACAGGTCCCGAAAAGATTATCAGAACCTAAGGAAAAAGCACTGGTGGGCACAGCGACTGCCCTTCAGCTTGATTGCCCTTAGAACGGTTCTCATCAAGGTGCAAAACCTCAAAAATGGCGGCATGGATTCTACCGTTCGAGCAGTACCCTCCAAACTGTATGAGAGACCAGTCTGGAATAACGTTGCCTTTGGGTTACTGGATGGTTTCGGAAACTAACAGCAGTCGTAGAGAGGTGCTTTAAGTGGTTCTTCAAGAGGCATTTCCGGTGGAAGCTGAGGTTGTGCCTGGCAGCGGTGCACCTGAAGAGTTGTAGATGAAAGGATCATAAATAAATAAACTCAATCCAGTATCTTTAACGGACAGCGATGCTTTAGAGAACGGCTGTAGTGGTCAAAATTATCCGATGTCGATAAACATCCCACAATCCTGCCGAACAAGCAGCTTATGAGGAATTCAATCGTTTGGTGTCATCGTGGGTCGGAAGGCCATGTTTGTTATCCCCAAAGGCTTCCCAAGATTCGTCAGGGGTTTTGAAGTCCACAAGGCGCAGCCGCTGCTTATCGGTAATTAGTAAGAGTTCAACTTCCAGGAGGGGGTCTTCCCCACCATATTACTAGCCAATGTCCCCCTTACCATCGGGGAGTACCTGCTTCCCCAGCCATGCGTTTGCCAATGTTGTTGTCGACTACTTCTGAACCTTTTATGTTGGGAGTAGTAGAGTGGAAGGGCAGAGTCATGGTTTTTTGTTCATGCGTCTGAGCATCAGAGCGGTGCATATCGCATATCGCTCATCGCGGACTTCTGCATCCAAGCCCCAATTAGGTCCATGGTTACGGAGGGGCAGCCAAAGGTAAACAATAACGATTTTGGTAGCAGGTACAAAGGAGGGCGGGCCGAACTACGCCTCGGACTCCGCGACATCTCACAAAGTATTGTTAGCAGTTTTTGTTGAAGTGTGGGGCAGGGTGGCATTTTGGTCCACGGTCTGTTTGAAGAATAGTGCAAGCAATAGCTCGCAGTCAGCGGGTAGTGGACGAGACCATTTTGATATTTCTAGCCGAAGCCGAGAGAATAATCAACGAGCGACTGATTGTTCCTTTGACGGAGGTTTCCAGGGGCTTAGAGGTGTTGACGCTCAATGATATGCTTTTACCCAGAGATAATGGAAAGCTTATAGATAGCATGGATTTCCCTTAGTCTTTAGTGAGGCTACGGCGGAGCGTTCACATGGTGGCAGCCACCTTTCGGAAACGATGAAAGGCGGAACTAGAGTCACCATTACGGGAAGGACACAGACGGCCCACAATCACGAGAAACTTAAAGCAAGACCACTTGGTATGGGTAGTTGTGAATGATTTTCATAGAAGCCAACTGCCCTTGGGTGTCGTCAGCAACGTTTATCGTGGTACGAATATGTTGATTAGAGGGACACTGGCACACACGTCACATGGGAATGCACGACTAGATGTTGGCGAAAAGTTTGTTGGAAGGAGTGGCCAGTTATACGGAATATAAGTCCAGCTCGTGTCTGCAGATGCAACGTGCGTCGGCTATTCTTGGAATTACAGTAAATTTTGAAAAGCTGGTATATTCATTTGGGAACGATGACCTATCCGCAGTGCAACGTTAGCCAGGCATTACTGATGTAAAGAACAAATATTGAAAACCCATCCAAATGTTCTACGTGCTTTGTGAGTTTGACTATGTTTTGACATTGCCTTGGGAATCTCTTCCATACACCACACTTTTGCACGTTTGTCTATTCGTGTGAGACAATCGAATCTACCTGGAACCGCTTCTGACTGTCGTGCTTGAGCCGCGGGGCTCTGAACCCTAGGGTTTTACTGTTAAGCCTATTTGACCGCATGCTTGAGGTTTGTATATATTTGTACCCTTCGTGGGTTTCAAGTTAATACTTTGGGGACTACGAATCAATCTCGTTCTGGTTTCGGGATTCTTTTGAACTGGCTACGAGTCGCTCGTTTTTTCGAGAATCGACTTACAATTTTCCCTGGATTTGCTACCGATGCAACAGTAACAAAAATAATAATGGTATATTTCTCGACAATGGTCAAAAGGCACGTGCAAGCACATGATCATGGCGCGCAAAGTTACTCAAAACAATGAACTATACACGAATCTCAAGAAAACTAGTCAGAAAAGTCTGAAGCAAAACAACATGGCTAGAGACAGTCTGAATCGACCGAAATGATAATGGTTTGCACGTCAAATACGGTTTGGTTTCGAATCCGAGTTTGTTGGTGGTGGCCCATGGAAGTAGAAAATACGCCGTGAAAATATAGCGCTGAGGATGCGTTATAAACCAAAATAATGCAGGCGGTGGATAACGGAGGCATATTAAGGTTCTATGGACGGAGGAAGTTGTGAACATGGAGAGATGAAAGAAATGAATGGGAGTACACTCGTGAACTCTTGTGAATATGAGGAGGACGGCTCTCTATGAAGACGATGCTGGCCCGGAATAACGGATATTCCCGGTTTCAATAAACGGAGTGCGTCATGAAACGGGGAAACATGGACGAACCGTGTGGAAGTGGACTAGGAAACGTTGATGAGTGTGAAGGAAGCAGCGATCCATATAAAAGGTGAGTTTAGGTTCAGGATCAGTAACCCGTACCATTCAGAAAAAAGGGGGCGCAACTTGAAGGCCTTGAATTTGTGAAGAATTAGTTTCACGCCGGATACCGATCGAAAGAAAAAAGAAATCTTGCAAGAGAAAACTGAGTGAAAAACCTCCGCGTTGGCTCGCGCCTTATTGTTCCGTTACGCTGACAAAAATGTATTTACTTACTGATTCTCAGTGATATTCGGCGTTTTTGTTGGGAACCACGGATGAGGGGAATAAATGGACTCGCGTCCAGATGACGTATCGAAACTTCATGAGTGAAAATTCCCGTGTTGCGTATTCTGGCACCGTCATTGGATTGTTTCACATGAGACCAAGGTGACGTGCAGCATCTCGCGGGTATGGTTCATCAGGGGTAAGGGGCGTGTCAACCAATCAGTAGAAGGTAGCTTGTGAACTGTTATTTGTGAAGACTCCAACATTGACGTCAGTAGTAAAGGAGTTGCAATAGAAGACGCCTATCAATCTACTGGTAAGCTGTTGGAAGCGTTTAAGGTCGTGTGGCTCGATTGCAATCCCGTTTGGTATAAAAGATTCCATTTAGGCCTCTGTCGGTGCGGGCCAAAGTGTGGACCTTGGTCATCGAAAGTGAAGCCCGAGAGAGTGGGCGACGACAATTCTGAAATAAATGATGTTAGCGGTCTGGACGTGGTTCCAGCTGTGAGCTGTGATAATAAGTGGAGACAATTAATCATGAACTGGTTGGGTTTATGAGGACTGTCAGTGGCACATTTCATACTCTGATCTGGGTTTTAATTCGAGAGTTTAAGTAACTAAGGATTGCATGGGGTTGATAAGTACTACTACAGGCTAGCAAGATAGCGTAAACCGGGTGGGCTGCTGCATCTGCATTTCAAAGGATAAATGGTTTGCACTCAATTAGAAGTTCTGAAAAGCATTTAAGTAAGGTTGCAGAAAGAACCACTGAGACATCGGTGGTGATGCGTTAGAGAAAATTGTTAATAACCAGAGAAACGTGGAAGTAAGTTCGTCTGTGCTCCTACTCCGCAGTGCCGGCCTTCTGGGATAAACTTAAATGTGAGCAGGGAAATCTCATGACGTGGTGGTTGCATGAGATTTTTCGTGGTTTATTTGTGTGCTGCCCTAATCTGGTTCCCACTCAAGCCGGTGTTTTAGGTACGGAGCCTGATCCCAAGGTGCCTACCTGATGGACCAGTTCCATATTTGAGACTGTACTTAGTTGTGTTGTTCCTGAGGAATGAAGAATACCGAAGGGCAAGAAAGCACTCTAATCCATCTGTCCCACCTGTGCTGTCTCATGTGGTCCACTCATCGGTCCAGTTGTGGTGCCATTTGGTGACAAGTTTTGAAATGCAGCTGAGTACCACCGTCACATGCTAAACGTGGTCGGTCGCCATCTAGAGCAATTCTGCCCACCCAGCAAATTGCCCATGTGAACCAGAGCGAAAATGCAAGTGAGTGTTATGTGATACCCCGCCTTCGGTTATCGTAATCCTTACTGCCTCCCCTGGTGAGTGACAGAGTGGACGAAAGATTGGTTGTTGCACCGGTGGATCATACTAATAGATTTCTCTATAGTAATGGATAGGTTCATTCATCATTATCGTTCAATTTTCAAAGTTTACGTAACTGAAAGCCAGGCTTCTGAAAAGGGCCTCAACATTTGAGTCATTACTCTGCTTCTTCAAAACATCTTGCCTTCAAAGATCAAGTGATTTTTATTTCCGTCTCCTTGCTCACAGTTTCAGAATTATAAATGCTCCTTTTGGTAGATTTTTTAGAGCTCTCCATGGATATATTTAAAAAATGATTCCCCCTCGAAAGTTTTATCTCTACGGACTTCCCGAGCCCTGCCAATTTCACTCTGAAACAATTCCGTCTGGATGCTTTCACATTTTCAGGGAGGCCACTGTAGAACTTCTCGCACGTTGTCAGTGAGCCTCTTCTGTTCCAAAACTTGTCACCTTTATTTATCTACATCATGTTTGCAGTCATGAAATCAACTTGGACGAAGTTATAGAGATTACCTCGGTTACCAAACATCAGCCCGCTATTGTTTTCCATCCGCTAACCTGTGGCGAAAGCATCATCAATAACTCAATAATTCTCGATACCCTTTCACTTACTTCGACTCCCTTGCACACCAGGTCTTATCATATAGGCTTCCCGCAATTTCTCAGCAATTTTGGAACGGAAAGTTTGATCCCGAATCTCTCACTCGAAGTGGCTCAATAATCGAAATAAATATCCAGTCATGACGTCAATATTTCTGTTCCCACTCTGTCATCCAGCTTACTCCCCTTCACGACTTCATGCGAGATTTCCTTTTTCTGTAGACTAGTTACTCCAGGTCCAGTCTTAAACTAGTTACTGAATCCTTTAGCACTTAATTTTCCAAAGTTTACCAGCTTTTTTTTGTTTTGCCTGCCGTGGCCTCAGCTTTGCCTTAATCAGTTTACTAAACGATCAACACGGAGGTCAATCTATTCTACCATTTTTGTGACACCTTTTCTTATTCTGATTTTGTGTCCCGATCCTCATCTACTTATCGAAACTTCCATGCTTCGCTCTCCACCGCTTTGTGCCATTTTTACCTTTTCCGTTCACTTTATCTTTCCCCCTCTTTAGGTCATAGCCCTTTGGTCTCAAGCCCTCGCTACAAGTTCGCACTCACCCCTGTGATAGTACTTTTACTTAACTTTGCACAATGGCGGATCTTTCAGCTGTCTCGATGGCTTTCTTTCCTTTGTCACCATTGTCCTCAAGCACCTTTCAAGTCTTCTTGTAGGCCATATACCCACCTTAGCTTAGGTGCCTCCGCAGTGTTCACATGTTTGCCTGGCAGGTTACTTCCTGTACAGCATGCCCTAGCCCTCTGAGTGTTTTATGTTGTTCCATTATTCTCCGGGGTACATCTCAAAATTGGGCTTTTTCCGATAATCGCTGATCTTCAGCTGGGACACACTTAGACATGGGCTTTATTTTACTTCCCTTCCGGACTCTAGCATTGCGGTGCTCAAACTTAGTGAACTTTTCTCGATCCCAGAACTCTCCGTTCCCAACTGGGACGAAGCCTCTTGGTGACGAACCAAACCATGTGCCATCACCCCAATCCCAACGCTGCGGGGATAGGCCAGGTCCGCTGCCCCGGCCGGTGCACATCGGAAACGCAGGGCGTCTGCAACTATGTGCAGGCTTAACCAGGATGACGGTCCCACCTCGTGCTCTCACGCTTTTAGGAGTTTTCAGGTTGGGTGTCCAGCCCACGGCCAGCCCTACTCACTAGCATCACTTGAGGATTGTTCAGTTCCAATTTCCTTCTCACCCATTTCTTCCGGCACATCCCTCGGCATGGCCCACTAATGTATTCCCTTTCGATACATATAAGTATCACCAAAATTGCTTACTCATTCTAAGTCAGACAACTTATATTGTTTAAAAGTTGTTTATCCTGCTTTTCACAACCGAAAATTCTGTCTTCCTCTGCTATGGATGACATTCGTGTTCCTGCGTCATCTTCGATTTGCTCCTAGTTAACACCCCTGGTTGTGCTCCTTAACCCTTCGAAACCTCATTATTCACCAGCTCCTTCTGAATGCACTTCCGTTCCCCTTCGTAAAAATAGAACACGCTACTTTCATTAATACAGGATTCACTACCGCTTCTACTGCTGTCTTGCATTATTGCATTACAGACCCCGGTTGACGCCGCTGTCTGAAAACGTTCTCCGACTTCGTCCAGTTGTCCCATATTTTGGTTGATGAACTTTTCTCCTCCTCTTCAATTCAGCCGATCGTCCGTATTAGGATACTTCATTGTACATTTCCGATCTCGTAAAGCACCATATCCTTTCCGCTCGAGATCGCCAAATTTTAATTGGTCCAGCAGATCCGGTTTACTGTTGGTACCCTGTGATCCACCAAAAAGCAGAAATGTTGAAAGTGTTATTTACCCCTTTTTTCTAGACCCTCTTTATCCACCTCCGTCAATGTTTACCACTGCGGTGTCTATGCGATTCACCAGTCATCGTATGTATTCCCACTCCCCAAAACAGCTCCTTACTACTTCGCCGTACCATTCCTTACCATATTTCGCTCCAAACGTGCATCACCGTAGTACGAACCCCTGTAGGCCTTCACAGCCTGGATACCACCCCCATATTCATCCAGCTTTCAATGATCTAACTAGAGAATATTTACTTCAATCAACGGTCCAAATGATCACTAGTTTTGGGATATTTCACCGCGTCATCCTAACCTCGTAAAGCACAAAACTCCATTTTCACCCGCCAGGGCTTAACTCTTTCGGCGGATCGTTACACATACTTCCCGTGACTGTCCTATAAAGGAAAGGATTAATCGACCCACCTTTGGTTCGTTTTTATAGGCTCTTTTTCATACATAGTTTTTCTTGACATTATGGATACTCCAATGCCGCCATCTTTCTTCCAAGGCTTTCAACCGCCCCCTTTTCTACTACCTGTCGCAGTCCGGAGAATATTCACTACCCATGCTTATCTGTCTTTACCGCTAGGTTTCCTTCCTACGGTCCCCGTTGACGTGCATTTGTTTTCGAATGGTGTTTATTTTTCAGTCGCCGTCTTCTCATCATCACCAATTATCTGATTGATCAGCTTTCTTTGTTTTTCACTGTTGATTTCTCGTTCCTTTGCCTCGGCAGATTTCTAACCATACCCAACTCGTCCTTGACAGCGTCTCATCGTTTTTCAACGTTCTCCATAATATTTGCTGGCTCAGTGAAATTCCCTTTTTCTATCTCACTATCTACCGACGTCGTCTAGTTTCTTCTGTTTCAGTTTTGTATTCCAGACTTTCAGCCACCTTTAACCACTCCGGGCGGCTCTACCACTTGAGCTGGACTTTTAATTCTGCTGAGCTGTATTACTATTCCAGCTCAATGTATCATATCTTCCACTCGTGCTACGACTTTACACGTTTACCCATTTTCGTACACGTAAACCATATTGACTTCAAGTGCAACATTTCGTATTGCCGTGAAGCATGTTTCAGCCTTTCCCCAAAACGAATAATTATTATTATCATTAAGCGATTGATAACAAAATGGACTCAATTTCAGCCCCCGACTTTGCACTGCGTGACAAAGCTGGCTTGATTCGCCGGGCTGAGTTATCCGCCGCCGGTACACAAGGCTTGTTACCTACCCTACAGACGGCACTTAGAACAGGTTTCAAGCAGGCCCATCTAATACTAATGGTAATATCGGTTTATTTCGGAGAATCCTAAAGCGTGCTTGGTTGTGTGATCATATGATATATGTGAGGTCACGATAAGGATTTTGTGTTACTCAGCTCGGCATATGAAGTACAAACAAGCGTAGATATTTTAGTAGTTGCATGAATGAATACCAGGCGAAATTGAATTTGAAGGCTAGCTAGTCACATAACTAAGTGTAACACGTAAGAGAAAAGCTCTAGAAGCCTCCAGTGACATTAGTGTCATAAAACACAGAGATGATAATACACAAAAGGTATCCTTACGTAAAAGATATGTTGTCCTGGTTTTCACTCTCAATATCTTGAAGCTCTGAGCCCGAAGCAAGACTTAAAGTGCTTAGAGAAATGACACGGAAAAGAGACGCCAGTCAGAAACCAGACCGGTCAGTTACTTCGCGGAGATCGTTTTCGGTTTTCCTTCTTACCAGCTATGGTCAAAGACAACCTAGTAGTAGGGTTACTTGAGCAATCAAAGCAGAGATGAACGAAAATTGCCCAAGAATTGGGATATCATCGATATAAAGTCTCAAGGGAGAGCACACTGACAGAAAAAAGCTCGAAAAAGCACCGACAAAAAATTGGAAAAATCAATGGTGATGGCGGATACGCATTAGAACCAGGAGTTCTAAAGGTCCGCGAAAAAGCGGAAGTGTTATTCGGAAGGCGTCAGAATGTGTTCTTTGGGGAGAGAAAAAGAGCAAGAGAAACGGAAGGCCCGATTAACCATAAAAGGAAGACTTTACACGTTGCGAGAGGTTTCAAAGGAATCCCAAGTGGTGGGGTGTGGAGTAGATTTCCGACCGTGAAAATTTGGCGGGTTACAGGGAGAACTTTGGAGGGGGAACAGAACCGTAACCAAGCGGGCGTAGTAGTGGATAAGTTGTTGGACCTCCGGTGATATCGACCAAAAGGTGCATTTCTGAGACAGTCATGAAGAGCAAGTGATTCGGTCGGCTGGGTATGTTGAGGAAAACCCAACCTGAGACATTGAGGAAACAAACATATTGGCGTTAACCTGCGTTAGAAATAGTTGAATTCTAGCTAAAGATGTGGGCAAAGCTCTCAACGGATGGTGGCACAGACGTCCGATCATGATAATTTGGTAGAACAGCTATAGAAGTTGACAGGTGGGTGAAATGTGACACAATCGTGGATTTGTCCGGGTTCATTGGTGAACATAGCGGGAGCATCAAAAGTTGGAGACGAAGTAGACGTGGAAGGGGAAAATATGGTGATCCGGTGGATTCATATAAGAGTGGTTCATGTGTGAAACAATCGGCACTTGCAGGGGACTGCATAGCTGGATATGCTGAAAAACGTCTGGGATGTAACACTGGGAAATCGTTCGAGGGAACGATATCCTGGGTCATGGATATTTCATTACCAATGCTGCAACCAAGAAATACAGACGGCCGAAAAACTGGATATACAAGATAAGGATCGATATGATAAAACGGAATGGAGAGCTGGTGTCACGCAGATGGAGAGCTGGAAGGAGAACCACCTGTAGGGTCGTAATAATGTCGGGAACTAATACCTAAATGAAGGTTTTATTTAGACAAGCAGAATGGCGCCGTAGAAGTAGTCCAATGGATGAATGATGTCCTCAAGAGTTCATCACGGTTAATGATATTTGTAATATAGATAGCCGAAAGATGAGGCTCTTGTGTGTTTTGGGGTATAGAACCTGGTAGCTCGGCTGGGTTGAATAAGAGGGATAAAGAAAAGAAACAGAAAGATAGAGGCCGACCCCGTGGAGATAACTATCGGTAGTGGCAGGAAGTAGCGCATTTTTCTGAGCCGAGCAGAAGCATGTGCGTATGCCGATTTGGAACTCGATCGGGTTCGTAGCAGACTTTGTCCAAGAAAGTTGCAGAACACAACGGGAAGCATCAGTACAAGACAGGAGAGGGCTTTTTTATTCTGCAAATGGTGCTAATGGGTGAGGCTGACCATGGGCTGGACCCTCAACCTGGGAACCGCTTCTAGTGGCCCGAGGTGCTATTCGCACGTCATCGCAGTCAACCTGCACGACCGGGGTGAGCTGGCCAAGGAATTGGATCGGGCTGCGCCGGCACGGCTGGGAGTAGTAACAGTTTCGTCAGTGACGCCGGGCGGCCGTAGATAGCAGGTAGTTCACAATCGGACGACCAGGCCTCAGGGGGCCTGGAACGCAACCTATGAAACATCAGCTGGACAACATGTGAATAGCCGATAGGAAGTGGACGCAAAAGCCGGGTTAGTGACCAGTTTAGTCTCCAGAGTATCAAAGTCATCGTGAAAAAAATACACAGAATTGAAGGTCTGGAAGTGAAGAAAACGTAGAGGAATGCAACCCGAAGCGCTCCTAGCTCAGGATCAGCGGCTATCTATATAAAGGAAGAGTTTTATACCATGAACCCCTGGTGATAGTTCATTAATGATAGAAGAAAACATATACCAACTGCTTGCACTCAGTTTTATTCGTCTCAGGTGGACTGCGTTTGAACGATCAAGTGTTTGGACCCTTCTCTCAGGCTCGGTCATCGAATTTGTTTGCTGTGAGGGGCAATGGGGCTAAGATAACCGCAGGGAACTTGCTCAGTGCATTTCTCAACCGAATGCTGGAAAAAGAACTGCGTACATCCTACTGCATCTTACTGCATGAGTTAGGATACACCTTGACAAAGAAACGTAAGTATAAGCTGGCGCTCACTGCGGATTTCGCAAGGGTAATAACCAGTAACTTATTGGATGGGAAAAACAGGCGAAGAGCATCATGAATCAGAAGAGGAGGATGTTATACAGGAGGGAGAAGTTTAGTTTCGTACAGCAAGGCCACAGAGAGTCTAGTTTAAAAGGCCAGTTTCGTTCTGTGTGGTTCAGAGGTGAGCTGCATCCAAGCAGCCGCCCGGTAACACTTTTTTGGACAGATTCGATAGCAGTTCTATCTGCCTAGCGCGTACTAGAAAGCGCTCACAGACACCTTTCTAACAGAGGTCTGACGTGAGATTTATGTAGGGAAAGATTACAGTCTCTAAGTTTGAGGGAGCGAAATACCAAGCCAAAGCTCCCTCTGGCCTTTATGATTTGGAGGCCGAATATTCGGATAAATTGGCTGTGCAAGAATAACTCAAGTAAAGGCCTGAGACTACTTGCTAGCCATAGTTGAACTCTAAATGGATAGAGACCCTGGAGGTGAATTGCATTTATATGTAGCCGACTCACATTTGTCAGCAGAGAAATAAACCCTTTAGTTGAGCACTATCTACTGAATGCAGAAGTCTTCAGAAATGTTTGAGATAGCTGATGTGAAACAGTCAGGCTTGAATGAGTAAACAATTTTGACGTTGTCGGCAGAAAGAATTTGGGTGCTATGACTCGCTGAGATGAAAGCCGTTTAAACACGCGAGGAACAACAGAGGGCAAAGAAAGCCGCACAGTATGGAGTCGCTTTTAACCGGCTTAGGCTTGTAACGGCTTTCGTTTGTCGAGGCGATCTGAAAGCTGTTCGATAGGTGCGAGATGATCCAAGATAGTGAGGGATCATAGGGTTTGGATTTCGGTGAGTAGATGAGTGTATGACACACCGTCGGATGCCTTGGACTCATCCAGGTAAATTATCATGAGAGCTATTCTGATGTCTGCTGTCCCCGTGATGTGACTCAAGAAATCATGCTGGAATGTTGCGTGAGATATTGGCTGAGAAAAACCGTGCCGTCGGGTATTATTAAAGTCAAATTAAATGGGGTGCTCCACAATGTGTTCTTTGAGGATTTTTCCTATTAACCGAGAGAGAGAATCGGTGTGTGGTAGTAGGACAGTGGTTTGGTAATACTTAAGGTAGGCCCTTGTCGTGGCGCGAGATTATGACTGAGCATTTCCGGTTTGTCGGTACCGGACTGGGGTTCATTGATAGGGTAGACAAATTGAGAAGAAAACGTGGTAAGTCAGACACGGATTCAGTGGCGGCAGCGGGCTGCATACCCCTCGGTCCCGGGTAATACGATGGCTTGAAATCGGTAAATAATTGGGATATAACTGAAACGTCGAATTCCATTATGAACAGGGTTGAACTAGTGGCAGGAGGAAGAGGGGGGTGTCCACTTTGTAAATAGGGGCCGTGTTTGATTCAACAAAGGAGTTGGGGGCCTCGATGATATTTCATGGATTAGAGACTGATACGTTGTCCATTGTAACTGTGTGTAGGATATTTCTGGGTATTAGGGATTCCGGCGCTGCGCAATGATGCCAGTTGAGCAGGCCTGTTTTAGTATCGCAGAGCCCTCTGTTCTTGGTTACGCAGTCTAGTTTCTTGAAGCCTTAGAAGGGCAGAAGCGATACGAATAATTAGAGCGGGAACAGTGAGTCTTGTGCGGTTGCATGAATGTTTTGTTGTTTGGAGTACCTTGCTAGCAGAGGAGTGATATGGCGTATTCTGTTATTCCTTCGCTGGAGGAGACAGGCGGTCCTCTTAGGGCGCTTGGATAGCTGTGCGTAGAAAAGTATCAGCAGCTCGCTCTGAACCGCCAGGTGAGAAAAACCCTCAGCACTCAGCTTTTCGAAGGGTCGTAGGGGGAAGCCTCCTGTCAGGAAGAGGAGCGGGATTGATGCGGTGTTAATTCAGGGTTGGCTGCAGGCGAGTGAGAACGCGGCAGTGAACCTTATTAAGACTGCCACCGGGAAGGCTTTGAGAGATTGAGAAAATTATATTAGGGGCGCCATGGGCGAAAGGCAGACCTAAAATGCTGCTTTGTCCAATGGAAGAGCGAACCTGCTGTGCCCACTCTCCTAAGTTATCACCTGGTAAAAGTGATAAAAGGTTAGCGGATGCGGATGAGAATCGCCAAGCAATCTCGGGTAAGTTAAAGTCACCAGTCATAGATTTTACACTTCAGGGCACTAAGGGGAGATATTCAAATGCGTCAGTTAGGTAGGGGAATCCAGAAAAATTCTCGCTTGATGAGCTGTAAACACATCCCGTATGATACTGAGAGCCGGGAATGTGGACGGTTGGCCAAATTGAACCGGAGATGCGGCCAGGCTGAGGGTGCTGAAGTGTTGTGACAATGATGGTCTGCTCCACAAATGCCAAACAAACTCCGCCAACCCGGGTTTTTATATTTTCTCTAGAGACTCCCCATCTTACGAGACAAATGTGGTCCGTCGGAGAGTAACGGCTCAGCCACGTTCCAGTAGGCTATATGTTATCATAATTATAATTTGCGGCCCGATATCCTAGGTGGCCAATCTTGTTTATGATCGAACGGTCAGTAAGAAAGAACAGAGATGATGTTATTGGCGTATAGCGTTGGGGACCCCGGTTGGTTAAGTGAGCTGGATGATATGGAACAGTTTAGATTCGTGGCCCGACGAGAAGACCCGTAATAGGATGGTGAACTAGCTTTGACGATCGGGGTTTGAACCAAAAGCTCTGTGGTTGTACCGTGCCCTATGGAAGACCAAAGGCCTGGTGGTAGCACTATGGCCGACAGCGAGGTTGACGTGATGGATGAAACTGGCAGTTTGTCAAAAATTGATGTTTATAGTTGTCGAGGGCTTGGAAATGGCGGTAGATGTCGCTGGTCTGGAGTGAACATGCGGTTAGGCCGCACCAGAGGCTCCCGAAAGACACAACTGGGGCTCATTGCTAACTTCTCCGGGATGTGCAGGATAGCCGATAGGTGAACCATGAAGGTTAGCAACTGGCAGTCTAAAGGTTGATGAGCTGGGGGGAGTCAAGAAAACTCGGAGCAGCTATTGCAACAAGGTACAGATTGACGTCCAGAGGGAAGATAGGGGGAGCCAAAGCTGTGGGTGCCCGCGTTGGACAGGGTAGTCAGAGCTGCCGGGGAGCTTGGAAGAGCAGGCCACGAGGAAGCAGTGGGGGTGGCGGAGTATGGGTGAGGAGCAAGTAGCTACTGTGTGACGTACAGTATTTAAAGGGACAACAACGATATCTCTGGGGCTGGAAAGTTAAAAGGGAAGGCCGCGTCCAAAGTTGCGGCAGTGGATGATTGTGCCAAGCATACGTGTTGACATTTGCGCAGGTAAAGAGGTGTTGGGTGGCTTATAAGAGGCTGTATGATGGAAGCAGGATTTCGGACCAATGTCTGCAGGTTGGTCCTTAGGAGAGTGCAATACTGCGCCGGAGGGGAAGCGACGGGGTGGTGGTTGGTGGTGGTGATGGTTGTGTAGCAGCCGTTTCAGAAGAAAGAGGGCGGTTGATCCGGCCCCTAGGTGATAGGTGGGAAAACGGCGATTGTCGGGAAGGCATTTTTGGAATAAAAATGGAGGGCCGAGGATACTTGGATCGTCTAGCGAGAAAGCAAAATGCTGAGACAACTTCTTTAGTTATGTCATTTTGGGTAGTATGGCCAAGCTGCATGAACGGGAGAGGCTGGCTGATTTTGTCCTCGCTGGGGAAGGCTTCCGGCATTCATTCAGCTTTGGGGTAGTGTTACCCAGGTGCAAGCGGGGCAAAGAAAGGTTCGGACGTTTTGGCATGGGTCGCTCGAGGAGGTTTCAACCGTGAGGTTTAAGTCTACACCTTGGAGCTCGTCTACACCGGACGGCTGGGGAGTTCTGGCACTATTTTTTCAGTACTCCTGCCGGGTAGCAGGTCAAAAGCTGTCTGGGTTAAAGAAGTGGACCACTTCAGCTGCCGATGTTAAGTTCTTTAATTTGCAAGTACATCTGGGCTGCGCGGTGTCTCTCGCTTGAAAGAAGTATTATAAGTCAAACTTCCGACCCTTTTAAAAGGGGAATCCGCGGTCATATCTCTTCGCAAGCCCCCAGAAGGCGTGGCAAGGAGGTCGGTAAAAAAATGTATTAGGACCTGACAACTGTTATGTGGGGAAGCCTTGTGCAGGCTCTTTATTTCGCACGGGATATGAGCCGTTCCACAAGCGCCAATCAGGTTCCACTTGGCTGATTATTCTTGGATTCTATCAGGGATGTCGGATGCCGTGGCATTACGAGACCTTCGAATTCCTCTTGTTTACTCGGAAGCAGTGGGGCCAATATACCCTCCGGCTTCTGCTAGGCTACAGGGTTCTGATAATTTGTCAAGCTCAGCGCTGCAAGAGAGAGGAGCGAGCCTGGGGATGGAGTCCTTAATCGTAGAAATCCAACTCATGGAAGTCGAAGGCTTTTGCTCTAAAAGAATAGCCCTTCCGCTTGCTTGGTCAACAGAAATCTGAGGCTGTAAGGTGTAGTCGTTCATTCTCAACACTTTTTGGGAGAGTTTGTCGTTCCCTGACTGCACGGTAGCTTTCTCTAGAATTCGTGTGTTTGAAGGATGAGGCATGATGGCATGTTGGTGGTATGCTCTCAATCGTATTTCGCTGGTCAGAAATAGGCTGAATATTCAGCCGCGCTTTTACTTGTTGCGGCTAGTACCTGACTCAAAGTAATACACCGGATACCTTCGGTCACGCCAATAAGACTGTACCTATAGTAAATTTTTAGTATGCTGAACAAGCAACCAAGCTTTTCCCGTCTAAACGGTTGTAATTACAGTTTCCTAGGTGACCACCAAGAAACTGCTTTTGCGAGGACTTGAAAACCAGTGGGTTGCTTCAAAGCCCACTGTCTAGAAAAAAACCCAGATTTTTCTGAGCTAGAGGAACGCGGTGAAAAGCTGCTTTTCATTATTACCCTAGATAGCCCAGTAAAATATAAACCGATAACAACATGTAGAAGGACGTGGTGTAACGGTACCGGACAAGTGACCGGAAAACGCTGAACCGCAGAGTATCAGAAAAAGGTCGGGAGTGAGAGAGCTTAATTGAGTTGGAAAGGCACGATAAGAGGAGAAAGCTCGACTGAGGGTCTTCGTGGTGAATTAGGTTCTTGAGACATCACGAACCTCTAGAAGGTTCTATTGTACACTTTCGCGATACTGACTGAAGTCGTCAAATTGGTATGGCTCAGCTGATGTTAGATCAGAAAATCGGACGGAATAGCAACATGTACTAAAAATACCCATATATTTGGTCCAAAAGCCGAACGGGCGAACTAAATGAGGCAACCT
Organism: Fasciola hepatica; assembly: GCA_948099385.1. Lineage (NCBI taxonomy): Eukaryota > Metazoa > Platyhelminthes > Trematoda > Plagiorchiida > Fasciolidae > Fasciola > Fasciola hepatica. Next base: position 7,436,207 of record CANUEZ040000027.1, on the reverse strand, counting down.
GAATTTGAGCCACAATGAACCTGATTGGAGTACTAGTCATCATCCTTAGGTAATTGATAACAGAATGGACTCTGGTTCAGCTGCTGCCGCTGCTCAGAGTGAAAACGTTTGGTGTGGCTTGTCGGATTAAATATATTACCATCATTAGGCAAATACTGTTAATAAACCTACAAATGGCATATAGAAAGGTTTTCAGGTAAGTACATGTCACACCGCCCAGTAGTGTTACCGCTGCTGAAGCGCCGTAATAAGTGATCCCTTTTGGAAGTAAGTTGCCTGGAATACATCCATCGTGCGTGCCACTTGAACCCGTCTCTTTGTCTTCGTTTAGTTTTATCCATCTTTTCACGTAAAACTCTGGTCGGGGTCGGCTATCATGACTTTCGATCTTGTACCGCTGAGCACGAGGTCCATCACCTCACTATTTTACGTTCATTCACGCTTTGGTTGAAACGGTTCTTTCAGCCATCTCAAAAGGTCATTGTTTACGGCCCACCTGAGGCGGAGCATCGTGAATTGAGACTTTTTACATAATTCTCTATTTCTGAATCATTATCATAGGTACCGCACAATTTGGAATGTAGATGGTTTACCAGTGTTCGTTTAGTTGGTGGATTTGTTTCGTGGACCGACTTCAGTTGAACTTTCGTCACAAATGACCTTCTTGGCGCGTATGTAGACCGCCCAGATTGGGAAGCCTTCTCAGAGGCTGCAGCCTCAGTCGTAGTTCTGCAGTAGCTTCCGTAGCAGTCGGCGTAGTATGGGCATTAAAAGCATGAATAGTAATCGCAATAGGACGGATGCCACCAGTAATCTTTTTTAAAGTGGCAGTCGTAGTAAAGGTGGTGGTAACTGGGAGGGCACGATACAATCCTCGGTGGGTTATACGGAGCAGTGGTAATGAAAGATACAAATAGGACAAATGAAAACGGAAAAGAGAGGGATGCAGTCTGGGGTCTCAAAGAGATATCAAAGAAACCCTTTTAAATTAAAGTCTTGCAGCGGAGGTCCCATACGGCAACTTGGTTTCCAGTGAATTATCTTTCCAATTCAGTCAGCAGGCTGGATTTCATTGCACTTGTTCCAACACACACAATTGCTAGAAGGCGTGCCGTGCTTCCTTTCAAATTTAAGTAGCACGATTCGCTTGAATCCCCGGTAAAAGGAAGATCGTCTGAGGTTATCGATTCGGTTCGGCAGTGGAAGTAGCGGTTTCTTGTACATTTGTCCTTGGGTAAGTATTTGGAGACAGTTATAAGTGCGAAAAGGGTCCGATGGTCAATTTGTGTTTTATCTTGGCTGCAGAACGTGACTCAGCGGTCTAATGGGACCATTTGTCAGCAGTGCCAGTAAGCTCTTCTTATGCATGAATTCTTCCATATGGGCAAAATTTACCCACATTTGGCGGATGTGCAGGTGTTCTGGTCTGTGGTCCGTGACGCCAATGTTGCTCCGGATTCTGTAGACAGGACGGAAGCAAGCGGGTAACAGGAAAATGCATTAGGACTTAACGACTTGCAGGTACAAGCATCGGAACCAGAACAAGAATGTCCAGGAGGAAGTGAGCTGTCAGTCAGTATCATTATGGGAGGAAATAATTTGCGTGTGATTGATGAGAAAGGACAAAGCAGGTCGCGGTACAGACAGGTATCGGTTGTGCAGGTGTAAAATGAACGGAGGAGAAAGATAAAACTCCTCTTTGAATAGAAATTGTTAGATTTATCTCGACATCGCCCACGAAGGTGACTCCTGATGATCCTAAGGCTTCGACATAAACAGCTGGTGCCCCTTCCGCTTCTTCTGATGTCCCACCACTTCAGCTTCATGCGCACCTTCTTCTTCTTCTTCTTAACCTGCCGTTTCCCCCTCGTTTGCTCCCGCCCTGGACCATTTGAAACCGGATTCCACTACTGTTGAACTAGACAGGTCAGAATCTTCCCTTTTGCTGCCATGCACTAAAGGATGACAACTATTATCTCGCTGTCCTACTTCATCGTTTGTCGTGCACCTCCTCAACTCTAACTCGCTCTCTGTTCCCTCCGATAATAACTTACCTGACCTTCAGAAGGATAGGTTCACCAGCCTAACTATTCTCAAAAAGCTCTCTATCATCCAACGGTCTCCTGATAAATCAACTCACCACAGCTCACCGAACCTGGTTTGGACCTTCAAAACATCCCTTGTTCCTATGCGTCGGTGGTCCCTACAACTTCACCGCATTCACTGCATACCAACACTTGAATACAGCCTTCACACGCCATCTCCTTTGTCTTGAGCCGTACTCCCCACCTGAAATCTATCTCTGCTGATCTCGACTCTAAACACTCCATGTTTGGTGCTTCGCCCAACTTGCCTTACAGCTCCCATAACCAACGGCCTAATTTACATGGTTGCACCCCTTGTTACGAACGTTTGAGCAATGCGTAGCCAAATTCGCAACGGATCCCGAAATCAAAAGACGATTATCCGTGATATTCTACGCATTGCTCAAACGTTCGTAACAATACTCAATAATACGATCACAAGGACTCAACAACGAGAAACCGAATAGCAGTGTGTGAGCAGACAGCACGTGCGTCAAGCAGGTCCTGAACAAGGATGTGCCAAAGTAGCGCTCTGGGCGCGAACAAACAACAATTGGTCCAGAAAAACAACCAGTTCGTAAAGACAAGTCAATAGTGTATGGAAATGAGTGATGTTGGGAAAAACACTGAATCGCGAGGGAAAAAGGGGGATTTTCGACGACCGGCTGTTACACCGCCCACCAAAATCCTCCTGGATCCTTAGCAGAGTCAAAGGTTTGGTATAAAGGTACTGATTCTTCCTACCTGCCTAGGCCCTGCTGTCAGTGCGCGCGTCTAATGCTCGTCGTCAACGTTCTACTACTGGTCGCACCTAATCCATTGGATACATAGACGTGAGGCTAGTCTACATCTTCCACAAGACCAAATGACCGATGGCGGGCGTGAATGGTCACATAGACGTTGTCCTCGTAAGGGGCCGTCCGGTCCTGGATGTATGTGCTTGAGTGTGTGTGTGAGTGCGTGTGTGTGTGTGTGCCGGGATGTACAATGTAATCGCAGGTATGACTACACATCAAAGGAGGACTTTCTGCAATGTCAACAAAAGACCGCGTGGCAAGAAAACGAGTAAAATGTAGCATGTATGTGTGACCTGAGCTCCGCTACTTCCACATATGCAAGGGGCATTCGGTAGCGTCAACAAAAAGCAAAACAACGAACACTGTCACATGTTTGATGGGTTTACGGGATGTAGAGTGCGTCGTGCACGCGTGTATGTATCGGGATGTACAATGGAATCGCATTCATCACCACATATCGGAAAGAACCTTCTGTAATGTCAACGAAAGACCGCGAGCACCTTAACGTGTTTGACGGAGATTGTGTGGTATATATGGTGTTTCTTTATCCACCTCGATGACTGGTGTGAAAAGTTTTACTAGGCCTCAGGGTTATCAGCTCCTCCGTCTTCGCTCTCGAGTAGGTTAATACTGCGTATGTCACGAATGAGCACTCCGTTAGCTGTCTTCATCTTCACCGTTCTTATCATTCCGTCAGTGCTTTTGATGGTTTCCGTAACTACTCCCAAAGACCAAGCGCTGAAATGTGCGCGTTCGTCGGCGATCATAACCACGTCCCCAACTTTGAATGGTCTTGTTTTGGCCAGCCACTTCTGTCGAGTGTGCAACGCCGGTAGGTACCCCCGTAGCCATCGCCTCCAGAAGACCTTGGCCAGATAGTTCGCTTGCTTCCACCCGTGGAGGTAGCTCCCACGAAGGTTTACCGGCCCTTGGAAACCCTCGTTCGACCTTAGCGTCAATAAGTCGTTTGGGGTGAGCGCCAGGTGGGTGGGGTCGCCGTTCAATACTGGAACCAGGGGCGGTTGTTCAGGATTCGCTCCACCTCAGTCATGACGGTGTTCAGCGTCTCGTCGTCGGGCGGCTGCTGCTCCATGATTGACAGCAATATCCGTCTGGCGGACCGGATCATGCGTTCCCATACGCCGCCTCGTTGGCTGGCCTGTGGGATTGAAATGCCATCATAAGCCGTAGGCCACGGTTCGATTCTGCAGTTCGTCCCTGTTTATATTCTTGTGCCAACGCTGCAATTCCCGGTGAGCGCCCACAAAGTTCGATCCATTATCTGAGTATATATCGGCCGGTACGCCTCGTCGGTTGATAAATCTTTGCAAGGCCCGTAGAAACGAATCGGTCGTCATCGAATGTGCGACTTCTAGGTGTACCGCACGTGATTTCATGCACGTCATGATACATCCGTATCGCTTTTCTAATCTTTTCCCGCACTTGATCCACAAGGGCCCGAAATAGTCCAACCCAGTGTCACTGAACGGCCACCAGCCCGTAGTCACCCTGCATTCTGGTAGTGGGGCCATGAGTTGTTTGCCTGCTGTGGCATTGCGTCTCCTGCATTGCACACACCGTCGGATTACGCGTTTTACAGTCTCTCGTCCTCTCAACAACCAAAGACGCTTTCGGATGACGCTCGTCGCGTGACTTTCCCCGGCATGTCCCTCCATGGCGTGGACGTGTTGAATCATTAGCTCTACTACAGGTTGTCTCGCAGGCAGCAGTATAGGATACTTTGTGTCGAAGTTCAGGTGGGCGTTGGTCAGCCTACCATCCACCCGCAGCAGTCCGTTGATGAGTTTGGGGTTTAAACGCTTCAGCTGGCCTCTTGGAGATGGCATGTCTTTATTGGTCGGCCCCACTTCTTCCGCCATCTCGAGTTCTCGGGCGAAAGCCTTGCGTTGTATCATTCTGAAAATATCGTATTCTGCCGCTTGTAGCTCATTGGGACTTATCGGGCCTACCCGTATCCGGCCTGAGGGGCGTAGCCCTTTCATGACTAGTAAATTTCTCTTGAACTTGGTTAACCAAGCTAGCGAACGAAGCGTCTTCATCCAGGAAGAAAACCTGACCAGCCGCGATGGAATGGATGTCGCTTTGACGACGTTGGCCACCATCATGACGCCTTTGATCTCCAGTTCCACTTCCGTAGGGGTTTTTAATTCGAACACGGGCCAGTCCTGTTTGGGCAAGTGCAGGAAGTTTGGCCCTCTCGTCCACGTGTCCAGTTGCCTGAAGTTGTTCGCACCTCGGGAGCACAGGTTGGCCGGATTATCGCCAGACCTGACATGACTCCACTGGTGCGTGGCTGATTCATCGTGGATAATCGCGAGCCGGTTAGCAACGAAAGTACTAAACCGGCTCCAGACGTTGTTGATATAGTAAAGTACTATCGTTGAATCCGTCCAGAAGCTCACCGACCAAATGTAGAGATCGAAACATCTCTTCACAGCTTGCACCACCCTGAATGCCAACACGGCTGCGCTGAGTTCAAGGCGTGGGATTGAGACCGACTTCAGTAGAGCAACGCGGGCTTTGGCGAACAGGATCCTCGTGGTATATTGTCCATCTCCTGCGCACCATCGTCCGTACACCGCAACTCCATAACCGACTTCGGATGCATCGGAAAAGGCATGTAGTTCTCCAGTCCGTGTCGTATGGCCAGGAGTCAAACATCGTGGGATTCTTATGTACCCTAATTTCTTCAAGGTGTCCAAAAATTCTTCCCAGTCCAGCCGGTCCCCTCGGTCCAGTGACTGGTCCCAATCAACTTTCTTACGGCACAGCCGCTGCAGCAAGATCTTTCCGGGTAGCAGCCATGGTGAGACGAAACCGAGCGGGTCGAACAAACTTGAGACGGCAGATAGTATGCCACGACGGGTTATTTGCAGCTCGGGAACGTTTGGTTCGAAAACAAAATCGTCCGTTTCCGCGTCCCATTGTATCCCTAAGGTGCGCTCGATAGGAAGTGGAGAGCCGTCCAAATCTCTGACCCCTTCGGCCTTTTCGTGATACGGGATGACCTTCAGCACTTCTGAAGCGTTCGACATCCATTTTGTTACATGGAAGCCGCCCTCTTCCAGCAATCTAGTCAGACCCCTGAGCTGCTCTGGAGCTCATTCCACATCATCGAATGACCCAAGGTAGTCGTCGAAGTAGAAGTTCCTGCTGACGCTTTCTACCACCGTCCAATGTACTAGGTCGCCATGTTTGTTCGCTGATTCTCGGAGGGCGTAGTTGGCACAAAATGGTGACGATATGGCCCCGAAGGGGTGGACGGTCATCCTATAATTCACCTTTGCGTTGTCCCGGTCGATCCCTTCCCACCACAGGAAACGCAAAGCATCTCGTTCTCCTACCGGAATCTTCACCTGATGGAACATTTCCCTAATGTCAGCAGACAAAGCCACTTTACCCACTCTGAAACGGGACTAAACATCGATCAGTGGAGTGGTCCAGTCAGGCCCCTGTATTAGGCGATCGTTTAACGACTTGCCCTGGAACTTGGCCGCACAGTCGAAAACCACCCGCAGTTTATTGGGTTTCTTGGGGTTGATAACCGGGTGGTGAGGCAGATACCAGATACCCCTTTTGCTGTCGGTGTTAACAGGCACCTTTTCAACGTAACCGAGGGTCTCGTTTCGCTTCATCAAATCCGCGTATCGTTCCCACAGATTCTGGTCTCGAATGAAGCGTTCTTTTAGTCGTAGTAATCGTTGGAGAACATAATTTCTGTTGTCAGTCCACGAAAGCCAACGCCTTGACTATCCCAGTCGGAGTCACTACTCCCACGGCCACTACGCCTAAACGTACCGGTTTACTGGCAGATCGTGACGTTGAACAAATCACGCTGGGCTTGGTACTCGCCTCGGATAAGGTTTCTCTCGCCTGATGCAGCAGCCGATGGTGTCTGCCCGTGCAGCCCTCGTAACCACATCGATTCCTTGTCCTACAGGCTGCTGCCCGGTGCGTGGTGTTGAGACAGATAAAACATGCCCCTGCCATCCTCGCCATTCCCCACCGTTCGTCTATTGTGGCGTTGCCGAACTTGGGGCATTCTGGTAGGCCATGGCTAGTACCACAGGATCTGCAATTTGGTTTCGCCGTAGCATCTCGTGAAATGACGTGTGCATTGGTCCAAGGCTGGTACTTTGGACGTGCCCGTACAAAGGTTTGGACTTGGTTAGTTATGGGCTTGTTTGCTCGGTTGCTGTCCCGGATGAGTCGGCCGAATCTTCTGTCAGCTTTCTTCGTTTGCCTGTCCAAGTATTCGGTCAGGTCTTCGAAGTTGGCTTCTCTGTCGCTTCGGCTTATCCGTTCTGCTTCTTCCGCTCACCGGCCCTGTAGTTCGGGAGAGAGGTGACGGACTATGCCTTCCAAAGTGTGCATGGCATCTAGGTCAGCCCTGTAACCTAAATGGTCGAGGGCTATTGAGCAGTTCTGCATCTTAATCACCAGGTCGGCCATGGTGTAGACGTCGCCCTTGGTTCTCTCTGCCTCTGCCATCACGCCCTCTATTAGGTTACGGGCTACTTTGAAAGGTTGGCCAAACAGGTCCCTTAGGATCTTCCTTGCCCTTGTGTAGCCTTGTTCTGGGTCGAGCATGGTGCACCCTGCGATAGCTTCTCTTGCTCGGCCTCGGCAGTAGTGAGTAAGGTGAAGAAGCCTTTGCCCAGGGTCGGTTACCTTATTTTCAACGAACGTCTCGAACTGCTTGACAAACTTGCAGTATTGCTCAGCTCGCCCGTCGAAAACTGTTAACTCCACTCTAGGCAGATCGATCTATGGTGGTTTGTAGTCGGCGGCCGGCGTGGGGTTCCCTACCTATTGCACCCTAACCTATCGGAAGTGTCGAAGTCACTGGTCTCATGCTCCCGCTCTTTCTGTGTACACTTATTCTCTGCTTCCTGCGCCTGTAGTCTAGCCGATAGTAACTGTTGCTCTAGGTCTAGTATTCTTAGCTTATATAAATCGACATCCTTACGATCAATATTGCTCTCATTAGCACATGAACTAGCACTGACAGGACTAGGCGATCTAGCATTACCTAAAGAATCATATGTACTAAAACCTCCCCAGAGACTTGCCGTATTACTTCCTGTCCGGATTCGACTGCTTTTGATCCTTTTCTTGGCATTTTGCGTGATTTTTCCTCGTTCCAAATTGATCTATTAAGTATTGTAACGAACGTTTGAGCAATGCGTAGAATATCACGGATAATCGTCTTTTGATTTCGGGATCCGTTGCGAATTTGGCTACGCATTGCTCAAACGTTCGTAACACCCCTTTTCCTCAAGTATTTCCAACCCCGCCGTCTGCACCCACCTTCAATCAGTGCTTAATCCCAAGTGGCTAGTACTTCTCAACTGCTCCCAATCACCCTTGCCTGTGATCGACTCGCCAAATTACAAAGGTTCTTCCGCTTATTTTGCGACTTCAGTTCCTCCCCCGTTGATGCCTAGTTGTTCTATCCCTCCGCAGTCTCCTTCACAGTACCAATCATTCCAGCTCGGATGGGTACCATCCCATCAGAACCTTCTCCAGCCCCTACCATTTTACGTTCCTGTTTCGGCTCTGATCGCCAATCATTCTGTTCCCGGCAGTTCGCGTTTTTCCACATTGCACGGCCTCCTGATGTGCCTGCTCTATTTCCTTATATGAGCATATCTTAAGCCCTACTGAACTCGTTCCATCCTAGGTAAACTGCACCTTAAAAATTTGTCCTTACATCTAATAACGACATGGCTTTGATGATGCCATGCTGGCTGTCTGATAGCACACCCGACGATCAAATAGCATTGTCTGGGTAAAATCTACATAGAGTCAATATGCCGGACCGACGTAGTGGGGGTGCTCAGCCTATGCCAAGTAAATCTACACCTCCGCCCCTCTTATACGTGGTGTGCTCGACCCTATTCTCGATTCACTCAGGTTCATTATCAGCCTCCAAAACGCCTTTCTTTTCACGGGCTGCGTGCAAAACCTGCTAAATTCATCTAGTTCCTCGTTTCTACACCTTGTTAGATCTTTCGAATGCCTCTTTTTCCTTTTTTCCGGAAAGAAGTTTGTTGCGAGTGGCTTTAAACTCCCTCGATTTTTTGGCCCACCCTCTCGGCTCCTCCCAACTTTACTAACCTAATTACTGGTACCCGTTTCGCTGGCTGGACATTATATGTTTCCGAACCTACCAGAAATGGAAGCATACTGGTTCTGATATTAACTCACACCACGCCTCTCATAGACGAGTCAGCAACACTAAGTTTCCCCGGCAGTGACCATAGAGTGGCCATCTGCCGTTTGTCGATCAGCGGCCCCCCCAACCCCGCACACCCCTAAAACAAAGTACTCCTAAGCAAATTTGGACATTGTTACTCATACTTGTTCGCCAAAAGGACTGGGGGGTTATTTTCTCACCCGCGACCTTCAGGTTGTTGCAGATATTTTATACTCCTCCCCAGTCTGTCTTAACACATTTTCTCATACTTCTCAGGCTGTAATGTAAAAAGGGTCCTTTGCCTTGCCACTCCTCAAGAAGTATCATAAATTTCTCAAGCAACCACATAACTCTGAAGACCTTTCAATTGTTATTCGTTTAAACCGCTCCGCACTTATTCAACATGAATATAGTACTCGACCTAGTGACCAAGAAGCTAAGGCAGTGAGCTATTCAAATAAATATCTACTTTTTTCTACTTTGAGTAAATCTAGGAAAGCTGAAAAAAGCTGACTTTTAACTCCTGACTCTGGATAATAACTAATTAATCACCCCCGCCCCACGTAGCCGGGGCCCTCGATGCATCCTTTTGACCCGCCATGGCTCCAGCCACTGTTATTGCCCCTCCTTAATCCTTACCCGTTATTAACTTCGTCCGTTCTGCCGTACTCTTTGAGGCCAGGCGTATTACTGAACTATTATCCAACAGCAAATCTTTTCCTTCGTTGGGCCGCCGATGGCCCAACACTAGCTGCTGTTGTCGATGGGAGCTCGAATCTCATCGATTTGCAGCTTACCCTATTTACTCTCTCACTTATTAGCTGCACCATACCTGCTAATTGAAGGTGCTCGGTTATCACCCCCTTTCATTAAAAGGGACCTTTACATGAGGCACCCAATTATCGTTTTATAAAATATACCCCCATTTTATCCCAAATAACAAAAATAGGAAAAGGTCACATTATTGACTACTTATCTACCGCCAAGCAAAATAATGAAAGTTATCATGGATTCCTCCGCCCACCGTCCTGCGTGACTTGCCAGTACGGTTTTCTGATTCTGGTCACCGGTTCAGCTAAAACTGGAATATATTTTGTCCTTGCAATCTTTTGCTGTTGGTGGGAAATCCGCCTCACCTGTTCGAATTTGTAAATCCACAACAAAAAGGTTATTTAGACAAAAGTAACCAGTTAGCACTTAGCTGTGCGCCGTTTTGTATGCTGTTCCATGCCTCATGGCTGTGCGTTGTTTGTGTGTTTGCTGTAAGGTCAATCTGTTTCCGCCAATTAAAAAACACATTTTTGACCACCACTTTTGCGGACGGTTGAAGCTTTAGCTCCCTTAGCTAGTATCATTTCCGGTAGCGCTCCCAAAATTAAGCACGAACTACATTGTTTCAATGCAAACGGTCCTCCACCTACTTCACCGACTTTTACCGTCTTTTGGCACATTTCGGAACCTTTGGCTTGTCGCCCATTCCACAGGACATTCTCTGGATGGTTTGCACTCAGTTTCATCAGTAATAAAGACCGCGCCAGCTGTGAGCATCTGTCCTACATGTTGGTGTACGTAACCTCCTCTGTTCGACAATATCTTATGGGTAGTTCTTGATTCCACGCCTCGTCCCATCTTGTACTGCTGAGTTTCTGTGATATCCCTGTTTTCCTCTCTTTCATAACATTGATGCCTGCCAACCAGCCCTGTCTTTCCTCACTTGCTAGTGTACTTTACTCCACGGAAATTGGCGAGACTGCCTCCTATTGCATGGGCCCGCCGATTTGACTGCTACTATGACCTGAACTTTCGTCGGAGACACTTCTGTCTCTGTTCGCTTTGTGCTCGTTTGTGTGAACTCCCAGTGTCCTCCCTGTCACGCTAACTAGGTTCACATATATGCTTGTTTGTTGTGATCTTGTCATCTGCGACTTCGCTTCCCCTTTTGCTTGTTTGGTAAATATCTATCACCTACTGGTCTCCTCCATGGGTAATGACCCCGCCACCGTGAAAGAGTCCCACCACTCCATCGCTAGCTAATTTCACCTGCGCGCCTTATCCGTCACCCATTTTTGATTCGCTCGTTTCGACGGTATATTTATCCTGCCCTTCCAATGTTACTACGAATTAGGGATTCGGTTTTCTGGTGAAACGAGCCTCGTCAACACTGTCGTTCTTTTACAGCCGGTCACTGTTGCCGGGTCATCCACTTTTGAGGTACGTACACGTATCTTGCTTGACCTTGCTTTCGTAGTGCACGCAGCTTTTGGATAACTTCTATTCTGGACTAATTGGGTTATCGGTTTCCTGCGAGCCTCCCAACGATTGATTGGGATTCCGTAAAATTCGCTGTTCTTTATCTGGGCTTATCTAATGCATTTGATCGTGTACCTCACTCTCGCTTTTTACCGAAGCTCTGATATTTTGGCATTATCAACCCACTAACTCCTTGGTTCTAATCTTACTTATCTCATCGTTCACAGGTTGTCTTGATCGACGAGCACGCCCCTAGCCCTAGGCCTGTTACTATCAGTCAGTCAGGGTAGTGTTTCAGGCCCCCTTCTTTTCCCTCTTTACACAAATGATATTTCCGACACTAATCAATGGTACCCCTTTCTTGTTTGGAGATGACATTGAGACAGTCTTTACTTTTTCGCCTGGCAACCTCAGTACTGCCATCCCAAAAATCTCCACCAACTTGGCCGCTCTTGAAGAATGATGCTCAACTTGGGCGATGAAAGTTTCCGTCGATTAGTGTATGTTTTTGCGACAGCCAGGTTCTTCAGGTTCCTTATCCGTACGCGGTTCACCCATCGACAGCCAGCCCCTATTTAGACACGGTTTAAGTTATTCCTGCTTTTTTAACTTCTCTGAACACGTGGTCTTCCAAATAGTGAAGGCTGAAAGGTGTCTCGGTCATCCGTCCAGATCATTTCAGCTTAGAGCTGGTGTTCTTTACTTGTGGGGAGTACATGCCGGGTCCCTTTCCGAATAATGCCTCTTAATATTCTCTACTATACAAAGATCGGACAGGATTATTGATGAATGTATTTGGAGAAGATGACCAAAGCGGCTTATCTGCTGGTCGTCGAAATTAAACTAGAGGGAACGATGTACGTCTCTCAGAATCGAAACATTGCGGCCTCGTCGCTTCAAGCTGAACCTGGTATTCCTGTATAAACTAACAAATAAGCAATCTTATTACTTCAGACAGTTATGCTTCCCCCCCCCTCGGATAATTGATGCTCACTCCGTAATAGACGGAATATTACCACACCTTCTGTGAGGACTGTTCTAGGCCCTAAGTTCTTTCTCTTCACGTGCTCCAGCATCTGGAATAAAAGTTTTTTGCATATTAGACCTTCTCAGCCAAAGCATGCATTTGCTCGTGCTTCAGATAGATTCCTTACTGGTCCAACTGTTTTGAGCTGATTCAATGATTACGTAACCAAAAGTCATAATTACGGGAAAAGCCTTGACTTAAAAGCTACTCATCTGCTTTTTCAAACCCTCTTGCCCCCCAAAAACATTTGATTTCCTTTTCCGTTTCAGTGCTGACCGTTTCAGGACCATAAATTCTGTGTATGACGGTTTTTATTTAGAATTCCCGATCGACCTATATAAGTCGTGACTGCGCTCACTGATTGGTTTCCCCCACATAGTCACCGAATTCTGCCAATTTCATTTTGAGGTAAGTCCTTCCAGATGCGTTCACAATTTCAGGAAGGTCAACTCAACGCTTCTCACACACTATCAGTACGCCTCATCCGTTCCAAAATTTATCGCCGTTATTTATTTATATCACTCTTGCCGTCATGAAACCAAATTCCAGGAACTTATAGAAACTGCTCCAGTTACCACATACGGGTCCCTAATATGCATATTTATTACTGCCCGTGAATAAAAGCAGGAGCACTGTTATTAACCCAAGGCTGCCTGACATTCTTTTGCTTAACCTGCCTCTTTTCCACATTAGTTCCAACATATAAGCCACCAGCAGTTTCTCAGCAAAGTTCGACTGGAAGTACGATTACTCTTCTATCATTTGACGCGGCCCTTTGCCTGAAGTCAACACCCTGTGAGGACGTCATTCATCCTGCTCCCGCAATATATTCCAACTTGTTTTCTTCTACGGTTTATTAGGCGATTCCCTTTTCTTCACCGCATAAAGATTACTCTAGGTCAAATATTTTCTGTTTGTGGATGTTCATACTCACAGCTATCTCAAGTTCACCGTTTCCTATTTTCGTCTTACAGTCTATGATATAAGCCTGCGTTGAGGACCCGATGCATCGATGAGAATTAAATTCAAATTTGTTCCTCAGTCCATAAACTGTTGATTACCAGATGAGCCTTAAACTGACGGAATTTCTGCAAAAACTTTACCGTTTCAGAAGTCCCTACCGCCGGTCAAAACCTCGAGCATTATACTCATTATCCCCCTGGTTGGAGCGTTAACAAATTGACGTGCACTATGCTGCAAGAAGATGATGACTTTAAAAGTGACTAGAGAAAGGAGAGCGCACGGAAATACAGAGTGGTGGGAGTAGTGTAAAATGTCAGTGGAGAAAGGTTACTCGGAGGCTAGACGAAGTGCCGTGCGAAGATGCAGCCCTTGTAACTGCGAACAACGTAGAAAAGAGATAAGAAAGCGGGACGTCCGAAAGATTAGGTAATGGCAGATTATGTGGTTTGGAACTGTTCGTAAAAATAATAACGAAACGATGACTTTACATTAGGTGGAAAGCTGAAAAGCAGCGTAGCCTGAAGGGCACACTGAAGATGCCTATGGCGAGCAATATACGGAACAGATCAAAGTATTGACAAAAGAAAACCAGGTAAGAGATGACCAATCAAGCCGTTTTACTACGAAATAAACACGAGGAAGACCGAGAAGAAAGACAAAAGGGAAAAGAAGCACCCAAAAAAGTGAGCCTGTGACGGAACAAAGGGCACGGGTAATATGTGCGCTTCAGAGTTGGGATAACAGAACTGAAGAGCTGCTTGCCTGCGGGTGGTTGCCCATAGAGATTTATCCAGAAGCTGCCAATCGAGGCACTGCATAGCAGGAAGATCTACGAACGAAGTAAGTAGTCAGGCCAGGAAAATATGGTGGTGGTGTAAATATAAAAAACGCGGCTGTGAAAGATGCAAAGGTTGGAACGGCTGGCTCTTATATGGTGATTGGTCATGGGTACGGACCTGTCTGGTTTGTAATGGTGACAGCTTTTACATGGAAGGAAAAAAGGATCTGATAAACTGATAGTCAGTGAGATATGCGACCAGTGAGCCCTATGAGTATATGGAGGTGCCAAGTGATTGGGGATTAGGAACTGGCAGGGGCGACATGGGTGGAGAAGGAAATATTGGAAGCTTGGGAAAAGTAAATTGAATGGGGTGAGAGTGAGTTCATGCGGTGAGAGCCGTCGTGGTGGGAAACGATGGAAACAGGGGAGGAATGGGTAGATGCACGTACGGAGGTAGAACGACACGAAAAGAAGGTGAAAAGAGTGATGACAAGAATGATAGATGAGAGAATCTTGGTGGAGCACGAATGGCGGGAGCATGCTTTCTGCAACCGACAGAAATGGATGCGGTAGACCGGGTAGAGTGGGAGTGTGCGATACGCAACCGGTTAGTGGGTAAGGCCGACAATGTGGTGGACATCTAACCTGAAAATCTCCTCGTGGAGTGAAAACAGGAGATGGGGTCTGCCAGCCCAATTGAGCTCCTAATAGTTGCACAAGGCCTGCAAGCCAGATGCGCGCCGGCCAATGCGGGGGATAAGACCGCGCCTTGCACCGTTGGAGCTAGCGTGGGTGCTCACTGATGATTGTACAGAAAGAACAACCAGGATAAGGGTATATGATCCATGGTCATTTAGCCAGGTTGTGAGAACTTGGACAACAAAGCCAACGGAAACAGCGATCGACAGATGGCCACATAGCATTATTATCCAGGTGCGCCACCCAGGGGGATAATCAGTATAATACCCGAGGCGGTTAGAATCTTTGGGGATCATATGTACTAGCATACTGTAGAGAATCGCCGCTCGTATATAACATGTATTTATTCATAGATATATTTCGTTTTGTTTCCTCTGAATCCTCCCTTTCCTCGCCGGCAACTTACCTTGCCACCACCCCGCTCCTTCTCTTGATGTATGAACTTTGCCCCCATATTCTTGCTTTTTATCCACTCAACTGCGTTCCTCGTAAACCATTGTTAGCATCAGGCCAATTCTTTATATCTTGCGTCCTTGCTCCTGCTTTTCAAATTGATTTTCTTACCACAACACCTCCATTCATTTCGATGTGGTAGGCCTCATTAGGATCTCATCCATTGCCGAGCAACTGAAGTTTTCTTTTACTCACATTACCACAGTCTCTCATACCGAACTTACGTCTGACTTATGTAAACCTGTAAGCTTTTAGTCATGTTTTGCTTGGCTCAGTCAGATACTCCGGTTGACGCAGCCTTCATAATTCACCGTTCATCCCTTTGAATCCTTCCTTGAATTCTTTTAAACTCTTTCCTTTAATCTTTCCTGCTCCTACACTCACCTCCCCTTCATCAACCTTCTCAGCTCACCAACTCCAAGTTCGCCAGGCATATTACCAAACTTCCAGGGATTGCGTCTGTTCATATTATCACCCGTAATAATTTGATCAGGCGATTGTCATTCTGAGCGTCTCCCAAGTGAAACAATATTATCTTGGATGTCAATATAATAATAAACTTACATTCACGAGAAACGGGTAAGCGTCACACCAAAACGTGACACTATTATCCTCAAAACAGTTCCTATATTCAACTACTTATATGTAGCACACGAAGGAGCACGATTATTATGACGGCCCCGTCTACTCCGGAAGTTGGGTTTGTGTGGAACTGAAATACTCACCTTCGAAAAACATGCCGCCAGAGATTCGCTCACTTGACCACAAAAGTCGTTTATGAAAGAGCAGATGAATTCTCCATAGTGCTCAAAGTATTCCGTGACGTCAACCCTTAAATCAAGGAAAATATTGCTCACGAAATTGGCCCAGGCTTGAGGTGAGCTTTTCACTGTCAACCACCTAACCACAGTCAGGTCCCTCCCCGCCGCAGCCCTTCTTTCGATTTTCTTCCACACTAGTTTCGTCGTTTGAGTTTTCATAAACGTCGACTACCGAAGGAATTTTCCACTTATCCAACCACTTGTTATGCCGCAAAAATAATTTTACCTTCCGCAAACGGTATTTACCAGATTACTAGCACACGTAATTGTACTTCCGCGAAGACTGGTGGACTACAGCCGGACTTCATAAGAGACACTGGCTCTGTCCTCCCTATCAATGTCAGATGTTTTCCTGGGACACACATTGGAACTTCCCCTATCAGCTTCCACATTCTACTTAGCTTCTGTATGTTGGCATTCAACCCTCCGGGCAATCCGACGGCGAAAACATGATGGGGCCGAGCAAACTAACTTTTTTTCTCATTGTCGTTCTGCTGACGCTATGATGCATTTTTCGCAATGCAGAAAAAGTATTTGTTCATCGACACCTTCCAGAGTGGCCATCATAAAGACTGGTGGCAGCTCTTGATCAACAGTTCAACTTCACAGAGCCCAGCGAATGTTTTCTTGCATCCTGCTACAGAGGTCTGCCTGATTTTACGAGCTGATCGTTTCATTCTACGTCTCACAGAAACAAAAGTCGAAAGTCATGCCAGCAAAACAACACCGGACTAGTCTTCCTGCATGTTTTTTCCTACCCGTTTTCGTATTCATACGCGTCTGACCGCAGTTATTGTAAAAATCATTCTATGATCATAAAATTTTAGCTCCACCTCATTTCCAAGTTATTTCTAACATTTTTGCTGTCAACTTTTGCATTATGTGACATTCCAATCGATCGATCTCGTTTTACTACATTTCACTCCGTCGAAGTAGACATTGAATTCCGTGGGATGTTCTGAT
This sequence comes from Fasciola hepatica, assembly GCA_948099385.1. Lineage (NCBI taxonomy): Eukaryota > Metazoa > Platyhelminthes > Trematoda > Plagiorchiida > Fasciolidae > Fasciola > Fasciola hepatica. The sequence continues at coordinate 7,419,149 of CANUEZ040000027.1, read as the reverse complement.
AAACTTACCTTACCACGTGGCAAATCCAATTCAACATTTCGTTTAAGCTTGCTCTGCACCTTCTTGATAAAACTTTTTCAACTCCTCATTTTGATATGATCCGTGCACGCTGGTGATGCTATATTTCATGTTTCTCGTCAAATTGCACGAAATAAATAGTTATCTTCTTTGTTACCGTCACACATAATATAATTCAGGTTACGCGCCATATACTCATTCAATGATGGCTTGGTTTTCATCTCCACAGCGTTCATCATAAATTCGCCATATATCTAGAACATTTGCTCCGCCAGTTTTCACGACTCACGCTCTCAATATCAGTGCCATTATTCTCATCAAAATTCCGATATTTCGGCTGCTTTCATTGATTCTGCGGTTCGTACAAGTTGCATCGCTTTCAGCTTCGTTGAATTTAATCCATGCGTGCTGGTCTCCCACCAAATGTTCAATCCTGTTTGACCTTAGACGCTCGCCAGTTCTTTTTCCTGCCTTGTTTTATTCGCCCTTTGGAATTTGCAACTTTTTCTTCGCCGTCGCTTGATGGCAAGCTGTGCTAATCTCGCAAAACTAAATTGTTTTATCTCATTCATACGATGCTCGTTACTGCTGTCACATATCCGCCATTATATGTTGTCCATTTTGAGCGATGTAAGTTTCTACACTCTGAATAACGCTGTACCAATTTATCGTGCGCCCATGAAAGCCTTGAGAACATATAAGGAAATATACTATTATAATTATCCTGGAAACGATCTGGGTGCAACCAATAGGGCGGTAATTAGCAGGCTTGCAAAGCGGTCCTCTCTATACGTTGACGAATGAGCACTTTCAGCTCGACAACAACGAACCGGAATTGAATGACAAAGGGAATAGATTCAGTTGTAAAATTAGCGGGTCCGATCCCCCGTCTGTGGATGTAGATGGGGTGACCCATCTGTTTCCGAGCGAGCGGCTGCCTGATTAATTGAAATCCTCTTGTAAATATTGTTTACGTCGAATATTTCAGTTTCGCATTACCTTGCTTCACACAGTCCTGATAAAATTTAATTCAGTCCTGTTTAGTGCATGACCTGTAAACTACGAAATCAGTTATCTCAGTCGAGAGTGATTGTTTCTTTTCATCTTCGCCCTTTGTTCATCGGCTTCAACTTCACCAAGTCTCTACGACCCATTCGTGCATTTTGGGTTTTGGTGGTTCGTCATCATTTGTTTATTTTCCTTCTTGCTGTTAGCCCGGGAATAAGCATGGATAGGAGTGGTTTATGTAGTCCTGGTTTATCATCGTTTGATATTTAGATACCGCTCCAGTCTCCATTTTTCCTTTCTCCGTAGACTTACCGGCCGAATTTCTTTATATCCGCTTCTGAAGGTAGCGACAGTCCGCACCTAAATGTGCTAAAAATCTATCACTTCCGTTAGTCGTACAAGTGAGTTCTTGCGCCGAAACCACTATCGACTCCTTCGGGGCTACTATCTCTCTTTTTGTTTGAAAACCTTTATTATTTCCCTACAACTCTTCTACTTTCCACCGCGAAGAGATTACAGAACAAAAGCTTCCAGCAGTTGGTGGCTTGCCTGAGTCCCATTGCTGTCTTCCTGGTACGTCTCTGAATTTTCATGCTTAAGAGCCAGGTCTCAATCTCGGGTGCAATAATCTAGGTGTGACCCAGCGAGAGCTTTATACCTACGTAGCAGTATGAAAACGCCCCCTGATGCCGCAGTTCACGGAACTCGGTCTAACCCCATCCTGCTTTAACCCCAACAGCCAAACACGGCCGTGAGAGTTTGTAGCATTTTCTCCGAGCTTCGAACTGCAAGGTCAGTGATTCCTGTGACTTTCCGCATTGCCTTTAGGTTTTTTGGCAGAGGCATGCTGATTCCCCATCGACGTCCCATATATGCTTTTCACATTTCGTCCTGTTGGATGAAGTTCGCCAAGTAGTGGTCCTATTAGGGACCCTTTTTGAATATTTTTAAAGAGATGAGGTTCTGGTTTCTTTAACCAAATTAAGGCAGTCTGCTAACAATTAGCCTGGGTTTTGTTTACGGCCCAGAAGATTGTTGACACGGGTCAGAAACGAAAGGGAAGACTGCTGGTCAAGAGATCCGAAATCCCAGATTAAGACTTCGAACAGGACTTTCCAGTGGGAATATAACTTTTTTGAAGGCACCCATCATTTGAGCCCCAAAAGCCCATAATGGAAGTTTGGCCCACCGGTTTGAGGCTTTGTGGGTGAAAAAACTCACCATCTGTTCTACTGCAACGGCCTTCTCGAGATTTGGTTCGTCCCTGTGAAGCTTCTCACTTGTGTTAATCTTGGTGACTAAATTCCCACGGGTCTCAGAAGCCTGCCTTGATCCCAAGCGCTTCAGTGATATTGCCCATTACCCCCTACCCCCGGTCCAGCGGGAATTGTTGTCCTTTTAGCCTCCCTTCCCAAGCTGGGCGTTTTATGGTTCGTAAGGCTTCTGTGCAAGTATCCTCAGCATACTTTTCAGCATTTTGTTGCCCTGTTTGAGATATGATTGCCCAGCTTGTACGAAAAACTCTAGAAGCGGCCTAGTTTGGGTTGCACTTGATGGCAACAACCCCTATGTTCTTCATGGGGAAGTGTTCTTATCAGTTATGAGAGGGCATCATTGCCTCTCTTTGAGGTCTCCAGGCATTTTCCTTATGGTTCGAAATCGGGGTCCACGAAGAAGACAAGTCATTCGACGGTGCTATCTTCTTTCAAAACCGTACCCTTGTCTCGGTATGCTGGTTCCCTTTGGTTGAACCGAAAGGAGTAGCCGGTGAGTTGTCTGTATTCGATTATGATGAATGGGCTTTAAAGTCTGCTGGGTACTGATAGTATTTATCGACATATTTCTGCGCGGCACTTTCCCCTGGATTTCCCACCATCTTAACGTCACCGTCAAGTACGTATGACCATTTCGGTTTGGGCTAAGTTATTGGTATACACCAGAAACCGGACTGGCTACAAGGCCGACTATCGCGGTACCGCACTGGCTTCATTCGTTGTGCTGGACTTGTGCTAGTTTATCCTTGCCAGGATGTGTACTGAGTATCCTTCCAATTTGTTACATACTTGGTAAACTTGACCACTTTCAAAATTATCTTGCGAAGCACATCCATGAGCAGCAAGTTTAAGCGTTTGTTCACTTGAGACATCTGTGTATGGCAACGAACTTTTTGGAATATCTCCGTTAAACCACTGGTCACCGAACCTCTGTGCTACGATGTCAGGTCTCCTTGGTAGCACTTGTGAGGTTTGCACGTGAATGTAGATCTCCTGATTTGCAATTTATTATCTTAATAGTTCACGGATCCATGTTTTGTTTAGGGTTTCTTGTCAACTGACCAAGTTTTCATCAAACTATCATTCTTTTGTTATGTGATATCCAAACGAAACCTTGATAAGAAAGCTCACTGAAATTGCCCAGAAGGGGAAGCGAGAAATTTATGAAACGGCAGAAAGCTATGTATCAAATTCTTGGGATGATTTGGGTGTCATCAATCCTCCCAGTGAAGCCAGATATGGTCACATACCTCTAACTACGATAGCTTCAAAGATGTTTACGTTCATATGACGGGATCGATAGCACCGTGGCGTCGATTGTGGTTGGCTAGAGAAGAAAGCAGGCTTATTGATCAGAAAGGTTGACTGACAGGCTGGCAGGAAAATCGCCTCTTTTGTTATGTGAACAAAACAACGGCAATGTTATCAACAAATGCAAGCTCTTCAGGCTTTCTTTACTTAACAACAAGCTAGCATTTGACCCGCCAAGATAGGAGCTTACCTCTTTTGCTGGGCTCCGTGGGAAACACGGTAGGTTCACTCAATGACAGGAGAATCTTACTTGGTGTAAATTTGCCCATCATTGGCAAAAGCTTTTCTCATTTGGTGCCCCACCTTCTTGGAAAGAACAGAGACGTGATAGAAGAATGTGCGCTGTTTTATACTACAATTGGATATGCTGGAGCAGACTAAACCCTCCTCAAGAATCTGTTTGGAAAACCACTCACGGTAACTAGGATCTTGGTCCATGGTGTTCTGCCGAGGCAAGAGAGTTCAGGGGCGAAGCTGAATTGCTGCCAAACTAGGTGATAAAAATGCAAAAATGGAACCGGTGAGTCATAAACTCCAATCTGGTATGAATTCAGTGCACAAAGTGGGTAGATTGCCCGATGTCTGCGTATTTATCTACGGAGCCAATGAGCAGAAGGAGCTGACAGTACACAAGCTGGGGCAAAAGACTGCGCTCGATAAGTTGACAATTTATACGCCGTCAATGTTGCACTGCCAGCAACCGGTTTGAACAAGTCTCAAACGAGAGTGGCAAGCGGGCTCAAATGGGTCAAAACTGTCACAGATTGGGGAGGAGGACCGTAAACGAGGTCATTTTCGGGCTAATACGCAAGCATTGGGTCAAGCCCGCGAGGCTATCCTAGTGCAACCTATGCAACTGGCTGCTCTGTTCACCGGAATGCTTGGACTTTCACAGGATAGTTGCGCCCGACCTTTGTTCCACAGAAAACGTGTGGGAGCATTCTTCACGTGCTCAGTAGACTGCGCCACAGCACGCGACCTCAGAGTAGAACATGACCAGGACCGATACCAAGGTGAAGTTAACCAGTTACGAGTTGTCTGTCAAAAACCAGGCTTTTTTATCCGAACTAACCCAGGGTTACCTGTTAGAGAGGGGGTGGCATAGGAAAACGACGAGGTAAGATATCGTGATAGTCTAAATCTCGAAACTTGACTGGTCGAGGGGGGTCTTAGAGTTTTCGGACCCGGAGTTTAATACCACAATAGATAAGCACGAGTTTATAGAACGAACTGAACTGGTCGGTGGGCCTTTCTCGTCAGTGATCAACACTGTTGCAAGAAGTAAAGCATAAGATTCGGAGAAGATGAACTTAAAGTTAAATCAATGAGCCAACGGATAAAAACGCAGACATTCGGAAGCCTTTGCTGTAGGCTGCATCTCAATGGGACCGGCCGGCTCTCTGGGGTCATTCGCTGGGAGGTGATTTCATTGAAATACCTCGAATTAAAAGTTGTTCGTTCAGCTCACGAAATTAGACTGTCTGACGGTTATCATTCCAGGTCCTGACCAAACAATGAAGTCTCACTTCATGCCCTAATTCCAGTCCACTGGAAACTGAAACTGCCCTGCGATAAGGAACTATTACTGAAGTAGGTGATTAATTGAGTAAATTGTACAAACCTCGAAAGGTGGGGTATCTGGTTGGTAAAGCTCTCCAAAGGCACTAAAACATAAAGGTTCCTTGAAAGACGAAAACAAGTAAAATTAGCTCGACACAAACTGGTCGAACACAACTAGAGGGAGAATTGCGAACGTCAACGGGACCAAACCTGACCCGTGTGCAGTGGAAATAAGGACAAAGTAAAATAAGAACAGGTCCTGCAAAAAGAAATCAGAGGAAGCTTTCGGTCCTCACGTTGATATGCTGAATAAATATAGTGTGCCAGAGGCTCAATTAGAGTATAAACAAGGCAAAGACAATTAAATCTAGCCCTTTGCTGAGCAAACGATATTTGACCGGATACTTTTGGGACTACTGAAGGAAGTGGTTAGTCAATCTGGAAGATTAGTTTGCTTAGCGGTTGTCAAAAGTAGTGGTTACTAGGAACAAACCGACTTTCCGCAATGGAATGCAGTGCACTTGCTCAGGAACGTGAGGGCCTCTCAAGAGAAAACCAGTCTTTGCCCCTGGTGGTAAGCTAAAGAAGCACCTTTGCGGAGGGCAAAATGCAACCCCTGGCTGGGTAGCCAGTATAGGATCATCCATGTTCACCCAAAGCTTCTCCAACTTTCCGGTCAGCGTTCGGCACAGCCCTCAGGCAATGGCCACAAAATGGCATCAGACAATATTTCCTTCCATCCTTACCCACCTGGCCACCTGAAGGAAACCCTTACTCCCTTCGTTTAAAGTGGGACTTTCTGCAGAATCTTGTATAGAACGAAGATTACAGAAGTCTTCTTCTTACTGCTGAGCCGAACGGGTGGTTGTTATTGCTGCTTTTCCTTGGGTAATTGTCTTTCCGAACTTGGTCCCACCGTCTAGCTCTCTCTTCCTATAAACCCGAAACTGGCTTACCTCTAAAAAGTATCTTTGGGTACAGAAACTAAGGCCCTGAAACAACCCAATAAAACTGGGAAACTTCCGCTCCTAAATAGGTCCGAGACCTCAAAATGAGGTTGATTGCCCTGTGTTTACGGAAAGTACCTTGGCCATTTCCTCTTTTGATACGGAGGTAACCTTCAACTATAACTATAGTACTTTGTGACCCCCGTCACGGGTAAAGCTCCCGCACATCCTCCTGCTACCACCAGTTATTCTCCGTCCACCACGATATTTGGCGTAAACAATTTTTACAAGAGGATTTCAATTAATCAGGCAGCCGCTCGCTCGGAAACAGATGGGTCACCCCATCTACATCCACAGACGGGGGATCGGACCCGCTAATTTTACAACTGAATCTATTCCCTTTGTCATTCAATTCCGGTTCGTTGTTGTCGAGCTGAAAGTGCTCATTCGTCAACGTATAGAGAGGACCGCTTTGCAAGCCTGCTAATTACCGCCCTATTGGTTGCACCCAGATCGTTTCCAGGATAATTATAATAGTATATTTCCTTATATGTTCTCAAGGCTTTCATGGGCGCACGATAAATTGGTACAGCGTTATTCAGAGTGTAGAAACTTACATCGCTCAAAATGGACAACATATAATGGCGGATATGTGACAGCAGTAACGAGCATCGTATGAATGAGATAAAACAATTTAGTTTTGCGAGATTAGCACAGCTTGCCATCAAGCGACGGCGAAGAAAAAGTTGCAAATTCCAAAGGGCGAATAAAACAAGGCAGGAAAAAGAACTGGCGAGCGTCTAAGGTCAAACAGGATTGAACATTTGGTGGGAGACCAGCACGCATGGATTAAATTCAACGAAGCTGAAAGCGATGCAACTTGTACGAACCGCAGAATCAATGAAAGCAGCCGAAATATCGGAATTTTGATGAGAATAATGGCACTGATATTGAGAGCGTGAGTCGTGAAAACTGGCGGAGCAAATGTTCTAGATATATGGCGAATTTATGATGAACGCTGTGGAGATGAAAACCAAGCCATCATTGAATGAGTATATGGCGCGTAACCTGAATTATATTATGTGTGACGGTAACAAAGAAGATAACTATTTATTTCGTGCAATTTGACGAGAAACATGAAATATAGCATCACCAGCGTGCACGGATCATATCAAAATGAGGAGTTGAAAAAGTTTTATCAAGAAGGTGCAGAGCAAGCTTAAACGAAATGTTGAATTGGATTTGCCACGTGGTAAGGTAAGTTTATCAGAACATCCCACGGAATTCAATGTCTACTTCGACGGAGTGAAATGTAGTAAAACGAGATCGATCGATTGGAATGTCACATAATGCAAAAGTTGACAGCAAAAATGTCAGAAATAACTTGGAAATGAGGTGGAGCTAAAATTTTATGATCATAGAATGATTTTTACAATAACTGCGGTCAGACGCGTATGAATACGAAAACGGGTAGGAAAAAACATGCAGGAAGACTAGTCCGGTATTGTTTTGCTGGCATGACTTTCGACTTTTGTTTCTGTGAGACGTAGAATGAAACGATCAGCTCGTAAAATCAGGCAGACCTCTGTAGCAGGATGCAAGAAAACATTCGCTGGGCTCTGTGAAGTTGAACTGTTGATCAAGAGCTGCCACCAGTCTTTATGATGGCCACTCTGGAAGGTGTCGATGAACAAATACTTTTTCTGCATTGCGAAAAATGCATCATAGCGTCAGCAGAACGACAATGAGAAAAAAAGTTAGTTTGCTTGGCCCCATCATGTTTTCGCCGTCGGATTGCCCGGAGGGTTGAATGCCAACATACAGAAGCTAAGTAGAATGTGGAAGCTGATAGGGGAAGTTCCAATGTGTGTCCCAGGAAAACATCTGACATTGATAGGGAGGACAGAGCCAGTGTCCCTTATGAAGTCCGGCTGTAGTCCACCAGTCTTCGCGGAAGTATAATTACGTGTGCTAGTAATCTGGTAAATACCGTTTGCGGAAGGTAAAATTATTTTTGCGGCATAACAAGTGGTTGGATAAGTGGAAAATTCCTTCGGTAGTCGACGTTTATGAAAACTCAAACGACGAAACTAGTGTGGAAGAAAATCGAAAGAAGGGCTGCGGCGGGGAGGGACCTGACTGTGGTTAGGTGGTTGACAGTGAAAAGCTCACCTCAAGCCTGGGCCAATTTCGTGAGCAATATTTTCCTTGATTTAAGGGTTGACGTCACGGAATACTTTGAGCACTACGGAGAATTCATCTGTTCCTTCATAAACGACGATGAATGGTCAAAAATTGCTGATCTCTGGCGGTATTTTTTCATGGCAAATCACACCCACGAGGAGGATGCACCACAACTTTTTCATAGGAATTTGGGCGAAAACCGAGTAACGTTTTGTCGTAAATAATGCCGAAGTTGTACGATTATCATATGATGTGATGATCTGTCAGAAGTGTAAACTTTGGTGATGTCAAGGAAGAAATGTGGTTCAATTCTGAATGTTTCTAGAGGTAAACGGTTGCGACGTTAGTGTTAGCCCGACATTATGGAATACTCTTTTATCTACCTTTTGAAGGATCTTCTCATGCTCTGAATGCATATCCTCTTACACTCTCACGTGATGAAGTTAACCACTGATTCATTCTCTGGAATTATTCTCAAGTGGTTCTTATAGACCTCAAAACCGCTTTCTTATAGCAGGCAGGTTTTCCAAACTGGTATAGAAGTTTTGGAATAGTATACGGATATAGAGCTGGAGCCCAGACATTTCTGGACCCTTTGATTGTCCTGTTATCCGAATGTCTTCGGTGGGCTGAAAATTAGTTCGATGGATGTTGGGACACCCCAAAATCTAAGAGTTCGGAATAAATATATTGATATTATCCTGCATTTTTGTGCTGTCGATGACCAGGAAGATAAACTGATGGACAAGGCAAAACTATTAGGATGCCAGTCTCAACCTCTTCATGCATCTATGTTTGCCGGTAAGCTGAAAGGCGGACCACCAGACAGAGGGAGATGGTAGATTTTCAAGGCATTTCGTTTGGCTTGAGTACAGCAAAATAATTTGTATTGTAATTAATAATACTGGTATACTTCTCGGCCATGGTCGAGATGCACGCTGTAGCGCATGATCATGGTGTAACACGTTACTCAATAAGATGAAATATTCACAAATTCTGAATATGAAAGTCGAGGGTATCACAGATGGAAAAACAAAGCCAGCAACAGTTTGAATGGATCATTCTGATAATGGCACGCGCGGCAGTTTTGAACTCCAAAAAGCGGGAATTTTGAAAGGCCCACCCAGCAAGCGGTTTGTTGGAGTGTTCGTTCCAGCCAGCCTTAGGGCCATAGAAGTCGAAATTGATGGGCACTCCAAGACTGTAGTCAATCAAGGGTATTGCAAACCGAAACCTCATACTGAATAACTGTTTCAACTGTTTGATGATCTTCGCTGAAGAGTCCTGGTGAGGAAAAAACCTTTACAAATTAGAATACTGTCCTTCCTGCTAAAACTCCACTAGCTAGGTATTCCACCATGTGCTCAGTGAAGTGAGATCCCGCGATGTGTTACTCGTGGTTGCTCTCAAAATATGAGGGTCAAAAGTATACAATATTTTTGTCATCGGAAAAAACCAAAGGGGTTCACCAACGGATTCCACTGAATGCATCTTCTGCATGCGTTTTCGAAGAATACTGGCCCCAGAATGCTACCGTGAATGATTCTGTTAGGTACTAAACGAGAAATGATGTCAGTAACACGGCGTTGTCGGTGGAAAATTATAAGCCGATGTTTCGGTTACCCTGGGTAACGTTTCTCAAGGATTTGTTGTAAAACTGCCTTGAGTAAGGTTACCCAGGTTTGCCGAAACGTCGGCTTATAATTTCCCACCAATAACGCCGTGTTACTGACATTATATCTCGTTTGGCAGGTCGCCTGCAGCATCATTTTTTCGACTCACTCCGAACCTCGTTCGACATTGAAATTCCGTAAGGTGCTGTTTTTGGTCAATGGCACCGTGCCATTTATGTCCATTACCAAACTGCGTAAACACAAGTAAGAAAACAACCAAAAATACGAGGGGCCGGCCATGCTAAGGTTTTTTAATTTAGCTAATGCTGAAAGTGGGAAACTCGATCAAAGGCCTTATTTCCACGGAGAAGTAGCATAATCATCACTTTGTTGCTGCGGGCAGCTGTGGTTTTAAGGTGTAAAAAATCGGTCGTGGAAGCAGAGCGCGGATTATACTCAAGGAAATCATGCTGGGTCGTATTCACGAGACTGAGCCCGGGAAACCAGTGCGAGAGCCTAGTTTTATGTGCCATTTCGCGACCCAGGAGAAAACTGGGGTGTGATTGCCAGGTCTATAGCTCGCTTGCTCTTGTTTCGATCACCTTTTATAAATTGAGATAATGAATGCGGTTTCCGATGGCTGGGATAACTTAAATGTATAGACGATACATGAAAAATAGATAACTCAAAAGTTTGACGGTGAAACTGGAACATCGGCCGGGGCTGGTCTGAAAGCGGCGGTAGTTAAAGACTGTGGCCCCTGCGCGGTAGGGTATTCTAATACTTGAAAACAGAGATGATACTCTGACGAAGGCAGGAGGACAGTTGAAGACTCTTGTAACTTGACGGCCACATAAGTTGGGTTTATAAAAAGCAATATCGTATCAAGTCTGTTTTTCGAACGCGCTGCAGCTACTTTGATCCTGCGGCCGACTGAGTATTCCGGCTGCATTCTCGTCAGTCGCTTGCGACCGTCAGCTTGATCCTCTTGGGCATCATTTTGGTCCGGCTGGTCTGATTGTCTCTGTTGATGGCTTGATCGGTAGCCCGTTACATGGGCTATCTCGCCGATTGCCCTAGTCCAGCTGCTTCCTAGCTGCTAGTCCGTCTAGCCTTTTTTGTCTGCTTCGGGATGCTTCCGACATATTTTCCGTCGGTTCTTCGATCCGTGGCTCACGACCAGTTGGTTCGATCTCCTTGATATTCTTGCAGTTTGCTTGCTCCATCACTACCCGCTTTATTATATCATTTCAGTTAAAGGAAACTGAGGACAGGTCATCCGGGGAGTTTCAAGTAAGAAATGATATGACAAGAGAAGAATCATTAGTTAACTTCAATGCTAAAATCGGGCTGCAATCCGATACGGTTAGTGGTTTGTGTGTATAAGTATCGTTGCAAAAAGAGAATAAATAGCTTGAGTAGCCTAGAATTCTCTTTCCAATCAAACCAGCTACATTCTCCACTCGTTTTGGGTTGCACGGGGCTTTTCGGTCCACCTTGACTCCTTATTCTCTACTGAAAAGGGATAATTTGCAGATAAAACGGAATCGATGACATGTACAGAGAGAAGTCTGTTGCTTTAACTGAGAAACTTTGCAGTTCCAAGCCACTGTTCCAACTGGAATATTTCTTGCGGTTTTGCTCACTTTACGGAATCAATAATCTCAGGCATGACCAGACGAAACTAACGTCCTGAGTGAAGATAAAGTTTGTTTTTTACCATTAGCGGTTGAAGACATCAGAGATAATCATAATTTTCGGTGTGTATAAGCAAAGGTAAACGGTCCCATTTAGCTGGGAGGAACAACCCAGTATCAAACGGTTTCCGGTGGCTTTTTGTGAGGGCATAAAACCTGTGGGAATCCTACGAGTGATAACTCTCAGTTAATTTACCTTGCACTAGAACGGAAACCTTGATGGCACATTTGGTAAAGAATAAACCTGGAACTTTTTATGGTGTCTTTGGGGCGCAAAGTTTGAAAGCAACCCTCAAGGCCGGTGGTAGTTACAAATTCGGGCGTTTTTTGGGAAAGTGAATGCCTTACTACAAACGCCAGGTGCATTAAATTCACCCGTTACGCATTTTGCTCCACTAGGGAGATTCGCAACAAAATTCAGAGCGTCCGAATTTGTCATGAAACCATGACTGTTTTGGCGGACGGTAAACATAAGCAGTCAAAATCTCACAAAACCAACTTGTGATGCTGAGCCATGCTGAGTTTTGTACGCTGTCCAGAATAAAATGCTCAAACCGGGACGTGACGCAACCTCCACTTTCTTTAGTCAGACAGTTTCTATCATTCCGGTCCCATTTGTTTCTCGTGGACATCAGGTAACCTATCACAGCTGCGCTTTCGGTGGGAGCAGTTTCAGACAACCATGTTCCAGTTATTAGAAGGAACTAGTAATCTTCTGTGAGTGCCACAAAATGCAATGTGCCCTGTTTATTACTGATCAACTGTTGAGTAATATCAAATAAAATGGCCCGGGTCGAAACTCTTTGGTGTGGACACTGATAGATGGTCCACAACGAACATGGTCACCATGGGATTGTAGTGAGGAAGATGGGAGTCGATTGGGTTGCGTGGACCGGTCTGTGTCAGTTAGATGGTGTAGAGCCTTCGATCCCAGATTCGACGAACTTCCTAGGGAAATCAGGAATCGTACCGGGATGTAGTCACCTTCTAACAGAACTATCAGTGTAGTCTTGCCCAGGGGTAAAATTCCATGACCAGTGACATGGTGAAAGCACACAACAGTGGGTTTTGCCGGCACCCTCAGCCTAATCGAGTTGATCAGGGGTTTCGGAATGATGTATATGCAGTTCCCAATATCCGCAACGGATCAATGTCTGAAGTTACGTCACTATTTAACGGACCTGTAGGGGAGCTGGTTGGATTCACTCGAAATCTCCGACTTATGTGCCGCATTGCAATCGATTTTCGGATCCTCGGAGATTGCAACCATCACATTTTACTTGGGCCGGCGATAGATTTATAGGAAATTTAGCAAAAACCCATCCAAATATTGTGCATTTTTTGCTAATGTGACTATATTTGACCATACTTTGCCAAGCACTTCCAGACACAGCGCTTTTGCAAGTTTACTTGTTTGTGTGAGACATCCGAATCTGGCCTTGAATAGTCTCTGACTGCTGCATTTGGACCGAGAGACTTTTAACTGTTTGTAAACTTCAATTTAATGACATAGAAACTACGAATCAGTCTTGTTCTGGTTTAAGGATTCGCGTGAATTCGCTGCGTGTTTCTTGATTTGCATTTATCGTGGCTTGCAACAACGCTTGCCGAAGTGGCCAATCTTTATACAAGAATGGCACAGTGCGTCACGGAAGCGACAGTTGAAATATGAAAAGAATTTACAGCTCGAGAAGCGAAGATTCAGCTGCATTATTTTGCTTCTAAGAATCCTTTTGCTGTCAGGCTTTCAGAGAGGAATCCGACTTTAACGGGCTGGATTACGAGGACAAGTATGTTGTTAGGACACCGGAGAATGTTCAGCCGCCGCATCAGACGCGTCATCGCACTGTTTGCATACTGACCGGGCTTAAGCAGCAGCTTCCTTTTGTGGCTCCGGACAATTTGTACTGACAATGGAGTGATCACGCAGTTGGGTTTCCAAGTGATCACTTAAATTACAGTTTGCCGCCTGTGTTTGTGGTGTCAGGACGAATTCACGGAACCCCATATGGGGACCACAAAGCAGCGTAAGGAATCCGGCACCTTCTGTCTCCTTAAGAATCGACCCGGACCAAGCGGCCCAGTAGCGGAGTCTTATCGTCGAAAAGAACTGCAGCGGGTGCTCTCGGGTAGGTGAGATTCTTCACCAACGAGACCAACCAAGGGGAGCCAGCCGCTGAGAGTGATACAGCATGGTTCCGCTTGTTTACACCCATCCGTAAGCTGCACCACAATTTGACACTTTCGATCTAGTCTTCGATTTCAGATGCTCGAGTAAAAGTTGAGCTACTCGATGCTGGACAGCTTCATGATGAGGGCCAAGTGTAATATTCCGAAAGCCCAAACTGACAGGAAGCGTTAAAACCTCTCCCATCCAGAACTACGCAAATCAAAGCAGTAGGAGTACCAAGGCTGCTGAATAACTAGTTAATTGTATTGTACGAGTGAATTGTATAGGCATACTGAACTAAAAGAATGGTTCCTGGGGTGGATTTTGACCGGCCACTGGAGGCCCTTTGCCAAACTGTCCTCGGGGATCCTGATTAAATGAGAGTCACCAGCTAGCTTGGCCGCAAAGTCGCAGCTGGCCGTAACAAAGGCGCTGGCAGCCGAATCACAGCAGAATACTCTGTGCTATTAGAGCCGTAAATGCTTAGAGCCGGCTCCCGACGGAAAGGACAACGGCTGAAACGGTTGTGGAATTTAAACCTCGGCTAGACCGCCGCTGATGTGTTGGCCGAAGCAAGCAGCCGGGTATTCACCTCAAGTATTGTTCTTTTCTACTTTCTTCGTCCTTACTGCCACTGTGACCGTTGTGGTTTCCCAGACAACCCCGGTGGCCTTAGTTTCTTTCCTTCGTTCTCACCTTCCGCCTCCGAATTTTGTCATCTTCCCCATTTCCAGTTGGCATACCGCCTCCCTACCACTAATATGTCACGTCTTCATTCCTCATCTTTAACTCTCCCATATTCTCAGCTTTTATCCTTGAGGTAGGTTGAGCGGTGGCTGGAACATACCAAGGGACAGTGATCTGGACAGGCCCCTCAGACTGGAGCACAGTAGCGGAAAGTCCTCCCCTCTGCTTGTCCTTACCAAACAGCCGAAGAGGACTGTTCTTTCATTTGTCGCTGCACCAAACGATCCAGGGAGCTGAAGGCGCAACAATATGGATAGACAGCATCTATCCTGGTTTTGATCATTGGGCTAGCCTCGTCGGTCACTTCCCAATGGGACGAACAGCACACGGATGAACGTGATCCATCGGACACTGAAATATATTCAGAGGATGTATTGTTGGTACGAAGAGCCTGAATCGTATGTTTTTGGAAAATCTACTTGCATTCTTCACATCGAAATGTCGGTTCTGGCTCGCGGCGTCCGACTTTTCGATGTGAAGAATGCAAGTAGATTTTCCAAAAACATACGATTCACGCTCCTCGTGCCAACAATATATCCTCTGAATCTGGATAGACTTCACAAGCCGCCGTCTGCTTCCTGTGATCCGTTAAGATTTGACACGGCCGATGAAAACCTTCAAACTAACGAAGGAAATAGTTGGCTTAGATGGAGAAGTGAGACCGCCACTGAGGTTTAGTGACAAAATGTCAGTCCAAGATCACACCCCTAGTTTACGGATGGATGGTGAGGACTCGACTCAGGGTATGGTGCTTCTTCATCGAGGTGGCCAGTAACTGAAACAGACAGCCGGACGATGGCGTTGCAGGAGCCGACGGTAAAGGGCTTCTAAAGGCGGCGTTGAGGGAGAATAGAGCAAGGTGTTTACCGGAAAGGAGCAAAGAGTGGCACTGTACCTTTCATAAGCCGGTCCCCCTCACTTTGCTTCCACTTTCATCCCCACTCCTCCATCGCCGTTTATTACTTCGATTCAACAAACTCATGGCTTTTGGGCCCTTTTTCCCGAGTGTTCCATGAGGAGCTGCACTGGCTGACAATACGGGGCTTCGTGGACTGGTGATATTTCGCACGACACCGTTCCCCAAGCTTAAAATTTATCCACCTTTTAGGCTTCTCCACCGTTCTTTGTCCTTGCGTTGCTATCATTTCCATTTCTATTTGCTCATTTGTCTTCTCATCTACGGCCAGTTCAGCTTACGCACGTGGTTTCCCTTTCAGCCTCCAAGTCCCAATGCACTACCTTTTCATCCCAACTTTCGACCTAATCTCTTCCTCTCCATCTTCTGCTCTATCATCTGTCCCTCCTTTGCCATAAATCTAACTAACTAGTTCGTCTGTGTGATGGCCTGCTGTTGCCACACAAACTACTGGGCTCATGTGGAGAGTACCGCTCGGCTTGAATTCCCAGTGGTCTCACTTCTAGATCGGATTTTTGAAAGGTTTTTTGAATCAACTCAACACCGAGCGTAAGGGAATGGCATTTAAGGTGAGTTTTATTTGTATAATATTTTCATCCCCCTCCTAATGCTGCCGAGAGACATTCGGTGTATTTGTGAGGTGATCTCTTCTCGCCTGGAGTTTATTGCGCATCTGTGCTGAGGGTTGCACTCGCAAGCGTCAGAGCTTTTTGCTTTTGGTTGGGGATCCACTGAGCTCTTTTCCCTACATTTTGTGCCCTCCAGTATGTCACATGTCTCAGAACTTTGTCTCTCGTCTGAGTAAGAAAAACGCGTGATAGACGGTGTTCAGTTTGACGTGCGCAAGAGGTGGGCTCACCCAAGTTGCTCGTGAACAGAAAAGGACACCTGTACCCATTATAAACGGAAATCTTTGGCTGAGTAGGCCTGTTTTCCGTGCAAGGAGGTGGCCGGCGTAGCCTTCAAACAGCAGGACCGGGAGTAGGACCATTTTCCACCGGGTAGCGTCCCAGGCATGAGCCCCAAAACATCCATTTTAGGTAGTGGGAAGCCATATGCGGAAGTCATTTGCAGAAACCTGGAAGGGCAAAGAGGTCAAAAAATAATGAGTGCAATGCTGTGAAAGACGGGCCAGCTAGGGCGGACAATCCTGCGTTCCTAGTGTTGAAAAGCGAAGTGGAGGATTGGTAAGGGCAGATCTCATTGATGGGAAGGGTCTCAGGCTCCAGGGGTCCCATCCTAAACCAGAACGAACCCTTTATAAAAAAGTCAAAAGGTAGGGATAGGATCCATGACATACAACCAGTTGCAAGTGTACCGTACCCTGCTGCTCTAAGAAGGGTGCACAGAACCGGGACATGGGAGTCACCACTTGGTACTAGAGGCGAACATCATTCGAGACCAATACAAATAGAATTCGCTGATGAGGCGACCTGAGATTGACTGCTGGCTACTGCAGCTTGGGTGGCCGCCAGCATCGGGTCCACGTCAAATTGCACCAGATGAGCATAGAATAAGGCCTGGTGGTCCAGCACTGGATGAGAACCTGGCTCCATCAGCTAGGGCACAGGTGGAAAGCTTCCAAGGAAAGCAGAATGCTGTGCTAGGCTCCCAGGCCCTAGGCATGACAACTGTAAAGAAGCCGCCTGCGGGGTCGAAAATAGTTGCAATTGAAGGCGTGTTGGAAGACGGAAACTAGCAATGCCGTCCAAAGGTTGGGTATAGTTCGACTCTTGCCAGCTTGGTTGTTACAGCAAGTCCATAGAGATGAACTAGGTGTCGTCGGAAACGCTAGACCATCAACCCTCTTCCAAAACACCAGTGGGGACATTTAATGCAAAATACCTGCTATTGTCTCAGGCATCGCGCCCGAGGGCCACTCTGAAATAAGCAATACGAGACACCCAAGCAACGAGGAGAACGCGGTGGCGTTAACAACAAAAGCATTTAATATCGGAAACAAATGGACCAAAATCTCCAAAGCCGCCGGAGAGCACAACGCGTCAACAATTGCCGCAAAAGAAACACGGCTTGCTAAAGACCACGTGCCGGGACTACCGGGCAACGGTTTTGTAATCGACGAGCAGGATGGAGAAAAAAGATTACCCTGACGGAGGGGCAGCCATCCAGGTACAGTGTGTTCCTTGGAAACTGGTACAGGCCTGGAGCCTCGAATTTCTAATTTCACTACTGAAAACGGTGGCAGTAGTAAGATTTCGACTGCATATGGATTCTCGCGAGAAAAATAGCGCGGCACTGTCCGCTTAAGAAATTGGTGAACGACACCGAAGTTTGCAAATTATACACTCGAAGGTGCCTTTTTAACCACTAAGTGACCGGACATAGCTATCTACGCAAATTGAGTTGACCGCTAGTGGTAATTTCACGGACATGAACTCGTTCATTATTAAAAAACGGGTCATGTTGGCCAGTTTAGTATGGCCCTGCACAGACAATCCAAGTTGAGTAGCGACGTATATAGTATCTGATCAGCAGTATTTCACCCATTGGGACAGTATTCACCGCTATCTGTTTGCGGTTTGTCCTCGTGTGTTCACTTTGGCCCCCTAAATGTGAAAGTCTCCAATGAATCTAAATAAATTGGAATGACCAACAGCGGTGTGGAACACCTTTGAGCAATACGTATCCGAAGACGCAACGGATCCCGAAATCAGAACGCGATCATTCGCGAAATTCTGTGATACTAGATTATCAAATAAACAATGACACGAAACATATACGAACCTCAGTTATGCCATCACAAGGACTCGGAAAAAGAGAACCAAAATGCGGCGTGAGAGAAAGGAGTACGCGCGTCACGCAGGTCCAGAATAAGGATATGACACAGTAGCGCGCTAGACACGAACAAACAAACGTTGGTTCATAAAGGCATACAGTGCATAAAAAAAGCCAATTGTGTAAATAAGTGGGTGATGTTAAGGAAACATGGAACTGCAGTGTTTCTTTGGGGGGATTTTTGACGACTGGTCGTTACAAACGGTTGTTGGATTGTGGCTGTCCTGGTTGCCGTTTCTCAACAGCAGCCTAACTGATGAATAAAAGTTGTCAATAGTATGGGAACGTAGGAAGAGAAGTAAAAATATGGTAGCAACATGATGATCAGGTTGTCTGAATACAACTGCATCACTTGTCATTATATGTAGTCGCATCTTCCCCCCTGTCCATCAGCACTGTTTATACGGACTTTGTGGAAGGCCAATACACCAAGAGATTTCCGTGCAATAGTGTGGCTCTCAATATGTTTCGTCTAACACGCGGTATGCCCGCTTCACGGCCCCTACCCTGGCAAGGCCGACGTAGCCCTTGCGAAGTAGTGTAATTTTCCTCCTTAATAATGAACTCGCCAGCCGGACTACGGATTGAACCTGGTTATTGTTTTCGTCCAGTACCCGGAACACTCCAAGGTAACCAGAGTTTGCATATTATTTAAAATTCCCGGCCTCATGGTATTATTTTACTCAATCCGTCATAGGTGTATGATAACCACTTTGGATTGCTATGGCAGGATGCACTGTAACCGCTGTTGTCCAGTACACGCCCATCCGTGCTTATCTCAAACTTGGACATAATTCGTGTTGCTAGGTTAATGAGGTAATCCGAAAGTGAAGGTTGCGGATCAGCCAAAGTAACTTGGATGAATTTCGGAAGTGTTCCTTAATTTTATCCAGCTTTATTTTCCAAAGTGGAAATAAATTCCAATAAAGTTTTGGTCGGATCACCCACTTCTAATGAATCGTGTGGTCGCCGAAATTAGTGACCAACGACATCAATTTGCTTACTGTTATGGTAACAGTTGACGCAATTGCCAAACAAGCCTCTGCTCACATAAATTTACCCCCCCCCATGAACGTGGAGGGTATCAGTATCCGCGCCTACACAGCGGGCGGGAGCACCGTTCAGTCAGTTGGAAGCAAAATAGCTTGAACGGTATGGGAAACAAGGCCGATTGATAAGGTGCTTTCACCAGATAAATTCGCATTGCCGCTAAGATAACTATCCGGCCCATCAGTACCTATTCTTGGGCTTTCAGCTGTGTCTAATTGGTCGACCTAAGCTCCCGTTGTGTGCTTGTCACAATTTATTCACGCAATACCATTCTTTTATCTATTTCTAACCATAAACCCCTAATTCCTTGAGTGTGTTAGGGCATACTACCATCCCCAGCCAGATACAGATGGACTGGTTTTTTATTTGCTGCCGTAAGTTTCACCTCTTTCTCCCAGTCCATATCAGAACTACTCAAATAGGATCAGTCGCCCAATGCACGTCTCCTGTTCTCCCGTGCACATTTCAGCCGCAGCCGTGCAGTCGGTTCCGTCCTTGTTAGTTCTACACGCACACAAGCCTTCACAATGAAGCGCCGAAACCATTCTCTGGTCACGCATAATCACGCTGTCCGGTGCACTCAGATTATCCCTTAGATTATCTCACCACTGTCTGTATTGTGGTGGGCTCGCACAGTCCAACTCACAAACACTTGCCGACAGACACCAATGCAAGCCCACCGCCATTTTGTTTGCATCGTTAATTCGTCACCTAAAGCGCTGAGTACCCCCAGCCTTCAGGCGACAGATAGTGAAATTATATCACCAATCTGTCTTTGTTTCTTCGGGCACACATCTGCTACGCATATGCATGCACACACGGACGCACTCTGCATATTACCCAGCATACTGTGATAAAACTAATATTGGCACATTGATAATATTAGTCGGCATCCTATTATCAAGTTCACTTAGGTCACCAGTCGGGTGCTTGGTTATATAAGTTTCTAGCCGGGCTAGGGTTAATCTAGTGAAGGAAGGAGGCGAATTCGATCCCAAAAACTGTACCTTTGGGGTGAACCTAATCAAGGTAAACAAAATTGCAGCGGTAGGACAAATAGAGAGAACAACAACGACGAAGGCTGCTCTTTCATTCAGGGGTCCGAGGGCGCCCAAGGTCCGTCCACATCTTCTCGATCAGGTAACCTTTGATGTCCAATGTGGTTCTCGCTCAACCTACCCAGCCATCCAATACAGTGGGTTCTGCCGACATGTCCCTTAACAACGGGATGTTTTTAAGGCCCGAACAATAGTTTTCGAAAATGTGGCGAGCCTGGGTCCATCTTCGTGAGGGACGTCTATAAACTGCCCACAATGTGTGCAAGACGGCCTTGAGCAGATTGGGTCACTAAAAGAAAACCAACTTCAGTCAATCTTATTTACAATTCTGTGCTATAATGGCTTGGTCTGCTAGTGAGCTGTCTGGGATGGCAGTGCTGAATACCTGCGGATCCAGCCTGAGAAAATCCCTGAGGAGCTTTACTCGCCACACCCAGAATGTCCTTACCCGTCCCACCATCTACGTCAAAATGCCAATAAAGGGTTACTAATCACAGGAAGCTAGCCATGGCAGAAGAATGCGGGACCCCGATATAACAGTCACCACAGAGGACCAAGAGGCGGAACCGGAGAATTCACTGGCTACGAAACCCTTGATTTCTGAAAATCAGGCCTCGCGTACACTGAATATTTCGGTATGTTCAGTAGTGAGAACTATCAGAAACAAGGATGCAAAAACTAACCTCCCACCCGTCCGGCCCGCAAGCTCTTCCCCTGTGACCAATAATGGCGACTGGAGTTCTGCGGCTGGTTCAAACAGCGGCTCCACGATCAGCCTAATTTATGTGGGGACATCATTTTGACAGAGGAACCAACATTTTTTACACATAAAGTGAAGAGATACTAAAAGGGTCATAATCATCATCGTCGTCGTCCTACAGCGTTAAACAGTAGGGAAAGCCCCACTGACCACTGCTTTTCTCACCATGTTGCACGTTGAATTAGAAAGTATGAATATACAAGATGGATGGGCAGTGGACCTACACGGGTGGGAAGAGGAAAGAATGCCCTAGTAGCCAACACACGGAATACAGTCTAACTGTATAAACGCACGTCGATCGGTCATTTTGATTCGATAGAAAGTGACAACACGATCGCCACTGTTCGCGGTTCGCTGCCATATCCTTCAGCGTCTCCAGCCAACTGGTAGACGGATCTTTTGGACCCCAACCACGAAGACGTGAAGCACCTACTTTTCCTAAGTCTGCTGTACATTTTCTCATTCCTCGCTGCCACGTCATCTGTTGACCTCCACGTGGTCTCTTTCACTCCCTAGGAGGGGCGGAGAATAGGACACGGTACGGTAGACGTGTGTTTGCCATACGTAACACGTGTCCTAACCAACGAAGTCTACTAAGCTGGATACACCGTGACAGAACGTTCTCTGAATTAGTACCCAATACTCGCTTTCAGACCTCATCGTTGCTTACTCGGCTATTCCACCCAATCCTAGCGATACTACGTAAACATCGATGGTCAAAAACCTCAAGACGACGAATATCTTCAGCACGCAGACTCCAAGTTTCGCAACCATACAACAAAACTGAACACACTGCAGCACAGTATACACGGCCTTCCAACTTCAGTGAAATATCAGATCGACGCCACAAGTGCTTCAGTCCAGCGTACGCCGCTCGAGCCTTGGATATCCGCGTGCTCACCTCTACTACTGTGCTCCCATCCGTCGTCACGCAGCTACCGAGGTAGGTGAAGTGGTCGACAACTGACAGCACCTCCCCATCGAGCATCGAGCTCGGAAGCGTTGGCATCCAGTCTAGTAACCACCTTATACTTTGAAGGTGCAAAGCGCATGCCAAATGGAGCTACACCTGTTGAGAATCTACCTAGTGCACGTTGAGCATGTTGCGAGAATCCGAACAAGCAGACGACGTAGTATAATATCCGGTCGTGGAAAATGCCCCTAAAACCTTTGCAGTTCCATGTTTTCTTAACATCACTCACTTGCTTACACTATTGACCTGTCTTTACGAACTGTTTGTTTTTATGGACTAATTGTTGTTTGTTTACGCCCAGAGCGCTAATTTGTCATATCCTTGTTCTGGACCTGCGTGACTCACGGGCCCCTTGCTTGCACGCCGCAGTTCGGTTTCTCGTTTTGTGAGTCCTCGTGATGTCATTGTTGAGGTTCGTATCTTTTTGGTGTCACTGTTCATTTAATAATCTAGTATCGTAGAATATCACGGATAATCGCCTTTTGATTTCGGGATCCGTTGCGAATTTGTCTACGCATTGCTCAAACGTTCGTTACAATACTCAGTAGATCACTTTGGAAAGAGAAAAACGCACAAAATGCCAAGAAAAGGATCGAAGATATTGGAATCTGGACAGGAAGTAATACGGCAAGTCACTGGGAGGTTTTGGGTACCTTTGATTCTTTGGTTAATGTTAGATCGCCCAGTCCCGTCAGTGCTAACTAATGTGTTACTGAGGGCAATATGGATTGTAAAGATTTTGATCTATATAAGCTGAGGATAATGGACCTAGAACAACAGCTATTATCTGCTAGACAACAGGCCAAGGAAGGAGAACAAAAGTGCATACAGAAAGAGCGTGAGCATGAGATCAATGACTATGACACTCCCGATATATCAGGGCGCAATAAATTAGGAAACTCCACGCCGGTCGGTGAATGTAAAACACCAACAATTGATTTGCTAAGAGTAGAACTGACGGTTTTCGACGGGCCATCTGAAAACCACTGCAAGTTCGTCAAGCGGTTCAAAATGTTCGTCGAAAATAAGATAACCGACCTCTGGCAAGGGCTTATTTATCTGACTCACTACTGTTGAGGCCGAGCAAGGGAAGCTATCGACGTGTGCACCATGCTCGACCCTGAACAAGGCTACAAAAGAGCAAGGAAGATTCTAAGGGACTTGTTTGGCGAACCTTTCAAAGTAGCCCGTAACCTAATAGAAGGCGTGATGGTAGAGGCAAAGAGAACCAAGGGCGACTTCTACACAATGGCCGACCTGGTGATTAAGATGCAGAACTGCTCAATAGCCCTCGACCATTTAGGTTACAGGGCTGACCTAGATGCCATGCACACTTTGGAAGGCATAGTCCGTCACCTCTCTCCCGAACTACAGAGTCGGTGGGCGGAAGAAGCAGAACGGATAAGCCGAGGCGACCGGGAGGCTAACTTCGAAGACCTGACCGAATACCTGGACAGGCAAGCCAAGAAAGCCGACAGCAGATTTGGCCGACTCATCCGGGACAGCAACCGAGCGAACAAGCCCAGTACTAGCCAGGCTCAAACCACTGCTCGGGAACAGCCGAAATATCAGCCTTGGAACAATGCACACGCCATTTTACGCGAGGCCATAGCGCAACCAACGTGCAGACCTTGTGATGCTAGCCATGGCCTACCAGAATGCCCCAAGTTCGTCAACCCTCAATAGACGAAAGATGGGGAATGGCGAGGATGTAATGCAGCGTGTTTTGCTTTTTCTCAATATCACGGGCCGGGCGGCAGCTTGTAGAACAAGGAGCAGATGTGGTCACGAGGGCTGCACGGGCAGACACCATCGGTTGTTACACCAAACGAGAGAAACTATACCCGAGGCGAGCACAAAGCTCATGTGATTTGTTCAACGTCGCGGTCTGCCAGTTAACCAGTACGTTTAGGAGTAGCTACTGCGGGAGTGGTGACCACAACTGGGGTGGTCAAAGCTTTGGCTTTCGTCGACAGTGGATCTGACACCACCCTAGTGAAAGAGCGGTTTGCCGACAAACACCGGCTTGCTAATGGTGCGACTTCGTTGGCGGTGAGCACGGCGAGAGGAGAGCAAGTAATGTCTGCCGGCCGGTTGAGGTTGCGACCCATCTCCTTAGACACTAACGAGCAAATCGAACCAGCGGAAGCATTCACACTAGCTGGTTTCCTCATGCGGGCACCACGGTCGGTGAACGCAATCTTGATTAGGTGGCCCCACCTGCAGGATGTAACCATTATAGACTGAGAAGACGACGAAGTGGATCTCCTCATCGACTGCGACGTGCCAGAGGCGCATTTGGTGCTTGACCAGAGAGTGGGCGAACGCCAGGCACCGTATGCCGTAAGCACGCCTCTGGGATGGATGTTATGTGGTCCAGTAGGAGGACGTGGTTCCGCGAATTATTTATCTGCCGAAAGGACCGCATAGAATATCACCTGCAGCGGCTGTATGAAAAGGAATTTCATGACATGGGAGACGAAAGACCATCGTTGTCTCAAGAGGATCATTTCACTTTACGAATGGCGTGGCAAGGCACTGGAGGCCTTAAAAAACAGTTGGAGGTTCCCCTCCCATGGCGCGCATCTGCTGACCCGTGGACTGATAACAGAAACTGTTCTCCATAGACTACTACTCCGGAAAGAAAGCTTCATTCGAGACCAGGATCTGTGGGAACGATACGCAGAATTAATGAAGCGAAACGAAGCTCTCGACTACGTTGATAGGGTACCTGCTACCACCGACAGCCGAAAGGGTATCTGGTATCTACCTCACCACCCGGTTATCAACCCCAAGAAACCCAATAAACTGCGGGTGGTTTTCGACTGTGCGGCCAAGTTCCAGGGCAAGTCGTTAAACGATCGCCTACTACAGGGGCCTGACTGGACCACTCCACTGATCGATGTTTTGTGCCGTTTCAGAGTGGGTAAAGTGGCTTTGTCTGCTGACATTAGGGAAATGTTTCATCAGGTGAAAACACCGGTAGGAGAACTAGATGAGTTGCTTTTCCCGTGGTGGGAAGAGAACGACTGGGACAACGCAGTGGTAAATTATAGGATGACCGTCCACCCCTTCGGAGCCATACTGTCACAGTTTTGTGCAAACTATGCCTTTCGGGAATCTGCTAACAAACATGGAGATTTGGTCCATCGGTCGATGGTAGATAGCGTTAGCAGAAATCTCTACGTCGACGAATATCTTGGGTCATTCGATGACATAGACTCAGCCCTAGCCCAGTTCAAAGGCCTTTCAAGATTGCTAGAAGAGGGCGGCTTCCATGTAACAAAGTGGATGTCGAACGCTTCAGAAGTGTTCGAGGTCATTCCGTACCACGGGAGGGCCGAAAGAGTTAGAGATCTGGACGGCTCTCCACTCCCTACCAAATGCTTTTTAGGAATAAAATCGGACGCGGAAACGGACGACTTTGTTTTCGAGCTCGACGTTCCCCAGCCGCCAGTAACCCGTTGAGGTATGCTATCCGCTGTCTCTAGTCTATTCGACCCGCTGGGTTTAGTCTCACCCTGGCTGCCACCCGGAAATATCTTGCTGCAGCGGCTGTGCCGTAAGAAAGTTGATTGGGACCAGTCACTGGACCGAGAAGACCGGTTGAACTGGGGAGAATTTCTGTACACTTTGAAGAAATTAGGGACATTAGGATTCCACGATGTTTGACTCCTGGCCATACAAAGCCGACGGGAGAACTGCATGCCTTTTCCGACGCATCCGAAGTCGGTTATGGAGTTGTGGTGTACGGACAATGGTGCGCAGGAGATGGACAATATACTACGAGAATCCTGTTTCCTGAAGCCCGGCTTGCTCCATTGAAGTCGGTCTCGATCCCACGCCTTGAACTCAGTGCAGCCTCGTTAGCGGTCAGGGCGGTACAAGCGGTGGAGAAATGTTTCCACTTCTACATTAAGTCGGCTAATTTTGGACGGATTCAATGATAGTACTTTACTACATCAACAACGTCTGGAGCCGGTTTAGTACTTTCGTTGCTAACCGGCTCGCGATTATCCACGATGAATCAGCCACGCACCAGTGGAGTCATGTCAGGTCTGGCGATAATCCGGCCAACCTGTGCTCCCGAGGTGCGAACAACTTCAGGCAACTGGACACGTGGACGAAAGGGCCAAACTTCCTGCACTTGCCCAAACAGGACTGGCCCGTGTTCGAATTAAAACCCCCTACGGAAGTGGAACTGGAGATCAAAGGCGTCATGATGGTGGCCAACGTCGTCGAAGCGACATCCATTCTATCGCGACTGGTCAGGTTTTCCTCCTGGATGAAGACGCTTCGTTCGCTAGTTTGGTTAACCAGGTTCAAGAGAAATTTACTAGTCATGAAAGGGCTACGCCCCTCAGGCCGGATACGGGTCGGCTCGATAAGTCCCGATGAGCTACAAGCGGCAGAATACGATATTTTCAGGATGATACAACGCGAGGCTTTCGCCCGAGAACTCGAGATGGCGGAAGAAGTGGGACCAATCAACAAAGAAATATCATCCCTAAGACGCAAATTGAAGCGTATAGACTCCAAACTCATTGATGGACTGCTGCGGGTGGATGGTAGGCTGACAAAAGCCCACCTGGGCTTCGACACAAAGTACCCTATGTAACGAACGTTTGAGCAATGCGTAGCCAAATTCGCAACGGATACCGAAATCAAAAGGCGATTATCCGTGATGTTCTGCGATACTATGTTATTGCATGAACAATGACATAAACAATATACAAACCTCAATAATACGATCACAAGGACTCAACAACGAGAAACCGAATAGCAGCGTGTGAGCAAACAGCCCGTGCGTCACGCAGGTCCTGAACAAGGATGTGGCCGCACAGTCAAAAACCACCCGCAGTTTATTGGGTTTCTTGGGGTTGATTACCGGGTGGTGAGGCAGGTACCAGATACCCCTTTTGCTGTCGGTGTTAACAGGCACCTTTTCAACGTAACCGAGGGTCTCGTTTCGCTTCATCAAATCCGCGTATCGTTCCCACAGATTCTGGTCTCGAATGAAGCGTTCTTTTAGTCGTAGTAATCGTTGGAGAACATAATTTCTGTTGTCAGTCCACGGGTCGTCCGGTGTGCGCCATGGGAGGGGAACCTCAAACTGTTTTTTGAGGCCTCCAGTGCATTGCCGCACCGTTTGTAGAGCGAAGTGATCCTCTTGAGACAACGATGGTCTTTCGTCTCTAATGTCATGAAACTCCTTTTCATACAGCCGTTGCAGATGATACTCTATGCGGTCCGTTTCGGCGGATAAGTAATTCACGGAACCGCGTACCCTTACTGGACCGTATAACATCCACCCCAGGGCCGTGCGTACGGCATAAGGTGCCTGGCGTTCGCCCACTCTCTGGTCAAGCACCAAATGCGCCTCTGGCACGTCGCAGCCGATGAGGAGATCCACTTCATCATCTTCCCAGTCTACAATGGTTACATCCTGCAGGTGGGGCCACCTAATCAAGATTGAGTTCACCGACCTTGGTGCTCGCATGGGGAGATCCGCTAACGTGAATGCCTCCGTTGGTTCAATTTCCTCGTTAGTGTCTAGAGAGATGAGTTGCAGCCTTAATCTACCGGCAGTCATTACCTGTGTTCCGCCCACCGTGCTCACTGCCAACGACGTCGCACCTTTAGCCAGTTGGTGTTTGTCGGCAAACCGCTCTTTCACTAAAGTGGTGTCGGATCCACTATCAACGAAAGCCAACGCCTTGACTATCCCAGTCGGAGTCACTACTCCCACGGCCACTACGCCTAAACGTACCGGTTTACTGGCAGATCGTGACGTTGAACAAATCACGCTGGGCTTGGTACTCGCCTCGAATATGGTTACTCTCGCCTGATGCAGCAGCCGATGGTGTCTGCCCGTGAAGCCCTCGTAACCACATCGATTCCTTGTCATACAGGCTGCTGCCCGGTGCGTGGTGTTGAGACAGATAAAACATGCCCCTGCCATCCTCGCCATTCCCCACCGTTCGTCTATTGTGGCGTTGCCGAACTTGGGGCATTCTGGTAGGCCATGGCTAGTACCACAGGATCTGCAATTTGGTTTCGCCGTAGCATCTCGTGAAATGACGTGTGCATTGGTCCAAGGCTGGTACTTTGGATGTTCCCGTACAAAGGTTTGGACTTGGCTAGTACTGGGCTTGTTTGCTCGGTTGCTGTCCCGGATGAGTCGGCCGAATCTTCTGTCAGCTATCTTCGTTTGCCTGTCCAAGTATTCGGTCAGGTCTTCGAAGTTGGCTTCTCTGTCGCTTCGGCTTATCCGTTCTGCTTCTTCCGCTCACCGGCCCTGTAGTTCGGGAGAGAGGTGACGGACTATGCCTTCCAAAGTGTGCATGGCATCTAGGTCAGCCCTGTAACCTAAATGGTCGAGGGCTATTGAGCAGTTCTGCATCTTAATCACCAGGTCGGCCATGGTGTAGACGTCGCCCTTGGTTCTCTTTGCCTCTACCATCACGCCCTCTATTAGGTTACGGGCTACTTTGAAAGGTTCGCCAAACAAGTCCCTTAGAATCTTCCTTGCCCTTGTGTAGCCTTGTTCTGGGTCGAGCATGGTGCACCCGTCGATAGCTTCTCACGCTCGGCCTCGGCAGTAGTGAGTAAGGTGAAGAAGCCTTTGCCCAGGGTCGGTTACCTTATTTTCAACGAACGTCTCGAACTGCTTGACAAACTTGCAGTATTGCTCAGCTCGCCCGTCGAAAACTGTTAACTCCACTCTAGGCAGATCGATCTATGGTGGTTTGTAGTCGGCGGCCGGCGTGGGGTTCCCTACCTATTGCACCCTAACCTATCGGAAGTGTCGAAGTCACTGGTCTCATGCTCCCGCTCTTTCTGTGTACACTTATTCTCTGCTTCCTGCGCCTGTAGTCTAGCCGATAGTAACTGTTGCTCTCGGTCTAGTATTCTTAGCTTATATAAATCGACATCCTTACGATCAATATTGCTCTCATTAGCACATGAACTAGCACTGACAGGACTAGGCGATCTAGCATTACCTAAAGAATCATATGTACCAAAACCTCCCCAGAGACTTGCCGTATTACTTCCTGTCCGGATTCGACTGCTTTTGATCCTTTTCTTGGCATTTTGCGTGATTTTTCCTCGTTCCAAATTGATCTATTGAGTATTGTAACGAACGTTTGAGCAATGCGTAGCCAAATTCGCAACGGATACCGAAATCAAAAGGCGATTATCCGTGATATTTTACGATACTAAATTATTGCATGAACAATGACATAAACAATATACAAACCTCAATAATACGATCACAAGGACTCAACAACGAGAAACCGAATAGCAGCGTGTGAGCAAACAGCACGTGCGTCACGCAGGTCTTGAACAAGGATGTTTCAAAGTAGCGCTCTGGGCGCGAACAAACAACAATTGGTCCAGAAAAACAACCAGTTCGTAAAGACAAGTCACTAGTGTAGGCAAATGAGTGATGTTGGGAAAAACACTGAATCGCGAGGGAAAAAGGGGGATTTTCCACGACCGGCTGTTACACCCTATACTGCTGCCTGCTCGACAACCTATGGTAGAGCTAATGGTCAAACACGTCCACTCCGTGGAGAGACATGCAGGGGAAAGTCACGTGACCAGAGTCATCCGAAAGTGCCTTTGGTTGTTGAGAGGAACAGCGACTGTAAAACGCGCAGTCTGACCTTGTGCGCAATGTAGGAGACGCAATGCCACGGCGGGCAGACAACTCATGGCCCCACTACCCGAATGAAGGGTGACTACGGGCTGGTGGTCGTTCAGCGACACCGGGTTGGAATCTTTCGAGCCATTGTGGATCAAGTGCGGGAAAAGATTAGAAAGACGATACGGGTGTATCATGACGTGCATGAAGTCACGCGCGATGCACCTAGAAGTCACACATTCGATGGCGATCGATTCTTTCTTACGGGCCTTGCAGAGATTTATCAGCCGAAGAGGCTCACAAGCCGATATATACTCAGATAATTGGTCGAACTTTGTGGGCGCTCACCGGGAGTTGCAGCTTTGGCACAAGAACATAAACAGAGACGAACTGCAGGATTGAACCCATGATCCAGTCCGCCAGACGGATATTGCTGTCGGTCATGGAGCAACAGCCGCCCGACGACGATGCTGACCACTTTCATGACGGAGGCAGAGAGAATTCTGAAAAACCGCCCCCTGGTTTCAATAATGAACGGCGACCCCACCCACCTGGCGCTCACTCCGAACGATTTCTTGATGTTAAGATCGAACGAGGGTTTCTAAGGACCGGTAAACTTTCGTGGGAGCTACCTCCACGGGTGGAAGCAGACGAACTATCTGGCCAAGGTCTTCTGGAGGCAATGGCTGCGGGAGTACCTACCGGCTCTGCAGACTCGACAGAAGTGGCTGGTCAAAACAGGACCATTCAAAGTTGGGGATGTGGGGATGATCGCAGACGAGCGCGCACATTTCAGCACCTGGTCCTTGGGAGTGGTTATGAAAACCATCGAAAGCACTGACGGAATGATAAGAACGGTGAAGATGAAGACAGCTAGCGGAGCGCTAATTCGTGACATACGCAGTATTAGCCTACTCGAGAGTGAAGGCTGAGAAGCTGATAGCGCTGAGGCCCAGTAGACTATTTTGCATTCGTCTTCGAGGTGGATAAAGAAACCCCATATATGGAAGCAATCATGACACACTGACGTATCGAGCCATCACACACCCTGACGCACACTCACCTACATTGCACTCGTCATACCACCTGGTCTCCGTCAAACAAGTTACAAGGCTCACAGTCTTTTGTTGACGGTACAGAAAGTCTTTTTTGATATGTTGTGATAGATGCGATTCCATTATACATCCAGACACATACGCACATACCCGATGCAAGCTATATCTTGCAACCCCTATCAAACGTGTGATGGTGTTCGCAATTTGTTTTTGCTGACTTTGCTGAAATGTCTTTTGCATATGTGGAACTAGCAGCGATTACATCATACATACATACTCAAGAAAATACATACAGCCAGGGCAGGACAGCCCTTCCAAGAACAGCATCCATATTTCCCCTCCACGCACTCCATCGCTCAGTTGTTCTCGTGGAAGATGTAGAATAGCCTCGCGTCTATATGACCAACGGATTAGGTGCGACCATACGTAGAACGTTGACGACAAGCATTAGGCACGCGCACTGACAGCAGGGCATAGGTAGGTAGGAAGAATCAGTACATTCATACAAAACCTTTGACTCTGCCAAGGATCCGAGAGGATTTTGGTGGGCAGTGTAAGGACCGCTCGTGGAAAATTCCCCTAAAACCTTTGCAGTTCCATGTTTTCTTAACATCACTCACTTGCTTACACTATTGACCTGTCTTTACGAACTGTTTGTTTTTATGGACTAATTGTTGTTTGTTTACGCCCAGAGCGCTAATTTGTCATATCCTTGTTCTGGACCTGCGTGACTCACGGGCCCCTTGCTTGCACGCCGCAGTTCGGTTTCTCGTTTTGTGAGTCCTCGTGATCTCATTGTTGAGGTTCGTATCTTTTTGGTGTCATTGTTCATTCAATAGTCTAGTATCGCAGAATATCACGGATAATTGCCTGTTGATTTCGGGATTCGTTGTGAATTTGGCTACGCATTGCTCAAGCATGTGTTACACGTAGTCCGCGTAATCCATGTCACATAGCTTACCACTACTTCTCAGTTCGACGCCTACATCCTGAAGATTTTCCAGTGCACTCTCCATTGGTTCGTCCTTGACGAAGTTGAACAGGGATAGAAAAATAGGACATCCCTGCCGAACACCACTGGTCGTTTCGAACCGACCGGATAGTTCACCGTAAACCCTAATGCGACCAGAAGTATGAGAATACAATGATCTAAGTGGGTTCACGAACTTCTGGGGCATACCTTTTCGATGAAGAACACTGAAAAGCGATGTTCGATCAACTGAATCGAAGGAGCCTTTCAGATCTAAGAAAACCATTATTGTCGGTCGGCGGTGCGTGTGACGCGTTTCAAGTAGTCGGCGAAGAGTAAAAATCTGGTCGATGCATCCTCGACCTGGGCGGAATGCAGCCTGCTGTTCGCGGACATTCCTCTCGCAAGTGGGCGTAAGGCGGCTCAGCAGAATCGAGGCTAGCACTTTGGTGACTTTTGGGAAATGAGATAATCCCACAATGGTTACTGTAGTCATTGCGTATTCCCCTCTTGAAGATGGAAACAATCAATGACTCGCTCCATAATGACGGAATACGCTCCGCGTTTCAAATGTCACGAAGCAAGACGGTAAGTGATTTTATCAACGCCTCACTACCCAGTTTGAAAGGAACTGGAGGAAGTTCGTTGGGGCCTGCCGCTTTCTCCCGCCTTAGTAATCGAATACATGACTCTACTTCTACTTCCAATGGGGGCTCAAGTGATACTACCCAAGGAGTCACAGTTGTCGACACGGGAGTAACTACACTAGCGTGCGGCCAGCTAAACTGTTCCTTGAAGTACTCGGCCCATTGGTCAAGCCTTTGTTGTTTGCTATGGATGGGTTCTCCATTTCTATCCCAAATCGTTTCACTCACCTGAGTTCGCCGTCCACCGGTGTCACGAATAAGTTTGAACAGTCTTTGACTGTTACCTGAAGCAGCTGCTATTTCCATTTCTTCGGCTACCTTGACCCACCAATTTTCGCGATCATTCTTAAGGCTTTTCGTAACTTGTCTTTGCAGCTTTCTCCGCATCTTATTCATCTCCTTACGGTTCGAAAGCTGACGCTTTTGCTCCATTATACTCAGCGACTCTTGAAAGATCCAGTGTCTTTGATGGACAACGGATCGAGGACCACAGGCAAAACCTGCTGCAAATTGCATCGCCTATTTGATATGAGCCCAATGCTCATCTACATTACTGCTCTCCGTGGATCTTAGCTCATGTGCTAACTTCTGCTCGTAACGGGTGCGTACTTCTGGATCACACAAACGTTGCACGGCTAATCGGGTTTGCGGTTTGCGACGATAATCATGGAATTGGAGCGATGATCGCAATAAAACTAATGCATGATCTGACTCTACGTACGTGGACCAGTAAGATCTACAGTTCCGAACAGAACTGCGCCACCGGTAGCTTACGCAGATATTATCAATTTGACTCAAAGTACCTGTAGAGTTAGAGCGCCATGTCGCTGTGCGACGCGAGCTGTGTCGGAAATATGTTCTAGACAAGAACAATCTATTGTCTGCACAAAACTGGAGAAGTCTGTCCCTGTTATCTGTACGCTCAGCAGGTAAAGCACAGCGCCCACCTAAACAGGCTTCTGACACACTAAGTTTGCCAACTTGTGCATTGAAGTCACCAGCTAGCACTATAATGTCGGAACCTTTACTGCTGCGAACGAGGGAGCCGAGTTCATCGTAAAACTCATTTTTCTGCAAGTCTGAGCTGCAGTCTGTTGGGGCGTACGCCGAGATCACAAACGAATTGCACTTAACACAACTATTTTTTTGAACTCCAACTGACCCCTCGAGCCTCACAGCATGTAAACGACTGTTAACAGGATCCAGTATAAAAGGGCAGCTTCAGTCTTGTCAGTCAAGACTATTCCTGCACCACGATGACCCGTAGCTTTAGCTGCTTCGTCTCCTGAGGTGAGCAGGAAATGCCTCGAGCAGTTAGTTGAATTACACCGCTCGAATCCTGGACACGAGTTTCACTTAAGCAGCAGACATCAGTCTTCAGAGAATCTATTGTGATGGCTGGACACGCCTGCTGACCGACCGGCATGAGTGTACGCACGATGAAGGAGACCAGATTCAGAGGCTGACGAGGCTTAAGAAAACGTGAGTTACCAGACAGAGGATTATTCCCGATACTATCTGACAGTGAACCGTTGCGAGTATCGCCCGTGTTATCAGTGAAAGCTGTGTGGGTGGATAGATGGGGCAAAGAGAGGTGGTTGGGGACAGAAGACAAAGGTTGAATAAAAGATAGGGAACTCTGAGAAGTAGCCCACTAGTCACCACCCACTCCGCTAGATGCAATGGGCGGCGCGGCCCTGATTATCCTGCGCGTCGACCGACACAGTATGGAATATTTTGTATACCCTAACAGGGTCGCAGCTGGCACTAAAAGTCCTTCAGCTTCTACGAAAGCAACCACCATGGTGACATGAAGGTTAGCCACATTTAACTCCCCTAGTTTTTCCATTTAGGGTTATTTATCGAGTCGTACTAACCAATCAACACCGGACAAACTTGAAGATCTGAGGACAAGAATCACTGTAGGATGCCAAAGA
This sequence comes from Fasciola hepatica, assembly GCA_948099385.1. Taxonomy (NCBI): domain Eukaryota; kingdom Metazoa; phylum Platyhelminthes; class Trematoda; order Plagiorchiida; family Fasciolidae; genus Fasciola; species Fasciola hepatica. The sequence continues at coordinate 7,384,810 of CANUEZ040000027.1, read as the reverse complement.
ATCCCAATAACAAAGCTTGAGGCTGTTCATCTGCAGCGTGGTCCGGGGCTTTGAGGCACTTTTCGCTCGAGAAGGAGGTGCCTTGGAATATCTTCAGTAACCGGTGGGGTGGTAGTGCAAAGAGAACGCTAAATTGGCCCAATGTGGGCTCACAACAATTTGAAAGACTCCTTTCAAGTGGCGGCTTGGTTTCACCTTTTTTTAGCTATATGGTATGGGTAATCAGTATGGCTACCGGTAGGTAAACTCTTACCTGTCATTTAATTGACCACGTCTCTTGCGGGCCAAGTTTATGCCACTATCGTAGCTACGCACCTAGCATCGATTTTTCACCAGTTCCCAGTTTAGTGTTGACGCATTATATTCCCTTCTTCTGAAAGCAAACAATCCGCTCAAAGTCTGTATGTTTTTATCAGGCCACTTCCCTCGCCATCACTTTGGCAACCACAATCCAGTTTGTTTTCCGTTTGTTATACACCTGCATGGCTCATCCGATACGCGGTCACTAAACTTCACAACTGTAAACCTCGACTGGTTTTCTTGGTCTTTATGTGTAATGCCGCCATTTTTCATCTTATTCTACATAGTATCCCACTCATACTTTGCGAAGCACTATCGCTTGATTACGTTTCCTTCGAGAATGTTTCTTCTTCTGCCGACGCCGGCAACTCTGTAATTGTCCTGTACCTCGACATGTCTAAGGCTTTTGACCGTGTTCCCCATATTCATCTGTTGGCCAAAATCCGATCTCTCGGTATTACTGACCCTCTCCTCTCCTGGCTATCCTCCTATCTCTCTAACAGATCACAAGCCGTGCTCGTCGACGGCCACCTATCTTCCGCCAAACCAATTACTAGCGGCGTCATCCAAGGCAGTGTCCTAGGCCCATTACTATTCCTTGTTTATATCAATGACATTTTCTCTTCTATTCGACACGGCACTCCTTTCCTCTTTGCCGACGATATAAAAATAGTGTACTCTTTCCTCCCCAGTGACCTTTCCGTGACTCTATGCAGCATATCGCAGGACTTACTCGTTCTCCAAACTTGGTGCGTCTCGTGGTTCATGAAATTCTCTGCGGAGAAAAGCTTCCTCCTACCGTACAAGTGCACGGTACCACCCGGCCAAATTTGTCTGGACGGTCTGCTCATCCCCATACACCCCATGGTTACCGATCTTGGCGTGCGCTACTCTTGTTCCTTTAACTTCTCAGAACAGGCATCATTCCAAATCGCTAAGGCTAAGAGAACCCTAGGCCTGATCAATCGGTGTTTCCTAATACCGGCCAGTCGCCTCTCCATGTATCTCTCACACGTGAGACCGCTCCTAGAATATTGTCCCATTACCTCCAGTCTCTGGCCACGTTCCTCCATTGTATCTCTTGAGAACGTTCAGCGTACCTTCACCAAAAGGCTGTTGGGCGTATCCCTAGCTCTAACATACCGCCAGCGCTGTGAGCTCCTACAAATTGAGCCTCTATGGATTCGTCGCATGAGGCTCAACCTGATTTTCCTCTTTAAGCTAATCCATAACCTGGCCTACACCTCTTATCCCATCTCATTCGTTGCGCCCTGCTCCTACCCCATCCGGCACCGTGCCTTCTCTCTCACTGTCCCTCATTCTAATCTCTGTCTGAAGTCCCGATTCTTTCTGTCAGCCTATTCCAAAATCTGGAATAAGCTGCCCCTTAGCTTACGCAGTGCCTCCTCAATGTTCGCTTTTAGGCGCGCACTTTTGTCATACTTAACAGTCCCCAATGCTATATTGCTCACCAATGAGCTCGTCTCCGCCGACCTGGCCTTTGAAAGAGGTCTCACACTGTAACTCTACTACCTCTGCGTCACAAGCCACTAGGTACACCCCGCGAACTAAGGCCACTGCCGTCAATGATCCATAGCGAACCTACCTCCTGCCATCATAAAATAACCCTATTGCTCACCTAAGTTCATATCTTATCCATCATATTCACTTTTTTCTCCTCAGTATCCGTTGATTCTCAGCTGGGGCACACCCAGACTGCGCTTCTCCATCTTTTTTCCCTCTCCAGTGATCCCCGCTGACGGCCAACCACTTCGGGCACCGTAATTACCATGTCCCTGGCAGGTGCATCTGGATAATATTGCTACACGGTCGTCTACCACTTGCTGTTTCCGTTGGCTCTCCTGTCCATGGTCTCACGGCTTGGTCAATTGTTCCTGGTTCACGCAACCCCATCGCGGTCGTTTTTTCCCCTGTACAATTATCCATGATCACTCGTGCCACTCCCAACAGTGCGGGGCGCGGTCAGATCCACCGCTATGGCCGGCGCACATCGGGCGTGCAGGCCGTCTGCAACGATGTGCGAGCGCAACTAGACTGGTGGATCACACCTCCTGCGTTCACTTCACGAAGTGTTTTTCAGGTTGGGTGCCCAGCGCACGGCCAGTCCCACCCACTAGCACCGGTTGCGGGTGGCACGCCCTAACTTTTCTTGAACTACCGAATCCAATGCTGTCGGTTGAAAATTGCATGCTCCTCATCGTTTTTCCGCCACAGCTTGTTCACCTAGAGCTCTTATCATCTGTTTCCACTTTCCGTCTTTGTCGCCCTACCACGGTATGCACACCTTCCCGTTTTGTCCTCCCTCCTATTACCTCTGTTTACATCAACTTTCACTGCTTTGAGTCACTATCGTCCTAACCACTCTTCTCTGTCGACGCTCGCCAATAACTCTTTTCCCACCTGCCGTCATTGCTGGCTTCTATCATCTATGCGCTTGGTGTTACCCTCTGCTCAGAACGCTCATTGATAGCTTCCTTAAAACCTGTCGCCCTGTTAATCCCTCCTCGTGCCCCATGCCATGATGCACCAACCGCGCCCTCACCCATGCCCAATCCGCATATTAGAACTTGCCGCTCCAAACTTCGCATCCCTTACAGTTGTATTTATTATCTAATCACCACCACCATATCTTCCTCACTTGGCCCCGCGATTCCTCTGCGGTTCTTTCCAGTGTCTTGATTAATATCCACCTGTTCAATTGTCTGCCGGCACTCAGCTCTCCAGTTCCATTGCCCCAATTCCTTTGCGCGTTCGTTTTTTGTGTGGCCTTTTTGCTCTATTACTGGTCCACTTATCTCAGGGCTTCCCGATTCCTTGTCCGCCTCCTTCGTGTTTCATCTGCAGTAAAATGATCTGATTGGTGATTTCTTACCTGTGTCTCCTCGGTCGTTGCTTTCATCCCTTGATCCGTTTATTGCTCGCTACAGGCATTTTTCTGTACCTTCCAGTGTGGTCCGCTTTTCCATGTTCCACCATTGTAATGACAATGTTACGTCGTGACGTTTTTTTTACAGTTCCAAATTGTTTGACCTGTCACTACCCGATTCCTCTGGTCCGTCACTACATCTCGCACCTGCATTGATCAAATAATTAGACCCATTCTTACCTGTTTTCCTTGATCCTGTCTTTCATCTTCACTCTTCCATGAACTGCTCCTAACAGTCTTCATCACTTCTGTGCTTCCACATTCTATTTTTCTCTCCGTTGGGCTGCCACGTGCACTTGTCATGAAGTTAATCCACCACGAAATTCCAAAGTTAATCCTACGACAAATTGATCTAACATTACCTACTCCTCCTATTGACTGATAATTTCTTTCTAGGACCCCGTTGTTATTGCTCCTGCTTCTCTTTAACCTATACATATATATACAATTAATCTATATATATATATAAACTTACGCATATATATCTATGTGCATGCGCTCTGCATCTTGCAGTTCCTCACCTGCCATTTCTCTTGCTATCATCCCAACGACCGTCATCATAGGCATCCATCAACTCTACATCTGTGCCTCACATCTACCGTATCCAATCCTTCTAAATCGTTTTTGTCATCTGATCATCCCTCTACGTCCTGCATTGCTCGCTGCCTGTTTTACGGTGAGTTTTGTGTCCTGTCCGCCGACATTTCACTGAAAAGTACCAATGCTTCATTGTCATCTAATCCACTGCAATGCACCTCACCTTTTTCTCCATCGTTCCTCGCTACTGCAATTCTTTATACCGATTTCCAGCTTTTCTCATGTTTACCAGTCTGCCTCCATATGTAATTGCCCGGGACCAGCCAATCAGTCCACCTGACCTCGAATTTCAAATTCACCGGGCGTCCATTCAAATCCGCTCTTGAGCTCATTTAAACTATACACAATCTCTATGGTGTGCATACGTTTATACTATTTTCATCCTACCTTATTCACCCTTCTGAGCCTTTTTACCCAACATTTTAATGAGAGTCTCCATATTTCCATGAATTATATCTGTCCATTCCATCACCTGTACCTACATGATCATGCACATGGCATGCTTCGGGCGCTTCCGTAATAAACCATTATTATTATTATTATTATTATATCCATGTGTCCGTCAATCCAGTTTGGTTCTCCGGCCGGAACGTCTTCCTTCCGTGGTATTTGTGCGATTCTTTACTATTCCCCATCCACTCCACACTTTGGCAGAATAACTACACCCCGCCTTGAACCGGCCCGTCCACCTGACCTCGAGTTTAAATTCATCGGGTGGTACCGCAACAGCTGACTTCAATGCTTTCCCTTACGTTCAATAGCGTTCCCATAATTGTACAATCCTCCTGTGACTCTGATTCTGCTTTCAACTGTACTGTTTGATCTTGCATCGCAGCATGCTTCGTGGTTATCTGAAATAAACCATTATTATTCAAGTGGTAGCTGCTCTGCGAGCCATAAAAATGAATATGGGAACAGACTGATTCATAGTTGGCAGAAGAACAGTGATAGAATTGGGGATTGTATGATGAAACTAGTCGTGGTGTCCCAGACAGGGTGGTTATGTAGGACCAGAAAACCATCTCCGTGATTAAGCGGGAGGGTATAGAAGCACAGTGACCTGAAATTGACGAGAGCTGCTCTATCGCCAAGGGTGAACAGTGAACGGTGAACGTTGGAAAAAGCCTTTTGAGAGACGTTGAAACACAGAGAGGTCTACTGGTATTTGACACCCTTGAGGAATCACGGCCCTTGTGATTAGAGGACGATGAGTGGGGGCAGCAGATTGTCTGGCAAACCTATTTTACCAATATTGTCAAAATTAAATGACTAGAGATTGTTGTGGTCCCTCGAAAGTCCCGGTGACTGTATGATGCTGTGATCAGTGTTTTCCATGGGGTTGCTCGTGTTGGATCTGCAAAATACAAAAACAGAAAACTCCATGAGCGCCAAGGCTCATTTAGTGCGTCAAAGTTATCCTAACCTTGCACTGATCGAACACTAGTATGGCTGCTAAAAGCTCGCTGAATGTACTGCTCCTCGTAACGAAAGAACACCGCCCTCAGTGTTATAAACTCCATAATCACACAGACCAAGAGTTGAGGGATAAGGTGCTCTTACAATCCGAGACACTGCCAGTAGGAACCTGCATCGAGCTCAAAATAGTGTGGAAAGGTCCTTGTGTAGTAGACCGTCTTTTAAGGTACATTCTGATCGGCTGAAACCGGTGTTTAGCTCCGATACCCTGCTTGGTCGCAGGCCAGCGAAAGTGTGTCAGAGGTCGGAGCAGAAGTACAGGTACTCAACAACGGTGGTCCAACTAGGCTCCAGGGCGGTGCTCAACTAGAGAAGAAGCTGAGTGGCGCGAAAAGCTGGCGTAACCGTAGTAGCGGCCAACTGGTTTGAATTATTGATTATATCAAGACACCTACGTGTATGTGTATCCGACTATCGGTTCTGTCGGTTCCTTTGCAGAATAGTCATCCACTCCTGTGGACAAACATTCCGATCAACTGTTGAACATCTAACCAGTAATATCAGTCATAATAGTATTTTATTTCGGATAACCCCGAAGCATGCCGCAATGCTTCGTTCTACCTTTTTATTATATCAGGGGCCATTTAATACAGATTTTCGCTCCCACACGGACTTCTGTCTCGTTCTACAGACTACGCAGTCCATCAGAGCCATGCAGTTTTACCGCAGTTTCATTACAACTCACTTCAGTTTTAGAAAACGAAGTTAGGTGGGGTAACTATAATGATGGTGATAATGGTATATTTCTTGACCGTTGTCAAGATGCATGCACAAGGCAAGATCAGAGAATGCGGCAATACATAACAATGTGGGGTATTCACAGTTTTGAAATTGAAGAATCATACCGCAGCAGAAATAGAACTATAAAGCTGAGTAGCGTTCGAGTGAACTAAAGTGGAGACGGTTGACGCGGGAGTTATGTACCGGTCTCGAACTCAGGTAGGTCGTTGTGGATAACTAGAAGAAAGTGGGGATGCCGATATAAGCGATACTGGAGAATGTAAAAAGGTGCAGGGACCACAAGGACCAGTAAAGCAGCAGGCGTCGGACAGCACAACATGGACAGCAAGTGGAGACAGGAATAATATACAATGCGCCCCATGGGTGCCGAAAATTGGCTGCGACGAGTCAAGGCTTCCGGAAGAGGATGCGGGGGTGTATTTACTGGATATTTGGACGATTACTAACGGGTAACCAGGTGACAGAGTTACCAAAAGACGGTTAAACATAAAGTCCGCATGGGGTTTTCAACATGGAGTCAGAGATGCCAGTGAAATATAGAAGATTGATCCAACATTAGACAAGTAAATGTGAGGGGGGCCTGCGAAATGAATGCGAGTCGGGTGTGACAACAAGGTCGATTTTTTGTGTAGGTGATTTCACTATCATAGGAATTCATATGAAGGCAAAAATCTTTACGAGGAATGCAGTGAACTTTTGAACAGCAGGAAGTGTGTGTGGACGCAGAACGGACTTTCAAAGAGGAGCCGCGGAAGAAACAGACTATCGGAGACAGAAGCCATTGAGGCGGCCAAGCAGAAGTTGGAAGAGCGTCAAGATAAAATTTTCCGTATACTTGATTAAAAAAACTAATAACCATATTCTGGTTGGCTACAGAAATCTGGTAATTTGTTTCATAAGTGCCTTGGTTGCAAATGATGGCAGGTAGAATGGCGAGGGTGGCAATCAAAAAGGGGCCGGGTTGGCGAACTGGGTGGAGCAGGTTAAGAAAGCAGCGGTGAGGGCCAGACTTCGGTCATTAATTTCATACTGCAGAGCAGAATGAATTGAACTGTTGGATTGGAGTACTGGAAATAGATGCTGAGCGGGTGTGGGGTGATGACTGGCTTCCGGAACCCACTCTGCGATCCGGTGAGACTTTCATGGGGGATTGGTACTCTGGTTATATGATTATGATCACTGGTCAGCCTTGTGCAGCGCCCCATAAGACGTCAGCAGGCGTGAGTATGGGTTTAAACCATCGTCAGTCAGGTTGATCAAATCGTTTAGTCCGTACGGTAATTCGGGAGTAACATCGAGTTGGCCAATGGCTACCCAAGTAACCAGTTTGATCTAAAAGAGATCGAGAGCGTGGCAGTCTGGAGATTATTCCAGCCTTAGGTCATGGTTATTGTTTTATTAGAAACCAGACGGTGAACATTTTGTTATCTGATGGCCAGTTGGCCGATTTATGGGGGATCAGAGGATGGAGACTGGTAGTTTTCTGGGGTAGTTGGGTGATAGTAGAGATACGGGGAGATGTCAAGAGCGGACTTATCTGGAGTGCAAAATAATTTAATTAGTAAGTGGTGGATGAGGAGAGGGAGTCCATTTGAGAACCAGGAATAAAACAATAGGAGTGGGTGAGATCACGAATACGAATGAAAAGATAGGAGGGCAGCAGTCTGGTGGTAGCAACAGCCATGCTTGGGGACGGCAAAAATAGTGAGAAGGGAAGGAAATACTCCGATTTAAGGCGAGACCTTTTCATTTGCATGCAAAGGCGCTAGTATTCTGTGAGTTCATGAGAGATCAGAAGTATGCGGATTCCAGGTGGAATAGTGTCTTTACTCGCCGTAAGAGTATGTGCGGATCAGTGAGTCTTGGTTATTGAAGAATAGTTATCTGCGTGGTAAGACTCAAGTGTACGAGAAAAGTGCATGAAAAGCAAGAAGAGGCCGTTGAGTTGTAGCCAAAAGGATTAGATGAAGGTACGCACCTATCGCTAAAGGGCAGAGAGGTTTTTTTGAAGGGAGATAGTGTCAGTAGACATTCTGGTTGGGTAAATGATTCATAAACATAGCAGAGAAATCATCTCTGACTTTGGTCATCACTACTAGTGCGTGGGCTTGAGAAGAACATAGAAAAGGTGAAGTTGTGGATAGTAAACTATAAAAGTGCGTTGATTACGTTCCTCATTCCGGCAACAAATACAAGCAGGGTTCAGCCGATAGCTGTGGACTGTAGGCATATCAATACCGGGGTGTCGTTAGAGTAGGGGCCGCACAATATAGCTATTCCAACGTGTATTGACTACTGCTTTAGACATCGACAAGCTGGTTACGGGTTTTGCAGGGAACCTTAAAAGTTTGAAACTGAGGAAGGCGGGGTTGGTAGGCATATGTGGAAAGCTCCGGCGGCGTGCTATCACCCCGCACTGGTTCAGGCAAAAACAACTGAAGGCCAAGCTTGTGGTTTCCCATATGCAGGGTCGGGTTTAGGCTGTTATCAGAAGGAGGCAGAGAGCATTAGCCCAAGAACTTCCCAGTTGAGAGTGACTTTTATCTTTTGGCTTTCTGTTTTCTCTCTCTATTTTTCACAGAGAATTGATAGAGCTAATTTTAGCCGTAGGGTGATCTTCACATTTCTCCTTGGCAAGCCTTTCTTTACACGTGGCCCACTGGGTCGGAGGCTGACAGGGATGGCTGCTTCTGCTTATTGCGAGATGGCCACAGACTAGGTGCCAAAAAGCTTCGGGGGATGTTGCTGCCGCAAGCTGGATAATATGCCAACATATACAAATAGCACCATCTCCACTGAAATCGTACCTGGCGGCAACTCAAGGAGACACCATATGCCACCTGATAGCAAGATATAAGCTCATGTTTGAGATAAGCGGAGATGGCCTTTCACACGACATAAGTAGTTACGGTGAATCCTTCGGGAATTATCCAACGTGTTTGTCATAGCTATTGTTGATAAGAAGCAAATATAAGCTTCATCAATTGTTGCACTTGTCAAAATTTACATGGACCTTGTTAGAATAAGCACCATTAGGTAGTTACTCCGCAAGGTGGATGTAACACATTGAGATGGACCATTGTATTTGACTATTCTTCTTGTGCAAGAATTCAGCGACTTCCATACAACCAGCGATTATATGCAGGGAGGAAGATACGACTACATATAATGACAAGTGATGCAGTTGTATTCAGACAACCTGATCATCATGTTGCTACCATATTTTTACTTCTCTTCCTACGTTGCCATACTATTGACAACTTTTATTCATCAGTTAGGCTGCTGTTGAGAAACGGCAACCAGGACAGCCACAATCCAACAACCGTTTGTAACGACCAGTCGTCAAAAATCCCCCCAAAGAAACACTGCAGTTCCATGTTTCCTTAACATCACCCACTTATTTACACAATTGGCTTTTTTTATGCACTGTATGCCTTTATGAACCAACGTTTGTTTGTTCGTGTCTAGCGCGCTACTGTGTCATATCCTTATTCTGGACCTGCGTGACGCGCGTACTCCTTTCTCTCACGCCGCATTTTGGTTCTCTTTTTCCGAGTCCTTGTGATGGCATAACTGAGGTTCGTATATGTTTCGTGTCATTGTTTATTTGATAATCTAGTATCACAGAATTTCGCGAATGATCGCGTTCTGATTTCGGGATCCGTTGCGTCTTCGGATACGTATTGCTCAAAGGTGTTCCACACCGCTGTTGGTCATTCCAATTTATTTAGATTCATTGGAGACTTTCACATTTAGGGGGCCAAAGTGAACACACGAGGACAAACCGCAAACAGATAGCGGTGAATACTGTCCCAATGGGTGAAATACTGCTGATCAGATACTATATACGTCGCTACTCAACTTGGATTGTCTGTGCAGGGCCATACTAAACTGGCCAACATGACCCGTTTTTTAATAATGAACGAGTTCATGTCCGTGAAATTACCACTAGCGGTCAACTCAATTTGCGTAGATAGCTATGTCCGGTCACTTAGTGGTTAAAAAGGCACCTTCGAGTGTATAATTTGCAAACTTCGGTGTCGTTCACCAATTTCTTAAGCGGACAGTGCCGCGCTATTTTTCTCGCGAGAATCCATATGCAGTCGAAATCTTACTACTGCCACCGTTTTCAGTAGTGAAATTAGAAATTCGAGGCTCCAGGCCTGCACCAGTTTCCAAGGAACACACTGTACCTGGATGGCTGCCCCTCCGTCAGGGTAATCTTTTTTCTCCATCCTGCTCGTCGATTACAAAACCGTTGCCCGGTAGTCCCGGCACGTGGTCTTTAGCAAGCCGTGTTTCTTTTGCGGCAATTGTTGACGCGTTGTGCTCTCCGGCGGCTTTGGAGATTTTGGTCCATTTGTTTCCGATATTAAATGCTTTTGTTGTTAACGCCACCGCGTTCTCCTCGTTGCTTGGGTGTCTCGTATTGCTTATTCCTGCAGTACGTCATAGACCCTCTTCCCACCTTTCAACTTCCTTACAAAGGGTTCGTTTTGGTTTATGATCGAGCCCCTGGATCCTGGGACCCTTCCGATCGATAAGATCTGCCCTTAAAGATCCTCTACTTTGCATTTCAACACTGCTACTGCTTTCATTAGTATTATTAGAAATTCGGGGCTCCGGGGCTGTACCAGTTCCCAATGCACACACCGTGCCGACCATCTTGAGTCTTAGAGCAAAATATGTATTCGTTATACTCAGTTGTGCACAGTTACGATCATCCCCTCTGCTAGATATTTTACCGCTGCCTGCTCCTACAGGAAACCAAGTACCAATTGCGGTGCGGATGTTCGCTTACCGTGGACCCGGACGGAACTAGTTAAGGATGCACAAATGGCCTCATTTTGGGTGGCTTCAACCTTCCGCACTCTGACCGATGAGTTAAGGTCCGCATGTTGATATCGCAAGAAGAGATCTGTTCAGAATAGCTGCATCCTAAAGCATTGCCACAACACGTTAATGAAGATACAATACGTGCGTCTGGACGCTTGCCAACCTTGCTTGCTCTAGCAAAGACTAATCTCCCCAATGATGTACGTGAACTGCAGCACTGTGCACATCGGGGCGAGAGTGACCACGTGTGTCAAAATCGCCTCATGTATGCAGCAACTCAGGTTGCCTTGAAGGCTGTTTAGGAATTTCGGTGGTTTGGACATAGGTTAGCTTAGCAATAGGGCGATGGGGCTGACTTGGGACAAGGCAGAGGAAGCTACTGTCGAGCAGAGCGGGCAGGTCATAATGGATCCCTAACTGCCCTCTGGAACGAGTTTTCACCCTTGAAACGAAGAAGTGGGGAGGGAAACGCGTGTGGTGAAAGACTGCGATAACCAGGACCGTCAGAAGTAGAAACCGCGGTTGCATTATTTACTAAGCTAGCAGCAGTCAGCTAGCTTGGGTCCGTTATAAAAAGCTTAGTAACGAGACTGTGAGCCCTCCGCGAACCTCTAAGCGAGAGTTTGAAAGCAGATTAGTCAAGTGCGTAAGACAGCAGCCGAAGAACTTCTGCAGCTATATGATATCAAAAGCCTCGACAAAGGATGCGCTAAGTCAACTATCCTCCAAGGACGGTGGTATTGCCACTAATGACCAGGGCAAGGCAGACAGCCTGAGGGGATACCCTGGTAGAGTACATAGGACAGATAGTGGGGTACGAGTCGAGCTGACTCTGGTACGCCCCCCCCCTCCGCAGTTAGGCGAGCTAAGTCAATCAGAGGGAGCCGTGCGTAAGTACCTACAGGAATTGGAAGGCCACAATTCAGCAGGTCCAGATGACACCCTCCCAGCTGTCATCAAGCCGTATGCGGATACCACAGCTCCATTAGTATGCTATCTGTACAGGTCCACTTTTGACCAGAGTAAGCTGCCCGAGGACTGGAAAATCACCGCCGTAGTGGCGACACATAAAAGTAGATCTAAGTCGGATATGAGTGATTACAGGCAGTTAAGTATAGCGAGCATCTTTCGCGAGGTTCTTGGGAAGATCAGCCGTGCCCACATCTGTCAACACTTACTGGAGCCCTCCACACTAAGCACATCCCAGCTTGGATTCCTAAAATATAGATCTCCTGTGGCCATTCTCCTGCACTCCTTAGATGAAGTGACTCGACGACTGGGTGGAGGTAAGTAATTTGAAGTACGTTACGTTGGCTTCAGCACGGTTTTTGAATTTGTTAGTCATCATCATTTGCTGTGCAAGATGGAGACTCTCGGTATAGGTGGGTCAGTACGTAGGCGACTAGTGGACTTCTTGTTCTACAGGAGGTCTTACGTCAAAGTAGGGGACTAGTACTGTAGTTTGGTGAAAGTCAACAGTGGTGTGCCTCAGGGATCCGTCCTACGCCCGGTGTTATTCTTGTTGTTTATTAAAGACCCGGCGTCCGCTCTTCATCCCCCTAGTTTCATTTTTGTGGATGACGTGACCATTGTTGGATATGAGAATTTAGTCAACTTAGGCAGGGATATAGGAACCGTCCTGGACTAGGCACGCAAGTGGGACTTACCGCTGAACGCCGGGAAAAGCCATTGGTTGTCGAGGGCAACGGAAAGCCTAACTGTTGCTCATGGCAAGGAATTGTTCACCTTAAAAGCAGTCAGTTGGGTCAGAGACATCGGGGTCATAATCAGCAGCGATTTTAAATGGCCGGATCGGTGCAACTCTGCTGTACATACTGCTCGTTGTGAGCTCTCTAGACTGCGATCAACACTGTCATGCCGGCAGCCGGAAATACCCATAACTAATTATTTGGCTGTATTACGATCTCAGTTAGAGGGTAAAGTGCAGGCTTGGACACCCTTCCAATAAAAGAAAGCCGCCTGCCTAGAGAAAGTTTGGCACCTCGCTTTGTGATTGGCTGAATGGCAGAGGAGTAAGACTTGTACACAGAGACCCTGTGATCTGAACCACTTCTCGCTGGGAAGGAGGGGATATCAAAGGGACCTTGTAGAAACATTCAAGGTGATGGAGGGTTTTTGTAGCCTTAGGCAGATAGTCCATTAGGGATGGCTTTAGATTCCAGAACAAGAGGATACTAAGAGAAGCTGGCGGAAGTTCGGGATAAGTTGATGATAAGGCCGGATTGCTTTAGCAATGGGGTAGCCAACAACTGGAGAATTCTGCCTTGTGGAATGATATAACTGCAGACCGTCCAGTCCTTCGAAGGCGCCCTAGATAGTAAGTGGTACGAGATGTTTCCTGGTAGTGAGCCTACAGCATGTCCACTTGATGGATAAACGGCAGCCCTATGGTCCGTCTGAGATATGTCGTAGTAAAAGTTTTCGTTTTATTGCACACTGTCTCAGTGAACGCTCACGATGCATAAGGTCTCTCGCAGATGATGTGCGTTGAGATTTACCCCCCCCCTCATTTTTTGGCGAGGGTTCGAAGAAATATAATGTGCAGGGATGAGCGCATATCTGTTATGCATACTATCAGAAGAATTCTAGATGCTCGATTGGCCTTGGCCATTACCTGTCCTGTGAAAACTGAACTGAACTGAACTGGACTGAACTGCGTGCAGGCTTGGTCACCGCGTGCAGGCTTGGTCACCCTTCTACAAAAAGGACGCCGCCTGCCTCGAGAAAGTCCAACGTCTCGCCACGCGGATGGTTTAAGGTCAGAGGGGTAAGACTTACGAGCAGAGACTCTGTGACCTGAATCTCTTCTCGTTGGAAAGGAGGAGACGTCGAGGGGATCTCATAGAAACGTTCAAGGTAATGAAGGGCTTTTCTGGCCTTAGGCCAGATAGTCTATTCCAAGTGGCCGTAGACTCCAGAACAAGGGGAAACGAAAAGAAGTTGATAAAAGCCCGATCTAGATTGATGGCTAGATCGCACTTCTTCAGCAACGGGGTTGTGAACAGTTGGAACGGTCTGCCTGGTGAAATGGTAAATCTGCAGACAGTCCAATCCTTCAAATGTGCCCTTGATCGCAAGTGGTACGAGATATTTCCTCGTAGTGAGCCTTGAGTATATCAACTAGATGGATGACGGGTAGCACTGTGGTCCTTCTGGAGTATGTTTTAGCAGACTTTTTCCCTCATTGCACACTGTCTCAGTGAAAGCTCACGATGCATAATGTCTCTTGCAGTTGATGTGCGATGAGGTTTTCCGTTTCCCTCTCATTTTTAGCGGGGATTCGACGAAATACACTGGCAGTGGTGGGTGCATAACTGGTGTGCATACCATCGAAGGAATTCTGGACGCTCGACTGGCCGTGGCCATTACCTGTCCTGTGCAGACTGAACTGAACTGAACTGAACCTGAACTGGCCTTGAGTGTGTCGCTACGATCTTCCAAGCGTGAGTGTCCTCAGTTATGTTGTGTAATTTTTTCGGCTCACAGTTGAGATACTTCAGTGGAAATAGAACTCTAGATCCACCTGGCATGACGGGTGCGTTTTGAAAATCGTAATTATTTTTTTCTCTCGGTGCATCTATTCTAGTTTTCAGTGTTTAAGAATGATATGTAGTCCTTTTTAGTCGTATTGTGGATCATACGGCAAATCTAAAAATTCAATGGAAACAAGAGAAGTAACTGTGACAAGGTTATAAAACTAATGTATACTATCTCAGTCTCCCTGTTCAGACGACACAGTTTACTTAACGGTACGAACATCCCAGCCAGCAAAACAGCGGTCATTAACGTGGTTCTGTTCCTCTTTTTTCTAGCCAAAATGGGAACCCACAGAACAAATATCGTCCGGTTATTTACCGCTGTCTTATTCCGCTTTTTTACAGCCAATCAGCGCTAAGGGGGTGCGGACTTGTATGATTCTCTGTAACGCCCATTTTATACTCCCTGGACCAATCAGACTCTTTGCTATTGTCATCCATCTGCCCCCTGATCGTGCTGACCAATCACATATTCGCAGTCTTGGGGGTCATAACTCCTGTTTATAGAGAAAATGAACTGAATCGGAGTAAAAGCACCCAAACCTGGGCCATTGCCCCTTTCCGCAATGGGCAGTCCCTACTGCCTTAGTGCACTCATTTTCAACCTAGCGACAAACGATTAGCTACCCGATTACTACTGTACGCATATGATAATACTACAAATGCATTCATTGAAGAATAAAATTCCAGCTGCTGTTTTTACATTTATTATATTGGAGGGCACACTCCCTCAGCTTCCACGATCGCGTTCGTCGAGGAAGTCAACGAGAAAAGACCGTGGAGTGCCAACCGCATGTACTCTCACGGAGCCTGAGTGCAGAGACCGCACGCTGGTGTGTGCCGAGGAAGTGTTTCGGAAGTAGCGCTTTCGGTTGCCGCGTGCGCGAAACGTAAAGTTAAACAAGTGATAGACAGGGTGTGGTCGGCCGATCACTATAGAGGCCCCCTCCTAGAAGACCGCCCGCAGTAAGGAATTTGATTTAGAAGTCTGGCAAGCAAATGGGTATGTCGTCTGTGATAACGCTATTAGAATAAATAAATATTGTCGTTTTTTGTTACTTTGAAACCGTTCGTGGGTTCAGACCGCAGATTCAGAGTTCTCGGATCCGGTGATATTGCCTGTCTATGACATCCGGTCACCTGAAGGGAAGAACAAACATGACAACGAAAGAAACGTGTAAGATTATCCCGAACTGAATGAATTGTTTCGAGAAGTAAAAACAAACAATTGATTGAAACCATTTTATTTGGGTTAAAAATGAATTGACATCATAGGTCCCCCAATGAGAAAAATAGAAATGAAAACAAAACAAAAGGGAGAACAGAAATTTACATGCGGTAGAATGTGGCGGTTGGCACTCGAAGCGAGACACTGCGGAGAGCCATCGTACCCAACCCGAAAACCTTGTAGTTTCAAGGCAGAAGGTAGGATTGTCCGGTGCTTACGGCGAAGGTGTCTCCGCTCACCCCAGTAAATGACCTAGTACACGTTCGGCTTGGTAAAGGGGTGTTGTAATCGGTCTTTTGGAAATGCGTGTATCCTGCGTGTGGGTCTCTAGTGCAGGTGCAGTGGATGATGGATGCGAAAACTTACCGGAGGGCAGTCGGTATCCTGTTGTTAACCAACGGGTATTTTTGAAAAAAAACGGTACGGGTCCCTCTAAAACTGCAGGCTTTTAGTGATGGTCTTCGGAGGTGATGGATGAGCTGGACATCGAAAAAGTTGTTTAACGGCAAGAAAGGAAATGGTAAATGGCCTCAGTGTGGAAAACAAACCTCGAATGGACAACCACAACAGCGTTTTTTTCTCTTCATTTTTTCATGGGATCCAATAAACCGTATCTGCGAAACGAACGGGAAGTTGGAAGTCAGTGGAGGCGGCTGTGTGTTGAGGGCTGTGTCAGGACGGCCGGGCAACTGGGTCATTGGCGTTTGTACGGTCGTCGTATGGGACGCCGGAGACATGGGTGCTGGTCCTGAAGAATTCGATGGGGTGACATCGGACGAAATGGTTTCAGCCAGAAAAACTGGCTTAATTCGGTCCATGATAACCGTATCCTTTCTGCCGTTGTGGTCGATGACGAACGTTTTCTCCAGTCGGCGTGGGACTCTGTGGGGGCCGGAGTAGGCAAGTTGTAGAGGAGCGCGTGCCTCTGTTCTGAGGAAAGCGTGCGTACAGTCTTGGAGGTGTGGGTATACGTAAACCGTCATGCTTTGTTCGCGAGCCGCGGGAAGATGTAACTTACGCATCGGGTGCGTTACCCTGCCGGCGTAATCAGCGTAGTCAAAAGTGACGATGGCTACCATGTCGCCAGGAAGTCGAAGCGCGCAGCCGAATGTGAGTTCGGCTGATGTGGTTTGTAGATCGGCCTTAAGGGCCTTGCGGCAACCCAAAAGTATTAGCGGTAGTGATTCCCGCCAGTCTGGATTTTTGTGAGCTGCCAAGGCTGCCTTCAGTTGCCGTTTGCTGACGGGTGGTACGCGGTGGTATGAATGCGAAGGGTGCCCAAACGTTGTAGAAGATTACTGAATGCTCCCTCAAAATGCGAGCCGCGGTCTGTGGTAACCACGACTGGACACCCAAATGCTACCACCCAGTGTTCCAAGAAAGCTTGGGCGACTGTTTCGCCATCTGCATTGTGCAAAGGTAAAGCTAACGGTTATCTGGTGAAACGATCTATACAAGTAAGCAGATCTATGCTACCCTTTGACGGAAGCAACGGCCCTACTAGGTCGACGTGCACGTGTTGGAAACGTGAGTGGACAGCTGTAAATTTCGACAATGGGCTTTTTGTATGCCTGTGCACTTTCGACTGTTGACAATGGATGCGGGTACGGGCCCATGCAGTGACATCACGGTTCATATTGTGCCAAACATAACGGTCACCGACGAGTTTAGTAGAGACTTTTATACCCGGGTGGGACAAACCGTGTAAGGTCTCGAAAACCTGTCGCCTAAAAGCTGACGGTACTGCTGAACTTGGGTGGCCTTTTGACATGTCACACAGTATGTAACCTTCGGCTGAAGGAATGGGAACCGACTGGAGCCGCAGCGGCGAAGTGCTACGGAGCTGTTCTACCCCAGGATCGCCTACTTGAGCGGGTGCGATAGCTTCGAGGTTGATCGGGCCGGGGGTGCTGAGGTTCAGGTTATGAATGCAAGATAGCGCGTCTCCGACAGGATTATCGACACCTGAGATATGACGTACGTCACTCGTGTACTGAGTGATGTAATCCAGGTGTCTAGACTCTCTGAGAGAGTATCTGTCCGTGGTGGCGCGCAATGCGTGGATGATCGGTTTATGGTCGGTGTAGACTGTGAATTCGCTTCCCTGTAAGATGTGTCTAAAGTGACGGATTCCTAGGTAGATAGCTAGAATTTCGCGGCTAAAGGTGCTATACTTGGATTCATCTGGTTGTAGTTTTTTGGAGAAGAATGCAACGGGTTGCCAAGTGCCGGCTAAGTATTGTTGCAGCACCGCGCCTACGGCTTTGTCTGATGCGTCTGTGATTAACGCAATTGGGGAAGTTGGTTTAAGGTGCGATATGGAGGCTATGCTGTTGATAGCCTACTTCAGCATAGTAAAAGCATCTCGTGCGGTTTCTGTGAAAGCCATCTGATTCACCTTGCCTTTTAACAGGTCTGTGAGCGGCTGCGTTAGCTGAGCGCATTGTGGGATGAGACGACGTTAAAAGTTGACCGACCCATCGAAGCGCAGTAGTTGCTTGAATGACGTAGGTTCCGGGTAATCCAGGATTATCTGCACCTTTTCCTGTCATGGTATGTTCCCTGTGGAAGTAACCTTGTGGCCTAGGAATTCGATGGCGTCGAAGCCCAATACACACTTATTCGCGTTAACCGTGACCCCGTGTTTAGATAGGCGGTCTCAAAGCGTGCGTAGATGTGCTAGATGTCCTGTCTTAGACGAGCTGGCGATCAGAATATCGTCCAGATAAGCGAGTGCAAAATCCAAACCACTACACACCATTATCAATGAAACGCTGGAAAGTTTGCGCAGCGTTGCTAAGTCCAAACGGCATTCGTAGGGACTCGAAAAGACCGAAAGGAGTCGTTACGCCTGTTTTTGGGATATCGGCCTCAGTTACTGGTATTTGGTTGTATGCCCGCACTAAATCTATTCGGCTGAAAGTTATCTCATCAGCCAGACCAGCTGTGGGGTCCGTGATGTGCGGAATGGGATATCGGCCAGTCGTAGTCGCTCGGTTGAGTGAGCGGTTATCCCCGCACGGTCTCCAGTCGTCAGGCGACCTCTTCGGGACCATGTGTAGGGGTGATACCCAAGGGCTGTTGGAGGGCCGGATAATTCCCAAGTTGAGCATATGTTGGAACTCGGAGCGGGCTACACGGAGCTTGTCCGGAACCAACCTGCGGGGTCGAGTGTAGACCGGGGCCCTTGTGTGACGATATGATGGGCCACATCAATGGTGATTGGAGGCAGGTTGTTTGGACGGACAAGATTAGGATACTCGCTGAATAAACTACCGAATTCTGGTTCAGAAGTGGGAATTGGCGTGAGAATCGCTAGCGGCTGAGCCTCAGTTAAGGAACCAACAACGGAATATGATGTGACTCGATCTACTAGCTGTCGTTCGCCGGGATGGACTACTAGACCGCGACTTTCTAAAAAATCAGCCTAGAATAGCCTGGTGTACTTTGACGATGATGAAAAGCCACGGGAAAGGACGACCCAAGCCAAGGTCTAGGATGAGAAATTGACTGTCGTATGTTGAGATTGGAGTGCCGTTGGCGGCTTGTAGTGTTAGAGCTGTAGGGGAGACAGTGGACCGTTTCGAAATTGGTATTACACTGACCTGCGCCCCCGCGTTGATTAGGAAACGCATACCGGTAGTCCTGTTATTCACGTAAATGAGGCGACTAGGAACAGAGGCGCTCGAGGTCGTCGCCATCACCTCTGCCTAGCAGTTTCCATGGCGGGTGCGGTAAGTACAGGGCTGTTCGCATTTACGCGCCTGGGATCCGAAACGGCGGTGATAATAACACTCGCCGGATTGTGTGTTTGCTCTTGGGGCGTTTGGGGTAGAACGGCGATGGCTTTGGCTTCGTGAACGCAGACTGTTGATGGTGGTCTCGTGCTGTTCGACCACCTGCATTAAACGGCGGAACTCCTGGCATAACAAAAGCACGTGCCTCTGCGCACTTACCCAGGGTCTGACCTTGTATTAGAACGGCAACCATGCTCTGGGCATATGGTGGAAGCCGCTACATCCATAGTTGACGCAAGACTGCGTCGTCCATGGGCGTCATACCTACCAATAAACGCATCTTCCGTAGCAGCTGCGATGGGGTCATATCTCCAAGCTGGATTTAAGAGAGAACGTGTTGAATACGTTTCTCTTCCGACTCTGCCACGCGCTTAATCAGAGCTTCCCGGACTGTGTCGTACGGGTTGTGATCCAGTGGGTTCATAACGATATCCCGGATTTTTGGTATCATACTAGCAGGGATTGCTGAGAGCAGTTTATTGTATTTGGACTGCTGACTAGATATGCGAGCCTCCTGGAAACGCGACTCGAGGACGACGATGAACACCACCGGATCTTCCGGTATGAAATCCGGTATTTTCATGTGCGCTGCATGGCACTCCGGCTCATACTCGGGCTTAGACTCTCTATTCATTGTGAGATAGGTACTCTGTGGAAATGAACTAGCCTGGATTTCCAAAAATTTGTTGGCAACGCCTGATATACAAAATCTTGGAGTCAATGGGAATGAAAAACTAACCGATACAATAATAGCGATGAAAACAAAAAAAAGTGTACGGAGTTAAAAACAAATTATATGCCCAATGAGGATACGAAAACGCGATAAGCGAAACTTAATTAATGTTAGACCGAATAAATGGCCGACGAAATGAAGGAAAAACTACCGAAGACGTGATCTGACTGGGTCACTCCGGTGGGATTATTCAAAAACTATAAATGGAACGGGCTGACCAATTATTGGAGGGCACACTTCCTCGGCTTCTACGATGGCGTTCGTCAAAGAAGTCAACGAGAAAAGACCGTGGAGTGCCAACCGCATGTATTCTCACAGAGCCTGAGTACAGAGATCGTACGCTGACGTGTGCCGAGGAAGTGTTTCGGAAGTAGCGCTTTCGGTTGCCGCGTGCGCGAAACGTAAAGTTAAACAAGTGATAGACAGGGTGTGGTCGGCTGATCACTATAATTACCATACGGTATGCAATGCAAACATCACGGGCCCTGGCCTCGTCAGTATCAAGATCCACAGGTCCCTGTTCGTCATTGACGGACGGAAAAGAAGCTTAATGAGCAATGTTCGATTAGGAATGTTATACTCGCTGTTCGATCTGCTGTAGTTCTTCGCCGTGTCGTATATCCATCCAGGAACCGCCCTGTTCACTTCTACTCTTGGGATTGCTTAGTGGGATGTTTTTTTTATTGCAGCTGCACATTAGCTTGCATCGTGTAAATTACCTAACATGAGATCACGAGTTTTTGATCTTTTGAAGGCGTACTTTCCGTGCCCCCCTGGAGTAGTTGGTACAGGTTGATAACGCGTTCGCTGCTATCGGCGGCATTGTTGTGCGGATGAACGCGTTGGTACTCGTAGCCCTTGAGCCAGCTAAAATCTACTCCTGTGATAGTAATAATAATGTTGTGTGTATCTACTTACCAGTTCTGCTCAAACTTGGAGGTTCGAGATGTTTGCGTCCACCTCTTGCAAGCGACATCGTCGACTACCTAAAATGAGAATCGTTGTCGAATTTCACTCAAGTAAAAAGAAACTACACTTATCATTCACAGCGCATATTTTTTAAGATAAGGTGTTTCTGCAAACGGTATGTGCTTGATTAAAACCTCAAAGAAAACAGCATAGCAATTACCACGTATTGTCTCACGGTTATAACCTTGAAAGTGCCGTTTTCGGCAAGACGAGTAAATAGCAGAAAGGGTGAACCAGTTCTGTGTGTTTTGTCCCAAGTGTAATGTCCTCCTAAAACTATCCCAGTTGGGTGCCGGTAGGGCTTTCCATCTGCTTTCAGTGAGAACTGTAGATCTTACTGGTCCACGTACGTAGAGTCGGATCATGCATTAGTTTTAATGCGATTATCGCTCCAATTCCCTGATTATCGTCGCAAACCGCAAACCCGATTAGCCGTGCAACGTTTGTGTGATCCAGAAGTAGGCACCCGTTACGAGCAGAAGTTAGCACATGAGCTAGGATCCACGGAGAACAGTAATGTAGATGAGCATTGGGCTCATATCAAACAGGCGATGCAATTTGCAGCAGGTTTTGCCTGTGGTCCTCGATCCGTTGTCCATCAAAGACACTGGATCTTTCAAGAGTCGCTGAGTATAATGGAGCAAAAGCGTCAGCTTTCGAACCGTAAGGAGATGAATAAGATGCGGAGAAAGCTGCAAAGACAAGTTACGAAAAGCCTTAAGAATGATCGCGAAAATTGGTGGGTCAAGGTAGCCGAAGAAATGGAAATAGCAGCTGCTTCAGGTAACAGTCAAAGACTGTTCAAACTTATTCGTGACACCGGTGGACGGCGAACTCAGGTGAGTGAAACGATTTGGGATAGAAATGGAGAACCCATCCATAGCAAACAACAAAGGCTTGACCAATGGGCCGAGTACTTCAAGGAACAGTTTGGCTGGCCGCACGCTAGTGTAGTTACTCCCGTGTCGACAACTGTGACTCCTTGGGTAGTATCACTTGAGCCCCCATTGGAAGTAGAAGTAGAGTCATGTATTCGATTACTAAGGCGGGAGAAAGCGGCAGGCCCCGACGAACTTCCTCCAGTTCCTTTCAAACTGGGTAGTGAGGCGTTGATAAAATCACTTACCGTCTTGCTTCGTGACATTTGAAACGCGGAGCGTATTCCGTCATTATGGAGCGAGTCATTGATTGTTTCCATCTTCAAGAGGGGAATACGCAATGACTACAGTAATCATTGTGGGATTATCTCATTTCCCAAAAGTCACTAAAGTGCTAGCCTCGATTCTGCTGAGCCGCCTTACGCCCACTTGCGAGAGGAATGTCCGCGAACAGCAGGCTGCATTCCGCCCAGGTCGAGGATGCATCGACCAGATTTTTACTCTTCGCCGACTACTTGAAACGCGTCACACGCACCGCCGACCGACAATAATGGTTTTCTTAGATCTGAAAGGCTCCTTCGATTCAGTTGATCGAACATCGCTTTTCAGTGTTCTTCATCGAAAAGGTATGCCCCAGAAGTTCGTGAACCCACTTAGATCATTGTATTCTCATACTTCTGGTCGCATTAGGGTTTACGGTGAACTATCCGGTCGGTTCGAAACGACCAGTGGTGTTCGGCAGGGATGTCCTTTGTCTCCATTCCTGTTCAACTTCGTCATGGACGAAATAATGGAGAGTTTGCGCTGCAAAATCTTCAGGATGTAGGCGTCGAACTAGGAAATAGTGAAAAGCTACGTGACCTAGATTACGCGGACGACGTTGTCTGTTTGTTTGAATCCACGAAACATGCTCAGCGTGCACTAAATAATCTCGCAAGAGCTGCAGCTCCATTCGGCATGCGCTTTGCACCGTCAAAGTGAAAGTTGATGTTACAAGACTGGACGTCAACAATTCCGAGCTTGATGTTCGATGGGGAGGTGCTGTCAGTTGTCGACCACTTCACCTACCTCGGTAGCTGCGTGACGACGGATGGGAGCACAGTAGTAGAGGTGAGCACGCGGATATCCAAGGCTCGAGCGGCGTACGCTGGACTGAAGCACTTGTGGCGTCGATCTGATATTTCACTGAAGTTGGAAGGCCGTGTATACTGTGCTGCAGTGTGTTCAGTTTTGTTGTATGGTTGCGAAACTTGGAGTCTGCGTGCTGAAGATATTCGTCGTCTTGAGGTTTTTGACCATCGATGTTTACGTAGTATCGCTAGGATTGGGTGGAATAGCCGAGTAAGCAACGATGAGGTCTGAAAGCGAGTATTGGGTACTAATTCAGAGAACGTTCTGTCACGGTGTATCCAGCTTAGTAGACTTCGTTGGTTAGGACACGTGTTACGTATGGCAAACACACGTCTACCGTACCGTGTCCTATTCTCCGCCCCTCCTAGGGAGTGAAAGAGACCACGTGGAGGTCAACAGATGACGTGGCAGCGAGGAATGAGAAAATGTACAGCAGACTTAGGAAAAGTAGGTGCTTCACGTCTTCGTGGTTGGGGTCCAAAAGATCCGTCTACCAGTTGGCTGGAGACGCTGAAGGATATGGCAGCGAACCGCGAACAGTGGCGATCGTGTTGTCACTTTCTATCGAATCAGAATGACCGATCGACGTGCGTTTATACAGTTAGACTGTATTCCGTGTGTTGGCTACTAGGGCATTCTTTCCTCTTCCCACCCGTGTAGGTCCACTGCCTATCCATCTTGTATATTCATACTTTCTAATTCAACGTGCAAGATGGTGAGAAAGGCAGTGGTCAGTGGGGCTTTCCCTACTGTTTAACGCTGTACGATGATGATGATGATAGTGATGATGATGATGATGATTTCAGTGAGACGGCCAACGTTCCGATGGGCCCACTTAATTCTATCCTAACGCTATCTCAATTAGCTAAACGTTGGGTTTGCTGCTTGAGACGCCTACTAAACTTGGGCTCATCGAGTTTTGCTCATTTGGCCTTGCAGATCGTGCAACTATAACCCCCGTGAAAGAACACTGCATGTAGCGCCATTCATCCCGTTAGCCCTGCACGCTTAAAGTAAGAAATAGTAACATCTAATGGGAGCGAACAATATATGTTACTAGATAAATACAATAATAGTGCATTTTTGTAGATGTTTACACGTGCGATTCGTTCGTTTTCGTCCTTCTCATCTGGAAAAGAAAAATGCGATCAACTAGAAATAAAGTAAAATGTATAGACTTTTTTGTGCACAACAAACATGGTTTATCAGAGTTTCATAAGTTTTGAATAAATTGCGAAATGGAGGAACTGCTACTGTTTATTTGACTGTATAGTTAAACTAATATAAGCATGCGTTGTCAAAGCAATGAATTGTTTCCTAATTAACTTATTCATGTTTCGTTGTTTTCGCGGACCACCAAGTCTAGCTTGTTATTATTTACAACGTTGGCCGTTCACGTCAATCGTGTGCAACATATGGGGAAAAAATTTCCTTAAACTTCCCTTCTCAATCACTCCGCACAATTTATGATCAAAAACGTGTCTGTAGTAAAAAAAAATTGATATGTCATTTTCATAAACATCAGTTGGAAAGATCTTCCTGATAAGAATAACACTTCATTCTGACGGATACTGTAGTTCGACGAACCTCATTCTGATGTTTGTCATTTTCACGTTGGATACTGGTAATGAATGTTAGTAGCACGTTTACTCACTGCTATCTCTGAGACAATCATAGATAGTGTCTACGTTTCCCCTTAAAGGTGTGCGACTGCCTACAATCAGCAGTCTGTGAACAAGTGCACACTGGGGCAAAGAATTAGTGCAACCTTTATGTGTGCCCGTTCCGCAAACGCTAGTCATTGGTTGTCCAACCACGACATGGTAACCGTGAACACATGCTCAGCCAATCACTGACAGAATACATAAAAAATGGTCGAAAGGGACTAAGTGGCCGTGGTTTGGTTTTCCTCTTCTCGGACTCATGGAATCAGTGACCCATGTTGTGCTGGCTGGGACATCAATCTTTTTAATGATGCTGATGCATCACTTACCACTTCGCTCCCACGTGAGCCACCCGTCAGGTACGGCTAACTGAACTGAATCTCATATGAAACATTTTCCAAACACGCTGCACAGTCAACACAGGGCTGCATCTTTTTAGTCCCGGAAAGTCCCGCGAGGGATTGTTTTATATTACACAGTTTAAGATGAAGTTTTGCCATGTCATTAGACTCAGAAAGGTCTGAAACAAAAAGATTGTTTTGATTTATAGAAGACACTGGTTTGTCTCTACGATCAGCACAAGGGGAGCATTTTGTCCCAAAAGAGTCCTTCGAGGGACGTTTTTGGCATCATTGATAATGCGGTGTACGTTGGAGAATTTTACCCGTTACTTTAAGCATAGTTGAAAATACAGAAGTTACTTGACGTCTCCGTAAAATGCTCCATTTTATGAGGAAATCCTCGTAAATAGGGCATCGGAAAGTACCCGGATCGTGCCAAGTAATTTTTGAGGATGTTTAAAAATCATGTTGTTTTCTCGGAAATTCGTTGAAGATTATTAAGCCATTTACAGATTACATAGTAGATATTAGACAAAAGATCATGACCACAGACATGGAATAAACACCAATCATGGGCAGGGGGTTGTCAGTCAAATTATCCTTATCATGTGATTGGTTTATCTAGCTGACGTCGCCTAGGTAACTGGACGGTAGATTCATGTGGCCTTGGTGTTTATTCCATGTCCATGTTCATGATCTTTTGTCTAATGTCTACTATGTAATCTGTAAATGGCTTGAGAGTGAATTACTGAAGAACAATTGCTTCGCCGATTTGGACTTCTATATGATGCAATGGGCATTTTCAGACAAAGTTTATTAACTAATTCATCAAGATGAAATAATGTAGTATAGCTTACCGAAGTTCAGAAATGAAGAACACGGGCCGCTGCACTCTCGGTGTGTTCGAAAATATTTTCAGAGAAGTCCCTGGTGTGTTTCAAACGGGACATTTTGGGACTATTGTGCTGATTGAGTGATTTATCTGACCACTGATGTACTACTATAGTAGAATATTTTTAAAAGTCAGTTAAAAATAGTTTCTCACAATAAGACCGACTGAAACTCAATTGCGCTTGTTTTCTTGGGCAGCGTGCGACGCCCACCCCCATTGGCAATAAATATCCCCCTTAATCATGAGTCCGTCATTAGCACGGTCACGGCATACATCACGTGCGGTCACCACCGGCGGAAGCTTTACATCGCATTGTTGGTCGTTGTTTTCTTCACACTACAATCTGAAGCGTCATCACCAGTCGCCATGATGCAACAACGGCCAATTATGAGTGAGCTATCAAAAATAGGTGCAACATGTGTATTGAACGGATTGCGCACAGCCAAGTGCACAGATTGGGCTAGGGGCAGTACCAAAGAACGACGCACGGAAATTGACATTATGAGAAGTTTATCTGCATATGTCTCATTTGCTTACGAGTAGCGTGTGGGATTGGTGATGCTTTGTTTGGCTGGCTGTCCTTTGGGATCTACCGGTCACGCAAAAAACGGAGGTTATTCGATCAACCTTGCACTCGGCAGCACCAGACTCGAATTTCGTTCTTGTTAGAGCTCATCAGTGATGCATATCCTCCGCCGCACCCAGGGTTTGAATTCGGGTTCTTTCACCTCGAGGGCGTGTGTGTTACCACTGCGCACCCCGCTCCCGTCCGCGCTGATCTGAATCACCGAATCGAGTTTTCCCAGATGTCGCCCTCTGTGATAGCCAAAAGTGTCGGACAGCCTCGAATGGAGACGTTATCTGTCCCGGTAGTTCCAATCGAATGCCTCCCACCAAATCAGGTCTTTTCCACAGGATGGGCCAATGTACCCACATCTAAGCCTGCTTTACGTTTGATATATATATATATATATATATATATATATATATATATATATATATATATATAATGCCCCACAATTATTTGCGAGTGGTGTGTAGGATTGATGCTGCTTTGTTTGGTGATTCGGATCAGCGCGGAGGGGAGCGAGTTGGCGCAGTGGTAACACACACGCCTTCGAGGTAAAAAGATCCTGGTTCAAACCCTGGATGCGGCGGAGGATATGCACCACTGATGAGCTCTAACAGAAACCAAACTCGAGTTTGGTGCTTCCGAGTGCAGGGTCGGTCGGGTGATCTGAGGTGTGTGCGTGAAAGATGAATTCCAAAGGACAGTCAGCCACACAAAAATCCATCTGCATAGCTTCGAGGGACCAGAACTAACGAGAAATACCGCTCGTAAAACAGAAAAGTCAAACGTCTGTCCAAATTTAAAATGACTGGCTCGAATATTTGTGGGACTTCATTCTTATACACATTTTCACTGGGAGGTGTTCATGATATATCCATTGGGGTACACTATTCCGCACATTTTTTGCTTTATCAATAGTACAAGTGTAATCTTGGTCATACGGTTTCGCCAGTCCGCACAGACAGTGTTTTACCAACCAATAAAACGCGCACTGTGATACCGGTACCATATACCGACCGGTGCACCTGTATCGATTTTATATGAAATTGGTAAGAACCAGAATTGGGAACAAGACATTACGATTTGCACCAACCTAGGTTTGGTCTGGTTTATTGCAAGGGCTTAAGTCTCGCTATGTCGAAGCTGCGAGACTGTGGTCTCTAAACCAAGCGCAATCACAAACATTAGTTGAGGTATGTTAGGCATGCCTAGGTGTGCATTGCTCACCGGAGCAGGTTTGGTTGGAGGATTAGTCAAGGTGGTCAGTTTAAAACATAGTAAAAATGTATGAAAAGTCTGACCAGTGGACTTGGCAGTGTCACAGCCCAGGAGACGCGCCCACCGAAAAGCTTAAGATATTGAGTGACAACGATTTCCTTGCATTTAAGCTTTTCCTTTGTCCATATGGTTTCTCCTAA
Organism: Fasciola hepatica; assembly: GCA_948099385.1. NCBI lineage: Eukaryota > Metazoa > Platyhelminthes > Trematoda > Plagiorchiida > Fasciolidae > Fasciola > Fasciola hepatica. The sequence goes on along the minus strand of CANUEZ040000027.1, from coordinate 7,356,734 downwards.
TTTCCTTCCCAGTTAGTTGTTCGTTGCGTTTCGATCTATTTTATTTATAACTGTAAGGTACTCCGAGGTAGCAACGAAAACCGGTGCTGCGTTATTGATCTAAAGAGCTGAACTCTACTGAATCGTGATTAGAGATCATGAGATTTTTCAGTGCGGTTGTGACCAACATCTGCGCGGTAACACTGACGAATACAGGAAAGCAAAGGCTGGTCAATAAAACCTATTATTTTATCTGCTTGTTTGAACGTTCGAATGAACCTCGGAGGTTTAGTTTTTATATTTATTACATGCTTGCGCATGAGAGTAGGGGAAGGGACATATTTCGTACCCAAAAGGTCCACTGCACTATTGGGAATAACTGGGAACCAGAGACTTGGAGTTGAGAACCACATATGGTCCCAATGGGTCAGGTGTACTAACGAGCCAGACGACAGTGGAATGATGTCTACCCGCAAAGTTGCTGGTGATGACGAGATCTGAACCTTTGAAATCCGAGGTGGTAAGCGAACACTAAACCAATCGACCACCACGGATTAAAAAGAATTTAGTTCAACCCGCCAAAAATAATTATGTATTTTTATGGTATGAGTTTGAAAATCCCGGAGAAATTTTCAGTATCACAAAACACAAAAGTACTCTGGCTGTGATATTTTCCCCAGCCTATCCTTTCTAGAAACCTTTTAAACCTTGATCCCTCATAAAATTGCTTAACCGAATGAATATAGGCGGGCATTCCAAATACCGCAAACAATTGATACAAACAACCGATGATTGTAGAAGGCGACATATATGAACAGGCAAATGCAAATGGAAACCTGGAGTACTCGCTGATAATGGTGAGTATATATCGGTTACGGCTCGATGAAAGTAGTGGCCCTTTGAAGTCAATACTGTTTTTTTTCAAATAGTTGGATAGCCTTGGTAAGATGGCATGCAAGGTGTTTGTAAAAAACGTGGTTCCATTTCAGTACAGACACCACACCTGGAAATCACATTTTTGGTTTGTTCTACTGAGTATGGCAAGTTCTTGGAACGCATGAAGTAAACCATACTCACTATTCCGAGATAACACAATGAATCATGGAAGAGTTCTCAGGGTACTGCCATCAAAAGTGAATGCACACAAGCAGCGAGACAAAGCGTCAGCAACCTGGCTGTCCTTTTTGACTCTGTAAATTACATCATAGCGTTATACAGACCATTCCAGTCGCCACATCTGGATCTTATCATTTTTGATCTTACTGTTTTTTTTTTATCATACTTGAAGGCGACGGATCGTTGATTGGTGAAAAGTTTGAAATGAGTATCAAGAGAACATAAATCACAGCGGTTTATTTTTTATTAATTTTATTTTTTACTGTTTCACTCCTCATCCTATCTTTGTAAGTGTTGTTGATGCGTTGGCAACATGCTTGATTTCAGGCTGGTGTAGCGTGTATATATATGTATATATATACTACTTACTATCAATATGAGCGCTTGCACATGCAGCCTCGTTGTTCGTTGGGTTAGCAGTGACCCAGACACGAATAACTATGAGAAATCACAGTTGTGATTCATTTGTGGGCTCTTCAATGAAGAGTACCCATTCACACTCCAGACGATTCAAATTAGATTCTAGTGAACATATAACATCGGAGTGTACAAGTATGAAGACGAGTGGGCAGAGGAGTACCGGGTACGCGTACCTGATGAGCGGCAACAGCCGCGAAACCGGTCGTGTGCTTCCGGGGAAATTTTGTCCACACGTCAACGTACTACTTACTACCAAGGAGAAAGTACCACTTCCTAATAGCCTCAACGATTGCGCAAATCCTCTTCTTCAAAGCGGAATACTGCCGTTCGCTAGGAGCCAATGTGCGGGAGAAAAAAGCTACTGGCCGATTGTTCTGACTTAGTAAAGCGGCTATGGCTGTGTCGGATGCGTTCATTTCGATATCGGGCGGAACATTATAGTCCGCCGTTACAATTATTGTGGTTTCCAATGCTACTTAAAGATCCCCAAATGTTTTTTTTCACGTGCGGTGGTAGAAGAAGAACTTTGTTTGGGACGAGGGGGCTGGTTTTGTCAGAAATGTTCGTTATCAATTGGGAGTAATAGCCAAACATACGTGTCGCGCATCGTAATGATTTCATCTCGGTTGGAAGCGGGACATCACGCAAAGATCTCATTCGTTCAGGATCCGGTTTGATACGCCTTTCGTTATGTGAAAACCAAGGAGTCGGATTTCCTTGGCAGCCGTGACTGACTTTGCATTGTTTGGAGTTATGCCGTGTTTGGCTACAGCCTTCGCGAAGCATTCCAGGTTTCGGTCGCAGTTAGTCCTTATCAAGCCATACACAGTTGCGTTTTCAAAGTAGGTAAAAGTATTCTTTGAGTTTTCTGTTCTTAGGATTTGGTGGCTGGAAATAAGCCACGCCATCGGTGATTCCAAAAGGTGTTCGTTAGAACTTATAAAGATTGCCTGCCGCTTCGGGTGACATATAGGGCTTTTCATGTTCCGCGATTGTGATTTGATGATACGCACTTTTGAGATCTATGGTGCTGTAAACAGCGTAACGGGTGATGTTTTCCAGTGCGTTGTTCATACGCGTTAGTGGATACGCATCTAGCCACGTAAAATAGTTGATCGTCTGAACATAATCAATGAACATTCTCCTCTCATGGTTTACTTTTTCAGCAACGAAAACTTGGATTCTCCATGGAGAGTTCAATGGCTCGATTATGCCATCGTTCAGTAAATGATGTCTGAAATGCATTTAACTAAGTAACAAGACCCCCCCCCCCAGGACTGAGAAAAATAAATCACAAAGCGAACCGATTCTTGGCCTGTAGGTGATGTGACATTGTGATTTGCAATTGTTGTAAATTTGCATACTCACCAATTTACACCGCACCCCGAAGAGATCTTTTTATCTCCCAAGTTTTCCCCAAATGGTTTCATCAAATCCGAAATCAAAGTTTAGCATCTGTGATTGGACAGGGACGAGGACAATTCATCCAGTGCATCAGCCTTTTGCCTTCTTAAGTGACGTGCCTCACGGGTGTTCTCCGTTTCTGGTTAAAGGGTGACTTCTTCATACATCGTTTCACATTTGGATACTTCCGGACTGTTCACTGCGTGAGGGGGCCAACTGACCTGTTACATGAAGCCTTCCCCTTGCCGTCTCAAACACCGTTCTTGAGTGTGAACGAGGGAGTTGTTGGGTTCCTCAGTTACCTCACTTACGCTCAGGTGCATTGAACTGATACTTTAAACTGGAAGTTAAAGGTTGCGACTATTGTCAATTGCCACAGCCTTATCCACCTCCCTACGTGGCGTAAACTGATACTGTTGAAGGTCATTTATAAAACCTCTTGGAAGTTGACGCTACTGGGTTTTGTCCTCCTCGCCTCCGAAGGGACGAATCTTCGGGTTTCTAACACAAACTGATGTTAAATGTGTCTATCATTTGTGAGGCATACCAAAACTGTGGTCCTGTCGGGGTTAATAGCAGCATACAAAACTTCCTTGATCTGTTACCAGTGTTCACTAGAATCTAGGGCATCTAATTGCACCGAAAAGGTGTAAGAAGCTCCACCTGGGTAGTAGGTCACAGAATAATACTGCAGAACCAGGTACTTTGACTTTCAACCGCAACAGCACCATTGGCCTAGATCCGAACAACACCTGGAGCCTAGCTACATAGAACAATTTGTTGGTGACCTCTGACAATCTTCTATGCACAATCTCTGCCAACTTATCACATTTGAATGGCAAAAAGACGCATACTGGTTTTCTGTCCACCAAAAATTCCCTGAAATTTCCGCTTTCATCTGCATCATCTCAACTAACCGATTCGGGTAGCCGTTTTGGATGAACGTTCTTCGCACCGCTTGCAGTTCTTCAACGGTGTCCTCCGAGTATATTTTTCTTGCTCTTTTTGTGAGGCATCGAATAAGGTTCCTTTTAATTTTAAGAGGCACGGAGATGTGAAAGTGAATGTACTGTTCATTCCACCTCGCCTTTCTGTGTACTGACCGAGTGACTGAGCCATCTTCACGACGACTCATTCGAACGTCAAGGAGGTGATTGTATTGTTTTACTCTGTTTCTGTTGTGAACCGTAAGTTTGTATGAGCTGAGCTAAACCTGTCTAGTAATTGGCTTGTGTGTTTTGATTGAATAATTACACAGTCATCCACATAGAGTTTGTATACACAACGGCTTCGGATTAGAGACCCAAGTGGGCCATTTTCTAACTTCGCCATAAAGATATCAGCAAATAGTGGTTCAAGTAAGGAGTCTTTTACCACCCCATCCTTTTGGCGATAGATCTGATTGCTAAATTTGATCTGAATGTTGTGTGTGCAGAAAAACAGTAATTGTTTCCGTGCTATGTACAAAGTTCGAGGTCAGCCATCAAGACCGGCAAAATGTCATACTAGCCATAGCGGAGGCTGTCGGAATTCGTCTCCACACCCCCCACCATGTGTTCAAAAATAAGTCGCATTCATCTCCTCTGGCCCGCTCTGCACCTTAAACAGACCCTAGACTAGAATAAAATTGACAAGAAGCGTGTAACAATCCACATCTGGTCTTGAGTTAAGTCTGACCCACAATTTACTGTGACCAATAATCCCTATCACTTCCAACTCTTTGTTCAGTTGTCCTAATTCACTAACTTGTCGTAATATATATTAAGATGCAATGGTATGGGTATGAAAAACTGAAAACGAGCTTTTTCACCAACCTGTGTTCTTCAAGTGTGTTTACTGGAAATTTTTCGACAGTTGAATTCTATTACGTAAAATTCAATCTCTTGACACTTATGCTCATACAGTAACGAAACTCTGCTAGTTGTTTGTACCAGTACCTTCGTTGTACCCAATCCCCTACAGAGAAATAATCTTTCACAGTCGGGCAACGGGTTGTTAGTTTTCTAAGTCATTGGAGGAAGGGTGCTATATCATGTAGTGTTGAGAGCCACCCTGGACAGTATGATGACTGGGCGTTCGACTCACAATCGTTCATTCCGGGTTCGATTTCTTGTGGTGGTTCGGTAGATGTGCACTGCTGATGATTCCTAACAAGTAAGAAACAGCTGTACAGTGCTCCCATGATTTTCAGTGGTGAGTTGAGCGTTGATACTGCATGATGAATTTCATTATGTAAAGCCCGTCTTATTGTATAATTTGTTGATATCTGGCTGGCGATTTATTTTTAGCACTGCTTGGGTCTTGCGGTTCTCGTATACCACTTCCACACTCTCGATCATTCATTGTTTGATCAAGCTTTTTGCGGTTATAGCTGAAACCACTGAACCACTGCATACGCTCGCTCATCCCTTCAGAAGAAAATTCCACGTTCCCTCATCTTCACTACAGGTTTCAAAAATATCAGCTCGGGAATTTGTTACTTCGGAATTTATTAAGTCCACTCCGTGCCACAGACTCAATAATGCTCATCACCAGAATCATACGGTTCATCCCCAAAAGGATTGTTTTTTTAAATACAAAGACTTTTTCTTCAGAAGAAAGTGGTGCTATTTTGACAGAACACAAATCTTGTGGTATCATCACCCTGAACCGGCCTAAGGTTCTTAATTCGCTAAACGTTCCTATGGTGCGAACCATTTATCCAAGGTTGAAAGAATGGAACGAAAACCCTATGGTATGTGCTCTGTTTATAACTAACCCATTATTGACCTTCAGATCTCGCATGTCATCATTGAGGGTGCGGGGGATCGAGCGTTTTGTGCTGGAGGAGATGTTCGTGCAGTCATTGAGGGAATCAAGGTCGGGGATCCAGTCTCAGAATTGTTTTTCCGTGAAGAATATCGTTTAAATCATCTTATTGGGATTTTACAAAAGCCTTACATTGCGTTCATTGATGGTGTCACCATGGGCGGCGGCGCTGGATTATCTGTTCACGGACGGTAGGCCCAAACGTTCTTCCCAGTTTTGCCTACGGTCATTCCAATTTTATTTGTCACTGATGCATGAGATCGAATTTCAGTTCTAGAATTGAGAATTCATTCTAGAGAAGAATAAGCCTGTTGTCTTGGTAGTTAAGTGACTCTAGTCAAATACGATTTTTGAAGGTAAACCTGGAATTCTCCAAAAATGGCAAGTTCATGCGTCTTGCTAAGCTTTTTTCTAGAATCGCATACCACTTCGGAAATACTACGAAAAAACGTATGTAGAACTGCAGTTGTTTGGCTGAAAACCGGTTAACTTTGGCGGGAAATGGTTGGTCGACAACAGTGCAATTCCACATCTGTCTGAGGGAAGATTTTGGTTGATGCACCGCTTCCATGCGTCTTCATTCTTTGTAGCGTCCTGTTCCAAGGTCCGAGGGTTGAATATGACATCGTCAATTGATTTTTCTTTGGTAAGGGTAGACTTTATCCGTTTACTGTTCAGTGTCCTCTAGATTTACTTGTTTTCAGGCCCGTGATTTCCTACTGGGTCATGCTTAGAAATGGTGACCAATGCCTGAATACAGAGGTAAGCTTACGACAGCGAAAGAGCAAACATTATCACTAAAGAAAACGGGCTTCGATGGTCTCAGAACTGATTGCATCATTTAAATAATAATAATAATGACAATGACAATTTTTTCACCGCCGTGTGTGTAGACTGGGTTGCAACATTATCATAGGGATCACATACAAACAGAAAGAATATAGAGTATAGGGTTTTGTAGTTAGTGTGCGTTTTTTATGGGCGTCAATGGTCCGGAAAATCTCAGAGGACACATGGTTCATCACTTCATGCCGTGCTCCATGTTATGAGCACCTTCTGTGTCTGACTAACTATATCCGAATAGGCGATTGAATATCAAGGCTTCATCTGACATTTGAAATTTTGTTTCTAGTATTTGTATCATCAAGTATAAATTAGGAGGCAACAGAGCTCGATGGGATTTACTGATTCTGGGAATCTTCATGCGGGAGTTCATTTACTCCGGGATTTGGTGATAACAACTGCGCGCTGATGTCACCTCGACTGGTGATGAAGTATTTTCAACCGAAGCGCCAAGCGCAGCATTTAGAATCCGATGAAAACCATCAATCTGAGCTATGAAAACCAGGAGTATTTGAAGTCATTGGGAACAATACCGTCTTTTCACCCGTTGATTCATGATACAAATCTTTACCCGTTCCGTCGAAGCTGCATCCATGTGTCCGAGGAACTCTGTCTTGGCGAGATTCAAAGACCGCCTACTCTTCCACTGGTTTGAGTTGCCTATCAAAATGACTAAACTCCCACAAATAACGATCCTGGCCGTGTGGCAGTTGACTGATACGCCTCTGGAAAAATCCGGTAGTCTTGAAACGGATTTTATAGCTGATCCCAATAGTAAGACGAGTGGCGGCACGCTGCATTCTTTCCAGTTTAGCTCTATGCGCATACAAAACTGGGAGCTTAACAAGGGAATTCGAAAACAAGTCGACAAGTGGTGTCAAGCAAATTCCAGTTGAAAAGACAAACATTCTCTGTAAAAGGCGTTATATTCAACATGAAGACCACCGCTACTCCCAGGTCCTTCTGATAAATAGAAAGACAGAAAGTGGTTTGGTGCAGTTTCTACATCGATCCGTTGTTTCACGGGTATAAATTTTTCGATGTCGGTCAGAAAACCAGACCAGCTTATAAATACATCTGGACACTGTTGCAAAATTTTCTCAATTGATTCTGTGGTTTTTTATGTTAGTCTTTAAGATTATCAGCATAGACAAGGCACGGTACACTAGTGGAAGGTCGGTTGTGTGAATCTGTGGTCGACCCATGCAGTTGAAAATGTAACTTTGCTTTTCGTTCACCTACTGTTGTTGAACTATTATGTTGTTCTCCACTCTAACTCTCCGGATCATAGTTTCTCGTTTTATCTAATAGTGCAATAAACCCTTCTGGTCACGAGACCCTCATGCGCAAGAATGGAGAAGAAATTAAAAAAAAACTCGTGATTAGTGATTCTGAACATGACAGCCAATTTTCATTTACATCTGCGTATTATCTTATTGCCCACATGCAAAACTAAGTGCAATTTTCGTTCCCTCCCCTTATTTTGAGTTAATCCATCCTCACATTACTGGACATCCGTAGTTATGAAAACAAATCGGTTAGTTGATTTCCCAGTGCGTTTTGTATTATCAACACTGTCGATTTTCAGTGGCTATAATTACTTGCAGAACTTGTTAGTATCGCGAGGAGCCTGCATATTATAGATAATGAAAATCCACTTGAATTTTCCATTGTCTGTAATTATCACTGTTGGAAATGACCCCCACATTCACATTCTGGCCTAACTTAGACTTTAAAAATCACTTAAATACACATAGATCTGCTCGTTGATATTAGACAGTTGGAATGCATGCGTAAGATATAGTGGGACAGGACTATGAAAATGAAAAGCTGTGTTGTATATTGTGTCCCGGGCTGCTTCTAATAGTGGTTAGTTGCATACCTCTAGATGCATGTCTTATGACGGTTTTTCTTGTTCTTCATCCCAAAGTTATCGCGTGGCTACCGAGAGGACGTTGTTTTCCATGCCCGAGACAGCTATTGGTTTCTTCCCGGATGTTGGAGGTGGGCACTTCCTACCTCGGCTACATCACCCTGGTCTCGGTTGTTTTCTTGGGCTCACTGGTCACCGTCTTCAAGGTGTTGAAGTGCTGTGGGCTGAATTAGCAACTCACTACAAACCTTCCTCAGAGGCGAGTTGTTTTGGCAATGTTTCCAATTGATTTGACGTGTTTCTTTCTTGTTTTGCCATCATCAGGTTTCGGGCGAAGCATTTTCAACCATGTTTTGTATCTTCGGAAAAAATAGGTTCAATTTTAATAATATTTTGTCCCTAGAGCATGTAATTGATCAAATGTCGCTTTTCAATTGTGTGAGAATGAGGTGTAAGTTGCACCTGTTTCTCCCAATTGACCGCAAACATAAAAGGTTATGGCGCAGAAATGTCAACCACAATGAGTTCGTTGTCCCCATCATCTATGGAGTTAGATGGTCTGGTAACATTTGCACGTGTGAACGCTCATACCATTCATTTCCGGGACACGACAACCTTAGTCGTGGTTTTGTTATTCGTTTCTCATATATAGTGCATTCATACCGTGACACCATTTGCCTGTTAGTGTTTATGCGCCGCTCCTCCAGCACTGGAAAAACGCACTCACATATGCACTTTCACACGTGTAAGTGACCACAACCACTTGGACTCGTGTCCGAATCTACTAAACACGAATAAGTTGAAATTGAGGTGCATTTACACTTGTCTCCTGACCGGATGACTTACCGTTGTCGTGTAGCTGTGCTTATTCACGTATACATGTGCATACATACGTTCACTCAATTACCTCGGACGTAATACACTGCCTGGTGTTAGACAAAGCATATTTGATTATCCCTCGCTGCACGAATTTAGTGATGGAATGCTTCTCGAAGAAGGTAATTTTTCGTATGAATAAATACGAAACGGTTCATGTGGCGAAATTCGTTGCTCACTGCACTCGTTGCTGCTCAGAGATGACGGAACAATAGCAGAAGTAAAGGCTTGATGGTTCTGTTTTTTACCTCATACCTGTGCTTGAGGATAGCTTAAAGGATGCATTTCCATATCCGCAAGGCCTCACTATACCATTGAGAGAAACCGTTGATCTTGATTGGGGATGGTGAAATGGGTGTTTTCATAACCTCAAGAGCTTTGCATTATGACTTGGCAGGTTTATGGGCACAGGCCTGATATCCCAGTTCCATAAGACCAACGGAGCGATAACTTTATGTACGGTCAACCATCGTCCTATTAAGAACTGGTCAGAAGTTTCCAATATAAGAACGTAGAACTGTACCATCCTGCGTTTCTTTCGACAGAGAAAAATGTTCACACTTCTGTAGACTGATTAACTGTCAATGCTGAGCCAGCCTCAATCCAGATCATACTAACCCGTCAACGTGATTTCTTCACTGGATGTGTGGAACCAATAGCTAAGTGTATAAGGTGTACCAATAGTCAGCGTGCCATCCAACGTGAGCAAAAAGCAAATAACACGATCTTACATGAGAAGCTAGAAGAATCTCTCTTTAGTACGATGAATGTTCCGGTCCCACATTCCCACAGTGAACTGGTACCTCTGTCTTGTACCCCGGACTGGTAAAACAAAGGCTCCGGTTATGATTCCCAGAGCATTCTTCGCAATACTCGATGCTCGTTTCCCTGTCGATAAAGATTTCCAGCCAAAAGCGCTATTTACAGTTTTCAAAGAAAAACCGCTTATACGATGAGAGCAGTCTTGAAGTGTCGTTTTCCCCGGAAGTCTTCAGGACCATCTCGTTAAACTGCATTCCTCTTTCTCCGCTGCTCCTCCATCTGCTCCTAATTTACAATGGATCGCAGCAGTCACATATGTATATATTTCAGACCCATCTGGTTTCAGACTGTGTGCCAAACAAAACATGATACAATCGGGGAGGAAGGGGTAGATAGTCCGAGTCCATGATTTGTTTGTGGGCGCGATACTACCAGATTGCCCAAGCCGAAACAGGTGGTTTTCTCAGGGGTCTAAAACCGGAGCCTTTAGCTATCCAAAGCTTAACCTGCAAAGCAGCGGGACGAATCGTGGGGTCCGTAACGCGCTGGGGGCCGGTGACTGATTGCTGAGTTTATACGCCCTTCGGATGAGGCTAAACAACCTGGATGCCCAATACACTTGTCCGCCACAGATGCTGGTGAATATAGTGTTGGGCGCCTCATACGCCATCCATGGTTGGTTTGAAACCAGCGTTTAGCCATCTCCCCTAGACTGAATATTAGTCAGTCAACCCGGTGGAGAGCGCCGGGCATTCGCTTTCGTCCCCTCATTTTAGTGGGAACACCGCCACGAGAAGTCAACAGAGGCTGTGTTAGACGCACGGTCACTTGAGAGCATTTCCAGGGGCGTTCAGGACGAGTGACCATCTCGAAGCCTGAGACACTCACCCCCGACCATGCTGAGGCACGTTTGTGTAACCATAACAAGATGATCCTGTGATCTAAAGGAATTAAAGGCATATGAAAAGCTAGGTGAAATTGCTAGACCTAAGAATTTCCTACACTTAACCATTCGCGTTTTCAAACATTCGACAGAAACACCGACTTCCCCTGCTAAAACCCCCGACTATATCCCACTCACCCGTTCGTTTTGTTCAGCTCAGTTCTGTGAGCATCAACAATAGTAACTTGAGGTCCCGTTTCTGCGTTCACTGGTTGCAGTTTTCTTGGGACCAGATGGATTGTTATGTGATTCATCTTGAGGGCTTTGAAGCGTGTATTTTACACGAATCTTCCGTGTCTTCGGAGATTTTAGTGCCATAATTGGATGCTTAGAGGGGATGGATAAATATTGAAGGCCTGATCATCCTTCCTTCGGGTCGAACCGTCTTACCTGGTGTCCTCTCGTACTTCCACGTCGTTGAATTCAAATCAACCACATTACTGTCGGTTACCGTTGGCTTGAATCTACCCATTACTGTCGTTTGTCCGGCTGGTTTTACGTTTGTTGATTCCAGTCGCACCCTTGTTCTTGCGTGATTTATTTTTCCATACATGTGGTACCAATACTGAGGCTAATCGTTGCACACGAGGCAAATTGTCTACATTATCACTGTTTTCACTCAATTCAGTATCGCTCAGATGGAAATTCATTGTGTCCAATTTTGCCAGTAGCCCTTCATAAAGAATCTGTATGGGGTTGTTTACACGGAAACTGAAGTAGTGCCCAAACGAAGACAATCTCGCATAGCTTCACTCCCAGAAGTCTGATAGGTTTAACTAAAGCTGAATTGTCGTGGCTAAAAATGTCTGGGTCATTCGCGCATGCAGTTGAATGCAGAAAAAGCTTTTGACACTTCAGGATCAATATTAAAGCAAGCTTGCAAAAGCAGTTGATTCTTTCGCTAACACGGATACTGTTCTACCATGAAACAGATGATTCTTTTGCCCTGCACAAGAGATTAAAACGGACGTATTCCAGTCTTGAAGTAAAACACTTTGATCGTATTTTGGAGAAATTCTATTCTCTATCGACTCATTTAAGGCGTTAAATAACGGGAAATTCAAATCAAACCAAATCGCAAAAGCAAATAAAAAGTTGTCAAACCGTTAGCACGCTGTCAAGAGCCGATCTGAATGGTCTTTCAAGGAGGTCAGACAACAGGGATTTACAAACAAATGCATCCCGCGATGAAATGGCAAAGTTCATTCACGGTAAAAAAAATCCTTTTTTGACTGTGACGATAACTTGTCTGAGTGTTCACTATCGAATCATCCTCACTGAAGATGTTGTTTAAAACTCTGTAGCCCAATCATAAAATGATAAATCAACTAGACTTCTACAAACGAATGTTATGAATTGTTCGGGGCATCGAAAATGGTTGATTTATCGACCTGACTGATTTTATTGTACTTCTGAAATTCGCCCACTAATTTTATCTTAATTCCATATAAATATGTGGTGTTTTTGGGTAGAAAATGAGGGGAAACACCTCAGATTAGAGGTTTCTCCAGTCCGCGACCTCCATCCAGCACTTAGTTCGCCCCTATGATCCCGAAAAGGTTGCTTCTCTGGACAGCTGCACTACACTGGTAACCCGCTTGGCAGTTGGATGAGACCAGGTTAAGAGCAACACCTAGAACTTTGTATCTCGGCGAGACATTGCTTCTGGGGCATGTGAGTGCAACGGGATGGGCGATGGAGATCTGCATAAATATCTGACAGCCATGAGGGTTTCGTTGTCATCAAACCCCGAAGCCTGTAAATCTCCGGGGATGCCAACGTCTTCAAACCTCATAGATTTATTTTATCCTACAGGTCGCTCTGGGTTATGAAACGGTGAGAGATGCACCCTTAAATGAAAAAGCCAAGACTAAGATATCAACAGTCTATCTTCCACTCTTATTTCGACACCCAAGTACAGAGGCTCCTCTGCTTGTGAAATTTCAGACATGAACAAGAAGAACCACAAGTTCAGTTTGTGTTCGTCGCGCTCTGAATAATGCTACATAAAATGATGTCGAATGACGACTTACGAATAGTTCGAGCTACGAATGGCCGTTCGAAAGGTAACTGGTTCGTAAGTTGAGAGGTACCTGTACTGTATTAGCACGCAAAGCGATGATCAACCTTGCTGTGTGATTCCCCACGCCCTACTCGAGTTCACGTATGAATTATCAGCAGCTGGTGATTCGGTTGTGATAGAATAACTTGGCGTATCGCATTAAAAGATCACTGGATCCTAAGGAAAAATTACTCACCACGGAAGCAGATTCAGCCGACCCAAGACGATGACTTGAATTCGGCATCCGGGGTCCAATGGATTCGGTTTCGGTGTGCACAATAAATAATCATGCGACAGTTTTATTTCCCACTTGTCAACAAAACTCTAGTAGGAAAGTCAAAGTTTACATATCCTGTAAAAGAAGGAGCAACCACAATTAAGAGAAGACTAGGTAAACGAAGAAGTCTTAGGGAGAGAGAGGTACAGTTGTCAGGAAGTTGCGTAAACCTACCTTACCCGAGTACGCTTGTTCAGTTTAAATGTGTCAAACTGGGCCTTCCAACTTATCTGCTTTCGCACGATCGTTGACCATTTGTGGACTGACCACGAAATCAAACAAAAAACAACCAATCGTGTTAGGTGACGACTTAAGAATCAACTCAACCTGGCAAGTACACCACGCAACTGGATACACAATAAAAAGTTTCCTGGTATTTCCGTTTGAACTCTAAATACCGTCGATAAACCTCTTTCACGATGTGTGGTGAAGTGTTCTGGTTAGCATTATTTGACTGTTTCGATAGGGGATGCGTACCCAGACCGTCCGTGAGAAACAACGAATAGAAGACGGGGTTTGCAACAGCGAGAAGGACGCTACTGATAACGACATATTGCCCTGTTCTCTAGCGTATTTCACTATTAGATCGGTGGGTTTCACACGAGAAGCCTGACGCACTGTATACAACCATATCTGCTGATTGTGGTTTAGAGTCTACTACTTTCTTTTTACCCTTGTAGGCCCCCCGGACGTTTGGTTCTATATCTAATGCTTTAGAAGATTATCGTAACCCCGAAATACCACATAGATTTGGTTCAGTTTTTGTACGTAAAGTGTTCCATTCCCACGTAATCATCTGTCCACATATGAATGGATAGGACGTCACATTCATTTGAGTTACCCCCAGTAAGTGATATTCTTTAAATCCTCAGGTGTTTTCAAACTTCGGGTATTTTTTTCCTGATCGATGTTTATCCACTCGAACTGATCGTCTACTCTTTCTTCACAATTGTAGTTGAAATACCTGAAAGAAAAACTGATCAATTTGGAATTTCCTTCAGCCAGGAACAAGGCTGATTTGGTCGCGATCGATGAGGCCATTAAAAAAGTCCTAGACGGTCCGGTCGACCTGCAGATTCCGGAATCACTCAGTACACATTTGAATACAATTGACAGCGTTTTTGCTCTGTTTCACGGAGATAAACCGGTACTCATGGAAGATATCATGGATAAACTGAAAGCTTGCGCACGAGACAACAGTGTTAGTCGTGTTTGGGCAGAAAAATGTTTCGATACATTGAATCTCATGTCTCCGCTTTCGCTTAAGGTAAGAATCAGTATTGTTCACGGCTGTTGGCATATATTTTGGTCAGTCTTCAGATTCGATGCTGTCACCTAATGTTGCTAATTTTGTGCACAATCAGTCCAGCCGGTTTATCTATCACTCACTCAATCAATCTGCATCATCTTCATGGCCGTTGGATCTGAATTTCACCCTTTCGAAACGGAGTTCGCGTGATTTAGCTGAGTCGTTTTGCTCAGCTGGCCTTGGTGTCTGATTTCGTCCGCCGTTGCAAGTGATTTACCCGGGGCGAGGGGAAAGGAGATTTCAGCCGCCTGAAGGATCAACTTCTTTTGGACCCAGGTAGAGACCGAGGACTGCAGAGATACTCATACACAGGACGCGATAGACCTCCATTCAGGGACCCTTCTCCGGCTCCCACTGGACCTTGCTCGTACATTACATATATATATATATATATATATATATATATATATATATATATATATATATATGATGTGAAAATGTTCGCATCATGTTTTAGCCAGATGATGTGAACTACAAAGTTGAGTTATATGAACTCATCGTCAAAATTTGAGTCCCGTAGCGATCGTTCCGAATTTGTCTATCACGATGATACAACGCTGAACCCCGGGTATTCTAAGTTCAATGCGCAGAAAGGGCGGTAATGTCTTTCTCCAACACTCAGAATAAACTCTCAGTCGCATTCGAATCGAGGCTGTTATGGGGCAATCGTGAGAACGGATTCTTTAAAGCGTCCATGGTTTCGGTACTCTGAAAGCATTTAAAAAATGAATGGATATGTCCACAACTATAAGTTAGCCAGCCTTTTGTGCTATGTGACTTGGTGCGCACCCTGCACTAAGATAGCATTCTAGAACTTATGGTTTGACAAACTGGAAACCATTGTTCTTTGAATCCAGTGAATTCTGCTTTATCCACGGTGTCGTTGCTAGCGCTCCCACGGCAAGGTTGATCATGGTTTAATGCTGCCCATACCAACCGGCCTGGGGAGAGTTGTGACATCGATGTCATTGAAATTAGTTTGTTCCTCGAGAATTTCTTATCGTGAGTCACGTTGTTGTGAGCCGTCTCAGTCATTATTCAAGTGGGATGTTTTGGTTCTCCCACTGTCGCATCTTGTTTTAACATGAGTAATACGGAAGAACGTGTATTTGTCTACGAAAAGAATCCATGCCATGTCTGTGACAGAAGCATATGCTCGATGTCTTCTCAGAATTTGGTCTCTCGTTTACTGAACTAGTGAAGTTCTCTGACTGTCATTAAACCTTTCTCCAATTTGGAGAGAACAGGTCATGCATTCGAAATAAACGGGAATTTTTCTCCGATTGAACTGCTATCATCAACCGCAAGTTCCCCGTTGAGCCGCAAGATAACACAATATTCTCCAAATGTGTGTTGCTTTGTTTCTGGTTCGCTTTTTTGAACAGACGGATGGGTGACGATTTGGAAGAGGCGACTTCTGGCGGAATCTGGGATCCAAAACTCTGGTGGTAAAAAAGTTAGTCATATTCGGCATTTAACTAATTCTAGACTTTCAAGCTTCGTGGGCACACAATTTCAACTGACACAGAATTAGCGTGAAGCAATATTGATTGATGTGGAATTTTATATTTCCAACCTTTGTTTGACATACTACGAGAAACTTAGGAAATATAGATCCACTACGAAGAAAATAAACTAGAGGCTCGAATTTCGAAAATGTCTATAGAAATAAGTTGTTTGCGCAGATGAAATTTGGTGTTTGACGAACGAATTCCCATCAGACAACGGCATCGGTGAATTGACTGATTCTAGCTTGTCAGATGCCCAGACCAGTTCAGTTTGCATAAGTCCATCGTGTGTACTATCTTGATGCTGTGAAAGTCTATGATCTTATCTACTCTTCCGTAATTTGTTGTGTAGAATGTCTTTTTTTAGGTTCGTCTAAACTGATCTCTACACTTGCAAGAGTGAACGTCTAAATCTGAGTTATGTAATCGTCGTTTGACGGCAGTATGTGGTATATGGGGTGTCTGATAGGAGTAACACCTCTGAGTTGGTAGACTACCGTGCCCTTGGGGTATCTTCCATCTCTTTGGTCTCCATCAGGTAACCGGCTCTTACCTGTGGTTCCATGAAGCCGAGGCATGCATCAGCGGCCACACTCCGGAAAACCGCTCAGAAGTCGGGCTAAATCAGGTTGAGGGCAATCGAGGCCCAAAAACTTCGATAGGATAGTGTCCGGCATGCAAAGACAGCTACTCCTGAATGAGCGAACGAGATTTATTGTATAACCCAACGACTGTGAAGGAAATATGTCGAACCAACGGGGCTGCATGGATCCCCGGGTTAGATTCAATTCAGTCGAATGGCGAACAAACTCCTAGGGAGCCACTGGCAACCATGCATCAATATGCTGCTATCTTGCAGCCCACACTTGGTTGTGCGAAAGCTAGAGGTGCGCCCTCGAAAAAAGGCCGGGTGACGCTGGGAACATCTCTTGTATCAAACATCATGTCACCTTCTCCAAGAAGCCAACTACAGTAAAGTAAAGTACGTATGTGGTCAGTACAAACGTGCGCCGTGGATTCGATTTCATTTTTTGGGTACGCGCGGTTACCTCACGTTCAGTGCGCTGATGCAAGTGATGCCTCAGATGGAATCACGGTATAGGACAGGACTAGGGCAGTGTGATTATCTGTGCGAACACTGTCAGTATCCGTGATCCCGGGGTTTGGCGGTTAGATCCTAATTTTTCAGTAGTATGAATGTTGTGCGTATGGTGTAACACATTACGTCTGTGCTACACAGCTATGCTCTTATGCATCTGTGTTTTGAGACCGCCCACTAGTTCCGACTATCTCGTGTTATTTACAGAAAAGCTTTGTATATGATGCCAGATACGAAGTGCATCGGTTCAAAAAGTTTTCCTTAACCGGGTCTTCTGACTGACTCTTTTAGCTACAGGTCTGATTGGTTAGTTCTTTTCGGTTCGATGAAACAACTGTTTTCAGCCGATTAGTTGATTTCGTTCCGTTTCGTCATGAACCGACTGAGCCATCAATCCGCTTCGCTGGCTCCAGCTTTATCACTGATCTTGGACAGACTATGACCGACTGTCTACTGACGGCACTAGGCCGTCTTTGTACAATGTGCCCGAAGCCGCCCTCACGTCTCGTCTGGTGGTATAGTCAAGTAATCGTTTTATACAATTATTCGGTTTCCTCAATCATTAACCTCGCAATTCTGTTCTCTGGTTTCGGTTGCTACCTTCCAACATCGTCCACTTGAGGGCAAAGTGAATGGAAGCATAAACTTAAAAACAGCCGAAAACAGAGTAATAAACGAAAATCATAAAGAAAAAGAAAGAGCCCGAATGAAACTATGCCACTGGCCGTGACACTTAGCCATATCATTTAATGTCTCCAACCATTTTGTAGACGAGTCCCGTGAACCCCAACCTAAAAGTCTAACCCGCCGTACCTGGCCAGGTCCACTGACCAAGCTTTCACACCTTTTACCATGTCATGGACTGACCACCTCGACCTACCTTACGACCACTACCTTCCTCGGCGAACAGTGTACGCAGAGGAAGTCTATCGACAGGCATGCGTAACATATGTCCCAACCATCTTAACCTGTTTAGATTCAGTACTTGATCCAAAGACTGACCTCTGGTTCTTTACACCCTACGTCTAACCTTAGCATTACTGATTTGATGTTCCCACCATATTCGGCCAATGCTACAGGGACATCGATGCTAAAATTCCGACAGTCTTTACCTATTTTCTATCCTCAATGGTCATGTTTCTGAGCCCTATAGAAGAACAGATCCAACCATCGCTTTATATACCTAGAAGTGAATACCCAGTAGCTATATAACTACTCCAATACAGATACAATAAGAAGACGTTACGCGCAAGCATGAAGAACTGTTTTCAGCTTAGCGTATTTTCTACTTTTTCTTTGGTAATGCTATTTTGAGTTCGTAATTTATTTGTCGAGATGGGAAACTGTAGGTGATCTGTAAGTTTTAATATAGTTGAACAGCTGTTTGTAGCAAGACCTAGTGAATGTCGAGATAGATCTGCTGAGATAAGGATAAATGGGATGTAAACGGTCATCTGTTATCTTCAAGGCAGAGTTCAGACAAGCTTGTTGGTGCCGGGTGAGTTGACCATATGGGATCCCACTACATCGATAAAGATGTTTGATGGATCTGACAAAAAGTTTAGCAGGCAAATCTGGAAAACTTAACTAGAGAAACATAAAGCCACTGGGGTAAGATGCATGGGCATATGAAACTTCCAGTTAAATGAAGTGGTGTGGAAAAACCAGCATTGAACTCAGATCGACCATACTTTCACTGGGCAGCGCCGACGAGGATCAATCGAAGGTTGCCGTTCATTTCGGTCTACGACTATGGACTCAGATCACGCCTTGGTACGTACTCGCCTTCGTTTTTCGTCTTGTCTGTGGTCGCGCCAAAGCCATCCGTCTTTCCCAGTTATTTATAGACGATAACCAACGATCTGCTTTTCAGGCAGAGCTGCCTTCACGGTTTCGGATGCAACCGAATGTCCAGGACCTGAATGAACATTGACAACAGCTCAAGGAAGTGTTGCACGCCGCTTTCAATGACACATAAGAATTCGGTTTAAGCAGGCCTCACAACCTATAGGTATCTTCGACATCAGTTACTATGTTAGGTGCTTGCAGATCCGTCCCTCCGGATGGCACATTCAATGAGGTACGTAAAAATCCCTTCGGCATCAAATGACTAGGAGTTTGAGAAATGACCGTGAGCAGTGGTGGATTGCGAAATGTAGGGAAATGAAAAAGACCGTGTCTGTCGGCAACAATTATAATCTTTACGGTTTGATTAGAAGTACTGGTCCAGGGAAGCCGGATGTAAGTGAGTTGATCAAAGAATCCGACAGCTCACTGATTCACTCTCAGGGACGTCGTCTGGATCGTTTGGTGGAGCACTTTAAGGAATGCTTCAGTTGATCCACTTCTACGGTGAACCTTCCGAATATAGCTGAAAGAGAACCGACACAGGTGGATATCACTTCCCTATCAGAAATGAAGGTTATGTTAGAAATAGGTTATTTGGAAGGGTGCAAAGCTGCTGGACCGGATATGTTGTCCCCGCCTTTCTTCAAGGATGGAGTCAAAGCTTTGGTTTCCGAGTTAAAAAAACTCCGGATAATCTGGGATGGTGAGCAGGTTCTCCGGGAATGGTGTGGGTCGGTGATTGTGCCGATTTACAAGAAAGGTCACAGATCCTGTCGTGAAAACCACCGAGAAATTAGCTTGGTAAAAATCGCACCTTAACTGTTCGGTGGGGTTATTCTCCACCAATTATCCAACCCCTGTGAAAATTATGCGCGTGTGAATCAAGCTGGTTTCAGACCCGGTCGAGGTTGTGTTGATCACATCTTTACTCTTCGTCGGATTTTAGGGCACAGGCACACACCCCGTAAGCCGACAATGTCTTTTTCGATCCGAAAACGGCGTTCGACTCAGTCAACCGCACAGTTTTCTGTCACTGCCTTTCATTGTAGGTTATGCCGGAGAAATTTATTTCTCTTTTCCAATACTTTTATGCAAACAGCCGGAGCCGAGTTTGTGCTTATGGCGATCTGTTACCCGAGTTCACTACGAGAAGTGGTGTTCGTCGGGGTTGACCTCCATCGTCCTTCCTTCTCAATTTTGTAGTTGAAATGGCTTTTGAAATAGCCCTATCCTCGTTTGAGAATAGCGAGGTCTATCTTTGCTTAGGCAGTAAAGTGTCTGATTTGGAATACGCGGACAATATTGTTCTTCTAATTGAAGATCCAGATAAGTTGTAAGCTTTTCTAGATAACATAAACAACAGTGTAGCAATGTTTGGAATGCGTTTTGCACCTTCAAAGTATAAAATGCTGCCAAAGGACTGGGTTGGCTCTACACCAAACCTTATCTCGTCAGCGGAGGTTCTATCTGAAGCAGATACGTTTTTTTGCCCGAGGAGTTACATTTCACCAAGTGGTCAGATATAGGATGAAGTCTGATCGTTTATACAGGAAGCGCTTTTGACCTTTGTCAACCTCGGCTGTCTGTGGCGTCGTTGGGACATTCAGTTGCCTGTTAAGGGTCGAGTCCACAATGCGGCAGTCGGATCGGTTCTTTTAGACGGCCCAGAAACATGACCATTGAGGATAGAAAATAGGTAAAGACTGTCGGAATTTTAGCATCGATGTCCCTGTAGCATTGGCCGAATATGGTGGGAACATCAAATCAGTAATGCTAAGGTTAGACGTAGGGTGTAAAGAACCAGAGGTCAGTCTTTGGATCAAGTACTGAATCTAAACAGGTTAAGATGGTTGGGACATATGTTACGCATGCCTGTCGATAGACTTCCTCTGCGTACACTGTTCGCCGAGGAAGGTAGTGGTCGTAAGGTAGGTCGAGGTGGTCAGTCCATGACATGGTAAAAGGTGTGAAAGCTTGGTCAGTGGACCTGGCCAGGTACGGCGGGTTAGACTTTTAGGTTGGGGTTCACGGGACTCGTCTACAAAATGGTTGGAGACATTAAATGATATGGCTAAGTGTCACGGCCAGTGGCATAGTTTCATTCGGGCTCTTTCTTTTTCTTTATGATTTTCGTTTATTACTCTGTTTTCGGCTGTTTTTAAGTTTATGCTTCCATTCACTTTGCCCTCAAGTGGACGATGTTGGAAGGTAGCAACCGAAACCAGAGAACAGAATTGCGAGGTTAATAATTAAATAAACTGAACTGGCAGATGACGTTGCTGTGATGTGCTCGCCTTTTGTGATGATGTCTCGATTGTGTGCAACAAAATTACGATACTGAGTGCTGGTTTTACGATAAGAATATCGGAACCCTTGGAACGGTTCTTGTCAGGGTAATACTGGGAGAGTAGTTGGTGAGTTCATTGACTCTTTGTTGCAGCAGTTTATGAGCAGAACTGATTGAATAGTGCATATCGACGATTACGCCATCAACATATTTAATAATCAAACTGCCACTGCCTACAGGTATGGAAGAGATTTAAGTAGAACGTGGGAAAGGTGGTATGAAAGTACCTTGTTTAACACTTGTGGAACAGCGCCTTGAAGCGGGTTTTCCATGAAAACGGGTGAATTGCTGGTGTATGCAAAAATAAGTAGAAAATACATGTATCTAAGATTTGCGAACTCCACAATAATCGGCAGTTGTTTGGATTCGTCAATGCAGTGGACTACGTCATTAAAGTCAAAAAATACTGACTGCCACAATGTCAAAAGTCAGTTCAGGAAAAAAACAGTCAGTTTATTGTTACAACGTGCAGCACGGTAATCCCAATCGCTACGAATTCCTCGGTGGTGTATGATAGTTTTTACACCAGTCAGATGGTTCAACTTTGTTTTTATTTACTTCCTTGTTATCATATAGTAATATTACACAATTTCAGGAAGATGGTCGCTGCTGATTAAGGAAAGTGACCGCGGCGGAAGTAGGATTCGAACCCAGGACAGAAGGATTGGAAGTCCACTATGATGACTGTCTGACCACCTCCGGTCAAACGAATGTCTTCTGCTGACCAATCAGGAAACGCCAATGATACAATAAAACAAAAAAATCCAACACATTCTTCTTGTTTCTAAAAGCCTCCACCTAAATGCTGGCTGAATGAGATTGTGGCCGTGGAGTTTGACTGTTGTTTGTCAAGATGTTAACTTGTCCCGTTCCCGCGTAATTTTATCGCGGACACACTGTTGTAGAAGAAACCGAACCCTCTGTTGTGTTCTTTAATAGTTTCATCGAAAATTGGAATATCATCTGCTACGCTTAGATCTCCAGATAAGTCGCCCAGCGCTTGGAGTATCCTCTCCAAAAATGGCAGTTGCCTCCAACGGTAACGACCATGTGGTGTACCAAACGAGGTCACATAACTCGGGGCTTCATCCATCTCTAAACGTCGAGGTGCTGAAACCAGATTAACTCTCGTAAAGCACCGTGCGTTTAATAGCTCGGATAGAATATCATCCAAAATGGCTAACGTAAAGTACTCTTGCCTGAGTGCCTGTTCAGTTTTTTGGGATCAATACAAATGCAAAGTTTCCCGGATGATTTCATTACATTCACAATTGGACCCACTCAGTCTGTCGGCTCCTCAATTTTAAACAAGAAGTCCTTCGAGATAAGGGTGTTAAACTGGCGTTCGAATCGTTCTCTAACTGCATATTAAATGCACTTTGTCGGTAGTGCCACAGATTACACGAGATCACTTGCTTGTGGTGTCATCATTCCCGGAAGCTTTCTCGATTTCTCATCCCAAACAGAGACATGTTTTTTTCAAATAGTATTCAACATTATCAGACATATGTTGAATGAGCGAATCAAAGTGGAATGACACCAAAACCCTCTTTTCGATAAATTCACATTCGAGAAAAGGAACGTAGCCCTGGCCGACCACAACCAAGTCTATGATTGAGGAATGTCCATCCTTGGGATTGACGACTTGCAGCATTGCCTCACTTTCTGAATGAACCTTGCCACCGTTTCACAAATTGAGTATCCTCTGTTTTGTGTCTATGCAATACTAGACAGAGCGTTCATAGATATGATGTTCACCGATGCACCCTTGTCTAATTGAAAATCTACTTCTTTTCCCTGTACCAAAATTTGAGTAAAATCATCCTTTCGCTTTTCCGGCATTTGCATTTCACTCATTCGATCTGTGTTGGGATGATTTCACCCCCTGTCCA
The DNA here is from genome assembly GCA_948099385.1 of Fasciola hepatica. NCBI lineage: Eukaryota > Metazoa > Platyhelminthes > Trematoda > Plagiorchiida > Fasciolidae > Fasciola > Fasciola hepatica. Next base: position 7,333,368 of record CANUEZ040000027.1, on the reverse strand, counting down.
CTTTTATCTTGAGGAAAATTTTTCGCGCGAAATGCTTGCAGTTCGTACAGCGATCACAAGTTCGTCCGCAGGCCGGAAAGTTGTCTCTTCCTGAGAAGTGTAGTCTACCACAAAACCGACAATCCGTATTTAGCTCCGTGCGTGTTTCTGCTATCATTTCGTACCGGCCGCGATATTCTGACGTGTTCAACGTCTCCAGGTGTTTTTTGGCTGCTTCTTAGCCTCGACAGGTATTGATACACTGCTCGATTTTTAATTTCGGAGCTCTCAACAACCTTTTAATCACAGTGGGGTCGCGGAACCCAATCACTATCCGGTACCACACGAGGCTCTCTTCTAGGCAGGTACAAAAACTGCATGACCACGTTTGTGCCGTCAGTGAAAACACAAAAGAGTCAATGGATTCATCTGACTTCCGTGTCTGCCAGTTAAAAACAAATGGCTCTTATGATTCGTTGCGCTCACCAGGACAATATCGTTCCAGTTTAAGTGTAACCATTGTCCAGTCACTGCTGTCTTCATCGGGATCATACGAAAAGCCACTGGTGATTCAAGGCGCCGCTGGCCCAATGGTGTGACGAAATAGTGCGAGGTGGATGTCCTTTGATTCATGCCGACAGCGCTTGTTAATCTTCGTACTGCATTGGCCACAGCTCCCGGTTGTCAGTCAGTCAACTTGCGTCTTCCATTACCAGGCGCGCCGGTGGGTGGATTTGTAGACTATTACACAGTCGCATCTCCGACATCAACATTTTCACACCAGTTTCCACTTCCACCGTATCAAAAGTCAGTTCTTCAGGAAAAAAACAGTCGGTTTATTGGTACAACGTACAACACGTTAGTCTGAATCTGTGTGAATTCCTCGGTGGTTTAGGCTTTTACACCATTCAGATGGCTCGACCTAGTATGCACCAAACAAAAGTTTTCTGCTGACCAATGAGGAAAAGCTATTGATATGCTAAAACAAAACATATCCAACACACCTGCTTTTTACAATCCAGTGATGATGAAAAGTGAGTAGCTGAAGTTAGGACGTCCGAAATCGACCGGAAACGTTCGTATGCAGGTTGGTTAGGGTCATGCACACTATCGGCGGGGAGAGTCTATGCAGCACAAGCTCTTCAAACACTGAGGGTTATTAACGTACAGTCAGTGAGATATGATTTGGATGAACTTTTTTTCTCAAGCAGTGTATTAATAGAGGCCACACTTCAGCAAGCAGAAATTTTCTGCTGAGTTATGCATCCGTTGAATAGATCCGATATTATGCGAGACAGTGAGCTTACCCATTTAATTAAGATTGTTACCGGTAGGTCGTCTGGACCACTGGCCTTGTGTGTCAAACGTTGTGTTAGTTCTGTCAAAAGCTCGTCTATCCGACTTTCCAAAAGCGCTAGCTAAAATACAAACAAGCACCACCCGACAACGTAGAAGGGTACCGGTCGTTTATTAATAATGATCCATACTCCTTTTGCGTGGTGAGTTATGGTCTGACCCGTCGCGTTGTGAAACTGGGTTTCTGTTGGCTGTTTGCGTCTTTAAGACGCATACCGGTCAATTATGACTGGCAGCGAGCATAACGAAACACGCCTCACCTTAAAGCTTAATCTCAACGCAAGCCTAAGTAGAGACCACGAAATCTGGTGGTCGTGACATGCATCTGAGGTGGAACATGCGGCAGCTGGGTGTAAGCAAAACGATCTGTGAAGTTGACGGCTCACCAATTCACAGTCGGTAACGACGTCTGGAACGCTAGGCGAAGCATTTTGAAGCGCAATTTCTTTGGCTTCTCCCCCGCTGGCTTCTTCCATGAACTGCTTCTCTGTTATACTCCCACGGCCTGTTCCAAAGAAACCGCCAACAAGAGCCGAGATCTGCACGGTGAACCATGCCTTAGCGCGTCACAAAGCACCTGGGTCCAATGGTCTTCCTCCAGCTCTGTTTAAAGGTGTTGGGGTTCAGCTTGTTAGGAAATTTCACATATTGTTTTCCAAGGTTTGGAACTCAAAACAAGTCTCTTATGGTTAATTGGTTGTTGTTCCCATCTTAAAGAGAGGTTCGCGCGGTGAATGCGTCAGCCATGGATGTATAATCCCTGTCTTAACAGCGCTGAAACTACGGGCGTCTGTCGTACTTCACCGGTTGTGCCATACGTGGGACGTGCAGGCTGGGTTTCGCATCGACCACTGCTGGAGCACCGCCACACCTTCCAGAGACCAACAATAGTCGTGTTCCTGAACATTCGCGCGGTTTTCGACTGTCGATGGGACTGTACTGTGAAACCGTTTGTTGGGAAGTGGAGTACCTGATGAGTATGTGTTGATGCTAAAAGAGTTGTACCATCATAACTCAGGCCGGACAGCTTTCGCCCACTTTTGGCGTCTCCATCGGAGTACCACAAGGTTGTTTTATATCTCCATTTCTTTCCAACTTTACCATAGAGGGTGACATACGGAATGCCCTTTCTGATCTTCCAGATGGTAGAGTTGAACTCCTTCCAGGGAACAGTTTTTGACTTGGGATACACTGGGTAGTGAGGCACAAGGAATGCAACGCGTTCCGGACCGCTTGACGAGTGAAGTGTCCAGATATGGTATGTGCTTTACCCCCAACCAAGTGCATAGTATTCTTGCAGAACTGTCAGGGGCTCGTTCCTAGGCTCATCCTTTGTATTGAGCAGTTACGATATTTTTCGTGAATGCAATGGAAGAGATATACTCCATAGCCTCAAAGGTCCACTACGCTGTTGGGAACAGCCGATAACCGTACCCTGAGGTTTAGAGTGGAGAACCACACAAAGCCCCAATAGGTCAGGTGTGGTAATAAGCAGGACGATAGTAAATTACTGTCTACCATCAAAGAGATCGGCGATGGCGGGAGTTGAACTTCTGACTTTCACGGTGGTATGCAAATGCTCTCAACCACTCTACCAACACTGGTCTATAGTTTTACCACCTCGGGAACCTGATTACAACTGGAGGTGATGCTGGGGAGAAGGTCACATCACGGATAGCAAAGGCCAAACTGCCATTCATGAACCTGCGTCACTTGTGGCACTGCCCCGACATCCGTCTTTCATTGAAGTAAGAATCTGCAGTACCACAGTACGCAGTGTTTTGCTCTGCGGTTGTGAATGCTTGCCGATTCGCGTTGAGGCCGCTCGGCGAATTTCCGTATTTAACCACCGATATCTCCGAACCATTGCTCGTGTTTAATGAGAACACTGTATGAGCAACGACGAGGTTCGTCGTCGTATGTTGGGCGCGGAAAGCTGCCACCTGACAGTAATAATGCTTCTGCACCGCCTCCGGTGGGTTGAACACCGACTGCCATTCTGTGTGCTATTTTCCCTTCCTGAGTGTAGCTGTAAGAAGCGACGTGGTGGTCAGACCATGACTTAGCATAGGGGTATGATGAAGTTAACGTCAGCGCTGGCTTCAGCTGTTGTGTCCCAACTCCCTGGTTGGGGCCTAGGGGACGAGGATTTTTGCTAGTTCGACGTTGAGAGATGTGACTCAGGACTGAAGTCAGTGGCTCGAATGCTGTGCAGCGTGCTTAGAAAACTTGTGTCCCATAAACGCTGAACAAAACTTCAAAAAATGCGTGAGATATCACGGCAAAAAACAAATTTTTATCCACCTTCCCCTATTTGTTACGCATTTCTGTATTTCTGGTGTTGGCATCATGCCTGACTACAGGCCTGGTGTTTAGTAATTTTTCAGCTGACGGAGAAATGAAATCTGAGACCGAATTTTGTTGGGGACCCACAGGTCAGCTCAGTGTAAATACTGGGTGGGTCACATCGGTGAAGGGTCGGCCAGAACAGAACGAAACCAAACACTGTGAGATATTAGCACTTCGTATTAATCTCTTCATTCGTCCACTTAAAATAGCCTGAATTTTACCCATCCACAATAAGTGGATATGAAGTAATAACCCAATTCAATGAAGAACTGGTTATCTCCAGGGTCAGCAAAGAATAATATGCGTTGACAATAATGAACGATTTTGCTACCTTACCGTGGTGATCGAGTTTGCGTGCTACGATGACCCCGAGGGCCATGCCGATTGGGAAGCGAAGTGCTTTTTCACGGTCACCCTTATCGGACAGGCCGAGGGCGAGTAGCCAGACAAAAGCAACGCGGCGTTGTTCGAGGCCGTGGCGGGTTTTTCACCTGGCAGCAAACTCCACATGAAAGCCACAAAAGCCCATAGACAGCAACGTGATGTGTTCGAATGTGGCCCGTCCCTGAATAAGGCCATGGCCTCTTGCCTATCACTCAGCTATCCTGAGTGAAGTAGAATTTACTGGGACGCGTTGTGCATCTCCGACTGGCAAACCGCCATCCAAAGGCGGCGTATGAATCGCTCGTTCGGTCACCGGCTTTCAACGCAAACTACCTGTTGTCCGACAGGTAGCACTTGGTTGTGCACGGACTAGAGTTTCTACCTCGAACAAAAAGCCGAGTGAGGCTGGGGACACCACTTCGTACCTAATTTCCAAGAATCCTCGTGGGCAGTTCCTCTACACACACCATTCATGGGCAGGTGCCATTCGGGACATCCATGAAGCCGACTCATCCTTTCACAAAAGCTATCCGTATAGAAGAAAAATTAATACGATAATGGATTTGTCTTTCTATTATGAAGAGGCAAACAACTGTTGGAATTTCATACATTCAGTTCCCTTTATGAATTTCATGAGATGAAGAACAAGTATCATCATAGGACATAGTGATTTTAACTGTTTCGCGTAATCTTCTCAACTGTTCGGATATTTTTTAAGTGACCAAACAAGATAATGCACCACTTTATTCGCATAAAAGGTACACAGAGTGGCCAATACTTACATCGCACAAGCTTTGCACCCATGACATACGAATATGGACTAAAGAGAACTCTTCTATCTTATCAGAGCCATTTATTCAACTGGTGTTTTCCGAGCTGAAGTAAACTTTCTTCACCCAGAATTTATGCTTACGGGCTACCCAGCAGAATTCATAGATGTTTGCAGTCGACAAAGATCGAAGGGTGACCCAAACCAAAAAGCACCGAAGAAAGTTGTTTACCTCAGATTGGTCTTCAAAGGCGACCATATACTCGATAATGTTTGTCACAAACTCAGTCCAGCCATTAACCGCACAATTGTGCATCCTATGAACTTCCCGAGGAATTTCTCTGAGCAGTCGTGAACGTGGCCAACTGATGAATTCTCCCAGACATATAGTGTATCAATCTTTCTGCAGTTGCAATGACACTCACGTCGACAGAACAAACCGATGGATTTCCCAAGCGATTGATGAAATCTATGACACAGAACACATCCAGTAGTCATCCTGACCGGAATCCAGGGTTACCTAAACCGAAGCACCTGATGTCAACCGAACACGAAGTTTGTCGGTTTTTGTCTTTCGAACCGTTTTTACGTAGCCGTAATTCGAAACTGTTCGCACTCCGTGAAGCTATGCTAATCAGATTACTTAACCCCGTTCTTTACGCCCAGAACCTACTGACACGATCAGTCGGCTCGCCATGAAGATTATCATAGCTCTTTGTTATATGAAGTTGTTACTTCATACCCATTCGTTGTGATTGTGTTAAATTCGGATTGTTTTTCACAGTCGATTGGGAATAGTAAATATTGCAGCATCTATTGTCTTCCTGTACTGGTCAATAATATGTCGGATACTCAGTGCTTCAAGTTCTTCAGGTGAAGCATCGACTAAGTTATTCAACGTCTACCGAAGGTGAGGGTTTTTTGATCAACTATATGGAGCGTTGAGTCTATGTAGTTTGGCTTGGATAGCATTCAAACCGTAGTGTTGTTTTCTCCATCACCTTTTCGTGTACGACGTGCGAACTCTGTCATGCCGCTCTCAAGTGATGGATACCGATTCTCTGTCACCCGGCTGGTTACTGTTGTGTTCGTCATTACTAATAGAACACGTAATGGAGGCAGGCGATTTATCTGCACAAACGCAAACACAAAATCCGGCCGTAGCTTGCGAGTAAACAGGCAAATGTAAGTTGTGAAATTCATTTCAGTGAGCTGAGTTACATACATGCGCTAGCGTTCATTCGCATCAAGTCAAGCAAGGTTAATCAAAACAGCGGAATCGGTTAGTCAACAAACACTGAAGGGGCTGAAGTATGATTAAACAACCGTATGTTGATGCATGAAAGGAATGTTGATCTGTTTTCCGAGCCGTACGCGTGACTGTTTCATCTGGCCGTGGTGTTTGTGCACTTCACAAGCACCATGCTCATAGTTGTCAATTATCTCTGATAGCATGGGAACCTTTGAGACCATGTGCTTAACTCATGCTGAAGCATGAAATGAAAATAAAATAAATACTAGGTTTACAGCTGTGGACTCATTTGAACCGAATGAAGCGTTCATGGACGGAGAGTCAATTTCTAAAACCACACGGTTTTCTTTGATAGTTTATGAGCCGGTAAACTACCGTACAGGTTTATTTCCCGTGAAAGGTCTTCTGTGTTTTGGGTACTCCTTAAGTCATTTTGCTACAATTCAGCTTGTTACATCATTGTTTACTGTTTGTTGTCCAGGTTACCTTGCGCCAACTTCAAAAAGGTCAAACAGTTTCCTTCGCGGATGACTTCAAAATGGAATTCCGTATGTCACAGCGGTTCATACACAACCACGATTTCCCCGAGGGTGTTCGTGCACTCCTAGTTGAAAAGGACAAGAAACCCAAATGGCAACCGAATCATCTTGATCAAATCAGTTTAGAAGAGGTGGATCGTTATTTCGAACCGCTCACACACACTGCTGAATGGGAGCCATGATTTACTGTCGGATTCACTCCCCACCTCTCTCTCTCTCCATTTATCAGACAATAGCACCGCTGTTGTTTACCGCCCTCCCCCCCACTCTTTTTTACTCTGTCTTACTTTGAGCACCATATTTGTACACAAAAATACTGTGCTCTCACTCTTATACAGTGCCTAGTTCATTTTTATTGACTACCTACTTTTTACGGTTCATGTCCGTGGCGTGGCATAACGAAAAACTTAGTGCGGCCGCTGCCGCTGACGAAGACGACTATGGGATCGTAGGAAACTCGTAACAGTTTTCTCACCGTTATTCTTTCCTCTGTGTGATCTTGTTCATTTTGTATTTAAATCTTTTTCACGTGCTATTGTTTACGTCGTGATCTCTTGACTGTTGTGTGATTTACTTTGAAACAGTAAAATTAAATGTGAATGTGAATTCCTCTTGTGGTACTTCGTGCAACACAATTATTGTTATTATCAATATTATTTTTCCTATTATCACTACTTGTTGCGTCACCAATACTGCAGATAGTCAACGTCTCATGGCAATCGTTTGGGCTTCTCGGAGCACTTGTATTCGCGTTTTACAGTGTTAATTATCCTCTCATCTGATTATTGTGAACACTTAATGTTCGGAAGGCCGCTTGTTAGCCCATCTCGGGCTGTAGGAACCTTGAATCTTAGAAGTAGGAAAACCCGGCAAGGACCAGTCCTCCGTACTTCGAGGTTGGTGACCCATTTCACTTCAGTTCTCCTAACTATCAACTTCGTGATTTTGTGCTATGGTTCCGGTCACTAAATCACAGCATCTAGTCGAGAGGGGAAAACGAACAAAAGCTCAAGGAGCAGACCAACAAAAAAGAGGCTCACAAGTGAAAACGAAGCAGACCAAGAAAGAACTCTAGTACAGTTAAATCACTGACCGCGGAACCTAGCCATGCCAATTAAGGTCTCTAACCGGGAAGCCTCACGCGTCCCGCTTGGTCAACTTCACTGGTGATGGTTTCCATACCTTTTTGTCATGTCATGAACCGACCACCTCGACCCACCCTTAAACTTCTTATTGTCTCGGAGAACAATGTAAATTGAGGAAGTTTATTTGTGGGCGTTTCCAAGCCGTCTCAATCTGTTTTGATTCAGTGCTTGTTCCGGTTTCCGGCCCCTAATTTCCAATACCCCACGCCTAATCTCAGCGTTACTGACACGGTGTTCCCGCCATAATCGGGCAATACGGTGAAGACGTCGATGCTCATACACTGACAGTCCGTATATTTTCCATCTGTAACGGCCGTGTTTCTGAGTCGTACATAAGGACATGTAACAGCCGCAGCGTGAGCACGACCTTTGATGGTCAATCGGATACCACGCCAAGTGGGGGTGGCGTGCTCGTATAACCTAACTACTTGGGGACCTGGTGTCGGAATCCCGTGGTAAAACTTGGAAGTTGTAGGGCGATAACTACTAGACATGATTTCAAGTAGTGAAAGAATGTGTACGTGCAAGACAGGCACCGGTCGCGGTGTAGCCATATCTACCAATACCTCCAACCATTGTATAGGTGAATTTCTTTTCCACTCTATACGACCAAGTCCACTGGTCATGGTTTTTATGACTGCCATTCATGTCATGGGATTTTACTCTTAACTGATACTCACCCCATTCAGAGACTACGTACGGAGGAAGTCTATAGCTTTTTTGGTGGATGGTGAATGCTCAACACAGCTTCCAATCATCTGCATAGGTTGCTGATCTCTCATCTTAGTGTTTAGGTCTCAAACGTTCATCATTAGTTCGCAGCTGGTGAGTGGAACGGTAATGACCTCAATGTCAAACTCCACGATCAGGAATCCATGAGAACCGCCAACCTGATCTACGTGCGACACTGGCGTTGAAAACTGTTCAAAATTTCCCCAATCATTTTAGTGTTTGATTCAGTGATTTTCGCCGTGTAACCAATATTCTTCAATGAACCGCAGCATTTCTGATACTCTATTTCTAAGAGATTTGAACAATGCTTTGAAGAAATGTTCAGATCGCCGCAGACTTAAAACGTCTACCACCCGCAGTGGCCAGGTTTCTGAGTTCTACACAAGTAACCTGGCTGTCTAAATATCCATACAGTCTGATGCACACACGGATGTCACGTCGACTTCACTGATGACTGAGGTCAGTATAAAACAGATGCGCTTTTTGTGTACTCGGTAACACTTTATGGAGTGTCTGAATTCCGGTTTAAGTGCAGCTTCTTTTGAGAAAGAATTTATCTACTTATATTATCTGGCACTGATTGGTGTTTCAGTGTGCGGTTGACGGGGTAGATTACTGTAACATTGTGGAGAAATATCATTTATGAAATCTGGGGATAGAAAGTCGAACCTATACAATAACCCAACATGAAGTATGCGCGTTCAGTTGACCACTGAAATTCCCTGGCAATTTTCCGCATGCTTTGACTTTCTCCTACTCAGTCCCGAAATCCCCTTCAACCAGGTGAGAAAAACGGTATAGATAATGGGAGATTTTCCAATAAGGTACACTGTTTCTAGTAGATGAATCTCCAGATGTGTTATTGAATTAATGTCCGTCTTAAAGCTCAGTTGTGTGTATGTTTATGGCACTAGTCTACAAGAGCACATAGTAATCTCATCCAGGTTATTCCACCACCGGTGTTCTCAGTATCCCAAGAAAAGCCGATATGAACTCTTGTAGTGCCGGATCGATTTTTGTTGCAGGTCATTTATTAGGAGTATAAAGCAGCAGTATTCCAAATCTTTGTCGATCATGAAAACAATTCTATTCAGTCCAGTTGCATGTACATTTGGCCCTGTCATTTAAGGCCTCATCCAGCGGACCTCTTCATGTTCCATATTGTTAAGTCCATTAGCTGAGTTTCCTCTTCGGTCACGTGGTTGACTGTTTTCCCAACGCAACACGCCCCAAAGACTGAGACATTTTTTTTCAAGTGGATAATTCATGCACCCCGAGTGGTGAATATTCAGCCTACCGTTGGACAGAACTCCACTGTCTTCTGGCTCCCTACTACGCCTGGTCTATTAGGAGGCAGTGTTTTCTCAGATCAAGTCTCCGTGAGAGTCGTTGTTTTATTCACAGCTGTATCATTTGAGTACCAAAAGTGTAAGATACTTCTTCTAGAACATTTCACTGGGGAACCACAAGTTCGATTCGCTGATAGTTCTAGGGGATTAGACGTAGCTAACCTAGAGAACGGTGACACTGCGATCGCTAGTTGAAGTATTCAAGGCTAGCGGTATATAGACGGGTGGACCAGGTTTCTCAGAAGCACGCGACCGGTTTTGCGGTTACTATTGGTCATCAGGTATGCATACTCGATAGCCTTCTGTCTAAGCATCCTCAAGGTTGGACACTCCGAGGTTAGCTGCTACTTTACAACAGAGAACTAACAGCTAGTCATAGGCTTGATTCCTCGGTAGATTCTTCTAAGAGGAGCATCCACCGACGCTCCTGGTGCACAAATGAGATAGCTATAAATAAAATGCCTACGAGATGGCTACCCGTCGGTAACGACTCTCGAAAGGCACCCAAAGAACCGTGCGTCTGCCATAGCTCCTGCTTAGGAAGTCCTGCTCACTATCTTCTCGTCGTGGAGGCGTTCCACGAAAGTGAACGCCCAGCGGTCTCCGCCGAGTTGGCTGACTGATAGTCAGTGTAGGGAGATGGCTAAACCCTGATTCCAAACCAACCATGGATGGCGTATGAGGCGTACAACGGTATGCTCACCAGAATCTGCAGCTGAGGATGTACTAGGCACCTAGGATATCTAGCCTTATCCGAAGGGAACTGAACGATCAGTCACCGGCTCCTAGAGGTTTCCAGAAGAGGCGAATAAACCATACAATTGGCTACCGGCTTATCTGGACCAACCCTGTCGCGTTCCATGATGGGCTTGGCTGTGCAAAGGCTAGAGGTGCATCCTCGAATGAAAATGCTTACTCTAGACTGGGTGACCGAATAGTGCAACAGCCCGCAAAGCAAACAACCGTGAAAGATTATACTGTGATTGACAGCTCTTCCATGTTTTACAAATGCCTGCCAGTCGTCTACGTTTCCGTGCTGGGTAAGGCTGGAAGGAGCAACGCGGTGGCCAGGCGATGACTTGGCGTAGAAGTATGACGAAGCTAGTAGCAGCATTAGCTTTGGTTGGGGCCCAAGGGACGAGGATTGTTGTCCGTTAGAGAAGTTGAGGGACATGGTTGATAAAAAGAAGTCAGTATTGCGAATGCTGTGCTGTCTGTCAGTCGAACTCTCGTGCCACGTAATCACAAGAATGTCATTCCGACAAGCAAAGTGAAATAAAAACAATAAAAAGTGTCTCTTCCACTGTATTCTACTCCTCTTATCTTATTTTTGAAATTGCTGTGGTTACTTTGGAACCATACTTGATTGCAGGCCACTTGTCCAGCGCATAAGCTCTATTTCGCATTCTTGACCTTTCCACAGAGTTGTGGTTCGTTCGCCGAACGTGACCAAATCTACGGTAATGGTTATCTTAGATGGTGGGGTGGCGATGTTTTTCGTCGACCGTCGTGTTTTGGAGAGTACCGTCAGTCGTACGTAATGGAATCGCTCGTACTCAAACTACATACAAACTACAAGACGACATATGAATAGCGGGAATGTATTCTGTCAGATTTGGTCGTTCAAATGCTCATTATAGTGGGCTTTCAACCCTTCTGTCCTGGGTTCGAGTCTTGCTACCGCCACCGGTCACTTCCCCTAACTGGCCCCGACCCCCTTCCTGAAAATGTGCGCCATTATTATATGATGAAAGAAAGTAAAATATAAAGATAAAGAAACTCGTTTATATGCAAAAGGAGGTATGCACTTATTGGCAGATGACATACTGAACAAGCACAAAGCGATTACGCTGCTTCTACACGTTCTGACGGTCGCGGTCTGATTTCACCTGATTGGTTGGATATTGAAAGCAAAGCTAAAGCGTACTGGACCACGTATAGAGGGTTTCGAATGAGTACAAGTAACCAAGTCATAACTGATAAAGGTCGAAAGATTTAATGGAAAAACGATGTACCAGGTAAAATTGGTCCAGTGGTGCAAATTCACGTCAAAATAAACCGGGAACCCATAGTCACTACTGACTTCACCGAATAAAAATAGAAGTGAAGGAAACCTGTGATGAGAAACGTGTAATGTCCGATGAGTTGAAGATGTCGAAATACCGTCTCCGTATCACGGGATTAAAATCAACACTTAATTACAAAATCACAGTTAATGTAATGTAGTTTTACGACGGAGATACGCTCAGCTGAATATTTCAACCCTGATTCCGAGTTGATGGGTGGAACAAACCGCATCCGATGGAGATACACATAGGCAGGGCGCACCCCTAATGTCCTTTGGGTGTATCATCGGTAAACAGCGAAGTATATGATGTTTCAACTGACAGAGAGATAGAGAGAGATAAAAGCTGACAAAACCCGATTCGAGGGAGCTTTGCCCGGTTAATGAACGTATAGCAGATGGTTTAAAACATGCTCAGTTCAGTAGGACGTATAAAAGTTCGTAGTCTAGAAAGTTTCCTATCTAAAATGGATGATAAACTGACCGTTCGGGGCTTGTCCATCAAGCTGCGAGTTTGTGAAACCTGGATGTGACCCCCGCCTAAGCCGGTGGATACCTAGTGGGAAAGCTGCGTGAAGGACAAACAATACCACAGTGACATTCATTCTCAAATAGTGCAGCCAATCACAGGAGAATGCCCAATTCTTGGCAGTGTACCCTTCCTCGTACCATGCAATTCAAAAATATGTTTGCTGAATTCGACCAGGCGAGGTCGTATATGCACAATCTAATGCACATTACCTGACTTTCGGACAACACTTTTTCTAATTTTTTTTTTAAATTCTCAATAGATATGCTCTTAGTGGCGGTTGGCAACAGTTTTTTAGATCTCCTTTTATCAATCTTTCAGGGTAGTTATAACTGTGTACTACATCTTTATTGATTGAAATACATCCACGAAAGTTGAGATACTTTAAGGGTTCGAATATAAACATGCAAGTTTCGTATAGCAAAACATGGTAGTTTCATGGTCGTGAATATTAATTCTGCACTCAGGGGCGACATAATTAACTCCACAACCTGTGCAGTTAATAGTACAATTGAAAGATCGATAGAACCTAGTCATACATTGTGACTGGTTTTGGTAGACGTGTGGAGAGTACCCTCTTCCATGTACCGGGTGTCCTTAATTATACGTCAATACTCGTCTATGAATTATCTTTACATTCCGACCAGAGTTTCACAACTGTACGAGATCTAAACCTTTAAAGCAGTATTGTATATCGTTTGAGGTCTGATTAGCGAAGGCGTGCCCGACCGTGAAACTTACTATCTGTAAAAGTCTGATAGCCAAAATGATGTTACTATTATTTATATCAATTGTTAAAATAATCTCGGAAGCATAACTAAGTCGGTTAGTGAGTGACAGTCTGAATCATTTGGATATTTGCAAGAAGTCATCCCGTATCATTTGGGCTGTACGTGCCCGACTCAGTGCGTCCGGCAGCGTGGTCCCACTGATCCATTCCAAGTTCCTTTGTTCGTGACCTGCTGCTAACTGGGCAGGAGCACCGTGACACCAATTGACCTTGGCTTTTGGACCACATACAGAGCAACAGTAGCGACAACATTTCATTCCGCTGTTTGTGGTGTAGAACTGAGGCGGAGGTGCTAACAATGAACTGTGATTTGTAGCCCTGTCGCGCAGTTTGCTGTATAGATCATCCACCTCACCTGGAAAGGAAAAGCACGCCCGGACTAATAACGGGATTGTTCTGAACAAGTGGATATTGAGTCTTAGCATCAGTAGGCAATTAATGGTGTGTATTTTGTGTGCGAAATGACTCATTAGGAAGTACTGACACTGAAAACCATGACAACAGTCGGTATACAACAGCTACGTGGCACAGCCATCCAGTCTCCACTGGTATTCGAAACCGGGGCGAACGACTTTGAGTCAAGCAAACCTCACCACCAGGTTGTCTCGTATGGCTCTAAACGGTTTGTTGATCATATACCTTACCTGATATAGCATCCTTCAGTCACTGGCTTTGAACTACAACAACCTGTCACTTGTATCATCCCAACTAGTTTCGAAATCACTGAACCTTTAACCTACGTGTTTGGTGAGAAACAGGACTTAGAGATAATCCATTCTAATAGGACATTTCAAATCCGGACGCTAATAATTTCGCGCACGAAGTGGCACTGTGTTCGTGAAACTTGAAAATGCTTTCATTCCCAAAGCAGCAGAAATCTGGTAAAAAGCGGATGGGTTGAAAAACCAACTGAAAAACAGAGCAACAGACAAAAACTGCAATAGCATTTATTCTCGATGAATTGTTCACATTGAATAATGATTGAACTCAGTGGGTTTTAAGCTTTCTGTGGCCCCGCTTTTGCACACTCATTTAATCTATCGATCACTGTTTGATAGCATGATCATTTCGTGGTTTATGTCGTACTTCTATGCTTCAGATTCAGTTATTTTGTTGTTTTCTTCAGTCATAGATTCTCACTTTCCAGAAGAAGTAGTTCTGTCCAGAATTAGCAAACTTCCTTGCTTCTCTACAGGTTCCTGACAATCAAACACGCTTGCCTCTGAGGATAACAAACAAATCAACCTCGAATGGAGTCACATTTGATTTAACTCTGAATTCCGGTGTGCGAGGGAATTGATCAAACTGAAATAGAAGAGGACAAGTGGCGAGAATTCTTTCCGTTTGTTCCCCCATCCAGTCGTTCAATCAAGTGTCCTTAAAGGCCGTACCAATCCCTCCGAGGAGTTTGAGAATTTTCCACACGTCGCACCGCAGCATATAAATGCCGGTTCATACGCCGATATTCATTGTCTGTTTTCTGCTCGAGATTTGGTTTAATGAAGCATTCGCACATGCACACTCGCGTGCACACATACACACACATAACTAATACAACTGCTTTACCACTTCTCTTGTTAATTACTCGACCATTCCTCTTAGCCGCAAAGTAATTACCAATTGCACCGTTCGTATTGCCTATCCCATGTCTAACTGAAGAAACCAGTAACCGTGGATTAACAAAATGCAGAAAGCTTCAAAATCATTGTTGCGTGGCCTTTTCGGCGTTCGGGGCGATAACAGAATGACTCCAGTCTAATTTACTGATTGCCTATTGCGTCGCGCATTTTGGCTGCTACTACCGCTCATATGCACGCACCTTGCATGTGACTGAACCACTTTCAACCAATCACGTCTCAGCACACACCGGGCGATCTTGGTGTGCCGATTGCATACACGGGCTGTGCTTGCCTAGTTGCGGCACTAACGCACCTGCGTACTTGTCTGTTTACAAGCGGCTAGTAAACCGAATTCTTACTGTGGCGAGGAATCCTGCAGCAAAGTAACGATAAGAGGATCAAACCGATCTGTCCAACCAATCGAGAACCATAGACCAGAGAACAAATGGTGAATATATCGGAAGCAATCCGCCGCAGACGAAAAAGAGGCATACAGACTAGTAGATATGACTCAGAGGGATCTCAAGAGACCAGCATGATAGTCCATGTGAGAGGCTACCGATGAAACCGTCACTCGGACCAGCCGAAGGAAAGTAGTGCGCAAAAGAATCAAGCTAATGGCCACAGGCAACTGACCGGAATGCTGCCGAGATACTCAGGAAGTCGGAGGATCAATGTTGCTACAGCTCCGTCTGGAAAAAGGACTATATAAACTGCTGTACATGTTTTGCGGACTAGACTTGTCTAGCTGCTCAAATACAGATGTTCCCCACCCGTCTTGCTTTCTTCGTTACATTACATGTGGTGTGTTTCTATTAATAGCAGATACAACAATCGTCAATGACGCGGACCAGGTGGATGAGAAGTCAAGTCACCGAACAGAAGCATATAGTATATATCATTGGTCGTTTCGCTAAACTTCAGACCAAATTCTTTTCAGCTTCACTTTGTGTGTTTATTTAGCTATGACGGATATCTTAAGAGTTTCTCGGTACTCATATGTCTTTCCATCTTCTCCCGTTCTATCTCTTCCATTTATTCATTCATCCGTCCGTCCTTAACCTAAGGAAGAATTTGGGTAGTGTGTTTACCGGTGATCCAACTAATCCACAAAGACGTTTCATCCAGATGATCGAAATTTTATACAATAGCTGAGGTTTCTTATGAGGAAATCGAACGGTGAATCACAAAAGCGTTGAATCAGCACCTTATCGAGTTAAGTAGATAAATGATCACGCGGAGTATTTTTTCCTCAAAGCAGTACGGCATGCACTATGGATGACCCAGAATTCTATCAGTTGGAGTGAGGATGAGAAAGGCCTATATGAAGACTGTTCAGTTTAGTAGGGACAATGGAAATCGTATCCGACTTTGCCCATATATATATATATATATATATATATATATATATATATATATATATATATATATGTAATCACAGTTGTGATTCATTTGTAGGCTCTTCAATGAGGAGTATCCATTCACACTCCAGACGATTCAAATTAGATTCTAGTGAACATATATATATATATATATATATATATATATATATATATATATATATACATAATTATTGGTATTTGTTTAAGGACTAACCCAAAAAACAACAAGGCTACAAGAGCAACCTAATATATTCGTAGTAAGTAGTATGTAAAGAGGTGGAAAAAATTGGTAGTTGTGATCCCACAATGGGCTCTTCACGGGAGAGCGTCCGTTTAAGATCCTGACGCTTCAAATACGATCACAGTGCCAAATTTACTAACGGAGTGTAAAACTAAGAAGATGTGTAAGTAGACGAGTATCGGGTGCACATACCCGATGAGCGATAGTATCCGTGACACCGGTCGTGTGCTCCCGGCAGACTTTTTTCCACACGTACATGCTACTACCAACCCAGGTATACCTCTGTAATTCTTTAAAAAGAAAGAAAATCCTGTATGTCTGAAGTGTAGATCAGACCATAGCCATATTGAACAGGTTTGGAAGTACATTACTTTCCACATGACTATGCAACAAATTACTGTACTCTGTGGATGTCGGCTGCTTTGATGGTTATGGTTAATCTTGAAAAGTCTAGACATACAACATCAAGCAAAATATCCATAGTAGGTCTCTTTTGGTATTCTCTTATTGTCGACTGAGCTATGAAGAAGTGAAACGTATGACCGTACCCAATTATGATCGCTTTTGGGAACCTGGCTCTGTTTGTATTTGGTTTGTTGTGTTATAATTATGCTATGTTAACGGTTAGACTGTCAGTTCATTTCGGAAAATGTTTTCGAAATCTAATGAAGTATTCTGAGTCAATCGATTTTATTACCCATTTAATTATTATAGGCAAAGATCTCTTTTCGTCATATGACGGAGATAATCATTATGATATTTATGCACGCTGAACTCACCACGGGAAAGATAGGCAGCATAAGATTCAGTTTCTGTCCCACTTCTTCTGGCCATTGTTGGTAGGTGCACGGGTGGTTTCTGTCTAAAAGTCTTGATTATAATTGAACGTGATAACAAATCTCACGATGCTGCTATGGTAACCAAGTGACATCGGATCGGTCCAATCAATGAGGCCCCCGGTCACGTGCATCAGCTAGGTGCTATCTGCACGGTAGTGTTCTGTGAAGGTTACAAAAGTCGGGAGATGCGGTCCACTTATCAGTAGGTTTTCTTTTTCATCTCCTGATTTTCCGGTGGTCGAATTTTGAGCCGAGAGAATTTAAACAACAGAAGCAGAACCGCTCCGCGTATTGCGTGTGCGAAGGCAACTAAACTTGCGCTGAATGAATTTCAGCATAAAGTCTAAACATACAAATATCAACAGGACGACATCTTAAATTTTATGGAGAGCAAACCAAAGCCAACAAGCCGGGAATGGTCAGACCACCACCAAATAAAGTATAAAGCCTAATTATCAAGAGGGCTTCGGCAGAAAGAATACCAATAACGTTACCAATTACCAGCTACGCTCTGATGCTGTCCTTCTCATTGAAAGGTAGACACACTGGATCAATGAACCAATTTCGTCATTGCTGATCGGTGCCTTATTGGTTGATAAAAACCAGACCTACTCTAAAATTGATTCAATTGTGAACTATCCGAATGAAATGTAAACAGGAAGAGCTTTGAATTACATGTACAGTGTTTCACCTTTCAACGTCAGCTGTGAATCGAGCATTGAAAAACCATAGAACCACGACACAATGGTTTCGTATGTTGTTTGTTTAAGAGTCACTAGTTGCAGTGTACCTCCGTCAAAGTGCAACTCAGTAGAATGTGGTCTGTTGGATTTTGGGCCAACTCCGCAAGTCAGTAGTTTATGCAAGCTGGTCGGATCTATTTACGGCACACCTAGAATTCCTGGACAAGAATCTAGAAGATGTGCACGTGACGCGTTTTTCACCGTGAAAAACTCGTCAACTAGACAATATGTGATCAAATTCCTGGACAAATATGTATCAAAATACTCACTTTACCACCGAAATGGAAAAATAAAATAACTAATTTTTTTGAAAACAGGAATTAATCTTAAACCGGACGATAAAATATCAATGTGTTTCCACTAAAAAGAAGAACATGAATGGGACCGTGACTGCACTTCAAAACTTGCACACCAATAGCCTAAAAGTGTAGTCCTGTTCGCATCTCTTTCGATCGAACCAGACTTATTGGTTCTGATGACACGCTAGAAGTTTTGGCGCTGTTACGCAGGGCACCGTTAGACAATGATTACTCCCATAGATTGTGTTGGTAGAGACAGATAAACGAGATCCATTCTAGGAAAGAACAACAGGCCTTTGTCAATAATCGAAAAAACTGTTTTGGGTGAAGTAACTTAGAGCCTGGACTGGAAGAGCAGAAGCAAGAACGGAATTGTCGAACGAAGCGCCATCTGTCCACTTACAATCGGAAAATATTAGGAACGTTGCTGGACTTCGTAATACTTTAGACGCTGATGATTCCTGACAAGATAGACGAAATAGCAGCACAATACTTTGAACAAAAAACGTACTTTGGAAAAATATCGACTTGCGGATCCTCGTGCAGAGTCAACAAGTGAAAAATGAGCGAAGTATTTACACGTGTGTATACCACTAGAATTTGATAAAGGATTTCGAGCTTTCAGGATTACTAACATGGAAAGTTGAGTTAGATTTGAAGGTATCTACGAAATCCTTTTCATTTTATTGTGGACTATGAATACTGGTCAGGAATCAGCATTAAGCTTCCAACTGTTTGTTCCATATTCAAAAGTTATCATCTAGACCAAAAGGAATACTTCCTCGAAAATGGCTTTATGTACAGCAAATGTACCGACACCATCTTAGAAACCCAAGTAAATGGACAGGCATTACGTGTGTTGCTTTTGTTGCCGAGATGTTAGGAAATTAGTGGGGAGAATTTAAATAATAATTTGAAACTCCCCTGACCAAATCAACATGTACCATTTAAGCACTACGTAACTTGCGCAATTAAAGTGGCTTGGGCCTAGAAAGTCTGGTAGCAAACATTGATTTATTGCGTGTCATGCTACTCATATTTTATCAACAGTTTCATTCGTTAGGACGACAAACCTGTGTTGTGCTTTACCCCGTGGGAAACAAATCAAAACAGGCCCGCCTTTCTACCTATGATTTGAGTCGTGCTTCATTTGAGCTCATTACGGGATAAAAATTTCTTATGGAGTTCAAAGAAGAAGTAACATAATAGATATTGATTTCGGTGAATTTTCATTAAGTCAACTTCAAAGTAGACGTGAAAATTACACAGAATGCAACGAATCAGAAATTTGGAATATTTCATTCTGGTAGCTCCGTATAGTGGTAAATTCTGCCCTGTGATTCATTATCTGTCAACTAGCTTGTAATAATGGAGAACTACTCGTAAGTAGGCAAAAGATGGTGCATAAAATGTATCTCACCAGTTAAACGGCACATCATTGGTCAGAATTTCGTTAGATGTGCAATGCTGATTAATCGTAACAAGGGTGAAACAGGTGTATCGTGCTTCCGTGGTTTCAGTGGGAACTGAACATTCACACTGCAAACTGAATCATTCTGTGTAAGAAATCTAATCTGCTACTAATGACAGTCATATATTTGAAAACTAGGATTAGTATTCGTCACGCCAGATCAGAAGGTCAGCTTTCCGTTATTATTAACGTAGTGAGCAGGCGGTTGGTTGCCATTTCCGTGTTCGATTATTATGAGTGTGGGTTCTCGATGAGACACTTACTGAGCTCTGCGCACACGGGATTTTCTGCTCCTTGTGCTTTTAAAATGGAATACAAGCAACACCCATGGAGGAACACTGATCCTTGTATACAACACTAACAGCCAATCATCAAGTTCATTCAACAGGTCAAATTGAACCTAAATTGTTACTAGCTTTACCGGCCAGTTAACATTGTCCACCCAACAGACGATGCAACGGTTCCGGAATGCAAAAGCTATTGATCAGGGGCCTACGAGAGAAAAAAATCAGAGCCATGAAAACTATCACATTTTACGGTTACTGCACGCATTCTATCTAGATGGTTGGTTTATGACTGAATGTGAACACATATCAAACAATAAGCAAGTTGTGTACGTGTAGGCGGAACAGAAATACCATTTCGGTTATTAGTTTGAATATTCTAAATTCCATGTTCACTCCAGGTTACTTCAAATTGTTTATAGATTTGTTTCAAGATTGAAATAGAATAAAATTACTGGATTATGAACTGAAACGGATAATATACCATGATAATTACAGCGGCAATCCAAACTTGGGACCGTGTTTTCGTTCGAAAGGTTAGCCACTTTAACTGACGAAATAACTTTGGGAGAATCATCCTGTGGTTCAAGAAATGGATCTTAGTCCTTGCACGTTCCTGATGATTCCATTGAGATGGCAGTCATAAAGGAATTGTGGAGTGCCCGAGTGTAGAGATGATTAGGAAGAAGAAAACCGGGTACACACCTGAGGAGCGGCAACAACCGCAAAACGGGTCTTGTGCTTCAGGAGAAATTTTTTCCTGTTATACAGATACTATACCATACCAAGTACAGCATATTGGCGAAAGCTTATATTCAGTGGGAGGAAAGAAATTCTAAGTGAGAAATGCATCTGACCTTCATTTTATTTTCATTTTGAAGAAGACAGCTTGTGATAGAACACAATAGGTTGGATACTTTTCGGTGGTAGATAACGTGTTTTGGCATTTTGAGCATTTTCTATCTAATATTATCATTTTCATCATTTCGGTTTAAGTCATGAAGGAATTCAAATATTCAGATGAGTTGGCTCTCAGCAGTGTTAGTAGATATTTCTAGTGACAATAGGTGCACAGAGACAGTTGTTAACAGGAGTCCGAATTCGGGTAATCTTTTGGTGGCATACAATGATAAACTGACAGTAGAACAAGTGACTATTTTATGATTTCCAGAAAAATAACACTATAGACAGGTTCGAAGTTCACGATATTGCCTCGCGCTCTGTGCTGATGTGCGTGGACCCTTCAATTTTGTTCTTTCAACAATTCGGTTTTCCGGTTTTCTTTGCTATCTTATGCTATCACTCCGTCGTAGGTGAAATAAATAAATGTGTGAAAAAGAAAGTTCACAGCTGAAACAGTTATGCAAGAAAAAGAAGAGTTAAAGTTGGATTACACCAGGGACCGTGACACTTAACTGTCTGCCTAGTGTCGTGAACGACCCGTTAGGTGTGTCTCTTAGTCTCCAAGGCCGAAGCCAAGCAAGTATTCCTCGGCCAAGTTCATTGTTCCGAAGAATCCCCACCTCTCACCTTTCTCATAGACCAGCTGCTTCTCTCCAATGTGGATTCGTACAGACGTTCACAGAAACTATGTAAAATAGAGCTTATTCAAAACACGAACCCTACAAGGAGCTTCGGTAGGCACAATTCTCAGCAATCGCAATACGGTTTTACAGTTCAGCAAACACAGCGCCGAAGATCCCGGAATCCACTACCGCATTTCTAACGGCTGTATAGTGACAAGGAGATGACTGAATTTGAATGTGTAAATTCATGATCAAAAGGTATTACAGATACACATAACTAATTGGTACTTAGCTCTAGGCTAACTGAGAAACACACTTTTGAATGCTCTGCTTACGGACGGTTGAACCCCTAACTCCCTTAGATAGTATCGCGTCTCGTGTCGCTTTAAAACGTAAACGTGATTGACATTGTTTCAATACAAACCGTTCTTCACGTATCCCACTGACTTTTATTGTCTCTTGGCAACCTTCGGAACTTTTGGCTTGTTGCTCGTTCCATAGGTCATTATCGGGATTTAGTTGTGATGATACTGGACCAACCGAGGTAACTGTCGTAGGACAGTTCATCGATAAGTTTTACCGACTACCTCGTTACCTCTTGATCGGTCTTCTTGCACTTGCAGACTGGGTGTTAGAAAAAAATCTAAGCTGCTTCAGTGTATATGAACATGCTTACAATCAGAGCTTCTGATCGTAATGCTGTACTTCTTCATCCTAATTTTTATTGCAGACTCGTTACCTCATCAGCAGACGATAAACTTTAGGAAACGAAGAAAATCGACGGTTGAATTATTGACTGCGTCGTTCAGCTTATTGGCCAATATGGTAGCGCTCTGAATAAGATTCGGTGGTTTCTGATTTCGGATTCAAACAGAGGAATTGAGTCAGTCATCCGAAAATTGCTCAATTTCGGGGAGCACGGTTTCAAATCAAATGAGATAAGTTTTCAATGGAAGACCAAGCAGATGCAACAAATGAAACATTCACTGAGCTTTGGGTCGTGAGACACTTAACAGTGAGATCAGGTAAAGATCCAAAGAATAAAGCACCTTCAAGTCACTTCTAATGAATCCTGTGGGTTGTCTATGAGGCAACAGAAAGGTAGATTTCCATGAGCAACTGTGACTAGAGGTGCTTACCCGCTTATTACCTATTTTTCTAAGTATCATAGTTTATAACTAACTTCCCTATAGAATTCTTTGCTGGGCATTCATACTTTTGCACTAGTCAGGTTTACCATTGCAATATCTCAGTGCTTTTGACCAACAAGTTCAGGGATAGAATTGGTTTTGCATTCAGCTCGTAGCTTGATGGGGCGGAATTGGGTTACGTATCGATTATTGACTCAGGTGAGTCGGGATATAGAAGTCGATTATATTTAACTTTGGTTGAATTTAGGGCGAGGCACTTCGGCTGTTGTCCAATTCATTTCTGTGCACAACCTGATGACGACACGTGCGTTTGTTTCACTTGCCCAATTTTCGAGGTCGTTGCGTTGTCCGACCGCCACCGCGGAATAGTACAGTGGGTTCTCATTCTAATGGACGCCATAGTTCACTTCAACCCATTGATATTTAAACCGAGAATGCAAAACGAATGTGCAATGCCAGCTCCTCAGTGGATCAGTTCCCCCTCACCACGGCTGATACTATTTTAAACCAAACTCAGTGCAGACTCTTCACGTGATCAGTAGCCACGGTCTATTTCTAAGTTCCGTAGTATAAAGTGTGCACTATTTTCTGGCATGATCTGCAGAAAATACAGTAAAGTTGTTATCTTGTAAATGATTGAAAATCCATTTGTATTTTCCATATCCAAAAGTCTAGTGCCGCGAACCGGAATCAAACCGGTGACATTCCGCTTGCCAGGCAGATGCTCTACTAGATGATCTATCACGGTATTGATTTCTTGGTGTTATTGACCGAAATGAATGTCCAGTGATACGCAAACCACTATTCCGATGATACATAACAACTATTCTGGTTTGTCACTTAGCTGGCCTCGTCGGCTACCTCACAATGGGACGAACAGCACACAGCTGAATGCGATCCAACGGGCTTTGAAATACTTTCGCAGAATGTGTTTGGGGCACGAGCAGCCTGTTTCCCATGGATAATGTGAAATCCACTTGCAATTATCACATCCCATAAGTTGAACGTTATAGGCCGAAAGTAGATTTTCCACTATCTATAAGATTTGAATCCCTCGTACGGACAAAAGGTCCCTGAAAATTGTTGTCTGTTTTTTAAGGAAGATTGAGAATGATAACGGTTTAAGTGATGATTTTTTAAGCCATTTTTTATTCTAAAATCCTGATCAGTAGGTAAAAGTTCATACTTAATATGGACTGCTTTCCACTTCTTTATTATTAAGACGGTAGTTTGGGCTTAAAAGTGAAATATATTTCAGTAATCAGACACAAGACTTCCGAAAACCTTGGAAAACCCAAGAGAAGCTGAAAAACTGTGATTTACTTTTCAGCACAGAGTTACTGCCACATGTCGGTTTAAAAACGGAATAGGAAAGAAAAGAACAAACAATTCTAACGGTATGGCAGTCTATCGCGATTAGGATGAGAATGAATCGGGATTCTTTGGTTTGACCAAAACACACAGAATGAGGGGGAGATCAGATGGCAAGCAAGAGAAGACGTCTTCTAAGGCTTACCATAAGACACCAGTAACGATGTTCTTTAGAATTTCTGGAAAAGAATCCACTTTACCCATTCTTTACTGATCTCGAGACTATCCACGGGTAGAAGAGGAACCTGAAACTTTTTTTGGATTAGACATATAATTGGGTGTGTTGAACTCGAGCGTTCGGGTATTTTGTGCGTTTTATGGTCACGGTGCAAATCTCGACTTAACCGGCAAGAGCTGCAAACCCCTGTCTGTCAGTTGGCAAATTATCACGAACTGGTTATCACTTTTCGTCCCAAAAATACTAATATTTATGTTTTCACCCACCTCGCTCACTGATGTTCACTTGGTTCTATATGTGAACATCTGTGTGTGTGTGTGTGTGTGTGTGTGTGTGTGTGTGTGTGTGTGTGTGTGAAACCCCAACGAGGCTTTTCCCTCCTTTCACCGGATACAATTTTTGAAGATGGTGGACGAAACGAAAGTGTTTATTGCCCAGTTCGGCAGGATCTAGAATTCCTCTACATGGCTGGACACCAAGGCGAACGACTCCCGCACAGGCATGTTTTGTAGGATTGGACAGTAGAGTTGTTACTGACCTACAGAAAGGTGGGTTGGCGGGTCACACGCAAAATTAACTACAAATTTTTACCTCAGATGAGAAATCTTCCAAGAAGACCAGTATACCGATCAGGTTTGTGGTGCAACCGGCTTATGGTATTTGGCTATGTCTTGGGGTGGGAGCGGGGTGGAAGGGGTGGGGGAGAGGGATGTAGACTAGTTCCATAAGTGAGAAAAGTGGCTACCCCATGAGCCATAGAATCGAGATGACAATAAATTCAGTCCGAAGAATCGCACTCAAACGAACGAACCCGGGAAGTTTGTGTTCCACTTCGGAAAATTCTAATGACCTGTGGGATGATTTCCGAAGTTAGATTATTTTGCAAGAAAAATTGTTCAGTTAAGCTCCCAGATTTATACCGAATTTCGTAGTCAGGATTATAGACAACTTTGACGCTTTTTTGGCACGCACGATGAAACCATGACTGTTGCATGAACTGGTTAGAAACTGAAGGCAATCACCTGAGAAACGAAAGATTGTCACTTAGATCAATAAAACTCCAGAACGAAAAAGGACGGGATGTTCACCCCTTGGGGTGCATAAGGCTTCTGCCTGACTTGACTAGACTGTGCTGTTAAGGATTTCTAATCTTCCTCTTTCTGATCGGCTGGGTGAGAATAAAAGCTCTTGGAGATTTTTGCCTCGGAGCTAAAAAAGGAACATAATCCAATGTTTCACTTTTGGGGCTCTCAGAATATACTCGCCGGATACTCTGGCAGAAGAGTTGGAACATGTGGAATAAGCTTTATGTCAGCGGTAGATGATTGGATTTTAGACAATACGGCATTTATCGTGCACTGTGAAGGTTCAAGTCACTGAAATCCATGGCAGTACTGTACAGCTGTTTTATTCTTTTTCGGAACTTTCTTCCTGCATGAGCAGTCTCACACTGAATAGGTTTTACAAGACAGCGGGCCCCCGAAGATGTTCAATTTTAAGAATATTCAGTCCACCAAGTCTGGAGAGTGATTTTCTTGCGTCCTAAAGAATGAACTTTTCCTGAGAAGGATATTCAAAGAGGAATATATAGCGCGCAAGAACCAGTGTTCCTCCACAGTGGTTTTTTGTGTTCTATCTGTAGAACATGAAGAGCAGAAAACTCCACGAGCCGAGGACCATTGGGTGCACAACAGGATCCCACACTTACATTAATCGAGCACCAAAATGGCATCCAACAGCCAACTCGGCGACTGACAGAACCATTCAGAGCAGTCATGAATTCAACACTTCCAATAGCAAAGATCATCTCGCCGACTTTTCACATGCAAATGGAAGATGAATTGCCTGAACTGAATTCACCCAAGATTATTTATTTTTTCAAGTGCCCGTACGGTGCATCTTACACCCAAAATTTGGATGAAAAAATTAATTTCTTCGGAGTATGATTTGCTTTCGTCATTTTTCTCATATAATATTAAAATAGGGTTGGAAATATAAAATTTTTCACAACTGAATGTCTTTCACGTTAGTGCTATAACATTCTGTATGAAGCGGAATTTACGTGACCCGGGTTACTATGAATCAGTTGACTGATGATTGACAAACAAAATTTAAGGAACGGCCAATTATAAGTAATATTCAAAGTACAATGCGAAATCTACTTGTTTTTCACATCCAGAAGTCTAGCGTAGCTCGCCGTAAAAATAAAGTTCGTCGCATGTGGCTTTTGCCAGAGAGGCATTGATACCAATCCTGCCAGGAGTACTTCCATTTGTGGAAGTGTCGGTTACGTCACCACTTACTTAGAAAGAATGCTGTATCATCGGGTGGTTTAGTAGCAATTTCGTGATTGGTGTTAGGCTCACGAGAAGAAAGGAGTTGGCTTTTTTTTGAAAAGTTTGGTCTTTAAATCAAGATCATATGAGCGCGGTCCATTAAAAGTCCAGTTTCTTTACACGACGTTGGAGAAATGTACACTCGTGACAGGATGTTTTTATCACGCTAGTGAACAGGACAGTATTAAGATTGTGATAAAGCATTGTGTACTTTTTTACATGGAAGATTTTGCTCATAAATTCCTCTCGAACGAATAAGCTTTTTTCGCATAATTCATGTAAAAAAGAGGTTGCAACAAGAAGCGGTGAACAAAAATTAACAAAATCGGCTAGGTTAATGGTGTTTTATGAGTTTTGACAAACAGGATTGATCAATGAGCATCAAGTATATCCAGAGAGAGTATTTCTGAGCAAATTTTCACAGGCCATTACGAGGCAAAGAGAGCTGGTTAGCCATCTGTCCAACCAAAAACCATCATTACCCGCCCAGTAACAGTGGTTAATAGCCCCAATTACGAAGTGATTCGAATTTTATCGTGATTGGTTCTGCTGTTTGGATTTATTTTCCGTGCTCTATAGTGAAACTCATGGGCTCAAAAAAGTTATCCATAATTAATTTTATCTAAAAGAAATTCATCTCAGTGAATTTGAAGTTGTGAAACTCAGTTGGTAGACATTTATATACGTCATGTACAATAACAAATTCATTGGGCTGCAATCATACATTTTCCTGTCTGTCAGATTGAGGTTCCTTCTTGGAGGACTAATTTTCTATCAAGTAACGTGTCGGGTAACACCTCTCACGAGGATGTTAATCATATTGCCGTAGACATAGCCATTTCTTAGTTTTATACTTCTACGTAATCGAAACTGTGGAAATTGTACAGGTTCGGCTACAACGATTGTCTCACAAAAGCCCTGATTTGAGTATGAAGGTGAGGTTTTTGAAACTTTGGCTAAATAAGTTTAAAGACGTATCTGAACTGGAAAAAAGTTTGTATCAGGTTATGATGCCTTTTGTCGGGGGTATCTGAATTCCAAAAAGTATACATTCGTTCGAATTTCGACAGCGTCTTTAGGTCGAACGAACTGGCCTCTGTGACAATGCATAAAAGAGCATCAGATGAAACTGCTGTGCCACGGGAAGACAGGTACTATCATCGGTCACCTAGCTGATAGTGGACATTGACCCAAATGATTCATTCAGTGTGATGTGTCGGGTCCTCTTCTCCTTCAACCGATCGAGATTCGTAGGTCTGTTAGGCCGTGGTATATACGCTCTTTAGCGGCCTCGATTAAAGGCGGAATCCGCGGAACGAAAAATGACCCCTGAAAATCTGCCATCAGCGACGGAACCGGAGGCTAACTGAAACACCACTGTCCACATCATCCCACCCCACTGAGTGTAAAAATGAACTTCTACCCGGCCATTGGTTAGTTAACTGCACTGTTATCACTTATCCGATCCGTAGGAGCGAGACTGCTTGCTGTCCAGCGTTTTTGTTCGAATGTGATTGTATGGGATTCCAACTTACCGATTGAAATTCCCACTCCAAACCAAGCTTGATTCCACTGTCTGCTCTTTCTACATGCACATTTTACCTATTTCGATAGGCTTTTTGCAGTGTGTTACCACCAAGGCATGCTCTTGACTCAGTAACCTTGATCAGTTAGGCTGAAATAGTATCCGACCAGCTTCCACCTCCGAGGGCTGAGTTTTGTCCACTTCCACAGTGTCACATTTTCTTACCTTGCTTCTATTATACTGTGGGTCGATGTATACCTTAAATCCGTATCCACGCTCAACCCATTCGTTGGCCTTATCTGACCGCTCATCTAAGACCCCGGTTTCCACTCCCAGTCCACCCTCGTCCGCATCCATGGGCTTGTTCTTGTCCATTCCCTCTGTGTCCTTCTCTTATTGACACATTCCAAGGTCTATTTTGCTTATCTATATTTCTTGTTATGTTGCTTGCCACTGTGACCCCTATTTACAAGTTGTGCAATCATTAACTGTTACTCTTAATGGTCTTCCCAGTTCACCTACTCACTGGCCAACATTTTTGGTGTCATTGTTTGGACTCTCGTTACCACTCTTCATTCCTGTCATACCACCCGTATAAGAGACCTTTGTAGTGTTCGTTTATCTGAGGCTCCAACCCCCCCCCCCCCTTGTGTTCCCTGACTCGAACTACAGTTTCACACTGTCATTGTGCACTGATCGTGATTGATCATCTTCATCCACCTTTCTCATATAACTGCTCACCCATTTGTTTATTGTCGGACTTTGCTGTCGAAAGTGCCTGCACGCGTTCCCCACAGCTTTTGAGGAGAGATTTAATCTTTACTGACTGCTCTATACATTTCAGCCGGATTGTCCACAAACTGAGGTACGTATTCATTACCACATGATTGTAGTTTACAGACTTCGCTTTCTCTGATTAAGGATTCAGGGTTCATCTTCTACGAATTAATCAACTAACGGACAAGAGTCGGTTACAGATGGAGCAAGATTCATTGTCGTTCGTTTGCTTAAAACACATTACTGCTTAAATGGACCGTTGCTGCCACTCTCGGTGACCATTTGACCGTTGCACGCGCATACTCCACTCGCACACTCTTGGAATACACGCTAATCACCACTCCCTCTCGGTCGTCTTCTCATTGATAGTGAGGAAAATTGCTTTGGCCGGCGTGCTGGTGTAGGGTGTAGCATCAGAGTGACGGGCAGGTGGCCCACGTATAGAAGAAACGACTTGTAGCGACGTGGAGATGACTGAGTTTTAATGTGTAAATTCATGACCAAAAACTACCGTAGACAAACACAACCAATTAGCACTTAGCTCTAAGCAGTTCGTATGTCGTTCGATGCCACGAGGCTGTGCGTTGTTTGTCTGCCTCCTGTAAGGACAGTTGGTTTCCGCTAACTGAGAAACACACTTTTGAATGCTCTGCTTACCGACGGTTGAACCCCTAACTCCCTTAGATAGTATCGCGTCTCGTGTCGCTTTAAAACGTAAACTTGATCGACATTGTTTCAATACAAACCGTCCTTCACCTATCCCACTGAATTTTATTGTCTCTTGGCAACCTTCGGAACTTTTGGCATGTTACTCGTTCCATAGGTCATTCTCGGGATCTAGTTAGTACCTGTTATCCGGAGTACTAAATTGGCGAGTTCTTCGTCTTTTCTAATTTTTTTGTAGATCCTCGGGTTCTGGTATATCACTTTGTCAATTTTAGCCGGTGGTAACTCAGTATTTTCAATCAGTTTTTGCGTTTTTCCCACTGCATTTTTTCTCACTTTTTGAATAATTTCAGTTGATCATACGGTTGGCACTATGAGCGACCCTAAATCTATTGACGCTGAGGTAATTGCACTAGCCGTTCCGTTGGCACCGTTCAGAGAAAGTAACCCTAAGGCTTGGTTCGCACAGTTAGAAACGACTATTGCTCTGCGCAGTCTGAATACGGAAAGTATTAGGTTTCACAACGTGGTCACAGTTCCTCTTCCACACATTGTCGACGTAGTAAAAGACATGTTGGAATCAAAGGAACCCAACCCCTATGAATGCATAAAAGCTGTGGTCATTAGCTGGATAGGCATGTCTGACAAACAGCAAATTGTCTCTTTGTGTACAGATGTTAAGCTCGGAGATCACAAACCTTCCCAGTTGCTTCCGCACATGCGCGCTCTTTTAGGAACTACTAAGATCGATAATAGTCTTCTGATAGGGATACGGCTCCATCGTCTTCCCAGCCGTATGCAGAAGGTTCTTTGTGTGTCCACTGAGGAACTTCTCGAAAAACTTACCGAGAAGGCCGACAAAATTATGGGGACCTAAGAACCATAATTCAATCAGGCGACTTCCTCACAAACTGAGTCCGTGATTGCTTCTTTAACAGCCACTGTGCATATCTTGTCAAGAAGATCAAGGCACTCAGCGTATCATCAATTGAACGCCCAACCCAGGCATCACCTAGCAGACAGTTTCGCCCAAACAAATCTCCCAGTAGCATCGGTATAAAAATTCTCGTTCAGCCATCACGAAATGACGCTCTTTGTTGGTGTCATCAGAGGTAACGTTCCAAGGCGCGTTAGTACACCCTGCCTTGTGCCATGGCCCCAGCCAGTCAGGGAAACGAGAACGAGAGTGCGTAGCTGCAATGGATACTACTGATCAGGGTAGTTGTCGACTCTTCATAAGCGTTCATAATTCAGGGACCCGCTACTTGGTAGTCACAGGTGCTGAATTTAATGTGCTCCCACCTTCAGGTCAAACTTTAGATAGGCGCCCCTTCCCCAACTTACATGCCGCTAGTGGCACTTCTATAAACACTTAGGGACAGATTTTGAGGACATTAGATTTCGGTCTTTGTCGCACTTTCCTTTGGGTTTTCTTGATTGCAGAAGTTCAAAACGCCATACTTTGTATTGATTTCTTGCATAATTTCGACCTCTTGGTTTGTTCTAGCTGCAAACTTCTTGAGGATCGTGTCACTAACCTATCTGTGAACGGGATTTCGGCTGATTCTATCTCGATCAGTCCTGTTCTACTTAAAACGACCGGTTCACATTTCTTTGGTGATGTATTAGATACATACCCAAAAGTGTTGAACCCATCGTCCGTTCTACCTGCCGTAACCAGCTCGGTAGGTCAACACTTTAGCACATCAGGCCCTCCAGCTTTTGCTAGGGGCGCCGACTTCCACTAGACAAGCTTTAAATCGCACGAGCTGAGTTCAGGCACATGCTTGAATCAGATATCCTTCGTGCATCATATAGTCCCTGGGCTTCACCAGTTCATATGGTCCCGGAAAGTCAGGAGATTGGCACTCATGTGGAGATTATAGAGCCCTCAATAATGACACTGTTCCAGATAAGTATCCCACCCCACATACCGAAGATATCACCGCCAACCTCAAAGGTGCTCGTGCTTTCTCCAAAATAGATCTCTAGATTCCCATCGCAGATGAGGATGTACCCAAGACCGCGGTAACAGCACCCTTTGGTCTCTTCGAATTTCTACGAAATTTTTTCGGTTAATGCAACGCTGAACAAAACTTTCAGCGTTTTATTGACCAGGTTACCAGAGGTTTAGATTTTGTTTTCGTCATTAAAGACGATCTGCTAGTAACTAGTGAATCAGAAGATGCACACAAGTAACACCTACATCAGTCGTTCGAGTTTTTGGCCGCACATGGTATAACTGTCCACGCGGACAAAAGTATCTTTGATCAAAATTCAGTTGAGTTTCTAAGCCACGTGATCGATGAACTTGGTATTCGGCACTTGGAAGGAAAGGTACAAGCCTTTCGTGACTTTTCTCTACCTACTTCACTAGCTACCGTTCGTCGTCTCAACGGGATGGCGTTTCATCCCAAACTGTGCCCACTTGATGTAGCCGTTAACAGGTTTACTTCGAGGTGCTGGAGATGGTCCCGTAGAATTATCCGAAGGTACCAAAACGGCCTTCGATGCTATTAAAGAGGCTGTAGCTTCTGCTACTTTGCTGGTTCATTTCGACTCCGAAGCTCATTTGAATATAGCCACCGATGCCTCTGACAAATCCATAAGCGGCGAGCTACAGCAGTGGCCTATATCACAATGGAAACCACTAGCCTTTTTCTCACGTAGTCTCCTAACAGATGAAGCTAAGTATTCTGGGCTTAGTCGGGAACTACCTGATGTTTACAGCACTGTTAGACATTTCCGACATATCCTCGAAGGCGGACAGTTCGTCATCTTTACCGATCACAAACCATTGACCTACGCGTTTCACAGTCGAATCGATAAACACTCACCTCGTGAGTTGCGCCATTTAGACTTCGCGGCACAGTTTTCCAGTGATGTTAGTCACGTTTCTGGCGCTAACAACATTGTGGCTGATGCTCTTTTTCTAGTAGATGTTTTTTCTAGTCAGCCACGGGTCATAGACCTCGAAGCTTTGGCTGCAGCCCAAAGTTCAGAATTGGATTTCACAGATTCAAGCCAAGTCGCATCACTTAAACCTTCGGAGTTTCCTCTATCCACTTCCTCTGGCTCGATAACGTGTGACACAACTTTGCCACACTCACGCCCCATTGTACCCACTTCTTGGTGCCGCACCATCTTCGACGTTTTACATTATTTAGCCCATCCTGGCATCCGAGCTGCCACCAAGCTAGTTGCAGATAGGTACCTCTGGCAAGGCATGCAAAAGGATATTCATAACTGGGCTTGGTCATGAGTTCAGTGCTAACGATCGAAGGTGAGTGGACATATAATGGCTCCATTATTCCACTTTCCAGTTGTATCCTCACGGTTTTCTCACATCCATATAGATATCGTTGGTCCCCTTAACCCCTGTAAAAATTTCCTTTACCTTCTGACTATGGTCGACCGTTTTGCCCGTTGGTCAGACGCTGTTCCCATTGCCAATGTAGAGACAGAAACGGTAATAGCTGCTTTTATGGGACGTTGGGTTTCATTATATGGTTACCCTGCAACCGTAATTACTGATCGCGGTGCACAGTTTGAGTCACATCTGTTTAGTAAAACTTTGCATATATTAGGCTGTCACCGTTCTCGTATGACAGCATATCACCCAGCAGCCAAAGGTATGATTCAGCGTTTTCATTGACAGCTCAAAGCTTCGCTCACCATTTCTGACAGCTCTAATTGGGTGCAAGCATTTTCAGTCGTTCTCTTAGGTTTGCTCTCCGCTTATAAATCTGATATTCACAGATCAGCTGCGGAATTAGCTTCTAGTCAAACTCTTCGGTTACCCGGGGATTACTTAGCCGTAGGTCGCGGGAGTGACCACGGTTGCGCTTCATATGCTCACCAGTAGGCTACGCGGATGGGCCGTTTGCAAAATCGTTCACCGCGGCCACAGTCTCGATTGACTTACTTTTCAGCAGAACTGTCCACCTGCTCCTTCGCCTTCGTACGCGTAGATAGTGTTAATGTGTGTTGGATATGTTTTTGTTTTACCACATCAATGACCTATCTCATTGGTCAAAAGGTGACTTTTGTTTGGCACATTGCAAAATCGATCAATCTGATTTGTGCAAGAAGCTTTATAAACCACCGATTAATCAACAATAATCGAGACTTCCTTGTTGCGCGCTGTAACAATATACTAATCGTGTTTCCCGAAGAACTGACTTTTGACATATTGGCAGCGAAAACTAATGTGAAAATGTGAATATCGGAGACACGAACGTACAATCACCTCCAGATCCACCCACCAGCGCACTTGGTGATGGAAGACACGGATGGATTGGCTGACAACTGGAGACTGTGGAGAACGCAGTATGAAGATTTCCGGAATTTCTCAGAGATGAGGTACGAATAGAAGGTTAAGAAGCTTGCATTATTTCGTTATATCATAGGACCCGCAGCGCTTCACATCATCACGGGTTTTTCATATGATTCTAATGAGGACCATGGTGACAGGATGACGATGATGCTTAAACTCGAGTGATATTGTCTTGGTGAGTGCAACGAAACATATGGGCGTTTTGTTTTTAACCAAGGAACGCAGAAGCCTGACTAATCACTTGACTCTTTTTTGGTGTCGGTAAAATCACTGCCACGATCGTATAATTATGTAAAATAGTGGTTATTCAAAACACGAACCCTACAAGGAGCTTCGGTAGGCACAATTCTCAGCAATCGCAATACGGTTTTACAGTTCAGCAAACACAGCGCCGAAGGTCCCGGAATCCACTACCGCATTTCTAATGGCTGTATAGTGACAAGGAGATGACTGAATTTGAATGTGTAAATTCATGACCAAAAGGTATTACAGATACACATAACTAATTGGTACTTAGCTCTAGGCTAATTGAGAAACACACTTTTGACTGCTCTGCTTACTGACGGTTGAACCCCTAGCTCCCTTAGATAGTATCGCGTCTCGTGTCGCTTTAAAACGTAAACGTGATTGACATTGTTTCAATACAAACCGTTCTTCACGTATCCCACTGACTTTTATTGTCTCTTGGCAACCTTCGGAACTTTTTGCTTGTTGCTCGTTCCATAGGTCATTCTCGGGATCTAGTTAGTACCTGTTATCCGGAGTACTAAAGGCCAACTGACGCCTGTAATAAGGAAATAGAGTGCTAAAGCTTGACCAAACTTACACAGTAACCGTGGGATTTTGAGCAGGTGTGTGACATTCTGATTCCTAATGCATCATAGTTTTGCCTTGTATTGACAACATCACCATCACACGTTTACATAACGGACACAATGGGAACGTTATTCATACCAATTGGATATAAACTTCTTATAATTCCCTGAATAACCCAGGTTCTTTAGTTCCTATTTATACAACGCAGAAGCATGAAAAGCCATAGTCGCGCTGACGATGTCACCTCGACTGGCGGTGAAACGTTTGCAACCTAAACTCCAAGCTCAGCGATCACCAACCCATAAAAACATTTTGGTTTTGCTAAACTCCTCGTCATGGTCAAACATTGCATAGAACATTTCGTTCCCGGTGAACAACGAAACAGTACATGACAGTTCTGTGCAAATCAAGAAATGGAAATCCAGTGAGTTGTACTTCTTACTCAACTGTGGGTCGTCAGCTACAATTGCTACCAAATACCAAGGCTGTTTGTTCTGGACAGTTGTAAATGTGCCTGTTAGGTGGTCACTGGATGCTTTTTGTCAAGCCATTCATCAGAAGCACAATCGTCCGGTTGCAATTGTGACGATCAGATTCAACGGTCAACCCCGACCATTGATGGTTGAGTGGATTAGAGTGTGTCACTGTCATTTCCGTGTTTAGAGGTTTGAATCGCGTCCTCACTGGAATGTTTGATAACAGAGGCTGGATAATTCTTGAACGGATCGATCATTTTTTTATTTATTTATTTATTACCTTTAATTATATAACTACTGTACAATATTTCATTGTTTTAGTCAGAATTCAGAGAACACAGTACGCAGTAGATCCGTTTATTAGCACATCAGTAAATACTCATGCAAGCAGACAAGCGAGCAAACTAGTGAATCTTCCACTGGCAAACCCAACACATGACGATGTGTCAAGTGACCCGGAACAAAAAATCCGTGTCGGTCACACGCGCGCCTAATCGCATGTGATTGGTAAAGTGGAACAACGCAGAGCATGGGATGGACAAGCATCGCGCACGCGAGTGCAAGGCCAACGGGACGGGAACTAGTCACGTGCCAATATCAATGACATGAGTTGACCACACAGCATTCAGGAAGGGAGTAGTGGTCAATTAGAGGCTGCTAATTGGAGAATGTGACGGGCGGAGGTAGCCGCACGATTCGAATCTGGGACTGAAGAGCCTCAAGTCAAGCTTGACGATCCTTTGGCCACTTCGGGTTCCAGCATCCTAGCATGGGTTTACCGCATCCTAAATCTGCCTGACTTATGGAAGGTAGATTGGACTACTCCAACTACTGATTGCGGAAAACCTCAAATGCTGTAGTTTTGTTCCAACCTGTTTTGAGGAATTATTAGAAGCCTTCATTGCGTATCAAATCGGCACTCTACTGTTGTCAGTTTTTTCGTACAAACCAACCCTTTCAGCGAATTTAGCAATGCTATTTGAAAATTTACCCTTGAGCAGTGCAGAAGGAACGCAGGTAACATTTTAGAACAGTGATTTCATTAGTCATTTTATGTGGCAAATATTTGTCAGATTACTTCGACAGAAATGTGGTAGTCACTGATTATCACGGAGCCTGTGAACATTCAATTCTATTTTCTGCAATGGACTAATGTCCAGCGTCGAACGCAGTTCTTTATCTTTCAA
Source organism: Fasciola hepatica (assembly GCA_948099385.1). Classification (NCBI taxonomy): domain Eukaryota; kingdom Metazoa; phylum Platyhelminthes; class Trematoda; order Plagiorchiida; family Fasciolidae; genus Fasciola; species Fasciola hepatica. Next base: position 7,296,907 of record CANUEZ040000027.1, on the reverse strand, counting down.
CGCAACACCTCTAGGGATGGTTTCAGTGAACACACTGTACTCCTCCTCTATTCGGTATCCCCAAAAGCATTCTCAATCCCTAATTCCCTCCATATTTCTGGCATTGTTTTGAACTAGCCTCTTCTGTCTCCTAGAACAGTTGCTGTGTATCATTGGAATAGTGGTTGAGCATTGTTGGATATTTATGTGTGTTATTCACGGTTGGCAAAAAAGCCTTCCGGCAAGCGAAAAGTAGCCGCATAGATTTCGGCTAGCGGCGTGTATTGCTGTATGCGAATCACTTCGTTGTTGTGGAAAGAAAGGTTTCTAATCACTTTCAAAATGGAAAAGGGAGACGAAATAGTGATCTGTATATTAGATCAGCTGTTCATAAACTAATCTATCAAGCGGGTGACTGGTGGCAGTTTTTATGAGTTGAATAAAGTTTAAGAGGGCATAAACAGGCCCACACCGGTTGACCTATTGAAATCCACCCACAGTGTCGTGGTAGTGCTAATTTCGTCAGTGTAAAACTCGAAACCTACCGGGGGAACATAGAGAGTAAAAATGCTCCGTTGCCCCAGAAACAACAATAACAACAAGAACAGTTCTACAGGTTTTTCTGATGTTAGTCTACCTTGCGTCAGCGTTACTGTGGTAAAATCATAAATCAATCTGCCTCACTCCGTAGTTGACATTGACTCACTTTCATTGGGCCGCACGTGGCTGATCGACTTTTCTGTCGCTTCACACGCACCACTCAATCCAATGTTTTCATCGATTTGTACTCGTATCGTCTTGTCCTTGTAAAACCATTCCATAATAGATCTCAGTTGATGGTCTTAGTCCAGTGCACGAGTTCTCTTTCTGATTGGAATAATCCGTCCTGGACTGTCCGTTACAACAGTAACTCAGCCTGGTCGGATCGTTTCTGAGTCATGTATGACAATTCACAATCAATAAATGCTTTCAACATGAAATCTGCTAGGCTAAACTCTCAAACCTGACCACATGAGTGGAAGGCCCCGGAAGTCACACTTACTACCTAGACGTCTAAACAGAAAACAACAATGAATATTTCGCCGAGTTCCGCCCACAAGTTCAATTTTGAGAGATCCGTTTAGCAGGTCTCAAGCTGAAAGTACATACGGACTGGGAAGTATTCTTCATTGTTGTGGCAAAATTCATTCTTGCTTATTTGTTTAGCACACTAAACTCGTGCTGCGAAGTGCGGTGGCCACTCGACCTTTGCCCGTGCACTTTACACGCACGCTTTCGCGATATGCGCCAACCACAGTCTCCCCACCGATAGTGTCCTCCTTCTCATGGGTTGAGGGGGAAACATTGCTCCAGTTGATCGCGAAGGTGTAGCACGGAGTACCACTGTAACGGGCAGGTAGCCCAAGCCTAGCAGGAATGACTAGCGAACGCGCGTAATAAGGAAGTAGCTTGGTAGCGCCTACACAACCTTACAATTGGTAAGCCGGAGGTGATGCCAAGGTCATGCGAGTTTCCGTTTTGTTCACCCATTAACGTCCACTTTGGTATTTGTGGTTGTGTTGATCCTTTAGTATTCTGCAGTTGCTCCATTTTCCTAAGCATTGATTAGTAAATTTTCTTTCTGCCGTTTTACGTCCATAATTCTGTCGTCCCATTTTTTTTAATCATTTTCAAGTCTTCCGGTTTCTGGCGGTGACAGTTTGTATGCAACTCTTGGTAGTCTTACTTTCTCCTATAATTACCCATCGCCTGCAGACTGCAGTAGGGAATTATAAATCTTCTACTCAGTCATCTGCTGAAAATCAACAAAAAAGCTTGTAGTTATCGTTAATTAGTATTAGTTGATTTGGTTGAGTTCCTTATCGTAATACTTTGTTCCAGAGGCAAAATAAATGATGATGAATATGACGATATGTAAATCGAGCAGCTCTCTACAGTTCTACCTCTCCCCCGGAGAGCAAACAGAATTCGGGCGGACCAAATTTGTTCGCTCCTCGGAGGTCTTTATTCTTCAGAGGGAAGTTCAGAAAACTGCACAAAACGTAAATAAAACACAAATACAGTTTGTCAGCCGTTACCAGTCCTTGGAAACGTTCAAGTGGGGTTATTACGTTTCAAATAATACACAAGAAATGAACTTTCTACAGCAAATTTATTTTATCTGAAAGGCATCCATTGCTAATTGTTTCTTGTTTTGTTGCCTCCTTCATTGCCGTTTTGAATGCCGCTGCACGAGTCACTTTTGACGCCCAATCTGCATGTGTAAGCGGATCTTAAAGGAAGATCGATCTCATCACAGCTAAAAGCGTCCTTCTAAAGATGATCTTCTCCTAACGTAGTACGAGTTCTAGCCAAAGTGACAACTCTACTTGAAACTTCTGAGTCCCCAGCATTCAATAATCTTGAGCTAATATTATGGCTTTGATGAAGCTTATACAATCAGCCATTGTTCGATCGGAAATCATTATGCTCCGTATTACGAGACACCTCCACTGCATTCTCTTGTATCAACTCTCCTGTGACCGGCAGAAGATTCCGACGAGCCGTGAGAAACCATTCGCACATATTGCTGTTGACATCTCTGGGGTAATCAAGTCGTGAATGCAAGCTTTTTCGCTGATTTAAAGTTCCCAGGTATCAACGGGTTTTGATGTTGGCCTTATTCGTCCTACTCATATGGGCTTGCTTTACCCCTGCACTGAAGTGGAATGCAATTCACTTCACAGAATCTCCATTCTTGTGCAAATTGTTAACCTTTACTTCATCACCAAGGCTTAGGAATGTCTTTCTCGTTGACCATTCCATCACAGTTAATGGGTGTTTGACAGTTCTATGATGGTGGTATGGAAGATACAGTTATCATAAAAAGTGAACCCATCAGGCTTGCCAACTATGAGATCAAACGCTAAAAGTGTATTTTCAAGAGCCAAAGTCGTAGGTTTTCAATAGTTTTCGCAAACAACTGAATGCATACAGCAACACAGTATACACGGAACTCCGGAATATTCACTGACTCTGTTTGTCAAATGATTCCAGTGATCTGCCGTGGACTACCTAAAGTGCCTGTGAAATTCAAGCAAAATGTTCGCCAACCCCCCCCCCCCCCCCCCCACTAAATACACTATGGTCCTGAGGTTCCACACCGTCAGTTCGGTTTATTTCAAGCACGCCCAGCACCGTTTTACCTTGACGCCACACAGTTTGCCATTGTTTGAGGTTTGTAACGCAGGTCAGGCAAGCACTTTTCTGTCTGACAGCCCACTAATCTATCCGTTCTCTTGATTTCACTTGATGCTCACAAAGACGAAGTTTGTCCGGTGTGCAGTGGGGTGGGAATCAGGGTAGTCATACCAAAAGATTACCAAGTATTTTGGTCTTTCAAGGCTCACAATGAGCAGATGGAGTGATCTGCTGAAAGATGGAAGTCCATCATCTGAACCGATGAGTCACTATTTTTCTTATTCAAACATGATCGTCCAAGGTGTGTTTGGAAACAAATCTCTGAAACTAATAAAAGTGATATGGTGACAGCAACAAAGTAGCAAAATGGAGGTTCAAAGCCCGTCTGGGGAACCACTAAAGGTCATGTTTACCCAGAATTCATGATCCGATACCTCATGGCACTGTTGAGTACGGCTGTTAAAGTGAGTTTCCAGGACGGCTACGCTCCGGCACATCGTTCCGTTTTCGTGTGCGACTTTCATGCTCATCACGGTACGAACATGCTCCAGTGATCAACTCGATCCCCGATCTCAATCCAGTGGAATATTTTTGGGATCAACTTGGAAGAAAAATGGATCAGCCATGGTAAAATATATCTCTGGGGGAAATGAGGCCAACTTTGAAGGAGCTTTCATACTGTAGGCCACAAGATACTAGATATCAGGTATGGGTGGACGGGTAAATGTTGATATATCATCCAAAGGTGGCCCAACCGTACATAAATAAATGATTGTCTGAGAGAGATAAGTACATCCCATTCACTTCACTTAGATTCCAGTAAAGGATTTCGTAATTACTCCCATTATTTCGAGGAGTGTGGCGTTTTTCCGGCAAATACTGTACATACCCAAGTGTAACTTTTGGCACTTGTCACAACTGAAGGACCTACGATATTCCTTAAGCACAGCATCAAGTGGCGTTTTATTTCTGTTTGCAGGCATGCCACCCAAAAACCTAGTCACTTCTGAGGGTGCGATCGCTCTTTAGGAGTACGCTGTAGGGGGGGGGGGACCACTGTACCTATAATGTTTGTATACAATTTGAGGTGGGGGAACCTTGCTTCAAGTTTTTTAACCTTGGAAATACTTAGCTTTATCACGCTGGCGAACTGAGCCCAACGGTAGATTGTATCCTCTGTTTTCTCGTATGAATCACGACAGAGTTTGGATAAAAAATGTATACCGGTGACTATGGCAACTAGTCAGCTGGAAATGTGGATACCGTGGACTCAAACCCGGAAGTCGAATATGTCCTAGTCCACCGAGCCTGCTGTTTTGAGGTTTTCATACTTTTCCGCAAAGTCAGAGACGGACTGCCTCAGTTTACATTCCCATCGGTTTCTGCCTCCGGGATCAATGCATGCAGACGAATTCTATTCATGGACACGCGTAACACATGCATCTACCACAGTAACCTCATCAGGTTTAGCACTGGTTATCAAATTAGGATTCAGGATCTCCCAACATTTCAGCCCTGCTATTGCTGATACGTTGTTCCTATGGTATTTAGACAATACTTCCAAAATATTGATACTCAGAAAGCTATAGTCTTCAGGCGTCTTTTACTTCCAAACGACCACGTATAGGGTGGATATCCAACTACCACAGCAAGTAGTTGATCATCGACGAACACAGACGGAGGACGGTACCAGTGCAATTCAGTGAAGTACTTTGACCACACGAAAGTCATAATATTTGCAGCTTCTCTCTCGAAATTGCATTTGGAAATTTACGAGCGGACATCAAGCACTGTGTTCATCCTCCAAAATTACATTCCCACTTTTAATGCACAGAGCTAACGAGACGAAAGGTGTGCAGACTCACAGTCACGAATCAAATGTTGCTTCGCCAGCAGTCAGAAAACCAAAGTCAAGCCAGGGAGATGTTTATGCGAATCAGCAGAGTAAAGAGTACAGGGCTAGAACAGACCAGGGAGGAATCACGAGAGAGTGTCATATCAGCGATCGAATCAAGAACAACTTGGCTAGGAGTGGTAAAACAAAGTCTATACATAGAGTGACAATTAAGATGATGATCAGCGGAAATGAATGCCGTGTCACTTCACACATTATATCCACCGAACAGAACCCGTAATGTGACTGCCTACAGCTGGACTTCTCGGTGTTATTAGACTGCAACGAATTGTCATTATTCAATCCAAGACACCTAAAGAATATGGAGATGTAATATGAAGTAGAAGGTTATAATCTAAAAAAATTATTCATTCCTATTATGATTGCAACGACAGCATAAAATAATTAAAAACCGAGTCACTCTGTTGTGCTATTCGAAACTATTGACGGCTATTCAACCGACTCAAACTGATTCACAAAAAGATTTCCAAAACGGTCGCACGTTTCGACACTAGACTCTTATAGGTAAGATAACATGTTACTAAGGCAAATGCAGATGCCTAGAGAAAATAATCGATCCAGCGGATATTGTACAGTGAAAAACCGTATGACCAGCAAATACCTACATTGGTGTGTTTGGGTAGTCTGTGGTCCACCAGCCTAATTAGTACCAAACAGTAGTTAGCTATCCAGCCATTCCAGCCTATCAGTCGAAGACATCAGCGCATGTTCTAAACCGATGCTTAAGCTTCGAAGCTGAGCAATGAATAGGTCAAACTAATCTGATAAGTGTTTATAGTCCTTCCTCTGACTGGTATAAGGGTGCTACAGCACCGGTTGTTTGGACATGCCCCATAAAATCATAAGGCAACCGGGTAGCCAAGACAACGAAGATATTTGGGTGTGGGTTGCCGGTGGAGAAGTTTGTAAGTGAAGTGCTTAAAATGGAACAGAATATTTTCAATCTAGACGTTTCATTGAGTGGATATGCGTATCTCGTTTGGTTAGGTACCTTCCTCTTACTGCAGATTCGAGGTACACCAAAGGTTTACAGCAGTTAGAATATAATTCACGAACATCGAACTACATGTGCCGCTCTGTGTAGCTTCACTTGTGTGTATGTGGGTGGGTGTGTGGGTAGGTGTGTGGGTGGGCGCGTGGGTGGTTGGGTAGGTGCCTCGGTGGGTGGGTGGGTGGTGGTGGGTCACACCTGAACCACGACATTACTACCAGTTGACAAAGAAATGGTGAATCTTATTACCTAAAATCACACCAACCTTACGGGAACTGTCATCATTTCGCCAGTCGTTATTTGCTGCTCATCGCATTGGGGAAAACTTTCATTTTTGAGCTACTTCGGTTTCAGATTCTATCTGGTCCTTAACCGAAGTGTGCCAGTCAGTTGTTATTACACTAAAGAACAAAAACTACCACGGATTTCAGCAAGGCCAGGTCACCGCTGAGAAAACATGGGAGTAATGTGCAACTGATTCATCTCCGTTGGACAGCATCACAGTGGTCAACTAGCCAGGTTGATAGGTCATTTATGATGATTTCTTTTCACGAAGACCGCCACCGCGACGATGTCCATCACAGGAGTGGATCAGTATGAGAACACCAAGATGTGGGTACTATTCAATATCTGTCACGGGACTGTGCTTTTTTCACGTGGAGTGGACGTGAAGCAACACGTTGAGAAGCAGTCAGCCCGAGGATGGTCTGCTGGTGGTAACTTGTGTGTGACACGCAGTCACGCAAGCCGGTTCTGAGCCCCAGTTTGTTCTGGGTAGACGAGTCCTGTAGCGGATGATTCCCGTCAAGAATAAAGCGATTCCACTGCACTTCTTCGATTTTTAATTGTGAGTTTCTCGTTGATACGGTATAGAATTTATCTCGGTTAAACCTCATTGGGCTCAACCCAGAACCTGCCACTATTCTATGGGAATCAAGCAGGTAATACACTGTAGACTTAAAGCTTCTCGTATACGCCAAGTATGCAGTTCGAAAGTATGACAGAATGTGATGGGGCCGCTAGATGGGGGCGAAAATAGATAAGAATTTTGATTTGTCATCAAATAGTTGGTAGTGTCTCAATAACTATTCTCACAAAACCTAGTTAGCTCACTGTAGTGAACTAATTAAATTAATTGACTCAATTTAATCTATATTTATTCATACGTAATCTTTAATAATGTTCCATTTCTTTCACTTTATTTTTGTTGAATTCATTTTTACCTTTCAGTCACTGGCAATTCTGATCAGCTGGATCCATTCGTGTGAAAATGATTTCCAGGTGAATAAAGCAAATCTGATACATTTCTGTCATCACCTGCGGTCATCTCTTTTGTACTTTATGTGTAGTATGCAAGACCAATGTCCTCCGTTGGTGTTGCTCGCTTTCGATCTGCGAAATACAAAAACACAGAAAAATCCATGAGCACAAAGGCTCAGTTAGTGCATCAACAAGATCCTACACTTACGTTAGTCGAAAACCAAATTGGCTGCTGACAGCCTGCACATTACGTATGTGCCCACGAGTGTACTATGATGACCATATCATCGATTCCCGATTCTCACACTCATCTACATGTTACTGGAAAGGCTGTTTACTTAGAGACTGGAACCGTTTAACGAATCAACGACTCCACACACCCTAGTGTGCACCTTCAACAATGATGCTCAGATGCCGTGATGACTCGAATTCAACTTACCCGGGGCCAGTTGAATTCGGTTTAGTACTGAGCATCATTTTCTTATTAAATGACTGCGCTTGAAAGTAGCTGAGGGGGTATACTCCATAGGTTCGAAGGCTTACTACAATATTAGGAATATCCAGCAACCAGACCCCCAGGTTTCAAATGGAGAACAGCATACAGTCCTAATGGACCGGACGACCGTGGATTACTGTCTACCATCAAAGTAACCGTCGGCGGCGGGATTTGACTATCTGACTTCCGCGGTGGTAAGCAAAAGTTCTGAACCACTCGAACAACACCAGTCCACGAGTACGACGTTCGAAAGCCGTAACCATAAATACAAATCGCTATTTGTTAACTTCTCTCTCCCTCCCGGTTCACAGACATTTACGTCCCATTGGGATCTAATGTGATGTTTGATCAGTTCGACTCTCAGGACTTCCCCCTAAACAGTACAACGGACTGTAGTATTGACAGTGTCTAGCTTCTTTTCATGGTAATCGTGTGTAGGTATGGGATACAACTATTACTAATTCACTTGCTGATTTTCAACCTTCCTAATTCAAATATTGTGTGAAGCCTGTTTATTGTGTGCTATCGAGGATCAGCTACTGATTTTCCCATCGCTACACACCTATGTCTCATCGTTGTTCAGCCGTATTTGACAGTTTTCAAGTAAAAACAGTTTTGAATCAACTAAATGTTCGACTGCGAATGCTGTCTAACCACCGGTCAGTGGAACCAGACAATCAACTGTCCCAATCACAATTGATATTTCAAATTTTTGAGCACCAGTTGATCAGACTGAGATTAGCACAGCACTGATACAAAATCAGAAGTGTAAGCTCGGCTACTGATTCTGTCGCTTTTGGTTTTATAAAAGCGTTTACGTGAGGTTATTAAAACGATTTTACTTCGAAATCTACTGTATGCTTCATATCGTGACATAGTCTAAATCTACGTGTGAATGCACATCGGCTGAAGGCTTTGAGGGTATTCAAGAACATAGAGTGAAGCTCGTCGGATTACCAGTGTTATTGTCACACTGGTCTCCCTGTAAGTTCACAAAAGCTTACCTCTCAGTTTCCTTATTAAACGTGTCTTTTGGTTCTTCGTACTAAGTGGACTACCTGCACGTTACTCTAATGCTCGGCTTTGTGCGAGTACGTCAACCAGAACGGTATTCTCCAAGACCCGTGAGAATGAAAAGGCCTTCGGGATAGATAGTATTAGAGTGTATCTAATGGCAACCGCGTCTGGCAGCCAGCGTTCAGTTGAAAAATAAACGTGTTAAAAGGATGAACGAAGACGACTGTCGCTATATACATATTTGCTCACTAGAATCTAATTTGAATCGTCTGGAGTGTGAATGGATATTCTTCATTGAAGAGCCCACAAATGAATCACAACTGTGATTTTTCATAGTTATTCGTGTCTGGGTCACTGCTAACTCAACGAAAAACGAGGCTGCATGTGCAAGCGCTCATATTGGTAGTAAGTAGTATGTAAAAGTGTGGACAAAATTTCCCCGGAAGCACACGACCGGTTTCACGGTTGTTGCCGCTCATCAGGTATATATATATATATATATATATATATATATATATATATATATATATATATATATATATACATATATATATATCACAATTCTTAGGGTTTTGTGTGCATGCTCCGTCTATGCTGATTCCGTCTAATCTAATCCAAACTTATTGAGCTGTCTTAACTCGAGTCGGCTACAATCTGCATACCACTGAATAAGCACTCCCTTTTATGTGGTTATTTGTTCAGACAACAAATTTTGTTACCAATCAACTCCACCCCATTTTGAGGGATCAGTTATGTAAGTCCCCAGCTAAATGCACGGTGTGACAGTAAAGAAGGGATAACTTGTAATCAGTGCGGGAGCTTCAAAATTTAGGGCAACCATACGCACAGAGCACAGAAAGCTTAAATGTGTAGTAAATTCGGAACGTTCCCTGAGAAACGAAACAGGTCCAGGATCACAGCTTTTCAGAAATAACGAAATCGGATTTTCCTCGTCGTGTATTTCGTTCGCTATCCCACTTAACTTCATTCGCCTCCAAGATGGTATCAGTTTAGTAAAAGCTGGGTTTTAAAAGCGAAAACCTAGGTACACGCACGCACGTAATAACATGAATTTGGTTGAGATTCAGCGTAGTTACCACAGTTTACCCCCACGTTTGTGAATAAATGAGTGTTGTTCATAGTCGAGACAGTTAAGAGGGCAGTCAAAGGGGTTCTCCTGAAATAAAGATGAACATAAAATTTTTGCGTTTCTGTCTTTCTTACTGTGCGAATGGCGTATGGTGGTGGTTAAGGTGAAGATGAGGGGTGAGGGGTGAGAGAACAGGCTGCCAAGAGTCAAGCAGATATCCGACATCGTTACCTCTTACATCGTTCCCATCTGAACTGGTTTTCAACCCCTCGAACTTCATACGCCGTGCCAATCGGTCACTCAGTTCACCAGACAACCAATTATGACAATGTGTGCTTGTATTGCTGTGAAAGTAAAGCCTAAGCACACCGACACAAGCGCGATGGCGCACACCATGGCTTGACCCTTTGGATTCCCCTCTCGGTGCATTGGAAAAGGTTCACACTTTCCCTACCTGCCTTCTTTACGCACACGCCTATGCACACAATCTCGCTCATTTCGTATCTCTCTCTGAGATGAGATAATTCCGCCCATTTCACTAAAGTAGAGCAATATTCGTCAGTTTTGTCAGCCAATCTCAGATCTTTTTCTATTCCACATTCTCTCTACTATGATCTGTTCTTAAATGAAACTCAACAAGCTGAGGTTGAGTAAATAGTGGCTAATGCGTCTGCCGTACGACTGTTTCTCCTGGTATGCTTTTGAACATCCATATATAAGATGCACTAGCCATGTTCTTCTCACACGTTCTTCGGGAAACATGTGTGTATCTTCATTTACAAGCTGAGTAGAACTACAGTTGCATAATACAACCTAAAATGTGGATCAACCTTTACACTCCAGTCTGATTCAACTGCCAATGACAGCCCATCTCGCAAGGATCAAACAGTTTGTGGAACTTTGTGTTTACGCTCAGCCGTCATACGCCGTCTACGGTTCCGGACCGAACGTGGACACGCCAAGTGAGGCACAGACCTACGGACTGTACACGATTTGTGACCCCGCGGTCAAAGAGGCCACAGTCTTGTTGGAGAATAAACAACTATGGGACAGTTTTAATGCTTTAAAAACTGAAATGATTGTAACCAAATCGGGAAGGTGAGTATGCCAACCAATTGCTAACCAGTAAGCCTATTCATAAGGCGAAGTGGTCATTGCTTAGAAGTTTTTACAATGAATTCGTATGTAATTTCGTACTGTTTTCCTTTATCACGTTTACTTTTGATTGGTGTTTATCATTGGCTCCTAATACAGCGAAATCGGGCAGTGTTAGAAATCGTAGAATTAGTATCTTACGTCATCTCGTTCAAGTAACTAATCTAGTTCTTGTATTGTCACTCTAGTTAACATGTTTGAAATCACGCTTATACAGTACAGTACATAAAATGACCGGAAGCACGGAAGACAGTGGTTTATAAGGTAGTTTACACCTCTCGGTCATTTGAACGAGACACATTGGCGGTGGTCATGCACAAACGGTTGTCAAGGGCCGTCCACAAGAGATTCCACGCAGCCAGACTGCGTGTTTTGTTCACATCGAGCTCAGCTGTGTGACTGTGGTTAAAAGACCATGGAGCTGATTCTAGAGCCACATTTTGTGTGCATTCTTTCACTTACTTCTATGAGAGAATGTGTATTGGCTGCACGACTAGAAGCCTGTCTGCAAGTATCAGTGAGCATCACCCAGCCTGGTTGGGACTGGAGCAGTTAAGCCAGTTAGCAGTACGGTTGTTTCGTACCTGGCTGGGATTAACCACAAGGTGAATGCGAATGAAGCTTACCACCGTCAGTATGGAGCTCGAGGTCAGCTGTCCAGATCGATTAGAGTTCACATCCTGGCCACAGCGGAAGTGGTGTGGTTCCCCTCCACAATCCCTCTTTGAAAGCCAAAAAAAATTACTGTATGCACTCAGTCTATCTCTGCCCATTTGCTACCTCAAGGCAAGTCCCAAACTGTCCAAAAGCTTACACACAGAGCATGTGATAATCGGCTCGCACCCGGTCTCCGGATAAACCTGTCATAATGGATGTGAACACTGATCCCTAACACTCCCTTCGGTGACCGCATCCCTTATGCGCCTTGTCCTGTATATCGTGCTGTATTGGCATGTTTACGAAACACTGAGAAAGGCTAAGATCGTTGAGAAAGACTAACAGATGAGATGATTACTTGGGTCAAAGCCGAAGAAATCAGAACTTAAGGTAATACGGGTTTGTACTGGAAGACCATTTTCTGACATAGGTTGCGCAGTGTACTGTCCGAAATATGCTCAGAAAGGCAACAGCTTTGAACACGAATGGCGTTTGTCGTAGCTCAGCTTCAAAATTTTCAGTTGTTTCTGTTTGCTGAACCCGGAATTTCGACAGCAAACATACCGTCACTGTTGGGGATGACGCTGATGCTGTCAACTTGACGTACGTTGAAACGAGCAGGACCCAGTGCAACGTGCCAAAAAGTACTCACGTACATCGTGTAATTGGCTTGTGATCACAAAGTTCAGTGACATCTATTAGGAATTTTTCCAAACTGTTTTGGTCTATACCCCAATTTATTGGGCTAATTTATCTACAATATTTATCTATAATAAAGCACACTCAAACAGAATCGTCACCTTGTTGAGTGAGTCCCGTAGAAGAATGTTCATTCAATTGGAGGCGAATAGTTGCGCTTCAATAGGCAATCAGTGACGGACTGCAGTGATGTGGTCCAGCATGCTTAACTTGACCATGTATCAGTTAACAAATACGTCGATTAATGTGACGTTCGACCGGGAAATGTCCATGCGTAAAACTTTGCCAGTAAAATGCCGTCGAAATACCACAACAGTCTGTTACTGACCTGTTGAGGAAACTGTGTTACAGAAGCATTGTAAAAACTCAACTAAAGTGAACAATTTGATAAGCAGGAGATTTGGATCGTCACGGAATATTTTCTGCATGCAGTCTGAATAGACAGTTCACCAGTGCGAATTCATAAAAAACACGGTACAGTTACTTATCATCTCGATTGTAAGGCGTCATCACTCACAGTGCATACAAAGTCACCCACTCACATCAAGGACCAGCTTCCACAAGTTTTGAATATTCAACTGAGCGCTGATCACTTGTAGAGAATGATTGCGTAATAATTCAAATCTCTCAACTTTTTATATTTCCAGATATGTTAGGTAAGAGATAGACTATGCACAAGTGGATGTAACGACTGATGACAATACCCGACGGCAGACATGAACAAGACTAAACCAAATAGCAGCTTTATTTGTCAATTATGTATGTTATTTCTGTTAAACTGACCTCACGCTTATCAGCTACGTAGTCAACAGGAGGATTGTATTTGTACCTGTGCTGGAAGCATCCACGGACTCGATCGTCTTTCTTGGATAATTGTGCTAAAATTCCCAGCCTCAGGGGAAATGGGAAATATTTCTCTTCACGTATCCATCCTGGACAAAGCGAAGAGATTATCCAAAAGTCATACCAGGCAGAGAATTCTTCCTCATTTCCTGATCGGATGCTCGTCTAGTTTTGCGTGCCGAGAACTACGGATCCCTTAAACGTATCAAACTTACATGCTGTGAAATATACGAGAAATCGTCAGAAAAATCCCACCTCAGACACTTGATTGCAAACTTCTAGTGGTCCAACTCTGACAGTTAAAGTGTGTGAAGTTTGTGGACACTGCTTGTGCTTTGACCCTGAACCCTGATGAACGCAAATGGAGGGGTAAGTCAGTTTAGTAGGAAGATAATTAAAAGAAAAATTCACAACGCGGTTACGGTGACCGTACAAATTATCACAATTAGAAATCAAGAATCAGATTGCAGGAACATACTTTTAGCGGGCTAAACACGTTTTGGAATACATTTTTTGACAAGTCATCGTTGCTTATTGGTTTGGATATGCATGGTATTTTAACAGATTTGTAAATAAACCGGACTATGGTATTTGTCTTGGTCTAATGGGTTAAAAGTATCTTCCACACTCACGAATCCTTGGCTTGTATCGGTTGGTGATTGCTGAGCTTGGCGTTTAGATCCCAAACTTTTCACAATGAATCGAGATGATATCGTCAACGCGCAGTCGGTGCGATCTTAGTACACTGAATTCCAAATTGCTACCCACAGTTAGTTCCGTCAACTATATAGGTGTTAGTCTAGAAAATTAGGTAAGGTGAACCTCTCACTTTCAGTACTCTGTCGGTAAACAGGAGAGCCTATCTTTTCTAATAAGAAAACTCAGGCAGCTTCGTGCACTACCAACAACTGTTTCCAAATTTGTCCTTCAATGTGTTTTTCTTGTCTTATTATATTGCCCCCCCCCCGGTAAATTTGCCCGGCTTTTTGAAACAAGACGTCAAGACCTTTCACCGAGGATTGGTAATTAGTAGTCACGTTTAGTCCCTCTCCTTTGATTTTCTTTTAACTGAATCATTCAAACAACCTACTGAATCTTATACAGCCCTAGCTCACAAGATATTGCAGGACTCAAACTCAATCTTTACACTATGGCTTATCTCTTTGTCTTTTTCTCTCATCGACCAGACCTGAATTTCGACAACTTTCTCCCAAAATTAACCTACACAAAACTCTATTGTGCCTGATCTGGCGCAGGTAATGACCAACAAAAGACAAGAGCAAAACGGAATTACTTCCTAAACTTGATTGATGTTTTCCTTCCCTTTTTCACTCATTTATACATTTAGCGCCCGTTGTTGAATATTTCATTTATTTCCACTCCAGTTTTGTCAGAGCATTCTGAATGAAATATAAACATATCGCCTGTGAAAGTCTGTCATACAAATTCAATACACAAAAATTACCTTGCTCTACTTCCAATATCATCTACTGGTTAGCATACAGTTGCTCTCGGCCTAGCATTTGAAATGATGATGGGGTAAGCCAAAATAAAAAAACCCCAAACTTGATGTAAATTTTGATTTTCAACTAACCTCTCGTACCGTTTAGTACCACGGTTATTCGAAAGGTGTTCAGTGAAACCCTGACAATTCGAAACTCGCAACTTACTACTTCAGTGTCTGTCAGTTGGCAATTTTGAACACAAAGACGGATTAGAACTTATGCTCTGCGGGATTCTTCAAACAATCCTTAACTGTATCCCTTAAACGGTCAAAGTCTTCGACCTATCTTCACCGTACGCGACCAAGTAGGCAATTCATTGCAAAAATAACGAGCTTCATAGACCTAATACCATATTCACTAGCAAGTTTCTCTCTACTGAGTTATTAGAGTCAGTCGAGATAGCGCCGAAATTAATCGCTCTACGCTGGATAGCGTAGGTATTGTGGAAATTCGTGGGTTTTGAAATTAATCTACATACAACACCTCACCCTGGTACAAATGTGTCACACAACATAATAGCGGCCTCATGACGATCAGTGAATACAAAATTGTTCCGGATTATCTTTCCCCTCAGTGACAAGACGATAAATTTGTCATTTCGTACAAGCTATCGATCCAGACATATAAGAAAATATGAACCACAAGTGGAAATATAAAAAATGTGTGATTGCAAGCAAATTTCATAGCAAATTTTTTTAATCTGTACATCATTTTCCCGTTAGAAATATGCCGATCTGTTTTATTTCCCGTGATTTACTTCACCCTTTTAGTCATATGGTCTACCAACCGAGTGACAAAGCCACCGCAGGGGTTCCCGGTATTATTTCTGAATCGTGTCAGAAGTATTCGGCGGACTCTTTGGGATGTCGTTCTGATTGGTCTGTAGTCCGATGTTGGTGGCTGTGCCACTCGCTCATCCTCGGCCCACCGCACTCTAATATAAGGCTACAATGACTCTTGTAGACATGATCTTGTCGTGATCGCTGACCTTCGGTAACTATACCTCGGCGATCGATAACACAACCAGTAAACAGAAATGTACCACGCAGTTGGCCCCACATTTCGAGAAGGCGAAATGAACAAGAGGGGTGAAATCACTTTGTGACAACAGACTGACTCAGAGGGTAACTTTGAAAAAGGGAACTGCATCGCTGTTAATGTAGTGCAAATGCATCCGGATACAACCAGACATCATAGTTGTTGCGCGGAGATAAAAAAAAAAATCATTGAACCATACGAAATGTAAACTACTATTCGGCCGGGTCTTCAAGTGGCAGCTAGACAAAACTGCGGTTATCGAAAATTATGGTCTAGTGTATGGGCTCGATTTTCTGGACTTTGTGTTACTGGCAGCACATCCAGAATAAACTCAGCTACACCTCTCGCAACAGAGGTATTTTGCGACCGTTTGAGATCAGCGAATAATGTGAGGCTTTGGGAATTGAATTAGACACGTACCTAATGGGTTTCTGAGCACTGGATTCACATCCAGGTGGCAGAGCTTGACGGCGACTTACGTCACGTGAACTGCAACGCGGTCACAATAGTGCCGAAATTGTTGAAGGTAAATCGGAAGATGCAACAATAATTGTGCCGTGTGATGAGCAAGTCGACAAAATTCGCGTGCTGACCTATGTATATTTGCTTTTTCATCCAAAAAGTACTCGCATGAATTAATCAGTCCCATCACTCATCTCCTACAAGATGCATTTTCTACCACCTAGACAATTCCACTCTGCTTCGTTGAACCTCGCACGCCACCGGCCAACTGATGACGCACATCGGGTGCGTGGTTATTAGCTCTGTTTGTTCTCCGGGCTCCTCAGTGCTATCCTGTGTGTTTTGACTGGTCTAGGCCTAAGCTCACCTCTCACTGTTATGATCTCCGTATTTGGGTGTATGCGTGTGCGCGTGTGCGCCTGTGCCCCATCAGGTCACCTCCTGAATGAGAGAATTTCTGTGATTGGTTGAACAAGGCGCTAATGAAAGCGGACTTCAGGCAGTTTCCTTCGTCCTCTAACCTGTCGTGGTCAACCACGACTTGTCGTGGTCATCTTTGTTGTACCGTCCAAGAACTTGCCACCTTATTGTTCGACAAGCAGTGGTCGTTTCTTCCTGTATCTGGACCCTGCCATAACTTGAAACGAGCTAGCTGTCATGTTTTTAATTGCCCTCAAGTGCATGTGGATTTGAGAATTCGTGTGCCTTGTCCATCACTGGACAAAGGTTCAGCTATAATAAGAATCCATAAATATGCTATATACGAAAAAGACTCGAGTGTTTACACCTGAGATCGATGCATGAATACGGGGCTGCCCCCTTTCCACACTTTAGCTAGTGTGCGTATTTATTTACCCCTCCCAGCGGGATCTGATCTACTGCTCTTGTGGAACATATAAATAATCCTTGAGAAACCATTAGAAAAGCGACCTGGTAAACAAGCTTCTTTTCATTGTGCTATTCACTGGCTAGTTACGGCTTGGCTTCCGCGTTGAGCTAGTTGAGTGACGCGTAAGACAAGAGCGAATCCGGTAGAAAACGAAGACAGATTCGGAACAAATATATGCGACGCTGCTGAGGTGAACATGATTGAGCCGGATAAAATTCCTAACCTAATTAGTGATCAATGACGGGAATGAGTTAGCTGTCCGATATTGAAACCAAAGAACTGAACTACCTTCACTTAAATTCAACGGGCGCGGCACCAACAGAGAATCAGACAAATGGTGAAGAAGAGGCCATACTGACGCGACAAAAACAAACAGTCGCTGTGATGACTGCGCTGGTGAAGTCCATGAAAATCTTTGTGCACGCAGAATTGAATTTAATTGTCAGTACATGAACGATTCATAGTGGGATCGAAAAATAGTGTACGGTTTAATTGAAATATGAAGAGGAAGGTGTGGAAGCAAGATGACCCAGTAAATGCATTTTGATTAGCAGTGAAGGTGAACGATACGATTGTTGATTACTAGGTTTTGGTCTGCCTGATGGTGAACAGAGTTGAGGATGGGGCTACATTTACATGTGAGTGAAGGAGGTGTTCCAAATTTCAGGTGAGTGAAAGATTAAGAGACGGCTAATAGAAAGTGCGTATTCTGTGAATTTGTCGCACGCATCTAAATACCTACTAGTGACGAATTCAGGGGGAATATCTCTAATAATCTTATTACAGGGAGTGAGCAATTTTACAAATTTGGTGAAAAGATCAAAATCTTTTTCTTTTAAGCCAGGAAAAACACTTGAGAACAGTGAAACCAAAGAGGAAGAATGCAAAAGGTTAACAACTGAAGTACAAGGTACTCTGAGTTTCCGTAGTCTGAACGATGGAAAATAAAGCTTCCTTCTCTTTGGTGAATATGGTTTCAACGTGACTAGTCTAGCAAACATTGTGAGTTAAAGTAACTCCTAGTTAAAGAATTGAAGAAGCTTGAGGGAATTGTTGGTTATAAGAGGAAAATTACTGGATGTTGTGGAAAACTGTCTGGTAGCTTGATCTTGATTAAAGATAGAAGGGTACTTCAACGCATTTTCGGAGGTTGAGTGGAACAGAATGGAAAAAGGTCAATAACATAGTTCATCCAGACTGTTCTGAAAAGAATCCAAACTTTCGTTTTCGTTATGGGGACTTCGAAGTACAAGATCACAGGTGTATTTTCAGCCAAGCGGATTGGGTCAAATGGGAAAACTACTTATTTAAAGGGAGAAGAGATATGGGGATGGAAAAATTGCCACAGTTTAATCGCAGAGGTGATCACTCATTACCGCAAAAAGTAAACTGTGTGCCATTAGATAAGGTCACGAATGGAGTTTAAAGTATGACAGTCAACTCCAATATTGTGAGGACTGCGTGAAGGAGTACTAATTTGGAGAGAATGAAATGCGTCAAGAAAACGTAGTCTGGCAGTATGGATACCGTAGTCAAGAGTATAAACAATAGAATTAAGAATGTGGCCAACAGCATCAAGGGTTGACTGAGACGGAGTGTAGGCTAACTATGTCTGGCCGTGAGAGTGAACTTGGAGAATAGGTGGTGGAAAGTACATTATCAGTTACTTTCAACAAGACAAGCCCCTGAACAGTATTTGTTGGATCCATCCTTTGGTACTGGTGTGATGCGTGCACATCTCTAACAAAAGCGAATCATCCCAGAATCAACAGAACGAATAAAAAGATTAGACAAACCGGACGTGAGTTCAGAAGGGCAAGCTTTTAGTAACATTTGAGATAGTAAGTCGGAGCCACCAGACTTATGGTACTTGGCTTGCTGTGGAATTCTAACGACAAAGTCAGGTGTAATGGGGTTTGTTTTATGCAAAACAAGGTATGGAAGAAGAAGAAGTGAGAATGCGTCACAGTTTATGGTGAACTGGCGATTCAGATCTTTGACGTTTAGCCTCAGCTTGAGCTTGGTTTACCACAACTGTGACAGGGCTTTCCACGTCTTATGATGGTCCTTGTTATTTAGCCTTGTGTCTGTCCACCAGCTACTCAGACGTGGTTCTTTAGTTACGATGAGTGCGAATAGGTTTTTTCATGGCATGATACTAGCCTGAGTTGAACGCAGTTTTCTTAGCTCCATGGAACCCACTCAAGGGAGTGGCTGAGAACCTGTCGGGTTCGACGTAATCAGTTTTAATGGGCCAACACAAGTCGGGCAAAAGTTAAGGTAGGCAGTGAAGTGCTCACAGTATGATGATGCATCCTGAGAAAGAAAAAATAGAAAATTTATTTGTGCCAACAAAAGTATGCCCGTTTGCTGAAGGTGTGCGAGAGGTGCAGGGGTTTGGTTAAAGAGATAGTTAGAAGGATAAACTTTGGGATAAAGAAGTGCAGTACAGTGATCTAAAGTGATGAAAAGGTCACATTCATTACCATTGTAAACGCTCTGATAGTTCACTAGTGCTACTCCCAAAAAGATATTGTGATGTATTGGAAAAAGGGCAAAATTTGGAAATTCCAAAGCGGCTAAGGATGGACTAAGTCTATTGAAATCGCCTGCTGTTACGTGCGAAGAATGATCGATATGCGTAATGAGATAGTTTTGAAGGCTATAAGTGAACTGCCTGATTTGGTCAGTGGGACTTTATATATATATGCCGTATATTAACAATGATAACCTGCCTGGAGGAACTAGGAACTGATGGCGCACAGCGAATGGCAATGCCAGTGATTTTCATCGTGCTAAATAAATATGAGAAGTAAGAGTACTGACACCACTTGCGACGGATAAAAGTGATTACCCACCTCCACGGTCTCATGGGTTCGCAGGCAGATTGCCCCCGAAAGCTTCATACCCATCAACGTGGACGACATAGTCATCAGTTTCCTAGTTCAACCAACTTTTCCGGGACAGAATGGGCCCGAGGGTTTTTGATTCACCTTGCGCAGTGATATTTAAGTTTTCCTAAAATAGCATGAATGTTTGAGTGAAATGGTAATGGTATTTGCATTTCGTAAACAGTATGGTGTTTTAGAGCGGCACTACTAACCGTACTTAGCTTTCTAGAGTGTCCACGAGCCTTCTAAATCAGATGTTTTACACGATTTCTAACTAGATTTAAAATGCATGAAACTTTTTGCCGAGCGAGAGAAAACCTATGGAATGTAAAAATAACTGCTGTAAGATAACATTTGTTCTTCAGATCTGGTTGAACTCTGGGATCGAATAAAGGAAGCAGGATTCCCCGGTAAATCACGAACGACAGCACAGCGGTAATTGTGAGCTCAGCCGGTATTCAAAGATCTCATTAGGAGCAGACTGAGACATGGTTGAGGGAACAATAACGATCGGATAAAATTGGAGAAGCACCAACAACCAAGCATACGATTTATGGACACCATTACATGCAGTGGGTTATATAACTCTGAACAGCAATCACACAAAGATTGGAATTATCATAGCTTGTGCCATGAAACTTTTTGTGTCAAAGTAAACGAAGAGGTGAATCTGAAAATACTCTTTCACTGCCTAAATTTCCAATGAAGCCAATGATGAGGGTGGTAATTTTGTAATTGAAGTATAACTGAGAACCACCCCACACCCCTGAGGGTGACAGATTAGGTATTTTTATGTAAAGATTTTCAGCACAGTGACCAGTTGGTTAGTCGGATTGTGATTGTCTCTTCTTCGGAAAAAGGTGAAACTTGAAGTTTTGGATCAACTCATAAAATAAAAAAATAGCAAAATATTCCTGCTGATTGGGCGAATAGCTTTTTTTAGTTAGGTGACACAAAACCACACATACCCGCCGCTATCAGTAAGGTGATACACTTTGTTTTCGGGAACAAGTGAAGTGATTAACAGCTGGAAGTGGTTGTCTTGATTGGTCTTTGGAATAAAACAACAAGAATAACCCAGCAGACGCTGTACGTAGTTCAGTAGGAAAATGACTTTTTTCAACCATGCGGCTGAGGAGTTTGGTCATTGTTGTTTAAAGTACATTATGAAATACCTTGACTTTATCCCCATTAAGGCATTAGCCACCTTCTCGGTAGCACATTTGCAACGATCGGTTTGTTCATCCTTCAGTTTTTGTCACCTGCTTCTGCTTGAGTCCAACAGAAGGGGTAAAACAGCATGACCACGAAGGCCCACAGCACTGTCAGGGATAGCCGGCAACTAGACCGGGAGACTTAGAGAGGAGAACCCATTAAGGTCCCAGTTTGAGAGAGTTTCTTAACCATCAATGACTCATTCCTAGCGCAATAGAGTGCTACATACTACCTACGAGTAGATGCTCGATCGATAAAAATCTTGGAATCCGGAGCGAATCAAAAAGCGGTGAATTCACATGGAATGAGCAGAGGAAGCTCCAAAGGACGGTTACGTACGAGCATGATACGGCAAAACGGAATTACGATAAGCAGAATTGAGAGGAAACAGAAATTTTGATTTTTGGCCGCGTACATCATACTGTTACCATGATTTTTAGTACCCTCCCTACTTAGTCACGTTGATGATCATTCTGATTTCTTAGTCAGGTTGCCACTGAGAGGTGACGATGAGGGAAATGTCGTAATCTACGAACGGTCAGCGGCTGTTCCAACTGAACTAGATTCATTAAGATCTTTCACATTCAGAAAACCAAAGTGAATATACGAGATTAAATAACGAACTGGTCACCGATAAACATTGCACTAATAGATGATGTACCGATGATTAGATACTATATAAGTTACTATTTGACTTGACCTTTCTGTGTAAGTTGCTGATGAGTTGACCAAAACTGGCCAGTTTGTTCACAGTGAACCAGGTCACGTTGACCTATGCTTAACTAGCCGTCCACTCAGTTTGCGTAGATGGCTTTATCCGATCACTCTGCAGTTTAAAGTAGCGCCTTCGAAGATGTGAAATGCAAATTTCGGTATAGTTCAGCGTTTTTGCAAGCGGACAATGCCACGCAATGTTTCTCGCGAGAATTCATGAAAAGTCAAAATATAACAACTGCTACGGTTTTCAGTAGCAATATTGGAGATTTTGAGCTTCAGGCGTGTACCCATTCCCGAAGAACTCCCTGTACAGTTGATGCAAAATGAGGCCGTCA
Organism: Fasciola hepatica; assembly: GCA_948099385.1. Classification (NCBI taxonomy): domain Eukaryota; kingdom Metazoa; phylum Platyhelminthes; class Trematoda; order Plagiorchiida; family Fasciolidae; genus Fasciola; species Fasciola hepatica. Next base: position 7,274,573 of record CANUEZ040000027.1, on the reverse strand, counting down.
CTGGTCTCCTACCAACTTTGGCTTCGTTCTTTTGAATTCAGTGTTTCAAAGAGTAGGTATTCTGGACTATAACACTAAAAGTATCGGTCGGGGGATTTTTCTTCTACCCGAATCGATGATTCAACGAATTTGGGTTGGTGCTGAATTTTCTTGGTCTCGTTTAAGTTTTATTTTGATTTACTCTATCTTTCAGGTGGCCTTCCGTGTAAAAAAACCAAAAAAATATTGAGCAAATACTATCTGTGTTCTGAATACAAAGGTGGAACAAAGCTGGAGAATTCTGAACCTTAGATAAATTAAATCAAACAGAAACTCTTTGAGACATCAGTGGTACAAATTGTACGATTTATTGAAAAGCATCATTCGATAGAGTATTGAAGACCTTGTTTGTTATCTTTCACTGCTACAATAATTAAAAAACTTAGTGATATAAATCAATACTGAGCTTGAGTTTATTTCAGACAATGATTATTCACTGCCTCCAATCGTCTGTATTCACGATCTTGCGTTACGCCATTATCATTATTCTGGTATGTTCCCGAGCGAAGACGTAGTAGACAATAGACACATTATAATGAGAAATTTTTGAATCAGTGGACGTATTAACATATGAATCTGCGACCAAAACCTTGAATATTCGATAGACAACCTGAACTGCGACTTTTTTTCCAAATGTTTCTTTTGTCCGAATTTGCTTTCCAGACGAATGTTTCCCTGCTTCCAAGTCCGACTGGGTGGTCTGGTCCCGAACAGGTACTATGCATTGGCTCTGGACTTCGTGATGTGTGACGAAAAACGTTATCGATATTCGTTTCACAGTTCTACTTGGATCCATGCAGGTGAGCTACCAATGGGGAAGACTGCGGATAGCAAAATAGGTAATTCTTCTAAAATCGTCACAGATAAACACAAGAAATTAGGCCCGAACATTCCGAAAGCACTGCCCACGTGCATCTTTTGGATATTCATAAAACATCACCAAACTAAGGAAGGCAGGATTTTCAGGGAGTTAGGATGAAGCTCGAATCAAGGCCGATTTGTGTAATATTTAACCCGAATACCGAAACTACAGCTGATACACGTATGAGTTACTTCAAAAGGAAGAATGATGAACATTCTTCTTTCAAAAACGTAAACAAACTAGTAATTGTTTTTTAAATCATATGCAACCGAACAAAAGTGGCAATTTATTAGTGAGATGGAGGCTTATGGGATTAACGATAACACAAACAAAAACTACGAGTTCCGTGGCTCTCCGGAAATTCATTCCGATATTTTTTTTCTACGGCGACCTGAGCAATCATTCGCCGTTACAACTATCGAACCAGCTAGCCGTATTTACACTGATAAACAAAATGATATTTAGACAAAAAGTAGAACATTCCCCGAAATCAGATGTCCAACCAGATTCATTTAACCCTGTCAAATCAGTTTTCTAAGCAACAACCCCGGTATCGTGATCCAGTGGTGGTCAATCCAATTTTGTCGAACTGCTTGCAAAGTTCGTTCACCTGAAAAGTAAAACCCCATGCCATTGTACTGAATATTGACTGGTCAACCCGGTTTGACACGCTCAGATCGAACAATGGTTTGGTTATGGAGGGGTTTTCGCCAAATCTTGACCACTTATAGCGGTAATATGGAAGGTTCAGAGTGCATATGAAATCAAATATTCGAAACCCACTTAGGCCACATGTTAATATGCCAGAATTTCGAAAATCTGTTTGTGGTTACTGCGTTAATAGTCAGTAGCAGAAAACAAACCGTTATAACCGTCAAAGAATCACAGGCGTTGCAAGTAGAAATAACAACGCGCCATTTTCCTTTCCGCCGTTGTTTTGTTTCTGGATGTTCCTCGTACAACACAATATCAGACCCCGACGCTGAACGGTATCAGTTTCACATGAAGACAATCGAAACATCGCGTTATACTCCCCTCAAGGTGGACAGTGGGACTGAGATGAGAATGAGCATAAGCAATACGTACATGGATATTCTGCCAAACGATGATCGAAAAATGAACGAACTCCACTCGCTAGACATCACAACCGAGTTCCAGAGTTTGGCTTAAGTCCTAATTTGGAAAAATATATCACTTTTGTTGGTAGTGATCAAGCCTCCATCAACAGCTGACCTACTAGAGCCTGACGTGGTTTACCAATGAAAGTTTTAAGTTCCGGTTTACAGGTTTCCTAATTGTACTCTGAGAGCTTGTGGACATAAGACTATTTCAGCCCCTTAAATCTAAGGTACTTAGTAAAAGATCTGCAACCGAATTCCTCAAAAATTTAATTATTAAATCGCTAATTCGTTTAGTCAGACAGCGGACAATAGGCGATTAGTTTCCAATTAATGAAGACATTAGAAAATATTAAAGTACAGTATCGCGAATTAGTGAAACCTTCACTTCAGAACCAAGATACCGGTCGAATAACCAAGGGGAATTTCACAGGCAATGATTTATTACACTTGATTTGTTATGAACAGAAAACGAGCTCACTCCAACTTACAGTCTTATTTGAATGCGGGCAGTAGAAACGTGCAGCACAGTAATCCAGCCGGATCTGAAGAATGTCTCGATATCAGCTGAATGCCTCACGACTACTGACATTCATCAAACTCACTATGTCTAATAAACAGCTTCGAGGGATTTGATCTTTGATCATGCCATACTAAAACTCAGCTCATCGTGAAAACCATAGAAGAACTGCACAGCTGGTTTATCCTTGTCCATCTCTCTGTTGGCCGTGTATTCTTACCATCCAAACCGAGCTGTGGAAGAACGCTATATTGCGAGTTGCTGACGTTCAGTAAATCATTCAGAGTCAGCCCGGACAGTCTGGTGCTGGGATGTTCGACTCACGATCGTCCACTCCGAGTTTTGCGATACAGTGGGGGCTAGGTTTACTCGCACTGAAGCTGAAGATTCCCAACAAGGATAAAATCGTTGTATTCAGTGGAGAGCTGATGGTTGATACAGCATGATGAATCATTTTCTAATCAATTTACACTTCCCATTACTCATACGGATTCAAGCCTTCCCCTGAATTTGGTTCTTTAAAAGCTGTTGTGACTAATATTAGGATTTAAAAATTCGAAGTTGGTTGTAAATATACGATATGGTAAAAAAATTGACATGGATTAACTCATCGTTGTACCAGCCTGATCACCTCGGCGCGAATCCAATACGTACCTGTGATGATCTGGCAGGACAATGTAAATTTTTTCAAGCAAATAATAGTTTCGAAGGTTTAGTCAATGTGTATATTCTCTGAATGATAAAATTCTTGTACAGCTCAATAGTGACATGATTTTTTCCCAAGTCTGCTATCACCCCCACACTCTTCACCCATCCCGAATATATTTTTTGACTGACTATTTGCCACGATCATGCTGGAAATTACCCACACGCATACACTCTGCAACGCTGCTCGGTTTGTGTTTATGTCTATCACAGGAAAAGGGGATCCGCATATATCACCGCGAATTCATCTTCACCAAGATGGAATAGCATGTGGAACACATTGGATGCGCCAGACAATCCTGTTTGATAAACTGAAGCTGACAAATAATCCAAAGGATTCCAACGGTCACGTAAGTCAGGGAATGGTTCTCCAGGCTTATCGTGTCTTAGACAATTGCCGAATTTCATAAGTGGTATAAAGGCGGTAGGAACTTCTGAGCTAATTATATATATATATATATATATATATATATATATATATATAATGTATAATCTGAACTGGCATCCGATGTGATGATAATCTTTTTGTGAAACTTATGAAGCACCCCCCCCCCCCCCTTCAGCCTCGGGATGTGGAGTCTTAGTTCGGCTGGTAGACAGAATACGAGCTATAATACAACTTGCTGCGACATGGCGCTCATGCCCAGATTCAAACGGCACCGAGGCTAACGACTTTTAACAGTTTTGAACTATTCTACAATTTTGTCAAATCGAAACAACTATGCGTCATCTGTGTTGCGATTCATACTCATGGTGTCGCAGCTTAGACCAGAACACGATTTGCAAACTTGTGCGTCCTCATACTTTAGGCATCAGGAATTATGATTTAACTCTCAGCTATTCCGAACTAAGGTTTGGCAGATTTGAAAACGTTTGAATTGATCCATATGTTAAAAGTCACTTGAACTTGGCGGGACTTGAACCCATGCAGGGATATCACCCACGCTTTAGTATCATGCGAGCTCTACCAGCTAGGCTACAAGGCCATTCCGTAGGGCCTCAAGCTTTTTGCATATGGAACATAGAGTTTATTCACCCAAATCCAATTAGCACACGGGCTCCTTCACGCGGTATCCAAGGCGATAGGCTGTTTCATCACAACACTACATGATAAGGCAAAACTCGGTGTTTACAGTGTTTGGACGTAGCGAGCTCGTTTAGCCCAAACTGGTGTTCGTATTCGGGATAATCACCCTATTGTAACGGGTTGAAAAGAAACAAAGGCATTCAATACAATAATGGTATTATAGCGTTATTTTCCCGTGGTTTTTAATTATGGGATGACTGTCGTTGATACTAATGAATAATGAGCCATTCAACAGGCAGTTCCACTGATCCGAAACCGTGTCACTGGTAATGCTTTGTCAGACAGAACAGCACAGCGAAAGTATACGAAAATAAACTTGGAAAAATATATCTAATGAACTGTGGAAAGTGACATTAATAATAATAATAACAATAATAATAATAGTAACAAAAATAATGATAATAACACAAATAACAATGATAACTACTGGATGGGAAGAATTGGAAATAGCTTTTGGCTAAGATGTGAAATTTCCGGCATTGAAGAAAGCCTCAATTTATTTATCGAAATGTCCATACAGGAGAGGTGTCGGTTTCAATTTTTCTCGTTCAAAGTGGTCAGTGTTCATTTATCCCACCTTCTTTCATTTCCAATAATTAGATGTGTATAAGAAAGGGAAACAATGGCCCACTGGTTATTTAATTGAAAGTGAGAGTTTCTCTATTTGAGCAGTACCGATTTGGATCATGCTCGATAACAAGCTCTTAGGTTCAGAGTAAATTGATCTCATGATCCATTAGAGAGTGGCCTGTGTCCAGTGAAGAGCCGCATTATAAACAAAAATGAAGTTATTGGATTGTTTTAGACTGTTTTGCTCTAATCCCTACCAAAGAAAATATTTCGCTAAAAGTCTCATAGTTCATCATAGCATCAGTTTGGAGAAATGTTTTTCGGTTGAGGGTGATTGCATTTTCAACTGTGGTAAACTATTCACGAGAACGCAAAATAAGACAGATTTATTTCATTAAATTCCTCGATAGCTGGTATAAACAAATGTGAATGCAACGTATGGCTTTTTCTATTGTTTACAGAAGAGAGACGATTTGAATGCCAAAAATGTTCCGAGATGAAAGTTATACTTTTCTGTCCCCCGTGAGTGATGAATCTATAAACAGTCCGGGATCTATTTGTTCGGTACATTCAATTCTGTCAGAAATTTTCTAATCAGATAAGATTTAATTATTGTAAAACATGAGTTCCGTGGCAAGATGACGGTTTTGGGTGGCGTGCAAGGGTTGGGGGAGACCACACAACTGGCCAAATGTGCATGGCAACTGGATTTGCGTGAGAAAAGAGGTTAGCCAAATGAGCCGGAGAGGACCAGATAGGAGGCTCTAAGCAGAAAGGAAAACTGACTAGTCGTACATATTCATTCGTGAAAGACCATCGTTGCTTCTATAAGGTGGCACGCAATTCTGGTTACAGAATACCAGGAGAGTTGATTCAAGTGGCATTTTCCAGATCAAAATGATGTAAAAGAGAGCTTGTTGTAATCTTTCAATGTTTCTAAGGTGAAATGAAAGACACAAACATGACTGCGCTGATTTCCTGTCTCTTGAAGGAAGAGAGAAGACTATCTCGTCGATCTGGTTGCTGCCTAACAGAGCGGAAAGTTGAAAGTCTCCACCACAGACGAGGACCATAGGAATCCGGCACGAAAGATTGGTGTAGAGTAGACGGATGGACCGAATAGGAAGATAAATAAAATTTCAGTGGTCTGCATTTAAAAAGCAGGAACATTGTGTGAGCAGGCCATTTCGGGGACCAGAATATTATTTTGTTATGATGTACCCACTACTGAAGGCAAAAGTGATAGCAAGACGGTTTCGAAAAGTTTATTTGAGCAGTGTTTTCAACCAGAGGTAAATAGAAAGAACGTTCCTTTGAGGAAAAGGGAGGGAAAAAATATCGTATCTATGGATGATAAATGAGCGGTTTCTTCAAGAGATTCTATAGTTTGAAAAATAATGCCCTTCTTACTTACTGTTTTGTTTATTATACAACGAAGTAAAATAATTCAGGAAGGGGACTGCAGCCAATCAGAAGCTGCCAACTAGGGAGTTGACTTGTAGTGACAGGAATCGAACCCGGGTTGTATAGTCCGAAGTTCACGATGATAATCACCTGATCACCGCCGGTTATAGGGATTGCGTGTGTTGGGCTATCCTGATCAGTGTGTGTGAACACCCAGCAATATGAATCATTTGCTCCAAAACATGTGAAAGTCAACTCAAACATTAGCTGAGGCCCCGGATCATAAGATTTCACGATCATAAAGCATTTCCTGCTTCTGGACGGCACTAACATCACTGACCAATGAACGTCACGAAAGTCACAACACCTTTTTCACCTCATACGACCCCACGGCTAATGATAAAACGGAGACAGATCTCTTCAAGCAAAATGTACACACAAGACATACACGCACATGCACGAGCACATTATTTAGCACTCGGTAGCTCATAATTGCTATCCCAAGATCTTTTGATTGTAAACTGGTCTCGAGAAAGGTTACTCGAGGTAGCCGAAACGTTGACTGCTGATACTGAACAACAAACGTTTGCGCATAACTGAGTGACAACTGCTTTCTCTGTCACAGAAAAGTGCAGTGCGAGAAAAGTCAGATAAACAACGGCAAGGGGAATCGCCCATGCAACAGACTGCATGGTTCACACGCGCCTCAGATTAGAGGAAATTTGAGCCAAAATCAAAAGTACTCTGATAAGATGGTTAAGCGGCATTAACTTTAAGTTTATTGGGATTTTGAAGGCGGAAAATCTAAATGTAGTTGTTTTACCTTGTTCCGGCATTAGTTTCTTGAATCACAGATCCTAGAACCTCAGATACTCCGTCGTTTAGCTATTCTTCGGCAAGGAAAAACCAGCTTCTCTTCACCTTTTAGGCTATCGACAATGCTCTGTCCGATCCTTGTTTTCAAACCCGTTCCTGGACTTCTTTGAAAGAGTTCAACTTTCGCTTCGGTGTCAAAGCTCACAACAATGTCAGTCTGACCGGATTTCGTAACTTCATGGGCCCAAGAAAGTCAGGCCGAGAAACTAACAGGTTTCAGTGAGCTCTTTAGTCAAATTTTAACGGCTTATTGAAAGTTACTCTCCCAGATGGAATTTGCATTGGTGCCTGGAGTATGGGCTGCGAGCCAAATTAACCTAATGTCCTGTACAAATTAACATTGATGAAGTGGAGTTTTAGCCGATATCCACACGTCCTTGTCGAGGAGAATGACAATGCACCCTCAAGTTCTAACTGGAACAGTATCGCAGGTAGTCTAAAGTGAATACCAGAAATCAAATACTTCGAGAAAGAAGGACCTAACAGGGCTCATTGTAGTGTAAGATTGTTGGAACAAGTTAAAGAGTTAAAATCTTCGTGGTTCCAGTGATATTTTTGAGTGCTTCTTGCTGTCGTACTTGATCACTTGAATCTTATTGGAAGTCTGATCAGTGGAACCTCAAATGAATTCTCATTAGTGAAGGCCGGTCTAAACTTTGGAAGACAAAATTCAGTATTCTATGACGATTCGTGTCGCTCAAGCTCTTTGAATGAGAGGTAATCTATCCCGAACTTCGATGACAGTGCTGTACTCATTAGGACCAAGTCGTGACAAGGAGCTTTTCTTTTTCGGTCCACGTAAGCTTGATTTATTTGCTACTTCCGAACTGTTTCACTGTGAGTCGATAGCCTCAGATCCTTTGTAATCAGTTTGGCTTGCTTGTGAAGCTCTTTTCTGGACCACCATGACAGCTGTCCGGAGAATCACCTTCCGGAAGTCACCATCGAGATTACTATTTATAGGTTATTGATCGGGAAAGTACCAGGTGAGAACACGATCAGTCTTCATCAGAATCTTCCCTGGATGCTACTAAGCGGAACTCGCGTTTGATAGACAGGATACTGCAATTCTTCATTTTACTTTATTTCAGCCTTTCTAATACACCCAAAAATCTACTTAAAAGGGTAAAGCTATAAAATTATCTAACTCTGTTTGAAAGACTAACAGAAGGGAACAATGCACCATTTCAGGGCAGAACTCACGTGATTATGAAAAACGAGCTGATATTTTCCCTAGGTGGAGCAAGATTTGAGCTGTCCTTCTGAGTATTCATCCTGAATTATCCACGCGAGAGGCAACGCTGCAGCTCTCTATCATAGCTGAGTGACATAATGGATGCACTTTCCATAAAGTACACTTTGGCTCCAAGTAACATAAACCTCCGGAAGTTGTTCGCAAACACTCCTAAGCACGTGTGAGACCTGGATTTAAAAAAGCCTTCTAAAGTGGCAACCGCTTACTGCATGTTATTGAGTTGGACATCGTCATGATTACGTAATCTTTGACTGAGCAAGAGACAGCTGAGAGCCATCTCGAAAGAGCTGAACTTTATATGCCGGGTTCGAACTCAGGCCGAAGCTGGTGAAATACTCATCGTGGCGAGTCTCCAAACTGGAGGTACAAGATTCACATGCTTCATCTGCAGCCGATCTTTTATCCATCAGGCAGCCTATATTCGGCAGCTGCTCCCCTCCTGAAATTTGTATCATTTACATATAAAAGAAGTGATGAATTAAAATATTCTCATTATCATTACTATTCTGGTGAGTGCGATCCATGAGGTTGGTACTGATAACCAGTTTCATCCAGAACAGAACAACTTTACGGTGTCCTCAATAATTCACGTTGTTTGTAGTGAAAAAGCAATGATTTCTTTACAAAGCTCTTTGGAACCGTCTCTCTTTCCTAGGCTCCTGACCAATAGGCTCGACGTTTACATCGCATGCATTTTTTCATCAGCCAAATTAGCATCATCAGTGAGCAGGTAGTCCACTTTTAAGATTACCAATATTTACACGTCACTCGATTGATCAGTTTAAAAAATCCACTTATTAGCCTGTTGCTTATTGCTCTCTTACTGTGATACAGTCACGAGCCAATGATTTGTCTTCTGGAGCTGTTCACATTTGTAGGTTGGTGGTAGCTGATGAGCTCATGATCAATGCACTTTGCTTTTAGGTCAAACATTTCCGCCTAAGTCGAAGTGGCACCGATTGCGTACTGATGACGTCACCTTGACTGATGATAAAAAAATTGCAATCTAAACACCAAGGTTTGCGACCAGGAACCCATAAGATCCTACATACTGAACCATGAGGAACATCAATATTAATAACACAAGGGCACCTATCTTCCATTCAGATATGAATTATTGACGTGATTTCATCCTCAAGTCATTGCAATCATTTCGACGGACATAAAATCAATATGGGTGATAGTTGGTACAGTTTAAAAAGATCTCACCCAATTTAAGTGAAAAGGTAGGGGTTGGTTCGCAGTTCAGCTTGATGGTTTGTATGAATTGATGACTTGTTGCCTATTGGAAAGAGGCGACGTGGTCAAAAGTAATCAACTGAGAAATAGTTTTCACTCTCCAAAACCTTTAAAACAACCATAACAAAATACTGAATAGCACATTTTCACAATAAAAACAACACATAATGTATCGAATTTTCGATACATTCATTACATCATTCGGTTCGGATATTAACGAACTCAATGCCAACCCGATTACTCTGGGGAAGAAGCTTGCCAGCCGGATCAGTCACCGCACATTCAACCAACTTTGTCTACAGGATAACATTATCCGTAAAACTCTGATTAATAAACTTCCGGACAATCCTGTTCAATTTGAGAAAGCCATCCTGTTTGCTTCACGCACATTCCTACGACAAAACATTCGCAACTGTGCACTGAACACATGCTCAGGTTGCTCCAGGATACAAAATATTGAAGACCGTCTGCATTGTCCATTCCCAGCAAACATTTGCCGGGAAGTTCAGACCATCGGTGAACAAAGAAGATTGTATGCTGAAATTTTACTGTTAAATAATACAGCGTATTCGAAGTGGTTGGTCGGTTGTCGACTTTTTGGTCACCACGGGTAAACGTTTTCAAGACTGGTTTTGCAATCTCGTCTTGAAACGTTTACCCGTGATGACCAAAAAGTCGCAACCCACCAAAGACTTCCAATACTCTGTGTTACTGAACATTAAAATTTTACCATCACATTTTACGATACATTCCAAACCGCTTCCGGTTCTAATTCGATGAAGCTTATCAAGATTGTACGCCTTTAAAACATGCCGATCATGACCTCAGCTCAAGTTTGTCAAACTAACGTTTCAAAATGCGATCGAGAGGAAATCCAAAGCTAAAACCAGGGAACCAGTCACAAAGAATCCGGAAAAACTCATCAAAAGCCTATCCAACGGACCTGTGTCATCCACAGAAATACAAATACCACAGAAAGGTCGGCATTTCAGACATCACGAAAAACCGCTGATGATGGAAGAAGTTGCGCTTGCACTGAAACAAGCCTTATCAAATCTCACCGAAGAAAATGTCAATGGAGGTGGGCAAATGATATACGTAACATTCTTAAGAACCAGCAAACAATCACGTCAAGTATCACATCTGGAAAAAACACTGACAAACTTAAAGCAAGATTCTTCGGTCCATATACAAAAGCCGACAAGCGGAATGCCATAGTTTATCTGAATTAGACCACGAATCAACGGTTTCTGAGCATTTAAATAAAAGACTTTATGGAAGAATAGGGGCGAAAAGTGTGAATGTCATCCTCGACAGAGAAAAACCTCAAGCAAACAATCACTTATCCGACTTGAAGGAGAAACTTTGAAAATCTCTGTGGTTTTCATTTACACCAAAGTCGAACAGACCTGGGAGATTTCACAGCCATTAAAGTCCACAGGTCAGACATACCTATTTGCATGATTACTGGGTACACACCTTTTGGAAATTACAAGTTGGCAAAACAGCTCGGTATTATACTGGAACCACATCTGGATACGGTGGCAAGTTACATCAAAGATGCCTTTGAGTTTCCCCATATTTTCGAAAACTTCGAATTAAAAAGCCTTGAAATGGTTGTGAATATTGGTGTAACTTTTTTGTAAAAGGGTAGCTATTGAAGACCGTTTAGACTGTGCACGCTCATTACTGGCTTTTTTTGGCTCCTTAAAAGAACGAAATCGCCTGACCCCATTGGAAATCATCATCGGTATAGCAGTTTGTCTCAGACCAACAATCTTTACTTTCAAGCTCGATTTGTGCAGAAAAACCGGTGGTGTTTCCGTAGGATCTCTCATCTTTCCCATCAGAGTGAATCTTTTTATACATTCTATTGCGTCTAAAGCACTAACGAATTTTATTCACCCCGCACGTCTGTACATATGGCAAGCCAATGACACCTTTGGGGTTACCATATCAGAAAAAAAGACAGCTTCATTCACTGTCTCCACCAAAAATGCAGTTTTATTAATTTTACAATGGAGATAGAAGACACCAGTAGAGTAATTTGCATCTCAGACTGAATTCGGGAAGTGGATGAATCAGGAAAATTCAATGCTAGTTTTTAAGGAAAGCCCATATATTTGGACAAGTATACGCACTTCTCTTAAGTTCATCCACAATGAGAGGAACGAAAGCTTATTTCCTCTCTAGCTAACAGAGTTGAAATAAACTTCAACGATGGCACTGACCATAAAAAGAACTGAAGCAATTAAAAAGAAAGCCATAGAACATAAGCAGACCAACAGCAAGGAACAAAAATGAGGAACGGGATTGGCTTCGACTGGAATTCCATGTAGATCAGGCAATTGTGAGGCGCTCAGAACGTTCCTCGGATAATCAGGAGGAGAGTGCATGGACGAAGGGTTCATTTTCAGAATCACACAGCGATTCGTCGAAAGTTATTTCGTCGGCTATCCAAGTACCACTTTCAAAACGAGGACCTTCATAACCGGGACTTTCAGAGAATCACCATGTAATTCTAAAACTGGACTCTTCGTCCGTGCAAGCTCCTTACTATTCAAGTGAGAATAACGGGATGAACCTAATATGGAGCGCTCAGGTACAGAAATGATAGGGCAGAAGAGCACCGGGTATGCATACCTGATATGCGGCAACAACCGCGAAACCAGTCGTGTACTTCCCGCGAAATTTCGTCCTATGATCCAAGTACAAAAGCATACTACTTAAATCGAAGATCCAGGGAGAATTCTGTGTTCATACACTCTTCCGCGTGCATAATACTCTAAAAAGTCACCTTACCAAGGCTAATGATCGCGTCAGCCAGAAAGATCGGAACAACTGCATCTACATATTCAGGTGTAAAGAATGCTTAGCAGAATGTATTGGACAAACCAGTAGACAAGTGAAGAAATGAATAACAGAACACAAATGGAAAAAATACGCGGACCTTCAGACAAGACAGCCTTAGCAAAACTGGAGCTAGACTCAACGATCACTCTTCGCGCCACAGCAGAAGAGCACAACGAAGATTACGAAAACGCCAAAATAGTCCAACTTGGATTCACAACGCGCACCGAGCGTACGTATGCTAGAGACCTGTCAAGAAGCACCAAGTCGGCATGCCTCAACCGTAACAACGGGGCAGAGGTTCCCCTAGATTTGAACAGCTCGTACCTTCAAAGATGAAAATTTGTCCCAAAGAGTCACGGTGCTAGTTGACCTCATCGCCGTCGATGCGTACGATGTGAAAGACAATGAATCACTCACCCACCAGACAAATAATCATGTACACATAGAAAGCCGAACATCCGTTTACATGTCAGCATTCCCCAGAGTTAGTTCATCGTAAATTTGCCTCGAGAAAGGTTACCCACGGTAACCGAAACTTTGGAGAAGCGCAACATCTACCAAAAAGACTGTGTTATTACCATGAGAAATATCGCAATGACTATTAATTCGAATAAGATTAAGACATTCATTTTTAGTTCTGTTGGTATTTTGAACTAGCTTGGGACTGCTTCCAAATGCTCTCGGCTTCCGAACCGGTAAGTGTTCTGTATGATCAAATATGCAATAACTATCATTTCTCAACACCCGTTTTCGTCTTGTTGTGCTCAGGCATAGCGCGTCACTCTATTTATCAAATATCATTTTCCAGCATAGAACTGTCAGATTTGGTTACCCGAACACGATTTGTCCGCGACGATATTGTACTTCACTTAGAATAAAGTCTGTCGTTTACATCCCTACACTGTGTGTATCTTTAAGGCGCTCCGTTTAAACAAAAATATTTTAAAACTACAATCAAGATAAGCCAGTTCAACGGGGAAAAATCAAAGTTGTTTTTAGATGTGGCGATAAAAACGGTACGAAATATGGAACGGTTCTGCAGAAATCTTACTCACACTGGAAACAGATAGACGCAGGCCTCCGTTTTTGAACAACAATGAAAGGTCTTAGTTTCTTTCCGTTGGGGAAATTGAAATTGGACGGACTCTCATATTTGAGACCAAAACAGTGTGGCAAATAAGCTCATTTTCAGTCATTAGTAAGCATACCAATGATTACCAATAAATATGACCCAAGATTTCATACTCACACAGACAAAATTTCAATGGCAGGTTTGAGTAATCTTTCTCCTTTCTTGTTTTTTAGTCATACAAGGTGATATACTTTGATAGGCGAACGCATAAATTAATGTTAGCTTGATCGCCAAGCTGTTTTGTGCTCAATGTGTTCTATAGGATCTTTTAGACGTGTGTACTTCATCCGTCCGGAAAGTTCCATGAAAAGCTTGAAGAACAGAATGAATTGGGACAACGAGCGCATTTCAGTGATTCTAAATCATGTCCCTCTCATCAATACATCACATTTCGTCCGGACCAACGGGGACAAACGTTGTGTATGTTCATACTTTCGTTATTCTAACTACTCAGTTAGCAACCGAAACGATCCGACCTCTTCACAAGTTTCAAGGAAGCCCACGGCCTGGTCACAGCAGAAGCGCTAGACATTCGTCTCAATAATCCTCTGTTGTGTGCTCACAAGCTGTTCACGCAAGCCCCGAAGCTTCCTTGGTCGATCCTTATTCTTGAACTCATCCGAACCTTATTGATCAGACCAGTTAGACAAATTACACACAACCTTTGCTCGAGATAGGCCTGTATCATGCGAGTAACCTTGTTCTCCCTTTTTTTGAAACACCCCACTATCTATTATTCCACTATGATCTGACAATAATCGCATAAAATAAGATTCTATTTAAATTAGTACACTTAAGTATTTTATGAAATAAAACGACTGAACGATTGCAGTGGGATCTGAAATTTCGTTCAGTTGTTCTTATCCTCATACCGGGAAGTGACCGACGAGGCTTGTCAAATGAATAAAACCAGAATAGTTTCCGTGTATGGTCGGAACAATGATTGCGCATCATTTCTTATCCACATGCGATACGCCCATTCTAGTGGCAGTATTGCGATAGCTCAGCTAGTAGCACAACTACCCGATAGGTGAAAGGTCGCCGACTCGATTCCAACTCTCTGCGTGGAATTCGGACGTGACACGTCCAAAATTATGATTCCGACTCCTCGTGCAGTCAATATTTTAAAGAAAAATAAGAAGAGTTCAAAAAAATTGCGGTAATTTCATACAAGGTGATAAGGGCGGGGAAAGTTGATGAATCAACTTTGCCTAGGAAACCGTCTCACGGACAACCGGATTGTTGCAACCTTTACGCTCATGCGTGGCATAGTTTGCTATTGGTCAAATAAGTTGGAGTGCTTGCTCCGGTATTCTTTGCCCGCAAAACTGAGGCTTATGAAGGCTGATGCTATTCCCCTCGGTACTTGCTACTGTTCCAAGTCTGATCGTCCTGGCTGATACATATAAAGGTCGATTCAGTATCCATCGGGAGACCAGCTTCTACCTAGGCTTCAACAAACGAGCTTCGTGGTGAAACTTATACAGACCGAAAATCGTTTGTATTGGTGTGGCTCGTACCAAAACTTCGCTCACCGTGGAATGACAAGACGGGAGTAATGACTATGTATTCTGTCGGTTTTACTTACCAAACTTTCGTTTTTATAAGGAACAAAGAAGGCTCCTTTTAGTGTATTATAAACTGACCGGTTATTAGAAGATCCGATTGTATCAAGATGATCTGACCACTCGAAGCTGTCTAACTCTGATTAGTTCAATTCTGGACATAAAGAGGTAGTTTACCTTGCCGCGTACGGGAGCGTTTGGGTCGTCACATTTGTAAGCATATTGTCCCATCGTGTCTCTGTCAACGTGCCTAATGTTCTGTGGTGCATTCAGTTAGCAGTCTTTTTTTTAGATCTGTTGCAGGTACACTAAAATAAGTTAGCGACTGTATACGAAGTCAAAGCGGTAGCTTATCTCTGCTTTAGCATAGAATTGCAAGTAACCCCCTCATTATCTTCAGTCAAGTCTTCAGAATGAAAACAGTGAATGCCTTTGTTAGACAACAACTGGTGTTCCGTAAATTCTATTTGACTAAAAAGTTCACATTTTATCTGTGTAGGAGTGGTCCATTATGTTCATTTACAAGCTATATTCATATCAAATATCAGACAAAAATCACACTGTTCCAGGTCGTTCTGAATTCAATGCACAAATATCAACCCCGAATCCATATCGTTCACGTGCCAGTCACGGAATCCAGCCCAGAGAACCAAAACCTACAACTGGACCAAATTTGTGCCACAAACACATCAAACTTGGTATCTCTGAAGAAAACATTTATTTTTGAAGAAACTCAATTCTACGCGGTCACAGCTTATCAGAATCATCGTGTAAGTTTCACAGATCCATTGGGAGTTCCTTAGGTCTCGAATTTCTGTTGTTGATTTTCTTCTTCTCACTAAACTTGTACGGTACTGCTTCACTCGCCCTTGCACCAGGATAGGCTTTATACCGCAAGTCTTTTTCCCACTGAGTTGGGGCATTTCTCGAACGAGAAAGAATCAACAGGCTTGAGCTAGACCGAGCCTATTTCGGAGGAACACACCAGGTTACAGTGCAGCGTAAAACTGGGTAGCAAACAGCATCATTAGGGTCGGTCGTTGTAAGCAGCCAGTGTTTGTGAGGGTGTGCTTGCCCGTGGAAAGATAGTACTACCACAAGATTGAAAGGTTGATAAATCGCTACAGCTTCCACTGTATCCTGGATATAGTTCTTGGTCATTATGATTTGACCGCTCCAGGCCACGTAAATCAGGTAAAACACATCGCCTACATTTATTTTTGGACGGTTCCCGTGAGGTATGGAATGGTAGTGCCGGTAATTGCTCTGATATAGCTGGCATTCAACAAGGTCAGACGGTGCTCACAAACTCGTTTACTTGGAAGTTTTCTCGAGTGGCTTATTTAAGTTGTCCAACAGTGAGGAGTAAACATATCCGCAAAAAACAAAGCTACCTTGAGAACAAACTACTGACCTCCATTTTAAAAGGATTTGTAGTCTCAATTCGCTAAAATTCTTTTTGACGGAGGCTGATAGCCTTCTAGTCATTATCTCCACTAATATGCCACATCTTACCGGTAGAACGACATAGACAGGTTTATTCACCACACTGTTTTCCCCTACACATGAAAGTGTGATAGGGAGTGACTTGCAAACTCCCATGGTGGCCGTCAAAACAAGACCGTGATTAGAAACGGTGATGATGACCGCGGTGATTCGGATGATGATCATCGCGATGACAATGATGATGATGGTTGGAAATGAGTGAGAGACTCTTCAGGATTTATCTTTTGATTATCTGTTCAAACGTTCATGGCCGTACTAACCCCTGGTCTAGATTCTGTGCATCCCTTAGTCCTCGAATTGCTAGGACGAAATGAGCATTGTTCAAACTGAAAAGAAATGAATGGCCATTTATAATTGAACTTTTCATTCAAGTTCAAAACTATTCGTTCATTTCTGAAGAGAACAGACTAATCCAATTGTCACCCACCTACACTTGACCTCCAACCGATTCACTTGTTTGCAAACGGGATTTGCATCGATCGCACAGTCGTGTCACAAATTGAATTTACCATCACCGGGGGCCAGCTTCTTTTGTGAACTGTATTCAAATCACCCAGAATAGAAAACGAGTTTCACTCGAAGAACGCAGAACGAAGTGTGCTGTTCTTTTTACTGTACACAATACGACCTTTTTGTAAGTACAGAATTTGTGCAACCAATTAAATTGACTGTGTTACTAGCAATCCAATTAAATAGAATGAATACGAAAGAAAAACACCCATAGGACGTGGATTTTGAATGAAAGCACTTTCTGGCCGAGAAAAGATTACTGTCTAAAACGGTACTTAGTCTCTTCAGGCTCAGAAAACAGTGCTCTCAGTCAGATACGCCAAATATTGTTCGTTGTGCACAAGAATGTATGGGTTATCACGATATCTGTATCGAATATAGATTTTAGGATTGATATTCTCACACAACAACTAGCATCAGCACTGTTGATGTAATCTTTGACGAGCTATCACGATTCCGTTGCTTCAAACAACCATTTTGATCGACAAGCTGCGAATAGTTTCTTTTGTTAGGTATGACTGAAACCTAATTTGGCTAGAGACTTTCAGCATTGTTCATCTTATTTCTGTAGTTATAGACCGAAAATCTAGTAACATCAACGGGCCCTCCCTTACCTCGGACACTGATTGCAAACATGATATGCTGCTAGTCTTCTGTGTGATTCAAGTCATACTTATCAATTTCATTCACTTCGCTGGGTATCACTCCTTGTAATTTTCCAGTTAATAACTCAGTTGCCTTTCTTTGGCTACTCTGTCAAACCTACTTATGCTCCGATATCAGGAAGCACACTGGAGTTGCAAAATGCGGAATTTTTGACGGTATTTCCCACTACTTGTTTGTAAAATCTGTCTGCACTGTGTACTGGCGTTCATTACTCTTGCGCACTTGCACAATTTGTCTACATTATTAAGCAGTTGTATACGGTGTTAGTTTTAACTGAACGGAAACTGTCCGAGAAATTGGCGGCTAGAGAACAGTTCTTATCTGAATACTGATGTTTGCCAAAGCACAAACCGAAGCGGACGAAAAAGTGTCTGTGTATTTATTCTGGAACAACCTCCCCTCTCTCGATAAAGATTGACAAGAAGAGAAACACTTGAGCAACCGAATGGCCCCAAGATCAGAAACCACTTCCTGCTTGTTGTCGTGGTCACTGACTGTTTCCGTTTTGAAAGTGCTGCTCACGTGTCATAGTGATGGCGAAATTGTTTCATTGTCGACTAAGGACATTGCTGAGGTGTGAACAGATACTACGCAACAGTAGTCAACAGACAGATGGAAACCCGCAAAAAACAGAATTTGAATCAAAAGTATTCTTTGTCATTGACTGTTAATGTTACCATTGATACTGTACTCTCTAGTAAATTCTCACAGATCTTGTACCTCGTATCAGTAGATCGGGATCTTTTCCCTTCCAAGCATACAACTTGCCACTGACAATTTACTATTATCTCATTTATGCATCAGGGGACTCTGTTTAACCATCTACACAATACTTACTTCCAATACTAATAAAAATACATGGAGGCAACATATTGTCCCGGATTACCTGGCATACGAAGAGTCACCGTCACTTGTACAGCGTACTCACCTAGTTACAATTTGGACTGAATTCCGACGCACGGGAATGAGAGTCTCACGTGACAATCCCCATGAGCTTTCCTGCCTGGCTGTCAAAGACAGGTTTGACCTCAAAGTTGTATGAACTGGGACCTCTCTATCGTTTGACGTGGACGTATGAGCTTTTTACCTCATTCACAGACATGCACAGCGATTGACTGCCATTATGGACGCATTCAAATTGGGTCTAAGTTAGCTTAGCGAAATCATGTAATTACAGTCGAGGACACTGATGGATAACCTATGGTGAGGTTTGAGCCCTGCATGAGAACAATAACCAAGTCGCTAAACTATGGGTGATAAAACGAAACATATTTTTACTTTCGAGTTTCTAAAATGTTGCCTCCTTTGGACAATGTAAAAAAACAATAAATTTTAGAAAGTGTTGTATTTAAAGGTTTTTGTAGTGTATAATACAGGCAGCAGAATTTGACCGCTATTATTAACTAAATTTAAATTCAAGCATAAGAATTCCAACTGTTTTACGCTTCCGTGTAATCTATTTTTGGATATACCCCATTGAATTGGAACTTTTACCTGAGACTGGTAACCGTAAATGAAAATCCTGTTTTCGTCATTATCAATCAAAGCTCGCACAATGGGTTTCACGGAAAGACATCGCGACGGTGTTTGCAGAATACTTGTCAGAAAGTGGATCGTTGGCCTGGGGTTTTATCTGCCCTAGTCATTGGCGTATTTGACTTGAATCTTACTACTCGATAGCAGCGAATTTCCCGTTTCAACAAATTCGCAGGTTTCAAACATTGCTGAGCCGTACAGCTGCTGAACAACACTGAGAAGTTGCTATTTGGTCTACCAAATTCTGTGCTGCTTTAAAAACACCAGAACCTCGCCTTGTTCGAAACGAGATCATTCACCTAAGTCAACATTCACCACTACAGGACCGTGAGCTGAACAAAAGCAGAACCGGTCAACGTCCTGAGTAGAAATCCCAATGGTTTTGCTTCTTCGTGAACAAATCATAGCGTAACCACCCGTCTTTCCTTCAGAGTGCGGCTCCTTTAGAAGTTGAACGGAGAAAAGTTCGTCCGTGCAAATCCCAATCACAGCGCACAGTCTCATCACTATTGAAAATGCCGAATAAACATGGCGAACGGGCTCGTTTTCAGTGTTTCTTGATCATACTATTGCATCACAATATAAGCGACAAATTACATAAAAGATACGGTCAAGAAAGCTGCTGTTAGGGATCACTGTTTTCGACCACCATAGCACAGTTTTATCCGGAGAGTGAACGTGAACGGATTATCAAATACTCAGTATGCTAGCTTCCTGACACTCATGGATATGCTTTGGGTGGCTGGTGGGCTGGAGTAGATTCTGAGCATGCACAAACTTTTTTCCAGAGCTCAAAAGAGGGTGGTAGAGGTAAATTCTGACCGCTTCCGCTGTGGCCAAGATGGAACTTCTTGCGGATCTGAACAGTCAACCCCAGGCGGTACACAAGCAGTGGAATACTTCAGTTAACCTCATTGTGGGGTTAGTCTCACCTAGGTGTAGAACGGTTGTGACGGTAATTCACCTCTTTGGCGATAATCATGGACGCGTTCGGACATGGGTCTACTCCAGCTTCCAAATACTTTCTTCTACAGAAACAGGTAAAAGATTACACATATTTGCATAGGCTAACTTAAGTGTATCCTTCTATTTTTTTATATCTACCTCTTTTTCTCAATCTAAGATAATGGCGCAATATTTCAGGAAGTAGGTCGTGATGAGTCGAGGGAAGCGACCGATGGCGGTGACGCGTGACAGGACTCGAACTGGAGGCGGAAGAGTCTAAAGTTCACCGTGAAGACAGTTTGACCACGTCCGGTTTACTGACCAATGAATAAAGACCCTTCTCTCCGACACACGCTAAAAGGAACCACTTTCAACGGTTGAATGCGGGTAGATAAAAAAGGATTAGCAGTATCTGGAATATTTTCCGCTAGATCGATGTACGTGGACATGGATCATTTTCGACGCAATAGAAATGTTGAATTTTTTTCAGTTCAATAAGTTCAGTTAACTAGTTTACATTTTATGGAATCTGATCTTGGCTATCTACTTGTTTCATTTTTGAGGTGAAAGGCTTGGAGATAGTAAGTTCAGTTCACCTCATTTACCAATTAACCTCGCAGTTCCGTCCTTTGATTTCGAATGTTACCCTCGATCATCGTCGAGTCAAGAGCAAAAATAATGGAAGTGTGAGGCAAAAACCAGCCCAAAGTAAGGTAAGAAGCGGAAACCGCGAAAATAAAGAAATAGTTCGAATGTAAGTACTACACGGACTATGACACCTAGCCATACCTCTCAGTGTCTCCAGCCCATGGGTAGGCGGGTCGTGTGAACATCCTACTTGATGAAGTCCAATGGTCAACGTTTTCGTAGCTTTTGTCCTACCTTCCAACCACTACCTGCCTTAGAAAAAGGTGTTCGCCGAGGATGTCCGTCGGTGGGCATGCTTAGTGTATACCCCCAGTCATCTCAACCTTGTCAGATTCAGTACTTGATCTAGAGACTGACCTCTGGTTCAGAACACCCTATGTCTAACCTCAGCGTTGCAGATATGGTGTTCCCACCATACTGGGACAGTGCTACGGAGATATCGGTGATCATACACGTACGGACTTCGATTATCTTCTACCCTTAACTGACATGCTTCTGAGTCTTATAATGGAACAGATCTAATTGTGGCAGCGTACAATCGACACCTGACAAGCAGCTGGGTTCCAAGCCAGTGCCACAGACGGCTGAGACCAACAAAACCCAACCGCACCTTCAGTATACGAGATGACTCTTTGTCCGATATCTGTCCACCTGGTGAGATGTAACCACCCAGGTAACAAAACTTATCTGCTTCAGCTAGAACTTCCCATAACAAGATAAGGTTTACTGCACTTCGAAGGTGTAAAACGTATCCCGAACATTTCTACACTGTTTTTGAGCTATCTAGGAACGCTTGTAACATACCTGGATCTTTATTCAGAAGAACAATATCGTCCGCGTATTCCACATCAGATAGTGTACTGCCTGGGCAAATGTCACTTCCACTATCCTCAAACAAGGATAGGACTGTCTCAAGAATCAATTCAATCGCAAAATTGAAGAGGAAGAGCAAAAGAGGGCAACTTTGAAGTGCACCACTTTCCGTTGGAAACTGGGAAACTCGATTTTCGCTGTTTACCTGCATGCACTGGAAAAGAGAACTAAATTTCTCTGGCACACCGTTCAATGAGAGGCAGTGACAAAGAACTGTGCGGTTGAATGAGTCAAATGGAGCTTTCAGATCAGGAAAGATGGAGATTGTCGGCCTATGGAAGATGTGCCTGTGCTCTAAGCTTTGCTGAAGAGTAAAGATGTGGTCGACACGACCACGACCGGGTCTGAAACCGGTTTTTATTCTTGCACGTAAGCACTTCGCGGGGGCAGGATAATCTTTGAGGAGAATAATCCCAGGGAGCAGTTTGGATGCGACACTTAACAAGCTAATTCCTATGTGGTTTCCATAAGTGAATCAGTCATCTTCCTTGTAAATCGGCATATTCACCGATTCGATGGGGAATCTGCTCACTATCTCAAACTACCCGGAGGAGTTTTGTTAACTAGGAAACCAAAGCTTCACCTCCATCCTTGGAAAAAGACGGAGACATCCAGTCTGGTCCAGTGGCTTTGCGTCTTTTTAAGTAGCCTATTTCCCGGATAACCTTCATTTCTGATGGAGGTGTGATATCTGCCTGTGTTGGTATATCTGGAAGGCCCACGGTAGAAGTGGGACAACTGAATTTTTTCTTATCGTGCTCCACCCAACGATCCAGACGACGTCCCTGAGAGTGAATCAATAAGCCATCGATTCGTCAAATAACTCACCTACACCTTATTTCCATGGACCGATACTTCTAATCGAACCGTGAACTTTGCGAGTATTGCCGATAGACACAGCCTTTTCCATTTCCTTATATTTCGCAATCCACCACTACTCACAGTCATGGTCAGGCTCCTAGTCATCCGGCATCTCAGGGATTATGGCACATCACTAGATAGATTTTCGAATGACATCTTCCTAGATTCTGTAGCTACTGGGAAGAGATCATTCAAAAATATCTCGTTTTACTATAAATAAGCAAATTAACATGCTACTTAGATGGTCGGCCCGTTATTGCAAGTAAATTGTTTTGTTTTTGTGCGAGAAAGAAAGTTTCCCGTTTAGTCATATATGAGACTGTAAAACACCGTACTGCTCATCTGTACAAAAAACAAACAAAACATTCCTGAAAGCGATTTTTCTGTGCTTTTCCATGCCATTTGCGATACTCTGTTGATGTCCTTCATTTGTATGCGTAATTCTACTGTGGACTACATACTGAATTAGTTCAAACAAAGTTTTTATTGGTAATCGACCAATAACAAGATGAGTTACGGCTGGGCGAGATATGCTGCCTGGTTGCAACACCTTTGCCAACGGTGGGCTGAAGACTCCGTTGGTGGCTTCTGAATGCAAGGAAGTGTCGACCTGGTTGGTTTTCAGCTCATCATTGGGCTGTTCACTTCCGAAGTCCCAAAGGTGTTCAATTTGTGTTTCACTCAAGGAGTTTTTAATTGTGGAATCAGTTATTCGCTGACATAGTTTAAATTTTTAATTAAGCGGTTTGTGATTGTATGCGCTCACTCCCCTGGGAAGACAATTTCGAAATTAAAAAAGATGTAATCTCCAGAATCTTTTAAGAATTTTGACCTTCGACAGTGTAAAAAAGGGGCCTAGCTGGTATGATAGAGCGATGGCCCTTTTAATAACAGAATCAATGGACAGTTTCATTAGATTCTGAATTGTAAACGGAAGAAAAGAGCGTTGTAAGAAACAGTATATACCAACTAGTATTTCATGAGAGAATGAAATAGCTGAACAACCTCTCTACTTCAGTCCAGTATAATGCTGTTTTGCGCTTCAGGCAAGCTACATTATTCAGCAGATTGGCTAGTTGTTTTCGAGAGTTATCACGCACGAATAACTGAGAATGGGATGACTACAATTCCCATTTGTACAGTGACTCCTAAATAACCCCTTGAACAACCCCTAATAAAACTTGGTGAAGCAATTAGAACTTTTGTTTCTCTCTAATTTGTGTCTGCTTGGAGGGAACTTTGAGATTCAGCCAAGACAGAATTACGGACGTAGTACCAGAAAGCGTGACTTACTTTTCTTTTCAGGAAGAAATCAGTCTATTAAGAGCTAGTATGGATCAGAAATGATGGGACAGTTATGAGTTCTGAGTTAATAAAAAATCCAACTTCTGAGGGAATCAATGCTCAGTTTGATTTCAGTCATGCCTTGTTCATCTTTTATCAGGGCGGAGACATCGGGATTCGAGAGAAAGTATGCTTTCGATGAATTCACTATAAGTATAAAGCAGTCTTCTTACTATCAATCAACCAACTAATCAATCAGTCAACCAATCAATCAATTACTCAATCAATCAACCAGCTAGTGAATCAAGGAAGGAAGGAAGAAAGAAAGAAAGAAATCAATTTACCAAATAACCAGTTACTCAGTCAATAAGTTAATCAATCCATCAGTCATTTGAAAAATAATTACGTGATCAAAAGGTCATTCCGTGAATCATTCAGTGACATGGCTGATCAGACAACTAATCCGTTAGTTGGTTAGTTAGTTTTCTAGTTAGTTAGAAATGGGTGTAATTATCACCCTACCATTTTTAAGGTAAGATAAAATGGATCTTGGGTAAAATCCAAAGCTGTATTGAGTGATTTGTGACGGCATTTTGATCAACGGTGTCCTCACCGAAGTTTGGAAGCTCAAGATCCAATATTCCTTGTGAGCATCCTCCTTGTAGCTTAAGCGTTCTTATGATTTGACAATCAGTAGCTCATTCCATTAGCCCGTCTTCAATTCACTCGTCGGAAATAATTAAAACAGATTTCATCAGTTTATGGTAATTCACTGACCAAACTGCACAAAAAGCATTTTTTTGGAGTGAGATTGACCTTACTTTTTGTTCAGGCCATATGTCCTGTCAGTCAAGACATTTCGTTCAGATTGACCTTGGAAGAAATCTCAGTATTTGTAGTGGCAAATCCCCCAAACGATGTTATTCAAAATCCTACGGCTAGTCAATTCCACCTCAAACTGTTGAACTGGAAGAAAAAAGAAGCTGGCTAGTAGCAAAATCAGTCAATCAATCAGTCAATCCACATAATTTGCCAAAAAGTGCCTTTTTATCCTCAGAAAGATTACCTATAGTATTCCGTTCACTTATTTCACAGTATATAACAAACCAAATGGAGTTTTCTCAATTGCGCAGAAACAGGATTGAGGCCTAAACCAAGATCGAATGCCAATCCTTGGGGATTTATTGTTTCTCTCTTTCTGTCTGTCTATCTCTTTATCATGGTACAGATCACTCAGCTGAAAATATCCAGTAATCCGTTTGCCAAAGGTTTTCGAGACTGCGAGATCGGGTAAGTAGTTCGTTGTGATTTGATCAATTATTCAGTTTTTCCAAGTGTGCCGGAGGGGATAGACAGCAACTTGGTTAGTTTTCACCCATCTGTCTGATCAGACAAAATTCTCGCCAGCGAGGTGAACTTCCGCGAGATTTACTATAAACAGCCCCATTTCGCTCATGACAATAACTGACACAAAGAGTCTGTCCGAGTAAAATAACCATGGACACCATTTCCCAATTTATTTCTGAATAAAAGGAAAAGCTATCAGAATCGATATCCGATGGGCTACTTGAGATGCATTTTAGATTAGTCTGAAGCTTGGTGTATCAACCATCTCTACCCTCGTCGATTCAATAGTGGTGTCGCCCGAGAAGGCTCGGGCACAATTATGCACGTGGACTCGATCTTGTCGTGGCTGAGGCTAAGACCCTAGGTAGCTATCTTAAACTTGAAAATGGCAGGGCGATCGACAAAAGAAACAGCAATCGGAGACGAACCTACCAGTCGGTTCTCACGTTCTATTTGGGCGAGGAGGACAGAACAAGCGATTTATTACTGCCGTCACTGAAAGACTCATACAGTAACGATGAAAATTTTTAGCTACAATACTGTCACAACAATACAAATATTCTTGAATTCCACTTAGTGCTCTGTAGTGGCTCATCTATTTACTAGCAGATGCGATCGTAACAAAACTATTTTTGGTTTATTGTCAGCAAACCTCCTTTGACAAAACTCTTTAAAGTTAATTTTGATTCGGATGCAGCTTCCGAGTGTACCAGAAGTTTACTAAGCTTATCTATCTCATCGAACAGTCGAAGAAGAATAGTTCAGCAGCCTGCAGCTGCGCCCTGCCAAAGGTATCTAAAAGTGTAATACTCAGCAGTATGGTTGACTATGTTCATTCTCTTGCCGCAAAATAGTTTATCTACCAAATCTCTAGTCCAACCTCGGATACTGTTAGTTACGATATGAGCTCTAGAGCTTCTTCTTTTGACTTTGGGGGCTATACTGTTCTGCCAATATTAATAATCTCATTTATCTCTATCGATTCCTGTCTACGGGGCAATTTTGTCTCCAGCAAAATAAAGGACGGATCGGACAAATGAGTAATTGAGTGCAGCGACGGTTTCACGGCCGGTAAGTCAGTGTGTTAGGCTAAACGTGATCGAAAGCACGCAAAAGTAGACGGATGGACGGCTTTCATGGGCGAAAATAAACATGTGGCAAGTGGGCTTAAATACATGAGGAGAATGATGACGAGACCGCCCCAGTGAGTCAGATATATAAAAATACCTACAGGATAGCCATTTAAAGACTGACTGGGCGAGCACTGGTTATCAGTGGAAAGGTCAGAAAGGTAGCTAAAGCAGTTTTACTGCCGGGAAGATGAATATGAATGGAGATAGAGTGGTAGCGTTGTGCGGTCCAACAGCGCGCTATTAGGATTTTGCGGTCAGTTTAAAAGGGTGCGCGGTAGCTGATACGCATGTCGGTGTATTGTACAGCTAAATGCGCAATGATATAACTCGTGCTGAATTATTTTTAGACTGAACATTATTTCACGTACGCTTTGGTTATCTCTCACTCGTGCATAGAAGCATTCCCAAAACCACTTAAGTATTTCCACAACCTATTTGGGACAGTAGGGACGGATATTTGCGTGAAGCCTTTTGGTGAGTAAAAAGCGTACAATTCATAAATACTTAAATTTGTTGTCTGGAGCCTAATTTAAGACACCTCAGTGATCATATTCGAATCACACCTTCTCGCCATTTACTAGTGATCACTGTTATCCATGGTTCAAATGCCCGTTGAAGGCCACAAAACGTTCTTTTTACGGAAATCTGGTGGTGGTGGTGGTGGTATCTGCAATAGAATCTATTCTTCGTACCTTGCACTTGAGTTACTGAAATCTGGTTCATAACTATGGCAGAGTACTCCCACAACAAGGCACGCCAAAGGATTCCACTGCCCAGTTCTTGCTTAGCAATAGCGACTTTAGTGAGGCCATTCTGACCATTTAACTTGGTCCTTACGGGTTCATTATGAATCTCCTCACACTGAACAATCCACTTCACTCATTCCGAGCATAATTCCCGACAGCCACGGGATTTCCCACATTAAATCGTCTGCGAGCCACCTACCATCAACGGCAGCACCGCCAGCGAGACCAGTCACGACGGTCAGTGAGGGATACGCTGGCGAACCTGCTTATATACTAAATATTAGTAAATTAAAACAAATTTTCGCAACGAAACTAGGGACACCATTCTTATTTTCAGCATATAGAACTTCATAACATCCAACTTTTTTCTCTAGTTTGCTCACTTAACACCAGTCTCATGAACATTAAGGTTGGACCACAAGACACTATCGGGATAGAGTGACTCCATGAAAAAATCGTCCGGCCAACTTGGAAAAGGCAGCAAAATACTCACACTGTTTGCTTAAAATTCAACGAAGAGATGAGCATGCATAAGAAAACTAGTCTGATCGTGATTGGCCGATTTACTTATTGGTTTATCTATCGATCAAAATATAAAACTTAATTCCTTTACATTCTCTGGTTTTCAAGCTACAGCTTTTTTAGAACGAATAAAAAGCTCTTTATCCATTGAACGTAATAGCAGATTGCTTTTCAATAAATGACAAAAATATGGCAGAACTAGTTCCATGAAGGGGTGGATTTATGAGTGAAAATGTCATTCCTAAAATTCACCAGTTTTTCGGCCCCGGCCTAAATATCTTCGTAATTTCTTCTCCGTTTTTCTCATTGAAATATTCTATTCCACCTCTTCGCGCTCATCACTTAAAAGTAATAAAGCATTTCAGGAAGAGGACCTAGGAGTAAATAAGAGGATGGCAGGTAGATTATCCCGTCGATTATGGAGAGAGAAATTCCGATTTCTACTTTCGACCATTTGCTTTCACGGATTATTTTAAACAGTGCACTTTCTTCAACAGTTTATCTGAGATGGGTTTCAATGTTTGGTAAAAATCACTTGTTTGGGTTATGGACAATCAATTAGTCGTGATAGATCTTGGAACAGTTTCACAATTGTTTCATCTATGAGGCTAGAAATCAGCAGCCGTAGCTGTAGCTGCAGTGTTTATCAACTCCGAGTCCTGCGTGAGACTCGAACTCGGAACACGTGATCACCTAGGAGGTCTTCCGGCTTATCGCTAGGTTATCACTGGTTTGCTCAATCCCAGCACTGTCTCGTGCAGTTCTTCTCTGTCAATGATTTGGGAAAACGTTACCGACTCTTAACCCACTTACAAATCGAACACAATAAAACTAATTTTTAAAAGATGGGCCTAAGTGAGACGAAGATATGCAAAAACGACGATAGCTGTTCGTTTTTGATCAATGTAATGTGGTATTAGAATAAGGCGGACAAATGCTAGACCAAAACAGAGTAAGCTCGTTGTTGCGTGAAGCGACATTTAATTTATTTCTGTCTTCCCATTTATGTGAGCTTCAAAGGCTGGCGGACGAGCTGGTGGACAAAACTGTTTATTGTACCCTTTTCTCGTCGCATACGTACACAAGTCTTTTCACAACTATTCCAATGCGTGCTTGCACGGGGAAAACCGAGGTTCAGCTTATTTTTCTCACCAGTATATAGGATAAATTGTGAGAAAAATTTTCTTTCGCCTCTGTCCCATACCAGAGATGTTTGTTCTGAGTGGTGTGTCGTCGTGGTTCCTATTGTTACTGCTTTTACCTGTGCTGTCCGGAATCCGGCTAGATGAACAGTTTGGAGGTTAATTGGTTATCGTTATCTCCGACTGTTTGACTGTTTGTTTCTGGGTCTGTTTGTCTGTTCGATTGGTTTGGTAATTGGTTCACCCGTCTACGATTAGCCAGGCAACGCAAAAGGCACAAAAAGACAAGCCGTGGTGAACACTGACTGACCGGTTGCTGTTCAAGTTGAAGTTGTATTTGGCTGTGTTCTCCTAATTCGACTGGTAAAAGTATCAGATAATTGAAGATGGGATCTTGTGATGGCCGATGGTACAATGAAGTCTCGAAATTACCACGTCTGTCGTGTTCATCGAGCTCCGATTTCTTTTGCCTTCTCGAAAAGTCAAACCTTTAAATATACGGTGGAAATCCGAAACAAGAATGAAAACATACTTCAGCAGGTCAGCATTATTCAAAATTCAAGTATGCCTATATAGAGAATTATTAATCCTTTACCTCCATTGCATTCCATATACAACTATGTACAAAAATACTTGTGTGGGGGCCCCGACCAACACGAGGCTTCCAAATGGGACAATGAGCTGTAGCGGGAAGTTAAGGTCTAAAGTGCAAGATGACAACCGTTTGACCACCGCCGGTCTTATTGAATAGCCACCGATCGGCAGATAATCTTATCCAGAAATTACTTACTCCAACAATGTTCTCTCAGAAAATAAACAACAAGTGGACTGAAAATGCTATCACACGTACTTCATAAAGTTGAAAGTGGGATTTTTTTTAAGTTAGGGGTAACCGTCGGTCAGGGCAAAGTTTGCGAACAAGAAAAAAACGAGCAAACTATAGTAGTCTGAAAGTTGGAAGGACTTATCAAGAAGGTTAGGCTAAGATCATTTAGAAAGCGGAGAAAACCGGACGAGACCTCCGGCAAAAGATACCTCTTCCTCATTAAACTTCAGGTCTGTGGTAAGGGGTTCGAACCGTAACACTGTCGACCAGCTGTAGGGCTAGACAGCCCTCCACTATCTACCGGACCGCTACAACACCTTACTTATTTGGGCCTCGTGTGATTATCCCCCCAGGCCTCACGGCCATGCAGACAGATCACCCTCAAAAGTGAAGTAAACTTTATGTTCTTGGGGTATACACATATATATGTATATATATTTTCTACTAAGTCATACATAAGGATGGAACAGAAGAACTAATGTCTTTAGAAGTCACTTGTTTTTGACCTAGTGTGAGCTGTATTGATCACGTATACGTTGATCTGAACTGAATAACCTTTCAGCCGCATCGGTGCCTTTACGTAACCTGGTTCGATTAGCCTAATTACCAATATGTTACACGAGTGCCAAGCTAGGCGAAATTTTATAACAACACGAGCAACGATATTTAGATCTTTGAAGCCGGCTGTAGTGAAAGAGAATAAACTAACTTAGCAGCCGAACAATACTCATGGTCTCCCGTGTAAAACTCGTGTTTAATTTGTTTAGTGCAATCCTTCTCTGTGTCTCAGCTATTCACCTGACTGATAGGTCAGTCAGTACATTTACACATCTATAAAGTCGAAGCAGGTAATAAATCACATCTCATTTCAGATGCATTTGCCTCTCTTTACATGTGAAAATGTTTAGGTCGACAAAACAAAAATGTGGTCTGCCTACATTCAACTCCTGTAAGAAAAGTCACTTCTCGCAGAACAGGCAACATCCGGGGACTGGCGGTGAGTCATGGCTTGACAATTTTAATATCATACTGACAGTGTTGCACTTCTGAGGATTTGACTTCAGACCGTTAGAATCAACCGGAAATCGAATAGGAAACTAGGAATAAAGTTGACATCCATTATCACGAAATAAGGGAAAATCTATATTCATTTATCACCCTTTATCTTTCTTTATCTTTAAATCAAAGGCGATATTATTTGCGCTGCTTCTTGCCACAAGAAACTGGTCGGCTCCGCATCGGTGAACCCGGTAAATACGTGTGCCGTTAGTTCCGTGCAGTCAGGTATGCCGTACAAACGGATGCGGCTGTTTGAAAGCCCACCGTGTGAGGCTTTACCTAGTGTACTTCCAGTTGCTGGGTCTTCTGAGCACCGGCAATCTCGGTCGAAAAAATCGGAAGTACCAATCGGCCCATCAACGTTAACTGGCCCGGTTCCTGAATTGACTACCGAAGGCAATGCGTACGTGGAAATCGGACACCCGGCATACAATCGATGCCCCTATGTAGTCTCTGTTGATTGGACACAATCGTCTGAACCAAGCTGGCCCCTGACCGCCCTATTGCAGGAAAAAAATACAACCAACTATCCTCGACTTGTAAATGGTTGTTGGTCCAATCAAAGGCTTGCATCGATCGGGCAAGTCGAACTGAACTCCCACGCAGATTCCACATCAGCCACATTAAGCTTCCTCGGATAACGGTATTCGCACTGATGTGTCTGTGCATATGTACGTGTATGTGCGTACGTGAATCTAATCATAGTTTTCTGGTCTGTACAGTCATTGGGCTGATTGGATTGACCACAACTCAACATAAACGAGCGATTGAATAAAAACCTTTGCATTTTCACTTTCGAACACTAATTCTAAGCAAACGAAAAAGGTAAAAGATGTTCAGAGTGACTAATTTTATTACACATAAAGATAGACAATTTTTAACTGAAAATAATCAGAAAATAAGGGACGCACATGCTTATTAGAAAGTTTTTAAGAATCTGGTAAATTTGGTAAATTTTATTTCGGTCGATAGAACAATCGACCGCAGAGTGTCTCATGGAGCTTAGCCTTTGGGGATCATCTCCGAGGTTCACGATAAGAACCATTTCCCAACTGAACAGCTTCGACTATAAACAAAAAAACATTTGTCTCGGACTCAATGCTATAACATAACTGTTAAAAAAGTATATTGTCCTCCATTTCAGGTCTCAAGGCCCTGGCCTTTTTAGTCGGGGGACATATTTCTTCAACTGCAGTCGTTCGCAAACCCTGGCCAAAAAAAGATAAACATGTGATGCACGTACTTGCGGGACAAAAAGTCCTTGCATTTATTCTAATTACATAAGTACTGGTTGCTGTAAGCTTCCATTCATGATTTTCACTGTAGAGTATGTAACTGAAACTCGGTTAGTTCGAGGGCCTAGCCAATGAGTCATCGTGGCTGTCTAAGCAAGTCACTGTAAACACCTAAACTCACGGGAAACTTTCACTTGGTAGTTATCGGAACATGCTTATATCGGGATAATTTTTGAAAAGAACAGTGGGTGTTTGCAACACTGCACGATTTATTTCAAGAACAATTTCGCTGAAACGCAACATGATGCATTCTGCAGAACATTAGTGTTCAATCATGTTCATGTAAAAACCATAATGTCCGAAAATAGTTTGAAACAAAGCGGAATTAGATTAAATGTTCAAAGATGTGTTAGGTATGCCTTTGTTTTACCACATCACTGGAGTTTCTTGATTAGCCGGCACGAGGCTTTTGTTTGGCACGTTCTAAGTAGAACAATCTGCTTGGTGCAGGAAGCTTGGTAAGCCACCGAAGAATCAGGAATTTTCGATATATTTTATCGCCCGACGTAACAGTATGCTGACTGCTTTTCCTGAAAAACTTAACTTTTTGACGAAGCTAAAGGCAAGTTCATAAACTATTCCTCGGCTGACACAGTGAAGGTTTCCAACACTGCCTGGCAATAGCCTTGGCCAAACTGAACAATCTGATATTCGTTGCTGTGGCTAAGTTCAGATCTACTGATCTTCGCATCATCAGGAGATGACGAGCACTGGCCGATGATGGCATGCGATGTTTTTCAACGTTATCATCATTGGTATGACCTGACTCTGATAGCGTTATAAAAACATTGGACTCCATTTGGAATATGTTCAATCATCCTGGCAAGTAACTTTCGCTCAGTGTGATCCAATGTAGTTCCGTATCTACACACTGGAATTCCTAAATGAAGTTAGATTTGAGGTACAGAGCAAAAACTTATTTAAGGGTAAAAGAAAAATAAAACTCGAAGTCAGATCCTCAACAAAATGTGTATAATAGAATAAACTACCGGTCATAAACAAAATTTTGTCTTCTTTGGAAAATGCCACCCTTTTGCTCTGGCTCAGGTAGGTCATCACGTACCTTTAGGGGGATCCAACCAGTAGGCGTAGAGCCATATGGGATGAACATAGAAAACAACCGACAGAACTTTTCCCGAGAGTAACCAATAAGATCACAGGAGTATGGGGTA
This sequence comes from Fasciola hepatica, assembly GCA_948099385.1. NCBI lineage: Eukaryota > Metazoa > Platyhelminthes > Trematoda > Plagiorchiida > Fasciolidae > Fasciola > Fasciola hepatica. The sequence goes on along the minus strand of CANUEZ040000027.1, from coordinate 7,241,277 downwards.
GGTGTCTATTCTCTCATTATTTCGTGTTATTTGGACGCACAGATAGTGCAAAATTTTATCCGATCCAACTGCTCCAACTGAGAGATAGAGGGAATTAACTGATTAGTATTTCGGGACGAAGCAATGGGGGAAATATTTCACAAAATATTTTGTCTTATTCATTACTCGGGGAAAGAGCATTTCTCTCTCTAAAAAAACTCATGAGACTGTCAGGGACTATTCAACCACGAGAAAGATGTCTGTAGAAAGAAGAGACTGGTTTTATAAAAACGACTACTAAAGAAGCTATACTTGGACCGTTTGGTCTAGCATGACTACAAGAGGTACAGAGAAAGAGCTGCTAGAATAGTTAACTCCCGTTCTTGATCACCATCTTAACCCCGTCATGCACTGATTCCATCTGGCGACTGCGTCAAATGCGTTTCTGGTATCTCCACCGCAAGCTGCTGAACGGACGAGAGACGATGCATGTGTTCGGAGAGCACTAACGTATAATCCATGTTTCACAAATAAACACAGAGATGAAAGCTGCAAGACCACGCAGTTGGAAAGGTGTATTTTGCTAAATACAAAAAATGAACCGGCAAAAATGTAGAAAACCGTGGTCTTCGGTTCCAATTTGAAGCAGATCCATGCGTCGTTGTAATCTCTTGAATTTCTTAAGCAAGAGCGAGAACAGTACAGGTGCAACTGCACGACACAGATATTACGTAAAGGTTCTGACGGTAAAATGAAGGCCTAAAATAAAATTCTGATTTGTGAGTAAGAGAACAGAGCATTTTTTCTTCCGGGTTTTACTGACTGTGCGTGAAAATAACAAAGGTTTGGAACTATATTTTCGAGACCCCCGGCGATTGAATTCACACAAACAGGTGTACGGCAAGTAGGTCCCCGTCGTTTACTGCAAACGCCTCAGAGCCTAAAGGTAAGAAGGTCAGGGTGGTGGCCGTTTGTATTGCTCGAAGGAAGCCGCTCATAGATGAAATAAAATTCTCAGGCAAAGTGCATAAGACCGTGGGCGACGAAGAATAAGTGAAACGACTTTTGGTACTGAATGCAGTTGAGCACTTGGTCTGCAGTTTGTCTCAGCCACCGAAGATCCGATGTGTTTTATGTAAGACGTAAAGAGCCTAGGAGCTGCCTGCATTCGATACGGGTGCACTACGGATCACACACATCTTTCTTGAAATGCCAAGTTCCAACTGATCACCTGGCATAAACGTTCACCTGGTGCAGATCGACAAAATATCACTTCTGTTTGTTGCTCCTCAATGACAGGCACTCTGAACCTCGAGGAAAAAATTTCATATCAAGCAGTTACTTTGCTGTGACAAAGGCTGTTTCGTTACAAATTTCCGAACTGTTGGCAACTTACTGTCGGTGAGCTTGATACTGTAACCCAAATGGACGAATTATTCCGTAACATTCTTCTGACAGGATGACACTGACATTTGCGTGGCTCAAAATGAATCTGATATTGAAGACGGAAGTGGCCATTTTCGTTTCCAAATTGCCTCAAATATGCATAATTGTGAACATAAAATCTGTGGTAGTTGTGTTGTAATTGCATTCCAGGGCCATGGTATGACATTTTCATTACCAAAGCGGGGGATAGCAGTACGATGTGTTCAACTACAAATAAGTAAACCTTTATTCACAGGTGCCTGTTTTTTAAGTGAGCACTGAACACTTCAGATAGAGTGAGGACGACACCGTAGTGTGAACAACTACCGCGTTTTTCAGCATCTTTGGTGAGATGGAAAGTATGGTCCAGTCGACAGTTTTGTGGCTTCTCCAATACCGCATTGTTCAAGATTTCAGTTACTTTCTGTTCCCTGATAGTTTGTTCACCTTTTGTAGCAGAATAAAGGGTTGCTGAAAAAAATGAAAGCGACTTTTGAGTGCTTCAAAGTTGTACCCAGCGGCTTTTTCTCGTGATCGATTACTTCAGAACTTCAATCTTCAGGAAAATTTTATCCTTCCTATGGTAGATGATAGGACTCAGGATACTAAAGCAGGCCATGATTAACATCATATTGCGATAAGAATGTAAAAGTGCTTTTTTAATCATATAATTATCAAGTCATTACAAAAGTGAATATTGATTTGTTCGGTCAGATGAGCCCTCCGTCAGACATTTAATCAGCCGAATGAGTCGGGTACTGTTTGATTTAGGTAATGCTATCGCTGGCCAATGCGCTCTGTATACGAGAGCTCAGAACTAAATAGTGTTGAGAAAAAGAATTAGTTCAAGCCATGAAAATTCAGACCAATCGTTCTAACCCCAAGAGTGCTGCGCATCGAGACCACTGACATGGTGCTCAAGGTCACTCATCCAAACCCCAATTCCCGTGATTCATGGCCAACACGTATCCTTTCTTCTGGCGTTCATTTAACTTTTGCACGTCACTGCACGTCCTGAACTATTGAAAACTCCACATGAAAAGCAGCGAAACAGAATAACTCGAAATGAAGAGATCAAAGTACTTTTCCTCTCATAGTTTCTCAACGATCAAAGAACTATTGTAACTCATGAAAGTAGATTGCAGACTTTTCACCCACCCGGTTGGTTGGGAACCTTCGACTGCTGTGCCCATCCATCGAGTTCCCGTAACTGAGACTCGAGTTCAGAGGACATCACTGTGACTGACACATGTAACCACCACACGATCTGGCTTTCACCTGTTGGTTCAACGTGAACACCACCTTGTGCAAAGTTCTTTCAGCACCTTCTGTGATAGTTCCGATCTCCTCTGATAAACAGTTAAGATAAGCAGGCTCATATTAGTGCAGATCTGTTTAGTTACCGTGTCTAAAGCAGAAAAGACAAGACCACAAATGAGCTACATGTTTTAATGAGAAGATAAAGCGGTGGAGAGCAAACTGTTTTTCGAGCCAGGCAATTCAAAAGAGCACCAGTGCACCATCGTTTAAAAGAACCATTTTTAAGCCCGCAAGTCCACCACGATCGATCGTGCGCGTTTAGGCTCTATTTTTGGCCATGGGAGTGAGAGCACTGAGCGTATTCCTCTTCTTCGTCTTCTTTTTCCTCATTTTACTGCATTGACCCAAGTGTTCCGATAGATATCTCAGTGTGGAGCTCTCAGTTGGGGCCACCTTGTCATACGTCCGTGGTCCTGTCGAGGCTCATCTGCTCGATGGTAGTGTTCGTCTTGTGTCCCGAGCAGCCTTTGAAGTAGTCACTTCTGCTTGGGGTTTTCTCCTGATTGGCACGATCGACACGATCCACTCCACATGTTAATGTTTCCACTACAACATCACGCATGAAAAGCACATTCATGTCTTATTCTGCCGCTTGCTCAAGGTATGAAAACAATCTATGAGTTAAATCAAGAAACTCAGTATGCAGATAAGTGTTTATTGTTCGGTGGCACAGAGTTATCGGAAAAGATGGTAGTCAGTCGACTTTTCGGTTACTGCGGATAATCATTCTCAAGACCAGTTTACAATCAAAAGAGGTACCATTTTTTCGATACACTCCGAAATGATCTGGGTTTAAATACTCTAACTCCGTGTATAAGTGAGAAAAACAGCTCATGAAATCTATCATGACAGCAATTTAATTAATTCACAAAATGTCTACCTAATACTTGAGGAAAATAAAGCAAAGATTAGAAGTTGGGGATTCCTCCATCCATCAATTTCAAGTCGTCATTTCCGAGACCAACCGAATCAAACTTGGTGCGGCGAGTACAGTGTCTGCCTGATAGCGCAAACTTGCATGAATTGGGCCAACGGAGGATTGTGTTTTTCGGTCATAATTATACAATTCATTTAAAATGTCTAGCAGTGCTGAACATGAGGCCACTGTACACCTTAGGATGCTTCTGGTGACAATAATTTAACGTTAATCAGTAACAGTTTCTGAACTGTAATAGAATGGTACATTGTAACTCTTCCAGAATATTTACGGACAGATCAGTTGTAAATTTTTACATGCTTCCTGGAAACCCAAAACCAAATGACATAATTTCAATCAGCCGGCCGAAGCTCAGTCGGTAGATAAACGGGTCAGGAATGTAGCGATCTCCGACGTTAATCTCCATAGAACATCAAACAGGATTAGCCTAAATAGACCAACTGTGCTGAAACTGCCCTCTTGCTGAGTAGAATAACTTTTTAGTCATGAGATTTTCACAGCTTGAGACCACCGCCGTCACATTAGGACTTTTGCAAAAATATGATTAATTTAGATGCCAGTTTGATTTATGTGTGTTGTGTTACAAACTGAAGAAGAATGTTCCACAAACACACACACGCCGGGTCCCTTTAACCACTTCCCAATGACAGAAAAAAGACCGATTGTGAATTCAAGCGTTCCGTTCATATTTTCCAACCGGTAAAGCAAAAGCGCCAGTCTGTAGGCGGTTGAGGGGGGTTTGTCGAACTGGCGGAAAGGAGAATGCACATTTCCTGCCAAATTACGTGACCAACCAGATGTTCCTCCGATTGTAGTTCGGCTTCATCTTACAAAAGCTCTTACGACTAGTGTAATTAAATCATCTTGATGTGCTTCTTTTAACCGTCAAGATGCTTTTAGTAAATTAAGCCACGGGAAAGCACTACCGTCTGGGACCTTTGTCGTATTGCGGAAACTAGATTACCGAGGCACATCGAGTGACTGCTCCCAGCCCCATCCTATAGTTGATTTATTCTCAATCGACCTACTGATTTTTGGCCCAATGAAGAGAGATCTTTGTTGGGAAGGAGATAATGTCTAACTCAGGTAAGACTTCCCAGTGAATAATGAACAAGTTTCATAATCAACTTTTGGAGAAAACTGTGAAACACATCTGTAAGGTTGCGCTCTGTTGTATCATGCACTGTCTGTGGAATGGTTGTACTCAAATTTTCAAAACATCTGTCTTACAATAATGAACAGAAAACAGCTAAACCGTTTCTATGCAGTTAAGTATATTTTTATGTCACTGAACCACAACTTAAAGTGGTCCAGGCACGTGAGCTACAATTTTTAAATTAGAATTTTGTAATTTAAGTGTCACGTGTAGCATTCCACCTCGTAACCACTTGTATTAAGAGAAGCTGTCCGTACCTGCTGGCCAGAGGTATCTAGCGCTATTATTCGCGGACTACATACAGGAGAATTTATGCGTCTTACTGAAGACGTTAGCACTTTATCAACTTGCAAAGGCATACTCCGACGGTATTTCACCAGCTTTGTAGCATCCAAACATATAGGTATTGTCAAAATTACAGAGAAAAAATATTTACTTCGTTATGACTTCGAGATTTTTAAAGTATGATTCTAAACAAAGGTTGGAAATATGAAATTCTGGAGATCCGAACACTGTTCACATTAGCTTTGTAATAATCTCTGTGAGTTGAAAATGGCATGACTGCGGGGTAAAAGTTAAATTGACTGATGTTCAAAGGACGAAATTGAATGAGCGATTGAATACAAATAATTTGTGACGTCATGGAAGTGGAATTATTCTTATACGGTTCTCACCAAGCGGGCCCAAACACTGCTCCTTCTAGGAGCAATCCCATTTCTGCAGGCACCAATTATATTTCCGCTTAGCAGAGAAAAGCAAATGCAAAACAAAGCACATTTTTAAAATAATCCTCATAATCTGTTGGTTTATTGGCCATTTTGCAATTGACGACAGGCTCGTGAGAAGAAAGCTGTTGACATTTTTTGGACACGAATTGAAAACAAGGTCAGATGAGTGTGGTCCGTTTAACGTTCACATTACTTCCGCGACGATAGAGAAATGCTCAATCATCACAGGGAATTTTCTCCACCCTAATAAATATAATCCCCATTACACACTTTCCAGGTTATTCTGTGGAATATTTTGATCGGAACCTCTCCTTAAATTAGTGTTTTTTTTCTCACTATTTATGCAACAACAAAAAAAATGATCTTTAAACAAGATTCAGTGGGCAAGACCCAAACAAAGGACTTGGATAAAGGTGTTTCATAGACACTGGCTCAAAAAGAAATTTAAAAAAGCAATCAGCGAATCCACCAAGGGAGAGAGTGTATTTCTGTTTAAATTCATGTACCCTTTTACAACGGAGGATGGGGTCAATTCAGCCGCCTATTCTTCCGGCCAGTCAAAAGCCAGTCCTGTAAGCCAAACAGAGGGTTGCTTATTGCGACTGCGGAGAAGTTTGACTTTCGTCGTGATCAGTTTTGGCTTTCGATTAACTTTCCATGCTTTACGGTGAGACTTAGGGACTCACGAGAACGATGCGTATGGTAATAATTTCAAAAGGAAACCGATTGCAATAACTCATTGCACCGGTTCATATGAGACGGAATAATCCATACCCGTCAAAGTCGGTGGATTATTTTCTACGACTCTATGAACAATAAAGGACTCGTGGAACTGGAAATGTGTATTTTGTCACCCTGTCAGTTTGCAAGTTCTTCTAGGAGGACCATTTTGCAGCCAGGTTGTACGTCAGGTAACGCCTTCAATGAAAATATTGATGCTATTGCCGTGGACGTAACTGTTCATTTGTTTTGTACTTTTACAGGAGCTAAACCTGAGAAAATTCTAAGGGGTTAATTATAGCAGTTTACCGGCATATAAGCCCACAGTTGGTTATAGTGGGGAGCTTTTTTAATGTTGAAGGAACATGTCAGTGCACCTTTGGTCGAGGACATTCCGAAGTCTACAATTTCATTCGGATTTGACACAATACTCGTAGTAATGCTTGCCACACGTACCTTTCTGACTCAGCTAGTTCTATTCACAAGTATCTAGTGAAAATACGTGCCTACATCCACAAAGGGGTTCCCGTACCAAATACCTTCATATCCACAATGTGGTGCGGCAGGTCCATCATCCACCATATAAAACGTCTCAGCACAACCCATTTTCAGTAATGCCACAACTCCCAAAATTTTCGAACTAACTGCTCTAAGCATTTATTGTACCGTGTTCATCACTTTTCTAATGATGTGAATTTGGCCATGTGCGGGCTGACGGTTCACTCCCCGGGAGTACAATGACTTGACTGACTCTGTCGTCACTCTACTGACGATAAAGCCGTGGAGGTCCAATATGGAAAATAAAGTCTATTTCACATCTGCGGATTATCTTCTTGAGCAAACCTATAAACACACACAAGGAAAGTTAACCTGAGACCGAGTGCGAATGAGATTTTATTTTAAGATATTTGCCGACTTCTTCAAAGTTAGAAAATAATGATGTACAGCTAACTGTAGGGTACTCCGAATCACAATCTCCATTGATTAGATAGTAGTGCGTAGAGGCTGCCGAATTCAGTCACAAAGTCACAGAATTTAGAGCAACCATCAGCAATGTGCGCGTGTGTGTGTATATACGTGTGTCTGCGTCGACCACTTGACTTATTTATGGTCTAGTTATGTAAGGAAGGGTAAGTGTGTTATCATTAATCTGTAAATGACCTGAAACGAAAATTGAGTCAGTGAAGAGGAGCAGTATGGACGTGAGGACGAATGAGCTTGACACGCGTGACTACCAGAAAACCTGAGTATATATATATATATATATATATATATATATATATATATATATATATATATATATATATATATATATATATATATATATATATATATATATATATATATATATAGTTTCAGACTGTGTCCCAAACAAAACATGGTGCCATCGGGGAGGAAGGGGTAGATGGTCCGAGTCCGTGATTTGTTTGTGGGCGCGATACTGCCAGGCTGCCCAAGCTAAATCAGGTGGTTTTCTTAGGGATCCACAACCGGAGCCTTTAGCTATCCGAAGCCTAACCTGCAAGGAACACCTGAGTGAGTGGATACGGATGCGTGTGAAATATGTATCGGAGCCCGTATCTTCCTGTATGGAAATTTGGTGAACTTGAGTGACGGAATATGTAGCTGTGGTGATTCGATTAGAGACCTATAACACTGAAAGTTAGTTCAGCCATGAAGGCACGGAAATACTCTGTGACTGCTCCAACTGGTGCGTCAAGAACCGTAATCTCAATCATCCCAAACCCATTGGACCCCCACTGTGACTCGAAAAGTCTATATAGTACATCTATTTGGGCACCGGGAACGTTAGACTATAAGCGCTTGTATGATACGCCGGGTCAGTGACCTTTCGAGGGTTTTGGGCATGCCTCCTATCGGAAGCAGCGCAAAAGCAATATGGAGAACTCCACGGACTAAAGGTCAGCATCTTATCAGTCCACCTTTTCCACACACAACAACAGAAAATCAAAATTTCAACCTACAAATCCCGCCGTTTCTCTCATTCAAAATTCAATGGCTAGTGTTTTTTGTTTGTTGTGGTTGTAACATGTAAAAACCGTTACGAGTCATCTTGTTTGTGACCTACCGTTCCGTGTTCAACCGAAATCCAATGATTATTGAATGCAGGTAGATTTGTACCAGCTGAATGTCAGTCTAATTACTTCTCAGTGACTGGTAATAACTCAGACGGAGATTTGTGATCACAGACTATTTGCGGAAATTAATCTTAAATTTCCGACTAATAATAGACTGATTTGAGATTTGACTTCTTTGTCCGTAAGTGATACGGATTTCACGTTGTTCTGGCTGCTTGCTTCATAGCGTGCATTTAAAGACTGCCAGATTCATTAACTATATGTCATTTGCGGCTTCCATTCGTAGCTTGCCCGCATCATCACAGCTTAATTTCTTTGATTGCGTTTCACAGTGTGGCGTTATGATCAAATTTGTAGGAAGTGTCACCTATTCATTTCGTAACCTCTTGCTTTATTGCACTTCATCCTGTTGGATTGGTCTTTCGTTACCTCGATGTCACCCACATCTGGCCTGAACTTTGTTTGCTTCATCGAGGTAAATTTATCTTTCGCATATATAACTCAGTTAGAGGTATGAACACGTTCAATTCTCATTCGCTGATGCTCATTCGTATTTGATATGGGAGCAGATGAAATGGAATAACCTCAGTCACTAAGACTAACATAAGCTGGTAAACATGGTCAGAGGATTGGCAATGTTCTGGTCAATGTGTGCGTTGGATATATACAATTTTCCGTGAATTGTCTGCGTGAACAATAATTTTACTCCCACTTTTTTCTAGGTCATCTTTTGAACGGACGAATTTGTCCTACAAGTGATATCTTTTAAATTTTCCAGGTCACGTCCCACATCGAAGGTTAGCTTGTAATGAATAGCCAATAAGTCGGCAAGTAAACAGTTACCTGGATAAAATAAATTGAAAATTGTGTGCTAAAAGTTCACGATATTTTCAATATGCCGGAAAGGTCTTCTTTAAACTCAATAACCGAAACTGTATTGCTCTTCTGCAACAATTTGTAAAATGCTACGTGAAACAAACAGTCTGTTGTAAATCTTCCGACAAAATACTCGTTTGTGTATGGATGCCGAACAAAGGGGAAATGATTCTAGTCTCAAAGAGACGATCGACTGCTTCGAGGGAACTTTCGCCATCTATGGAGCGCGAAGGACTTGAATACAGTTCTGACCACTCCCCGAGGGTAATACAAAAGAACCGGGAAGAAAAACCGGCCCCCTGCAGAAACAAACATCTCAATATAAGGTACTCGAAATAGGTTACTCAGTCTCACTACAGATGTGAAATCCGCGCATGAATTGATCGCACAAAGTCACGAGGAGTATAGGTCACGGTATCGATATGGAAGTTTTGTGAGTTATAACCAACTGTCCATCTTGTCTTCGGCCTTATCCTATGAGCTTACAACCAGCCATGATTGAAGGTGACTTGGCAACACAGAGGTGGACGTTTCCTTTGGAGTATACTTATTTCTTAGCGAATGAAAACAATCCAGGAGGTTCACTTTCCCATAAATGCTTCCACAAACCAGAAAAAAGGACACAACAACAAACCCTAATAAAATCACCCTACCTATCAGACTGGAAATTGTGTGAACCAAGTTTAGGTTGTTTTTCCTTCTCAACCCCACGCGGGCCTCATCAGAGTATCCTACTCTAATTTCCCCGTCATTTGACTGAAACTCAGAATGGATGTGGACTCCGTTTATCACCCGTGTTCGTTGGTCCTTTTGAAGTAGACGTTTTGCATCAACTTGTATAGCTTGATTTGCAACCGACTAAGGATCTTGTTTCATCCTGACAGACTTTGACCCACGGATCGGTCATCGTTGAGGTTAAGCCTGTTTCTTTGTAATATTTATGAATATTAGTAAGTGTTGGAATGCATTTAGGCCTTTTGCGCCTTTTGGATTATGGAACGCATATCTCACTCGACCACTCAGCACTGGTTCCACTTCATATTAGCTTCCGTCGCTAAAAGTCAGTCTTTCTACTCGTCTACAAACACTAAACTGATCAGATGTGTAGAGGATCCTTCGGTCCATACACAGCAAGCTGAGTTGTCTGGACAAAAAGAATGGAATCTATTTCAGCCGTGTTCTGCTCGTCCCCTTGTGGAGTGACTGATGGGGCTGATAAGACCAGAACTGTGGCCGTGTTTCATCGCATTAGCCGTTGCAAAGCATTGGATTATCATTGGCCATTAATTAGTCTGGTAAATAAGCACAATTTACCGTGTAAAAACCGTTTTTGACGACCTGGTAGTTCTCAGAGGGCTAGTGACCCTCGTGAAAGATTTTGGAGAGAGATGGATCCTGGTCTATTTATCTGCTTTCTATTTTGTTTTGGACTTTAAACTTTGTGGAAATCCTCGTCTGTAATCATTTAGTTTTGAACTTCTTTCTACCCAGTGTTGTACTTGGAACAAAGTCTGCAATCTAGGCGTTTAACAAACCAGAGAGCATTATTGGTATTGCTTTGAAACTACTGAAGGCCTAAGGCAAAAAATACCAACTGAATAATCTGGCCCGGTCACAGAGTTCATGACATACAGAAAAGAATCGCGCTGACCAGCCGACCGGGTGGCAATAGTGTATGAATTCTAAAGGTAGGTTTGAAAGTTGACTTATCGCAAAAGATACAAAACTGTGGAAGATATTCATGCCGAAGTTGGAGTCCAGAAGGGATTGACGACCTCGCTACTTGTTTTTCTCCGAAGATTATCAACATCTTGCAATCGCATGACCAAAAATAGTATAACAAAATTTGAATCATTCTTATTTCTCTCTACGAAAGAGGACAAATAAATCGATCAGAAAAGCAAACGTCGTTGAGCAAAACTTGTTGCCGTTAGAAGCATGCTGCTTTTTGATAAGGAATCTGTCTTCAGAAAGAAGAAGGAAATAAAGGATGACAACTGTTATGAATGGGTAAATTACGTGTTCTGCTTATGGGAAAGCCTCAAAAGGAGCTGATTTGTATCGTGTTGTGGCGATCGATGAGAGATAACATCAGGCAATGCAACATTGTCATAGACAATGCACGAGGGAAAAATTTGGGCATACGGCTAGTATGGAATTCATCTTTCTAAAATAAGCATCAATTAATTGTGTTGTCGTGCTCGAAAGAAATAAGCCAGAAATATTTCGCTGAAATTGTGTAGGCAGCTATTTAATATTGAACGGTCTTTAAAAGCGTTGACGAATCTTTTGTTTCCAAGTCAAATAACCGTGCACCTAATAAACTACGAGCAAATGTTCTATCTGAATGCACACTAGCTTGCCTAAAGAATTAAATGCACCTTACTGCCTTTGGGAATGTCAACATCTTACTGACAACATTTCAGAGTATTTCCTCCACAATCTGCCGTGAGGCTAGACTCTGGACCAAACCACTTTTATTCTGTGAGATGCTTCTCATTAAGCTCTGAAAACACGACGTTTCCACCAACTTCGGCTAGTGCACACATTTTCCTACGTCGCTTACCGCACACCGTCGAATCCTTTCAGCTTTGACTCTTCTGTTTTCTCTCTCGTGTAGTGATCGTATAGGTATTATTTTGATGCCAAAATATGCACAATACGTATTTGTATCAGCCTGCAGACATCAATCGTCTCCGTTCTATCGGATAAGGACTCTTCTTTGGTATTTCTCTTTGAGCCCTGACAGAAGACAAGTCCGGGGGTCACAAGTCGTTCGGCTTCTCGAATAATCCCACAGAGCACATGGAAAACAACACGAGGTGGCAAACAAGCTCGTGTTCATTGGTTCATTGTCATATCAATACATCACATTTTATATTAAAAATGTTAAGCGAAGAGAGCTGAAATCAAGATAAGGCGAATTAAGAAGTTCGAAGTGGGTAGTCCAGACTGGTGAAGTGCAGTGTCCTAGCCACAGCGGAAGCGACATGCATTCGCCACGACCATCCCCTTTATGCGCCCAAAAACAGTTCGTGCAAGCTCTAAGGCTTCTTTGGCCCACCCCCTTTCCCCAAACAAACCACAGGTCCGTCGATCAGACTACTGACACCGGAGACACTGACGCATGGTCCAGAGACGGACCTAGGTCACGCACGTGAAACTTGATCTCCTTTCCCCCACTTCATTTTGACCATATTGTTGTCTTTTAGGTATCAGTTTATTTCGCAATGTTCTTTTCAAACCGAATATATGAGTCTAGGTTACGAGATAAATTCAAAGCCGTATTCAGGTTGATGATCCTTCTGTAAAAAATTGAACCTACATTTTCCTACCTTTGCGATAAGCAGTCGGCAACTTCTCGCAGTTTGTCGAGCTGTCCTGCCACTGCGCTTCCAAATTAGTGAGCATTAGGTAATGCTTGCTTCTCTCCTTTGTGGTTTGCAACTGTTAAATGACCTTTGAAAAACTCCTCGCGAATAAAGCCAGCTTAAAGGTAATGAATGGACTTAGTCATCGAATTCGCGCATAGATTCGTCCCATGTAGAACCATCCGAGTTCCAAAGACTGGGCAATTAGTGTTTCTGAACCAAAGGCGTTTGATTTTTCTGTGCACAAAAATGATGATATTCCCGGGGTCGGTGGTATGAAAGTGGCCCATAAGTAGGATTACCTGATCATTTCTTACCTTGAAAATGAACAGTTCCATGGAACTATTGAAAAAAACTCGGAACCACTAAAAACCACCTAATCTGCTATCGGTATCAGTCCAACTCTGTGAGTTGGTTATGGCCCTTTTTTCTTATTTTCAATTCCCCTTCTGTGGGAAGTCTGTCACTTTGTGAGTCGGCCGCTGTGTGACTGATTTGTTCCTCATATCCGGAGTCAGCTGCAGAACAGAGACAGACAACACATGGTGTTGATAAGCAGCACCCTATCCCTTGAGGAAGCCCAAGAATACGTAACAGTGGTAGTAGTAGTAGTAGTAGTAGTAGTAGTAGTAGTAGTAGTAGTGTACATGTACTTAAAATGATTTACCGGTCGGTATCAACGCCTAGTTCACTACTGAAAAGCGTGGAAATGCACTCATTTTACACACAGTAGCTGTTTCAGCCGGCTTGTTAGGGATTATCATGAACTGCTCAATGCACGTCTACCGAGCCAAAACAGGATTAGTTTCAAGGCACTACCCGATGGCAAACTTGAGATGACATGTGACATCCACAGTAGTAAGTGTTATGTTATATCAATCACCAAAATGAATAAGCAAAGGAAGGACCCAACTCTGGCTGAGTGATCATGAGTGGCCGGTGTTGACGGATTGGGTTAGAGCGTTTGACTACCTTCTCGGAGTACGGAGGTTTGAATACGGCCACTGACGTCGATCACTTTGGTGATGGACAGTAATCCTTAGCATCCTGGCTTGTAGCCACAACCAGTCAACTGGGACCTTAGTCGGTTCTCCGTCACTCCAAGTCTCAGGGTTGGGTTGCCGGCTATCCTCACGAATGCACTGGGCCTTCAAGGCTGCGGGGTATACCTCATCTGCTGCACTCATGCGCAAGCATGTAGTGAAAAAGACCTAATAAAAAGACCGTGGCGAATTGAATTTTGGCAAAAAATGCAACGGAAATTGCACGAACGATGACTTGTTTCGAAAATAAATGAGAAAAACTGAGGGAATATAGCAATATAGCTGAATAAATGATTATTTTCAAAATACAAGCTGATGAGCCATGAGACCGATGAGGAGAGATGGCTAGGATTCTACGTCTTCTAAATAGCATTTGCGGGTCAGGAATAAAGTGTGATCCGTTTTTAAACTTAAGTCATTCTATAAAATATACAAATTCAACACTACGCACGTAACATAAAGCCATCAAACCACAAAATAAATTATGGTGGAAAATGGTGGAACATAATTCAAAAGGTCGACATGAAAGGGGTGGAAAAGTTCACCAAAGGCTTCGTTTCTAGTCTACTGCACTGCAGAATGGCGCAAATAATTGGCGCTCTAAAAATAAGAGAGAACCAAGGCTATAGGTTCTTAATAAACCTGACAAGATTCTGCTTGTTAAAACCACAAAGTCTTAATTAAATCAGGTTACTACGAGCCTAAATTTCCACCGCTGATCCCTATGGAAGTTCTTAAAAATGAATCAACAGAACTTGAAATCCACATGAAAACCTGGGTTTTAAAAATCTTTGACTGGAAAACATTCACAACTTCTTTATGTAATGTAGCTCTAAAGCCAAGATACGGAGCTTGTAAGACAAACTCATTTCATTTTTCACTAATTAAAGCAAATACGGTCCATATCAAGAGGAAATAGGTTACCGTCCTTAGTTGTTATAACCTGTTCAACAACAGAACAAGCTATATAGTTAATAGCTCGATCAATGGTGTATCCAGGCTGTGATTTTCTTCGGATACTCCAAAGTAGTATCCTACGCGTACTGATCCCCAAAGGAGACTCGAGCCTAGAGTGTACAAAAGCTTAACCATGACAGTTTATTTTTGCTAAAACCCACAAGAATCGGTTTTCCGTGGTAAGTGTATCATCCGTGATCCGTCACTTCTTAAATGAGTCCAGATAGTCTACCTGGTTGTGTTTAAAGCTCGCAAATCTGTATTCTATTTACCCGATGATATTCCAAACGAAAAAAATGCTCCTAGAATTTTTCAGTTCTGTTCAGAGCAGTGATGGTAAATTACGGCTTACTGTTTTTCCCGACAAAATGACACATCAAAGTAAATAAAACTTACATTTTGTTTACACCATTTAATAACAACAAGATCAAAATGTTGACTTTGTTTGTAGAGATACAAAGAGGGCTGACTGAGTATTAAGGCTTTCTTTATTTAACGACTCGACATCGCCCAAAACAAACATTCTGTAGCTGAACTGAGATTCAGCCACCTATCAAATGAATACTCGTTGAACGGTGCTTTAGTTAGTTGTTAATTGAGATAGTTATTTCTGAGTGTGGATTTCATGTAAGATTTAGCCTGAAAAGTGACTTTGAAAGAGACATCTTGGAAATTACATCATGGTCACCATAGTACTTAGTAGGTGCTCCATGGAGACATGCGGAATTCACGACAGACAAAACGTTTTGTTCCGAGATGCCACAAGGAATTGGAAACAAGTGATCAAACTATAGACCAGGAGAGCACCTTCAATATGGACAAAGAGTCCAGACACGAATACGTACAAAAATATGCTGTGCAACTCATCAAGTCTTTAAACAAGGGAGATTCAAGTTAAAAGGATGATTACTTTATGATATACGATAAATGGAATTAAACTACTGATTTTCTAGGGCGCAGAACATGGAAGAAAAAATATTGTATTCTATATCTAACCTGTTGAATAATTGTTTCGCGAAGTAGTCTGAACTTACTTTCCGAAGTCTGCATATGACTTACGTCACTTTGTACCTCAGTGTACCCCAGGACTCGTAATTTTGCCACATCCCAAGGAGAATAGGTGCTCAAATATCTGAATAAAAAGCTGCAACGAGTAATTACAATAGTATACTTTCTTATGGTGAAAAATAAAGCAGTGAATCTCTCGTAGTAATAATCGTTCTTATTTATGAGGAAAAGTGAATTCTATCTCACTGAAGATCAGACAGAAGGCTTTTCACCTATTGTTGCTGCAGAGGGCCAAGAGGAGTGGCAGAATTGAGGGCCGCGAAAGCTGACTGAAGCTGGTTACATCTAAACCTGATACGCTTTGACGACGTGTGAAAGGAAGAAATGCCGGAGTGAATGACTGATCGCAGTCGTGCATTCCAACCATGCCATATGAGATATCTCACGTGTTCTGGAGTGTTTTCCACTATCAACCAGGCGTGACTTTACTCGAAATTCCCGCGCTCACAAACTCTTTCATCAGACGCCTACCAGCGCATCTCAAATAGAATATCCTTTTGCTTGCTTACAACAACACGTAAGTAGATTTAATTTCATGATGTCAACTTGTGATAGGTCATATCTGATATATTTATCTTGTTCATAAGTGGATGTTATTGCCTACAGACAGACAGAAAGATGGAAAAGCAAGCAGGATTTTGTGATTATTATCCTGAATTCTGCGACTCTTTGACTACGGTCCGTAACCCGAGAGCAGTGGTGTTCGACTAATGGAAGTACCGTATCACATTCAGAATACAAATAATTCGCAGCATGATACCTCTGCGAGTAGGCGTACGGGACCTGTGCTGCTGATTTTTAGGCAAGATAATTTATACCATTTTAAAGTTCATCATGGGGTTGCGGAACATGTGGCCGTATTTTGATTCTGTATTGGGGGAGGGGGGGGGGTGAGAAGTAATTTGAGAAGTTAGATTTTATTACTTCCATCCCATTCATCGTCCGAGGTGGGCCGATGGTCTTGTTTGTTATAGGACTCAAAATGCGTCCCGGGATATCAATGGTGGTCACAATAATCATGCAATCTTCAAACATGCAAAGAACACAGTTGACTGTATTATCAAATATTAGGTTCGCCTGAAAATTAGCCCATTATGAGGTACATTCAAAGCAACCACCGGAACACAAACTTTTCAATGATACTCATTTGTAAATCAAACTGTGTCGTAATCTGCATTATCAATCACGTTATTGATTTCTATTCTCCTTATGGCGGGGAAATCCCAGAAGAAACGGAGAGAGCAAAGCGAGCTTTGTCCGAACAGAAGAACGCTGAGATCCTTTCGTTAAAATTCCAGAAGAGAAAACTTTACCGGGCCTTTCATTCTGTAGAAGAACATTACAGGCACACAGTAAAAAAGGTAACACTTCATAGTTTTACGGGTTTCAAAAAATAAATTGCACATCATATTCGTTCTTCATTCTGGAATTATTTTATACCTTTCAAGGATTGTCGCACAAACAGTACCACTTTGAAATCACTTTGTCTAATAAACACAAGTTACCGCAGATTTTCACGTAACCAGTGTTTGAAATTTTAGAATCTTCCATTTATGAATCGATTCAGACGAAATGTGATCATGCAACTCAGTTGTTATACGTGTTCGACTCGAACGTATTCGAAATCACGAACAGACTGCATGCGTTCTATCAAATGACCTGTGAGGACATATCACATGTTTTGAATATTGTGCAAAATATTCTCATTGGATTGCACTGGCATGCAGTCGTGTACACCAAAATGAACATCCAATATTGCCATCTGAGGCAATCAGTGTTCATGAGTCACTATTACAATGAACTTTTTCTCTTTACGTTCGTCGATGAGAAAGCTAGTCATTTGATTCCACTGGTTTGTTTAACTTGGTTGTTGTGTTAAATGTCATGAATTTCACTTAGGAATGCTGCTGTGCGACGACACTGGAGTCAGAGGACGGAAGCGGTTAGTCCCAAATACTGGAATAATTTGGTGTACATAATGAGAATCATCGTGCAGAATGAACCTTGTCAATCACTCCATACTGATTCGCATATAGTTGAGATGAAACTCAAATCAGCGGAACAAATAAACCATAACCACAAAGGATCAGTTGGCTTGCAGCAAAGTGACATGAATCTGTGGTAATAAAACAGGGCTTTTGACAAAGTCAAAATGTAATCCGTCCTTTTTTACCACCTGCCCAACAAGATTGTGGGATTGTAGACCTCCTATAGTACGCGATACAAAAGTAAATAATATTAAAAAGATAGGGAAAGGAGGAAAAAAGTGGTCCAAAATTCATCGTCATTTTGAGTTCCACTGACTTTTCGAAATTGGAGTACAACTTCACTCAGGTTGCTTGGAAAGCAGAACTCTCGTATGTAAATGCGGATCTACAAGGCACAATATGGAAAGCTTCAAAACTCGAGTGAAGTGATGATGTAACTGCAGGTGATCAGGTCAGATTCAGAACAAAGTGCACCCAGTTTTGTCGGAGTTTATGGACTAGAATTTGGGCATTTTGCATGCAAAGGCCTGTCATACAAATAAGAAAATGATTTGCTATGCTGGTCTCCTGTAATAAGCTTTTGTATCACGCGAATACTGGTGGAGTCTTAGGGCCGTCTTGGTTGCTCCGCAATTGTTGAATCACGCTTTATGATCTTTGGCTGCAGACGCTAGGTGGTCAGTGTCTTTTGAGTAACATTTGGGTTTTGTTCAGATGAGTTGAGAAGACGAGTTCCAAGTTCGGCATTAGGAGGTATCTGAAGTGCACAAACAAAAATGAGGCTTTTGAACTGATCCTCTCTCACCACGTGAATGACTTGACCGGCCAGAGTAATGAAAGCATCTGAATCATTTCTAACCGTATTTAGAAGCTGATTACACATTAGGCAAGGATGGTTTGCTGCCGAGAATGTTGGAGAGTTGTTTCACCTTCTCCTTAGATGAGAAGTCGTGAAAGCACTTTGATAGAACTATCGTCCATGTTCCCAGGTACCAAATTTTTGCGTCAATAGGCACACATACCAGTTATCATCAGCCTTGGAAAACTTGAAACGGAAAAGGTTTTCCAACCGGTTGAACCACCACCCAAAAGCGACACCCAAATCTGGGGTCTGTGTTATTGGCAGTCACGGAATCTGTTGACAAGCATTTCGCATCCTTCGAATTTGGGTCAGAAAACTGCAAACTGGAACGTTTCATCATGGACCGTGTCATTTTCAAATGATCTTCTTGAAACCATACTTGTTGCTGTTGTTTTTGTTGTTGTTGAAGAATTGACTGCCCGTGCTCTGCTGAAAAATTGCTCCCGAAATGATTAAATTACTGTGGTTCCTCGAGTTTAATCTTTGAGATGTTTTTCTGCGGACTGCCTGAGCAATCGATCTCAGTTGCAACTCTTATTGAACCAGTCGTCCAGAGTAAAATCAGTAGAGAACAGCACAACGTGTCAGAGGACAATGTATTTTACATGGATAAACAAAACGATATTTAAAGAAAAATAGAACAATCCTAAAATCCTGGTGTCCAATCCTATTTATTTCGCCTTGTCAGGTCAATTAATTTTGCAGCCAGCCTACTAGCATGATGGGCTGATTTTTAATCCGTGTCTGTCGAACTGTTTACAATGTGCCTTCAGTCCGAAAAGCTAAGCTTCCTGCAATGTGGCTGTTCATCGAATATTGATCGATTTACCCAGCCCGACGTGCTCAAGGCAATAAGTAACGTGACTTCGAGGAGATCTTCCTGACTCTCTGACACCTCCTCTTTCGAGAACACGACTTTTTGCATGGTTGTAGGCGTGGATAGACTTCGATCAGTGTCTTCTATTTTTGCTCGCAGGAGCTTCGTCTGCACGGTGGGTAGGCTTGGGTAATCGGCTGGTGTTGTTTTGTTGTTTGCCGTTTGTAATACAATTTTGCCAGATTGAAAGTGTCGAGGAGGTGTTTAAGTGGAATCTGTGCATCTGGATACGGTGCCTCGGTGCAATCCGTGTGTCTGAGCTGATTCACATGCCATTATCACTAGCCCTCTTGTGCAACGAATTCGGAAACATCTCCACATTATCGATGGAGGTGACCAGGTGTTCACCTATCTTGATCATTACGGCCATCTCCAGCTGACGCTCTTTGGCCTTGGGAGACCGAGAGTTGATGAGCTCGATGGCATCGATTGAACTACTGCCCGATATGCTTTGGATGAATGTTGTTTTTTACTTTTTCGTGGTGGATAACTCCATCTCCTTGAAAACGACTTCGTTCCTGCTCCACCGTGGGGAAAGCAGCACCTGATTTTGGTCATTTTTATTAGAATATTGGTTTGACATGAGGACGAACATTAAGGCTGGTTGTCATTTTTGTACATCCGTTGTGACCATCCTGGAAGACTGCGGCAAATTTCTCCTGCAAACTAATTGGTTGATTTCAAGCACATTGATTTGCCACCGGAAGGTTCTGAGTAAGCTCGAGGTTGATGGAAACGTGATTGAGTGGTACGTCGAAAAGACCCGTTTTCTCGATCTCATCGAATCCCAACGGGCTGACATTTAGATACTCTGTCAGATGAAGTGTACCTTCGGACTGCACGTAACTGGAGGTAACCGTACACTCGATTTCACCCGTGAGCAGAAGAGATCCACCAAGTAATTTCTGTGCCGTTTGTGTTGGTCTGGTCTTCTTAGACCTTCCGATCCTGTCCAAAGTATGTTTGGATATGACAGTGATCTCAGAAGCTGTAATAATCTGTAATCGTACGGAAATGCCAATGATAGCCATTGTAATGTACTTCTTTCGAGCTTCGAAAGAGGTATGGTATGTAGTCATGATGCTGGGCGACTTTAGATTGGACACTGCTATCGGACCCTCAGGTTGTCCGGGCCTCTTTCGGTAAAAGTTTTGTTTGGGAAATGGCTTAGTTCGCCGGAGATCTTCATCGTGTCTTTACTTGTGATATTTTTGATAAATATGTTTCCCAAAAGGACAGAGTCACAGGAGATACCAATCGCTGCAATTACAACATGCGGTTGGTGAATGGAGCCCTTTGATTAGCTGCGCTACCGTTTTGTCATGCTCCTAACAGAGTGGATTTATCAAAACCCTGTTCACTTATCATGGTTACGCACCACGCGTATTCTCGACTGGAAAACAATGTTTTGTTTTCGATTGATGAATTAACATTACCTTTGACTACTTTAAAACAAGACTACATACAAGAAATGAAATGGTGCTGGTAGGCAAGCCCCACTTTGCCGTGCTACACAAGACCGGTGCCCTCTGTGATCAACGCTAATATCCATTCTCTCTTTTCAGAATTGTCGAGTTTAACAAGCACTTCACGGATACGGATCCTTGTTCACGCATGCGCAGTATTTGTTCAGGAATCCTGGATAGACGATAATGCTCACGGTTCTCTGGCTCTCATACACGGATTCCATTGTCGCCAAGACTAGAAACTAAAGAACAGGAAATTGGAGTACGATTAGCGCTCTACGTCAATTCATCATGAAATGGGAAGTCAGCCGCCGTTTTGATATGCTTTGCGGACGACGTTGAATCTTTGTTCCGTCAGTATTTCATAGATTCCCTCGCCTCAGAAGCACTATCATCACAGACGTGTATATAGCAAATTTTTGTGTACAATCTAATATATCCTCCTTTATGACACTTTTATACCATCTCTAGTTCCTTTTCTCGACGAAAATTTGCATTTGATCTTTGGTGATTTTATTCATGCTAAAACTTATCCACTTTCATGGTTCTCATTAATTGATATCAGTACCTGTCCTACAAGAGGCAACTGTGTTTGGCAAAGGGATTACCCATCACCCTCGCTTATTTTTTCTCGAACTGAAAGTCCCTCTCTCCTCAAGTGAACTTTACTTGCTTTTTCTAAAACCAAAAATCCACTCACCTACAGCTCATAGACTATTTACTTTTTCAAAACAGATAGGTTTCGCCTTCGTGACCTTTAGCACAACCTGACCCTAGTTATTGCAGCCATTGGTGTTGGCCTCTCATGGTTTTCCTCCACACTTTAATCTTCCAGGCTGCAAAACTGTTTACGGAAACCCTATGTGCCATCCCTAAATTGTGCTGCTCCTTTGAGACTCTGCTCACCTCCGGTGACAGGATTGCCTAGCCTTCACTCAAAGCGCTCAGAAGACGAAAGAAAATCGCGTAGAAGTCTCGATGGAGTCCAGAAATCAGGAGACGTTCACTGCTAATCAAGACAGAGTTCAAGCATATGAATACGTCTTTCCTCAAGAGTTTGTGCAGACTGAAAGTTCGAAGCTTTTTTTGCATCTTATACGGCTTTTATTTGGCCAGAAGACCAAATACACGAACGGTAAGGTCGATGTGAAATACATCAACGCTACGCCCATACTTCCCTCCAATGATATTCCTCCTTCACTTTACCCTTGTGCCTTTGCAAATCTAGAACCTATCTATATTAAAGACTTATAAAATTATTCGCTAATCCAAAAGCATTATTGGCATCTGGCCGTGGTGGCCTTCATCCAGCTATTCTCAATCATGGTGCTGTCCAACCCACCACACTGATTACTACTTTAATGATTCTCTACTCAAATGTTCCATTCTTGATCTGTGACTTCCAGTTACCATCATTCCAATTCCTAGAGGCTCTAACACCCCTGGTGGAGATAAACGGTTTCACCACAATGCCCTCACATCAGCCGCTCTAAAATTAATAAAATAGGTGGTTTTAATCCATCCTCAAAAGCATCTCAATGTGCCACCCGACCCTTTTCAATTTGCTTATAAACCCAAAAAATGGACATTTGTTTCTGTGGCATGCTAGGTCTATTCTATCACTAAAATTTTAAAGAACTGTTCGCCGCATGTTCCTTGATTATTCTTCAACTTCGATTCAGTACACCGATCTCGTCTTCTTTAGAAGCTTGAAGCTTTCAACTTTTTGGTTTACCTTCTTTCCTGGCTATCGAACTATTTTCATAATCGAGTTCACCAAACTAATGTAAGGCAAAACATCTCAAAGGCTCTTATTAAAAGTTCCAGTGTACTCCAGGCTGCTGTACTATACTCTTTGCTGCTGTCGATTTATATTAACCGTCTTCAGTTTTCTTCTCCATTCATCATATTTCAAAGTGCTGAAAGCGTAATCCCTTACCAAGCTATTTCTACCTATCTGGAATTCAGGAAATGAGATAGAAACCTATCTCGAACGGAAGGTTTACCTCTCATTTAGATCCAAAATTGAACCCATCAAAATGCCTCAAATGTATTTTCAGTCCGTACTTTTCACCTTTCTCTACCGATACAGCCACAATGAATTCCGACTCCCGACCCACAGTTAGTTCCGTCAAGTACCTGGGAGCTAGTCTGGACAGTAATCACATTCAGTACCGTGCCGGTAAACTGCGACGCCTGCCTTTTCAAATAAGGAAATTCAGGCAGTTTTGTACACCACCAACAGTTGTTTCCAAATTTGTTCTTCAAAGTGTTCTACCGGTCTTAAAATATTATTCTATCGTAATTTCCCCCGGTCTTTGAAACAATACTTCAAATCTTTCCCCGGGCTGGTAATTAATGGCGACATTTCGTGCCTCCCCTTGATTTTATTTGGACGGAAATTGTCACCCCATACAGTGAATCCTGCGTAGCTCTAGTCGACAAAACTTTACAAGACCCGAAAAATTCGTTACGCACAGACTTACTTCTTTGTCCTTCTCACTCATCCACCAGATTTAAATTTAGGCATCGTTCTTCCAGAATTGGGGCAAGTAAAACCGTCTTGTGACCAATCTGGTACGGGTACTGACCAACAAGAACCAGACCAGAGCGTTATTACTTTCAAAACTTTGTTGACGTTCTCTTTTTTCGCTTTTATCTATCTTTAAGGTTTATGGCTGTTTTCGTACTTTACCCCAATTTTGTTCGAGCTTTTTGCTAGAAAACTTCTGTCATACGAATACAAATACAAACGGGGATTATTTCGACTTTATTTCCACAGTAACCGTTTGGGGTTTCTCAGGTGAGCTGTAGCAGTACAAACTAATTATCTCTGGCACTCACTGCATCGAACCCAACCCCTCTCTAGTGAGGTTGCACACATTATTAAGAGTATTATTTAGGACGCAATTTCGTGCCATATTCACTCTCAAAACAAGATGAATTCAGTTCAGATCAGAGTTCATCAAAGTTTCTACCTGATCAATGACGGAAACATCATTCTCTGGCTAATGATATTTCACAGGTGTTCATTCGATCAGATTGTGCATCATCTGACCTCAGTCGACACACCTGCGACTACTACTGACAGTGCTTGTGAATCCAAGGCTGCTTGCGCGTAGAAGATTCACGCTACAGATTCTGTTCGTAACTATGCCGTATCATGTAGATTTAAAAATCCGATACATTTATTCACAAATTCATGTGTTTTCTTATTTAATTTCGAGCAACTCCGTCATCATATATACCGAGATACGACCCTGTCGTTCCTTCAATTTTCTCAGTAAAAAAACCCCGCTCCTTTGGTTTCCAAAGTTAGCTTTGATTTTAGGTCAAAGATATTTTGAATAAGAATAAAACTGATAAATTTTGCTTAACTGAGTTTTTTTTTAATTTTCACCTCGTGTTTGCGCAGTCTAAGAAAATTACTAATTACCAATCGGAACATCTTTTCTGTTCTTGCCAAAAGCAAACAAACTTTCTCCGTAAATAAGAGGGAAAAAATACCCAATTCTCGAATAATTCATCAACCTCTGTCCACTGTCAACACTCACTTTGGTGCTTTCCAGTCTGGTACTGTATGATGAATTACTTGATAAATAATTCATATATTTTGCTTCTGAAATACGGCTACGTACCAGTCAGTAAGGCAAAGTTTGTTCTATTTGCGCTGATCATCGGGGTTGCATTGTCAAATTGTCTTGGTACCGATTTCAACCGGACTGTTATTTTCAGTTTTGTGGAAAAAGCTTGCTTCATTTTTGTTCCAAAACAGCAAACAATGGAATAATTTTTTACCACACGGAAAATTTCGTTATCTCTAGCTTTTTTTGGTTGTTCCGGAGTAGGTCGCGTTGACAGGGTCTGTCTCTAGAACTCTGTCGAACATCAATCTCATTAGGATGTGCCCGGTGCCTCGGGGCCTGAGTCTTAATGAATTCTCTTTTTGCTCAAAAATGTGATTTTTTAGACTAGACCAAAACATAATCTTGAAAGGAAACTACGGCCATCAGAACAACAACAGAAAACCGGCACAAATTCATCGAAAGTGTTTGCCATTCGCATGTTTCAGAAAAGTCTCACTTGCGTGGAAAGTTTAATGTTGTTTTCCTTATCAGTTGCATGACCAGAGTGGTATTTTTATCTTTTAACGGATGCTTTCTGTTGAGCAGTAAAACAAGCCAAACAAACGAAAGGTCAGGAGAGATAATTTTGCTTTCCTTCTTTACTGCGTAACCGAAAAAAAACTATATTTCGGATACAGGCCATCCATCAGCATTGGCTACAAAATGTAGAAATGGTCAAAGGAGACAAGATTAGAATCCGGTCTGCATGATTTGCAGTTTGCGAGCAGATCACTTCCTTTTATCCGGTCAAATTTGTTAAACTCAAAGAGCATGAACCATGACCCCTTTAAGGTTTACTTTCCTAACAAAAGTTCTGCCGGATAACGGAATAGTCTAGTGATCAGTCCTCCACTGCGTAAACATTGTCAGCATTTTGAATCCGAATCATTTCCGACCTTTCTGTCTAGATGAGATCCATTTATTCACCATTCGAGACGGCATCATCACCTTAGCACAGATCGAGTCATTTTGATTAAATATCAACCGTTTACAATCAAAATGCAAGGCTCAGTAATTGTTTCACTTCCTACAGATGGTATTGATTGAATGAAGATGGTGATATATATGTTTTTGTTCAAAATTAAGTCCGATTTCTCACGTATACTTCAGCCAAATACAAGGAAATCTCCCACAGTCATACGAAAATAACTAGGCTGGGAATGGGTCAGCTTCAAATAAGGGAGAATCTAGTCGACGTTTTTACAAACAGTATCAATATGCCCTTCTCCTTCATAACAAACGGCACAAGGTTTCAATGACAAGGTACAGTAATGACCGTGACCAAAGTTATTTCGAAACAAGTGAATGTAAAGTCAAAGCCATGATATCTAGTTCACTTCCCAGCGTAATTCTTTGATCGAGTGGGCTCACTCGCAGACAATCGTTTTGTACCTGAAACAACGGAAATTTGTAATTCAGTAGTCCGTACCAAGTAATATGAATTCGGAAAAAGGAACTTTTTATCTCCTAAACACTTGGGCAATCCCGTAACTTCATGAAGTGTAACAAATGCTCCTCGGGAAAATTTTTCTGTTAGTCAAGCACCGATGATTTGCCTACAAGGCATGTGAACATCAGTTTGGATGCGATGTTCAAATTAGTATAGCTCCCAGATTTTACTGTCAATCTGCTAGCCATAGCGGCCAACAGCAGAGCCAGTGCAACCGTGAGTGACTCAGTTTTACTAACTATTGTGGTGGAAGTACGTAATTCTTTTTTCCAAAAAGTGCGCTCTACTCGTCACTCGTCTGTGTAAACCATGTGCCATTTCATTCATTCATCCAGATAGGGAAAATCCTCTAACAGATCTCACTGTGAGCATAAAACCATTCTTCTAGACACCATGCTCGTGTCTTCAGATAAATAATAGGGCAGGCAGTGAACCGAAGGTCGAATTTTGCCGTATTGTATTTCATCAAGTCAGTAAGTAGCAGTTCAGACAGTCTAACTATTAACAGACCAGACCTGGGTATTTTTAACGCATTTCAGAATTTTTCGGGTGTGTACGGATCAGAAACCTTTTCACGACTCGATGATGAGAGAACACTGAACGTCTACATGGTAGAAAGATTTTGAGTTCCCGCTTATTATGGGGTGGCATTTTTCCTACTTATATTTCATGAACTATAAGCAGAATGTTTTTTCTGTACATGATAAACTTTGGAAACTCATTCGGATATGGAAATATATGGAACATGCCTCAAACACGGCTACAAACCTGTTGATCTAAATTTGGGTTTGAAAGTGCATGCGTACATGTGCGCAAGAGATCACCCTGGAGAAGGTTTAAGTGGTCGCACTCCTGTTCAGGAACAACAAGTGGGCCGTGGGAGCTTAAGTGGTTGTACAAGTAGTTTTTGCGCCCTCACAAGGGCTTATCGAGATGATTGGTCACAGGTTTGGCTGAGGCTTGGATGCTTTACGTGCCGTTTGCAAATTTTGGAGCAGGCAAGCAGGACTAGTCGCGTATCACACCCCAACCATAAACGAAGCCATGCTTATTCGCCACAGAACACTCAGAAAGAATCTAAAAACAAATAGTTAGTCTCTTGTGAGTCCGAAAATAGTAAATAAAACTTATTGAAACATGCTTTTCCCGAAATAATCTTGAAAAGAAAAGCCAGAGTTGCAACATAGCACGATTTATGTCCGAGACTATTTCGCTGCATCTCAACATGGTGCATACTGCAGAACGATACTGTTCATATAAGTTCATGTAAAACCCTTATGTTCGACAAATATAGGAAAAATACAATAGTCAAGTTACGTCACCATGGTAAAGACACGTTAACAAATAGCTGTTTCTGCTGACACAATGTAGGTTTCCATCGATGTATGGCAATCGCTTCAGCAAACCTCAAAAGCCTGGTATTTTTTGCCACGTAAATGACCCGAAACGCAGTGCTTCAGTCAGCTGGATGTTGCGTCATCAGAAGATGACGCACCATGTTGAGATGCAGCGAAATCGTCCCGGACATAAATCGTGCTATGTTGCAACTCTGGCTTTTCTTTTCAGGATTTTGTAATTTCTAATTCTGAAAGCTGGGATTTCGACTGGTGAATTGAAATTTCTCGTACACATTCCGTACGATTATATTAGCTTACCTTTGTTACAACTAAGCCACTAATACATCAAAAAAGAAGGCGAACGGCAGAAGTAATCAGTTAGCTTGAAATCATCTAATTTGTGCATCTGGACTGTAAGAGGATGCTCTTCTTTCTTAGGAGTGCACTGAGGAATTACAACGGTGAACTTTGATTTGAGTAGTATCTAAAAGTGAGTAAAAAACGTTTCTCGGAAGCACAAGACCGGTTTCACGGTTACGGCAGCTCATGGGGTATGAGTACAAGGTACTCCTCTGTCTATCCACTTGTTTTGTTGTTTGTACATTCCGTAGGTGTTTCTTTACATCCATTAAATTTATGCATCTGAAAAGGGAGAGGACGCTCCTGTCTAAAGAGTCCACACACTGTGTGGGGTAGTTGCAGCTAGCGACGATATTGCAGTCGCGAGTACAGATATTTGTAGTAGATTATATATATATATATATATATATATATATATATATATATATATATATATTGATGAATGGAAGGGTATTCTCAAAAGCATACAATTTTAATTCCTCAGTGAATTAGGAGAGATGAGCATCCTAAAAATATTCTGACTCACAGGTTAGACTACAGTGAAAGGACAGATAAGAAGAGCACAAGCTTAGGGAGGACTAGACAGAGGAAAAGCTGATGCGATTTTCTGATGAGGGGCTATAACAGCGAAACCAACATCAAGCTTTCCAAAATCGTTGTTCATTCATAGATAGACATTACATGCACCAGAATTACTCAATATATTTCATGGTGTGATACTTTTTCATCGTCTGACTCCAGTGTCATCGCACAGCTGCATTCCTAAGTGAAATTCATGACATTTAACACAACAACCAAGTTAAAAAAACCAGTGGAATCAAATGACTAGCTTGCCCATTGACGAACGTAAAGAGAAAAAGTTCATTGTAATAGTGAGAAAACCCGTTGGAGACCAGTTGACTCATGAAGACTGTTTGCTTCAGATGGCAATATTGGATGTTCACTCTGGTGAACGTGACTGCATGCCAGTGCAATCCAATGAGAATATTTTGCACAATATCCAAAACATGTGATATGTCCTCACAGGTCATTTGATAGAACGCACGCAGTCTGTTCGTGATTTCGAATACGTTCGAGTCGAACACGTATAACAACTGAGTTGCATGATCACATTTCGTCTGAATCAATTCATAAATGGAAGATTCTAAAATTTCAAACTCTGGTTACGTGAAAATCTGCGGTAACTTGTGTTTATTAGACAAAGTGATTTCAAAATGGTATTGTTTGTGCGACAATCCTTGAACGGTATAAAATAATTCCAGAATGGAGAACGAATATGATGTGTAGTTTATTTTTTGAAACCCGTAAAACCTTTTTCACTGTGTGCCTGTAATGTTCTCCTACCGAATGAGGGGTCTGTTGAGGTTTTGTCCTACGGAATTTCAGCAAAAGATTTGCAGCATTTATTTATCCCTTGTGCTGTCAAGTTTTATCTGAAACCCATAATTCTTTAGCCTCGATGAACACTCGTTAGCCCTGTGCTGAAAGCCAATCAGATTAACCGTATGGGAATAATATGGTATGAAGAAATGCTGCAACAAAATTTTCTTACAAACGTTGGTGTTGCAAAGCTGGCTGAAGGAACGAGAAAGTGTGACGGTCTTGTGCTGCGCAGTCGACCTTGGTTTTGGTATCAAATGCTACTCAGTAAATTGATTGGAGAAGGTTTAAGCGATGCGCCCGTGTCATCGAATCAGGTGGCTGAGCCTGTTTTATTGTTGCAAGTTTAGTGATAGTGATTACGTCATATGAGGTAACATAAATAAGCTGATGGAACCGATGGGGATGCGCCCACAACAACCGTGTGTATAATCCTCGGACTTCCCGTACAAACACTCTTTTAAACAATTGGGGAACTAATGCTATATTTTTTCACTATACATAGCCTTGATCTTTGTCGCCGACGATAAAAGCAAAGCAAAGTGCCGTCCGTTACATTACGATTTTTTCTCACAGGATCACTTGTTCAAGTTATTTTGACATTGCACGAGTCTGCTTGTTGTCTATCGGTTGATATTCCGTTCAGAGGTTTTCGATCGATATAACGTACTGTAACACGCAGGAGCAATGCTCTTCCGACGAGGGTAGCACGTGTGTGATCTACAAAACCACACAAAAGGAAAAATCTCCATAAGCCGAGGCCCAGTAAGTGGATCAACGGCACCAACACATACATTAAATGAACAACAAGAAGGCGGCCTCCAATCTGGCTGTTAGAGTACCACGACCATTTGTGGTAATACTCGCAGCACTTTATCTGCCACTTAACACATCATCTGTAGAAAATGTGGAGAGCTTCTGTATGGATGCAACGAAACGAGCTTTTCTTCTCACCAGCACTGTTCACCTTGTTGTCATCAACCGTTCTCAAAATCCACCATCAAAACGAAAATAAGAAAAAGGAACCTACCGACGAATAAGAACGATCACGACCACGTTCTACTTGAAAATGAGTACGGAGGAGAAGTTTGTGTTCGAGTGGTCTCTTCAGACAAAACGCGTTGTAGGTTAGGTAGGAGGCCGAATAATTGCATGGTATTAGATTTGATTGTGTCTTTTGGACACTTGAAAAAGCACGCATATTCTGACAATCATTGATATCCTGGGGACATTGTGTCGTAAAAAAACAAGACCACTGACTCATTTCAGACGATTGATGCATAGGAATTATTGAGGAGGAATATCTCAAATCGTTTTCATCCTCTGCCATACAAGATCAAAATAAAAACACTTGTTCTAGGACATCACACAAAACATCAAAAACAATACAAATTATTTTTCCTGAAGATCAGCCACACGGATCCCGTACGCCTACGCGCACAGCTTTACCTTGCAGTGAATTATTTGTATTCTGCATGTGATACGGTACTTCCATTAGTCGAACACCACTGCTCTCGGGTTGCGGACGGTAATCAAGGAGTCGCAGAATTCGGGATAACAATCACAAAAGCTTGCTTGCTTGTCCATCTTTCTGTCTGTCCGTAAGCAATATTGCCCATTTATGAACAAGATAAACGTGCCAAATATGGCCTATATAAAGTTGATATCATGAAGTTGAGCCTACCTGTAATTCACGCTATCAGTTGGTAAGATGTGCAACTATGCAATTGGAAAGCTGTGGTTCACAAATAAATTACTCTCTTGAAGCGCATTATTGTGTTGTCACTTTTTGGAGTCTATCTACCCTAGCCAACTTTCTTCGGCTCTTTTTGGATTGGGTGAACCTCCAGTCTACGTGGATTGTGTGTTCCTATGAATTTCGCTAGGTAACAGTCAGGCTCTATGTAGAGGTATCTTTCTTCTTTTCATTGAGCGGGTAGGACAAAATCCAAGTGATGGAAGAACCCAAGTGATTCAGTACAAACTGGTTTTCTTTTGTAAAGCAGAGTATTTGATATTTCGAGTGAAAACGGTTCCAGGCAGATACCATTATTTCTACGACGAAGTAAAACAAGAAGCGAATAACTCCGATAGCACTGATTTTAACGATTGGCAATTTAAACACATATCCGGTAGACAACTCAGTGTTTTTTAAGTTGAATATGGAACAGCATTAAGTATCCGTTTTTACGGATTACCTTTCATGCTTTTATGTGTTAAATTTGTCTCGTTCTCTAGACCCAAATACCTCGATCCTCCAAAATCCGATGGAAAATTCTAAAAGCCTAACTGTAATGGTCACGCTCTAGTCCACTTTAGTTTATCATTTATTTCTACGTCGGTTTGAATTCAAGTACTGTGTCAACACAACAGGAACAATTACGAAAGCGAAGGGGGAGAGTAACAGGAGAACAGTCATTCCTCGTGTCACTCGTATCTCTCTGGGTTTTTTTTGCAGAGTGGGCTGTTGTACTGCTGCGCACCGGGTCCAGAGTAAACATTTTTGTCCCAGTATGCACCTCTAGCCCTTGCACGGTCAAGCACATCCTGCAAGTCAACAGCTGTTGTCCAGATAACACGGTGGTCAATGGTACGGTTCAGTCACCTCTTCTGGAAAGCCTTGTCGGATAGTAGAAACACAACAAGGATCTACGGCTTTGTTTAGTGGCGGGTCACACTCGTCACTTCAGAGTCGGGTCTGCTGATCAATGCGGCATTTTAGAGTGGAGAACTCTAATCAGGTGGAAAAGCCACCATATCATGGAATTGTGCCGCTGATTGTCCACAACGGCTTATTTGGTGAGTTTACCTTTTTCACGGTTAAATGAGGAAGCTTCCCTTATCTCATCCACGCTCCGGAGACTCCAGCTGTGCATATATTTCTGCTTTCTCTCCGGAACGGACAACCGGGCGGTGGAGTTTGAATAACCTAAATATGGAAGCCAGGTTGAAGTTTCACTAAACTATGAGCACACTGGGTTTCCATGTTTTTGCCGTTTCCATTCGAACGTGCGTAACAACCTCCGCCCCCCTGGCAGAAGATCACTGTCCCAACATATTACGACTAATTTTCTTTATACACAACGGAATTTTCCATTTCGAAAGCCGTACAAAGACCAGTACAACAATGGAGCCCGAAACATGCCGTTTCCACTTTATTTATCAGCCTCATAAGTTTCGGCTAAAAAAATCTCAGTTAATGATGAGTTCAAAAAATTCTTTTCCTTCTCGACTAAAAATGTATCGGGCACTTTCAGAATATTTTACTTCTTTCTCAACGTGTCTTTTTAACCTATGTGACTGTTCAACCCTTTGATACCAAACAACAACAAAACCGCGAAATCGATTTACAACGTCAGAGCAAAGCAAGTGAAGTTGAAAAAAATGTATCCTAGAATTTGTGCTTCATAAACTTTTGAATCTCGTTTCACCGGATATAAGCCTCAATTAACCCGCCTTGGGGATTATGGGAGTCTATCGGAGTGGAAATCAACAAGATCGCCTGTGCCCGTTTGCGCGTATGCCCGTATGAGCTGGCTTAAGCCACGGTTTAACCGGGAAATACGCTGCAAATGAACTGAACTATATCACAGTGTGTTTAGCATACGCATTTCGATTTCTGAATTTGTAGCTATGGTATCACGGTCGTCTGTCACATCGTTTTCATTCTCGGGTCATACCTGAACATCGTTGGGTGATTCCTTTTGCTTTGATGACAGAAAACAAGCATTTCATTGAGGCCGATGCTAGAAATTGCAGTTTTTCTAATTTAACTGCAAATTGAAATTTTCATGGTGCCTCTTTCAGTGAGAACTTTTAGTTTACGGCTGAAACCACGGGAACACTGTATGATTGTTGCATCCTCTTTGGGAAACATCAACCACAATGTACTTCTACTGAGCTCTCACCGAGACCGGAACCCCGGGGGAGAAAGACTGAGTCGAGCACCTTAACTACAATGCTATCAGGTCTGGTTCTCATAGGTTTATTGAATTTAGTTAATGAACTCGACCCCCCAGGACGGGAACTAGTGAGAAAATTCAACTGATTATTATTAGGAAAGACGAAATATATTTCTGCCAATATGGCCTCTCTTCATACGTGGTTCATTTTCTCTTGTGGTATTGGGTAAGACGTATTACCAAAAAGAGAGGTTAATTCAACTCATTGTCCCACTTGTGTCACCAAGTGAAATTATTACGTAAGTGTTTTGTATATACGGGTCACTTGGTGACCGGTCCACATAACACCAAAACGTGTGAAACAAGGTGCAATATTGTATAAGGGAGACAGATCATCTCGAAAAACCGAGACATTTGGGGAATTGTGACATTACCGGTAAGTGGAAATTTAAGTATCAGTGAATGCGTGAGCAGTTTTCGTTTTTCATTCAACTACTCAAATATCGGTTGTATCGTACGAAATCCAAAGGCTATGAGTGCGTATGATGAAGACACACCGGGAACTGATTGAGGCCAAAGCAGGACTTCCGTCCACAAAGTTTTCTGCTTCGGTAATAACCGCGTACTAGTAGGCAGGAGGATCAACCTATCCGATTGGTCAAAAATTCACTAATGAAGCTTAATGCGCAACAGGCGAGCAAGTTCACGGTTGGTGGCCAGGGGTAATAGGGTTGATAGCAAAGTAGATACATATTTAAGCCCGATTTGTTTGATCTTGAATGTGCAAAATTCCAAGAACCTGACCGAAGTCAAGCTTTATACGTTTACAGTCCCCATTACCAAATTTTGAGCACGTTGAAAGATAACGAACACAGAACTGTGAACCAGAGTATAGGTCACGGAATATCGACTCATGAAGATGCTTGCAACACGGAGGAAAATATGGTACTGAGTAAACAAGAGCTATAGGCGGCAGTGAATGAGTAAGTGTGCAACAAATCCGGTCATTTGACACATGCTTCAACTGAACTAACCTTGTCCTTTCAGTGGATGACAGTAGGTGTGAAATGTGTAATCACACGGCGTGAAGAGACGGGTATGAAAAACGGCGGTGTGAATAAAGGTAGACAGGTGAGAATTTTTTCACGGGGAAGGTAGGAGCAACTGTTGCTCGCACAATCCCAGCTTCGATAATCATATTGTTATGACTTCTGAAGGCATCAGCAACCGCCTGCGTAATCGTTTGTCGTGAACTTTGGAGTTTATGCAAGCAGCGTAACCTCGTGCAACAATTGTTGTTGAAGTGGCCGTAACAAATGATCCTCCTATGTACAAATTCTCCTCACTCACCCTTTTATCTACACCCCCGTGTTTCACACCTGTCTTTTCACACCTTGGGGTTACACACCACGGACAAGTTTGTTGAGTTGAAGCATGTTGTCAAGTTACCGGATTTGAGGCACACTCACTCACACACTGCTATCTATAGTTACACATATACTCTCATCTACCCAGTTCTGGAAATAACAGAAGTGATATATCGCGAAGAAATTTTTTCGCGTTACAAGCATTTTTATTATGCGGGAGCTTCAGATTAACTGATTTACTTTACCGGGCGTCCTTCTTCCAAAGTCAAAGTGGATTCTTTTGCAACCTGCAAGGATCACGGCAAATTGATCAGTACAGTTGAACAAAAAATATCTTTCAAATGAAACACACGACCGGTTCAGAAACATGGCTTCGTTAGTGCAAAACCTCTCCGTTGTATCTTCGGTGTTACTCCTAGGATGAGCTTGATCCACTATCCCGACTTCGAAAGGCTGCTAGCTATGGAAGTTTGATGATGTTTTTCGCTGGTGTAGGGGTGGGGAGGGGGTGGGGAAATGGGATCACCGAAATTCGAAGGAAATACGCAACTGAGGATGATTCTTCAGAATGTGAATAAAACACACCTACAGTGTTTTCATGCCTTTTAATGACGATTTGAGCGATGACAATTCCAGTTCTGAATTGTTTTATGAGCCAAAGTTTGTTGATCGTAAAAACGGACTCAGCTGTATGTTTCATTTTACAATAGTTTGTGCAATAAACTAGTACACTGTGAATTAGGAAACGGTAGCCAATGTGTTTGATGTTGTTTTTATTTCGGAAGTTTATCATTCATGGTGGAATTTCCTGGGATTTCCCCGAATTCGTGGAGGTTAACTGAAAGAAAAAACAATTGTAGTCTGCTCAATTGTTACATCCACTCGAGGAGTGCTCATATATGCAAAAAAATGTGATAAATTTGCTGTTCGATTAAAATCAGTATTGTTTGAATTTTGATGGAAAAGACAGTGTTGTTCTCACCCATGAGTTCAATTATTTGACCGTCTCAGTGCTTAAAAGCCCATTGATCATCCAGTATTCACTAAGCCTTTTCCATAGCTGAACCTTCTCCCTTTGTTATTGAAAAGATAAGTCTCTAGGGAATACAGGTTGGCAGACGAATTTTGTTTTCTGACTAGATGGGTAATCAAGCTAATGAATTACAATTTGTTATGACAAGTTAAGGTATTGAACTGACTGGACAATCAAGCAGAAGTGGTTACTATTCCCAATAACTTTGGATCACATCTAATCGGATGCGAATTGTACTCTTGCACACGTTTCTTCTCAAATTTCTCCTGGTTCAGGGTACAATGCAAAAACAAATTCAGAGTGGGTCAGGGAGAAAGGAGAGCACGAACACTAACAATCTTAGTTGAGTCGAATGGAGCTTGCATGGACCAAATGTGGAGTACTCAAGTGTAAGGATGACTGGGCGGAAGAGTACCGGCTACGCATACCTGATGAGCTGCAATAAACGCGAAACCGATCGTGTGTTCCGGGGGAATTTCGTCCTCTCATCCAGATACAATGCCATACTGTTCATATCGAAAAAACACTCATTTGTTTATGACGCACAGGATGGGAATTATAACGATGGGTTTCGTTAGCCTCAGCTGCGACTAGGATGCGACTTTCGCTGGTTTTCACTGCCAGTCCAGGACCTAGTGCGGGGCGTGAAATGCCTGTGCTACGTTCAATTCAAGTGTACTCTTTGTGCACCCAAGGTGGTGGATGCTCAGTTTTCGCATAACCGAGTGCACATTCTCAGAAAGAAGGTTGGGACAATGGGTAATAAGGACCGGCTATACTCCAATTTTGTGAATTGTGATTCTACGGAAAGTGTTGGGCAAAGACCTTTCTAAGCAGTGAGTAGTAGACCTGTTGTGAGCCTGAGGGCCTGCATGAGGATGGCCAAGGAGTATCAAAGAAATAAACACGCACTTCACAAGATCTGTATGACTAGAGTAATCTGAGTCAGAAAGAATCTTGTGACAAGAATTACTGTGTAGCAGTGTGATAAATTGAACGTAATTCCTTCGAAATATGCCATCACAAGATGGTATAGGCTTAGATGATCTGGTAAGAAGCTTTAAGTCTTACAACATAAAGCCGAAAAAAATGACAGGAGAAACACGTAGCCTACAATGAGAGACATACGAAAGGTCAAAGCATCTGAAGAAATTATTGGGTGCCGAGTGAAATTTGAGATGTGATACCTAGAAAGACAAGCGTGCATTTTGACTAAAACGTAGTCCAAATGTTTGAATCAAGTTTCGTTTTGATCGAATAACATACCAAGCTGCTTAAGTGAATCTAGGTGGTTCGGTTATTTTGAGAATTAGAATGTTAGTGTCAGGGGAACGGAAATCTTCCTGAGAACACGTTGTCAGCAAGGCTGCAGTCCGCATTCTCCCAACCCACGGACAGAGGGCTTCGTGAACACTAACAAATAACAAGGCCTGCATGTCCCCTTAGCGGTGCTGTCGGGACTCGCATGCTCATGAACCAATCAGCCCATCACGTCACTATTCACATCGACCACTGACAGACAGCCTTCTGTCTACCCTTCACACCAACCCGCCAACGAATCAGATTTATGGCGTACTGTGATCCGATGAAACCAACCCCGTCTGAGCACCACACTGGGCAAATAATAACAACGGCCTGTGTGTCCACGTATTCCTTGCCTCAAGCCATATAAAGCGTTTATTTTTGGTTACAATTGAGTACAGTTCCCAGCACTTCGTTCGTGGTTACTTTTCGTTGGGAATGGACGGTCGGAAGATCACCGACCGGGGATAACCCATAGATTTGCCAGCTGGCACAACACCCAGTACCACTCAACATAGGGAATGCAATATCACCACCGTAATGGAATTAAGACCCAGTTAACGAGCATCAGATTATTCTTATATGTCAGTCTAAAGGTAAAAAGTGGAGTCACAAGCACAAGACTTACCGAATATGACCTCAACCGAATAGGTGATAAGAAGAGTACTTTCTTATACTGAAATAGAAGAAAGGTGGACGAAAAATTGGGAAAGTATGGTAGCCTACCGAACACCCTACTCACCGTGTGATTGGTTAGAGTGATGTGCGAAACCACCGTGTGTGCATCAGTCGCTCTATTGTTCATTCATGTAGTGTGAAGCCAGAGAAAGTAATCAGACAAGAGCCTGACAGTGCGGCCAAAATACATTGTCCCTCAGGAACAGTTGAATAACTGACCCCAGCAGCAAACTGCATCCAGTTGTCTAACTATTGAAGTGCTTTACGATGCTGTATCGGGGTGTCATAACGTGGTTACAACTCACTTAGTGCGGGCGTGTATCCGAACTTGTTTTCTAGATGGATTATACTTTTTGACCTAGCAGTATTGTGCATGTACGTTCTCGTCCGACTAAAAGTGGACCAGCTTTTGACATTAACGCCCAAGGCAACTTCATTTGAACGAGTATTTACTTGGGAGGAAGCAAGGATTAAAAATGATGGAATGAAACATAACCAAGGACCGAAGAGGCGTTTTAATCAATCAAAGTGTCAATTCGGTCTGAGTGGCAGCGCGTTATCCATTCTGTCTTCGATGATTCCAAAAGTTCAAGATGCTGGAAAATGAATGGAATCGATTATCCGAACATTGTATTTCACTGGCTAGAATTTGGCTTCATTTGCATCTTTTCCGGTCATACTTTAAACGTTCATATTAAGTTGAACTCCGAATCCTTTCAGCAATCTGGGATGTTATGAATAAACAAAAAGAAGATACATAATGTGATTCATCGTGCAGTACTGTTGTGTCCACAACCGGTAGCAGAACACGTAATGGTGGCGTTGCATTTATTTATGTGATTGTAAACACAAAACCCGGCCGTAGCCGGCGACTAAGCGGCAAACAAGCAAGTGCATTGGCATGAAGAATTAAACTACTTGTGCCTTCACGCGCAGCAGAGGAAGCCCAATCAGTACACAGCAAAATCGATAGGTCAATACTTCTGGCGCTAAAGCATGGTTAAAGATCAAGGCAAATTCGGAGTATGTCCATTCACGAGAGGAATATTGATCGGTTTTCCGCGTAGTGTGCGAGACCCTAACCAGACACAACAAGTACCAACCCCCAACGGGTCATCAGAAACTCCGGAAAGATTGCACTTCTGTTGCCGTTGGCTTGTTAAGAGTTATTAGACGCAGCTGTCTCCTACGGAAATGGAAATGGGACTCGAACTTGCAATGAATGCTTGCGAAATGAGAACCTTAAAACAAGCTAATCCAGTCGAGTTCTCAAATGCTTTTTGAGCAGAAATCCGCATTTTCTTTGCGCTCATCAGTTTCCCTGCCTGGTTGGTTGCTCCCTATGGCCAATGGACCATCGATCAATTTCGTTCTGATTGCACCCTATTAGACATAGCCACGTGTTGCCTTGTTACAACATGGTATACTGTGAAGTCTCATAACATTATCCGATTCGGAAGGAGGCACCATATTCTGATTGCTTTTGGATAAATTTGTATGGATTAGTCACCTCACGATTTGAGGTTTGCATTATTTATCAAAATAATCATTTAGTTTTACCAATAGCAACGTATCACGAGACAGCCACGACTTTCGCTGATTTGAATTAGGGACTTTACGCGTCACCCAACTGTCCGGTTTTGATAAAGGATTTCAAACAATGGCCTGGATTCCGTACGCGAAATCCATAGACACCAAATTCAGTCTTGATTTTCGCATAGAAAATGCCTGGAAAATTGCAATGCTGTCAGCGATCAGTTTGCCGAAGCTAACAAGAACTACAATCGGTCTGAAGTTATAATGACCAGAAAAAAGATGCAACAAAATTTGCCATCCGTCAAATGTTTCCATTCTTTGTCGACAGTGGTTTTTTTTAAACATAGGTTCCCTTGATCAAGTGTGTCAGAGCACATACAGGATATCAGCTGCGAGACGCAAGCATTGATTCTGATCTTCTCAGTCGCGCACTTAAAACGTGATAATTCATGTTTGAATGAGGCAAATAGCAACACAATATTGTCAAGTAAATTAGGAAACTGTTGGGTTGATCTAATTGGTTACTGCAAAGACAATCGCACTTGGTGGATCAACAGTTTCTGAACGTATCGTTGGGGTACAAGTCTGCTTATCAACGCAGCCTCATAAAAGGGTGAGTGCGAGCTTTGGGTTCCGATTTCGTGCAGCCGTCCGGAATACTCAACCCAAATCAATCCGATGACGTATGCAATTGGAAAGAAATGTTTGTACCTCGCAATCCGTCTTCTAAGGCGCTGATGAGTTAATTGTTTTGTTATGACATTTGAGTAGCTCAGACTTTGAACTCCGAAAAGTTGATTCCACTTAGAACTCAGGCAATTATTTGTCAGCCTTGAAGGAGATTTTGTTAAAACCAACAAGTTATTGAATCATGAAGCCTCTTTAATTAAGTGAACTGAAGTGCAAATGGACACCTTCTGACGATCAGTCATAAAATAACACTGACAACCGTTGATGTAGTAAGACGACTTAAGAAGAAGAAGTGCTATTCAGTCGGAGTTTTTCTGATTAGAAACTGCTACTTTCTGTTTCAAGATTTCGTTCGCATCAGCTCAGGAGAAAAAGTAGCTGGGTAATAGTTTAGAACTGGCTGGTGATAGTCAACAATGTAGTGCACTGATACTAGTTGCATTGGTCTCTGAATTCCAAGTTCGTGGAGAGAGGTTAAAATCCTGTCCATCCCATCTCCCGTTAAATTTCGTAGTAGACAGAACTCAGCCAGTTTCCTATTTGTAGTCCCAAACTTCGAATTCGTGTTTATTGGTTCACCACAGTAGAGCAATGGGCCGCCGTATGATATAACTCTTTGTCACCCTGCCCTGAGGCATTAGTACGAATTCAGAACAAGATGCATAAATAGCTCTATTAGGTACCGCGTGATAAGACTACTAACCGAATAACAACAATTTCATTATTTTTGCCTAAACGTGATACGGAAGTTACTTAATATGTGAGGTAGAAAAAACAGACTCCCCCGCCTTTCGAACTTTCGTTGTTTGAACTACAGGCCAGACTGGCGTGGTTTATAGTAAAACTCGTAACATTCAGTCACCTTACGTTACCTCATAATAGCCTTTAGCGTTTTTTCTTTCCTAAGTGGATTTCAGCCAGCAGGAAAATGTACAGACTAATAATCAGCTTTACGAGAAGTCTCTGTGCCACTCTTGACGCTAATCTAATTTTTATCTCTAACGAGGTTGGAGTAACCGATGTGCACACGATAAGCAGCATTCAGCGGAAATGTTGAAAAGGTATTGTAAAAAATTGACAACCTATGTGCATCAGACTGGATGAGAATGGCATTTGAACAAATGAATTTTTTAAGCGATTAGTGAAGTATTGTTCAATCATTCTTTCGTCTAATCTTTTGAAGGGGAACATCTCGCCCACACACTTACACAGAAGTGTTCACGACGGAATGGATTCCGAAGGTTTGCTTTATCTCTCTCAGAACATCACGTAAGGAAAACATCGTGGGTGAATATAGCCATTTCCGTCGTTCTTTAGTCTAAGGACTCAAATTAAAAGAAAATATTTCTGAGCCTGTGTGCATGACGCAGTATCCAACAACTACCATTTTCACCCAGTTCCTCTGAAACCAACCAACGAGTGAATGGCCACAAATTTCTATTCCAAATGCTTTGGGTCCAAAAATAAATAAAATCCCGAAGTTCAAGAGCAACATTTTAACTACTGAATTGTTCGATTATCTGACTAGGCACAGGGAAATTTAGACTCACACGATTTGCAACAATTTGTTATGTTATTACTCTTATCCTGACCTTAATCCGATGCTAGTCATTGAATCTAAACGGACCCCGACCATGAATCGCCAGCCGAAATCGGAAGTGGATACCTGGAAACACTGGCTTATTGTTCATGGAAGAGACCAATAAACAATAACTTGATCATGTCCAACTTTAACAACTGTGATTAAAGAATGCCCTTAGTATAACCGTAAACCCATTCCTAAACATGCCTCGTCCAAAAGTAGCAGTTCCTCGAAATAAGCTCATTGGCAATCGTTATTCTTGCCTCCACGATAAACATATAACATCCTTTTTGGTGTGTTCAAAAATGTGCTTAGTATGTGATTGGATCTTCCTGAATTCAATAAATTATAGCAGTGCTTCGGGGAATGGTATTAATTTATTAAACGTTCCCTCCCAATTATGTCATTTCTTTGTTGCGCTATTGGTAGTTGAGTGCGTGTACCCTTAGTTGCCAAGGTAAAATGTCCTGAGCAAAGTAAGCGAAGAATTACATAATCAGGATGACATAAATTATCCTCGGCTATATTTAGAAACGATTATTATCTGAATAGTTCGGTAGAAGCTTTTTTTCTCATTCAACATAATCATCACGTTTGTGCCTGCGATGAGAAAGAAATCCGCCCATAACTGAGAAAACTTGAGCAACGTCTGACCAAATAAAGCTTTTTATGGATGCTTGTCTACCTTCCCAAGGATACGAAATTCCAGTTTTTATCAACGTGAACGCTAACATCAAAGTCACTCGGGTATGCTTCGTTCACGTTTTCATTGTTATCCTGGTGACCAACAAAACTTCTGGCGAAACTGTGCGCCCTCGGCAATTCCGTAAAGACTATCAAAGTAGCATTCCACAGGGGTGACTCAGAGAATCACGGAGACATCAGAAAACGGTAGCCATTTCAAAGTCACTGTGAAATCAACCAAAATCGTGACATTGAGGACAAAGGACAAACTTTTCACAGATCGAATCGTGCACACAATTTCAAAAGTAAATACAAATTACTTTACTAGTCAATCTACTGCTGGTCTGAATCAGAGAATCTACTGGTCTGTGTTCCAGCTGATTTACTCCGTAAAGTGCATTCTTTCCTTCTGGCCAACAGTTTCACCGGTAGAAAGTGGAAGTAATAAATAAATTTATGATCCCCAGATATGAAGGAATGCTCTAATTCCAAAAAGGACTCAATAGAAACGCTCTGTCAGTGTGACTAAGTAGGTCGTTTGGCTTTTGGGCATTTTTAAAACAAATCAAACATCGTGAATGCTGGTTTGCATAACATCTGTCCAGTCCACTTGAAGACAGTCGGTATCCAGGCGGAGAATACAGTCATGCGGTTTTCATACCTTCTTTCACCTTAATGCGTTCATTTATTCTGACACAGTTGCGTTCAGCACCAATCCATATTTGTCCGTGACTACATTTTGAGTAATCAGCTACTTGCTTACTCAATAAGCAGTATACACTTTTCCCCACACTACTACTACTTCTATTACTATTACTACTGTTATAATCCACATGCCTTCCTATAATATTGATGATCTCGGGCCGAAGTTGTCAGAGGCACGTCAAGTGTGACCTGTTAACGAGCCGCTTCTGCGAGCTAAAACCCATCCATAGAACAACTGACATGAGGACTCGTACCATCTTCCGCAGGGACTCCGGCAGACAGTCCAAAAATCGATCTGCCAACAATTCAGCCCGTAAAGCTTAGTCTAGAGTTGGTAACGCAAGATCCAGGAGTGAACTGAGCTCGATGGCATGCACTGGTGGGTCCACACCAACCTTCAGCTGAGCAGCCTTGAACCGCCGCATCGCATCCTGATGGTCAGCCGATGTATGGAATCCTGCAATAAAGGCTTGCATCGTGACAGCCCACTTCATCTTCTCCGAGCCCCTTCGCGCCATATCCAGCACCGCCAGCGATTTGCCCTTTGAGAAGCCCTCAAAGGGCCGCCAACCAGCCCCGGTCCGACTGGATCCCCAAAAGCTCCGGCAGCTCCTTTAACTCCTCCAGAACACTCCTTAAGTAACCGCCCTCTAATGACTCCGGCCAAAAAAAGTCCGACGAGGTCGCTGAAACATTTGTTATAATCCACGTGTCATGCTTCTCCGCATTGCTTTCAGTCCGTCTGACGTAGTCGCGTTTAGTGTAGTGCCATAACTGGCCATACTTGATTTTCCAGCATCCAACTGCTCAGTTGTTCAGTAAGTAGGAAGCATTCCAAAAAGATAATAGTACTACTGCTACTACTACTGCACGATTGGTTTATTCATAGTTTAGTTGAGAAACGCAGATTTCACAGGGTTTTATGTAGTTAGATCTGAAGGTTTTTAAAGCCTACGCTTCGTTGCACAGAAATCAGACAAGATTCTGTTCCAAAGCTGTTGACAAAGCAAGTTTGGTTCGAGAAATAAAAACTCGTGACTAACCTATTAAAATCATTTTAGTACATAAAGTTACGAATTTTGCTCTTCGTATTGCTGCAAAACAGGAGTGACAAATAAAGCAAGGCTAGCCTTACAAAGTCAGCAAATCATTTACCGGCCATTTATTTCTGAGTGATTATTATACCCGTTTCGAGGTAATAAAAAATGAGGAGAATGACAGTCTTGTCCCCTTCTATCTCCTATAAAACTATCTGTTGCTAACAAGGATGTGGTCATAAAGCGGACACTGGTGCACTGCAAATTTGTATCACCCCATCATCTTGATTACCACAAGGCTCTTGTGTATCGCAGTTGCCTTGCCGTCTAAGAACATTACGAAATACTTCAAGAGCCCCTAGAGGTTTGCACAATAATAGGCAAACTACACTGTATGGGTGTGGGTGACCTCAAGGTGGACTCGACGAATAAAGTCAGAGACCTGAAGAGAGAGAGAGGGGGGGTTTAGACGTGATCAGTTGAAATAAAAAATTCGCCTCCACCAAGTCGGTCACTCTCAGCAAATTTACTTTTCCAGTAGAAAAAATGAATATCGATGGTATTGTAAGGCAGTGATAAAGAAATATTGTCACTAGGAAATCAGCAAATCGGGGGAAGAAGTTATTCGAAAAGAATGAAACGAAGATGGTAACTGTGGTCGTTACTGGTCAGTCCTAGTTATTCGTTCCTTAGTAGTCACTCTTAGAAAATGGTCAGCAGTTAAAGTGAATTAAAATTCCTTATGAAATGATGTATCATTCAAAGTGAACACATAAATGACTGTTGAAA
Source organism: Fasciola hepatica (assembly GCA_948099385.1). Lineage (NCBI taxonomy): Eukaryota > Metazoa > Platyhelminthes > Trematoda > Plagiorchiida > Fasciolidae > Fasciola > Fasciola hepatica. The sequence continues at coordinate 7,196,947 of CANUEZ040000027.1, read as the reverse complement.
ACAGTGGAATACAAGCTTGTTGTTGCTCACTGAAGAATTCAGTAGTTATTGAAGGTTTTCCTATTGTTGCACTTTCATGGCATCGTTTTCCTCACGTTCGTTGAGTTCACGTCTGTCACTACCACTCCACTTGCATGAAGTCACTCATTTATTACGAGGCCAAGAAAAGATTCGGCTCTTCTACCAGAAATCATATTAGTCGTCGAAGTTTCTGTTTTTAGTCTTTCGCTTATGCTTGAGTGCAGTGAAAGAACATCCGGCAGGAAGATGAACCCGTTGAGCAGTCACGGAAAGCCATGACGGGACCAAGAAACTGACCCCGAGACCCGGAGTGGACAACCGTAGGAGGACTCAATAATTCAGGCATTGCAACCGATCGAGCTAGAGCGGATTCTCGTCTACCAATAATGTGACGGGTGGTGACAGGGATAGGACCGCCTACCTGGACGATGATGAGGCTTGAGCTACTAGACCAAAGTCGGCCATTCCACCCCAACGGTGTCTCTGGTGGACAGCTCATATTGATCCCATTGATTGACAGGCACCCCCGGCATGAGCCAGTGAACTTAAGTACCACGAGCAAGTACTAAAGGTTAAGAAATAAACCTGGGTATATGGAAGAATTCACAAAGCGTAAATGAAGCACAACGGACACTCGAAAACCTTGGGGGTACTGTGCATGTGTTCCATCTAACCCATTAGAAATCATCGGCTGAAGTGCACGTCTCAGAGGAGACTCAAACCTGCGTTGTCATGTCGTTAAACATCGTTGTGAGCCGGTCCAGATATTCTGGTGATAAGGTATTGGATTCATGAAATCTGGAGGAACAGAGAATTGTACAATTTGTGAAGTCAACAAACCGTTCAATAACTGAAGTCCATGGGAGGATTTTAGAGTTGTTTCACTCCTGTTAGACACTTCCGGCAAATTCTAACAGAAGCTCAAATTCGTCCTTTGAAGTTGTGATCCTTCATCACAGCCTTCCAGATCCTCTGACGGAAACCAGGTTTTGCACTGTAGCCGAACTTTGTTGAAGATACTTGACAAAGTGTGGGCAGACAAATGACACTTCCGGTGCTATTGAAAGTTTCAATGATGATTTCACCTCTTTTAAATGCACGATTATATCAGAAGATTTGCGATGTGATATACTGTTTCAGGGTTTATCAAGAATGAGATGCTTATCTGTGGGTCGAATTCTTATTTAATCTTGTTGAACAATGAAATCATCCTTCAACGTTTTCACGAGATCTAAATACAATTTAATAAAGGTGGATAGAGCTTCGATAATCCAAAGATCATGTGGTTGATATTTTGTATAGAAGCCCATTCGGAAGTTTGAGACTTTACAGTACATCATAGACCATTTAGTATGATGGACGGATTGCTGGGCAGTGTAGGGATAAAAGTGATTCGGAGTTAATCGGGAGTTTTGCTCATAAGTAGTTAAATAAATAGGTCAATAATTCCTGAGTCTCTAATGCCACTTATGAAGCACCGACACCAGGTAGAGTTTAAAGCTGTACTGCCGATAGGTGTTTGAGTTGAGCTAATCCACGTAAAACTATGGTCATTCATTGTTGCTATTTTTGAGTTGTGTGAAAAGATTGACACGTCCCTCACTTAATCAAACGTAGCCTATTTCATGCCAAGCTTATCCGAATGCTTAAATTTATGAAAGTAACTTGTAGTGGTTCACTACAGCTGAGAGTAACCATACAGAAGATCCAAGCTAAAGATGAGACCCTGTCCAGGCATCAAATAGTAAGACTTCTTCCCTATTGACTAGTTATGGAGGAATCTCCTTGCCATACACAAAAAGGTGCTCACCAAATGGGATGATATCCGTATGTCCAAGTTGCTTCCAATTTTCCTCAAATAATAATCAATACTGCCCCAACATGGGAAGACAATCGAACGAACAAACAAACTTTTAAAACCAAAATCTCTAGCTGCTACGCTCCAAATCAGCTGAGGTAAAATTTAATGCTAGTTATTGTTCAGTGTATCCTTTCATTCTGATACAATGTACTAAAGAGTGAAACATTACTGTCCATAAATTATTTTGGAGGCAAGAATGATGAAGTGATGCTCATCGACTGAACACCAGACTCACCAATGAGGAACTCATGGAAAGTAGGGGTACTGACAGTAATACACAGAGTGATACCCCTTGAATCCTTACACTGCATTACAAAAGAGTACCCGTTAAAATATTATTAATCCGTGAACTCAGCAAAACTTAAGGAGTGAACGAATACTCAAAATATTTTGCGTTTATATTAGTGACACCGTTCAATGTACCGTTCGCCAAGTACTGACTCAAAAATGATTTGAATATCCAGTGATCATGTCTACGATCGAAACAGCTCAATTTGTCTTTGTCATAAATTTGAATTCATTTGAAACGGAGAAGACTGGCTGCTCAGTTATACCATGAATTATGAGAATGTGAAAGTACTCCTTGATGAAAATCACCTGTTCACTTTGGAAATGTGTACACCAGAGCGTCTGATAAAGAACACAGGAAAATTTCGCCAAGAACCAACCAGCAATTTCTTTGACGTGAACAACTCCCTAGCCCAATAATCACAGTTTGCCATTAAATTTTGATCATCGTGCTTGTCTTTGACGTCACAAACGCTTCATCAACCGTCAAAATGATATTGTCTGTGAGCACGGATGGCGTCCATAATGACGAGACGTTGCTCATCATGTGACCAAAACAGCGACCAGTTGTTCGTGAACACCAGTTACCAGCAGCATTAACTGTATTGAAAGTCACTGAAGTTGTACGAAATATTCACTTATTTATATACAACTGATCAGATCTCTTTCGACCTGTGTGAAATTTTACACTTTTACAGCTAATTATTCGGACAGTTTTGCAGCAATAACAATCTGACATCCGAAAGCATCGTGATCCTTGCTGAAATTCAACAAAACAATTTACGATATTTGACTGAAAATGCACCAACACTTCTGTGGAGAAAGCGAAATCACGTGTTTCCTTCCTACAACGGTCGGGTGTTTATTTGCTTTAAAAACACTTTTTACCTTTTTAATGACCATACTGGAGGCATGTGTGAATATTTGTACTGTCGACTCCGTGTTGCTCGCCCTCTCACTTTCGATGCACTACGTTCCGGTATGACCCAGATATTGGACAAGCAAAATGCAGGTGAAGCAGATAACACTTTGTGCATACAAGTACCCGCATAACCACTGCTTGCTTACCTGGCGTTGTTGTTGTAATCTTTTTTGCAATAGTACACCATTTTCATTATCTATGTTTGATTGCTTTTTGAACAGTGATCAAAAATCGAATCAATTTTAATAATCACTCCATCGAAACAGTAGCTGAGAGGAGTAAACGATTGGTTAAACAGTAAAATATATTCCTGAATCTAAGGTTAGCTATTGATAAATTTCATATGCATTGTATTTATTCAAAGTGCGCATCACTATACACATTTTTTCCTGTGGAAAAGTTTGTGAAAAGTCTTTCACAGGCCACTAACTATTTGAGTAGAAAACTGCAAGGCTTACTACTGTGTCACACTCAACCGTACGCATCCATCAACATGAACGGAGTAAGTCCTGTCAAATGTAACACCTGAATGCACATCGTCCACTATCTTGGACAATAATCTCTGAGAGGTTAAATGTACAGACTATCAAGTCTGGGCGTGTCATCCCAACAGCAGTGTTACCAGCCATCCAGTTAATTGTCGTACAGAGCTTTCCAAGACACTTTATAGAAATAGCTTTCTTTTACAGTTACAGGTCTTCTAAAATGATATTTTGTACGGTCTCTTCTCATTAGCATTCGCAATAGTCCCCACTTAGTATTCTAAATCACTTCATTTCGGACAAATGGTAAATTCTTTGTCGATTAAGAGCACAAAAGTATGATCATTATTTGGGACCGATTAAAGCGAAGTGAAAAAGGTTCAATGTTATCTGGACACTTTGAATTCTTTATAATCGACATTCCTTGGCTAATTTCCTGGTTAGAAGAACTCTCAAGTGCCTTTCGTGACAACTAGCAACAGTCATTTTCGTCCCGTTTACAAAAAACATTTTCCCCCGATTTAATCTCATGACTTTATCGCGGAAATGTTGAATTTACCTGTTACTACTTCTGTCTTAGCACACATTTCAAAAGCCTTCGTGTATGCATAAGTTGGTAATTAAGTCAGGCCAAATAATGTCTGAATACTCAAATTCAGAAGTATGTTTCTATGTGAATCGAAATTTCAAAGCTCTCATGGGAGCTACCTAAAACGTCAGATCCAGGCTCACACAGATAATGCTGAATACTAATGATAAAAATGAAAATATCATTGAATATTGTGAAATATGATAAGGAGGTGTGCATAAGGCTGAATTATTGACCTATTGACACCTAAGTGTCTTCATATGAGACTAGGGTCCGTTTTCGGTGGGAGACATCTTAGTGATGGCCCGCTACTCGTAATGTGTCATGTCCGCTCACCACTTCTTACTCGACTAAGATTCAAGTAGGCAGTCAATCAATCAACCAATCAATCAGTCAATCGATTGATCGATTGACCGATCAACCAACCCACTAACCAATCAACCAGTTGTAATACGCTCAGACAGATCGCCACTCCCATCTTTATCGGTGTAAGTGTTGATGCTTGCTGATGCACTTACTGAGCTCCGGCTCACCGAGTTTTCTTTCTGTCTTTGCAGTCCGTCCACGTGCAACCCCCGCGGACGACACTGCATCCCGCATACTACACAGTCAATCAACGAATTGATCAGTCAGTCAGTCATTCAACCAGTCAGTCAGTCAACCAGTCAGACGATCAACCATTTATTCCGCCTAATTCTCAGTCATTTAATTCGCGACCCGGTTTCTTGTCCGAGAGAAGTAAATCCCATTTACAATATCCTCCACACCACATGAAAATAACCATTTCTGCGTAGCCTGAAAGGGGATTTCATTGACATAACAATCGCAAGACACTACCTAATAAGCTGTTCCAGAATAAAGAAAAGCATACAAACATTTAAAGAAAAGTCGTTCCTTATTTGAAAGTCTAAATGTTTCGCATTCTACAATTAAGTAGAACTGAGCACGTACTACGCAAGTGAACAATTGACGAAATCAGTCAAAGTCTATCCTTTATACAAATGACTTAGAAAATCTGCAAGACTGAAGGTGAACGGTTCTCCTATCAAGCTGAACAACAACTGTAGCCAAGTTTGTGATAATTTTCCGTCAAAATTCGCGGACTGTGAAGGAGCTGGGATGAGGGGTGCGGAAATGACCAACCTGTTGTAGCCCATTCTGAAGAGAACAATCAGTTTGATACTTTTGCACAGATAACACTGGGGGTTAGAAGAATGCGTGATAGATATGACATACTAATCTAAAGGGTCGAGTTCGCTTCAACCATGGAATCGATAATAGTCATCTCATAACCACGAGCAGTCTCGTGTGTGTATGTGTGCCTCGACGAGAGGGGAATAGGTATGGTCATCGCCTAAAGCGGTCGTCCGGCAACTAATCGTGTGCAACTTGAACATAAATTCGTGGAAGCGAAACTGTTACTTAATAGCATGATATCATGGTGTAGTTATTTATCAATCTATTGATCTCTTAATAATATAAATGTCAAAGGCAACATCCGTTTAGGAGGTGGCTAAAAGGAGAGTTCTTTTTAATGTTGACCGTGTCCTGCAGAACCTGGTACAAACTCCCATTGATTCGGATAACGAACAAAAACGAATTACAGTTTATTCAGCTAAACTCTTCATTTACCTACAGATAGTACAACAGTAAAGTTCTGTTTTTGAAAGTAACCCAACTGTTTCTGAAATTTGTCTCATATTCCGACAAACTTTGTCGTGGAGGAAAGCAGTGATAGACCAAGAGATCATCCACTAAGATTGAAGATGGACTATAAAAAGAAAGCGGAGCTTAAACGATTGTCAACAACATGGCCTAGTTCCCTAATATCGATTAGATAATTTCATTGTACTTGCTATTTTCCTTGAAATAATGTTAGTTTTTCCAGTAATGACTTATTACTACATTTATGGAATTTCCAATCTTGCGCCTTAACACCCTTTCTTTCTCTTAAGCAATTGGTTTGCTTACTTTCACGTCCACTGGCACGGTTGGTCATTTTAATTTTGTGAATCACGTGCATCCCTTGATTTGCTTTGCTGGCGGTAAACACTCGTACTTTCACCGATTGTATTTTGTCAGGTTACCGCTTTGCTACTACAGGTTAACGTGTCCGACCTCGTGTTCATTTTATGTCCTGGTTTGGACGCCTCAGTCTCAGTTTCAATTTATACAACCTCAAACCTAGCTCTTCTCAGCTCCGTTTTCGATTGCTACCTTCCAGCATCGTTCAGTAAAAGGCAGAAAGAATAGGAGCATAACAAATGATCCAAAAATCACGAGGACAGAGAACCAGTCCCCTTGTAATATATATGCTCGAACAATTTGTTTTCTCTCAGGAAAGACACAACAAGTGTACAGGTGTTTTGGGCATCTTAAACAACTGGGAACTGCGGGATTTGCAGTGACCTAAACAGTCCGCCTTCCCGCCCACAATCCGCTAAAACCGGCTAAAATGCCACCTGGGCATTTCGATTCTAATCTGTTCACGTGCGTGCGTGCCTGCAGAAGGGCATTGGGCTTAATCTTCTGCGCACTATTCTCACTGTATTGGGTAGATTGTTTTAGTTAACGTCTTGATATAAAACCCCAAACCTAGACCGCCTTTTTCTTGCCGGAGTTCCTCTAAGACCTTCGTCTACGTCAACAGGATCTGGTTCGTCTGTCGTGACTTACTTTTGAAATAGTCGTCCTAATCCTTCGGCTTTTGGCTCTTGGTTGTTGAACACATCCCTCTCTTAGTTGCTCCTCCAGTCTACACAGCCACGTGACAGACTGAAGTAACAGTCGACTTTCCTTAGAGGAGTCTCTCGTCAGAAGCAGCGCAAACGCCTGGTTGTACAGGTATTGTTAATTTGATACTCGCATTTCTATAAGTCGACTGGAAGGGTGTGAGATAGCTTTTCGAACATACTGTCAGCACAAATAATGGTTGTTATCAAACCGTCCGTGGGGATGTAAAACGAATATTTCCCAACACACTTTCCACAGCTTATTTTGGCATACAGCTTCATGCAAAGGTCAGTGAGCACGTTTGTGCAAGTTTCCATTTACTGCTGTTTCTAAATCACAGGCTACCAAGGTAGTACATATGATCGAAGTAATTATTCACACCAACACACAAACGCATGTAACCCTCCGATATGGAACCGAGTTTCACTGAGCATGTACGATATAGCAGAAGGACCAATCTGATTGAAGATACAGAAACACCAGTGTCGTGGTTGGCAAGCTGTCCGTCGTATTTGTTGCTCGATTATCTTTTATCCTAAATACAGAAGTTACTAGTTGAAATGACTTCATGGTTCCCGTGAAACAGTCAATGATTTCACGCAGCGTTTCACTCTGACATTACCGTTGCCATTTAATTGCACGTATCACCTTGTTGTTGGTAAATACAGAAGCAGTAATGGGTGATTTTCTTTTCAGTGACTGTTATTCCGCTGAATAACTCTGACACTCGAGAATGACTGGCTTTGGCTAGACGTGCATTTTTGTGGATGCTGTACTTTTTACCGGGGCCAGAATCTACCTACAGCCGCCGCTGCAGACCCAGTTGGCAGCACGAAATTTGTTGCCACCTCTTTCATGAAACGTCATACGATTATTGCATAAAACAAAGTAGGCGAATGAAAAAAACGAGAAAGAGTATGCTCCAAAGACCCACAATTACGAGTTTTTCCCGATATTCACAAAGAAACATTTTTCCTATACTCTACAAATCCACTTAACCGGGTGGCCTCAGTCCTATGGTCCTCAAGGAATGTGAGACCATTCACTGGCTTACTTTGTCCAAATTATTCAGTCAGTACCTCGAAGACAGAAAACTTTCCCGCTGTCAGAGGAGAGTGGTCATCGTTCCTGCTCCCAAGAAGGACTCTTCATAGTTCCGTCCCATTTCCTGCATTTCCGTCGCTTTGGAAATTTTTTCAAAAGTTAACTCTTCCATGGTAAAATTTTACTGTTTAATAACACAGCGTAGTCGAAATCGTTGGTAGGTTTTCAACGTTTCGGTCACCACGGGTAACCTTTTTCAAGACTGGTTTTACAACCATTCCGTACCTGGAAAGGCTTTTTAACAGTCTCGAAAATGCGGAATCATACCTGAAAGAGCGGTTGAACTAGACATTCATCAGAACCCGATACTTTTTGCAATTATTTTATTGTTCTTTACCCTAAAAAATGTTATACGGGTATATGGATGCTGGACATCCATCCTGTAGGGGTGAATAGAGAATCTAGTTCGAAAAATTAAAGCTTTTCATTTCCTTTAGTTTTGAATACTGGAGTTTTTCCTCCATCAGACTGGAGCCTTTCATAAGTCCTCTATTGTGTTTAGCTTTTTGCTGAGGTTGAAACGTTTTGTCATCAGCCAAGGTGACATCATCGTCAGTGCACAACTCACGTCACATCGGGTAGCGTTTTGACACTCGTCATCTAAACGTCAAGCTCAGCACGATAAACACCTTCTGAATAAGTCATTCATATGAATACGAACTTACACCATAATATTTAAAGCTTGCTGCCCTCTGGACAGTAAACTGTTGATCAGGGTTTTTTCGTGACGATATATTCTAGCCTATTATGTGTAGAATTCACCAAATTTCCAACGAGATAATAAGTTATCTAGTGCACCAGTGCAAGTTGCACTCTTGCCTCCAAAGTGCCACATGAAGTGACTGCATGAACTTAATCTTCGTGCACTAGGAATACGTTCTTACCCACATTCAGCGATTAGATGTGAACACTAGACCTTCAACTTGTCCACCACTTCCCTAGTACGGAAAATTATTAAGAGAACGAATAAATGTTTCCATCGCCAAAAAGATTCGAACCTATTGTAAGACGTGACCTGAGGCATTAATCAAAAGCCTTTTATTATTTGAACAAGACTTTTTATTCTGACCGAATGGAAACATTTGTGATAAGAGTTTGATGAGCTGCCTGGTTGAAGATATCAACGACGGTACTCCATCCACAAGGTTGGTCAAACTTCATCGCTTTTATTTAAATAAACAACTAGCGACTTCGAGTGCATCCTCTTCTGTCTTTGTGAAAACAAAAAAACGAATAACGGAAGACACTCACGTTTTTGCTGCGGGACCCAAGATGTGTTGTCCGGCAAGCCTGCCACAGACTGCGAGTTTACCACGAAGCCGTAAATATATAGCGTTTTACAAACGTTTTCGTATTTTATAGCTTCATTTTTCGTGTAGGAGTCGGGGTTGGGCTCAAGTGATGCCGATACGATGGGTGTTCAACCACACTGAGAATGAGTTGAAGTGAATTTCATTTATATCTCACTAGTCCTCAAGGCTTCAGACACATTAACCACGACAACCACGACAATTCCAGTTACTCTCGGATCTTGGGAAACCAAAGAAAACCGTAAAAGACTCAAAGGTATTGCAAGCTTCGACCGTTTGCCGTGTAGTATAACAAATTTATTAGAGAGTAATCACACTTTCAGAAAATAATCTTTCATTCTTTTGTCACTAAACCATGTGGTTCGGGAATATAAATATGTATGGGCTCCCCAATCTGACCACTGTTTGCCGACTTCTTTATGGCAAAGTTGGAAAATGGCCCATTTGAATCAAAGACCCATGATGTTATTTATGCAAACACTATATGAAAGACATCTTTTGTGTAATCAATTCCTCGGATCAAATAGGTCCACGGCTAAGTTCGTTTAACTCAGCTCATGATAACTTGCAGTTCGCAATGGAAACAGAATTACACAGCACGATAGGGTTCTTGGATGTTCGGATGAATCATCGTGAAGATGGTTCCATCAGTCGGTCAGTGCACAGGAAGGTGACGTAGAATGGACAATACATCCACTTTCACAGTTTCGTGCCTCTTAAGTTGAAAAGGAACCTAATTAGGTGTCTCATAAACAGAGCAAGATGAATATGTTTGGAGGACACAGATGAGAAGAAATCAAAACGGTGCCGAGGATTTTCACGCAGAATAGCTACCCGGACTGCCTAATTGATAAGATGATGCAGATAAAGCAGAAAACTCCGAGACAGTCCATGGCGTAAAGAAAGCTAGGATACATTACTTTGCCATCCAGAAGCTACGCGTTGGCAGAGATTGCTCAGAGAAGATTTCCAGGGGTCATCAGCAAAATATTTTACGCAGCTAATCTGCGGAAGTTATTCCAGTGTAGACCAGCAGTGATTTTGCAGTTGAAAGACGAAATACCCAATTCTGCAGCTTCATTCTGTGTATACTCATTCCCTGTGGGACAAGGTACGTCGGCCGCTCGACCAGGAGTTTGTCTGAACGTAGCCGCGAACACCATCCTGCATGGTTGAACTCTGGAGCAATTGAATCGCTCACAAGTGAGGTCGTTTCACGTCCAGCTCAGTTCAGTCACACAGTAAACGTGTCCGAGTCTTTTCGTGCCCAGTATAAGCTGCTGGGTCGATAAGAAAGACAATCATCTTGGCCACAGCTGAAGCTATCGGCATCCGCCTACACAACCCCCCTCTGTGTGCCCAAAAACTGTTCGTGCGTGCTCTTAAGCTGCTCTGCTCCCCCCCCCCTCCCCCATCAACCCTAAAAGAGGCATCAGACTAGAAGAAAACTGACATAATATGTGAGAAACAACCCATATACTGTCTTGATCAAAGCCTGGATTACATTTGTTTTCTTTCCTTTTTTTATGTCACCATTATTCTCTATCGCCCCTTATTTGTCTAATGGTACAGTTTCTTGGCTTAACGGAATATACTGTGATGTAACTGCGTGAATATGAACCATTGAATACGAGCCTGTTCGCCAGTCTGTGTTCTGATAAAATGCATGTGAATTCTACGAAAAATTGGTTTATCTTCGATTGCTTCTGTGCACTAATTTCACATACATTCTTAAAACAAAAACAACTAGACGCGAGATTTGGGGCACGGTTTGACGAAATCTGCTTTGTTTTACACTGAATTGCAAAATCTTTTATTGGTGATAGACTGTTATTAGTTCAACAATAACGGACCCATACGCTGTTCGGTCTCGTCATCCAAAATGATTCCTTGAAGTACATCGTCATTCAACATACATTGTTAAAATATTCAGAAACTAGGCAGCAAACGAGAAAGCAATTTTCTTTGTTGTACGTAGTCAGTATTGAGCACTGCTTCAACTTTGGTGTCCACTCCAACCGCATATCATAGTAGCATTCTCCAACCCACGTAGGACCAACGCACTTTAGTAAGAACAAAATTTTGCCCAGTACGATTCTGGTACAATAAAAACAAGGGACTGTGGACTTGTTCTCAACAGATAGTACTTGCCAGGTAGTTGGTTTCAGGGTTTTAACCGGCAAATTCGTTCCGATGTACTCTGAACATAATTGATAACTCCCACCATCGTATAGCCAAGATCAAAGGGAAGAACCTGAACTAAACGAGTGAAAAGAAAGTTCTAATTATATATACTGAAGGCAAAAATGTTCTTGAATACAACTACGCCTCAGACCACGGCACCTAGGCACGTCATCCAATTTCTTCAACCAACTGGTGGACGGTTCTTGTAGACTCCAACCCGAAAAGCTAGCTTGTCTTACTCGGCTAACTCCATTGAGTAAGGTGAACATGATGTTTTGCCAGGTCATGAACTGGCCACCTCGATCCAACTTGAAATCATAACCTGCCTCTGAGAACAATATACTCAGCAGAAGTTTCTGTGGGCATGCCCAGTGCAACTTCCGAACCTCTTAAATTTTTCGAATTCTGCCCTCACTCCAGTGACTGGGCTGTGAATCCCAGCACCATATGCGCAACTTCAGCATTACCGATATCTAGTTCCCACAACATCCGACCGATACAGGGAGGACACCGATGCATAAACACAGGTAAAGACTTGGAGTATCTTCCACTGGTATCCATCACGATTCTAAGTTAGAGGAGGGAGAGGTTGGGAGCAAACTGCCATGGTGTAAACACAAACTGATGAAAGGCAGAAGGGTTTCCTGTTAGGAGTCGGGTTACGAAGACGATGATCACCTTGTAAAACCCGTAAAGATCGAACCAATCCCGATCTGTCCAGTGTTATCATTTCATAGACAGCTCTATTTGTGAGCCAATGGAATTGGTAAGAGTTGTTTCATCCCTGAGAAATTCCGAGTCCACACACACACACGCATACACGCACACTCACACACACGCACACTCACACACACACACACACAGTGTCTACTGCTCTATGAGGCTGTTTGGGCGTTCGCCCGGGGCTGGTTCAGTTACCAGTTTGTTAGTGAATACCGCATGCCAAGAAGATTTGACTTGAAGGGCTGCCATTTCCCAGTTTTCGAGGAAATCAGTGTTAAACGACCGACGCCGGCAAACGAGTCGGTTCGTCCAGCTGAGTGTTTTAAACTCCGATCACCTATTTTATTTTGTCTGAATGAGCACAAAGAGGCAAAACCTCAGAGCGGATGGAATTCGAGTAAAAGCGAAATGCTATCACTATACAACGCATATTCTTCAAGGATAAGCCCACTTGATTTAAACGATCAAATTCGTGAATAGTTATTATTTCTTCAAGCCCTGGTAGGCACTGTATCCATAAGAAGCACTCAATCACTGACGTATCTGAAAATCCTACGTATTCATTATTATGCAAATAAGGTTACCATCCACGTGGCCAGGCGAGAGAGTAAATTGCGGATTCGGCGCTTTCCTTCCTTCTCTCTCTCTCTCGGTCAACTTTGACTGAGTGATCAATCCTGAGATCAAGAGGATTTCCCACTGAGTGATCGCTTGGATAATCACTGCTCATTACGGTGTGCCGGGATTGAACAGCCTCATGTGAATTTATCTAATTGCGGACCTATAGGAAGTGGTAAAACTGCGCCGTGACAAACATAATCCCACAACAGTTTTCCAGTCATCTGTTTGACGATGAGATTGCATGAGTCGAGGGCAAAATGATTTGTAATCAAAACATAATTAAGAATAGCAACTGAGGCAGAGGACGTTCGCCTGTCAATGAGTGTATTCTCATCAAGATGTTTTGTTTCCCGTTCCGATATTTTTTGTTGATATTTCAAGAACACGTAAAACAGCTTTTTGGGAGTTCTGTTACTTAGTAAATTAGACGACAAACATTGTCCGTTTTAAGGAGTTTAACTAGAAATTTTTACCAGTGTACAAAACTATCAAACTGAACGAGACGTTTATGGCACAACAAATTGTCTAATGTTACCATATTGGAGCAAGTTCAATTATTAAATTGACCAAAATATATGAAACGTCAAGTAAGAGCTTAATTTTTCGAAAAAGTTATGGAAATCAAACTGAGTTTCATATCACACGGGTTTGATGTGCTTCGTGTTTGTCAATCTGCTTGGCCCGGACCGAAGCTGACTTGTGTTGTTCACCGAGCCACAAACTTACTTTCACTGATTTATTTTAAAGTAAGACTTGACAGATTTCCATGGGTAACTTCAGTTAAGAATTTTTTTATCGGTGTATTGCACACAATTGTGTTGAGTAGGGGACCATTTCAGAGTTTTGGACATTTCGAAAATAATCACACAGATAAAGTACCAAACTATCCAGGACACTTGGAATTTACCAGTGTGAAACAATAATGTGGGATCTAGAATTCTGTCAAACTCGAAGGTCTGTGATAAAGGCGTAGTCCAAACTAGTTTTTCGGGTATATATATATATATATATATATATATGACGAAATTACTTGCTAGTTCTGTGTGGGATTAGTGATACGTTTCTTGGCTAGCGGCACTTTGGACTCCACCTTTCAAGCACAGACCTTAGGATTGCAAGTTAGTGATGAAAACATCATACAAGCCTACTCATCTTTCACGGTTCACTTGACTGATAGGTAAGTCTCATCAGAGGCCATGAAACGAAAAGCTTTGTAGCAGATGAGGTATGCCTCTGTTCGAACGGGTCTGGCAACTAACCAGCAGTTGATCAAAGCCAACTGTGGGGATCAGTCGACATTATCCTGAGGTCAAGGATTTTGACCTTCAGCATAGTCTCATCACATTCTTTTGTTTCCTTTGTCAGTGAGCAGAGGTGACGTAAGCTGTCATTGATCGAGAAGTCAAATCATCTCTTTGGTCAATATTCCTGCAGAAATATGCATCAGTATCAACACTAATGACTGATCATTTTCATAGACATTGTAGGTAACTATGAGTAAAATCCAATGGTTTACAAATTATAATGTGAACAGTATGAATAGTAAGTAGCTTGATTTATTAATAAAATGATTCGTCAAACAACATCAATGCTCAATTCACCTTTGGAAACCTTGGAAGCACTCTTTACAGCTGTTTCTTCCAGTTTGTTAGGTATTATCAGCAGCAAGGCACATCCACCAAGCCCCTCCACTTAGAATCGAACTCGGGATAACAGAGTAGGACTCGAACGACTAACCTCTAGGCTCTCGGGGCTGGGTTTCAAAGGTTTGTTGAATATATACATCACAGGATATAGCACCTCTTTTGACCGACTTTCAACTGCAACAGCCATTTATCTGCACAGTGAGTGACTTCCGTGGTGGTTTACTCCTCCCTGAGGACCTAAGTAAAGCGAGGACATTCGGTTATAAACTGCCGGCACAGCTGTTACCATACGCAAATGAATAGTGGGGAATACAATCTGTGTAATATTATTCACGCTCAGGTGTTCCACTCCCAACCTTTCACCCCAGACTCGGGTCTTGGTGGAGGCTCGGTGAATGTGCAGTGCTGATGATACCTACTAAGTATTAAACAGTTGTACAGTGTTTTAAGGGTGTGTAACGATGGGTACAAAGTTGATGCTTCGTGATATCTCCTACTACTTGTGTGTACACTATCTAGTGGTTCAGTGTATGCTACAAAATCTCACAAACGTTTTAACAAAATTACTTCCATATTCGATCATAAATGTTTAGACTAACAATAGCACGGGACAGTCGACTACAGACGAATGTAAAGGTTATGCATTAAGAAAGAAGTGGAATAATCATTTAACTAAGCTGAACAATTTTGCCCGCGTGTTTCATATTTTTGGGCTGAATATCAGTGTTTTACATCAAAGACGCAATATATCATCTAGTTCAAAAGGTACGTGCACTTAAAAGCTAAAATGTCACGCAGTGGGGGAGAAAAAATCATGTTTTGTCTTGTTGTTTGGTAGGTCTTTTCGGAAAATCACTGCAAACACGAAGTCACCTGTGACCAGAGAAACCCGGACCGGATACAATGTTAAAAGAAATAAACATTTCTGATTGGTTGTTGTTGTTGTTATTTTTTGTGAAGTTGCTGTCATTTAGAAGAGAGTAGAAAAAAATGGTTACACAATAACTAATCGATTGAACAGTAAGAGAAGCACTTTTAAGAAGGATTCCACGAAAATCGTAGCAACAACCAGATTCACCGGTGCCTGGCAACACTCATGTTAGCCTATGATTGTAAAGGAGAAACCGGAACATAAAAACCGAAAAGAGATCATGACGCAACAGAGCTCACAGGTACGTTTTCCCAACTGTTGCTTTTTACACCATGGACTTGTAGTTCTGGAACAATCAATTTCGGTTGAATATCCGTGTAATGTGTAATGTCTGCGATCCGAATAACATACGAACAGAGTGTGTCTTCTTTGCAGTAGAACCAGAAGACTTTTGCTGACCTCGATTACACTCAGAATGTACTTTGACCAAAATCCGCGGGAAGTTCCCAGTGAATCGCCTGCCCCTACTTGGTTTGTCTTCAAACCAACTACTGTGCTCTTCTTTGCACTTATATACAAATATATTTAGTACCTTCGGCCTTAGAAGCTATAGGGTGTGCTATTCTGCTATAATCATGCATAATCCTGTAACCAGATAAATCAGAATCACTAGGTCACTGAGTTCGGTGAGTTCTGGCCATATTGGCCGGGTCTTATCCGGGTCAGTCAGCAATAATTTGGAAGACATCAGTTGTTTGAGACCGGAAGGGTTCCCGTCTCGTGCTTAGACTCCAGTACTACTTTCCAGTCAATGTGAGCCAGATACTGATTAGGTGAACGATAATCCTGGTGCTGTTATGTAGCTTTTGTAACAAATTCTGATGAAATTCCAGATAAAGCTTGGTAAAATCACGCATTCTTCTCATGAATTATGATCAGTCGTTCTTAGGGTTATCAAGTGGACACAAGTCCTTCCGGTTGAATTTACTTAGTATACCAGTTGTAAGATATTTCAACAAACAAAGCTTTTAAAAATAATACTACTTACGTGACTAAATTCTTCTGACTATGTCTGTCCTTGAACGGAATACTTTTCAGCAGGAAATAAGCCGAGCTATCTCGGTCGGTGTTTCTTGCTGGGGTAGGGCACAATAATGTAGATGATGAATCAATAATGTTCTTATATTCGAGTTATTACACGAGTGAATGATACCAATAGGACAAATAGTCATTCACACATTATCCGCTTCAATTTAAGGTGAAGCGAGAAAAAGTTCCGATATTTAAAGGACTACATTTGCGTGTGATTCCACAGCACCCTCAAGTGGTGGAGCCTTTGAATTTGGCCGAGCTGTTCCATGTCGATCGAAATATACCCTACATAACCATACACATATCTTCAGGTCTGCTGTTTTTCACCTAGATTACCATGACAATTGTTGTAACGGCAAAGTAAAGCATTGCTCGGTAAAATATTTGTGATTTACTGAAAAACTACAAGAACAAGATCCTTCCGGTGGAAGTGACTTCTTTTGGTCACATGTTACGCAACTAATGGAAAAGAATCTTTAAAAAATCTAGGGCTCTTCCAAGGAAACACCGCTCAGGCCGGTGGGTAGTTTTTCCCAAAAAACCTATTCCCATCATGTGTCCTCTCATTGTAATCAGCAACACTGTTCTATCTCTATTGGGCGATGTTTTGAGACTGTCTGATCTTGTTGGGATAAACGAATACTCTCAGCTCTGGGCTACTCTTCTGCAAGAAACCTGGATTCACAGTAACACTGATGATGAAATAGTTACACTTGACAGTTTCATTGGAAATCGCCCGGAGTGCCCCACAACAAATCACAAGCAAGGTGGAGGCGTTATCATGCATACTAGCAATCTTTGATGTAAACAAGTCAGAAAAGGTCTTACCTATTCTACAAGTTTCATTAGCTGTTCCATACACGAATGCACATCCAAGATTTTCAGCCATTTTCACTCACCTCTACTAGTGAATGTATATATTTCCCCTAAATGATCCACGGCAGGTTATCTAGAATTCGTTGACTGAGTTTCACAAACTTTGGTAAGTGAAGCTACCAACTCATTGTGTATTGTTTCTGAAGATTTTACTCGTTTTGATGTGATCTTTCTCTATCCATTCGGTTCGACTTACACTGTTGTATTTCGACCTAGACGGGACGCGTTTCTGGACTTTCTTTTAGTTGACAGCCCTTGTCCCTTTTCACTTCGAGGAGTTATCTACTAGACTTCTCTGACCACGGAACAATCAAAACCTTACCGAAGAGCTACAGTTATACCAACCATACACGTCTCAAACAAGGCCGAGGTTGCCAAGTTCGGAAGAGGTAGATTTGTCATTAAAGCTACGGGAAATGGTTGCTCGGAGAGAATTTTCCGCTTTCTCAGACACGAACCTTTCGGTTTCCTAGGATTGTCTCACCGGCTATTTACATTTTTGCCTCAATCTGTACTGTCCGGCGGAAACAGTATTCGCGTCCTGATCGTGTGCCTTCTCTCACCTCAAGCAACTTCGTCGCAAGAGGGAATACGCCTTCGAACATCATGTTCTCCCAGAGGTTAGGATTCTAACAAAATCAATCAAGATTGAGTTACACCTCCTCAGTTCCATCTACACGAGTACCCTTCTAGACAACAGAAGTCATCGCGACACACGGAAGCTCTTGGGAGATCTAACTGGTGACTCATTTGCACGCGAAATTTCTGATGTTAACGTAGACGAGTTGAATAAGTTATTCAACAGAACTGCAGGACCTCTCGTTCCTGTGCTTTTTGCATCCCTACTGCGGACGTCTACCAGGAACCGCTTCTCCTTCATCCCGGAAAAGCATCCAGACCGTACGGACTCAACCCCATAATGCTCAGTGAGGGCGCGGTTATCCTCAGCCCTATTCTCTCCGATCTTTTCCACCAGAGTCTGAAAGAAAAGGAAGATTCCAGACTGTTGGAGGATAGTAGCTATAATTCCTATTCCCGAGAAAAGCTCTTCGAAACTTTTTTTTCACTGCAAGCACCTCTATCCTCCTTGAAGTCGCTAAAGGGTTGTTTTCTCGACGACTGAACACAAACTTCAGTGTTCCAGATCCTGATCAGATTGCTTATCTACAACCATGCTCCTCCCTCGACACCCTCGCTATTGTGATACATTAAATTCTGTCCGAACTTGACTGGAAGAGTCAAGCAGTAGGAATGTGCCTCCCAGACTACTGTGATGTATTCAACTGAGTCGACAGAGACAAGCTGCTTTCCTTTCTTTTGCTCTCTGTGGTGTTGAGCCTTCACGAGTTTCTTTGCTGGCCGATTACTTTCACAATCGCCAGCAATTTACTCGTTCTAACACCAAACGTTCCCTCCCATTACAACTAGCCGTGGTGGTACCCAAGTTGCCATACTACTCCCTTTTTTATTTTCCGCTTACGTTTCTACCATTCCGGTATAAGAAAATACTCTTCTAATCAAATATGCGGATGATTTCACATTTAGTATGTCGTCTGCCTGTGATTCTACTTTTCCAACCCTACAAAATGGCATCATTCGAAATTCCAAATTGGTCTCATAATCACCACTTAAGCCCTAATCCAATCAATTTTGGTGACATTGTATTTTCTCTTTTGAACGGCATCAAGCAATCTAAGTTGTAAAACGACTGTACTTCCATTACAAATAATCGGGAACATCTTAACCATCTTAATTCAGTGAAGTACCTCGAAGTGCTGCCCCGCAGTAATTTTACTTGGTCAAAACATATCGCTTCCTTTTTGCGAAAACAAGACGCTTGTCTCTCTACGTTTCTCTCCCTAAATTCCATTCAGTGCCCACTCATCTTTTCAAATGCTCTGTATTTTCGTGTGTCCTACCTCGTTGGCCACATGCTTCACTCATAATTCTTCCCGGTCTGCTGCTGAAAGACTTGAAGTTCGTTGCTAGATCCCTAAAGCACCTGTTATCTGCCAGTGAGATACCCCGACGATATTTTGCTCACTATACCACGCCCCAACATAGCAAAGCTTGCCAAAAACTGTCTACAAAGATTTTCACAGACTCTGCTCATCCTCTCCACAAAGATCTGGCGGGATGCACGTCCACTTCTTCTAGAAATTCTCAATACAAACATTTCCATACAAGCTCTAGGGCTGTTGCAGTTCCGCTATTCCCTACTTGGCAAGATATTTGCACAATCCAGCTTCTGTAATAACAGAACTAATATTTGGAATGCCACTGAGGCTTACTACCGATTTCCCCAGTGTTCCTTTCTTATGGATATGTACATGGTTACGTGAAGCTGAATATTCATCTCCCGTGGTGCGTGAAGAAATTACTTGACTTGACTTGATTTGACTTGACCATCCACAAATTTTCACCGAATTAGGAGTGAAAGAAAATCATATACGAAAAAATTATAAATATATCCTCATTTGAGAATGGCTAATTTTGAATAGTACTAATTTACACGTGCCCTATTTAACTGCAGTTTTCATTTTCACAAGTGTAATGAGAAAAGCTTCTGTAAACCCCTGGAATTTTATAAACGTTGAGTGTTTCTTTTTGCTGATATCGGTAAAAGAAAAAAGGAAACACAAAGGTTGATTCAATAAACCTCGATTCAGCACTGAGTAGAGAAACAGGAGGTTTGGTGCCTACTCTGAAGAGACGGAAGATGCATGCAATACTCCAGCTTTACTCAGTCCAACCTTGTCTCGGTGATCCTGGACGGACTAGATTCGGTGTACTCCTACGTGTGCGATTACCCCGTAGTGGCATAAGTATGTGTGTTTGCGTATGAGCATGTATTCTTAACATCACGCGGCCTTGAAACATTCACGCTAGTGTACCGTCTATACGCGACTGTATCTGTTCACATCAGAAAATGACAGCCAATCAGCTTTCGTACGACTCGACCGGTCGGTCGGTCGGTCGGTCGGCTGTCATCCAGTATCCACATTTTCACCACACAGTGTTGCCCACGTTTATTCGTGGGTTGCCGGGCTCTCAGCTATCGACGGACAGGCACAGACGTACACAAGTACGCAAGGATGCACACACGCACACACCCTGACGCTCAGTCATACGCTCATAACTACCCATCAAACTCACCCAACCATAAAGGAAAATTTTCCTCCAAGCTGAGAAGTCGAGAGACCAAAAATGACGCGATCCGATGCGCGATGCCAAACAGGAGCAACACTTTTGCGGTTCACTTCTTCACAACTGGTGGACTAACGTCAACAAATATTTCGGGATATTTTCTGCTAAAAAATGCGTTTAGTTCATTTGCTGCATGAAGTCTTGTGCGACCATTGCAAATCAATGGATGTTATTCACTAACAGACACCGCTACGACACTTTTGCATGGCATTACTTATCAAACTGTCAGCACACGCAAAAATAGGTAAGTATTACTTTCGTGAATCTCTCGATTTCGATGGGGTTAGAGATTAGAACAAAATGTACCAGCTCATTAGAGATAGGAATATTTCCGTTTGTTATTTAATCACTCGTAGATCAATCATAAATCTGTAATCCCACTCATTTTCGCCTCCAAGGTAATTTCCTCGAAGCGAACCAGTAAGTTGTTTTGTTGGACTTACGGTCATCGATATAATAGTCTTTTGGAATTAAAGACCTAACTATTTCTGACCAATCAGATTTCAATAACTTGGAAAAATATCAGGAATTTTTAATATTTCCTTTCTCCGGAAAAAAGCACAGATTTTGATAAAACGCTTGTCAGTGGAACCCATGGAGAGCTGGAGAAGTTGAATGATCTGGCATTATTGCTGTCAGAACTCTGAGCCGTCAGTTGTCAAACAAGGCGGTTTTGATTTTTCATACAGAATAGAACTGAACCAAACAGAACAACGTCCAGATAGGCTGGGGAATAGTTGTTTCACCTTTCTTGAAAGAAAAACAGTCAAAATATTCTATTGCATGTTATCAAAGGAATTGGATATCCGGTCATTTCAATAATTAGGGTAATCAGTAGAGGGAAATTACAGTGAAAACAAGTCTGTTTGCGACAATACCGGTAGTTGCAATTTCTCCGGAAATTATTTCTCTGATGGAGAGACAACGAATAACAAAGCCACGGAACAACTGTTTTGATCGATAGGTAGGTGGATAAACCGAAAATCTATAATATTAGGTACCAGTGAAACAGGAAATAGACGGGAATACATCACGTTCCGTCAGTAGTTGAGATCATTTCCGCTGCACAGTCATGATAAAAATAGCTTCTCAGATAGCACATGTAGTCAGGTGGTTTGAAGATGATTTACCAGCCAAGTCCTTGGGACATTTGAGATAAAAAGCCAAACTTTATTAAGCAAGTGATTAAAGTGTTGCAGTTAAAGGCTCTCTTTGCAATCGGTCGATATTGAGATTTTTGCTACCTATGTACTGCCATATATATGTAATCGATGTTTTTGTCTATCCAGTCATGGTAGTCCACCAGTATTCATTGTGGCTGCCGTTAAAAGGACATAATTCCGTCCGCGTGGAAGATAATATGTGACGGTAAGCCGAATCTAACCAGCCTTTGAGCATTACAAACGACCTGATAGATTTCGTAAAAATTCGACAGCCATGATAAATAAAGAGTGAAATTAGAATGTAAAATTGGAATGAAATGCATGTGGTTTGAAGTCGATGAACATGTCAGAAGTGATAGAAATAGTTTTTTGAAGGAAACCTAACTTGTCCAGGATAAACGGGAAATCTCAGTTGTTACTTAAATTTGATGACGGCTAAATTGGCCTGTGCATGTTTTAATTGTGTGCCATTTCCAAATCAATGCAAGCAAATTCATTTCCATTAAATGAACAAACCAATCGTACGAGGAAAATTGCAAGAAGCATGATAAAAAAGGAAGAAGCTGTACCAAACGATCTACTCAGTAAAATTGAGGTAACAGGGCGAAAAATATTTCCTCTTAGCCCTGTTTCGCTTCTCGCAGTTGAATAACGAAAGGGGACCAGGCCATTGATTTGGAAAGAGATAAGTCGCTGCACCTTTTTCCTTCTCTCACACACAATCTACTGCTCACGTATATCGCCCGGTAATTTATGAACCAAATAATGCGTTTCGTTCGGCTTTTCGATCGATCTGTGAGAATGGATTGTTTTGTTGTTTGGATAAAAATGAATAGCAGCTGTGATAACCAAAATCGATTCCTCCCAGCCATTGTTCTTTTGATGTTTTGGTTTTTGCAAATAGTGCATCTCCATTACGACAAGATCGGAAAAGGTGGACACACGCATCAACAAGTGTTTGTCATAAAATTACCAAGGGCATTTATTACGCGATCAACTTTAGTCTTCCCGGTGGTAAAAGCAGCTTTTGGGAGTTTCTCTCATCCGCTCCTCTTTACAAAATTCTCCAGAGAGAGAAAGCTTCATTATAGGACAAGATAAACTTGATTTTTATTCTCTCACGCAGATTCGTGTAAAGAAAAGTGATTTTCACCTAAAGTGTACAGCAGCCTTAGAGATAACGGATAATTCCAAAGATGGCCAAAATGTTCACGGAAACCAATCCTAACCAGGCTAAATCGAATGCGGACGAAGGATGAAAATCACTCGTTGCAATTCACGCATGAAATAGCTGGAATTTCAGTATCACTTTCGAGAGAAGAATACTCGACTTGTTACTCATTCTGAATGAATCCTAATAAGTTACATGTATATATATCATCGCTCTTCTTGTTCATAGTGCACAATCCGACGACAATAGCGATAAAGGCTTTTTAGCAGTCTGGATGGTGTGCACCAAAAATACTGGAAAGCGTTTTGTTTTACCTATCCAGTCGCTCAGCATTATCCCTGTATGTGCGTGTTCAAACTTCTGTAGTTCAATAATTTCATGTTTGAGATCGATTTTCCTTTGCTATTGATGTAAAATCAATGAAAACAGAAAACCTGCCAGGGGTATTTGCAAAACAAATGAACGAAGAAGAATGGAGTTGATTGGAGATACACAACTTTAAGCTATCTAACTTACAGTTTACAATATTCACGAGACAGACAAAACTCAGTCACTTTTGAGCTACAAATGGGGATTGAGTTTAAGCCAAATAATGTGGATAAAAGAAACTGTATCTGTGTCTGGGGCCTACTGTGGCAACGGAGATCCGTTTCTGTGATAATTTTTGGTTTTCTGTTTACAACTTGTACAGCTGTTACAAAGTGCTGTAGTGAAAGTAGCCCTCAACCCGTCCTGTTCCTTGGTATTATTTTGATAATATCCAGGGACCTGTTCTGAAAAGCGTACTGAGTTTCACTGATCATCTCACGCAAAAGCTTGGTGATCAATTTCATTCTCTCAATTTTAGTTCCAGTAAAGATGTCTTATGGTTCGATCGATGTTTAAAGGTTTTACGTGCACACACGCGTGTGTGTGTCTGTTTATGTGCGAACTCGGAGTGCTGTCGGTCAAACCTACTTCATGATGGAACTTAGATCTTCCTGTCCGGTGTTCGAATCCTGCCAGTGCTGCCGAGCACGTCCCCAGAATGGGACCTCTCATTGGTGACGACCTGCTTCTTGAACTGTTTTGCCATTGTTACATAATAAGAAGGAAGTAGGGAAAAGTTGGTGACATGAAAAATTATACTTGGTGTTTAAAATGACTGGGATATAGGATGCATCTAAACAGGTATAAAAATAGAACTGTTAGACCGGAGTTGTTTATTGGCCGGGGATGGTTTATGTCGGTGGTGCCTGTGTGATCTTACGGTCCAGCCGGAACTGATTATGAGATAGTTCGGGTCCTCAGAAGTTTATGACCTTTATCATCTGAGCAAGTGGAAAGTTTGTCGACGACAACGGTGGTGATATCCATGAGACAAAAAAGCACTGCTTTGGAAGACCAAGCAATACAGACTGTTTACTGTCAGATATTTTGTGCAGATGAATGATTTCGATTGTAATTTGGAATGGCCAGAGTGCGACACGCATCTTTACACCTAGAAATGAACATTTGTAATCCCGACTCCATTTTATTCAACTACAAATAAGAATGAGTTCTAGCTGCAATATCATTTGAACCATATGGATTGTGCATGGGCACGGAGTCCACTTTTAGAACCCTAAGTTGATTCTTCCAAAGTCATTTCGTTCTTTAACAAGACTAACCTTCAGAACTAGGACATATGGTTTCAGGTATGGACTTTCGAAGTTAATATGGTATCGCTTCTGGATGACGGGGCAGAATTTCCTCGGAAGCAGTTGACCGGTTTCGCCGTTGTTGTCTATCATCAAGTTTGCTTCCCCTGTACTCTTCTGCCCAATCATCCCTATACTTGACTATTTCACAGACCACGGTGAACTGTGTAAACCAACGAAATGAATTCGGGCAAATCACCGGGATACTCTGAAAATGAACTCTTTGTCCGTGCGCTCTCCACCCGGTTAAAAGGAGACTACCGTGGCAAAACAACTTTGAAATGCTCACGTATAGGGATGATTGGGTGGAAGAGTACCTGGTACGCATACCTGATGAGCGGCAGCAGCCGCGAAACCGGTCGGGTTTCCGGGGTATTGTTGTCCTGACGCCCAGCCACTACATCAAACTGCTCATTTCAAAAGTGATTTCTCTTAGAGTCAGTTATCTGGGAGAAATATCAGATACTTGGATGAATTTTCTCTATGTTATTCTAGCCGAATAAACTACTGATACCTAGTATAAATATACTCACTTTTCATGCTGAACATGGTGTTAATGCTGACATCGTTTTCAAGTGGGCAAGAAACTGCAGAGAATAAGTGAGCAGTTACATTTCAGAAAAAAATTACTTTGAAATAAATTTCTGAGTTTTTTCAGATCTTGTTGTTTTTCAGTGGATGCTACTTACAGAAAAATAAAACGTTCAAGAATTCCTAATACAAATAAGCAACCATACCTTCTTACCGATTGTACAAATTGAGAACTCACTTCCAAGAAGAAGATTTGACATAACACGCTTGACGGCAATGACGCAACTAAACAAGTACTCAGAGCAAACTTCATGTTCCAGTTGATGAAATGAGTACTATTGTTTTGCTTCCTTCCATCAAAACGGAATACGGATAGAGTACTCCAGGTAGGCCGTTCCGGTCAACAGCGGACCGGTAACAGAAAAGCGTAAACTAGGGACCAAAAGTTCTAAATTCCGCCCTAGGGACGATTTGCCATTTACCGATCTACGACAGTCTGATGATCCAGAATAATTTTCCGAGTTAGCAAGTACTAGGTACGGTCTTTATCTCCCATCCAGCATATCTTACGATTTTCTTTAGCCAAGCTGTAGGCCTCTCGATGGACATTCCGGCTTCCGGTGTTCCCCACCAGTCGAGATTTTTGTGCCTTGGCCGATAGTTCAAAGGAGGTCACTGAGAGACAGTCTTTTAGACGTTTTTCAGTTCTCTCGTGTTCCTTTCAAGCAGATTTCTTGGCCGCCAACTTATTCACCACCCAATATTCTTCCACTGGTTACTGTGGCCAGCTGAGTTGAGATGGCTTTTGGGAGAGCGTTGGAATTTTCTAGAGTTTGCAGAGCTTCTATAAGGATTCGGCTCAGAGGACTCTGAGTCGCACAGACAGATGGCTTTTTAGGAGCACGCATACAAGGACATGGTCTGTGCCGTTCGTATTTCTTGTTACTGATTTTTGGTACTCTCAACAGACCTCTACCAATGAAGCCCAACGGAATCGCATTAGAATACAATCATCTTGGTGCGCTGTGCGACCCTCGTTTGGGCACCGGGCTAGAAAATGTGGAATAACCTAATAACGTAGACCAAATTCACCGAGCAGTTTCCATTCTGACACTGTTGGACTAATCCACACTTTCCTGGGACATGGCAAGTGAACTCTTCTGAGAGGCTGGTTCGTGCGTCCGAATCGTGGGGGATTTAGGGCATGTCACTTTTTGAAACACGATGGAGTAGATCTTGTATTTCTTCATAAAAATCGAATTTTGTTGTTTCCAGTCGCATTTGTCGGTGCATATGCGGCAATCAGCAACAGATTCTGGGGAGATTTCTTGAAGTGTGCAGGCTTCAGCCTCAAAAAAACCGGTCCCCCCAAAATCAGGGTGCTGTGGACATTTTTTTCAGGGCGAATACGACACCATGGGGTCTGGAATGGCTTTCAGGCCCACGGTTGGAGAACCAACAAATTATAGCCACTCCCAGAACCTTAACACACTGAGTGCCGGAGCTGGGTAGTCAAACTTTCGAAAAGCAGGTAGTCTCTGCATGCTAATGGTGCAGTAATCGCACTGTAATACCTTATTGACCTACATCTAGTAGCTTTCTCACATTCAAACAGGTAGTGTTAATTCTCTAACTTAGAAGATTTTAGATTGCTGTCTTGTCAGTCCGATAGCTGAGACCCGAGAGGCACCATTTACCGGGGAAGCCTTAGCATGGTCAAACTGCATAATTTCAGAGTAGTCCACGGAGATTCTGGGGAATAATGATATTGATCGTAGTCCCTAGCACCGTCCGGGGTTTTTGTGTGCTCAGTAGCCCGGTCCAATCATTTTCGTTCCAGCCTACTGTGAGGGTTTGTCAGAGAGCATTCCGTCGTCTGTGCGAAATTGATGACAAAACTTGTCCAGCAAAGCGGATGGAGGGGCCAGTCTTTTAATGACAGCGAAACAAAATTATCCCATCAGTATCCATCGGTCAGTGTAGCCGAAAAGAGGGAAATCAGCTAATCAGGGGCTAAGAATGGTTTTAATCTAATGAAACAAAGTCAGTCAGTAAACTGGCAACAGCTCATTTTACCGACCGCGAAGAAAATCAACCATTCGGGTACCTAACCAAAAATGCCAGTCAGAAGACTCGGTTACAGAAAGCATCCTGGACCAATGTGTTTTGTACAATGGTTCTGACTACGACAACCTGTTATCCTATAGAAACTGCTTGTTTGATATGATAAAACAAGACTGTTCGAAGGCAGACACGCCTTTTTACTAGAGCTACTGGAACGGATCTGAACAGGTGCACCTCCAGCCTTTACACATTCAAGTGCAATACGCAAGGTAGCAGGGCTAACGGTCTTATTTGATAACGAACTGCATGCGTCACGTCACAGGGCTATCACCTGACTTATGTGACATTTTAGAAAGGAAAACCCTAGACAAGAGAAAATCCTCGATGTCCTCAAACACAACCGCCTATTCGGCGAGCCTGAGCCAACTTCATTCACGACTGCCCGCCGATTTCCTGGTGATCTGGGGAAGCAGCTGATATCATGTGGCTCTGCATGCAGTTTGTCAACCAAAAGTGCACACCTTGAGCCAGAGTCGAACCAGAGACCTACAGCTTACCAATTTCAACATTATCTACTTCATTCCGATTTACCTGACGTAGATAACTCTTACGTCGTATACGTAAACAACAAAATTTTCCTCGGAGAGCATTGAGCCACGTGCTGTTCGTCCCACTGGGAAGTGACCTCCGAGGCTAGTCCAGTGGTTAAAACCAGGATAATTGCTCTGTATCACGGAAAATGTAGTTTGCGCATTACTGGATATTCACTCACGTTATTCACACCCAACTGACCGTACCACGATAGCTCAGCTGATAGAGCTTTTGCCTAGCAAGCTTTTTTTCGGTTCAGGGCATGTACCTTTGAATGAGAAAAATGAATTTAATTTTCCGTTATCTACAAAATGTGTGCAATAATAAAGTCATATCACTGTGTTCGTGTCACATACTATACTTCGCTCAATGGTCTGTTAGCGTGCTCTAGTTCCGTAGGAATTTTGCAGTAATTTTGACGTGAAGTATACGGACTACGAGGAGCAACCAATGATGATAAGAACGAATAATTCCTTTTTTTACTCGAGAAAAAATATTAATGACTTCATTTATCCAGTATAACAGGTATTCCGTCACATTCCGTTATGTGCTGTCCTAAGGTTATGCTCAAAAGTGGCATCCTCCGTGTCCATCGATTCGGAAGTCCAAAACACGGGAGTTATTTTCTCCTCAGTTGCAAGAAAACACCTCCAGTGGGACATAAACTGACGCATTTTTCTGCCGCATGGCGATCTTTTCAGAACACATCCCCCGGCCTTCTGAGTCAGAAGCAATTATGCACAAATTCCTAATTTTTCTTTGTACCCCACCAAAGACGTCAGCGATGCACTGTGACGAATCAGAACATTTCACGTTAAATATAATTGGTTTTGGCGGTTAATTTTCTCTACGGCATTTCTAAGACTCATCAAATACCCTATATTTATCGGTGGAAAATTCCGATCACCGAAAAGATTTACCCGTTTTTTCAACTTCTTTTTCAAAATTTTTCCACATCTTTATTTTTCCGGATAATGGCCGATCGATTCACATCAGTCGAACGACTGCGCGCCTCACTTCGCGTGACGGCTCTTAGCATTGACCGAGGAGCAAGATTTTGACCGTCTTCCGTTTGAATGGACGTGATCTTTTCAACATCTGTGTTTAGCTTCATTCGGACTACGTGATGCTTTAGGTTTGAATGCACTGAGAGCAGATATTCAACTGATAACCGAATGTTATACGTCTGTGAAGATCATTAATTACTCAGAATGGCACATTTTTCCGGGTGAATTCAAACTAGAAAACCCGTTTGCCATTAAGAAGTGGTAGTCTATAAGTATAGCACGCGAAAATCATGGTGAAACAAAATTTGAAATGGCTCATCACGCTCCCACTGCACTGGTGACGTACGAAGTGAATAGAGAGGCCGTTAGAATCGTCAAATCTGTGTGCGATACGGCGCTTTTCCGTGGAGGTTGCACGTGTACTATCTGCAATGACCTTGAAAAGAAATGCTCATTGGGCGTGTAAGCAAGCACCAAAGCTTTCATTATATAAGATGAAGTTGGCCGTCTGCGCCCAATGGTTGCAGCCCAGTGTATATTCCTCTTTTTTGAACATGCTTACAAAGTCAGTACCTCAGTAGAAATAGCGACCTATAAAAGGAAGCGGTGCGGTCTCTCTATTCGATAGTCATTCTTCTCTTCGAAGTTCTAAGCTTTGAGGAATTGCAAGAGACGAAAAACAGGATCACCTAAATCTACTCCGTGGATCAATCCAGGGTAACATGTGTTATTCAGGATTTCACATGACCACTGTGTGTCCTGGAAAAAATAGAATGGTCAGGCTGTGAACATTAATTAAAGATTTGTCATCTATTTGTAGGCGGTGTCCGCAAAATATCTTCAATCCCATTGCAAGTCGAACTCAATACGGGCCACATCCTGTACTAACTGCTCATTGCTGACGTGAGCGGCCACAGCCGCTGATCGGCCGCACCCTCGCCCCGAAATACCACATCATCACTACATACTAAACAAACTAACAGTGGAAGTTGGAGCACATTTAAAATATTGAGCATCTCAGAAAGTTCTTTATTTTCGTTGTCCTGCCGATTACGAACTCTCACGGTTTATTCGCCATTCTCCTACTTTTCACTCACCAGTGTTTCATCCTTCAGCAATAAGCTGCAAGTATCTTTTCGGGGTTCAGGTAACATAACCTTGCGGATCACGTGATTACTGTCAACGAGTATGTGTGTATTGATGGGGTGAATGTAAGATGGGAAGAGCAGCAGTACAATTGTGAGATCTGATGGGAATGTCTGTGTAATGGAGTTTCACAAAAACCCCCCGTAAGGTCATATCGACGAAAACAACAACATTAACAATAGAAATAACAAAAGCTTCAACAAGAACACCGGCTGCAAAGATATGGGAAACTTGTCAGTTATTATCCTACCATTCCAATGACTGTGGCTTCCCCAATCATGAGAAACCGCTTCTGTAATCCACCTTGACGAAGTCCACTAGTTACCTGCACCGATTTTAAGCCCCTCAAAGGATCGGCCTAATATCCACTACGGATAATATCAGACTGCTCTTTCGATTTTGAACACGCGCACACTATTTCACCGTTGTTACAGCCATACATCTGTTTATCATTTGTCCAATACCATGTACACCATCAAAAACTGATAGAGGAATATCATTACTAAGTTCCGTCATGTCAAAAAAAAAACTTCACAGCCCTTCACAAGAATTAATTTACTAAACTTGACATTCCATTTTTGAAAACCAGTTTTCAAGCCTGTGAAAGGTATAATCGCGTTTGTTGACAAATCTCCTAGGAAAGCTAGCCAACAGTGCGCTGTGTCTTGATCAAAGGTTCTTGACTCTGGTCCTCATTGAATATTACGCATCTGTCCCCTTTAATATTTTGTACTTTACTGGTTTTTTTATTACACAACAATGATAAGATATTTCGGGAGCAAGGTCGTGGCCAATCGCGAACAACCAATTAGGCAAAGTGACCGGCGCATGACTTGAGCATTCAAACCCAAATCAGAGGGGTCTTAGGTCCATCGAGATGATCGTCTAACCACCAAAAATTAGTCAGCCTCAGAATATGGTCTACCGCTTACAGTACCGTCGTTCTTCCTATTTCTTTTGCGTGTGATCGTTTATGGATTGAACTGATGTGATAGCTAGCGATAGCTTCCGGACAGCATGTCATTCTCTGTCAGACCTGGAACTAAACTGAATCAAGGCTTTGTCTAGTGCTTGAAATTTACGGTCCCGTAGAAATGATGAATTTATACTTAAATCAGCCTCGTAATCAGAAAGCCGTCCCTTGCAAATATGTTTGTTCTATTTTATTTGCCTTTATCCTCTACAGTTACCACTCGCGTCGTATACTGTAGGTGAAAGGTCGAGAAAGATAAATTACTCCATATTTAGTCCATTAGACGGTGCATGATAGACTAGCGTTCCCCACAAAAACAGGACTGATTGAGTCAGATAGCACTAGTGCAAGCCGTAACAACCCCACCGGACTCTTAAAACGAGCACTTTTTTAAGCCTAGGTGCATACTACTGTTTGAACATGAATAATTCAGTCCGTTTTCAAACTCTTTGGATAATTAGCCTCTATCCAACCAGTGTGTTGCATAGTTTAAATAAAATCACTGTAGAACGGGAGAGGAGGGGCAGAGATTTCAGAAAAATTGTCGTTTTTGAGTAAGATGAATCCAAGTCTTGCTCTGATATTTCTCGCCGCTATATTATCTGCTATCATTCGGATTGTGCATTGCCCTGAAGGACGTAACTAATTGGGAGTAGTCACACAACAAGCCGAATTAGATGATCAAAAATCACACCGTTCGAACTTGCTGAATTCTCTCTCACACTCTCTGACTTTCGCTGTATCTCATTTTCTCTACTGGCCTTCAACAATCAGTTGTAAATGCAGCTAACGTTTGCGCCTGAGGGAAGAAGATAATTTGCATAATGCATCATCCATATTCATCAGTCACTGATACATGCACACAGGAACTCCGGCAAACTGAACTAATGAACGACAAAAGCTCTTTAATAGAAACTTATAGGATAACGTGTACGTTGCTATTTTTACGGAATAACCGTTATATACCTCCGAATGTTGTGTATCGGGGACATGTAAAACGTACTTGTTTGCCATCTTAATATGAACGAACCAAGAATTGAACCTTGGTGTGAATGACAACCGACAAAGATTAACCCACGAAACGAAAACCCATGCTTGTTGATTTGGTCTGGCATTATTCTACAACCAGTGATCAGCCTGACTAACGGGTTAGAAGGAACGACTTGAAATTTGAATCTGTACACGAAATAATGAAGGTTTACAGAAGAGCATTGACTATTTCACCTAGGAATTCGATGGCACATGTGCTACTGAAAGGTAGAGCTCAGTAGTCAGACTCTTACAAAAACCATCAACCCGAGCTACGAACAAAGTCAGCTTTCAAATCATAGAGGTTTATGGAAGAACTAAGCTCATGTGAAATCCAGTTTTTTAATCTGTTATTCTTATCTCTCATAAAGGCCAACAAAAATGGTTTTCAGTGAATAGTTTTGTTTTATTGGCTTTCTGATGGGATATCATAAAAGGTAAAAATAGCTACATTATCTTCCGTTTTAATTCGAAAACACCCATAGCAGTCCACCCGTCAGACGTGAACGACCTTGAGTTTCAAGGTCGAAATACACGAAGGCCAATGTCGAATATCAGTCATTTGGATAGAAAAACCCGAGGTAACCGTAGATCTGGAAAAACAGTTTTCTCACTTTCTGTTCGTAATTCGGTTGGGAAGCAGAACTGGGACCTTTTAGCAGTTCCGGTGAATTTGAGTGAGGGTGGATTTTCATCGTACCATACTGATCGAATTCCGTCGTGTGTAAAAACATGCAGCTTTCGTTAAACAAAAGACTTAAAGTAAACACTGGGAAATTCCGAAAGAAACCTTTGTAGCAAACAATGGGATTAGTTGGTGTTCGCCCTTAGAAATCCGGTTGATTGGTAATAATTGATGTCATACTACACAAATCCATAGAACTGTCAAGCAGCCATGTGAACCATACAGTTTTAGCGTAGGTTACAAATCCCACATTTTTCTGCAAATGCAGCCGATTATAGTGGATGTTTATTAACTGAATGAAATCTGCTGCGCGATTCTTTTTTGGTGGAATACGTTCGACCCTAAACCGTAAAGTTGCGCGCCCTATTCATTCAGATATTTTTTAATTTCCTTTTTTTTCGACAGATCTGATCAACAAATCGGTCAAACCAACAGTCAGTTTTGGCTCACGAAACTAGATCTTTTCGCCGCACCGGTGGTCTCGTCCCATTTTGCCATGGTAGGGCCAGCCCAAAGTACAGGCAAACCAGCCGATATTATCTGTCTTTGTATTGGCGGACGGTTGTTTGTGACCAGGCGAGCCACACTATTTAGACTTCCGGACAGTCGACTCTATCTGATCGCTACACAAGGCTCTAGTTGTGAAACAACTACAGAAAGTTATTGTGCCACTCCATTTTATGATAGTGCTTATCTAAAACCACCGGCCTCTTCGCCGTATCCACAGAACCCGGGGGCCGGGCCAAACTCGTTGATGCGACTTCACAGCAATCATTCACCTGAGAATACGACCGTTGGCGGAGCAACCATTCTGCCAGGTAATGTGGCCACAATGTTGGCCGGCAATATGAATTTGAAATCCGCATCAAGTCTGTGCCGAAATCGTGGCTCGATTGTCCCCGGTCAGATTCCCCAACCTCAACTGACCCCAACACAAACTGATTTGAATAGTTCACTGAATTTCTCCATGCCCGGAACACCAAGTTTCGGGGCGCAATATCCATTCAATCCAGCACTGATACAACCACCACCCCCTGTTGTATATTTTTATGATCGAGATCCAGAAATATTCCGGTTTGTTTTGGATTATTATCGTACTGGCGAATTACACCTACCCTCAAGCATATGTGGACCTTTCGTCCGGAAAGAGCTTATTTTCTGGGGAATTGACGAAGCTCTGATCGGACCATGTTGTATGCCAGCCTATATGCGATACGACGAAGAGAAACGCACAAAGAATACTCTGTTCAGGGACTGCTTTGAAGATATTGATTCAATGCAGAATTTGGTGAAATTTTCACGGGGTTGGAAAAAATGGCGATATCAAATGTGGTTGTTCATGGATCACCCGAGTTCTTCCCTTCCGGCTAAAGTGAGTGAACACAAACGCTGTTCCCTGCGCTGAAGTTATTATTCGTGGTATTTCAGAAATAAACCGACTGTTGGTTATATTGATTTATTCAGGATAACAGAACGAGTGGTTCAGTATCATATGTCAAAAGGTTCCTGATGTAGATAGATAAATTGATTGGTTGGTTGATATGTAGACTGATAGACAGATAGATGGATAGATAGATAGATAGATAGATAGATAGATAGATAGATAGATAGATAGATAGATAGATAGATAGATAGATAGATGGATAGATAGATAGATAGATAGATAGATAGATAGATAGATAGATAGATAGATAGATAGATAGATAGATAGATAGATAGATAGATAGATAGATAGACAGATAGATAGATAGATAGGTAGATAGATAGATAGATAGATAGATAGATAGATAGATAGATAGATAGATAGATAGATAGATAGATAGATAGATAGATAGATAGATAGATAGATAGATAGATAGATAGATAGATAGATAGATAGATAGATAAATAGACAGATAGATAGATAGATAGATAGATAGATAGATAGATAGATAGATAGATAGATAGATAGATAGATAGATAGATAGATAGATAGATAGATAGATAGATAGATAGATAGATAGATAGATAGATAGATAGATAGATATATAGATAGATAGATAGATAGATAGATAGATAGATAGATAGATAGATAGATAGATAGATAGATAGATAGATAGATAGATAGATAGATAGATAGATAGATAGATAGATAGATAGATAGATAGATAGATAGATAGATAGATAGATAGATAGATAGATAGATAGATAGATAGATAGATAGATAGATAGATAGATAGATAGATAGATAGATAGATAGATAGATAGATAGATAGATAGATAGATAGATAGATAGATAGATAGATAGATAGATAGATAGATAGATAGATAGATAGATAGATAGATATATAGATAGATAGATAGATAGATAGATAGATAGATAGATAGATAGATAGATAGATAGATAGATAGATAGATAGATAGATAGATAGATAGATAGATAGATAGATAGATAGATAGATAGATAGATAGATAGACAGATTGATAGATAGTTAGATTGATAGATTGATTGACTGAGTGAGTGAGTGAATGAGTGACTGAGTGATTGATTGATTGATTGATTGATTGATTGTTTGACTGATCGATCACGGATAGATAGATAGATAGATAAATAGATAGGTAGATAGATAGAATGTTGTGCAAAATGACTGCTAGTTCGCTGCACAATCTGTGATTTTGTCTATTCACTTAAAGCCTACTACATGAATATATTGGATCCGAAATCAGTTTGGAGTGAATCGAGAGAGCGAGGCTTTATATGGTTTGCTATACGTAGGCGTTTAACGTTCGGTAACACATTTCTGTCGAAAAGGATGGTAGTCAGTCGATGTTTCGGTTGCTGCAGACAACCTTTCTCAAGATTGTTTGGCTCGTTACCGCTTAGAAATCGAATTCTTAGAATATTGGTTGGTTTACTGCATTTTATTGTTCACGTCAAAATAATATGACCTTGATATATTTATTGTGGTATTCCGTGATTGATTTAATTAAACACAACGTGAATGTTTCTGGTCAGTGATACAGTGATGTTGTACTTTATCATAAACAGCTTTTGTGATCCTTTGGTGATTCTTTTTCTGGTAGTAACGCGCCATCTATGCAGGCTACCTGTCAGCACCCGTCTCTTCTTGTATTCGCTGCCGACATCTTTTTTTGCTTTGGAAGAAGACTTTAGGTGAATTAACATTGAAAAATATATCAAACGTAAAATGTTTTGTATATTTAAGACATAAACATTCATTGGTAATTTTCAAAAAAAAACACAAAACAATAGAACCATACTCTGTCTGTTGTGTTTCTAAGTGGTGATACAGTGGTAAAGTCGATGTACTACAAGATTTTGAAAAATATGTTGTAGTAATGTTCGATTATCTCGTCTGGACCACCACATTTCGAAGTCTCCTGTGTAATACCCATCCATTTGAAGATGATTCGATGCTCTCAGAATCATTTCCAACATTTGTGTTTACCGAGAGGACCTGACACCTGACATTGAACGGAACAAGCCGGACCATGTATGGGTTCACCAGCACTTTTCATAATTATTCAGTAGGATTTTCAAAGATCCCACTTGTTTGATGCGGTGGTTATGGACAGATCTCCGAGAGCCTGAAAAAAACCCTGTATGTGCATATCGCACATTTTCGCCGCGGATGCTCTTCCAGAGAAGGAGAAGGGAGTAGGTTAAAACGTCAAGACTTACGCTTTTTCGTGAGTAAATATCAATCTGTCGCAAATATTGCTGGATAGCCAAAAATCACACACTAGTAAAACAGAAAAGCTGACCAACGGAAATAAGGAGAGTTAGAAGAGGTGAAACACTTTCCAATTTACTTCGGAAAATCAGCAAACGTATATCAACGGATTCCAACCGTATCTACTCCGGTTTGGTCTACCAGCAAATTCCCCGTACTCAAGTACGTTATTGTGATGATCTAATTATCGGAGTGGGGAAGTTAAATTTTTTCAGTTGCCATCTAACACAATTATGCATCTCTCTCGCTTGATTTTGATGAAAATAACTAAGTTGCACCTGCTAGCACACATACAGCAGGCCAGAAGGTGCGTTGAAGAACAGACGACATAACCAGTTTGTGCTGATCCAAATGATGACCAAAACGCTGTCGACCGCCGATGAGACACAGTTTCCGGTGTATTCTACCCGTCTACTACGGAATGAATGTGAGCAGTCGCATTGTTTCCAAGCGAAACTATGCTGACTGTAAAGGTTTTCTCATTGCAAAATGCTAAAAGTTTTGAATTCATTCTTTCCTACGGATAGCCAACGTACACACTCACAGTTCAGCCAGCTCCTGTTCGAATTAGTGTTTCATACCGGCTACGGCGTTCTATGATATTTCATTGAAATACGGAGAGGTTTCAACTTCCGAATCACTTTATCTTGTGTTTCATGATCGATGTTCTAAACATGAAGTAAAACAAACATCCTCGTGCAATCTATGGTTGAATACATCACAAGAGAATTTTATTCAGTAAAAACATGATCAACTGAATCAGTAATGAAAACAGAGAGTTTTTTACCAGCCTGCAGAAAGGTCCACAAATATCGCTTATTTTATTTAAATGTAGATATATAGGTCAACAATACATCGATCAATAAAATATAAAACTACATTCTGCAATCCAGATGTGGTCTGGCAGTCACATTATTAGTATTATCACTAATACTCAAAACTTCACGTATACGTTGAGCAACCACACAACGAAAACACAATATTCCAAGAAGGTAAATTAAACGAATCAGAATTTTCTGAAGAAGAAACGGAACTGGCTTAGAAATACGCATACAAAAGAGGTGCAACAGCTACCAAACTGTTCCAGTAAAGCTGTGGCCCATTTTGACTACCTGTGCCGAGTCCCCTAGACTAAACACGCCGTATTGTCGGCGGCAGTCGGCATGCTGATCTGTGGAATGAATAATGGGGAACAGCATTAGATCAGGACAGCGGCACTTAAGGAAACTTGTATTCTGCTCATTTGTTTCAAAAGGTTATCAGCAAAATGAGGCTGATACAGTACCTATATTTACTATTGGAAACAATATACTAGAGATAGTACGGGGTTTTCTTTCAGTAGGAAACCATATACTCATTTGAACCATTCAGACCTTTTAGGATAACTGCACAATTTGAATGGCTTTTGATCGTCAATAAATACAGAAAATCCGGCGTAAAATGCGTAAATAGCATCCAAAGAATTGCTTTTGTTTTCAAGTAAAACGTCAACTGTCATGTGATGGGACTGACTGACAGTGATAGTGAGTTCACTGCAGAATGAATAAAATTTGTCTCTGAAAGATTATACTTCACTTCTCATGTCGGCTGTGGGTTTTTTGATTGATTAGACATATATATTCTTCACCTGTGTCCTTTTCCCTTCTAACTATATCAAACGCGCTTCTCTTTAATGAAAGCTCCTAAGAAAGAAATCAGTTAGTAAGATTTTCTTCTGAGTGACAGTACCATTATTTTACAGAACTACTGTTTTGTTATTCATATTAACTCAGTGAAGACTCAGTCACAGAAGGCAAGACGAGGCCCATTTTCCCAATCACGTAATTTCTGAGAGGTGTGGATCGGACTGTCTGAGATTCTGACTAGCAAACAGGTAGTATAACATTCAAATACCGATCATGAACTTTAGTGACAAAGAGCACTCCTTTTTCACCTGGGCTTTACCACATCGGAATTGCTTCCATCTCATACGGTTCTCACTTCTAAATTGCATAGTCATGGTTGCTATTTTCTAATGGATAGCACAGTGGATTCTTATGACCGTGGAGGCAGCCCGGCTACTGCACCCATGTGAAAGACAGAGTCATCAATAAACTGCTTCGTTTTTTATCCCATTGTTGATAGCTTTGGAAAGTCTAAATCTAGTTTGCTTGTTCCGGGATGTGAATTGTGGTAATTTTACTGCCAACCGCCTTACCTACCGCGGGTGAACAGCAATTGAACATGCCCGGGGTTTTTGCCGTGTGACAACTTATATTATACCCGCAGTAATGTTGACTTCAAAAACACTCGGTTCTTTTAAAACCTTCACTGCTGTTTGAAACTGTTGCTCATGCAACTTCTAGCTGGAGAGCCGCTAGATAAATTCTCCATTTCGCAATGGTTTCCTCGTAGATTTTACTCAAAACTGCTGAGAAATTCCCAACACAGTGATGAGATTTTAGCAAGAAAACACTGGAGCCGGAAAGGATAAATCAAGTTCAGATCAATTTGCCTGATTACCAGCTTGACCAGTACGAAATTATGCATATACATATGCATATATATAGATATACTACTAATTATAAAGTTTTCAACTGATTGATGAAGTAAACCTTAGTCCAATAATTATTGACAGTTAAAAGTTTGAAGTGTGGTTTAATAAAACTCGACGGCTCTAGTTAGAGAAAATACAAAAGCGCACACTTCGAAAGAGCAGGTTGAATACGCATTAGTGCTAATTGCCTACTGTTGATGTTGTAAGACGATATCTTGCAGATATGGCCAGACAAAGCCCACTTTTTAGAATGGAAAGTTGCAAACTGTGCTTGGGAGAAGACAGTCATTTAAAAAAGTACTGCAAAATAAAGAAACCCAAGATACTTGAAACGCGAAAGGAAGTAATCACAAGACGCAAAAAAGGCACATCTCAGTGTCACCGGCGGTAATCAAAAGGTTATGGCCACGGATTTTATACTTTGACGTCGTGGGTTCGAATCCGGCCGCAACGGATCACTTCCGAAGTTTTTTATTGGTCGTGACCTCTTCTCAGACATACTGCACTCGGCAGTACGACAACTAATTTAACTAAAAAGTTCCCGACTAATGCGTAGCATGATTCATCATGAAGTATCAGCGCTCAATCGATAACTGAAAACCACTGAAGGACTTTATTGTTTAGGATGTTATAATTGCGCATCAAATAAACTCCCGCTGGGAGACAACTCCGGTATGAACTATTTTTATTTAAACACTCAGCCAACCCGCTAAATTAGAATCATCCAGTATTCACGTTTATCAAGTGGTCAAGCTATGTAGATCGATCTTAACAACGGAGTTCCCTCGCTGGACCTCAATCTCCACTGAGAAGTGGTCCATGACTGGAGTCTTCAGCTGTACGAGCAATCGGCTCTCACATTACAAAACCTTGTGCTAACGATAAACAAATCGCCCCCGAATAACCCGATGATGGTTATGGTGTTTAACTCACAGTCGTTCAACCTGGGTGTATATCTCCAAGGGGGCTTGGTGGGTTTGCACTGCACAGTTAATGATCCGTAATAGACTAGATTAAAACCACCGTGGTGTTCAATCCAGACTTAGGAGTTTATTCCGCGTGATGAACAGATAATCAGAATATTCAAGGCACGTCAGGTAAACCATACCAGTAAGTCAGTTAGAATATCCAAGCCCAGCTGCACTTTCAGCAATTTACTGGTTCAGTCCAAGAGCATAACTCAATGGGGCCCATGAAGTGGGTTCGTACCTCTAGTATTAATATGGTCGAGATTCCAAAGAATCAGTTAAATAGGGTTATGTAGGTGAATCCCGCAGATCGGTTGAAAATTTGCTTATGTAACTTGCAAGTTCACAGAGGAATATAGGTTTTTCTATTCCTAATCCGAGTATGCGTAGAACTATCGATGTGCCGTTCGATTTGGTTCTCTCTTCCGTGAACTTATTACATCATACGCTGTTATTGACCTTCTGGTGTTTGTTGGGTCGATGTGGTTTTTTGCATCTCTCCCTGTCTGACCGCGAAATCCCTTACAGCTTTCAAGGTTATTCTTGGTTTTGTTTGTCATTATTCTCTCAGCATCACTTACCTGTTAAATTTGGTCCACTGCAACTTGAATACATGAGTCGTCGAAATGGTAGTTTTCAGGATTAACATGTTCTCGACAGAACCGTTAAAACCTGATACAAATTAGTTATTTCAATTTGAAGAAAGTGTTTCAATCTATCGCCAAAATTTGAAGGCTAGTCGTTGTGCTCAAACCATGGCTTCCACGAGGTGGTTCTTGGAGCTGAATCT
Source organism: Fasciola hepatica (assembly GCA_948099385.1). Lineage (NCBI taxonomy): Eukaryota > Metazoa > Platyhelminthes > Trematoda > Plagiorchiida > Fasciolidae > Fasciola > Fasciola hepatica. The sequence goes on along the minus strand of CANUEZ040000027.1, from coordinate 7,156,350 downwards.
TTAAACTATCCACGTTTTCGGTACAGTAAAAGCACATCAAATGATTGCATGTGTTCTCGGCAATGAAATTACCATTCCCATTTCAGTAATATTCTGGTGCATTACCTGACAGAAAATTAATCCTTCTAGAAGTACTTCTAGTCTGATAGACTTAAAAAAAAAAATTTTCAGCGTGATTACCATCTATTGCTCATATGATAGTAGATAATATCCCAGCAAGCTGGGTGGTCACGAATTAGCCCAGCTCACATGAACCGGCACAACAGGTTTCAAAAAATCAGAGTCACTAGGATGAATTCCTTCTAGAATTTGTTGTCATGGCTAAAGCTTTTATGAGCCGCAAGTCTCACTTCAGAACACGGAAAGCAAATCGGAAGCCATAACCAATCACGATGAAACTGGAATTTATTCGCAAACTGCAACAAGTGGCCACCCTAATTGTACTTATTCGGCTGGTTTTCGATTGGCCAACTGATTAAGCAGATCACTAGGCTTTATCATTCTTCGTAACGGGATATAATAATTCGCAAAAAAATATTCTCTTTTGATGTGCCTTATGCCCTTTGACTGTCCTTTTTATCAGAATCCAGAGAATATCATTATCCAAGTAGACTGTGTTAGTATTTTATCCATCGCATCTTGTAATAGTTTTTTACACGGCTAGTGCAAAGAAACTCTTATTCTTCTACGGTAAATCTTTCACAGAAAACTAGCTCGGTTAAAAGTTCCCGCCTTGCGTATATGTTTTTCCATCATCGCGAAAACAAACTAAACATTTAACGGATCACTCTTTTGCGACCTTCATTTCATGTATTCCAAAACAGGTTTTTCTGGTAAGCGTACCAATAAACGTGAAGCTACCAATAAATCACCGTATGGTACTGGGTTTTCTAAATTAGTTTGTATTGTTTTGTTTCTTTCCGCTAAGCAGAAACATAATAGACACTTTCACAAAAGGAACTGCCCATGGCAGTACTAGCTTTATTGACTCCGAGGTGAAAACTATACGCAGTGGATTTCGCTATTATGAATTAAAAATTATTCATTATTGGTCGTTCCTTAAATATGGTCAAATAATCATGTTAACCAAAGTCAAGCAACTTCAAATTCCCACAGAATGCCACATAGCTAACAAGAAAAATATTTCATTACGGCCTATTTCATATCACAACCTTTGTTTTGTACTACTTGAAAATAGATGCGAAAGTGATGCTCATGAAGAACATTTTTTTTATTTCAAACTGTGACTTCATCTGTAATCTGAGGATACAATGAGATGGAATAGTAGACAGACTCGGCTTTGCTACCTTAATAACTAGACAAATACAATGTGTTTATTTACAGGCCAGATAGAGATCGGATTATATTATAGGTCGGGAAATCGGATGTGTAAGGCGAAGCACACAAGTTCAGTTTTCGATTGATTTGCGATTCATGCAGTCAATGGAATATGACTCGTCAACGGCGCCATCAGCTTGATAGCTAACGACCTAGGCACATGGGTTGTTCAACTGATTCGCAAGTACCTGGACAGTGCATACTTGACCTCTTTTGAATGCCTCGTTGCGACCCTAATGAAGGACCTAAATGAGTCTCTCGAATTAATCGAGAGACTTGTGTAGACCAGATAGCTGATAATTAAGGTCATGTAGCCTCTAGCCTGTCCACGACTAAACCAGTTAGGACGGTTTTCCAGAATGCAACTAGCGTGACGTCTGTTGGTACGGTCAATGTAGCTTGCACCACAGGAGAAAACGAACTGTGAAACGCAGAGTGAGGTCGTATCCACCGGGAGCTTATCATCTAACCGCAACTGAAGAAAGTTATTTTAGAGACGTATGAAATAAAAAGAGACCAGCTGCTTGATAAACAATTGATACACTGTTACGGATCCATTTTTCTAATCAGTAATGACGCTGACAAAACCAACAGCTATCAAATAAACTGTGGATTTTATGGTCTCAGACAAAGACGACCTTAAATTTCTAGTTTGATATTTAGTGTGTTGTTGTACGGTGGTGTGTTAGCATTAACATAAAAGGAGACACCTGTGAAAAAAAATGTTTCCTGAATCATAATAGTTACAACTGAGCTAGAATTTCGGGAATAAAGTAACAATCGGGCAAAACTGCCAAGAATCAGTACCTCAAGGACCAGCGAGAAATATGTCATTGATTTGTCTTCATAGAACTACAGATTGGAGTTAGTAAATATGAATAAATTCGTTCTAATTCTTTGTCCGCCAATATTTAATCGATCATGTTTGATCCACGAGCAAAATGAATACGGTCATTGATCGACGAGGGCGATTCTTTTACCGGGGAAAAGTTTGCAAATGTTAGCAGACCCGTTGCTTCCAAAAGATAAATAATAATGAATTAGAACAGTTTTTCTGACAGGGAGAAAGGGGAAAGGCTCACGTCTCATTTCCAATCGAGATGGCCCTTAAACAAGACTGGCCCCGTTTTACCGATCTTGTTTCTCCACCAACAAGGTAGACGGCCAGAATTGGGCGCGTTATAGTGCAAAATATCAATCCGTCTTCGGCAAGCCAACGCGGTCTAGGGTGGGATGGGGAGGGCAAAGGGAGCAGGACATGGCAGCGGGCAGGAACTAATAACAGGTAGACAACCAGTGCGAAAATCACAGAGATTAACTGACACTGGGAAATGTGTTCCCCCCTTTCATACTTTTCCCAGTAGTACACAGGGCGTTATTTGCCTACCGATTTCCGCCTCGTTCTACATGGGACCCCATCGTTTGAGTTTTGTGTTTATTCCAGTGGATTCGTTTCCTGATTCCCGTTATTCTCCGTGACTGAATGAAAAGAAAAATCTCCAGTTATCAGAAAAAGGAAATAAGACAAGCAAAAGTCAAGCGGAAAAGAACAAATATAAAAAGGCAATCTGCTTATCCAAAATACGATTGATCTGAATGGTTGACAATCCCCCGTTATTCTTCAGTTCACATAGTATTCATACGGGTTTTTGAATAAATCTTTAAGCAACTGGACTTGACAAGTGGTGAAACATAAGGGTAAGTAGAAAGCGGACGGAAGGGCGTCAACTCTTTGTTCCGGGCGATCGCGTTTGTTTTTCCATCACGTTCCAGCTGAACGAAATCAGTGACCCCCTGTTTCGACTCTATCTGTTACGTATCGCTATCATACTTTCTCTTTCAGATTTGGGCGTCATGCCTCCTCGTTCTCATGATCGCCTCAGTGATGTGTTACTGCTTATCCACTCACGAAGTCTTCCGTATGCCCTCCACTGTCGGTATCTCGTTGTCAAACCGTACGGGGAACGCACATGGTATACAACCAAACAAACCCGTGAATTATACCGACCTATTCCACGGCCCAAAGCCAACGCGGGCTCCGGGAGCACCGGCATTTTGGAATCCACTTTCATCCAAATCGCGTAATGTGTCCAATCGAGTGCACGGAGCTGGGAATAGAACATCCTCTACGGATCTGAGCACCGCGGACTTGGGCGATCAGGATGACGATGAAATGTCTCATATGATCACGATATGTTACGATTCCCTGTGGACTCCTAACCCAAAAGTGATCAAGGACTGTTCCACTGAGCCTACTCGCGGACTGGTCATTTTAGACAACGCTCTAAACTGCTTATTCACCACGGAATTTATGCTCAAAGTACTGCTGGCACCGGATAAGCCTAAGTTTCTCTCATCCATAGTTTCTATACTGGATATTGTGATTCTGTCTAGCTACTGGGTCTACATAACTGTGTTTTATTATTACTACTATTATCCCAAAACCTGGATCGCAAATGATGAGGAATTACATGGTCAGTTGTCTGGCAATTTGTGGTTAATGAATATTCTCTCAATGACTCAATCAATGCGAATTCTGCGGATTTTTAAAATCTCCAAAATTTCCCGCGGTCTTCGTGTTCTCATTCTGACTGTGAAAAAAAGTATACCAGAACTGGTTCTTCTGGGATTCTTGTTGATGAACGGTATGTTTATGTTCTCTTGTCTGATATATATTGCTGAGTATCGAGTGAGCGATACGTTTCCGGATATACCACAATCGTTCTGGTGGTCCATCATCACACTCACGGCAGTCGGTTACGGAGATATGTATCCGAAAGGTGGAATCGGTTATTTTATCGGTTCTGTGACCGCCATTTCTGGATGCGTTGTCACCGGCTTGGCTATTCCAATTATTGGTAATAATTTCAATACATATTACAAATATATGAAGAACCAGTTGATGGAAGATAAATACTTGAAAAATCTACGGAAAGATATGGAATCGACCGGGGCTACTGGCTCTAAGAGTGGCATTGGCGCAGCGGCTGAGAAAAGTGGTCTACCTCTACCGGGGCGCAAATCAAGGCCAATGAATCGTCGTGGAGTACGGGGAAAAGTGCGACATAACGGTTTGCGTCAAAAACTGCATCACTTTATTCACCTGACGTCAGATCCACTCAGAAGGATATTTGATCGATCGGCTACAAATAATGGTCGAGGAGGCAAACTTGGTTTGTCCAAAAATGTTGATGGCGGATCTACTCAGGCCCTTACGGAGAGTCAGCATTTGACATGTAACAATATCGGCCGAAAATCAACCGTCGATCCGAGAAACTTACTGGATAGTGGTCAAGTTTCATCACGGAGTAATAGTATGGCCACGGGGAACAATGTTGTCAGTCGACAAAGTCTTTGCCGCACAACGATCCTAGAGGCATCTGAGGTGGAAAACCGTCTGAGTATAATTCATCCCCTGGCTACTGATCACCTGCTCAGCTCTTTGCCTCCGTCTCGCTTATCTCTGGTGAATACTCCACAAATATGGGTGGATGGTGAGGAGATGGAGGATGAAATCTCCAACTTTGGACGTCGTTTCGGATCGAACGAGTTCACCCCAGTAGATCAGTCCTCTCTCGGCCCGGATATACACTATACCGGACAATCACATGCACCGCCCGAGTGTGGTCGATTGTTTAGTCCACGTCATAGCATTTTGTCATCACACCTAAATGCTGTTCCGTCGTACGCGGAGTTGGATGTCCTCGGTCCGAGTACAGATGATATGATACTACAATCGGAAACGGATATTCCTGAACAACTAAATGAGCCCGCAATGGTTGCAAAACGGTTCAGTATGTTGTTGGCTAATAGTCAACGAAATACGACTGCATCCACTAGCGCGGCAGTGGGTTCCATTGCATTCAAAGATCGACTTGTTGAAACCTCGAAGAAAGTGGAAACTTATCTTAATAACCATCAGCCGGTAGTAGAAAAACGTATGAACTATGTATAACATGATCTGCTCATTCTTAGCATTTTTATTTCACATCCACAAACAACTAAACAACCAAACAAGCTCACATTCAAGCAGCCATATCACAAGGTTGCATTTGTTCAATCATATAAAGAAACCATGTATATCGGTAGATGTTCTATCGTCCGAGTGCCCTCCGAAGAGTTAATTTACATACCACAAGGAATTGTTGATCTTCTCCAAACTACTACTATTACTATTACCAAAACCATTGAAATGGCCACTGCTTCCGCTGATCGTGTTGGTGATAACACGGATTTCAGATTACCTTCGGCAACCATTTGCTCCATTCTTCGGGGGAATCATATAGAAAAATGGAACAGTTATAACCGTTCAAAAAAGATAGACCCACAAGTACATACGACTCCCCCCCCCGCCGCCCAACACACGCACACTCACCGAACTACTTGCTAAAGCAAGAAAAGTTAGTGCATTAAAAGCAACACATTGATGCGCATAGACTCATGCGCGCGCACACAAGCAAACACCTACGCACAAACACAAACTCAAACACGGGCACGGAATTCACCACGTCAGGAAAATCGTTAACCTCGGATACCGTAGATAAGCCTTCCGTATATTTTACGCACCAGATCTCAAGATGGTCGCTGTCTTCTCAATAGGATCTCATTCATTTCCTTTCGCAAGCATGGCTCGACTCCATCCCACAGCTACACATTTCACACAAATACATCATGCAAAAAGTGACATCTACATATTTTTTTCTACAGACTCGAATGCACACACACACACACACGCATCTTCATCGGACTAAACGTGACAAACCAAAATACAAATCGTCATGGCTCATGGTCGATCATTGTGTTGCTAATGCTGTGTGGGGTGTGTTCAACACTGTGAGCATGCATAAAAGCTTTCTTTGGCTGAAAATAGAATGCTGTGCTTCTCCGGTTGTGGGTGTGTGTGTGTGCGTATGCGCGGGCGTGGCCGTACGTTTATGCGACAAGTCTCTCTCATGTGAAACAAGCGCGCCAATATTTCATTGTGAATCTGTCAATCACATCCACGAATGAGTTTTCAATAGATGATACCTAAAACGTATTGTTTTTGAGATCAACCAAAAGATAAGTCACTATATGTTAGCTGGTCCTTTATTCTCCTTTCACTAGCCCATATGAATCACGTATACAGAGGAACTTACTGAAACAAATAATATAGCGAAGAAGACTGGGGTTTGCTTTGACATGAATGGACTATCAAATTCTCCCTACGAAAACTGTCTGTGCTAATGTGGTTACACCTGTCACTAATGTTAGTGTTGTCCAATCACCTTAACTGATGTCCCTTATTCAGTAAAATCGTTCAGTTTGACTTGTACTAATCGCACTACGGATGCGGCATATGTGTGTACCGATGGCTAAATATCGGTGGGAATCATACAGTTACCATAGTTTTTTTGCTCCGCTACTATTATCACTACCGCTGCTTTAAACACCACTACTACTACTACTACTACTACTACTACTACTACTGGCTGACTGGCTGACTGACTGGAAGAGTAACGGACTGACTGACTGAGTGAATAAAAGGATATCCATCTATTCTTTTACAGCTTCGATTCTTGGTAATCATCAAAGGTAGTGAACAGCGACAGAGTTACAACTGGGATTAGATCGAGCCTAAGGGACGGCATGAACATGCGTAACACACTCGATAGCTAGGCTAAGTGAGCTAGCTCTCGCTCGTTTTGTTTCTCGTCAAGACTACAGGATTTGGTGCTCTGCGGTCACTGACAATGAATGATAGAATACCCCACTGTTAAAGCGTGTCACTCGCAAACATGCCCTCCGGATTCAAACAGAACCCAGTTGGGAATAGCTGGTTGGGAAAAAAGATTACCGATTTTAAAAAAAAACAGATGAAAATACTTTGTCGTGGGGGGATTACATGGTCCTTTCTTCACTAATAAGACAAGTTCAGTCCTGTCACACCAAAACTAGATGGAATGTTATCCGCAGCAGCGAGCAAAAGTCAAAACACCAGACTACATTAGGAAACAAGATAAGCTTTGTTTCCTTTCAATCCTGATAACTGGAATGGAGAATCAAGTCGTGTCATGAAAAAACAGTCTAATTGCCAGAAGAAGACAAATTAATCAAAATAGTATTTTTACATTGAAAAACCGTGCATTGCTGTTATCTTCTAGTGTCTGGTATTCCTATTCACCCACGAAGGACGAAATCATCGATGAAATCGCACACTCACATTTTTGCCGAGTTGCATTCTTTTTACCGGCTATCTTCTTCGGTAAAATTGATGGGTCGCATTTCGAACAGGTAGCAAGTCGCAAATGCGGCTCACCTGGTCTGGTTGGTATAAGTCGTCGTGAGTACATCTCACTCTACATTTACTGTAGTTTCTGACATTTACCGATGAAAGTGACGTACCACTAGTTCCCGTTATTTAAATCCAGTGTAAATGGAAAATGGGCCTCATTGTTGGCCAGAGATGGTGCCTAACACATCAAGACTGACTGCGGGCTCTTCCAAAATGAGTCGAATCGTTAATAATAGAACTACGAACATGTTAATAATATCGCCAACACGAATCTCGTCCAGAGCTTAATTCCATTCCCTAATCTCTCGTTCAATTGCGATATGTTTTGATGTTATCCTTTTGCTCGTCATTTGAAGGTGTTAGATGCGTAATTCATCAGTTGCATTCGCTGATAGGATATTCCGTAGTGCTTGTTCACCAAAACGGATATGAGAATCCCCAGGGTATGGTCGATTACAAGTTCCGTACGCCAATCGTAGTAGCAAGTCTTATAATCCTGTTGTCTCACCCATGCCGGTGCTTTCTGCTAGCCATGTCAACCAATCAGCGTTCGAAAAGCAGGACAGGTGTGATGATCGATTCTGTCGTGTCCAAAAAGCATCACTGACTCTTGTGAACGGCATCACTTTCAGAGTTAAATCATCTTTATCGGATCCAATGCTATTTGCAAGTGAACTCACTCAGTAGAAACTTTATTAGGAAGCGAGCATTTTACAAGATCGTAAATTACTCCTGCCTAATCATAGTCTATGTATTAGATGATCATTTTCGGTAAACGCAAAGAAAACTGATTCGTCCAACCATATTATATGATCCTTGTCGATTGATGTCAAGACCAAAACCGAAGTACGTGAAACCAATCCAACACTGAAACAGGTAGTCACTGGTCACATTATTCGCTTGTCTTTTCAAAATAGACCTTTTGAAATAGAAGTCACTGAGATTGAAATTTAATTGTCGTTATTTAAAACCATCTGTTACAACAATCGCACTACACGGTTCTTAGTTGTATACCGATTAGTTCCGTGTAAACTATCTTCATATCTCGTCCCAGATTCAAAGCGCTAGCAAAGTTTAATTTATTTAACTTTCCAGTCACCAACTTGAACTACCTGTGAAATTATTCAGAGTGGAAAAACCTAAAGTCCATCAAAATAAGAAAGCAACCCAATGATGCAATAAGAACCGTAGAATAAACGCCAACACACAGTTAATCATGAACGAAATTTACCCGTTTTTTTTCACTGTCCTATCCAAAGTGATACCACTAGTCCGAATGGAGCCTTGGAGCAGGTTTCGCAGAAACCCGATTTGAGATGAAACGGGAATTGAAACAATTTACGCACGAATGAAAGCACTCCGGGTTTTTGGTTCACGAATTGTTTGGCAAAAAATACAGTGTGATCACCTTGGTGACTGGGATTTTCACAGTTCGATGTCATCTAAAGATCGCATTTATCCAAGGTGCCTGAGAAGGGAGTTGGACTATAATCCGTTTTCAAAAAATGAAACTAGGTCAGTCCAGGGAATTTCTGTGTTTTCCCATTTAAATGGAGGAACAACCAACGTATTTATCAGATATAAAGACAATAAAAAAAATGAAACGATAGAATGAATTTTTCCCAACATTCACCAATAGTTATTTATCTATGATTACTACGCGAACATTTGTCATTCAACATCCTCAGAGGCACAAGATCAATGGGTTGAGCAGAATGTTTTCGCCGGTTAACAGCCAGTAGGACTGGATACGCGAAACTTGAAAACACAAACAGGCAACAGTAAAACCTGGTGCACGGTCCAAAAGGAAGCGGCCATTACGGATGAATATACACGGATTAAAAACAAAGACAAATGAAATTAGCATATTCTGACTTAGAATAAATAGACTTGGGAATTTCACGCGCTCTTTTTCCCTGGAATCCATCCGAATATACAGAGGAAGAGTTGGTTGTTTGCCTAGTTCAAGGACTACATCTCGGGAAGGACAGAATGCACCAAAATTGAGAGACAAGTGCTAGTGTTTTCCAATGTGCTAGTCTTTCTCCACATTTATTCTACCCCTCTACTAATTTTATAGTAAAATACTGGACTTGTCTGTTCACGTAACCAGTAGACGTTTGTTTGGCCTGATCTATGTCCGATTGTGGTCAAATGTTCATCATGGTGGCCTCTCAACCATTCGGCCCTAGGTTCGAATCCTGCTTCTGCTGCCGGTTACTTTCCCCAAAGGGGCTGCCTCCATTCGATAGCGATCTCCTTCCTGAAATAGTATACCACACAACAAGAAGAAGAGCACAAAGAGTTAAATATATGAAAGAAAAAAAGTTGTCCGGGAAGTCAGATTTATGCGAGTTTACCGAAAACATTTCTGAGAACTAAAACCTTTCGGATCAATCTCTTCTTATGGGAAACGAAGTAGGGTGAGAATAGTGTATTTAATCCGCTTTGTATGAAACACAACCATTAATGAGCTTGCCCACATTACGTATGTGATTCATGTGAAATATCTCAGTTTAGTTTACAGGAGAATACGCATTAGTCTTTGCATTCTGGAATTACTGTTGGAAAACTGAGACTATTATCCTCACATATTCGTAAAATGCGACAGTTCAGTGCTCTGTCTTTTGTCATTTTCTTCTTAGTAAACCAGTGTATGATTCCCGTAACTAAATACTGTTATCATGCTAAACAGAATACTTCACCCTTTGTGGAGGATTATTCAATGCCAGTCTTCTTTCTAGAGTAGCCTTCAGATACTCTTCATATCAACAGTAGTCATTTACCCGCATCCATGGTATTTGCAAAATGTTCATCGCTGACTGTTCACACCCATTACATTGTGACCTCTCTCGTAGCTGATGCACCCCGTTAACTCGTCCCCGTTGCGATCAATTCCTTCTAGATTACGGCTGGACAGAAATTCTGTAGGTCAAAATAAGTGCTCGTATTTGCAGACCAAGGATGAAGGTTCGTCTGAACAAAAAACAGTATTTGGTACGCGCAGTCTTTTGTTTTGATTTTCCCGACTCCTGGGAAGCATCGCAAAACTCTGCTGAAATTAGTGAAATAAGAGTAAAAATAAGGCAAAGAATAAAATAACAGGAAATTAATTTCACCATATGTTAGTTAAAGTTGAAAGTGCTAATACGACGCGAAGTTTTGGGGATATACAGGAGGACAATAATGACTATCGGAACCGGTCAGTCGTTGTTATGGTAACACTTATTCGGGCCAAGAACATTCGAACTACAAACAGTAAAAACTACATCGTACCAACTGTAGGCAAATGGTTCATTTTTCTGAGGTAAGTTAAAACAACTACTCATTTTTTTGCCTACGTGACTCTCAAACGCACAATTCTTGAGAAATCACATAATGGAAACTGGCGAAAAACAACTCTGCATAGCACTAGTCAGGAGAAAGTATACGAATTAAACGATAAAACGGGCAAGTAAAATTCTAGCTTCTACCTACTTATCCATGGATAATCATGTGAGTAGTCATTTGTCTACTTTGAAAGGTAGCTAACAAAATGCGCATTCTGTTGTCGCGATAACCAGTTAATGTGCAATGCGAATATCCGCCTTCTTAATAGACCCAACAAGATACGATAAACTGGTCCAGTAGGGGTTATTGACGGGTTCTCAATTCGGGGAACTGGATGCACAAACAGAGAAAAACATGAATAGGCAAGGGGACTACCTGGTACATAACCCAACAGAGTGTGATCAGTCCCGAGGAGTGCACAACGGACAAATATAATAAAGAAATTAGGCAAATGAAAGCTCAACGAAATTTGCGTATTTTGACCACGGTATTTTATTTTCTGCCGTTGCCCACAAAAACAGTATTCTGCTCTGGGGAATATTTGTTCAAGCGTCGTTGATTGTCGCAGCATCTGGGGAACCCTGAACGGAATGATTGCCTATACGGAAGAGCCATCATTTTGAGCTCGCCTAATTTCGACGACACACACCAATAGCCAACTCAAAACTGTTGAGTTTTACGTTGCCATCTAGAATGGGTAATGTGAACCGTTTGAATAATTAGGTATTCACTGAAACACACGAGCACAATGAATGATAATATAAAAGCAGAAAATAAATAAAACCATTTAGTAACAGGCTGCGGAATAGATAATGGAAGTAGGAACGAGCACTTATTTTGGTGTAAACCCACTCAGATGAAAATGGGAAATAAGTTGATCACAACGGATTTCACAGCATAACAACACAGTGCTACACTCTAGACCCTTCGAAGGGACATCCAGAAAATAGCATAAGACAGGGTTAAAACACGAAGACAATTCGTCACCTCCCACCATACTTCAAAAGGATTGAAGTGGAATTATTGTCGCTTTTCTACAGCGAATTATTTCAACAAAAAGCAGTCCGTTGTTCATTATCTTCTGCTTTATTGTCTCTGACAAACGGCCAGCTATTTTTCTGTTTTCTACTTCAAGCGTGATTTCTTTACACGAGTCTAGTACAAGTGTTCACCGTAGTTGGGCAGCTCAAATTCTAGTTCTCAACGGATCATTTTCGCACTCAGCCATCTCTTCTTTGTCACCGCCGCCTTCTGAGACTAACATTCCCGTATCTTTCATGCAGATGGTGCTTTTACCTAAAAGATTAATCATAAAAGGCGGAGAAAACGACACACTAACGACTGTGTAAAACTCTAGTGTCAGTCCATTTGAAAGTAAAACTTTCAGTACTCATTCACCAGTTTGGATGTTTAGGCGGTCCACACATATGAGAAGTTAGATTGGTTCTTCAGAAGTCCCGCGGTTTTCAAAGTTTCTCAGGATAGTTGAACAAGTGAGGTCTTACCAAGCCTGTTTTATCTAGTGTACTGCTTCCAGGAGACTAAAGTGAAGAGAAGAAATCAGTGATAATGCATAGCCTAACTGATGAAATAGCGCTTTTCCGCTGACACCTTCTTCCATTATAATAGCTCAGTGAACTAGATGCCTTTTTCTGTATTTCAACTTTCTTTGCTGGGTTGTGCCCGCATCCAAAGACTGACTTTTTGCTGTTGTATTTAGCGGCGAAAGCACTACTTTGACACTGATTAGTTGTGTGTATGTCCGGGCCGAATTTTCATCAGTAATGGGAAGAATTGATCGTCACTCCACGAGCCCTTCGTTATCGGCTTTTTGAATCCACGTTTGAACCGTCTCCGGTCATTCACACGTGTCAGTAAGCGCAACAGTCAATTTTCAACAGCGCCAGGTGTTTGAAGCATCTTAAACTCCCGTATTTTCCGATGATTATTGGTTTGATCTTTCCCTAGCTAATACTTCTTGCTGGCAGAATGGTCTTCCTGTCCTTTCACTTTCGAATGCCGCAGCATGAATCATCTTTCATAACCTCACTGGGTATTGGAACGACTCCAAAATAAAGGCCCTTCTCATCCCAGTTTTAGATGTTCTTCGATTCATAATATTTAAACAAAGTAGTAACCCCTTTCCAGCCAATTTGACAGCTGTTTACTTGACACCATTGAAGTAACAGCGACGTCTATGCAAGACTTTTCACTAACCTGGTGCTGGTCTCATTTCTCCCAGTCATGCGGACTTGCGTTCTTCCTACGCCGAATTGATATGTAATCCTGTCTACCAGAAACTCCATTCGTGTGAAGATTGATAACCTTTTTATTGGAACCAAGGGTCAGAAATGTCTTCCTGATCTACCGTCCCATCATGATTTCGAAGCTCTTTCGCGTTTTACTGCCATGGTGGGAAGGTTGCAGCCATCATACTGGGTGAACTGAGGACGCTAAAAGTACATTTGCATTAGTCACCATCACAGGTTTTGTAAACAAAAGAGAGAACACATCAACACCGTTCACGCGGAATTCCATAGAATACAGTGACACCATTTGCCAAATGATTCCAATGACCTCCTTTGAAACCCTTGAAAGGCCTATGATGTCAAAAGTACACATCCAAGCACAACATTTGACATTGTCACAACAGAAGGATCTACGAGCTTTCTTTTGAACATGATCCAGTGGTCTTTTTTATTGGTGTGTAGGCGTGCGACCCGACGGCTTAGTTCTCTCGAAGGTGTTCGCTCCGCCGGGGTTTCTGTGGTAAAATCAGTCGGGACCAGGATGTGTTCGCACGGTGAAGTTGATCGCTGTTGGGGAGTACACTTCAGAGAGGAAGCACTGCCATTACTTGTGCCTATATTTCTCATAATATCCGCTCAGTTAGGTTCAACGTGACCGACTGAAAAAAACTTGTTTATCCCTACAGTTTATTGGAATGCGCCTTAGTACGAATGATTACTATTTAGATATGGTGAAGTTCAGAAACGAAAAATCAGTTTATAGTAGTCTGATGCAATGATGGAAATACCGGTGAATGTTATGGTTTTATCCAACATCGTGTAAGTATCAGGAAAATTGTGATGAGTTGGTTTCTCCCTATCTGAGGCGTGCATCGAAACTTTATTACGGCCGTAATATAATTCACAATTGTGTATGATACTTTCTAATGGCCATTTCTCTGACGAGCATGAACCAATTAATGAACTTTGCTGACAAATGGTAAATAATCTGAAATTGTAATTGGGCAAAATCATCAAAGGGGTATTTACTTGTGTTATCCACGCCCGACTGGTTGCGATAACTCAGTTGGTAGGGCACCTGCCCGGTAAGTGAAATGTCACCGGTTCGATTCCGGTTCAGAGGTGATGATCTAGGGATTGTAACAGAATGGAAATTGTTATTTCTTCCGTGCATTGCTGCCGTCAACGAAGGTTTTCAGTGCTTTTCAAGACAATAAGGCAAACAAAGTCACGCAGAACCCCACCAAATTTGTGTTACCAATTTCTGCGAGATTATATTGTTAACCACGTTATTTTCGGTCCAATTTGGATAAAGCTAACCCTGATTTGTCTCATCCCAAGTTGAGTTAATAGATTTCGCTCACTCACTAATCTTGCAAACCAATCCCATGTAAACAGCAATAAGAATATTAATAGTATAATCAGAAAAAGGACCCTCAGTGATGATGCAATACAAAGCAGCAATTCAGTAGCACTTAGTAAACATATCCTTGCCATAAAACGTTTTGCTCGATTCATCTACTGGTGGAATGTCGGTGGATTTTTATGCATCTAGAAGGAATTTCCCCCTATAGACAGCTTTATTTGAACAAAATGTAGCTGTGTTTATTTAGCATTCAACCCAATTAAAAAGTTACCATCCATAAACTGTTCAACGGTCGCGCCTCGAAGCGACTGGCGTGAATTAATCATTCCAGCCCAGTTCGACTGAGTTCAGTTTAAACAACCATTAGGTATATTTTTATGGAGCATAGTGGTTCTGGTTGCCACATTTCTGCAAAAACCTCAGTTCCAGTTAGAACATTGAGATTATAAGGGAATTACTGACAAAGCTATCAAACAGATGTAGAAGCATGTGTGAATACAAGACTGTTACTGGTCGTAACAACTGGCCGTATCAGCCACTGGTTTAAAATACTTGATGACTTCACCATTTTTACCTCAGGAACAAAGTACAACACATTTATTAAGGCAAACAGCGCACGACAGTTACTGCGTATCCTTTTTCTGTGCTACGAATTGGTCACTCTTATTCCTTCTCCAACCCCAGCTTACCACATGAAACAAGGGGTACCGACAAAGCCTTTTCCGGTAATAATTTACGAAGTCAATAGTTTCGTTACAAGCTGACGGAAATGAGAGGCCTAAGATTCTTTGAACAGGTCACGCATGCCACAAGAGGACTCTGCAATTATTGGCTGTTTTCGGAAATTCATACTTGACTGAAAGAGTTATAAAAAAGCGTTAGAAGGGGAGAACACAAACATGACTTGCAGATCCCGGATCAACACGAATGTCATTGTACGATATGAAAAATGTAAACGTGATTAGTGTTATGAATCGCATTTTGTGAATTAGCAATAAACAAGGAAAATCTAGCTACTCAGTCGCCATGTTTCTTGTATTCAGGAAGTATTTACTGAAAAATCCATGTTTCTCAACCAAACATGAATACCACAACGGTGTAGTAGTACTAATAATGGTACTAGTAGTATTAGTAGCACTATTAGACGTTGCCACTGATGATATAATATCATTAGTAGTAGTGACAGTAGTATTACCGTCACTGTGAATAGTAGTATTGAAGGTAGTTGTAGTCGTGCTACTAGTTGTGGTAGTAGTATTAGTAGTAGTAATAGTCGGATTAGTAGTAGTAGTGCCAGTATTAGTAATAATGTTAGTAGTTGTAATGTTATTAGTCCGTAATAATATTTTTGTGGCTTCATTGCCTCGCGTGAATCTCTACCAGTGACACATGTCTTCTGCAATACGCAGGATATTTTGGCACGGTTGCATTTATTATTATGGACCAGTTAATTTCTGAAGAATATGACTTTCACCTGGTGAAATATTGCTCCCAATAAATTTCTATTGGCAGTTACTTGGAAATTTAGGAACACATGCCTTTTCAAATAAAAACGGGAGAGTTAATCTATTGTCTCTAGTGAAACCGATATATCAGCTCTGTGAACGTAGAAAATTGAACTCTAGTGTTCGAAGAATGTGCTATAGGTGCAATAATTCTGGACTGTTACCGGGTAATCTTGAGAAAAGAACCCTAAAATTGTCCTTCACCTTGATAAGGTAACCGTGTATGGCACGAAAATAGATATGTCCACATTCATTCGGTGTCCTCCACTTCGTGTCACGTGACTTAGTCCCATGTCTTACCGCGGGATATTCATCCCAAAGGAGCTCATAGCATGACAGACTGATTATACTTATTTTTTGAGCCCGATAAGAGCTGTATTGTTCACGGTATCACTGATAACGCTTCTCCTACAGCCTGAGTAAAGAGTTTTGCAGCCTCACCGTCGCTGAGAAGCAACTGTTTGTAAGACTATTATAACCTGTCATGATTTTGGGAGTTCTCTACCTCTCGTCATTGATCATCTAAAGAAAATCGATGACCAAGCGGATCGGCAAACTAATATGAAATCTCCCGCGTTTACAAAAAAAACGTGATCACCTTAGTTGGACTTCTAATGCTAGCTTTAGATCTTTGGAAGACTTACACAGCTTGCTTTGCTTCTTCCTTCCAGGCAATCTACTGGAAAACTTAGCTGGACAGATAACCTATTTGTTCCATGTCGGTTATTTTATCACAGTGCAAGTAATAACATTATCCGATGTGTTGGATTTTCCCCATCAGTTCTTGTTCTGATATCTTGTTTGAATGACTAGTGCGACAAACTTGTATTCGGTCATATAATTCCTGTCCCAGAAACACGTGTCCAATAGATCAAAACAATTTAATTTCTCTCCGATTCACTTAAATGTTGGAATTTCTGTGATTTACAGTTTATATTTATAGGACTTCACGAGAACAAATTGGATATTTAAATGGGCCAATCTCATATTTCATTGTGCTAAAAGTCCCGTGGCAGAAATCAACCGTTATTTCCTGCGATAGAACCGGCGTCAACCTCGAATCGACTGTTGAACGGGGAGATAACGTATCATTATCCAAATATATTTTCATCGTTCTGCTTCGAACTGCTAGTCACACAGATGGTAGGCAATTCAGCAAGATAAACTGCTTCTGACACGATCAGTGATGAAAACCATCCGTGTTGAATTTTTTAGAGGCTTTAACTTTCAAGCTTCAGGTAAATTTATCAAGCCGAACGAGGTCGCATAAACTAACCCACCCACGGATCACCACAGCTCTATCGCAAACGGAACGAGGGAGTATATACACATATATTTTTCTGAGTTTCGTTTTATATAACACACAAAAAAGCAAGAAGAATAACTATTTGCGAGGAGAATAACATGCATTTGAAATTTTGGCAACACTCGTTGTTGACCCAAAGGGGATTGAACAGATTTTGTTATTTAAGTGAGTAGTGTTTGAAAGAATTCTGCTTGGTTTGTAGCTTGATAAAATGTACGCGTGATGGATGTTTCGCTGGAAGTTATTATTATTTTTCGAAATAGTCTAAAGAAAATTTGTGTTCATGGTAATTTCAAATGATTCACGAAGGATGAATATAGAATTACAAGAGGGTCTGTTCTCACAATTTTACGGGAAGATAGACACAATCACTAGCCAACTGGGCAGCAGGCCGAATCCTCGTCACCACTTTCCAGTGGAAGAAACCGACTCTACCTCAAAACCAGCCAATGTACCAATGGACTTCAACCCAGCCGACAATCCGTCGAATATACAATGGTCACCAATAAGATCTTTGAGGTCAAAAAGAAAAGAAATTATTGCAAAAAACTGTTCTCTGTCCAGTGTTTCTGCTTTGTAATACCAACTTAATTTTCTATTTTAAAGATGCAAAAGGAAATCACGTGAGGTATACTGCTTTGCTGCAGTGTGAATGCTCAAAGACCATATCCATTTCAATAGTGAAGAAATAGAAGCTCTAGAGGCTACGAAAGAACAATCCACGTTTGATTTCGAACTTCTTCATAGAACTTTGTTTTAAAACTGGAAGCTGGTTACTTTATAAGGAATTGCTGTGTTATAGAGTTTCTATTACAGTAGAATTATTGTTTGCAAGATGATAAATAATGTGATTCATCATGCAGTATCCACACCGAATCCACAAAAAAATGAACAAGGAATATTTATATTACCAAACTTTGTTTTGTATTCCACCTTCCCAGTGAGTTTGTTTCTTAATACAGCGAGAAAGGTAAGTCGAAACAATCCTTATCATGACATATCATTTTTGTAGTAATCAATATGGAAAACAATCCCTTCTCGGAATCTACCGAGAAGCTTTATCTATCCATCTATATATACTTATTACATTTAAAATTGTCAGCTGAAAACCTCAGTGCCATCGTCCTCGGAGTCAGTTACGTCTAATCCACATAGGACTCGCAGCGAATCGCCTTTGTGCATCCCCGGTGCGTTCTCCCAATAGGAGTTCCCACTCACACTCTTGACACACACATTAGAATGTAGTGAAAGAAGGAGTGACGTTTTTAAGTGGGGCTTTACCGGACATCGAGATGGCAGCTCTCCTCAAAGGCACATTCTTTCAGGTTGTAAACATTTCTGTTATTTAGAAACCTGGCAACGTTTACGTCAACGCTTATTTCGATAAGATTGACAGCGGGATGAATTATCAGGGCATATGATTCTATCTATTTTATTTGAACCATTCGGCTTACAGTTCAAAATAAATTTTCTTAGTCTGAATTTAAACAATGTAGACTGAAATTTCAACTTCTCTGGAACAAAGCACACATTTAGAACTTTATCAGATGATTGACTTAACTTTCCTACTTTGCGTCCGAATTATCCATTTCGTTGACTTGCCATCCTTAAACGTGATCCACACTGACCACAGAAACGTGTACCTAGTTTGATTCTGAAACTAAATTTAGAAGTTCAACACTCTGCACTCTGTGCAGTCGACCCAAGTGGACTGAAGTTTCCCGTTGTTACTTGGTTTTTAATCGTCTGATCTCTCTTTGCCATTTCACTCATTGCTCGGAACCATAAATCAAGCACTACCTTGCAGTTCTTCGTACACCACGTTTGCATTCCCTTGTACTTCCGAAAGATTTATATTTGTTTTTCTGTGACTAAAATACTTCTTTACAAGAAGTGAACGATGAAGAGATGTACGCCAAAGCTGAACAATGTAAAAACGATTTGTCTCGTGTCAGTGCTTTTTCCAGATTGCTTAGGATATGTTTCCGAGAATAACATTATTCTGGTAATTCTATCGGATAGATAGTTTGGTAAAGGAAGATGCTTTGCACTTTTGACTGAGTTACTGAGGTCTGCAATATCCGTTTGAGTAACACGATCACGTTCATTTTATTTGGCACTAATTTTTCTCAGTGCATACATTGAGGAAGCATTTATGAATTGTAACAGCGACCGTTTGTAAACGATCACTTCACGGTGCAGTAGCCCAGAGCAGCTATGAGTGTCTTCTACCAGTAACGACGCAAAGCACGTTTTTATACGCTCAGAAATTAGTAGTTCGGTAAGGGTAGTTGTTTATCATCGTCCGTGAATGCCCGGCACGACTTTCGTAGTCCACTTTAGGTTGGATATGCCTGGTGCTACAATAATTCAATCCGACGTGTATTTCAACAAACGCCATGCAGGTATTTGGTTTTCACAGTTCAGATCCCAAGCGACTGGTAGGGAATTAAACATCTTGTGAGTAGTAACCTGACTGCCCGAAAAATATGATAGTCAGTGGAATTGGATATGTAGTTTATTAGATGATAATTAGTTTTGTCGAAGACACTCAGACAAAAGAGGTAATCCAACGGATTCCTGCAAATCAAATTACCCAGTTTTGAGGAAGTTTAATTTAATTGTATAATGTAAAAATGCCAACCTTCTAGGGTTTACTATTTGCAATAACAAAAAACAGATTAGAATGAGATGGTTAAAAGTTGGTTAGATAGTTTAGTGACATTTTGCTCTTGGTTATTTGAACAATATGGTCCAGAAAGGAAGATTTCATCTCGTTGCTAATACGTTTTACTATCTTTCTTTGTCCTACCTGAGCCACGCCCCAAACCAAGATCTATGTATTCTTATATTATATACATGCATCACAATTCCTTGTAATAACTATATATATATATATATATATATATATATATATATATGCGTCTGTTTAGCCGAATGTGCTTTGGACTCCATCTTTCACGCACGGCAGTTGTGAGATACTAATTTTAAAGTCGAAAAACAAAAACTGACACGATTCCAACAATTTGAGTTGTCTCTCTTTTTTAGAAGTAGCCAGTTTTTCTGTCCTCGAACTAACTGAATAGGCTGAACGGACCCGAGGAAAGAGGTGAAAACCTAAGCCTATACTTTTGCCACCTAGATTGAACATTTTACTTATAAACTGAGAACATTTGTAATGAACCTTTCTTATCCATAAATTAGTTTAACTTGGGATACGGTCATCACCCTTGGCCTTGTGGTTTCAGGGACACAACGAACACAACTTACTTTTGCCCAAATCGAAGCAGACAAATGATCGTGAGTGGACCATCACATAGCAAGTAAACGGGGTTAGGCTTGTGGCTGAGAAACGCCGAACGAAACAAGATAGAGTGAGAGGCACTTTATCCGGTGAACAATTTTCTCACGTTAGGAATTTCTTCAGTCAGCATCAACACTAGTTTTGCTGTTCCTATGTACTCTTCGAATTATCCTTTTGCCATACTTCATCTTAAAAATTTCCCTTCTGACAGTGTAACAGATGGTTTCTTATTCTCCGGGAAGTGAATTGTGTTATTTGTCTATTTCAATACAGGTCCAACACACTTAACCATAGCCACATTGAGAACAAAACAGCGTGGTGAACAAGCTCGTTTTCAGTTATTCGTACTCATACCAATACATAACATTAAATATGACTCAAATCAACAGAGGGGATTACCATCCAAATCTGTCTGTGCACGTGTGTGTGTGTGTGTATGCATGTGTGGGCTCAGAAACAATTTGTGCAAGCACTTAAACTTCCATGGCCCACTTCTTGTTCCCGAACACGTGTGCAACCACTCGAACATTCTTCGCTGTGATCAATTTCACATGCATACACACACACACACACACACACATGTGCACAGACAGATTTGGATGATCATCCCCTTTGCTGGTTTGAGTCATATTTAATGTTATGTATTGGTATGAGTGCGAATAACTGAAAACGAGTTTGTTCACCACGCTGTTTTGTTCTCAATGTGTTCTGTGGAATTTTTCGTAAATAGCCACATTGTTGATCTTTCGGGGAGGCTTTCTGGTGAATGGCTTGACAAACGTCTCAGTGATGTGCCTGAGTGAATACGATTTCGTTGGTGGCTGTTCTATCTTAGTGCAATCTTACAGAGCATAGTTTGGGAGAGCACTGAAGTACAGGTATAATCCGATGTGACGTATCGAGAACATTTTCCCGGTCTATGGTAGGTGGTTCTTGATCACCGTCAGTCTTTTTGGTGAACTTCAATTTGAGGCACCTCAAATAGTGGGAAAATCTCGACCGCAATGACATAAAAGTTCTCCGAAAACAACGAAAATATACCATCTGGGTGGGTAAAAGATGTCCAGGATAACTCTCCATGCCACGTGCATATTCAGACAAAACTGTTGGTCTCTTCCATATTGGCCTTCAAGGTCGTGAAAGTGTGCATAGCATCAAGGTTTAGTTCACGCAATTACCCCGAATAGTCGACATATAAAAGTGATTGAAAAACCGATCCCTGCTGTGAACAGGGATATCGGTAAGTTAACCACGAGTTGATGCCAAAAATGAAACGTGTGATGGAGCGTGAGACAGAAAATGATTTCACTACCAAATTGGTGGATTCTACTTTGAAGGGGCTGTGAGAAGACTTGCGGGATGAAAAGGGACACAGTGGTTATTGTTGTGCATGAACGTTGTGTTTTAAGTAATATGCGAGTTATTTAATTGTAAATACATGTTATTTCATTCTCGCCCTGAGGCTCATATTCTTTCATGGATGCGGTCGACTGGTTGTCGTAAAATAGGGTTTTGCCTCGATTTTGGGCATCATTTCTCGCCGCTTGGGTTATTATGCCGCACACTCGCCGCTACTTACTAGCTGTTGTACATATACAATTATATCATTCTGCCTTTGTGCTGTTTTGTGCGAAAACAAAACGTGCACACCCACGCTCTTCTGCTTGAGCTTGGAGTAGACCGGCATACACATAGACCGGGGCACTGAATCAAACTCAATTTACAAATCACTGTTTGCGAAACAGATCTTTCAGTCGGCAGTTGCATGAACGTTTCAAGAGCGTTCCACCTAATCTGGCTTATTGAAACGACCATAGACAGATTGTACGGGAAAATATTATTCATTCCCCATTGAATCTGTCACAAGCAGAATTACCGCTGTGACAGAATAAACGTTTGATGAGAAATATTGGGACCCTTCCTGTTTGTTGGAAAAATGGTTTTCTCTCTTTTATCCTTTTGCCCATTAGCCGTTGTTTGTTGCAACACAAGTTATCAACCTATCATGACACGAGCTTCTTGAATGAAAATTTCACCTCGCTCATTTTCTTCACTCCCCTTGTTTCAGACAATTTTACGATGTCTTCAAAGGTCACGTGGTTATAACCGGTCGCCGGGGAGGAGGGGTGGGTGGGTGGAACAAAAGCTTTTGTGATAACTGAAAAGAGTTGGACAGAAAGTTGTAGTGTTGTTCTATGTCGTCAACAGACGGAAGAAGCCGGGTAATGGATACAACATAACTGCAGCACAAATCCTCTACCGTCTGATCTGCATTAATGATTAGTCTAAATTTTCCACGTCAACATATGTCTTAGTAACCCCATCAACCTAGACTGCAAACAAAACTGGAACAACCCCGAGGGGAAGAAACGAGTAAGCTGAATTGCATCAACCTACTTCTTAGTGCTGGACTTTACAAGATCTAAATGCATGTCGCCAAAGGAAATACCCTGCGGTTTTCCATTCAGGAAGAAATCCATTATGCAAAACTAATAGAGGCAGGATCACTGTGAAAAAGATACCGAAGAAAATTAAAAAAATATTCATCTATTTTCTGTCTATAACGACGTAACGGACGATGAATATCTTGCATTTCAATTAGTTTTTATCAGGTGGCATGTTCTCGTATTAACTCAAGAAGAAAAACAAATGGCTTACTGTTGTGTTTTTTCTCAGTTTGCAAAACGAAGGAACCTATCTGCATTATACGAGAAATTTTTCAAGAATTGAATACAATAAGATTATGCCTTGTAGGTTTAGCACAAATCTGAATTTCAGCGGAAACGAGACAGATTTCTACTTGTCGAAGAAATGCAATGTTGGATTTTTAATTGCAGTGTCCTGAAGTTATTATTGGAATTACTGTGTTTAGTCCATGGTTGACGAGTGAGTCCAAGTCTTCCTACGAATGGGCAATGCGTTTTGCTAGATGACTCACTTCGTAGGTTTATCATATTTCTAGTGTGAAACGGGCAATTTGCGCAACTGTGGGGTTACACGAAATGGAGTTCAGCTATTCAGATTTCATCAGAACAGTGTCATTTGCCGCCTCGAAAGTAGAAACTCGGAGCATAATTATTTTAAATAAGTTTTCTGCTTTGAGCCTGACAATGTTGGTTGAACACGTTACAACGTCAGTGGTCATGTGGTCCTCATGGTGGACTTCAGATCCTCCTGTCCGGGATTCGAAGCCTGCGGCCGTTGTCAATCGCCTTCCTCAATCGGCAGCCTCTGATTGACCGCAACAAACTTCCTGAAATATGGTACCCTTATTTTATGATGAAAAAATAAATAAACAATGAACAATCAACGCAAACTGTTCATTTCACGGATATAGTGAGTTTCCGCGCTAACCGACGTGTTTTGCTCTTTATCTACCTTGCACTTTGGCAGTTACCCATATGATATGATGACTTTCGTAGTATTTTTTAAGTGATGTCAACTAAAGCTGTCATTATTATAACTGTTTTTATCTGTCTCCATTTCTTATCTTGTTACTACAGAATTCATTCGTTGACTACGATGTCCCAAAAAAGGATTGATCGATGAATGATGGATTAGTCGGCTTTCTTCCCCAGGTGTTACCCGCGCGTATCACAATCACAGCAGCATCTAAAGCGGTGGGCAAGAGCAAACCTTTGTCCATCCCAAAATCAGACAGTGTTAGTAGCCCTTAAGCTTTATACTTTTATTTACTTCATTTTATTATGTATTATTTACTCAATAATTCGCGAACGAGGTCTTCTCCCATTTGAGATCGCCATTTGGGAAAAGTGATTGGCGAAGTCTCGCGAGGAATCGAACCGGAGACAGAAGGGCCTGAAGTCCACGAGGCCGGCCGTTTGACCACTGCCGGCCAATAAGAATGCGGCTCAACAGTGAGATGGTCATCAGTGTAAATCTGATTCCCGACTGCGTTAGAGGATTTCGGTGGCAGGCGATACTCTTGATCATTACCAAGCAATTCTGTGTTGTTCGGCTGAAAGTTGCTACTGGTGACTTCAGGCGAAGGGAAGAGAATTTCACTTGACTGTAACATTGCCAGGACACTTCAAATAGACAGGTGTACCAACGATAAGTATACGGTTATTTTATTGCTGGGCAGGATGGGTGCATCAGGTAGGCAATTTATAAAGAATTTGAAACTGGGAGTAATTTTGCAAAAGATTGGCTGCTTGGACAGAAAAATACCTTACAATTATGAAAATAGATAAAGCATGAAGCTTTACCTATTTTCATAATTGTAAGCTGCTGCAAAAATTGACCACTTTTTCTGATGCTAACATTCTGTGTAGAAAAATTAGCTTTCTATAATTAGAATTCATTCACCGTAATCCTCTCTCGGCCAGCTCATGACAAGTGATCACAAGCGCGGTCTCCGTTCATACGTTGTCCCTGTGTGTGATTTGGATCAGAATGGCCAAATCTATCAAATTACTCGCCTTTAGTAAGCTGGAGATTGCATTCAGCTTCAGACAAAGTGACAGTTGTGTTCACTATCCACGATAATGGAGATCTCGGAAAATTATTTCCACGGAAGAGAGTAGCCAGGTTGTCAGGTGACCATTTGATAATCGGTCGAAACACAAAACCCCCTTTAAATCCGACGATTTTCTAAAAGTTAAGTAATCCCAATGTGAAAGCCAGACATCAAAATGTCATACCAGGCTTTCCCATTGTGCCAATACCAAAAAGCAGCATCGGCACTCGACCCGTAACCGAAAATCATGGAAGCCTGACTTGCATCAGTATAAGCCAACCCGAATAGCCTAGAAGGGTCCGTGTTCCAGGTACAGCTAGGAGGATTTGCTCTGCAGCTGATGATTCCCAACAGGTTGGATGAAGTGGTTGCGCGGTAATGCTTCCGCAGCTCCAAAGGTGAACTGAGCATTAATACTGCTCGAGGCATTTCAGAAGCAACTTAGTTTTGCGTTACTAAAATGATATATATGTATACCCATTAAACTCGTGTGTATTACCAGATCAAACTGTTACCCTAGACAAACTAGTTTTCAGACTGGTTGAAAGTGGCCGCTGTGTGAGTTCTACCGGACCAGAAAGATAACTTGTCTGTTTCAGTAGCATTCTCTTTTGAGATGAATGGATCGCGCAGACGATCAACACTGCCCTAATATGTTCTCGAACCAGGAAATCGGTTTTACTGAAAAAGGGATAGGACGAGGTACCTAAAGTCAGCTCTACTATGCTGTGTAAATTACAATAGACATTAGTTCACCTAGTGTGACTGGCTGCCAATCCCTGGTTCCAATATCTTGATTAGTGATTTTCCGTAACAGTGCAACAGGTCTCTAAGGTTCCGGGATAATACGTTTCTTCCGGTGCATGCATACGTGATAAAGAGTGAAAATAATTCTGAATGTTACAAAAACACTTTCCTATTTCATTCATTTGTATTTTACACAAAAACATTCCGACCAGATAGAAAACCCTTTCCGCGGTTTTCAAGTTGTATGGGTGCACTATCTGAACATAATTAGCCCAATTGTTGTAAGTCTCACAACCGGAATTCGACAGCGATATATCTCCGGATTCGCGTCATGAGGAAAATGGACCATAACATCCGAATCAGATCCAGAACTGTTGGACAAGCTGATCACGTGATCACACGGACCTGATAAGCTCAGTGTGCTGATGGAGTGCAAGCCTATGAGATAAGCTAAAAGACTTCAGGAACATCTTTGTCAGACATGAATACTGTGAATGAACGGTTTTCCGATTTTCCCTGGGGAAAATGAGGAATTTGAGTGAGAACATGGTAGTTTACCCGTTGAATCCATGCCAGTGCCTTTCGTCCAGGAAAAGTGTGTAGAAAGGTTAAATGTGAAACACTAGACATCATAAAATCCTAACTGCTCAGTAGATCTTCAATACTGGTGAGCAATCTTATTCCGAACTGCAGTATTTCCTCTCTGTTCTTATTCGTAGTCGGGAAGTTGCAACAAGAAATGGTTGAATAATTTCGCATTCACAGATTAGTCATGAATTGAATCAAAATTACTCCGACTTTCCTTGAGTATATGTTTAAGACACAGTATGTATGAGCGATCCATTTATTTAACGTGATCGTGCGCGGGTGACATTTCTCAGATTTTATCCAGTTGATGATCAGTTCGTTCCATTTTTCCAGGCACTTGCTCATCTTGACTGGATGAAAGGGGGGAGAATGACGTATTGATTTGCCTGGCAAGGACTGGAAATGCTGTTGCTTAGTATGTCTCGTCAGGACGTGTGTGTGTGTCCATAAACCAGAGAGAAATTTTGATTGAGAAAACGATTCACAACTTGATCATGAAGTTTAATTTCATAACGTTTTCCTCGCCAGAAGAAAGAGTTGATGATGAGTTTACTTGCCAATGTGAAGATCTGATTAGGGAACTCAAAACATGTTTGCTTTGCATTTTTATTGAACATTTCACAACTATTTCCATCGGGCTTATTCAGATTTCTCATCTGACTTGAGCACCAGCTTCATTCACGTAAATGTTGAGCTAAATTACATGTCAGATTTAGCTTTATATGCGGAAAGTCGCTCAGAAAGGGGAGCTTCTTAGTAGGAACGTTGCTATTTTGTATTCTTTATGGGGTCTTCTTTATGTTTGTCGAAAATCGCAAAAGAAACCGACGTTCGATTACGAGGTGGAACAATTCGCTTGTATTTTTCTGACTAACGTTGTCAGAAGGAAGTTAAAAAACAAAGAGAAAGTCAATTTCCTCGAATTGCTTTTGTTATCCATTCAGTCCGAGGAAGACCGTTAACTACTCTTCGTCACTGTCCTTCCCGAATGTCCACATAAAAGGACTGTAAGTGGAAATCAGATGACACTCACTGGAAATTACAGTTCCATTCGACCCATAAATTACCTTCAAATAATGGTCGCCGTATCTTTTGCCCTTGTCTGTTTACATGCCTAGTGCTATGTCCCCGGAACATGAGCTCCCTTATTGGTTTACATCACACTGAGTAAACTGTAGTTAGATAGGTTTTTTCTGGGAACGATGATATATTTTGGTCCAATTTCTGATTTTCACCGATACTTCGACTTGATTCGAAAACCGTATTACCTAAGTTGATAAAGCCAAGCTGTTTGCCTAAGAATGCTGAGCTTTTTCCGCCCTTTGGCTTTGTTTTCGTATGAAAAATATTCGGTCGAACCACTTTCCTTGTTTCTGCACGGTTGTGTATGAGTGTGCCCCTTATAAGGCCACACTGAAAGTGCGGAACCCTTTTAAAAAGCAAACAACATGCCATCTAGAATTCCCGCGAAGCAACTTGTTCGTAGGAGTACCATCTAGCTGTGGTAAACATATCAAGTCTTGCTGTCCATAGTGACTGTTTCCAAGTCTCTTATTATCCTCTTTAGTACCAATAACTGTTTCGGAAGATCAAGACAGTGACACTTTTGGAGCCTCTGTTAGATGGCTGGAACGTTAGTACGCGTCGAGTAAGTCTCTAACTACGTACTCAGATTGCCAAAGTGATTACTGGGTATGAGCTGGCAACAATTATACAACAATTATACAGTGACCGTCGTTGAAGAAGTTATTACAGTCGCAAGGTAGATACCGGAAAGTTATAGAAATGTATGTTAAAACACAAGGAATAATTACCTATCTTCGAGAAAATGTTTTCACAGGAGAAGAAGACAGACATGAAATTGATCTTATACAATCAGTGAGCTTTTGGCACTGTCATACTGTGTTCGGACAGGAAGACTGATGAAAATCAGTAAATAAAAGCACATGGACACTGATTATTTGATCGAAAGAAAATAAATTATCACATAATATTCTTATTCCCTCTGTTTATTCTATGACAAAGTGCAATAGTTCTGAGGGAGTGCCAGGACCAATCACATTTTGATTATTGGGGAAGTAACCGGCAGTGGTGTGATTCGAACCCGTTAAGCCAAAGCCCAACAACCACGACAATGACCGTCTGGCCAATGTTTTACGAGACAAGTCTGATAGGTTGAAGATAAAACTATGTTCTTGTGTTTGAATCTTTTCACCCGTGATCTGCTTTTCCTGTCACAGCCCCCCATTAGTCATGTTTATTTCTGGAATGCTTTTCAATGTTTCGAAATCAAAATACAAATGAAACTGGTACAAAGCCTGATAAATTGACTTCTGATGTCATCCTAATGTATCCTCTTACTTTCCTTTTTGATGCGACTTTTCATTGTGCAAAACTGCACAGATCTTTCGAGTGTCTGTTACAGCGAATGGATATGTATTTCCACAGGCGGCGATTTGAATACATAATTTACCCCAAATGCTTTGCTAGCAACGAGTACCACGGACTGGTTTAAGGTGTAGGCTCGCCGGGATCCCTTTGGTTTAGAAAATCGGTATTTTTACCTGGTCAACAAGATTATAGTTCACTATTTATTTAGGTATTATAAACTAGCTTTATTCTGTGAGTTCCGTTCGGTGTATTCAAAAGAAGTGGCTGAACTAGTCAGCGTAAGTGGCCTCACTTAGGGGGAATTCTATGTGCTGGAGCTTTGCTTTCGGAAGGCACTATTTTAAACGCGATATTGCCATTTTGCCTTGGAATCACATCATTGATCGCGGTGAGCAAGAGCTACCAGATTTTTTGCACCTTAAAACTCATATCATTTGTTCTGGAAGAGGCTTCACTTTAAAAGGAAGATGAATGCACAGTACATACACAGTTCTATTTCCTGAAGTGTACATCCTTCAGTAACGACCACAGACTTTGACGACGAAAATCAATATTCAATCCTTTTGGCAACTTGTTAATATCTTTTATCTCCTCTCTAGCTCTGATGAATTAGACATTAGTCATAATGCGTCATAAGTGCATCTCTCGTATTTCTGTTTTATTAGCTAAAAGCGGAACCAAACAAGTCGATGAAAATCGTGCGAACGGAGGGCACAAATAACCTTACTTTGGTTCGTGCCCGCGATCTGAAACATTCTGCAATTTGTATGCTTAAGATAACAAACCGAAAGGAGGCTTTCATTTGGAAAGTTTGAGTACTATTGTGCTTGAATCTATTTTTTGTCCTAGTACTTAGACGAAAAACCTAGTAACTGTCGGTTCACGGTTCTTCTCCCCCGGTGATTTTCGAGAATAATATTAACTAGCTGCTTGCAGTCTGGAAACTTCGAAGGTCGGATACATCTGAGGTTCTATCCTAGGGAACTCCTTCACTGATGATTGAGAAACATCTCACTTATAGCTACCAACGGAAATTGGACTTTGATTTTGGACCAGCACTGTCCACTGCTCTGTGTCTCAACTGTGTAGTTCTATTGCACAACCAGTAAAAGTCTCTCATCATCACATCTTTTCAAATCAAAAAATAATGATATATTGCACTCAGTAGGTTGAGCTTCACGGGAGTCGGTTCTTCAAGTCTAACAAAAAGTTCTTGGCAAATTCGACAGAGTCATTTTCTTGAACCTAGTGAAATCTTTCGGTCTCGTCATCCCAAACGAGGAAGCAGAAAGGTTAGAGAAAATAACAGGAATACTTAGACTTCAGACTGCATTGTTTTTCAGACCTAATTTTCGAGTCCTTATAGTTTATGCGAGACGTTTGTCACCACGTTACCTCATCCGCAATTTTTGGTGAATCTGTGCGACTAGGCCTAACGTTTTCGCATTTTGACAAGGACAAAGTTAGACCTCACATCTCCTCTGAAGTAACGTCATGATTATCCTGACGCCTTGCAAGGTCATATAGCGAATCATGTGGCAACTCACCTGCTGAAGCTTAAAGTTGACTGCACGGTATCTTTTATATTGCATGCAGGTAATCTGGAACAGTGAAAGTCAACCTCCAGTGATTTTCTTACAATAGGGTTTCTCGAATTCACAAATTTAGACACTTTGCAGACTGACAATTAGTCTTTTTTCCTGTTCTCAATTCTAAAGCTTCTGGTTATTTCCGTCCTTTAAAGTAATCTAATTGCAAACGGGAGTGTTAGTCAGTCGTATTCGGTAGCTGTATACTAATGACTTTCCTTTAAACCTACTTGAATCCCACATGAACACTTTGGAATGCTTGCTCACAGAAGCTATTTCTGGCCTTATTCATTCATTAAGTCATTAACTTATTCCCTCGATGTATCGGTCAATCAACCAGTGAATTTTTATCAGCTCAGCCCTATTTAACATTAATAATGTTCATTTTGCAGAGCAGCCTTATAAACCTAATTGAATTAGGAATTCCTGATGAGTTGCATCCAGTTCAGATTCTTTTCACCTGTCGACTGGTATGAGCCCGTTAGCTGTCGAATAGTTGAGAAATTCCTCTAGGCATCATTAATATTCACCCAGTCTTGTTTGGCATTTTGACTGTAGGTTTGACGACTGTCTGTATTCCGTGCCATTTAGCTATTGTCAGTCAATCAAATATGACTGTGTTTTGATCAAACAGTTATTGATCGTCCGATCAATGATCCACTGATCACACATGTGCATTTGTGATTACTGTCAAATCCTTATGGAACGGATTTTTTCCGAGCGCTTACCGTTCACGATGATTTACACCACTACAGGATCTTATCACTTCCACGGCTCTCATGTTTGATTACTTCAGATTTAAGTGCTAAAGGAGTCAGGCTCAAGATACAACCCCGAAGCTCGATGCAAGTAACTCACGTGAAAAGCTGTAGACCTCGATATGGAATTTGAATGTTCAAGATAGCAATACTCGGGCACGAAGCACAAATGGTAGAAGTTCAATCAGCATGACTTATTCAATGTCCGAAATACGAACCAATGCTTTTATTCACCGATTTTTTTCCACCGGAACACATTTACAGATAAAATCCACCTTGTTTGGCAAATTTCACTGTTGGTTTCAAAAAATAAAGTAAACTTCAAGAACAGCTACAAATCAACATTGTTTTGTTTGTATAAAAATTATGGCTTGCAACACGTAGAACTTGGTTGATTATTTACATAAAGAAGATTCATGATAAGGAAGTTGGTGCGGCAAATCGAACAATATTTGTATTACTCCCCTGTGGTTTTGTGAACACTACACTTAGACAAATCCGGTTTTCCTTCCCGCCCGAAGCGGAAAAAGATTAGCCGGATTGAGGAAACCTACTTTTTCTCGGGTCTATTTACGGCAACTAAGAACATTCCCGTTCATCAACATTCCCCCCACGTGTTTGTTTTTCCCATCAAACTGTTTTTTGAACGAACGACCCGGGACTTTTCTCACCCTGATTATCCCATACGTCCAATTTGCGTGTTCGAAAGTCACAAAAATACCGTGCACAATCCGCTACCACAAGATCGTATTTCTCGGCAACTAGGGTGGCAACTTAACGACCGTGATTCACATCTCTCGTGGAGAAAACGATAACAATAACAAACTTGGTTCGATGAGATTCTAACTTCTAGGTTTTGAACACCAACGAGGTTGTGCCCTTCTCCCGGGAGCTTTTTTGCCTGCAAAGTGATCAACTTTCGATGGATTTCCAACAATCAAAAAACATACTGGCCACCATTTTTGACAGGACTGCTAACTGAGTTTTTCTAGCTATGGGTACGTGCAAACAGTGGTAGGTTTTGCTAAATACGTTTAAGATCCAACGGGTCCAAATGACTGCACCTGGGGAGTGGATATCGACTTGTCAAACGTCCATTTTAACAAATGCTCTTCGGTCTTCCCAACTGAGCTAGTGAATAAAAAGGTGACATTTTTTGGTGAAATCAGTAATAAGTTTAAAAATCTTGATTGAAGAAAAGTAAATGCAGACAATATTTAAAGTGAACACTATTTCTGCCTAATCAACACCTCAGTTGTTGTGTACGATGATTATCTTTGGTTTTTCCATATGAGAATAGTTTACGTTTCATTTGACTGGAAAATCTATTCTGTCATCACTACAATTATCATCATCATCACCAACATTATCATCGTCATTGCCTCAATCATCATCATCTGAATCATCACCATCAACATCACCTGAATCATCATCATCATCATCTGAATCATCATCATCGTCATCATCATTGTCATCACCATCGTCGATTCCTTCGTTTAAATGAACAAATTTCGGTATCAGGATTAAAGTTTAGGCAAGTTTTGTAGCGATGTATCATTCACTAGATGCATGTAAGCAGTAAATGTTTTGGTTAAATATATATGTTCCTTGATGTGTTCATTCCTTTGGTGTTTAATACCACGGAAAAATAAATAACAACATAGCATTGTATTGCATACAAATTATCCATAATAGTCATACCCATAATCGGCATTGTTTCATTTAGTCAACGGAATTTGTCAACTCTTGGGATGCTCTGTGGCACACCTCAGAATCAACGGTTTTGTCAAGGACAGGGAATCTCCAGTCAGGACTGACTATCCTAGTACTCCTAGGCTCATTTTGCACGCTGGCGTAATCAGATGATTGAATCACTTTTCAGATGGGTCCGACTCAAATGAATGGTCCTTTGCTGATACAGAAAATCCAGCCTGCCATAAATCATTTTCGTGTGTCTTTAAACAACCCCAGACTCAGTACGTAACCGTAATCGAGGGATTGTTGTGGTAGAAAAGTCATACAGGGGATTGCTTTCAGCCCGTAAGATGAATATGAATCTAATGACTCATGATTACCGTGAGTTCCACAGACGTTGGTTGTTTGGCTGGGGTATGAAAACCCAATTTTGGATACCGGCATGCAAAGCATTGTGGTTTTCGAAAGATGTTCTTGTTGGTCGACAAAATATATTAAGGCCCTGTGCAGTTTTCCGTTTTATATCGCAGGACAATGTGCACTGGTCCTTGATGATCATAAAATTTACGAGTGGTTAGGGGTAAAACCGAATTACTTCACTCATTAAAAAATACGCAGTTGAAAATGCATGATCATCACGAGACAGTTAAAAAAATAAAACATTTTCCAATCCAATACGCGGAGTTCCGTTTCGAGTGGATCTTTGTTTTCATCGAACAACAAATGACTTGGTGTGACCTAGCAACCACTTCAACTACTTGAAGATTCCTGCATACCTGATAATTGGTGCCTCGTGATAAGAACTTGAAAATCCCATTCGGCTTCTGAAGTATCCGTAGTGGCCGTTGATGGAATGAGTTCGTCTAATATTAGTTATTCGGAGGGAAAATGAATCTTACATCCACGACAAAGGCGTCTACTTTTTGGAAAGCACTAATGGATGGACAACAATAGTGGTAAAATGCCTGACGCACTGGTTCAAGTTCCCAATGGGAATTAGTGTATTTTATGTACCAGACCTGTTTGTTTCTAACCAGCTGAGCTCATCGCTGTTCAGTGAGAGATTTTACGGATCCTGAATGGTCAGTTGATACTCTGCACGAGAAACTATCTCCGAACAGAGTTCAATATACTCCGAAGAAGCTTTGCGATCCCTTCAACTTTAGGATTCCTTTCTGAAAACATGAGTAGATCACTTCGGATGAACTGATTTTGCTAACTGAACACTTCATTGTGCACCTAGTGTATTACTCAGAGTTGTCCTTTTAGGCTGGAAGTTTTTGAGTGAGTTGCCATCTGTTTTTAATGATCACACGACTACCGATATCGTCAGCCATGAGACGAATTGATCAACCAATTCAACTATCTTGCTTTTTATTTTCAGTGCAGATATGTGAACAACCGTACTGTCTCTTTCACGCAATTATCATCTCGGGCATCCTGACCCTGTCAACATTCGGTATTGACAACTTGTGAAGTTATTACAAATTAAGTGGCGCGCAAAATTCACGTAACATTAGTCATACTTGGGACCACAAAGCATAGTATCAACGAAAAAATGAAAACAAAAGATTATGTAGACTTTTATATGACATGGAAAGAGTTACATTTGCTACGAAAACAACAAACTTCTTCAATGGCATGGACCAACCTCTGAAATCCCTATTTAGATTGAAAAGCTGAGTTATCCCGACGATCATAAGTCGGTCTTGTATCCTTGTAATAGTGCTTCCTTCTACAGCTGTATACTGTTCCTGTTATTCTGTTCCAAAATTCCACCAAAAAATCGCAGAACCCTTTGGCTTGTGAACATCATCAGTCAAGCCTCAGGTTAAACCCTCAAAGACCTCATCAGTGACGTTGCTTCAGTAGGCTTATATGTGTTACAATCGTATTTCTCCATTCGTTGATGGCACAACACAACTAAGTATTGTTGTAGCCTTTTTTTGTCAGGTTATTGTTACATCTCTTTCCTCCCGTCCACCGCCTAAAGTGAACATCTTCGGGACCAACCAAATTTGTCCCTTCCTCGGACGTGTTTGTTCTTGGGAGGAACGTTCACAAAACTTGGCTAAAACACGAAGACTATCTGTCAACAATCACGAACCTTCCAAAATGTTCAAGCAAAACTATCGCGTTTCAAATAAGATTAAAAAACCCCCTTCACTAGTGACTATAATTTATCAGAAGAGAATCCATTGCCAATTGTTTCCTATTTATTTGTTCCGACATACTTCTTTTCGATGTTTTCTACTTCGGACGTGAATTCCACGCACAATTCTGATGAAAATGATTAGAGCAGTTATGCAGCCTGAATTGCACTCTTCACGGGGATCTTTTCGCACCCAGCCGTCTCCTCGTTGTCGTGGTCACACTACGAAACTTATGCCTCTCTAATAAGACACCATTCGCACATGGGATTTTGTGATTACTTTCCTAACCCACTTTGAAATAGAGAGAGAGAGAGAAAGAGTGAACCGTCCTTTTGCGTTCCTTACTGTCTTCCCAAAGTTCTGTAAGCTAATCGGATGACTGAAAAGCACTGGCATACTATGATCTTGCCAATGTAAGCTACCGCTGCCACAAATACTGTTACGACTACTAAGAATATTACTACTACTACTACTACTACTACTACTACTACTAATACTAATACTAATACTAATACTATTACTGATACTAATACTAATACTAATACTAATACTAATACTAATACTACTAATACTAATACTACTAATACTAATACTAATACTACTACTACCACTACTACTACTAAATAGTTTTTTTAATTCATTTCTCTACTTCTTACATTCGTGATTTTATGATTGTTTAGCTCTGTCACGGAGTTATGTTCAACCTCTTCAATAAGTACATGTATTATTATCATCGTTTTTTCATTTCCTTTATTTACTGTACACTGAAGTACAATATTTCTGGAAACGGATCAAGGCCAATGAAAGGCTGACAAAGGCTGTCCAAAGTTCACAATGTCAATGGTATGACCTCGGCCATTTACGTTAGGCACGAAAAACAAGCCCGAATCAGTGTAATGGAAAATCCACTTGCATTTGTCGCATCGAAAAGTTGGACGCTTTGAATTACCGAATTGCCCTGCAAACGAAGACCTCAGTCACTGAGGTCGTCCTGAAGTAATTCGACAATACTAGATATGAGTGGCTGACGGAATTACATAAAAGATTTGACGTGTTACCGTTTTGTGCTAAAGTACAAAGTAGGTCATCAAAAGAATAAACCAATTGATGGTTTCCCTCATCAGTGCAATTCATCTAATGGTGGGTTAAACAGACCCCTCCCCATCCCCTTCATTTTCACGGTTAACGTGGATATCCTCAGAAGGGACATGACTGGTCATGTACAAGGTCCATTTATGTGAACTGACCGGAAGCCTGAATGATACGAATTTTTCAGCTGTTTCAGTAGTAAGACAGTTATCTACCCCAGTTTGCACGAAAGCAGTTTATCATACACAATTTCATTAGCGGGACAGAGTTTCAATTATTGGCCGTCATCTTCACGGAGTGTAGGATTCTTTACAAAACAGTTTCCCATAACCAATGTGAAGATAATTATTTACCTCCGGCGAGGGGTGGGCAATGATACTAGCTGAACCCATGTAGTAATGATAATGCTCGGGGACGTGGTCAGACCCGACGGGGTCGATGTGTACCGCTATGTAAGGGGATGGGTTCATTCAATAGCCCAGTGATTGATTGAGGTTACATGGAAGATTTGTTCAAATTGCTTTTCCAAGGTTACTCCAAGTTTATCATTGCTTGTTCCCGATCACGTGATCATACGGGCAATCTAGCTGGTTATGTACTGAATGGATCGGCAAAAGGCCTGGTGTGCATCCTATGAGTAATTTATTGAAGTCAACATAAAACATTATATGGTTAAGGGAAAAGTGGCAAGACTAGCTTTAGGGTCCAGAAAAAGCAGTACACGCGATGAACTGAGGTTTTGAGCCGAAAATATAACTGTTCCAACTGGCTTGTTAGTAGGAGTTACCAGGTCGTGTTCATTCCTCAAATTCTCTGAACTAGGGCTGGAATGTGGCATACAATAAGGTGAGTCAAACATACAGTCGTATTACCACCAGGTATTTTGCGCAAACTATCAGAGGCTTTGTTTCGTATCAACAATTGATAAAAACGCGCCCCTTGGTTCTCAGGAAGCAAACAGTTGCCCTCTCAGTGATCATTTACAACCAAAAAATGGCCCAAAACTGTCGTCTAGATTGAGAAGACGTAGAGTGACAAACAAAGAGTTCGGTTTTTTCGTTACTTCTTATCAGGCCAGTGTAGAGCACATGCAAATTTGGTGAAGATGCACATAACTGTGATCCACAATATCAGGTAGAAAATCCCAAAATGAAATTTCAGGTCGGCTGCGGTACATTTATGTCGGCAGAATGATGAAAATGTCCACCAGTCCTGCGTATTTCTTCTACCGTCTTTTTGACCTTTGAACAAGTGCCCTGGCGAACAGAATTTTGTCAGCACAGAATTAACCTGTTTAAACTAATCAAAATCTCCACGGCCATAGACAGGACTCTTTGTCCGACCCTTTCAGAGCTATTTCCCTACATTGTACATAACCCTAAAAGGCGCATCTCCTGTTGGTATATTGACGGTATCGATTGCACGGGGCACTACTGATCTCTTTGTGCGAGCAAGTAAGACAGCCTTCTGGAATTTGATCTGACCGCAGCCTGGTTGTTTTACCTAGGTACTTCGCTCTACAGGAGGAAGAATAAAAATATGTATATCATGAGGTCGAATAAGCAGGAGCGTTTATTAGCATTTCATTGGCCAACATGGCTTAGTGCTGAAAGCCATTTGCAGTTTGGTTGCGTATGATGGTACTAATCGGATTGCCCGAAATGAAATCAGAAGTTGCACCAACTGGCACTGAAATGCTTTGGTCTTTTAGCATATAAATTACGGTATGTATGTAGTCAAGAAATACGAAACGGGACACACTTACACACAAGTACTGTTCCATGAGGAATGCGATTGGTGGGTGTCACATGATACGGAAGCAGATCATGAGCGCGAGACATGCGTACTGCGATAATCAGTATCCATGGTTGGGCTAAGATGAATCATAAGCGCGTGGCGCATTTGTTTGTGTGCGGAAATGGATGGATACTGATTGGAATGTATATTGAACAAATGAACACGTAGTAATCCAAATGGGTATTCTCGAACAGCACATGAACGGGACAGAATCACTACAGTAATGCTTTTGTTGTTCGCCTTTGATAACTGTCTGATCAGTGTTTCCGCAGCTGCCTGACTTTCTAATTCTATACAGTCAGAACGGACATTTTGGGGACGTCAAATCACTGTAGTTTACCGGGATCGGTGTTCCTCCGCGGGGGTTTCTTGTTTTTGATTTGCAAAATACAATGAAGAAAGGTGTACGTGCCCAAGACTCAGCAAGCACATCAACAGGATCCTACACTTACATTATTGGGACACCAATATGACTGATTACAGCCCGCTCACTACATTACCCAAGTCGGGAGGTTATCTTCACATGTCGTCTGAATAAAAAACCTGAGTACCTATTTTCCTTGAGCCAGTTGTAGATAGTTCCCAAGACTTCAGGGAACATGTCTGCGCATCGTATCCGGCATGTTCTGTGGGCCAATCAGTGCACTAGCTGCTATTTTTCTGCGAAGCTTTGTTTGTGATAGACTCTATCATCAACGGATCAGTCTGTCCTTAGTTATTGACGAACGTCAAAAAGGAAGTACATCGTCCTGTTTCAGTTCCAGCATAAATCGCGAATTCGGATATGCTTCATTGAACTTCTGGAGTGGAATTAGTAGCAGTAGTAGTAGTAGTAGTAATGGCGTAACAGAAGTAGTACGTGTTGCTATTGTTGTTGTTGTTGTTGTTATTGTGGTGGTAGTAATAGTACCAAGTGTAGTAGCAGTAATAGTTCCTGCACTTTCTAGTCACGCCGAACTAGACAGAGGATGTCAGGTACATACACTTCATACATAATTGTCACCGTAACACCTTAAGTCAACGTTTTATTTTCTATCTTTGTTATGAACGCTAGCATGCAGAGAAAAGTACGGACCCCATGGTTACGCTAGCATTCTGTCGACATAAGCTTCCTTCAAGCGGTAACTGTAAGGGCCTACCATTTCGTTTTTTTTTCATTTCCAGTTCACGGTGTGGACAATATTTCCGAGCACCATTAAGCAGTTTTCCATCACTGTTGTATTGGCCTGATGAGAAGTGGTAAATAAGCAGATCCGTGCTGGCAGTTTCACATCATCCTACATCAGACTATGAAAATATATCCCGAGGGAATGTTAGTTTACGCTTTGTATGACACAGTCGTAACAAGAATAGGCGAGCATCAATAACTGCGTATCTATCCTCATAAAAGCTCCTTCAGTCGATGATACCTTAATCGGAAGCAAAGTATCATCAAATCAGAATAACGATGCTGTGCTCATGCAAGGAACCTAACACAATTCCGGAAGAAAAACAAAAAAGTATGGGTTTATTTAACGCATAGATAAACAAAGATTTCCTATGGTTTGAATAAACAAGGATACACAAATTATACTCTTGAGTAAAACGATACTGCGAGAGTGGAATACGTCTTGAAGCGGTGATTTGTGATTTTATTGGATTTTGGCAATGAGTGAAGTCTCAGATAACCGATGGGGAAAAACTGGCCTGATTGCTTCTGAAATTGGTTGGGAATGAAAAACTTAAAATTTTTCTTTCACCGGGCTTTCGATTGTTTTGTGAATCAATAAATTTATCTCATCGTCAGATACGATAATCTGAGCTCACCCGATGCAACGGAGCAATTATATCTGGACTGCTTCTTGTTTATTGACTCAATCTAGTGAAATTTCTGAAGGGATGGTTCGTATCATAATACTGGTTCACTCTTAACAGTCTCTCAAATGGCAGACATCAAGAATAGGGAGAACGAGTTTATTTTCGACATTTCCTATTCATACCAGTAAATAATATCATAGACAAAACAATTCTAATGCAATCCCAATATTGATTGTTAGGGAAAAGTTAATCGAAGGAGAGTAGGGCTCGCACACGTGATATGCATCTTTTCCTTGACTGAAGGCGGACACGGTAATTTTGGCCAGGAAACTTCCGATGCTCCTGAAGACCATTTTTGAGTGTATAGTGAATAACCTTAAAGACGAACTTTGCAGATTTTACCACAATCAGGACGAGAACATTAGCCATTTCTGACAATCAGTTTCCAAGCTGGTTGATCAGGAGGAAAATTTGGGCCCAAATCGCTACTTGATAAGACTTATCAAATGATAAATCAGCGCTTGTAACCACTTTATTCGCTTCACAGTTTAACCGTAATTGGAGAGACACACTGGCATTCTTGGATGAGCACCTGCTTGCTAGTTCGAACCAAGACGACGGTTCCACCGGAACAGTTGTCGATGCATACACACACGAGGTTGCATACACATGCTTTGCTTGACTATTGTCTCCAGCTGGCCTGAGTAAGGATGCAACGAGTCGGTAAGATTTCCTCACCTGTAGATCACACTGAATCAAAAGCCATCAGACCTTGCCAAGCTTATTTAGAACAAATCAAAACGTTTTCGTAACATAAACCAGGCAAGCCCCCAACATCAGGCCTGAAAGTTTTTCGCGAAAAAGGTACACGTTTAGAAAGCTTACTGCTTGTTATATCCGTGCTCACTTTGAATGCTCAGTGTTCCTTCGATCAGTTCATCCGAAAAGCCAAATCGATACAATTCAACGATCAGCTAGACTATCGTTTTCCACAAAATAAATAGCATTCAATGAGTTTCAGACCAATAGCCTCTGATATCCCCGTTATGTTTCCTACTAGTCTGGCTTATTTGCTAGTCAGCTACCCCAATTTGTTAGTCAGGTCATAATAACTGTATCGATAGAATGCTGGCTGTCCTATTTTAGATTCAGTTAAAAACCCCAGATTTCAGTCAATTTGCAGGAAATAGCACTGCTCACGGAAGGATGACATCTTACTGGGTATGGAGCATAGCTATGAAAGTGAAACGCGTACGTGTGCCCATCACTGGATCAGAGGGGATGTATTGCTTATCCCTAATTTCAAAGATTTTCGGTCACCAGAATTCGGGTTAGGGACGTTAATTGCAAACTGCGCACAATAACTGTCACTATTGGGACTATTTATACTTCAGTTGAATTTTTCCCCTTTCTTTCAGTTTTGCGTCCAAATTAATGGGATTATCCTTTCCGGCGCAAAAGGGGTTACCATTGAGACAGGTATCAAGAACTGTGTGATTTTAATGCAATGCTCGGCTGTGCGGAACTTTGAAAAAATTGCAAATCCATACAAACAGATGTGTTATTCTTTCCGAATGAACCAACAATTGATTTCACTTGACAAACAAGAATAGCAACTTTTACAACTTTCATCTCACCTCTTTATGCTCAGCTAACTACAAATTATTTGTGTTTTATTTTGCCCTTAGAGGAACTTGGTTCATTATCTGCTTCGGTAGATTCTCGGTAGTGGGTTCATTTTGTCTTGTGTCTGTTCACCTATAGGTGCTGGTGTAATCAGCCGGTTATTTCGTGGTTCCCATATCAAATTAAATGATCCTGATGTTAGACGGAGACAACATCTGAAGTTTACAGTAATAAATATTCTCTGAAATGATTCACCATGCAGAATAGCAACACTGAATTCACCGTTAAAAACCACGGAAGCGATGTTCAGCTGCTTTGTCGGACCTATTCGAAATCACCAGCTGCAGTGTACATCCGCCGAATCTTCACTGGGAGTAGAGCGCGGGATGGTGGATTAGGAGTCAAGCACCTAACATTCAGGCTTCCCGAAGCAGTTCTCACAAGGTTCATTCTACATCAATACTTTACGATATAGCACCCTAGTGTCAGTGGCTTTGAGCAACGACAACCCGCAACCTGTACGACCATTGTTTCCATTGACGGAAGTCTTCTAAATGTTTTTTTGTAACATTCTGAAAGGAACAGTTACAAATTAAAGTCTTGGTGGCTCTCTATCTAGAAAGTGGTAATTTGACATAAAGCTTCATCCACGTTTCGAACCAACCTCTTTAGCTAGGTAATTGTTAACGAGATACTTTCAAGTTGGGGGGGGAGAGAATTATCACTGTTTCTCACTCTTCTCAATAACTGAAGTCTACTGGGATTATTCTCGGTGGGTTCTGAAGGGACACCGGCCTTGTCTGGGCCCATAATTATCGTCGAAAAGGTGATCGCCCTTCGGGTCGTAAAAGGATGAATAATTCAGTAGGTCGGTCAAGATGTTTTTGCTACTGTTCATCCGGATGGTACATTTCCAATCAGTAACTACAACTCGTATACAACAATTCCAATGTGATTTACCAAGTTGAATATGGTTGAGGAAAAATCTGTTTGGGTCGAACAAAAAAAGAACCCGGTGATCAGCGTGTAGAATTTCATCGGGATTGTTTCAAATGAACATCTTCCCAAGGGGACTCATCGCCAAGCAGACAGGACATCAAGACCATCAATTACCTGGCACATATTGATGATGCAGGATCAGGCTATCGAAAAGAAACCGTTTACCGTCAAAAGGAAAGCAGATAACAACAAAGTGAATAATTTCCCGTCACGAGAGCACTCACGCGATGCCCGCCGAATCAATGCGAACAGAACACTTTGGGTAAATGCTTATTGCTTTACGAAGGAGGAGGCAGAAACGCATTTGAGTAGGATTACACGGTGGTGGTTGTGAGGATATAGACTGACTCATGTTTGGCGGACAGCCTAGTTTCACTGACAGGCAGCTCATCAACACCTGCCCAGTACCGAGCCCAGGGATTGAGATAACGTAGTCACGATCGACAGGATAGCTGGTCAATGGAGGTAGATGGAGAGATATCAGTGTGAGAGTTTTATCAAACCTAAGCTTCAAGAAGTCGTGAATTTAGTAAAGAATTCACGGAATAAGACTACCGACAGTTGCGTTGCCAAAGCCCTACGAGAGGAGTAAGTGGACAGAAAGTGTTCATTTTAGGGAAGTTCTATTGCTAAGAATGGGATTGCTGTCTGTGATTCTCCAAGAAATGAATTTGCCTAGAATGTAGTCTGGAGTTTGGAGTTTCATAATTTTGTAGGG
The DNA here is from genome assembly GCA_948099385.1 of Fasciola hepatica. Lineage (NCBI taxonomy): Eukaryota > Metazoa > Platyhelminthes > Trematoda > Plagiorchiida > Fasciolidae > Fasciola > Fasciola hepatica. The sequence continues at coordinate 7,113,251 of CANUEZ040000027.1, read as the reverse complement.
AACGAAGTGATTGCTTTTGACTAAATATAATTATGAAATCATGGAAATGTCTTTACTATAAATGGGTTCCTATCTGAAATTATTTCGTTTTAAGCGGGAAAATGAGACTCCCTTTTGTCATTTTGCATTTTTATTCACAAACATAAAAGACATCCTCGAAAATAGGCTCTAGTGCCTTTTTTGGGTAAAAAATAATACAAGACTTGGTCCTATTTCGGAGAAACACGGCCGTTAACGCTTCATGTCTGTTCATTGTACGCCAACTGCATCTTATATAAATTTCAGATTGATGGCCATTGAGAAAAATATGCAAAATTTTCAGACCTCATAACATTTGGCCTCTTTTAGTACTGACCGCTAGAATGAAGTATACTCAGTACTTTAAATATTAGGGCAATTTGCCGCATGCATTCAATCGCCCTTTTTCTGGAATCAGAGCTTATGAACTAAGAAACCATAGCAGTTATATGTTTCGTAACGATTTCAAATCCACCAACTGATTGGAGTGTTGACAATTCCAACATTTATGGTTGTAGTCAGTTACAAGTGAACTGCCATCATGTTGGGTTTTTTAAAGAAATGCTTGCTCTTGAGTACAGTGGGAGTTGTATACCTTGTAGCCTCAAAGACCCACGGTATTGTTAGGGCTAGCCGGAACCACACATTGAAGCTTGGAGTGGTGAAGCACATAATATCACAATAGTTCAGGTGTGGTAATGTGCTGGATGACAGTGTATTACTTTCTACCAGCAAAGATGATCGAAGACATTAACATTTCCCCCAGAATATTCCACCGCTTTCGACTTGCTGCGCAATCCGATTTCTGCAGTTTTTGTCCGGAAAAATGAATATAGGAGGCTTCTATCTAATCTGATGAAGTGTATTGATTAGGAGTTGAAAATAAACTTTTTCACGTGTAGTGGTACGAGGATTTCCAGATTTCAACATGAGATTGCCCAGGTTACTTTTAGTCGGATATGTTCTTTCCTGTTGATTCTCAGGATACAGGTATATGGGAGCATGGAGGCTATGTTTTAGGGATAACATGAACTGAAGCATATTCCACATACTTACATATATATATATATATATATGTATATATATATATATATATATATATATATATATATATATATATATATAATAAGCATGTCTCATGAGAAATTACTTTTCAGGAAGAGAATTAAAAGTCTAATCAGTTATTATCCCACACGGTGGAGTGCCAAGGTATTTCTTATATTACCGTAATTTATACAGTTTCATCTCTGCATCATGTCGATGAACCGAATGCTGATGTTATTCAGAGACCAGCGTTGCAGCTCCGTCTACAGGATAGTCGAAATGTTCTCGCTAGCCCAAAAGCGTCTAAAGCAATGCGCCGTCGCTTCCGTTGATGGGTCTAGGACTGTTTGGTTCTCTGTCTCCGATCACATGACCCTACTGATTCACCGGATCGACTTCTGTCCGTGAGCGCGACAAGTAGCACGACTGAGGTCTGTGCCATTTTTGCACGGGAAGAGCGTGATAAGACTGGCGGTCACAACGGACATTGGTCAACCAGAGAGGCTGATGGCCAGTTGGTCAAAGAAATACACTTTACCGAAGCAAAACCACCGGTTGCGTTCATCTCTCACATTAAACTTAGTTTTCCAAATCTATGTGATAGGTTTGGAAAAATTTTGTCGTTCAATAACACAGCCTAGTGGAAATCTTTGGTAGGTTGTCGAAGTTTCGGTCACCACGGGTAACCTTTTTCAAGACGCTTTTTACAACCGAAAGAAACTGGAATCGGTTGTAAAACCAGTCTTGAAAAAGGTTACCCGTGGTGACCGAAAATTCGACAACCTACCAAATATTTCCACTACCCTGTGTTATTAAACAATAAAATTTGATCAAAACATAGCACATGGGGGCATCGATTTTTCGATACACTTCGAACCGACCTCGGTTCTGACACACTAGTACGTGGTAGTCTCTCAAATCAATCTTAAAATGGTATAATCATTGTGTACAACGCTAATAAAGAGACTGTTCGCGAACAACGAAGCTTTGTTCGTAGCCTTAGAGGAGTAGATTAGATCACGGAGTCGGAGAAAAAGTAAGAACCCCATGGCCGTCTGTTGGTAAATACATCACGGAGATGAGCAATACCTCTCCGGAAGTCGCTTTACACAATGAATCGTAATCATTTGCAGGGAGATGAAACCGGATAGGCAGAACTGTCAAAATCTTCCTGTCCCAGCGCATTTACTTTATGAATCAGAGAAGTATCAGGGGGCCTTCTCCGGTACCGTCCTGGAGGAGAAGCAGGCGTGCTTTGACGATCCTTTTGATATGAACAAAGACCAAGAAGACTCTACGAAAGTGATCCAGCAAGTGAAAGACTATAGTTTGGATCAATCTAATGAAACGGATATTCCAATCACTGAGAATAGTGATAGCGAGCAGTCAAAGCTTGATCAAACAACTCTCTATGCGGAAGAAGAAGTTAAAGAAGCAGACGCAGGTACTCTTAAGTGTATTGAAGAAGAATCGAGCAATTGCATCCTAGGGGAACTTGAAGCCATGAGATGATTCGTCTTACCAGCCGTGATGTTACGTACAAAACGAGTACGGTATACGCGAGCACTGAAAAGGGGGTAGGAGATATGTTTTCATGATGTTCCAAAAAGATCCTATCAACGAAGAGAACCCAAAGCTCTATGGTTTTCGGGAAACCAGTTGTTTGAGGTCCACTTGGATATGAAAATAAATCATAGAAGCAGAAGGTGGATAAACTAGAGAAAAGTCACTGGTAGTTAGAAAAGCAAGGATTCCTATGAAACCGGGAGAACGAGAAGCCCCCGTCGTTACCAGAGAAGGAAGGTTGTGAAAGCATGGGCTGACTCATGGCTGATAGACAGCCTGGTTTTGATAGCAGACAGCAAGCCCGCGCCTGTTCAGAACCCAGGTCGAGGCCACATCACAGTCAGCCAATCAGAACAGAGATTACCTTATGCAAGTGTGGACCAATTAGGTTGTTCAAAAAATCGGTGACCGTGATTCTTTCTTTTTATGTAAACTGAGATGATTCGAAGTCAGAAATGTCTTCTCGCTAAAGTTAGTGGGACGTAACTGGATAGTGTTTTGCCTTATTTCCTTTGACAGACTGAAAAACTGGTAATAGGTAAGGTAATGTGATGGGTAAGGTGTTTACGCAGTATGCCCACGAAGCTGAGAAATTAGTCGTGAAATCTGAATAGATGTTTGAACTTATCAATAGTTAGACTGAAAAATGTTACAGGGGATCCAATCTGTCAAAGGGAATTGATTTGCAAAACGGTCAAATCGGACTAGCATTCACAAAACTTGCGGTAGAATCACAGCAAGCTACTCTTCTGAAGTAGTTTGGATTGCTTACCATTTTCTCTGTGCATTCGTTTAGTGCATTCTCAAATGTCAGTCCACTCTCGGCTTCATGAAGACAATATGCATTTGTGCCCATTTAGAGGCGTTGAAAACCTGATTTTGACAATGACGATCACTCGATCGTATTTGAAACAATTTAAACAAAATGGGGAGCCCTGAATTGTTGAGGTAATACACTTCAAACAGCGCACCATTTGCCTATTCAATGGGCAAAGATTTGCTGAAACGGTAAATAACAGATAAATAAACGAAGAATTGGTGATGAAACAGTGCCTTGTAGAACATCCGACATTAAAGATTGAGGGAGGAAACCATGCCAAAACATCACGTGATATGTTAGTAGTGAATCAGTTAGTCGACCAACAGTTTCAGCATTATGGCGCTACACCTTTCCCTTCGAAACATCGAAAAACGTCACTGTAATCTAAGGAGCAAACTCAGAACTGTTTGTTTCATAAAAGGCAAAACGCACGCACAGCGTTGCGTCGTCAATCTTACATGCAGTTGATCACAACACCACCACACCTGGGATTGGAGACGTAAAGGTCGATGCGGTAATCGGGATAACCTTTGGGCTGAACCACTCACAGTCGGAGTTATCATGTAGGTTCACTGGAGGAGAACGATATCCAATTATGCAGTTTATTCCAGCGACGCACAAGCGCAATCAATTCTGAAGAATCTCCACTTGACGGCCGAACGTTATTGCCAACTATGACTGACACACACACACACACACACACACACACACACACACACACACTTATCCGACAATGTGTCTAAACGGCCAGCCAATTTTTGCGCGATCGTATTTGCATTCCTCTCGTTTCTTCAGAAAATCTACCTTATTCAGTTAATGTGTATAGATATACAGTAGGGTATTTCCACCAGAATATCCGTGAGGAGCATAGAAAATATTAGCAAGTGACCACAGTTTTTCCCAGAATTTGGTAGATGACGTTATTCGCACAAATTCTACTATGACCACTGCCTAAGGTGGGGTTTCGGTGGGGCGATAAAAAAATAGTTACCTAGAGGACGTTACCGGGCGACATTTCCAGAAAGGACACAGTTAGACCTTACCAGTACGAGACAATTACACTTATTATTACGTGGTAACCAGTTATTTCGGGTAAAAACAAAAATGCATTTTTCGGCTGTAAATTTATGGTGATTCGGTCCTATTCATAGGCAGTTCGAGAAAACCCATTTAGAGCAATCACTGAAAGTTTGGTCAATGTGCACTTCAAACGGCCTCCACGTATCTCTGCTCGTGAACAAATGCACCACCCGCATATGATTCTTCTCGGTCCAACCATGATTATGGATTATCGCAGTACGCTAGTCTCGAGCGCATTATCTACTTCCCTATCACGCGGCAATATTTGGCAAGTCTGTCCGCACCAGTCAAATAGCTCACGGATCAATACTTTCTTGCATATGCATTCCGTTTCGTACTTCATGACTGTATAAACGCCGTAGTTTATTTGTTAATAACAATGCACTGAAGTGCCAGTTGGTGTGTGACTTCTGATTTCATTTCGGGTAGTTCAATCATTACAGATACGCAGCAAAACAGTCCCGAAAACAAATGGTAAATCAGCTTGATTTTCGTTTTTCCTGTTAACTTCTTTCCCCAAAATAGCGAGTTCAACTATTCCGACATATATGACTACCTCAAAGTTCCATTTCTTGGAAGCTTATTACAGCTGTCATCCAAGAAGAGAACAGTTCACCCTCAAAGGTTTACCTGAAGCAGCTGTATATCAAATTTAACAGAAGGCGTTGCTTAACAGGTTCAGTAATGTTTCCCGCTTTAATTGTTAGTTTGTTCATGGCCTCTTGGTTTATATCATCCCTTTTTCGTTTTTAGATTGACCTCTGGGATGTTCTGTATCGTACAACCAAGGTACTCCCTAGAAACCTCTTTGTCACACCTATTTCAATTCTCGATTACGAAGTAACATTACAAAATGAGATTGTCGCCTTAATTCTGGTCACCCCTGGCGAGTTTCTGACCATCTGCGTCTGGTCAAACCAAATCGGTAAGGGAAAATGTCACCCGTATGACGAGAGTTCCAGCAGTGATATTTCTTATCCAAATGGTGAGTTTCAAGCTGGTTCGTGAACATATCATCGAAAAGCTTGCCAAATAGTTAGCATAACACAGTTTTGTCGGCCTAAATGAAAACGAATTTCCTGAAAAAACTTGCCCGTTAAATGCGTTCATATTGTCCATCTGCAAGAGAACTAGTAAGTAAAACAGCACGGGGATTTATTTTGTGCAATGTTCATTCACTAATTTTTCACTATTTCTCCCGGGTAAGTTTCGCGCGGTGTTTGACAAAAAAGGTAGACAAAATGCTGATCAAATTCTACAGTCAACGGGCACAATAGCTGATGAAAGATGTAAAGAAAATTTTGAAATTGCCATAACCACCGTTAAATCGGAAAAATAAATGACTTCTTTAGGGACAGCGGAAGTCAGATATCATTTCGTCAAACAGATAGACACTCCGGTGCTGCGAATTCCCTTAAGTTTTCAAAGATTGCACCAATTGTTAATTATTTACCTCATACGATGAATTCGCCCTGTAACGAATTCTTTCAGCAACAAATTTTGAATGTCCGTAAGCGTTTGATGATTGAAAGTTTTTAGGCGTCACTCTGAAACATGAAGAGATCGAATTTTTATTATACTTCATATTAGTCTGGATGAGGACACACAAATTACTGATGAAATTTGCAAAAATGTTACATCTTCACAGTCGGTCCACTCAATCTACCAACAGATGTATAGAAGACAATTATTCACTTGTTTACGAACCAAATTGAGGAAAACTTGTCATCCGACGGTTGATTGTCCGCTGTATATTGTGTAAAGGCTGCATGTGAAGCTGGCAAATTTAACAATCACCTTTCTGGTACAGTCGTTGCACAGATCTGTAAGTTCTAATCCCTTGAACACAACACCAAAGATGTATATACTTCCATACCTCCAAATATGGTTGCTTTCGCCCAGAGGCAGTCACTCCTTTCCCCGAAAACACAACCTACTGCAATCGGATGCCGGTGGCAGTCGTTTCACTTTATCGAATTCCAGTGTTGAGAGCAGACACCCACACTGACATGGCAAGTGATATATATATATATATATATATATATATATATATATATATATATATATATATATATATATATATATATCACCTTTGACTAAAAACCTCGAAAAAAGCTTGCCAAGTTTGGATTATATCTCTTAAAGCCCTTGAAGAATCCCTTCGTTTAGCAGCGATTAGAAGCCTGAGAGGAATGCTGTGCAATGTGGCTTCACAAATCACAATGCTGCTGAATCTAATTTACGTAAAATCTTTGAAGAGCTATTGATCATCGTGAAACTATCAGTTCTTCATACCCTTTCCTCAGTTTTTTATGGAATGAAATGACACAAACGCAAGATATGATCAACGCGATGATCAGATATTCCACTGACAAATTCACTTTTATCTTCCAATTACGACTGATTTCCAGGCAAACAACTAACTTACCCTTTCAGAACAGTGAGAAATTTTCAAAATCACACTCAGATCTGGAATGTGAAAAGTTAACTGTACGAATTTGATTACCGAGTGCCGTTTGAGTTTCCCAGTCGGCAAAAAGAAGGCAGTTCGCTTACTATACATATACGCGCACCCTTTCATGTACCGTGTGACAAAGAGAATTGAGCCACTAAGATACCAAGGATTCGAGTCCGAGGAGTCCATGACACGGTCTCTGCATACCTTCTGCTTGCTACAAATTTCATATTGCCTTTCAGTTTTCACTTTTCAGATAATAACCCCTATTTTGTCACCGACGATCTGATGTTTCTATTTTAAACGAAAGAGTTTGTCTAGGCGAACGGCATATTGCCGACTAATTTACCATAAAATTTGGGATTTTATACAAGGTAAACCAGTGTTCAAACCTCAGGGAAATAATTTTTCGGGACGAGCTACTTTTCTTTGTGCGAAGCTAATATGAATTGGGGTTCTGAATTAGGAAATGAATGAAAAACGAGTGCCGAAATAATTGAATGTTTGTGAATTTTTCGTGAATAACACTTTGACACGAATATAAAGTTCTCCTTTTTAGTAGGTCCAAGGAACACTGCAAGTTCCGAGTTAAAACTAAATACTGATATTTTCTGTTAGAAATAATATGCTTACTACTCACTCAGACAGAACCACGAGGACCGTACCTATCATTTTACCCATGATCTGTAAATTGCTATCAGTTTTGAGAGAACACTGCGATGATTGTAAACCTCTTTTAGGGATAAACGTTAACAATTCACAGTATTCCATTCGGTAATCTAGCAAGCAAACAAACAATGACGGTGAGGATATTGTGCTGTCGACTATTCCCGAAGGATCGTTTTTTCGCCTGTTCTACATCAGTCTCGTCTCATAACCAAGCTGGACAAGAGTCGAGCTCAAAAATATCTCGTTACCTGCTGATAAGACAAGCCCAGTGGGGGTCACCAGCCATCATTAAGTGCCACAGACAGTAGGGTTCCGTGTTCGTATCCTGTCCCCGGCCACTTTCTCGTCCTCAGCAGATTACGTATGAACTCGCCTAATGTCTTGAAACATTTTGTCAGTCAACCACTTTTAAGAATATGGCTAAAGTGATTGTCGAAAGACTGTGTAGATGGGAACGTCGTTGGAGAAACCATAGCATTCTCAATACGTACCAAGTGCCAAGCAGTATCCAGGTCTCGATTTCTTTCCCCAAATTCTGATTTTTTGTTTTTATGTTTCTGACGAGCCCAACAAAACTGATTATCCTCCCAACTTATTTTTTAAGGACTTTCTTCTTGGAATCACGAATTCTCTCGTTTATCAAAACTTGCTGCTTATGCACTTGAAGCAACGACCTGTGAAAGCGACACACAACGGTCGATGCTAACGAGCTCGGAATAAGTTCAGAAGACGAAAGATGAAAATCTGTCCGACAGAAGACAGGGGAGCAAGCTAGATATCTCAACTTAGCGTTATCGTTTATGAATAAACACTGACTGATAATGTAATCATCCCGGTGTAACAAACTTGTTTTCGGTGAGCACCTGACTCTTGATTGGGTATTGTGCAAAGCGAAATGACAACAAAATCCAAATGAACAGACGAAATCAGTGCATTTTCTTCCGTCGTCTGCTGACTTTACACACTCGATCCTATGCAGAAACCTAGTCACAGCAAGAAAAAGGTATATTCGAAGAGTGGTTTAAACGAAATTATTTCACGCTAAATTTTTCACTGGTTTCGTGAATTTACTTTCGAGGCAGATTTACAATAAACTTTAGTTCTAAACTCAAAGGGACAAGCACACGATAACGTCAGAAGCCATGTGGAGGATTCAGTCTCAACACGTATCTTCGGATTGAGTAGGAAGCTAGAGGCAGTGGCGATCTGGCCGGACTTGTTTGCAATCTTAGTGTGACCTTTCAGGGATGGACACAAATCCCAGTTATTGGAAAGGCACTGCTGGTTCTCTACTGACTTATCCTAAGGGGTGGCTGGTTCCGGATTTCCTGTAACCGTCACAGTCGACTGTAAGTGTGCTAGAGGGCAGTACTGAGCTAATTAGCCTGGCTGTGTTAGGGATATTTTCTGAAATTGTAGTAAACAATCGATTATTTGTTCCGTGTAAGCACCTGCTACCACTAGTGAACTGATAAAGATTAACCTATGCTTAGGCTACCAAAAAGTCTGGTCTGTCTAAATTGAAGGCAGCAATAATCCGTCTCCCATTTTGGCAAAGACTGACTGCAAAAATTAAACAGCACCTTGCAAATAGAATTCTTCCTAGTAAGTTTCGTAATTTAACCAAAAGTAGAACCACAGAGACGAATTACTATCTTCCATTGGACACATTCTTTCGTTTCCCGCGGATCTTCTTACTAATGTCATTGTTATCAACAGACAAGAAGAAACATCGCAATAAAATGCGTTATCAGTAGGTCTTAAACAGACAAAAACACATCATCATATTCAACCTTGGGTCGTTTGCATCACATTTAGGATAGTTTCCCATTTCGCCGGTTTAACCCTGAAGACTCGACTCGACTCCTGTTGCAGTACACGTCAATACGCCAGAGACACACACACACACACACACACATGCACACACACACACACACGCACATGAGAAAAGAGCCAATATTCCCCCTATAGTTCGTGTTCAAGCTGACCGTCCACAGCACTCAGCCTCTCTGGTAAACAATATTACCACTTATACGGTCTGGTCCACTTTACCCAACTGGTTCAACCAATTGGCCTCTGAGTTGTTGATCCAATGTTTCGTCTAGTTGTTGTTGACAAACTGTTTGTTGTAGTGGTATTCTGATCGGTACCGATTTATTTGAAGAAATCAAGCCGGAGAGAATGATATTCATCAATGTTTTAGTCTAGTTCATTGCTTCAATCTGCATCACACGGAGATCTATCACGGGAATCAGATTCCAGCATTCATAGAGGTTTCTCCGGTGGATTCTAGGAAGCACAGTTTTGATGTTGTATTTGGAACAGATGAGTATTAAGGTGAAGTGGAACTTGGATTGAAAAATCACTTTTTTACTGGATTACCGTTGACTGTTAACTATTTCGATTTTTGCTCCAGAATAACAAAGCTGACTGGTCATGTCTCCTTTCTTTTGAAGAGTCTGCATACTTTGCTTATTTTGGATTAGAACGCCACATTCACCTAGGCAGTAAGATGATTGGATGAGTTTCAAAAAGCACACTCTGGTTGGTACTTTTTGCTTTGTTAGGCTGCTGGATTCACATTGACGCGGTTATTTCCCAAAGGACACGAAGGTATGTGCTGTTATCGTTATTCATACAATGGTTGTTAGAATGGATTCATTTACCCTCAATGCTCTTGAAAATTGGTGCTGATTGTAGCTCAGACGGATATTGTTCAACGGTTTCCGACGGCTGTGCTTGGAGCAATGACGATGTCTCCTCAACTGGTGATCATTGACCATTCGATTGTAAACTGACCTTGGGAAAATTTACCTGCTGTAATAGAAACGTCGACTAACTAACATCTTTTCAGATAATACTGTGTTACTGATCAATAAAAACTTACCGCTCATTGAAATGAGGTTTTCAGGGGAGTTTTTTTATACGGAATCACATTTTTGAAAGATCCCTTAGACCTTGCTACTGCAACACGTGAACTCACGTGTTATGTGCTTGAGACCGGGTCTGTATCGATGAAATGGTGTATAGGAGTCAACTGGAACACAATCTCGCTTGGTGAATGTTTTGATGTCTGGATACAATTTCTCGTCGTAATACCGATGTCACACTATCCATATAGGATGGGCTAGTTATTCGCCCTCCATGTATTGGTAAGCCACTGTATAAAAAGCATAGAAGGGAAAGAAAATTACCTATTTATGAAAAGATTTTGAGCCAAGTCTATCGCAGAAAAGCTGACCGATTGGCTCGCAGAATCCAATTCCTCTCCTCTTTGCCAAAACAGCGGAATATTTGAGAATTTGAAGTGTGCCTTTCATCATTGCAAACACAAAATGATTACTATCTGGAAGATGCTCATATGATCTTGATGTGAAGTTCACACTTTCAGATTATACAGTATCACCCGCAAGTATGTCGTTGGATCGCGAGGCAATAAAGCACTCATCAGATGTGAGTATACGGATTGTTTAGCTTCATTACGCTTCGCACGCATATAACTGGCAAATTAGGACAAAACAGCTTCTGGCAGAATCATTATTCATTCTTCTTTGATGAAAACCGTCTGTGTTAAAGTTTACTTTCTTACTTGAGTTTGGTATTTTACTAACTTCGGAGATCAGAGATTTAGGCACACTTATCACGGCACCCAAAGTCAATCAAATTGAGTTAGCCTTGCTCACCAGAAATCTATGGTAACTAACAATAATATACTTATTGAAATGTGTACCTCATACGTACAATAGTACATAGGTTGAGCAAGGAATAATTTATCAGCTAGATTTCGACAAAATCTGCTGCATTATTCGTAATAATAGTTGTAGTAGCAGTAGTAGAAGTAGCCATAATAGTAGCAAATGCCAGTCTCATTTTTTATTGCTGTGCCACCGGAACTGTACACGGCCAGCTGGTGTTGGAAAATATTCTCATGAACACGCTGTTTCGTGCCAGACCAAGCTTTCGGTTTTCATGACTAACAAGGCCTCCAAAGTTCAGCTTGATGCCAAGTGCAACAGCTATCGTTCACTTCCCCCGATATATATGTTGAATGAATGAGTTATCCTTTTTTGGCGTTTACCTAGTATTTATATCGAAATGGATCGATGTGTTTCATACAAAGATCAATCATAATTAAAGGTGGAAAATTTAAAACATGTTGAATTGGATGCAATAGCAATTGCACATTACACCATTTTAGTTCTTCCTAATTAGTTACAACTTCCTGCGAAGTTTTACTGATAAATAACCAGGCTTCCTGACAGCTTCTGACATCACCAAATTGGAGAAACTTTTTTCGTCAACCAAACAAATGAGAGTTGCATTAGTAATTCTTCGAAAAGTGTCGATGTGCTTTGATTCCCAGTATCTACGATGCTTCAGCTGATCATCTCGTGGTGAGAACTAACGTCCAAACAGTTCTGCCTCATAATTTTCCTATTTTCGGTAGGTTCTCTGTGCATGTGTTAATATTTTGCTTACGATAGATGAGTTTCAAAAGAGGGGAATTGTTTGAAATAAGAATAGATTCTCCAGGTTCTCTGATAATTTTGGAGTTTCATCAGATGAGAAGAAAAGAAGTACAAAAAACTCATCCTTTAAACGGAGAAGTGAAAAAAACTCCAAACTCCACAATCGCTTTTCCCACTAGCGATGCAATTATCATAAAGAACCCCGTCGGATATCCGCGAATCGTTACAAATGGGAATCTCCGGAGGCGTTTATGCACACTCAGACTAACCCCGCCCTCCCACATAATCCTATCCGCCTATTGTTATCGATCATTTCTCTCGATATCACTTCATTAGCTTCCTTTACTGATATTCACCTGCCTTCTGGAGCAGGCTTTTAAAATTCAACGGGGCAGTATAAAGAAAAGTGGTCTCATTTTCTTGAATACCTATTAGGGAAATGACCGACGGACACACGAGGCTCATGCGAAAGTTAATTGTGGAAAATAAATGCCTCCAACGCGCCGATTGGTCTTTTTGCTTCTATAGCCTGAAATCAAGTTCAAACGTTTGTGTTCCCTCTATCAGTAAATTATACAAACATAGTTTTGCTTCTTGGACAACAAACAGAAAGAAGGAATTTTAGATGTGCTACGCTCTAAAATCCTTCTATGAACTTCAACCAAGTTTCAGCCTGTGAAGTCACAACAATTGCTGTCCGAGCACTGTCGTTCACTTTCAAACGTGCCACTGCTGCGTGACAATCGAAAGCGGTCAAATCTCATCCAAACACCAACAAGACATTCTTACCATTTCCTGATCACTCGCTGCCCAGTCCACGACTACCTGTCTGTTGTGTTTAGCCTGAACGGTCATGTGCCCATACAGACGCACGCTTGATCTGAATCCCGTGCAGTCATGGACACACGCCTGTAATCGTGCACACACGTACACAGCTGACGTTTGTCGTGCTTCGTCCCGGACGGCACTGGCCAATCAGATTGTATCACGTGTTGCACAACCTAATCCGACCGTACAGCTGTCTTACACATTTGATAGCATGCATCATTGACTCACGCACCTGCATACGCGGTTGCGTTTTCACTTGTTTGCTTGTACTGGAGCTGACCACGTTGTTGCAATATACACGTTCATTCGTACAAGCAAGCCTTCCTTCTGGTTACTGAATTCGGGATACAACACCTTTTTTGACATTGACAACATCACTCTTCAAAATCCACGCCGGTTGAGCACGAAACGGATCCTTCGGGTCCTTTCATCCGATTTTGATATCGCTCATTTGTCCTCTACATGACGTCCCCTGAATATTATCCACACTGCTCACAAACCGCAGCTGCTCGTTCAAGCACCAACAAAACCAATCAAATATAACAACAATGCTTGTTGGCATACTATTTATCCAGCCTACGTCAAGATAGTGATTATTCAGTCAGAGAATGAAATTTTGTGAATGGCATACCTTCCCTCTGAAGCAGTCGCGTTTATTTTCACTCCACAATTGTCCATAATTGTTTTAGGTAACCAACCACTTACTCTTTCGGTAAGTAGTATGCATACTCCACTGCACAGAAACTAAAAAATCATATAAAGAAGACTGTAAGTCTCCTTCGTTGCTTGACCACAACGGTCAAGCTACTTTTACGGGATGATAGCGACGAATGCTGCATCGGTAATCTTCATCAACCGTGCTCAAAAGAACCGGGAAGAAGGAACCAGATTTTTGTTCATCTCGTCAAACCTGATCGAAAGCCTAAGTTTCGTTTGACCACGAACTGGTTGTTTTGTTTTTCTTGAACTCTGAACTTGCTACTATTTTGTGCAGTAATTGTTCTCTTTACTGTATTTAACTTTTCCCTTCACCAATACACTAGCTGAAGATGAAATGTTCTGGTGTGAACTGTGGTAAAAGTACATTTTGGTGAGTATTTTACCAACTGCTGAAGCCTTTGATTCGTGTACAGCGGAATTCTTAGTCTTGTTTCAATAGCTCAAAAGATTTTTGGATCATGCATTTCTTAACGAGGGAAGAAAGAGGAAAACAAGCTAGTTTCTTCATTTATTATCCTGTCATTTATTACTTTATATTGTTTACTGAACCCGGAAACAAGTTCAACAAAATTGATAGATAAGAATGTAACAAAATACTCTCAAGTTGTTCCGTCAGTCATGTGTGTGGGTCCTCAGCTCTGACTTCAGTAGTACAGCAGACATCGCATATGATCCCAGCTAAGAGAGCCGAGAAGCTGTAACCAGCGGGAGTACGATGTCCAGTTTCAAAATGAATCTATCCAAACAATGCCGGTTTTCTCATTTGCACAAATACGACCAACAAATAACACTTGTGAAGTATCCACGTGAAAAAATCTATCCATCTTCGGTGTGCTTCATTGACTTGCTCCTCTACATCAAGTGCATCATACTGAAAGGCCATTAACGAATTACTTTGGAAAGTGGTGCACGTCTTTCTACTTGTTTTGTCGTGTAAGTGGTCCTTTGTCCGAGCTGCGATCAAGTCAACGGAACCGCACGTGAAATGAAGCTGTCAATCAGCGTAAACGTATTTGAGCCGGCAGCCCAATAAACCAGCCTTCACACCACCTTATTGAACTAACTCTGTTTGATGGGATGCAGAAGCGAACGAGAATGAATCAGTCAGATTACCGGAAGTGTTAGTAATTTGTTCGGCTTCACAAGACTACTATTTAACTAGAGGAAATCTCCGTGGATTTGTCATTTTCGTTTTAGACTTTGTATCCTATATTCATGTAATTTACTGGTATATTGCACGCTGATCTGAAGTCCTCTGGCTCATTTCAGATGGACTGGTACGATATGATTTGCACACAGATGGAGTGTACGCAGGCAGCCCGTGAAAAAAACAACCCAACATTACGCCAGGGTCCATTACCTTTTCAAATAATGATGAATGGAGTTGGCACCCACTAGGTCAGTGTTGACGACGTTTTACAAAATCATCACATAAATGAAACATACACAAAAAGTCATGTTTCACGAGCAAAAATCGTTTTAACTGAATCACTCTCAATTGCAAAACTCACATTTCTATTTCTTTAACTTTTCCATATTCCGGCATTTCTGTTGTTCGTTCTCATCATTTAAGGTCTGGTTTCAATAAATGACACCAACCGGGTTCATTCAGGGACATTCGGTGATATTGTCTCTACTGGAGGAAGAAATTCAGATAAGACTTCCCACATGTACATAAATGATCAGCAATTCATCGATTTCCTCATTCAGTCAAAAGATAGCTCCAAAACAGCAGGTGGGCTGATTTTATCAGGCCCCTAGAAATGTTTTTCGCAGGCTTTTTCGCGTTGTTAGGTGGTTCCAATTCACTAGGCGGTTATCCTTTTAATCATCGCATTTACTACCTTTGCTTGCCATTTTATTTATCATCCAGGTGCGAAAGTCATTAGTCACCCATGGAAATATCCACAACAAAAGCCACACGTTATTAGGAGAAACGAGTATTTTTTTTCAATTTGATGACCATTCCGAGAAAATGTGCTTATCTTCTTGGAAATCGCGGGTCGTAGTTTGTCGAAAACTTAGAGTTTGTCTGTGCCACACACCATTCAGCAGTTTTTGTTTTGTTTGCACAAAAAAGACCTTATAAGTTGTGTTTTGTTTGCTTAATTTGAGTTACAATAAAAGTTCTAATTACATGCACACACACACACACACCCACGCACTCTGTTTCCTTCGTTTTACGATTGCGCGGCATTAGAAAAACAGACCTTTTAGTTCGCCTGTCGTGGTTTCAGAAATATCCCAATTCCTGAACCAAAAACTGCCTAGGAATTTAGAAGCAAAGTGACTGAATATGGATTCTTCTTTTTGTTCAGTCAGCCGACCCATTTATTGCAAATGAATTACTCGATTTATACGAATAAGTGCGTACAACCTTTGGCACCAAGTTTGCTTGACAGGGCAAGTATTTCTGTTCCAAGTCTTACCCCCAGCAAATTTTGCCTGGCCAAATTACCTTGCGGTATATCAAAAGAAGGGAAGAAATAAGGCATTCCACGTGATAACACTCTACCGCTTTTTTCCATGGCAATCTGCTGTTGGTTGAAACTGAGTGACTTCGGCTATCGTGACAAATTAACTAGAACCTCACAAGTTCAAAATTAATTAAATGTCGGACATGATCAATTTTGGAATATACGAAGGTGAAACATTGGCCTTGCATCGCCAGTGATTTCGCTTATCGATCCATTTCTTAAGATCAAATTTTGTATTCTGATCAGTTTTGCTGTATCTCATCAGGTGCATACTACCTCGGAGCTCAGGGTTTGAAATTTTGTGAACGCGACAGACTAAATCCGAAGACCCGTCCCGGGTGCCGAATTTTGGAAGTATCACCACGTCCCCACTCAGGATATCTTTCATACCCAGTTTTGCCACCATACACGGACAAACAGTGAAGCTTTTTTGACGGGGTGAGCAAAACAGCTCTAAACCGGGACTAGCAGACTAGGAAGGTTTTGTCAAACTGAATAATCCCGTTGCAACTTACAGTTCTAAGACAAGGAATATCTGAGACATCAAGTGCAAAAGGCCAGCAGTCTTTGTGGATGCACTTCTAATAACTTCCCAAAATAGTTGTGGCTACTTGCGCATTAGACGTTCTTACTATTGAGCCAAAGGCCGGAAACATGTTTGTTCTGGATAAGTTCCGGATTCTGAATAATACTTTGGTGTACGGAATAGAATACTGAATAAAGCCTAATGCGTTATTCGTGCGCTTCATAAATGTATGCAGTAGGAGATTGATTTCTATAGAATACGGATCGCCATTCATTCATTATCAACGCCTAACCCCTCAGCTGGATCCATATGACTTGTTAGCCATGACCCATGGCCTTCAGTGGTACACCAAGTGTTGATGAATAACTAAGAACCATAATAAATCATTCTGACACTTTGTTCTCCGTTTGGTAGCTTTTATTTTGGAATCTAAGGGGAGGTATTTCTGCTCACGATGTAGGATTTTGGATTAGGGATGGGAAAGGTCAGTGATTAAATGCTTTGGACTGTTACCTATGGGTGGTGGCTTTAGCAACAACGAATTTGCAAAACAGCGCAAATAAACCACCTTCCTTCATTTGCATGAAACTTATCAATCATCAGAAGGATTTTCAACGTTCAACAAGGGATTCGCAAATGTAAGAGGAACCACAATTGCAATGTCACTGATTTCCACAGCCACCATGAATAAACTGAGCGGCTCGTAAATAATCATATCTTGCTACAACCTACGTGTTGTTGTTGCTTGCATAAAATTCCCAGTAAATCTAATCAAATAAATGAGCTAGCACGTGAATACGTGAATAATTAGTTCTGCTTGCGGAACTGAGTAACAACGGGGCCAAGAGATGAGCAGCTTTGCAAAGCAAACAGTACGGGGTTACATATTTTCACACCAATCCTACGTCTAACCCGCTGCGAACGTGCATACGGTTAGTCGCAACAAACGTATTTCTCTCTCTCGAAAGTTGTAAACGGCCTTTTGGAGAAATATCCTTTTGTTTTGGTCTCTCAATCACACAATTCTCATGGTGTATTTTTCGCGAACGATGACAAGAGCTACTGGTGGTTTTCAATTCCAATCAGTTTCAATGCTAAAAAATCACAATTAGTTAATAATTCAATCCTCCGACAAATTAAAGTGCCTACAGATCATTCGGCGAGCACCGGGGACTGACACACCCAGAACTCGGTGATTAATCATTCAGTTAATTGAATACTGTGCGGTAAAAAACACTAAAATAAGTAAGTGGCTTACTCCGAGATATTGATCTATCCCATGTGAGTCTTAAAAACAACCACGCAATTAGGCACAAAAAATGTTCCTTTTATAGATCTTCTGCAGTCCTTTAGATTGTTTTCCGTGATTTATGGCTTGAGCAAAATTTCTGTCTTACGAATGAATGAAAACAGTGAAAGACACATCGCAATTAGATGGAGTCCAGTGCCCGAATAAAATACACGGTTGTCAAATCTAGTGTTTGAAATGCAAAATCCTTTTCGTACACAAGATAACAGTTCACTAAAAGTTGTTTAGATTGGTACTCACAAACACTAACTGCAGATAAATTAAGGAAGTGTTTCTCATAGGGGTACTGATCGATTCTTCGTAAGCTAACCTACATAGGGACTATATACTTGAAAATCCTCAATAATAAAGGCAAAGAGAATCCTTCTCAAGTAAGCATATTCACCTCAGCTCAGCGACCTTCACTCACGCGTGGATCCACTACCACAAACCAATCGAAAAAACGGCAAGAAGTCCTTTGAACAATTTGTTGTAAACATCTTCTAGCTCCTTAGCTGGAAGTGCATTCCACAGGTTGATCACTCTTCGAAAAAGACGGCAAACTGCAGCTTCTTTCATGCGTGCAATTGATGATGTAAATAAAATTCATATTATCATACCAAATTTTAATTGGAAGCAAGGTTGATTGTAAGTCGAAGTTTGTTGCTTGTTACCAATATTCGACCAACAAATCAATAAATAATCATAAGTAGAGCTCTACCAGTGGAGCATCACGAGTTACCGGGATGGGGTTCTCGGACAAACAACTCTGTGCTGAAAAGACCACTTGTAGATTAGTATTCACATACGCTTTATTCAGTGAAGACAAATCCTGTTACGCAACAAAATATCGTTCTGGAAATTTCAGCTTAATATTAATCACACTTATTACCACCGGATTCTTCAAATTCTGACTGTTTAATTTTAGAACGGCTTGATAGCATAATTGAGCTATGAATATCGATTTTTAATTTTTTTTTCAATCACTCACTAGTTTCGTGCAGCAATATGAAACCTAAAATGAAAGTCATATTTGACAGTGGGTTCGGATCGCCTGGACACATAATTCGTCCCGTCGTGGATGAAATTCAGCGCGCGGTTGAATAATTGTTGAAAATCAAAGAGAGAAACTAATGACTGATTGGGTTTTTTATCCCGGGATTTTGTTGAATAATTTAAATTGACAGCAATTCGGATAAACCGGCCACAGTGAGCAGAGGGGAGTAAATCAATCTAGTACCGAAAGTGCTCAAATTTATCTGATTATAGACTGTCCAAAAGTAAGCACCCAGAATGCAGAATAACTCAAAAAATTTAAAAAAAAAAACACAAATTCCCCTAAAACAAACCTTATGAAACTGCAAGTAATTTAATTGCCGTCTTTTTTCGCTCAACCCGCTGATCATCAGGCAAAAAGTAAACGTTTGAGGGAAGACAGCATCGTCTGTTAGAGACCACAAAAAAAGTATATTTGATCTTGAACCGAGGAACTGGAAACAGTAACATAATAGTCTGAAATCTTGTTATAAGTGATCCTTGCCTTTAGAGGATCGGGACTACAATCTACTATATGTCTCGCCAATGCTCGAAATGCCATGAAGAATTTCGCGGCCATGCGACGAAAGTTTCTCAAAAGTGTGCATAAAACAGAAGCAAGGAAGAAGTTTTTGAAAGACAAAACTACGAAATTTGTCTTCTCGATAACCTTGGAAAACAAAAGCATACTAACTCGTCCACCGGGATAGGAATCGGTTTGCACGACCACTGAAATATCACTCGGATGAAATCTATTTTCTCCTCTGGATTTTTAGGTTCACGAACATCGGACTAATATGACTAAAAGCCACAGCTTAGAAGCAGCGTGAGCTCAGTTGGACTGTTAAGCCAGACAAATAATTTGCTTCGGCGTAATGGCTTCCACACCGTTAGAGTGTGTCCCCTCACGAAGTTTCGATGATTCTTGGCTAGGGTGATACCATTGACTGATTCCAAAATCAATTTGAAAATAGTTGGCTAACTTCCAGAAAATGATCCGCTTGCTTTCGTTGCACTTTGCCCTCAAATATGTGATGGATGAGAATAATAAAAAACAGTTGTGCCCGCCACAATAATTTTTCTTCTCAGAACTATTTCGTCCGCGAAGGTTAGCTGATCGTCGGTGAAATACCTTTATTACAATGGACTCTTAAACTCCTTGTGGAAACACCAACAATCACGTGCCGTGTGCTGTGATTTGCCACTCACAAAGGCCGTCGTAGCATGTCTACTGCTGGCCAGGAAATAATCAGTTCGATGGTGGGAAAAATCCTCGTCTCAGCAGATTTCGTTAAGAAAGTTCGCCCTCTGGATGAAGGCGTACATCTTCAACCTAAGCAGCTTTTCACATTGAAATCACTCACACACTTCAGTACAGCTTGCATTCCACCCGCTGAATGGACGACAGGGTCACTTTTGGGCCGGAACATAACAGCAAATCGCACGAATTCCATCACGTTTCAAAATCCATTGGCACAGGGCATCTATCAAATAAGGTTCACGCTTTAGTTCGCATTCCACATAGGATGACCATTTGTGCACCTGTTCCCGTTTTTCACTGAAATTCCAAAAGATAACTTCATAAATTAAACTTACTTATGTTTCTCGCTGACGAATTCCGGTCAGTTCACAAAGGAGAAATCGGATCGGAAGTATTTAAACTCAACGGTAACCGAAGACTTCAGCTAACCGCCGTAGTTTGAACGTGAAATCAATTAGGAGCACTGATCTGATTCACCTTGACCCGTTGTGGGAGTGTAGACTTATTGATAGAGTGTTTCAAAATTATAGTCTTCCTGAGCTACTTGGACACGTTTTTAAACTACCCTAAGGTGACATTCAATAAACTTAACTTTGTTGTCCTTTATGACAAAACTTCAACACAGCCTCGAATTCGTACAGTTGTCGCACAGAAGATTCGAGAAGTAAACCCATTATCTAGGAGGGTACACAGGATATGACTGCAAACTCTTTGTCCAGAGAGTGATTTTAAAGCTTACAATCAAAACTGGTGTGCTGGTGACTAAAACCATAAAAACTGGTGACACATTCAAACTTTCAAGTTACCCTCCCGGTTGCTGATATTCCCCTGAGTACGAAAGAACTTATTCATCCTGCACACATTGGATTTAAGGCGTGAGATTTGAGGACAGGCATTACCTCAACGGTTGTCGCGCTACTCTTCCCATTCTCCTGTAAATTTCTTAAGGAAAGGACTATCAGGATAGTGAAACTACAGCTGTTGCTAGGTACAAATACACATCTACTCATAATGAGGGAAACGAGAAGCGCACTTGAAGCGCAATTGTCCGCGTGTGAGTGAAATCAGTCAACGATTTAAGTGGACCAAATAAAATTGCAACAATTTATATTTGTAATATCCTTCCCAAATTCAGCTAGCCAAAACTGAAGTTGGTCGAGATACGAACTACGATAGATTCGTTTCAAATCGGTGAACACACAACTACTTCCTACCAGGTGATTCCTAGTACTGAACGATACCCTATCGATAAGTCACAAATTTGCTGATACAGACCATTGGAGACAAACCGGGAAGTAGACAGCCCAAATGTGCTTTCTGTCCTTTCTATGCACTTTTCGGGTAGTTAGACATAACGATAACGATAAAGGTGTTTCAAACTATCGGGATTGTACTTTTCACTTCTCGAAATTTGGCATGTTCCGGTACACCGTTCCTGTATACATCCAGGTCCTACCATGTACGATACAAGCGCACACCACTTGAGACTTTGGAAAAATCAGGAACAAGAATGTCATTTTGAACCCAACTGTTCTTTTGATTAGATTATCAAAATAAAATTCATTGTTTCCGAACCAATCATCAGTGCGCTCTGTGATTTGCTTTTTCATCAGTCATCTGAGTGAACAGCGACCTAAAACGTTGAGAGAAAATGAACGAAGTACAGCTCATTGAGCCATTTCGGTAAGTTCTTACATGGATGACTGTTATGAGTTTGTTTGTCAAAACCCACCAGACATGCAGGGTTTTTGAATTAGTCAATCCCTTAACTCGTAAAGAAGTATCCTGATGCAAACCCTGTATGAAACTTGAACCTACGACTTTCCGACCAGCAAAAACAAAGGCGTTCTTCAGCATTCGTTCTATTAGTGAGGAAATTAGAACAAGAAAATCGATGAATTATTCATTTTATAAGCGATATTGACCCCAAAACGCAAGAAAAGATTTACGATAAAAACAAAACAAAAATAAAATTAGTTAAAATAGCCTAGTCATGATATAAACTTGAATTGTGTACACAACAGCAAGGTGCTACGAAATCTTTACCCTGAACAATAACAAACCCTTAGTCGGAAGCTTTGGATTCATTCCGTGACCCCACTACCGCTCACCCAAACACAGGTTTAACGGCAAAAAACGAATGCGATGAAAGCCTGTCCTACCAGGATGTTAACATACACCGAATAGCCGACGGAACTGTTAGCCAGTCTGTCCACCGGTTTCCACTTCACCAATTTTCTCCCCTTCCGATACAGGCAAGAGCGGGCAAGAACAATTTAAGACTGTGCGACTTGAGCACGCTATCAGAACCTCGCCTATATTCACCCATAAAAAAGCTTACAACAGGGTTGAACCAGAAATTGTTTACACCTGCGAAAAAACACCGGTCAAACATTCTATTCCACAGTATCCCAAATCCAACCAATTGTGCCAATTCATTCGTGGGTAAAACCGAACTTAGACAAATAACAGACAAAGAGCAACCGGACACATCCCCTCGTGGGTCAACAACATGGTTCTGCAAACGATCTGTTTTCCTCAGGCTTAGCCACACAACCCCACAAGAATAGCTGACTTATTCGCGGTGAACATTTTCCACTGTGTATCCCATGTACAGCATCTCATATAAACTGACAAGTTACACGTACTCGATCGGAAAAGTGAACGGAATGCTTGCATCTCGCAATATACCTCTTCTTTTCGATCTCAAAACCCGGTGAGTGACTCGCAGTCGAAAGTTCAAGGTCAGAGGTCGCCCCTCAACATAGCAGACCGATACCGTCGGTCGTCTGCCACTTACTAGAGAGTGAAAACATCAAGTGAACATGACTAGGAAATTCAAAAAGCTTTATTCGGACAAGTTATCTGAATTCTACCATTTGGAGAAATTTGAGTTTCGTAAGCGAAATGAGTCATTTGTCACTCTTGCCTTGATGTGGTAGAAATATGGGCACTCTTGGCACCAACTGTTAATCAGAGATAATTTTAACTTATTATTCCTTCGCATACCGCCTAGACAGTTCCTCCCAACGAGATACAGCAAGAATATCGGGGCTTTAACTTTTGGACAATCAAGCTGTAGTGTCTTCCCTTCAAAATATTTATTTGCAAGCAAACTCACGTCTTTTTGCTTTCGAGTTAGATATCTTTCACTGACTGTGCCGAATTCTCCCTATCCCCATTGATTCATTTCGGCTTTTTAGATCCTGATTTCACCAGCCTTGTTTTGATGCCACTATTCATACCGTATTCCATTACGTAGATCGATTTTGACTTCGAAATAAAATGGAGAGAAGAGTAATGGTCTTGTTTCTTCAGCACCGGAAATACTTTATGGATGATAAAAGAACCTCGGCCGTTAGAAACACTTTCAAGGACCAGATGCTTCTGTTCCCATGTTTCCACTTCTGAAAATGGTGTAAAAAACTAAGTAGATCTATCCACGGCTATAAGGCAACCAATGTTTTGCGTCACTTGACATAGCCCATCACCCAGAAGCAATATGGCATTCTCAGGTGAAACTCCTGTCTGACAGACTGCACCTAGTTTTTTCTGACTTTTCTTCCTTCTGTTTTGCTCAGGGTTTCGTAGATAACGCTTCCCGACAGGGTTGATCAACATTTATCGCGGCCTATATTTAGCGAGCAAACTACTACGTACGAGTTGCAGTTAAGTGACCAATAATTGATAACAAAGTTTGATTGTTCCTGAATAGTAGCCCAATGCACAGAATGGAAAGTGTTCAGTGTTTCTCATTTATGGTCACCACGATGGAACCACTGTTTCTGCGGAACGGTCCAAGCATCTAACGTGACTCCGTCTGCTCGATAATTTCAAACCATGGGGACCGTAAAATCAAAATAAAACAACACTGAAAACTCTATTCAAGAAGAAGCTTCAATTCGCTGTTCGAATATAGGTCAAAGGGTAATTAGGATTTACGTAACACCAGAGACAGTTTGAGGAATTTGAAACATAAATTTTCCCGACACTAATATGAACACTGAAGTCAATGACGGAAATGGAAATAGTTATTGCGAATTTCGTTGTCAGTTACGTTGGGATGGGATTTTCAGAATTATTACTTAATTCGACGTAAGCGAAGAAAAGCAAGGAACAGAAGAAAGAATGAAATAAAAATGACTTTTACCGGAGTCTTGCCCTCGTCACTGTAGCGTGCAATCAGCAGACGCACAGCAGCAGGCAGAATGATGCCAAAACTATCGTCAGTAAACTTTGCAACAATCTTCAATTTGAACACGGAAGTCAATAGCATTAGATTTCATGATGAATTCCGGACTATTTCGCTGCATCTTCACTAGTACATACTGCAGTCAAGGTTATCATTTATAAGTGGGAAACAACGTTCTCATGAGACCAGACGCAAAAGTACACACACACACACACACAACTAACTGCAGCAAACAAAAATACGTTACCAAGACAAGGCTAACGTAACTATCCATTCTCGCTGGTTGCACGGTTGTGGATGACGATGGGTAATTGCTAGTGCCTCTGCATATTTCAATAGCCGTTAATTGCTTATGACATAAGTGACAGTGAAAGCCGTACTCAGATTAACACAGTGATTAGTCTCCCATAGATGTTGCGTAATGGATGATTTCAGTATTCTGCGTGAGTTCGATGACGTCACTGGTTGCATCTGTCCGCTTATTGTTCTGTATAGCCATACAGGAATGTGTTCAATCATTCTATTATGCAGTTTTCTCTCCGTTCTGCCAATGTAGGTGGCTGAGCACCCACTGCTGCTGATTGCACGCTACAGTGACGAGGGCAAGACTCCGGTAAAAGTCATTTTTATTTCATTCTTTCTTCTGTTCCTTGCTTTTCTTCGCTTACGTCGAATTAAGTAATAATTCTGAAAATCCTATCCCAACGTAACTGACAACGAAATTCGCAATAACTATTTCCAGTTCCGTCATGAAACGAAGGGGTGTCTGGCAAATTAGAGCAAAAGGTGGCGCAAAAAGGACTAGAGTAACCTGGTCAAACATTTCCAGTGACTCCATAGGGGGTAACAACTAGTCGATCCATATTCTTCACGGTGTTTTCATCAGAAGCAATGTGTCAGGGTAATCCAATGGTCGAGACCTCGATCTGATGCCATAATCTTTGAAATCAGTCTAATTGTGGTTTCGAGTGCAATCCTTCTTTGAAGACCACTGGGGATAATCTTTAAAACAGACCCAATGATTATTAGCCTTTTTCAAACCACAAACCAAATACAGACCACCTTTTAATGAAGTACACCAGAGCCATGACTCGGACGAGCCAGTCTTGTTAGTAACATTGCGCTGTACGTACAAGTGGCCTAAATGAAAGATATCAGAGAAGCGATCTCACTAAGTCGTTTTTCCACCAATTGTCCTACGCTCGTTTAGTACCATGCTTGATTTTTGTAACAAAATCGTTTGATTTTAAACATTATGCAGCATATCACTTTAATCTCATTTTAATTGTTACGAGCTTGCACGGACGAGGAGTCCATTCTGAGAATCACAAGGTGGTTCTTAGATAGAGAACCGGGTACGCATAAATATTTATGAGCGGCAAAGCCGCGAAACCGGCAGTGTGCTTCCGGGAAAATTTCGTACCATCATCCGGATGCAATACTACATTACTTACACAAAAAATTGTACCCAGCCGTTTACCAAACCCTATAGCTTGGTATTTCAATGGTATGTCATTACGCACGTAACGAAAATCGGAGAAAGATGAGTTCCGGATTTTTCTAAACTGGTGATGGATGAAACCCCGTAGCCGTTAATAACCTGATAAAACCCATAAACACATTTGGAGCCACAATACTGGAGAGCAAAATACTTGCTTCGACTGATTCCCTATTCTAGTCGTCCACTTGAGGACTGCGCAACCAAGTATGATGAACCTATTTGTCTGTCACTGGTCAAAATAGATGCGAGCTGAATACTTCGTTCATTGTCAGAATTCACGTTTACTTCTTGGCCCTCGTTCAGTTTAATCAACCGTGTATCATTTGCACCCATATATCACCACTCGTAAAACAGTGATTGTAAATCGGAGTGAGAAATTATTCTTTCTCGGTAAATTATTTGTTCACTATATCATAGATTAACTGAGGGAAGTCAGTTTATTGATTTTTACGTAGCTGGAGGAAATACATCATTGGGATTTTGTGAAGATTATATAAAATTACCAGGTGCAACTTCCCACATTCCGATGGCACCCAGAAAAGATGTCAAGCAAACTGCCTAGCCACTGTCAGGGGGTATCAGTTAGTGCACAGTTCCGACCAAAAACAACTAATATACGATGACGTCAACAATAAGAGAAGAAAGCAGGCAATTAATTCTTGCGTTTTTACCATGAACATATAAATGCTTATTTTTGAAATAATCTGGTTGTTAGAAGTTCTTGACCTCGACGAGGTTCGAATAGCCTCATGGTTGCCTCCCTCACTTTTGTACCGCGACTGCCCTACCAGCTGAGCTGCTAGCCAAGAAGGCCCTCTGGGGTGGGGGAAAGGCGATTAGTATAGAGGGGAAATCCTGCTGTGGACAGTCAAATTACAAGCTGGCTCGCTGAGACGGATGCCATGGGCTGCTGTGATTTCGAAGGGGAGGGGTGGGGGGGGACTGTGTGATGTACATGCGAAAAGTCGTAATTCCTTCCTCTTGACTTCCTGGCTCAGCTAGTGAATCACTCGGGGGAGCACGCATGGGTTTGAATCCCACGAAAGTAAACGACTTGAAACATTTGGATCATCTCAAAAATTCGTCATATCTGCCAGACACCAATACATAGATGCTTATTTTTCCTCGCCTCGGAAGCAAACGACCACGAAAGACCCAGCCAAGTCGATTGCCATATACCTTCTGACCTATCGTTGGCAGATTAACCGGCGGTGGTCAAACGGTTGTCACAGTAGACTTCAGACCTTTCTGTCCCCGGTTCGAATCCTCGAGCCACCGCCGGTCAATTTCCTGAACTGATAATCTGGAATTACCTGTGACCCCCTTCCTGAAATGTTGTACTACTGCTATACAATGAAAAGGGAACTGCACTGGAAAAGGATCTGAATTGAGGTTCCTGAGTTACTTACCGAGACCGGAAACTCAAGCTCTTATCCGTTAGTGATTCTGTATAGATAGGCAGATTTCGACTCCCACCATACGCACTGTAACAGTTGACTCAAAATATACGTCCGCTTAGCGTTAGTCAAACAGTTTTCCCCGGTAATCATTGGCATCAAATGTCCCTAGTGTGTTGCTCAGAGCAAGATTTAAAGGTAATTTACTAGGTTTTGCATGTGCAAGTGAGAATATTAACAGAAATACTTCCTTTTGGCAATTCCCGTCTTCTATCTGCCCTAATCAAGTGGATACGGGGGATCCACTTTTTCAAATACAGTTGTGACCATTGGGTTGTATTTCTTTGGCATCTCACTTGGCTGTAAAAGTAGAAGAGGAAGACAAAGAAGGAAAACAGAAAAACATAGATTATCGGATTTGACTCAACAAGAATCGTTTGTCCCCGTACACTTTTTCAGAGCTGTAACCATAAGCAAGTACAAAACTGATCACATATTTGACAATACAAATTGTCAAATCAAAGAAAGCTTTAACTGTTTTCTTCACTTCGAGTTGCAAGTCCATTCGAAAAAATCCCAAATCAAATCAGTTACACATAGAGCACCATTATGCTGGCATCTGCACGTCAACGAATGGAGATACCGATCGCGTATGATAAGCTTCGGGACCGGAATGAATTGGGTCATCTGTGACATGCTTTTTTGACAGAAGGGACAATCTGGTGTCCAAATTGTAGATAAGAACACAATAAAGCGAGCTTCGTCGATTCATTTCATTGTTGCAGATCTACTGATCCAAATTATACACAGACAAATAAATCGTGTGAAAACACCAAGCGGGACGTGAAATGACATCCAGATTTCATAAATGAAAAGCAAAAATCCGTAGTATGTGGCAGTTAATAGCCTGTACAGTGAAGAAAATGTGACCTTTAAAATTTATTTCTATTTAGTACTCATATTGGCCAAACGAAATTCTGTTACTATGAGCTAATAAATTCCTATAACAGCCGATGACTGCAAAATGCACGGATACACTGGTGAATGGTATAAATTGATTTCTACCATCCTAGTGTCATGTGAAACGGCAAACGTGGTTATAAAAAAAAGATGCTGCAATGTTTTATTTGCTGATATCTTCTAATGAATCTCCACTGATCAGAATGTCATAAAAGCAGGAAATGAACACGAGAAGCACTAGGTCGAACAGTCGACGAATGGTACACAGTGGAATTTGTCGAACCAGTTGCAAACAGCGGAATAGAACGGTAAAGCCATATCATTGAAGATACTACTTACCACGGAGACAGAGTGCTCTGGATGGTCAGCTTGACTAAGAAAGATAAGGTGGTATGCCTGCACTTGCCTCTTTCTCTATTCTTCTCTCTCGCCCTACGTGCATATGCATCAACGTGTGCATACGTGTGTGGGAACCGCGTCGGAACAGAAGATGTTCAGCTAAGTCATCCTAATTGAACCTGTCGACTAAGAAATTGCCCCCAATGTGATGGGATCAGTTAGCGACCTTATAGGCTGGCCTGGGATTCTGTTGTTACAATACTGTGAATGTTGCTTCATTTCTCATCGGATGCAGTACGGTTATCAATGGATATCAAGCAGGCAGGTTAAGAAGCAGAACAAGTTATCAGATTTCTTCTGTATGTAGTTCCCGCTTGTTAAGGCAGCGAGAAAGTCGTGTTAACTTTTCAGACCGTAGACATGATGGTTGGCAATCTATTGTCTACTGATTCACAAATATAGACGGTGTTCGGCCGTGTGATTTTCCCAACTTAGTCAACACAGGGTTATCTTGTATCGGGAACGAACAAACTCATTTACAGCTTATTGATTATGCAGAGAACGTTGTGCCATTATCAAAGTCTAAATTAGGTTTTTCTTGGGGTTTACCTCGTTCCTAACCACACCTAGAATGTATTGGAAATGTGTTCCAGTTTTGTTCAACTTCTACCCAAATAATCGTACGGGATAGAAACAAACAGAGATTTGTTGAAATAAATAGGTTGATAAGAGAGAGATCGTCTAAATTGACTGAGAATGATAGAATTTCTTCGCCGCTAAGCTGGAGAAGCAGCCTTCTTCTGACTTCGAAAAACCAAGGCGCAGCCACATTGAAGCAGGTTTTCATACACAGATTTTAGTGCAATCTTGAGCATATGTGGAACTCATTGAATGACAATGATGTTTGTGGCTCAGGCTGACGCATTCGCAGGCTCTTGAATGTTGAGCATGACTTTCAGGTGGTCAGAGTTTGATCACCAGTCAAGACGATTTTATCAGTGCGCTGGTCGTCTGCATTTGTAGGCGAGTTGTGCCCGTATCTGACTAATACACTTGTGACGTGAAATTAGCTCTCACGGAATCTGAAGTTCTGATCCCTTCTGATGAAAACTACTTTTAAAACATTGACCTAGCGATCTGTTGGTACTCAAACTCCATATGGCCGCACGAATAACTGGGCTTCGCTAACATATGTCAGCGAGATTCGGGTCTATGGCTTAGTGTTTCATTTCTTCAGTGAGTAAATAAGTTAATTTAATTATACTTCGCGAGACCGTTTACGTGATTCAACTTAATATTTTATGAAAATAAATTGGCAATCAGTACCAGGTTTCTGTAAACACCTTAAAGTATCACCTTTTCCATGGATTCATAATATGAACTTCATCTGCATCAATAACTTTTCTTTCATAATCCTCATGGACAGGTTTGAGGGAAAATGGCCCGCATTTTGTGGTAACCATTTTCTGTATTTTTCGAACTGTAACCACTTCCCCCGATTAGGCACATGTACATTTTGTCTCAGTTTGCACAGGAGGCTTCTAACTTCAGTCTTGATGTTATTCCCCTACACGATTATAGAAGACAATTAAAACATTATGACGCTGTGGGGTTGGAGGATTTTTCTTGTGGTCGTTTCACATATGCTTTTGTGTATTCTTCTGTTCCATCTTTGCTCATGATTGTGTTTCTTAATTTGTTCCTTGTTTGATTCCGGTAATGGTGTTTATACAGTCTCTCAAGTACTTGTTCCGCTGTAAACACTAAAAAAACCGGTATTCTGCTTTTCCTCTCTGTTTTTTGCTTTTGTGCAGCGCTTTCTACTAGAGTTATAGTTTGGGGTGAATGGATGCAAGAGTGAAGTGTAATTTCTTTGACTTCTCGGAAAACAAACAGCCCACGATATAACTGAACTACTACCCTTTTTACTGCCGTTCTGTTTATTATACAGCAAAGCACAACAGTTCAGACTGTCGATCGCGGCCAGCGAAAGGCTGCCAAATGGGGAAGTGACCGGCAGTGGCGGGAATCGAACCCGGGCGGTTATTGTCTGAAGCCCACGACGATAACTGTTTGATAACCGCGAAATTATGAATTACCGGATCCTTTCGAAGCACATCAACCAATGGATTTGAAGCAAATTACCGGCGTGATGTAAATCTAACGTTATCATCATCGTACAGAGGTAATCACTGAATAGTGTCCTCAAAGGTTCAGCTAAATCATTTTGGGGCCACCCAAGCAGGTCATGTGTGTTTGGTCACGCTTAACATCACGTGCGACCAACACTTACATGATGATCACCCTAAAAATAGGTTATTTAGAATACTAGCAAACCATTTGAAAGAAGACTAACGGAGAATGATTCTTTGCTAGGCTGATCATCCTTCAGACACGGCCTCTGTCCAGTTAACTCCAAGCGAATGCATCACACCAAGTGAGGGCTTCTCCGGCTGACCGCCATAGAGAACGACATCAGAACAAACTTTACTCGGTGATTTGGACCAGCCCTAACGGGAACGTGGTGGTGCCGTGGTAACTTACGTCTTCGTAGTCACAAGACCCGGGTTCAAACCCCGGGTGTGGCAGAGGATACTCACCACCGAAGAGCTCTAACAAGAGTAAAACTCAAGTCCGGGGATGCTGAGTGCAGGGTTGATCAAGATTACTTCAGATTTGTGGATGAAATGTAGAGTCCACAGGACAGTCTTTCAAACAAAGCATCATCAATCCCATACACAGCTCGCAAGTAATTGTACGGTGTATACAAAGGAAGATCTACCAATAAAAAGTCGGTCTTTCCGTACGAGTAAACATAAGCTAACGAAGAGCAGCGGTACAAGCACCTACACAGACTGATGAAATTCTTCTTTTGCTGCCCAAGTCATTAGAATCAAACAGTAGACATCTTGAGGATTTGTAATGAGAGTAGAACGTAAGCATTCATCTGCTGCCTGACAAGTCTGACGAGCTTGTCTGTTTTTTAAGCTTGCTACAGACTGCCTTAAATCGGTAGATTTGAACAACACATCACGTTACTCAAACCGATATGATCTGAAATGGCCGGCCAGTTTCATCGCCAAACTTAAGAGAATGGCAAAGGGTATGGCCAAGTTCAGAATTCATATCATTGATACGATTATAAATTGGGATAAGTGTTCTAACATAAAGCTGAAATTAGTTTCTTTATATACCGAGAGTTTGAAAAACCCCTAAGTTTGTGTTGTATGAGGTGGTATGGTTGCCGCTTTCTAAAGTAAGTATACCCGGAAATCTAACTAATCAATAATATGAAAAATGTAAAGCAAAAGTGACAGACGATAGCAACAAGCAGACGAAGAAAGTACGTGGATACAAGAGAGCAGCTTATCGCGACCCGTAGCCGTGTCTTCTCATGCTTCCAATAACTGACTGAGTGCATCTCACGGGCTCCAGCCAGGAGCCCAACACGCCTTGAAATGCCAAATCCACTGGATAGGCTTATCGTACCTTTCTTCTGTCTCATAGACTGCCGATCCTTAATCATCCGCCGAAAACGGCCAGCATTATAGACTTAAGTTAACGAAAAAACTTCCTCTGCAGACAAACGCTACACACTCACATCGCAAACCTGCAACCAGGTGAGTCATGTGATCGGTTCAGTGGTTTGCATAGAGTACCCAGTAGCCGGAGCCTAACCTCAGCATAGTTCATCAACTGTTCGGATGAAATTCGAGTGAAGCCTTGAATATTCAATGACCGATAGTTCTTGATGTATTCCACTAACACCCGTATAGCGTTTGGACCGTGCGCTCTAACCCTGTTGACAACTGAATAAGATACTCATATCACAGATGACTGAAGTTGGCGGAAACTGAAAACGCCTTTTGTACACGTGATTAAATAGGTACCTTGATGATTCTGGAATAAAATTAAATGACTTGAATGCATGGCTCAATCCCAAGTTCTTCCCTATTTCCGTTCTACAAAACTGACAAGACCACGCGTACAACTCAATCCACGACATTGAAATTATTCTTTAGATTTTATATTCGAGTCCTATCGAGTTTTTCTGCGGTCATCTGGGATGACGTGCAAGTCTTTCAGTGCTTAATATCTCAAGAAAACTGAGTTAATTGAGTTACGAACCTCAAAGAAACCGAAATACTACTCCAAGTGCCAGCTGACAGAACAATTGTTCACTTCACACTTTCATGTCACTAGGATTGACCCTAGTTACGGCACCAATCTATTCAATACGTACACTTTTGTAGCTTTTTGTTGCTACGAGGGCGCGTTTACCTGCTGTACACGCTTCAATTTGCGTCTAGTATTCGAGCAACCAACTCTATAGATCAATGAGAAAAAGCTAGCAATTACGTCTAGTTTGACTGAAAAATATCACAATGAACTCCTGTTAAAGCTAGGCTCTATTGTTAACTCACATTCCAACTTTTTTTCCAACATACCTTCCTGCCACAGTGATAATGGGAGTTTTCGGTTCACCAATCTACATCATTTCAGAATGAAACTCGACCATGCTATTGATTGTTCAACTGTCAACCCGTGTGCACGTGAGGATTCTTTTTCTGGATGATATTT
This sequence comes from Fasciola hepatica, assembly GCA_948099385.1. Taxonomy (NCBI): domain Eukaryota; kingdom Metazoa; phylum Platyhelminthes; class Trematoda; order Plagiorchiida; family Fasciolidae; genus Fasciola; species Fasciola hepatica. Next base: position 7,080,025 of record CANUEZ040000027.1, on the reverse strand, counting down.
CAGTCCGCTGCACTATGGAATGAATCTTTAAACATGCCCACGCGCGTAAGCAGTTATAGAAACGTTATCTATGCCATCAGTTCTCCGGTACTAGACCACAAAACCACAGCGAAGACTTTTACACGATCAAGAATGAACTGACGCCAGAGAATCGGAAAGCATACTGCAGCAGAACAAAACGTTTTAAAGACGAATTGATCGGACGAATAAAAGCAATTCCCCGGGGGAGAAGTTGGATCCCATCATTCGAAAAACCCATATCCCAGGAATAATAAGTACTCCCAACGATGGATTCATTCGGCAGAAAGAATCCAGCAAGATAGAGAAATGCCTCGTTTTGCTTCAAAGTGAAATCTATTTCTTCTTTAGATTATATTGTAAGGGACAAACAGACTACTGCCTAAACTGGAGAGGAGAAAACGTTCGAAATTAGGCACTTTATTATCTTTCACTTTTTGAAGCTGCCTTTTAAAAATGGAAATTATTTTGAAAGAGTTCGATGGTCCAATTTATGCATCAAGTTTACAATTAGTTGTAGTTGTAATATTGTTCTTGTACTAGGTTTTTTCAAAATTAGGCCGTGTCCCATGGGTTGGAAAAAGTTAAATTTCATCTACTGCTTGTACATGTTGCACAGGTCACCTGTTGCGGACCAGACTCTGTTGTTCATGTGTGTGTGTGTGTGTCACAAGCAAATCTACCGAGTAATTGGTTTCACTCTTGTCAAACAAAAACATCTTATTCGGGAATTCAGTGTACTGTAGACCACAAACTACGGTATCCCAAAGGTCATTATGCAAGCTTATCCCGGGCTTTTTATGCGTTACAAAAGATGCTGATGTATCATTCACCCCTTGCACTTTTTCTGAAGAAAACAAATTCGTCTGAGAATCGTCTATTCTACATTTACTCCTTTGACGTTTACCAGGGACTTCTGCCGTAAAACCTAAAAATTCGTCCGAACCAGACGATCTCAACTTTTTGGTGCTCAAGGAGTGCACGGTCATCTCGCGTATCACTTCTGACCTTGTTACCCAACGTCTAATAAACGGAACTCCTGACTGTTGTAGGATAGCGGCCAAAGCCCTCGTCCCAAATAAAGATTCTTCGAAGTTCAATCGGAATGATAGCCATTTAGTAGCTCCTAGAGGTTTTCTTCGTTTACTCCTGTGTCTGATCTCGATCAAATCACCTACGACCAATCGCTCTGCACCTTCGAGCCTCATACCAACCAACCACTTGACAAGTAGGGTGAATCTGCCAAGATTAGGTTCGTAGACTTCGGTGGTATATTCAAGAGCGTCAAAAGAAATAAGTTGTTTTCCTTTCTCTTGTCCAGCGGTGGTCGAACGGTCATTATCCTGGATTTCATAAATTAACGTCCCGGGTTAGATCCCTGAAACCGCCAGTTACTTCCCCTCAAATTCGACAGCCGTAGCTATTTTCTAGAAATAATGTACATTATTCAGGAATAAACAAAATTCAGTAGAATATTTTTTTTTATTGCTTCTTTGTGGACAAATCACTGACGTAACCATCAGCAATTCTTCCATTTCCGTGGCAATAAAACTTCTCTTGCCAGTTCTGTCAGCGGCTCTCGTTAAAATGCTCCACCTTCACGACATTTTGTCTTTCACCCACAATTCTCATTTTCCTTCGTACAAAGCATATAGACTATATCAAATGTGTTATTCCGTACGCATGCGATTCTACCTTTCCTATTTTGCAGAATGGTACAACCGAATCTCAGAATAGTCTGTAGCTCACAACCTAAGTATCGAACCTCTTAAGTTAGATAATCTCGTATTCTTTCGAGTAAACCTTGATATAGATAAACGGGGCACAGCCGAACATCACCACTCAGTGAAGTACCTAAGAGTGACACATGTCTGCAACCTGAATTGACTCAGACAAATCAGCTATATGTTTTCTAAAAATAGATTTTTGCCTTTCAATGTTTCTCGTCTCTACTTTCACTCTGAATTCGCTAATCTTATCAAACATTCTGTCTTATCACGTACCCCATCCCACTAACTATATCCATCACTTCTACTTTTTCCGGGGTTTTTCCTCAAAGTCCTTAGGCTTATCGTCAGATCAATCACTATGCAACGTCGAGCCTGAACAGCACTTTATCCACCTACTACTTGAATGCAGTAATGCCTGAATCAAACATTCAACCCTCCCATCTTCCTCACGAAGCTCTTGTTGCATGGGTGGCAAATTTGTCGACACTTTCCCATCACAAACATATCTATGTTTGCAACCGGGCGTTTAGAATTTTCACCATTCGCAAACTAGAAAGTTGCTGCAGAATGGAGTGCTAACAGAATCTCAAACCAAGAAATATTTACACTAACATAAACCCAGACGCTTTCTGTACCGTGTTTATTATTTCTTCAAGGATATGAACTTGGTTACGTGAAAGCTGAAGTTTCTCGCTCTGGAAAGCGCGCAGCAATTTCTTGATTTTACCTGTCTCGCTGCTAAGCACTGCAAATTCGTGGTTAATTTTGGCCCCACAGACAATCACTTGTCCGTTTATTGCGAATAGAAGACCGGGAAATCAAGGTCACACGTTGAAGGTCTCTTTTGTAGTAGTTAAGCTGTAGGCTGCCGTACAATCACTCTAATAAAGTGCATGTGGATTCTCGATAAGGCACTTACCGAGCTTTTTTCTCACAAAGCTTCTTGTTTTTTTTTGTATTTTTCAGATTGAACACGAGCGACCCCGCGCGGAGGAATACTGGCCCTCGCATACCACACTTTTGTGGTGCGAAAAGTGTTGTGTCCGTGGTAGCGGCTAAAACAAGCGGAATTTTGATTCAGTAGCGTATAATAATGGGCTTTTCTGGCGTTCGGTTCCCCGTCGTATTACAGATAGAGTATCAGGTCCTTCAATGGGACTTCTGGAACACCAGCCGGGGGACTCACCATTACCAATTGTGTTATTTTGTTTTCACCGGTTATTGTCACGGGAGCCCCTTGATAGAGTTGGTATTCTCCAGGCAGAATTCCAGTTCCATTCAACAGACAAATATCTATTTTATTCCCCTTCATTTGACCAAAGGTTTGCTGAAAACCGGAAAATGTCATTACTTTATTAAGGAGAGAGGGGATATCTTTTGCAAGTCCATAGGATAGACTTTTCTGTAATGAACACATCTTGGATTTTTTTCCGTAGATGACAACACATAAAGCCTGGTACTGAAATACTATATACTGAACAAAAGCAAATCTTTCCGGCTAAAACTTCTGTGATTTATGCACTGTGACAAAAAGAATGTCTATAGAGCTGTAGACTGGTGGTAAGTAAATTCTTATACACAGTTGCTAAGAAGCGTGGAGAAGAGTAATTCACATCGCTCTTTGGGCCGTCCGAAGCCGGCGGCATGAGCCCAACAAAATAAGTCACACATTACAATCGCGGAGAAATCTCAATGACTTCGAACTTGTCGTGACCATTGATTCAATAAACGTGGTCTTTGGGGAGACTCAAATGATTTCTGGAAATGTAACTTATGATCAGGGTATTAGAGAAGAAAGTCATTCGAATAACTTCAAGGTTGCAAAACTCATTACCCCGGTTATTATGGACTGATAAATCAGAATCATTCTTGAAAAAACTTGTAACACGAAGAAATTTCTTTTCGATATATCACTTCAGGCATTGACATATATGGTAATGGGTAAAAAAGAGTATATGTTCAGCTAGAGATAGCAGAGAGGGAGTAAATGTGCAACAAATCCGGTAACTCGACAACCTGCTTCGAATTGATGAATCTTGTTCGTTGTTTGAACGACAATAAGTGTGAAATGTGTAACCAAATGGCGAGAAAAGACAGGTGTGAAAAATAAAGGTGTGTGTGGAGCTGGGGAGATTTTGTACATGGGAACCATAAGAAAACCACTTGTTACGGCCACGGCAACAACAACTGTTGAACGAGATTAAGTTGCTTACACGATTCCGGCTTCAGTAGTCGAATTGCTATGGCTTCTGACGTCATGAGCATCCGTCTGCTTAATCCTTTCGCGTGAACTCTGGGAGTTTGTCAGGACTGGTCTAAAAGTTGTCACCGTGTCGATTTGATGTCCGCTATCCACCAGATGTTGTAGGATAGCGCTGTTGATAGTCCGAACTGTTCCTTTGCGTAAAGAAGCCGGGAAGTGTTCTGATATCCTTTCCGACAGGCGTCTCGTCCAATATACTGAGCACTACAGGAGCACGTAAACTGATATAGAACAAAAGATTGAGACAGATGAGGCAACCTGTCTTTGGATTATTGAACAATGAAAGGCTTCCTATTTGTTGAGATTTGGACATGCGCAACTGGGATGGACTTCCAGAGGGTCTTAGATATGCGTAGCTCTAGGATTTCTAGGGTTTTGTCACCCTTTAATGGGACAGTTAGGAAAATATCCCTTTTCGTGGCCATTTGCACTTTCATTTTCTGTCTCCTCTCTCCCATATGCTGACGAACAAACGGTTCTGGATAGCTGTTTTTTTAATAATGTGTCACAACTAGACGCCTGTCGAAGAGGATATCAGAACACTTCCCGGCTTCTTTACGCAAAGGAACAGTTCGGACTATCAATAGCGCTATCCTACAACATCTGGTGGATAGCGGACATCAAATCGACACGGTGACAGCTTTTAGACCAGTCCTGACAAACTCCCAGAGTTCACGCGAAAGGATTAAGCAGACGGATGCTCATGACGTCAGAAGCCATAGCAATTCGACTACTGAAGCCGGAATCGTGTAAGCAACTTAATCTCGTTCAACAGTTGTTGTTGCCGTGGCCGTAACAAGTGGTTTTCTTATGGTTCCCATGTACAAAATCTCCCCAGCTCCACACACACCTTTATTTTTCACACCTGTCTTTTCTCGCCATTTGGTTACACATTTCACACTTATTGTCGTTCAAACAACGAACAAGATTCATCAATTCGAAGCAGGTTGTCGAGTTACCGGATTTGTTGCACATTTACTCCCTCTCTGCTATCTCTAGCTGAACATATACTCTTTTTTACCCATTACCATATATGTCAATGCCTGAAGTGATATATCGAAAAGAAATTTCTTCGTGTTACAAGTTTTTTCATGAATCGATGGGCATATTCTATGATAATCATTCTTGTCAAGGTTTTGCTGTCCAAGACACGTTAAACAACTTGGACAAAAGTATATCTTTCCTGTGCGTCAGATCAGAAATGTTTCTGGGATGGCTACTTCGCTGTAGGCTAATGTGTCACGTGATGTGCTACCAAGAGGCTGGTTGCCTCATAGCCGTAAACATATCGATTCACTTAGTGAATGCTTATGCGGTAACAAAACTATGAACATCTATGACATTCCGCCTCCAACGTGGCCACCTAACAGTCTTGAATTGAACGTGATTGAGAAGTTATTCTCTGTTTAGCAAAAGAAGGTAATACTCTTTATCAGCACTGAACTTGAGGGAGAGATGAAAAAAGATACACGTAAGACGTAACCGAGTTGTTAGATTCTATGTCCGTCAGACAGCACAAAGTAAACCTTCCACGAAACAAACCATAAACCAGCTGGAATATGCCAGGCCGGGTCGACTAGTCGATAATCGATAAACGACCGGACCACCTAAGGCTTACCCCCTTTGGCTTACTGAACAGATGTAAGCAGTTCTGCAGAAATCGGGCCAATGATCAATTATCCAAACTTTACCGCATGCAGTTAACATGACGAGGCTGTAATCTAACTAGAATCCAGGGCTCGAGAACTTTCGCTTTTTCGCTCTGAGTATCGTGTTGCTAATCTATGTAATTATACTGTCGTTTTGGCAAGCCGGGCTGCCGCCTCTAGATTTGTCATTGGAAGTTGGAGCGATATGAGTCGCCGGCGGAAGTTCAGTGTTTAGGCCGTATCTAAAATTTCTGGGGTGACGAAAACAAGCGTCAAAACCATGCCCGAAATATGTCAGCGAAAATACCAATAAAAATGATACTAATCACTAATCAAAAAACAACTTGTATTTAGCATATTATCTTCGTATAAGTCGAAAGGCAGAATAAACCTTTTATGTTTTCCTTATGCGATTCACATTCTCTCCTGTTTTAGGGTCAGTGACATACATGAAATGCTGTCCGTCTCTGAGAACAAAACTCGGCCGGAATGCCTCCGTATTCGTTGATCACAAAAAGTGATAAGTGTAGGTAACAGAACATGTTTGTGCCAGACTTCAACAATACATGTAGGGCACGGATTATTTCCAACAGCTAAGAGTCAGTTTCGTTTTCGAAAATACCTCTACACATACATATATCTATAAATATATATACATATATATAATACATATAAATATGGCATCCAAGGTGGTGCTTTCGGAAATTTACCAAGTATATACTTCAAGCTTTGTGACTTAATTGAGGTATATAACAATATATTGTGTGTCGGGGTGTTCCTCTGTTCCAGATCCAGAACAAGGAAAAACTGCCGATGCCGAACGGATCAACCGCAGTACCCTCATTTATTTGTAACTGTGACGCATCTTATGTAGGTCGAACTGCACGACAGCTACCCACTCGCTTTCTTGTTCATACTTGTGTGGCTTATTTACAAGAATCGCGGCTATACGCATATGTAGCTAACTCTCTCGGATCATTAGGTAGCTTCAAACTGTACCGGCAGGACAGGAATTTCACCAACAAGAAGAGCGCAGGCCGGGTGGCCACACACGTCAATTCCACCTGGGTGTGGCATAGACTGAAGTCGTTTACGCATATTCAGCGAGCGGTGTTCATCGTTTGGTCACACTATGCCAAGCTGAATTTTCTTGTCTTAGTAGTGTGATCATAACAAACTTATTCGCAGCTCCATTTTGCACACAGAACGTTATTTCATCTCCCTATGACTCTTTTTTTATCTCTTCTTGCTTCTCTGTTAGATGAAAATTCGCACGTCACAGCAGGCTATTTTATTCACTGCGTCTAATTTAGCTGATCTTAATGTTTCCCCAGTCAGAGAAAATATAGTTTTAGATAGGATAATCACCAATCAACCTGAATTATCCTCCCTTAAGTTATGTGCACTTTCCGCAATCAGTGACTTTTATCCTCTTCTGTTCAGATCTAAGATATACTCCCGGTCTGCCTTTCACTCTTTCGGGCAAACCAGTCAAGTAAAAACCCGTCTCCAAAATGTTTCACGTGATAACATTCTTCTCCTACAGAAATCCCTTTCTCATGCATCTTCCTGATTTCCTTTTGATTTGTCGCTAAGTGGCCCTGTCAAACGTTTTGTAGAGACGATCAATTTAATTTTCGACGCGTGGTGCCCCTTAGAAACTCCGTTTCTCTCTGACGGCCGGGCCACTTCTCCGACTTTGAAATCCTTAAGACAAGAAATATTTCTACAAAGCCCGGGATAATTCTAAAGTAAGATACATTTCACTTTTGATTAAAAAAAATAAGTCAAAAGCACTGATTCGCTGTATGCAACTCAACTCCTAAGTAGCCCCATTAATAACAACCTACGGCAGGGCACTCGGCTGCTGTGTGGAAAGAAAACGAAGCAAGTGAACTGTGCCGCGGACGTTAAAATATTGTATACCATATATCATTTATCATATATCATATACATATATAATTATACTTTATATCCACCTATCAAACGACCCTCTAGCTGCATTCCTTTCAGAGGATGATGTGCATATAATCCCCTTCCCCACAGAAGTGTTTAAGCTCGTTCGTACTACTAAAATAACCTTAGGTAATTGTTCTGATGGCCTTTCATCATATATTTTGAGATAAGCTGCTGTAGCTCCAACCCTGTAATTCCAGTGTCATATCTATGCGTTCTCGCTCCTTTGATCTAACTTCGTCTGGTTTTAGACTTACAGATCGTCATTAATAAATGTCTAAATTCTCCGATTATTTCTCCCCCCGCTGGCTTGTTGCAGTGTGACGGTAAAATGAACCGATCCATTGTGGATGAGACCAGTTTCTTAGCACATCACATTGTAATAAGGAAGCCAAGACGGGCTAGGACACTTGTATTTCAACGACAAAACTAGTCAAGTCCATGAAACACACAGTCATTTGCATAGACACTTTTCCAGACAGAGCAACATCGACACTGCTCTAGCGGCTGTTTGAATGTGTCGTCTGCGTTCTGACCAGTTGCACCTGGCCGAAATCCAGTTCCTCTTGGGCATCACTTCGATTCGGCTGATCCGATTGTCCCAGTTGACGACTCGATCGGCTGCCCCTCACTTGGGCTATCTAGCTGGATGACCGAGAACACTCTGCTTCTCCTCTGCTAGTTCGTACGCTTCCTTTTGTCTGCTTCAAGATGACTCCGACATATTTTCCGTCTGGTCTTTTGTCTGAGGTTCTCATCTGGTTGGTCCGATCAATTTGATAATCACGTCATTCCCGCTGCAGTACAACCAAATCTTTGGATGGACCAGCGAAATCTGTGCGATGCTCTTTTCTAGACTACTCATCTGTTTTAATTATATTCCGCAGTCTCACTTTCTTTGTAAACTCGAAGCTTTCGGCTGTCCCACACCTTTATTAGCATGGCTGTTCGATTATATTTTATCAACAGAACTCAGTGAGCACGAATGGACTTTAAAACTTCCAGACCTTTGACGAATAATTCAGGAGTGTTGTAGAGAGCTATCCCTTCCCCCTATCTATTTTCCACTCATGTTAGTGACTTTTCATCCAGTTCTCCCGCATATTTATTTAAATATGCCGGTGACGTGTCCTTTTGTCAAGCTGTTTCTGTAGCCCAGGACTTCAGTAACTTTTTCAGTAATCTCTCCTATATTTGTGATTTCTCTGCTCCATCCGGTTTAACTTTAAATTTGCCCAAATGCTTTCAACGCATGGTTACTCCTTCTCGATCGGCTCATCCTTGTGATCTGTCAGTGGTTTCCCCAGAACCACTAGCCGGAGTAGGTTCTGTCAAACACGTAGGAATCACTACGGAAGCGGATTTGAGGTGGTCAACTCCCATTTCAAACAGTGTAAAGAAACCACACCGGCTACCTCACCAAATACGGAAGCCTAGGCATTTTATTGTTAAACTGGGTAGTATTTTCCATTTCACTCACCAGTGTTTCTCTTGTTCTACTTTACTGCTCCCCTGTTATCATAGTTGGCCCACCGAGAAAAGATATCAAATTCTTCGTCGACGTCTATCGTCTATCAGTCGGGTATCTCGGATACCCTTAACTGAACTATCTGCCAAGATATGAGAACTACACCTGGCTGCGTGTGAAAAGTTAGCTTACAAAATCTTTGCAGACAGCCCTCACCCTTCATACGATGATCTATCCAATTGCAACTCCTTCTGATCTACACGTTCGTTTTCCGATCTATAACCTCCCGCATCAACATCTAGAAAAACTCTACTGTCCCCTTATCTGGTCCGAATCTTCAAAAACCCGGCCCGAGTACAAGCCGAGCTTCTTACCACTTACGGTAAGTAATCGGTCTTTTTCCTACCTTCGTTTTGATGAGGGGACAAGTGTAAATCTTTTTTATTGAAAGGCGGACGTCTGTCTAAGCAAACATTTGACCTAATAGAAAGCAAAGCGCTTACTTCTATGGCCTTTGATTGATCTATAGCTCTGCCACCCAGAAGGTTCAAGATGGATGGACAATTGTTTCTCCAAGTTTGACCTCTATGCGATACAATGGATTGTTCTGACAAGAAACCACATAATTTATCCTAGGTTTCATTTGGATAGAATTACCGTCTGATTAGTTCGGTAGAAGCATTCTTCTCAGCCGAAGTAGTTATCATATTTGTGCCCGTATGATAAGATCGAAAGAAATTTAACCAAAATTGGGAAGCTTCTCGTGATATGTAATTTACCATTGCTTTTTATCGATGACTGTCTAACTGATGGAAAAAATACAATTCCCGTTGGCATCAACGTGAACGTTGACGTCAAGGTCACTCTGGGCACGCTTCGTTAATCGTTTATTCTGGTAAAACCGTCAGTTCTCGGAACCTCTGTAAAGAATGGCATAGTAGAATTGCCAAAAAAACGTGTACGCTGAAATATTTTCTGTTAGTTATTCAACTTTAAATTAGTGAAATTTTATGGAATTCTGCGCGACTTCAAAGTTCCGGTAATACAAGTAACCTCCAGCAGCGCAGATTTAAAAGTACTCGTTAACATTCTCCGTGTTCTGATAAGAGAAGTGAATGGGGTACCTATGCATTGACCATTACACTCAAAAGTTAAACAGGAGGTGAGGCATAAGATAAAAAATGATTTCATTGCCAACACGGAGGCCTTTGTGCCGAAGAGACTGTGAAAAATCCTAGGGAACCAAGGCAAACCAGAAGACTAGTAATATGTGTAAAAGTGGTTACTGTAACTATTTGCGTTACTTCAATAAAAAAAAATGTTGACGCGTTTTATCCCAGGCTCACCTTCAGTTCTGTTTCGGCCGAATGGCAGCGGCAAAAATATGGCTTCGTCTGAATTTTAGGCATTTCTGTTCACGGCTTGCAAGTAGACCACAAGATTTATTGTCCTAAAAACTTGTCAATAACTGCTAGTTATTGCGGGTATAAATTTACTATTCTGGGTTATGGCTATCGTGTATATGAACAAAGCGCGTTTATCAGACACGCACATGCATCAGTTTCGGCTGGACCTGAATTGGTAACAAATGGTCCAGAAATATTTTATCCTACCTTTGTTTGCTAAACTCAAGAAAATAGTTCGACAAACAGGAAAGAAGATGTCCAGGATAATCGAAAGCTTCAAGCTTCTGAAAAGGATTAGATCGATATACAGGATAAAAACCTGGAGAATAATCGCGGAATGCTCAGCGGACAGATTGCTCAGAGTTATTTGGGGATTTAGTGATGGAATAGACCAAGCTTTCCACCGTATTAGGGGTGGATCTTTTGGGTTTATAAGCAGACCAAAAAGGATCAGGAGGTACATTTGGATGCGACTGAAGGCAGGAGAAAATAATCTCTTCGGTGACTTTAAGGGCGGCACGTGTGACGGCAAGGGGGCGAAAAGGCTTTACTTCAGCAGAGGTGTTGAAGCCTTTGGGAATTGAAATGATAGTAATTGGAAGCCACAGAGCAGTAATCAAATATTTTAAGTACTCATTAATCAAATTATTCATCGATGTAGCAGTTGTACAGCACCATAACCGAAAGTCCATTTTGTGAAAGCCATCAGGACCAGAAACCAACGGTGTTTTTGGATTAACGGGGAATTTTAACAAAATGTCTGCCGTAGAAAAAGATTCACGATTTGCAAAAACACATGGGGAATAAGATAGGGGGTTATCATTGGAGGAATGTGCAAAAGTAGCATTGAAGTGGTTCACATCGGCCTTATCATCTGTGCTTTTTGTATTCTGGCCATAAAAAGCCTTATTCCATACCAAAGAAGCTTGGGATTCTTGGTCTACAGAAGCTATTTGACAGAGGAAGCATCCAAATACTTGATCTCTGCCTTGATCTGCGGAGAAGGTCTTATTACTTCTGAACTTCGTCCTGACGCATATGCGATTTCCTTGTCTTCTGAGTGGTTTCAGTATTGATGAAACACCCCTACCACAAGAGGTGAACAGTGTCTCAGTTGGAAAACACAAGTTAAAGATAGCACCTTTGGTTTCAGTAAACAGCTCAGCAGCATGGATAAGTGAATATGTAGAGGAATACTATGAAAAGGCAACACCAACGGCTGCTTTAATAAGAAACAGGTTGCGAGGAGAAAGGTTACGAAGGCTAAATCTTGTTTGATTCGAAGATATGAATGATCTGTGAGTAGTGTGTGAACAGCTTTTCGGTTTTAGAAGAAGCAAACAATAGTCACTTGTGAAGATAAGGGGTTTGAATTTAGGAGAAAACGCGAGGGTGATTGGAAATGACTTCGTCTAACACAAAGTTCCCTCTTGTGGGAGAGATAGTGCTATCAGTCAATCCGAACGATAAAAACTGATAAGTAGTAACAAGAACAAAATCGCCAACGATCTTGAGTAAATTTCTGTCAACAAGGGAAGCTAGAAACGGTATAAAAGCGTCACAAAAGGAGGACATGTTGGATTGTACTCAAAAAAGCTCTATATACACGCTGGTGGTGAAAGTGCTTCTGAGGCGAGGAAATTTTAGAAACTCGAAATGGACAAATGTTCAATATCGTCTGCAGAACACTTGACAACAGCGGCAGATTTGCCACTCTATAAAGAGGTTGACTCAGGTCACCCCTCCAGCTACATTTTTTTTTGTTCTTCAGCTTCGAACCTTGACAATGACACTGGAAACCGTCTATGCGAATCAGAGGATTGTGACTACTCTCGCTTAGCCAGGATTAGTGAAAACAGATGGCCCATCTATAAACAAGAATGCGTGTCTGTAAGATGCTTGTTAAATCCGACCAGTGTCCTGAAAACTCCCAGAGTTCACGCGAAAGGATTAAGCAGACGGATGCTCATGACGTCAGAAGCCATAGCAATTCGACTACTGAAGCCGGAATCGTGTAAGCAACTTAATCTCGTTCAACAGTTGTTGTTGCCGTGGCCGTAACAAGTGGTTTTCTTATGGTTCCCATGTACAAATCTCCCCAGCTCCACACACACCTTTATTTTTCATACCTGTCTTTTCTCGCCATTTGGTTACACATTTCACACTTATTGTCGTTCAAACAACGAACAAGATTCATCAATTCGAAGCAGGTTGTCGAGTTACCGGATTTGTTGCACATTTACTCCCTCTCTGCTATCTCTAGCTGAACATATACTCTCTTTTCCCCATTAGAATATATGTCAATGCCTGAAGTGATATATCGAAAAGAAATTTCTTCGTGTTACACGTTTTTTTCAGTTTTTCGATAGACCGTTATTTCTAGGTTTCTGTTTGTTAACCTCAGGATTTGGATGTAAAGAAACGGCAGTTTTGCCTCGCATTCTTCTTCCTTTGTGAATTTTATTCCGGGCACCAGCGTGTTCAGATGTTGATGAAGTCGATCTACCTGGGACTTTTCGAGCATGACAAATGTGTTGCCCACGAATCTGACCCATAAACGAGGTCTGATTGTTTCGAGTGCCTTGGCTACAAGTTGCTTCATGACCGTGTCAGCTAGCAGGTCTGAAAGAGGCGACCCCATCAGTGTACCTCGTATTTCTTTGTTTTTCCACTGAACTGCAAATAGGTTTCTAAGTAGAAATCTATCAGACCATTTAGATCCTTTGTTGACAACATCGTTCTCTCTTGTGGACTGGGGTCGTTTTCTATCGGGCTTCGGATTTTATCCGACAACCGACCGCATTCTGAATTTCCAAAGCAACCAACAAACATGTCACTTGAGAAGCTGTGTACGCATTCCATTCCGCCGGGCCGACACACACTGCAGCTCATCCGAAATTGGAAAAAAGAACTAGACAGACTTTTCAGGTTGTTCGTGTCAAACGGTTACCCAAAGCGGTTTTTAAACTCCATTATTGGAGGTAACCAAAAAATCAAAATGAAAAGCAGCCCGTAAAGCATAGTCGTTCTACCATACATGCAAGGATCCTCAGAGACCGAAGATCATATATTAAAACCGATGGGGTCAAAGTTGACCACAAACCCGTTTGCACCCAGCAGACCGCCGTATTCAACGGAAAAGACCGTTTGGACCAGCACAATCAATCAGGAGTGGTCTACGTTATCCCATGCACAGGATGTGATAAGGCATATATGGATAAGACAGGCAGGCAACTGTACACTCGTCTACACGAACACAGGCTAGCATTACGAAGTGCCGATTCACACTCACAGATTTTCAACCACTGCACACAGACAGGTCACGAGATCAAAATCGATAGCGCAAGAGTGGTCGCCCTAGCGAAGAAGAAGAAGAAGCGCCTGATCCTCGAAGCCCTGTTTTCGATCAACTCGTTCAATCGACACGTTGAGGTTGATAAACATTGCGTCACCCTGGCTAAACAGCTGTCGAAAAATCGAGAAACGGACAGACAGGCAACTAACCAAAAACATACTGAACCATCCGCTCCATGCACACACTCATTCACTCACGTTTGACGATTCCTAATTTGGATCGAAAATTTACAATAAAAATTTTACAACTCAGTGTACACCTTGAATTCTCTATAAAATATACAACCTGGGCTTCAGGCATTCTAACTTTTGGATATATATATATATATATATATATATATATATATATATATATATATAATCAGCAGGGAAGTGTAGTCAACCGGAGAATATTTCACACTTTTTCACTTTAGCAGTTGGTAATAAGTGTTGTCAGCTTCATATTTTCACTTCCGTTGCGTTTTGTTTTGGGTTGATTGCATTTTCAGTTGTTAGCAGTCCCAGAAACAGTAGAAAAAATGTTGCCAGTAATTTAAAAAGTAACTTTTAAGTCTACGTAAGAAATGAAACCAGTAATTCAATGAACTGTCGTTCATCTAGTTCACATTCCAGCCTTCTTTATTTCTGTAGCACTAGTGATGTCTAGGAAATTTGATCGGCACCTACACGTTTTCAGATATGCGCGCAACGGAGAACTAACTTATTAATGCACCCCATCCATAACGTTCCTATTTTTCCACTCAGTCTAGCGTGAACTTTATTTCTGGTTCTGTGCTCTCCCGTCTCCCGTCCGCTTCGTTTGTGTTGGTAAACGCATTCATTCTCGCCAATTATGGATTGCTACCACAGCATGAGGTGAAGAGTCCGTTTAGTTGACTGATATTTAAGCTTTTTTTAATGTTCAAGAAATATTTAGTGGGGGGACGTTTCCGGGGTTTTATGGGTTTTGTTGCACTCCGCATATTCAGAACCACATGATAAAGACCACATTCAGTCTCTCTGTTTTCGTAGCACTATCTCATGACTTTTTGTACTTTTTTCGAACAACTATCCTGTAAAAGTTCTCTTAGGAAGTAAGCTTTCTAATCCGAGGTTATTATTCTTTAGTTAACAGTAGTTTTTTTATTTGACGTGAAATGCGTAGACAGTAGTTGCATAACTTACGGTGTTTACTGATTTACAATGTCGAACAGAATTTCTCGACCGAATGAAGTCATCTTGACACTGTTCATTCACAAACCGTGCACGTCAAGCTGCATATTATGTTCCCTTCAGTATGTTGTGTCAGTAGCGTAACATACTACACACACGGACACAGAAGAACACATATACGTGGGCGACGGGTGCCGCATTATGTCGGACCAGTGGTGTGCTGTGGTGAGTGGTATTTGTTCAAACTGAGGTCAAAAATTTATAAAACTCCACGAGCCCAGAGCGCGGTGAGTGTCTCGTCTGGTTACCAAACTTACACTAAACGAACCCCAACATGGTGGCCTATGGATTAACCTGTAAAGAGCCGAATTCTACCTGCTGATACAAAGCAGAAGACTGGAGTCTGTGGACAGTTGCGGGAGTGAATTCTTCTTATCGTGGTACCGAAACAGTACCAATGTGACAAGTGCACGAAAGCAAACGAACACTACGGCCAAGGTGAAAGAAAGCCGAGTGTGTACGGTCGGCGAAAAACCGAAAGTGAAAGTGATCCGACAACGAAGTCGACGGAAACCTCGGGAAAGATTAATTCAGTCACATGCACACGACCGAACAAGAGGGCGCGGTCGAGATCCAGTATTAGAAAAGATCGTACAAATAATAAATCGAAAATGGTGTCCAGAAAATTTTAATTTTCTCAGCATGATCAGGGTCACGACAATAATTCCCAAGGTCGCTGTGTTCCTCATGGTTTGATCATTTAAGGAATACGCAAGTCTATCCAACTGAAATTCATAGTCCAGCCATGCCCGTGTTTTCGTCTGCTGGAATCCGGTTGCTGAGCAAAAGGCAGCCAAAGTGGAGACCGCTGTGGGAACTAAATGTCAGGCTACGTTGGGCTATTGGCCAATAAGAGACTCACAAAATGTCCAAGGTCCTCAGAATGACTGGTGTAGGGAATATGATACTGGAACTAGGGTAACGCACCAATGCTTCAGATCGAACATGAAAAGATCAACAAATTGTCGGGTTAGATCACCTCTATGCTTTTCCAATCATCGTTCTAGTCGTTTCTCCTCTCCCCAGTAGGTTGAAATACTACATTCACGGATATTTTCCCAAATTTTATTCAAAACGACTGGCCTATAGGAGAATATGAATGGACAAAGAGGTGGTAAATAACAGCAATGTAACAAGCTACAGACTGATACACACGAAATATGACCTTTCATATTCGAGCATCTATGTGCTATGAGTGGGTCTCTTAATTAACGGGGCACATCGACAGCGTATTATCTTTTCAGAACAGTTGAAATAAAGTTTAAAGTATTTAAATCAGTCAGCTTCATTTTGAACTAGATTCCGACTCTAGCTGCCGAACAATCGTTTCAATGTGATGCAAAACAAACCAGTCACGGAAAGCAAGCTCAGCAACTCGGTGGAAAACTTGATGAATTTTGAAATCCAGGATATCGGATGGGGATCTTACCGAAAGCGAAATGTTCGTTTGATGAAGCTGCCGATTTCCATCTGGAACAAAGATAATGTATGGTAGATCAAGTGTCCTAGCTGATGGACAGAGCATTGGTAGTCTTGTGGTAATTACTGAAAATTTCCATCGGTAAAATAGATCAAGCGGTGTCTAATCCTCTTACATTGGTAATTTATTTTTTCCTGAAATTGCTCTGAATTGAAACTAACAGAGAAATTTACCAGCATAGATTGGGTAACGTAATGCGTGACGTAATCAGCCGACTGATGGAAACCGTAACCGGAAATGCAATAAAAGGTTGTAAAATCATTCGGGAGAATGTGTACGCCATTTCCTATTTTACAATCCAAAAATCTAATAAATAATGCTAATTCTGTGTAGTAAGTGAGAAACAAAACAATGGAGACAAAAAACTATTTATGGGAAAAATTTTCTCCAAGTTGTTAGAGATTGTTCCTTCCTTAGAGGAGAATCTACGAGGAATTTCACAAATATATTACGTTACCATTTGGATTCACCATAAATCATGTCCATTCTGTTTCTATGTGTGTTTCAAAGACAGCACAAGGCAACTGAGTTTGAGAATGTATGGAACAGTTGTCATGTTCGTTCTGATTGCGTAACTGGCAACGGTTATTTGTTTCGGTGGCGCCAATCCGCCCCACTGACGGCCACTTTTGACCGTTTCCTTTTCCAAATAAAGGGATGATGGTTTCTGTTTGTTTATGATCAAGCCAGAGATCAAAATGATTGCAGGCAATCCATTCTCACGCATATTGAACACGTGGACGTGGACGAATGATTTCACGTGTAGCATGCACAATCAGTGCAGTAAGCAAATATCACAAGACAATCAGAGTGACGGCAAACGTTGTTCTATGCTAAACTGTGGGCTAAATAGAGGTTACTTTGGTAATAACTTATCGCCCCCCGCCGATCAAGATCAGTTCGACTCTGGACCTTGGCCACGAGTGATGCAATGGCCACACGTCTACGAAGCCTGATTGCACTGGTACAAAACCGAATAGCCCAGGTATTTCAGCTGCCTTGACCAAAAACGTAGTATACTGATCGGCTGCAGCGGCTCTTCCCCCTGTCTCGATTCGAGTGCCAACCACCACATTCTTTCGCATGTAACAACGTGGGCTCTTGTTCGAAATAACTCGTTATGCATTGTACCTGGATGAAAGGACACAATTTCCCCGGAAGCACACGACCGATTTCGCGGTTAATGGCCCTCATCAGGTATGAGTACCCGATACTCTCCAGCCAAATCATCCTTATACTTGAGCACTGCGCAGTTGGTTTACAGCTGTAATCTCATTTAAATAGTATGGAGTGTGCATGGACGGAGAGTCCATTTTTAGAACCACACTGTGAAAAAATCTCCATGTGATGCTAAAAATGTACTCTCGGTCCATACAAGCTTCATACGATCCAGATGAGATTACAATTGTAAATTTGTTCTCTCTCTTGCTTTTATCTAACTACCTCCTTAAGAGACTCAATTCATTTTTAACGTAAATAAAGTGGTTTCAGGCCATTCTCTATTTTACTTATTTTAAGAAGAATTTGTTTGATTTCGGAGTAACTTACACACTCCTTTTGTTGCCGTGTTTTCTGTCCGCCAGGTGACCGGATGTCATCCACAGAAGATACCACCGGAGATCCGGAAACTTTGGAGCTGCGGTTTGAACCCATAAGTGGTTTAAAAGTTATAAGAAAATGCTGAATTCATTTATTTCACTGGCGTTATCATATCAGGCATACTCCTTATCTCGTCAGACTCCTAAATCAAAGCCCTTCTTCCGGGAGGGGGCCTGTATAGTGATCAGCCGATCACATTCCATCTATTACTTGTCTGACTACATTTTGCGCATGCGACTACCGCTAGAGCTACTTTCGACACACTACTTTGGTACAAGCCAGCTTGTTATCTTTGCACTCAGGTCTAATGGGAGTACACGCGGTTAGCAATCCACGATCTTTTCCCGTTGGTCTTCTTGACGAACGCGATCATAGATGCTGAGAGATTGTGCCCCTCTACAGTAGTATTCGGTCTAAGAAAAGACCCCAGAAAGCCTATTACTATTGGTCCATTCAGCATCACAACACACCAACTTACGAGCACCACTCCATCCACCCCAAGGATTGTAACAATGTTCTCCAGCGCAGCAAACCGCCAATCAGATGCGCATTTCTCTTCCACATGATACGCAAGAAAAATATTAGGAATGTTTGAAAACAGCCGCTCGCCATTCACTGTTGTTATTCTAATAAATTATTCGAAAACAGCAGTCAGAAGCACAAATGGCATGGTTACATACACTACTCGCTAATAAAAGTCCCCTCCCCCTCTGGATGGATTGTACATTGGTGAAATCCCTTACTGAAACTAAAATGTGTTGTAGTGAATAGAACATTCTGGTCATTCTCAAACAGTCGGTCATTAGCACGTGTCTGAGCCATTTTGGGGTGATATAACAACATTTACCCGTCGAGTCTTGCTCGCTAGCAACCCTCTGATAGCATCACGTGGCATTCGGTCCCATTCCTCCCTTAAGGCAGTCTTCAACTCCCCAGGATTGGTTTACAGTCTCTTATCCACTTTCCTCCCAAGCTAATAGTGCACAATTCGATTGGTATGGTATCAGGAGATCCAGCTGTCCGCGGGAGCTTTTTTGTACTGTGAAGTGCATCAAGCTTGCGTATGACAATGGGACGATGTGTAGACGCATTGTCATCCTGAAAAATCGTCTTACTAGTTGTGCTCAGCAGTGGAAAAATGTCCTAGATCAAGATTTCTAGGCCCAACTGGCCAGGCACAATGTCATCCAGAAATACAATCTCGCCCCAAAGTTCCTACTAGGTAACCCCCAGGCAAGCACTCAACTTTCATTGTGCTGCATTGTTGCTGTTATTACACCACTTTTACTAGTTTCAGTGATTCGGTTCAAAACAAGCATCCGAAGATCGTGTCTTATTAGAGAAAAAATACTGAGTCATCTATTCAAATGACGGACTTCCATTGTTGAACCGTCTACCACCCTCTGTCTTGAAAGATCAAAATAGTTGGTAATCTCGTGGAGTGACTCTCCTGATTCCCATCTTCTGATGGCTGGCCAGATGACCTTCACCTCTGTGAACCATACATGTTCTTAGAAAGACGTACGGACTTGCGGGCTATCGGACGGAGAAGTGCCCATAAGTGTGTGTCTGAACTTCATAACAATACTCACGCAACGGTGGACTGTTTGACGCAAAAGTAATACAGTGTCGGCCTTGCTTGAAATATACAGAAAAGACGGTGTGCACAGTCTGTTTTTTTGAGGGGTAAATTTTGGTGGACGGTTTAGTGCGCACTGCAATCAGAGCGATTATTCTAATAGCAAAAATGATGGTAGGAAGGCCTAAGAAAGAACGCAAAATCACAAGATACACACACACAGAGCTGAATTACCACACTTTATTACCACGGCAGTGATGAGTTTATCTCAAACTCGTGTAGTTTGCACAGTTCACGGTGGTGTGGACGGATCGACAAGAAAGCAGTGTGTTCCAACAGTTCGGTATTTTTTGGTAGAGATCATTTTAGATGCCTGACTCGCAATGAAGCAGTGCCTGATCTCATTACTATATCAGGCAATTGATGGCCAGATTGACCTTTTCTCAGTTCACGATGCAACCGTGGTGAGTTTTTGTTCTTCTGAATCCACTTTCGAATTGTTCAAGCATTCAACGACTCAAAGGTCTTTCGATTCTGCCATTTATTCTGCGCATCATTGGATATTCCCTTGTGTTATTTACGCCAGATCTACCGTACCACGATAGTTCATCCGGTAGAGCATCTGTTCGACAAGCGGAAATTCGTCCTTTCGGTTTCGGCTTGAGGTGTGGCTTTTGGATGCGGAAAATCCAAGTGGATTTTCCATTATCTAAGATCCCGGCTCCTGCTGCTGCCAATAAATACATTTTTTGGTGAAATGGCGTATGCAGTTTGACTTGGAGTGCGTAGGTGATAGTCTAATCATAGATGGCATAAATGATTACCAGAAATATTTGTGCGGATCGAATGGCGCACCAGCTAGCACTGGAGTGCATTTGTTTTTCTTGGGCATAAATATGACGGCATTTTATGGGTGGTAAACTTTTGGAGAAACACAGGCAATCAACAGTTCGATTACTTGTTCGATGAGGAGTCATCATAAGTGTGTCGAATGTTGTTAGATGACAGAGCATGATGACTGGCAAAATCGATGGGCATAGTAACGCAATCGAAGTCTGAAGCGGAGTGAACCATTTTTGCATGAGGGAAGTTTTTCCTGCGAAAATCACTGAAGTATTATCGATCGCCTATCGGATTAAATGAACTTCGGTTTGGATTGAATTCATCACGTCGAATGTACCACATTAAATCACCACAGTTGTAATCCCAAGTGAATTGTTCTAGGAATCCGTCAGTGAACAAATCAAGTAGTCAGCTAAAAGTTTCAATAACTGATGATTCAATCCAGATTGAAATTTTAAGCCAAGTCAATTCACGTCAAGCAAATGCTCAAAGCCTCCCAAAGAGTGAATATGCAGCCACCTCAAAACGAGGTACACAACCTCAAAAAGGTGAACAACACAATGCAAAAAAGCAAAATAAAATACTCTGGTGGTGGGTATGGAACATCTGCGTTCTTCCAAATATTGTGGTAATTATGATATTGCTCAAACTATATTTTGAAAAATCCCTCCAGATAGGGAATGATGAAACCACTGTGCACCCGAGTGCGTGCATAAGTATTTTTTTATTAAGAGCGTGTGAAGGAGTTGGATATACCTTTCTCTAGGTCTTGGTATTTAGGATGAACAGAGTCAGGAAGGAACTTCTGACTTGCTGGCTTGCTATGCTAGTAGGTTATTGAATGAATGAAAGCTGTCGGGATTTACCGCTGGCGGAATATAGGAAAAATAAACACGAAGTATTTCAACAACAGGCCAGGAAAGATGGTAGACAAGGCATATAGTCAGTAGGGTAGGAGATATGAAAAGACAAAGCCTCTGATAAGATGAGTGGGTACGGAATGGAATTTAAGTCTAGAAACATTGGGAGACAAGCTTCATAAAAAATGGAATGGACCAAGTGAGATTACGGTCAAGCAACATTCCAGGGTACTTAGTTGGATCAATAACTTTAAAGTTGGTGCTCATTGTGGCTCAGGTTGGTGTAATTCAACGGCTTCTTCTTGCTGGGCTTGGCTTCTAGGCCGCGAGCTTTTCGTTTCCCGTCGAGATGAAGTCAGCAGTGCGCAGGTGGCCATCCCCGTGCTCATCTGTATTTATATGGGGCTTGCTTCTTGAGTCGACCCTGACCTCTTGAGTGACCTTGACCTCAGCTACTTAGTGACTTTAGAAAGTCGACCTTTTGGCCTTTCAGGCCAACCTTTTAAATCAAGCATCTTCACCTCTAACCCTCATCAGTACCTTATGATTTGGGAAACTCGACTTCTTGACATCCATCTCGATTTATCGATATATTCATCGAAATATTTTCTGCGGTCCTTATACGGTTTACGCCTTTTTTCTCTCCTTTTAGTTTAGTTTTTCGATTAATTTCTTCGTTTGCTGAATCAAATTCGAGTCATTTGGTTCGATGTGTTCATGTGAACAATTGAGTTCCACCACTGTGGGTCTATATGATTGAGATTCTGTTTATCAGTTTTTTATTTCTTGATTTAGTTGAACCTCTTGCGTATCAAGAGATTGTAAAAGCGATCCAATTCGATGTGTTTAATGATTGAATTTGTTGAAAAATGCCAGACTTTTGAGAACTTCCCCGCACGCTTCGTGGTTGCTTGATCTAGAATGTGTACTTCTTTCAGATTGAACACGTCTTTCTTGATCCTCGTGCATGGATATGAATAAGAATAGATAATGTCTTTTTGTAGCCAGCTAGTGTTCGAGCTTTCTCGTGGCAACCTTTCTCCCAATTTGACCAAAGTACCATTTGTCGCAGTCCTTGCATTTCAACCTGTAATCAGGTTTCTTCTTTCGCCCGGTTTTTAGTTTCTACTGTGGTCTTGCTCTGATTCTTCTCAGGGTCTTGGTTGGTTTATGGGCAGCTGTTGTGCCTGATGATTGGAGGAGTCTCACGGTCATTTCGGATATGTTTTTGATGTATGGCAGTGCTGTCCTTCAATTAGATTGCGTTCCTTGACTTGGTTCATTTCTGCTTCTGTGTGTGGTCCTTCGAATGAAGTTTTTTGGACATCCATTTCGTTGAAATATACTTAGAAGATATTTATCTTCCTGTGTTCCAAGTTTCATTGTGCTACACTGAGTTGTCTCTTTTGAACAGAGTTCGAAAGCATGACTTTTTGTGGCTGTTTGGATTATTAATATTGAGGCTCACTACTTGATCCGAGGATGTTGACTTCCGATATACAGAATTGTGCAGCGTACCTTTGCTGTTTCTTCTGTCCATTACGTCCAGGAATTGTAATTCTCCGTTCTTCTCTATCTCTATTGTGAATCTAATATCACTGACGATGTTGTTGATGAATGTGTGTGTCTTTTCAATATCTGAGTGTCTGATTATTACGAAAGTATCGTCCACATGCCTAGTCCAAAGTTTTGGATGAATCCTCGGAGCTGCAACTTTCTCAAGGGCTTGGATTACAGCTTCTTCATTCAGATGAGTTAAGATGATTCAGCTGTTCCCCTTTACTGAAACCGAAGTTCAGTCGCTTTGAAAATCGGAATGCTCTCTACTATTCAGAAAATAAAATAAAATATCACCGCAATTATTCGGGCTAATGCTTAAATTATGAGCGTGAGACCAATGTGAAATTAAAGTGGTGCCGTTTTAGAGGATAGGAGAAGTAGAACTGCAAGCATACGACATACTAAATATAACATCATCCACCCACTTGAAATGGAAAGTATTTTCATACGTAGGAATAGTAAAAATGTACGCGGAAAACAAAAATAGGGCAGACATGGCTCCGTGGGGAATGTTCCTGGTTGTGGGAACGGGGGAAGAGGTGTTGTGAAGCTAATCAATCAACAATGAAACCAGGGGAGACTCGATATCAGAAAGGGAGAGAAAGCAAGCAACTCGTTTCTGCCGACGTGGTTGATTGTATCACTGTAGTCTACGAAGCACATTCTTATCGCAGCGCTCTTCCTGCCAAGTCTGGACAGAATGTATTGTGTCAAGATAGTGAGGTTAATGAGGGTGCGTAGTGGTTACCGGTAAAAGTACTGATCCGCACCTGAAAAATAAAAAAGTATCAGTCAGTTGTTGGAAAACCAATAGTTCAAAAGCTTTAAGAGAGGTACTATCGTTGAAACGGAATTTCGAAGAGCCTTATTGGAAAAGATAATAAAAGCCATTGTCCTTTACCAGTCTGAAATATTTTTATTCTTTTTGGCATTGGTTCAGGAGACCAAAAAGAATAGGGCTGAAGGTCCAAGTTCTTTCGGCCCGGATAGTTTTCCGGGGTTATGGAGAAGCAGTTCCTTGCAGACTTCAACGGTGGGGATGAAAAACGGAGTTTTTCAAACGGACTTTCTTGAAAAATTATAGAAACAGAAGGTCCTACGGCTTTGTTGAGTGACTTTTAGATCTGATCTACGTCAGCAGCGGCAGATTTACGCGCTGATGAGAAACCAGCTGGGTCTTTCAAGAGCTTCCATAGGTATCCATACGTTTCGTTCTCAAGAAGGTCACATAGGTAGATAAAGTTGAGAGGATGTGATTCAACGTTGTTAGATTTTTTGTCAAAATCTTGACCTTTGAGAGGTTTTTTGTGACTGACTTCTTTGAGATGAACAAACGACAAACGATTTGGGAGCGATTACAAAGTCCCGAGTGAATGGTGAGGTTTAAAGCAAAAAAATAAATAGTGAGATTATCTCAAATAGCCGGAAGGTTCACTTCTGAAAATATAGGAAATTCTGTTTGAGCAACCATTTCACTGTGCTTTCCAATGTTTCCCGTAAAACTTTACCTCTTTCAAACTTTGCCATCACGGACTAACTTGAATTATTTGTGGCTAGTATGGATGCGGTTCATAGGTGAGGAAGGTAGCGAGGAGCGGCACTAAGTGAAATAATATGATGGCTGTTTATTATGAGAAATTTCAAAAAGGGGGTGCGGTCTAGTTGGAAAAACAGCGTACTTCTACTAACAGACGTGAGCTAAAATTGTCCAAAAACTTGGGTCCACATTTGTTTATGGAACAGCTCACGAAAATTATACAGTAGTTAAAAAATGTCCTGACCTGTTTTTACACCAAAGATTATTGACGTACATGAACACTTATCCGCCTCGCTTGCTGTGTGATGTAGAGTGATCCGTGCGATATCCTGTTAGATCATCAGGTGCAACTATTCCATCATGAACATCTCTGTGAAGCCACGTTTGTTGCCGAAGAGTTACTTCGAGCTGAGAGCTTTCACTACTCCCAGCAAGATCCGACGGCACCAAAACATTGCCCAGCACAGAACGAATTTCCTTGCTGAGCACAACTGGTTGGCACATGGCATGAACGGGTTTTTGTGAAGAGCTATTTTCCAGCCCGTGCGACGTTTTCTTGTGTGATCTCTACATTTTCTAAAAAAGGTATTTTCCATCTATAATGTACCATGTGTTCCAAAAAGGTAACTTTGGAATTTTGAATCCTTGTTCTTGGATCATTTCGGGAGTTCGTAAGAATATTTTGCCTAGTAAGGTATTACTTTAGGACCGCAACGGTCATTACAGCAACCAAAATGAAAAACAATAAACCAGAGGATGTGTGTGTGGATGTATATATATATATATGTATATATATATATATATATATATATATATATATATATATATATATATATATATATGTATAATGTATATATATATATATATGTGTGTAGATGTGGATGTGTGTATGTAGATGTGTGTGTGGATGAGTGTGTGTGCGTGTGTGTGTGTGTGTGTGTGTGTGTGTGTGTGTGTGTGTGTGTGTGTGTGTGTGTGTGTGTGTGTGTGGATGTGTCTGTATATATACACGTTCAGATCGAGATGAAACAGCGAGGCCAGATTCAAACACCCCACCACTTGATGCTCCTATACGGCACTATGATTTTTCGTTCGCGAACATATACCGCTGACATCAAATTTTTTAAGGATAGGAAACGGAAACCAATGAAAAAATTCATTGCATGTGCACGCTGGTCAACTCATGTCTACTGCCAATGGATCGTTCGCGAACTCAACGATTAGCTTAGTGATCAGAAGGCTATAAAAGCAGCAGACGGACGAGGCGATATATTCAGCGTAGAAATCTTTTTTGGGCGTCTCTAATTATCACGAACACAAACGTTGATTTGTTTAGAGATAAATAAATAGCTCAGTTATGTATGACTCACTATTTTTATTCCTATGGTATTCATCCACTCTACTATTGAAATATCTACGTGAGTATGCACACAAAAGTTTGAACACGCAAACACAAAGTAGTTGCATGTTCTGGCCATTTAAATGCCCATTTATTTTGACCACAGATTATTCAGATCTCACCGCCTTGAAATGGAACACACACTACCTTCAGCGATTCTCCGTCCACTCCGTAACATTCCGTCGGTCAGCCTTACGTGATTCGGAAGACAAAACTTGGCAAACCTAATTAGCCTTTCCGCTTATTCTGATCTATTCACAGAAACTGGGTGCTCAGGTTTCATCAAGAACTGACAAAGGAGGGGAAAGGAAGCTCGATTTTCATTTGATCGTCCGTCTCAGCAATAGAATGGCAACTACTCACTGGTTTTTTTGATGCGTCAAACAACACTGAGTAAAGTGAAACTGTAATCGATTGCCAGCTGAAAGGTGAGAAAGCATTAAGCTGAAATTTGAAAAAATTGATGAAACTCTTCCTGGGTTAGATAAGTCACAAAAGACCCTACAAGATCTTCGGAGACTTGATAATCCCGTACAAGGAAATGTACTTGTGCCCATTATAACAAGTTGACTCGGTAAAATATTCTTATGGTTTCACCCAGAGATAGACCTCCTTCCACCCGTCTCCGAATGTACATCTCATTAACCCAGAAATGGAGCTAACGCCCCTCGGGATTGCTAAGCCTGCCAAAAACCTTCACTTGTATCTAGTTTCATCCTAAGCTGATCGAGTTCGGAATTTGACCTTAGCCTGCGTATTTCGTATGTGTGTTTGCTTGGCATAGGTTGAGCACGCTGACAAAGCTCCAGCAACCGATAGAAAATGTGGTTTCTGTATTGAAGGAACGACAAATCGGGGCTTTCCTCTTCTAGCTGTACCGTTGTTAGGCTTGAGATCCAATGTTCTCTCATTCGCGTTAGTTAGGAATATGAACGGAGACACACAGGGAAGGTTTTTCAAATCGTCAGTGCCTGAAAGATTTCTTCAGTCTTCTATCACGAAGTTATTGCATTTTACTGCACTTTGTTGTATTTAGCACTTCAGCAAGGTGACAAACTCACATTTCAGCCAAGTAAAGTGGCACTGATCACTGACACTGGAATAAGTATATAAATAGATACGGTAGAAATAAAACTGGTTCAGCCACCGAGATCCATACAAAGTTCCTCTACGACTTTCATCGTGTCAGCCAGAACGCGTGCATGACATTGCACTGTAGGGTTGCGATAGATATTTGTGCGGAAGGAGATAGATCTAAATGTGGGTCACGTTGAGAGGGATGCGAAATGCATGTCAAGATACAGGGGATCGGTGGGTCCTCAAGAATCTCCTTGGCCAATTTTTCACAGGCTAAAATGTGCAAATCACAAAACTGTGATGATGAGAGAGCCTAAAGGAATCTAACAAACACAACGGACAACGGCCAGACCGCGGTGTGGTGTGACGAAATCTCTGTTAAGTAGACCGGGAAAGACTACTGGAGAGTTGTGGAATAAGATTGGGCAAAATAAAATAAAAAATAACAGCTTCAGTGTCACCGAACTGTCTTAGCCTACGAATTTCAAAAGACAGTAAACATAGTTCTTTTAACAGAACCAATAATATGAGAAGGCCAATGCGAATCGATTCTGGTTTTAACGCCCAAGTATATGGCCTCGTCAGCTCTGGAAATGAGGACATTGTTGATGACTGACTGTTCATTGGGATAAGAGGAACAAAAAAAGGAAAAATTAAATTGGAAACATTTGGAAGTATTGAGATATAGCTTAGAATGGGAAGAATCATTCTGACTAGTGTCCACGTTCTCGGAAAAAGATATTAAGTCTGGCTGATTGGAAATAAACTGATAGAGCATCACGCCATCGGCGTCTTAAAGATTCATGCCCTCGGTGCAGTGGCCAAACCGATGATATGAGGTGAAAGGATACGAGGAACACCAGAGACGTTGGTTAAAGCACTTCATAAACTTGTACCAACTTTAGTTCGTTGGGCTTTATCGGAAAATTAATACTCAACTATGAGAGTAAAGAGAAGGAACCGTCAAAATAATACAGCTTTTGAAGAAGTAGGTAATGCGGAACCGGACCAAAAACGAAGAAATAGTCGAGGTAAACACAGCGAGGTGATCTCACAACACTATTCAAGCTCTTTGCACTGAAAAGGCTAACTGAAGAGACTGCCTTCATCAAGCATATGTTGGGTTTTCCCCTCAAAACTGATAGGGTCATTGGGAACAACAAAAAGAAATGCAGTCAGCTGAGGATAGCTCTCTCGATCAGCTTGAGCACAGAAGAACTGATAGGGATGGAACGAAAACTTTTTGACTAAATGTTGGAAGTAGAATATTTGGGAATGGGCACTATTCTAAAGGGTTTCCAGGGGGCAGAAATAGCAGTGAGATCAACAGATTTATTGGTGAAAGTAGTCATAATCGCGGATGATGGACTCACTCCAAATTGAGAACGGAGGAGGAAAAACCGTCTAGACCCACAAACGAAACTGATTCTGAGGTTTGAACTGACTTGAAAACATTTTTTGAGGAAAATGGCCCTATATCCAAGGGAACGGCAAGAAAAAGGGCGTGGCAGGGTATCCGAAGGAGGATGAGTAAGCACAGAGTCCGAGCTTTGGGCATCTGTATCGTAGTCTTTAACCGGGCCCCTCTGTCCACATAGAATCCGCGAATCTGGTGCTAGAGAAGTTTGCTATTTGTGGTACAATAGAACTAGTGGACCAATAGCATATTCAACCCGAGTTTGATCAGAGTAAAGTGTAGTTTCACAGAAGTCTGACCACGTAGTTTATAGGTATGTTCTTTTGGCTTCCCATAGATTTCGGCAATGGAGAAGCAATTCTGCCGTTGTTAAAAAATACAGTCACCACAGGAAATCAAATTAAATATCGTCATCAGTGTCTTCGTAAATAAGTCTAGTGGGCAAGGACAGCAACCAACGGAGAACCACGAAGAAACACTTGAAGAATAGTGATAATTGGGGGGGGGCAAACGTTTCTGCCGGTGATTCCTTTTTTGTTTTTGTTTTTGTTTTGACGAGTGAACAGAGTGCTGAATGCACCATCACCTGTCTTCTTCTCATACAGTTTTCGGTCTGGAGGGAAGTGCACGGAGTTCTCAAGCTGAACGAGTTCGTCTTTCAAGTTTTATTTTAACCAAGGTTTGTGCACAGGCCACACAGATGTTCGTGCTATTCCGAGAGTTCACGGCACTAGTTATAAACGATATCTTTCCAGAAGGAGACCGAATGTTAGTATAGATTAGTGCCGGAGATGTCCACTTCTTCTGGCTGTGCCACTAAGGCAGTCTGTAAACAGGCATGCTTGCCTTTTCTAGTTCAACTGGCCCCTAAAACGAGTTGTGAGACTAAATGTATTGTTTATCTAGTGCGCTTGAAAGTTTCGTTCGAGTAGCAAGTCCTGGGTGATATGTATTGATAATGAGAATAAATCCAAAGTGATACTGATCAAGTTCATAACGCCATGTGGTAGTCTATTAGGATCAGAAGATTTCGGATCGCTTCATTGAGTCATGCAGTTGGTGGCTTTCTGTTTGTGAGTCAACATCGATTCCGGGCCAGGGCAATTCAACTTGCCTGAAATCGTTTCAAGAATAAAAAGTTGGATTCTGCAGCCTAATCGCAAACGCTTCGGCTGTCCTCAAATGCTGGTGGGGAATCGGATGGACCTGAAAAGAACACGTTTATCGCCACGATGTGAAACAAAGTCTGTGAATCAAATGATGCAACTATATACCCCTGTAGGGATAAGCCTGAATTTTCCTTTCAAGAAACCAAGTCCCTTCTGAGCTTTGTTGATCACGTGACACTGTCAATCACACATCTTCCTGTCCAAAGATTACGTGATTTTCCATTGGTCCGCATTCTCAGTATTAGCGAAATGCTGATGCGTAAAACGAAAGGCGTTTGGTTTGGGGTAAGGATGCGCAATAACAATCAAGCGAAACAGCAGTCAGTCCGTACTTTTCATAACACTTCAGGTTATAGACTCAGATACTGACAAGCATCAATCAATCTGAGACCAAACTTCAGGGTTTACTCAACTATGTGACATGCCATCTAAGCAAGCCTAAATACGGACTAGTATTTGCTAATTTAGCCTTTCTGAAGCTGTCGCCGTGTGGTGCTTCAATTGTACTGCTCTGGTAGCTAATCCTGACCCTTAACAAATCGCTCTTCAGTTTCATAAACAGATACACTGGAGCTAATATTCTTTATCAAAGCTGGCCAACTGACACAGTTGTTACTCACAAGAAAAGGGTGATATTGTTACTAGTGGAGTAACTGAATGGTTGCTAGTGGGATAGAGACACAAAGTTTCGGTGTATATCATTCAGCTTTTCAAGATCCAGTAGAGAAAACGCCTAGGAAAATCGATCTTTCTGTTATATGATTTCCGGAAAGGTCAATTAATGACACTGTTGATATCGACCAAGTCTATACTGCAGTTCTACATCCCGGATTGTAATCACAATGATGTATATGGGTTCTTCAACTAAATCACACATCATGTGTGCCTTTTGCCACGTGCTGCAGAACCCAGCTGAATCAATCATGATCCATCTGACAAATGGCAGCCACTTGGATGTTACTTGCAGTGAGGAAACCAACAATTATTTTGCTTCCAGCACCAAATATGTTGCACTCTCCAGGCATTGTTCTCACTTTAGTCAGACATTTTGCTCTCCTTCTCTATATCAAAATCCATTTTACGGCATGATTCTTTATGCAGTATCAACACTTGATTTACCGTGGAAAACACCTCGGAGTTCACTGTTGTTAACAATCCTCAGAGTCAGCGTATGTGCACACAGTCGCATCTATGACTGAAACCCGACAAGCAAAATCGTTGGCCTCACACTGGCTGCAGTTGGGCTATTCTATTTACTTTTCATATGGTAGTCCTAATTGAAAATGGCATGGATTTTTAATTTGCTATGAACTCTCACAATTCGTCATTGATACAGCGATCAACTTATGTGATAGATGCCCTCTCAGTGTATGGTCCTAGTAGAAATGATGGCAATAAAGTAACTCGCGAGCCTTTTTTCACGTGTTTGCGCAATACTGGGGACCGCTGGTAATTAGACCCTGAGAATTGGATTGAAGAACCATATAAAGTTCCTGTTGTGTCGGAGTGTATTCCTCTGGATTATCCTCAGCCAGTGATTCCTTGGTCGTCCAATCCCAACGGAAAATTAACCATGAACAAGTGCGGAAACTTTATTCAGTTGTAAACAAAAATCAACATATCATATAGGATGAGGCAGGGAATGCGTTGACACTTGTAGCTTCGTTATTGGTTACCCAGCATGGTGCACAGATGTCATTAGTTAATTCTAATCACAGTATGTCAGAAGCCTGACTGGTTGGCGGTTTGGTGTGAAAGGTAGGGAGTAGGTAGTCTGTCAGTGGTCGTTGTGAACAGTGACGTGTGATAGACTGATTGGCGCATGGGCACACGCATCACGACTGCACCGCTATGGGGACATGCAGACCTTGTCATTGGTTGGTGGACTGGAAGAATGGGGACTGCAGCCTTGCAGACGACGTGATTTCAGGGAGAATTCCGACTCCCTGACAGTTCCAATGAGCCAAGAGTGGCAACCAGCCGGATGACGGTGGATTACTGTCTGTCACCAAAATGACCGCTGTGGTGGGGTTCAGACCCTTGAGCTCTGAGTTGGTAAACAAAAGCTATTTTACTCGACCACCACCGGTAATGGTCAGTTTGCGGAAATGAAATATCACCAGTCCACAGAGTGGACTATCATCCAGTCGATACCAAGGTTGAGTCCGCAACTCATAGTTGGATGGAATTCAGAATTTATACCACACGAAAGGCCTTGTGACACAGGAGCCACACGTATACTGTAGCATATAGCCTGCCGTTCCACTTTGATCGCCTATCAAAAGAACTGTTTCATTCGAAATTACCTCATTTGGGTACCAGCAATGTGAATGGATGCTACCCTTAGAATATTCCACTGAGAAATCCCTTCTGCTACTCGCTGATAATTTTCTCTGGGTTAGTTGCAGCTAACCTCGAGAAGATCGACACTGCGGTCTCGGAAGCACATGATCAGTTTCACGGTTATGGCCGCTCATTAGGTGTACACACTTGATGGTCATTTGTTCGCTCATCCGTGTACGCCTGCTCTCTGTAAGTATTTTATTCACAGTTAACCTATATATGCATCAGCAGTGGTATTTTAGAAAAATCTTCTAAGACGATTATCAACCCACACTTCTGATGAGAAAGTGAGGGAATTGCGAATCAAGTAAAAGCATTAGGATGAGGGAATAGAGTAGTGCCGGGTACGGATACATGAGGAGCAAAAATAACAGCGAAACTGGACGTATGCTTCTGAGAAAAGCTATTCACTCATCTATATGGCACATGCTCCTGAAAGAAAGCTGCCCGCAGCGTTGGATGATTCGAAGTTACCCTTATGGGATACTCAATTACTATGACCATGGAGGTGTTCGCGGACCATGTAGGCATTATATGAAACTTTTTGATTGTTCAGCAGCTGTTACAGGTGATGCGGCCAGGTACAGCTTCGTAGCCACGTATATGGATGAGCCTCAACGAATCAGAATCACCGCGGACAATTCCGACAAAAGCTCCCTGTGATTGGTCATCTTCGAGTCTATGAATTATATTCTCTAATTTAACATATTCATACAAACCCGTTCTGCAATACAACTAACGTGCCATTTGGCAGCCTCCGTCTTTTTGCTATTTTCTTTCGTGCAGTTCTGGGTGGGGACAATTTCAATACGTCCTGTCAGTTCAGTTCATCACGAATATTAGTGACGTTTACCGGCCCAACCAAAACCGTAAAACAGATTAAACACCTGGGTCATCTTTACTAATTGTTCCGTTTTCAGGGTACAAAATGTGTAATATGCTCGGGTAAAGCTTTCTCGACAGTGGTTGCACGCCTTTAATCTACAAAAAAATGTTAAAAAGAACTCAGAAAAACCTCTCTGAGCAGATATGCTCAGTAAATGCGTCAATAAGGTTTCCACGTATACACTCGCAAAAATTTCATCTGGCTGTCTATAGTCTACACTTGTTAAGTGAATGGACATGCCGCTTCAAGCTAAATATGACTAGTTGAGGCTCTAACAGATATGGCGGGAAAAGTCCCCTTTTGAAAGTTTTGCAACAGGCAAATCACGTGGCCTTTAATGGGCAGTAGACATGAAACCAAATTACCAAATAAGAACATCTATATTTGATACCCTCTTAGAAAACTTCGAAAAAGAAAACAGACCTTTTGTCGGTGAAAAATACTATGTCTATCTAGGTAGAAAAGAAGCCGGAATTATTTGATCCGTGAATTCCGTAAGAAATCTTTAAAGTGGCCTGGCAATACTTGCTTTCAAAAGACGCAATAAGACAACGTTTCTTCGATATCGAAAGGCTATCAGTATTCCTTCCGTGCCCACCATTACTTTGATTTTCAGTATGTCCTACGAAACAGAATGTATTATTAGCACGAGGACGCTGAATCATGCAGATAAAGGGGAAATGCACTTGCATTTTCTGCATTTTTTGCATTAGTTAGCATCTGCCCGGTAAGCAGGAAGTCGCCGGTTCGATTCCCACTTGCAAGTGGATTTCGCATTTTCTATAGTATCCAGAGACATCCCAATGTGGAGACATCACAGTACCTCTCTCTTTTTCCATCTCCAGGATAGCACCGCCATCTGGGAGGAAGTATAAGAACAAGAATCAAAACTGACAAATCGGACGATGAGCTATCAGGACTCCAGTCTGTTCACGACGACCGCAAAAGGAAGCAGAATTGGGTGTCTTGGTGCTCAGATCTCGTCCCTACCGCTGCCTATGGGTTGATGGTCTTCGCTACACTGATGACGCCGATTCATCTCGCAGGAGCTGGTCACACACAAACAAACAAAAAGCTGTTGTCTACCCTGAACATCAGGACACTTCCACCCGCCGGTGTGCCTCACTACGATACACAGCCCATCGAATAAGATTGAAACCAACGTAACATTCATTCTGTCGAAAAAGGAAATGGATTATACCTGATTTCCAATGGACCCCTAACTTCGAGTGTAGTAGTCGAGTTCTGTTTCGTTTTGGCTGACTGGATTCGCAACAATAACGTGTGATTGGGGACTGCATTTGGGGCTTTGTCATACGAAAATGTGAGGACGGGTTTGAAAAGAAAAATATCTTTTAGAGCACCCTAAGATGGTGTAATATGCTTGACACTCAACCCTTCAGTATTAGTTCGAACCTCGGTTTGAACTCTGATGAGGTGCTTTCCAGTTTATCAACTACAGCAAACTTCCAGCAACAGTTAAGTAAACTGTTTATAAGCATCTCTAACGGTGAGTGACCTATTTGAAAATAAACCCTCGTATACCGATTTGAAGAAAATAATCAAAGAAATTCTAAGAATTTTGTTGTCCCATCGCAATTTTTTAAAACACTAAAAAGCAACCGGAAAATTCTTATGTAAATACCACGGCACTGTCCGTAGAGAAATCATAACTAGCTAACGTTTCTTTTACCGCGGATACAATCTAACAAGGTATATTTACAATCATAATAGCAATTGGCAACTGATAATGATGAGCTTGTCTCAAACACATCTTAGTTGCTCGTTCCGAACAGCGTATCTCATACCCGTTTTAGTCTAAAAGTTGATGGAATGCTCATCACATGTTCAGTTGAGGAATTACGAAAAGATTGGCATTCCTCTTCTTCTTCCTTTTTCGCATTGGATTACAAAAGCTGACATGATCTGAACACACCTTGCAGTATATAACTTCACAAATTTCGCGGGAAAACGAGCTCTTGTTAACCGGTCGTGAACAGATTAAAAAGTTCAGACTAGATGTAGCAACGTCTACAGTGCAAATCTCATCGATCTTCCATTAGGTGATGTCGTAGTTCTAAGAATACGCGGAGTTTTCTCAGTTTTCAAAGCAAAATAGAACACAATCAATGGTGTTTGGATGACTAATAGACTGAACATCTATTCCAAATTCCCTACTATTGATGAGATAACATTTGCATACTTTCTCCACATGCGCGGAAAGCTAATGAGAAGGAAAGGCTTTATATGCTGAGGGAATTAGGAGGAAATCATGTGGCGCAAATGCTCAATCCCTATTCACGAAAGTTTCTTATTTTCTGCCGCCCATTAATAGTGCACACGAAACTAATGGTGTACAATATGGACCAAATGAGTTTGTTGATTTTTCCCTTTTCTCTACCGCTGGTTCTATCCCTCTACCAATACCTTGACGACCGGAGCCTGGCAACCGAGAAGCAGTGGGTGATTTCCGGTTGAGAACCACAAATACGTATCAACGGATTCCGGTGCCAGTGTACTCCCAATTGTCAATAAGCTCTTTTCCCTTCTGACTTTTGTCCTCTGAGTATGTACTCAAATTTTTTGTCTCCTTGGTAATATCAACTGGACTCAACGGTTGGGCGTTATTGGTAATCGTATACTGTATACAGTGACGTTGGTCGGCCGTACAATTGACTGCATAAAAAGTTTGGTACATTTTTTAATCCTACTAATACGACAGTGGCAATATGCAAAAAGAAGCCCCGAAAGGCGATCGTTAGCTATGTGCGGTTTGTGAATGTGTGCACAGAACTGGGCAACATACCTGTTTGCAGCCTAGTAGTAATATCGCATTACTTATTTTTTCACCAAAAGAATAACGAAATATAAGTCAAAAATCTCCATGAAAGTCATTGTTTTGTTTGTGAACTAAGGTGTCTAGAAAGCAAATCATAATGCCAGAACACGCGCGGTTCAACATTGAGTCCTCTCAGAAAAATTTATACTTATTGGTTTTATTGGTACGTATGCAGCAAGTCAAAACAATTTCCCCTAACGGCAACAACATCATACATTTTTGATATCACAGTTCGTTTATTTATTACACCGAAAAACAAAATATTTCCGGAAAGGGCACATGACAATTCAGAGGCTGACAAATGGAGGGACCGGCCGTGGAATCGTTTGAAGCCGGGACGCCAAGGTCGAAGGTCCACAACGATGACCGTCTGACCACTGACCGTCCGTTTATTCAGTGACTGTTGCACTAAGGAAATTTACTCTCAAAACGACATCAAACCGTAACGATGGGATATCACTGAGTATCAATAAACTTCTCATTAGGTAGCATCAATGCTGAATGAACACTCGGGCATATATCTATATAAACTAGTTGTCAAAAGTCCTTTGAATTCGTGAATTTTCGAGTTCATCCATCTCCTGCATGCAACTTTTGACCCTGAAATAAGGAACTGTTGGCACATGCACGAACCAGTTGATGCATTGAACACACGAAGACTTCTTGGATTTTCTTCCCTCGCAATGAATAATGCAATGAGATACATTAAATAAATTCATCACTTTGAATGTGGCATCGATCCATAAACAAGAGCATTTACTTCTTCGGTTATCAATAACGTTGATTGGTCTATACTATTAGTCACTCAATTCAGCATTTCAGGCGTAGAATTTACCAATCTAGTAATGATACCAGTAGTTACGCTGTTCTCTATTACGTGCATTGTTTTCTTCTCCGAAGTCCAACGTAGAGAAAGCATATTTGTTTTCTCCAAGAAAACATATTTCACTGTCAACCGCAATCAAATCACGGCTGTTATGGAGCATCTGTGGAACTTATCCCCAAACGATGTCCATGGTTTCGCTACGGTAAAAGCAATTGACAAAGAAAGTGGCATGTCCACAGTTTTAAGATAAACCTATCTACTTGAAGACCGGAAATATTTATTTTTCAAACCCGATACATTCAGCTTTGTGTTGCAGAGGTGTGAATAAACCTACTTCAACGCCAACCTTGATTGGGAACAACGGTAGCACAACAAACAGTCAGTCGATCTGAAATGGAACTGACACCTATGACTAGTTGGTCCAGTCAATCACGAATCACGCAAAGAACAGAGTAATAAGTCACATTCACATAATCCAAATCCAATATCGAGAGTGCGTTACAAGCGGGGCTGGAGCACAGAAGTTTGCGGGCTAGCTCCCATACCCTGTCATCTGGTTTGTTTAGACATTTTCCTTCTCATCAGTCTTCTTGGTCTCAAGCATCACTATCCTCCCGGTGGCGGCTTTCACCAACACTTTTGAAACCCGGACCGGAGATGAAAGAGACAGGTATTCGAACGCGGTTAACTGGAACACTCTTCGGGATTATCACTCGAGAAAAAATCATTGAAAAGCAGCAATACCTCGCGATTCATTTCCATCAGCCTTTCTGTCTATCATCAGTCTGATGCAGCTGAAGAAACTGCAATCAGAAAGCTCTTTCGTATGTAAGCGCAGAGCAATGATCAGTGCATTCCTTGGCAAAATCGCTTCTTAGGTTTATTAACTGTTCATCGAATAGCGATGATGGTTTTCTGAAAATTAGCTCCGTTAAAAGGAGCTTTGTTCTGCCAGGAAACGAACCATTACGGAGCTTCGAAATGGCACTCTTCAATCAAAGCATTCGAAAAAGTTCAAACAAAAATAGATCAAAGCAAAACTGTGGTTCTGAACAAATCAAACGCGCTTTACATACGCATACGAACGAGTACTTTTTAACCATAAAAATCACTTACAAACCCTCTTAGTTGCTCGATAAATATTAGCCAGATCGAGCGATTCCTCCTATTTTAGTTAATTCGTTTCCAAAAACGAAACCCATTTAATTTCGACTCCTTTCAGGGAAGCAACTTTTCGGTCGTAATTGTTCATTTCCCTTGGCTTTGCGAGTCACCTTTAACATGCTACATGCAAACACGAACACACAGTCACATACTGACACACACACACACACACACACACACACACACACACACACACACACACGCGTCATGTACAGAATCCCCTGGACATTCTGTCTGTCTGGTATAGAGTAGTTCACATGAGAATGATTAACTATCAGTGCGTGTCGGGCAGTAAATGTCACGAATATAAACAGCCGCAGTATCCACATTCATCCACATATGCGTAACTAAAATTTGACCTGCCGGGAACAGGGTTGGTCCGGTGAGATAAGGTCAGGCTGGATCATCATATTTTTCACTATCAGCATTGTTAATACTTATTTGTAGACTACCTGAAAGGTGTAACGTATTCGCTCCACTCATCAATGCACACACGTTTAACCGACTCTGTTTGTGTGTGTGTGTGTGTGTGTGTGTGTGTGTATGTGTGTGTAAGGGCATTACCCAAGTCGAATGTATTCACGATTGCATCGGAGGCCAGTCGTAATACTAGATCCACCGAGAATACGCCGGAAGACCAAAGTTCATACGCATTATTAGTTTACATATTGCACGGCATTGTTGGTCCCATGGGAGTTGGGTTCGTTTGGATCGGGTTGGATTGGGCACGAGCAACAAGTCCGAGCAGTCAAAATGCCGCAAGCAATTAGTGTCTGATCCGTTATATGGTTTGGGCTCTCTTCGCAAGAAAGATGAGGCCCAGGCTGATAGTGATTGCTTAGCGATAGTATCAGAGAAAAATAGCAATCTAGGAAAACGGAACTGGCACATCTCTTCAGTATTTGTTAATTACATCAGTTTTTGCCCACCAAGAGAAATATTCCACGAAAAAAACTTGTGCAAAACTGTTACCGGTAATTACGGGTGTCATAACTATCTTTTGTAAACATTCGTTACGCCTAGCTTGTGCGAGGACAGTGTTATTGCTCATTCAATGGAGAACAGAATATGGAAAAAACAGCACAAATTAATAACTCCTCTGACGAAAATTCGAAAGCAAGTCCAAAGCGTGAAAAGATAGCGACAGGTGGCTGATAATTCTAGCAGAATTAACACAATGTCTGGTAGATAAGTGAACGTGATGAGAATATCAAATAAGCATCCAGTCGGAACATCAAATCAGTCAAGTCTGATAAACTGGTCCCATAAAAGAAAGCCACCATCACTATGAGACAATGAAAAGTTACAAACGCAGAGGTGGGTTGTCTTTCTGGATACAGCTAATTTGGAAAATTCTTTAGAAAAGTATTTGGAACAATGTAAACACGTTTTAAAAGTCTGCGGATGTTTCCGTATACTTCATGAGAACAGAATGGTCAATTACTGGACAGCAATGCAGTCCAATAACGTGAGATGTACTGAAAGTTTTCGGTAGATCAATTAGCCTACTTGTTATTGTCTAATATGCCAGCTATTTCACACTAGTAGTAGTAGTAGGAAGTAGTAGGAATTGGGAAGGATCACCATTCTTTTCTTCATTACTTGGGACCAGTGGAACCGTAACTCTGACTGCGTGTTTCGCGGAGCCCTCACTACAGTACTACTCACAGAGAAGAGCAAGGATGCTATTGTGGCTCTGTCTATGGTGTGTGGTCTAGGTAGTCCATTTCACTTCCCGAGTCATGGAGTTACTAATCATTCAAAATAGACAGGTGTTTTCTAAAATCTCTAGACGACCGTTTTTCATCGTAATTTATTCCCTTTTTTCCTGAACTTTTTGTAGCATATCGCAGCACAAGGCTGAAGTATGAAATTCTATAGAACTTGATGTCAGTTGCCGTAGTTCTGCTCCGATCCGTTGGGGATTGAAGTCACGTAACTCTGGTCTTTATGGTAAATTCGACTGAAGTTCAGAAATGAGAAATTAGTGAACATTTCGATGGCTTGGGTGTAGGCGAACCTATTTTTAGACGATTCAATTTCAATCCTTTACAATCACATTTGTATAATGAAAAACCCACCTGCATTTTCTGCACCCGAATTCGAGCGCCGCGAGACAGAATCGAACCGGTGACATTCCGCTCACCGCGCAGATGATCCATCAGATGAGCTACCGCGGTACAGCCAGTAATGCACAGCCCACCATTCCAGTGACACTCAGCTACTGTCCTGGTTTTAATCGCCGAGCTAGCCTTGTCAGTCACTTCCCAGTGGACGAACAGCAAATGCCTGAAAGTGATCCAGTGGACCGTAAACATATTCATTTAATCTATTATTGGCAGAAGGAGAGGGGATCATATAGATAATGGGAAATCCATTCGACAAGATACCAGTTGTCAGCTAATCCTGGCATGTTAAGTGAGCACAAAGACAAACTGCGTTGTTGACCGCATCAATGATTATGTATCAGTTCAAGTATGCCTGCAGTGTCATCTATGATGGTCGCACAACGAGGCATTTGTCAGAAAGCATCCAAGGGCACCAGCCACACTGGTTTCAATGCTGGGTAAATGGAACGGCTTCCAGCGCAATCACAATCCAGTTACTAGAACGAAGGCGCCCAGTTAAAGTGGAAAACGAGTTTTGTGTTTTGTCTGGAAGGCCATGCAAGGAATCTAAAACGATCAGACACTAGAAACAAAAGAGATGGCCGAAGCGATTAGCATACTGGTCTATAAGTTTGAGTTATGCTTACGTGGGACACTAGTGCGTGCTCTTGACCTTACCCGGCCAAAGCGAGAAATTAGTCAAATGTTGAATGTGGCTCATTGTTAAGCCGATGATCGTACGATTTATCAGAGATGATCTTCTGTGGTAATAAGTACAAACGGATCATCCCAGAAACATTCTTCTCTAAATAGCTTGAGATGTGTCTGTCTAAAACAAAGAGGCAAAACAAAGTGAATATATTTCCACATTAAACTCATGCTGGATTGCAGCTTGATTCGAGGAAACCTGTTTGTCAATCCCGAATGTTTGACTCGGAGTTCAAGGTCATAACCATTTGTTTTCGCTAATTTGAAGAGAGACTTACCAAAACCCGGAATATTCCGCTTCTTCTGTAAATAGGAGAGAGATGAAATCGTGTGAGCCCATTGTGCACTTGTTCCTTGTTGCCCGTTCTTCTTATGAATGAAAATATATTTTCTCAATTTTTTTCTTGTGAAACATGGTGTCATAACAGGGTATGTTGTGTAAAACGAACATGTCCGAATAGGATGATGATGAAAGTTGCAGTGGGAAATTAAAAAGTCCACAGAGAAATAGGTACATAACCAGGGAGAAGATTCGGTATTGAATTTTCATGCGCTATTGAAAACAAAGGAAGAGGAAATTAACTTGTTTTCTTCCTTGGCTGATTGAAAGCTAATATTAGACGAACAACCATGGTGGTCATCTGTTGCAATTTCTAGAATATTCGAATAGAGTTGTAAATCCTTGTGGTCATCAATCTACTTTCCACGATCCATGGTGGGACTTAGAGGGCTCAAAATACGTACTTGATGTGAAACCTTTCCAAAGAATCTAGTTTTAGTGATTCGAAGTGACAAGCTCTACGCGAGGGCTGATATGAGTTTAAAAAAATACGAATAACCTTGCTGTTGGAGGGTTATCAAGGATACCGAGAACTACATTGAATTCGTCGAAATTACCAAATGAAAGTTCTCCGCCTGTTAGACCAGACTAATTTCCATGAAAGCTATCTAGTTTTATAATGATGCGCCAGGTTGTGTCTCAATCGAGGCTATAAATAATATAGTCATGGGTAAAACCATCAATTTGCTCTCCGTAATGAAACCACGGAAAATTGTCACGACTCAATTTTTACAATTTCTTGGTAACAGCTTTCATCTGAATAAGATCAATAATTTTTTTCTGGTACCCAAGGAAGAGGACAACACTACTTCAACAGATAACACCGAAAATGTTACCAACTTGCAACTTTATACGTGGGAGATGAATTAATTCTAGAAGCAGTGATGTCTAAGGAATCTCGACAACACCCGCATTTCAGTAGAAGCGTTTGAGAAAAACTCCCCTCAGAATTACCTTGGACAAAAAATTTAGAATTTATTCCAATTATCCTTTTCAAATACAGAACAAGGCCGGCATTGTTGGTACACGATGAGTTTTACCAGCACATGACCGGTGGTGATAGGGTGGTTCATGACGTTGGCTTACCCCGCTGGTGTTAGAGAGAGTAAAGCACAGTCGTCCGGCTCGATACCACACCTGACCTATTGGAAAGCTGCGTGGTTGTCCACTCCAACTCTCAGATTATGGCTGTCAGATAGTCCTAGTAGTGCAGCAAGCCTCTGAAGCATCAACTGCACTCATGCACAACCACGCTACGAAAAAGAGAAAAACGAACCAACCTTACGTGGTTCTCAATACTCGTTGAGACAAAGGTGAAAATTCCCCGGTGATCAGCCGTACAGTTAGGGGCCTCTACCAGGCTCATCAGCCCAGTGATGAGAGACGAGGGGATATACACATGCGTTGAGCACATTAAAACGTGAGTACATACATCCGTGGTTCACTCAGTTTTAACAGTAATTCCTTATTGCTATGTATGCCGTCATTGGAGTTTCCTTTCTGTTCACATTCCCTTAAAATACAAATTAGAGAGATAGAAAATCGGATACCCGATCAACAGCGAGCTTAAAGGTGACGGGAGATTTATTATTTTGTGGTTTTCCTGAGATATGCACGCAAAAATAGCTAACTATAGCCTTTCGTGCCCAGCACTTGTTTACGCCTGCACTGGCCTTGTTGAAAATAGTGTCAGCTGGCACTATCTATCCCGTAAATGTTTGTATGCATGCCAAGTAAAATGCGCATCACACAAATCATCGAGGTTTTTTCAGAACGCTTTGGGACAATCCGTTCAATGTTTTCGTCAATTTGTGAACCTACAAGAAGGACACAAGTGGTTGTCACAAATAAATGGGAGCTTCAGATAAAGCGTTTATCACATGACGATACTGATAAACGACCCTAGAGCAACATGATCTAAACACTGACAATTCACATGTTCACCTCCATTCTCTAGAACCTTATCTAATCTTCATTTCAACAGAATCCACCAACTCGATCGATTAACTCACAAGAATGGTCACATATGGTCACGCACATTTTACTTTAGAGATCCTTCTTTGAGATAAAAACGCCTCTTTCTGGCATACCGATTGATCAACTGTTAGTTGGAGTTTTTGGGAGAGCACCAAAAATTCTACTAGGAGCTCTTTTTATGGCACGGTTATCCAATTTGAGACAACCAACTCAGAACTCAGTTAGTTTCGACTGCCTTTACGAACGAACCAAACTTTAGTTATCCTGACGGTATCCTGACTGATTAGTCATGCCTACTGATATATTATATTGATCATTGATTGTATAGGTAGATTGTACTAAAACATTAGTGGCATTCAAATAAGTGAAACAAGTAATTAATGTACATAATATGATCAGCCACGCAGCTCACAGCTGAAAACAATGGACGCAACCTATAACTAAAACAGCCTTGTTAATGACCATCAACTGTGCACATCCACGGAGCACCAACTGGGACTCGAACCCGGGAGGGATGATTGCGGGCGGAATACCTATGCAACAAGCTAACTGCTCTGACTCTAAGCGGTTATCTGAACACATAAAATGCAGAACGAAATCAAAGATTACAAATATTTCGCTCCTCGTTTATCTTTTGCACGACAAAGTGCGAGGTAAACGGGGAAATAACCGGTGGTGACAAGACTCGAACCTAGGGTTGTCAACATTTTGACTTCACAATGACCGTTTGAAAACCGCCGGCGTAGATATTATATCACTGAGTAGCATCCCCATCGTGATCAACCTGAAGTCAGTCTCTATTATCGTGGCATCAAAAGTGAACTCTTTAAGAAGTTCGTGCAGTGCGTTGTCACAATTACTAAGACCAAAATCTTCTCTGATTCTGAACACCCACTGGGCTTACAAATCCGCTCAAACCACTAAGATTTGGCATTTACGGACCTGACCAAAAAAGTCCTTTTCTTGGCCAATTAAAATTTGGAGTTGATACTACTTGTAGGACACGAATTGCAATAAAATCACAAGATTTATACTACTCTGAGTTGATGATTGTAGCAAGAATACCAATGGATCACAGTTTTGAGGATCATATTCGAACGCTGTATACAAAAAATCAAATCTGGCCTACTCGCATACGTTATTCAGTGACAAGATTGAAAGATTATCACGAAGGCTCCACACTGATTAGAAAGATGAGCGTTTTCATCCACTTATGTTTTTTGAATTACCTGCTTGAACATGGTTTTAGTGGAAGGTCCCCAGCACTATTAAGGATAACGGGCATCCTAACCCTG
Organism: Fasciola hepatica; assembly: GCA_948099385.1. Taxonomy (NCBI): domain Eukaryota; kingdom Metazoa; phylum Platyhelminthes; class Trematoda; order Plagiorchiida; family Fasciolidae; genus Fasciola; species Fasciola hepatica. The sequence goes on along the minus strand of CANUEZ040000027.1, from coordinate 7,035,963 downwards.
AGATTCTGAGTGGACAGTAACGTAAGTTCCCAACAGGTACGGCGAGGTAATGAGAGGGCGACGGTGGATAACGGCTTAGTACCAAAGTGGCTGACTGTGGCGGGATTAGATCCTTTCACCTCCGAGGTGGTAATCAAACACTAAACCACTCCACAAACACCGGTCTTGAGGTATCTTTCTAACTGAGACTAAATTATGAATCTCATTTACAAAGACACGACGTCTTTCTTACTCTCGTGGATGCACATTAAAGAGAGCATTTTGCGCTTTATTACAGCTAGATTTTATTCTGGAAACCTTTCTTCCGATTTCAGTAATCCAGCATTTGTATATACCTCACAATTACTTGCGAGTACTGCGTGAAATCGATGATGACGGCTGTCACGCACAAACCGTAGGTCATCCTATCAACCCTGGACTCGGCACCACCGGACTTAAGTTTTACTCTTGTTAGAGCTCGTCAGTGGTGCACATCCTTTGCTTCATCCGGGGTTTGAAGCCGGGCCTTGTCATCTTAAAGGCTTGGATGTTACCACAGAGCCACCCCGCTCCTGTTAGGGATGGTCCGAATCAAAGAACTGAGTTTGTTCAGATGTTGCCCTCTATGACAGCCAATCAAGCCCGAGAGCTTCGAAGGGAGACACGGTAATTGTTCACGTTGACTTCAAGCGACTACCTCTCACCAAATCAGGTCTTCTTCGCCGATTGGGCCAAAGTACATCCACAGCTGGCTGTCATACAGGACGACATCTGAAAATAATTAAATTATGGTTTGGATGAGCCCGGATGGCAGCGAGATGGCGCATTGGTACTACTCACGCCTTCGAGGTGGAAAGACCCGGGTTCAAATATCGATGAGCTCTACAAGAACGAAACTCGAGTTTGATTCTTCCGAGCGCAGGGTGGATCTGATGACCTGAGGTTTGTACGTGAAGGGTGTAGTCCAAAGGACAGTCGAACAAGAAAAAAAAACAACGCAGCACTAATCAAAATATTTGCACTTGACCCTGTACATGACTCTTCTGTTTTCGGTTCTGAATTGACCTTTCGGTTAACATTTTAATAAAAGGGTCGAGTTTCTCAGTTTAGAAGTGATCAAGAAAGGCATAAAACTGTTCCTGGTCATTGGAGAGGTCACACTCAAGTCTAAGAACGAGATACCTATAAATCCCGACAAGCACAAGGAGAGCAATCTGCGCGCTGTTGGTATCACCTCTGCAAGTAATCAAAGGCTTGTAACCCGGAGGCCGAGCTCAGTGATCAGAGAACCACGAAGACAGTCAAATTTAACTAAGATAAACATCAATTTTCAAAACCTGTGAGAGTTCTTCTTTCTCATCTTGAGTCCTCTCAATCCGATTTGGTTACGTATTGAAAAAAGATACATCAGATCGTTACAAGAAGCTTTCTTGGCACGGAGATATACTGGCTGTAAAATAATTTTCCCCAGAAACTGTTCTCCAAATTTTACACTTATTTTTATTGCTAGAAAGGTAAAAAGAAGTGGTTCATGTATAACACACACCATAAGCTACTGTCTTTCCAGAATTAAAGTGACAAATGTAATCTCATGGAATCATTTTGCAAAAGCTTTTCCTACGTATAGAAGAAAACGATTAAAACAAAACCGATGGGTCTTGAAACATTCAGTCCCATGGAAAAAATGTACATATACTTCGGCGTCATCTGACTTTTAAACTGGCTGTTGATTGCTCATGTGGACCTTTAAATCATGGGCGTCTTAGTACCAGCCGGTATGAAGTTATTGGTGCCCAAGTCACCTCCAATATTTACTGAAGATTTTTACATACTCCCTATCACAACGGAATCAAGCTGAGCTGAAAATTGATATACATCTGTATAATATAATTCATCATACAGCTTCAACGCTCAACTCACCATAGGAAACCATGGAAGCACTGTACAGCGGTTTCATCCTTGTTGGGGATCATCAGCAGTGCACATCCACCGAGCCCCCATGGGGACTGGAACCCGGGGTGAACGATTGTGAATCGAACACCTTAACCACAAGGCTATCCGGGCTAGCTCTCAACGGTTTGTTGAACATCTACACTACATGATTTAGCATCCTTCTTCGATTCACAATCGTTCACCCCGGGTTCCAGTCCCCATGGGGGCTCGGTGGATGTGTACTGCTGATGATTCCCAACAAGGATGAAACAGCTGTACAGTGCTTCCATGGTTTCCTATGGTGAGTTGAGCGTTGAAGCTGCATGATGAATCATATTATAGAAATCTAACCTACTACTACTCAAATGCAAATAATATACATTTCTAAAATCATTGTTGTTTTAGTGGACAGTACTACCAATATTTTCCCCTCAAAGGCAACCAATTTTCATCTCATGCAAAATCTCATAACCCAGCCGAGTAAAATCGTTTGGAAATCTGGGAGTGCACGACCGCACAAAATAAAACTACCAAGACGCGACCAAGCCATCCTTTTTGGTTGATTGACATGTCTATAATAATGATAATTAGAAACCCTAATAATTGCCGGAGCAAGATAATGATGAGAGCTATCCTCGCAATGGGGGGCACCAAAAGTACATGGTATACATGCTAAAATACATATTCGACCTAGAATTTTCGATTAGAAAATCTCTCTAAAAAACACGTCATCAGCTACGTTGCAATTGTCGTACTTCAAAACCCCGAACAGGGAGCGTTGTTAGCACTAACTACACGGGGTTATCGTCCCGTAAATGAGTAACTTGCCGATAAAAGAACCCCAAATCCCAAGGGTGAGAACAAAGGCTGACTTTACTACAAGTACTAGAGGACAGATTATCAAACAGTAATAATGTCAACTCAAATTTTGGGCAAACCGACCACAGAATTGAAGAGATCAACCAAGGCTTCAAAAAGCCCAGGCTACAATAGACAAGAAACGCTCCAGACGGCAATGCAGGAGCAAGTCAAGTGGTGTACAACGGTCAGAAGAGAAATAATGGTCTGAGGGAACATACACACACAAGAGTGGCGAAGAGAGAACGGAATGTCTTGGCTATGAAAAAGTGTATGATCAGAGAGGGGTGGATAAGTTCAGTCATTCACGCGGATAAGGCAGATGGAGAGTGAAAATGGTTACGTCCAAAAGTCTGGACCCTGTCGAGTAAACAGGCCATCATGATGCAATGTATATCAGAAGTCAGTGGGCTCAGATTCCAAAACGGGAAGAAAGGTTACGTAACCGATAAAATCATTTTGGAATCAGAGTTCAATACGAACAGATAAGCTCAACAATAAGACGAATGAGAACTAAGGTCAATTGACACCTGTCATAGAAACAAGGGTAAAAATTGTGCGATACAATGGGACTGAACAAACAAATTATCTCAGGGGCATGGAAATGCGGGGATGGTGATCGACGTGGAAACTGGGAATCAGAGGGTTTGGAAACCCACAGGACTGTTCGATAAATACATGACAAGATCATGATGCAAAGCATGGGATCTGAACTAAACCAGCTTAACTGAGTTTCTCCATATGGTGAGCTGAATTCGCAGGCCCAATTTCAGAAAATCTTCGCATCCACACTGTTTGTTTTCCTTGATCTTATTTCAACTCTCTGCTCAGTTGACTACACAGTTCTCTGACAACGCCTCCTGTACATGACTAGACAAAACCCAGTTTGGGATTACGGCATTCCTTCACTTGAGTATACCTCGATGAGCAATGTACGTCTGGGTGGTCCCTCTATCATTTTTCTTTATTTTCGTAACTGGTCTGGTCCTAGAGAAAGCCTAATTGTCATATAAGGATGGTTATGTTGGACTTTTCCGAGGTGGAAAATTGTCACATCTTGAGTAATCAAATGACTTAGTTCTTCCAAGTGATGATCCGTGCAATTTGCTAGCTTCTCTGGACAGTTGGAATAACAGCATAGCAATGTATAGTATGTGTTTTGCACCCTCGAAATTCAAGATGGTACTCCTGCACCGAGTTGATCCAGCACAAAACCTTTCGTAATCTGGAGACCATATAAACCCACCTAAGTCATCCACACAGTTGTATTTCACCGGAGAGCCAGATAGCAGATAAAATATCTTCACATAAACAGAGGACCCGTCTAGCTTTTTATAAACCTCGGCCATCTGTGGTGTAGATGTATCTTTCGTTTATGTATCAACGGTCGAGTGTACACGGCAGCAGTCAGGCCAGTTGTTTATGGTTCAGAAATTTGACCACCGAGAGTGGACGATACGAGGAGATTGTTTGCGTTCGAGCACCGATATCTTCGTAGCATTGCTCGAATCTAACGGGGAACAATGCATCCATAATGCTGAGGTTAGATTCTCAGCATGAGGTACAAGGATCAAATTATTAGATGAGACACTAAAGGCCACTAGGCTAAGGTGGTTGAGATATGTAGTGCACATGTTTTCTGTAAAGATTCCTTAGCGTGAATTTGTCGCTGAGGGGTTAATGGTTCGTCAGTAAATGACATAGAAGAAAGGTATGAAAAGCCTAACCACTGGACCTGGCCACGAGAGGCATATCAGGTTTCTTGGGTGAGGTCCAAGAGATCCTCCACACATTGATTGAATACACTGGAGGATATAATTAGGTGTCACTATCAGTGGCGCTTTGCACTCGAAAACATTCGTTGCCGACTTAATTATTTCTGACTGGGGAGCCCGCTGACTGCTGACAAACAAAGTTGCTGCACCCAGTGCGTAGTTTGTGCTTGTCTGAACTGGAACGAACTGAACTGAACTGCCTAAAACAGTGTACTGAAACACGGATCAAAAAGATCTTCCTCATTAGACACAAATTGGCACGGAAAAAGATAGTGCTTTATTCGAACTGTGGTTAGTGAGAAGCTTTCGACCACCTTCGAGTTTCATTCATAAGCAGGGATTTTCGATAGAACGAACGCAACAAATTGTCACTTGCATTACTTTCTCATTGCTCCTGACCTGGCTTACTGCTCTAAAATACTGCTTGATAGCTGTTTAGCAGTAATCGATGGTAGAACTATATTGGTAGTTCAACACACTGAACTAACACGTAAGGAAACCTAATAAATCATCAAATGATGAAACACAACTAGTTTCCACGTTGCGGACCGTTCGCAATAATACCCACATACTTTCCAATTCAGCTGGGAGGTATTTCCTCTAGGTGAAATTCCACTGAGGGTTAGTTTGCCTGTCACCATTTATAGTACCACTAATTGCACGAATTGTTCTGTATTTGTCAAAACATTTTCCCATAGGAAATGTTTATGCTAATAAAAACTAAATTAATCTTTACTCTGAATGCGTTGATTTTGGTGGGGCGTATCAGTTATCGATCCAAGCTACAACTAACATGCTAATTCTGCTAGGTTTTTTCTCAAACCTACACAGAGAAGTCATTCGGGAATCACGTGTGACGATCGCGGTGACAATAGCGATCGCAACTGTCTCTGGTTTGGCCAGGTCTGGTGTGCACGTTCACTGTACGATGGATTCAGTTATCGTGACTACTAGATTTTTCAGTTCTTTTCCAATAATTTGAGTAATTACTGAGGCATGATTTTGTGTCAAATGCTAACCACTTGTTTTGCCAGAGAGTAACTAGATCTGACTGTCACCTTGTATACAGGAGTCAAAACATCTCTGTTTTAAACGCAAACTTTCAATATTCAGCTACCCGGCGAGGACGAATATGTTTATAATCAGTGACAGGACTGATTCACTGAATACTGAATAGTCATATCCGACACATCAATTGTTGATCTGATTTTAGATATGTTACGAACCAGACTCGTTTCCAGTATACGAATTTCTGTGCCATTATTTTAAATAGAACTGTCGCCGCAAGTCCTACAAACCGTGCACTACGAAAGTAAGTGAATCATTTTGAAAGGAAATACAAAAACTGCTGAACAAATCTTTTCACAGCAAATGATTCATTTTATGAAACTAACGGAGGTGTTCAGTGCGCAGAAGTTTCACAATGGCGTGTTCACGAATGCCGTTCCAGTAATTCTAGGGAATGTGGATAAATTTCCTGCACCAGATACTACTGGCAACACATTTGATCCATAACAAAATGATTACGCAAAATATTTCTCGAGACTGCTGATAATAGAGCAACCCAAAAAGTGAAGCAGTAACTCAGTTGATTAAAAAATAAAGCATCCTTTGTAAATGGATGGTACTGCTCACTCGCTCAAATTACATTAGTATATTGCTTCTGCCACAACGAAATTGTAGTTTGACCGCTAAAAACGGAATCTACCTCGCGTAATGACTCCGACCAGTTGGATAAATTGAACATTTTCTAATCAACCAATCCGCAATTCATAAAATAAACAATTGTTTCGTTTACCATTTGTTGGGGTTTTGCAAATAGCACAGTGAGCATCAATCGAATTCTTTAGTTTGTTATGTTTTAGAAAGCTGTTGACAAATGTTTCCCTGTCAAATTCAATCAGTCACTTGTGCTATTCATACCCGGCTGGTCGCACTGAGATAGTTCTGCTGGTAGAGCATCTGCCTAGTAGGTGAGATATGGCCCGTTTGATTCTGTCTAGAGGAGCTGCTGTTTCGGTTGAGGAAAATGCAAATGACTTTTCATTGGTTACCAATACTGTTTTATTTCTATTTTTAGTAACATTCAAAAATGTTAAGATACCGCAAGAAGGGGGCTGTGGCCAGCTGGAAGCTTCCAGGTGTGAAAGTGATCGGTGGTAGCATTCGAATGGAGCTTGAGTTTGTGAGTGAGCCACACCAGCTCGCCGTTCAACGAGAATGGGGCGAGAACTGTTCCAGCAGGTACCAAATCACAAACCTACCACTGGGCTGGCTTTCCTTACACTTTTACCAGGATTTCTTTTAGAGAATATTGTCAGCTTTCATTAGTAGCAAGGAAGAAGTGAGGAATTCACGTGAATAATCGGAAATACGGGGGGAAGAAAGAAAATGAAAGCGAGAACCAGATAGTTGGCATTTTATGTCACCAACTATCTAAAAAATCGTCAGCTGACACCGCCAGGGTCACGTGATCAGATCTTTTCGCCCGTTATCTGACATGAACACATAGACCACAATGAGGAGCTGTTTCGTTCACGAGGTGCATCAATGTCATTCACCATTCTTATCAATCGGAACAACCTAGTCAAGAGGAAATGCTCACATCTCCCGGCATGTCGAAACCAGTGATGTCGAATTCCAGTAGGACGCATGCACAGAACTGAGCTGTGCCTCTTATGTGAGTGATGTGCGCAATGCAAAAAATTCTTAAATCCCACAGGAGGAAACTACAAAACACAAATAAGGAAACCAAATTGTGTTATTCAAAATTACATTTTCATAATAATGACTGAATAAACGAATGTTTGTTGAGCCAAAGCAAGGAAGAACATTAACGACTTTTACGTCAAGTACTAGATAATTTTGTCCGTCTGCTTTTAGGAAAATGGTTTCGAAGAGATATGTGTATGTACTGAATATTTGAATTTTTTAATAGCATTTTGCCTGAAATAAGGGACCACAATGAAGGTAATACGGGTACGCTTGACTGTGAAATCGCGAAATTTGTTCACAGTATGAGTATGCAATCATTGCTCCGTGACTTATTCAGTCTTATACAAGTAATGATGCTTACTAACACAGCAGAAAATTCCCAATAAACTTTCATTTGAGCTGAACTGCGTTCACGCATAATAAAACGAGTGATTTGCCATCTTTGGACTTTATGGTAAGTTTGGTTTGTTTGTTTCCAAGGCTGAAAAGCAAACTACATTTGAAAGAGATAACCAGGCCTCAGAAGGAAACGAAAGGACTCTAACAACACGCGGTGTGTAATGCAACCTGCTTTGAAAGAACAGGTTGTCCATCAGTTTCATTCGCCGCTTTTCCCACTTTGAAGGCGGAGTAGGGAAATAAAAGTCGATCTGTGCGTGGACCTCATTTCCATAGTTCTAGCATACTGGACTGTTTGACCGATCTTGCGATTTTTCATGATTTGGGCATCAAGGTATTTGGGCATCAGTCAAACATAAACTAATATCCCCAGAGAACTCCTCCATAAGAAGTAGGCACATAAACGAGGTGTTGGTCGATCCCCTCTGATCTGATGGAGCGAAGTAACCAAATATCGGGCAGACAAAGTTGTTACGGTTTTCACAAAGACCATTGCTATGCGAAGAAGACGAGAAACCCAGCCATCGAGCAATTTGATGCTGATAAATTGCAGTTTTTTCTCTGTCATTTAGCGTCAAACTCTTTGCACTATAGTCCTTGGATCTGTTATTGGAACAAGAGATCCCTGTGTCTCATAGATAACAAAATAACCACCAGCATAAAACAGTATACTCACTAATATCAAATTATCAAATGTTCTTCAGTTAAAACTTCTTTTTTCGACTGGTCGACGGGATGAAGACTCCGGATCGATCTAATGTGAGCGCGTCACGAAGACGAAGATCAATTGTAGGCAGATCCGCAGGCAAAGTACGAGACGGTAAGTCTGGTAATGATTACCAGTTTTGCAGGGGAACTGTTATCAGCTACAATGTACACCTGTGGAGATGCGACCTTTAAATCCCCAAATTCCAAGACTTCATGAACAGTCAAAGGTTTATTTCTGCACCATCTTCGTAATGTTGCTCTGATCTGGAAGCTATTGGAGGCGGCAAAGTTGGTTATAACTTAGTTCCCAGAATTTAACTAGTGTATTCAAAATCTTAGGGTCCGGTCGTCCTGACGCCGATTAATCACTTTTTAGCACATTTTATATCAATACTGCCATGCCTTGCTTAGATATGAACGAATGTGCAGCAGGAGTGAATACAATGTCCGTGTTCTATACCTTAGACACTTCAAGTGAGGCCTTTGTAACGTCAGGTGAATCTTTCGTAACTTCTGGTGAAGCCGTGACTTGTCACCTGCACACGAAATCTCTCTGCCCCGTGATTACCCATGTTGCGATGATAACTGTTGAGCTGAATTCCCGCTGATACTCGCTAAAGTACGTGCGGGGCCTACAGGGGAAGAGAAGTGGCCACTAGTTGATCGCATGAGTGAAGGTCAAAGGACCAGGGACAAATTGAGACGGCTAACAAAGCGACGGCGTTAGTTAACCTTGACTGTGTGTGTGTGTGTGTGTAGCTTAACAAAACTGAGCTGATCCTTGCACTTGGCTAAGCTGCATTCTGTATGCAGCCTAGTAGCTCGTGAAATGACCAGTTCATTTTAACGAAGATGAATTGAACAACGATACACTTTCTATACACCCGACACTAAGTCACGTGGCTTGAGCGCGGGTGAAGTTGAGGCTAACTGGTGTTCGGTAGCTGAAGCACTGGACTTCAAGAGAAAGACGGCAATGACCTGGATTAAGAGAAACAATGCAGCACCTTCTATGTTTTATTCATGATGAGAAAGGTTCCAAAGATTTGTCTGATCAAGAAGCAGAAGAGCTAATTTCCTGGATTGAAGCAGAGCCCACACCAAAGCTTTCGGCACTGCAAATTCGATTGAAGGTTGAGTATGGATAGGATGTTTCTATTATCGCGATCAGCAATCATCTTGATGGACAGCTAATAACGTTTAGAAAAGTTCATTAGATATCTGTAGCGATGAGTTTATCGCATAGGAAGCAGACTTGGAAGAGGTCTGTTTGTAGAACTCTTCTAACATTCGTTGGCATAGTTACATAGAACGGCTGCAGAGGTGCGACGCACACAACCGTGAGGTCGTACGGATAGATCAGACCACCTTCAATCTGCACTGTTCGCGAAACTTTGGTGGTCATTTTCAAAGACTGCAGATCAGCAGTACTAGTGTGGGCTTTGCTTCCTTCCGGGAAATTAGCTTCTCTACTTCATGAGAAGACAAAAGTTTGGAACGTTTCTCATCATGAGTGAACGTAGAAGGTGTTGCACTGTTTCTCGTAATCCAGGTGTTTGCAGTTTTCCTCTTGACACCGAGTGATTCGATTTAAATTCACGAAAAACTCACTTGAATTTACAATGGCCACACTTCAAGTGTAAAGCGTATGGTCTTGCCAGTTCTCGGATCATGTGATCCCGCGTACGGGCAATTTCAATATCTACGGTAGTCCGGGTTAATTCAAGCTCTACAGCTCGTCAACTAACTGGTAAACCAATCTGATTCGTTGGAGGGGCAAGACGTGTCACTCCGATTCAAAGGAAGCGGTTGACATTTGGGGGAAATGATATATTCCAATTGTATGTGGACTCCACAGATATTGAGAACGACCGTGATCTCGCATTTATATTGATTCATACTCTGATCGAGAAAGCTGTGAATAATGTTGGCAAGAATATTTGTGATGAAATTCCTGCGAATAGACCAAATTACTTTTTGAATGTGTATGTTTGTAGTGTCCAGGATTACTTGAAGGATATTTTCATAAACAAGTGACATTCTCAGTCATCAAAAGTTTGCGAAGCCAAAATTTGAAGACGTTCACAAGCGTAACGCCCATACAACAGAATCGAACTGAATTCAGAGTCCAAAAAGCCATCATTTACGCAGCTGTTGTTGTGTTGGTGATTGTGATGATAACCGATATCATTTAACATTGTTCTCAGATGGTGTCTTCAGACTTTGATATGCCTTTTTTTGTTGCGGATGACTCTTTCTGCCTTCTTCGTTTAAATAACACAACTCAATCACCAACAGTCAATCATGTACGTTGACAATCAAGCGAAAACACGGCAAACAGATGACCAGAATCAATTCAGCGCCAACGTTTTTTCCTACGTATATAAGCTGTTCTCCGATTCCCATTCATTATCATGGTTTCCAAGTGCCCAGTTGAATTACTTCTTGTAGGAATACAGTAGAACCCCTGATAAAAGGACATTGCTTGCCGAGGGACAGTTTGATCTTCCCGGTGAGTATCTCTCACTGAGGGGTTTTTGTGTGTTGCAAAACATGAGAACACAAAAATTAACAATAACTATAGGCGCAGGAAGGTTGATGATTCTGTTCCGCTGTGCATGTTTCTATTATTATCCTTCATAGGAAGAGCGATACAGTCCCCACAAGAGTATCTGGTTTTCGCGATTGGCAACTGCAAGCATAGATGCGTGGGTGAAAATGGCATGCACGAAAAAGGGGACAATAATTGTCTAAGCAAATACTAGTACCCTGTCAGGATTGGCAAATTTATTGTGCTTCCGTAATCACCAGGATAAATACGTTATAATATTTGACATTCAGCTTTTCCAAAGTCCCGATTTTATTAACCCGATCCAGATATTCTGTTTGTCGTTCACAGTAGACCACGTAATAATTGCACTCCATTTATTTCTACGAAATAAATTACAAAACCCGGCCGTAGTCTGTATGCAAGCAGGAAAGTGCCTAAGTAATGCCGTTGAGCTTAGTTAAGCCCATGCGTTTGCGAACGTTCGCCTCAAGTCATGCAAGGTCAATTGATGTATGGCTGGACGGATCAAGCAACGAACAGTGCAGGGGTCTAAAACATGATTGGACATTAACAGGACAAGCCCACACTTGAGCGAGATATCGATCGATGGTCTACGTAGTTGATGTGACGTACTAAACTGGATACTACGCCACGTGGTAAACGAAACTGAAATGATGAGATACTTGACTTGTAAAACGGGTTTTTTTTTTTTCTTGATTTCGTGTAAACTCTTTAGTTTAACAAATCTAGGAGGTGAAGTTAAATATTAATTTCACGTCGGTGGTTCATTAGCATTTGAGAACTCAGTGCGCAGTATGACCTAACTTACGTGTGACCAGTAACAGTGAGATAACTCTTTCTACTGTTCCGTTAAAGATCATGAGCAGTTGCCATTTTTGAGATCACCAAAATGTGTAACTGATGGACTGTCTGGCGATGGGATTGTTTCTGTTGGTCAGCCTCCGCTATGAAACGTTTCTCGACCGAAAACCCGCTCGTTCCCACGTAATTCACTGTCAAGCAAACCGCGGTCGCTGTTTGGATTTATTGCATTAACCTAACTATCCAATAACGAATTTTCATCTCTAGTCCCGGTGCTGGCATGCATTCGACCTGACCACCAATGGGAATATCAGCTCGGTCTTCTGGTTTGATCCCTAAACTGACAACCGTTGAGTGCCACATGTCTATTCCCAATTCGTCTTTGTTAGCTTGATCGTATTCGGTTCAGCTCTATACATAACTCATGTATCTCGATTAGAAAAAACCCCTAATATTTCACAGACGTGGCTGAGAAAAGTCATCCTTATGTCATTCAATCCCATGGCAATTTTGGATTAGTTCAGTGGAAAAGAAAAACCGGTGCAAACATAGTTTAAAACTGATGTATGCGAAAATACGGTGAACGATTTCTCGGCAGTACTTGATGAATAGATACGGAAGTATTCACGTTTATATTTATAATAATCAACAAGTATTGAGAATGTTCCAAAGCAATAACCCTCGTGGTTTGCTTTTCTCAAGCCTGTAAATAAGCTCGGAATTCATACGACACCCATTTTTATCGCCATCAGTCAGCCTAAACTATGACGGAATATGAGCCAAAGCGTGAAAATGGATTAGGATATACTTACGTTAAAGTAACCCAAATATCAGCGGAAACAAGGTTTCCTCATACAAATCATCCACAGGTCTGCATGTATTCTTTATGATATTATCCACCCATTTTTGGGTAGAACTAACCAAAACTGATATGAAATTATTCATTATCGCATGCTTCGTCACACGTTCCACTTTGGTTCCGATTTACAGTGTGGAAATAGCTCATTGCCTTATCTGTTTTTCTGAACGGTGAATGTTTTCCACATCGTTTAGATCCGGCTAAGGTTTGTAATTGTTTGGATGAACTTGATTTCTGAGCTTCATAAATAATTTCACCAGTCCAAAAGTAACTGATGAACACATGAATCTGATTGCGTTTTATATATTCCCAAACCTATCGTGGAATGTGACATCCGTTCGTTGAACTTGGGGACTACTTCAGTCATAAAGGTATGAAATTCCCAGCATCAAGGGTGTATCCGATAAACGTTCGCCGCCGAGTTTGTCTAAACCTTATTCCGGTTCAAACCAATAATGCTTAGTGCAACAGACTTTGGCATTAGGCAAGATATGTTTGAGAAAAAATTCTCTCGATGAAAAGGAATTTCGAAAGCCCTCTACTGCCCACAGCCAAATCACTCATCAGTCACTGGTCAGTACAACAAACCGATCGCCAACTGACAAACGTCACTGTTTGAAGTAGTTGGCAAAATCAATATGCCCACCCTTGTTGGGCGTTCATTTCGGGCTTTGAGTTAGCTGATACTTACCGCGTTGCAAAATTTTTCATGTCTTTCTGTGGACGGGAGTAAATGCTGTAGCAGGATAGAGGACACGGATTTCTAGTACGATTTTTCGAGCTTAATGCGAACAGGATTGCGTTTTCATTCTTTCAATGAGCCGGTTTCTCTGCCTCAACGAAAGCCATTCATGTGCATGTTTTCCTATGACGTATCTGATAAATGATAATTTCATTTATATTAAAACACTGCGCGAGGTCCGGCACAGAAAGTTTTTACCCTCTCTGTACTATCCAAACGCTCGCTTCACTACCACACAAACAATAAGGAAGATTACCGGAAGGCATAAAAATGGCTTCGACTTCAAAGTTCACCTCAATGCAGAGTAGAATCTCTCTTTGCTTGATAAACCAGTTATTTAAAGTTAAGAATTAATAATAAACAACGACTAGTGTGAAAATTTCCACACAGGAAAACGTTTTTGAATCGTCCAATAGATGCTTATTTATGAGTATTATCATGGCAGAAAAACGACTTCTATCAAACACCAATATGCATGCAATTACAGTTTCTAGATGTATTTCCCTAGACAACCTAGATCACCTGGGTTCAAATAATACCTTTTAGACTTACCTCCTTTCTGTCATAAAACCGTGATACAATATATCAGGTCACTTTGAAACTACCAATTGGGAAAAGTGACCGACGCCGACAACCGCAAGACTCGAACCCGGAACCGGAAGGTCCAAAGTCCGTCAAGCTGACCATTTGACCTTTGAGTCCACAGTTCGGTACAGAGTCAGTTTGCGGATGCTCCAATATAAATAGAGACGGGAAGAAGATCTAACCATAAAACTGAGGAAATGGGAGAGGGCCTCATCATTGATGTGTTCTTTGAATACACGTGCAATATCCATGTAGTCAGACACTGCGAAAATAGAGTACAATATAATTATAAAGCGAGTACTTTCCTCTACCACAACTCAGAAACAATTCGTAAGCCTTGCTCTTGTAGAACAGGGATATTTTCAAGCTGAGTAGCTTTCTTGCCAGATACTAGCCCAACAGGTAAACAAACAGTCAATTTGAGGAAAGACCTCACCCGGTACAACCAGAGTGCTTTTGAAGGCACCCACTAGCAAAGCCTGTCTGACTGAATTGAAACTGTTGCTTTTGAAAACATTAAATATGGTGAATTGTAAAGAAAAAGATAGTGTTAGTTTCAAAGTAGCATCAGAATACTATGGATGTCAACTCGGTTTTGATCACGTCTTCGACTGCTTTGAAAAGTGACTCCCAAAATGTCCAACATTTTTGTAGAATTCTACTAGTCTGTGGATCAATAGAAATCAACGGTTCGGAATCATTCTCTTGCAATATTTGCACACTGTTAAACATGTCTGTATTCATCCTGATCACGTAACTGGTTTTGAGTAAAAAGTAAATTGTTTTACCAATTTTAAATGCGAATCGGAGGAAGGACTATAAACCTCGAAAAACAGATTCTGGGGTCCCACTAGTGACAAAAGACATTGTGAAAAATATTACCCGTATTTTTAACTTGAAGAATGGTAGACTATTTGATTTGTGAAGTCATATTTCATCGAACTATATCAGCGATCAATTTGCCACCAATAGTCATGAAAATACGCAGTACAGCAGTCTCATCCTGATTATGAATCATCATTAGCTGCAGTGTACTGCCCTCGAGCTGCCCATCTGTGACTCGAATACGGGCAGTGATAGTGGTTTCGACACTTCACCACCAGCCTATCCGGATTGACTATCAGCGTTATATTTGACGTTAGCACCACTTGATTTGGTGCCATTCAAACTTCTGTTGAAGGCATGTTCTAATGATCGAATTTAGTTGATCACATTCAAGATTTTACTCGCAGGAATGATGCTATGCATTAGGGGTTCGGCATCATTTCACCGAAAATGAGGACGATGATTTTTACAGTTTGGGACGGATCCTACCGTGCAGTTCAGTAGTTACGGAATTTCCACATTGCAGACAACGAGAAAGCCTATAAATCAAGAAAGTGTACACATAATTGATGTGGTATAATTAAAGCAGTAACAGATCTAAACGATAGAGCTGAATGGGCGTAATTGAGAAAATTCGATTGAAAACTAATTCCTGTCTTTCTATAGACAATTATAAGATTCTGCTTCGAGCAATTTATCAAAAACATGTCCAAAGTGAGCGTAAAAACAACTGACCTGTTCAGACAAGTACACCTACTGGTTTTCTACAGAGTGGACGAGTAGCAAACTGTATAACTCCACTCCACTCTATTCATGATCATCGGACGAATTTATTTTCTCGACAATGGCAACGAATCTGTAGTGTGATTTCACCCGTAAGACCGGCAGCTTGACGCATAATAAACACGGTAGGGTTATCTAAAAACTTGTATGCGGTAATAAAGGTTCTGTAGGTTCCATAGAACACATAGTAAGCAAAACTGTATGACGAACATGCCCGTGTTTAGTTATTCATACTTATACAAAATATAGAACAATAAACAAGACCCAGATACAAGAACGGGTAATGTTTATCCCAATCTGTCTCTGTACATGTGTTTACGTGCGTGTGTTTCATTGATTGCACATGTGTTCGCGAACATGAAATGGACCAAGAAGCTTAAATGCTTGCACTTGTTCTCGAACACGTGTGTAACCACTCGAACATTCTACACTGTGATCACGTGCAAGCGCGCGCACACGCAGAAGCACACACGCTGACACACACATACTTGTAGAGACAGGCTTGGATTGTCATTCTTCCTTCGTGTTTTGGTAGTCAAATTTAATATTACACAGCATTAGATAATGGAAAATCCACATGAGTTTTTCGCAACAAAATGTCCAACGAAACAAGCCGGAATCGCTTTCTTCCCGAAAAAGCACTCCACTGTGTTGATCGATATCTAACCGTCGTGTAATGAAGAACGAGGTTATCGCTGAGCGAACATTCGATAGATAGGAAAAACCAGAAATTAACAGGCACGAACCTCACTGACCACGTGCATCAGTATATGGGGAATAACGATGAAAGTTAGCAGTAAAGTTGCCTGGTAGTGGTTTATTTTCAAAGTAACTTAATCACCATCAGTGGTAGAAAAAAGTTCGTTATGTTCTAAAAATAGGCGGTTAGCTGACAGTCTTTTTCCCGAGTTCTCCAACAGAATTGTTGCACGTCAAGGTTGCTTTTTATCACCTTTCATTTTCAACTTTGCAGTGGAAATGATTCTGGAAATAGCTCCATCCTCATGGTATAATAGTGGTGTCGATTGTAAACTGGTTGGATAATTATTTCTCACCTGGTACTTGAGTATTGGGTCAGTTGTCGTCACGAGTACAGACCGCGCATTTTGCGAAGTTGGGCCATCTGTGGCCCCTTTGTGATGTCCGATTTTCTATCACGTTTTAAGCGTGCACTACGGAAAATTCCCCGTCTGTTTATAAGGAGCAGAAACGCGGTCGCTGTGAGTAGAGGATACGCAGAGACTGTCAGCGTTTGAGCGTCAATACCCGAATATAGTTGAAACACCGTAATGGCAACTCAATACAGAACGACTAGTACCAGGATGCAGGTCATTCGCTGAGGCGCATTGTGAATCTAAACAGATCGACATGATCGACAAATATGTTACATATAACTACTGACAAACCTTCAAGTCAGGTTTTGGTTGGAGGGTGACTCAAGATGGTCGAACTATATCATGACAAAAACGCATGATTACCTTGGCCAGTAAACCTGTTAGTCCAAGGCATTTTAGACCTCCGAATTGGGGTTCACGAAATGCGCACGAGTGAGGACTTCAGTTGGCGTGGCAAGGTGCCGAGGTGAGTGGTCTATTTGCATTCAGCATCTTTCTTCTTCCCATTCTTCAGAGTTTTACTTATACCTTTCGCTTTTATTTGTTGGCTCCTCGTATATCTACTCGGTTTCCTCTCCACCAGACGGCGATGCAAGTTAGGAATCCAAACCCGAGCACAATAAGGCTAGGTCGATGACTGAGCTAACTGAGCTCAGCCTGATTCCAACGGATTAGAGAACAGAATTATAAATGTTGCCGTAGTCCAAATGGGACACAATTCACGAATTGGTGTGATTCGAGACTGCCCATGAACGAACTTGACTGCGCTGTGCAATATTTTTAGTAATTTGGCACTTTGTCGAACTGATTATTCAGTCACATTAGAATCGGTCACATTACCTCAACCGTGGAACACAGTGTTCATTAGGTTTTTTGGTATTGCCTTTTTTCATATGAACTGCATTGTATTCATCGAACAATAATTATTCACGTGCTGAGATGTTTTCTTACTAATGTATTCGTTGATTCACCCAGTGATTTTTAATACACTATACTGATATTATTCGCAAGCTGTTTTGTTATTACCACACAAAGTACAAGCTTACCGCAATTAGATCAAGATTATGGAGCATAGGTGTATTCTTTATATAACTCGTAAATAGTTACGTTTTCAGCAAACAGTCATACGGCATCTTAGACTGTGTATTCCCAGCCAGAATTTTGCGTTCAAGGGGATTTTTGTTTCATCAAAGTTTTCTCGTTTAAGTGACTGCATTGATCGAAATTCCGCAACCAAAAAGTTTGCACTTCTAGTCCCACTTGAGTTGCAGATGTCGGTTGCCCAACTTTCCAGTTCGAAAAATTAAACACTCGTTTAAAGTACTGAACCTTGACGTTAGCAACGGAATGACTGGTGCTGCTGCGCTCAGCTTGTTTTATGAGTGGAATCTGTTTGCACAACCCCTCGGAAGTAAAGATAACGGCAAACTGGTAGCCTTGGAAAAGGCAATAGTACCGACAGCGTTACTTGATATGACACATGCGCAAATATATACGGGTAGGTATCTCGGCGAACGTTTTTGGATGAAGGTTTCACACCGATTAACCGACCGGCAATATAATAATGAACCAGATCGTCTCCTCAAAGTCACACGCATTCGAAGTTTTGTGAAACGGTTGACGTTAGAAGGTACCCAAAAAGTGCCCTCAAAACCAATAATCATCTGATGATGTTCACAGATAGGTGAAAATAATTTCCGGAAAAACATATCATTGAAGCACCCAATTTCTTCATGTATGAACGACTTGGGGTTCATCGGAGTGGTATGATTACCTTACATACGACAGCATTTTATACAGTTTAAGAACCAAAAGCCGTTGTTTGAACCCTGCGCCGAACATCTGCATATCTTTAACTGACTACCCCCACCTTGTATGGACCGTGGAATTTTGGATATTTTGGCGCACACATCTAAGCAGATGTCTTTAGCACGAATCGGAGTAGCAGGAATTTCGGGCCAACGTCAAAGTGCTAGCACATTAAAGCCTAACACGACTGCAATGTCAAAGGTACCGCATACGTGTATAGAAACGTTAAATTGCTATAGCGTGTGATTGTCGTTTATCGATGTTGCTAAAGCCTAGAAACGTGTTTTCATATGTTCATGGGACAATGTGATTAAGTGGGCCTGATACGATCGGAAAGATTAATTCACATCATGTGATGACTGCGTCACACGGAATGGCATACGACGCCATGATAACTGAAAATGGACTTTTGGTGGCACTTGGTCGGTCCGTGGGTTTCCACCTACCGTAATGGTGGTAAGTTAGACAGCAGTCATTCATAAAACCGACAAGGTAGAACGAAGATGTCCACTAAGGAATTGACAGGGGGAGTATAAATAACCCATGTGAATCCAAAGAACGAAAATCCTAATCGCGGAATAAAAACCCTTGAAAGTGAAGATTTCAGTCGCATTGCACAATATGCCAGTAACGTCGCCGATTTGAAGTTGATATCTAAACATCTCGGAAAAAAAATATTAAAGTATGCAGAGACACCGCAAAAAGAGGCCGGGAAATTGGGTGAAAATAGGACCTTAGGAAAAGGAAACTTTCAGATGATGATTGTTGTTAGGCTGTGTAACATTTTGAACGAGAACAATTCAATAACTTTGGATCGGATGAAAACAAAATTTGAGTCTGAAAGTTCTGGGTTGACCACTGGCATGACCCCTGTTCATTGACCGATCGATACCTACGGCTACAGTATGAAGAAACCTGCAATCCGACCCGATGAACGCAACAAGATTATCGTCAAGCTTCCAATATGCGGAACGGTTATAAGCGCACGACTTTATGTTGACCGAACCAAATGCAACCTTAGGTGTTTTCGATCTATTGGGTGATCTTTTAGGGGAAATCCTAGTCAAATAAAGGTGGGGAACCTGAATATCATTGCGTGTGTGTCCACCCTTGGGATGTTATAATATGAATGTCACACAAAAATAAAACAGATTCGCGTTGGAATCGAGGAAGCATGCTCATCTAAGGTGAGCGTTGAACCGTCTAATACTTAGGTAATTTTTATTTATGGCAACGCTCTTACATATCGACCGGCACCTGGAGCTCGACTGGCCAGTGGACATTCCGTTTTCTTCTTCCGTATGGTCCATTTTTTCAATCCTATTGAAGAGGTACTTAGGTAATTTAGGAGTTATGTAACAAATTTACTTGGTGAGAACAGAGAAAAGCACGTGAAAGTACCGGAAATACTGTCTGTCAGATTTCTTAATTACAAGAATTTCGACATAAATTCATTCACGGTATCACAATAACTGCATTTTTTTCTACCGTAGACACAATTACCCATTCATACTACCTTTCGAAGAACTTTAGATTTACATTTGTTCCTGGTGTGAAATAAACGATTTATTTTATATTTTCATATAAGATTCATTTATTTATGATGGATGACTCCTCAAATACGGCGGAGGTCTCCTAAGCTACGAGAAATATTGTAGGTTGTTAGTGAGCACACAAGAACTACAGGTTTGTTGCAAATGGTCGATGGGCTTCTGACCATTCTGCCAGGGTCCGAATCCCGGGTGGCCGCCACCAGCCACTTCCCCAACTGGCCGATGTCCCCTTCCTGAAATATTGTAATATTGTTATACAATAAAAAGAAAGCAAGTAAACTAAATAAGATTGCTTTTTCTGCAATCCACAGATGTGTTTCTGATATCAGTGTAAAAAAATCACAGTACGAAATGAAATGCCTCCGTGCTATCATCAGTCAACATGTTGGCAATTCACACTCGCTACAAATCAACTTACTTGATCCAAATCCAGAATCTTCCCTCCTCTTTTAAAGTGTGTCCAAAAAAACTATCAGTAAAAAATTGAAAGAGCCGCTTAGGTCGACTATCTTTAACCAATATCAACGACCCATGGTGGTGAATTGACACTCGTTTGCCTATCTAGAACCGAACCCACAGCTGACAGCCAGACCACCCCTCATATAAAAAACACAAACAGGACAGCTACGCAAGGAAAATGTAAGAACCCTAACGATAGCCGATGATCGATGTATTCAGATTGCTGCCTCAGTGTGGGGAGAATGCTGTGTCACGAATGCTCGGGTTAGACGTAGTGTAAGGAGCCGGAGGTCAGTCACTGAGCTAAGACAGTTTATGGCGGTTTGAATGTGTTTCAAGCAAGCCTCAAAAGACAGCGTCAGTGTGCACTGTCTTCCAGGACCGGTAACATTTGGATGGTAGTGCGACAGTGCGAAAATAATCCCGTGAGTTGGACTACATGGGGCCGATTAATTTTCCCCGTTTCCGTTCAAAACCCCAACTTAGCGGATAGTTGAGTACCTTAGGTGATATGCCAGTACTTCGTGGAGACAGACACACTCACATGTGAACTAACTACTGTTTATTGGACTTTCATGCAGATCTCCTGAGAGCTATTTATTTATCCTCTCTATTTCAACTCGTTTCATTTCGGACAGTATGCTCCAGCTCGGTAGCAATCAAAACTAGATCGCATAGTTCGAAATCTGATGGCTGAACAAACAACCACGAGTCAGAATGGACCAATGGACTCCTATGGCCCAATGAGAATATTTACGGTGACTGAATCTTGTTGTCCGCGATTCACGCGGTAAACAAGACTCGTTCTCTCGTGACACTACAGGAAACCCAATATCCCAAAAAAGGAAGAAAAGAGATCAATGGATTGAACACTTCGGTCAACTGCTCCACCGGCCCGCAAACCACTCGACGGACCAACCAATATCAACTCTTCCAATCCCGTACGAAAGCAACTGCAACTAGCCTGGTACTGTGGAAATCACAGAAACCATTACCGAACTGAAAGATAGATAGGCCACCGGGGATGATTGCAGCCCTTAGAAGTATATAAAGCCTGTTCGTCGTCATTGATTGACAGGTTATGTACACTTTTTTGACTCTATTTGGTGAAAAAAGGCATTCTAACCTAATTGGGGCATGTCCATTCCGCTGCCCGTTCCAGAAAAAGGTGATAAATCAACGTATAGGAACCATCGAGGGATCAACTTGATTGATATCATCGCAAAGATTTTTCGTGCTTTGCTTCTAAACTGTTTTTCCAAGGCAAAAGACCGACGCACTTGCCCAAACCAAGAAAGTTTTCACCGTGACAGAGGCTATGTAGACCAAATCTTCACACTGCGCGGAATACTGGAGCACCGCTTTAAGTTCCAGCAGCCAACAGTTGCTTGCTTCATCAACTTCCGGGTCGCCTTCGATTCGGTTAAACGCGGGTCCCCTTGGACTCTAACCCAATCTGATAGGATGCTCGATAAGCTTTTAGGGCTGTTGAGGGGATACTAATCGACAACTGGTGCTAGGGTTCGTATGTACGGCGAGGAATCCTGTGAGTTCGCACTCACTACTGGAGTTAGACAGGGCTGTCCCTTCTCACCGGTGCTGTTTAACTACGCCATTGATTGGACAATGGGTCATACATCACACGACTACCCTAGCGTTCGGCTTAACTGGGAAATATACATTTCGGACCTGGAGTTCGCAGATGACATTGTTGCGCTAGGGGGCTCACCCGCAGCGCTCCAGCCAATCCTCAACTGAATCGATTCTTTCGCGATGTCCATCGGGTTAGAACCAAATTCAACCGAAACCAAAGCTTTCACAACCTATATAGGCCTGACGATTCAACAACCGTCCATCAATGACCGACCAGGAGAATACGTCTCCTCATTCAAATACTGAGGTCCAACTCTTCTTCCGAACGGCCAGGCGAAAAATGAAGTGGTTTTACGGACCGACAGCGTCAGACGAGCCATTCCCCAGCTAAGACGAGCGCTGCGGACTCTCAGAGTAATCAGCTTAGGGACAAGAGTTTGTTTGCCGCGCCGCCGTCCACCTCGTCCTCATTTATGGCTGTGAAACCCGAGCTTTGCGAGTTGAGGATACCAGAAGGCTGGAAATTTTCGATCACTGGCGCACGTGGCAAATCTTTGAAGTTAACTGGCACGACAGGGTGTCCAACGAAGAGGTAGGGAGACGATGCTCCGATATCGATGCACCCCCCGGTCCTCCTCCAACGTCGATGACTGCGGTGGTTCGGCCACACCCTTCGGTGACCCTAGTAGAAGATAATAAAACAAACACGCTGTCCTGCCCTTTCCCTGGCTAGTATTGCCGCCTTGGTGGGCAGCTCAAAACGCAGACCAGTACCACAGAAAAAACGTACAGCTTCTAGGTATTCGGTCGACTTATGGAGTCTGGCAACGGAAAAAAAGACTGGATCAAGATCTGCACCAAGCTCGATTCCGACAGTGCGTGGTCAGCAATGGTCCGTGATATCCATGAAGCCGACTTATACTCGCGCAGGAGATAGCCGCGTAAAAGGTAAAGTGAGTAATGTTTGTCATGTTTCGGCTTGTTTATATCACTCATATTCCAACGGACTGAAAATGTTTGACATGTAAATAAGGGCATACAGAGTTTTGCGTGCGCACATACATGCATGTACACAAATAGGACGACGGAGTAGTGCAAAAATTTCACGAATGAAATGAACAGGTAGACAAATGATTACACACTGAGGGTGACTGCGACTGAGTGCTCGGTGTGAAGACACAGAAAGAAAAAAACGCCAACCGGAAAAGGAGAAGGTAGTATGTTGAGTTTTGTATGAGAAAAGAACGCGTATCCTTGTGAGTTGGTATGTGTGCTTGCATCACTTCAAGTGCATATGTTGACGAAAAAACGATGAAAGTAATTTTATAAAGTAAATCATGGACAAGGTCGGGAAATAATGGTTTGGGATATGTGCACTGATCAGAAGGCATAAGAGCAACATTTGCACGTGATTCTTGCAGATTGAGACCCGGAAGGGAATATCGAAAACACAATTACAAGTGGATGAACACTAGGTGACGATGTTTGCGAAATTTGTGCAACTATGCTGTATTCCGAAAGATGGAGACTGATTTTTGAGTCTGGTTGATTAATGCAACTTCAGTCCCGATGTTCAACCCACCACCTCGTTTTCTGGCAGGCATTGCCCATCTGTGTCCGTCTTGGACTAAAATGTATCCGAAACGGGAGAAAGCACAACGGATATAAAGTTATGTCAAAGCTTCCCGATTTATCTAAACAGGCAAATTTCACAGAAACCAAAATGTTAACCTTCTCGAATTGTGAAGATTTTCTGTGGATGAAATTTAAGATAGACATACAGTCGGCAACTTATGTTTAGGAATTCACATTTCCTTTCTTTAGGTAAATAGAAACGACCGTGAAATGCTTAACACTTCACAATAAAATATTGTGTGACCGAAACAGTCGTTCTTAAAATATTCACTGTGTATCCCCAGACAGGGTCAATGGTTTCGGACAAGCAAGCGGTCTACCAATCAAATTACTGCAATGGAACATTCGATTTTTGATCTCCGTGCTCAAAAATGATCGATTCGTATATTCTTCTTGTTGTCAACCGAAACGACCAAAAACGTATCACATCAAAACAATGAACGTGTAAATATAAACCGGTCAACCACGGGATTATAGTTGCACCACCAAAGATCACCTTGGGAAGATAACAGACCTGTCTCCGGTTCATATTTACAAACATTCACATTCTCTCTACTAACCCCTTCTCTAATGCCTGATTCACACGACGTATAAACTACTAAGATATCAGCATGATCTTCGAAACCACTTGTCCACCTAAATTCCTATTCACGATCTTTGGGACGTGAGAATGAATATTGAAACGTGCCGACTCATACTTTGTTTTGGATGGTGTCCCTGAATAATACGCTCACTGAACCGGACGCGAAACTACGAGGTTATGTTGATGGGCAATACATGTGGGTTCCCGAAAGATGCAGGCTCGGTCTAGTTTGATTCTATTGACTAAAATATCAGGTGGCCTAAAGATTATGTGCACTTTATAACACAACCAGATATCGCCACACGTGGTCCTTTTCCCCTCACACGTTTTCATCACTATCATCTCTCATAGTAACTGACTGTTAAAAATTTATTTTGAGATAGGTTTGACTCGCAAACTGATTGCTGCCATCCTTTGCAATGTGATCACAACAAGCACTGCGCATGAAAAGCTCCAGCCTAGAACGTAGTTGTCGTTGGTAGACAATTTTCACCACTTTGTCTTAAAGGAACATGATTCAATGGTGGGAATAAGTAGTCGAAGACGGGAACAAACTGTCCGCTTTGTCCTCAAACCCAAGATAATTCACCATTCGAATGACCCCCAACTTCATGTTCAATCGATGACATCACCGTTATTACACTCAAAATAAAGAAAATACTTGTGCAACAGCGATAAACTCTGCAGGAGACGGCTAGTCCACGGTGCTCGCGGAACTGAATGGTTTAATCATACTTTGGTTGCCACTGCACCTACAACGGAAAAACATATTTAAAAACAATCGTACGACGCAATTCTGCTTCATGTGTGGTGAAAAATATAAGGGAATCAAAAGTACTGTCCATTCTTCACCCAGTTCATCTGAATAAAAAGTGGCACACGTCGCGAGATGGAACCATTTATGTTGCACCTGTGGATCATGAACACACGTCATTTTGTGAATGGCCCATTAAGAAGAAAAATATAACATTGACGTGGGCTGGAACGAAGGCTTTTCCAATCTGTTTGATGGGAGAAATGGTAACATCTCGCGCGTTATATCTTCTTTTTGATAAACAAATCGGTTTGCCAAATCTCTGCCAGGAGATCCAAATGTGGTCCACCGGACATGAATCACCTTCATTCTTTATTTATATTTGCATTTACCCCTTGTGATTTGATTTAACTCATTTACGACTCCGAGAAAGGCCGTGACATAGCAATACGAGACAAGACAGAAAGGTACCGTTAGACGAGATAAACGGACACGAAACCGTGTAATCTCAATGTTTTGCAAGGTGTTGTGTGCTTCACTGAAACAAACATACCCCTTTGGAATGGTCAAAACAGGGTTCTGCGTGGCAAACTGTGGGGGGCACTCGACTGCGTTTTGATTTTGACCAGCTCTGAAGTTATCATCAATCAAGACATAATAAATTATATCATTTTGGAATTTTTCATGTGCGAACAAATGATGGAAGGAGACGGCAGTCTGACTCGGGATTTTGCAGCATCAACAAAAAAAAAGAACTCACTGCACTCGAAGCCACCGAATCAGTGCGTTATGAGATACACATTCAAATTGGTCCCATGTTGGAATGATATTTACCAAGCCATTTGAATGTGTTCCGAGGACAGTATGGATACTACTGCTAACTTCTGAATGCCTTTTTGCGGTTTGTTTAGTTTCTAAGTGGCATTTTTGTCGTGTACTAATAACGGGAAAATAGGTACGCTTGTATATGATTTGGATATTGTCTACGTTTTGGTTCGAGGGACGGAGTTGCGGGATAGCGCGATCAAAACGAGTCGAACTGGTCAACACCTTGATTTCCAACGTCTGTTGGCAAAGCTACCGCAATACTATGTAACTGTTCACTCTTTACCAACGTTTTTCCCCTCAAACTCATATACAAAGAAAATAAAATATATGCCTGACTGACTGTCCTTTGGACTCCACCGTTCACATACAAACCTAAAGTCATCCGACCAACTCTGTACTCGGATGCACCAGACTCGAGTTTCGGTCCTTCTAGGGCTCATCGGTGGTGCATATCCCACACACTACTCGCAAGTAGTTGCGGGATATCTAAAATGAAATTTACTTTGTAATGGAACGGAATGAAGCGGATTGCTCGATGCGGATCTACCGAGCTAAATAGGATCCTTTCAAGCCCAACGAATGTGGCTTCCTATCTGATGACATCACTGAACAGTGCGTAGTTTCCCGTTTGGTTGTCCTTGAGCTGTGCGTTTCACAGAGGAACAAATAAAACTTCAGTTCGAAAAAAATCCCATGATATATCACCTAGTGTTGACCTTTATCCTACTAGGAGATCAGAGGAAAACTAAACGAGCATGAATTAATTGTAAGATACTTTCTTAATGTAACATCTACGAGGAATCGGTAGCCAGTAAACCAGCCTCTCCCTCTGGAAATCTTTGTAATAAAGGAAAAACATGTAAATCAGTGATGAAATGATTTATACACAGATAACTCTATTTCACTCCCGACTCCGCCATTCAGAGATATTAAAGTTCTCTTGTAAACAAAAGGCACGCTTTTCAGTCATAGTGAAATCCGGGGTCGGATGATTCACCGAGTAGTTCATGATTTTGAAAGCCTAAACAAAAGAATATTCTGGGTAATGGGCTTCCATACACTCAGTGACAGTTGGCTTATAAGACAACTGATTAAATGACTGCATATCAATATTGAACTGCCTGATCAATCAAGAGAGATCAGCATTCTAATTCCTTCATTGTTTTTCACTGCAAAGTTTTCAACCATCTGTTGTTTAGAAAATGCGGAAACCCTTTGTTGTTTTCTCATCGAACCGGCAACCTTCCGCTCATCGGGCAGTTGCTCTACCAGATGGGCTATCGTGGTACGGCGTTTGTCTAAGCTCCAAGCTCCCAATAACACATTGCTCAACCATATTTTAGTGTCCACTGGATCACATTCAACCGTGTGCTCTTTGTCCCATTGGGAAGTAACTTTTGAGGTCATTTCAGTGATTGGCCTTACGGCGATAGCTCGGCTAGCAGAGCAACAGCTCGGTAAGCAGAAGGTTGCCTGTTCGATTCCGGTTTCCAAAGTGGTATTTTTGTTGGTAAAAATAAGTAGATTTTTCATTGTCTGAGATCCAGGCCCCCCGTGCGTTCTACGAATGAATATATATATATATATATATATATATATATATATATATATATCGTGTTTCTTTCGAAAAATTCCCCTAAACAGTGGCTTTATTACCTATGTACCGCTGAAAAGTGCTGTTATTGTTTAGAACGCAGCGAATTTATATGAAAAGGTTCTTCGTGAAATCCTTCAGCTGACTTTTAGAAGTTATTCAAAACAAAACCGCAAAACAAGACTTCATCTCGAAAACTGAAAGCTGGTTTGATGTGTTCGTTGTTCAGCGGTAGTGTGTTCAGCACCCTTACTACAGGTTTTTAAATCAAATCGGAACACACTATAGGACTGTGGTTCTCGATTACCGACAGACAACCCTGGAATCTTCGACTCCTACTAGATCGGATCTATACTTGTCTGTTGCAAGTTTTACTTTATGATCGAATGTCTCATCTCACCAGTAGTGGATGAATCTACTTGTGTTATTACAGTTGCAGATTTACCATTTCCGTTCATTTCTTAAGCCAATAACCTTGCACTTTTGCGAGAAAAATGAATACAAGCATTGGCAGTAAACGCGGAGAGAAAATAAACGATCCAAGTTATCAAACCGAAGGAGGAACCCAGAAGCAACTCATCCGCTGACGGTGGAATCTATCCATGTCATCTAATGACTTCACCCTGCTGGCGCGCGGGTCTCGTGGACCCCAATCCTGAGGCCTACGTCTTACCTACTGGTCCGTGTGCCTCTTTTAGCCTGCTACAGGATACTGCCGGCACATTCACCGTCGGTTCTTTGATCTGTGGCTCTCGACTTGTTGGCCCGGCCGGTCTGATACTCGCATCGTTCTGTTGCTCCAGCGCTCCCCGCTACCACAAAGTTTTTAACACACGGGATTCAAAATCATACACCCTTAGTTCGATTCTCAAATGGAACTGCGGCTGATGAGTTCGATCAAACCAAATGAAATAGCTTCATAGCGGTGGCTTTCACGAATCATCTTTCCAGATCTGATCAGTGATGCTACATGGGGTATTATTCACTACTAGTCTGTGCAGCACTGCACATTACGTCCGCTTCGACAAACAAACAAATAGTTAAGCGTTTAGTTACCCACTATTTTCGAGGAACTACTCACGATCGGATTACGGATTGACAATAATGGAATATGCATTAAAAGTGAAATTGGCCCTAGGAAACCACAATTTTCTGGAAGGTGTCTCGTGACCAGTTAGAGGCTGACGAATCGGAAAGTGACCGAGCAGCTTGTTTGTTTAGCGTATTTGGGCAGAACTTATGCAAAAAATGAACAAAATTGGGGTGCAGAAGGAGGCGCAGGACAAATAAATTGGAGCTTTGTAGTTTTGTTCAGATAAAATGATAAAATTAGTGTAGAAAATATAATGTGTCCAGAACATCATAAATGATCGGCTGGTTTTACCACTACTTTGGCAGAGGTGATCTACGCAATACTCATTCAGGTATTTTCGAAGTTTTTGCATACCGTGAAATGTGCCCCTCTGATGCAACAAGAACACGAGTTGTAGGCAACCAGGGTTTTAGTGATTTAATTCTCAAACCTGGAAATTACATTTATATGAGAAGAAAGAAACATACATTCTAGTTAGAAAATGTGCAGATATCGTGACACCACCTTCAGTTCCATGTCAGAACAAAGACAAGCTACCTCAGTTGATGTAGAATGATTTACCCATTCAAGTTCATGTGCGATAGTACCTATGTAGATTGAACGACAATGCAGTTATCCAAACGCATCACAGAACACCATCCATGATGATTTGAATATGGAGGGAATTGAACTATGTAAAGTTGAAGTGATGCACTCTCGGCTTAAACTGGTCATTTAAATCAAAACCCATTTTCACTGTTCACAGATGTCTACCACTTCACACAACACGCCTAAAGAACAATTAGAATTCAGACGCTATAAGCTGCCGAAGCAACAGCGTCAGTCTTTTGCGACCGTAATTAGGAATTGGTTCAAACTGCCCAACGCCCTCGGCCGAAAATGGACTATATCGTGCAACAGCGTGGTACTGATACAAGTAGATAGTCACTTGTTACACAATTCACTCCATCGTGAGAGTCTTACCTACCCAAAGTCGAGCTATTCGCCTACTACCCACTGTTATATCCTTGAAAGAACTCAGTGAAATATTTCTAACTCTTCTGATCCGTTTTACTATCACTTTTTTTTAATTGTGTATCGGCTTGAAAATAAAATCATCTAAAATGCATGCTCATCGACAACCTTTGGTTCTGATGTTTGAAGTTCATGCTAAAAGCGAGGTACCACAGTGATTAAAGAGCGATGAGTACGACGGTTGGCCCGTGTACACCGATGTCTCATCCTCGACTGAGAGATGCCAGGGAACGTGGTCAGTTGGCAAGTCTTGTCCTGCATGTTCTGTGTCAGTTCAATCTGAGGTTATAATGACACTTTCATCGGTTTGTCAAACTGTCGCCTGTTCCGATGACCATCATAACGTTTCCGTTTTGTTTGGCAAAACCGATAGCCCAAAAAATAACTAGTGATCGTTATAATCGGAGCTCATGGTCACCGGCTGCGAATCGCTTGGTAGTAGCCAAACACAGAGGTGGTTGAAAAAATACCT
This sequence comes from Fasciola hepatica, assembly GCA_948099385.1. NCBI lineage: Eukaryota > Metazoa > Platyhelminthes > Trematoda > Plagiorchiida > Fasciolidae > Fasciola > Fasciola hepatica. The sequence continues at coordinate 7,005,928 of CANUEZ040000027.1, read as the reverse complement.
TCAAGCCGCTGCTTCCTAAGTATAATCTGAAAATATTAGCATTCAGTGATTGAATGTGAATTAGATTACGTATTTCGCCTAGAAGCTACAGACAGGATCAACACTCTTTCCATGGAGTCGGTTGCATTTTACCGATTAGGCATATTTAAGGTTTAATTCCCATTCGCAGTATCTGCGAACAAATTCTCCTATTGAGACCAAAGTGCGCAAATGATTGAGGACCGTAAACGAACTATTTATGTCATGCAGGTTTTTCTACACAATTTTTGAGAAGTTTCTCTCGTAAATTATGTGTGGAAAAAATTTCCGAAAGGAACCGTTCTGATTCATCAAAATTTCACAAATACTCAGGTTTTTAATATAAGATTATCCTGTGTTTGCTTTCGTTCAAATCGTCATTCTGATTGACAGCCATAAAAACATATGCTCTTCAGCTTGAGTGCAAACTGCACAATTCAATGTCCTAGTTATTATCGATCGAATGCCCGTTCGTTCATCAGTTGAAAAAGCGTGTGTGTGTGTGTGTGTTGTGGATGCTTGACAAACACGTCAGTCGAGAATACGGTCTACATACTGTAAGGCAAGGTCAAGTCTCACCCACCTTGAACACAATCGGTCCAACTCGAGGCAATTGTAATTTGGGAAAGGATGAAATTGAAGCCAACGCGGTTGGTTCCAGTTCCAGACCCAAATTGGTTAAACCATCCGGTCGGATTGCACGACGACTGAAAGTATCCACATTATCTTCTTCCGGTTCCAATGCACAACTGGTCGGTTGTTGTGCTTTACTCTCAGCATTTTGGATCAGTTTCATGTATTTGTATTGCAAACTAGTAGTCGAAAAAATGAAAAACCGGTCATTTGCTAGATAGTTACGTTCACGTAGCTAAGGCAATACATGTGACACAATAGTCGGAAAGATTAGATAATACCAACAGCAGCAGCAGCATCACCATCACCACCACCACCACTAACTCACTCTAGTTCCTTCAACCGTTACCCTAGTCATGGTATGCTCGAACCTTATTTCCACCTCGCACCATCATCTAGTGGGAAGTGAAATAAATCGATGCATGAAGATCAAATCAGCAGTTGGGCGGCTGGTTTAAATTATCTCATCCATCCACAGGCACAACAGATCAACAGTGAGCAGAGAACTTTTATTTTCAATGGTTCCTGGTCTTGTTTTTGAAGGTCATGTAGGGGTATACAGTCCATCTGACTGTTCACCTGCTGCATTGAAGGTCATTGTTACAATAGATGGGAGCCGTGCGAGGTGGAATGGGGCTTTTCAGTTCGTGACTGAGGATTCGGCTCGCCCTCTATTCGGCCGCTGATGCCAGGTTTGCAGGAATTATTTTTCTCGCTACGAAAACTCCACTTCTAGCCATGATAAAGGAATGCCCGAACTGATGGCCTTTGTGCTCCAATATCATAGCTTAGTAGGCGCATGGCGACCTCCTAAAGGAGGTTAGAGTCCAAAATCGAACTGCCTCTAATCGATCGGGGGACCAGATACTCCATAAGGAATGAATCACTCCGGTCATTCTCATGCCCACTACTGACTAGATGACTAAGGATAGAATTGATAATTATGCTTGTCTTTCGGCGGCTCAGACACTTCGGATCATGCTCTTCAATGGACCGAGATAGACGACTGTTTGTGTGACCTACGTGAGATGCGTTTCATACGCACTTAGACGAGTAAATACTCATGGATGAGATCGGCTCAGACAACTTGTCTCTCACTTGTATGTGGATTGTCGGTGAGATGGAGAACACACGTTAGTGTTTTCAGCTGCAAATGTTGAATTTACTACTGCTCTGGGTAACCACATTGTCGAATGCCTCCAACTACTCCAAAAGCGGTTCTGGTTCACCTCAACCCAGAAGCCAAACAAGCCCTACACAGTCAAGCCAATGGGTGAGCGTTGTCACATCTCAAATGTCCCAAATATTGCCACCCGTCAAGAGTCAGCACATGGTCCAATACTGAACTCTGGTTCCAAACACTGTGTCAAATCTCACTATCACTATATGCCTTGGAATACACGGACGATATTGTTCTTCTGAGTGAAGATCCAGGTAAGCTGCAGGCTCTCTTAGATAGCCTTATCAACAGTGTAGCAATGTTTAAGATTTGTTTCGCACCTTCAAAGCGTAAAATGCTGCTGCATCACTGGATTGGTTCAACATCACACCCTGTGTTGGAAAGGGAAACTCTAGCTGAAGTAGATAAGCTTTGTTAAATGGGCAGTTACTTTTCACCAGGTGGACAGATGTCGGACGAAGTGTCATCGCCTATACAGAAGGCACATTTGGCTTTTGCCAACTTCAACCATTTGTGGAGCCAGCGTGACATCCGATTGTCCGTTGAGGGTAGAGTGTACACTGCGGTGGTTAGGTCCGTTCTTTTATACGGTTCCGAAACATGGCCGTTGAGGGTAGAACACAGGCAAAGATTGTCGGTGTTCGAGCACCGATGTCTACGTAGCATTGCCCGAGTATGGAGGGAATACCGTATCAGCAATCCTGAGGTTCGGCATAAGGTGGTGAGAACCAGAGGTCAGTCTCTGGATCAAGTACTGAATATAATCAGGTCAAGGTGGTTGGGACATGTTTTTTTTTTGTAATGATTGGAAGGTAAATCGAGGTAGTCAGTCCATGACATGGCAAAAAACCTTGACCAGTGGACTCGGTCAAGTGGGACGTGTTAGAATTCCAGGTTGGGGTCCACGTGATTTGCCTACCAAATTGTTGGAGATATTAGATGATACGGCTAGGTGTTGCGGTCAGTGGAGTAGTTGCATTCGGACTCTTTCCTTGTCCTCTTGATTTTTGCTTGATACTTTGACTTTTTTGAATCCTTATCACTATGCTCCTATTCTTTTCACCCTTTACTCAACGATGTTGGGAGGTAGCAACCGAAACCAGAGCACAGAAGAGCGAGGTTAATGGTTGAATAAACTGAAACTGAACTGAACTGATAAGGTTTCCCCGTTCGTTTCGAGCAATACTGCGGGAATATCAATGCTTAAACATCGATAAACTGCGTACATCGTTGATCATAATTCTGAGTCGTGTAGAAGAATAAGCCTGACACATGCAGTTTGCATTGGAGCCTTGCTTGCAAAAATGGGACGTCAACTTGACTCCAAAAGTGGTTTAGATTAGCAAAGATCAACAGAAACTTCTGCATGGGCGACGACATGGTTTGTTTGCCCTGGAAAAGTGAAAGACCGAAATATTCAAGTCCGACAGAGATCTGACATGATTAGCTGACTGTCTGGGTGCAGGACGGGAGAGGAAACGTCAATAGGAGGGGAAACCTAGAGGTACGCTCGGAGAATAAAAATAAATATTGCAACTATATTAAAGCAAGCCGACAGTCAGGCCATAGACCAGTTCGGTTCAGATCAAACAGCCGTTATCCAAGCGCTGGGTGTGGTGGCTTTGGTCGGTATCTCCCAGCGGCAAGCTCAATCGGAAATTGGGAAGAAAAGCAAGAGTATAAAAAGAGTAAGAAGAGAACTATAGATAGTATCAGGTCGACCAGGAATCATCATGAACAAAATAGCGCCAATAATTGCAACACCGATCCACGCCCTCCAACGTTACTCACCTCTGAGCGGGGGGATCTTTTGAACCCCACCCAGGAAGCCTAACAGGCCCTAAATGGCCAAGGCCATTCGTTAAGCTTTTCAAACCCTATTCCCATGTCATGGACTGGCCACCCTTACTCGTCTTTGAACAATTACCCACCTCAGCGGACATGCTGCGCCGAGAAATCCTATCCGGGGACTAGTGGCGACCAATTTGAACTTCGGGGAGGTTTGTCGATGAAGCAAATAATCTTTTCTTGACACTGATCTAGGGAGCGTGTGTGAATTTTACTAGTGAGGAGAAAATATCACTCTAGTTACCACATGTGTGTTAGATAATTATTATTAAAAAGAAAATATACACAAAATTATTTTCCAGCTCGAATGTTGTCAGATTTAGAATGTTTTACGGTACAAAGAGCAAATGCAATAAAACTTCGGTTTATTAGCACAATGAATGCTACCGCTGTTGGTCAAATAGAATGCACCAACTCAATAAATATCCTCACTTGACGAGGTAGCCGTTTTGATAATCTGAGCCTATGGCAATATTCATACTCAATGATACGATGCGCAAAAGTGGAGCTAAGGCTATGGTCGAGGCACAAATCAACCGCACAGTTTTCAAGGAGCGGCTATCCGATCCATCCAAGGCGCATCTGGTGAAGTTGCGAGATGATTGATGACCTTACTTTTAATAAGTGAATATTTTATTCTTTGATCAGTTAGCTGACTGATTCGCTAGTTGATTGCTGGGTGGATTGTGTGACTGAATGACTGACCGATGGGCTCACTCATGGGTATTCGACTGTCGGTAACTTACCGTTTATTGCGTCGATGACAGACCAAAATAGTCAAACTGAGCAGACACACAACGAGCACGGTCAGTATGATCACTGCTAATTGACTTTTTGTTACCATAGGACAAGACTGGACTTCTCTCAGTAGGGTGCCTTCACCAATTCGACAGCCCCTGTAAAAAAAGAGAGATTTTATAATTGTCATAGTATTCAACCTACACAGTATCAAGAAACGTAACGGGTCCCACATGGTGAGGCCCACTTAATATGGGTTGTATACCTTTCTTCCACGTCACGGATTGGCCATTTTGCAATCACTATCCACTTCAGTGAATATTTCACACCACCAACGTAAGTGTGGGCAACGCCTGTCACAAGCACTGTAACACAATGAGCTTAATCCAGCAATTTATCTAGAGAATCCAGTAGTCTGCACCAAATCTCAGCACTGATGATCAGGTGTTTTGTGACATATGGTCCGTGTACTTCACTGAGCGCTGCGATGTGTCCGTCTATAAGTGAAGCTTTCCAACTGGCAGCGGTCAGTAGACGTGGAACCGAGGGGCCTACTACACAAATACTGAGACCGACGAGAACGGCAGAATGTTCTTCTGTGTATGTGTGTGTGTGTGTGTGTGTGTGTGTGTGTGTGTGTGTACGTGTGTACGTGTGTGAAACGAAGACCGATGAACGTTCCTTGCACCCCACTTAATTATCCAGCAGAAAAACAGTATTTAACTTAACAAGAGGAACGTATCCACTTGGTAGACAGAAAAAATACGTGCAACCAACGAACAAAGAGGACTTTGTTGGGAAATAAATGAGCTTACGCCCACTAGCAACAAAACGAAATGCCAGAAAAGTCGTTTTGTCTATCACAAATAATTTCCATTGTTTCTCCCCGATGGCCTATGAAGGAGAATTAGTGAAACTTTTTTTTCAACAGAACGAGGAGACTGGTAACCCCAGACAAACTGACTGGAAAACTGGCAGAAATCCGGGCTACCATCTTCAGTAGCGGCTGTCCAACAAGATTTGTGGAAAAATAATTAACATGAATTGAATCCAAGACCAATCTTTCAACAGTGGTGAGGAAGAAGATAGCCTTTCCGCCACTATAAAACTAAGCCCATCGTCAAAGATCAGACAAACGTTTACCTCAGCAAAGTCGGTTTTCCTCGAGGAGACCATAGGCGTCCCGATGACGGTACGAAAAGATCGCTTGCTACTTCTCTCCGAATTAAGCATCATTTACAAACTGTCCGTGAACGTGGAACCAAAAGCAAAAGGATTTAAGTGTCTGTAGCATTCGCAAAACCCGAACCGATAGGGTGTATTTAAATTACTCCGGCCTACAGCTACGCAAACCGAGCTAGCAAGAAAATTAAGACTGCAGAATAGCCCAGTAACTGTATTGCAGAACTGGCTTGTATATGCACGTTGAATCAAAGAAAATAATTGGTAGATTACAAGTTGACCAATCTCAGTGAACTTTTGCTGTACCTGTCTTTGGAGATCATGATCGGTTGTGTAGTGAGCAGCCTAGTAGCAGCCATGTTGGTGTTCCATTAAGGCAAGCGTAGAATCCTGTTGATGCACATACTGAGCCTTTGCGTTCATGGAGTTTCCTACGGTTTTGTATTTTGCAAACGGAACACGAGCAACCCCCACGGAAGACAGTGATCCTTGCATGCTAAAGTTGAAGCTCCTCAGTTTGTGCAGCCACGAATCTGTAGCCGGCAGTATCACGTGTGATGCCCACTGAATCACCACGGTGTCATCCAACCCATTCCAAAGAAGCTAAAAAAAGTCATGTTCGGGGTGTGCGAGACCCGTGATGACCAAACACCTAAGTGAGGTGGGTCATAGCGACCACGCATTTCATGCTTTCCCCATAGTTTATCTTGTCAAACCTCACAAAATGCTGCACATTGCCGAGGAAATGGCAATTAGATTCTTAACATCAGTCTCGTGTACCTAAAAACACATGGTGGATGATCGGGCATTAGCTTGGCGAGGGTTATCACACTTAGGTCGATAACCCATCCCCCCGCAGCCCCTAACACTTCCGATCTCCCTTTTATGTTTTTAGACGGGTTGCCACGATAATCTCACCTTCTGTTTTCAACTTGCATACTGACAATTTCTCACCTGATACGTGAGCGCTCAAGACAATCTAGACCAGTTTTTCTACCGCGGAATCATGCTTATCGGTTCATAGTTTGCCATGACTTGTTGCTGCGCGTGAGCAGTTGACAAAAGCGATTCTAAGATACAACCTATCATCGAGGAATGTGACAGCAGAGATGCGGGCAAAATATCTGCACAGAAGACATGTTGCGTGCTCACGTTGTCTCTTTTAAAAAAACCATTTTAAACTATCTGTTATCGCACCAATACTTTCATGTGCATAAGTCTTCGGTACACAAAACAATGCAGATACAGTGAGTTTGCCCGTGTGTACTGGGTTTGGAAAGAATTTTGTCTCCAGATCAGATTATCCGTTTTAGTGGAATCACCAGCTTCACCTTTTAAACAGTATGGAACTTTCACTACGGTAAGATCGGACATCTTTACGTCTGAAAACGACACCTCCAGGAATCTTCAAAAAGTAAACAAAAAACAACGCCACCATTTATTTACCTTGGTGCGTTCCAGTAGATTGTTTGTTTGCCGTAGTGACATTCTCCAACAATTTTATGATAGTCTTCTTTCCTACAAATTGGACAGGCTTGCAAACCAGTCCAGAGAAAGTGATACAAGCATCCGTCACAGGTTCCATCGGGGCACGACGGTGGCACTTCTAGCATTCCGCCAGCATAGAGATCATCCAGACCATAGTCAAACACGAAACCGCAACGTAGAGTGACCATAGCTTTGCGACCGTGTGGACAACTTGCAGTAACACTGTTTGAATAACAAACGAAAAGGTGGATAATTGAAACTGCAATACTCGATGACTTCTTCTTAGTCAAAGCGTAATCCTTAATTAAACGAGAAAACAGAAACCCTAGCTTAACCGTGACCTGCATATAGCAACTCATCTAGCATACAAAATTCACAGTTTGCAAGATCGCACACGCTACACATGGTTTTTAACTGGAGTGAGAAGATTAGTCGGCGCGGATAACCAGTAAAATGTATGAAAACTGCGGTGGGGCTTTTTAGCTCAGCTCGTGGAACGCATCTGGTAGCGTCCCCGAGACGGTCCGAGGTGGACAAATTTTAACACTCAGACCAATTTAGCTCTCCAGTTTGCTCATCATTTCTTATGAACCAATCAGGCGGCTGTGTTCTTACCTGCTATACTGAAGTTAGCCTCCAGCCACCAGGAATCTGTCATGGCATAGAACGCAAAGACGAGTCATTCCTTCTGATCGTACCGCATATTCTTTGAACTTCTCACTTACCAACGCGAAACGACAGTCCGTTATTTTTGCCACAAAATTTGGGATCAAACAAAAGTAGCACGCTGTACAGCTGCGATGGATAAAAAATGCCGCATGCAAAACTGACAACTAAATTGAGACTGGAGTAAGGCAGAAGTGAAATATATTCCCTAATAGAATGAAGATTACTGAACGGGACTTTTGCAAAATTATAAAAAAATATCAAGTTAATTCTAAAGTTTATGAGATTCAGCTAGAGAGTAACCTGTTTTGAAACAACGACCATAGTGAGCACAGTGAATGTGACTTCATCGAGTAGTGAAACAGTGTCATTATTTGTGTTTCCTTGTTAAAAACCCAATGTCCCCAACCATCGGTTAGTTGAATTCTGAAGTACCCTGCAGTGGTAGTTCAAAATATCCTGTTGGGTCACATGAACTGATTAAAACCACGTTTTTCTCCGCCGTCACGTGCTGAATGGCTCCGTTCACGATCGGTAGAATTTATCGAAACTTGAACTCAGGTAAGCGTAATCTATGACATCGTCCAAAGTAATCTGCGAACAAAAACCTCAAAAACCAAATAAATCACACTGGGCATCAGAAAAATTCTTGTCGGAATACACCAAGCATTGCAGTTTGCCTTTTAAGAAGCCCCATGTTGACCTGTATCAAGTAATCGATAGTCCATCCATCACCAGACAGTTGATTCACTTTCTTTCTTGGATTGTTACTGCATGAGTTCATTTGCAAGGTTGTTGATTCCACGCTACGAAAATCCCCCTCATTTTCAATCAGCGGTGGCAGTTCATCGTGCGTATCACTTCTCGGGCAGAATGTCACATATTTGGTTTTAGCTTGTACAGTGGGCCTTTTAAACTACAGAATTTATCCTTTCTCCTGTAATTGGTTGTGTCATGTGCTAACACCGTCTCCATCCATATTTCTGCGGAACTGAAACATCAACAGTTGACCTCAGTCTTAATCGCAAACAACTGAATTACCAGCACCAGACATGAATTTGTTCGTCCCATCGAATTCACTTGGCAATAAAAAGAGGATAATGCCAGCATGGATTCTTCACCATATCAGCGAATCTAAATACGATTCTTCTGGGAAGCGTGAATAAAAAGCAAACCACACTAGTGAACGAATGAATTTACTGAAAACAAATCCAACCTCATATCGCACCAGAGCTCGGTTCTACTACACAATCAACTGTGTGTGGATATAGCTGAACGAATTGAGTGACTTTGAGATCTACCACCTTCATCAGGCAGCCAACAATGTTTGCGAGCTATCACGATCCGGACAGTCGAGTGCGAATAACGCAAGTGAATAATCGGTGATGCGCGAACCCCTTTTCCAATGATACACAGTAACTAGCTTGCTTTGAGTCATTGGGTTAGCCTCGTCGGTTACTTCCCAATGGGACGAACAGCACACAGATGAACGTGATCCATTGGACATTGAAATATATTCACAGAATGTATTGCCCGTTATGCGGAGGGTAGCCAGTTCGATTCCGGATCGCGGCGTCCGACTTTTCGATGTGAAAAATGCGAGTGGATTTTTCATTACATGAGATTCAGGCTTTTCGTGTCAACAATACATTCTGTGAAAATATCTGCAAGAATGAGAAAAGTCGCAAACGTTCCGAAACTCTGCCTGGACACGTCATGTGGAATGCTCTATCGGGTAACAAACTGTTTTTTCGGCTTTGATTGACGTGCTCTGATTTTCAAGTAAGTTTTTGAACACAGGTTTTTCACGATCTGAGGTTTCAAAGGGTCGTACGATCTCGGCAAAATTCATACCATCCCTTCAGCCAAATACAGAACTTGAAAAGAGAAGTCAGCATCACAATATTGCACGATTTATGTCCAGGACGATTTCGCTGAATCCCTACAGTGCATGCTACAGACAACAGTTATTGCCACACTTTATATATGAGCGAAAGCATGAGAACAATATCACGAATGTGTGTTTCACCATGGTAAACATGATGTCACATACAGTTATTTCTGTTTTTCCAGCGGTGATCTCCATCGTCTAAGTTGCTATCTCATCGGCCAATCTGAGCAGTTTCGTGTCTTCTGTTCTGCAAATCACCCGAAGCGCTTTTTCTTTGTCAACTTCGTGTTGCATCGCCATTAACTGTTGAGCCATTGATTATGACGGTGACACAGCAGTTCGTCGATCGTTGGTGTTCGATGTCTTAGGGTCAGTTGCTTGTTAAACCCAATTGGGAATATGTTTCAGGACCCGATTACGTAACTGCCTTTCTGTTCGACCAACGTTGGTGACTCCAAACCCACATTCGAAATAGCATATTACGTGTGAAGTGGTGGCTTTCTTTAGTCGGAGGAATCGGTGTTTTTCGTGTGATAGATGACTTCGTTGGGAGGCATAATAAGTTCATGTGATAACTGCCCCTAATCTTCTTTTCAACATTAAGATGACTTCATCATCCTTGAACGGAAGACACATCGTGACCTCCATTCGTGGTACTGATATCGTGTTCGATTTCATCGGCTCTGTGATGCTGTGTCTGTCGGTGAATGCGTCCGGATATCCGTTGTTTTGCAGCGCTGTTCAGATCAAACTGAGATCTTCAGCGACTGTGTCATCCGTACATATCTGTCTAATTCGGTTGAAAAGGGCACAAACTGGAAAGCGCCTGTAGGATATGGGCACATAGCTTGTCCGGTTCACGTTTTTTATAGTTGGTTGACTTTGAGACTGGCCCATCGGGTCCTCGCGTTATTTTCATATCCAGGAAGTTTAAGGTGTTATTCATCTCGGTTTCCATAATGAAATGGATGCTAGGATGTAGTCTGTTTAGTTCTTCTAACAGAACGTCTGGCTGTTCTTTATTGTTGGTTATGATCGAAGTGTCGTCGACGTATCTTCTATAAAGCTCAGCTTTGGCAACAGATTTGTGACATTTCTTTTCTAAGTATGCCATGAACAAGTCAGTCAGCACCGGTCCCAAAGGTACTTCCCATAGCGACTCCATCGATCTGTCTGTATGCCTTACCTTGGATCGAAAAGGGAGACATTTGTTGTGCATAGCAGCACCAGCCGTTCAAGGATGGGTGTGGGCAGATGCACCGGCAACCGATTCTTTTCAGTCTGATCACGGATCGCCCGTATAACTTGTGGGATTGGTGCTCTAGTAAACAAAGACTCAACGTCAAACGAAGCCATAAATTTTCCTGATATTCATGTTTTCCAGTAAATCCACCACTGTGAACGTATCTTTTGCAAAAATTTGGCCAGTGAGCGTTTGACCGGTTCGAGGATAGGAGCTAATGTTTTGGCCGCCTGATATTGAGGGGAATTTACCATGGATAGAATCAGTTTTAGGCGGGCACGCGGTTCGTGTAATTTTGATAAGCCATTAATTTGTAGAATTTGGCATGTCATTGTCCCCAGCTTACGAGCTGTACTTTTACCTATGAAATGCCCTTCGAGGAGGAATTGTACCTCAGATCTCACTTGTCGTTGTATTTCATTCGGATCACCACAGTTTTGCTCGTCTAAATTTGCTAGCATAATTCACAATCGGTTGTATTTATCTCTCGTAGTCGGATTTATCAAACAGCACAACTCGAGATCATTTTTCATGGGGGAAATACAGAAATGAAAAGCGTTGGATATCGCACGCTATCCGCGGTCTCCTACCTAGAACAAAACTAACCCGGACATAGCGTGTACAACGACCGTGTTACTGATTGACTGGTAACCGCACCGACAAGCTTTACCTTGTTCCGTATGGTCTATTACGTATCTGTACACGTCACAGCTGCTTATGGTTAGAATACAGTTTTTCGTTTGAAGTGCCTTTGTTCTTCTCGGAACTGTTGCATACCTTTGTCTGCGAATCCGACATTCGGTTTTTAGTTTTGGTACAATTTTGGCAATCATTTTTTCTCGGAAGACGAGCTGTTGAAAACACACAAAATCATAATTTTTCACCTTGGAATCAGGTCAAGTCAAGCTAAAGTAAGATTCAGTTGAAACTTGATAAACATATGCACTGTGGCTGGTGTTTCACGTCAAGTCAGACGAGGTAACAGTATATTACAGTATGGTGAAGTACGGTATAGTATGGCTTTTTTTCTGTTATTTATTGCTGAGGTGACTGCTTGCACATCATGGAAAACTGCTGCGCAAGTAACTTAGGCTTTCTACTTCCTAAAATGATACATTCAAACTTCTATCATCAGGTAGAACGCCATCAATCTGTTTAATTTTCGTACAAGGAATTCGCGCTGAATTCAGCGACCAAATTGCACGTCTCCTCGCTCGGTTGAAAAAATACTCAGATATCGCAGATGTTTGACCACTTTGATCACCGTTTGATAGTATGAGCCGGTGGTGATCTTACCCAATCCGATCATGGCCGTTATTGAGAAGTTCGAATCCCACCATAACCTATGACAGTGGACAGTAATCCTCTCCCGTTTGGCTCGCTACTACATTTGACCTATTGAGACTTTAAGTAGTTCACCACTCGGAGTGTCAGGGTCTGGTTGCTCGCTATGCCCAATAGTGCAGTGTACCTCTACCGCACTCATGCGCAAGCATGTATTAATAAAAATTGACCAGCACGACTCCAGTACGGAGCACCATGGTCGAATTGAGAACATAAACGATTCGCGTACGTCTTGATGCCACTGAACTATAAATTGAACTAGTCAGCAAAACAACAAAGAACTTCCGGACTAGTTCGACGTAAAAACTCGTTTTAAAACAGCTTTTCTGCTTAATGAATGCAAGTAGAAGCAGAATCAGTTTCACATAATATGAAATCCACCACGCAGTATCACCACTCCGTTCACCATTGAAAATGATGGCAGTACTCCACAGCGGTTCCATCTGACATGTCAGGACTCATCAGCGGTGTACATCAACCGAGCCCTCACTGGGGCTGGAACCCCGGGCTGAAAATCTATGAGCCAAACACCTATCCACTTGGCTGTCCGGGCTGGCTTTCGATGTTTTGTCTAACGTGAACATCATACGATATCGTGTCCTTCCGTCACTGGATTGTCAGGGGTTACAACCCACTTTTATGTAGCGTACACGGTGACGTATGTGGGACCGTTGATAATATTTGGTTGAAAAAAAAGCTAAATGCCAAAGTGCAAATGTTGACTGTCATCAGATCTTGTCCATATTTTTAGAAACAAAACGATATCAATTGATCAACTGGGAGGAAACAAATTCCATCAAGCAAAAATGAAATGATAGTGAAGTTGCGAATCACTGGGACGCCGATCAGCTCATGCGTGGGTTATAATCCGCATGTACAGACAAAGCAATTAAAACAAGAAAATGACGCGCTGTTTCTTAAATAACACCCCGTTCTATAAGTTCGTCAATAACACCTTACTGCACAGATCAGTATCCATGCATATCAATTATTCTGGGCATCATTAAAGATTGCCTAGGCATGTTCATCTTTAGAATACAAACAACTTTATTAGCTCAGTCGCGCGACTGTTGGAAGCATATTGAGACCGAAAGCCACCTGAAGCTCGACTTTACTTTTCGATTCAGTTCGTTCTACCATCAACCTCGTACCTCTGTTCTCTTGTCTTCTGTCGCTACGTCGCAGAAACGACTTGGCGAGGGCGAATTGAACAGAAGCATTAAGTGGAAAAGAGAAAATAACGATGGAATAAGCGAAAATCATGAAGAAAGAAAGAGCCCTAACGCAACAAAGCCACTGGTCGTGAAAACTAGACATATCACTTAATACATCCAACCATTTGACAGTTGGGTCTCATGGATCTCAATCAGGGAGTCTGGTATACCCTACATGGCCGAACCCACTGTTCAAGGTTGTTGTTATGTCATGGACTGCTGTGATTTTACCGATCAAAATCTGATGACATTTCATCCAGATAGATGCACAATATGGCAATTAATTTCAGCGGACAAAAGGAGGAAGTTCCCGTTATGATCACTGGATCATCGAAAGTTTAGAGAAATAACATAGAATGAAATCCAGTTTTGTTAAGTTTCAACTCACCACTGATCGGTACCGTAACCTGCTTCATCTAGGTGCCCCATGGATGTATGAATCCACGAACTAGCTTGTTCACAATAATTGACTTTTTAAACGGATCCAGGGAAAATGTTTTACTCGCTTTATTTCGATATCCTCAATGGGAACATAAGTTCTGTATGTTGAGGTACACTAAGGTCGTTCAGCTAACCCGTATCTTCCATGAGGAAATGTCTTCAGATATTTATTCTTATTAATACACCGGATTGAGCACGTTTTTACGATGCTCTTTAGCCACCCAGAAAAAATGAAAATGAAATTCTACACGCCAGGAGGAGGTTCGTGTTTCACGTAAAACTTCTTTCTTGTCTGCTAAAACCTAAGCAAGGAACGTAACCACAAGTTCCGTACGGCAAAAACCTTGAAATAGGCAGTCAAAACATGGGACAGGTCAACGGGTCGAAATGGCTACAAGAGAGGAGTCACGGTGCAGTGGGTGTGAACAGTCAGCGATTATCCGTTCTGCAAATTCAATGAATGCTTCTATTTGCTTATCAACTAACTATGGTACGAGGTCTGTTGAGGCTATCACTAAAAAAAGGCTGACGATAAGCAAGTGTTACGAAGAATGATGTAGCCCTTTCTAAGTAAATCAGGTAAAATAACGAAAGATAAAAACAGTTATGGGAAATATATGCTGCTGTACGAAGGAAGAAGTGACCATGTGGAGCACTGAACTGTCGTAGTTTATGAATCCGAAAGGATGATTCATGCAGTTTTCTAACGGTAGTTTCAATTTGCAAAAACCATTGCTGGTCTAGAACATTCGGTTCAGTTGACTGACTTGAGGAATATGATAACTTCCTTGTCTGAGAAATTTAATTTGAGAATTGCTGGAATGAGATGTACTATTGGCACGCGGAGCTTGAATCATGCATAATTGGAAATCTACTTGCATTTTCTACGCCTAAAAATATAACGCCGCAAGCCACTTTGTTTCCGGCTCGCGGCCCTGAATTTTTGGATGGGAAAAATGTAAGTGGATTTTCCGTTATATAATTGTTAGAATGTTGAAAAACTGGGGGAAGGTCCTTCGAATATGGAAGAATCGAGCATTCAGACTGTCATCTTCCGCCTCATAGGATGGGAGGCTTTTATTCCGATCACCGGATAGGTTGATCCCTGCTATCTATATTCATTACTTCCAGAGTTCATAAAAAATGTTGGGGGACAGGATGTCGACGTTCGATTTCTTTGTTCACCAAGCCTGACATTCTACAGAACTCACGTTTGTTGCACAATGTGTAGTAGTTGCTCCGTCCTGAGAAATCATTTTAGATAGGATGATGCCACGCCTCCAAGATGGGAGCATGGGGATGAATGGGCGGGAGAGTACCAAGCACACACTCACCTGATGAACGGCAATAACTGCGAAACCGGTTATGCGCTTCAGGGTAAATTTTTCCTCTCATCTTTGTACAACACTGCTTCTAATAGTGAAGGCAAGCCAGTTTCATAAAACGGTAGATAATAAAGATATGGA
Organism: Fasciola hepatica; assembly: GCA_948099385.1. Taxonomy (NCBI): domain Eukaryota; kingdom Metazoa; phylum Platyhelminthes; class Trematoda; order Plagiorchiida; family Fasciolidae; genus Fasciola; species Fasciola hepatica. The sequence continues at coordinate 6,990,576 of CANUEZ040000027.1, read as the reverse complement.
TTTAATTTCGGTTGAAAAGTATAATGGAGAGGGAATGGTCAAAGCAGAGTTCGAAATAGGACGTAGAAAAAAAACAAAGAACGGTTCGAGAGCGACAAGGTTTCCTTAGACAAGTTCCAGTGATAAAAACGGAACTGTTTACTCTGTGTAGTATAAGTATATTTGCGGACGAAAATTTAAGATACTCTGATCACTGGTGCTAAGGGACGCATCTAGTCTGATGGAGAGATGAAATGTCAGGATATAATCCGGTTAAGGAATAACACGAGTCGGGGTAAGACACAAATCACTGTGATTAAAGATGAAAAATAGATACGTCGAGACTTGGATAAAGACTTCTACAATGATATGGTGATTGCCCTCAACCAACGGTACAATGAGATATGGGAATAAATCACAGAATGGGTCAACTCAGTTCAGTTCAGTTCGAACAACAATTAACCGTGCACTGAGTGTAATGGCTTTGGTTTTTATCTCTCAGCAGTAACTTCAATGGAAAATAGTGGACAAGTATGAGAATAGTAGGAAGAGAACCACTAAGAGTATCAACATGACAAAGAAAGCCACTGGTAGCAACACCGAGCTATATCCTCTGATGCATCTAACCACTGAGCAGAGTGATCTCCTAGACCTAACCCAGGAAGCCTAACACGCTTTACTTGGACAGGTCCACAAGTTAGGCTTCCATTCATTTCTTCCGTATCGTAGACTGACCACCCTTAGTCATCTTCAAACCACTTCCCCCCTCAGGGAACAGTGCTCGCCAGGGACATGCGCAACACATCACAACCACCTTAGCCCAGTGGCCTTTAGTGTTTCACCCAATGCTGTGGCTCGTGTGTATGATCTCTATGCTTAACCTCAACACTATTGATGTTGTGTTCCTACCATATTCTAGCAATGCTACGAAGACACTACTATTCAAGTACCGACAATCTTTGCATATGCTTCATGAGCAGCTGCCATGTTTCTGAACCATACAGAATAACTGGACTGTATGCTGCAGCGTACACTCGAACCCCAATAGATAAGTGAATGTCACGTGGGCGCCACAGCATTCAACTACGTTTTTCGGGCATTGTGGTGCAAGATGGATATTCGTGATAATGATGTGGCCAAAACGGGAAAACCCAGGCTACTACGTCACTGCCTCTTTTCCTCGTAGAGTTCTGTCTGTAGATTCATCCAAGGCCATACTCAGCCAAGTTCGCCAATAAGGCACGAGACAAACAAATAGGTTAGGCTCGGAAGCTGATTAAACAGGGAGCACACCAGGTAGTAGACGGTCATGCCGCCACCCGGTGTAGTACTACCGGGTTTGTGGTTCGCCTTATGTGGTTCGCCAGTGCAAGCTCCAGGATTAGGTTGCCGGTTTCATAAAAATACTCATAAAATTCACAGCTCACAGGAAATGATCGCTCATGTCTAGTAAACATTCATAGCAATAAAAACCTTCAGCTCTCACAAACATTCGCAGTTTGGACCACAATAATGATTCGGTGCATCATTTTCTTCAACCTTTTTGTCCCTTTGCCTTGTTCTTGGCTGAGACGCGAATCACTCCCGCGTCGGATACTACCCATCTCGTCTGGTAGGTGACCCAATTTTAACATCCAATTTGCAGTCAACTGCCCATCACCGGGCAGTCGCTTCACTGTCTCTATTCTACCGCTATTATGCCGGGTTCTGTTCCTCCGCAATTTCTTCAGTTGTCCCTATTCCTATTACGTTTCAACGCAAATCCCGAGCACAGACAGCTAGTCACTCTTATCAGTTTTCTGTCGTTCGATCTCGGACCTCGACTTTTCATTCTATTTTCCCCTGAACGGTTAAGTTATGGAACACCACTCCCCATTGTCTTTCCACTCATTTACAAACTTTCTATTTTCAAAAGCGGAATCAATAAACTGGTTTTTACGTGAATGTTCCCTACAGACTCCTCTTATAGTATGTTTTCAAACTATAGGGTTTACCAATTTTACTGTAATTCACATCGTGTAATAAAAAAATTATACACACAATGCTGGGTATTGTCTAATAATCCGTCAGTGTGTGACTAAGAACCCTCCGCCACCCGGCGCTTCCGGGAATGGCTCCGACTCATATAGATGTCATTTGATAGTGTGTGACCTGTGAGTTGTCGACATAAGTTGTTTTGAATATTTGCACGAGGGCAACATGGTGGTAGATGACCGCGGCAATAGTTAATAAATCCAACAGCGGCAGATCAGAACTGTAGCGCAGCCGCTCAGACGTGCTTGCAATAACACGTATGACGTTAAGGTGGAAAGAAGAATCATAGATTTTCGCATTGGCAATTTCAATACATTTGCGGAGACAAGGGATCCTCTCGAGTTTGGAATTGTGTTCATCATGGTATAACATAAAGGAATAAAAGTCGTTGAGATGTACAGAAGTAAAAGTAGTTCAATGACGTCATTATCAAGTTAAAAGCAGATTACACTTTTGCCAATGCACTCGTGTTCAAACTTTGATGCGCGCCTTGCGGGCACATTTGGATACCATTCACGGGGAGGAGGAACGCTTTGCTTGTTAGTGGCGGTAGGCGTTGCATGGGTTAAAGCGGTCGGAACGAAGTTGTTCCTGCTGGAGATCGACTTACTCAGAGATGTGCAATACGGGGGTGCTATTAGGAACCAGAAAATGTGAGTAATCGAGCAATACGGGCAAGACTTCCAATGAGACCATGTTAAATTTCCTAAGGTTATTCGGGTTTCTATTCTAGTAGAATTGCCGAAACTGTGTGGAAAATTTGATACTACAATACTTTAGACTGGATGGTGGTTGTGTGTTCTGACTGACCTTAACAGAATAATTGAATTTCACTTTAAAAACATTTTTTTTGTCCCGCTAATTTTGCAGAAAGAACACAGTGACACGTAATTTCCTCCTGTACAGGGGATGGGCTTCAGACGTCGATTGATTAAATCATTGTCCGCAACATTTCTTTGCAGTGTATTCCTCTCGTTTGTTTCAAATGACATTCACAGGAGCATAAAATCCGCTCAGTTTATTTCAAGTAATACTAGTTCTACAAATTCGTCTGACAGAAATGTTATGCTGCGTACTCTACTGTACAGAAAGTCGTTGTCGGGTACCACTCTCATTGTGAGGCAGCCCGAGCAGTAATAATAACGCATTTTATCTTTATCAGCTGTGCCCAAGTGAAAGATGCTGAAATATACGAGATTTAGAAGGAAAAAGTGGAAATAGGAGGAGAAGTAGCGATAGCGGTAGTAGTAGTAGTAGTAGTAGTAGTAGTAGTAGTAGTAGTAGTAGTAGTAGTAGTAGTAGTAGTAGTAGTAGTAGTAGTAGTAGTAGTAGTAGTAGTAGTAGTAGTAGTAGTAGTAGTAGTAGTAGTAGTAGTAGTAGTAGTAGTAGTAGTAGTAGTAGTAGTAGTAGTAGTAGTAGTAGTAGTAGTAGTAGTAGTAGTAGTAGTAGTAGTAGTAGTAGTAGTAGTAGTAGTAGTAGTAGTAGTAGTAGTAGTAGTAGTAGTAGTAGTAGTAGTAGTAGTAGTAGTAGTAGTAGTAGTAGTAGTAGTAGTAGTAGTAGTAGTAGTGTAACCCGGAAGAAGTGCCTGATAAATGGGTTGTCTACTGGGAATTACTCGTTCGGAAGTCATCAAAACTAATCAAATGAAACAAAAATTGTTAGTTGCATTCCAGCGGTCCAGTTCACTTGAAGGCAGTCGTTATCTAGCCAGAGGATGAAATTGTGGGGTTCATGTGCCCTCATCTACCTTATTGCGTTCAGTCCATCTGACATAACCATTAATCCACAACTCTCCGTAATTGCGCTTTGAGCAATCAACTACTTACTTGTTCAGTAAGTAGCAGGTACACTCCGTCATAGCTGTGGTGGTAACAATATTAATAATAATATTAACGGGGGAAGAAGAAGGGGGCAAATTCGGGAACAGTGAGGAATAGAAGAATGTAATGGGTCAATTTTGAAAGATGATGAGGCTCTAAAAGTCCGTCGTTGACAAAATGCCACCGTCATTGTACGCGTACGCCGTGCTTCCCTCGATTTTGTGCCTACTCTGTTGTCCCCATTCAGGATTCTAAAGTCACATATTTCATGTGTTTTTACATTTCAGGTGGAGCTACACCAGCTCTTCGTGTACCACATTCGGTCAGATAAAAATGGAACTGCTTCCCCAATATACGAACGTGAATCAGATCAAAAATTACCTTCCGACAAAACAGCTGAATCATCCGTTCAACTTGACCAATCAACATGTATTTATCGCATATTCTAGAAATGAAATTTCTCACTTTTTCTATAAGTTTTCCTCGTTCACGAACTATTTTAGAGAGTCGGGTACTTTTATTGGAACATCGGGTCGATCAATCAATTGATTAATTGATAATCGTTTTATTTTTGAACGTCTGCATACAAGTTCACACACGTGGGACCAGTTTCCTCATCCCTTGTCCGATATAGTTTACTGCCAACGCGCTTTGACTCTCCGACTGTGCTCGCCCTGACTTTACTGAGTAAAACTGATCGACAGAATGTAGAAATAGCCTTAGCGCACTACATAGGCAGGTTAATGGTGAACATTCAGTATATTTGTTTCTGAAAGAAGACTGCTTGACTAACTGAAGGCGGACGGAGAAATTCACTTGTTGTTGTCCGTAAGGAAAGCCGTCGTTCATAGACATCGTACTTGCAATGCAAGCAAGTTCATCGGAGACGAACAAACATCAACTCCGCTGGACAGTTATGCAACAGGGAAACGGTTTCTTTTCTACGGCAGAAAGAAATCTCGTATGGTCATATCATAAGCACTCTGTGGAAAATGAACTATCAGAGTAAAGTACAGTGTAAGGTCTAGGGACTCCTGAATACTTTGTGATGAATTTGCCCTGCTACAGGCCACCATAAGAAACGACTTTAACACCACCGCTAGTTAATTTATACATTATTTATTTGACTTTACCTCGTTACTGTCGCATTTCTTAAATAGATTCAGCATCGCGAATAACCAGGAGCATATTGTAACTGCCTTTGATACACAATTACCTGGTTGATTTGAGCGTGGTGCTTCCCAGTGAAACTGCCGTCGCGCTTTTTCCATTTTCACGTCCAAAATCATATTTGGGATATCTAGGTGGTAATGGTCACAACTTTTTCAACCTATCTTGATTTTTTAAACTACGGAAATACTCGTTCGATCTATTCGGTTGGTGAGACTGGGAGAAAAAATCCCGATCGTTTAATCCATACTCATTGCGGATCGGACTGTTCTAAAAATCTGTCCAGTAAACCTATCAGTTCAGTTCGAAAAATCAATAACGACTAGTCAAATGCCGTGGTTCTGACTGCCTCTTCTCCACAGGAACCTCTTTCGAAAGTCCAACACAGTCCAGACCTAATCAGTTTAACAAGATTCGAGACAAATGATTCCTAGAATATGTGACCGCTTCAAGACACAATGATTGCTACACAGATTTTGCCAAGAAGCAAGACCAAATGGTTTTTCCCCCCTATAATATATGATCGTGTCACTACCGTTCATACAGTGCGCGTCTAGATTTTACAAGTCAGATAGAATCACAGAAAACGCCAGAGTAGAAAGTACTATCTTGTCAACAAGTAACATAGCAAATTCTCCGTATTTGCTGTCGGATCAAATGCACTTCTCGTGTCAGGTTCATCCATTCTAACTCTAAATACACGGCTGTCGGGACAAAAGTGCCGTTTGGGCCGTTACAAAGTTACTGGTACTAACATTTGTGGTTCTCCTGTTATTCCTTCCATACTCTATTCTTTTTAATTATTTCATTTTGAGGTTGCCGTCAGGAGATAATACCAAAGGCCAGATATTTCAGACGGACCGCGAGAAGAGCAGCTTTCAGATGTAATACACTATTTATAGTTGTTTGTTTCCTTTGTTAACTGCTTCGTCGGGTTACTCAGCCAAATGATGATCGAGAACAAGTCATCGATGCAAATGCGTGTATCGCTCTTGTCTATCACAAAGTAACTTTCGTGTGGGTGCTGTCCAAGTGGATCAAAATCGGTTGGTGACAGAAAAATTCGAGATTACACGGACTTTTCAAATCGATAAAATGTCCGGACTGACGATCATGTGACACAAACGTGCGCGCATCAGGTTGCACGAAGGAAAATGCCATTTGACCATATATGTGGGCCAAAACAGTTCTACTCTTCGTCTACTGATGAAAGTATTCCGATCGAAATTTTTCTGGATACAGGCACAATGCTCATTTCCGCGCAACCTTCTAGAGCCTAGCCAACCGTGTTACGTTGGAGGCAATAAATCTGAGTTGCGAGTGAACCAAAATAATGTTCGACAGGAAGTTTGTGCCACAAAGAAATTTCTTCTGGTACTTAGGTATTGCACAATATACGACGAGACGTCTGTCCATGATCGTATAAAAACACTTCCCAGTCTTTATTCCCAAGAAAACAGTTCGGAGTAACAACAGCTTAATCCTGCAAAATTTAACTTAGTAGTAGACACCAGATCTATAAAGGGACAGTTTTCAAACCAGTCCTCACTAACGTCACAGTTCGCACCTAGAGCTTGCGCTGGCGATTGCCGATGCTGACTAAGGCCAAAGCAGTTTGACTGTTCAAGCCAGATAACGTGAAAGCAACACAGCTCCATGGCTGCAACCTTTGTAGAATTCCTATGATTTCCCCAACCCTTTTTGTCCTGCCATCTACACGTAATGCCATTAGTACAAGTGTTTTAAAGACTATAGAGTTCTAGCATATTGCATGGATATCGATTCTGTTGAACACACACTCACTCATTGCTAGTTACAGCTACTCAGCTATCACGTACTTTCAGTTAAAATGCCTGAAGGATAACTCATCAATTTGCACAGTTTCTCTCATAAATATATGGGCACATTCTATGAGCAATGCTCATTTTATGTATGTTAATAGCTTAAAACATACTTGTTGTCCAGTTATTCCTCCCACCTTCTAAATGGTGATGATGGACTTTGGGTTATGAAATCACTTTTTAAACGAAGTGTAACTAGAAGCTAACTTTGCAAATTACTCAATAAATGTTGAAACTATATATATATATATATATATATATATATATATATATATATATATATATATATATATATGACGAGAGAGAGAGGTAAGCAGAATGGGCAAAGACGAACAAGTGACGTATTTTCGTACACGTGACTCCACTAGTCATGTTCTTCACAAGAGAATTCCTCGGTAAACATGAATGACTTACTCGTCCGTTTCAAACATGTAGTGTAAATCGCCTCCAGTAGCTGTTCGGTGAATGGAAGAGCATATATGAGATGGAGCGAGATTGAATAATACAGCTTCAAAAGACAGCAGAAAGTGAAAGGTTTCAGGTGAAAATATACATAGAAATGTGGGCGTTTTACATGGTATTTTCTGCAGTCAGATGCAAGAATTCCAAGTTGGGGTCTACACGAACCGCCTACCAGATGGTTGGAGTGGCATCGCCTGGTGTCGCGGCCAGTGGCGTAATTGCCTTCGTGACTTCCGTTCTAAACAAACTTTGCAGCATAATAGAGCCATCTCATGCGCAAACCAACAAATTCAAAGTGTTAGTAGTATTTATGTCAAGTGCCTTTGAAAACTGATTGCATGACTTAAACCAATACTTTGCTGAGTACATTTTTTGTAGTTTTGGAACACGTTCTCTACCGGTAAGAACACCTTAGGAGGGTATTCGTGGTACAATCAAACTTCATTCTTCAAATATGATAAACTGAAAACCAAGACTTTTAACTGAACCTAGAGCTATTTAACCTCCAAACGGCGTGTCTCCGGTGTTATCTTATTCGGCCGCTGACTTTGGCAAAACTATGAAATACTCGATTTGCCAACAGTTAGTTGTGCGCTTCAAACAGTTACTCATCAAATTAAAGAGGAAGCAAAGAGCAGTGCTTTGCAGACCATCACGAAAATCGGAATATTTGAATTCGAGAAAGCAAACGTATCACTAAATTCATTTTTTCCAAATGCTATTGTTCATTTGCTTGAAGAGTGCGCGCCGGAAAAGATTCATCGGAAATCCCAAATATGATTTCAATTAAACAGATTACCCAACACGAAAGCGAAAACACTTGTCCCCAAGCCGCTTCTAATTGATACCGAAGCTTTTTGCTTTCTTCTCCCAGACTTTCATCCGGAGTTCAGATGATCAATCCTTCGACTTGTACCGATTAAAAGAGGATAAATTAAACACAGTGGAAGCCAGACGAAAATCGGGAAATAGAGATTTTCCAGCGTACTATTCTTGTTAGTACCGAACTACGGTAAGACGGACAAACCTCAATTCCGTGGATTTTTCTGGGATTAGATGTGAGAAAGGAGCTGTTTACAGTAGGTGATATCATATGACAAAAACATATATTCAAGCAGTATGAGATTGGCTATGATCAACGAACCATTCATCATACGGTAACAAAGTTTAACTCCTCATTGAAAACCACAGAAACGCTGTAAGTCTGCTTCATCTGGCTTTTTAGGAATCATCACTATTGCATATTCCCCGGCACCCACTGGGACTCAAATCCCTGCCGAATGATTGGGAGCCGAACACTTAACCACCGAGTCACTAGTGTTGAAACCCAACGGTTTGTTTAACATTTTTCTGTCACATACTCATGCATGAGTGCAGTGGATGGGGTATATATCCCATAGCAACAAAGGCTCATTGGACTACTGGGGATAACCGGTAATCAAACCACATAAGGTCCTATTAGTTTAGGGGTGGTAACTATCCGGACGACAGTGGATTACTGTCTACCACCAAAGCAACCGGTGATGGCGGGGATTCGAAACTCGGACCTCCGAGGTAGCAAGCAAACGCTCTAAACCACCCGATCGCCACCACATGACACAAAGCCCTTCCGTTACTGGCTCTTCATAGGCGAAGTCCCGTTAACCACAGAGCGATTGACTCCTATATGATGTAGACGTATTTGGTGCTCCAGTGCCAGATAAAACAATTGCTCGCAAAGTGCGTCCATGGCTTTCAATGCTAACTATGACGTTGATACTACATGATTAAAAATTTCATACATATTTAAATAGGACGCAATCACCTTATCTGGCAGTACGAATGATCAAATGGCTGGGAAAACGATTCGGTGATAATGATGCACAGCAAGCGCATCCGGATCGGATAAACCGCTGAACGCGCCGATTTTCCCGTCAATACACTCCGTTGAACGACGAGGAAATGAGACTAAAGATAACACTTTCTTGATTCTAGGGAGCCCATCAAGCATTTCTACCGATACCACCGCGTCTAATACAACCTTTAATATGACCATGGGGGCAAAAAAGGCTGGGTTAGGCAAAATCAACCGAGAAAAACAAAAACTTCTTGTCTGCATCTTCGATATTCAGTCCACGAAAAGGCAGTTGTAATCCAATCGGGAATGCCATCATTTGGTTTGTATGCTTCCTTTCACTGTATTGCATTTAGTTTTTGTGACGTAATCAAGTCCACTATCGCCCCATGATTGACTACAATTGGTTTTTAAGCAACCAACTACTTGCTTATCCAGTGAGTAGTATATAAGCCCCACCACTTTAGGATTACTGATATAACTACTGATACAACAACTACCACTTCTGTTACTATTATGAATAGTAATACTGACCCGTTGAGACCTTATGTGGCTCTGCACTCCAAGTCTCAGGGTCTGGTTCTATGTTATCCCTAATAGTGCAGTCCACTCAGGCAGAAACAAGCAATAAAAAATACTGCTATGACAACAGTGACTACTACTGCTGCTACTACTACCACTACCACTACTACTGCGACTACTACTGACAACACGTCTGCCTACCGTTCCCATAAATTTGAGTGATAAATATTAGTTTCTTTCTTTCTAATGTTATAAATATCACATATGTCACGTACGGTGTGCAAATTTGGCAATAAAAAACTAGCTTTTCCTATCATACTCATCTCGGTATGTGGACAAAACTTGAAAAATTAAGGTGAACGAAGTTAGACAAAACCATTCTAATTTGCCGTTCGGTTTCTAGTAGTGTTTAGAGTTAAACGTAGCAAAACTTCAATCGCAAACGTGCAGCGATATGAAACAAATAAAAGTCAACTGTATTCGTACAAGATGAGGGCGAATCATTGAGGAAATACATGACAGAGAAGACAAAAGAAAGTGCTCCAAGTTCTGAACACTTATTTTCTCTCTATGGTCATGACACTTCTGCGCGATTCGACTTTTTCTTTCCCTTTGTAATTTGAAATCAAGCAAACCACTCCGAATAAATTATTGGCAGACTGAATTTTTTATCATTCCATTTACTGAATTTCACATAAAACTAGTGATCAAATGATGTACATTACTTCGTTTTGTGTTTGCTATTTTTGAAGTGTTTCCAGTAAAAACTACACACTCATAACGACTACTACTTAAAGTGAATAAGTGATCGAATTGAGCAGTCGTTGCATACCTCTACTGTGGTCACGTGGACCAATGAGCCTAAAGCTTTGTGTTAGGGCCAGTACTAAAAAACCACTTGAACGTTATAGCTAACGTGGAATCAAACATCCATATTAATACCGATTGGAAAACTGGTGAAATTGGTAAGGCCCTTTGACTTTTCTGCATCTTTATCACTTTGTTTCTATCATTTTCGCATTTTCCTGGACGATGCCGAAAGGTAGCAACCGAAACAAGAGCACAGAAGTGAGAGGTTAGTGGTTGAATAAACTGAAACTGAAACTGGTGAAATTAAGACCGCCGTTGGAATTGTCTGCCTGCACTGAAAAAGACCATTACCCAGCATGCAAAATGGCATAAACCCCAACTTTCGCTGACTTCCAACTACTGAATCGCCTGCGCAAGCTGGGCAGCCCCCAGCCCAAAAGATGCTACCCCATCCACTTCCCACTTACTCCATTGAATGCATCGGGCTAAGGACGGAATCCGAAAAGTGGATCGATAAAAAAGCACCAGCGAAGACAAAACAGTTTGTTTGCAACAATCAGGTCTCACGTGACCGATCAGAAGAAGTTCCTTCGCGGGTTATTCGGTCATGTTCCCATGCTGGGTTAACGCCCAATTGCCTTGTGGGTCAGACTTTTGAATCAAAGTAAAAGTAAAACCCCTTCTACGGTGTGGGCAGCCACAAAGCATGATTCGCCCAGAAACCCCCAGCACATTTTCTGTAAAGGGCGTTACCCACGTTGCCCTCTTAATGCAAGATCGACACAAAACGCCACGGGTTATTGCGGCTCTGAAGAAAGCGGTAGCTCGGGAATTGGGCATAATTCGAATACACTCCTGGCTGTCTTTACCGTCCGCACGCTATGTCAGATAGGGTAACAGGCTGCTACAACTCTTGACAATTTCAAATAGACGCATGCTGTGTCTCCGAACCGCTCATACAAGACTCCACTTCTGGGATCAACATTCATACACCTCATACAAACCCAGTCTCTCGCTTCACTCTTCGCGTGTCGGATGATCCGGTTTCTAGTGCTCGTGGTCAGGCTGGCGTTGGGATTGCTTTGAGCATGAGAGCTGAGTGTTCACTGCTAGACTGGATTCCAGACAGCAGTCGTATGTGTGCAGTTCGGTTGGACGCTTCTGTGCATGTCAACACCAACAAACTGAAGCGCCGATGCTTGCTTGTCGTGTCTGTGTATGCACCTACTGACCGCAGTTCCTTTAAGACCAAAGAGGAATTCTATCAGGATTTGTCTCAGCTGCTTCAAAGCGTGCGTTCAACAGACGTGGTGGTTACTGCTGGGGGTTTCAATACCCAAGTTGACTGTTTGGGAGATTCCGAAAGTCACATTCGAGACCCATTTGCTATCCCGGGCAATTGTACCGATAACGGCGATCGTCTCATTTGGCTGTGCTCTGACCACAGATTGTTTCTGGCGAGTACGAACTTCTGTCATAGGAAGTGGCACAGACTCACGTGGTGTTCATCTACATCACCACAACGTTTGACTCAGACTGACCATGTTGTCATTGGTCACAGCTGGTTTGGATGAATCAGAGATTTTTGCTTATTTAGGTCTACGCCCGTGGACTCAGATCACTCTTTGGCACGTGCGAGCTTCTGTGTACGTCTCGTCCGTCGTCGCACCAATGCAAATGCCACCCGTCCCGCGCAGTTGCTTGCAAACGATAACCGATGATCTGTTTTCCAAGCGGAGCTGTCTACACAACTACAGATGCAGCCGCATGTCCAGGACGCAGATAAATGCTAGCGGCAGATCAGGTATGCTTTGTGTGTCGTGTTTAAGACCACCCAGGACTCCGGTTCAAGTAGATCTCAAAAACGATGGATATCCTCGACATCAGTTCCTCTGTCAGATGCTGGCAGATCCGTCCTTCCGGATGCCACATTCAATGGATTGCGTAAATCCATGAGACGCCAACTGGCTAACAGTCTGGGAACTGAGCGTGAGCAATGGTTGATTGTGACATTTAGGAAAATGAAAAAGGCTGTGTCTGTCGGCAATATTCGTAACCTTCACCGTTTGATTAGAAGTACCGGTCCACAGACGGCCGAGGTAAGTGAGTTAATCAAGGAGTCCGACAGCTCACTGATTCACTCTCAGGGACGTCGTTCAGACCATTGGGTGGACACTTCAATGGACAATTCAGCTGGCCCACTTCAGCAGAGGACCTTCAGAATATACCTGCTAGAGAAACGATGCAGGTGGATATCACCCGTCCATTAGAAATGGAGGTTATCAGGGAGGTAGATTATTTGGAAAGATACAAAGCCGCTAGACCAGATGGCTTGTCTCCATCTTCTTTCAATAATGGAGCCAAAGCTTTGATTTCGGAGTTACCAAAACTCCTCCGTATTATTTGGGATAGTGAGCAGATTCCCAGGAAATGGTGTGAATCGGTGATTGTGCTGCTTTACAGGAAAGGTGACAGATTTTCTTGTGAAAACCACTGAGGAATCAGCTTAATGAATATGGCAACCAAACTGCTCACCGGTCTTATTCTCCACCGATTATCCAGCGCATGTAATGTTTACGCGTGTAAACCAAGCCGGTTTTAGACCCAGTCGTGGTTGTGTCGACCACATCTTTACTATCCGACAAATTTCCGTTTTGTCGTTGGATTGATTCCTAGTATGAAAAAAGCAATATCGATTCTTGCTCAGGCAGTAAACTGTCTGACTTGAAATAAGCGGACGATATTGTTCTTCTGAATGAAGGTTCAGGTAAGTTGCAAGATTTCTGAGATAGCCTAAGCAACAGTGCAGCAGTGTTTGGGATTTTTTGCACCTTCAAAGTGTAAAATGCTACTGCAGGACTGGGTTAGCGCTACACCGAACATCTACTTGAAAGGGGAAGCTCTAGCTGAAGTAGATAAGCTTTGTTAAATGGGCATTTACAACTCACCAAGTGGACAGATATCGGATCAAGTGTCATCGCGTATACAGAAGGCACATTTGGCTTTTGCCAACCTCAGTCATTTGTGACATCGGCGTGACATCCAGTTGTCTGTCAACGGTCGAGTATACAATGCGGCGGCTAGGTCCGTTCTCTTATACGGCCCAGAGACATGGCCGTTAAGGGTAGAAGATAGACGAAGACTGTCGATATTCGAGCACCGATATCTCCGTAGCATTACCCGAGTATGGCGGGAATGCTGTATCAGAGGTGCTGAATTTAGACGTAAGGTGTTGGGAATCACAGGTCAGTCTGTCGATCAAGTACTGAATCTAAACAGATTAAGGTGGTTGGGACACGTGTTAAGTGTGCCCATCAATAAACTTTCTCTGCGTACGTTGTTCTCCGAGTCAGGTAATGGTTGGAAGACAGGTCGAGGTGGTTAGTCCATGACATGGCAAAAAGGTATGAAACCTTGACTAGTGAACTCGGCCAAGTAGTGGTGTTAGACTTTCAGGTTGGGGCTCCACGTGATCCGCCTACCATATGGTTTGGAACATTACGTGATATGTCTAGGTGTCACTGCCAGTGACACAGCACTATTTAGAGTCTTTCTTTGTCTTCGTGAATTTCACTTGGTACTTTCATTCTTGGATCTCTGTCACTTGTTGCTTCTATTCTTTTTGCCCTTTACTGGACGACGTTGGAAGATGGCAACCGAATCCAGATCACAGAAATACGAGATTAGTGATTGTGTAAACTGAAACTAAAGTGGAACTGGTGTTCCGTAGCTGCTACGGTTTAAAAAAAAATCTCGGAGATTGGCCCGATTAGCAGCCTCGTTACAAGAGCATAAATTCACAAGAAATTCGACAGTATACGGTAGATCTTAGCCACCAGTGAGAAAGTTTACACCCCATACGGATACTGGTCGACGGAAGTAAACCACAGTTTCTATTTTGTCATTGAACGAGAAATCAGACTCGTTTAACCGTTGCTTTCGGCGAAAGATTTATTCGATGGAAACCTAGGAATTTTCCGGAGCGTTTCCACATCTGATTACCTACATGCCATCAGCGGCATAGTCGTTGACCAGTAAGGTACAATGCGACAGCAAACGGCTCACTTGCATCACGGAAGTTTTCTCTTCCGTTCGTTCCTCTGAGTTCAAATTATTGGCCTTGAACCGTACTGAACTGCCTGAGGCATTCTTGTTCATCGTAAGATCACAAGATTAAAATTTGCCACAATTCACAGAATCCGTGATCATACGGGAAAACCAACGTGAGCTCTGGGTCCGAAAAACACATTAGTCACACAGTGCACCTCCGGACCCTATGCAGGGCATAGAGAGCCCCAACCAGTCCAATGAATTGCCATACTATATTATGATGTATTGACATGAATACGAGCCACTGGAAACGAGCTTGTTCGCCAATCTGTTTTCCATATATTACTGTTTTCGACTAATGATGATCATTTTCAATACTGAAACAAATGGTTATAAAATACAAAATTAAAGATGCAGCCTCCAGGTTACGCAAAAAGTGTTTGTAACGATGCAATAAAAGAGCACTTGTTTGGAATTAGTTCTTTCGGTTGCCGATTGTCATTGGATTACCGGCTGACAAGTGCACCAATAGGAAAATATGGACGCCATTACAACCCGTATCATCTCGAATCACGTGAAAAACGATGCCTACGGCTTACGGCTTGGGTAACCCGACAATTTGTGCCCTGAGATCTGAAACAGGGAACCTCAGGCGTGGCAATGAATTTCCTTCGTCAACCGATGGACGTTGTCTCACGGCCTGAATATCCAGTTATCCCGAGTAAGCCAACATATGTGAACTTCTAATTCCAAGATATTGCATCCGAAACATCGAGCCGTCAGCCATCACATGCGGTAGTGAAGATATTCAACGCAGCGAAAAGTGCGTTTTATTTCAACGCCAATCCGTGCCTGCAACTGAGACTCGTGGGCAGACTACCCAATCATTCGACCTCATTTTAGTGCATACACGTTTCTGTCTATCTGGTGCGGAACATGTGAGAAAAACAACTGAGCCTATATCTGAGCGAGACCAGGGACACTGCCTCGAATGGTTAACCAAAGGTAGCAGCGAAACGGTAGCGAGCTCCATTCAAGCCTATTTTATCGACACGAGACAAGCTAACACGAAATGGAGAGTTCAGGATTGAGAGGGTAGTGATAGACTGGTAGCTAACATGCAATCTGCGCTCCCTAGTAGACCAACACTATCACGGTGGTTCATGGGACGTGCAAGCAGAGCCTGTCCCGTATTGAGGTCAAGGCTTGAGACAATGGGATCACGAGCGGCAGGACAATCCATGGATGAAGTGGATCGACAGAATGAGAGATTGATCCTGTCAAGCAGCATTTTGCTTCAACACTAGCCAATTATAAGGCTTGGCCTCCGTGTATCCGCCGCACCAATGCGTTTTATGCAAGGGCTGGGTACAGGGACCATCGTTCTATATGACCACTGTGTATTGCACTAGCAAAACGAGATGGTTCGGAAGCAGAAAAATTACTTTCACTAGACCTATTGAGACGGACTAGAACAAAGGTCGTCTGTGGTTTGTGAAGAAACCGCTACAAAGAGATCACTCAGCGAACCTTATCCATAGACGTGGCATGTGCAATCAGGTTATACCAACCAATCCTCTATTCTCAAAAGCAGCTTGTCAAGGCACGTCTCATTCCTTGGTCAAAGGCTATCGAGATGGTCGGACAAAAAGTGAATGACAAACGCCGTATGTGTACTTCACTGGCCCCATGAAAGACACTGAAAACACAGATCTTTGTTTCGCACATGCCATATCCTAAGTATCTGGCCACGGAAGTATTTTACGATAAGAGGGAAGTTGGGCAGCAAGAGGGAGAGCTGCCTACCACCAAAAGTGACAAGCTTTGAACGGGTTTGAGTTCAACAACTTGGGTCGGATAATCTCGAGTGGAACCAGTTGGCTAGCTCCGAGCAGCTGCTGCATACACAGAGCATACAGGTTTGAAAGTTAATCAATAGAAAGAAAAGTATTCATAGACTCGAATAAACTCGCAGATAGTGCACTTACTGTCCGGTGTCCATCCGGCTCGTGTGAGGTTTTCATTTATCTCATCCCAGAACGATTGGCTAATGTTACTCGGGATCGCCTTGACCATTCGATCAGCCAGACTAACAATAGAGGGAAAATGGGGCTTTTGTCAAAAATATGATACAAAGTAGGCAAAGTTATTGTTTATGTATTCTGTCAGTTGAAATTTACAAACTGGGGATTCACCACAGAGGGAACAATTGTGCTTCTCTCTAATTTTGTCACTATTCGTTTGTCTACTACGAACCAGGCTTTTGAATAACTTTGCTTACCACATAAATCTCATTAGCTGCGGGGGCCAAACACAGAAGGCAAAGAAATTTGCGTGAATGTCTAACAAGAGCACAAGATTACCAGACTGCGGCATTCGGCTACGAAACTACCGTGGAATAATTCGGAAAACTTCCATCCACCACGAAGCAAACAAAGTTGGGTATTATTAAAAACCTCTATCCGATTGGAAATCGTCAAATGAAGAACTTATGTGCTGCTCCCCATCAAATGTATCCTATTACTGATTGTTTGAAGTGCAAAATAACTAACCTTGTATTTGCTAAACTAAACAATCTCTTACCTACAATTTCGCCATTATCCATTTGCTGGTTATGCTACTTCCTAATGTGTCAGTAGACGAAAACTACACCAGCAATTTTTGAGCGCATCAAATCTGTCGAAAAATAAACGTGCCTGATTGGTTTGGTGTAAACTGTCTTCTCCGGATTCGTCGAAGTCCACACACACGTGTGACGACAGATCAACGCATTCACTTTCGACTGAGGCTGAAATGTCAAACAGATGTATTTCGTATTGTAGCGCAAGGAAAACGAGGCTCAACTTATTCGTCATTTTAAATAAAACAATGACCAAGGTAAATTTTGCAGCTGAAATCAAAACACTAATTTCAGTGACTTTTCTCAACTTCCACTCGAATGAATGTGGCGCAAAAAATGCAGATCACGATCTGCTTGTACCTTCTTGGTTGAGCTGTCATCATCTTGATAGTCTTAAAATCCTGTGGCCAAACGGATGCGCTGAATTCAACCAAAACACACAAATGCATCTATTTTAATTGCACGGTATCCAGCAACTCATTTAAAGAACCCACACTCAGCATATTAGATCTAAACTCTTGCAGAGTGTAGCCTAATTATTGATGCATGACTTCCGAGCATATATCTACTGCAAAATGCTTAGTCTGGAATAGGATTTTTGTTAGAATAACATTCATACTATATTATTGTTGCGGTAACAATAGTAGCAGCGTCGGTGACAGCATTATTGATGAACCAAACGTTTTCTCACGTAGTAGCAGATGGCATTCATGTACTTGCGCTACAGAAATTTCCTGGAGATGAACCGTCTCCCATCATTTCCCGACCGAGCGTTATTCACAAACCTGCCATTTCTTGCGTGTTACTGGACTCGGTAATTTAATTCTTGAATGTGCTTTCCTAAAGGAGTATCATTTTCTACCTTAATCTTCCTCATTTACTTCATTTTACTATATAGTAATTATAAAACATCCAACCATGATGGCCATTTGACCTCCGTTGGTCGGGTTGGCCCACTTCCAATTGAAAATATTACGAGACCAAACAGAAAAGAAGAACCTACTGTATTTCCCGATTCCTGTACCGTCACCATTCTGGATCGTATCGGATAACCAGCTTCCAACTAAAACTAGAAACCTATAGATTTCTTAACGAAAATCACCCGACATTTGAACTTCACTCTACGTCACAGATCGAACGAAACCGCGTAGTCTTTTTTGTTCATGGAGCTCAGGTGGTATTGTACGGCAGCTGGTATAGGGGATGCGGTACTGATGCTTTGATCGCGTCTCTTAGACTGATCAAATCTCACTGAAGCCGAAAAGTTTAGACAGGTAGATCAAAACTCACGATTCAACCGAGAATAAGGTGATGAACCTACTGTGGAGTGCTCAATTATGGGGATGAGTGGGCAGGACAGTACCGGGTGCGCATACCTGATGAGCAGCAATAACCGAAAAACCGGTGGTGTGCTTCCGCGAAAATTTTGTCTCGTCACCCACATACAATAACATACTACTAACATCAAAACTCAAACGCTTCCCAGCCGAACTTCGCGGGTGTGCTGGAAACGGCCCGATGATGTATCATTGAAAACACATATTTGCCTTCGTTATGCGTCTCGAAGTGAACCATGCACACATTCTGGCGAGCCGAAAATGATGGAAATGTTCGGGAAGCAAAGTCACGTGGTGGAAACTATTCAGAGTCTACTCCACCGATTTCTCGACCTCACGTGAGGAGGAAGTCTTCGAGAAGGAAAAAATGGTTTGCCCTGAAAAATTGATTCACGGAAATATTTTTCCTTGTTTCCTGATCTAATTTATTGTCAACGTCTAGGATTTACTTCGTGAATGTCCGACATACAATAACTTCCATCAGTTTATAAATGGTTAGGCATAAAACCAACTGGCAGTTGGTTTGTATTAGAACACAGATTTGCTCGTTGTCATAGAGACCGCGATTATTTAACTGTGTCTATCTGGACAATATAAATGTGTTAAAAGCCCATTATCCTGGATTGACTTTGTCGGTGTGCATTGTTCGCTTAGACTGGTGGTGAATAAAAGATGCTCACAATAGCGTACCCAATGACATGAATAAAATGCTTAGATGAAGAAAATAATCAGTTGGTTGGGCCGTGTTAAGCTTCGTCGGCATGCTCCACGACAATTATTTACACAATATACTGATATTTTGCTACAAGTAGCTATCTTGTATCCCCACTATGGAAAAAATAAACCTTTGCTTCCTCTTTATTTAATATACAACAATGCACAACGTCTATGGAAGAGTACGCAGGCATGCAAAGGCTGCCAGATGGGAAGGAGACCAGTGGTGGCAGGAATTGAACCCGGAACGTCAAGGTGTTAAATCCGCTGGTCTACGTGATGCAAACATATGTGATTCTCTTCTTACTAGTTCCATTACCTCAAACCGTAAGTTCCTGATGGGGAAATTATGCTGAGAGTTGGCAAACGGAATCAGTACACTGACCGCAGAGCCCTTGGTTGCGACACGCGCCCTTTGATTGGCTACGCCACGTCCTTTCCTCCTGCTTTCACTCGGTATCCTCCTTGAAATAACCATTCTCACTAATTCAAATCTTCGACTGGAAATTTTACATCTATAAATCGTACTTCGTATGTGCCACGTGACTCTCAAGAGCTTGCGGCTGATAATAATCGAATTTGGACAAAAAACGTAAACTACCTGGATGGCAAGCTGCTCTTACCTGCATCCCCCCCCCCCCGGCTAAAATGACTGTGCTCTCCGTGATCAGTGCGAACCTTCGTTCAAACCTCCAACAGAGGTCGGATCTAATACATACACTTATTACACGAATTCATGTTCATCAGTTCGTAGTTTGTGTTCGGGAATCCCAGCTGAAAGTGAATGTTGAAGACTCTTTGGTACCCGTGTATGGATTCCAGTGCTGCCGTCAAGAGAGACTGCTGAGGGAGAAGAAATGTGAAGGTGCAATGGCAATCCACGCAAACTTATCCTGCTGCGGCAAGTCTACCTTCATATTTAGGTACTCTTGAAACGGTTTGGGCTGTTTGGCTACCCAGTGCTTTCCGAGATTTGCTCGTTTTTGAAGTACAGTCATAACCAACATGTACATCACCTCCTTTGGCCCATAGTCAGACATCAAGTCCTTCTACGATGTGCTTATACCACTACTAATTCATTTTTTGGATGGAAATTTACGTTACTGTTAGGGACTTTAAACATGCCGGTACATACCCACTACATTCTTTCGGTCTAACCACCCCACGCGAGTAAATTCTGTGTTCCATAATGTAATCACCAGTCATCCTTAGTTATTCTCATTTAGAATGAAAGCTCTTAGTTCAGAAACCAATCACAGCTTACTTCTGAGACGGAAAGTTATTCACACATTTTCCAAAAATTTAAAACACAAACGAATCAGACGAAATTTTTCCTTCGAAACTTTTCGCCGTGTAAGATCTCTACCGAATGCAACCAGCAGCTCTGCCTTTTCATGGTTTTCCTCTTATTCACTCTTCCCAGTCAACGAACTCTTCAATAATACTCCTTATACCATCTTCAACCTCTGTTGCACAACTGAAACTCTGTTTGCGTTTCTTGGCAGGGTAGCCTCTACACAACTGAAGTTTCTCAGAAGGCAAAAAATACGCGCCCAAAAGTCTCATCGAGGTTTGGAAGTCAAACACCACTCGTGTCGTTGTCCACACAATTCCTGAGAACTGGAAATCCAAAGTTTTTATAGCACGGTATAAAGCTTCCTTTTTGTGGTCAGAAACCTAAGCCTTGGAATGATGGCACTGATGTAGACCACCTCAATGTTGCCTTCATATATCCTTCTAGTGACTGTCCTCCTTCGTATTCTTCATGTTAGTACAGGCTTCGAAAACTTCTCTATTTCCGACATATTTCAAATTCTTCTCAAGTCTAAAACTTCGTCTCCTGCAATTTTTAGTCATGGGACTGCTCAACTAGAGGAACCTCTGTCAACATTGTTGAACGAATCACTGTCAGATGGTTCAATTCCTGACTGAACTATTACCCAATTCCTAGTAGCCTCAACACAAACGGCGCAGAAAAGCGCCTTCGTCCGATAGCTCTCATATATCGGGCAGCACAAAAAATCGCTGAGAATGTTATACTTGGTAATCTTCAAACCCACCTGAATTAGCCCTCCCCCCCCCCCGGGGTGTGGTCAATTCACCTTCGAACCCAAAAGATCCACTGTCGATGCTGTTGTTTCTTTTGTCCACTTCATTGCTAAATCCCCAAACTGACTGGCCGGATCTGTCCGATGTGTTTCTTAATTTGTCATCAGTCACTGATACAGTACTCCTTTTCCTTCCACTTTGAAAGCTTCAATCTCTCAGCTGTCCCTCACAAATTCGACATATACGCATTTCCTCTGATGAAATTAACTATTAAACTGATGAATCACTTAAGCGCTGCCCGGGAAACCTAAGACTTGACCACGTGGGTAAATTCACTTGTCAGGTTGTTCATACCTTACTTCTATAACATGGACAGATCACTTCTGCTCGTCTTCCGACCACCAACCGTCTGGGTGAACATTACACGCCAAGGAATTCTATCTGGGGAGGTGCGCAACCCATGCCCCGACCACTGTTATTTAATGAGCTTTCACGTTTCATCTGATAGTTAGTTTCAGGTACTCAATACTCCGCACCTAGCCCCAACATGTTCGATAACATGATTCAAGTGTTGATACCACAGTATGAAACAGTCTACGACCACAAATGTGACACACATTTTTCAGTCTGAGAATATAGACAAACTATAACTCATGCCTCTTCATGTAAGAAAATTCTGTAAAATATGAAATTCATATTCGAAAAACAGTAACGGCACCCGCTCGACCAATACAAATGTATCCTGAATCGGTGACACATACGGTTGAAGAGATCTGCTCCACACATTCCGTTGTTTTCCCATAGGTTAGGAAAAGACGAAACTCATGTGCGTAACGATTGCCCGACGGTGTAAACATGCGCGTGCCATTGATGCGATGTTCACTTTCATTTTGTGAATGGGAACAGAAAGTGAGAAAGAACAACATGGGTAGGACATTACCGCAGTACTCGAAACAATGGATGTTCACACTTGAATGACGCAACAGACCTCGACGACTAATCGTGCAACTGCCTTCGTTGAGAATAATTCATACTCTACATTTTATCAAAGCACAATGAATGTCCTCAAAATCTTCCGCGAACACCGCGAAACAAAATGCACCAGGTTGCAAATATCTGCGTACTGGACACAACGGAAAAATGTACACTGGTAACTCAGAGTCTGCTATGTTGAATTTCTCGAAGCGTTTAGGAACAATCATCCAACCAATCACTCGCGCATAAAACAAACTCAATCTCACTCACTCAAACAATCTCGCTTTATCTATGTTTTTGTTACGTGTTTGAACACTGATTCATCATTCTCACAACGGAGAAGTGTTAAGTTTTTACATGCCTCAGCATGCCGTAGGAATCTTTCCTACGACAGAGCTCGGTAATCAGTCGCTGGGACAAAACTCGTCATTTTATGTTCGTGAACGAAACCAAGTTAGATTTCCACAAGTTATGCTGTCGGGAGGGACATTTTTGATTGACAATTGCCGATATGCCCCTCCCATTCCACTTGGCCAAAATAAGGCACAGTGAGCAAAAAACACATCTTTCACTCTCTTGGACAAACAACAATCTTCAACCCATTTGATGACTACCAAACCAACCGATCATTAAGCTCACATGATCTTCTGTGGAATAAAGCTGAGAAGGTGGGAACAGTGCCCCAATCTCTAATGTGGACTCTAAACTTGATCAAGTGTACATACGAAAAACTTCACATGTCTTAAAAATAGTCCTATTCAAGTCCAAACGAGGATTATTTGGTCAGTACGCAAGGTAACCTGCAGAATGTGTTGAATAAACGTTTCTAAGGTAACAGGACTTATTGTTTGTGGTCCTTACACTATAGGAAAGATGAAAAAAACAACCATATAATTCATTTGCATCATTCGCCCGAGTTGTTGTATGATAAAAACCAAGGTCTACAAATGAACAAAATACCTAGTTCAATTTTACCAAGTGAAAACCTCGTTCTCATTGTCGAACGGTGATAGGCGGGGATCCGTGTTCCCTCGAAAATGAGCAATGTCTGATTTCAAACAAGTACTTTTAATTCGGTTAGCCTTGTGCTTTTTCGATATTTTTATCGTAAAACCTGATACATAAACTTGGCAAAATTTGTGCACATGATAACCACAAATGAATAAAATATAGAAAAATAACCGACTCAATCGAACAGCTATTGTTGAGCAAATGACTGAAGTGATTTCTGTTAAAATAGTCATACAACGATTTCGACCGTCTTCACTTCAAGTTTGACAATGTTTTTCTGGGACCACAGAACAAGGTTTACCGCAAGGGAAGTTATCTGAATGCCCGTGCATAGCACACACACACACACACACACACACACACACACACACACACACAGAGGATTCAACCAGATTCACAACGGTTGGGGGATGTTATGAATACTCCGTAGTCTATAACAGACTCCGTGTATCATTGCTTCAGCAGTTTTAAATTCTCTTTGTGGCACTGAAGAGAAGGCTGTCGTTGAAAGAAGGCAGTTTTAAATTTTCCCCCGACATCACTGACCGGATTATTATTTCAGCTCATCTTCTGAGACCTGGCGACGAATCCCATTCTGCTCATTTGCATTTATCGATCGTTATAACAAAAAAAAGGCATTCCGTTTCATCGGTGGTGAGAAGATGCAAGTTTGTCGCAGTATTCTTTCAAAACGTAGTTAGATATAGCAATAGGCCTGACGATATCGGCCTTCTGCTGAATTTCTTTGTGTGCCTACAAGTTGGTCGAACTGAGCGAACTTGAAAAAATGATATGACATGACATCTCATTTTATCACGAGAAAATTAAACTTGCTGACTCGGTTCTGAACACATCCGGCCTAAGTTACGTATTGGAAGCAGCAGTTTAATTTTGTGCACAAGAATCAATGGTTCTGGTTATTTGAGTATAAGAAGCAAAATTATCAGCGACATAAATTTCACTCGGCAAAGTAACTGTCGATTACATTATACCAATAATCTGCTATTTTGTTTGGTTCCAAAAAATGCATGATCTTGGAACACTATTGTTGAATGTCCTTAGTGTCTAACGTCAATAGATCCTCTCAAAATTCTGTTCGTAACTTATTAACCATGCGATCTAAACCAACTGTGCCGATGTACGTGTTGGGGCAGCTTCTAGTTGATGCATTCAAGTAAATTCCGATCGGGAAAATGAGCAGAAAATCGACGACCACAAAGGTAATAGGAAGGACATACAAGCGAACGTATCTGATATACGTGAGACCGTTGGTGTCGAGACGACGAAACAATCAGTGGTCCTGGCCGATTAGTAGGTGGCTTGTGTAAACTCTATACCGGGAATCGTAATGTGCAACAGAATTTGGAGTATAATCTGTTCATCGTAGATCACTTGTTACTTGTTGTAGAGGTAAATTGCATACTGTTCGGGGTAATGAGGTCCAAACCCGTTTTCAGCTGTAGTCTGTGGATCATTTTAAAATGGCAACGGAATTCCCAACGTATACGATCTAATGAGTTTTTCGTCAACATTCAAAAAAAAATAACTGGGAGATAAGGCATGAGGTGTGGAATCCAAGTTTGTGTCCTATCTTTATTCACGTTTTATTCATCTGCGATTTCACCACAGGTGTACTAAGGAAAGAACTTGTTTGACCAGCCAAAGATCGAACAACTGTGCTAATTTTTTATTAGGGTAATTTATTGGTAACTAGAGTTTTTCCCACGGGTATTTGATACTTAAATACCATCGATATTTTATCAACGTACATGAGGAGTCGCACGCAGTTGAAGGCAACACCTCATCAACCACTCTGAGGTAAAGCTTAAAATGTCCGTGACAGATACCAGTCTCTACATTAGTGCTCAGCATGAACGATTTATAACGGCTATGATTAGTATTCTGCATGCTTGCAGAAAGACGTGTTAAGTTGGTCCTCAAGACAGTTCGCTTTGGAAGAATAAGCTGGGAAGGACAATCCATGACAAACCTAAAGGCGTGCAAACCCTGATCACTGGGCTTGGCGTTGCGAGGCATTTTAGGCATCTGGCTCGGGGTCCGCAAAGTACACCTAATCAGGCGACATGGCCATAAGCCAGCATCGGGGAAATGATGATTTCATTCAAACCTCCCTTGACTCAATATTTCCCGCTTTTTCTCCAATCCATTTCATTCCGGACTGGGGGATATCACAAAGTAGCAGTCAGAAGTAGATTACTAAGGTTCATTGTTCAATAAACTGAGGTGAATTTATTATGAAATTTTAAAAAAACTAGCGAAATTCGAAGGACTACATTAGTTACAGAAGATTTTCGGACCTGAATGATAGCAACTGTGGCAAGTGTATATTAAAAAATACAGCCTAACAACTAATTGATGCCGGCCCATTGGTAAAATGATTTCGTATAAACGCGAGACAGTTGCATTTCCGGGTACCATTAAAAGCAAACGGAAATAGCATCGAATGTTACCAGAGAAAATAACTGTACTGAACCCATAAACTCCCCCCCCCTCACCTTATCGTCTCTTCCAGCCGGATCCTAAGAAAGTCAATATTGTTGTGATGGTCCCAGAATAAACATTTTGGAGCTGGAAAAGCTCCAAGATAACTATGATGAAACCTTGTAACGTGCGCTCCCTGCTCTGTATCATTGAACATCTTGAACTCCTCCTTCCTACCAATCATCTCAGATTAAAAGCATGTATTTATATTTTATACTGACGTGAAGTCGAGCATGATGCCAATGCAATAACAACAAGTACGAAAAATGGGGTTTAAACGGAGTCCGTTATTGAAATGAATATTTCTTACATGGTTGTACTTGTTGGGAGTTGTTATACTATTTAGTCACCCGGTTCAGACTGGGCCTTTTCATTCGATGATACACTTCTGGTCATGGAACAGACGAGCACGTATGTAAAGCAGCAGTGCCGGTCCATATGAGCCGATGACCAATTGTATGGTTCATTCGCCTCTGCCGAAAACC
Source organism: Fasciola hepatica (assembly GCA_948099385.1). Lineage (NCBI taxonomy): Eukaryota > Metazoa > Platyhelminthes > Trematoda > Plagiorchiida > Fasciolidae > Fasciola > Fasciola hepatica. Next base: position 6,964,361 of record CANUEZ040000027.1, on the reverse strand, counting down.
TCGTCGGACAAGTGGAACACAACAAGCAGCTATAACCTTCTTTATTGGTGGGGCACACTCGCCATGTCACAGTACTGTCAGTAAATTAGTTTGGTGTTTTACGGTAGAGAATACTAGCCAAGCGAAAATCCCCACCCCACCCTCAAGCGTACCGCTGATCGTCCACGACCGCTTATTTGTCGAGTACACCTTATTCACGGTTAATCACCGGAATGGCTGTCCTCCTGTCCGCTAATTGGACACACGTCCGGTAGCAATCAGCTATGCTATCCGCACCCGATCTCTCAGTTACTGTTCGGGTTTTGAATTATTAACTCAAACTAGACAGTACCGCAATCCGAGAGAATCAGTTGAAATAGATAAAAGCAACATCCGCAAAAAAGCTTATTACTTCTATCCAAGAAATGAATAAAACTGCGATTAGGACCTTCAGTCGAATGAAATGCAGTCAATTCTACGTTCCCCTACATACGTGGATAAGAACTGAGTCACATTGTATTGAATCCCGTTCGGTGTTGTTGGAACCGTGTCCAGTACGCATAAGGAACTGTTGATTGATCGTGTACCCGGTTCGCAAGGTATACAGGCTTCGGAAATAGATCGGGCTACAGTTGAGTCTGCGAGCACTACGTGATTTGCTGGACATTGGGTACAATTGATCACTGTTTGATGTGTCGTCTGATTCGTCACCTCCACATAGAATAGACCTCGGGGACAGTCGATGCATCTGAGAAGCAAGATGAAAGGAACACGTGATCTTGTGTATGCACTTGAGTGTAAAAGCAAAATTTATCACTAAAAGTATGTGCTAATCTATATCACATGCAAAATATAGCTGGATGCGTTACAGACAAAATATCAAGGATCATTTCAAAACGTAAGCATGATTACGGAGCGGCCGTTGACGAACCTCCTGTGGTATATATTGAACCGAATTTGTTCTTGTGCCGCACAACGAACAGAAGGAAAAGCAGACAGCCCCATAAGATTCCAAACGGTCAGTCGTGGTGACGAACCGAACGACAGCGGATCACCATCTATCTCGAACGTTGACCGGAGCTGGAAATCACTTCGTGCCCCAGAGGTGATAATCGTTTACACCATTCCAACACGATTGCCCATCAAAGCAGGACAAACTGACCCATTTTCTAATCTACCTGAGTACATACGCAGCCCACATCTCGACCGGTGAAACTTCCCGGTGCTCAGCGGTTGACCAAACGACTCAGGTCATACATTCAGTATTCTATACCTGAATGTCAAATTGCTTATCCAGTGTTTCTAAATTGTTCTGAAACCATCGGCGATCAAAACTAACAATCCTACCAATTCAATCATCCATTCCAGGCACAGCTCACACATTCATAAACTTTTTTTGGCAGTTAAAGTCTTCCAACCACCCATAACCATTTTGTTACGTAGAATAATTATCTTCCTTAAGTCACTGAAGACCCTGAATATCAGATCGGTTCTACAAAGCATCACTGGTTTGTACTGCATAATCACCCTCGAAAATAACTTCATATCAATTTAGTTCTGCCTATGACAGATACTAAGCAGGACAGTCGCAAAAGTTCAGGTATTCTCATTTTGGGATACTGAATCATATCATTTTTCTTCCATGTGCAACATTTTCAGCCTAATGTAGACAAAAACAGTAGCCCTCACCAGTACAGTGGAAAGGACACACTGGTTACCACAACCAGAGTGGACGGACAAGAGCTAGATCCGGAAATTTTGATTGTAGAACCAGTTACCCTGGACAGTTATCATCAAAATTCGAGTCTCAATTGAATTTCTTCACTGCGAATTTCTCATTTTTTAATGTTGTGCCATGTGTGACAACAAATGACTAAAACATTATGTTTTATGCAATTAAACAATGTTTGCTTTCGTTCGGCGGTGATCTGTTCGCAGTTGAAATTATGCGACCTCGGTTACTAAAATAAAAATATCAAACATGATAGATTTTCAAAACCACGAATATACGATTCACCGCAACTGGTTCCTATGACTGAAGACTAAATAGTGATGGAATCAGAACCAGTTATTTTTGCCGAAGTCTTCGCTACACGTCTGTCAAGATAAAAAAGAAGGAAAACAATGCAAACACTCTCGAAGGAAACTATATTGTCTCGCAGTTCAACAACCAACTCGGGGTCCATGGTCGTCGTACCGGAGAAATATTTCGGACGCATAACCTTCGCATCACAGTCACGCGAACGGTTCTCGTTAAACATCCATTTTATCTCCGCTAGGGGGGGCATTTCCTATCTTCTTTTATTCTATTTTTGTTCACTTCCTTTTGTTGTATGATAAGGGCACACAATTCTCAGGAAGATGGTCACGACCAACTTGAGGCTGGAACGTGGGGCAAAGTGATCGACGACGGAGAAAGCAGGACTCGAACCCCCGGAACTTGAGAGGGTTGAAAGCCCCGCCATGATGATGACCATGTTTGAACACCGCCACTGGGTGTATAAATTATGACAAACCGGAAGATGTCAGTACTATAACGGAGAGGAGATGGTGGACATTGAACGAGCCCATCGGGCACACCTTCCCTTGATAGAAACGCCTCGGAATCTCCGTGAATGTCAACGTGTGTTTGCACTATTCACGCAAAACATGGTGACACAACAAGCGATTTGAAAATTTCGGCGCATCAGCCTAAAAATTGATCTTATCTATATTTCCAGAACATCTAAGTAAGCCTTCAAAACTATATATATATATATATATATATATATATATATATATATATATACTAGCAAGTAGTATGTAGATGGATGGATAAAATTTCCTCGGAAGCATACGACTGGTTTCGCGCTTATTACCACTCATCAGGTATGCTTGACCCCGTACTCCTCTGGAGGCATTATGTGCCCAACATAGTTGATCACATGGTACATTTGCTAAGGAATTCGAATGACATTGCCCGTTAATTTGGTTATCGATACATTCTGCATGCTTTACAGTAAGAATGCGAGGGCTCACCAGAAAGTGACTCGTGATAAGAATACCCAAATAAACGCATTGCAATGAACTTGGTGTCACAACACACATGCAGAATTCCTCAAACTCACAAGGTGCACGAGTTCTGCCTATCAGGCCAAATGAACTTCGGAAAAGATTGCTTTGCTACGGGGTAGTACACCACAAAACACTGGATGTTGTGAACGTATCTATTCAATCATGATTAGATTTTTCAATAATGAAACCATGGGGAATGTATGGGCTTCATTGGTACAATTGCCGCATAATTTCTCGCATTTTGTTCAAACATAGGTTTCCACTGTGTGTTGTCAGTACAACAAGTTGAGGAATGGCCTAAATGGTTGTATAAATCCAACTTGCTACTGATATATATTTTGCTTCGTAATTCATTGATTTTGGGGAAAAAATAAAATCATCGAATTTTCAACTGCATATGCTAGAGTGCGTATATGCACTCCTTCCAGTTTGTGCGCGTTGTTCATACACTCTATTTGTTGATGTTGAGGGAAACAGAATTATTGTTATAAGAGGAATAAATTATGAAGATTGTCTTAAGAAAATCAATGCACTTCTGATTGGAAAAATGACATGATGCCACAGATAAACGCCAATGCATATTGTCTACGATGCTCTTCATCACAAACACCATCACTGGGTGTTTCAAATTCAATTTCACACTGCAGAATAGGATTACGGTTTTGAAACTCGTAATCGTGCCTAACCACACGAAGGAATAGTTCTGACAAAGCTCTGCTGTTCTGGAATAAACTACTTCTAAATCCGGGCGAAAATCCCAGCGCCTTATTGCTCCCTCAAATTCACATGCTTAGATCTGAACGACAATTTTTAAAACAATGACACGTTCACGCGTATCCAGCCGTAAGACTGACTTGTCCTAAGCGCCTCTTGAAGTTGCGCCAAATGACCTTGGGCCCGCAAAAACCTCTACTGAGGAAGTCCTACTCACTGACTTCTCGTGGCAGAGATGTTCTCACTCAGGTGAGAGGACGAAAGCGAACGCCCGGTGCTCTCCACCGAGTTGGCTGACTGATAGATGGTCAGTCTAGGGGAGATAGCTAAGCCCTGATTCGAAACCAACCACGGGTGGCGTATGAGGCGCACAACGGTAAGCTCACCGGCATCCGTGGTGGAGGGATGTACTGGACACCCAAGATCTTTGGTTTCATCCAAAGGGCAAATGAACTGAGCATTCAGTCATCGGCCTCCAGCGGGTGACGGATCCCATATTTCGTCCCACTGCCCTGTGGGTAAAGTTTTCGATAGCTAATGGCTCTGGTTGTGGATCCCTAAGAAAATCACCTGCTTAGCCTGGGTAGGTTGGCAGTATCACCCCCGAAAACAAATCATGGAATCGGACTAAACGGATCTTTCCTGCTCGATTGTGCCACGTTTTGTTTAGCACACAGCCTGAAATTAGACGCATGTAAAAATATATGTAGAGCATTTTTGAAAAGCTGGAAGTTTTTTCGTATGTCGGCAAATTGGTCATAGATATCGCAAATATTCTACTTACTGGCACTGATCTCACATACATGAGGTGAGATAAGAAGCTGATTCCTATGCATAGACTGTGCGACTGGGTAGAATTATCATGGGCACTTTTCAATCCATTTAGAGAAGTGCTTTGATAATGACTTTTTCTCTTATTCTCCGATTTAAAATAGCATCTGTTCGTTCTTTATAACTATCAAGTAAGAATTTTCTCAGCCCCGATCATAACCTTCCTAATAACAACTAACGCTTCTGTCCCAATGGAGCAGTAATGACTCAGACTAATGCTTAACTACACCTGTTTGGGGACTATCATGCTTCTTAACCAATAACAACAAGCTTTTCATTTACTCCTAACATTTGTATGCCCATCGGCTTAGCTGAGAATCAAACCCTCCATTAATGAGACTAATAAATCACCGTGGCACTACCTGATCCAAGTGATCCGTTTGAATGGTCTTCTCTGTTCTCCTACCAAACTTCGACTGCCAGAGGGGCATCTGAATACCGGTCACTGTAGCATCATTCGTGATTCACCGAAGAATCTGTTTTTTTTCGATCCCAAAGTTGAACTAGTTTGCAAGGTCAGGTGTTATCTTATAATTACTCATTTTTAACTTGCTTCTGTTTGCTTGAACCTCATAATGAGTTTCACACTTTTTCGAATGCATTCGGAAATTATCTGAAACTTCTGTCTCGGAAGATCCGTGAGCGCTCAAGAAAGCATCTATCAATGCGCTCTTATCAAGACTGAAATACGAGGTCTGAATAGTCTGTATGTGGACACGGTGCTAGATAACAAGAACTATCATGAAATGTGGAAAGTCCCGAAAGAGTTGCACTATGCCAAGGTCCAGTCGAAACAAAACAGTGAAGATCTAAATGACCAGTTCACCATAAAGTCCGACGTATCCACAGTTCCCCCTCCATATACTGTTTCACACGAACGCACCTCCGATACACTTGGCTCTGTCCTTAGAATCCTCCAACCAGTCGAATGGGATAAGTTTTGGGGTCCTGACTTGCCACCACCAATGTCACTAAAGGCCCGCTCTTCCAAGCTCACATCACCTTTGACTAATCTGTTTAATTGTTTCATTAACTCTGAGGTGATTCCCGATTCTTGGAGGCCTGCACGCATAACACCTGTACTCAAGTAAGGATCCAACGAATATCGTCCGATAGCCGGCCCATCTGCTGTGCTGAAACCATTTAAGAATGTAGCCCTTCATCGCATAATTCTCCAGGTTCACTTTCCTGATCCGACACAATTTACATACAATCTCCTTTTGTGGTCGTATAGTTCACTTGATTGCTAATTCTCATGACCACGTTGGACATACTGTTAGGCTACATTTTCTTGACTACGCAAACGCATTTGGTTCTCTTCATCATGATACTCTTCTGTGTGTTCTAGATGATAATAGAGTTGACTGGCATATTATAAACGCCTTTCGCGACTGGTTTTCTAGTGTTACACAGTTTACTTCGTGTGGTAATAGGCATTTCCTTCTTCGCAGTTTAACTCTAATGATCTTCAGAGTATCAATCCATCTCCATTTCTTTTCCCATCTTATGTTAGTAAGCTTTCCAATACACCCAGTCTCACTGACTGCAAAGACGTCGATGATTTTGTATTTGGATGTCCCTATAACCGAAACGAAAGTTGGGATTTTTTCAAGACATCTAAATGGACTTTGTTTTTGATCCATTTCCCATTCTCCTACCCTTAACGTCCCAAAATTTATTGAGGTTCAACGTGGATCACCAAACCCTTTTAAACACCACGTTATACAATTCTTTCAAAAACCTACATCTTCCTAAAGCTACTTTCTTGGATTGGTCCTGTTGAAGCACTCTTCGCTAAAGTCAGAGAGTTTTCCTTTTTCATCGTTCAGACTAAGAAAAATTAGTGTGCCTTATAATCTTGTACTTCCGCTCACAATCTCTTGTATTTTTCTCTTGATGACTTCTCTGTTCCTCCGTAATTTTTTTCAGGATCACGCTGTAAACTGCAAAAATGCTAAGAATTCACCATACACTGGATGCATGAGATCGTTGTTATTAACTTGTTTCAACTTTTTGATCTTGTTATTTTTCTTTAAAGTGCAGTACAAGCATTTTCATTCCTGAAAGCTGCGGTTCGCATTATATCGCACTTCATTTTAATTCTCTCACGTTACATACATATTCATAGTCTATGCCATGAAAATCGGTATTGTCCGTAGTTCGAGTTGACGGATTTTTAAGCTCCTAGTAAGTAGATTCCATCGCATAAAATATGTGATATGAATGATGGGAAATCGTTGGTCACTTCGCGCACTACTCGCAAATTTTGCTTTCGGGAAAAAGAAACCATAAGCAGTTCGGCAAAGACGGTGTGGAGAACAGGGGTGTGAAAAAGGGCACAGATGATCTAATGGGAGTAGGTATCTTCAGTCTTTCTGGTCCCTAGTCGAAAAAGACTCCATCATCAGCTTGAAATGAACACTGAGATAGATATGACAGCCAGCCGGGATCAGCGATAGTGTTTCTGTCCTTTTCTTATCAGTTCACACTGTCAGAGAATGGACCTGTACACCCACGGTAGGTCCGTGTATTTGGTGCGGTGACGCGAGTGGTATCCCCCCCCCCCCTCACTGATGAATTTACTCCCGCAATAAATTCATCTTTCTGTGGTTCCCAATGGTAGTCAGTAGGACATTCAACGAATTACGCTGCACTGCATCTTACTGTATAATGACGATCATAATGACTGTAATAATAATGATAATAATAACAATAATAATAATGTACATATTCCGACGAGTAAAGTGCATCTAACATGCCGCTATTCATATAACGGTTAGTAATTTAGTTACTAAGACACGGCCATATGTTAAGACTCATAAATGAATACGTAGTAAAAGCAGATTTTGAGGCTACATCGAATTCTCATTGTTCTTTTTGAAACTAATGGAACGAAGTTTTATTAGTTGACCAGTACATTTTGTGGAAAGCTTTCCTACGAACTTTTATTGTGAAATGACTGTTCATATCCACCTAACCATGGAGACGCCTAGCAAAATCGCGTGTTTCTCGTGGAAGTATTGAGGATAATGCTCGCCTAAGATACCATCATTACCATGGTTACGAAACAGTGATGAGGAAGTATAAATCTGTCATCGGCTAATTGCTACAGTCGTTCTCGGTAGTATGAAAAAATTGAATTTATATTGCGATTTGAAAAAATTCCCTTCTTCCGAAAAACTACGGATTTGAAAGCAAGCAATAACCTATTCCGTTGTGAAATCACCACTGTAGGTATCTGTACGTGAGCGGCAGTGACAAAAAATCGCACTCTTGATGTTCTGATTTTACAAATTCTCTCCACTTTTCGACCGAATGGAAACGTTCATATCAATATAGGGCTGAGAATAGGGAGAATAAAATGATGATATATAATATGGGGGGGAAAAAAACTGGTCACTTCCAATCCCTTCGGGGCGTGAGGTTTGAAAACTCGTCTCCACCGATCAACTACGGTGGTGGACAACATTTCGGTGCCCTCCGCGATCGTTACTCGCGCTGATTTTTCGGGATATCGTATCATTCTCAACTTCAAAACTTAGGTTATTTGATAACGCGTATTCCTTAAACCACACTGGTCCCTTGGATAGTGAAATATACTTTTATCGTAGCATTAATAGAAAAGTTCAAACTTGCAACGCCTAGAGGATCTCATATTCGTAACCGATTGGAGGACCCTAAAATTCTTGAAAGCGAATCCCTTTGGTTGGCTTAGGTTATGTCCAAAGTCTGGGATATTCGATGCACGCAGGGTACACGAACTGAACGAACGCAACACTTCATTTGAATTCACTTGGATTTTGATCCGGTTTTGACGCCGTACTTACTTCCCTTTTTATTTGTTGTGGGGAACGTCCATTGTAGAGGGGATGGTTACCAAAACAAAAAACGCTTTTTCATCAACAGATGCGTTAAATTCTAGGAGGGAGGAAGATAGAAATTCGTTGAAATATGGAACAAACAAACAAACAAATTGACTAAAAACAATTGTTAAATTCCTTTCTGCCTTGGACAACAGATTGCATTGGTTCTTACACTGACGGCGATGAATTAATTTCATGAATGTTTTGACAGTGCTGACAGCTTTATTTCACTCGAAAAATTATTTTCTACAGTGAATTACTCTCACCCAGCATCATCGCAGAACCCTAGAGTTACTCAAAAGGTGAAAATGTTTCGCTCTAATTACCAAGTAGTTCGGTATGAGAATCACATTTCTCGCATGTGTTGACTTTGGGCTCTAGTTGAGATCGCTGGTGGTCGAGTACTATACAGCGTCCATCCGTCATCTCCAGGGTCAATGTTTCCGATGTCGCCACCGACACCGGTCACTCTGACCGTAGACGGTAATCCACTGTCATCCGGCTCGCCATCACAGCCACCCTACTGGGATCTTATATGGTCCACCGCCACTCCTATTCTCAGAATCAGCTTGTCGGATGTTAAATCCACAAGCCAATTCGAATGCTATAGGGTACGTCCGGTGTCCAGACAAGTATAAGAGTTACGCGCGGAGGTATGCCCCTTCCACTGCACTCATGAGCAAGTATATAATAATGATCAAGGACCTATAGCTTCGATAAGTTCTAGCACGGCGGCAGACATTCACACGCCATCACCCGACTTGGTATCACACTTGACCTATTGTAATTGCACTTGATTCTTCAGTACACTCTGAGTCTCGGTATCACGGTTGCACGTTCTCCACAACAGCGCAGTGGATACCTGTGGCTGTGACGTATGAACCCTCCACTGAACTGACTCGTTAGCATTGAATTGAGAGAATTGTTCGAGCATTTCACAACCGTCCAGTGACTGACTCTTCATGATGAGTTATTTTGAATTTGAATTATGGGAGCGTTCGACAAGATTCCAAGAGGAAATTTATTTGCACAGTGAAAAATGCAAAGCAGTTTGACTTCGGGCAAGTTTGTTACATGATAGTTTATTGTGTGCCATGTTGAGCATAAACCGTATTGCACCTAGATAAGGCCAAAATGGTATTTGTGAAATTACTGTGAATATAGGAGACTAGAAATAGTATTCATTGTATCCTGAAGTCGGCTAACTGTAGTGGTATTGAAATCTGGTTATCAAGTTTAGCTGTTAGCCACAAGTCCCAGTGGATAAGAGAGGTGTGGCCGTATCTGACACATAGATGACCGGGATTTAATCGTACTTATTCAGCCAATGAGGAAGAAAGCAGATAAACAAGTACCCAAACGGGATACGCCCTAATAATTTCGTATGGAGACGACAGGAATCCGATGGCGCTCAACCACCTGACTCTATTTGTTTACATTTGGGCTTGGTCGACAGGTGGGGTGCAAAAATGGAACAACCATTGTCAGCCCAATTTCATGTGAACCACGTACAATGGAGGTCCTCATGTTGGGACGAATTTGATGGGCGGGTCAGTGATACAATGACAGAAGGCAGCCAAAGCCAGGACACTTCACTACTTACTCATGAATTTCAAAATTAATAATCCTATAAACTGGGCTCAGAAGCGATTTTAGTACATATCCGCCACCAATCAATGTTATTGTATACCTGGGTAAGGTGCGCGTTCAGTCATTTCAAAGGTTTGCAGCGGTAACTAATATCCCATTATTCCGTAATGATAAGATGGGCAAATTATAACCGATAATACAATTGTAAACAAAAGAAACAGGTTTGTTAGGAAATATAGTGCTTGTGAGAGGTGACCATAATGTCATTTCATTTGTATTGGACAGAGAAGAGAGATAAGGACAAATGGATTGCAACACTGCGTTTCCATCGCCGACTGAAGTGACGTTACCAAAGATTTGATGCCTCATCCCAATTTGGCTGCAGATTAATTCATAAAAACAACAGCACCAGCTGAGTCAATAGAGCTCTCCTCCGACCCATCGTGGGAAGACAGAGACCACACAAGGAAAATCTTAAGGCCACTTGAGGTGGGGTATATTGTGATTAACCCGGATATCGGAGCGCTAACCACATCCAGCGCACAATGAGAAACGTGATTGTTATTGACAGAGTGATCCCATCAGACTCGGGTAATGCTTCCAAAGAATTTATGATTGAATAAAACAAATCATTCATTCGTATACACGTGATCGTCTACTTGGGACAGTTAGATTCTATGAAGAACGAAATCACGCACTGCTCTAGGTGCGAACGATTGGTATTAGGAGTTACGGGGAAGGTAAAATATATCATCGTGTGAACTTCTCACGAAAACCAGGTGTCGACAGTCTATCAAAAACCTTCACGATCAATTGAACCTTCTCCGACCAAGACAGGAGTTCAACAAAGGCAACATGAAATAGAAAGGTATCACTCAACCAGATGATCAGTCAATCAGGCAGTTACGCTACATGTACGTTCCTTCCACGCACTTACTTAAACTAGTGTGAAGACTTTACCAGTTCAGGTCAACGAGAGAGCAGAAAGTTGCTGTAGCACGTGTTGCACTTAAATCAATATGGACACCTTTTATGCATGGCTGATCTCCGGATAGAAATGTTCAAGTAGCAGGAACAGTGTCGTCTGTTAGGCAAAGGTATGATAGCCGGTTACCGCCAGTGAGTAGTTTTTCAATGCTCAGGACTCAACTATATGAAACCTAGGGAAACCGGGTGAGCAGTGATGAATTTCGCGTCAAGCTTGAAAAAACGTTCTTGGTTTGCTTGTCCTCTAGCCGTCAGTTTAATTGGTTTTAAACAACCCCAATCAGTTTGTCCACTTTTTTACTTCTACCTTTTTTGGGAGAAAAAATCACAAGTTGTGATGGAAAAAATCAGGCGAACCAACGATGGCAAGGTTGGTAAACTGCTCGAACAGATTTCCTGATTCTTCTGATAGTCATACCCTTCACTACAGTCATCATCATCATCATCATCTTACAGCGTTAAACAGTAGGGCAAGCCCCACTGACCACTGCCTTTCTCACCATGTTGCACGCTGAAATAAAAAGTATGAATATACAAGATGGACAGGGAGTGGACCTACATGGGTGGGAAAAGAAAAGAATGCCATAGTAGCCAACACACGGAATACACAGTCTAACTGTACAAACGTACACCGATCACACATTCTGATTCGATAGAAAGTGACAACACGATCTCCACTGTTCGCGGTTCGCAGCCATATCCTTCAGTGTCTCCAGCCAACTGGTAGACGGATCTTTTGGACCCCAACCACGAAGACGTGAAGCACCTACTTTTCCTAAGTCTACAGTGAGCACAGGTGAATCATCACCGCGTTCATGTCCTTGATCGAAGCGGAGAAAACACCGAACACAACTTTGTTGAAATTTATTGCACAAGAGTACGAAGCGAAGCTGATCTACCGGAGAAACTATTCACCTTTAAAAGAAAATGGCTTTTGGGTCATAAATTCTACCTATTAGGTTCGGTCGATCCAAATAACCCCTGAATACGGTGGTTTTGGTTTCTATCTCTCAGCGGTAAAAAGTAGGAAAAAGATAAGAGAACTACAAACAGCATCAAGTCGGCGAAGAAAGTTTGTGAATACAAGGGCAGCACGAGCCATATCATCCCATATATTCAACCGCTGAAGGAGGGTGGGAGAAGAACTCACTGAACCCACCAAGAAAGCGTAATACGCCGTGTACAACCAAGTACACTGGTTAGGCCTTCATACCTTTTCCTACATCATGGGCTGACCACCCCTTACTCATCTACTAACCGTTTCCCGCCTCACCGAACAATGCTCGCCAGTAATATGCGCCACACATGTCCCAACCACCTTAGCCGAATGGCCTTTAGTATTTCATCCAATGCTTTGGCTCGTGTGCATAATACTCTCCGCCGAACCACAGCATCGGTTATATGGTGTTCCCATCATATTCCAGCAATGCTACGAAGACACCATTGTTCAAATCTTTTTACATCCTCCGCTTGCAGTGGCCATGTTTCTAAACCATACAGAAGCACTGGCCTCACTGCTGCAGTGTACACTCTACACTTGGTAGATTAACGGATGTCACGTCGACGCCACAGATGACTCAGATTGGCAAGTGTCAAATAAGCCTTCTGTATACGCGAAGACACTTTATCTGATATTCGAACTCCGAAAAAAATGCAGCTGCCCAGAAAACAGAACTTGTCTACCTGGTCTATAGTCTCCCCAGATACTAAAAAGTTTGATGTGGGATCAACCCAATCCTGCAGTAGCATCTAGAACTTTGAAGGTGCAAAACGGATACACAATATTGCTTCGCAGCTACTCAAGCTGTCCAGAAGAGTTTGCCACTTATCTGGATCTTTACTTAGAAGAACTATATCGTCCACATATTCGGAGTCTGATACCTTTCCACCAGGGAAAAGTTCAATACCATTGTCTCCACATGACTGAAGTGCGGTCTCCAGGACCACATCACTCACAAAGTTAAAGAGAAAAGGAGATAAGGGGCAATCCTGGCTCACAACACTTTTTGTGGTACTCATGCTCAACCATCTCACAATTTTGTTGTCATTCAACGTCACACACGGTGTATCAGAAACTGTCAAGTTGCTTAGATGGATACCAGTGTACAGTAGATATTATTACAAATTTTCCACGCTTACTCATGCTGGACGTACCGTAATTCACACTTTTCGCATAAACGTTTGGCTCTGTAGCGTACTTCTCAGTCTAGTTGGACTTTTCTGAGCCCCTAGGTAGACTGGACTTGAACGTGGCCAAAATGACCCCTAATCTCAATCGTTAGAGTATTGCTTGGAATGCCATGTCCGTTGATCTGACTACCAAACACAGGACGCAAATTGTACCCTACTGAACTCGTTCCTTTTATATTCATGTGGTATTAGAAAGAAAGCCTAAACCAACCATACCATTCATAAAGACTGAAACACTACGGGATAGTTGTAGAATGTATTGTTCGCACGAGAAGCGTGGGTCCAAATAATGGAAAACCCACTTGCATGTTTCGCATCCAAAAATCCAACATCGTGAGCCGGAACCAAACTGATGACCTTCCGCTTACCGAGCAGATGAGAAGTGTTTTGACATTATCTATGATCCAGGCTCCTCGTGCCCATAGTACATTCAAACAGTATATTTCAGTGTCCACTGGATCGCGTCCAATGATGTGTGCTTTGTCCCACTGGTAAGTGACCGGCGAGATCTATCAAATGATTAAAACCAGAACAGTTACTGTGTATCGAATGGTGGTTGCACATCACCGGACATTCGTTTTTTTTTATTTCCACCCGGCTGACGGTACCGTTACTGCTCGACTAGTAGAGCATCTTTCCAGTAGGCGGAAGGTCACTGGTTCGATTCCGGCCCGCAGTGTTGAACCTCTGGATGCGAAAAATACAAGTGAATTTTCCATTATTCTATTCTAATTCTTGTTTTTATTCTTTTTACTTCCTTCTTTCATTTATTATATAGCAATGTACAACGATTCAGGAAGGGGACCGCGGCCAGTGAGTGGCTATCAAATGAAAAAGTGGCCGGCGGTGGTAGGAATCGAACCCCGGTCGGTAACGTCCAAAGTCCACGATGATGCCCCTGTGACCACTGCTGGCCAGATGCCTCTTCGATATTACTCCGGAGGAGTTTTGCTCCATGTTATTGACATCCTTTCAGGGTCGCAGAGTTTCAGGTGCTTCTGCGAACTTAGAAAATCAGATAAATTGGTGTGACGTGCAAATGTGATTTTGTTCGATCTCCGAGACAACTGACTTCTTTGGATTATCGGTTGTACACCTGAGTAAGTGCACATTTTTTCGCGTGCTGGTTGCAGTCAATAAAGGTCAGAAATACAACCGCACAAGTCGTGTATTGTGTATAAATTGTCTCGGACTTCAAAGTCATTGTCATTGAGAACAGTGGAAAATGGCGATAAGGTTAGGACGAAGAAAATTTCATGTGCTCACAGAGTTGATAATCTAAGAATGTCATCGTATTTTCTTGGAATGAATACCGGGACATACTAGAGCATAGGAATAACTGATTAGGGAAACACGATGAAAAGAGAGCGTGCAAAGAAGATTCCGTTTTCGGAAGAATAAATGCCACTCACCATAAACTGCTGGGCGCATCATGTCATACGAAGGTTTACATGAATACGGCATAGCTTTCATGCCCTAAAGATGTGTCATTGGTCGATCATTGGGCAATCCTGACTACACGGCGAAAAATTCTGCTTTTTATGATCGACAGGTGTTCACATTTATTGAGACAGCACTGCAATAGCGGAAAATATGGTAGCGTTTCAGATATAAAAAGTTTCGTAATATCCTACTAGCCGGCTTTTTGAACCCATGAGCGAGAGATTCAATTTGAGAGGATGTACTCGTTCAGTAGATATCAAACTCGCTGTACAAACCAGTTTAGGATAGGGTGCAAAAATGACAGTTTATGCCAAAAAGGTAAGCCAAGGGAGCGAGAAGTTTGTGTAATCACGGGGAATTTTTTTAGATTTGTTTGATCACTACAAAATGACCGCTGAACACTCGTGCCAACGGGTAAAACGATTCCTGCTAAAAAATTCGTTTGTAAAATTGTTTTTTTTTCTTATTAAAAACCGGATGGCATCGATTGAATAAACCGGAGATAGCTGGCCAAGTAGGACTTTTCTAACCGTCGCCTAGCAACCAAGGCACTACAGGTGTGGGAACAATTTGAGGAAACACCGATAGACAGGCTGGATAAGTGTATGAACTAGTCATCACGGAGTAGGAACAATAATCATTATTTTCGTAAACCCGCCTGAGCTCAGTCGTCAACCCGGCTGTTGAAAATTACTTTTCTATCTTCACGTGATAATCAAGCGTGAAATTTGCATATTTCGTTTTTTCGAAGACACCCGAACCAAAGACTCGTAACAACTTCTAAACTCGAGTCCCGTTCAATTTTAAATAGTGATACTTTCTTTTGACTTGTATCATGTTGAACCATATTACAACACGAGTAAATCTACAAAAGTCTATTCGTGTTTGCTTTAGTTGTCAGTTTCAGTTGATAAATGAGATAAGAATACGGGTAAAAGTTGTGAGCTACAAAGTTATCTAGAGTGATATGCACGAACATAAAGGAAGCCCAACTAGATATTTTCAACAAAACATTTCTCCTCGTTAGATGTGCCTGCGTATAAATATTCGTCTGCTTTTGACTGAGGTGTGTTACATTATCTTCTTCTACAACTGTGTGAATTAGATAGTTATTTTAAACAACCTACAATTCGTGCACAACATAATCCAATTTAGCTCTTTCAATCACTAACCTAGCAGTGCAGTGCCCTCGACTGTGTACTGGATAGGGTGATTCTAGTCATTGACTTCTGAGGGGTACAAAATAGCTGGCGCACCGTAAAATCGAACTAAGATGAATAAACAGGTATGACGTCAGAGCCACAGATGACTGCCTTCCGATATTCAGTCAACTGGTAAAATACAACTGACCACCGCGTCCTTCACGGACAACCCAAACTGTGAATTTTATCTTTCCCACTTCACCATGTTTTGGCCCGGCCGCCTCAACTCACTGACTGATTCCTACCTCCCTCGCATAATTTGTCTGTGGGATTTAGCATAAAAACGTCAAATTTAGAGCAGAAAAATCAAAAATCATAATTTTCTCAACCCCTACGCTTTACTGAATGGGCTGATATGGGGCTCGGAACCGTATAACTCTTCAACTTTACTGTCAAAATGCATATAAACTGGACATTTCTGAGTCACTTCGGTCTGTTTTTATTCTCACGGCTATTTCTTTGATAAAGTCACAGAAAATTGCGGAGGAATCCTCTGCAAATACTACTCAATGACTGATGGGATGTATTGATAGATTTTGGATGGATAATGAATATGTCTAGCAACCTAGGTAAGCTCACATGGGATCTGCTGTCCTTCAGGTTTGTGTGATTTACACGGCTTTCTGTAGCCTGCCGACCATCTAATCAACATTTGAACGGTCGACAAACGAAACAGTTTTCGGTGAATGAAACAAAATGGAGAGTAGTCTTCGCTTAAATTCACACATTTTTGGACAGTGTGGAAAGTTTCTACTATCCTATTGATGGAAATAGCTCCGGTTTGCCGTGATCGTTGCTTTTTGCGATTGGTCACCCAGGCTGACGACGAACACAGAGAAATCTAAGTCTACATATCTCACAAATCAGTCGTTTTAACTCTTTCTCAAACTCAAGCTTAATCAATCGGTTATTTTCAATCCCATTACAGCCATACAGCCAGTAATCATCCGGCGGCAGTAATAGTTTGCGAAGTCGATTTGTGACTAAAACTCTAAGCCAAATTTATCCTGACAAAAAGAATTGTGAAAAGGTTTTAAATAATGTATTCAATGCTGGCTAATAATTAATCCCCCACTTCCTAAAGACAACACTCCGAAGAGAAGTGTGACGACTGGCGGACGCATTTGACCCAATGAACATCAATAAAACTTTGATTCCTCAGGAATCAGAGTCAGAATATACTTCTTCGACCCAGTACTTCAAACGGTCTTGTGTACCATCGTTGATACAGGTCATGATGAATGCGATCGATCCATACGGATGAAAACTGAAGTTGGATACTGGTCCGAGCTAAAGGGCTTTGGGTGAGAATTTTTGTGCTGTTTACATACTGGTGATTATAGTTATGACGAGTTTCTATGTATCTGGTATAAAAACCACAGAAACGATTATACTAAGTACGTCTTCGCCGAGCAGACTAAAGACTCGAGTGTCTATTGGCATCAGTAATCATTGAACAAAAATAAAGAAATGGTTGAGTGAGTCCGGAAATTTGGGCGCCGGACATTTCGATGATTTAATTGCACCATATTCACTCAATTCTGTCAAATGTCGCACCCTCAGAAAGTGGATTAGGCGTAGCCCGTCCTCTTGGCTAGTCTCGGGATCTATAGTTAACACCTGGTGATCCAGAATTATAAAGGCATACACTGATCGCGAATCGGTAAGTGAAAAGGCTTACGCTTTGCTGTTATGCATTGCTATTTGATCCAGTTTTGAAGACAAAAAGTGTAAATACATCACAGTCAAATCCTTTTGAGCGTTATGACCTCACGATAGCTTTACACCGGAATTCGTAAAGCCCAAAGCTTGAAACTAAGGTCAGCTGAAATGGCAAAGTGCCGTCTACCACGACAGTGACCGGTGTATCTAGAACTCAAGCCTCTGTCATTTTTGAAGTGATAAACACTTGATCCACTTGACCATCTCAGTATGTGAACAAAATGACTCACCTTAACGACTACATGTGGCAGGCAAAACAGGATTCATCACTGGCCTTGTCTTTACCACCTACTGCCTTCCCTGAACATTCCAGCGGCCCTAATTTGCAAGCCTAAGGCTGGAGAAAACACTCATTGGCTGGCTGATGGATACCGATCACAGTCATTGGCAAGTAAGCAATCGCCCTGCTCGCCCAAGTTGCAAATGAGCTGCGTTGTCGACCGATGAGCAAATCATGGTCACTTACATGCTCAACGTCCCGTGATCGGCAGCGTTTGGTCATCCTCTTAAGGTAAGTCTGAGAGTTCATATATGATATGTTGCAGCTAATGGAATTCACGGTTTCTAGTAGAGGCGGACAGAAGCTACTCTACGAAGGCTTCTCTTATTAGATGGGCAAAAATAACGGCGGCTTTACCTGCCGGAAATTGCACAACGTAGTGCATGTGGTGGAAGGCTGAAAACACATAACCACACGGTTCTACATAGCATCAACCAATCATATCCTCCTCATGCTGCACAGAAGAGAATGCAACACATTAAATAGATGATGTCGTCGTCAGAGAAAGCGACTTCGTGCTTAATACAGAATTTTAATTGTGATTTTCCGCTTGACGCTGCAGGCGCTTTGCCGAAGAAAGAAACGCTGTCTCAAATGGTCAGAAGAAAATGTATAGTTCCGGAAGCTGACCCATTATCAGCATCTCTAATGAAGACCATTCGTGAAGAACATTTTATTCTTCACAATAGTTCCGTCTTGACTATTTTAGCCACGAGCCGGAATTTGCAGCTGTTAAAAGGTGAAGATCACTGGCAGTGTGACGGCACCACTGAACTACCAGCTATACACAATCCACGCGGTACTGAGTGGGGACCGCTGGTTTGTCGTATTAACAGCAGCAGAACGGAAGCTACGTACGATGTGATTTTTGAGACGCTCAAACAATAGGAACCAGAACTCAACCCTGCTTCCGTAACAACTGATCATGAGAAAGTTGCTATCACGTATACTGGGTGAAAGAGAAAGCACTGGGGAATGTCTAACACGAGTTATTCACCGGAAAAAATTGAACTCTCAACTAGTTCAAACCAAATTAGGCTATAAAACCGTCTGCTCTCTGATTCGTTTTTCTCTAACCCCGAAATAATTAGCGCTGTATTGGAGCGAATATTCCTATAGTGTTCACTACAGATGCGAAGATATCTTCCCCTGTTGTATGTCTCTCATTGTTTAAAAGTGTAGTACAAAAAGGAGTACAGCATTAATAACATAATATAACGACCTTATTTCCATCTTTCTAATTTCCCCTGTATAATATCCGTCCGCGAGCATCTGATTGAGAAAAGTTTTCCATTGATGACCACGCATGATACTCACGTACGCATTTACCAGTGATGATATGGCTTCCACTTTTATTTCATGTCACCGGTGAGCCTAGCCGGTCTTAATCGTGGTCCTCCATACCATTGTTAAATTATTTATTCCGTCTTATTTTTCAATAAATCTGTGCTTCGAGTGACGAAGAGCACTTGCTGTATGAAATAAGATAATTCTGATTCATAAGTGATCGACCCTGAATTGATTAGTCGAATAGATCACTTGTTTTGACCAGTCACGTCTGAGCACAGCCTTCGCCAATCGGACGCTACTTCTGAGAGACTGAGACTGGTTTGAGCGATAATGGGAACATTATACAGACTGTGAAACTTTAGGGGTACTCCGTTTCAAGGTTGAAAACCAATGAAAAAAGGTTTTGGATTGGGTTTCTGCTACTTTCTGAAGGCATGACATTTGACAGACTTGACTAAATATAGTGCAATTCAATCATCAAAATGTCTGACAACCGAATTTCCATTCGACCAAATGTCCATTCAAGCAAATGTCCGTTCGACCAAATGTCCGGGCGACTAAAAGTCCGGGAGCCATGTTTAAGATGTGCGTCGGTATGCTAACGCAAGATTGCATAGTCTTTCATCAAACCTTGTCACAGTAGGGGAAGCTCTAGCCATAATGGACAGGTTTTTTCTTCCTAAGCAGTTTCATCTCATTGAGTGGTTGGATATCGGATGAAGTGTCGTCATGCATACAGGAGGCGCGTTTTGTCTTTTCAAAATTGAACCACTTGTGACTCTTGCGCAACATCTGATTATCCATCAGGGCTCGAGTGTATACTGCGGCAGTTAGGTCCGTCCTCCTCTACAGTGCAGAAGGATGACCGTTACAGGGGTAGGATACACAAAGGCTATCGGTATTTGGGCTTCGATATCTTCGCAGTATTTCTCAAATACGGTGGGAGCACCGTATCAGCAATGCTGAGGTTATGCATAAGGTGTTGTGAGTCAGAGGTCAGTCCCTGGGGCAAGCGACCAGTCTGAACAGATTTAAGTAGCCGGGGCATGTGTTACGCATGCCCACCGATAGACTTCCTCGAAGTACGATTTTCTCTGAGGCAGTTAGTTGTCCGCGGGTGGATCGGTTAGTCCACCCGATCTATTGGGACCTTGTGGTTCTCCACTCCAAGTCTCGGGGTCTGGTTTACGGCTTTCTCTAATAGTACAGTGGGCCTCTAAGGCTATGTGGTATGTCCTTTCCACTTCACTCACGCGCAAGCATTTATAAAATAAAGCCGAAAACCACGCCAGAGATTACGATAACATCAGAATCTTCCAGTGGGTTTCTGCATATACATTGTACGTCTATTTGCCGAAGATTTGGCAAATAGCGCCCACCAGGCATGCCTTCAAGTCGATGCGGTATAGATTTCAAGCATATTAATGGCACTAACACCACCGACGAATAAAGGTCCTAAAGGTCACAACTCTTTGACCTCAAATGGCCCCGCCACCACTGATGGAACGGAGACCAATTCCCGGAGCCAACCATACTCACACATGAATACATAAGCATGCACACGCACCGTTAGAAACCTAATGACTTAATATTATCTTCCCAGGATCATTTGATTGCAAACCGGTAATCAAAATGTCCACTGACTATCATCATTTCCGACAACGCTTTTACCGAACATCAAACGTTTACATATAACATGTCGCACGACACACCTATTTCTCGATACACCACGAACCGATTTCGGATTCGGTACATTAATCATTATTTTCGCCTAACTCCATTTGTACCTAATAACCAATGCAAGCACACATACACTAAAAGTGTTTGCCTTGGCCCTACTTTCTGAACCAATGCAGTGTGTCTATTCGTTTGAACATCTGACTGTAGGCCCGGTCACAACTCGTAAAAGAACGGGAGTCACCAAATATCTGGGTCACAAATACCGCACAAATTCATCCCGCATATGATCTCCGCCAATTAGCATTGGTCGACAGTGAAACCACTTCTCCAAAGCACACGTGCGACTATACCATGTTGAGTATTACCTCAACTTCCAAATCCGGCTACCGCCACCATTCACATCACTACACTGGAATGTTTTGAAGATTGGAAAAGAACCATTTACTTCAGATAATCAAAGTCTTGACCTACCAGGACCAACTGCGTACTTGCCGAAAACCCGGAAATTGTGATTATCTTTGTCGGAGTGATATAGTCTTACATTCCATTTTTGGTTAGTTTCAGTTGATTGACCAGACTAAAGCAAAAAACATTTTATGACGATTTATGACAGGTCAAACTACAGGTGTCACGTGGCTAGAAGAATATGTGCAATGGGTGGTTGTCCTAACTTTAACGCAAGACCCATTCATGTAGCAGTTTAAAAGTACAACTGATCATCCAACAACGCTTCGGGACACTTTTCACTGGTATTACTCATGGATCAACAAAGTTGTGCATTTGCATCAAGCCAACAGCCAACTTAAAGTTCACATCTAGTGTCGACCCCCAACAATTTTATTTCACTGTAGTTCTGCATTCCGAACGGTGTTGGTGCCACCCTTTGGCCTGTCTCAATTCTGATAGCAAAACAATGTTTATGACTAAAAAGTTAACCATGAAAGCAAACGCTGAATTCAGTAGGAGTGGAAACTTAAATGGTGGTAAGAAAAACGAACGTTTCTTTTACTCCGTTCTTTATCTATTTGGATTGGGCAACACTCATCCAATAGCAAAGGGTTCTTTCTAAATAACTTTAGACTGATCTACAAGTTTTACATCATTCTTGGGTTCTTGAACTCCCACAAGAGTTTCACGATACAGTTGTGTGATCAGCGTCCCCAACTCCCACCCCATTTAAATCGATCCGGAGGTAGGTGTGGCGTATAACCTAGTGGGTTAATTTCATTCCATGTCAACCTTAACTTTGCCATTCTACGCTGTAGTTTTATCACTACTTCACAGTATGAATAAGTCCTAAGAGGAATAAATCGAAACATACGGATTTCCTATACATCCAGTAAAGCTGCCCTTGGAAAGAGTGTAGACAAACCAATTTTTCGACTGTTGCGTACCTATACTTTCACACGACTAGAAATCGACTTCACAGATCTCGCGGATCATAGCCGATCATGCGCAGCAGTTCGATAACAGTTCAGTGAAAACTATGATCCAATTCTGCTTCCAGTAGCGGGAATCGGAAACTGGCTGTAAGGTTAAGCGCCCAATGCCTTATCGATTGTTCTGATCCACAATTTTATTTGACCTTCAAGGCAACAGCGACAGTCCGAACACAGTGCAGGATACAACATTTGTATGCACAGTTCCATGCCAGGTCTCCGGATTAGACTGCTAAACCACTGCCTTCGATGACGTTGAAAGGAGATAGAAACTTGGTCTGTATCAATGCATCACTTCCTTATTTCGTCATCTGATAGTCTTTTACAGCAGCTCTACGAAAGGTTTGCCGCATATACCGATGGCCAAATACAACCAGTTTCCGAGGAACCTCAGCTCGCAATAGCCAAATTTCACAATCGCAAGTGAGTACGGGGTGGACAGCAGCAGAGAAAAAACGAATCTTTGACCGAAAGCTGATTTTGCTGCCTGTCCACAGCATATACCGTAAAAGAAAAATCATTTTTCGTACACCTTTAATCCTTAGTGATACTCCGTTCTTCGCCCGGACATTCGGAAACAGAGTAGGCCCCATGTAGTTGGAAGATAGCACATGTTAGACTGGCGGAACATTAATGGACGGCTGTTGAGCTGAAGACTTTGAGATGGTCGAAAAGACCTTCAGTTTTGCTCTATGAACTTCAAGGGCAACGACCTGAGCGAATAAACTGAGTCGGACAAGAACTCCTTGAAGATTGGTAAAGAAATCTCCGAATAAACAATACCGCTCTTAAACTCCTAGTTCAAGGCGTGCAGTGTTGGACTCAGCTGGACACCAGGGTAATCAGTTATTGCTTCGTTCATTGCACGGCCGATGACACGTAAACAGCGCCGGTGGGAGGCAACCCTGTCTCAATCCGGAAGTAGTTGCGAAATCAAAAGATCCTTCATTATACACTCGAACTTGTGCGCTAGTGGATATGCAGTATTACCTCAGGATCCTTATATATTTGGTAAGCATGCTGGCAAATTTCAGTATCTTTCATTCACGATTATCTGATTCAACACGGAAGTCAATGGAACAAGCCTACGAACCTTATAGCGTTGTTTCAGTACTTGACGCAGTGTAAAGATCTGGTCCACGTGTCATCTTTCACGGCAAAAAAACCCTTGGTTTGGTCGAGTGCGGCAGCCTGTTGCACATGACAACTGGCTGAGTAGCAGTATGCAGAAACTCTTCATAGAGACGTCAGTTAGACTGGCAGCGTAATAATCTTCATAACCCACTTGGTACCGTTCCCCGAAAATTGGTAGGTAGGTGAAGTCTCTTGATCAGAGATGAAAAGCAGGTCTTGTTCACTTCAGTCGGTATGCAATCCTCTCCAGCAACTTTCCGATTTTCTAGCTAGGTGACATCCTAAGTTATTTCTGTTGTGCCTGGTGACTCACAGTGCACGTTGTACGGATCTAAACGAACTGAAGGTGATAGGTCCATCGTGTGATTAAAAGGTATGCTGAGAAGCTGGTCGAAATGGTCTACCCAACTCTCCATCATCCTTTTCTCATCGAGGACCAGCTGACATGTTGCATCACGTAGAACGGATTCAGGCTTGCATCGCCCATCTGAAGCGTTGTGAATGAGTTGAAATATTTTGCCAGAGTCACCTTTACCTAATGCGATCTCTATCTTTGTCGTCACTTCTATGCATTATCTCTTACAATTAGCTCCAGCTGAGAGCAAGGACTCAATTTAGTGGGCGGCGTTCGGTGCTTCGGCTGATAGTTATGGAGTTGTCCCAGAGATCCACTCTTTCAGACGTTTTCCAATTCCTGTTACTTCCTTTCAAACAGCTTCTGTGAACACAGAATTGATCGCCTTTCATATTTCTTCGAATGTGGTCCCTTCCATTCGTACTTCAACTACAGTGGTCAGTCAGGTTGCGACAACTTGGACAGTGCCTGGCGTTTGTTGGAATTTCCAGAGCTCCACCACTGATTCAGCTTGGATGTGAATCATTGCCGAGTAAATGGAACGGTTCGAAGGGCGAAGACTCGCCACATCCCTAGGCATTATCGCTGCTCCTCCTTGGTAGCTCATTCAGTGAGTCTGAGACCACAACACTCGCAATGAAACACCACTGTGATGATTATTATCCTAACCATGACCTGGAGATGAGTGCAGTAGCATACAGTTCTGTTCCACAAACTGCAAGTAGGCCACTGACCGTATCACTCGATTTCTACGTCAGGTGTCACCAATGTTGTGGTAGGATAACTTTTTGACGGGTCTGGTTACCTATTCGGTATGCTCAACCTCATTCTGAATGAATTAAGAGAAACTGTCAAATCGATAATTCGTCATGATTAAAAAGTGAGGAGTAGATTTATTGATTTGAAAGATGTGTATGCATCCCCGGGAAAACTGTGTCACGAGAAAAAAAGGGAATTTAATGGCCGCTACCCAGGTCGTATTCAGAATGACGAGAAATCTATATCTTCTTAAGCCCGCTTGGAACCTTCTTATCTCCTCCTGTTAATCAAATTTCCCCAAGTTTTTACTACTTTCGTCACAGCTTTTATCATATTCATCAACATAAAAAGCAACAAACATTAAAAAGAACTTCGCTGAATGCTACCTTGTTCAAAACTGACATGAACGAAGGGGAATTTTCCGTTGTAGATGTAGACATTTAGATGAGGAATCGACAGAAAAGAAATACCACTCTGGATAGCACATGGAGTAGATGCTTTGATTAGACCGTCTGGGCATACACACCAATTCAAACTGTCTGACCTGATAGAAACTGACGAAGAAATCACCATTATTTTGTGCTTTGCTGCGTTACTTTTAGTGTTTTCAAACATCCAGTGATGGAATCTTCTTGGGTTTCAACTAGGAAGACGAGGTGTCTATATGCCACACTCTCTCTAGGTGCGCTTCTTCCTGGTTCTACTCGATCCACGGTACCAACATTTTACTGAACCAGGAAATCCGAGTGAATTCAAGATTTACCATCTTGGCAATACAATGAAAATAAGCCAGTTTAACAAAAGTAGATTCAAAATCAATCCCAAATAACTGCTGAACCGTTCCTTCAGGTCATCCTTAACTCACTTTCCGTTTTGCATGCCTTTTAGGCACCTTCGACAACCGACCACACCAAGTCCTTCGGCGTTTGTCACCTGAATGCGGTAGATACGAACATGATCATGATCGAATATACTCTGATTTGGGGTCATCTTCCGGAATGACCACGTGAAATTTGTCGGCCGGGAATCCTTGATGTGTAATCTAATTTGACGAGGATTCAAAAGAACGGAGAAGAAAAAAAAGCGTGAACAAAAATCGAAATGTTTCCGGACGAAATAGTCCACAGCAAGTAACGACATCAGAGAATTCCGATCAACTGACTTCGTGTCCGGCTACGTTCTTCGTACACGATGTGAATACAGAGTGATTTGTGACTCAAAGTGACACAATCTAGTAAGGCAACTGTATTTGAATTCCCTTTTGGTTCGTCTAATCTTTACCTTGTAACTTTTTTCCAACGTGCTACCCTGCTTATCTGTCTCTGTCTGTCTGCCTGTTCAATTAGTTCCACTCTTTGTTTAACTGTTATTTTTCCCGAGATGATTCATAGTGTAGTGTGAATTCACAACTCACCCGTGATAATCCACGGAAATACTGTCAATGCGTTAATTGCTGCTTGTTAGAAATCCTCCCAAATGGGGCTACGCAAACTCCGCATGCTGAATCACAGAAGGACGTGCATTTTGGATGAATTCAAACGTCTGGATCCGAATATATGCTTTAGAATGGGAATAAAACCCGACAATACACTACACTTCCTTGTCATGAATATGGCTAGCAGGGATGACGAAAAGGTCGCCAGATCTGCTCACCGAAAGGACATTTGAACAGCTCAGTACTTGCATCTCGATAGATTTACACCTTTGGAATACAAACCTGGTCTAGTCGGGGCACTCTTTAAAACGGCCCAGTGAATTTGCACGAAAGACTATATTGACTAGGAATTACAACAGCTAACTGAGACGTTGACGGACAATGCTTACCATGGCACGTTTACTGGAAAACAGCAGATAAACTATTGCGCCGGCAAAGAAATCACGCGTTATGGTTTGTGTCCCATTGAAACTCAATGATGTTAATCACTTGCCTAAACGGTGAAATGGATCAGCTGTTGCTTGAATTTGGATTTTAATCTCCTCGGTAAAACAAGATCTGTTTTTGCACACCAAATCCAATCTGGTAAATGAATTTCAACGTACATGCGGAGCAACCTACGTGAATCAAACAAAGCAAAGAATGAGCAACCATGTTCCTAATCGGGACAAATTTCCCATGATGCAATCCGGGTCAGGTCAAACGCACGATGACAACGTTAAAAAACCCACAAGATCCCGTTGTCGGCTGTTACTAGTCTTCTGATGACGAAAAATCCAGTTGATACAAACAACAACGAATGTCAGATATTACATAATGTCAGACTACTGAGGTTCGCCGAAACCACTGTCATACGTAGATGGAAATATCTACTACATCAACAGAATAGAAAACGTGGATCAGCTCACCTTTACCTTGGGAACGCAATTTAACGCCGACTTTAGTTCCTATTATTTTCGAGCATTTTTGTTTTATATGAAATTATTTAAACACCATTGTTCCGCACTGTCTACCATGATGAGACGCCGTGAATCAGTCCCGCACATAAATCGGACACTATGCTGCAAACCCAATTCTGAATCCCGTCTGATACCGACGAAGTAAATCTATGAATTTTCGATAGCGAGGGAAGCGTTTCTACCATAATTCTGTTCTAATAACCCACAGTTTGTGTGTGTGTGTGTGTGTGTGTTTTTCTCTGTCCAAATTTTTACCCACAATTTTGAACTTCACCAGCGTTTTCCTCCCGGAGCCATCGAACCGAAGGAAACTTTGAGCTGGACAAACATTTCGCTGCTAGAGAAATGGATTCACAATATGAGGTAGAGTCGGAATACACCACCCCAAAGTGGACTTGAAAGCGAATTGACCCAGCAGTAAGTAGAATGCATGAAGTTTTAGTAAACACTTGGTTTGCTTTAAATATTCAAAAAATTCTGCAGAACATTGGAAAAAACACGTTTGGCGAATAGGCATATCTTCAGTCATTCTTAGAGACACCAGCACATAAGATTAAATATGACTCAAGAAAAAAAGCGGGGCAGGTAACGGGTTACCGTCATCTTGATCCGAATCTGAGACGATTCGTGGAAGTGCTTAAGCTCCCTTGGTCCACTCCATGCTCCTGAACAGGTGTACAGTCATTTAAACATTCCATACTGTGATCAGTTTCACACGCGGAGACATACATAGGCCTATTTGGATCGTCAGAACTGTGATCTGTCATCCTCACTCTCCCCCCTTGGTTTCAATCCCGTTTAATGCCATTGTATTGGTAGAAATGACTGGAAATGGCCTTGTCGAAACATGATCCATAAATGACCGAACTGTTCTCAATTGTGAGTTGTGGTGGGTTGGTGAACAACGTCTTACGAGTTCGGCAAAACAGAAGTCAAATATTACTGATCATAGAAGTTGTTGCACAACACAGGAATAGTGTACCGATCCGAATTCACAGTCGAAAAAATGCAATATTGCTTGTCAATATTCAGTCCAAGAACTTCACAATAGATAGCCACCTGCAGATATCACACATTCGAAACGTACACAAGTAACCCCGATCAATAGTCGAACCCACTGAATCTGCTTATCCAGATGTATGTACAAATGTGTCTATGTGCAAACATATGTCGGTCCGAGTGTCTGAATTTGCAAGGTTTTGTTTACTTCACATTCTTGGGAAACTCGTGTTAGACCGCATTCTACTCGGAATAGGGTTCTAGCTGTTTCCTACAAGAACTGTGAAACGCACTGCTCAGAACCAGGCCCGATTAACTTAACGGTCAATGAGCATACAACTCAAAACCATGCATCATAATTCATAAAATGAGACTAGGTGGATTCGCATTACAGTTGGGCGGTTCTTGACAAAGTAGATGACCCATCAATAGTGAGTGGAGTGTTGATACCGCATGGAGAATCGTTCGATAGTTGTTCAGGGAGCAGACAGCGGTAAGACTGTTCTTAGTCAAGTCATGGACCATCTGTAAATGATGAGTATTAGAATTATTAGAACAATACCAATTTGTGCAAACATGAAGCGATGAACCGGTCATCAAAAGTAAGATATGCTAGTTGAAATTTTACTGTGAATGGCAAAATGAAAGACCGGACAGGAGATGCTTTGCTGATAGCCAGTTGATTACATGGTTAAAGTGCACATGAAACTCCGAGTATTACAGGAGTCCCCCACATCAAGAGGTGATATACAAATTGAGTTTTGGTGTATAACAATCTCGTTGCAGATCGCAAATGTAGACGATATATCTTGCGAAATAATTTGGTTCTCATGAAAGAGCTGACTGCATAAAGAGAGAAATCGGGGAATAAAACGCGGTTCGTTCTTCAAAGATAAATTCTGGCGGAACTGTGAGTATCTCTTCGTCGTCTTTTGTCGTTAATCAGGAGATGAATTAGAGAACAGTACTTGGAGAATGTTCCCTCCATCACGACGAGATTGTACCTTGGCGTGATGTGATGGCTTGCGTGCCTTTATGATCCAATGAGCCATGCAGGATGGCTTCCATAAGCCCCAGATGCAACCATGCCTGACAGGTCGATGGATGGAGAGGGGCCAGACAAAAGTCCAGTCTCTGAACCAGTTGCTGGGCGACATCTGGTTCTAACCACTATGCCCCTGGAGAGGACACTCCAGAGAATAAACACGGAGAGAATCAGTTTGCAGGTCTCAAAACCTCCATTAGACGGATCCGGGGGTGGAGTACCTGGGGTTTCTCTCGACGGTGGGAGAAGTCATCGCATTTCCTTGGGCAGCTATCGCCCGCCCAAGCTGGGCAGCCCCCAGCGCAAAGGATGCTGCTCCATCCACGTTCCGCTTACTCCATTGGGTGCATGAGGCTAAGGCTGAATCCGAAAAGTGGATCGATAAAAAAGCACCAGCGAAGACAGAACAGTATGTTTGCAACAATCAGGTCTCACGTGACAGATCAGAAGAAGTTCCTTCGCGGGTTATTCGGTCATGTTCCCATGCTGGGTTAACGCCCAATTGCCTTGTGGGTCAGACTTTTGAATCAAAGTAAAAGTAAAACCCCTTCTACGGTGTGGGCAGCCACAAAGCATGATTCGCCCAGAAACCCCCAGCATCTTTTCTGTAAAGGGCCTTACTCACGTTGCCCTCTTAATGCAAAATCGATACAAAACGCCACGGGTTATTGCGGCTCTGAAGAAAGCGGTAGCTCGGGAATTGGGCATAATTCGAATGCAATCCTTAAGCCTAAATGCTCACTTCAGTTGGCTGTCTTTACCGTCCGCACGCTATGTCAGATAGGGCTACAGGCTGCCTTCGCTAAAACTTGACACTTTTAAAATAGATGTATGCTGTTTATGGTGCCGTTTCAACGGATTTGTGAGTTTAAAATATTCACGGCAGGGAGGCACATAAAACGTGCTTCACTAGCCATCTTGAAATGTGTCGAATGGTGCTGAAAATGTCGAAATCCAATGAAGGTTGCTTCTTTCACTAATAAACAAATGTAGTAGGTGTTGCTAACACGTTCTCACGCTCCGTTTCCTACTATCTGAGACTACGGATCAGTGGGCACATTAGCCAATTCTAACGATAAGTTTTATCGTGGGTTTTGTTACCAGAATCCATGGTTTTCTCAGTAACTTCTGCCCCTGAAGTTCAGAAGCAAATATTCTCTTCATTCATGGCCTTTTTTTGACCTGCTGGCCTTTGGTTTAAGTGTCAAGGACATTCGTCTAACACCACTAGCCAAGTGTAAGACCAGGTTGATCGTTGTAACTTTTCCAGATCATTATCTTCTTAGGAATTCCCCTCCGGTGTACCATTCGCTGACTGTCCGCGCATCACTGACCAGTGAGATTAACAATAGCGAAGGATGGATTCTCAGTGGAACCAGAAAAAACCATTTGTTACGTGTCCTGTGGAACCCAGTCACTTGTGTTATGTGTGAGTCTCTAATTGGTAGCTTTCTTGGAGATCAATAGGGGATTGAGGTGAATTCATAATACTTGTTTTTTTATTATTAAGGTCAACAAAGGTTAAATGCGGATAGACTGGGAAGAAAAGAAGGAATAGACTTGTCCTCAACAAATCCACACATTCAACCAACAGAGGGAACAGTTCAGTACAGTTCAGTTCACACAACCACTAACCTCGCACTTCAGTGATCTGGTTTCGGTTGCCATTTTCTAGCATCGTTCAGTAAAGGGCAAAAAGAATAGAAGCATCGAGTTAAAAAGACCTAAAAGCCAAGGTTATGGGTGGAATTCACGAAAACAAAGAATAGAATGCATCTATGTCACTGGCAGCGACACCTAGCCACATCACCTAATGTCTCCAAACATTTGGTAGGCGGATCACGTGGACCCCCAACCTGGAAGTCTAACACGACTACTTGGCCGAGTTCACTGGTCAAGGTTTCATACCTTTTTGCCATGTCATGGACTAACCATCTCGACCTGTCTTCCAACCATTACCTGCCTCGGAGAACAAAGTACGCAGAGGAAGTTTATTGATGGGCACACTTAACACGTGTCCCAGCCACCTTAATCTGTTTAGATTCAGTACTTGATCGACAGACTGACTTGTGATTCTCAACACCTTACGTCTAAATTCAGCACCTCTGATACGGCATTCCCGCCATACTCGGGCAATGCTACGGAGATATCGGTGCTCGAATATCGACAGTCTTCGTCTATCTTCTACCCTTAACGGCCATGTCTCTGGGCCGTATAAGAGAACGGACCTAGCCGCCGCATTGTATACTCGACCGTTGACAGACAACTGGATGTCACGCCGATGTCACAAATGACTGAGGTTGGCAAAAGCCAAATGTGCCTTCTGTATACGCGATGACACTTCATCCGATATCTGTCCACTTGGTGAGTTGTAAATGCCCATTTAACAAAGCTTATCTACTTCAGCTAGAGCTCCCCCTTTCAAGTAGATGTTCGGTGTAGCGCTAACCCAGTCCTGCAGTAGCATTTTACACTTTGAAGGTGCAAAAAATCCCAGACACTGCTGCACTGTTGCTTAGGCTATCTCAGAAATCTTGCAACTTACCTGAACCTTCATTCAGAAGAACAATATCGTCCGCGTATTCCAAGTCAGACAGTTTACTGCCTGAGCAGGGATCGATACCACTATTCTCACACGAGGATAGGACTATCTCAAGAATCAATTCAATCAAAAAATTGAAGAGGAAGGGCGAAAGATGGCAATTCCGATGAACACTACTTTCAGTGGTGAACTCGGGTGAAAGATCGCCGTAAGCAAGAACTCGGCTCCGGCTGTTCGCATACAAGCATTGGAAAAGAGAAATAAACTTCTCTGGCCCACCCTTCAATGAGAGGCAGCGCCAGAGAACTACGCTATCGACTGAGTCGAACGCCGCTTTCAGAACAAGAAAAACTGATTGTGGGCCTACGGAAGATATTTCTGTGCTCCAATGTGTGCCAACGAGTAAAGATGTGGTCTGAAACCGGCTTGATTCTCCCGCGTACACATTCCATGCGCTGGATAATCGGTGGAGAATAAGACCGGTGAGCAGTTTGGATGCCATACCTACCACACTAATTCCTTTGTGGTTTTCACAAGAGGACCTTTCAACTTTATTTTAACTCGGCACAATCACCGATTCACACTATTCTCTGGGAATCTGCTCACTATCTCAAATAATGCGGAGGAGTTTTGTTAACTCCGAAACCAAAGCTTTGCCCCCATCCTTGAAAGAAGATGGAGACAACCCATCCGGTCCAGCGGCTTTATACCTTTCCAAGTAAACTATCTCCCAGATAATCTCCATCTCTGACGGAGGAGTGATATCCGCCTGCATTGTTTCTTTGGCAGGTATGTTGGGAAAATCCACAGTAGAAGTTGGCCAACTGAATTGTTTTTCGAAGTTCTCTGTCCAACGCTCCAGACGACGTCCCTGAGATTGAATCAGTGAGCTGTCGGACTCCTTGATGAACTCACTTACCCCGGCCGGCCGTGGACTGGTACCTCTAATCAAACGGAAAAGGTTGCGAGCATTTCCATTGAACGCTGCCTTTTCCATTCCCCCATATCTCACAACCCACCATTGCTTTCGGTCATTTCTCAGGCTTCTAGTCAGTTGAAGTCTCAGGGATTTACGCACTTCATTGAATGTAGCATCCGGAGGGATGGATCTGCGAACATCCAACAGAGCAACTCATGTCGAAGATATCCAGCATTTTTGAGGTCTGCGTGAACCAGAGTTCTGGGTGGAATTTGAAGCGGCACATAAGGTTTTCTTGATCTGTTGCCAGTGTTTATCTGGGTCGTGCACATCCGCCTGAATAGCCGATCATCGGTTATCGTCTAGAAGCAATTGCGCGGGATGGGATTTTTTACATTTATACGACCACGGAAAAGACTGTGGTGATTCTGTCTTATTCATATGCAATTCAAGAAAACCCAGTTAAACCAGTCAGTGCTGACTTATTCAGTGTACATTCCAGTCAGCATCTATGCATTCCCGCATACGGACAAATTTACCACGTGCGTATGACTAATCTAAGTCCAACCACGGAAATTGACTTTCGCAGTACGCATATCTTGCGCGCATGATCTGCTTCCATATCACGTGACAATGCCTGATAGGTTTGTGCCCATCAATCATATTGCTCATGGATCAATACGTGTGTGAATATGCATTCCGTCACGTATTTCATGCTTATATAAATGCCGTATTTTACATGCTAAAGGAACAACACATTTCAGTGTCCGGTGGTGTGCTTTTTGATATTATTTCGGGCAATTCGGTCATTACAGAGACGCAAACAGAGGCGAGCACGTACCAAGGCGTGATCTGAGTCCACGGGCGTAGACCAAAATGAACGGCAATCTTCAGTTGATCCACGCCAACGGTGACCAATCACAACATGGTCAATCTGGGTCAGACGTTGTGATGAAGTAGGTGAATACCACGTGAGCCTATGCCACTTCCTATGACAGAAGTTCGTACTCGCCAGAAACAATCTGTGGTCAGAGCACAGCCGAATGAGACGATCGCCGTTATCGGTACAATTGCCCGGGATAGCAAATGGGTCTCGAATGTGACTTTCGGAATCTCCCAAACAGTCAACTTGGGTATTGAAACCCCCAGCAGTAACCACCACGTCTGTTGAACGCACGCTTTGAAGCAGCTGAGACAAATCCTGATAGAATTCCTCTTTGGTCTTAAAGGAACTGCGGTCAGTGGGTGCATACACAGACACGACAAGCAAGCATCGGCGTTTCAGTTCGTTGGTGTTGACATGCACAGAAGCGTCCAACCGAACTGCGCGAGGAGTGAAGCGGGAGACTCAGGCTGCGTTAAACCGTTCATCGGTAAATGCCATTCGGGACATCCATGTAGCTAGCTCATTTTATCGCTAGAGCCAGCAGCATAAAAGTAAAATTAAATGTAAGGTGAAGCTGGGCCAAATAGAAAGCGGATTCGTTGTCTTTATTCTTAGGTCCAATTCGAACGTTCTGGTATACCTTAATATCACTTTTGAATTACATTTAAGACAGTCTGAATGAATCACTGATTATTCCAGTCTAGTCAGGGAAATTAGCCTAATAATGGTTAAATTAGTGATAAACCTACGTACTAGGGTACCAGTCACTCATTACCAAGGCTTTCTCATTGATTAGCCACTTACTGGTGACTGGTAGGAAGGTACTCTGAGCTTTTTCACGCTGGAAAAAATGACGCAGAAAAGTTTCAGTATCAATGTTATTTCTAATTCTGTAAACACAACTAATTTGAACAGAAAAAATGGTTACGAGTGGTAGCAGACGAACAGGCATTGGTGACTGTAATCACCCCTGAGTATTTCGTCGAACACCGGTCTTTTCATTTCGGTCACAACTAACTGAAATGAATTAGGTAACCCTCTAGCTACCATTCCTTCCGTAAGTCATCAAAACCAGAAATTTACACATCTTATTTAGTGAATGTAACCATATGAGAATAAATCATATTTTCCTGAAGACTGCTATGGAAACTGAAAGAGGCGGCTGTAGAATCGACCTCGTCATCCAATCAAAAATTCACGGAAAGAAGAAAAAGAAGAAGAACAAGAAAGAGCGATTTTCCCCCAGTACATCCCACAACAGACAAACAGATACTGCAGAAGGGACAGAAACAGATCGATGCAACAATTCCATAAGACCTAGACAAAGAGCCTTCAAGAAAGACGTTCGTTGAGGCAATCAGACAAACAGAATAAGAACGGTACACAGGACACTTCAGAACACCCGCAGACATATCACTAAAAGGAAATTGAAATGTGCGCGAAGATTGGGGATCAATCTTGGAGAGGTATGGCGTTGAAACACTACCTAAACGTCTTTTTCAATCACCGGGAATGCTTACAACGGTTGTCTCCCACGCTTAACCCTCCTGTGACAATATGCTAGCTATTTCTTGCTACAAAAAGGGTTAGTCATGAATTTAGGATTTGTTCCCGTTAGCAAGCAACAAAGGAAAATAGGCGATCGCATCACTTAAATTTCCTTTTTCCCAGCTTAGCTACCGCAGGCACTTTTGTTCTATTCAGAGCATAGTGGTGACATTCAGTGTGAATCACAAAACGAAGCCCCCAAACAATGCATTATAATGATTTCGCAAATTCAGCGAACGTAGACAAAGAGGCATGCGTAACGCGTTCGAACGCGTCCTTAGCGGATGAATCACACGACACTATTGGTTCGATTATTATACATTCCTGGCGTGGACAGATAAGTCTTGTTGGAGGTTCGCGTACCTGTGTCCCTTGTTTGATGAAGTGTATTTGTTTGTATCTAAAAGATAAAAAGGCATCTATATTCTTGTTTATTCGTGTTACATACCACGGTGAGTAGAAATAAGTTAGACTGAGTTGGCACTTATTTAGACTGTCAATCTACGCATTCTGGTAGCCGACGCAGATAAGAGTATGGTACAGATCCGAACACGGTGATCACTCCCCCAAAAATCTAGAAAGACTCCCATAAAAATTAAAAATTTCAAGTGCCTTCTGACGTACTTAATTCACCGAGTAGTCGCTGGTGATAATAGCATTAGACAGATAAAGACTCAATTTTTGGGCAGTCTATTTCAACTTGAACCAGCCTTAGCTCTGCATCGGACGTATTGGTCCAGGTTATTACCCGCCAGAAAAACCTCGGCAAACTCAAAGAAAAACGGCATCGAATAAATGAAAATATTGAGTGGATATAAGAACTCCATTGGTCGTAGCATACAACTATATATATATATATATATATATATATATATATATATATATATATATATCCCTTTGTCCCCCAACGAATGAGTTGGAGGGACCTCCGAGCACCACCCAGGAAGCCTAACATACCGTGTGCGACCAACTAGACCTATTAGGCTTTTCATACCTTGGACTTGTCACTCGTTGTTATTCCTTATATTATTATATTTCACGCTCGTTAATTTCAGGCTGTGTGCCAAACAGAACATTACAAGGGGGAAGGAGAGGTACATGGAGTCACACTGCATGATTTGTTTTGTTTGTGGACGCAACACTGCCAGCTTGCCCAGACCAAAGCAGGTGGCTTTCTAAGGGATCCACAACCAGAGCCATTAGCTACCAAAAACTTTACCCACAAGACAGTGGGACGAAGTATGGGATCCGTAACCCACTGGGAGCCTGTGACTGATTGCTCAGTTCATTTGCCCTTTGGATAAAGCCAAACATCCTGGTTGCCTAGTACACCCCTCCACCATAGATGGCTGTGAGCAAACCGTCGTGCCCCTCATACGCCACCCGTGGTTGGTTTCGAATCACGGCTTAGCCATCTCCCCTAGACTGACCGTCAGTCAACCCGGTGGAGTGCTCCGGGCATTTGTTTTCGTCCTCTCACTTTAGTGGTAACTCCTCCGCCACGATAAGGAAGTGAGTAAGACTTCCTCAGCAGAGATCGTAGCGGACTCACGGTCATG
This sequence comes from Fasciola hepatica, assembly GCA_948099385.1. NCBI lineage: Eukaryota > Metazoa > Platyhelminthes > Trematoda > Plagiorchiida > Fasciolidae > Fasciola > Fasciola hepatica. The sequence goes on along the minus strand of CANUEZ040000027.1, from coordinate 6,927,957 downwards.
TGGGGCATTCCGAGAGGTGTTCAGGAACAGTAGTTATCTTAGAGCCTGAGATGCCCACTCCCGACTAATACTCTCACGCTGAGAAAGCCTAGCGAGAGACGTGCGATACATTTATCAAGCACCGTAACTTAGCGAGTTTTAGTGTCTTAGCTATTGGTTTGCTTTGGGTAACTAAACTATGTGGTTAACCTCTGGATTGCCAGTCCAACGTTCCCACCGGACTTTAACAATTCTTCGAAGGTATCAGTGTTTCATTGCGGATGATCTTTGTGTTTTCGGCCCTCAGTAGCCAGGCTTCCGAGCAGTACATTAAAACAAACCAGACCCCTGACGGACAAACAGATATCTTTCCGACGTTACTACGCTTCATCCGAGTTCCATCCTCCAGATGAAAATGCAGATCTATGCAGACTAAGGCATCCCATGTTGAGCCAAAGTGTAGTGCAAGGATAGCTCAGATCTGTAGTAGTACGGTACACTTCTAGGGTGCCAAGAAAATCCTTATGCACTGTTGTGCTGTTATTTAAACTATTCAACATAAGTGTTCCGCATATATTGGAAATAAACTTCTTCAGCGTGCAATTTTCGCCTGCGTTTGAGGCGAGACGAGATCCAAATCACCAATGGGTGATGTAATTTGGTGACAAACGTTTGTCGCAATCAGCAACGTTCTGGTCAGATTTGTGATCTAACTGATGCATTACCTTGTGATTTCCTACTTCGTTGCTTCACCATCAGGCATTTTGCTTCCACTCGGGGTTTTCTTTCGGGTACCAACCCAAACTGTTGCATTCAGTGCACGACTGAAGACTGCTTAAATTGAGAATGAATCTGAAATCAACGACGAAATATACAGATAATGGGAGATCCACTTGCATTTTTCACATCCTAAATTCAAACGCCACGAGCCGGAACCGAACCGGTGACATTTCGCTTACAAAGCAGGTGCTCTGTTAGGTGAGCTATCGCAGTAAGGTGTATGGGGTATTTGGCAGGAGTAGCACTTCTGAATTGGTAGACTATCGTGCCCCTAGGGGTATCTTCCATGGCTTTGGTCTCTATCACCTGCCCAACTCCCACTTGTGGCTCCACAAAGCCGAGGCATGCATCAGCCACCACATCCCGGCAAACCACTCGACAGGTAGGCCAAACTAGGTTGAGGGTAACCGATGCCTAAAAACCTCGGTGAGACGGTGCCCAGCACGCGAAGAAGAATAAGCGGATGAGATCTGTTGGGACCCAACGGCTACCAAGGAAATCCGTCCAGTGAACAGGGTTGCATGGACCCCTGGGTCTAGGCGACTTATACCGAATGGCGAACGAGCTCCTGAGGAGCCACCGGCAACCATGCGTCAAGATCACTAGGACGCGTTGGGCATCCCGGATTGGTTGGCCACTACCCAAAAGGCGTACGAACCGCTCGTTCGGTCACCGGCTTCTAACACAAAAGCTACCTGTTGCCCGACAGGTAGCACTTGGCTATGCACGGGCTAGAGTTGCCGAGTGATGGTAAGGACGGCTACGTCGCACCAAGTTACCATAAATGTTCATGACAAGTTCCCTCACATTCGAGACATGCATGAAGCCGGCTCATCCTCTCACAGCAGCTAGCCGCGTAGAAGTAAGTGAGTACGGCCAATCGGGTGTGAATGCCGCAATTGAACATCCAATAATGCGCAAACCCTTATTCCGATGATACACAGCAACTGCTTTGGTTTTAATCACTGGACTAGTCTCGCCGGTTCGATTTCGGCTAGCGGCTTTGGATTTTGAATGTGTGTCAAAAGTACATTCTGTGATCAAAATATATCTTGTTTTCTTCCCAATATTCACTTCACCAGTTTATTTCCATATGACATGTAGTTCTAACCCCCACCCACCTAATCACCGCGGGAGATTAGGCATAGGAAAGAATCATCTTTAAAAAATCGTAAAATGAGCAATTTTCGATTTTGAATCAATCGGTCACTTACGTAAAATTTTGACGTGGTACACTCCCGGTCCATGATCTGACCATATATTCGTCGCGTTCAACTTGTTGCTGAAACCGAATCAGCATGAGATTAAAAATCAATACATAATAGTAACTCATCTGTCTAGAACAAAACTGGGAGCATAACTACTTTGCGTTAACTACTTAGTTATGCACGTACGTTCATCAGTCAGTAAGAAGGTCAAAGGTCATCGTGCACCAGGAATGAGATGTCAATCACCGGCTGAACTACATTCGTGGGCCTACCACGCCAAGTCTGGCCACAAATCCATACTATTCGTTGCCTTAGAGGTTTGTAGCAAGTGGCTCGTTTGTTGACAGATTATCACATGAAATGTCTGCTTAATGAGGTTGTAGTTACTCCAGACGAGTAGACAAGGCGCAACTGGGTTATGTTGCTCCTGTGGGCTCTTCCAGTGCCTTATTCCAGGATCCAGATCGGAAAGCATCTCTTGATTCTTTCGACACACTTGCTTCTGCAAGGTTTGATTCTGGATTTAGCAAGCATCCGTCTTGTGTTGGGTAACTCTACCAAGAGCCTAATAGGTTTTCGTAAGTTTGCTTGAACGGTGTTGCATTCTTCTCTCACTCTGACAACCTTCCCCCGACCTTTGAGAGGTAGTTTGATAAACTCCCTTTTGGCAAAATGGTTCGAAATTTTCAAACAAGCGAAAATGCAGTCTCATACAACTGGAACCACCACCATCGATGATATACCTGATTTGAAATCATGTACCACAAAGAAAAATGCGGCTTTTTTGTTGCTCGGAGCTACAACAGTGAAAATCCTACCTGGCGAAGTTGAAGTTCGCAGAATAGTGCACACTGTACTTCAAAATCTACGTCAAGATATGTGTCCGGGACTGGAGGAATAAGTGTGACTTGAGACCAAGAGTCCAAGACTATATTGTCAGAACGCACAAATCCATTGGGTAGGCTCAGCGTCAAAGTGGACACAGCGTGTGGATGCAGTCCGACTCCGGAGCTAATAAAATTGTCATCCAAAACCCAAGGCTGGCACGAAGAAGCTGATAATGCGGAAAAAAACGGCAATGATAAAACGATGAACAGAATGCCAATTTTTTTCAATTTTTTTTTTGAGTATTCTGATCAGTTCATAACTAGTAAACCCAACTGAACACATTATTAATTTTTTCTAAGTAATGATCATTTTCAATAGTAAAAGTCCAATTTTCAAGTTGGTAAGACATTAGGGAGGTAGTCACAGACTCTGTGTGAAAGGTTGGACATTCATGAACGGAGACAATACAGCTGTACACAGTTCAGCGCAGCTTGGTTGCTTTGCTGTCTACCCTCTTTACTACTTAATGTATACCAGTCAGGTTGGTCTACTCGTGACTTGTCTACTTAACGTCGCCAATCATTCGTGAGGTCTTTCAGCGAGAATGATGAAAACATTGCATCAGCTGACAAAAGTGTACAACATCTGAAAACAGCTTTGCTGGATCACAAAAGACAAGCTTCCGTGTGGTGAAAAGGAAAAGTGCGCTCTCTGGCTTCATCGGGATTCGGATCGATAACAGAATTAACTTTAGCTAACTTTCTAATTGCCCTATTGATCCACGTTCACACTTACGCACGCAACTTGTTTCTGTCTGACCAAACCACGCTTCTCAATCACTTTAGCATCCACCGGACGGCCTTTTTTGGCCTCGCCGACTGCATGTACAGGCTGCTCGTTCCCGGCACGTGCTTACTTCCAAATAAAATGGATTTATCAAGTACCGTGAGCTATCATTCATTGCGCACACAAAAAAACAGAATATGTGAGCAATAGCTTACCAAATACATGATCACTCATAAACAACGACTTTCGTTTGAGAAAGTCTGGGAGAAAACTCTGTTACCGACAAACAGGTATAGCGGCTCGAATAGCACAGTGCATGCAAACAAGACCCACTGTAAAATAGGTTCAGTACTTCTCATTTTGCTTTTCCAAGCAGGACAAGAATGCTCAACCTCATCTCCGCAATTTTCTCAGCAACTCCTGTACGAATCTAAAGAAATCCCGGGATTCATCCAATTTCCTCACAGGATATTGTCGCGTAAAATTAAAAGTTATCGAGGATTCGTTAGATTTATTTCTACTTTGTGTGGACTTATCGTAAAAGGATGAAGAATACCAATTCTCTTAGCTTTTTAAATGCTTTTCATAGCTTTCAAGTAAGTCAGCCAGCTGTGTCATCTGTAGATCTTAAATCTTAAACTCAGCCTTTCTCCTTTCAAGGAGACATCTGAAAAGTGAGAAGTGATGATCGTCTATTTCAGTTGTTTTAGAATAATACGGAAAAGGAGGACTATTTACTGAATCCAGGTGAGTTGAGATGACTGGGACACGTGTTACGTATGCCCACCGATAGAACTTCTCATTATATACCCTTCTCCGATGCAGGTAGTGGCTGGATGGTAGGTCGAGGTAGTCAGTCCTTGAGACTGCACCTTGACGTGACGTAACGGCTTGCGCGCCTCAGCGACCCAACGAGCTGAACAAGGTTGGCTCACCCCTAGCCGAAGATTCAATCATATCTCAAAGGTCTGTGGGTAGATGCCTGATAGATTAGTCTCCAGGTTGGGGGTCGATTTGAGCTGGCAATTCGGTCGGTAAAATCAGTGGAAGGATAATTGATCCAAGCAAGTGGGTTTCCGCTCAGCCAACCCGCTGCCTTGCGGACAGGTTCTTATTAGAACTAAAGACTTTGGTTGAGAACCCTAATCGTTCTCCTGCTTCGCGGCTGGACACCCACCCAACATTTCCAATGAACTGCATGAACACACCCATAATGCTCCCACTGATAACGCGCCCGATACTCGCAAAGGTTCAGTATCAAATTATTCCGTAAATATTCTTCAGTCTGATAACTCACCTTTTCTAGGACCTCGTCGGCATCTGAATCTCGGCTCCTTTAACTTGTGTACTCCCATGCTGGCCCGTCAGTGGGCGTGCCTAGCCTTCATAATGGATAATCTGGCGATTGACGTCTGCCACGTCAGTGAAACGCGCATCCAATACTCAAGCAGTGTGGTTCAGATAACTGGTCTTGGTATCTCATCAAGGTATTTCATACGCACTTCAGGAGACGAAGCGACTAAAGCTGCGGGTTAACGTGGTATAGGGATAGTCCTGACTGAACAGGCTGAAGCTGCCCTTTTAGGCTGGAATCCGGTCAATAATCGTTTATGTATTGTAAGACTCCAGGGGTCAGTTGGCGTTCGAATGTATGGCTGTGTTAAGTGCAACTTGGTTGTAGTCTCGGCATACGCCCCGACAGACTGCAGCCCTGACATGCAGAAGGATGAGTCCTATAATCAACTCAACGCCCTCTTCCGCAGGAGAAAAGCTCCGACGTTCTAGTGCTAGCTGGTGATTTCAATAAACAAGTTGGTAAACTTAGTGCCTCAGAAGCTTGTTTGGGCCGGAGTTGTGCTTTACACGCTCAGCGCACAGATAACGGGGATAGACTTCTCCAGTTTTGTGCAGACAATCGATTGTTCTTGTCTGGCATCAATTTCCGAAACAGCTCACGTCACACAGCAACATCGCTAACTTCATGGGTACTCTGAGCCAGATTGATCATATTACATTAAGCTTCTGTTGGCGCAGTTCTGTTCAGAGCTTTAGGTCTTACTGGTCCACGTACGTACAGTCGGACCATGCATTAGTTTTAATGCGATTATCGCTCCAGCTCAATGGTCATCAACGCAAACCGCAAATCTGATTAGCCGTACAACGTTTGGCTAATACAGAAGTCTGCACCCTTTATCAACAGGATTTAGCATATGAGCTAGGATCTACGACGAACAGTAACGCAGATGAGCACTGAGCCTATATTGAGCAGGCGCAGCACGCGGCAGCAGGCTTTGCATGTGGTCCTAGATCCGATACCCATCAAAGACACTGGATTTCTCGAAATTCGACCAGGCTAATGGAGTATTAACGTTAGTTATCGAGCTGTAAGGAGATGACTAAGATACGAAGACATCTTCAAAGGCAAATTACAGAAAGCCTTAAGAAGGACCACGAAAATTGGTGGGTCAAGGTAGCTGAAGAAATAGAAACGGCAGTTGCTTCAGGTAAAAGTCAAAGATTTTTCAAACTAGTTTACGACACCGGCGAGCCCCGGTCAGTGAAACGATATGCGACAAAAATGGAGAGCTTTTTCATGGCAAACAGCAAAAGCCCGACCGTTAGGCCGAATACTTTAAAGAGCAGTTTAGCTGAACGAGCGCTAATGTAGTTATTTCTGTGTCAACAACTGCGATTCCTTGGGGCGTATCACTTGAGACCCCATCGGAAGTGGAATCAGAATCAAGCAACCGACCACTAAAGCGTGGAAAAGCGGCCGGTCTCGATGAACTTCTCCCAGTTCTTTTCAAAACGATAGTTTTCCTCGGCTTAAAAGGTGCCTTCGATTCAGTTGACCGAATAGCGCTATTCAGTGCTCTTCACCGAAAGTGTATGCTACAGAAGTTCGTGAATTTACTGAGGTCATTGTACTCTCATACTCCTGGCCGCTTAAGAGTTTACAGTGAGCTGGTCTGTTCAAAAAGACCAGTGGTGTTCAACAAGGATGCCCATTTCGCCATTCATGTTCAACTTGGTAATCAGTGAGATAATGGAAAATGCCTTGCGAATTTTTCGGGTTGTGGGCGTCAAACTAGCAAATAGGGATAAGCTATGTTACCTAAATTAAGCCGGCAAACGTTTTGCTTGTTAGAATGCATGGAACAGGCGTAACGTGCACTAGATAGACTCGCAAAAGCTGTAGCTCTATCCGCCGTTCGCTGTGTACCTTCAAATTGTAGAGTGATGTTACAAGACCGGACGTCAACGGTTCCGAACTTGGTGCTTGATGGAGAGGTGCCAGCAATTGCTGGTCGCTTCACTTACCTCGGCAGCAGCGTGAATACAGACGGAAGCACGGTAGCAGATGTGAGCAAGCGTATACCCAAGGCTCGAGCGGCGTACTCTGGACTGAAGCACCTGTGGTGCCGACCTGATATTTCACTGAAGTTGAAAGGTCACGTGTAATGTGCCGCGGTGCGTTCAGTTTTCTTGTATAGTTGCGAGACATGGAGCCTGCGTGCGGAAGACATTTGTCGTCTTGAGGTTTCCGGACACAGATGTTTGCGTAGTATCTCTAAGATTGGGTGAAATGACCCAATAAGCAAAGCTGAGGTCAGAAATTGAGTATTGGGTATTAGATCAGAAAATGTTTTATCACAGAGTATCCGGCTTAGTAGACTTCGTTAGTTGGGGCACGTGTTACATATGGCAAACACACGTCTACCGTACCGTGCCCCCTTTTTCTTTCCTCCTCAGGGGTGGAAGAAGCCACGTGGAGGTTAACAGATCACGTGGCAACGAGGAATGAGAAGATGTACAACGAACTTAAGAAAAGTAAGTGCCCCACGTCTTTGTGGTTGGGGTCCAAAAGATCCGTCAACCAACTGACTGGAGACATTGAAAAATATGACAGCGAACCGTGAACAGTGGTGGTCATGTTGTCACTTTCTGCCTAATCAGAATGATTGATCAATGTGGGTTTGTACGGTTAGACTGTGTATTCCGTGTGTTGGTTACTAGGGGGTTGTTTTCTTTTCCCACCCCTTTAGGTCCACTCCCTGTCCACCTTGTATATTTATTCTTTCTATTTCTACTTGCAATATGGTAAGAAAAGCAGTGATCAGTAGGGCTCCCCCTGCTGTTTAACGCTGTAGGATGATAATGATGAATCTGTGACATAGTAGAAAGGTATGAAAACCTTGTCCAGTGAACTCGCCCAAGTAGGAAGTCTTAGAGTGGGGTATTGGGGTCCACGCGACCCCCCACCCTCACCTCCCACCAGATACTTGTAGACAATAAATGTTGTGACTAGATGTCACAATTAGGCCTCTTTCTTTTTTCGTTATTTCCGTTTACTGCCTTATGCGGTGACTTGCAAGTTCACATCTCCTACCCCCCTTCCTACATGCAGAGAAGGGAAACGTCGGCGAAAACATCGACTGAACTGATTCTCACTTGTGCCATCCCAACGGTTCTCGGTTAAACAGAAATCCCGGCACCGTATTAAATAACTCACACGTTGATATAGCATGCTCACTGAGCAATTGAAACCGATCTCATGCTTAGTTGATGCAGTACTCACGCACTGCAATAGCATATCACCCCGACCAAAAGCCGATCGACCTCATGTGACTTCTTGTGTATTGTCCTCCCGGATTGAAGGCGAAAGTAGGGTTCTTACCCCAGTAAATATGTCACACGTGACTCATTGCACAATTTACACGATTCAGGTTACCGACGTAAACAGAATCAATACACGCTTTCACTTCCACTGGCTTTGCACAGTCGTGAAACAGTCCAAAGAAAATGGCGTCATTCGGTTGTGGTTGGTGTGCACCGGCATACTCGAGAATATAGTTGTTAGTGACAAAAGTGTGGACATTTTCGCGAATTTGCTGTTGGCAAATCCTCTTAATAAAGCCACTAAGAACTCAGTTCGGTTATGTAACACTCACGAAAGTTGTATGCCTAAGAATCAACCTGAATTTAGGACCTGTCTCAATTGTATTGATCAGATACCTACCTGACCGCAGATCTTTAGAAGATGTACACCTGATGAAAGTAGCACCTTTAGATGAATGGGCAGAGTGTCTCAGAAGCACACAACCAGTTTTGCAGCTACGGCTGTCCATTAAGTATATGTATCTGATAGGTCTCTGTCTATTCATTCTTACGCACACTGTATGTGTTTGATTCACAAAAATCTCATTTGAACATTATGGGTATGAGCAGACGGTCCTCTGATGCTCCACTGAATAATCACAATCTTGATTCGTTGCTTGCACCAAATAGTTCAACTCGTCACCACACTGTCGTCATGAGTGAGGTTAGCTGCGACTAACCCACATATATGAATATCAGAGAATCACAGTTGAAGTTCTCCAGTAGCCTCTTCGAAGGGAAGCATTCACTCATACTTTTGATGGAAAAAAGACGGAATATCTTTCGCAGGCGCTCTAACACGATTTCTCTAGCTAAATGTCGACCGCAAAGTTCTCTAGATTTACCTGGCTTTGAAGTCCTTATCGCAGAAAGTTATATTACCTCGGTAACCTGAAGTCTGACATGATGACCGCGTATCGAATGAAGAGTCCCCAAGTAAACTGATTTTGATCACCTGTAGCGTCAACTTGACATTCATGTGTTCGTAAGGGTACTGTGTCTGCGTGACAGCAGTTAGGGAAGTTGTGTTGCAGTACAGAAACCTGGACGTTGTTGGTGGAAAATACACATACAGCATTCTTTTCCCAATAGCATTGGTCGAACAGAATGTTGCATTGAGTTCAGGCTTAAGATGTTCGAGACCAGTGGTCACTCTTTAGAGGAAAACACCTTGCCGGAACATGTTATTGTGGCTGAGTACTGTTATGCGTGTTCATGGATAGTCTCCCTAGATTTGCACTATTTGCCATTTCAGGCAGTGGATCATCCATGACAAAACAGATAAGTGTGAGGATCTTAGCACGTGGGCTTGGCTTGGTAAAATTTGGGAGTACAAAGGATTAATCGACAGGGGGATTGGAGAAGCTAAACGACATGACTAGGCATCACAGTCGGAGTGGCAATTTTATTTGAATCCATTCTTCGATTGTATGACGTTCCACTTTTGTTTCCTCACAATGCGTATTTGCTCGTCATTGCACATCTCAAAACTGATGAATAGTCACGAATTAGTAGTGTCACCCGACTGCTCAAAATCTGTGCGACCGATTTAGCTCAAAGTTACATGGCGTACTCTCCTCGACTGAAAAGGTGTGGATTTCTCAATATTAGTTTTTTTATCCTTTGCCTGTGCCTATGCACGGTCTTTGCAACCACTGAAAATATTTTGTGCAAAAGTTTCAATGGTCTAACGAGAGTGTGTCTACAGCGTGGAAATGAGCGCGGTCAAAATAAATTTTACTATTCAAGGTCATCCTGGCTTACCTGGATGAACCCAAAAATTCCACAGCCGATCACAATAAAATCATGTTCAATTATACGAACTGTGGCTGTCATTTGAATGTTTGGATTTATCAGTCGATAGGCCGAAAGAGAGAAAAAGCAAGGCAACGCTGATCGCATGTATTTTACTAGTTTCATCCGACAATAGTCGTCAAAGCATTCATACACACAATGTGACAATCAAATTGCTACACCGATTTCTTTTCACACCTACTTACACTTTAAAAAGATAAATTCAGGTCAAAGTGATTTCAAAGAAACCACAAATGAACCCGAAAAAATCACTGAAAATTAGGCTTCATCATCATGACTGCCCTCTCTGAAATTACTGTGTTGTTAGTCACAGGAATGGTTCATACCTTGAGTTGTTTTGTTAGAGCTATGCCGACTGGAGCGCAAAGTTCTCCGTCATGGTTACCTATAGCGGACAGGTCGAGGGAAAGTAACCAGACAAAAGTAACGAAACGCTGTTAGAAGTCGTGGTGGAATTTTCGCCTGTCAGCGAACTCCACATAAGAACCATTGAAGCTTACAGACAGCAACGTGACGTGTGCGAATGTGACGCGCTACTAAATAGGCCACTGTCTCTTGCCTATTACTCAGCTATCCTGAGTGAGGTAAGATTCACTAGCACGTGCTGGGCATCCACGACTGGCAGACAGCCATCCAAGAGACGGCGCATAAACCGCTCGTTCTGTCACCAGATCCGAACACACAAACTTTCTGTTGCCCGACAGGTAGCTCTTGGTTGTGCACGCGCCAGAGTTTGTACCTCGAATAAAAAGCCGAGTGAGGCTGGGGACACCACTCCGTACCTAACCTCAAAGACTCTTTATGGACAGTTCCGTTATACACACAGCTCATCGGTAAATGCTATTAGGGACATCTACGAAGTCAGCTCATCTAACACGAGCTAGCCACATAAAAATGAAAATGTAATTAGGCATGTTGCCAGTGAAACTCGATATGACTGAGGACTGATATTCAGTGAAGCTATATCTCACGGTGTCACTTATACCCGACACTATCGACAGAATCACTTGTAGCTGTGTATATGCACGGCCACGTGTCTGAAACCAAACATCCAATGACAAGGTTGTACACGTTTACCTGTCCCACAAGACCCGTCTTAGGTTCAACACACAGGCGGTGATAGCCGTCGGGATTGTCTACTTCCTCCGGAAAAACTGATTCTTCCCAATAGCACTGACACACTAACTCATTCTCTTTTTCTGTTCGCTTTCAGTATTCACCTGTAACTCCGGGCTTCTTCGTTTATCGTTTAATGAAAACTCGGTCTACAATCAGGGTTCGTCTAGGCCCGTATTTATTTACACCTTCAACACACCGGTCAACTGGCAAAGGCCACTTTCTCCTTTTCTTAAAACGGCAAACGGACCACGCGTGCCCCATTCCGAAAAATCAACACGTTCAATGTGATCTAGCTCACTGACTAAGATTTTTATATCTTATCACCATGCCATGAATTTCCTAAATAAGTACTTCTTCATAATCGGATTCCAAAAACAGTTCTTCGCAAATTTGACAAATCACTTATTAGAGTAAATGTATCAGATCCCAGATCCGTTCGCAGTGTATCGAAAAAATGATGCGCCATGCGATATGTTATGAGTAAGTGCTTATTGTTCTGTAACACAGCGTTATCGGAAAAGAATGGTAGTCAGTTGACGTTTTGGGTACCCGCGAGTAGTCTTTCTCAAAACCAGTTCACAGTCCACCGTAAAATGGCCTTGTAAAGGGTTAGCCGCGGTAACCGAAACGTCGATTAACTACCATCTTTTCCGATGACGCTGTGTTACGGAACCATAAACACTTGCCTACAGTACCTATCAGAGTCTTTCGACAACCACTTTGTTATCATTTGGTATTTCTGTTAGCTTCAGTACTATTAGGTTGAACGTTGTTTCTATTCGCTTTCGACATGCTAATTCCACGAAGCAAGCGAAGATTGCCGAGTGTCATTTTGCAAAACTCTGATAGATTTCGTTCGCCGTTCAGTCAACTTGTCCAGATAAGTTCATTGTTCTGTTATACCACGGTAACATTTTCGATATCTCTGACAAACTGCACAGGACGAATAATTTGCAGAAGATATTCATTGGCTGTTTTTCTATGTGATGCAACCCATTAGTTCATTTTTGGAGAAATCCCGGGATAGCCAACTTTTTGGCCTCTTGGACAGATTATTTCCAAAATAATAAACCAATCCATATAAAGAGCACTTTTTTGTTATCGCAACAAAGATACGCGATTTATTGTAGGGATTTCTCCCGGTCAAGTTACATTTTATCTATGATTAGCAAACTATGGTTATTGTTTTTAAAAGTAGCTTATGTTCGTGTCCATGCGATAGGGTGTCCTCCACCCTTTTTACCACACAATTGCTAATCAGTGCAGTGAAAAGGCCCCGACCAATAGCCTCAAAAATCCACTGCACAAACGGGAATGACCGGTAACCTGATCCTGATACTTGGAGTGGAGAATTACATGAATTCCTATCTGATCAGATGTGGTACAGAGTCAGGCGATAGTTCATCTTGTCGTTTGATCGCTTTATGTCATATGCGTAGTGTTGAACTTGTATATTTTGTGGATCAACTAAAGTTTAAGAGCGGGTCGCATTATTCCTGACCCATAAATGCTGCTTAAAAAATGCAGAATCTTGACCAGCTTCCCTCATCGGTCGCGTCACTCATCAGTTTGCATTGCGAAAATAATCATTTATTCACCAATATTGCTATATTCCTTATAGTCGTTTTCATTTATTACCCAAATAAATCATTGACCGTATACATTTCGTTGCATTTTTCGCCAATCTCTCATTTGCCATGTTTTTTTATTAGATCGTTTTTCACTACATGCTTGAGCATTGGTGCAACAGACGGGGTATACCCCGCAGCCTCGAAGCCCCATTGCACTGTTACGATTGGCCGGCAACCAGACCCTGAGACTTGGAGTGATGGAGAACCACACAAGGTCCCAATAGGTTAGATGTGGTACCGAGCAGGACGACAGTGGAGCTTGCTGTCTACCACCAAAGCGACCGGCGGTGACGGGATTCAAATCTTTGACCTCCGAGATTGGGGATAAATGGTGTAAACCGCGCGATCACCTATCATTCGAACTGGAGCTTCAACAATCAAATCAGTCTGGTTAGGACGCAAAGAAACTGGGTGAACGTATGAATGTTTCTGGATATTTACATTTCCATTTCAAATGCCGTGTTGTCCAAAGTAGTTCAATACACCTTTAACAGGCTGCTATCTGGAGCATTCTGGGTTCTCCCCTAGGGGGATGATCCGATAGGAGTTGCAAAGCGTGGATAGAGCGCAGGCGCCTCCACTGGAGGACAGCAGAGTTTATAGCATACCTAGTACAATACACTTCACCTTGGCAAGTCTCATTCGGCTGGCACAAGTTTTGAACCCCATCTTGGACGCACTGGTATTTGGATACCGTTTGCTCCCCACCAACAAGGGCCACAATTTTGATTCGCATTTAGGACCTAACCTAGTCGTTGCAGCACACTCAACGACTCCTAGTAGACCGGTGTCACATTCATACTGAGATTGGAAAAAGCCAAGCTACTTCTTTTTATATGTGATGGAAATTCTTTCGGCATCTGACCTCCGACTGGGACACAGCTGATAAGCTAGTCAAACTTATTTAGTTCATTGTCTTTCCTGACACCGTGAGGTTTATTGCTGGTCGAATCCAGCTCGACAGCAACATCTTGTACCTTTACGGTACAAAAGGCATACCAAAAATCACTACGGAGTTTTCATACTATACAGCAAAAATTGCGATGCAAGTGGACGTTTACCCAGTGCACGGTTACCGTTTGCGCAAAACTGAAATGAAACTGAACGCTTTATTGAATGACAACAAAATGTAGTGATGGGAAACAATTACATAATTTACCTAATACCTGCCATTGCCTGATGTGTCGATTCTATTTATGAGATCCACTGCCAGTTTCTTACCCACATCAGTGCAATATATTCTAGTGAACCTTAAATGATTTGATTTTTACTTACTAAAAGCGTTCTGACACCTGGTTTCCACAAGCGGGGGGAGATAGGACCAAGTGGAGTAGATTATTCCATGTGCTGTTATATGATCTTTGTCACACGAGATGCAAGTCTTTGTGGACCGTGACACATTTTTCACAGTCCTGGAGCATAATTCGCAACGATTTCCTTCCACCAGCGTGGTACCCAGAGGACATGGGTCGCATGGCACTGGCGCTTCCGGCTGAGGAAGTGGGACACCGGTTTCTCTGTTGCATATACTCGGTTCGATCCATTTCCATTGTTTGCGTCTCTGTAATGGTAAACAATTTTCCTCAGTACCAAAATCATAGTAGAAATAACCGCATTCGATATTTATCACACCAACCTGGAGTCGAGCATATCACCAACAAAACAACGTGGAAATCTTGAGTGAGGGAACAATTAATGGTTACATCCCGTAACCTGAGGATTGCAGTTATAAGCAGCTTGCTTCCCGGCTCGCTTAAGTTTCTGGCCAAAAATTCAATTTATATCATCCGCAACTACTTTGGATTCGAACGACACACACGAGGCGTAATTTCGTTTTCAGTTGAGAATATGAACGAGGGGTGAGCATGATTATTTCAAGGAGAATAACAGCAAAGTCCAGAGTGACTGCAAGGGAAAACAGCGCAGCCAGTCGTCTCCAGACTTTTGACTCTGTACATCAGATGGATCGCTTAGTTTATTTTGATTTTCCATGGGGACAAAGCTTGAAGAAATCTACGTAGTCTTCCACCTATTTGCACTTATTAGTACACTCCTTTCGGTATGACTTCATTCGATGTAGACGAACAACCAGTGGCAAACGCGTCATCCGTGTGCTTAGTACGCATTTATCAACGGGCAGTGATATCTCTCAGCGGTCCACATACAGTTTGCCAACGACGAATGTTTTCGATCTCTCGATAATATGTATACTGTTAGCAGTCAAGTATCCACAACCGTGGCTTCCTTCGGAAGACAGGAAATGAAAACTGCAGCGATCACAGTAAGTATTGAATTTTTAAACCCCGTTTTATGTTTTAGTTAGTTGAAACATACACGCACACACACACACACACACACACACACACACACACACATACAGATCACCAGTTTTGTTTGCTACATTTTACCACAACTTAGTCGTAGTGTGAGTAGTAGAATATTTTAGGGCTTCTGAAATATCTTCTAACACGATCGGCCCAAGATAGTTCAGTGGGTTTTCGAAGATATTACGGTTTGACTCACTCAACCTACATAAGCATGCTTTTGAATGGTTCACATTTTGGTGTCTAGTAGCTGACCCATAGACAGCAATAATTCTCGTTCACCTTTTGTTAACGTTTAATCCTTAGTGTCAGCATAGAAATGGAAATTGTCTATGTTGAGAATAACAATTATCATTAGTACTGTATTTTACTCCTGTATTCAACATGCAACAGTGATGTAACATCTCAGGTAGGAGAGTGCAGTTGAGCAGAGGCGGTCAAACGGTTGGTAAGGGATTCCCAAAGTATATGGTTCACTAGAAAGGCCGTTTGGTCGTCAACGGGGTATAGATGAAATGGGAACGATAAATTGTGACAGAACTACATATTCAGCAACATCCAACTTGCCTGTCCGTTCGCATCACAGCTGGACCAGTAGTGCATGTAATCATTTTCTGTGCACGGGGCCCTCTCTCGACACTGACTCCATCCGGGTTCTACGATGGAATATTTAAAAAGACAAGTTTTATTCGTAATACACAAGTACTAATGAGATAATCAAATCCTGTGCCGTGATTTGCCGCGATTAAAGGTATTTTTCATGCATGTCGTACTTCTGAAGGAATTAAAGCGGAACCCGACTATTCCCTTTCTAGTACAAGTCCGTTTCCCCGTGTTCTTTTCGGTCCTATTTTGTCAGTCAATAACTCTACAAGAGTAGCCTGGTTTTGATTACCATCTCGCAAATTAGTTCAATCAAAAACGAAAAACTATAATAAAAACAGAGAAAGAAAACCAATTGTAAGGAGAATACAATGAAATACTTTTGATGAAGACAACGTCTGGGTGCAAAAATGGCACTGACTACTTCATTCGTCCATATTGCCTGTTTCATTCGCTCAGGAGAAAGACGTATCTTACATGTTTCAATCAAAACTAACCTAACAACCACACCAGCTGACCTTCGGGTTCATGCCGTTTTGTCACATCACGGAATACATTGAAGGTTACCCATACGGGTAACAAAATACAAACCGTAGAACTTTAAGTGGAAAAATGAACAACTTCCATTTATTTTCAGTTGATGTCACGGTTGTCAACTCGTGAGCTAGAGGAATCGAACAATAATTCTACTTTTTCCGGTTCATATCGCCAAGTGATTTAGAAACGATTCATCCTATGGGTTCTAGGTGAACTAATAGATAATTTTGGTTCCGCCTATTCATTAATGATAATTTAATGGCCCAAATCATTTATTGATCATAAAATTTGAACCAGCTGTAAAAAGCCAATCACGGTGGAACTCCATTGGGTGCCGGCTGGCAACGACTTTTGATCTCTTGAAGTATCACGTAATTTTGTACTCCTAATTCTCGAAATAATGATCACCGTTTGTCCACGATATTACAGCAAATCCAATAAGCTTTGGAGCATGTTTCTTCAACTTTTCTCATAAATAGGCACAATTCAGACGAATCAAAGATATCCACCAAATAATTCGACACACCAAATCGTAATACTCAGTTCCACAGAGGCATTCTAGTTTGATGAGTGATAATTCCAATTAAACTCTTTTAAGGACAAGCAGGTTGACTTGACTAAATACCTCATTCCATACTGTAGTATGGACAATGAATTCTGCCAGAGTCAGTACATCTAATCGACTCGTTTTTTCCGTTCTCATATCTTAATTTATACGATCATACACACGTCAGCCTATTGACTCAGACCGTCTCGTGATCTGCTTCATCCGCACGGAACCAGACTTGTTTCGGCGCCCTGTGTTACTGTTTTTCGAGAGACAAACACGCACATAAAATTTAAATTCCCCGTTTGTTCAAGCATAAACCCAGGCACCTTGTCACAGTCCAGTTCCGTCTAATTCGGTTCAGACAACTATTAAACATGCACTCGGTGCAGTGGCTTTGATTGCTATCGCCTAGCAGAAACCTCGATTGGAAACATGAAAAAGAACAGGAATATGAAAAAAGCAGTAACAGAACTACAAATATTAATATCAAGTCGATAAAGAAAGATCGTGGATACAAGAGCGCCACGGATCGCGACACTAAGCCATATCCTCCAGTGTATCTAACCACAGAGTGAGAAGGTCTCTTGGGAACGACCCAAGAAGTCTAACACGTCCTATATGGTCAAGTCCACAGGTTAGGTTTTTCATACCTTCCATATCACGGACTGGACACCTTTGCTCGTCTTCCAACCGTTACCCTCTTCAGCAAACGTAGAACGCCCAGGAATCCTGTCAGGAGACACGCGCAACACATGCCCTAAATATTTCCGCCTGATGAGCTTCAGTGGTTGAACTTCTGATTTGGTTCGTGAACTTAAGACTCTCTGCCAAACCTCAGTATTGTTTATACGGTGTCCCAATCAGATTCGAGCCATGGTACAAAGATACTGGTGTTCAAATACCGACAATCTTCACACACAGTGTTCAAAATACAAGCCGGATTGTTTTCGTCAACTACCAGCTGTGTGTCTGCTGTGGTTGCCTCGGATAAACGGTTTGGCGCATATTGAATACGATTCCGCCGCAACATAGCAAAATACAAAACAGCTGTGCGACACATCCATGGATTTTTGATGACAACTGGAGCACTGATACTGTATGACAAACCACAGCGCTAAATGAGAACTCCCAAAATCGTTACTCCTAACTCACTATTGAGTTTTGCAAAGGCTTTTTACAGATCTTTGGTTTTCCCATCGGATGAAGTGATTTCAGTGCACTCATTGGCTAATTATCACCGCAACAGCGGTATATTTAAGAAGGGAACAGATTCGGTAAATCCTCAATTACGTTTCATTTCAAATAGCCAATGACAAAGAACTGAGTCTCTAAATTTGGGTAGCTGTCTCTCAGCAAACACCTCAATCATAAGTTTTAAAAATGAAGATTTTGATTGGAATAAGAGAATAATAGACCATAGCATCATTTTTTTATCACACACTTGTGTACGAGTGCACGGAATAAAGTAAATCCTGTGGCCTCAACGACCCACTGAACTATTAGGAATAGCCGGCAACCAGACCCTGTGACTTGGAATGGAGAACCACTTAGCATCCCAGTAGGTCAGGAGTGGTAGCGAGCAGTAGGACAGTGGATTACTGTCTTCCACCAAAGTGACCGGCTAAGTATTCATCGAATCGGCGGCGCTGTTTCAGTACAACCATTTACACACGATGTGTTCAAATATTTTTGCTGACTCAAGTCTTCTTCGTTCAACCCATTGAGAGATCTCGTTTGCATATCACTTTGAAACTAAATTGGAGATGCGTTCGCGAGCCGTGAACCGTTCCTCTTTCATAACGGTATACCCGATCGTCAAATACTATCAGACGATTGTACGGTATGCTGTGGTTTCCCCCTCTTTTGGTTGCATGCTATACATTTTTCACGATAATTTATGGCAAATTTAGTATTTCCGAGGAAAATAAACACCAATCGACCCGGAACTCGCGTTTTAAATAACCTCCAAACACGCTGTGTTTGCTCCATAAGGCCATAAAGTTTAGTTTTTAACTTTAATTTTGGAACTTGAGGCATGTATACTGCTCATATGACAACAAAGATCTAACCTTGTCTCAGAGGCCAACCCTTGTGATATCATCACCAGGAGTTAGGAACCTAGATTTTAATTCTTCCCAGCAGCAGCTACATGATCGAATCAATGAGGGTCTATTAGAGCACTTCATGATTCCCCGAAAGGTTGCTCCCGCTGCTGACACAAAACGTAGTTACCACCTAGATCACCTTTTAACCGTGGCCGGGACCGCTGATAATGATAAGGAACTGTGGCTTTAATTACCGTCCCTCCATATTCAGACCAATCACCGCTCTCCTCGAGGACTGTTTCTTACAGCGAGTAGTATTCGTGTTTCATAGGATCGTCGCACGTGTTGACAATAAGTTTATCCCATCGCGGTCCGTAGTTGCCCCGAAATCGTGCAACCGACGGAATGAAGATCCAACTGAATCGCAATTCTTTCGCCGTAAACTGCTTTTAAAGATAGAGCTGAGGTACCCAACCCAATCAGCGGCCCGCGCAAGACCAAAAATTAGACAGGTCAACTCCAGGGCCTATTTCCACCGTAAATCTGCCAGACACGAGTTACACAAACGTGAAAAATGCTACCGACTGCATTTATTGGTTTCACCGAGTTTATGGACTAGCCGTCCACTTATTTAGAAAGCTCAGATAACACGCTGCGGGAAACGCAGTCACTTGATGGATATAGTAGGAAAAGCTCGTAAGTTTATTGTCTAAAACGTAAAGTCAGACATTTGGATGAGCCAATTATAGTCAAATGTTTCTAAGAAAAGAAGTTGTCAGGAATAAAATCGAACAAAAATAGAAAAAATCGGGTTGTCATCGTATAGCATCAGGGAAAGCAAAGTACACACCTAAAGTTCTATTAGGACATGATCATTTTTCTAACTGAACGACACTGACCGGGTTTCAATCGCAGTTACAGCTTCGTCTGCCTCCGAGCAGGACCAGGACTACAATTGATAGTTATCCAGGCAACGGGTAAGTTTTGCGCTGGGGATTTCTCGCCGTGAGCTGTTTAACTCGTAATAATGTTTAATTAAACTGAACGGTTGCATTTAATTTGGCTAAGACACAGAGCCTTGAGTTTGATAACAATTTTATTTTCTATCATATATATATATATATATATATATATATATATATATATATATAAAATACGGGCTTAAAATCAAGCAAGATGCCAACGAAACAATAACAAAAACTGGACAAATGCCTCACGACAAAGATGGATATGAAGTTGATAAAACAAAGATTAGACTTTTTTTCTACTCACCGCACAGTTTCTAACGTTGCCTTAACAACTTTTTCCCCGTATGGCTGTTTTGTGTAACTACGGCGGACGATAAGTGAACAAACAGGCCCTACAGCACTCGCACCTTTGATTTACATTCTCATTCATGCCTCTTTACATCTCTATCCGACGACAATTCCCATACCCTGGGCCCCAACCGGAAACAAGGGAAGCACCGACCAATTACACTGCTGATGCTAGCTTATTCATGCCTCTACAGTAAATCACAGACTGACCACTGTGCTGCCTTTTCCCACCTTACCAAATAAGCACTAATAGAGCATGGAAAGGCAGAGGAGTCTTTTAATACACGTTTGCGTGTAAGTGCAATGGAAGGGTATATCCCTTAACCAAAAAAGCCCACTGCACTATAAGCAAAAATCGGTAACCAGACCCTGAGACTTGGAGTGATGGAGAACCACGCAAGGTCCTAATAGGGTGAATGTAGTAATGAGCCAGGCGACAGTAATCTACAATAATCTACGATCAAGCATACGTAAAACATGGCCCAGCCATCGAGGCGGTGCATAATAGTTACCTCCGACAGAGCGACAGTATGCCCCCAAGGCGCGAAGATGAAATTAGTTATTATTTTCTCGAATTTCCCACAAGAGATGAGTACTTTTTCAAAACATCCATGGTAGATGCCGAGCATCAACATCGTGGAGTGGGTATATGACAATCGTAAAGCAAAACGTTGCGAGTTGCAGTGGTGTTCACCCATCCCTTAGTAGAGAATCGGCTGTTCCGGCGGAGCCCCATGTAGCACAGGTTAGCAAAAGCTGTTCAAGCCCCCATTGATTGCGTTGTGATCTCCCCCCCCCGACATACCCTTCAATTGTAACCAAGCTCTCAACGTACTTACATCTATTAACTACCCCCAGTTAATCACTACGTAGACTCACGTTACTGGCACTTTTGCAAAGTACTTACACTAGTAAAACGCAATGTGCGGCCCTTTCTGTATAATTCAGTCGTCGAGCGGTTCAAGGTGTGCCAAACCGACAATGTTGCTCAACAAGGCGACGTAACCGTCATATTTCAAGGCAAATCGTTGTTCCGTAGGAGGCACTTGATTTCACCTTTTGGCAGACCACACAAGGCATTCTGTAGTACAACCTCTAAGGGATGGTTTGAAGTTACTTTACTTGGTACTGAATTGTATCCATATTTGAAGACCTGTTAGATTGATCCAAATTTTGAAAGTCATCAAGCGCAGCGAAATTCAAAGCCACACATAGATGCCACCCGCACACTGATATCACTTGCTGCCTACCGGCCCGATTGGGATACTGAAACCAAGGGCTTCGATATTTTCGCCTGCCTAAATTATGTTAGCCAATTATCGTCACGTAGTAAACCACTGTTCTCAACTGCACTGGGTCGGTGAAACAAATCAACCAAGTAAACCTTAATAATACATAACCAGTCTGTAAATTCGAGTAATTTTGTTCTGAAAAATGTATGACATCTAGGTTTTCGCTAACTTTGCAAATAATGCTCCAATAATCTAGAAAATTATTAAGACTCTTTAGTGAACAAATCAGCGTATTCAACTATTCGAACACTAGGCTGCTCTCCTCCTTACTTTACAGTACGTCAACAAAATCATGGTCATCGAGCCTCCAAGGTAGTAGAATGTTGACATTTTCCCACAGTTGCCATGGATATGGGGCAAAGATTGAATCTTATACCTAAATAATCGACAACTCGCCCAAATACAGAGTTTTGATTTTCAAGCCGTCAACAATGACAGATCATTTACCGGTCTATTATCAACTACAAGTGTAAAATAAAGAACCTCTCGTCATATTTTTCCCAATATTCAGCTCAACAGAGGGATAGCCTCGCTCAAATCAGCTATGGAACTGATCGGTCTTCAGTTCATCCTTATTAACTGCATCGGCATAGGAACTGAATCTCAGTAGGTGCGGTCAGCATATTTTAACGGAAAAGCGATAAGGAATTGACCCACCTTCACGCAGAAAATACAGACAAAAACTTAAAACCAACCATACAAACACAATGTTACTTTTGGTTTCCGTGATTATCTTTTATAATAAAACTAGAAGCAAATGAATTACTACGGTGATTTACATGAATAAAACGTGTTGGTATTGGTATTTACACGAATTGTGAGCACCACACTTTAACTATTCCTTAGTACTTCACAAAGAACTCAGAGTAAAAGACAATTCATACGATATATTTCATTGAATTTCATCTCCTAAGATAAACAGTATATTACTACAATAATCCGGGTTAATTGAAAAGCCTTCCAATGTGATTTTATTATTAGCCACCTCTGAAGATGTAGGATAAAACATGGTAGTGTATTAGAACATTTCAAATAGAGATGTTCTAGAAAAGCCATTATCTCTTAATAAATAATCTTGTTACTTAGACTGACTTGAGCTCTTGGGAGATCTGAAAGAGCATTCAAATATGACATAAGAGAACTTAGATGGCCATTTGTTACTACTGGCAGACAACGAGCAGTTTTTGTTTTTTTCAAAACTGCAGTGCTATACTTACCGGAATATTGACCTGGGCCACATGGTTTGCAATCATCTGAACCTGATATAGAAAACGTGTTTGCCGGGCATGTCTCACAGTCATATGACCGCGGGGATCTACTGAATGTCCCCGCTGGGCAGTCTGTGCATCGTAAAATGGGCGGTGTTCCAGTTATACGAACTTTCGAGATTTTGATGATAGAATCTGGTGCACCGAAAATGGATCGGAATACGTTGTTTTCTGTAAATAAGTACCACTGCAGTATACTTTCTCCTTTTGGAATCTTGGACGTTAAATTGAGGTATGCATTTTGCCCGGTGTGTTGAAGTAGAAAACTAGTTCCGGGAGTCTGTGAGCAATGTGAGTTTCTTATCTACAATTTTGCAGACGAAAAACACCGCTTGTGAATTTACGGTTAAATGAAAAGAGATGGTAAGAATCAGCAGACAAACTGTAAAGGGGCCTACTGTAACCTGATGGTTTGCAGTTGACCACGTTGACCGAGTGTAAATAAACTAAAATGTTCGGTAAAATTATGTGTAAACAATATAATCAACGCTGGAAGGTTTCAATACTTACAGTGAAGAAGGCCATTGTATTGTAATCCTCTATGCTGTAGGTGAAAGAAACCTCTCCACTTTTGAGATTATTCAGGTGAATAGAGAGCGTTATCGCGCAGCCCACGAGTGCCCTTCCTTGTAAATAGTCACCTTTTGCCTCCCACGAACTCCTATTTACAGAAATAAACAACGAGAACAGAAAAGTGCTCTGCTCTAGAGCCGAATCAGGGTAAATTTTACGGTTAAAACTGCAGAATAATATGGCGTGGCAGAAGTTACCGTCTGGTCGTTTATTTTATAAATATATCATAAGCACAGACAGTATAAAAAGCACTGCGGAAATGGAATAATCAATGATATCAAAAAGGGTGTCCTAAAAATTAGCCGAACAACGCCGTTGTATTTTGGCGCACCTCACAAGAGCAAGCCGAAATAAAATGAAAATCCAACAAACGAAAGTGACAGCATTTTGCAGTCTCATCAATTTTGGTTACACACATACACCCAGGGGAAGCGCGGGACAATTGGTCATCCCCTAAGTCTCCCCTTAAGGGTGCTCTACTTCGTTTTTAGAAACCACGGTATTTTTGTCTCGTGGACAAGTGAAATACTGTCGTAACACCTGAAAGGAAAAATGGTCTTAAGTATGAATTTAGCTTTAGTTTATCGAGTATAGCAGCGCTTGTCCAAGAAGTATGCTTTTAGACACTTTTAAATTTATATTGATAAGGCAGTGTATCTCTGATTTATCTTCCAAACATGAGAATTTATGAACTTTCCGACAAGTCATTAAGCAGTGCTTTAGGTTTCTTAGACGACCAGGCCAACATGTATATCCCATTAGGCGTCAACCGAGAGTCTCATGAGAGCCCCTTAACCGCACCATCGAGAGATCCTTAAAGGTACAAACAAGGGATGGTCAATGATGAGCCAGAAAAGGGTGCCTAGACAGTATCCTAGTCGGACAACCAAGTAATAAATCTAAATTATATTGCTATTTAACGACTGATAATCATTTTTCCAACAAGCTGGCACACACTGCTGTTGATATTCTGCAGCGTTTGTGCATGTCTTATATCTACGAATTGAAATAGTATCGTACCGACATACGTCAATACCGATATTTTACGTTAAACGGCAACAAAAGTTGGATTGGTTATGCTATTATGCAGCTAAGGTACGGTTCAAGTGCGTATACTGGCTTCAGTGCTAACGGTGCCCTGTGTGTACTTTTACTTGTTTCTTTGGGGTCACCCAGTAGTACGGTCAATGTCTGTATTTGTAAGGCCCTACCCCACGGCAGTATGGTCATGTATCGCACAAATGCCGCAACATGAATACACTGAGAAGCAAAATTCATGTATAACATCATAAATAGGCATTCAATAATCCGAAAAAACACAGTAGTCATCGGTCTACTACTTGAGAGATTCATGACCACGATGATAGATGTCTTGTAACATGAGATGATTTTGTGAGATAAATCGAGAAGCCTGAAAAAACTAGTAACAATTTCCGCACATTGTTCGGTAGGATTTACATTGTTCGTCTTATAGCGACAAAGCCCTGATGGTAAATCGGGATGAGTATAAAATCACATGGTGTTCCGGCGAAGGAAGTCAAAGTACTCTAAATTCCTAACCTATCACAGAGACTGATCAACGTTTGATTTACCAGTTACGTACCCTAATGGATAACCGATCAGAGTCACCTACACGTAATATAGAACCATTAAGATGAGCTTACCTGTCCTGGATGTGAGTAAGAACTTTAAAGTACAACTGCACCTGACTGTAAGCCACTTCATGTGAATGTAAAAAATGATCCAAGTCAACATGTAAAACTACCCATAGCCAGTGGAAGAGCTGATGCTGGAATTGGAGGAGCTCATCAGGAGCGGATATCATTTCGATAGCAGACCTAACTACGACCTAACTATGAAAAAGACGCACCTAAGCTCTGGGCTCACAGTTGCATTTTATGAGTTTGATGTCTCCGAACAGCGGCTTTACCGATATCAAACGTGAACTGGACTTCAAGAATCACCAACTGTGGTTGTCTGGCACAACCCAGATTTTCCCGATTATTACTTCTCTGAAAATCTTTAAGGTTGTTGCGCCAGCTAGAATATAGCATAATGTATTCAAACGTAATGAAATATTTCACTTGTTTTATTTATATTCGTCGAAAACTACGGCTTACAATTAATCTAGGGGAAAACCAACGGGTTATTGTACCCGTACAAGTAAATGCGATCAGCCATTGATGAATGTTAATTGGCGTGGTGTCAATAGGAAACAATCGTTGTGCCCATTGATCATCGGTAATTTTACAATATACATACATATCATTCGCAGACAACGTAAACCATCATCATTTTCCAGATGCAACGGGATATTTGTTTAAGTTGAAAAACTAACGATGGATGCGAAGAACACCTACCAAAATCAACCGATGTCCAAAGCAACCGTGGATGGTTCCTTCCTCATAATCCCGGTTAGCCACATTTAATTCAGTATCATATAGCAGTTACAAAACTACATTTCACGGTTAGCATAAGACTGATCAAAGAATCACATTTCTCAAGAGATATCCATGTTCTGATTTTCAACTACAAATGAAATATGCTTAAATTTTCATTTCTCCAAATTGCCAGTCAGCACAAGGGCGCGTGTGTTAGTCCAAGTGCGTCCCGGTAGGGACTTTTTTATTGTGCACTTGTAGGTAAATTTTCATCATTTCATTGGGAATCGAAAGGTGTACAACCTAAAATAACTATTTAGTTTTATTTTTTAATGCGGTTCCTAAGCCCCATCAGTAAATATGAAGAGCAGTTAGCCCAAAAAGAGCCCTATGATGATTCTTTTAATGCAATTTGTACCATTTGCTAGGATATAGATTTATTTGCCAGTCACTTTCAATATGGTCTACAACAGGGAAGCAGACTTACAATTCTCTATAGAATATTACCAGTTATAAGAACATTCAGCACCGGTTATTATGTGAACTGTTCAACGTAGTTTTTGAAAAAGTTAAAACTCCAGGCTCTTCTCTCAAATATAGTTCAATCAATTTAATTAATCAAACATAAAATGAAGAAACAATGTAGTATATTTTCCAGGAATTTGAAAGCAGTGGGTATGTGCTACTGTATGCTTGATGTGTTCGAATATAGTCCCAAAAAGTCACGGATGTTCCGGCGGGACTATTTTTGAATTACCGTACAGACAAACATTATTTATTCATTTATTATATGCTGGTACCTGACCGTTTTCCCCTTTTAACACTGCAAAGAATTATCGTCATCGTTCTAAAAACCTAGTAAGTACATTTATATTTGATTTCAGGGGGAAGTGATGAAAATACGTCACCCGTTAACGAACCAGTTGATCTGAAATCACCTTCCGACAATAACTTTTGATACCAAATAATCGCATTCGTTCGCTATATTCCCTTACTCGTAAATTTAGGGAAATGGGAGAGACACGATGGTGCATACATGCATAAACTAAATCTCATATACGAGAGTTAGTTTGATCGCGTAGAATGTCCAGAAATTGTAAGAATCAGTGGAAAATTGTGTCTGTTAGCACTGATAAAGCCAGCTGGCCCCATCGATTTTCACAGAAACCATTATTATTTAGAGTGCACTACGACATTGAGGAAACATCAGAGCGCGTTTTTCCTGTTATTCGGTTATATTCTCCTGTGTCCTTCTTATGTTTCACTCATTGGGACAGTCAGGAGACACCCAAGGAACTGTCAAGTGACGATCAAGGGGACATTCATGCTGCTTGGGTCAATATACTTGCAGATATGACGTTAAAGATGCAGCTATTATCCTATTAACATAAGAAATATCACACATACTTAAGCATTAGGCACGGCCCTATCAAAACAAATTTCCTCATGAAAGTCAACTACCATAGATCGTGGATAGATAGGAGATCTTTTCGTGAATAAATAAACGTTCAGCATAAGCATTCGTACTGAACAGAAAGAAAACATACATGGAGCATTTATCACCATCATTACTGCCATATGTCTTATCTACAAAAAACTCCTTCGGTAAAAACTCCCACTTCGAGTATTCCATCATGTCGCCCTTAGAGAATTTTCCCGGAGGACAGTCAACGCAATCCTGCGTTTCAATGTCCAAATGGGTTCCAGACGGACACGTTCTTTCTAAGGAATCGCTAGAAGAATGAGTATTTCTTACGGCAGTTTTCAATCAACTTGGGGATGCTTGTGTTCGTTAGCGTGCAGCGCGAGTCTTCACTAGGGACTTTGAATATCCATCTTCTGCCGCTTGAATCACATGGCGAAGATTCATAATGCAGAAGAGGCTAAACCAGAAATGGATATTTAAATACAAGCTTAACAACCTCTCTGCATTCTTCGGTACAAACAATGACAAACAGACTTTGGATTACACTGGCTAGTAAAACTAGCCCAAACATCCCGCACCACAACCACCGCTATTGTGTAGTGTCATAGAACATACGCAAATAGTGTATTCAAACACATTATCGGAATGAAGTGACCTAACATGTTTCATCCCCACGGAGTGGAAAAATGTGTTTTCCCTTACCTTCGATATTGACATCAAGAACATAGACACTCAAATCTAGGGTAGCTTAACTCGTGGTGACTGTAAAGCAGTATCCTGCCCGCTTGCTACATACTGATATGCCAACGGAAACAAACCTTCAGCCTAATAACAGACAGTAACATAAAGCTTTCTAAAATCGCCTACTCCCTCTCTGATGCGCATTCAAGAAAGGGATGAACTATTTTTATCTATTGACCTAAAGGCGGCGGTCGGTTATCTATACCCGAATTTGAATCTTCGTCGTGAAGAAGACCACCCCCTCCCCCCCCCCCTCCCTCCCCCATAATCCACAAAAAGCCGAGGTTTAATGAAATTCTCCCAAAAGACGGACTTCCTCTTGTGTCTTCAGATAATACGTGTACCGGGTACTTGAATGGAGCAGCATCTCTTAGTTGGTAGACGGTCGTGTCCCTAGGAGTATCTTCCATCTCTTTGGTCTCCACCACCTGCCCAACTCACACTTGTGGCTCCACAAAGCTGAAGCATGCATCAGCCACCACATCCCGGCAAACCGCTCGACAGGTAGGCCAAACTAGGTTGAGGGTAACCGATGCCTAAAATCCTCGGTGAGACGGTGCCCAGCATGCGAAGAAGGATACTCCTGCATAAGCGGAGGAGATCTGCTGGTATCCAACGGCTACCAAGGAAATCCGTCCAGTGAACAGGGTTGCATGGATACCTGGGTCTAGATGACTTCTACCGAATGGCAAACGAGCTCCTGAGGAGCCACCGGCAACCATGCGTTAAGATCACTAGGACTGGTTCAGCATCCCGGGTTGGCTGTCCACTATCCAAAGGGTATACGAACCGCTCGTTCGGTCACCGGCTCCCGACACGAAATCTTCATGTTGTCGGGCGGAAAGCACCTTGCTGTGCGTGAGCGGGAGGTGCTGAGTAATCCTAGGGACACTGCTTCGTACCAAATTCCCGAAATCCTTCACGACAAGTCCCGTTCCACACTACGTTCATGCTATGGAGTCCCCTTTAGGTGGCACCTCTCGTATTCTCTCCGTGGCCAGGGTGACAAATATGCTAGCTGCGGGCAGTAAAACGTGAAATCATACCTAAATCGCCTAGTGCAATGGAAGAACACTCTTGGACACCGGAAGCCAAGCCATCGTCGCACGGATGTCACTTGGCTGTTCCGTCGAAATCGCATCTTAAGAATCACCAAGAAAGAGTCAAGTGGATTCAGAAGCCACTGCCTCCCACTAAGTTTACAGAAAAAAGGAGGTGTACGAGTAAAAACAATGAACGTCTTTCAGGTAATCGATCCAGCAGTCCGCTTTAGATGAGTTGTGTCTTACGCGGCGACTACAGAAAGACTGAATCTCAGGGGCGACTCCACAGTTAATTGAAAAGGCTGGCGACGTCAGCCCAAATGATCACCCGGACCTTTGTGATATCCGACGAAGGGCTACCCTTTCGGCCAGAAGAGACAGCAACAACCAGTGGACTGAAATCACGGAGCCCCGAGGACAGAGGCTAAAGGCGGGCACCTCTCGAAGCTCCTCCGTCCAATCCGCACCGCATCCGATGAGCGACACTCGGCGGAACCCCTGCTTCGAGAGGCTGCCTCGCTGCTCGTTCCTGAGCAGGGCACAGTACGTGCACATTTGGCCTAAACAACTAGATAGCCTAGTGAATCATCCCACAGCAAGCTCTGAACCCAATCCCAGCAATCCAGTGAGAGGCCTATGACGTTACTAGCAACCCACCAAGCCCAGATGATATCATCGATGTAATGCACAAACCGAAGAGCCAAGAATCATCCGGATAAAATGGCATCACGTGGGAGCTATACAAACGGCGTCTCTCGGCACTGTTCGAGCCATAGCACACACTCATTTGCCCAATCTGGAATAAAAACAATTCTCATCGGATGGGAGAACTTCTATATTATTCCCTCTTCCACAGAAAAACGGCTGAATTGTGTGCACAAACTACCGTGACACCAGCCTAATCGGTGGGGCCGTCAGGAAGTTTTCCGAGCTCTTGCTGAACTGCTTCTCGGAGTTGCAGAACGCGAGTGCACACCCCAACCAAGGCGGCTTCCACCATGGTAGAGGGTGTAACGAACGGTCACGGAAAATCCCCCTAAAACCTTTGCAGTTCCAAGTTTTCTTAACATCACTCGCTCGCTAACACTATTGACGTGTCTTTACGAGCTCTTTGTTTTTATGGACCTATTGTTTTTTGTACGCGCCCAGAGCACTACTTTGTCATATCCTTGTCCTGGACCTGCGTGAAGCACGTGCTCCTTGCTCGCACGCCGCAATTCTGTTTCTCGATTGTTGAGTCCTTGTGATCTCATTATTGAGGTTTTTATCTTTTTGGTGTCATTGTTTATTCAATAATCTAGTACAGCAGAATATCACGGATAATGGCCTTTTGATTTCGGGATCCGTTGTGAATTTGGCTGCGCATTGCTCAAAAGTGTGTTACAGAGGGTGCTTGGACTAAACATTCACCCTCTGCAAATAACATCGGCACAATTGTCAGCAACCGACTGTAGCTTGTTTTATTGAGTCCCGGGCTGCCTTTGATTCAACTGACAGAGGATAGCTAAGAACTACACTACAAGCCTTTAGAAATTCCTTTAAAGCTTTGTAGTCACACTGAGTCCCACCATGCAAGCACTTGCTCGAGAATATGAGCACACGGAGAGGAGTCCAGTGACTTCTCCCCCTACTCCGGTGTTATACAAGTCTTCCCGTTGCTGCTGGAGCTGGAGCTCATCAATTACCCAGGATTCAGCTAGGCATTGACACCTCCCTCTCCGCTCTACAGTTAGCAGATGATGCTGCCACCCTCGGAAGTAGCCCACCTGTCTTAGAGCCGGTTCCCAAGCAAGTAGAATATTTAAAATAACCGCGATACCAGAGGTCCGTAGGTCGATTACCACGATCCCCCTGATGTGCAATGCGCAATCCGTTCTCCTGATACGCTTGGAAGAAGAAAAAAACTAAAGACTTCATGGGGTTCAAATATCCGGCCTCTGCGATTCTCCCGAAAGGTTAAGCCGGAGATAAATTCGAGCTGCGTACTGACAACTCCAGGATTTCATTTCTCCGGCTTGCGGTGTACTCTGGGCGCGCAATGAAATCGGCCTCCCGACCAATGTCCGCGTCTTTCAGATCGTTACTGTGCTGTAAAGTATTGTATTGCATTATATTCGTATTGTACTTTTGCGGACAGACTTCTGCATTCCAGGTGAATGAATTTACACCCGCCCCCTCCCCGAGTCGGTCCGACGAAAAAAGATTACATATAAAAGTAGCCGAGAAACTCCGCCGATACTCGAGGCCTGTTTGTGAGGATTTGGACCAGATATGAAACAGTAGATTTTTTATAGATGGTAATGCGAGGGGGCATGGATAGGTAGGAGGAACTCGTAGATAGAGGAGAGTTAGATCTTGATGGATCGCTGTGTAAAGGATTATTGTTATCCGATAAGACCTTGTGAGGGAACTTTTTACTCGCAGCCAGTTGCAGTCCTCACAGCCTAGCGGGCGGTTCAGTTGAGGGCGTGAAAGATACCGCACCGGCAACAGGTAGACGGCGACGAAGAATTTCAAAACCATTGTTTAGTGGGCCAGCGAAAATAACGAGGGAGTAGTGAAGTAGAACAGGAAAAACATCGGCAAACGAAAAGAGAAATAACAATCCGAAACAACAAAATCCCTGGCCTTTCGGATCCGGTAAGATAGCCAGCTTAAATTCCTCACACAGTTTGAAGTGTGAGAAGACCATTTCAAACTTGCTTCGGTAGTGATTTTGAAGTAGTTGACGGAACCCACCCTAGCCATTGGTTTTGTGGAAATGAAAGGTGGATCACACGGATAAGCCGATAGAGAAGTAGTAAGTATGCTTTCAAAGCATCTGGACAAACTTGAAGTTAAACCAGATTGAACACGAAAATCATAAATATGGAACGGGTTACCGGGAGACTCGAGAAGGTCCTGAAATACAGAAGGAGCCTAAAGAGGGTCCTGATCATCAGGATATTGAAGTAATTATGCAGCAGAACTCGAAGAAAGATCACCAACGTAGGTGGGAAATGAATAGGGAAAGGACGGTTGAATAATCCATGAATTGTTCACCAGGGGTTGGGATGTTTTAAACCCTAGTGGTGTGCTCTGAATTCCTTTGATAAAACAATTACAAAACCAGGCTATTAAAGACATAGGACAGCTGAAAGCTTTGGGTTTGCAATGAAGGAGAGGCCGCCGAAAATGAGCAGAACTGACGCGTGGTCTAGAAAAAAGTATCGCACCAACTTTGCTGGTCAGTCCAATGATTTGGTCACATGGTGGACTAAGGAAGTGGTTGCGTACACAGTGGATCTGTTCGATTTATGGGCACACTGTAAGTGGTCGCCGGGAGGGTTCATGGAAGAATTAAAATTTTCAAGAGTGGTTAGCTCTGTACTTTTAAGGCCGGATGAAGTTGAATCAATGGGACGAAAACGTTTAGCTGTGAAGCAAGACCAATGAGGTTTGGGCATTTGAACAACAATGACTGATATCCAGAGATCAGGAATAGAATGAGGTCACAGAGATTTGTTTAAGATAAAAGTAAATATGTCGGTCAAAGCAGCCGCACCGTGCCTCAAAAGCGATGACGACAGGCTTGAGATTACTTTTAAGTGTACGAAGGAGCTTAAATACCTCTGCCGTACCAAAAAATTATATGCAAGTTCCCCCCCCCCGGAAAGAATAAAAACGGACAGCCACTTGAGGGCCGGATGAATCCACTGTTGGCCCTGTCAAAATCAGCAGCGAATTTCACCCGTTTAGTTTTCTTTCCACGCAGCAACCGATTGCCCTGTCGTATTTGGTCATTGTTTTGGGTACATGGGAGTTGACTAGCATACAGCGAAGCAGTGCGTTTAGCTTCTTTCATCACCAAAAGAGAAGTTTATCTTAACTGAGGATTGTCCTGGGACTTATAGAAATATTTTTTACGTCTTACTGAGGATTTAAAAGTGAGAGAAGTGGCCCGGTCTTTGGAGAGAAGGAGGGTTCCTAAGGGTCCGCGCATGTCAAAAATTAAACTGGCCACCTCTACGAAAAGTTTAACATCGCCACTTGATGACGATTCGAAAGAAAACCCAGAAGATGTATGCGGAAGTGAATTATGCAGGAGATGGTACAGCGGAGACGGGTTGCGATTTGGCTGGTCTGCCTGAAAGAGTGGAAGGCAGACTGGGAGTATACTTCAGACCTCAACATAGGCAGAAAATGGTCACTGGTTTACAGAGGCGCCTGCAGCTTCAGAGAGAATAATTCAGGATTAGTGATAACACCGTCTAAAGCAGAGTTGCTTCCGGTTGGAGAACCCCAAAGATCAGTTGAATCTAACGCAGTGAGGGAATGAGCGGA
This sequence comes from Fasciola hepatica, assembly GCA_948099385.1. NCBI lineage: Eukaryota > Metazoa > Platyhelminthes > Trematoda > Plagiorchiida > Fasciolidae > Fasciola > Fasciola hepatica. The sequence goes on along the minus strand of CANUEZ040000027.1, from coordinate 6,894,730 downwards.
AGCATGATTCCCATCGCCTTCTATCACGTGCAAATTTTCATCCAACAAGGAGGCAAGAAAGGGTAAAGAAGAGTCATGGAACGATGAAATAGCGCCCTGCGCAGAAAATGGAGTCACGTGCAAGCTCATTACAATGGTTCTCCTGTGGTGGGAAAATTAGGGGTGGCACTGCGTGAGTGAACAGTCAATACCGCTCACTGAGTGCGACTAAACGACTTCAGTCTCGCCAAGTTAGGTGAAGTTGAAATAAGCTGACAAGCTGCCTCCAGTCTTCTTCAGAGTGGAAGTCCTGTCCTGCCGGAACTGCCCGAAGCCATTTATTGACACCAGTGATCCAGCAATATATTTGTTTAGCCACGATTCCTGAACACAAACCACACAAACATAAACGTAAATGCGAGAACGAAGAACAAGGTTTAGACCCGACATTTTTGAGAACAGAGGATGTATGTTGGCGCTGAGCAAAGACGGCAGCGACGACCTTGCTGAAGGAATGCAGTTAAGAGCAGCCTCCCAGCGAGCGTGGATGCCTTTTTTGGGTCAAAATGTTATTACTTTGCATGAATACCTGGTCAAATTAGGTAGAGCATAAGACCGAATATTCTATTTGAGTAGATGTATTTCTGACTGCTTTTGATGGCGCACAGTGGCCATAGCGAGTAAGCCACCCTAATTCGAAGAGGTGGTGGCAGACACAAAAATGTAAGGCAGCCGGCCAAGAGGAGCGTCGAGATATAAATATACTGTCTGTCTTCCAATGCATTCCTACGGCTGCCATTCGTAGCCACCAAGCGTCAAGGACTTTAGAAAGCTTGAAGAGTTTTACTATTGGAGTCTGCGGCAAATACTGAAGGTGGTTTGGCACGAAAAGCATTCGACCGAGACTACAAGACAACGGTGCTTCGACATCGATGAGCTTTCAATGCTTCTCCGAAGCTGGCGATTGCAGAGGCCAGGATATGTCCCGTATCGTCTGGGAGGAGGTCTCAAAGCAGTGCCTCGCTCGTGTTCCATGTCCGGGATGGCGCTATGGCTCCAGGAGGACAGCTGAAAACTAGTCAGCACTGTCTCGTAAGATGTTGAAGGGTGAGGACTCCATTCTGACTGCGGCTTCCTTGTGCCCATGTCTAGCATCCAATCGCTACACATGGGTAGAAACCAGCCAGGATATTCACAAAGCCGACCGATCCTCCAGAGGGAACTGGAAGCACAAGAATAAGGGCAAGCACGATACGTTCATTCCGCGTTACGAAGATGGGTTCCGATTTTTTCCATAAACATAAAAGCTGGGTGTTTTAAGTCACCCAGACGGGTTGGAAGCTCTGACCACCTGGATGAAAATTGAAAGCATACAGTTTATTCAACCTTGCCGAAAAAGAACCTAGGGAAATACCCACTTGAATTATCCTCCGAGGATTCTGGACGTCTTTTCCGCTTCACCTTCCCTATAACGACGGACGACACCAGACCAAACTCACACCTCTCATCTGGCACTGGTCCATTCCCGGCGGTATTGTTTCACTCCTCTGAGGATTCACCTCCGGTACCTAAAGCAGGACCGTCTCACCCACCCGGTCCGGAAGCGCTGCAGTCTGCCATTCTCAGTGCTGGCAAATTTATTCTTTTTATCGATAGGATACAACATTTTTCCTTCCCGGTGGAAGACATTTATCATGAATTCAAAGCCAGAAAAGGATCACATCGAGCTACGGATAGCTGTCGACCGGTGAACCTTACCTCGGTTGCATTCAAAACAGTGGAGTTATTAAGGAAAGGCCGAGGCTTTACTTGCCTAAAGTTGGCCAGCATGATTCACAAAGAAACAACCCATGTGCGATCTTCATGACAGATTCCCCCAAATAGTCACCGTGGCTATAACCAGTGGCAAATCGGCCATCGCAATTTTCCGGCATGACCAAAGCCTTCGATCGAATGTCCCATGTCAGTCTACTGCGGAAGATTAGAACCTGCCGAAATGTGACCCCGATGCTCTCTCGGAATTTACCATCTTCCTCAGGCCGAGGTCAGGTTGCGAATGCCCGTGAATTTTTTTCCGAACCATGAACTTAACCGGTGGTGAGCTACAAGGTAGTGTACTGAGTCCACAGCTTTTCTGATGTGCGCAAGCGGCGCACTTAACGTATTCTAAGGAATCCTCTGCCCGTTCGCGGTTGATACTAAAAAGCATAAGTCAAGGTCCACTGAGTTAGTATCTACAATAGTCAACATTACAAGGAATTTGCTCTCTCATCTAAAGAGCAAAAATGGGTTACGCTTTTCTTCACTGAAAATGTGGTTTCCTGGTTCATATGAGTCACATGACCACCGTAACACGCCTTCGAGAAATACTTAACAAATTAGCATGATTCCCGAAACCAAAACGACATTGATTTGCAGTTTCTGCTAGAGTTAATTATTAAATAAACAACCCCGTAAGATACGTGCAAACCCCAAATATGCGATCACAGAGACGCAAGATGAGAGCCAAGTTCACGGTGGGAGACAGACGAGCACATGGATCACACAGGTCCAACCATATTACGACAAAGTTGTGCGTTGGACTCGAATAAACAAAGGTTAGTTTACGGAAAGCCAAGTGGTACGCAGCGCACAGGTAACGCATGCAATCGGGTATTTTCACGAAATCGGGGTAATAAAGTGTTTTCGAAGGCTCGTCCACAAGTGGCCTCTACACGCATAGCAATGCACAGGGCTAGTCATTACGCCGTACTCAGTAACACTCAGGTGTACGAATTCGCCTCACAGAATTCAATTGCATTTGGCTTTTCCAAGTCCACAGTCACCAAATATGCCGGAAAGAACCGAACGATTGGACTCATGCAACGAACCTCCATGATCCAGGGGAATAAACTAGGCATTTCAATTCCCGCGAAGCCTCCTGTAATACTGCATAACGGCTTGGCGTGACATGCAACATGGAAACAGTATAGCAAATCGGAATGCCAAGCATGCTTTCATCAAACAGCCTCCAGGCTCACCCTCTTTCTTAAATTACACCGAACTTTGTGGTCAGCTGAGATTTGATCCGCCGTGGCTACTTCGCCCAGGAGTTCACCTTCTTCTTTTTCACAAAATCCTCAAACACAGGTAACGCTTTCCAGCTCAGCAGGTGAGAATTCTCGCCAACCCTTCCCCACGTGACAGCGAGTTCTTGGTTTTCGTCCTCTTGCCTATGCTTGCACTGAGATAAGCTTCCTCAATAATGAGTGAGCTTCACTTTGAAAGAGTTGCCACAGGAAACTAGAGCACCTTCACCATCCTCCGCGACATTCAAACTCGGAGCAAGCGTAGTCCTAGCGGTGAACACAGTGACCATAAAGTTCTTCCTTATATGTCAGGGGCTAGGGCCGCAGAAACTTAAACGTCCCTGTTCTGATACAGCCTTCATAGGGTTCGCCTCTTCCTGCTCTCGACTTTCAGGGCTCTCACATTATAACACATGGGCTCCGTGGTTTCTAACCCAATATCTAGGACTGCAATGTGATCAAAATTCATTACTGATCAATATTCCTCTCCTTGGAGCAGGTTCCCACAGCAGTCTATCTCGTACTAGTTCTAGGCTACTCGGAAACACGACCCGGCTGTTGGCAGTCCCTCGACTTTGATTCATGTAATTAGGTCCGGGGCTCGCGGTTTTGAAGTAATCTTTCGCCATCGATTTTTTCCGTACAAAGTCTTGCTCCTCCACACTGCTCTTATCTTCAACAGCTTACGAAAAAGCCTCACCCAAACCCGTAATCAGGTCTCTGCCGATCTATTCCTCTGATTTGTTTGCTCGATTTGGGTTTTTTGAATCCTTAGTTTATCACAGTACATCAATCTTTACTTCGAGTTTATTACTTACGGCCGGCATTCTCGGATATATTACCACCGATCTCTTAGTGCTGCGGCAGCCGCTGGTGTTACGAACGTTTGGGCAATGCATAGCCAAATTCGCAACGGATCCCGAAATCAGAAGACGATTATCCGTGATATTCTACGATACTAGATTATTACAATAAACAATGACATAAACAATATACAAACCTCAATAATACGATCACAAGGACTCAACAACGAGAAACCGAATAGCAGCGTGTGAGCAGACAGCACGTGCGTCACGCAGGTCCTGAGCAAGGATGTGCCAAAGTAGCGCTCTGGGCGCGAACAAACAACAATTGGTCCAGAAAAACAACCAGTTCGTAAAGACAAGTCAATAGTGTATGGAAATGAGTGATGTTGGGAAAAACATTGAATCGAAAGGGAAAAGGGGGATTTTTCACAACCGGCTGTTACACCGCCCACCAAAATCCTCCTGGATCCTTAGCAGAGTCAAACGTTCGGCATAAATGTGCTGATTCTTCCTACCTGCCTAGGCCCTGCTGTCAGTGCGCGCGTCTAATGCTCGTCGTCAACGTTCTACTACTGGTCGCACCTAATCTATTGGCTACATAGACGTGAGGCTAGTCTACATCTTCCGCAAGACCAAATGACCGATGGCGGGCGTGAATGGTCACATAGACGTTGTCCTCGTAAGGGGCCGTCCGGTCCTGGATGTACGTGCTTCAGTGTGTGTGTGAGTGCGTGTGTGTGTGTGTGCCGGGGTTACAATGAAATCACAGGTATGACTACACATCAAAGGAGGACTTTCTGCAATGTCAACAAAAGACCGCGTGGCAAGAAAACGAGTAAAATGTAGCATGTGTGTGTGACCTGAGCTCCGCTACTTCCACATATGCAAGGGGAATTCGGTAGCGTCAACAAAAAGCAAAACAACGAACACTGTCACATGTTTGATGGGTTTACGGGATGTAGAGTGCGTCGTGCATGCGTGTATGTATCGGGATGTACAATGGAATCGCATTCATCACCACGTATCGGAAAGAACCTTCTGTAATGTCAACGAAAAGACCGCGAGCACCTTAACGTGTTTGACGGAGACCGTGTGGTATATATGGTGTTTCTTTATCCACCTCGATTACTGGTGTGAAAAAGGTTTACTAGGCCTCAGGGTTATCAGCTGCTCCGTCTTCGCTCTCGAGTAGGTTAATACTGCGTATGTCACGAATGAGCACTCCGTTAGCTGTCTTCACCTTCACCGTTTTTATCAGTCCGTCAGTGCCTTTGATGGTTTCCGTAACTACTCCCAAAGACCAAGTGCTGAAATGTGCGCGTTCGTCGGCGATCATAACCACGTCCCCAACTTTGAATGGTCTTGTTTTGGCCAGCCACTTCTGTCGAGTCTGCAAAGCCGGTAGGTACTCCCGTAGCCATCGCCTCCAGAAGACCTTGGCCAGATAGTTCGCTTGCTTCCACCCGTGGAGGTAGCTCCCACGAAGGTTTACCGGCCCTTGGAAACCCTCGTTCGACCTTAGCGTCAATAAGTCGTTTGGGGTGAGCTCCAGGTGGGTGGGGTCGCCGTTCAATACTGGAACCAGGGGGCGGTTGTTCAGGATTCGCTCCACCTCAGTCATGACGGTGTTCAGCGTCTCGTCGTCGGGCGGCTGCTGCTCCATGATTGACAGCAATATCCGTCTGGCGGACCGGAGCATGCGTTCTCATATGCCGCCTCGGTGGCTGGCCTGCGGGGGGTTGAAATGCCATCGTATGCCGTAGGCCACGGTTCGATTCTGCAGTTCGTCCCTGTTTATGTTCTTGTGCCAACGCTGCAATTCCCGGTGAGCGCCCACAAAGTTCGATCCATTATCTGAGTATATATTGGCCGGTACGCCTCGTCGGTTGATAAATCTTTGCAAGGCCCGTAGAAACGAATCGGTCGTCATCGAAAGTGCGACTTCTAGGTGTACCGCACGTGATTTCATGCACGTCATGATACATCCGTATCGCTTTTCTAATCTTTTCCCGCACTTGATCCACAAGGGCACGAAATAGTCCAACCCGGTGTCACTGAACGGCCACCAGCCCGTAGTTACCCTGCATTCTGGTAGTGGGGCCATGAGTTGTTTGCCTGCTGTGGCATTGCGTCTCCTGCATTGCACACACCGTCGGATTACGCGTTTTACAGTCTCTCGTCCTCTCAACAACCAAAGACGTCTTCGGATGACGCTCGTCACGTGACTTTCCCCGGCATGTCCCTCCATGGCGTGGACGTGTTGAATCATTAGCCCTACTACAGGTTGTCTGGCAGGCAGCAGTATAGGATACTTTGTGTCGAAGTTCAGGTGGGCGTTGGTCAGCCTACCATCCACCCGCAGCAGTCCGTTGATGAGTTTGGGGTTTAAACGCTTCAGCTCGCCTCTTGGAGATGACATGTCTTTATTGGTTGGCCCCACTTCTTCCGCCCTCTTGAGTTCTCGGGCGAAAGCCTCGCGTTGTATCACTCTGAAAATATCGTACTCTGCCGCTTGTAGCTCATCGGGACCTATCGGGCCGACCCGTATCCGACCTGAGGGCCGTAGCCCTTTCATGACTAGTAAATTTCTCTTGAACCTGGTTAACCAAACTAGCGAACGAAGCGTCTTCATCCAGGAAGAAAACCTGACCAGTCGCGATAGAATGGGTGACGCTTCGACGACGTTGGTTGCTATCACTACGCCTTTGATCTCCAGTTCCACTTCCGTAGGGGTTTTAATTCGAACACGGGCCAGTCCTGTTTGGGCAATTGCAGGAAGTTCGGCCCTCTCGTCCACGTGTCCAGTTGCCTGAAGTTGTTCGCACCTCGGGAGCACAGGTCGGCCGGATTATCGCCAGACCTGACATGACTCCACTGGTGCGTGGCCGATTCATCGTGGATAATCGTGAGCCGGTTAGCAACGAAAGTACTAAACCGGCTCCGTACGTTGTTAATGTAGTAAAGTACTATCGTTGAATCCGTCCAGAAGCTCACCGACCAAATGTAGAGATCGAAACATCTCTTCACAGCTTGCACCACCCTGACTGCCAACACAGCTGCGCTGAGTTCAAGGCGTGGGATTGAGACCGACTTCAGTGGGGCAACGCGGGCTTTGGCAAACAGGATCCTCGTGGTATATTGTCCATCTCCTGCGCACCATCGTCCGTACACCACAGCTCCATAACCGACTTCGGATGCATCGGAAAAGGCATGTAGTTCTCCAGTCCGTGTCGTATGGCCAGGAGTCAAACATCGTGGGATTCTTATGTCCCCTAATTTCTTCAAGGTGTTCAAAAATTCTTCCCAGTCCAGCCGGTCCCCTTGGTCCAGTAACTGGTCCCAATCAACTTTCTTACGGCACAGCCGCTACAGCAAGATCTTTCCGGGTAGCAGCCATGGTGAGACGAAACCGAGCGGGTCGAACAAACTTGAGACGGCAGATAGTATGCCACGACGGGTTATTGGCAGCTCGGGAACGTTTAGTTCGAAAACAAAATCGTCCGTTTCCGCGTCCCATTGTATCCCTAAGGTGCGCTCGATAGGAAGTGGAGAGCCGTCCAAATCTCTTACCTTTTCGGCCTTTTCGTGATACGGGATGACCTTCAGCACTTCTGAAGCGTTCGACATCCATTTTGTTAGATGGAAGCCGCCCTCTTCCAGCAATCTCGTCAGACACCTGAACTGCTCTAGAGCTGATTCCACATCATCGAATGACCCAAGGTAGTCGTCGACGTAGAAGTTCCTGCTGACGCTTTCTACCACCGTCCGATGTACTAGATCGCCATGTTTGTTCGCTGATTCTCGGAGGGCGTAGTTGGCACAAAATGGTGACGATATGTCTCCGAAGGGGTGGACGGTCATCCTATAATTCACCACTGCGTTGTCCCGGTCGCTCCCTTCCCACCACAGGAAACGCAAAGCATCTCGTTCTCCTACCGGAATCTTCACCTGATGGAACATTTCCCTAATGTCAGCAGACAAAGCCACTTTACCCACTCTGAAACGGCACAAAACATCAATCAGTGGAGTGGTCTAGTCAGGCCCCTGTAGTAGGCGATCGTTTAACGACTTGCCCTGGAACTTGGCCGCACAGTCGAAAACCACCCGCAGTTTATTGGGTTTCTTGGGGTTGATAACCGGATGGTGAGGCAGATACCAGATATATCTTTTGCTGTCGGTGTTAACAGGCACCTTTTCAACGTAACCGAGGGTCTTGTTTCGCTTCATCAAATCCGCGTATCGTTCCCACAGATTCTGGTCTCGAATGAAGCGTTCTTTTAGTCGTAGTAATCGTTGGAGAACATAATTTCTGTTGTCAGTCCACGGGTCAACCGGTGTGCGCCATGGGAGGGGAACCTCAAACTGTTTCTTGAGGCCTCTAGTGCTTTGCCGCACCGTTTGTAGAGCTAAGTGATCCTCTTGAGACAACGTCGGTCTTTCGTCTCCAATGTCATGAAACTCCTTTTCATACAGCCGTTGTAGATGATACTCTATGCGGTCCGTTTCGGCGGATAAGTAATTCACGGAACCGCGTACCCCTACTGGACCGTATAACATCCATCCCAGGGCCGTGCGTACGGCATAAGGTGCCTGGCGGTCGCCCACTCTCTGGTCAAGCACCCAATGCGCCTCTGGCACGTCGCAGCCGATGAGGAGATCCACTTCATCATCTTCCCAGTCTACAACGGTTACATCCTGCAGGTGGGGCCACCGAGTCAAGATTGCGTTCACCGACCTTGGTGCTCGCATGGGGAGATCCGCTAACGTGAATGCCTTCGTTGGCTCAATTTCCTCGTTAGTGTCTAGAGAAATGAGTTGCAGCCTTAATCTACCGGCAGTCATTACCTGTGTTCCGCCCACCGTGCTCACTGCTAACGACGTCGCACCTTTAGCCAATTGGTGTTTGTCGGCAAAACGCTCTTTCATTAAAGTGGTGTCGGATCCACTATCAACGAAAGCCAACGCCTTGACTATCCCAGTCGGAGTCACTACTCCCACGGCCACTACGCCTAAACGTACCGGTTTACTGGCAGATTGTGAAGTTGAACAAATCACGCTGGGCTTGGCACTCGCCTCGGATATGGTTACTCTCGCCTGATGCAGCAGCCGATGGTGTCTGCCCGTGCAGCCCTCGTAACCACATCGATTCCTTGTCCTACAGGCTGCTGCCCGGTGCGTGGTGTTGAGACAGATAAAACATGCTCCTGCCATCCTCGCCATTCCCCACCGTTCGTCTATTGTGGCGTTGCCGAACTTGGGGCATTCTGGCAGTCCATGGCCAGTACCACAGGATCTGCAATTTGGTTTCGCCGTAGCATCTCGTGAAATGACGTGTGTATTGGTCCAAGGCTGGTACTTTGGATGTTCCCGTACAGGGGTTTGGACTTGGCTAGTACTGGGCTTGTTTGCTTGGTTGCTGTCCCGGATGAGTCGGCCGAATCTGCTGTCAGCTATCTTCGTTTGCCTGTCTAAGTATTCCGTCAGGTCTTCGAAGTTGGTTTCTCTGTCGATTCGGCTTATCCGTTCTGCTTCTTCCGCCCACTGACCCTGTAGTTTGGGAGAGAGGTGACGGACTATGCCTTCCAAAGTGTGCATGGCGTCTAGGTCAGCCCTGTAACCTAAATGGTCGAGGGCTATTGAGCAGTTCTGCATCTTAATCACCAGGTCGGCCATGGTGTAGACGTCGCCCTTGGTTCTCTTTGCCTCTGCCATCACGCCCTCTATTAGGTTACGGGCTACTTTGAAGGGTTGGCCAAACAAGTCCCTTAGAATCTTCCTTGCCTTTGTGTAGCCTTGTTCTGGATCGAGCATGGTGCACCCGTCGATAGCTTCTCTTTCTCGGCCTCGGCAGTAGTGAGTAAGGTAAAGAAGCCTTTGCCCAGGGTCGGTTACCTTATTTTCAACGAACGTCTCGAACTGCTTGACAAACTTGCGGTATTGCTCAGCTCGCCCGTCGAAAACCGTTAACTCCACTCTAGGCAGATCGATCGATGGTGGTTTGTAGTCGGCGACCGGCGTGGGGTTCCCTACCTTATTGCACCCTAACCTATCGGAAGTGTCGAAGTCACTGGTCTCATGCTCTCGCTGTTTCTGTGTACACTTCTCTGATTCCTGCGCCTGTAGTCTAGCCGAAAGTAACTGTTGCTCTAGTTCTAGTATTCTCGGCTTATATAAATCGACATCCTTACGATCAATATTGTTCTCAATAACACATGAACTAGCACTGACAGGACTAGGCGATCTAGCATTAACTAAAGGATCATATGTACCCAAAACCTCCCCAGAGACTTGCCGTATTACTTCCTGTCCGGATGCGACTGCTTTTGATCCTTTTCTTGGCATTTTGCGTGATTTTTCCTCGTTCCAAATTGATCTATTGAGTATTGTTACGAACGTTTGAGCAATGCGTAGCCAAATTCGCAACGGATCCCGAAATCAGAAGACGATTATCCGTGATATTCTACGATACTAGATTATTACAATAAACAATGACATAAACAATATACAAACCTCAATAATACGATCACAAGGACTCAACAACGAGAAACCGAATAGCAGCGTGTGAGCAGACAGCACGTGCGTCACGCAGGTCCTGAGCAAGGATGTGCCAAAGTAGCGCTCTGGGCGCGAACAAACAACAATTGGTCCAGAAAAACAACCAGTTCGTAAAGACAAGTCAATAGTGTATGGAAATGAGTGATGTTGGGAAAAACACTGAATCGAAAGGGAAAAGGGGGATTTTCCACGACCTGCTGTTACAGCTGGTGGTCAGCCCCCATAGAGAAGTTGGCAGAGTATTTTCGGCAAAACCTGCAAGCCTGTAAGTTTTCCATGTGTACAATACAAGCATGTGCTCTCTCCAGATGACCCATTTATATACTAGGTTCAGTCTGGCCCGGTTAAGTAAAGGTCTCACAAGTGCTGCTACCACCCGATGACTTGTTTGACCCCCTGTCACTGTCTCCCACAGCTTGAGGCCGGAACGCCGCTTAATACAAGGGCTTCTAGTCTGTTTAAATCCTATTACAAGGAAAATCAGTCAACTCTAGCGGTTACGGACCCCTTGCGCCTGGAGTGTAGAAGGGTGGGGCCGAGGAGGAGTGGGAAGTACACCCTACAGGTAGGCATTCTCCCCCGCTCCTTGGTAATAAACAAGCAACGAAACTTTATATTTCCGTTGATACTTCGGGTCAGTTCTCTCTACTCCCTTCAGCAAGGTACGACAACAACGGCCCGAACCCAAACCTGCGCACAGGAACCCCAAATACTTCACCATTTGAGCCGGCGTTCAGTCACAGTCGACGGAGCCTGTGTGGGGTGGCAGCAAGCTGTTCCTGTACTCCACATACATCCACGGACCCTGCCTCGGTTTCAAAGCTTTCTGGTTCCCTGCAAACCGCCTGACCAACTAGCCAGCGTCCAATGCCACTGTCACTATAAGGCTAAAGAAGATGAAGCCTTGGAGCCTTAATGTGGTACACGGGTACGAGGCCAAGGCCCAAATGATCCTGGATCTTGTGATTTTCTGGCTACCTGAATGTCACCGGTGGGCTAGAAGATAATTAAACTGATAAAGGGCAATGAGAAAAGGAGAGAGGGTTCGTAATACAAACCATAACTGTATCTTGCATATGGTATTGCCGGCAAGCTGGGAGATATACCACTGGACAACGCGAAAGGGTTCAGGATACTGGTTTTGACTGCATTTTGCTTCTTATATTGCCGGTGATACGGAAGATAGACGGTTGGAGGGTGGGAGGAAGTTCAGATTTGCGGCAGTCTGTTCAACTCTAGTGGCACGAAAGAATCCGTGACGGTAATTCTCTTATCATCAAACAGTGAGATCCATGAACGGCGCGCTGCTAGCGGCCTGTCCGCCAATCATTCTCACAATTATGTAAGGAAATCTTGCTGCCTCTGCAATGTCCACACTCCCGCATTGATGCACTCAGGGTCCACGACTGTGGGTCAAACCCAGCTTGCATCTGATTGTCTGAGAGACAGAAGTATAAAGATAGTGCATCCTTAACCTGCTATCCACAACCTTCCCATTGCTCTCCGCGAGCCCGCGCCTCAGTTGTAAGTTTTCATATGTCGGACATGGGCTACCTGCCAAGGTATTTGTTCTCTTGCTCAAATGAAAAGCCAAGTGTGAAAGATCTCTCCTCGAAGCATCACCTTCTCCGTCATACCAGATTCTTACTTCCACCGTACCCCTCAGTCTCAAACTCTAACCCAGTAACCTCACCTCTCGCCTCCTTGCACCTTCTAGTGGACCCAGATTTAACACGTGGATTATCGTCCTCTAATAGCCACCACCTACAGACCAGCGCATATAACTATATTATCTGGGGACCCCACTTAACTTCCTTGCTTTTGCGCTTCCTTTTTCTCGTGAACCTTATGGAAGGGCAGTGCTTTTTTTCCCCTATGTTATCCGCTTCATAGTGACGCCAAAACCTGGCTGTCTCAATTTTCGCCTTTTCACTTGTTTAGACCCAGCCTCGTGCAGATTCTAGCATTGTTACCTAGCCAAAAGTAGAAGAGTGGTATGCCAACATGAGTATGATGAGTAAGTCCCCAAAGTGAAAATGCGCTCACATTTTCACAGACGAGTTTTCAGGCATACTCTGAGGGGAGCCAGGAAAAGAGGCTAAGCCTGTGAAACTGGAACCAGAACTAAGCAGGGCTAACTTAGTTATCAGTTTGGTAGAGGAGGAAACCTATGAGAGAAAACCGGAAGCTATCACACGAGGGCAACCCAAGTCCAAGGGCAGGGAAAACAAAGGGGCAGTCTAGTCCATCAATGTGGAAAGAAGCCTCCTAACAAAGTAGAATCTTTAAAGCAGCGAGTTAAAAGTTTGGATGAGGAAGTGCAACGCGTCAAGTGAGGCGCGGATGTCGTGGCAGGCAGAAGTAGAAGGCTACTACTTCATAAGCTCCAGGAAAACATTGCAAGCGACAGTAGATTCGGAAGGGTTGAAAACCCGTGGCAAGTGACCCGGGTTGTGTGGATGGTCGGTTTGCCTCCTCTCACAGCGACGGTGGTGCCGCAGACTAAGGTTATGGCAGAGGGCGCAATCCAAGCCGCCGCGACCTATATTAGTATTATCTTTACAGCTTTTGCTTCAGGGGTATCTTACTTTCTGAAGCTTGTGCGGTGGGGACAAACACTCGGGGTATGGTGAGCACTACACTCAAAAGACATACATCAGCGAGACCGACGTACACCAATGTTGCTGCAGGAGTGGGTGGTTTTATCTTCACTCCGCCTACTCTCCAAATCGCAGAATTGTAGGCATCTGTTTCACTGGATCAACATCCATAGCTGAGGGAAGAAATAAATCCCTCATTTTGACGAGAAAAGCCTGGAAGAAGAATCCAAGGGCACGGATATTCATAGGACTAAAACCCATAGATGCAGTTCCGCTCAGAGTCCGGCAAAGCCTGCATTATTGCAGCCAGATGGACCTCCGTTATCAAGTCGGTCCCCCGGTAGAACCACCTTCAAGCATCCCACAAATAAAAAGGGACCAGAGAGAATAACAAAAAATCCAGCTGGGTCAAGGTTGTTGCAAGCCAGTGCTTACTATCTCTCCAAACTTGGTGCTTCTCGTGGTTCATGAAATTCTCTGCCGAGAAAGCCTCCTTCTACCTTACAAGTGCACCGTACCACCCTGACAAACTTGTCTGGACGGCCTGTCCATCCCCATACACCCCACGGTTATCGATCCTGGCGTACGCTACTTTTGTTTCTTTAACCTCCAAGAACAGGCATCGTTCCAAATCGCCAAAGCTAAACGAACCCTAGGCCTGATTCATCTATGTTTCTTACTACCGGTCAGTCGCCTCTCCATTTCCCTTTCACATGTGGGACCGTTCCTAGAATATTGTCCGATTACCTCCGTTCTCTGGCCACGTTCCTCTACTGTATCTCTTGAGAACGTACAGCGTAGATTCACCAAAGCGCTGTTGGGCGTATCCACAGCTTTAACACATTGCCAGCGCTGTGAGCTCCTACAGATTGAACCTCTGTGGATTCGTTGCATGAGGCTTAACCTGGTTTTCCTCTTTAAGCTAATCCACAGCCAGGCCTACACATCCCATCCTATCTCTTTCGCTGCCCCCTACTCCTACACCATCCGACATCGTGCCTTCTCTTTCCCCGTCCCTCTATCTAGTCTCAGTCTGAAGTCTCGATTCTCACTATCAGTCTATTCCAAAATCTGGAATAAGATACCTCTTAGATTACGCAGTGGTTTCTCACTGATCGCTTTTAGGCGCGCACTTGTGTTATACATAACAGTTCCCAATTCTATGTTGCTCACCAATGAGTTCGTCTCCACCGATCTGATCTTTGAAAGAGGACTCACACTGTAACCCTGCCACCTCTGCTCCGCAGGGCAATAGGCATATTCCGTGCCCGGCACTTCTACTCTCTTTAGAGCTGCGAACTACGGCCACTGCCACCCCTGATCCATAGCGAACTTACCTCCTGCCTTCATAAGATAACCATTGTGCCCGCCCACGTTACCCTTAATTTTTATTTTTTCTCTCCTCAGTATCCGCTTCTCCCCAGCTGGGACACACCCAGACTGTGCTTCTTTATCCCTTTTCCCTTTTCAGTGATCCTCGATGAAGGCCAACTAAGTCGGGCACTGTACTGACCATCTCCCTGGCAGGTGCACCTGGATAATATTTCCATACGGTCGTCTACCACTCGCCGTTTCCGCTAACTGTGTTATCCATGGTCTCACATTCTGCCCAATTGATCCTGGATCACACACTCATATCCCCGTCGTTTTGTTCCCTGCACAATTATCAATGACCACCCGTGCCACTCCCAACAGTGCGGGGCGCGGTCAGACCCACCGCTACGGCCGGCGCACACCGGGCGTGCAGTCCATCTGCAACGATGTGCGAGCGCAATTAGGCTAGTGGATCACACCTCCTGTGTTCACCTCACGAAGTGTTTTTCAGGTTAGGTTCCCAAAGCACCGCCAGTCCCACCCACTAGCACCGATTGTGGATCGCACGCTCTGACTCTCCTCGGACTACGGCAGCCAATACCGTCGGTTGAAAATTGCATGCTCTCATCCTTGTCTCGTCACGGTAAGCTCATCTATAGTCCTTATCATCTGTTACCACGTTCCATTTTTGTCGCTCTACCCTGGTACGCACACCTACCCATTTTGTTCTTGCTCCTATCGCCGCTTACCACTCTCCTCTGCCGACGCTCGCCAATATTTATTTTTTCTCCCCGACGTCATTGTCGGCTTCGATCCTCTACTCACTTGGTATTACCCTCTGCCCATAATGCCCATTGATAGCATCCTTCTACCTCACTGTCTGTCGTTTTGTTAAGTCCCTCCTTGTTCTCTCTCCTCATACCCAATGCCATTACGCACCAGTCACACCAGCACCCATGACCATTCCGCAAATTAGAACTAGCTGCTCCAAGCTTTACATTTTTTACAGTAGCATTTGTTACCCAATCACCACCACCATATTTTCCTTTTTGGCTCCGCGATTCCTCCGTGGTTCTTTCCATTAAGCAGTGTCCCGATTAGCATCTTCCTGCTTAATCCATCTGTTAAATTGACTGCTGTCAAGCAGCTCTCCAGTGCCACTGTCCCAACTCCGTCGCGCATTCATTTCTTGAGCCTTTTGTTCTATCACTGGTTTACCTATCCTGGCGCTTCCCGCCTCCTTCTTCTCTGCCTCCCCCGTGTTTCATCTGCAGTAAAGTGATACGATTGGTCATGTCCTACCTGCGTCTCTTCGGTCATTGCTCTCATCTCCTGTTCCGTATATTGCTCGCATCATGCATTTTCTCTGTGCCCTTCAGTTTGGTCTGCTTTTCCATTTTCCACCGATTCTAAAGACAACGTTACGTCGTGATGTTCACCTACAGTTCCGAATCGTTCGCTCTGCCACTACCCGATTCCTCTGGTCCGTCACCACATATCGCACCTGCATTGATCAAAACATTAGTCCCATTCTTTCCAGCTCTCTTCGACCCTGTCCCTCATCTTCCCTCTTCTACGAACTGCTCCTCACAGTCGTCATCACTTCTGTACTTCTGCATTCCTTTCTTCTCCCTCTGTTGGGCCGCCATGTTCACCTGTCAAAAAGGCAACCCATCACAATGTTTCAAAGTTAGTTCTACAGCGATTTGATCTAACCTTACCTGTCTCCCCCTCCCCCCAAATGACTGATAATTGCTTTCTAGGACCCCACTGTTATTGCGTCTGCTTCTCTTATATGTATATATATATATATGTTCACTAGAATCTAATTTGAATCGTCTGGAGTGTGAATGGATACTCTTCATTGAAGAGCCCACAAGTGAATCACAACTGTGATTTCTCATAGTTATTCGTGTCTGGGTAACTGCTAACCCAACGAACAACGAGGCTGCATGTGCCATTCAACTTAGATTCTAGTGAACATATAACATCGGAGTGTACAAGTATGAAGACGAGTGGGCAGAGGAGTACCGGGTACGCATACCTGATGAGCGGCAACAACCGCGAAACCGGTCGTGTGCTTCCGGGGAAATTTTGGGCACAAGTTTGCATACTACTTACTATCAATATATATATATATATATACTTGCACATATATGTATGCGTGCATTCTCTCTGCACCCTAGAGTTCCTCGTCGGCCACTTCTCCTGCTATCATCCTGCCGACCGTCATGATATGCATCCACCCCATCTTCACCTGTGCCTCACATCTACCGTATCCGATCCTCCGGAATCATTTTTGTCATCCGATGCACCCTCTACATCTTGTGTTGCTCGCTCCCTGCCTTACGATGAGTTTTGTGCCCTGTCCGCCAACCATCTATTGCGGAGCACCAATGCTTCATTGATATCTAATCCATTGCAGTGCACCTCGCTTTTTTCTTCATCGTCCCTCGCTACTGCAGTTTCTTATACCGATTTCTAGCTTTTCCCATATATGTCAGTCGACCTGCAGAAGTCTCCACCTGACCCAGTCATACTCCCCATCTGTCCTTGACTTGCAACCTCACCGGGCGTCCATTTAAATCCGCTTTTGAGTTCATTTAAACTCCCTACATTTTCTGTGTGCACACACTTATCATACTTTCATTCCACTTTACTCCTCCTTCTGAGCCTTTTTATCCTGCTTCTTCATGCAAATTCCCACATTTTCAAGAATGATATCTGTCCATTCAATCACTTGCATAAACATAATCATGCACCTGGCATGCTTCGGGCGTCTCCGAAATAAACCAATATTACTATCACTATTAAATCGCTGGTGTGCAGACACGAGTGGAGGCAATGCCCGCGGTTAGCTCAGAGTTGAAAGTACAAATGGCCCCTGAGAACACACATAACACCGCATTGCGGACTCCTACAGTAGCAAAACACGGGGCGTCACCTCAAAGACCAAGTCTGAGGATTAGTTAGAAGTAAAATATGTAAATGAGCCAACAGGGCCGGTCAGGAAACCGTCGATTTGGTGTACTAGTGCAAGCAGCCTCCAGGGTAAACGAAGAGCTCTGACGACTGTGATAGCAGAGTCCGACGTCGCTGCATCGACGAAAACTTGGATGAGGCTGGAGGGTGGCAACATGCCGTTCCAGGAATATGCTGCTTTTGGCAGGCCAGGGAAGAAGGAATAAGAGGGTCGAGGCAGCATGGCTGGTACCGACTAGCTTCAGCCACTGAGTAGCTCTCCTCAATGTAGATTCGGCTGACGCGCAGTTCCCGTCAAGCTTTTCTAGGGTCACGTCTGAGACAGTCTACAAGCCTGCGCCTAGGGAAGCCCCAGGCTATGGCAGAGGGGGACTTGGAACTTCTGCAGATGCTGCAAGCTGCCAGCAAAAACAAGGGTGGTTGTATCGGAAGGAGATTCCAGCCTGAAAGAAAACAACTTGATAAGCTAGACCACACTGAAGGAATCAATGAGCCACTATCTTCTGCGTTAGTTTCAGTTGCATGCACTCATGCAGCACGTGATACAAGCCACTAGACACAAGTAGGGGTGATGTTCTTCCCAGCTTGACTTAGTCGTAACTCGGTACGAAGAGAACGTTGAGGAGGTTAAGTTGGAAGAGTCCCTGGGCAAGAAGTAACCAAGAAGTGCTAAATATTGCACGGCCTTTGGAATGCCCTCACCTTAAAAGCATTAAGTAGGCACCACTGGCCTAAAGTATTACAGCTTGGATCAGTTCTGTGCGTCAAAAAGCGACGCACCACGTGCCGTGATACAGGCATTTACTGTTCGGCGACAGCCCTGTCAGAAAAGACTGTATTCAGCCAACTTTCCCGTTACACGAAATAACCCTTCTGAAGACCTTTTTACTTGGTGTGCTTCCCACTAATGTTTGCGTAACATGTCTATCATTGCCCGGAAACAGTTCAGTAGCCATTACCTTGCATCATGAGCTGCAGGTTCCTTCTCCATCAATCAGAGGATTTAGACCACTCACTTTGAAGTCCCTTCTAGCCTTAGGCCGCAAGTGACAGCTATATTTTTAGGTACCTATTTACAAAGCCATATTCACCTGGACATTTGAGCCAGATATTTTGCTTGGTGCCATTATTTGGCGGACACTTTTGCGTGCGTTATTTCCCCTGACCATTGGGACGTGTTGGCCCCAGGCGGCGTAAGTCTTTGGGGCGCTGCCGATACACTGGGACCAAGGGTATACTATTGATAACACTTCCAACTCGCACAATGCGTGTCAGTGGCTTTCTGTCACTTAGCGGTTATTGAGAACATAATGCCGGTAATATTCGCCTCGTTGTTTCCGTCATCTGTTCCCAAACACCTTTCGAAATAGCTGGCATCCGGTGGCTGAAAATGCTCGTCCTTTTCACAAAGTAGTATTCTCCCTTGAAGCCTTCTATTATCAATATTACGAAGCTCACCTTGCGATCCAGATTCCGCTGTTGCAAAGGTGGACCCATTATAACAATGCATCATTTTAAGTCTATCACTTGTGGATCGAAATCTCATTACTCCCACGAGGAAAGCATCCGCAGCCTTGCTGCTTGCGGAGCATACTTCTCGACTCCTGAGACCGGTAAAGGGACACCCATATATTTTTGGAAAAGAAACAGTTCCAAATAATCTACCACGTGCTGTTCAAAGGGGTGGCTCGTGCTCTTTAATAAGCAATCAGGCGAAGGTTTCATTAACTG
Organism: Fasciola hepatica; assembly: GCA_948099385.1. Classification (NCBI taxonomy): domain Eukaryota; kingdom Metazoa; phylum Platyhelminthes; class Trematoda; order Plagiorchiida; family Fasciolidae; genus Fasciola; species Fasciola hepatica. The sequence continues at coordinate 6,875,695 of CANUEZ040000027.1, read as the reverse complement.
GTCCATGGTTTTGGAGATCATAAAATGGCATCCTGAACCCCTACACAGGACGCGTCTGACGGCTGCCATGCGCTTTATGATCAAAACGTCTTTCCTGGTGCAAGCTGAGAAAAACTCGCAACTCTATTCTTGCATCTCGTGGAGGTGTTGCACCAAATATTATTGATAGAATTTATGGTTTAATTCGGAGAGGCCAAAAGCATGCCAGACAAGCGGTCAAAAGTTGCAGAAGGTCATATGGACGGATATTTCGTGATAGTTTAGAACAACGAGTGACTAACGTAGGACAGGGAGACTCAAAAGAGATAAACGTGAAATAAATGTATGCACACCGGGGAACAACAGAATGGGTTTGAATGGACCCAGTGATAAATTCAAGTGCATGCCCGGCAAACATGAAGGCCGAGGTCCATTGGTGGGATCTGCGCGATCCTAGCGCAGGCAGCTCGATGCTCGGTGTTTTACATGAAAGGAACAGAAATTTGGTTGGAACCGCTGTGTTACCGGAAGACGATGAAGGATAAATCGGCAAAAATGCAAGAGAAATAGATAATATTCAAGCATTGCTACACTGCAATGGGTTGTCGGTAACAGGTTATAAAATTCAATGTAAAACAATGGACAGATGATCCGGAGCGTGGAAGGTGTTATATCGACAAGACGTACAAGTCCTGCTCAAGGCGAGTTCTACTTACCGATTCACTGCTCGGTGCACCGGATAGTTAACCTCACACATTCTAAATATCGCCGTTGAACCTCGAAGAGACGAGTATCCCAAGTGGAAGCGGAACCCAAGTCAAAACAGGACAGTTCCACAAATCTTACGGTACTACTTGTGGGGCAAAATATAAGTACACGACAACCACACCTCTGGCAGTGTATCTCAGTGGCCATCTAGCCAAGGGGTAGACAAATTAGAAAAAAATCTTTAAAAAATGAAGGGATGACCAAAAGGGGTAAATAAAAATTACCTGCTCTGCAATTCAAGCAAATGGAATAAATTCTGCACTCCCCATCGGGCTCATTAAACATTCTTTTGAGTTCGGAAGCCAAAAATCAATGCAAGTAAACCAGACGTCTACAATCCTCCGATACCAGAGAGAAAAGGAAACGGAAAGGTGGCAGAACAAACCGCCTTATGCCAGAGCGACTCAACACTATACTGAGTGCCCACAAAGTTATCTCACCGGGGAAGCACCACCAAGAAAGTAAAAAGTAAATGCCTCTACCTTAGAAGGGATGACGACTATAAAACAGCGTCAATGGATGCATATCAAGGGAGGCAGCAGGACGAAGGCGAGGCAGATAGCCTGCGAAGGACTGGGGGGTATAGGGCGAATATATGCTTCATAGGAAAAAAAGATGGAGTGTGGAATATCAGCGCAGAAGGGAATCTGGAGCGCACAACAGGAGAGGGCTAGAATACGGGAATAGCGGTCATCGGAAAAGTCAGGTAGTGTTAGATCATATAGTTTAGAATTCTTTGAGAAAATCATGATATATCATTTTCTTTATGGAGCTTGGGGCATGGTACATCGACAGAGAAAAAAATAAATTTGGGACCACGGAGATGATGTCGGCCGTGGTAAACAGTTCATAAAGGATGAAGGATAAGGAAAGTTATCGAAGAAAACAGGTGAGAGTAGGCTTTCGCATCGTGTGATAGTCAAAAATGAGAGGGGCATTAGAAAGTGGACGTATTATTTGGGGCAGCAAGGTGATGACGATAGAAGTAGCTAGGAAAAACAAAGTGAGAGTAATTACCAAATGGTCCGTGTGGATTGGACTATCAGCTGAGAATGTAACCCGGGGGCAAAAATGCCCGTAGTGCTGTTGAAGGGCACACTCCCTCAGCTTCAACGGCCTCGTTCGTCCAGGATGCCAACGAAAAAAGACCATGGGGTGCCAACCGCTTGTATCCTCAAAGGGCCTGATTACAGGGACTGCACGCTGGCGAGTGCCGAGGGAGCGTGTCGGAGGAAGAGATTGCGTTTGCAGCGCGCAAAAGGTACAGTCACACGGGTCATAGACGTAGTGTAATCGGTTGATCACTATGTAGGCCTCCTCCTGGAAGGTCTCCAGAAAGAAGGGCTTTGACCTAAGAGTTTGGCAAGCAAAATAGTATGTCACACGTGATAAAGCCAGTAAAATAAATGAATGTTCCGCCCCTTGTGACTTTGAAACCATCCTTGGGTTTTCGGAGCGGCTTCAAAGCCCCGGATCCAGTGGTATCTTCTGTGTATGACATCTGGTAGCCTGACGGGCAGAACAGACACGACAATGGAAGAAACGTGTAAGGTTACTCCAAAGTCAAAGACTTATTTTGAAAACAAAAACAAACAACTGATTGAAACTATTTCTTTTGAGTTAAAAATGAATTGACAACATAGGCTCCCCTAGGAAGAAATTATTAAAAAGCAAAAGAAAGAACAGGTAGTTACATGCTATAGAATGTGGCAGTCGGCATTCGAAGCGGGACACTGGGGACAGTTGCTGTACCTAGCTACCAAACCCAAAAATCACATTGGGTTCAACGAGAGGGGTAAGACTTTGCGGTGCTTACGGCGACGGTGTCAGTGGAGCTTTCTCTCTTCTCACCTCAGAGAATGTCCTGGTAAAGGTCCAGCCCGATAAAAAGGTGTTGCGTTCAGTCTTTTCGGTAATTCATGTATCCCGGGTATGGGTTTCTAGTGCGAGTGCAATGGAAGATAAATGCGAATAATTACCGAAGGGCAGTCGGTATCCTGCCGTTAGTCAACCGGTACTTTTCAAAAGCGGTGCTAGTTCCCTCTAAACCTTCGGGTTTTAGCGGTAGTGCCCGGAGGTATTGGATAAGCAGAACATAAAGAAAATTGTTTCGCAACCAAAAGAATGCAGTAAGTGACCTCAGTGTGGAAAACAAACCTCGAATGAGCCGCCCTAACAGTGGGCGAAAATTTTTAGTTTTTTATTTCGCAATTTATTTTCTACTCATTGGATCCAATATACGGTGTCCGCTAAATGAACGGGTTTTCTGATCATCCGTCTGCTTTTGGATGTCCAGGGAGGCTGCTCTGTGTTGGAAGCTGCTTCAGGAAGGCCGGTCAACTGGGCCACCGGAGTTACTACGGTCTGCGTATACGACTCCGGGTACGTGGATGAACATCCTGAAGAATCTGACGAGGTGAAATCCGTCGAGATGGATTTAGCCAGTAAAGCTGTTTGAGCTGGTCCACGGTAACCGTATACCTTCTACCTCTGCAGTCGATGAGTATTATCTTCTCTAGGCGGAGTGGGGCCCTGTGGGAGCCGAATATGTAGGGTGCAGAGGAGCGCGTGCCCGTTTTCTGGGCAAAACGTGCACACAGTCTTCGGGGTGTAGGTTCATGAAATCCGTAGTGTTCTGTTCGCGGGCCGGGGGAAGATGTAACCTACTCATTTTGTGCGGTAACCCCGCGGCATAACCAGAGTGGTCAAAAGCCACGGTGGACTTCGGGGCTACAATGCCACCAGGAGGTCAAAGAGCGCAACCGAATGTGAGTTCAGCTGATTTGGTATGTAGATCGGCTTTAAGACCGCCGAGGCAACCCATAACTACTAGCGAAAGTGACTTTCGCCGGTCTGGATTGTCTTGAGCTGCTAAGAATGCCTTGATTTCCCGATGAAAACATTCTACCATCCCGTTTGCTGACGGGTGGTAGGCCGTGGTATGAATGCACCAGATGCATAAGAGCTGTAGGAAACTACTGAAGGCTCCCCCGAAAAGTGAGCGGCTGACTATGGTTACCACGAGGGGACAACCAAAATCTGAAACAAAGTGTCCTAAAAAGGTTTAGATGAATGTTCTGCTGGCTGCATTGTGCAAAGGTACAGCTAAAGGCTATCTGGTGAAACGATCTACACAAGTAAGAAGATATGTACTACATTTTGACGAAGGCAACGGCCCTACTAGGTCGATGTGCACGTTCTGGAAACGTGAGTCGACAGCTGAAAGTTTTGATAATGGGTTGTTTGTGTGCCTATGCAGTCTTGACAGTTGGCAGGTACGGGCGCATGCACTGACGTCACGGTCCTTGTTGTGCCGAACATAACGGTCACCGACGAGTTTGGTAGAAGTCCTTATACCCGGGTGGGGCAAACGGTGTTAGGTTTCAAAAATCTGTCATCTAAAAGCCGACGGCACTACTGGCCTTGGGTGGCCTTTGGAAATGTCGCACAATATGTGACCCTCAGACGAAGGAACGGGATTCAACTGGAGTCGCAGCGGTAGAGTTCCACGAAGCTGCTCTGCCTCGGGATCGTCCGCTTCAGTGGATGCAATAGCTTCAAAATTGATCGAATTAGAGGTGCTTGAATCCAGGTTGTGAGTGCGAGATAGCGCTTCTGCGACAGGATTATTTCCGCCTGAGATATGACGTGCATCACTCGTGTACTGCCTGATGTAATCCAGATGTCTGGAATCGGTGGGAGAGTACCAGTCCGGGATGGCGCGCAATGCTTGAGTGATAGGTTTATGGTCAGTGTAGACCTTGAATTCGAGTCCCTCCAGGATGTGTCTAAAGTGGCCGATGCATAGGTAGATAGCGAGAATTTCGCGGTCAAAGGTGCTACACTTAGATTCAGTCAGTTGTGGTTTTGGGAGAAAAATGCAGCTGGCTGCCAAGTGTCGGATAAGTATTGTTGCAGTCCCGCGCCCGCGGCTTTGGCTGATGCTCCGATGGCTAACTCAACTGGGTATATTGATGTTAGGTGTGATTGCGAGGCTATGTTGCTGACAGCCTGCTTGAACATAGAAAAGGCATCTCGTGAAAGCCAGCTGATTCACATTCCCTCTTAACAAGTATGTGAGCGGCTGCATTGGTTGAGCGCATTGTGGAATGGAATGACATAGAAGTGGACCAAATTTTCGAAACACCGTAGTTGCTTGAATGCCGTACGTTCTGTGTGCCCCACAAAGTCCGGGGCAAGCAATCAAGATTTGCCGAGTGTCGCATCTTAGCCACAGCCGAAGCCATGAGTATTCGTCTCTACAATCCTCCCCTGTACGCTCAGAATTAATTTACGCAAGCACTTAAGCTTCCTTGGCCCACATCTTGGTCCCGAACACGTGTGCAACCACCTGAACATTCCACTTCGGGATCAATTTCACACGCACACACGCAGGTGCCGAGACAGATTTGGATCATCATTCCCTTCTTTTATTTTGTGCGTCGTATATACTGTTATGTATTGGTATGAGTAAGAATAAGTTTTATATGTTCTCTGTTACTGAAGTGATCCAACTAGTTCGGCCTTCAACCACGGGCACGCTGAGAGACAGAAGATGCGAAAAGATACACGGAAAGTGAGCGCATTTCAGTGTTGGTATTCCACTTCAGGTAACGCCATTTTAGACAATATGACTAACCGTCCTGAATTTCTCTGCTTTCGGTTGCAAATTTCCGCTTCAACAGGTAACACGCCCTCATTTCAGCCAAATGCAAAATTAGTTAACTTTCAGCAAACTGGTCAATATTGGGATTTATAGACCTAGTCCGTTATCAGCCTAAAAGCTGGATTCCTTGTCAATGACGTTTGCAGTTTGTGATAAGGAAGAACTGGTAGGCAAAAGATATATTCAGTTGTTGTGTCTGTCGTCTGATCAGGATGAAGTGATGTCTGTAGCGTACTACTCTGTCAATATGGTACACTAAATGAATGTCAACAATATCTAAGACGACACTAGCAAACTAAGATGGGCGGAGGAGCGTGCTTTGGTAAAAAGGCCAAAAGGGTATGTACATTAGGAATTAAAATGAAATAAAAGGTGTGACACAAACTCACAGTTGTTCAGTGTTCTTGTGATCAGGAAATGAGCGTCGAAGAGCCAATATCCGCCAATGTCTTCAGTTCAGTTCGGTCTGACAGCCATCCGTTGAACAGAACAGGATGGTATTGAGCGAAGTGCCAAGAGACGCCGTTGAAGCTTCTAAAATGTTTCGTTTCACACAGTTAGTTCCGACCGATATGATTCCAAGACACTCCAAACCAGAAGATGAGACCGTGCCAGAATTAAAGATTTATTTACAGCCCTTTTTGTATTGCGCGGTGGTGACGTCCAAAAGGTGTGTGTTTTTACATTAAAACGTCGGTACAACAAAGGAGTGTCGCACCAAGGGACGTTGAAAATCATGGAAAAAGTCGGAAATGTACAGGTACCTACACAACTCCCCCGCCAAAGCGTTTGTTGTACAAAATAAACGCTCGATAGAAAAATAGAAAGAGGAAACGGTTAGCGAAAGAAAACGTCAACTAACAAAGTCTTGAAATCTGACAGGATGTCGAACGTTTCTGCCGGAACGGCGGGTTACCAGGGAAGGTTTTTGCTGTGGTGGTGCTGGCGGGTGTGGCGTAGTGTCTGGTGTGATGATAGAGTTTGGACCATCAACAGGAATTGTTGGTGGTGTGTCTGTGGATGGTGATGGTGTCGGTGTTGTTGGTGATGGAGGTGTATCAAAATGCGCGGGTTTCAGTCTGTCAATGGAAACTGTGTCTGGCTTATCGACTTTTTGAACCACGAAATATTTGTCTGTGCGACTAAGCACTTTAAATGGACCATCATACGGTGGTGTGAGTGGTTTGCGAACAGCATCGTTACGAATAAAAACGAAAGGTGACGTATATAGATCATTATGTACAAAAACGTGTGTGGATGACGAGCGAGTGGGTGTTGGACGAAGATGTGACATACGGTCTTTGAGTTGTTGGACAAATTGGGATGGGTTAGGACTGGCATCGGTGCTAGGTTGAACATACTCACCTGGAAGGCATATGGTGGTACCAAAAACCATTTCAGCTGACGTGCTGTGGAGGTCGTCTTTGACTGATGACCGCAGACCTAAGAGAACTAGTGGCAGGTTGTCGCTCCAGTTATTGGGGTTTGGCTGTGATATCAGTGCTGCTTTGAGTTGACGGTGTAGGCGCTCTACCATGCCATTGGACGAAGGATGGTATGCAGTTGTTGTGATGTGTTTACAGCCAAGCAGTTTAGTGAACTCACGAAACAAAGTCGATTGGAATTGGCTGCCACGGTCTGTGGTGACGGTAGACGGTACACCAAATGTAGCAATCCAGTGTTGGAGTAGTACTTTCGCAATATTTTCTGCCGAGGTGTCGGAAATGGGTACTGCCACTGGCCAGCGTGTGAAAAGATCAACAACGGTTAATATGTGGGTATGTCCATTTGATGGTGGTAGTGGACCAACAGGATCGACGTGAATATGTGTGAAACAGACATCGGGAACGGTGAATGTACTGGGAGGAGAAAATGTGTGGCGGTGGACTTTGTTTCTCTGACATTGTAAACACTGTTTAGTCCATAATGTAATGTCAGAATTCATACTGGGCCAAACAAATCTGGCAGAAATGAGTTTGCGAGATGCACGGATACCAGGATGGGAACGAGAATGAAAATGATCGAAAACGATCTTCCTGTAGCAAGTTGGAACGATAGGACGAGGGTGACCTGTAGACCAGTCACATAGGACTGTGCCATCGGCTGAAGGTAGGGGAGAATCCTTGAGCTGGAGTGTGGAGGATGTGCGCAGTTCGAGCAAGGATGGATCATCACGCTGGAGGTTTGCCAGTTCCGTAAGATCGAATTTAGTCTGCACCGTGTTGATGTCAGGTCTGGATAATGCATCAGCCACAACATTATCAACTCCACGCACGTAGCGGATGTCTGTTGTGAACTGAGGAATATAATCCAAATAGCGGATATCTCTGGGTGAATGTCGGTCAGGCTTGGCATGAAGTGCGTGTGTCAGGGGTTTGTAGTCAGTGTGCACACGAAATTGTCGTCCTTCCAAAAGATGACGGAAATGACGGATGGACAAGTAAATGGCTAGGAGTTCGCAAGAAAATGTGCTGTATTTTGTCTGTGCCACCTGGAGTTTTTGCGAGAAGAACGCTAAAGGCTGTAATTGGTTGTCCACTATTTGGTGAAGCACTGCACCGACTGCAGTATTTGATGCATCATTCGTTAGGACTAACTCAGTATTTGGATCTGAATGTGGATGGTGCAGCATGGTGGCATCCGCGAGAGCTTTTTTGGCTTCTGCGAAAGCTGTCTCAGCCTCGGGAGTGAAATCGATCGTCTTGACGTTGGACTTGAGAAGATCGGTTAAAGGTGAAACGATGGTCGCACAATGGGGAATGAAGCGACGGTAGTAGTTCAAAATTCCCAAGAAACGTCGTAACTGTGTGATCGTCTGAGGTGCAGGAAATGACAGGATGCTGCGCACCTTATCTGGGAGGGGTGTCAAACCTTTTTGATCGATATGGTGCCCGAGAAATTCGAGGGACGGAACACCGAACACGCATTTACTAGGGTTCAGCTGAAGTCCGTATTGTTGGAAACGTTGAAAGAGTTGGCGCAAGTGGCTGGCATGCTCCGATGGAGAGGCGCTGGCAATTAAGATGTCGTCGATGTAGCCAAACGCGAAGGGTAGACCTCGAAGCACTTCATCGACGAATCGTTGGAACGTCTGGGCAGCGTTTCTCAATCCAAATGGCATGCGAATGAACTCGAACAGGCCAAAAGGCGTGGTGATGGCTGTCTTGGGAATGTCTTCTTCGGCCACGGGGATTTGGTGATATGCCTTTACGAGGTCAACCTTGGAAAAGATTGTCTTCATAGAGAGATTCTGTGCAAAATCATGAATGTGTGGGATCGGGTACCTGTCGGGGACGGTGACATTGTTGAGAGCACGGTAGTCTCCACAGGGTCTCCAATCACCAGATGATTTTGGAACCATGTGCAAAGGCGAGGCCCATGGGCTTGAAGACGGTCTAATGATGCCAAGATTCATCATATGTTCGAATTCAAGGCGTGAGATACGGAGTTTGTCGGCGTTGAGTCGTCGTGGTTGAAAGTGGACAGGTTGGCCTTTTGTAACGATGTGGTGCTGCACAGCATGAGAGACTGGGTCGGTGAACTGACACGGTTTAGTGAGGGATGGAAACTCCTTCAAAATGTCAGCAAACGGTGATTGCGGGATCGCCAGCCGAATACCCAGAGAGTTGGTGCATTTATCAATGCCGACTGCACAAAGCTTGGTTGTGGTGTCTACCAGCTTGCGATTTTTGAGGTCCACTGTTAGGCCAAAGTGTGAGAGGAAATCCGCGCCAATAATGGGAGTCTGGACATCTGCCTGGATGAAAACCCATTGAAAAGAGCGTCGGAGGCCTAAATCAAGAGTGATGGACCGTTGGCCGAATGTAGCAATAGTTGTTGTGTTTGCTGCTTGCAGTGTAAAGTGAGATGGTTTGAGGCTGTGATGTTTGGATGGAGGGATTACACTGATCTCGGCGCCGGTATCAATGAGGAATCGAAGACCACTGGATCGGTCAACGATATAAAATAGGCGACTTTCGTGTGGGGGGCCAGCCGAAGTCGTCGCCGTTACTGGCTGGCCTGGTCGTTTGACTGTGGGGTGTAATTGCGAAATGAACATGGAGGATCACAGCGGCGTGCCTTGGAGCCAAATGTGCGGTGGTACCAACACCAGGTTTGTAATCGGCGGTTTCTGGACCGTGATCTAGGTCGATGAGGTACTTCGGCGGACACAGATCGATGAGTAGTAAATGCGTTGCACATTGCACTGACCTGATTGCACAACATGCGAACGGTTTCTTTTAGGTCCGTAATGTCCTTATCGATATGCGAGTGATGGGATGGGGAATCAGGACTGCGAGAAACGTCGCCACGGCGATCTGGGGCAGGAACTGGTAATGTCGTAGGGGATTCGTGCGTCGGAGTGGTTTCGGCGGGTGATGTCATGTGAACGCAAGGCCTACCAGCCGGGTAGCATTCCATTATTCTGTCGGCGTGCTGTGCAACTTTGTCAAGAGGAGTAGTGGGCTCCAGCATTGACAGGACCTGCTGCATCGGGAGAGTTAGTTTATCAACCCATATCTCCCTGAAAATGGCGTCGTCCATTTGCCGTCCAGCCAGTAGCGACCGCATGTGGCGCATAAGCTGGGACGGAGTTTGGTCTCCGAGCTCCACCGACGTAAACAGTTCACGGAGCATTTTTCCGGCTGATTTCCCGGTACGCTGAATGACTGCTTCCTTAAGCTTCGTGTAAGGAGCTTCTGGTGGAATGGGATCGAGGAGATCTTCCACGTCAACAGCGATGTCAAAGGGAAGTGCTTGGACAACGTGAGAGTACTTCACGCGCTCGCTGGTTATACGTCGAGTGGTAAATACGGCTTCTATTTGTCGAAACCACACTCGAGGGTTGGTCGGGGCAAAAACGGGCAGTTTGAGAGCAACCGCGTGGATGTCAATAGATTCGCTGTCAGACATGGTGAATGGTGTGAAACTTGGACCAAAAGAATGAAGCTAGTGTCAAATGATGGAAAAACAACCTGGGCTCACCAATTTTGTAGCGTACTACTCTGTCTATATGGTACACTAAATGAATGTCAACAATATCTAAGACGACACTAGCAAACTAAGATGGGCGGAGGAGCGTGCTGTGGTAAAAAGGCCAAAAGGGTATGTACATTAGGAATTAAAATGAAATAAAAGGTGTGACACAAACTCACAGTTGTTCAGTGTTCTTGTGATCAGGAAATGAGCGTCGAAGAGCCAATATCCGCCAATGTCTTCAGTTCAGTTCGGTCTGACAGCCATCCGTTGAACAGAACAGGATGGTATTGAGCGAAGTGCCAAGAGACGCCGTTGAAGCTTCTAAAATGTTTCGTTTCACACAGTTAGTTCCGACCGATATGATTCCAAGACACTCCAAACCAGAAGATGAGACCGTGCCAGAATTAAAGATTTATTTACAGCCCTTTTTGTATTGCGCGGTGGTGACGTCCAAAAGGTGTGTGTTTTTACATTAAAACGTCGGTACAACAAAGGAGTGTCGCACCAAGGGACGTTGAAAATCATGGAAAAAGTCGGAAATGTACAGGTACCTACATGTCTCACAGAAAGCTGGTCGTGCAGTTTATAGGCATATTCATTTTGCCCTCTAAATACTTACAGCGATAATGAAGCTTTTCTGCAGCTGTTAAATAACAAGTTCACCAATGTGCAATAGAAATTATGTACATCATTCAGTCTCTTCGTACGTGAATCTAGCGGACAAACATAGCATTCAACAGTATGCAGTCAAATGAGCAATTAGGATAGAATGCGAGTCAGCTGAACAGTCTTCCAGATCACCGGATCTGAATCTGTTGAACTTCTAGCTGTGGTCCTTCTTGAAAAGAAGGGTTCATAAAGATAGGCCCGGAACAGTGGAGGAGTTGAAGACGTGTGTGACGTTGCAATGAAGGAGAACAACTGAATTTGCATTGGGGAAAGTGAAGGTGTAGGGGCTCTTCGCAGACACAAGACTCTCTAAGATGCAATTGGGAACTTAGAGCTTAGTTGCTCCTTGTTTATAAATAGGTATCTGTACTAAGGTCTTCTTGGGAATGATAACCTCTCCCCAGGAGTATCCAATTCCGGTACCAGGTCTCCCACTAGCTATGGGCAATCTTCCTTCTTGAATCAATCTTCTCAATCACATAAAACGGCTTCTAGTTAGGAAAATTGTACTTAAAAGTACTTTCCCACATCCAGACCCGATTCAACTGTTTTGGTATGACAATCTTCCTCGGTCTGATACACGGAGGACTACTGTAAAAGTCCTGTAGGACATTTGGATGATTCTTATCAGTCATTTATTGAGGTACGTAACTGGCCAAGCAAACGTTTACCAGGCTCTTCGATAGGTCAGGAATTCAGGTTAGCCTAATTTATTTCAATCGACTGGTTGTTTGAAGTCTGTTTATTTAGGTCCACCAAGTGCTGGCACAATCACAACTTCTTCGCCATCTTGGTCCACGCGGCTCCGGCCATGGGCTCGTTAGGTCTCCCATCTCTTGTCAGTTCCACAGGATAACCAATATCACTACCAATAGGATGATATTATGCACAACAAGAATTGCGCCTTGTTAAGAATATCAGTTTTATTGAATACTGCTTACTGTGTATTGTATATTTATTGACCGTGGTCAATACACATTCCCCGGACTTTGTGGGGCACACAGAACGTACGGCATTCAAGCAACTACGGTGTTTCGAAAATTTGGTCCACTTCTATGTCATTCCATTCCACAATGCGCTCAACCAATGCAGCCGCTCACATACTTGTTAAGAGGGAATGTGAATCAGCTGGTTTTCACGAGATGCCTTTTCTATGTTCAAGCAGGCTGTCAGCAACATAGCCTCGCAATCACACCTAACATCAATATACCCAGTTGAGTTAGCCATCGGAGCATCAGCCAAAGCCGCGGGCGCGGGACTGCAACAATACTTATCCGACACTTGGCAGCCAGCTGCATTTTTCTCCCAAAACCACAACTGACTGAATCTAAGTGTAGCACCTTTGACCGCGAAATTCTCGCTATCTACCTATGCATCGGTCACTTTAGACACATCCTGGAGGGACTCGAATTCAAGGTCTACACTGACCATAAACCTATCACTCAAGCATTGCGCGCCATCCCGGACTGGTACTCTCCCACCGATTCCAGACATCTGGATTACATCAGGCAGTACACGAGTGATGCACGTCATATCTCAGGCGGAAATAATCCTGTCGCAGAAGCGCTATCTCGCACTCACAACCTGGATTCAAGCACCTCTAATTCGATCAATTTTGAAGCTATTGCATCCACTGAAGCGGACGATCCCGAGGCAGAGCAGCTTCGTGGAACTCTACCGCTGCGGCTCCAGTTGAATCCCGTTCCTTCGTCTGAGGGTCACATGTTGTGCGACATTTCCAAATGCCACCCAAGGCCAGTAGTGCCGTCGGCTTTTAGATGACAGATTTTTGAAACCTAACACCGTTTGCCCCACCCGGGTATAAGGACTTCTACCAAACTCGTCGGTGACCGTTATGTTCGGCACAACAAGGACCGTGACGTCAGTGCATGCGCCCGTACCTGCCAACTGTCAAGACTGCATAGGCACACAAACAACCCATTATCAAAACTTTCAGCTGTCGACTCACGTTTCCAGAACGTGCACATCGACCTAGTAGGGCCGTTGCCTTCGTCAAAATGTAGTACATATCTTCTTACTTGTGTAGATCGTTTCACCAGATAGCCTTTAGCTGTACCTTTGCACAATGCAGCCAGCAGAACTGTCATCCAAGCCTCACCAACGTTCATCAATAATGACTCGTTCTCGACACTCAAGAATGTGTTGAACAGTCGTCATGTCACTCGTGATAAGTGGATAAAATCCATCCAACATGTGCATTCTGATGTGAAGTAGCGATCTGTTTTATCAAAGCAAGAACACACAAGGTACAAGGCTGTTTGAGCTTGGACAAAGAAACTTACTCGAATGTGCGCAGTGGCTGGTTATACGTCGAGTGGTAAATACGGCTTCTATTTGTCGAAACCACACTCGAGGGTTGGTCGGGGCAAAAACGGGCAGTTTGAGAGCAACCGCGTGGATGTCAATAGATTCGCTGTCAGACATGGTGAATGGTGTGAAACTTGGACCAAAAGAACTTGCACAATGCAGCCAGCAGAACTGTCATCCAAGCCTCACCCACTTTCATCATTAGTGACTCGTTTTCGACACTCAAGAATGTGTTGAACAGTCGTCATGTCACTCGTGATAAGTGGATAAAATCCATCCAACATGTGCATTCTGATGTGAAGTAGCGATCTGTTTTATCAAAGCAAGAACACACAAGGTACAAGGCTGTTTGAGCTTGGACAAAGAAACTTACTCGAATGTGCGCAGTGGCCTAAACTTGACTGACGCGATTGTTTTGCTAATGTGAACGGGATCGTGGGGTGAACGGTACACAGTGCAGAATGAATACAGAAAAATATGTGATGGGTGAGTGTGTTACTGTAACGGCATTGAAACGTTACTGGTCGAACAGACTGAACCGGTTATTGATAAAACCCGTTTTTCCAACCCGTTCCAGGGAGAAGACGGCTCAATGCATTAGAGATGGAACAGACAGATGATACGTTGGAGGTGGCGTATGAACATGACGTTGAAGAAGGGGCCCGGAGGCCAGACTATGTGTATCTAGGAATATACAATACAATTTCCGTTGTCAGTTCGTACTGTGTTCTCCCTGTGGCTGGTCGTTACACATTCGTAATTGTTGTGTGCCTGGAGTTGTACGGCGATTTCTCGGTGCGTGTTGCATGCAACGATCGTGCCTGTGAAAATTAATAACGGTAGCCCGTCTAATCCCGTCTTCACGTTACAATACTCAATAATAATTGGGGGGTCTTAGAGCATTTACGACCACTAGTTTTGAGATGATGATCAGAAAACGACACACTGGTCCCCTCGGGGGAAGCAGAATGAAAACATAGCATTATGCCAGGATAAACGTAAGTGGAATGCTGTTCCATCTGCTGCCGCGTGCAAGCACTCCGAAAACCACAGTTTGTTGTGACTAACACTCCGTGAACCCGGTTAGTGAAGATTGAGAAACGCCTGTAGGTTGTTCTGGGACACTTAATAGAGTGCTTTCACTCGGCGACGCGTTTGCCCAACTCGATGTGGAGCGGCCGTTGCTTGATCATATACTGCGGTGATAACCTTGATCTAGCGTAATCTACGTCGAGTGTAGATCACACGACAAGGAAACAACCATCAGCGTGTCTTCTGAAATATGTACGACCTATGCATCACTGTAAATAATTTGTGAGTTTCTGTTTAGTCATCGTGCAGGACTTTGGTTTAGCAATAACCGTCTACTGTAACAGAAAATACGGCGTCTATTTGGATTGAAGAATGATATACTTGTTTTCCTCAGAATCACAGAACTATAAGTCTGTGATCTTGAAGGCCTGCGCACCTTGGTCGCACGTCCTACCACTTACTGTGTTCAATTTCCATAAGGTATCATTCTCTCCTGCCCGTGAGACTAAAGAAATACTCAAAATATACGTGTCAGAAATGAGTAGAGCTAAAACAGAATAACCTCTCAGTTGGGAACGGCCCAAGCAGTACGCCCAATGCCCTGCACATTGGGAGTGGGTGGATCGTTGCCCCAGGATAAAATCTCACGACTCCAAGTACTACATTGAAGAAGCGATCCGAACTAATTAAAGTTTTGCCTTAATTTTAGCCAAAAGTATCGTCACCTTAGGACAGAATCAAGAATAACCAATTAGCACAAACAGTACCTGAATGCTCAACGGGGTGGACCTGTTGGTACGCGCCACAATCTCGTTGCACACTAAAATAAATCGAATTCAACCCGTCTTCACAATACGTTTGTTATCGAAAGTGCTTTGAGCTATGGTGAATTCCTAAGCAATGCGAAAAGTTAATTTGGCCGTCTTGAAAAAAAGACACATATCTTAGAGAAAAACAGAAGTGGTATTTAGGTGGTGAATGTACCCCATCGAAGGTAGTATTTTGTGCTGGTAGGGGATCAGTCCATCAGCTATTCATTGAAGTATTAAAATTGACTTGAAAAAGTAGTTTATTTACTATTACGTAGGATTGAAACAGAGTGATAAAATGCTAAATTGAAGAACTTCTGTCGTTGAAAGTAGTTACGAAGTTGTGATCACGGCCACGAGTTAACCATTCGCTATTGGTAAAGTTGTCAGGTTTTAGTACTCCGGATACCAGGTACTGAATAGATCCCGAGAATGGCTCAAGGAACGGGCAACAAACCAAAATTCTTGAAGGTTGCCAAAAATACGGTAAAAGTCAGTGAAATAGGTGAAGGACGCTTTGTATTGAAACAATGTCGTTAACGTTTACGTTTGGGTGTGATACCGGACGTGATACTTGCTAAAGGAGCTAAAGGTTCAACCGTCCGCAAGCAGAACAGTCAAAAGTGAGTTCTTCAATTGGCGGAAACCAGTTGTCCTTACAACAAGCAGACAAACAGCGATCAGCCCTGTGACATGGAACAATATACAAAATTGCCTAAGGTTAAGTGCTATTTAGAAATTTTCTTCTATGGTGATTATTGGTCGTGAATTTACTCATTCTAACTCAGTCATCTCCATGCCATTAATGAGCAAATGACCTCCGGTAGATGACGAGCTACCGTCTGTAAACTAATACGCCTAGGAATGTTTTCTTTGTTACGCAGTCAACTGCTTATTTTAGTCTCGAGTGCAGATACCAAAGGCATTACTTTCCTCATAGAGTGAAAAACAAAATACGTAGTGTATGACATTGGGTGACATCCATCGAGGCATTTAAACTATGACGGTAAAGCTGATCGAGCCATAAGTTCTTGTTTCAGAGGACATTCAATGCAAAAAGAATGTTCGAACATAGAAGTCAACAGAGTTATATTGCACGTCATATTCCGGGGCATTTTGCTATATCTTTGCTATTTTGCTCTACAGTCAAAGTGATGTTTTTAGGATCATTTAAATATCTTCCACGCAGTTAACATGCGCTCGCGTCATGGATGCGACTGAAGCATAATTCGGGATGTTTTCACAGAAGAAAGTTGATTAAATCAACATGCTTCGCCGAGGATGAGATGAGAGTAGATTCAGTTTGCAAGCTTGGCGGCAACCCTTCTGAACCAATGGCTTTATCACATTTCACCTTCGCTAGCTCCACGTATACCTAGAAGGGATATATCACTTATATAGTCTTCGTCTAAGGTCGGTATAGAACCTGAATCCATTAATCTACATTTAATGTCCGTCAGGTCCGCTAATTTTCTTCCCTATCGTCTAATTTTCATGGACACATTTCCGCCTGACTTTGTTATTTGCTCTGTGGCATTTACATTATTAAGCCCCCAACAAGCATTTGAGTGGTAGGTTGTCAAACTCGACCTCCCCAGGAGGTACTCAGTATTCTTCTCAACATTGTACGTGGCAGGTTAACTGTAATCCGGTGAATCTAACCTAAACTGAATGATCGGTGTTGGAGTGACTAGTGTCGGACGACCTCGGGACTACCTAGGGACCTGCTTGCGTGCGTACCCACCCCTGGTGATCAGTGCAAAGTGCCTTATTTTGGCGAGGCTACTTTATGAGAGCACCGCCGTTCGTGTTCTGAATCACGGCCAGTAGGTATGCTAAGAATAACCGAACTTTTCGAAGTATTTCTTCAATCCCAATTCGTAATAGATAGTTACTCCTGGTGTCCATGATATTGAAGTAGAGCCATGAGAGTTTAACCGACAGCAGATTTATGTTCTGTGGGTCTTTGAAGAAGCGGTCTACTCACTCTCAGAGCATCGAAATCGATCATTCATGCAGGTTAGTATATTCGTATTATTTTATTTTTTCAGCTGGTCGAGAAATACAGCTTGGAAGACCCGTGGGCCGCAATCGACATGGATGCACTTTTACAGTCCTTGTCCGATGATTTTATAACCGCCATGCTAACCACGAGGCAACTTCAAAACGTGTTGCACTATCTGAGCTATCATTTGTCAGCTGTTTCGCGTTACCTAAGGACAATACCTCGTACACCGCGGTTGTGAGATGCAACTATCGGTTTCCCCTGTGAATCGCACTTGGAAAAACTCAGGTCGTTCATCAAGAGACCTCCAGGATCAACGGAATAAATATACCGAAGAATTCACGAAGTCAGCCGTATGTGTTTCTAAATGTAGATAAAGTAGCTGCGAATGATATTTTAATCCCCGATCGTGCCACACGCATTCATCCTGTGTTGTGTATGATTTTCACTCCACTATGCAACCAGATTAAAATATCATCCTCGACAAGAGCCCCACAAAAACTGTGAATTAGTCAATAACGTACCTTTTTCAATGTTTTATTGATCTACGCAGTTTTTCACACGGTTTGCCATCAAATCATCTGTTCGTGGATGACGTACTACTGGACACCCCCACTGCACTCACTCCACTCATTTACGCAATCACTCCTGAATGTTTATCGCTTTCCGATAACCCCAATGATGCCATTGTTCCATTTTTGCGTACATTCACACCAAATCACATTTATCTTCACTTTTCTAGATTACGTACTTGTATTTGACTGTGACTACAAACGGCGCCCATTGGGCCCGGAGTGGCAATAATCGGCTTCTAGTTTGGGATTGCGCAAAGAAAAGCCGTTCAAAAACAGGTTCATTGTTGGCGTCAAAGGTAGGTCAGCGAAATTCATTATCTCTGACTAAACTCCAGACCCTGTTCGTTCCATCCCAAGGTTAGCAGAACAACCGGTATCTGTCGTGGGAAGACATGAGGCTTTGGTTTATCAAAGCTAGAAATCAAAGCAATGCAAAACGAGAACGCAGGTATATAGATTATCATTTCCTTCCAAATAAATCTCGAGCAGCATTTTACTTTTGGAACTGTTTTACTCATTTGGTATATTCAACAACTCTTAAGGCATTTTGAAAATTAGTAACATTTTATCATAAATCACATCTCTACATGTTGCTCTGATTTAGTTCGAAGCTTATTTAATATCTTCTTATTACATTGATTATAGCGGTTTTAACACATAAATTACCAGATGTTAATCCATTTTGTTGAAAACAGTTTTCAGTCAGATTATTTTTGAAGCCTGCTTGAAAAATGTTTTGTTGTCCCACGTTTTCCTAAGTGTAGGCAACGGCCGCTCCACATCGAGTTGGGCAAACGCGTCGCCGAGTGAAAGCACTCTATTAAGTGTCCCAGAACAACCTACAGGCGTTTCTCAATCTTCACTAACCGGGTTCACGGAGTGTTAGTCACAACAAACTGTGGTTTTCGGAGTGCTTGCACGCGTCAGCAGATGGGACAGCATTCCACTCACGTTTATCCTGGTATAATGCTATGTTTTCATTCTGATTCCCCCGAGGGGACCAGTGTGTCGTTTTCTGATCATCACCTCAAAACTAGTGGTCGTAAATGCTCTAAGACCCCCCAATTATTATTGAGTATTGTAACGTGAGGACGGGATTAGATGGGCTACCGTTATTAATTTTCACAGGCACGATCGTTGCATGCAACACACACCGAGAAATCGCCGTACAACTCCAGGCACACAACAATTACGAATATGTAACGACCAGCCACAGGGAGAACACAGTACGAACTGACAACGGAAATTGTATTGTATATTCCTAGATACACATAGTCTGGCCTCCGGGCCCCTTCTTCAACGTCATGTTCATACGCCACCTCCAACGTATCATCCGTTTGTTCCACCTCTAGTGCGTTGAGCCGTCTTCTCCCTGGAACGGGTTGGAAAAACGGGTTTTATCAATAACCGGTTCAGTCTGTTCGACCAGTAACGTTTCAATGCCGTTACAGTAACACACTCACCCATCACATATTTTTCTGTATTCATTCTGCACTGTGTACCGTTCACCCCACGATCCCGTTCACATTAGCAAAACAATCGCGTCAGTCAAGTTTAGGCCACTGCGCACATTCGAGTAAGTTTCTTTGTCCAAGCTCAAACAGCCTTGTACCTTGTGTGTTCTTGCTTTGGTAAAACAGATCGCTACTTTACATCAGAATGCACATGTTGGATGGATTTTATCCACTTATCACGAGTGACATGACGACTGTTCAACACATTCTTGAGTGTCGAAAACGAGTCATTATTGATGAACGTTGGTGAGGCTTGGATGACAGTTCTGCTGGCTGCATTGTGCAAAGGTACAGCTAAAGGCTATCTGGTGAAACGATCTACACAAGTAAGAAGATATGTACTACCTTTTGACGAAGGCAACGGCCCTACTAGGTCGATGTGCACGTTCTGGAAACGTGAGTCGACAGCTGAAAGTTTTGATAATGGGTTGTTTGTGTGCCTATGCAGTCTTGACAGTTGGCAGGTACGGGCGCATGCACTGACGTCACGGTCCTTGTTGTGCCGAACATAACGGTCACCGACGAGTTTGGTAGAAGTCCTTATACCCGGGTGGGGCAAACGGTGTTAGGTTTCAAAAATCTGTCATCTAAAAGCCGACGGCACTACTGGCCTTGGGTGGCCTTTGGAAATGTCGCACAATATGTGACCCTCAGACGAAGGAACGGGATTCAACTGGAGTCGCAGCGGTAGAGTTCCACGAAGCTGCTCTGCCTCGGGGTCGTCCGCTTCAGTGGATGCAATAGCTTCAAAATTGATCGAATTAGAGGTGCTTGAATCCAGGTTGCGAGTGCGAGATAGCGCTTCTGCGACAGGATTATTTCCGCCTGAGATATGACGTGCATCACTCGTGTACTGCCTGATGTAATCCAGATGTCTGGAATCGGTGGGAGAGTACCAGTCCGGGATGGCGCGCAATGCTTGAGTGATAGGTTTATGGTCAGTGTAGACCTTGAATTCGAGTCCCTCCAGGATGTGTCTAAAGTGACCGATGCATAGGTAGATAGGGAGAATTTCGCGGTCAAAGGTGCTACACTTACATTCAGTCAGTTGTGGTTTTGGGAGAAAAATGCAGTTGGCTGCCAAGTGTCGGATAAGTATTGTTGCAGTCCCGCGCCCGCGGCTTTGGCTGATGCTCCGATGGCTAACTCAACTGGGTATATTGATGTTAGGTGTGATTGCGAGGCTATGTTGCTGACAGCCTGCTTAAACATAGAAAAGGCATCTCGTGAAAACCAGCTGATTCACATTCCCTTTTAACAAGTATGTGAGCGGCTGCATTGGTTGAGCGCATTGTGGAATGAAATGACATAGAAGGGGACCAAATTGTTGAAACACCGTAGTTGCTTGAATGACGTAGGTTCTGTGTGCCCCACAAAGTCCGGGACAAGCAATCAAGATTTGCCAAGTGTCGCATCTTAGCCACAGCCGAAGCCATGAGTATTCGTCTCTACAATCCTCCCCTGTGCGTTCAGAAACAATTTGCGCAAGCACTTAAGCTTCCTTGGCCCACATCTTGGTCCCGAACACGTGTGCAACCACCTGAACATTCCACTTTAAGGTCAATTTCACACGCACACACGCAGGTGCCGAGACAGATTTGGATCATCATTTCCCTTTTTTACTGTTATGTATTGGTATGAGTTTGAATAACTGAAACGAGCTAGTTCGCCACGTTGTTTATTCTCAATGTGTTCTGTGAGAGTTTTCAGACGACATATAAAATTACTGTATGGTTGACTGTTACCTTGCGTACAACGAATGGCGCACCCGATAGTTTCACTCCATATTTGGATCACTGAGTATCGTTTATCGACCTGGTTAGTACAGTATGACGGGTGATGCTAACATTTTGCTAACTTTTCTCCCGTATTGTCGAGCAATGTAGTAATCAGTAACGATTCCTTTTCTATAAACGACTTCACGAAAAACCTATGGATAACAATAAACTGATAAATACAGAGTATTAACTGAGTGATGCACTAATAGCTACGCATAAACTTCAGTTCTTCTGATTCTTCTTCAAGTATAAAATGAATTCCGAATCCGATGGATTCTGAGCGAATATTTTTGACAGAATGTAAGCACAGGTTTCCAAAGTCATACAAAACAATACAGTGTTTTTCAGTATATTAACGAGTTCCAACGAGGTTGACGGATTGAAGCTCGAATCATTGTAACCACAAACATCAATTGAAAAAATTCCAGGTTGTTTTACCCGGGCGATTGTGAAGAGTAAACGAAACTTTGACGTATTAGGATACTGTCGAGTAAAAAGTCATTCCGCTTACTCTCGATAAACAGACAGGCCAACTGAGTCCTCTCGTTAATGCTCAGCGTGAATGCGATCGAGAGAGACTGATTTCCGTTGTTACACTGTCGTGTTTCAAACCAACAACCCCATCACAATCGATAGGCGATCTAGTTGCGTCTAGCTACTGATTCTAGTATTCAGAAAGGATACTACTAATAACAGAAACTTCATCTCATTACAAAAATTTGAGAAGACTTTGTGTTGTTGAATAACGAACATTTACATATAGCTGGAAGTTTTCTCCAGTTTTCTTACCGCCGTAGTTGAGACAAGAATATCTGCAAATATTTATGAATGGTGCCATTTGACTTCAAAAGGCTAAGGGTTAGGTCTGGTGGACTAAGCAGTGGTTTTGATTACTTTTACACATTTCATCTCAGTTGAACACGATGAAGATCTATTTCTTTGTTATTCGCTGTATGTCGCGTTTCTTGACTCATTGTGACACGTTGTCTACTTCACCACATATATTTTACCTGAGAATCCCACAGATCATATCGGCCGGCTCATTAATAGCCCTCCCAGCCACCTCATTAGCAGTCTTGATCAGTCTTCGTGCGTAACAGCAGGCGAATACAATAAACTTGACTTATCTTTTAGTCACCCTGGGTTTTCTAAATCTTGTGCACTTGTTAACTCGTAATTATGTCCTTTTGTATTCGGTATCGAAGTATATTCACTGCATATAAAAGTGACCCATCACCACTTCTGATCATTTTACTTTATGTCTTCATCCGAAAGTTTGTTGTAAAAGCAACTCTTTGATCAACTATCCGCATACCTCGCTGCAAACGTGCTTGTACCGACATTCTCATTTTTTTCTCCTCGTATATTATTAAACTTCCCCGTCTGACTTTAGCTCATTGGCTGAAAATATGCCGATGGTGATCATTTTCGATTTCCCGTAACGGAAGCAAAAGTTTCTATTTTTCAAAATATTCTGAATGTTACTGGTCCACTTCCTATTTTCCTACGATTCATATAGTAATAATGATATGTTTCTCGGAAGATTCGTGAAACATGTTGGAAGCGTGATCAACGTTTACAAGTATGTGGATTGAATATCTCGAAAACATTCACAATTTGCATGGTTCCTTCAGCAAACAGCATTCCAAAGATGACAATCGAACCGCACGGGCAGAGAACCCAGTGTGCTTTCGAAGACTTGTGGGAAGCGCGAGCACATAAATTAATCCGTTGATCTTGTCACACATCCCGAACCATCCGAACTCTTCACTGCTTGGACTTTTAGATCAAACCACGAAAGGTGCAGTCTTTTTCCCGTACTCAAAAATGTTGCCCCACACATTACTTCACATATGTGGCCCACCAAAGTATGAGGCATCACACATCTCCACGACACAGATAGAATGGAGTGATAGCTCGAATCGACAGACGGAAGTGACTTAATTTTTTGGCTTCCTATTTTCTGACAAATATGACTGGAGACTCTGAATTCACGTCAGTTCAGTAGTGGGTTAGATACTTGAAAACAGCATGAAAATCCTTTGTAGACTAGTCCGCATACGGACCATTGCAGTCGTCATCCCAATCAGAGTGTGAGGCGTTAAACCCACCAAGATTGTCGAGCAAAATTGGAGAGTCTACTCCAGGACACCTGGAAACGACCCTCCTCATAAAATTCATACTTGGTGGTAATTTTAATTGGTGCAACGGAGTCTCCAGCTCATCTCATTTGTTTAGGAAGCTACTAACGGTGGCCACCTGAATGATTGCCCGCACATGACTGCGCCGTGCCGATGACCTATCATCGTGGTGGTTAATTTTATCTTTTGTCGGCATTTTGGAATGCGGTCCGGTAAACTTCTTACTGACTTTCCAATCACTCTGTACGTACGATTTAATTCTACAGGGAGAGTAATCACCGATCTCAGGACGACATTTACTGGCCATGACTTACCGGACTCCTGTTGACTTGGTAGTCGAAAATCTCGAGACACCCGTACGGTTTACAACATTACCTACACCCTACTCGTAGACAGACAAAACAAGTTAGACTCCAGTAGAGATAGGGAGTGAGATCCATCCTGCATTGTCACTGGAAGATGGGAGCTTCCGGCAATTTTGCCAACAGGAAACATTCAGTCCTACCCGTGGTCGTCTCGCCTTGACCACAGTTTGCACTGCTCTTTTCGCCATTCATCTCTTCAGAAGACATTGGAGTTCCTCGTCAAACTGCATTGACTTCTGAGACAACAACCACTAAAGGTACTGTCCGTGAACAAATTTTGGCTTAGCATATGGGAATTCACCTGCTTGGAGCCCAAAAATCACCTACAGGATAAACATACTGATTTGTATCAGTAGTCATTGTTTCTACGTTACTGGATCCGGTGGAAAATGAAGATTCAGTATGAAAGCCGGAAAAAGCCGTGGCGATGAAAACAGTTATTTGAGCAGACGTCGCCCTATGGTCGACGACCATACGGCAGTAAATTCCATGTTGGTAGATACTGCATTTTCTGCGTTCTTCGCCGGTCAGATATACCGTAGACAGTTCATTACATGTGATGAACGTTTCTTTGAGAAGAGAGGGATAAAAGTTCCCTAACATATCACAAATATCCTGAACAGTATCCGAGCAAGCAAGATGGATCTACTCGTCACTATGAAGAGCTTGGGCGCATGGGCACGCATTCCTGAAGCACTCCAGACACACTAGCGCAGCCTCATTGGCTTTTTGAAGCACTGCAAAGTTAAAATAAAATAACTCCCACTGGCGCAAGAATCGAAGTGCATAGTCCACGTAGCATAAAAGCCACCAGTTAGTGTGATGCGTTTGTTCTTTTAAGGCTAAGTACCTTTTTGCATTTGTCAAATAATTGTCTGCTTCCCTCCACCTTCTTTTATGCAAGCAAATAATCTTGTTTGTTTCATTGAATATGAATTAGAAGGATATTTGCAGTAAGTGAATTATGTGGAATGAAGTCAGAATTCACGCGAACTGTTAATGGAAAGAATCACTTCACCGCACTGTTTCCCAGGTCGCGTTCACATCTACCGTGGTTTGAATTTATGCTTTTGCTACTCAAAAGGGCAGCAGTAGTTAGGTCTTGACTTTTTATGGTGGAGTTTTTTAGTGCCTTCTTGTTTCACCTGATAAGGCAGTGCATTGATTGTTCCTTTTTAACGGTGGATTCCGGAGTCATTAGTTCTTGACTGGCTGCACTAACGACCAGAAACAGAGCATCCGACTTTGGTAGATGCTACGACCTAAAGTTTTACAACCACCATGCACAAGCCACAAATAGTGGCATTGAGAAGCTTTTCTTCAAAGTTTGATATGGTTAATATGGCCCCATGCCAAAGATATGTTTGAAGAAGGACTCAGTTTCGAACCTCAATGGGCTCTTTTCCTTAGTCAACTAATGATTACGGTACGAGACACGGATTCTTGAGAACATCTAAGTCAATAAATGGGATCGTCAGACATGAGTGAGTCAAATACTGTCACGTGATGTGAGGACCGTGAGGGCATGGTCTGACACATTGTTTGATAGACGACCTAGTCACGCAGACAGCAAGTCATGACCTGTCCAGAACTGAGGTCAGGGCTTGAGATAACAGACGTGGTCGACAGGACGGCGGGTCTATAAGACAAGAAAAGATTCCCGTCAAGTGGTGGCCAGTCGTATTACCAATCAGAAGAAAGGCTACCCAACGCAAGCTTGAACCAACTGATCTGCGTTGCAAAGACTACTGACACCGGTTCTTCATTCCTAGAGTAAACAGTGTGTTCTGAGCTAATAAACCGAGATGATTCGAAGTCATAAAAGTTTTCTTACTTGAGCTAGTGAGACAGTTCTAAACAGGAGCCAAGTGTGCGCACGTGCTCTTCAAGGCATTCACAACTTCTAAGAATAGCAGCCGAGTGTAATGAACAGCTGACACTGTGGATTATTCTCTCTTGTTTATTTCACTTTTAAATGCTACTTTTGTTGCGCCCGCAAGACAGAGCACTGACGAAGCAAGTACGAGCCGGTCCCTTGGGAAGGTAACCTTCCCCCCCCCTCTCCTTCTTCCCCCCGAGCTGTATGAATACATCTAATGGACGTTGGACCCTGACTTCCGCCTCGGGTGTTGCGCAGTGTTGTTTCGTTTTCTTCTGTACGCCTTTTGGCTACCGTTACCCGTGTTCCTGTTCAACACTTCAGATGTTTTACATCACCTACGCCCATCTTGCGTGACTGCGTGATTGCCGGAGTGCTGACAGCTTGGATATGCCTATCTGTTACTCCATCGTGCTATCCTGTGTTAGTGCGAGCGCACTTGCTCTCGAATTTGCTCTCCACTACGATTAACCTCGGGCTGTGACTCATTGTAACAATCCGTGAATCTGTATTTTTAGACCCACAAACCACCGCTTATTACACCGGACATGGTGTTTTACTCCGTTCCACTATATCTAGTGAGAACTCAGATCTACCTCAGAATCATGTCAGTTTATTAGCACAAAACACATCGTTTATATAGGAAGAAACAATCATCGACACCAATGGTTCCAACTTAAACCTACTTGTTCATACTGGCATCAGGTAGCTTGTCTTCTGATTGGTTGATTGGTCACACGACCAGCTGCCATATAACGGGAATCTGTTCGCTTCTCACCGATTCGCTACCTTGTCACTTGCGCATCTGCTGGCACAAGCACCGACCTGGATTCGGACAGGCGCTGACATGCCGATTGCTGACGGGACATGGCGGGCTATCGACCATGAGTCAGCACATACCCTCACACACCGTACGTGAGTTTTACATTGGAATGAGTTGGCCACGTACGATGCCGATGGTGGTAAGTGGGATTTCCTTTTTTCAGGAATGAAAAGCACAACAGACCAAATGAGCTGTGATTGATCGAAGCTGGACTTATTTTGCATGTGAGTATAGAACAGAATCATATTGCACGATCTGTTACTTTCATACTTACATTATTTTGGCGGTAACTGTTTCTGAAAATTTGGCAACATTTTCCAAGTCCTAATAGATCATCCCAGCATTTTGCTGGTTTTGAGGACGTTGGGTGGAGTGCGCATTCACCCACTGCTTCATCGTTACAACACACCCTAAAATATCTTCGATTGAGAAGTGTGGATCACAGCCAGTGATTATCGTTTTGGGATGCCGAACCGAGCCATCTCATTGTCGGTGGTGAAGTAAGATGTCACATCACCCGTTCGGGGTGGTATTCAAACTCTCTGCACTTACGAATAGGTAGTTTGAGCACAGTAATAACGCACGCGTTTACTTTAGGACTTTATTATCGTGAATTGATAAGATGCAAGCCAGATCTATAACATCCCATAGTTTGAACACCAAAAATTACGTCCCAAAGGTCTTCAAAGATCAGTAACATATCGAGAGGCAATGTAAACGATAATATGAATTGAAAGAAATTATTTCATTTATCAGGTGATAGTTTAAACCAAATCACCTATATAGGGCTTTGTTACCACTGTCCGAAAGAAGTCAACAAAGTATTTATTTTACCAGACGGGGGCTAACTCACGCAGGTAGCAACAAACAAAGAACACGGTGTTGCGGAATCGAACAACGCAAAAACAGTCGAGGGTAGTGTTACAACTAGTAAGAAAAGTAGACCAATTGATTTTATTTAATAGAAATACTCAAGCATATTTAACCATTAAAGCTTGACTAGAAGATCATCGACAGTGGGTTATGAATGCACCACTACCTCATGTGCAAGTTTCTAGGATACCCTCCCAAACACGCAGCTCAGACATGTTAACCGAAGCTGTTTCCACTCCGGATGTTTGAATTTTCATTCTGGCTACCGATAAAATGATACCAGTAGTTAAATTCTACATTCCAACGACGTCAGCTGAAAAATACTTTGGATCATCCTTTCGAAAAGGCGAGCATTGACGCTGGGGTCTTGCCAATTAAAACTTCGTAAATGCCATATTTTACCGCATAAAGCTGCTGAAGTAATCCGGCGACCCTGTCAGGGGTACGTCAACCAATGGGAACTCTCTTATTGTGATAAACGGGTCCTATTGGTCAAGCTTGCGGACCTTGCATAAAACACCTGAGTCAGCGCTCAATCTGATCAATGGTACGGCATCTATTAGCTCAGTATTTATCACTTACCCGTTTGCATTGCCTTCTGGTATATTCATATTTGGCCGATGAATGTGAAAGTCTTCAATGAATCAGAATGGAATGTACCGGGTCGGTCACACGCGCTGGACTAATTCGTTCCTGGAATGAGTGCACCAAGAACTGGTAAGTCTAGAATAACAAGTGAGTACTCTGTCGGATTTGTTTGGCAAATTCTGGTTGATATACGAACTGATGCGTGGCAATATTGGTAGATAATTTGTTGGTTAATCATAAAGCCACCTCAATGAATCTGGACGACATGACTGTCTAGGTCTGGCTTCATCTGACTAGTTGAATTCTGCAAAAGGAGCTATATCGCACCGGGCCACATAAGGTATTACTTGAATCGCCGCAACCTCCCTCTCTCAAAAGTCGCCCATTTACTTGACTTTCATGGCGAATAGCTGTTCGTATTGAGCTGGCCGGTTGGATTTGCATTTCCCTGGCTGTTACTTCCTTGAGTGGAGTATAATGCTCATCTCGTGGTCTCTGTTTCAGTGATACTTGCGTATGTTTTTCTGAAATGAATTTGGCTGAGGTGGCTTTGATGAATGTATGCTTCATTGAGATTCGTGATTTCGACCATTGATTGATCAAGTTGTCTAGTAATGATTTCATGAGCTGGACGAAGTTCGCCGCCTCGGAGTTTTGCCACATCACAGAGATCCAGGCTTCTCACCAGCGACGTGAGACTTTTCAATTTGAACAGTGTGACCGGAGATTTATTGTCATTAATTGCGCCACTTTCCAGTGTTGCGACAGAAAGTTGCCCAAAAATTTCCCCTTCTCGATAACGTCTGTGGACTGGCTGTCGCCACAGCACTTTCCAAATACACTACCATGATTTACTCAGCTCCAATTAGACATTGAAGAAGGGTGCCTTTCGACGATGTTGGCGGCTAATACTGTCTAATCAGCTGTGTTGTTTGTGTTGCACAGAACTGGGAACCATTATCAGTGACAAGAAATTTTGGAATACCTTCACATCGGAAGCATTTTCTTAAAGCTTGGGTCACAAAAAGACGTGGATGGCGTTCATGTTAGAAACACTCTGTGTCATTTTGAGTAGGAGTCAATCAATACGAGAGCACGGTAGCTGTTCAGCAATCGACGGCAGAAATTTGAATGTACTCGTTGTCATTGAATGTAGCTCTCCTGTCACCGGTTCAAATAATTTGGCTTCATGGCTAATGTGTCAATGTCCACATCCACCTCGGCTCATAACACATTTGTCGAACCAATGAGTAC
Organism: Fasciola hepatica; assembly: GCA_948099385.1. Taxonomy (NCBI): domain Eukaryota; kingdom Metazoa; phylum Platyhelminthes; class Trematoda; order Plagiorchiida; family Fasciolidae; genus Fasciola; species Fasciola hepatica. Next base: position 6,846,669 of record CANUEZ040000027.1, on the reverse strand, counting down.
TTCTTCTCCACACCCAAATTACCCTTTTGCAAGTCTTCCAGTATCATCTTACGCAGAGGAGATATGAATAATCGGTCGCTATGGCACAGAACTCCATCCGGTTGCACTCATCATTCATCTCTGTAAAAATTAATAAGCTTTTCTTTCACCACCGGTTTCCAGTCTTAATTGATAGCAGCGGAATGATGTTGTACCTTTCAGCCGTCGCAAATAGTGGGTATCTCGATATATAATCAATATGCAGGATCGGTATGCCATACCAGTTCGGAATGTCGTAACAATATGTAGTGAGGCCAATATTTAATCGTTGCATTGTGACGGCTGTGAATTTGCCACGGGCTTGGTATTCTGTGACAATCGTAAACTTCGCTCCACATAAGTAATCATGAAGCCGACGTACCGCTCAGCACCTCCATCGGTGTCTCCGCGTACCCTTCTCCAAAAAACACTAATTCGAGAAGGGTTGGCGACCAGATACAAATCCTGATCAAAAATTTTATCAATTATAACTTCGAGCTCGTCCGTAATTAACATTGTTTGTTTGGATAGCGCCAATCGAGCTAATGTTAGTCATTCAACTGTCATTATTGAGACACCGCAATATTCTCCTGCATTGCTCAGTTCAATGGCACAACTCAAAAAAATGGGCGATGAACGACGGCGGCACTCTAGTCGCGAAGTTCAGTATGAATCTGGAATAGCTCTTTAAACATCCAAAGGTGGATCTCAAATACGCTCGATTCCTCGATGATGACATCTCGTTTATTGGTTTGAAGCGACCGGGTTGCAGCTGATACGTATTTCGCTCTTTACGAAACCAAGAAACTCTGTTTCCCTGACAAAGATCGCGCTGGATTAGGATGCTATTTGATACAAATCTCTTCGGGGTGTTTCAAGTGATAATTGTATTCTTCCTCTGATGCTCAAAGGATAATCAAATCATCCTGACATGCGAAGACATCGTCCAAGCCATCAATTGTCTTGTCAGTGGAAACTCGAGAAATTCTCCATGTAACGTGTGAACCAAGAGTTAGATACTTGCACTGAAACATACACCGAGGATTGTTGATGGTGGTAAGTGGTTATGATTACAGCAGAATTTTCAAGTGCTAGTCAGCTAGATCGATCTTCCAACAATAAGGGCTGCCGAGTACGGATTTAATAGTAGTCACCAAACATCTCGGTACTCCTGAATTCAAAGTCGGTCTGCAGTCGCTACAGGTAAAGGGTGTTTTCCATCGCCTTTCATTGCAGACATAACTGGAGTAGCCCATGAGGATGAACTGACTCGAGTAACCCCGCCACTCTGCTCCATTTCCCTCAATGATTTCATAGACTCTAGTCGACCAAAACGGCAGATCTCTTCGTTTTAGGAACACCGAGTCACTATCGGCTTCCAAATTCACTGTCTTCATCATAATTTTTCGATTACCATTGAAGCATTGTGTCATCAGTTTCTGGAAAGTCACGTAACCTACGGGAGCGGCTGATGCTGTATGGAATGAAAACAGGTGATTCGTAGACCATAGTGTATTCAAGCCCAGAACAGATGGGCTGTCAACCGAAACCAAGAGACAGGCTGGTAAGTATGATTGTAGGTTGGACTGTAACATTAACGTAATTTCACCCAGTTTCTCCATCAATGCGTCTGTCAATTAGCATTACGTTTGCACGGGAACAAATATAGTTCAGCATTTTCTCCAGGATAATGGGTTTGAAATCCCCTGTATCCATAATAAACTCGTGTTGAAATCCGCATTTAAATGGCACCGATTTGTACAGAAACTGGTTTTGTTGGCCTGAAGTCTTCAGTGTGTACATAAGATTTGTTCCTTCGGCTACCTTCTTGGGAATGACCTTCAATGTATGCAGTTGGCACTTCGTCAAACCTTTTCTATATGGTCAGTTCTTCCACTCGCATGGCATACTGGTTGACGGAACCAACAAGTTGAATGTAAATGTAAATCGTCGCGCTGCATACATCTGGTAACAGGTTTCGAAGACACTGTGGTATCGGGATTGACTTGAATGGTATAACTGGGAATACGTGAAGTGGCTTGAATATTCTTAGTTGAAATAGGATTGTACTATCTGGCTGAATGTATGCCATGATTTTCTGCACACATTTTTCGGGCCTCTGTAAAACTCACGTCCTTCTGTTCAGTCAATCTCTACAGCAAGCTGACTTCGTTGACTCCCGTAATTAGCCTATCACAGAGCTGCTCACTGAGACGGTTTCCATAACTGCAACTGGCAGCTTGCTGATTTAGTTAAAGGATAAACTCACGACAAGATATATTCTCTTCTCGTACCAGTGAGTTGAATTTCGCGCATTTGTTTGTCTGAAAACTGGTTGGGAGGAAATAATTGAGCAAACTTTCCTCCAGCTTCTCGTATGACAATTTTGCTAGTGCTTCAGGGAATGCCAAATACTGCAAGAGTGACTACATATCGCGTACTGCCGTAGTTGGGAACGAGGCCACCTGATTTTTCATGACTGTTTTCTGAACACGGCAGCAGAGCTCAAAACGCTGGACCTGCTCATCAATCTGGGATGAATTGCTTAGCTACCTCAAGTGTTTACTTGGTAATGACTGCATGCTACGGCACCACATGTTGCAGTCTTATCCACCCGGTCATGCTGTATGGAAAGGCACATTCCCTCAGCTAATCCTCAAGGAAATCGACGAAAAAAGACCGTGGAGTGCCATCCGCGGTTACTCTCAAAGGGCCTAAGTACAATGACCGCAACTTGGTTTACACCGAAGAAGTGTGATGAAAGAAGAGCTTGAAACTGCCGCGTGCACGAAACGTGCCGTCAAACGAGCTATAGACGGCGGTAATCGGCTGATCACTGCAGCTGGAATAACTCAGATTTGGACTACGTGTACTGAAAACCGATAACATGAGTATAGTAAGTGTGTATTATGGCAGGTATATTCGGTTAATTTTGGCTGATATATGAAGTGATACGTGACACTATTAGCAGGCTATCTGCCGGTTATTCATGAAGCGATCTGGCTATATCTGGACGAGCTGACTGACTTCCAAGGTCTGGATCCAGATGATCGGTTGAATCCTGGAAAAGAAGTTATAGCTCACCGTGCCGTGTATGAATGTACTCAGAGCGTTGCATTTTTCAGAATTCGATGGTGTTGTGTAATTTTGGTTGTTTCCGGACAAATGAGTCAGTACGCAAATCTTCTTCGTCGAACCTAAGGTCCATAGTCGGAAGCGCGATCAGTGAAGTATCAATGTCGCAATTACTTTGGTAATAGAATAATCCCGTTGATAACTAGAGGAAGCGGTCAAAGGGAAATAACAGGGGTAACAATCTACCCAAGCATTTGCCTGTTTTGGCGGAAAGTCCGTGAAAATCGAAGGAAACTGGGTGTTTTACAAACGCAGTTAGATGAGGACGACGGTATGAAAACGGAAGCGAAGGATATAGCTTCATCCGATGACCTGAGAGAGAGAGAGAGAGCAAAGGTAATCAGCCAAATGAATTTGTGCAGTCAATTCACATGAAAAGCAAGTAAAACTCATAGGTTATTTATACTTACGATACCACGAAATGAAATTGATCGTTGTACCTGGGGCGAAAGTTGGTAAGCAGGGGATTAGGTGCACGAATGACGTTACTGATCGATTGGAGATAACGATAAATTCCGTAGGTTCATAACGACTTTGAATTCAGGTTTTTTGGGCAGACTGTTCTGAAGCATCCATCGAGAGTATTTAGAAGGCTTTCTATGCCGCTTTTGTTTTTTGAGTAGACATGGATACAAAAGTTTCATGTGAGTTGGGTTTAGGAAATTTCATGTTACGAAGTAATTGAATCATTCCGAAGGCATCCGGCGTAAATTGCCACAATTAGCAAATTAATACTTTCTCAGGAGCAACAAACACGGTATCGGAAAATCCACGGGCAATTTAGGTCGCATACAAAGTAGAGCTGCACAGCCACAAGAATGAACCTGGGAAAAAACGAGAGTGTGTCAGTCGGTAATTTGTTCCAGCTGTATGTCGGTGACATCGAAGGGGGGGGGGGATAAGCTATGTGCGATAAAACTGAGGGTTGATTCGATAGATACCTCGAAGATAGACCGTCAAGGTAAGTTTTGAAACAAAATAGAGGGAGAGAAAATGCGTTATAGATTTAAAATCTAACGGATATGTAGACTGGATTCCCAGAAGCAGATTATGTCATTTGCTTGATCACAGCTTTTTGTCGCAGTTCAAACCGATCAAGATACTAGCTGACAGAACATCTTTGCCAAAGGAAGTGGCTGGATCTGTCAACATAAATTCAGTGCAATCTTGCATTACTGTCCAGAAGTCCCCTCTTTCTGCCTCTTCTTCAAGCAAACTTTCCAGGATGGATAGGAACCCCTCCCCCCCCCTTGTTCTTCTACTCCCAGAACACAAATAGTACTGGTGGACCTGGATGAGTATGTTTCCACCTACCCGTAGCAACCCCGGGCGTAAGAGTCGAAACGTATCAGCAGCACCCACCGGTCCTCCTCCGGTTCCCCTGGGCGCCACATTACTAATGTAATTACTTCCGCCGTTTCTAATTCTTTCTCCACGGGTCCCCGTTTGTAACCTTCAGAAATCTCGGGAGAAGCCACCTCAAACCCACACTTGGTTCACGCATCAAAAACTCTTTCCGAAAAGAGATATGAAGATATCTCAGTTGTCCATGATGGGTCACTTTGCAGATAAACTCATCAGGGATGCCCGAATAATGACCATACTTTCAGCTTTCACTCGAGACCAATTCTACCAACGAATGACTTTCTCCATCGGGATCCAGGTATGTCTCACAGTCCATGAACCCAAATACCACTTCGAAGATGACGGTTCAATAATCGGAACTTTGCACGTAATACACACAGATGGCGTAACGAACGACCCGGGTTGATACCTAGACCTCCACTAGCGGAACCTCTTTTTTCAGTCCAGGGTGTTTAGTTTCTCGCTATTTCCACGTTTTCTCGCTCCTTTTCCCCTTAACTAGCCTAGTGCCTCACAAATCACTCTTCCTCCCACCGACAACTACCAACTGCCCAGACAAAGTGTTCATTTTCTTGCATACTAACCCTGGGTAAAACGTTTCGCCTCATGATGATGGGGATGTTTTGGATGTTCGTTTTGGTGTTGGTGTTGGTGTTAGTGACAATGATGATTGTTATTACTAATATAATTATTATAATAGTTTCTTTGATTAATAGTATATTCGCCTGAATTTTACCTGTCCAGTACTTTCGGCATGTAGTCCAATTTGTGGCACGTCTTACTAGTTTCTGTGTCCATCATATCGATTTTTTGCTTATATATATTGAACGGTGAACAACCGGTCATTGTGTGTTACTTCATCGGCATTCGATATATTGACAATATCCGACAGCTTACGTGGAAAACAAAAGGTTAACTTGTATCGGGCTTATCGTGAGGTCCGGCTGATTTTAAATCAGTCTTTCGTGACTGACGATAGAAATAAAGACCAGTGGATTCGCTGCATCACACAGTCAGCTGCCGGCGGTGGCCGAGTGGTTTAGAGCATTTGTTTACCAGCTCGGAAGTCAGAAGTTCCAGTCTTGCCACGACCGGTCAAATTAGTCGTAGACAGTAATCCACTGTCATGCACTTCGTTACCACACCTGACCTACAGGGAATTAATGTGGTTCTCCACTCCAAGTCTCCGGGCTATCTCTAATAATAGAGCCGGCCTTCGGAGTTATGGCTTATGCTCCCTCCACTGCACCTACGGGGAAGCACGTGATGGAAAAAATCGTATTGCAAAGCTATATATATATATATATATATATATATATATATATATATATATATATATATATATATATATATATTCGACTTCAGAATTCGAGCAATAATTTCTCAATTGAACAACAGATGAAACGGTGCATTTAAGACGCCCTATGGTTGTTTGATTTTACCGTATATAAGCATACAATATCAAACTCCTGCGCGGTTGGTGTTTTTTATTCAATCAGTGAATAGTTGCCCACTCGAATAAAGAATTGCTGGCTCTACTTGTTGACTGGTGGGCTGGCTAGCCGACTGACCGGTCCGGCAGTCGGCTGGCTAAATCGAATCCAATGGAACTGGGCTCGGAACTAAATTGCGGGTAGGGTGGGTTGGGGGTTGGTTTCGTATAAACGCCCCGGGTATATCGTGAAAAACCTGTTCGACCAAACTGCCGTCTGATTCGTACAGTAAGCCGGATAGATTATCCTTCGTTTGTTTATCTGCTTGCTTTGAAGTAGGCTAGTGCAATCGGACGTATATGGCTGATAGACGAGCCAGCCGAATTGTAATGTGATGTTCTCACGGCTTGGAATTGCTCCAAACACAGAGCGAAACGGGCTGCGGAAAGATTTGCCATTTGGGTGGACAACGATAGCGAACGAGAGACGGAGACAGGGACACTGCGAGAACGAGAGAGCAAGATAAAAAGAAAAAGGAGAAAGTGACTGAGGTGGGGGGAAGGGAGAGAATGGTTGCATTTTTATCTCGTTACGACCGTGCATGTGCTGCGTACAGGGTGTGTCCCCATCTAGGAACTATGGCAGGCCCTGTGGCGCAAATGATGAACGTTAATCTGTCGTAGAATCGAATTCGGGCAAAACGACAGCGCGTGAGACTCAGTAAAGCTCAGTATCACAGCAACAGTGCGTCACAGAGATTCAGATAGTTCTGTTACGTGTTCGAGGGAAAGTATCAACCTTGTCTGTTTGCTCACGACTGTGTGATCATGCATGGAACCAGCAAAGTCTGAATGAGAATTAAAAAAACGACAAAAGAGTTCACATAATGGCAGTACTATTTTGTTCGTTTCTGAACATCTGCCCACGTGTGGGGGTGGGGGTGGGTGTGGGTGTGTGCACGAATTACACTCAAATTTATATATCTCCTACATGCTTTGTGCAAAATAGAAATTATACGCAAATGGATCGCCTTTGATCTGCCATGGCTACACACCGGACTTATATGTGAGCACGTACAAATTAGGCGTTATTTGTTTATACGAGCTTCTACAAGGAGTAATCAGTGGTGGCGCATAAATACATGCGAGAGCGCGTATTCGCTCACCTCCAATAGACAGCTGCTGACTCAACTCGGTCGAGCAAGTGGCTATGGACGATTCACGGTGTGAGGCAGCCTCCGGTCTATCTTCACCTATCCGCTCACACAATGACACAAACATGCACGAGTAAGCGAGCACAGAACCCTGAACAGTCAGTCAGTCAGTCAGTCAGTCACCAGCCGGTCAGCCAGTAAGCGTACAAAAGAACTCACAAATAGGCTTTCGTCCGTAAACTGGTTCGAATAAGTGAAAGCAAGACAAGGCCAACTCCTTCATATGTCCGTTAGACGAATCAATCGAAGCACAAATGAGCTCATACAGGTACGAAGTGAGAGATATTATTAATTCGCCACACCGCAATAGTCATTGTTAAAATCGACCGAATTACTACGGCTACTTGGGTGATGCTGTAGGTAGCACTAGCGATGATAAAGTGTGTTCGAATAACGAATTGCATGAGGAGAGGTAGAACACAAGAATGCCATTGTAATATGATCGGCAAACATCATTGTGCAATGGAGTGTCAGAACCGAAAAAGAATCGGATTTTTCCGGGAAATAGAAAACGAAGCGTCATACGTTGTGCTATCTTGATTGTAGATCCTCCTTGAGAGGGGCTAGCCGTGGCAACCGGAAGGTAGGCTACTCGTATTTTTCCACCGACAACCCCGTGTTACTGTTGCACAAAATTGCACGACAATATTAGAGCATTATCCCTTTATTCCGTTGTATATCAGACCAAGTAAACAGCGAATCGTCGTCCTGTAAATCAGTCTCATTTCACTCTCACCCTATTTCTCTGTTCGCATTCCCTGGTCTTCTGAAACAAGATATGAACAGTCTGCCGTGTGGATTGATGATAATTGGTCGTGATGATTAATTGGCCATTGCACTTAGCAATGAAAAAACATCGAATGTTGCAGAAAATGGGCCCCAAAAATAATCCTGGTTAGTACCCATCTGTAACACAACGACTAGCCCTTCTACTGTTCTTAACAGTCAACAAATTCTGATTGTTCACTTATCCGATGCCCCGTAAAAGTCTACGGGAATTTCGTTGATCCTTACACAGCGAAATCAGCTGCACAAACACGCACTAATCTTAGTGCAATCAAATTTGATATTTTAAGGAATTATGATTGCATTGTCTTATCTTTCATTCGGGCCCCAAGTGACAATTTAGGCGACCATTTTGACCGAAAAGTTAGCATGGGAGCCTACAAAATTTATGAAAGCTTATAGATGCCATGTTTACCTCCTTGAAATAATGGCGAATAGTACAAATATGAATCAACTACCACAGTGGTAGTTCAGTTACACAACTATCGGTGCAAGCTTACGTGCACAAAAAGGGATAAAATTCAACAGTGTAATGTCTAAAAGTCTCGAAGGCCAAGTTCTGCTGAACAGTCCATGTAAATACTGGATGGTAAGGTATGTGAATCCCTTCATAAACAACTGAAACCTCGTACCAATCAAACTGTTTAAGAAGTCAGGCTGTACAAGTTGTTTATAATGTCTTCGTTCCGCCTAAGCTCCTGCTGAGAAAACTTTCGTCATAGTAGTCGATCGCGGTGCCGACCACGATTTGTTACCTTTCAAACTCAATGACGGTCGGGATCTACATCATGTAGTATTGTTGCTAAACAACCCGTTGAAAGCCCTAAACAGGATAGGCTAATTCAGACACCTTTGACTTACGGTCAGGAATCCCGGGATTTCTTATTCTACTTCCTTTATTCACTACACGACAATGTACAGTATTTCTAGAAGAGGCCGTGACTAGTCAAGGGCTACCGAATGAGAAATAGATCTGCAATGGCGGGAATCGAACCCAGGGCGCTACGGCCCACATCCCAAGATGCTGACCCCTTTGACCACTGTCCAGTCTAGACTCGGGGGTTTTCCGTTGCACTGATGATTCCTAACGACCGAAACGAAACAGCAGTACAGAACTTCCACTGAAATGTCATAGTGAGTTAAACATTGATGCTACATTGATCAGTTTCTTAATAGGAAACAGAACTGCAACGATAGAAAGCACGGGCTGGAATGTATCCAATCAAAGATTCATTCACAGAGGGCGGATGAAAAGTCAATATCAGGGAACAAAATAGTCAAGTTTGGAATGTGGATTTCACCACTTTCGGTCAACTTGCCCAACTGACAACCAGTAATCGATTACACATCCCATCCTGAAATATTGTACTCCTAGTGTGACACACACAAGGAAATAAAACTATGAAGTGATTCATCATGCAGTATCAAAGCTCAACTCACCATTGAAAACCATAGCATTGTACAGCTGTTTTATCTAGCGTGTTAGGAATTATCAGCTGGGCTCGGAACTCAGTGACTGTGTGACCACAACGGGAGGTGCACTGGTTAGCTTATTCTTACACGTACATCAAACACAGACAAATGAGACCTCACATTTGAACTCCATCAGGGGACACCTGACAGGTGATTCTGATTTGACCACATAATGACAGGAAGTGAATCTGGCGTGTGAGTAATTCATTTGTGATGGGCCTGTCTTTCAGTAGGTCATCGTCCCCTGTGCCAGTATTATCCATGACCCCCACCCCCCGGGACCAATCAAAAGACGGATTAACGCAACCACGTCTTTGTCGTCTGCATGTTTGTGTCGGGAAGCGTGGGCCCCACTATTGATATTTCTCAAACGGTGGTACTCTCGTTGTGATCCCCCCCCCCCAATCCTTTTCTCAGCAGTTCAATCCTCAGTTCCATTGGAGAGAAACTGCTGGATGAACCATGACGACGAACGCAATCGGAACGAGGCTAGTTCCGATCTGATGGAAAATGAACGGCTAAGATCATGTGATCGTACATCACCCTCCAATCTGTATGTGCACGTGCGTGTGCGTTGCGTGAGACACAAGAGATGCCCTATACATATTGCAGAATTGCTGGCCCGTCATTCATCCACGCAATCAGTCCGTCAAACAACCATCTAACTAACTAACCATTTAGCTAGCATGCCCATCCAGTCGGTCAGTTGGTCGGTCGGCTAAATAGTTAGTCTGTTCTCTTTTGTCTAATATCAACCAATTCATCAGTTGTTCCGTTCGTTAAACAGTACCGGAGTTCAGACATATCACTTGGTGATCACGTTGGAGTCGGACTGAGACCTCTGAGCGGAGGAATGAGGATGTGATTATATAGAAGACAATTTTACAAACACGTGTACAGACGCACGTTGTACGCGCAAACCCAATTGAGCTTTTGTGTGTGCACACGACCTGAACCAAGATGGTCCTGTGGATGTATGCACACTCCCCCCCCCCTCTCTCTCTCTCTCTCTCTCTCACACACACACACACACACACACACAAAATATTCAAGCATAGCAACGAGAACAACGATAAGGATGTTGGGCGCGGTAAGTTGATTTGGATACCATCCATGTCCTGGACAAAATGTCAACTCGAATGACAGAGACAGAGATAAAGGGAGAGCGGAGGGATGCATGAATTCCAGATGCATAATGAACGGGAATGTTTGGTGAGCACCTTCACTCTCTCTCTCTCTCTCTCTCTCTCTCTCTCTGGGGGTAGTGCATTTGATGGATTGGAAAGAGATAGAGTTCCAATCCAGTTGCGTAACGCCGCAATGTGTATGGCGACAAAAATGGCCAGGAACAAGTAAACATGTAACAGATTGACAGAGAGCAACTAGTTCACGCGTATTTGATGAATGGTTTTTTTGTATTCATTTATCAATACTGTCTCAAATACAAGCATTCATACAAGCATTCATCCGTCCATCCATCCATTCATTCACCGGTTTTTTGTCCCACGTACCCATTCATCCCACCTACTCCACCCGCCGATATCGTCCAATTATTTTGTACTTTTTTGGATTCATAATTATTTCACCATACACGTGTGAGGACTGCTATGAATAAAATAGCCGGACAGGAGAAACGAAGACACTGGATGAACGAGTTACATTGTGAGCTTTTAACACGAAAAGCAGGCGGAAAGAATGATGAGGAAGTGAACCGACTGGGGCGTAGCGACCAAAATATATATTAATACTAAAAATTTCAGATCCACCCCTAACCTGGTCTAGGAGATTGGCAGGAGAACTCCAAGTGTTACAAAAGAATGTGAGACAGCATTTGATCCTTTCATCGTATCATTTCCTACTCTAGTTCATTGTTCGACGGTGTTCGGTAGATTGCGTGCATCAATTTTCTGGTGGGACTGGAACAAGATGAGAAAAACACTCCAGGTAGAAATGAAACCGAATATGAACATTACCGGTCAGAGAATGTTTGCCTTGGGGAAGAGATAAAATCCGAATAAGTGAAGAATTCCATATTTATCTTATCTTCAAGCACGAACTATTGTTTAATGCGTACGAAGAGCATCAGTGCCCAGTGCTAAGGTGCCAGCCACTTTAGGGAACCATATTCGAAACAGCCGTCCGGTTTAAGCATTCTACTACGGAATGATGCCAACAATTATCGTGCGTTCATGTGATGTGCTCCGTACCAGTAACACCTTGAGATTAGGCTTAGAGTATTGGGCAGACGAAATGATTTACTAGATGAAAAAATTAAGCTCGTCGAACTAACGTGGTTGGGAAATGAGTTGAGCATGTGCCGGAACAGAACTCCTGGGCGCGCAATGTGAGCTGAGGCGGGTAACAGTTGGAAAATGAGCAAGAGTAGCCAGTCCACGAAACGGAAAAAAGGGTATGAAAAGCCTAACGAATAGACTTGGTCATGTAGGGCGTGTTAGGGTTCCTGAATAGTGTTCAAGAAATCCCCCACTCAGTGGTTTTGTACGTTGGAGGACGCGGCTTTGTGTCGCAATCAACGGCACTCATTTGTCCACAATTTTCCTTTATTACAGAATGTATTGTTGGCACGAGGAGCCTGATTCTTATGTAATGGGAAATCCGTTTGTGTTTTCCAAATCGAAAAGCCCGATGATTAAAACCACAGTGGTTGCTGGATATCATTGGAATAGGGGTTCGCGCATCACCGATTATTCACTTGCGTTATTCACACCAGACTGTCCGGACCGCGATAGCTCAGCTGGTAGAGCATCTGCCCGGTAAGCTGAGGGTCGCCGCTTCGATTCCTGTTAGTGGGGTCCGACGTTACTTTATCAGTTTGATACTATCGGCAGTTCTCTTGCTCTTTTCATACTCTTGTTTTTATTCTTCATTGTTTTCGATTGAGGTTACTGCTGTGAGATAGCAACCAAAGCCACCTCTCTCAGTGCTTGATTGATAGTTGTATGAACTGATCTGAATTGAACTGAGAATGTGTTATGGGCATGAGAAGCCCATATCTTAGACAACGAAAACTGGAATTGCATGTTTCGCATTCAAAGGTTCAACGGCCCCCTGCCGGAATCAAACAAGTGACTTTCCGCTTACGGGGCTGATGCTCTACGGCTGACCTATCGCGGTACGGCAGTTCGGGTGTTAATGACTTTGATTGATACCCAGTGATACGTAAACCACTATTCCAGTGGCATGTAGCAACTGTTCTGGTCCAATATCTGAGATCCAGGCTCCCCATGCTAAAAATAAATTCTAGAAACATCCCAAGGCCCACTGAGACGCGTTCATTTGTACGCTTTTCTATTCACTGGGAGGTGGCCAATGATGCTAGTTTAGTGAATAAAACCATAACATGTGTCGTATATCATTGGAATAGTGGTTGCGCACCACTGGATATTCACTTGCCTTATTCACATACGACTGACAGTACCGTGATAGCTCAGCTATTTGATCGTCTGTTTTGTAGGTGGAGGGTAGGCGGTTCGATTCCGGTCCAAAAATGCAACTGAACTTTCCATTGTGTAACTATCGTATTTCCCTAAAACGTTTCCTCACTGGATTACGAACTACCGTAAGTGCTGAATCGGCATTTACTCCCTATGCCCTCCTGTCGATACTACACAACGAAGCAGAAGGATGAAAAAGTGCTAATCCATGTGCAAATAGGATAGTAATAAAAAAGCGAGGTTTCCAACTCACTCTTGATGAGTATCTCTCGTCTCTGTGTTATTAGGAACTTGGGATATGTGGCAGTTCATGAAATACCTTGCTCAGCATATCAGTCTCCTACTTGTATTCTAATTCACTCATCCATAGAAAATACATACATCCGTAAATAAATACAGTACGTAATCAAACGTATCCAATGCACTATACAGATGGACCCTGGTTAGAACAAAAAGGTAATCTTACGGTAGGCCGTCAAATTACAAGTTAGTTTACAGTGGCGGATGCCACTTGCTACTGTAATTTGGACGGGTAATCTATGTGATCCACATGCAAAATGTCACAGGCCTATTGGCTCGGCCTCTAAGTCTAGTTGGTGGAACATACACGCAGTACTAAAGAGTGGATGGTAACCGCGAGTAGGTTCCAGTCCCGCCGGGGTCATTGACCCGTGTCAAACCTACCAAACCCCTATGCATAGTTCATCAGCTTCAGTGTTTATATCCACTTTCTTCTGAAAGTCAAGACTAATGGTAAAGAAAACTAGACTATACCATGACAACAAGTGACGATCTAATCACCGCAATACCGATTCTAGTCGTACGCGGAGTGTCTGAATAGTACAGAGCAAGGGACACTGTGGGAGTGCTTGTATTTAGTTTACCTGTTCGCCGATGGACATCAACACACTGAATATATGATGAAGAACCTCACGTGGTGTTGTCACCAAAAGCGGACAGTTCTTTGTTAATTTTGTCTATTAACACCGGAAAGAAGTCGTGCTTCCCCCTGCGCAGCGTGATTAGGTCTTATAGGTCTTACATCAAAGCACTTCTCACCGAAAACCTGTACAGCCATCCATTCAGAGAGAGCCGAATTTTTCCTTTGAGTCAAGAATATCTTATGTTGGAGCAAACCACTCAACTTGTCACTATTAATAATGAGAGCTCCCCTCTCCCAACAAAGTAATCAAAATTATCTTAGGTTCATCACAATAAAATAGTGAGTGTACGCATAATTTTTCCGCCAGTCTGGTGGAAGCAATTTGCTTGTGAGTAAAGCAGAGTGCTCATGATGCATTATCTTGAGCTGTATACTGAAGCCGCCAAGACCGTAATAGGATTAGTCATCATCAGTGACCCGCAGAGGTGAGACTAAAGCTGAACCATTTGGGTAGCCAATGGACTAACTACCGGCTGCAAAGTCATCAACGATAGTTGCTTACTGGCACGCAGCCGTCCGGTTCAGGGTCACATTTGACTCACTTCATAATCTCACGCACTTCACTGCTGTCTTTTAGTATATCGTCTTATCTATTAAATCTAACGCTCACACTGTTTCGCCCTGAAAAATATGTGCAACAATCCTCTTTGGAAGTTCTTATAAGCTGAGAACAGTTCACGTATTGCATACGCTTTGAGTTGTCAGTGAGAATGGTTAAAAACGACTACTTGGGAATTTCATCACTGTGAATACTGATGATTAACTTCTGGTGACATTTAAGAACTCTAACACATCATATTTCAAACTATCTGTAAGTAAATTCTGGGGTTATGTATCCGACTTGTCAAGTTGAAATCATCACCATGCTCGACGGTTCAATCGTCATCATACCACTATCACTCGCGTCTATCAAGTGAGCACGACGATCGACCACACTGCTCTTCTTCCTTTTGTGTTCAAATATTCTACAAATGTCCGATTGTTCAGAGACCTGTAGGGCTTCATTTGTTTGTGGGCAGTAATAGTTATTGGCTGTCTCCCAGCTCGTTACCACACCTAGCCTATTAGGACCTCATGTGATTCAACAATCCAAGTCTTACTGCAATGATAATCCATTATCCCTGATGACGTAGTGGGCTTTTGAGACCACTTGGTATGACCTTATCATGATAATGTCAACTGATTTGTAGTAAAGGAAATATCTGACCATCGACTGTTTATTAGTGCACTATAATGAAGCGATATGTGACTTTTATTGGTCACAGATACATCAATGAGACACGACAGACCACCCCGTGCCGACAGGACCCAATACTACCTGGAAGAATCCTGTGTGATGAAGACCAGTCTGACGTCGGCTATGTACAGATCATACACAAATCCAGTGTTCGCATCTGACTGAACTCGACTGTACCTGGTACTTCTTTTGCACACCAAATAGCATAGTTGTTTAGTATCTCCAAAGCTTTGAGTTGTCAAAGTGAAGCGTCCGTAAGACGTTCCCAATCAGCATTGTTTATATGGTTGTTGATCAAGTTTTACGTTCAGATATCACAAATCACTAACGTGAATTTCCGTGCTACCTGTTAGAGTGCGTTGAACGATGGTGCATGTTTTGACCTCGACCTTGAGACATGCATTCAGATAGCCTTTGTGCACAGATCCATACGAACCGGCCAGCAGGCAAGTCCCGAAGGACAAACGGTCTGTGTTACGGTGTACACGGCATCGTACATGCCCATACCAGTCTGTTGACCATGCATGCAAGCATTCAATCTGTAGCATGACGTCATGCACTCCCGTAGGCTAAACACAAACAACAGCACCTCTCCCTCTCGCACTCTTTCGCTCACGGACCAGGTCGGGAGGTCAGTGATGATGACTAGTATATGAAGTACAGAGCACATCTGCCCACCTTCATCAGCTCCACTGGACCTCGCATGCCTCCCCCACTCTCTCAATCCATTCTGTACTCCACCCTGTCAACTCACAAACACCGCAATCCACATCCGCGTACTATAATGTCTTTCTCTGCCAATCTATCTGCACCTCTGTCTCTCTCTCGCACGCGCAGGCGTGCGCACGCACTTACGCGCATGCTGCCCTAGTTCGAAGAGCCTAGGGTTCAGGTCTGACCTGTGAAACTGTCTCTGGCCTATAGATCGATAAAAGCTTAGTTCAGTTTTGTCAGAGACGATCTTTGTTCGTCGGCCGTGTAGTCCTGGTCACCGTTGTGTGAATGGGTGCAGACACAAAAACAAGAGCGGGCCGAACGGCTGATGGTTATGACGGTGGTGATGATGGCATCTTGCATCCACAGACCGTGTGGCAAACGCGACTGTTCAAGTGGGAAAAACGACAAGAGGACCACAAAATTGAGACCCAGTCGTTGTGTGAGCGAGCAGATGAACGGGAAATGTGGGATTTCCACATGTTGGCTGAACGGAACAAAGCCTCGTGCATGCATTAGTGTGCTGATGCTTGTTCATAGTTTTTGTGTGTGTGCTTGTGTGTGTGTGTGTGTGTGTGTGTATGTGTGAAACTAATCAGCGTCGGAGGTGATTTTCGAACCGTAAAGCTGATGCCAACTACGGGGACATCAAGGAAGAAAAACCGCTGGTCGATTACCGTCTCTCTTTCGCTTGTCGCAGGTTGTAATCATCACTTATGCCATCAGCAAAATAATGGACTAAATATGGTAAAACAAAATTTGAATACAGCAATTAGTTTCGAAAACAAAATCAGGAAACCATAACCATGAAATGTACTCATAGATTCATGCAAAAAGCCCAATCACGTGGCAAGAGTCTTGCCGATATCATTTAAAATCGTTACATAAGTAATGCCGCATGATTAAAAAAAATTATGTGTACTTAAATTGACCGAGAAACCGAAGTTTTATCGGATATTCGTTTTGTCTTCGCCACATTCGTAGCTGCCGTATGAAGACGTCGACTGCTGCGTGGGTGACGAGCCGTTAGCAAGCTGAGTGGAGGATGAACACCTTGTCATAGTGTCGATGTGAATGAAGATATTCGCTGCCATCCCGTTGGAGTAGCCTGTAAAAGTTGTTCACCGGATTAGAATCTCATTCTGCAATGGATGGATAATTCCCAACAAGCCGGGAGAAATAACCAAACACGGACCTTTATTAAGTATACTGCATAAAGCATCATTCCACAGCTACTTAGTACCTGTACTACTCAAAAAATGTGTCATTATGACAGGTAGGGTGTTCATGTGAATGCAACAAATTGGGAATTTTGATAACAGTACTGAATAATAGTGATTCATTTGTTTTTGTGTGGTAGACTTATGTAAGAAGTATGCCGATATTTCAACCATTCAGTGCAAAAATAAGCAGGGTTTTGCAGGTGGCACAATATTTGGGTACATACTCATAGATAGGTTTTAATTAGTGTGTTCTAATAACAGAGAGAGATTAAAGGAAAACAAAGTTATTATCTTTGATGAAAGCAATGTGTTGTTGAGTTTGGATGACTAGACAAAATTTCCTTGACTAACCAACGAAATGACTTTTGAAGAATCACCTTGTGATTCTAAAAATGAAAATCAAGTTAATTATCAACTTTTGTAAGTAGCTCGGCTCTTTTCTTGTCCCCACTGATGAAAACTCGAGCAAAATACGGTCTGGGAGAGTCTCTGTACAGATTTATTCTCGAGGAAAGGTGACGGAATGCAGAACGAGTGGATGATTGGGTCCGACAAAAGCCCAAGCCGGATTGTCACGGATGATTAGGGTCCTGGAGTGTCTTGTGACCCAGGTTCAAGCAAGACTCGATTCGCTGTTCAGCTACATTGGTTCAAGAGTATCTGTGGATCTAGATGAAACGCAACCTATAATTACCCAAACCGCGGCGAAGATCTTTACGGTCCTGTTTCAGAAGACCGGGAAAAATTGAAGGGGAACAATAAAGCCGATTAGTAAGAACATGCTGGTACACAAATTTGAAAATTACCGAATGCAGTGACCGGAAATATCTGAGTTTCCGAATTTCAGAAAGATAACGTCACCGTTTTCCCGTACAGTTTTAAGTGTGAAATGTCCACCGTAAAAGTATATCAAAGTTAACTCACAGGTTCCTGACAGAGCTCTCTCTGGACAAGGATTTGGAATTAAGTTAAACGGAATCCGTAGGGAAAGGAGGATGGGAATCGTTGAGAACAATTTCAAGACACTGAAAGGCTCAGTCTTAAACCAGATCGGGTGGTAAGAAGCACTATTTGCAAATAGATTTTCACTGAAGATTCTAAAGTCGGTGGAGTTGGAAATAACCTGACAAAGAACAACGTTGTCGGCCTATGCGAATCACTTACACGGGGAGGGGACTGGCAAATCTTTGGTATACCTTGAAAATAAGAAAAGACCCCGTACAGTACCCTGAAGTACTATATAATTTTTGATAAGCGGTTTGGAAAATTTGTATCCTATCCTACTTTTTTTTGCATTTTATTTCGAAAACCGTCAGACAGCCAGGCAAGAATTTGTGAGGGACAATCGAAAGCTTCAAACTCTTGAAAAGGAACTGAACGGGGTATTGAATCAAGGACGGAGAAATAATTAAAAAAACAAATAGCGGACAGATCAGGCGGATCAGTCTAGGGATATAGTAATGAAGTGGACTAAGGAAGCTACATCACTGAAGGTGGATCTTGTGGGTTTGAAGGTGAACTGACAACAGCCCGGGGGTTAATTCATTTGGGTTTGGAGATCACCAAGCATAACATTCTCGGCAATTTTCCGCTTTGCCGATATGAGAACTAGCGGACGAAGGAGCTTTTCTGTGTCGTTTGTGTTGGGGCCTTTGGGAAATGGGATAATGGTGACAGGTAACAAAAAATCAGAGACTGAACGACTATACAGGGATTTATTTACCAAAATTGACAGGGATTCCGTAAGCTGGACAGTCCCATGCCTGAAAATTGCAGGGGAGGTTATGCAAATCTGCAGAAGACGAAGCTTTAGACCTGAGAACAGTTTCAGTTATTTTTTTGAAAACGGTTTTCAAAAGATATGACCGGGGGAATTTTTAACGATTTCAAATTTCAAATATGTCGGAAATTGAGAAATTTTTGAAACCCCGTACTAATACTCGTAGTATAAGAAGGACGACAGTCGTTGGAAGGATGTATGAAAGTAGTATGAAGGTGATCTGCATCAACGTCATCGTTCCAAGGTTTGGGTTTCTGGCCACAAAGTAGCTCAATACCGTGTCATAGAAACTTGGGATTCTTGGTTCTCAGGAATTGTGCGGAAAACGACACGTCTGCTGGTTCATCTCTGCCTTGATCGGGTGCGAGTAGTGTTTGAATTCTAAACCCCGTTGTGACTTGTGGACTCGTTTCTTTTGCCATCTAAGACATTTTAGAAACGTTAATGGTGGGGAGGCCACTCTATCACCAGAAGAAAACAGAGTTTCGACTGGGAAGCAGCTGTGGAAGATAGCTCGAAGAGTTTCGGCAGAAACCTCAGCAACTGGAAACACTGAACAGGAGGAAAATCAGTGAAAGGCAGAGCCGATAGCTGCATTCAGTAGAGTGAAGTTACACGGGAAAATGTTTCGAAGGCGAAATTTTATCTCGTTCGTTTCCGCGAAGAATTTGTGGGCAATATGTGAATAGTTTCTCGGTTTCAGAAGAAGTGTGCTTTATTTGGTTTCTGAACTAAGAGCTTTCATTCTAAATGAGAATAACTAAGGATGACTGGTGATTACTTTTTTGAACACAGAATTTACTCGCGTGGGGTGGTTAGACCGAAAGAATGTAGTCGGTAAGTACCGGCATGTTTAAAGTCCCTAACAGTAACGTAAATTTCCATCCAAAAGGGGAATTAGTAGTGGTATAAGCACATCGTAGAAGGACTTGATGTCTGACTGTGGGCCAAAGGAGGTGATGTACATGCTCGTTATGACTGTACTTCAAAAACGAGCAAATCTCGGAAAGCACTGGGTAGCCAAACAGTCCATACGGTTTGAAGAGTACCTAAATATGAAGGTAGACTTGCCGCAGCAGGATAAGTTTGCGTGGATTCCCATTGCACCCTCACATTTCTTCTCCCTCAGTGATCTATCATGGCGGTAACGCTGAAATCCATGCATGGGTACCAAAGAGTCTACAATATTCACTTTCAGCTGGGATTCCTGAACACAAACTACACACTGATGAACATGAATTCGTGTATTAGGTGTATGTATTAGAATCCGACATCTGTTGGAGGTTTGAGCGGAGGTTTGCACTGATCACGGAGGGCAAAGTCATTTTAGCCGGGGGGGGGGGGTGCAGTTAAGAGCAGCTTGCCATCCAGGTCGTTTACGTTTTTTGTCCAAATTCGATTATTATCAACCGCAAGCTCTTGAGAGTCACGTGGCACATACGAAGTACGATTTTTTAGATGTAACATTTCCAGTCGAGAATTTGAACGACTAATGAGAAAGGTCTTTTCAAGGAGGACGACGATAAATTACGCAGTGTCAGAAGAAGGAGAAGACAGCGTAGCCAGTCGAAGGGCGCGTACATATGAGAGATATCACCACAGTACCGTTCAAGCTTGATGGATCCCTTAAACGAAAGCTGTCCAACCGCGCACTCTAGGTTAGTATTGATACATAAGGGATTAGGTAAACATTTGTATTTTCTAATTTTGCACCCGTACACTTACTCTAGGAGTACATTTTCACTGGGAGTATGATGAAATACTTTTCTAAAACGATGATGGAACGAATTCCGACTTCTCCGTGGTGTTGTCCGTAACTTGCGTGGATAGTCTCATGAACTTAGGTTAGACGCGTCGGACCAACAGGTGATAAACATTTCATCAGAAGGCGTTAGTTGATATTATCAGTGACCAACTTAAAAACAAATAGCGGTTTAAATCTGCTTTTTGACGCAGGAAACTACCATAGGTCCCCTAACATTGAGAACTTTGAGATTTGTCCATGATTCAGATGAAAGCACGTATTGCAGGTTATCGTAGAGACTTAGCAGCCATCACATGTAATACGACCAGGTACAGCTTCGAAGCTGCGCACGCGGATGAACCTCAACCAATCAGGATCGCCGAGGATAGGTATGGCAAAAACTCCCCGTGATTGATCAACTTCTAACCAACCAATTATTTTCTTCGACTTAACATATTTATACAAACCGGTCCCATAATACGACCGACATGCTATTCAGCAGCCTTGATTGTCTTGCTAATTTGGTTTACGTAGTTCCGGGTGAAAGCGACACAAATACGTCCCGTCAATTCAGTTCATTGCGAATACTACAAATAGCGTGGCGTCATGGAGCTGCCCAGTATTGAACAGCTGAACCAGCAACGCCAGTACATCTGAAATTGAAGACTGGAACGAACGTTTCAGGTTATGCTGTAAACACACGAAAGAATGTGAACAAAGAGATTCAGAATGCATTTTTCATAACGGCTGGAGGCCCTTCATTGTACTCGTTGATGAAAATCCTTGGATACACGAGAGCACCTACTGCAGTCCCGTTCGATGAGTTGAAGGCTCTAATGTTAGGCCACGTGGTTCCGGTCAATTTCTAGGTAACTAAGAGTGCCCAATTCCATCAGCTTATTGGTCGTCCCAACATGAAGTTCTGTGAATTCATCCTGACAATTCAGACACAGGCTGCAAAGTGTATTTTCGGTGATCAATTGGAAACCCAATTGCGTGACCGCGCTGTTGGCAGTATGAATCATCCGGAGCTACAAAAGAAGCTATTGCTGAATCATGAACTGAGGTTAATTCAGGTTCGGTCAACGTGCGAACAATTCCATGATAGATCCAACGTGACGGTTGAACATTCCACAGTGCACTACCAAAACATTTGTGCTCGTAAATCAGCCCGTCCAAATCAAACACCCAAACCGAAGCTGACCATCAAATTAATTCCAGAACGCAAAACATTGGAACTGAATCGGTAATTCTCGTGCGGCGAATTCCATCTCCGTTGCACATGCTGCTTCTGTAATGTGGTGTGCCATTCTTGTGGAAAGCCCGCTCATGTCCGCAAGGTGTGCCGCCAATCCAAGTGCAGTGTGACGAGTGCAACCCCTGAGAATCCGAAAAACGATGCTAGTCAGGCATACACACTGAAGATTTCGAATGAATCCAACTAATTCCTGTACAATTCAGTCCAATTCCAATGTGGTTTGACACTTCGATTCGTTGTGGATACTGGGATCTGCAAGTCTATCGTTCTCATTTCAGTGTTTGACTGGATCGAGAATAGTGTCCACGTTGAACCCATTGAAGTGCGCATTCACAGTGTTACTGGTCATCGACTTTCACTGCTGAGTGAAGCTACACGAATGGTTCGGTTGGAGAGCGACTATATCCCAGTACGATTCCTGATTTCCGTGAACGGTCCATCGATTCGGGACTTGAAGGCACTGCGTGCATTGGAGCAATCGGTAACTCTCAAAACGACGTCCGACAGTCCGGTGAACCAGTTTGTTCTTCAGCAATTGATCGCAAAATGCTCGAACAATAAAGGTGGGATGGCGATTGAGCCAGCGAAGTTGGGAGTGCATGGTGATCCTTTATTCCTGAAGCGCCGAATGTTGCCGTATGGCCCGAGGGAGGGCGTTGTGATGGCACTTACCAAAATGGAGCAAGATGGTGTCATTGCGCGTGTAACTTCATCCACTTGGGCGACTCCGATTGTGGTGACGATGTAAACCCACGGACAGACAGTCAGCATTTGTGGTGATTACCGACTGACCTCGAATCCCCATTTACGGAGATGCGGGGCAATTACGATGGAACCGGAGAACTTAATGAGGTCCATGCTCGACAACAGGTATTTCTCAAAAATTGATCTGACTGATGCCTACTTGCAAATTCCGCTGCACATGGAGTCCAAACCACTAACAAGCATCAACACTTCGTGGGACATGTTCCAATACAATTTCTTGCCGTTCGGTCTGCACGTGTCATCAGGGATATTTCAGGCTGCAATAGACGAGGTGATCCGTGGCATCGATGGGATGACAGCATATCAGGATGATGTGCTTATTTTGGATCCACGAAGGAAGAACACGATCACAGAATGCAAAAGCTGCTTGGGAGTTTCGTGGAGAGAAACGTATTGGCCTAAGCTCCTGAGTGCAAATACGGTGTCACTGAACTGGATTTCCTCTGTATCATTGTCAATGCAAACGAATGCCGACACAATCCAGATCGTTTCAAATCTCTGATTATCATCGAGTCATCGAAAAATCAGGCACACTTACGATCAATTCTTGGATTCTTGCAGTACCACCCAAGATTCATTCGGAACTTAGCGGTATGAGATAAGCCATTGTTTCTGGCTCAGTCGTCCGACGTGTGGCAGTGGAACGAACAATGTGAAAATACACTACGCGGTCTTATTCAAAATATTGTTGACTGACCAATACTAGCCCCATTTGTGCAATCTGAGCAGACCATGCTGATCACGGACGAGTCCGAAGTGGGGATAGGAACCGTTCTGGAACAAGATGGATGTCCAATCATCTGCATCTCGCATCTTCTCAACACTGTATTGAAGGGTTATTCCCAAACACAGAAGGAAGCTTTTGCGGTTTTCCGGCAACACGTCGACTATACAAGTACCTATTCGGACTGAAGTTTGCGATTGCCACCGATCACCAGGCCCTCGAGTTCCTGCATAACCCAGATAAGTCCGTCGCCAAATCCACGGCTGCTTCGATTCAGTGATGGAGCATTGCCTTGGAACCTATAACTATGACATCCTTCATCGATGCGGCAAGAAAATCCCACAAGCGGACTTCCCGCTACGATACTCACGATTCGTAGAGGCAGAACAATACCATTTCACTTCTCCAGCTGCATTTGTATCGAGGGAAGAATTGAGCAAGCAGACAAAACGATACCACTCATCTGTGATTTCGGCGGTCATGAAAGGATGGGAACCCCGATGTGAAGCGGAAGGTTCCTCAATTATTCGTACTACGAGAACAATTCAGTATCCAACACGACACAGTCGTTTGTCGAGGTGACTGACTTATTATTCCACCTACATTGAGCAAGCCAAAATTGGATGAACTGTACAAACACTACTTGGTCGTGGACAAAATGAAGTCACTGGTTATGCAGATGTGTTGGTGGCCGGAATTGGATGCAGATATTTGCACTATGGCGAAGAACTACAATGTATGTCTGCACGAAGTTCAGTCGAGGCCAAACAACTGGAATCCATTACCCGAAAACTACATTCTATGGCAGAGAGTTCATGCTGACTTCTGTGGTCCATTCTGGAACCGGTATCACGCCCTTGTACTCATTGACTTCTTTTTTAAATAACCGGAAGTGTTCTTGACGAGTTCACCAATTATCCCGTTCATTATGCAGGTGTTACGGAAATGTTTCAGCCGAGAATGAATCCCTTAAATATAGATCACTGATAATGGATGGCAATTCTGAGCAGCGGAACTGAGAAGTTGACTTGATAGAATCGGATATCGGTATGTGCGCATGGTGCCACGCCACCCGTGCACTAACGGTGCAGCGGAGAACTTGGTGCATTCTATGAAAAGTGCACAAACATCAGCCAACCCGAGAACGTTGCTCGACTTGGAAGCGTTCTTGGACGATTTCTTATTGCAATACGGGAACGCAGTGCGCACAACCACCAAGGAGACTCCAACCGTTCTGTTCAAGTTCAGAAGATTGCGGTCACTGCCAATGTGTCTTGATTTCAGCGATGTCACATACTTCCGTGGCAACGAGCTTCGACCAGCTCATGGACTCATCACGAGAACACTTCGTCAATCTATCTACGTACATGCACTAATTGTATCTGGGCTCGCCAAACTGAGCATAGGTTCGAACTGATTTGTTCTGTAATTCATAAGGTACACTAACGTTGTTATGGATACGTTGAAAAACTCAGTACTTTGTTACCAATTAACAGGGTGGTTATTCTTTCAGATTTAATGGACAAAGGTAGTCCAAGTCATGACTAGTTCGGTACTCTGTTGGATGCGATTTCTTGGAGTATATTACACATTGGCGGAAAGAATGGTCAACGGGATTAAGTATTGATATGACAACTTTTGGTAGACGAAGCATGAGATTCCTTGAGTGGGAGTCAATTACTCCGTGGTTCCTGGTAGTAATAGTAGTAGTAGCAGTAGTAGTAATACAACAACAACTAATAATAATAATAATAATAATAATAATAATAATAATAATAATAATAATAATAATACGAACGGCAGTAATAGCAGTAACAATTGTTTGTTAAGAAATTTCTCTCTATTTTTTCCTCAATGGTGTCACTGGTCATTTTGGTTATAAGCGCAACCTTCTGGATCTCTCAAAAGGTGTCTGCTGAGTCTCTATGAGCAGTTGATTATTCCCACACTGTTCGGTAAAAAGGCTGTTAGCAGAATCTGTGGGTTTTGAATGGTCAGTGAGACGTTGACGCTATGTGAGTAATTATCGTGTGATGAATAAATCTGTTACTAAACAGATTATTTCCCTTTAGTTAACGTTTTAATAACGAGAAAAGAAAGAAAGGATGAACAAAACTCCAACCCCTGATTACAAGATGGATGATTCTTCCAAATGAAGTGACTATTCCTTTTACTTACTGCTCAATAGTAACACGCACACACTCTCATTCGGCCTACCAGTTAACAATCACACTTTCCACCCTAATCCATCGGAACCCTGGTTCAGAGGAATGATGGATCCCTTAGCATTGTTCAAGTTCAATAAACGATGCATTTGCGTTGTGGAACAGTTTATTCAACTTATCTGTCACCGTCTTCACGCCCGACAAGGATTGTGGTCACCGATAGCGATCGACTCCTTTGTGCACATTTTACTAGGAAATGAGCGACTGGGATCTCGAAGATCATGTTGTTTGGATTGCGTGACGATGTTCTATCATCCCATTACACTTGTTTAGATCCTCAATAAGATTTAATTTGGTGATGCAGCTTACAAGTGATTGTAGGTAAGCCGTTTCCCCAATCTCCTTCAGTCTTTCACTGCTTCAGGACCCTTCAGAAAACGAAGTCTTAAGGTGAACTAGGAAACCCCTTCTGAATGACTTGGAGAGTGATTATTTATTGCATGAATACCTCACTGTTCAGATCGTAATTGCACTTTTCGAATGCACAATCGCTGAATTTTCACGTTATTCCCCATTGTTTCAGTTTTACATAAAGCAGCTACAACTCGAATGGGAGAGTATGTAACTATGTAAAAATCAGTAGACAAACCTTTATCCCATCCTTCTGATTCTCTACCACGCATGAAGAACGAACAGTACTCAAAGCCATATTCACTCGGATTAATACAAATCCGGCTGTGTGAAAAATTCGACTAAAATATTTGCACATTAGGAAAAATGATCTTGATTATTCACGTGATCTATTCGGGATCCGACTTGGTTGGCTTTTATTCCGCACACCCGGACTGTGCATGTCTAAACAGACCCACACTTATATAGTCAACGCACTGGGTCGACTTTCTTTCGGTGTTTAATTCATCCTAGCAAAGGTGAGCTTGTGTATTTCTACCTTCGAGATTTATTTTTTCAGTGACAAGGGGTGGGTTGTAGTTATTTTATGGTGCGAAGATAGTGTGGAAAGATGGAAGCGTTATAGGTGTCGCAGTCCTGACACCCCGACGACTGCAGATGGGTTCACAGCACACAGAAACTGAGTTTAGCATCTCAGTGCCGAGACAGGCGATCAAATGAATCGACTTGTACCGTATTTGATCACTGTTCCCCTTTTTCCACAACCTGTCTCAGATCTGCATAGTTGATTTGGTAGCTGTTGGGTGAGCAGCGAACAGAGAAGGGAGAGAAAGATGAAACAAAATGGATTGTAGCTTTGATATTAAGGGAAAATGAGCCCCACCCCTCGTACGACAAGAGAACGTTCAACCTTCTGATAGACAGACGGTACAGTCGTTTCGGTCAATGAATGCTCATGTTTGGCATGTATGAACTTGCCCCAAATGGATGGATCACGTTCTGGCGTCCACGACTTCACTCCGGGAGAAACCTAATCACCATTTATTATTCCAAACTGTACACCACTTCGTGTATGTAGACAAACAAAATGGTGATCACCATACGATCACGTGGTGCACGCACTCGTTGCAAATGATCAAGGGTACCGCCTATCTAATTATCAAATGGCTAGTGTTGATTTGAACGATATCTGGGTAGACGTGCTCCGAGTTTGAGCCCATCAATTTATCATAGATTAGCTGTGAATAACTCGTACACGCATCACTATTCACAGTGTGTTGCAGAGTTTTTAGGCGGGGTATAGGTATGATAAATTATTGAATGCTTAGAAATCTCACTTTTTCACGAAAATACTCTGAAGATAGACCCAATCTTCAGCAAACAGAAGGGAATACATTTCGCTCTAATCCTGATGTTTATCCCCCCCCCCCTTATTAGGAGAAAATATGAGGGAGAAACTCAGTATTTTACCGAGAGCTCTAATCGACGAATATTTTGTTTTTTACCACCGTCAAATGTGTCGGCTAGTGATATAAGAGTCTTCAGACTCGTGGAAATAGGAGTTGTGTCTTCGCTGCGACGTGAAAAGTCACAAGACACAGGGTTAGGAAATTTCTCGAAAGGCGCAATATTCATGACGACACTGAGGTGGTTGACTGCAACGGATGGTGATGAGCCGTACTAGTAGTATGGAGAACTTAGCGTAAAACTGTATCTTAGACGACGAGCATTGACTCAATAAAGCACTGACAGCCTAATACGACTCCGATGAGAGTATACTACTCACAAGGAGCCGGAATACCGGTTTGAGGCACTGAAGCACCTCTTGCCCGGAACTAGCCTCCCCCAGAACTGACAGCCGAAACGGCGACTAAGTGCACTGTCATTTTTGTTCATAACACACTCGTTTACATTTAAAGCAACACGTGGTAATATTGATTGACCTCTTTGGTCCTTCTAGGGTTTTACAGTTCAAAATTCAGGGTTCATTGTTGTCCTTACCACTTGATAGAGCAGTGCGCAACAGTGGAATGACCTTTCCACCGCACTCTTGCGTAACCAAGCAATGACAATCAACTGATCTCGTGAACCCATGACGTGTAGCCCTAGGTATACTGAAAGGAAAATTTCACTGATTGTGCTCGTCATACTGTAATAGTTGTAATGAAGTGAATTGATAGTCCGTGCTGAAATTGCCCCCAACCAGAACCACGCGAACGGAAGTAGCGGGAAGACCTAGGCCACGAAATAGCACGTCAGTTGTATTGCAGAGTGGGTTTGTATAAATATGTTTAATTAGAGAACATTATTGGTAGACTCAAAGGTGACCAATCACAAGGAGCTTATTTCGGAATTATCCGCGGTGATTCTGATTTGTTGAGGCTCATCCGTGTACGTGGTTACGAAGCTATACGAGGCTGTATCACGTGTGACAGCTGCTGAACCACCACGCATACCTTTCCGTCTTTTCCAGAATTATGCAATTCGAGCCATTTATTCTCCTTTAGCTAGAGACTTCAACAATATAATGCACAATGCGGAAGTCTGCCGACGAAATACCAGACCGAATCCATTGGGACCTTATGCAATTTGTCACTCCCAATTGCAGGTATACGGTTGCCGATTTTCCCGCTTACTCACATTATGGTCTGTTGATTCAGCAATCATTTCACCGGGCACGGCCCAGTTCAACTTCGTAGCTACGTGCGCTAAGTAGCTCCAGCCAATCAGAACCACCGTGAACAAGTGTAACGAAAGCTCGCTGTTACTGGTTAACTCTGATCTGTCAATTGCTTCTTTTCGAGTACCGTATCTATACAAGTCAATTCTGCAATAGAATTCACGTACAATTCCGCAGCTTTGGTCTTTTTACTACTTCGATCAGCGTAATTCTGGGTTGGAGTGATTTTAATACGTTCTATCTGTCTGAGCATTACGAATAATACACAGACATGTACTAACTACGGAACTATCATTTTCCTGCGTTGGAGGTCTTTCTCTCGCTTTCAGGAAGCATTGACAAAACATTTACGGTCTTCGCAGAACAACTGATTACGTACACTGCTACCATATGCCTTTGTCCGAAACGAAAATTTCTCACTACGCCCCTTCCACAGCCCGGTTAAAGGTTTTACTCTTTTTTCACTTTCAAGGCGAGGGTTTATATTTTCACTCAACATTCAGTCTAAACAATTCGCTTCCCCGATCCTCATTTTTCTAATCACCAGATACCATTTATATGCCTGAAACTGCGACTTTGTCCCCTAAACGACTAGTAAGTTATTCTTGGGCATGGGTAGTTCTTTGCATGCTGTGTGTACATTTAGCATTAAAAAAATGAAATCCGTCCCACCTGTTCAAATCAGAGTTTTGTTAGGCTTCAGCATTCGCAAAGTCCGCTGACCTAAGCGTTCCCCAAGCACAGCTCACTTAAGCTAGAAAACCGAAGATTTGCATTGTTAAACAACCTTTCGCCATCGACCACACTTTCCGCACGAATCCGCTATCGCAAGAGTGAGCACAGGGACACCTGTACTTGCACATTAACCCATAATCCTTCCCTGATTTTCAACGAGTCTTCCTGGTCTCTCTTTGGATCATCAGACAGCGTTTCCTCTGTGATCTTCAAAGTGCCGTTTCGTCGCACTTTCCGATGGTGGGTATCCACTATCGATTTATTTGACGTGATTTCTCGGCTTCCCAGCCCTAGCGTAGCTGGGCTTTCCCATTGGATCCCTTCAGTTCAACGTAGAATGTCACGGGGGTTATCCTGCTAGGTAGGTCCGTGTTCATTCCTCACTTGCACTAGCCACGAAACCATCCGTCATTTAAATGGCTTCCATGAACGCGTTCCTTTTCTAATGGCTCCAGAAAATAGCATTCCAAAAGTGCTGCTTATCCTCAAATCCTTTTACATGCTAAGATAATAAACAAGCAAAAAAGATATTCTGTGTTCATTGCAATTGCTAAAGATAGCTTCGCTAGGCGTAAAGCCAACAAACTGTACTCTTGTCCATCAGCAACTCATTCTTTTTGATTCCATCCAAAACCAATCTTATTGAACTTATTTATTTCATCCCATCTTAAACAAATCTGGTACTCATTTACTAGAAACCCCAAAAGCGGAGTTGTTTTTAAACATTTTTCGCCTCCAGCCTCCTTCTATCACAAACTTCACTCACTTCATCCAGTACTCTTTATCACGGCCCTATGGTTTCTCCTGTTGATACAACCATGATTATTTGCTAGGCACTAATTTTGTAGGAAACGTGTCAATCTCTCTTCCAAGGATATTCAGCCAATCGTATTGAAGGAATATGCACCTGAACTGGCCCCCACCTTACGTTATATTTTTCTCAATCTTTTCCTTCTGAAGTTCTGCGCATTAACGGAAGTCCGCTTATTTACTCCAATTCTAAAAGAAGTGCTCCTCCCGATGCCGTCTCACGTCGTTCTCTGCAAATACTCCAAAATCCGTGCAATCCATTGTCAGGGAGTGACTGTGGGACTTGAAGCTACCCGGACAACCAGTATGCGTTGAAGTAACTCGTATGCGGGACTATGAGCATCAAGAACCGACGAGACGAGAATAGATAGTATGTGTTTTGTTAGCTTTATTTGTTACACATTTGTTTACACTTGGAGCAAGGTACGACACTTTTGGTGGATAATGTGAAGACCAACCATAAAGCGACCCGGTTGTATCACAAAAATCTGACTATTCCGGTTCACACAAAGCTATAGCGTACAGCTCCACGCTGCGTACAGAACAGTTCCCGTCACCACTGGTGCTCATTTTCATTGTCAAACTGGAAAATAACACGTCCCCATAACACCATTAGGGAGCTGTCTCTTATGGTTCAAATGACTTTGCATGCAGTACGGTGCAATTCAGCTTCGTATGTCCATCAGCGCACCCACTAATTATCCAACCAAGCCCGTTCGGAATGAGGCGTTCACATCCATCTTGCAAAACTGGCTAACATCGTGACTGCTCAGCACATTCCCTTTACCAGTGATGTGGTCACACATATAGCTTCATATATAAACAAGTGTATTTAGACTAAATTTTAGAGTGTAATGCTCATTCTCAATGGGAAGGATTGCAAAGGGAATGTGCTTAGGCCCCTCTGTCTTAATTCTAATGAATCTTGAAATAAAAGTAAAAAAGAACTCTCCTGTTTTTCCCTCGCTCATTGTAAATCGAATTCAGTTCAGTGAGACCAAAATATCCGGGCAATTGCCGCATGATTAGGATGAATTCGAAAACAAAGCCTCGTATCCGGAATACCTCGGACCATTGCTGCTCTAATCATGTGACCGATCGTCTACACGCGTGATGCTGATTGTCCAAATTTCGGGTCACCCTGAAGTATCATGAATGAGAGGAGGGAGATGACTGGTTCGCACGGATGGTTTTTACTAGTTCAGTCATGAGGTCTGAGTCATGGTCGGTACCCCGTTTGGCGTTGGAGAGCTTCCCGATCTGGTTGCCACGGCAAAGAGCGTTGTGAATAAGTCACTTGTCTTGTCTGACATGTGGTTTTGTGAATCCTATTGTGAAGTTCATTCATATCTCACTTCTAAATGTGGCACCAGAAGCTTACAGATAGAGATACGGACAAGGTTGTAGATATGAGGATGGACTGGTCTAGATCAAAACAAATTGCGTAAGATACATGAAACTTTCGTTGGAACGTAACTCAGTGACTAACTTGCTACTTATAAGCGCCTAAAAGTAGGTTGTTCACCTGTTTACTGTATTTCAATCCAACTCCAAGTTGCTGACGTATAAATTGGATAGATTATTTCCTTCACTGGAAGTCTATCTGATGTTCATCCTGGTGGACATTATTATTATTATTATTATTATTATTATTATTATTAGTAGTAGTAGTAGTAGTAGTAGTAGTAGTAGTAGTAGTGGTAGTAGCGGTAGCAGAAAAGAAAATAATGCGTTATAATCTAGAAGGAGTGCCGGGTAATAAGTAGACTAATCGAATCCAAGCCTTGGAACAAAATCCAAATGATCGGACTTCAACTAAACCACTCATTTGCAGCAAAGATATACACTCAACAGTAATCCGGTTTTCGCTTAGTCTAAGGATGTTTTCGTCTGTTTTGTGTGCCGTTTTGGAGCTTACTATTTAGCGGCCTATGAAGTCATCAATTCATTTGTCACTACTTGTTTTCGATCGACAATGCTACTTTTTAGGTAGTGTGGCACACTCCATCAAAGTAGTAGGGTGTTCTTTCGGAAGTAAAATTTTATTCCAGAATGTAGTTTGTCGAAGTGTAAAACTACAGAATAATGCTACAGTGTCATACACAAGAGAAAGTGCATCAGACTCAGCGTTTTCCACAAGGATATTTCTGATGAAATCAACAAAAGTTGATTCGAAACAAAGTAAGCTATTGAAGGGGTTGCTACGTTCTATACTTTTCGAACACGGGGTAGCCAATCTATGATCCATTACCTAGTACGAAGGCTACAAAACCACTTTTTCGTGGTGCTTTGAAACAGCGGCATCAACTGAATATACGCAAGCACTTCAAACAATGTCCCTATGATTTTTCTACCTATCACTGGAGTGAATTTAGAACTTCCACCAAATTTCATTGCGATCTGAGTTTTGGCACCGGAGATCATCATCATTTTTTTTTTGGGGGGGGGGGGAGAGGGGTGATGATCTGAACACATCCGCAAGCAGCGCGGGTCGGCACGTCATAACTTCGTGTCTAGGAATCAGGCAATCAGATGAGGTCGCAACCAAATAATCAGATAGCCAGAGGGCTTTGTGATTAGTCAGTACATTATCCACTGATGATGTCGTGCCTTACTTGATTTATAAGGTAACGAGTGACAAATAAAGCCAACAGGATACATCATCGCTATTCCAGTCTTATTAGACCTCAATGCATGTAGTTCTTTGTGCGAGTTATTCTGGTACACACTGTTGGCCGAGTAGATTCAATGTTTACATTGGGTCTGGATGTTAGAAATTTACTTTACAATGTTAATCTTGCTCTTCCCGATGGTATAATACCCGTTAGCATAAAAATTAACGTTTTATATCCACTTCCCGGTCACATCGAAGAAGAACCAATGACAATGACTTGTAGAATTCGTGATAAAGGATTTCAGCTGTGTTGGTCAATGATATTTTTACACATTCAAAATTTACCCGTTCGATCTTCAGTGAAGTAATTTCGTCGGCATATAATGCACAAAGTCCGTGAGAAAATTTTCGGAACAATAGATTACAATAGGAACGGGGTTCTTAAATTTATGCTTCCGGTGTCAGCACTTCAGTGTTTTCCCAACTGCTACTACGGACGATCCATTGCGATATATCTGTCCCATCTTTAAGCTTCAATATAGACAGAATATTATGATTCAAGAGGGCGTTACCGAAGTCCTCATATTTTGTTTCTGCTTTTGATTCGCCCAGTCTCTCTCTCTCTCTCGCGCGCGCTTGTGCACGTGCTTAAGCTCATATTCTTTTCTGTGATGTTAGGCCCGTGCTATACAACTGAGGAATGCACAGAGGGACAGAGAGAGACACACAATGATACAATGATAGTAAGTTTGATTTTGACCTAGAACATCGCTTTTAGCACTCTGTTTTCTCCATAGCAGCCGTTTCTTCGTACCGTTCGCGTCACTTGGGAATGTCACATGTGACGGGGAGAAAACTCTTCAACTTTGGGCTGAGCACACATTTATGTACACAACTGTATTGTTTGGCTAAGAGGGCTTTTGTTCCTTCGTTTCCGCTCTTCCCATCATCATCATCATCATGGCCATCATCATCACCACCACCGCCATCACTGGCATCACTGTTTCCATTTACATCTGATCTGACTTGTCAGTGCATCAGGCAAAATCCACGTGGCTAGAGTGAACTAACTGTCGAAAGGTCCACAGACAGGAGAGATGCCACGTCGAATTGAATGAATTCACGGTTTCAGTTGGTCCGTCTAGAAAATGGGTGATTGAACGGATGGGTAAGTTAGTCAGTTAGTTAGTTAGAAAGATAAGTAGAACTGGATGGCAACGGGAGTTAGAGCAACCAGATCTGAACAGAAGAGAGAGGCACTTATTTCCGACAGCGGTTGCCAGAGAGTAATGATAGATTCCTACCTAAGATAGTTCATTTGGTTTGAAGCTGAGCCTACAAGAACACCATCTCATAGAAACCCGTTTGAACGCAACAGGGATAGATCGTAGGGCCAGTGTGTGTGGGGGGTGGGGAGGAGGGGGGGGGGGGGGGTATGTTTATGGGTTATTGGATTCGCTTAAGAGACTCGTTCAGTCTGGTAACTAGCATAGGCCATACGGTATAATCGTATACCTCAAGTAAGTGCGGATTCAAATAGAAAGGAAGGATTCATTCCATTGCCACTCTTAAGCCTTAAAGATACAATAGCTTTCTCTTCATTCGGTGAACTGCTGTTTACAGTAGTGCTATACGCATGATACCAAGTAGTATTTGGATGGGCGGACAAATATTTTCCCGAAAGCACACGACTGATTTTTGCAGCTCATCAATTATGCGTACCCGGTACTGCTCATACTTGTGCGATCCGTTAGAGTATTTTGAATTATGATCTACTTCGAAGCGTCAGGAGTGCGAATGAATGTTATCCATCGAATGGAAAATTTATATATATATATATATATATATATATATATATATATATATATATATATATATATATATATATATATATATATATATATATACTGCCTCTTTAGCTATCCGCCAGTCCACTTACGTACTGTTTGGATGCTTGGTGGTTTTCGAATGAAAGAAAACGAATAATGGTGAGTTACTTGGGTCATACGGGTACGCCACTCAGACCAATCAGTCTCGTGTACTAAGTGACGAAATTATGCATATATGGGTGTATGCATGCATGTATGTATTTATATATGCATGTAACAATAAGTGTAAAGCAAAGTTGCAGATGAGTTTATGAAGTGGGATTCGATGACCAGGATTCTATTAACCTATGGGATATCCTCGGATTCATTCAATGATATCGACCAAGATGATGGTGGTACTTGTATTCGTACAAGCAAGCAGTGAGCCTACAATTCAGTCAGAACACAAGCAAACGCGGACACACAAGGATGCTGCCACAAAGGGAACAAGTCAGGACACATAAAAAATTGGATATGAATCTCAATATATATTAGGGTTAGGTGAGAGAGTCAAAAAGACAAGCTAGTTGTATTTTTTGATAGTAACTTTCTTATTGGCCAGGACTCCAGCCGGATAGCTTACCGGAGTTTTTTTACAGGTTTATTCGATAGGTAAGAAGATGCTGGAAAACAGAATGGATAGATGAATGGGAAAGAAAATAGGACAAATCTTTTTTGCTACGGATAAGTGTGGTCCTGGATTATCTTGTGGGCTAGAGCTACATAAGAGTGTGACCAGTGACGGATTATTTTTTACATAATATGATTTATCACGCGGTGAGAACGTTCCCAGGCAGTAGCAGAGGGGCGCTATATCATGTAGTGCATAGTTCCAACAAACTACCAGGTAGCCTGGCGACAAAATTTTTGATTCGCAATCGTTCATCCCCGGTCCGAGCCCCAGCTGGGGGGCTCGGTGGATGTGCACTGCCGATGATTCCCAACAAGAATAAATCAGTTGTACAGTGTTTTTAGGATTATATATGACTCGGTATGCGGATCAATGAGTCCACTCAAAGTAGTATCAATGGAGATATCTAAAACACAACTAACCATTACCAATCCATGGCGCACTGCTTTGAAGTCCTGTTTCAGTAGGTCAGGAAAATGTCCAGGGGAACAGTAAAGCCTGATAGGAAGAACACATTGAAAGGTGAACGTGGAAATGAGTGACTTCGATATCCGAGACCACCTGAATTTCCGTATTTTGGAAAGAGAGGCGTCACAGTTTTCCACTACAGTTTTTAAATATGAGTTGTCTGTCCCAGGTTGTTATCAAACTTAAGTCCCAGGTAACTGATGCGGCTTACTCTAGATAGGGATTTTAAATTAAGGAAAACAGAATCTCACTGAATAACCCCATTGCATTATAGAAAAAAGGCACGATAGCGAACAAGCTCGTTTTCGGTAACTTCATCCTCTGGCTAATACAGTTACATATATATACGATAGGAATGCATATTTTCGGAACAAAATACAGGGTATTTACAGTATCAAATTAAGATTGGTTAATCAATATTGTAGGTGTTTTGCGGTTCGGAAAAGGGGTGGGAAGTTGGTTGTTCGTGGTTGGGAAAACTCGGTGTAGAAAGTACGCCAGGAACAACCAACTTCCCACCCCTTTTCCGAACCGCAAAACACCTACAATATTGATTAACCAATCTTAATTTGATACTGTAAATACCCTGTATTTTGTTCCGAAAATATGCATTTCTATCGTATATATATGTAACTGTATTAGCCAGAGGATGAAGTTACCGAAAATAGAATCTGTTGGGAATTGGAAATTGGAAATGCGGAAAATGCTTTTATGATAGTTGAATGGGTTCAATGTTAAACCTAAATGGGTGGAAATGTGTTCTCACGAAGATAAGTTTTCACCGAACGTTCTGACGCGGGAGAGCGGAAATGACCTGTCAAAGGACATCATCAGTGTACTTAAATACTAGAGGATACTGACCGGTCGTTAATCTAAGCAGAAAATACGAAAGGGGGCAGTATGGTATCTGAAAGTACTCCAGAATATTTGCGCTCTACCTTCATTTTCTGCTCACTACTTTGGAAATAAAAAGAGTGAGGCAAGAAGTTTTGTGGAACAGTTAAAAGTTTTCGATATGAGTAGTATGGTATTGTATCTGGATGACAGGATGAAATTTCCCCGGAAGCACACGACCGGTTTCGCGGTTATTGTCGCTCATCAGGTTTGCGTGTGTGCTTCCGGGGAAATTTTGTCCGGTCATCCAGATACAATGCCATACTACTCATATCGAAAATCCATACTTGGGACCATGTGTCCTCGTTCTGGAGGTTGGCCGTGTTAACCGACGAATTTACTTTTGAAGAATCACCGTGTGATTCTAAAAATGGGCTCCCCGTCCATACACGCTCCATTCGATTCGAATGAGATTACAGCTGTGGGCGGTTGAAAGCTTCAAGAATCTGAAGAAGGTGAGATCAGTGTACTGAATCGAAGACTACGGAGGGATAATCGAGGACTGCACTGCAGACAGATGGCACACAGATATCCAAGGATTTATTAATGAAATGAGTTAAGACAGTTATGCTGTCATAACTGGATCCTTTGGACCCGTAGGTAAACTGATAAGGATAAGTAGATACATTCAGACAGTGATAGGGATTAATGGTCACAAAAATGTGGTTCCCGCGTAACTCGAAACCGGAAGTGGATTGTTTCACACGTTTTGTCAGTTTTCTTCTGATCTGGGACCTACTCTAAAGTGAAGAGTGGGCCAGGGGAGATGGAGAGCACACAAATTGTTTCAGAGCATACAGGGGCGATTCGTGTAGACGGATTCAGACAGCCTCTGCTGTAGCTAAGGTGCAATGTTTTTGTCGGTCAGTATTGCCGATCTCGAGCATTATACAGGATGCGGAAAGCAAAAGCCACTTTTAATGTGTAATTAGTATGAGTACTATGTGAAACGACCACGCTAGTGAGTGACTTTATTGCTCTGGTGTTCAACCACGCGGGGTGGTGTTCGCGGATGTGCTCTGAAGACGACCGAGAAGGGCATTCTCAGTAACTTTTGGCGCAGATGATGTAAGAACTATTGATGAGTTTTATCAAGATGCTCGTGGCAAGGTACTGAACTTCTATTGTAGACAATGAAAACGAAACCGCCTGTGGAACATGACCGAAATAGGTGGGAAACAAAACATAAGTTGTTTTCAGCGACGGATGATGCATGCGGGAATTCGGTACAGTGAAGACCTGGTCACGACCGGTCCGTTTGCTGGGATCTTCTTACGGTCCATCCATCAATCCCCATTTCAGGACATCAGGCCTCTGATACCAGATAAACATACGAAAGAAGACCTCCAAAGGTAAGTAAATATATCCAATTACTTGATATCTGTGTGGGTCTGCATATATGTGGTAGGCAAACGATTAAGGTATAAGGAGTGACTTTTTAACGGGGAAGTAGACAAAACAGTTATTAGTGTGCCCACACATGAATTCAGAGAGAAGCAAAATTGAGTGAATGGTTTAAAAGGTAGTTAGTCGGTTTGTCGGCATAATGACCAACTACTCAACTTGCCGACTGCGTTTCTGAGGCTACGGGGACAGCAAACGACGAAGATGGGGGATAAGTTTGCGTGTATGTACTGTGTAGGATCACGTTTCCTTGTAAACGTTCCATACCCCTGATGGATGTGCTTTCTTGCTTGAGCACTTTTGAGCCTAAACAACGGTGAGCTAATGTAGGGGAGCAGGCACGCTGACGCATACAAACATACTTAAATTCACACAAGCATATTTATATACACGAGCCTTTGACCGACCCGGAAGCAGGTTTCGAAACCGTTCAGAAGATTTGGTTCGCCTTCGGAACCAGGTGGATTGGTACGGATTGGTGAATGGATTACTTTTTTCCCTTGCCTCTCTACGTTTTGGATTGTAACTAAGGCGTCTGTGTTATGAAATCGTCATGACAACGAATGTAGTAACCGGAATGGGTATGCGTTACCCTACTCGGGAAGCCAAAAAGCTAAAAAGGATCGCAAACCCAGGTCTTATTGGATGTATGTATGCGTGTAAAAATATATACCGTATATAGACATTTGTGCGTACATTCGTCTGTGGGCACCCGGGCGAGACGGAAGATGGATCTGTGGCGTAGGTGGGTTGAAAGAATCCCATTCCACCCGTATCGGACTGTGCTGCTGCTGCTGCTGATGGTGGTGAGGATGATTGTAGACGGTTTAAAAGAGCTAGAGTAGTGGTGATTATAGGCAAGGGATGCAATGAGAACTCTATTGGTATGTTAAAACAAAGCCCGGAGATAGGCAGCCATGCACACGAATGGAGTCCAAAATTGGATTGCCAGATGATGAGGAATGGGTGTGGGTAAAGAGGGCCTGGACACTGTATAGACTCGTGTCGGTAAAGGGTGCACCATGTGGACAGGCAGTTTGTACTGAGTTCTGCGGTTGGATCTGCACATATATGCAAACAAACGAGAACTACTTACTGGCTGACTGCCTGGCTCACTGAATGACCAGGTTGCCTCAGTGACAAGCGAACAAGCAGATAAACAATTGGTGAATACGATGGCAGACAATCAAACGAGTGGAACGGTATCCATACCCACGGTTAATACTTGTCCATTGAGCAAAATCCTGTTTTTCAAATCTTCGCCTAACGCTCACTCAGTCTCTCAAACCCATACTACCCGTCGAATTCGTGTGGTCAGTTCCGGAGACACACCAGTAGGAGGATTGTGTTGTCTGTCTTTTGTTCGTAAACGTACGATCAATCGGAACCATAAGGTCCCCAATACTTTTCTCAAATAAACTGGTCCGGCTCTCTCCTCGCTTTTCTCTTGTTGAAACGACTGAATGGCACAGACATATTAAATGTAAGATAATCGTCTACGAGGATAATAGTTTTCTTTCGAAATCAAACGAATTGTCTGACGCGTGGGTTTTCACGATGCCTACCCATTTTGTACCCCAGTAACCATACAGTTAGTCCAATATCTAGCAATTCGATCAGTTTGTCTGTTGCATAGGGGATGTCTACTTTGTGAAATCTAAAAGGCGCAGTCTGCTTGCCCGGAGAATTTTCGGAGATGCAGCTGCACGTACGAATGCGTGCACCCACCTACCCAACCACACACGTTCGCGTACCTCTGCCTACCCGATCCGCCCTTTCTCATTCAACTGAATGAGGAACAGTAACGAACAGAATATCAACTATCCCGATTTTTCTATCCAACACCCCACCCCCACCCCACCCCCTTTGGCTCCTTCTCTAGCTGTTAACTGCTTCAACTCTACTGCCGACCCGTTAGTCAATTTCACTCCTGCTTGATTTTCGCCTAATGGACTCGCACAACCGAGTTGCATTTATCCTGTGCACGAACACCGAGGGCTGCTCTTATGCCATTTTTATCTGCTTATCCGTCTATCCTTTCTTTCTAAACACCAGTCTGTCTCTATGTGAGAGTACTTGTCAGACAGACTATTATATACAGTAAGGTATAATATAGCATAATATTATACCGCTTTGTAATAGGCGTCTGGTGTCCAAAGATCACGAATGAACCGATATTCTGACTCGAAAGCGATAAAATGATGGACAGTCAGTTGATGATGATAAAACCCACCTCAGGCCCAAACGCAAATTCTTATCAAGATAAATGTCAGTTGATTTAAGCGGTGGTTGAATTGAACCAAAAAAATTAATCCCCATTTTGACAGACAAAAAAGTGAGGGTGGCTAAATTTTCCGAGCAACAGGCCCTCGCTTGTTCGGACAGAACCCACTTTCCGGACATTCATAATGCGATGTATGGTGAGATTTTTCGAGTTCCCTTCTTTTCGACTATCTGTGTCCCCGCTGGTCCCAAACTTTCCTTTAGGGTACAAACGTGAACGGCAGATGTCTTGTGTGGCTGACCACATGGAATCGGTTGGCATTCGGTATTTTGCCGATTCCCAACTCATTGTCATGCATTCTACCATCTATAGACCTATCACAGCACAATCACAGTGCTAACACGTTGAAAGAAACTTTAAAATAATGATGGATATTCTCCGTATTAGACCAGTTATAGGTGAAATAATGCCTATTCCTGTCTGGTCCATCCATTGAGCAGCAACGGCAATCCGACCAAAAGCAAACTTATCCACTCAGACTGTCATTGAAGGAAGGAAAGCGATTTGCACAGATGCACAGCAAAAGTTCATCAGGGAATGTGAAGAGT
This sequence comes from Fasciola hepatica, assembly GCA_948099385.1. Classification (NCBI taxonomy): domain Eukaryota; kingdom Metazoa; phylum Platyhelminthes; class Trematoda; order Plagiorchiida; family Fasciolidae; genus Fasciola; species Fasciola hepatica. The sequence goes on along the minus strand of CANUEZ040000027.1, from coordinate 6,805,891 downwards.
AATTTGTTTGTGTAAAGAATGAAGACATACAGTCTGAGTGCAGGAGAACATTCTCTCAATAATATTTAATGGCCCTAATTGGTTCATTACCAGTCACTTTGTTTACTTCTCCCCGTACAAAATGACTTCTGAAGCAGTCCCCACTGTGATTTTTATGGAGCTGAAATTGAAATTTCGGACTTCATAATGAAACCTCAGAATATGCGCCGGTTACTTTATCCAGTTTAACTTTCGCCTATTCTACTGATTTCCATACATGTACCCATTGGTTGGTCTTGCTCTCTTTCTTTTTCTTTTCTTTTCTCTCTCTCTCTCTCTCTCTCTCACACACACACAAACCAAAATGTCAAACAGTGTCTGTCAGACTTCATTTCCTTCGATCTGTCTAACTTTTCCATGGCTTATTAATTTGCCCTAAATCTTATCGAAAGAAGGCGAAATTTTCAGTTTCTCTTCTTCCTATGTTCCTTTCATTTCTTTTACTTGAATTTACCTCCCAAAATAATTGGTTCGCGTTGAATGACAAACTAATGAACATCAATCTGTTCCACTTCATTCATGCCAAATTTGAAAGAAGGTTGTGTTGTACTTATGCGAGCCATCTGTCAGAAAAATCAGGCTACGATTCATCATTCATTATTATCATTAGTATTATAACTACTATTATTATCCAAATCCTCATCATCATCATCACTCGAATAATCATCTTCATCCTTAGTACCGTTGATATCAGCGTGGTGTACGTCACCGAATCTAATACAGTGCAGCTGTTTGATTTATTCAGATGCCCTAAACTGAATCAAGGACGTGTGTTTACAATTTAACTGGTCAGTACTGTAAAGAGAACACCGAAACACATTTTCTAACTTGTTGTCAATGAAGACTAAAGAAACTTGGAGATAGTGCCACATGAAAACAAGATACACATGGCTGCGCATCGGTTAACATGCAAGTTGAAAAATGTGAAATCTCCCCAAAACATCAACCCCCAGAGAAAATAAAAACTACACAAGGGCCTCTGGCCATTTTGCAGAATAAATCTACCTGATCGGTGATGGTCAAGTGGTTTAGAATGCTTGATCACTATCTCGGAGGTCAGAGGTTCGAACACCGCCATCACCCGTAATCTTTGGTGGCAGACAGTAATCCATTGTCGTCCGGCTCGTTACCACACCTGACCTATCACGACCTTGTGTGTTTCTCCATCACTCCAAGCTTCGGGGTCAGGGTGTCGGTTTTCCCTAATTGTGCAGTGGGCTTTGGAGGTTAAGGGGTGTATCCTTTCCAGTGCACTCATGCTGGAGCATATAATAAGGAAAACGTCAGTGGTCGAGTAGCGGTGCATCTTAATAGTACATACAAGAAGTCTGATTGACACGAAACTACCCATATCTTCAGTGGCTTCGCTAGAAAATCGGTAAAAGACGGGAAAGGCTAACCAGTTGTCATTCCATTGTAACACGAGTCCATTCGACATTCAGGATTCCTCGATGGATTTCAGTCAAGACCAAATGTGGTTCGAAGTAAAGTTGTTTCTTAAAGATCATGTGAATTGCATGTCCACTTTGCAAGTCCTCACTGCAAACATCTTTATGTATGCATTTAGCGTACCTAGTAGTTCCACAGTTCTTCAAGTAGCAAAGGTTTTGGCATACCTCAGTTTTTATTAAACCACAACCCATCATATTTGGAATGAAGCAGTTTCTTACTACCCAATGCCAGAGGATCTCTAATAACCGAAATGAACTGAATTGATAGTCCGGATTGAAATTACCCCCATTCAGAAGTACGCGAAGGGGAGTAGCAGAAAGAACAAGGCCGCGAAATATCAAATTATTTGTATTGCAGAGTGGGTTTGTATAATTGTTTCATTAGGGAATATAATTGGTAGACTCAAAGATGACCAATCATAAGCAGCTTTTACCAGGACTGTCCGCGTTGATTATGATTGGTTGAGGCTCATCAGCATGCGCAGCTTCGAAGCTATACCTGATCGTACCATATGTGATGACCACTGAATCACCACAACCTCCCTTCCTCAAGAGCTCTTCGTCAATTTGACTCGCCTGTCACACTCATCTTCGAACTGGAGCTGGTGGCTGTGGATCGATCACTGCGGTAAAAGTCTCGGTTGGCGGAATAGATGGATAAATGTCATCAACACGGACATGGTCTGGATCCTCGGTCGTCTCACCAGTGCCACTGGTTACATCGCCGGTTGCTACCTTGAAATGAATTTGGCTGAGGCGGCGCCGATGCACCGATGCACCATCCAAAGTCCGTGAACTCGACCATAGATTGACCAAGTTGTCTGGTAATAATTCTACGAGTTGGTCGAAGCTCGTTGCCACGGAAGTATGTGACATCGCTGAAATCAAGACACATTGGCAATGACCTCAGTCTTCTGAACTTGAACAGAACGGTTAGACTCTCCTTGGCGGTTGTGCGCACTGCGTTCCCGTATTGCAATAAGAAATTGTCGAAAAACGCTTCCAAGTCGAGCAACGTTCTCGGGTTGGCTGATGCTTGTGCACTTTTCAAAGAATGCACCAAGTTCTCCTCTGCACCGTTAGAGCACGGGTGGCGTGGCACCATGCGCACATACCGATATCCGATTCTATCAAGTCAACACCTGCATAATGAACGGGGTAATTGGTGAACTCGTCAAGAACACTTCCGGTTATTTAAAAAAGAAGTCAATCAGTACAAGGGCGTGATACCGGTTCCAGAATGGACCACAGAAGTCAGCATGAACTCTCTGCCATGGAATGTAGTTTTCGGGTAATGGATTCCAGTTGTTTGGCCTCGACTAAACTTCATGCAGACATACATTGTAGTTCTTTGCTATAGTGCAAATATTCGCATCCAATTCCGGCCACCAACATATCTGTCTAACCAGTGACTTCATTTTATCCGCGACCAAGTAGTGTTTGTACAGTTCATCCAATTTTGGCTTGCGCAATGTAGATGGAATAAGTCAGTCACCTCGACAAACGACTGTGTCGTGCTGGATACTGAATTGTTCTGGTAGTACGAATAATTGAGGAAACTTCCGCTTCACATCGGGTTGCCGTCCCTTCCTGACCGCCGAAGTCACAGACGAGTAGTATCGTTTTGTCTGCTTGCTCAATTCTTCCCTCGATACAAATGCAGCTGGAGAAGTGAAATGGTATTGTTCTGCCTCTACGAATCGTGAGTATCGTAGCGGGAAGTCCGCTTGTGGGATTTTCTTGCCGCATCGATGAAGGATGTCATAGTTATAGGTTCCAAGGCAATGCTCCATCACTGAATCGAAGCAGCCGTGGATTTGGCGACGGACTTATCTGGGTTATGCAGGAACTCGAGGGCCTGGTGATCGGTGGCAATCGCAAACTTCAGTCCGAATAGGTACTTGTATAGTCGACGTGTTGCCGGAAAACCGCAAAAGCTTCCTTCTGTGTTTGGGAATAACCCTTCAATACAGTGTTGAGAAGATGCGAGATGCAGATGATTGGACATCCATCTTGTTCCAGAACTCTTCCTATCCCCACTTCGGACTTGTCCGTGATCAGCATGTTCTGCTCAGATTCAGGGGACATCTTGCTGGGACTCCGGATCAGCGAATCGAATTTCGCGTGTTTGGCCACCTGGAAATTTGCCGAAACTACGTGGCCTAGTATCAGAGCCTTCATCTTTTTGAATGGATCTGTAGCTAATGGTCTCAGATACACACAAAATTGTTATCAACGAGTACAGTGATCGGCCGCCAGCCGTTAAGAAAAATGCATTCTGATTCTCTTTCTTCACATTCTTGCATATGCTGTACCATAGGTCAAACCGTTCAATCCAATTTTCGATTTCGAATTCACCAGTATGTAGGTTAAGCTATTTAATACTAGGCAGCTCCATGATGTCACACCAACTGTAGTTTTCACAATGCTCGTATTGATATAATTCCCATCCGGGACTATGTGAACTAAAATGGCAAGAAAACCAAGACTGTGGAACTGCATGAAAAACGTTTACACGAAAATAAATCATTGGTAAACCATAAATCAACCAATTACAGCGAACGTTTTTTGTAAATGTTCACTGTGAATTTGAAAGAATTAATTCTTCGGTGTACATTGAATACACAATTTTTGTTTAACAACATTTATTATCGTCCAAAGGGTGGGGTCGCCATGGGCTCACTTTTGGGACCACTTCTTGCCGATTTCTTCTCGACTGAACTAGAGACACAAATATGACATGCAGCCATAAACGAATTTGACCACTACTACTGGTGTGTGGATGACATATTTTGTGATTGATGAAAAGTTGGACCTGGAGGTTATTTTATGTGAATTTAACACTACGTCCCCGACAATAAAGTTCACGGTGGAGACCGAGGAAGAAAACTGTCTCGCATTTCTCGATGTTTGCCTAACTAGACATTCTGGCGGTTCAGTTCAGAGAACGGTGTACCGGAAAGCGATTTGGAACGACCAGTACACGAAATTTCATAGTTTTGTGCCACTTGGCTACAAACGTAATCTGATACGAAGTCTTCTGTATAGAGCGAGGCAAATCTGCACCGCAGATACTCTAGAGGAAGAATTGTCATACATAAGAAAGACCTTATTAAACCATGGATATCAGAAGTTCATAGATCGAAACTGGGCCGAACGGACAAAACCATTGAGAATACCGGGGGTCGAAAGGAAAGTGCTGTTCATCAGACTCCCATTCAAGGGGGGTCTTGCGGCTGAGAGAGTCGGTAGAATTCTGTGTGCCACAGTAAGATCTGCGTTCAGGGCCGCCAGAATCAGATGTGTGGTCACGACAACACCTGCAATTCGATGCCGGAACAAAGATAGGCTACCCCTGTTGACCTCATCTGTGATTACCTACCAATTCAAGTGCACTTGAGGTGCAACTTATATGGGTCGAACGACGAGGCAGCTACCCAAATGCATCAAAGAACATCATCCACGGTGGATTAGACACAGAGGGAACGGATCCAATACCAAGTCCGATTAGTGCACACTTAGTTGAAACCGGTCACTCGATAGACGTCCACTCAGCCTTTACAATAGTTTATCACGTCCAACAACATGCATCAAGAAGAATCAGGCTTCCGATGCTAGCAGCTGTCGAAGCAATTAGCATCCGCCTTTTTAGGTCAGAACTATGCGCGCAACGAAAGTTGGTTCAAGAACTCCAACTACCCTGGCCTACAGTCGATTACACCATACATGAGTGTGGCTGTGACGTAAGTTAATTATCACCTGTTACGCAACCGAGTCACTTATGTAAGTGTTAAATGGTCAAAGTTGACTCATCTGCATGCTGGCTGTCTCATTCGATTCCAAACACTGAATGAGACAAATAGAACTCTTCCAGTCAGCTTTCTACAATTTTTCTTAACATATAAATGTGATTGCAATGGCTTGAGAATGAAATCACCGAAAACATATGTTCGCCTATATCCTGTTTTCTAATTACGGTAATGGGCTTATTTCGCTATCTATAGATCATTTACACCTACTGCCCTGCTACAGCCCGTCTAGTTCTCCCTTTTGTGACCATTTCTGATTTTCCAAGTTCACATGCAAACTTCGAAGATTCTGTTTAATAATTAGGGTAATCTATATAATCACTTGTGAATGAACTGATTGAGAGTACACATTCAATATAGCCAAAATTTACTCTGCTCATATTGTTATTCTTACTGCGTTGACAAAAAAATACAACTCATACATTTCAACTGTCTGAACCCTACCAGTTGTAGTTTACCATTCTGAAGTGTCGAAGTTTGAATTCTGTAGACGGTCGACCATAGGCTTTGAGATTAATCTATGCATCTCGGTCTCCCCAGCTCTTCGATTGTACGTCTAATGTCTTTTCTCTGTGGCAAGTACCTGTCTGCTTCAACGGACCGATCACGTGCACCCGGGTATCCATAGCAGCTTTGATTATCCCAACAATGTTGGCGGTTTCACACCTCTACTCTGGCTCACCCAGGGTTTCGTGCTCGATAAACTTTAATATCTCAACTGGTTTACGATACAACTACACGCAATTCAAGTTGTCTGGTTTGTTTTAGCGTCCGTCCCTTTTCAAGTATATCCATAATACATTTCAGCAAAATGTATTCGCACAGTTCGCATGCAGTTGATCCATCAAACAACCGATCATTTATCTTGTAGTGTACTGGGTCAGTGATCTTCACAGGGGAGGTGGGAGGGGGGGCACGTGGTTGATCTAAAACGACAAAAAAAACAGAAAATCCCGTGAGCTCAAAGCTCAGTGTGAGTGTCATCGGATTCCAATATGGTGGCCTACAGCCTGACCATTCCTGCCTAATCATACAGACTTGACCTTGGAACACCAGGTGGAGAAACTTCAAGTTCTACCACGCAGTGCTTTCTATTGGCAGAAATCCGAGCCTCCATTCACTCACTCAGTTGTATTGTGATCTCAGCCAGCAGATATATGTCTTATACATTGCTCTCAAGCAAAGTGTACTACTGTTACTGTTTTAATTCACACCTTAGCAGTTTTGTTGTGACATATTAGCAATATGCTGTGCAACGCAGAAACCATTTCTGCAGATTTTCGACTGCAGCGATGAAAGTAGCTGATAGACTCCAACTGAGTCGAATAATAATAAAGACATGGCCGGCTAGAGTTTTGAGCCTCTAGATCTCAAGCAGACGTCTTCCGCAAGCAAGCCAAAGATATCTCTTATTTGAGTCACCGTGTCAATGCATGGTCGAGAGAGACCACAGTGGTGGTAGCATACACAGCGTTGGATACGCACGCACAAACACACACACACGCAAACAAACAAACACGTGGACAATGTGAATCATTCTAAAGGGAATGGTCAATTTCTAGTGCATTCATCCAGTTCCGACCCGCACTGGTCACGTGTATCTTGGTCTTGCACTCTCTCCACTGTGACCAGACAACGGCAATATATAATTAGTCACACCTGGCAGTAGTGAGCGGTTGTTCGTTCACACCAGTATGAGAGGGGATGGTCTGCAACTGATCGACTATCGATGAGGTTGGTATGTGCTCACTTGTTTTTTCTCTCTTTCTTGCTATTCTTGCCTGTACCGAAGTCATTCAAGAATGTCCGTATATGTGTACGCTCTGGCACCCTTCCGTTTATGTGTGTGACATTTTCCGCGAGTCTCGTACTCCTACAGGCTCCCTCTTGTTCAGACTGCCATCTCACCCCTCGCGGACCAACATTTTCCACCAAATGGCACATTGCACTACTTCAAGCGAGTGCACAACACAACCGGAAGGACAAATGAGTATTCCTGAATGACTGGCTAAATAACCAATGCACGAGTTTGTTTTTCAGCCTTCTGTTTCTTGACTAGACAGCGATAAAGTAGAGAAGATGGATGCAGAGGCGGAGAAGACAGAAGTCTAAGGGGATGAAAAAATCACGGTACGCTGGTGTCCAACACCAACAAGGTCTTGCGGGTAGCCGATTTAGCGTATTCAGTAAGACGCAAGTTATTCGCTGACCGACGGCAGTTGTCAGACGGTTATAGAAATGATGATGGCTATGACCTGAATTCAGTTGTACATGTGCGCACAAAAGATAAGTAGAGGGAGTGAGAGAAGAACACGGATTTCTCCTTCCTCCCATGCTTCATTCATTCGCCCTCCGACCCGTTTTCGTCACACCTTTTCTCTTGTATCCAACTTATCTAAACTCACGTTCTTCTAAGCATCCAAGTTTCAGATGTGCATATTGTCTGCTGTCAATCGGAGTGTAGATGAAATTTCATCCAACTCACTAACGCTTGGACAAGTAGCCATCCTTGGTTCATTCGTCCTATCTCGTACACACTTGCTTTCATGAGTGCCCGTGGAATCCCGTGAACACACTGAACCCATTAATGCTTTGGAAAACGCCACGGTGGTCCAACTTCGCCAGGTGACAATATCCTTCATGTGGTGGGACGAATAACGAGCCGCATCAACCGGGACAATACATCGCAGACAAAATAAAACAGACATTCTGGACCTCGGTAATCACCGTAATGACTGTTCTGTGAGCATAGACCTATTTTTTCTTCTCAAAAGCTTTCTCAAATGTGACCGAGACTGGATTGTTTTTACGAACCAAACCAATCATTCAGTCGTGTGTTGTGTGTGCGCGTGAGGGTATGCGGTTGGAGAAGGAAAATTCCTTCCGGTCCCATCTTGGTTGTTTCCAGCCGATATTTCTGAAGACTGATCCATTCCCCACCCGCGTTTTCGATTTCATAAGGGAAATGTGAATCATAACGTTCCGCGATGCACTGCATTGGACCCTTTTTGTCTGAACCGGTAGAAGATTGATCAGGGGACCCATTGGGCCACTGTTTGAAAAGTCACATGTACAGCTTGTCATTCTTGACTTATACTCCCACGACTTCTCCACGGTTCCGTCTACGGGCGGTGTGTAGGCCGGCGGTGATCGAGAGGTGTATGCCTCTCACTGGTAAGGCTGCTATAAGAGGTTCGAACCTCGCCAAAGAATAAAAAAATGATTCACCGAATTATTATAAGGATACCCACTTCCCTTAATATTTGATTGACACTACAGCAAGTGTAAATCAGATGACTTGCTTTGTTCATATTTGGCACTAATTTGAGGATAGGACTGTACAGCAAAATACTCAGTTTATATCTGGAATCCAGTAATCAAGACGCGGTGGCTGCCAGCATACATACATTCAGAAACACACGAACACACACCTATACTGCAGTTTGGATGATATTGGCTAGAACAGAACTGATACAAATGTAAAAAGTTGTCAGCCTCCGTGGGAATCGAAGAACCACGAATGGTAGACACAATCCAGGCTTTAGTAGCACATACGCTCCACACTAAAAAGACACCGATCTATTCAGAAACTAACCATATTGGCCCATAATCTCCGGGGTGGGTGTGTACAGGTTTGGCGTCTTCAGTTTCATTTTCTTGAGTCACCTTCAACATGTTGCGCCTGGATCTTCAGCATACCTACTGCATGTGGTCAGTTGTCCACAAGCATCGCATACAACCTGGCAGAGCCCGTGGTTTGAACGGAAATGGAAATCGCCGCATGATATACATCTGTTAACAGATTTGGGTGACTCTGGTATTGGATCGACTCGGTCTCTATACTTGGATTAGACGATAGTGGCGCAGGAGCACTGGTTTCTACTTTCTTCTTGAAACAGATTTGTATTATCTGGCGTGGTTTTTAAATGCCATAATACTTTTCACAAATTGTGCGGGCCTCTGCAAAATTCAAGCTCCTCTGTTCCAACGATCTCCGCTGCAGGGTGACGTTGTTGATTCCGGCAATTACCCGACCACGAAGCTGCTCTTCTTTATGTTTCCCGCAATTGCGATGAATGGCCTGTTGGATGAATTTCAGAATAAACTCAAGACAGGACATTCTGTCCACACGCCAGTGAACTAAATGATGCCCGCTCAGTTGCCTTAAAAATGACTGATAGAACCAAGTTTACCGGAAGTCTTTCAGGCTTCTCGAATAGTAACTTCGTGGGTACATCTTCAGCTGCGGCTAGAACTCGAGTACTCCGGCATTCATAAATAATGTCGATTGATCTAGCTTGGCTCACTTCCGATCAGTGCATCAGAGCTCGAAACGTCTGATCAAATCTTCAATCTGAGATGGATTGTTTCTCAGGTTCAAATGTTCACTGACTCCTTGCCGCGATAATAAGTGTGAGAATCGAATCTACCCGGTCAACCGTAAGTAATGGGATATTTTGCATCCGGATTATGCGCTCCAAAAACTGACAAGGTGAAAATAGCATGTATTCTGGCCGCCTTATTTGGTGCACCCTCGAAATTTATATATAGTTGGTAGTTAGTTAGATATTGGTAGACAATTTACTGACCAGTTACAAAGCAACCTCAAAGTCTGTGTGGTGATTCAGCAGGCATCACAAAGGATAAGGCCAGCTACAATTTCGCAGTTAAATATGCTGAGGAGCTTTTAGCACTCAGGGTTAGGAGACGAATGGAGTACGGATTTTGTTGATTACTACAGTCAGGAATCAGTGGTAGTAGTCAGCCAGCCAAAGTCGTCAGCCACAGAGATGTTTGTGTGAACTTGCAGAGCAAAGAGTACAAAGCGAAGAACGTGTAGCGATTCAACTGTCTCCACACGCGGTCCAGTGCGCTATAACTTCATTTCCAGTATCCAGCCAATCGGGTAAAGCCGGACCGTAACTGTTAGATTGTGTACATACAGCGAAGTCACCTTGTGATTGGTCGGGAAGTTAGCTGCCAATATAAACACGCCTATTTTGTATATAAACGAGTGAGCATCAATCAAATGTAACAGAATATATTTTTGCTGTTCTTATCGTTCTTTCAGTGCGCCTAGTCCGGGCCCAGGTTATTTCATTACGTACGATTGGCCGGTTAGATACGATTTCTACAGAACGATCAGAGAGGATTTACAAGAGCGTGTGTTATATTGGCGGTCGAACCAGTAACTGCTTGGTTCGGGGTAATACAACCAAGTTTATATATGGGATAGCAATAAAGATGATGATTACCAGAAATGAATACGGTCTCACTACAAGATTCAACCAATCAGGATCACCGAGGACAGGTACAGCAAAAGTTCACTGCGATCGGTCAACGTGTATTCTACCAATTATTTCCTTTAACATACTTATGCAAATCAGTTCTGCAATACAATTAACATGCACTTTCGCAACCATAGCTTTCTTACTACTTTGGTTTGCGTACCTGTGGGTTGGAGTGATTTCAAGACGTCCTATCCGTTTGGGTGTTGCAAAGTACTACAGTCCAGCTCCATCTGGCTGAATGAATCCCGAAAAAGAAGGTATATCGCGCCGACGGAGCGCAAAGATATTCGGATCGCTACATACGCCCCAAAGCAGAAAGAAACACTGACCTTGTTTTATGCTGTGTGAACTGCACTGGTACCCATTCCAATTGAATTTCACAAATTTCACAGCTCACCAAGCTGTATGGTTCATAATGACCGGAGGTCGTCAATCTGTTACCACCCTGCACTTTGGGCAGTTATGACCTGTGTTCGATTCCCGCCGCCACCGATCATTTCCCTATTTGGCAGCCTTTCACTGGCCACGGCTTCCCTCCAGATGTGTTGTAATTTGTCCTGTAATTAAAAAAGGAAATAAAAGATTACTTAGGTTTCAATTGTCAAGTCAGTCGCTAAACCGACGGCTGTCAAGATTCAGTGGCTGTGAATTGTCCTGATGACCTATGACTACGATATTCTATACCGCACTTCATCGCGGCTGAACGATGTAATTTCATTTTCGCGACTACTCCTGTGTCGAGAGGGGAATCGAGAATCCGTATAAAATGCTGCCACTCTACAGTGGTTTCAGCGACGAAGAAGGTGAGCAACCCGAAGCAAAACGAAAATGCCCACAATTCTTTGTGCTCCGATAGGAGTTTACTGTACAACCACACGCAGTACCATGTGGTAGTAACTGATTTGTTGCGGCTCTGGATGAATTGAACAAGGGTTACCTGGGTGTGAAGATGAAATCACTGGCTCGACAGATGTGTTGGGAGCCGGAAGTGGACGCGGATATATTCACGACAGCAAAGAGTTGCGACACGTATTTGCAGCTTGTCCATGTAAACTTCTTTAGCCTATTTTCGAACCGATACCATGCCTTACTGCTAACAGATTCTTAATTCACATTGCCCGAAATGTTCCTGGGGGGGGGGTCACTAAATACTTCGTTTGTGATTAAAGTGTTACGAAAGTACTTCAATCAACAAGGGATTCCGTAAATACTTGTCTTTGATAACGGGTCACAACTCTACGCAGTCGGGTAGAAAAGTGTGCTTGACGAAACTGGCTGCGGACATCTGCGTACGGTATCACACCACCCATGATCTATTGGTTCGGCAGAGAACTTTGCATGCACTTTGAAAAGTGCTCTGGCATCAGTGAACCCGAAAACGCTGCCTGATTCGGAGACATTTCCGTACGATTTCCTGCTACAATACCGGAATGCGGTGCGTGCTTCCACCTAGGAGGGTCCAGTCATTCTGTTAAAATAAAGAAGACTAAGGTCATTACTCATGTCTTGGCACCAGTGACATCACCTACTTCCGTGGTGGTGAGGAAATTCGATCAGCTCGCGAAATCATAATCAGATAACTGAGCCAATCTGTGGTCGAGATTACAGATTTGGATGATGCCCCCTTGAAATCGACGCTATCTCAACCAGACTCACTTCAGAATGGTAACTGAGGAGGGTTACTGTGGATTCGATAACCCGCTTGGCCCTCGAGCGTAAGTATCCGCCGAGGAGCCCTGATCACATCAACCCGCTTTCATTCGGAAATCCGTACTACAGGTGAGTTAAAGTGGTGATATTCTCTTGAAGGATGGAGGTTGTGGTGATTCAATGGGCATCGCATGGGGCACGGTAGGATACAGCTTCGCGGCCACATACAGTGAGAAGGTTCAGTCAGTCAGAACCACTCTGAACAGGTACTACAATGGCCGATTGTGACTGGTCAACCAGCGATCTACAAACCAATGCCATTGATATTACCTATTTATGCAGATGAATTTTACAATGAAGTAAGCCTACTGTTCTGTAGCTTTAATATCCTCGCTATTTCGGCATTCGTAGTCCCGGTTTTGAGGGATTTCGAGACGTTCTCTGAGTTCAAGTATTGCGAGGCGTGAGTATTTTGGTATGAAGTCTGCTCGTAAAATCTGGTTGATGGGTCCATGCTGAATATCGTATTAAGACAATGCTCTGCGCTAAATCATGGTAGCCGTTGATTTGGCATCCTTCTGTCTGGGAACATCCCATTTGTGCCGCATTGGTGAGACGAGATGTTAATCACTGGCTATCCATCCTGCTCCAATCCCGACTTCGGACAAACCTTTCGATGGTGCAAATATGGCTATCGTTGTTCGGTCGATAATACTCGTATGGGAAAATGTTAATTCATTGTGTGGTTCAGCAGCCATCACATGGCACGATCAGGTATAGCTTCGAAGCTGCGCACGCGGATGAACCTCAACCAATCAGGATCGCCGAGGACAGGTATGGCAAAAACTCCCCGTGATTGATCAACTTCTAACCAACCAATTATTTTCTTCGACTTAACATATTTATACAAACCGGCCCCATAATACGACCGACATGCTATTCAGCAGCCTTGGTTGTCTTGCTAATTTGGTTTACGTAGTTCCGGGTGAAAGCGACACAAATACGTCCCGTCAATTCAGTTCATTGCGAATACTACAAATAGCGTGGCGTCATGGAGCTGCCCAGTATTGAACAGCTGAACCAGCAACGCCAGTACATCTGAAATTGAAGACTGGAACGAACGTTTCAGGTTATGCTGTAACATACGAAAGAATGTGAACAAAGAGATTCAGAATGCATTTTTCATAACTGCTGGAGGCCCTTCATTGTACTCGTTGATGAAAATCCTTGGACACACGAGAGCACCTACTGCAGTCCCGTTCGATGAGTTGAAGGCTCTAATGTTAGGCCACGTGGTTCCGGTCATTTTCTAGGTAACTAAGAGTGCCCAATTCCATTGGCTGATTCGTCGTCCCAACATGAAGTTCTGTGAATTCATCCTGACAATTCAGACACAGGTGATCAATTGGAAACCCAATTGCGTGACCGCGCTATTGGCAGTATGAATCATCCGGAGCTACAAAAGAAGCTATTGCTGAATCATGAACTGAGGTTAATTCAGGTTCGGTCAACGTGCGAACAATTCCATGATAGATCCAACGTGACGGTTGAACATTCCACAGTGCACTACCAAAACATTTGTGCTCGTAAATCAGCCCGTCCAAATCAAACGACACAACCGAAGCTGACCAACAAACTAATTCCAGAACGCAAAAAAATATTGGAACTGAATCGGTAATTCTCGTGCGGCGAATTCCATCTCCGTTGCACCTGCTGCTTCTGTAATGTGGTGTGCCATCGTTGTGGAAAGCCCGCTCATGTCCGCAAGGTGTGCCGCCAATCCAAGTGCAGTGTGACGAGTGCAACCCCTGAGAATCCGAAAAACGATGCTAGTCAGGCATACACACTGAAGATTTCGAATGAATCCAACTAATTCCTGTACAATTCAGTCCAATTCCAATGTGGTTTGACACTTCGATTCGTTGTGGATACTGGGATCTGCAAGTCTATCGTTCTCATTTCAGTGTTTGACTGGATCGAGAATAGTGTCAACGTTGAACCCATTGAAGTGCGCATTCACAGTGTTACTGGTCATCGACTTTCACTGCTGAGTGAAGCTACACGAATGGTTCGGTTGGAGAGCGACTATATCCCAGTACGATTCCTGATTTCCGTAAACGGTCCATCGATTCGGGACTTGAAGGCACTGCGTGCATTGGAGCAATCGGTAACTCTCAAAACGACGTCCGACAGTCCGGTGAACCAGTTTGTTCTTCAGCAATTGATCGCAAAATGCTCGAACAATAAAGGTGGGATGGCGATTGAGCCAGCGAAGTTGGGAGTGGATGGTGATCCTTTATTCCTGAAGCGCCGAATGTTGCCGTATGGCCCGAGGGAGGGCGTTGTGATGGCACTTACCAAAATGGAGCAAGATGGTGTCATTGCGCGTGTGACTTCATCCACTTGGGCGACTCCGATTGTGGTGACGATGTAAACCCACGGACAGACAGTCAGCATTTGTGGTGATTACCGACTGACCTCGAATCCCCATTTACGGAGATGCGGGGCAACTACGATGGAATCGGAGAACTTAATGAAATCCATGCTCGGCAACAGGTATTTCTCAGAAATTGATCTGACTGATGCCTACTTGCAAATTCCGCTGCACATGGAGTCCAAACCACTAACAAGCATCAACACTTCGTGGGACATGTTCCAATACAATTTCTTGCCGTTCGGTCTGCACGTGTCATCAGGGATATTTCAGGCTGCAATAGGCGAGGTGATCCGTGGCATCGATGGGATGACAGCATATCAGGATGATGTGCTTATTTTGGATCCACGAAGGAAGAACACGATCACAGAATGCAAAAGCTGCTCGGGAGTTTCGTGGAGAGAAACGTATTGGCCTAAGCTCCTGAGTGCAAATACGGTGTCACTGAACTGGATTTCCTCTGTATCATTGTCAATGCAAACGAATGCCGACACAATCCAGATCGTTTCAAATCTCTGATTATCATCGAGTCATCGAAAAATCAGGCACACTTACGATCAATTCTTGGATTCTTGCAGTACCACCCAAGATTCATTCGGAACTTAGCGGCATGATATAAGCCATTGTTTCTGGCTCAGTCGTCCGACGTGTGGCAGTGGAACGAACAATGTGAAAATACACTACGCGGTCTTATTCAAAATATCGTTGACTAACCAATACTAGCCTCATTCGTGCAATCTGAGAAGACCGTAAAACCCTCGAAAATTGACCTAATATTGCTTATAAAAAACAAGTATATCAAACTTGTGGGGATTATAGTGATATGAATGCAGATGAGTCGTATTGTCTGCATGCTGTGTCGCTAAGAATCCCCTTTCAAAACTGTCCCGTTCTAAAATGGTATCGACTTTATATTCTCTAGCATGTCCTTGAATTACTACCCAACACGGAAGTGGTGGAAGCCTATGCTTCGAAACCCAGTGTTACGCAGTAGATATACAATGTCAGAGGTGTATGCAGTTGGGAAATTAATTCGCAAGATCAGCCAGTCATCACGTACCGTTCGGAACTTTAAATACAACAACACATTTTCCAACAACAGAGTTCTTTTATTTTTGAGCCACCTCACAGCTGCAAATTGCTTCCAAGACAATAATCACAGATCCGAAGTCAAGGCTGAAGTGAACAGCTGTGAGCATGACACGATATCTTATAATCGCATGTCCATCAACTGGGCCAAAACTCAACCAATCAAATTTATCCGGAATCAGTCGATCAGAGCGCCTCTGATACGAGCAAACCACATAATCGGATAGTGTATCACCTAACAACAGTATCGTGTTCTGATTCAGGAATAAACGAACGCATTCCGAATAAACGCGAAAATGATTCACATTCGCAACTATGGTATTCCTCATTCCCGTGAATTTTCAGACAGTTCACTGCACCTAGATTTCACCCTTCAATCAGTGAACCGAGCAAGAAGAGCATTGAATTGATTCTGACGCTACAAATGAAAGCTGAGAAAACGATCATGTGGAGACCTCAATGACTCGCTGTGGACAAGAGAAAAAGCTCCTTCTGAAGGAAGATATTTTTGCGAACGATAGGTTAAACATAAACTGCAGATCTGATTACCCGGTACAGAATTCGTATGACTGGTTTAGTCCTGATCGCGTTCTTGGACAAGAAGCTACACCGAAACGCACCGCGTACACAGACTATGGAACCATCGAAACCTACACACCCAAGAATCCCTTGCCAATTTGGCTTGCTTTATGAACTGACCTGGGAAAAAGTGATTACGGCTTTTCGATTGTTACGTCTTCTGGTGAGGTGAGATGATTGTAATCAAATGTTTCAATGTCAGTGGTACTTTCAAGTGTCAATCTGGAGGGGATTTAGTGAACATGATGTCGACCGGCAGATGTATCATTCACATCCAAGATCTCAACCGCTGATTGGCCAAGTAGCCCAGTTATGATCCCATAAGCTGACTGAAGTTCATTAATTCAAAAGTACTCCATATGACCGGAACTAATGCATCTAAATGACGATTTGAAGCTTCTGGATTTTGAACAGTGTTGCTAGTTTTTCTTTCGCGGTCGAATGCATGGCGTTCCAATATTGCAGCTGGAGGTTGTACTATAATATTTTTCGTATTTTAAGAGCTTTGCATCAAGGATTAAGAGCCGCCCATCACAAATGAATGATTTCTACATAAAATTATAAACCATACCATTAAATTTACGAAAGAAACAACTATAAATCTAAAAGTTCTCTGGATGGTTGCATGAGTGTGAAATTATGCCTACCGTTGGAGGCACATTCAGTTGTTGTATTACGACGAATAAAAGAAACTTATGCATCTTGCCAGGCTGTCCTTCTGGTACCCTTATGAAATTTCCCCCGTTCTCTTCCAATAAAGTTTTTACCGAACTTTTAGAACAGTTAAATGTCTCCTCAATGGCGTTGAAAAAATGAGCTATAAAGGAGGAAGAAGACGGAATATCTAATGACCAAACGAGCTTCAGATGCGTTGTCAAAAATAAACACTACTTCAATATTGGGCTGTTCAGTGTGCACTTTAGAGGAGCAAGCTTCTAATAATCTACTGAAAAACTGGTTGTTCATTTTTGCGTGACGTTCATAATGTAGCATCTTGAGGGTTGAAATCCATGCAATGATATTCGGGTTCACCTCTTTATTTGACGGCAAGTTTCCATACATGACTTTCCTTTAACAGGTCGTCCGATCGTCGAGGGTACCAAACGTTGTAATTGGATTCGTCAACGTTAAGTCGTAACACACACAGAGCTTCCCTAGGTTTGTTGCTGTTGCGCTCAATGGGTTGGATTGTAAATATTTTCGTGCTGTAGCCATGATTATTGAGGAGTCGATCAATGGCGGTCGCGTTTACGATCAACCTGGAAATTTCATACTCCAATATTGTCTTAATCCCAGCGAGATTTATTGCAGGATTCTCGTCCACAATGTTGCATATCTTGGCGGTAATATCACCCGAAAATTTTCTGTTCTTGAGGCCTCATTTTAGCCCAGTTTATTAATCTCTTTTTGCAAAGCTTCTGCCTGTTTTTATGTTTATTCCGAGATGTTGAGGTATCTGCTTCAAATCATCACCGTTTCTGGCACACTGTACAGCGCGCCTGCGATCATCATTGTCCACGGATTTTCTTCTGCGTATAGGACTTTCGTTCTCTGGATTTAAGTCAGTTATTTCTACCTCCTTCGCCACTTCCTCAGCGGATACCTTCGTTCTGACGTGTTCGCTTTACGAATGACAGATACCGATTCTCACACCATTGTGTTAGGTTGAAACTGGCTAGACGACCAAGGGCCGCCCGAAATCACGGGTACTTGTCACACCCTCACGCGCCATTTAGTGTGTTGCTTATATCGCATCACCTGATTAAGCTATTTGTACACGTGAAGCCCACTTGATCACGGCGTACTCCGAGTAGGTGAAACACGTGTGTGGGACTTACCGACATCGAAAAGCGACAACCATATGCCATTGCAATTGAATGTTTCTGTACGCATATGCGGTAACTTTGCTTTTACAGTCTCGTTAGACATTAAAGTGTTATGATGTTGTCATTGGCTTGAAAACCCCGTCTGCACCACTTCCTGGAATTTAGATCCTCGCTAAAACATCTGCTTAGATGCGTGAGTCAAAACACCCGATATCCCACCGTTTACACAAGGTGGGATAGTCATTCCAAGAGATGCTGGTGAATGGCTCAAAAACTGCGGCGTTTTGCTCTTAAACTACGAAAATGCTGTAGAATATCTCCAAGTCGGGAAACCTTTCAACTCGACTGTACAGTTGTGGTCCTTTCTCGGTGACAGACAATTCTTCATGCATGAGGTATTGTCTTTTTACCTGGATTAGAAAAGACGAAGTCGGCGTGATTGTTAAGAACAACTTAAGCCATTAGAAGTAGAAAATGATCAGTACCGGTTTCCATTACTTGTCACCAAAGCCACAATCGGGTTTCAACGGGGAGACTCAGCAGTTTGCTCAAACGCGAGTCGAAAATTCCAATAAAATCTTATATTTTATGAAAATGCTGAACTTTTAGAATATGTCGGTTTCGATTTCATCCAACTTAACTTGCGCTCGCCCCTGATTGGCCCACTCTGTGCATTTCCCTCCTTCTTGTATTAATTCTCTAGATTATGTTGACGTACCACGGACAATGCACCATTTAACAGTGGAACACTTTTATGTTTGACGTGCTCCTCACTCCACTACTACACGTGTTGTCGCAGGTTGAACTTGGCGCTCTTTCTCTAGTTAGTAGTAGGGTTACTTATCGAATTCCGCGCCCTGTGCAGTTTTGTGCCAGTTTCGTGAGGCTATCTGTGTTGTGTGAACACGGGATTCAAAGCCGGTTCGCTCTTTCTGTGTATTTGCGCTTTCAGTGTACTAATCGTCTGTGCTAATCCTTGCGAATCAATGGTTGTGTGATTCTAAGGAAGGAGCTCTATCGTGTAGACAACGTAACATTTGTCCAAGAAAGCGAATTCTTATGATTAATCACGATAATCTGCCTGCTTTAAAAACTCCTCATTGAGTTTATCAGACAGCGTATTATTTTACGAACGACAGATGACCATCCACTTCCAAATGCAACGGGGTGAAATTTCGGCTATTATATGATTCGCAGATAAATGTAAGTACAATGGAGTAATTTGAATGCGGAAATGAGAAAAAGAAACTTGGCATTTAAGCGTGTCTCGGCTCCAGCCTGAAGGAATAACGCTTTTTTTACACGTGGACGTACGAGAATGGAGAATTACAAATAGCCTCAAAGTACTCCATTCAATTTCAATTCTGTTCCAGGACTTAACGGCGGGATGCCTGAATGTCCAGATTCTTGCACTGGTGAGCTCATTGGATCCCCCGGTGCTTTGACAAGTGGAAGAGACGAGTCTTCTTCAGCAGTTGGCTCTAATCAGGGATAATTCGATTTAGATCTCCTATCCCCGTTCTCTTTTGGGATCACAGCTGCTGGTCACATTCCTCACGGTCTTTCTCCTTGATAATAAGGATTACACAGCAAGGGGTAGTTGATACTGGATAACGGTGCCACGAGGAATTGAAAGGAAAGGAGCGAGTTAGTTGTCTGACAAAATTGGTAGTACGGGTTCCTGGTTATTTCTCCAAATACAGTCATCCATACCCTATCTAGTCGCCTTTTGAACTCAGCCACTGTACTCGCGGTTATCACATCCCCTGGGAGCTTATTCCAGTCGGCAGCGACCGTAACCGCAAAAGGTTGACTTATGATCCGGGTCTCAGTTCACTCTTGATTGTCAGTGCAGGCAGCCAATCCCTCGCAGCTCAAATAAGGCCCCCCTGTGACCTAATGCTTCTGGGAGCCATTTAAGCATTTAGAGAGCCACTATGAGGTCACCTCTCCTTCTTCTTCTTTCTAAAGAAAATAGCCGTAGTTGCTCCAACCTTTTCTTAGCACAGCTCCCTGTATTCTATAAACCATCGCGTGAATCGTCGTTGTGGTTGCTCGAGAGCCTTGATGTCCCTCACCAAATATGACCTCCACGCTTGGACACAGTTTTCTAGATGGAATCTCGCGAACAGTGGCCACAAGGCCCATGATTTCCTAGAGCTGACCGTCTTCCTTAGCTGATGCAGGGCTCTACAAGCTTTCTGCATTACTTTCTGACACTGGAGTCTTGGCTTAAAGCGCTTACCATCACTCCTAGATCCCGGGCTTCTATGGTCTGACCTAGTGCCTCCCGATTGTCTGGTGGGCCCATATATAGGATGGGTCGTGATTCTTCCTCTCTGATGAGATGTTGACACTTGCTTAGACTGGGGGAAGATCCCATTGACCACCGGTATTCCCTGTCTACATCACGCTGAACAGCCGCACTCTGTTGCTCCTACTACCTTGACGTCGTTCGCGGACGAGATGCACGGGTTTTTCAACCCGTCTGCAAGGTCGGTAACAGAAGTCCCAGGACTGACTCCTGCGGAACACAATTATGCATTCTCCCATTATCCGACAAGCAGCCTTCTACTCTTACTCGGGAAACCCTCCCCTCTATACTTTGTACAACCTACTTTTGTATTTTCGCCGTGAGTTCCAGCAATTCCACCTTTGCTTCGAGCAGTCTGTGATTGACCGAATCAAAGGCTTTCTGGAAATCCAGGTAACAGACTTCCACCCGTTTTCTTAGGTCCACTCGACTGGTGGTCTCATCCAAGAAACTTATCATGTTGGAGAAAAAAGAACGCCTGTGCCAGAACCCACGCTGGTTGGTAGTTACTAGCTTGTTCCTCTCTAAATGACTTACTATCCTACTTCGCAGTGTTCTCTCGAGTGTTTTAAGCACCACCGATGCCAGGTTAATCAGCCTGTAACTGGTACGTGTCTGTCTCCACCATTATGAACCGGTGTGACGACCGATACAAGCCAGTCTTCAGGCAGTAAACCGTTGTCTAATGATGTGTTGAACAGTTTAGCTAGTAGTTCTGCCAAGATGGACACTAGTGGTTTCAGTATTGCTAGGTAGATATCATCCAGCCCCATCATCTACAATACGTCTAGTTGTTTCAGGCTGTTCAATACCTCCCTTTCGTTGATTTTTCCGTCTTGCTTTTCAGAGACTTCACTTCCCCTGGTCATAGGTAGCCCTTGAGCACCTTGGTCCCGCCCATATACTTGCTGAAAGAATTCCAAGTTCGCTGCTTGTTTCTGCCCGCACTTCCTGTATGTCCCTGACATCGCCTACGGCTTTCCTCTGTGCTGCTTTAGACTGAACGTAGTTGTAATACGCTCCGGGATTCCTTTTGTTGGTCCGCGCAATACATTCTTCGTAGTTGTTCCTGAAATGTCTCCTTAATTAAGATAGCGTAGTTCTAGCTGCTTCGCATTGTAGGAAGTCCCGGTAGCCACTGGCCTTTTTGTACTTCTAGAATGCCGTGTTTTTGGTTCAGAGTTTTTCTCACTCGGCTTGTTCATCACGGTGGTATTCCGTTTCGTTTGACCTTTTTAAGTGATGCGACGGCCTCTGTTATTTCCAACAGTTTGCTCTTGATCCAACTCCACTGGTAATCATCGCTCACCACCTCCCCATCTATCCGGATGCCCAGTTCTACCAAGCCACTCTCGTCTATCTTTCGGAAGTTCCTTCCAGATTTATCAGGTGCACTTATCCCCTGAAGATCCTGAACCTGAGCACCCGAACCGATTTTTTATATCACGGTTGGATTTCTGGCGTTACTATCGATCAATACCCCTTCCACTTCCTGCGTTGCTTTACACATCATCGTCCTTGGAGTCTCGGCGAGGGTCAGTTCTCCCCACTCTCTTCTCTCGGATTTGCGACAGCAGTTCTTCAATAATAAAGCCGGGCAACACTTTCTCTACCTTGACCAATTGCTCTTTGGCGCTTTGTTCTTCTATTTTGCTTGTATCCACTCTGGGAGACTTTAAGAAGGATGCGTTAAAACCCGAAGCTTCGGTCTTTCTCATCCTCCTGACTGACTGTAGCTGCTATCATCAGGCACCACATTTATTTCCACCTTTGAAATTCGTATAATACGCCCGACCGCGGCTAAGAACGCGCTCCTGTGGCGAGGGTTGGCAAACTCGACAAGCATGGGTTTTGGTTCGCTCCATTAAGAGTCGGTCTCCCCGTCCCACCGCCCCTGATGGTGATGGGATCTTTCGGACCCAAAACCACCCACTGAACTTCCGCGTGCCCGTTCTTCGAGTCATCTGTTGACCTCTGTACGGTTGCTCATCCTGGACCACGAACCGCGAACAATGCTCGATGTAGCAGACGGATTTTCACCACACAGCGCGTGTCTTATCCAGCGATACCTTATTTACTTAATAATTCAATAACAAACTACCCTGAAATGAACTCCCCAATAGTGCTGTTCACTATTCCGTCAACAAGGATTTTGATGAAACAACGAACATCACTAGTTCCCGATGAAGTGGGTAGTTCGTCGTTTTTCGAGCAGCAGTGCGTGAGCACAGCGAATTCAGCAAGCTCATATAATAAGGCATATCCTTTCACAAGAGGAAACTAAATAGCATTGACCAGCCGACACAACTGAACACTCCCTGTAGGTCATGAATAGCGGATATCTGCTTCATAAATCTACGAAAGCCTTTTGTTTACAAGTGGTTAATTTAGCATCTAACTTCCACCGCTCGGAGTGCACAAAGCACACACTTCATTTGACTTAAGGGATACAACAGTCGCAGGAAAACGATGAGCGTAACGTAATTCAAACACTTGGTAAAAACCTAACCGATGCAACTGTGATTTAGAGGGAATCAGATCTGCTGTTCTCAGATGTTCCTCTCGGTGCAAGACACAACAACTTAACCTGCGATAGAAACAAGACTTACGTCACAGTAGTTTGGTCAATTACCACAAGATCTCTTCTTGATAATGGGAATAACCGGTAATTCATTCCATTATGACGATGCGTCACGCATTCCCGATGTCGCGTAGAACAGGGGAAGCCATTATCTGTACGCTGAACAAGAGATCATCATTCGCAAGAATGGCGCGCATGCCCAAAAGGGGTAAACATGGCTTACCACAGATTCGTTTACGGGCACCAACTGATCGAGCCTCGAAGCCTAACTGCACTGAAAAGACTACCGCAATGCATTTAACCCACCAAAGCGCATGCCACCTCACCGGAGAACACCATGCTCATACGGAGGATTGTTAACGGATGGGCTCAAAAAATACCCAGTGGATATTCTGGAAGCGACCAGTTGTCACACGGTTCACATCATGGATTCGACCTTATTCAGTCTCAGGGTAATTCATAGTGCACCTGAGACCATTTGGTTGGTCAAACCGTGAGGGTTCGTAATGTCTGTCCAAAGAATTCGGTCGAATTCCAGTTTACAGAACTGATACTATTCTCTTCCTCGCAAAGCAACAGTGTTTACTGTATATGTTTGGCCACCAAACCCCATTGGATTTGTCCAGTTGCAATGTTATGGATATCCATTCACGTTTGGCACCGTTTGACAATGATCCATGATGGAGTTTCCAAGACGGGCATTGAATGCTGGTAGATGCGGCGAACGGAGACATTTGAAGGCGGAGAACAGTTTCCCATTCGTTCCAGAGTGCGGTCCTGATCAACCTGCGCAAACAAAGATGCCGTGTAAATTCTTTTATATTATTTTCATTCTTCAAAGCCACTTGACGGATCTCATTAGGGTCTCCAAACATAGGACTTCAACGGGCCAAAATTCAGACTTGTTTATCATTTTTGGTGTGCTTTGTTCCTCATTATTTTGGTGGCAGCGACAGTAGTACCTTGATCACTGAGAGCGAATTCACCGACATACTATTGTTCCCTCTGCTATCCCAACGGCCCTGAATCACCTAGAGGGCACATCTGATATCTCCAATTCACGTGGACATGACAGACAGACAAATGGATGCATTTTTTTCTTGCGCTCTATTCTCCAGAAACCCCATATGCCAGAAAACGCGGCAAAAATGTTCACTACAGCCCCGCGGCTGCACTGGATGCGGGTGCGTACGGCCGCATTTGTGACCTAAAGTCCAGGCGGTGGGCTAGATCTCTGAAGCGTGGGTGTATTCATCCGCTGAACGAATCACTAGCACACCTAAACCTGAAACTTTGCCCATTGTTCTCAGGTTGGACGTGTTCACCTCTAGGTCGCGCCACTTGTCCCCCGGCCACAAACCTGCTGGCCCGATATCACTCGAATTGGAATCTTCAGGCCCGAGATGATGCTGGGCTATGAATGCATGAGGTGCTGAAGGTCGCGCACACACACAAACCATTCTGCCATCCTGACCATGATCGTGAGGACAGACACGCCGTCAACAAGGCCCTTGGACCGCATACACGACAGGCGAACAGTCCCAGAGTGAAGGAGGCCACCATGTGGGACCAGCACACGGGAGATTGGATGACTCATCGGTCTTAGAAAATCGAGACCTGTGACCAGAGCCGCTCAAGCATGTGTGCACGTCGAGAGAGCGAGTGCACACACAGAACGCAGGGTCATATTGACACGTTCTAACAAAGACCTAGCTATGTTGTTAGACCAATGGGACCACAAAAGAGTGAGAGACGAAGAGTGCGTGTGTGAACTGATCATGAGCCCACCATCCCCTAACCTAAGCTCATGCATGCGGCTGTCGTATCGACTTAATGCAACCTAGTCTTGGCGCGGCACACCTACACAAAGCATGCCAGACGCACTAACATGATGGCACGCCACGCGGATAACTGTGTGTCTGTGGGGTGGGTCGAGTCGGGTCGGATAGCCGAGCGATCGAGTTTAACAACGATTTGCTTACCTGTGCCTAATAAGCGCACGCGCGCACACAAAGAAATGCGTCAGAGTCAACGGAGTTTGGAGGATGGGACTGGATACACCACAGACCAACGACGGATTGACTGATGGGCTCTCCAGGACAGCGAAATACGAGCCAATCGTAGTTGCACAGAGGAACCGATTTCAGGCGACATTGCACGCGATCGTGATTTCGTAAGTAGTGAAAACAGTTAGTTGAACGAATTAGTGGTGGTGGGCTGATGAACAATGGGGATGTGCAACAATCTCATGCCACGGATGCCATGACTAATCCAGTTCTAAAGTAGTCCACTAGTGCGATGGAACAACACCGTTGAATAAATGCGATCAATGCATGCATATTTATATGTACATGGCAAAACTTATGAACAATTACACATAGTAGGGACGCAAATCATAACAATTAGAGAATAGTAATAATAAAAAATAGTGTTTCATGAGGATAGAAAAATGCGGTGGTCATTGATGTTGGACTTTCAAGGTTCACACAGATCATATAGGTCAAGACAGAGAGACAGGCGTGTTTCTATCCGCGGTGTTCAGTCTGGATTCAATTTGTACAAAGAAAAGGATAAATTGACTCGAACATGCTGCGCTCTTCTACGCCGCCCCGCCCAAACCTTCGTGACCAGAATGCGCCTAAAAACTGAGGGGTGTGAATGAAAATTCACTTTTGACTAGGACGTAAGACGGCCGGGGATCAGGTGAGGATGAGAACTGATGACTATACCGCTGGAAATGGGTTATGACCGAAGGTATGGATTGTAAACTTGGAAATCGAGTCGTGTTGCAAATGGGACGGTGAAAACCAAAAGATGAAGTCCTGGAGCGGGATACTTCTCTACAAAGTGTTTACATGAAACTCTCAACCCAGGCACGAAGAGAGCGAGGACCCAGGGGGAAATTATCGGACGAGTACGATTCGTTTCCAGAGGATAGATGATAAATGCTGAGTGAATTGTTCATGGTGGGCGTTGACGAGTACCGGCATGGTTGTACTGCAATTAGTTGA
Organism: Fasciola hepatica; assembly: GCA_948099385.1. NCBI lineage: Eukaryota > Metazoa > Platyhelminthes > Trematoda > Plagiorchiida > Fasciolidae > Fasciola > Fasciola hepatica. Next base: position 6,779,817 of record CANUEZ040000027.1, on the reverse strand, counting down.
CAAATTCGACTGGAGAGTTGGTCATAGCTAGCTACAGAAGAATCGAGGGCTAGCGCATTGATCCCCAACAGTCTATATCTGTCTTGTGACAAATCGGAAAGGAAAGCATACGGGAAAAAACATGGTGGGACAGAGAAACAGGACCAAACTATGGTTTTGGTCTTCGTATGCGTATTGCGAATGTGAGGGGATTTCGTGTGCATTAATGTGAAGGCAAAAAAGACACAAAAAGCAAATAACAGGGTGTACAAAATATGAAAAGCCAGTTTGTCCAATGCATATCAAAACTAGTGAAAATTGTGATGTAGGACTACAAAAAAGACAAAACAAATGAAACAAGACCAAACCAAAACGGGAAGGGACAGCGGTGGTAGTGATGAAATTTGTCACGATGAATGGGTAGTTAGAACGTTGCAATGTTCGGATAGATTCAAACGGAAAAAGTGATGAGTGAAGCGGTCCCTGTACGGAGAGAAGTCGTCATTCTTAATACGGAATGACCGAGTATGTCAAGGCGCGCACACGCACTGGCTCTTGATATGATAAGCTCATCTGAACCCACAAAGGGAATAACAAAGATGGTAGTCATAGAGCACTTAAAAGTAGCGACAAAAAGTGTGCACGAATAGATTATGGTGAAATTTGCGAAAACGAATGAAGCCGATAGCCCCACTGGGAGGGATGAGCATTTGGTAGGCACGTGCAGGTTCTCGTGATAATGTTCCACTGGTGCAGTTCAATTTGTAATCGGTTAGGAAAGCCATAGGATACGCACGAAAAGGGAAGAGACAAATTACCTTGAGAATCGGGACCAATTCACGTTAGGATCAAGATGAGACTAATTTTAAACGTCAGTTCCTTCGGTTGAAGTACAACACGGAGTTAAAAAAGATGCAAAGTTATCAAAAATAAACCGCTAAAACACCGCTGTGATGCCGCTCTGTGAAGACGGAGCTACAAATACCCGGAATACGACGAAAGCACAGCCATGTGAACAAAGCACACAAAAGATGTGTGCGGAAAAAAGTACCTTGGAATTTCGGTTCGGAGTAGGGGACCAAACGGGAATGCACTTGTAGTTGGATGAAGAGAAACAGGTTATTTCGAATGGAGGATGATTGGTCTAGCTTGGTGTCCTAGGAAAAAGGACCAGATTAGCTGTTTGAGAAATATCTTTGCGAACATACACGCAAACACAAACGAAAACCTGTGTACAGTGGGGCACATAAGCCGCTGGAACGGGTACTGAGAACTCGGACAGCATCCGGACCGGCGCTATGAACTAACCAGGAGATAAATGCAACATCACTAGACAGGTCGAAAAAGAAGTGAACATGGGAAGTGCGAAATGCGCTCAAAGTTTCTCTTGAGAGAAAGTCACCGAGAATTCTCGACTGCTTATGAAAAAGATCAGATTTGCGACCAGAATCCACCAAATATGTATCCAGTTGAAAGAGATTGCGCGTGTAACCGGGGTTGAGTGTCTCCCTCAGCACGCGACCGGTCGGTCATTCATTGCATGGTTAGACTAAATTACTAGCGTCTTGTTTCGGATTCTGCATTAGAGAAGTGGGAATTCGCGAACCTTGCATAATACCTAACAGGTGATCCAATGTAGCTCGACGACGCATTCCAGCAGCGCGCAATTCATCCGCTAGATGTGTAACCATATCAGTCAGTCGCATATGCACGGTCTCTTCGTCACGCAGGCGTTCCACAACACCAGCCAACTCACTACCAGGCGGTAATCGATCCACGGAACCACATGTATCGGCGAGGGATGCGGAGACTACAGGGAGCAGGATATGATGCGGGTTCTCAGCTGAGTTCAAACCATTCAAAAGAGTGGACGCTAGAGACAAACTGGGAATTGTATTACCATTATTACTGGACAAGCAATTTACTCCGTTTGTAAGACCCTGACCGTTCGTGTGGGTTGCAGTTGTTGTTGCAGCGACCTTTGGGGTGCTTGCTGCCGGATGATGCACTAGTGGTTCGTCCACCGGCGGTGATTCGCTATCCTGCGGGCGTTGTTGCTGTTGCTGGCGCAGCAAATCTGTGAACAGTTGTGATTGAACAAGGAGCGCAGCAGCAGCTGGATTAAAGAAGAAAGGAAACCCGGTTCCAGATTGGTTGGTTTTTGGGTCGCCTGTCGAGGATGGAACAATAGTCGAATAATTATGCACATCGTTATCTGATGCTAGATTGGTGAACAACGCCGCACCCGGTGTACAATTGGTTTCCATATTCTCACAATTGGTGTTCCCACCGCCCTTGTGCTTACCAACACCGTTCGGTGTGCCAGTGTGGTGAAACGCAGGAGTCAAGGAATGCGGAGTTCCTGGAGGCACTATATACCGCGGGGAATCTGGTGCATGCAAAGCAGTGGGCAGATTGACACGGCAATTCAACTGACTGGATCCGATGGGAGTGGATGGGGCTGATTTACCCCCGTTTCGTTCGCCACTAACCTGCATGGTGGTTGCATCAATATTCGGATAAATGACTAAAATGAGACGGGCAACGCGCCGTAAAATATCCGCATTACGCACGGCTTTTTGAGGATTGTTGACCAACAGACGGACATCCCGTCGCAAATTTTTCCACTTGTTATAGCAGTGTTCCATGGTAAACCCGAGTGCTTCCATTTCTGCACCGATCGTTTGCCATACTTGTTTATGCTTCTTTTGAATATTGAACTCATCCAGATGCTTTTCCACACAATCTAGCAGCGTTTGAACATTCTGATTCGACCAATGGACCTTTTTCTCTGATGAATCGGCTGGATGACGCGGACTGTCCACCACTAAGGCAAAAGAACGTGCCTGTTCGATGTCATCCTCCTCATCATCTTCGGGAAGCATAGTAACATCGGTTGGGGTTTCGTGCTCGTCATGCCGGTCGGTTCTTGTCGAGTATTTTAACTGTCGAACATCGTGGTCTATGGGATCGTCTTCCTCGTCCTCAACGTCCTCGGGGAAACTGGGACTGGATTTCTCAGGACTCTTGGGCATATAACTCATATGATCCATGGACTACAGAGGAGAATGGGAACGCATTTGAGTACGAATAAGCGAAAGGAATAAAGTGGTAATGAAGTTGAACTGAAAACGATGAAAGGTCGAGAGTCACTTAGTAATCCCTCTGTAGAAAGCAATTTTCTGACACATATCGTTACCACGACAGACCTATTACAGCCTATGGTGATTTTTCACTCAATTTCTTCATCAGGGTCATGGTTACTGACCATATCTGACAGTGTAGCGGACCCTTGCGGTCGTGGGTAACCCCTCCAGCACACATATGCACGCACATAGAATAAAAAATTGCGAAACCGATGGGTTACAATTTTCGTCACAAGCGTGTACCGTAGCGTTGACGAAATAAATGGATACGTTAGTGAAGTAAGTGGTGAGCAAGGTGTATAAAGAAGTGGTACGGATTCTGTTCTGGACAGAAACCCACCACACTCCAACCATCAACAAAGGTGGAGAGCGCAGCGGAAAAGAAACAACTTGTAAGCACGGTTAAATTACTTAACTGCTCAATGCGAATTTGCGAAAAAAGTAACAATCAGGGTCCTTTAAAGCCCAACGATGTCATGTATTTTCCCTAACTGTTTCCCCCACTTTGCTGTAAGTTAATTCTCCCGTTTTTGGTGATGTCGCGTTGGCACTATTCTAGATTGCAAGTCAGTGAAATACATGGATGCTTTCCACGTTTGTATGGCGTTTTCTTGAACTGACGCCTGCCATTTACTGTGCTTATATCTTCTCATTCTAATCGGTCGCATTCAACTCACTTCAGACATCTACTAACCACGCACTGAGTGCGATGACTTCGGTTGCTCTCTTCCAGCGACAACCTCAGTCGGAAACAATGAGGAAAAAACAAGAGTATGAAAAGAGTAATAGAACTACAAATATTAGTGTCAAGCCCATAAAGAAAGATTGTGGATACAAAAGCGTCACTGATCGTGACACCTAGCCACACATTCCGATCGATCTATCTATGTATCGTCATCATCGTACAGTGTTTATCAAGCAGGGTACTCAATGATGCAACATTTTCTGAAGTGGTACCCAATACTCGATTTCCGATCTCAGCAATGCTCACCCGGTCATTCTATCCAATATTAGCGATACTACGCAGACATTGATGGTTGAAAACCTCAAGACGACGAATAATTTCAGGACGCAAACCCCAAGTCTCTCAACCATACAATAAAACTGAACGCACCGCGCACAGTTCACCCGGTCTTCCAACTTCAGCGAAATATCAGATGGGCACCACAAGTGTTTCAGTGCAGCGTACACCGTACGAGCGTTGGATATACGCGTGCTAACCTCCACTACCATGCCGCGCAGGCCGGAAGGATCCACAGCTCTTGCGAGTCTAGCTAGTGCACGTTGTTCATGACCTGTACATTCGAAACAAACAAGGTCGTTGGTTCAATTTAGGTCGCTTTGATTTTCACCATTTTCCAGTTCGACGTACACTTCCTGAAAATTCCGCAAGCCGTTCTACATTATCTCGTCAATGACGAAGTTGGACAGGAATAAAAAAATGGGACACCCTTATCGCACAAATCTGGTCTCGATAGTACATCGCGAACGCTTACGCAGCCAAAGTATGAGAGTGCAACGACCCTAGTAAATTCACGAACTTCTAGGGCATACCTTTCTGAAGAGCACAGAATAGGGATGTCCGGTCAGCTGAATCCAAGGGAATTTTAAGTATAAGGAAAACCTTCATTGCAGGTCGACGGTGTGTGTGACGCTTCTCAAGCATCTGACAAAGAATGAGAATCTGCTCGATGCATCCTCGACCTGGGCGGAATCCGGCCTGTTGATTGCGAACGTTCCTCTCACGAGCTGGTATCAGACGGTGCAGCAAAATCGATGCTAATACCTTAATGACTGTTGGAATTAAGATAATCCCACGATGATTACTACAACCTTTGTGCATCCCATTCTTGAGGATGGGTACGATCAATTACTCGTCCTATAATAACGGAATACGATTATCATTTCAAATGTCACGGATCAAGATGGTAAGTGATTTTATCAAGGCATCATCGCCCATTTTGAAAAGAACTGGAGGGAGTTCGTTAGGACCAGCCGCTTTCCTTCGCTTTAGGAATCGAATGCTCGACTCTACTTCTACCTTCGATGGGGGCTCAAGTGATACTCCCCAGGGATTCGCAGTGGTCAGGTCAGTCGGAGCAGCCACATCAGCGCGCGGCCAGTTAAACTGCTCTTTGAAGTATTTGGCCCAACGGTTGAGCTTTTGCTCTTTGCCATAATAAGGCTCCCCATTTCTATCGCGTATCGTTTCACTGACCACCTAAACAAGCTTCTGACGAACAAAGTTTGCCAACTTGTGCATTAAAATCACTTGCTAGCACTGCAATGTCAAAGCCTTTGCTGCTTCGAACGAGTGGCGAGTTCATTATAGAAACCATCCTTCTGTATGCCAGAGCTGAGCTTTACACGCCTTGGAGTCGCACAACACGAGTATTGGGCGTGTTATCAGTAAGAGCATTATTAATATTATTTTATTACATGCTTACGCATGAGTGCAGTGGAACGGGGATCTTACCCAATAGCCACGAGGGCCCGCTGTACTATTGGGGATAACCGGCAACTAGACCCTGAGGCTTGAAGTGGCGAGGAACCACCCAAGGTCCCAATAGGTCAGGTGTGGTAACAACCCGGACAACAGTGGACTACTGTCTACCACCAAAGTAACCGGTGATGGCGGGGGTTCGAATCTCGGACCTCCGAGGTGGTAAGCAAACGCTCTAAACCACTCGATCACCACCGATGGATAGAAAGGGCAATGGATCTCGTGGGCCCCACTCACGGAGCCTAACACGCCCTCCATGACCAAGTCCGTTCGTCAGGTTTTTCATACTTTTCTTCAATGTCATGGACTGGCCACCCTTGCTCATCTTCCAACCACTACCCGCCTCAGCGAACATTGCGCGCCGAGGAATCCCGTCAGGGGATATGCGCAACACATCCCAACCGCCTTAGCCTGGCGAGCTTCAGTGCTTCAGGGAATGAATTGGTTCGTGAACTTAAAACTGTCCGCTGAACCTCAGCATTACTTAAAAGGTGTTCCCACCAGATTCGAGTAAGGCCGCGAGAACATCGGTGTTCAAATACCGACAATTTTTGTATATCTTTCACCCACAGTAGCTTTGTTAATAAACCATACAGAAGAGCTGGCCTGACTGCGGCAGCGTACACTCGATCCTTGACAGATAAGCGGACATCACAGATAACACAGGTTGAAAAACCGCCAAACGAGCCTTCTGTATTCACAAAAGACACGTCATTCGATATCCGGGTGAAGTGCAGCTGCGTAGGTGACAAAAACTTATCAATTTGGTCTATATATATATATATATATATATATATATATATATATATATATATATATATATATATATATATATATATATATATATATATATAATTACCTGTCCGGTTACAGACTGTGCTAAACAAACCATGGCACAATCGGGGGGAAGGGTTAGATACTTCGAGTTCATGATTTGCTTGTGGGCGCAATACTGCCAGGTTACTCAAGCCAAAGCAGGTCGTTTTTATAGGGATCCACAACCGCTTTTAGCTATCCTAAGCTTAACCCGAAAGGCAGCGGGACGAAACGCAGGGTCCGTAACCCACTGGGGGCCGGTGACTGACTGCTCAGTCCATACGCCCTTCGGATGAGGCCAAACATCCTCGGTGCCCAGTGCACCTCTCCGCCACAGATGCTGGTGAGCATACCGCTGTACGCTTCTTACGCCACCTGTGATTGGTTTGGAATCAAGGTCTAGCCGTCCTTCTTAGACTGACTATTAGTCAGCCAACCAGGTGGAGAGCCCGGGGCATTCGTTTTCGTCCTTTCAATTCAGTGGGGACACGTCCGTCACGAGCAGGCAGTGAGTAGGACTTCCTCAGCAGAAGCTGTGTTAGACGCACAGTCACCTGGGAGCATTTCGAGGCGTTCAGGACGAGCAGCCATCTCGGAGCTTGAGACACCCACCCCCGACCATACTGAGGCATTTAGTCTATGGTCATCTCAGATACCAAAAATGTTTGGTGTTGGATCAACCCAATCCTGTAAAGGCATCTTGCACTTTGGGGTGTATGGGGTGTCTGAGAGGAGTAGCACTTCTGAGTTGGTTGACTGTCGTGTCCCTTGGGGCATCCTCCATCTCTTTGGTCTCCATCATTCACCCAACTCTCACCTGTGGCTCCACGAAGCTGAAGCATGCATCAGCGGCCACACCCCGGCAAACCGCTCGACAGGCGGGCTAAACCAGGTTGAGGGTTACCGAGGTCTAAAAAACTTCGGCGAGACGGTGTTCGGCATGCTAAGACAGATCCTTCTGAATGGGCGGACGAGATCTACTGATCCAACGGCCACAAAGGAGACCTGTTCAACTGCCTGATCCGGCATTCCAGAGGAGGCGAACGAACCGTACAGCAGGTCACCGGCTCCTCTGGAAACACCCTGCTGCCTTGCAGTCTGCACCTGGGTGTGCAAGGGCTAGAGGTGCAACCTCGAACAAAAAGGCCGAACGGTGCTGGGGACACCGCTTCGTACCCTACTCCCGCGACTCTCTATGATTATTCACGAAACCTCAAGCGCTCATCATGCTACGGCGTCCCCGGTAAGCGACGCGCCTCGTGTCCCGGCGGTCGAGGTGATAAGACAACATGGAGCCGACTTATCCTCTCGCAGGAGATAGCCGCGTAAAAGGAAAGAAGGATCTTGCACTTTGGAGGTGCAAAACGTATGCCAAACATTGCTACGCGATTGTACAAGCTGTCCCAGGAAGCATATAACTCAACTGGATCTTTCCTCAAGAAAACTACGTCGCTTGCATATCCAAGGCCTGACACTTTTATTTTGGAAAAGTCCAATACAGCTAACGTTACCTCACAAACAGGTCTCTAGGACCATATTAATTACAAAAATAAAAAATGAGGGGCAACTCATACATACACTACTTATCGAGGTGTACTAGGGTGAGCCCAAACTCACATTTGGCTATTCATGTACAGGAATTTTACGGTGGAATTGGCTTTCTCCGGTACACCTCTCAACAAGAGGCAGTGCCGCAGAACTGCGCGGTCAACTGAGTCGACGGCCGCTTTAAGACCAATAAAAACGGACATAGTGAGCCTACGGAAGGTGTTCTATGTTCTAAAGTTTGTCGAAGAGTGAAATTGTGATCAACCAGGTCTAAACTCAGCCTGATTCTTGCACGAGCACTGCGAGCGTTATATAGGCGGTGCGATACTATATATATATATATATATATATATATATATATATATATATATATATATATATATATATATGTATATATATATATATATATATATGTATATATATATATATATATATATATATATATATATATATATATATATATATATATATACGTATATATGTATGTATGAGTTGCCCCTCATTTTTTATTTTTGTAATATATATATATATATATATATATATATATATATATATGGCTGTCGGTATGAATTTTGGGAATGTGCATTTTGATAATGAAACCCGTAAACAAAAGTAACGGACCACCAACTAGTATTATTGATTACCGCTAGTATCCATCATTTACTTTCATCTAGATATCTTGGACGGATTTATAATGAGCATTATGCAGTTAGCGCAACGAAATAGTGACTATATTTACGCACCAGAGGTTAGTGTACGATTATAGGAGCCTGCTTAAACATGTCTGAACACAAATAAAACTAATCAACCTGAGAAAAAACGACCAACGTGAAATTGATTGTCAGTTTGGCGAGCATTTAGGTCCTGGAAAGAGCTAATTACAATCCACGGAAGGAAAACTCTTCAAAGTATTGCACGGCGTTTAACGTGAGACCGTCGAATAAATTGCGAGAACTGTGGTTTGTCTTTGATAGACTTGAAAATGCAAACGCACAAACGAAGATGGACACAAAACAAGAGCATATACAACTCAACCATAGATGAAGACTCTCCACACGGAGGTCAAACAGGCACAAGGCATCCTCATAAAAGCTTTGTTAGCATAAGTTAATAAACCCCAAGAAATAACAATACAGAGGGACGAAGATCCGATGGTCGGCACAATAAATTCTGTCAAAGGGAGCGACCTACTTTGACTGACTAAAGAAATCGCTAGCAAGTGCGGACGGCAGAAAACACACCTTTCGTCCCATCATGAAAATGTCATCTTTCAGAGAACCGGTGATATTCACCTCGAGACTGGAAGTGGCTGTCTGTATACGGTCTTTGTAGGACAAGCACGATAACAAGGAGGAAAGGAGCTGTCCGGCACAAAATTAACAACAGTTCATCGGTTAATTTCAAGACGACACTTTCTCAAAGTTGAATGAGTTTGACTTACGTCTTTTAATCCCTCAAAAAGGAAAGTCCGCTGCAAGTCTTTTAGTTTGATCATTCATTGATGTAAGAATTGTACGCTCAGATGTTGATTAAAATCGGATGTACTTATTTTTCAGTCAAACATGCATGTTTTGTGTGAGCGAAATCCAGCTTCCCACGGATGAAATTCAGGTAACATTCGGAATAATATGATACTGAATGACGTTCTTAACAAGTCAGTCGTCCGTGTTGCACGATGTTTATATCGGGTGAAAGACAATACACCAATTGTATCGCAAATTTTTTTTAGGAACATCATGGACGTGGTATTATTGAGTCACAAACAGATAAGTAATAGTCGCACATGAGCCTGACAACTGTGACATCGTAATTAATCATGATGAGGCAGAGCAGTAACGATGCTTGGTACCCGATTAGGTGCATCAGAGGTGTCACAAACTGTTTTTTAGAAGCGAATGTTTTTCTGTATCAGTCAACGGTCATGATACAACTGATTTTGAGGCAAACCTTTATTTTCAACTTCACAGCCTTTCATCGCCTTGTTGTTATGTTTCGTGTGGTGGTGCTGCGAATCTAGACGATAAGCTATCGTAGTTTTGAGAAACACCTTACTGCGTAGAAGTTGACGGTGGAACACAGTTCAAGCATTTTCGGCCTAGGTAGCATTCGAAACCACGGATGAACACTAATCAGCGCACACTCTGACGGATGAGCTACGAAGTAACATCCGGTAACCTAGTAACGTGCCAAACCAAAACGTATAAAACGGGACCTATTGCTATAGAAAATACATAAAATCTTAATCGTGAAAACAAGCACTAGTTTGAATGACGAATAATTTTAATCAATGATTAGCCGATATCAAAAATCTTCGATATATGAACTGATCTACGAACCATCTCTGATATTTTGATTTTTTGTTGAGCGAAGCAACTACCGACCTCACACCAGTGCTCTGACATTGTTTTTTATTAGGCTTGGTTGGCAGTTGCAACAGTCTAGGTAGAGTAAAAAGTTATTCACTGTTGCCCGGCTCGTAACCACGTTTGACTTACTGGGGCCTTATGTGGTTCTCCACTTCAATCTTCAGGGACATGTTGCCGGTTTTTCTCAGTAGCATGTAGAGTACATGTTCAAAAAACCGTTGAGAAACAATATGGACAGTGTGACCGATAGGTTTTCGACTCACAATCGTTCATCTCGGGTTCGAGTGGGGGCTCGATGGATGTGCACTGATGATGATTCCTTACAGAGATGGAACAGCCGTACAGTGCTTCCATGGTTCTTAGTGTTGAGCTGAACGTTGGTATTACGAGTCACATTCTCCGAATCTAATCCAATACTTACATGTATATACATTTTTTCATTTGTCGGTCATTTCTGATTGAAAGTTCCTGCGCTACCTACGTCAGCATCACACATAATGAGTCAAAGACCTGTCTCAGCTTAAGACACCTAATCTTGGAGGACAGGCTTTTAGCAAAACAAAAAATAGGAAATAGGGACACGACGGATTTGAATTCAGAAGTGGCCGGTAGTGGTCGGTCGTATGGTACACGCGTATATTACCTCGGGGGTACGACGTTTGAACCCCACCACCGCCAGCCATGTTGGTGGTACAAAGCAATCTGCTGCTGCCAAGCCTGTTAATGCATGCGACTTACCAAGGCTGACTAGGGGTTTAGTAGTTAGTCTAAGGGTCGGATTGTCAGTAATTCATGGTACAGCATTATATCTTTGGAATATGCTCCTTCTAGCGCACTCATGCGCATGTAATAAGGAGAGAAAGAAATAACACCGCAAGCAACAGCAATAAACAGCAAATGTCAACACCCGATCGGAGAGTGTAACGCGGTATTACGGCTGCAAGCGAGACTGCAGCCGTATTAAAGCCTGAGTTTTAACAGCATTGTATACTAACAACTGGCGGACGAAAAAAGTCTGCGGATTTCTACCACCTGTGTGAACGTTGTCTGAGGCTAACCCGTTGACTCGTTCTTCGATGCGACTACTTCATTCAGAATTTCTGCCGTACAGAACCTCCGTAGTTCCGTTTCTTGCTCGTGTTTTAACAAACAAGGATGGAGTTGTATCTCTATTTCATTATATGCTTGCGCATGAGTCCAATGGAAGGGGCATATCCCATAGCCACAAAGGCCCACTGAACTACTGGGGATAACCGACAGTCAGAAGCTGAAACTGAGTAGAGAACCATATAAAGTCCTAATGGGTCAGATGTGGTAACGATCTGGACGACAGTGGATTACTGTCTACAACCAAGATAACCGAATCCTCTGACCTCTGAGGTGGCAAGCAAACGCTCTGAATCACTCGACCACCATTGGTCCGAACTGTTAATCCGTTTTGGCATACACAGCGTCATTCTTTTATCGGCACCTAGAAAGCACCGTAAAAACGTGCTCAAGCCAGTCTAATAATAATATAATGAACACTGACGTACGACGATATTCATGACTGAACGAGTTGGTCGCATTTGACGAAAAATGGACGTTATTTTCACATTTAACGGTGGAAATGGCGAACTACTCAGTCACTAAAAGCTAATTGATTATTGTTTTGAAAAGCGACACCCAAGGCAGAAAAGAGTAATCAAGAGGTCTGTGGTTATATGACAGCGTGAGCGCAGTGGAACGTGGAGCTTGCGTAATCAAAAGATCCAAACCGCAAGATCGAGGCTAGTGTAAAATTACGAGGAAAAGGAGCTGATAGGTCGGGTGGTCTAAATGGTTCGAACGCCACTACGCCGTCAATCACCGCTTGGTTTGAAAAAAACGACTGATTCATTTTCTTATGCGACTTTATGCTCCGAGTTGCCAGAAATTGAAGTAGGGTATGCATGCCCTTCAATGCACTCATACGCATGGAATGTAATAGTGTGGCCTAACATCAGTCTAACACTGCTACTTTTGATTAAAAAAATTCCTTCCAGCAAGTGACCCAAAGGTCAAAAGCATAGTATTAGAGTGTCACAACACCTCTGGCGGACTACCAAGGACTAGTCATGCACCGTTATACCGAATGGTAGCTGAGCTGCTTGTTACAGACGCTACTGGGTGGTACATTGACACTTAAATCCACCACCAAATAAAAAGCTGCACCTTTTTATTACATGCCTGTACATGAGTGCAGTGGAAGGGGTACACCTCATTGCCACAAAGGCCCACTGGACTACTGAGGATAGTCAACAACTGGATGCTGAAACTCAGAGTGGAGAACCACATAAGATCCTAATAGGCCAATCGTGGTAACGAGTCAGACGACAGTGGATTACTGTCTACCACTAAAGAAACCGGAGGTGGCAGGATTTGAACCTCCGACCTCCGAAGTGGTAAGCAAGCGCTCTAAATCACTCGACCAGCAGCTAGGGCCCCAAGCAGCACCGGTGTTAAATAACCTAACAGAAGCGCACAAGATTACCCTCCATGTTACGATTGAGTTTTTCAGGTCTTCTTGCACTGAAGCCTCGTGACTGGTTCTTGATTTCACCCCATGCTCAAATGAGTGCAGCAAACGACTGTAAACATGATCACAGGGATCAATTGCAATCAGGCATGGTCGACAATCATGACTGAGTGGTCAGGCGTGATACCAACCTGGGCGATGGGGAAGCGCTTTGTACCAAAAAACCGACCGTCAATGGCGGGTTCAATTCTCCTACCGGAGACAATATACTTAGTTCGCTGAGCTACCAACACCACGGATCATGTGAGTCAACGCTTTCTTCGGTGGTGGTCGAGTGGTTTGGAGCGCTTGATCACCACCTCGAAGTCTGAGGTTCGAATCCCCGCTATCATTGGCTACCACTCCTGACCTATTGGGGTCTTATGTGGTTTTCCACTCCAAATCTCGGGGTCTGGTTGCCGGTTTTTCCTAATAGTGCAGTGAGCCTTTGTGGTTATGGGGAATGTACCATACACTCGTGCTCATACACAAGCATGCGATAAAAGTCATACTTCTTTTACTGATGAGTAAGAACGTTCTGAAGATCAGACCTGTGAGTTCGACGTCCGGCGTTTTTGGGCTGTTGGGGTAAATAGCGGAATAAAGGGTCCGCTTTTCAATACAATTCTTTCGTTGGGTATTATTACTGATGCATATGCTTGGGTAAACAAATTGAAGTATAAAACAAATCCTGAGAAGACCAGTCGTTAGCCCACATCACAGTAATGTACCGAGACTTAAATTAGTTGGCTTGCATATATAGGCCTGCATTCGATTTGAGGACAAACCTTCTACACCATTGTATTTAGTCAAGCGCGGCGTAGACGTCTGCACTTCACTCGAAAAAGATTTGCGTCGAGTATCTCAGCGAACTGAGGGGATGAAAAAACAATGACTACATTAGAAAAACTGCCATGAAATTCAGCCGATAACCTTGCCCAGTGTGAGGATTCGGACCAGTCGGGGAAAAGTGATTTCTGAAGATACAAATGTGGGAGGATACGGATTGAAAAGCGGAACGCGTGGAGGCATGTTACACCTGGATAGATCGCCCTCTAAAGGATGAGTTAAGTCTGAAAGGATTTAGCAAACTGAGCTTCCATATGCGGCCAAGTGTAGTTTGCCCAACTAAGCAGATAATTTCCTCAACAGTATGAAAGATGCCTGACTGAAAATAGACAGGACTCAGAAAATAATTTTAAAGTTCTTTATCATTGGGCCAGAAAAAATAACTGGGGCACAGTACAGAACACAAAAAAAATATGGTAAGCAACAGGGAGGGGTGCTGCATTTAGCTTGGAAATATTCACTTTCGTATGCGGTAAGAAAGCCTGTGAAGTTTCTTTACACATTGGAATGAGATGACCGTCTCGAATGTGCACTAGTGATTCCAAGTATCTGACACAATCTACTCTACCAAGTGGTTCTGAGCGAATGATAGATGGGTCAGAGGAACAAACCGATCAAAGGATAAATAAGCATCCAAAGCACATGGGAAAATTCGAAGTTAAGCGGAATCAAAAGGCGAGATCATAATTTTCCTATCTTTGTATTCTAATAGCGCTTCAACGCAAGAGCAGTGACCGTAGATGTAAGAGAACTTACAGCGCGTTACAGCTGTGGAGTGCTTCTGACAGTGCACAACTTCACCCACGACTAAGCTTGTGGCACCTAACAACAGTAGTTATACTGAAACGGATTATCAGTTTCCAGACAATTAGAGTTTTGCCGCATGCAGGGCTAAAATGTCAAATCCATCGCAGTATTTAAACAGCGTAACTCGGCAGGTAATTTGGAACATGGTACGTATGCATTCAATCATGTTTGTGCTGTTATCTTAAAAGTCCAGCATGTATGTTAAAAGGTTGGGCGATAACCTGAACAATTGGTACTAACCATTCATTCAATACACAACCGTGAACATCACTGACTACAATTTATTCTAGTGACTTGAACATCAGATGAATAGAAAGAAAGGCGAACACGAGATAAAAACATTAAATAAGATAACGGACCGGAAGACCACGGACAGACGCGGTCGAAAAGCGATCTAAATTTTAATCTTGTAAAGCTAATTGCTTGACTACTATGACAATTTTTTGATCACCAGTTTAGTTAACAATTTTGTCTGAAAATCGTTTCAGCAATCAAGCAAATGATAACGAACCAGGCAGCACGCTCAGACGAGCCCCAGGTGGGCAAACGCTGGGCATATAATGGGCAGTCCCATTGGAAACAATAGACCCCGCATGGGCTTAGCCCACCACCCAACATTCTTCTGCACATGGGAGCCGCTTTTCTACTCTTTACTTCCTCGACTCCTTTTTGAAATGTCTTACTTTGTCCTAGCATCACTATTCTTATTTAACCTGGCCCAATACTCCATCAATGTTAGATGTAACCTGAATTCCCCAGCAATGACAAATATGACAGACTAGGAACATCAGTGTCTTATCGACCCTAACTTAACTCATCACTATGAAATGCGTATATTTGTAACAACCAGAAAACTTCCTGAAAGAGTTTGTAAGTTTCTTCAGTAAATACAACAAAATGTTCTGTCCATTACAGCTCAGCGTCAGCCCATTACAACGGAGCGTTTGCACAGTACTATCCCATTTTGCCCAGTGATACCCCAGCGTAGCGCTGAGCAATGAGCTGCCTGCTTAGTTGCTTGAGAATATATCCCCCGGTGTTTTAGAAATGAACGACCCGTAAAAATACCCCTCCGCCATCAATATCAGTCAAAGTAGACCGGAAAGATGTAAGCAAGACATGAAGTAACCATAACTTACATGCTCGTGAAAACTCGACCAAAACCAGTTACAAGCGCCTATCTCTTTATCCAATGGTTCGAAGGCCGTGGAGGCGGGCCACACAGTGATGGAGTCAAACAAAGTTGGTGATTTTGTGACATTTCCATCTAAAGTACCTCACAACTCTTTATACTGGGTGCTTCCTCAAGCTCGTTGAAAACCTTCCCTTTACAAAGGAGTCGAACAGGAAAAAAGGATTATCACTCGTAGTAAGCTGTGATCTGTGCCTTTCGTGGGGTAGCTCGGGTTCGGTCCGAAAAATACAATTACTCAGATAAGTCCAAGAGCACAAAGGCCTGCCAAGTGCATACACAGGACCCTGTACATACATTAATCGAACCTCAGTATGGTTACCAATAGCCTGCCCACTACGCACTGAAAGACTAGCGTCGAAGAGGTTCGGTTCAGTTCAGTTCAGTCTGTAAAGGACCGGTATTAGCCGAGGCTATTCGCGCGTCCAGATTTCTTTCGACAGCAAAATATAACCAGGAGGAAACTCTTTCGATTTGGATCTCAAACATCATATAATAGGTCGGGTATCTGAGTTCCAACCTAATAGACCCGAAGTCATCTCTATTTCACACGAGTTCCCTAGTTTTCGTCCTCTCAGAGTCTCATTTTTCAGCTCTTCATTATTTCCCTTTTTGGTAAAGCCTTTGGTTATTTTTCAAATCCCATTTTTCATCATGCGCTTTTGTGGTGTCCAGTTCGTCGTGATTATTTTGATAGATTGTTTTGCCATAATCGGTGGCTCATTACTTTTTCAGTCTTCATTCTATGTATTATTCACTAACCTATGCCTGCAGAGCGGAAACCCCGCCCAGAAGCCGTGGTTGGGGCGGCCACATTGCAAATACCAGCATTCACGTCCAATGATCCAGAAATCAGGTACAAGCTAGTCTAACTGGAATTCGAACATTGCTACATAACCGGTGAAGCCAGCAGTTTCAGGTAGGTTGCATGCCACCTCCCTCCGGAGGTCACAACGCAAGTGAAAGATTCCGTAATATCCCCCTGAAGATACCAAACTTCGAGTGTCCCCACAAGCGGCCCGGAGAGCCATAGCTTCACTTGCTGTATCCAACCGATCGGATGAAGCCGGGTCGTAACTGTTAGACCGTTTAGATACGGCGAAGTCGCCTTGTGATTGGTCAGAACATTATCTGCCAATATAAACATGCATATTTATGTACGTAAACGAGTGAGTGCCAAACAAATGTAACAGAATATATTCTTGCTGTTCTTGTCTGGCCTAGTCTTTATTCCAGTGTGCGTAGTCCTAGTCCAGGTTATTCCGATACGTACGATAGGCCGGTTAGATACTATTTCTACACAAAGCCAGCACGACCCCAATGCAGGACCAATATAAGCAACCACTTTATAGCCTTAAGCTTGGAAGCAGGAAGCTCCCTGAACTACAGCTTGGGACTCGGCGCTTGGGAGGACCGACAGTGAACAAGGATCCGCTCTTCGGAGAACCTTGGTTGCAGGGTTCACCTCACAACATTCCATTTTCACTAAGTTCCGCGCGTAGGTGCTCGCTGGAGGAAACCACAACGATAGCTGATGGCATTATGTCATAATACAACCCAGCCTGCTCTCGAGTAACCAGGTCCCTCGTCACAAAGGCGCCTGCTCTGTCAAAATCTAATGATCTCGCATCAGCTTCCTCTAGAACTGACTCGAGCCTGTAAGGCCTAGCAGTGAGAAGTGGGCCACAGGAGCAGTAAGGCGCACGCCTACCCGGGCTCTTAAGTTCTTCGTTAAGACGAAGTTTTGGCTACATCCCCGATGAGAGAGCTAAAAGATGCGAACACCGGGTACATTTCACCGATGCTCATTGGGGAAATTACCCCACCCACCCCCGGCCAGCGATGGCGACCCATGAAGCGGAGCATCAGACAGACAGTCTGCAATAGTCATAATGAACTGAGTTGGTGGCCCGTATCGAAATTGACCCCCGACCCAGAACTACGAGAAAGGAAGTAGCAAGAAAACCAAGGCCGCGAAATAGAGCGGCAATTGCATTGCAGGGTGGGTTCGTATAA
The DNA here is from genome assembly GCA_948099385.1 of Fasciola hepatica. Lineage (NCBI taxonomy): Eukaryota > Metazoa > Platyhelminthes > Trematoda > Plagiorchiida > Fasciolidae > Fasciola > Fasciola hepatica. The sequence continues at coordinate 6,762,059 of CANUEZ040000027.1, read as the reverse complement.
ATGTGTCCAATTAGAGAATATAGCTGGTAGACTCAACGATGACCAACCACAGGGAGCTTTCGTCGGAATTTTCCACGGCGATCCCGATTAATTGAGGCTCATCCGTGTACGTTGTTACGCAGCCGTACATGGCCGTATCTGTTGACAGCTGCTGAGTCGACACACATTTGCCTTTTGGACGCAAATGATATCATTCTAAATTATCTATTCCTCGTAGGAGCCGGTGCGGACGTTAGTGTCATCTCCCGACAGAAAGGCGACCATGGCACAGTACGGACCCAAAAGGTGCGCGCTGTCAACAACGCGGCTATCCTAACGTTTGGCCGGAGGTCGCTCACCTTAAACTTGGGCTTAAATTGTAACATTCATTGGATAGCCATCATAGCCAAAATCTGGAGCTCCGTCCGATGTATTCTTTTCCTGCGCGGAGCAGAGGAGTGGTGGATCGCCAGGCCTCTTTCGCTGTTGCCGGTCATAATTTTCGGGTGAATCACATCACTTCTCTGTTCGTCCAGCCAGGGGCACGTCAACCCTGGGGCGAACTCGTCGCCACCTACCCGGCGATGTTTCGGTAGGCCGGACCTCCTCCAGCAGGACCACCAAAGTTGCTCACCGCATCGACACTAAGGGACCCCCAGCCCTCAGTAGGCCACGTCGGTTAGCACCAGACAAGCTTCGTGTTGCACAAGCCAAATTCGAACACTTGCTAGAACTCGGCATAATATGCCCCCGAGGTAACCCTTGGGCTTCCTCTCTTCATACGGCTCCAAATCTAACGGTGATTCCGCCACCCTATGATGGGTACGGGGCTCTTAAATTCACCTTCCTTGATAGATACCCCACTCCCCGCATGCAGGACCCTAATTCATCTTCATCAGGTCACTTCGTCTTCACCCCTATGGACTTAGTTCGTGGGTACACCCAGACCCCTGTAGTAGAGGCAGATGTCCCTAAAACTGCTGGTACTACAAATATTTGGCCGTTAGAGTTTCTGCGCATGTGGCTTTGACTCAGCACTGCAGCCCGGGCCTCCCAGCGGTTCAGACAAGAGGCAACTCGCGGTATGGAAGGTGTACACGTGTAACTGGATGATATTTTGGTGGCTAGTTCTTCAGGATGAGATCACGCTGCACACTCATAGGCAACCAGCGAAAGCCGCAGCCGGTATGGCCTGGCGATCGGTATCACGAAGTGCGAATTAGGCCGGTCCGATACAATTCCATAGTACTTTCTATTCCATCCCCGTGTATCCGCCCTCCGCCAAATAAAGATTCCGCTGTTCGTGACTATCGTGAGTCCCATTATTTTCAACATTTACTTCAGTTTGCCGGCGTGGTGAATTTCTGCCTCCGGCTCAATCTTCAATGTGTGGAAATGGCAAAACCTCTCACCAATCCGTAGCAGCGAGGCAAGCGGAATTTTATGTTACCTTACACAGCACAAGCCGCGTTTTCCTAGGCCAAGGAGGCTATCTCCGACATAGCACTCCTTGCTTACCCCGACCCTTTGGCTCCTATTTTGGCAGGCACTGGTGCCTCGGACACAGCGGTCGTAGCAATAATGCAACAGTTCGCAGACGACTCTTGGAAAATTCTAGCACTCTGCTCAAAGTGTTTACAATCCGCCGAATGTAGGTAAAGCACTCTTGGTAAGGAGTTATTGGCCATACACTTGGCCACTCCTTATTTCCAACGAGCATCTGAAAGCCTCTCTTTCGTGTTTTTACATGTCATGAGCCCCTAGTTTAAGCTCTGAAGTCCGCTTCCGATCGATAAACCGCACGCGAGAGTCGCAACTTAGACTTCATTTCACGGTTCACTGTGAACATCGGACAATATTCTGGAGCCCTGAATCCCGTCGCCTAAGCGTTATCACTCGTACGACTACTGATTCTATGGTCAAAGTTTAACATCGGCTTAAACGCAGCGGTGAATGCTCAGAATACTGGCTCCGATATCTACCACCTTCGATAAAAAGGTTCACCGAGCTTAACTACAGTACTATTCTAACTTCCCAGAATACCACCTCCTGCGATGTGTCGCAAGGCCGCCCTAGACCGTTCCTACCTGCTGCCTACCACTGCCCAACTTTCCAGACACTCAATAACCTGGGCTCATTCGGATGTGACTGCCTCGGAGAAACTGATAACTGGGCCTTTTGTTTGGCACAGTGCCAAACGAGGCATCCGTCAATGGACCCGTATTTGTCTGCAGTGTCAGAGTGTTAAGACCCATAGGCACACCAAGACGGCGTTAGCCAGGTTCCCGGAACCTGAAACACGTTTTCATCGTGTTTAGGTTGACCTTGTGGGACCACGTCCACTTTCGCCTGGGAACTTCTACGTACTCACATGTGTGGATCGTTTTGCTCGCTGGCCGCAGGCCATTCCTATCCCCGTCCCACATGGGGAGAGGCCGCGAAAGCTTTTCTGAACCGTTGGGTTGGTTACTTCGGTTGCCTGGCAATAGTGGAAACCGATCATGGTCCCCGTCTTGATTCAGCTTATGGCAGCCTACCTGCTACAGTCGGTTATCAACACATTAAGACGACAGCCTTCCCCCAGACAAATGGCTTGGTTGAGTCTTTCCACCGGCAGTTAAAGGCCGCCCTTGGAACAAAAGGTAACTCACTTTGGAGTGAAACACTAATATTAGCGCTCGTTAGCCTGCATAGCACCGTTAGAGAAGAAGTGCATACAACATCGACCGTACTCGTAAATGACTGTACAGTTCGTCTGCCTGGGGAGTTGGTAGCCCTCTCACCAACCGTGGTTTTCGACTACGGCGACCATGCTCAGCGCCCTACGCAGCACATGCGAGGGCTCAAGGCCAGTCCGCCGCGCGGACAACAGTCTACAAGTTATGTCCCACTTGCGTTAGAAACCGCTACTTATTTATTCCTTCGCGCCGATGGCGTCCGATCCCTACCACAACCGCCATAAACTGACCCGTTTTGGTTAATAAAATGTAGGGCAGAAACTTTTATCATAGACGTCGGCAGGTGACACGGCACCGCATCTACTGACCCCCTCAAACCTGCCGTCGTAGAGTGCGGGCCGCCCGACCAATTTACGTCTGCTCAAGCCACTCAGTCACCCGAGTAGAGCTAGTTGGCACTCGAGCCACCCGAAATATCCCCTAGTGAGAACCTGGAAATTAGTCCACCAGGATCTCCAACGCGAGTTAGCCGTCGTGGCCGCCAACTACGAACTCCCGTTCGTTCCGCTGACTTCGCGTCAGTGTTTACAACTGACTGTTAGCACTAGGTCGTAAAACTCTCCATGGATTTACCAATCAACAGGCCCGAAAGTTATAGTTGGCAGGTATAATTTCATTTTCTGGTCTCCTGGAGACTAGTACAACACCGCGCATCTTTTTTGTGTTCCTGTTACGGTCCATAAGACACCAGCGGCCTCGAGCTCTATCTGTTCCACTTTGCCTTGCTCCTCCCCCCTCAGAGGGGTTCACGCAGTCACACTGGCTTCCTAAGTAGCCTTGCTGACTCCCGTGCACGTTCAAGTAGCCACCTACCAACTGGAAAACTGGAAGATTAGTCAGAGTGGCACTGGAGACGACAACTGGATGCTTTTCTGGATGGACCTGAGGCAGCCCCCTCAGGCTTGCGAGCGCGTGAGGCCCGTGGGTGCTGACGCCATGGAACCCCCACCAGCAATCCTTCGACATCAACATTATTATGGGCTGGATACGAGGATTGCTTAGATTATTAGTAGTTCTGGCCTATCGTCACGATCGAAGCCCAACTCCTCCGGATTTCAAGGAAGAGGTCTCTGTAGCGACAGCCATCTTGGTCCATGCTTTTAGCAAGTTTATCATTCAACCGAACGCTGACTGTCAAGCTCGGTTACCACTTGACCATTGCTCTAGCCCGCGCTCAGATTCAGGCTCCATAATACCCGTTGACAACTATCCCTCCTAATCGCGTTTTCGCTCTCGCGGGCCGTGAAGTATAATGCTCCGGTTGACGTATCCTTACGGTGAGGAGAATTAGAGTGGCTAGCAAGTGGTCCGCGTAATTACAAGGATCTAAAAGCACGTTAAATAAGAGAACCGCGAAGTAAGATCTAGCAACCCTGCAGTACTGCTTGCATACCCAGGCGCCTCTCAACCACAAGGATGTTGACTGCTCAGAAAATGTGCAAAGGACAGAAGCAAAAGTGATAATTGGCCAAGGAAGAAAAACCTGCTCAGGAGGCCTTTGAAACCTCGTAGTCGTCACGATCTTGCTGGGTAAATGACCATTCTCTGGACACGATTTTGGGTTCACTCGCTCTACCGTCCTTTCTGTCGCTTAGTTCTTATTCCAACTGTTTGTTTCACTACCTAAGTTTAACTGAACTGACCATATCGTGGTCATTGCCTACCTTATCTGTGAGTCACTCTTCCCTCCGACTTCTCGCCGGCAGTGCACACACTCTCTTTGTCCTGCTCTTCGCCGTAGCTCTCGCCTGCCTCCGTGTATTTCCCGTATAGTTGTCCTTTCGGCACCGCGATATATAGAATACCCCCTTGCACCCGTCCACCAAACGAGTTCTCTCCATTCACGAGGTACAGAGAACTTCGTCGGTAAACCGCTGTTAAGCCTGATAAAAGACACTTTTGTGAGTCTCACCCGAACGTCTTCTGCATTGGCGAACCCGCTTCCGCCTCGATAGTTCCCCAGCCCGGTGAGCCTGTGAGTTGTGCTGCTTTTCGTCCCCATTCTGTTGCACCATATACAATTTCACCATATACCAGCGTAACGTAACCACTTCTGAGAATAGGACGCGGTTCGACACAGGTCCCACATTATCGGCGGTAAAGTTCAAACCCGCAGCTATTTCCTCATGATCCCGAGGTGGGATTCGCAGCTACGTAGCAGCGATTCAAGATACAAAAGATCCTCGGCCCAAGCCGAAGGCTATCCCGCGCCTTAGAGGCAGCCCCAGGTGATGTCATCACCTCCCTCAGGGACCCAGTCTTAAGTCCTCCCCGGGAGCAGCCGTACGATCGGGCTTACGGAGGCCATTCTCTAGCACTTCTTATCCTCCCTGACAGGAAAGCTGGCATCAGTTACTGGCAATGACCCCAAACCCAGCCCCCACCTAGCTCGCCTCCGGTCCCTGACAGGAGCCGTCCTTAGGGATTTGGAGACAGTCATGTGAGTGAGTTTGGGTTCGTTGCCTTTCCATGCTCAAACCACGGTTACCGCTATTCTTGAGGATTCATCCTTGAAAAGAGAAGCCCCCCTGGCCGACAGGACTGTAGCTTGCGTCGGCAATGGGGCCAGCCTACTCAACCCCAATATATAGCGCAATCATTGGGATGCTGACGCCGGCTAACCGTCGGAGAGGCCCCGGCACTGTGGATCCATCCATTTCCGACTGCTATTTAAAGAGAGAGTCAATGTACCGCTCCTCGTAACAGCAAATACAAGCAACGACAGAGCAGAGTGCCCTCCATTGCACCCATCCACAGTGAATCAGCCCAACTTGCAACTACCAAAACCGGAAATGTTACCAGCGATTTTGCTCTTTTAACCCCGTTTTTCGCTAGTCGCCCGTACATGTAGACGGCTATGATCGCACCGAGCGGGAAACGCCACTGTTTGTGAGTAACATTTGCTGAACTCGCCTATAACTGGTCCAGGTAGTCCGCCAGCTGTGCTTGCTCGATTTGAGTACATATATGTAAATATATGTTATACACCCGCCTGATTCCAGACGGCTTGCCGCACGAAGTTTGGTACGACCGGGGTGTATTAACCGGTCGTAGAAAATCCCCCTTTAACCCTCGCGATTCAGTGTTTTTCCCAACATCACTCATTTGCCTACATTATCGACCTGTCTTTACGAACTGGTTGTTTTTCGAAACCAATTGTTGTTTGTTCGCGCCCAGAGCGCTACTTTGGCACATCCTTGTTCAGGGCCTGCGTGACGCACGTGCTGTTTGCTCACACGCTGCTATTCGGTTTCTCGTTTGTTGAGTTCTTGTGATCGTATTATTGAGGTTTGTACTCTTTTTGCTGTCATTGTTCATGTAATAATCTTGTATCGTAGAATATCGCGGATAGTCGTCTTTTGATTCCGGGATCCGTTGCGAATTTGGCTACGCATTCCTCAAACGTTCGTTACAGTACTCAATAGATCAATTTGGAACGAGGAAAAACACGCAAAATGCCAAGAAAAGGATGGAAGATATTAGAAGCCGGACAGGAGGTAACACAGCAAGTCTCTGGAGAGGTTTCGGGTACATTTGATTCTTTAGTTAATGTTAGATCGCTTAGTCCTGTCAGTGCTAGTTCATGGTTTACTGAGGGCAATATGGACCGTAAGGGTGTCGATCTACATGGGCTGAGGATAATAGACCTGGAACAATAGTTGTTATTGGCTAGACTACAGGCCCAAGAAGCAGAACAGTAGTGAAGTCATAAAGAGCGCGAGCATGAGACAAGCGACTTCGACACTTCCGATAGATCAGGGCATAGCAAAATAGGAAAATCCACGCCGGTCGCCGAGTACAAACCACCATTGATCGATTTCCCTAGAGTGGAACTAACGGTTTTCGACGGGCGAGCTGAACAATACTGCAAGTTTGTCAAGCAGTTCGAGACGTTCGTTGAAAATAAGGTAACCGACCCTGGGCAAAGGCTTCTTTTCTCACTACTGTCGAGGCCGAGCAAGGGAAGCTATCGACGGGTGCACCATGCTCGACCCGGAACAAGGCTATACAACAGCAAGGAAAATTCTAAGGGACCTGTTTGGCCAACCTTTCAGAGTAGCCCGTAACCTAATAGAGGGCGTGATGGTAGAGGCAAAGAGAACCAAGGGCGACGTCTACACAATGGCCGACTTGGTGATCAAGATGCAGAACTGCTCAATAGCCCTCGACCATTTAGGTTACAGGGCTGACCTAGATGCCATGCACACTTTGGAAAACATAGTCCGTCGCCTTTCTCCCGAGCTGCAGGGTCGGTGGGCGGAAGAAGCAGAACGGACAAGCCGAAGCGACAAGGAGGCTAACTTCGAAGACCTGACCGAACACTTGGACAGCCAAACCAAGATAGCCGACAGCAGATTTGGCCGATTTAAGTGGGACAGCAACCGGGCAAACAAGCTCAGTACCAGCCAAGCTCAAATCCCTGCACGGGAACATTCAGAATACCAGCCTTGGACCAATACATATGTCATTTCACGAGATGCTACGGCGCAACCCAATTGCAGATCCTGTGGTACTAGCCATGGCCTACCAGAATGCCCCAAGTTCGGCAACGCCACAATAGACGAACGGTGGGGGATGGCGAGGATTGCAGGAGCGTGTTTTTTTGTCTCAACACCACGCACCGGGCGGCAGCCCGTAGGACAAGGAACCGATGTGGTTACGAGGGCTGCACGGGCAGACACCATCGGCTGCTGCATCAGGCGAGAGCAACCTTACCCGAGACGAGTACCAAACCCAGCTTATTTGTTCAACGTCACGATCTGCCAAAAACCGGTACGTTTAGGCGTAGTCGCCGTGGGAGTAGTGATCCCAACAGGAGTGGCCAAAGCGTTGGCCTCCATAGACAGTGGCTCGGATACCACGCTATTAAGGAAAGAGTTCGCAGAGAGATATGAGATTAAAGGGAATCAATTCTCATTAGCAGTAAGCACAGTGAGTGGCACCGAAATCATCCAGTCGACCAAACTGCACTTACAACTCGCTTCCTTGGTCGGCAACGATAGAGCAGAAACCCTGGAAGCATTCACCATAAAGGACCTGCCGATGGGAGCACCTCGGTCAGTGCAATCGATTCTGACTCTGGCCGCATCTCGACGGGATTACGATCGAGGAGTGGCAGAGTAATGAAATTGATCTGCTGATCGGCTGCGATATACCGGAAGCGCGTTTGGTCCTGGACCAAAGGATAGGAAGCCGCAAAGCACCCTATGCAGTACGCACCATATTCGGTTGGACTTTATATGGTAGTACAGACGGCAGATGCGGCAAGCAAATCAACTGCATTTCGGTGGAAACGACGAACATCGAACAGGCATTCCAACAATTGTATAACACCGAATTAGCCGACCTGGCCATGGACAGAGATGCCCCATCACGAGAAGATAGGTTGGCTTTGGAAATGGTGGCCAAGAACGTCAAGTACGCTAAAGGTCGTTTCGAGGTTCCTATCCCGTGGAGATCCAACATGAAACCCATGCCAAACAGCCGAGAAATGGCTTTGAAAAGATTAGGCTTTCTCAAAACCAGGCTGCTCCGGGAAACACAATTAAAGATAGAATACACGCGAGCCATGCAACATAGCATCGACTTAGGGTACATGGAAAGAGTAGATACAGCCGTTACCAGCGCAAATTTGAGGTGGTATCTACCCCATCACCCGGTCGTGAACCCAAGGAAACCGGGGAAGGTCAAAGTGGTTTTCGACTGTGCCGCGAAATGTCAGGGTGTGTCACTGAAGGACCATGTACTACAGGGCCCAGACTGGACAACACTGCTGGTCGAGGTTTTCTGTCGTTTTCGGCTAGGAAAATTAGCCATCTCTGCTGACATACGCGGAATATTTCTACAAGTGAAGATGCCCGTTAAAGATAGGGACGCCTTCCGCCTCCTCTGGTGGCCTGAGAACGACACAAATCGCGCACCTGACGAGTACAGGCTGACCGCGCACCCCTTTGGGACGGTTTCATCCCTCTTTCGTGCTAACTTTGTCCTCCCTGAAACCCTCAAGCGTTTCGATGGCACCAGCAGCTTGTTAGGAAGAGCAATAGACCATTTCTACGTGGACGATTTCCTATGCTCCTTTGGCGACCCAAATGCTGTTATTCTTTATATGACCGAATTGATCGCCCCTCTAAATGCTGGAAGATTCAACCACCAAATGGACTTCGAACAACCAAGAGGTGCTCAATGTTATACCGAAGTCCGAGAAAATGGAGAATAAGAAAGAGCTTTTGGGATCCTCTTCACAAACAGAGCGCAAGCGTGGGCTTCAATGGAAACCCGAGGGGATGAATTCATTTTCACTCTAGACCTACCCGGACGACCAGTCACACGGCGGGGGATCCTATCAGCAGTCTCAAGCCTCTATGACCCCCTAGGTTTTGTTTCGCCACGGTTGTTACCGGGAAAGTGCTTGCTGCAATCGCTGTGCCAAAGAGGGACGGGTTGGGACGAAACTCTCCAGGATGACGACGATAAGCGATGCCGCGACTGGCTGCACAGCCTGGAGCAACTTGGGGAGATAAAAGTACAAAGACGCTCAACAGGTATCAAGTGCACAAACGATGCCCGACTCCACTTATTTTCCGATGCATCAGGAATAGGCTACGGGATAGTTGCTTACGGCTGCTGCGTTGACGCAAATAGTGGGCGGCACAGTCAGATACTATTCGCAAAGTCGAGAGTGGCTCCATTGAAAACTGTTGATTCCAAGGCTGGAACTGACGGCAGCAGTATTAGCCGTGAAAACCGCGACGCTGATTAGGAGATGCTTCGGCCAGATACACTGGGAACCAAACTTTTGGACGGACCCAGCCACGGTACTTCATTACATAAACAACATTACCACTCGCTTTACCACTTTCGTGGCCAACGGACTCACTATAATCCATGAGTCGACTAAAACCGATCAATGGCACTATGTACAATCCGCCAGTAACCCGACCGACTTCTGCTCAAGGGGCCTGAAAACACTGGAGGGGTTGCCGACGTGGACAATGGGACCGGACTTCCTGACGGAAACTAAAGAGGTATGGCCAACACAAGTAATACCTAAACCTGATGATGGTGATATCGAGACTAAAAGACTGATACTGGCTATAAACATCACGGGAAGCGTAAGCTTGATAAAGAGACTGTGCCAATTCCCCAACTGGAAAAAAATGTTAAGAGCCGCGGTCTGGTGGACACGATACAAAGCACTCTTATTGCTTATGAAAGGCGCAAGACCACAAAACACATTGAACGTGGGGACCATACTACCGGGCGAGCTGAATCAAGCCGAACTCGACGTTCTTCACCTACTGCAACTGGACGCTTTCCTGTCCGAGGCCCGCGAGCTAGCCAGGTGAGATGATAACACCAAAGGAAGCAGGCTGTTACACAGCAGTATCAGAGCACTAAATCCCATGCGAATCAACGGACTACTGAGGGTTGGAAGGCGGCTGACGAATTCAAGCCTAGAGTACGAAACAAAACACCCCATAATAATCTCTGGCGACCACTATATAACGAGATGCCTGATAGATCATGTACATGGGGAAGAGGGACATGCAGGCCTGAATCACTTATTGAACAATATACTCCGACGATTTTGGGTGACAAAGGGACCAGCGACGGTCAAGCGAGTCATAGGCAACTGCATTACTTGTCGTCGCCGGAGAGCGGTAGCAGGCCAACAAATGATGGCCCCCCTTCCAACCGTAAGAGTCCATCCGGGATGGTGCCCGATCGTGGAAATCGGCGTAGAATGCTTTGGCCCTTTACTTGTACGACATCAGAGGAGAACCCAAAAGAAGTACGGCTGCGTGATAACATGCCTGCAATCCAGAGCAGTCCACCTTGAAGTAGTGCGTAACATTACAACCGATTCATTCCTAGTGGCCCTTCAAAGGTTCATCGCGAAGCGAGGCGTCCCCAAGAATATATACTCCGACAGTGGCTTGAACTTCGTTGGGGCTCATAAGGAGTTAGAGAAATGGTGGAGCCACTTGGACACCGCCAAAATACAAAACCAGACAGTAGCAAAGAGGATAGAATGGCACTTCAATCCACCTTATTCCAGTCATCGTGGTGGCGTTTGGAAAAGGCTGAAACGATCAACTAGGAAAATGCTCACAGCCCTGGCCTCACAACAAACCCTCGATGACGAGACGCTGACTAATTTACTAACAGAAGTAGAACGCATATTGAACAACAGACCCCTGGTGCCGATCGCCCCAGACCCGGAAGGCGAGCCGGAACTCACCCCCAACGACCTATTATTACTGCGGTCAAACGCAGGAGTAACCACCCCGAAAACCCTGCGTGGGACGTACTTTGTTGGATGGACACAAGTGAACCACCTAGCACAGGCTTTCTGGAGACGATGGACGAGGGAGTATCTACCGAGACTGCAGCTTCTACAAAAGTGGATCTCCAAACAGAGGTCATTCTGACTTGGCGATGTGGTCATCCTCGTGAAGAGCCACCTACATAAAGACGATTGGCCGGTTGGAGTGGTCAGGGCTTGTCGCACAGAAATCGATGGTCTCGTGCGCACGGTGGTGGTTAGGACGAACAAAGGAGACGTATTGCGAGATATACGTAAAATATGTCTACTTGAAGGTGAGAGCGACGCGGGCTAGGCCGACGCTACCGACCAAGCTATACTCATGTCTGCTGATACCAGATGAAGCCTAATTTATTTATTTATCCCTCATGTATTCCTCTGTAGGACCCAACCCCCACAACATCTTTCAAGTATATTGTGTTTAATTTCATACAGCATCTACGATGTACTATGGAGCTAATTGTCCAAACCTTAGCTCACCACACGACACGACATTACATGTAGAAGTAACGGGGCTTAGGTCACGCACACATGCCCACATTTTACTCGTTTTTGTCACGCAGCCTTTTGTTGACATTGCAGAAAGCCCCCCTTTGATGTGCAGTCATACCTGTGATTCCATTGTACACCCCGACACACACACACACTAAACCAAGCACATACATCCAGGACAGGACGGCCCTTTACAAGGACAGCATCTATGTGCCCCCTTCACGCCCGCCATCGGTCATTTGGTCTTGTGGAAGATGTGGACTAGCCTCACGTCTATGTAGCCGATGGGCTAGGTGCGACCATGAGTAGAACGTTGACGACGAGCATCAGGCGCGCGCACTGACAGCAGGGCCTAGGCAGGTAGAAAGAATCAGTACCTTTATACCGAACCTTTGACTCTGCTAAGGATCCAGGAGGATTTTGGTGGGCGGTGTAACAGCCGGTCGTGGAAAATCCCCCTTTAACCCTCGCGATTCAGTGTTTTTCCCAACATCACTCATTTGCCTACATTATCGACCTGTCTTTACGAACTGGTTGTTTTTCGAAACCAATTGTTGTTTGTTCGCGCCCAGAGCGCTACTTTGGCACATCCTTGTTCAGGGCCTGCGTGACGCACGTGCTGTTTGCTCACACGCTGCTATTCGGTTTCTCGTTTGTTGAGTTCTTGTGATCGTATTATTGAGGTTTGTACTCTTTTTGCTGTCATTGTTCATGTAATAATCTTGTATCGTAGAATATCGAGGATAGTCGTCTTTTGATTCCGGGATCCGTTGCGAATTTGGATACACATTGCCAAAACGTTCGTTACACGGGGGAAGAGGTAGATAGTTCGAGTCTGTGACTTGCTTGTGGGCGCAATGCTGCCAGGTCGCTCAAGTAAAAGCAGGTGACTTTCTTATGGATCCACAACCAGAGCTCTTAGCTATTCAAGGATTAACCCGCAGGGCAGCAGAACGAAACGTGGGGTCCATAGTCCAGTGGGAGCCGGTGACCGATTGCTCAGTTTATACGCCCTTCGGATGGGGTCAAACATCCCGGGTGCCCAGTCTAGCACACTTTTTGAGCAAAACGTAGCCAGTTTCGAAACGGATCCAGAAATCCAAGCACGATCTATTCGTCAGTCTACGATACTGGATTAATAAAGAAACAATAGCATAAAACATATGAGAACCTCTGTTATGCGATTACACGGACTCAGAAAACGAGAACCAAGTCGCGGAGTGCAAGAGACAGGCACGTGCCTCACTTAGGTCCAAGGTAAGATATAACGGGGTAGCGCGTTTGACGAGAACAAACAAACGTTGGTTCACAAAAACATAGTGTGTAGAAAACACACAAGTAATGCATATGAGCCAGTGATATCAGGGAAACGAGAAATGGTAGCTTCTTTCGAGGATTTTCCACCACCGATCGCTACACCCAGAGCACCTCTCCGCAACATGTTCCGGTGAGTATACTTTTTTACCCCTCATACTTCACCCGTGGTTGGTTTGGAATCAAGGTCCAGCCATCCCCCTAGACTGACTATTAGTCAGCCAACCAGGTGGAGAGCTCGGGGAATTCGTTCCCGTCCTTTCAATTCAGTGGGGACACGTCCGTCACGAGTAGGCAGTGAGTAGGACTTCCTGAGCAGTCTTTGTTGGACTTACGGTCACCTGGGGGCATGTCGAGGCTTTCGGGACAGGTGGCCATCTCGGGGCCTGAGACGTCCACCCCCAACCACACTAAGGCATTTGGGGGCATCTGACCCACCTGACCGACTGGCTGTCCTTATAGGCCGGTTTCTTGCGCAGCTTTGGGTGAAGCTTCCGAACCTCGCACAATGTTTACAATTTCGGCCCTCCCTTCAGCTTTCCTGTTCTTCCTTTGTCTTTGGTTTGGTGCCGTGTGCTGCAAAGCGGAGCAAGAAGGCTGCGAACTGTCGGCCTGACGTTGACTGGTTGACATCCTCTCATTTTGCCAGGCTTTCTTCAGGGCTTCCTCGACTGACCGAACGTGTTTATTTATGAATTTATTCCCCAAGCGTTCCTCTAGAAGTCTATCGCCGAATCTCTCACACCCTTACCCTTCTCGGCCCTCCTTTGGCTCTGTCGGGCAGGCCTCAGGTGCCATATCCATGGCCGCCCACAAACGTTCGTCAGCTGGTTCCTCCATAAACTGTTTTCGTGGCAGCATCTGTTCTTGCAAACCTGCCGGGGGTTGCTTGTGGCCCACAAAGACGCATTAGGTCGAGTGAATTTCCTCTGCTGGGGTGCTAACACGTGACCTAGTGGAGCGAAAAATTGAAGCAACTTCTTCGCTCAAGGAGTTTAGCAAGGACGACCCAGAATGCTCGTGACTGAAACCGACCGGATAAACCAAAGTCTGAAGTTCCCAGTATTCTAGATCTTCATTTAGACGGGACAGTGGTGGTTGGCGAGGCATCGGCTACCATCGAACCCGCGGAACTCAGCCCTCTGCTAGCGACATTTTTGCTTTGAGACATAGCGGACAGTGTTCTGCGCACGCCCTGTCCGCAAAGCCAAATTGTAACAATAACGGGAGCTAATCTGTGCAGAACGCAGACGACAGCAACACACCATACGAGAGGCAGGAGAAACAGAGACACGAAGACAGGTTTACTGTTGTAATGTGCAAAGGCAATGCTCTTTTGACGAAGGTTGTACGTGGGTGATCCACAAAAGCACAGAGAAATCGCCTTGGACCGAGGCCCAGTACGTGTTTCCACAGGCACGAACAAAAAGATGACGGCCCTCAATCTGGCCGCTACAAGTAGTTGCATCAGCGGGTGCCAACACTTTCCTCAGATGAGCATCAAGAAGAAATCCTTTGACCTGGCTGTTACACCAACTCCCCCCCCCCCAACGAAGAAAAGCTGCACCCAGTGTTCCATACTCCTCCAACAGAAGACATAGGAGTACAAAGTCCCCAGAGACTACAGGTAAGGCAAACCACTTCAAAATCAGCCGACGGGGTTTCGTCAACGCTTACATCAAACAGGAAAAAATATGGGAGCCTCCAACCTGGAGGTTACATGGTCACGCACACTTCGTCCCACTTTTTCAATGTACAGCGCGTCGTAACGAAAGATGTAGCGAGATATCACAGGTAAAGTACATAGTTGTTGTTTTTCGCTGCACATTCCTCTCGTCACACACGCCGATGGGGACCTGTTGGGGAGGAAAGAGGGATGGGCCGTTGATAGGAGATTCCTCGTCTGCAAAAGGAAAGGAAGAGGCGGATGAGAAAGTGAAAAAGAATTCACGGGCAACAGCTTTGAGCGGCTCGGCGTGCACAGGGAACCAAAAGAAACTGTAAAAATCTTTGTCTCCTTCCTTTTCAGATAAAAATAAAGATGACTATAAAATCTTGCTTTAGGGCATAACAGAAAAAGCACCTCCGAAACTTTTTGTTTTTCGCACTACCTGACAGCGACGGAGGCGTTGTAACGGGGCTTGGAGGTTTGCTGCATTCATGCGTGCTGATGCAGTAGGCCCGGGGGAGGGTATGGCAGTAGGTGCTGGAATTGGCTGGGTCGAACCAAGTGGCTTCTCCGCATCCACGAAAGCTGGTTGTAGTTTGTATGTGGAAGACATTTCGCAGTTGCCCTTAAGCCCGACAATACGATGCTTGTATTTCCGCTCTGAAACTCGATGCGGGCAAGAATATGGGGCCTGAAGCGAGCGCCGTTCACTGTCAGTACGCAAAATGACCTGCGTGGATGTGGGCAGCTCCTTAGTTATGTACAACGGTACGCATGGCCCTCCAGTCGATGTAGCATGCGAGTGACGTGCATTCTCGGTTGGGCTTTGGGTGTGGTCGGAATAGGTGAAAGGCAGCGAAGGCCGAAGTGCAACCAGTTCCCCCGGAAACCGAAAGTGGCTCCTTTACCATGTTTCCTTCGTAGTTGAAAGCAGATTGGCCTTTACCGAACTGTGAATACCTAACAAAACAGAATGAAGTGTTTCCTGCTGCACCGGGTTTGCTTGAGCTCAGTGGCTACTTTGAGGGATCCAAATGGGTCCACCTGTCTTTCTACGAGAATGAGCTCCGTCGTTTCGGATGAGCAGTTGCCTAAAGACGTCGCCCCAGCCCACCTCGAAAAACGGTCGATACGTGTTTGTGTATGAATTCTCTAGAAGGAGACAAGAACTACTAAATCGACGCGCACGTGATGGAAAAGTGCATCTGGTGTAATGAACATGCCCGTGGACATTTTGTATGCCTGCGTGATTTAGATCGCCGACATTTAAGGCAACTACGTGTCCACTCACTCACACCTTTATTTATTTTTGGCCACACCAGTAGCTTAGTCACAGGACTAACTGCGGCTGGTAAGCCGAGGTGTAAGGCCCGGGCAGTGTCCTAAGGACACCCTTCGTGAACGCAAATGGTGCCAATGGACGGGGAGTATTATGCGACGCGTCGCACATGATCGTTTCCATCCGATGGGTTAGCGGCTCTGGTTCGGGTTGGACACAGTCGCTGTTGAGAAGCTGCTCGACTTCTCGGCCGTACATCTGAGCTGAGGCAACGGTGGCTAAGTCTACGCCACCGATTGGTGTAACGAGATGGATTCGAGGAAGGGAATCTGCGGCGGGATTGGGCTCACCTGAGAAGTGTCGTCTATCCTCTGTGAACTGAGTGATGCAATCCAGCGGCTGGATTACCTGGGGAGCACCGGTCTGTAGTCGACCGTACGGCGAAAATGATTGCCCTGCGGTCCATGAAGACGGTGAATTGTCTTCCCTCCAAAAATTGCCGGAAATGACGAACAGGTAAGGAAACCGCTCGAAGCTCCCCACCGAATGTACTATACCTAGATTCAGCTGGCTTCTGGCATTTTTTGAATACTTTAGGATGCCACGTGCCTAGTGATTTTTATTGAGGACAGTACCAACACCCAGGACTAAGGCACCGGTTGATGGCGCAAGGGGAGTTGTTGTTGGTTGACACTCAACGGTGGCCATGTTGGAAATAAACGGCATCGGTGCGACAAGGGTGGAACGAGCTTTCTTGGGAAATTCAAACCTTTTGGCCTCACCGCACAGTGAAACTGTGAGGGGTTGCTTCAGATGGATGCTCTCAGAAATTAAACGGAGGCAGAGAATAACTAAACCATCGAATCGTCGGTCTTTAGGAGGATGAAGGTTCAGGATACCCGAAAATCACCTGCACTTTATCATTCATAGGTGAAATGCCCGTGGTTGATACCTCGTGACAAAGGAAGCAATACTTTCTCAACCAAAGAAAGTTTCTCAGCTTTTATAATTGCCCGTGTCGAGATAAACGCTTGAAAAGTGTTCGTAGATGCACAGCGTGGTCCTCAAAGTTTGTGCTAGCAACTAAGATGTCATCTACTTAGGTCCAGACTGCCTCTAAACCTTGGCAGACCTGACCTATAAATAGCTGGATTGCTTGCGCCTCTGAGTAAAGACGGGATGGCTTTCGGAGAAACTCATATAGACCAAACTGTTTGATTACAGCTGTTTTCTGTATGTCACTAGGGTTACCGCAGATTTTATTGTACGCTCGAGCCAAAGGTATGTGACTGAAAATCTTGCAACCAGTTAAACTTCTGTTGAGGTCTTAGACATTCGGAACTGGATAGCCATCGGGCTTGGTGCTATTTTTTGACGCCCGATAGTCTCCACGAGGTCGTCCATCCCCAACAGACTTTCTTGGCACCATATTTATTGGAGATGGTGTATGATATCAAGATCGAACCCGCAGCGAAACTCGGCCCTGGTTATTTCGAGTTTGTCGGGTGCTCAGAGTCCGGCGAGGTAGTGAATTATTGGTTCAACTCTGACTGTTTGGGGGTAGTACCGAGGCCGACTCCTGTTATAGTACTTTCGTGGGTTGGAATGATTCAGGAAACTCGTGCGGGAGCCTCCGGTAGCGGTCCCTAGTAACAGGACTGACGAAAACTGGAGAGGGCAAAACCTCCACTGACGATGTGCCGCTAGTCGAAATGATAGTACCCTTATCCACATGAAGAAAACCAGATGGATCAAACAAAAGGTTGAAATTTTGAAGAGGGCAGGTGTAACGAACGAATACTGAAAATCCTTCTAAATGTTCAACGTGCCTTGTGAATTTGACTGTATTTAACATTATCTTGGAAAGCTCGCTCATACCCCACACATTTTCACGTTTGTTTATCCATGTGAGACATTTGAATTTGGCCTTGAACCGCTTCTGACTGTCGTGCTTGAGCCACGGGGCTTTGGACCTTTGGGTTTTACTGTGAAGTCTATTTGGCCGCATACTTGAGGTTCGTATATATTTGTATCCTTTGTGCATTTCAATTTAGTACCGTAGAAGCTACGAATCAATCTTGTTTTGGTTTTGGGATTCGTTTGAATTGGCTACGCGTTGCTCGATTTGCGAGATTTGACTTACAGTACTCAAGTGGAACCTGGACAAGAAAACCCATTGGAAATGCCCAGACGAGGAAGCAAGGACCTTTTGAGACAACAGAAAATAACTCGGAAAGTCTCTGGGGATGGTTCGGGTGTTATTGATTCTCTAGATAATGCTGAGTTTACTAGCTCTGTCAGTGCCAGGTCATATATCTCTAACCGCGATGTGCTTGACGATATTAGTACTTATAGAATGAGAGTAATAGAATTAGAAAACGAGCTGCGGCTAGCCGGAAAGGAAGCAGAGCCCCTTACACAAGGAACTGGTCTCAGAGAGCCAACAAAGAGTCCATGTAGTTCACAATGTCAACATCGAAAAGGCACTGTGATCGACGAATATAAACCCTTGAGACAGCCTGAAAATACCGAGGTTTTGGTTCTTGACCTGCCGATAGTGGAGCTGTCCCACTTCGACGGGCACCCCGAGCAATACTGTATATTCATGAAACAATTCGAAAATTTTGTTGAGTGCAAAGTTGCAGATCCTGGTCAAAGGTTTTTGTATTTATTACATTACTGTCGTGGGAGAGCCAAAAGTGCTATCGAAGGCTGCGCGATGCTTGATCCACCGATGGGGTACATCAGGGCGCGCAGAATCCTGAAAGATTTGTTTGGACAACCATTCAAGGTGGCTAGAAGCCTAATTGATAGTGTTTTATTGGAGGCGAAAAGGACTGAGGGCAAGGCTGAATCACTGTCGAGTTTGGTGATAAAAATGCAGAATTGCAGTATAGCACTGGAGCACTTAGGATACCAGTCTGATCTGAATGCATTGCACACACAGGAATGCATTGTCCGATGTCTGTCTATTGATTTACAGAGCCGATGGGCAGAGAAGGCTGAAAAAATAAATATGCTTGAGCGGGAATCTACGTTCAACGATTTGACGGTGTTCATAGGTCATCAATACCGTATCGCCAACAGTCGATTTGGACAAATCGTACGCGAAAGTTGCAGACTGGCGCGAAGGGAACCAACATCTCAAGTTGTGGAGAAGGACTGTAACCAAACCCAGTCTTTGGCTAACATGCACATGATAAGTCAAGAACCCGAGAGGTCAGCTGAATGCAAGCTATGCAACTCCCTGCATCGGTTACTAGATTGTCCGACCTTTCATGGGATGAGTGTACCCGATCGGTGGTGCGCAGTAAAAAGGATTGGCTCATGCTTTATGTGTTTGAACAACTCTCATCGAGCCTCTGAATGCAGCTTAAGAGTGAAATGCAACCAAGACGGATGCTTGGGTAATCATCACTCGTTACTGCATGGCCTTCTCAACAATAGACCTATTCAGCTAGATGAACCCAAAATTGTCTGTTCAACGGGACATGATGATTTCAAACCGGCAAGATTAGGCATCGTACCTGTCGGTATCGTGACACCTAAAGGACTGAGGAGGGTCAATGCATTTTTGGACACGGGGTCGGATACCTCGCTGATTACTCGCGAGCTTGTAGAAAGCTGTGAACTAGTAGGCGAGCCTACCTCGCTCACTATCAGCACGATTGCAGGGGGTCATGTTAGCAATTCTAAGAGGCTGACCCTGCAGTTAACGTCTTTATCTGATGAGGGGACCGTAGAAATTCCGGAAGCTTTTGCAATAGACAGCTTGCCAATGAGACCAGTCGACTCTGTTAGATCGATCGCCAAGAGACGGTCTCATCTCAGGGACATAGAGTTCGAAGAAGTTTCTAGCCCCCACGTCGACATACTAATTGGATGCAATGTACCAGAGGCTCACTGGGTGCTTGAACAGAGCATAAGCAATCGAAAAGAACCATTCGCTACGCGAACGATACTAGGCTGGACACTTCTCGGACCCCTGACGAGCGAACTTCAACAATCGGCATCAATAAATTGATCAAATGTTGCTGAGAGAAGTGCCTCTGTAGAACACGATCAGCCTTTCGATATTGAATCCACCGGTCCATCTCAGGAAAGCGAAGTCCACTCGAAGGATCAGTCGGCGCTTTCGATGGCGAATTCAAAGACGGGACTTCACAGTGGGCAACATGAAGTTGCTATACCCGAGAGACCACCGTCAAGTCACTTACTGAGAAAAGGAGAAGTTGCCCGGAGGCTTTTGAAATATCTCAAAAAAAGACACCAGCAGGTCACCCAAAGCAGCTTGAAATTTGCCGACCCAGTGACAGTGTACGGTACCTGGGTGGAACTGCATGGCCGGCGGCGAAACAAAGTACCCTTTGCCAAAACAAAAATTGCTGAGCTGAAGTCAGTATCCCTAAACGAGCTCAAAACGACTGCGCTGGTATTGGGTTTTAAGGTAGCACGAATGCTAAAAGAGAACTGCACCACCGCCGAACTGAGCCTTGCCTATTGGACAGATCCTACAGTTGTGTTACATTACAGGAAACGGAAGAAACGAAGAACGTGTTCGATACATCAGAGAGTTAATCCACTCGTAGCAGGAAACAGCGAGGAAAATGTTGATGATTCGAGCTCGAAACCACATACAAAAGACAAAGTAGCTCGCAGATCGCCTCGCTCCGAGTTACTCAGCACTTTATTGCATTTCATGCCCTACAACTAATCAACTGGACCCATTTTTTCTGAAAGGTTGTAAATGTACTTAGTTCCAGTTTCTATCTAGCTTGCACATAGGCGAAGAGGAGAAATTCACCAGTATTTCACTTGAACAGTTCAGGTGAGGCATACTAGCTGCGAGCACATTGTGAAACTATTATTATCTTTAAAGAACATTTATTTACATTTTATACAATATTGATTGTCAGATATTTTGTGCACAGAAAAACTTTGAAATACTCTGATAGATGCCAGTATTCGATCAATCTCCGTGTTCATGTCTATTTCGATAATGTCCGCCGTACACTTGTTTTCGAAATTTATTCATAATCAGAAACCGGTTTTCATTTCTTCCGGAAGATTTGGTGCGTTAATTTTATGTAATTACACTGGTTCGTGACCTGTCAATTTTACGCGATATCTCATTAGGCGTTGCACCTGCGTTCAACTTCTGCGCTCATGCTTGTAAACAAAATTAGTCTAACCAGTTGCTGCAATGGGTTACTGCTTGTGATGCTTAGACTTATTTCGTGCGGCGAAACACTTCACTCTGCGAAGCCTTCATCTTCATCGTGCGTCTGACTATATGCGCCGGTCTCCTGATGAATATGTCAATCTCAAGTTGTGCAGCGGGATTTGGAATTGATTCCCTATGGATTGTGCGATGGTGACTACGGCAAAAAACCTGTTTCACGTTCAGATAACACAGGAAGTTAGTATCCACAGGCACTGACAATACGTTAAAGGTAGATAGGGTGAGAATCATGACCCCTTCCTGAACCTTAGACAACCATTTTCGCGGAAGGATTTTGGCCGGCGGTGTAACGAACGAATACTGAAAATCCTTCTAAATGTTCAACGTGCCTTGTGAATTTGACTGTATTTAACATTATCTTGGAAAGCTCGCTCATACCCCACACATTTTCACGTTTGTTTATCCATGTGAGACATTTGAATTTGGCCTTGAACCGTTTCTGACTGTCGTGCTTGAGCCACGGGGCTTTGGACCTTTGGGTTTTACTGTGAAGTCTATTTGGCCGCATACTTGAGGTTCGTATATATTTGTATCCTTTGTGCATTTCAATTTAGTACCGTAGAAGCTACGAATCAATCTTGTTTTGGTTTTGGGATTCGTTTGAATTGGCTACGCGTTGCTCGATTTGCGAGATTTGACTTACAGCAGGTTCTCGAGGTCAAGTGAGGAAGAGCAGCCATAGTAGATAATCACTGTAGATTTGCGGTGCAAACCGAGGCTGGAAGTAGGGTAAAGCTTACAGTAAGTCTTTGCATGTGTCTTGTCAGCTGTGACCAACTCGATCTCTGGCTGACTCAGTCCGCCTGTAGAGTGAGGTTGAATGACGCCTGCCTGTGCACCTGTGTCTACAAAGAAGGAGGCTCCGGATGTTCCGCAGGTTATGAGGAATAAACTGCTATAAGCAAAAAGCCTTGACATTGGTGTCACCTGCACCGGTCGGCTCACTCGTTTCCGTGGTACCCAGAATGATACGCTCAAGGTCTGATACATTTTTTGTTGTATTACCATAGCTGCGTAGGTACCAAAATACGCCGCTTTTTATGGGGCTACTCTCCGTGAATGGTTGGGGCTGCTTGCTCCGAGATGTACAGAATTCGATCGCTTTGCATTTACAGAGTTAACCTAGAAGAATAGTAACTCCATCTTCCCAGCCAAACGATCCACGGCATTAATATGGTCCACTTCAGGGTCCTTAGCCATGAGCTGCACAGAGGGTGAGATACGTGTTTGCACTCAGTCAGCAGCTTCCGCTAATTCGTCTAAAGTTGATTGATTTTCAAAAGCAGCTAAAATAGCTTCAATATTACTGGAAAGCTCCTGCATCCAAAGCACGCGTAACATTGTATGATCCACTTTGAGTGTAGAGACCTGTCCTAGCATAGAAAGGGGAAGTTTCGTCGATGTTTGGGTCCCATGGTCATTGAGCTTGATGCCAGACACCAGTTGTTTTAGCCGATGTTCTGGCTGACATACCAAGTACCCTCAGCACGTGATCCAGCAGTCAGTCGTAAAGGGTCTCTCCAGGCTGCAGGCATACGGTATTCCTGACTACCGGAGCCAGAACCGGTGGCAGGTGCCCTACCACACATATATACTTAGTAGACTGGCTGGTCGTGCGGGCCATCCTAAATTATGTCTCCACTCGACCGGCCAAAACTCTCAGTCCACGGCTTAAAGCTCGGGAATCCTTACACACGCACAGAGGACATGCCAGGTGTCCTAAGTCTACTTGCACTCTAACATTTAATATTGAGGTCTCCCTCCTATTAGCCATCTTCAGCAATGAAATGAGCTTAACCGGACATGGAGCTTAAAAAATGGTCAGGCCAATCAATGGGATTCTGAGGTACTTTTATCAAGAAAAGGTTAAGAAGAATATGAAAACAGGACATTGGAACTGACCCATGCCAGCGATGAAAAAGTTAGCTAGAAGTTTGAAGACAGTGATCGCTGGCCGAAGTCACTTGGGGCTCACTAGTATAGAGCTAAAGTGAAAGTGGCTTACGGACGTGACAGATGACCACGATCAAGAATCCATAGATGCTTCGTTAACAGTCAGAAGAACCAAAGTCGAACCACAAAGGTATTCACGCGAGCCTGCAGAGCAAAGGGTACGGAACGAAAAGCTATGGAGGTGGGCTCACAAGAGCGTGTCCTATTGGCAATCGTACCGGGCTGCTTGGTTTGGAGTGATAAACTCACGTTTATACATGTGGCGGCAATACAGATGATGCCTGCCAAAAATAAATACAATGTAACCGCACAAGAGTGTAGGAAATAGACTTCCTGCAGTACCATGAGTTGTTCATTCGCATAGTCTGTGTAAGTCATAATAGTCGCCAATCGAGCAAAGCGTAGCCAGTTTAAACAGATCTCAGAACCAGAACGAGATAGACCTGCTGTTTCTACGATACTAAATTAAAATCTACAAAAGGTGCAATTGTATACAAACCCCAAGTACGTAGCCAGATAGACACAACGGTAAATTTCAAGGGTCAAAAGCCCACGGATCAAGCACGACAGTCAGAAACTTTCCAAGGCAAAATTCAAAAGTCTCACTTAAATAAACAAAACTGAAAAAGGGTGGTGTATGAACCAGCTCGCCGAAGCAACATCATATATAGTCACATTCACGAAGCGCATAGAACATTTGGAAGGGTTTCCCTTATTTTCCCTCACAGGCTGTGCAAAACACGTCCTTACAACACTCAATAGATCAACTTGGAACGAGGAAAAACACGCAAAATGCCAAGAAAAGGATGGAAGATATTAGAAGCCGGACAGGAGGTAACACAGCAAGTCTCTGGAGAGGTTTCGGGTACATTTGATTCTTTAGTTAATGTTAGATCGCTTAGTCCTGTCAGTGCTAGTTCATGGTTTACTGAGGGCAATATGGACCGTAAGGGTGTCGATCTACATGGGCTGAGGATAATAGACCTGGAACAATAGTTGTTATCGGCTAGACTACAGGCCCAAGAAGCAGAACAGTAGTGAAGTCATAAAGAGCGCGAGCATGAGACAAGCGACTTCGACACTTCCGATAGATCAGGGCATAGCAAAATAGGAAAATCCACGCCGGTCGCCGAGTACAAACCACCATTGATCGATTTCCCTAGAGTGGAACTAACGGTTTTCGACGGGCGAGCTGAACAATACTGCAAGTTTGTCAAGCAGTTCGAGACGTTCGTTGAAAATAAGGTAACCGACCCTGGGCAAAGGCTTCTTTTCTCACTACTGTCGAGGCCGAGCAAGGGAAGCTATCGACGGGTGCACCATGCTCGACCCGGAACAAGGCTATACAACAGCAAGGAAAATTCTAAGGGACCTGTTTGGCCAACCTTTCAGAGTAGCCCGTAACCTAATAGAGGGCGTGATGGTAGAGGCAAAGAGAACCAAGGGCGACGTCTACACAATGGCCGACTTGGTGATCAAGATGCAGAACTGCTCAATAGCCCTCGACCATTTAGGTTACAGGGCTGACCTAGATGCCATGCACACTTTGGAAAACATAGTCCGTCGCCTTTCTCCCGAGCTGCAGGGTCGGTGGGCGGAAGAAGCAGAACGGACAAGCCGAAGCGACAAGGAGGCTAACTTCGAAGACCTGACCGAACACTTGGACAGCCAAACCAAGATAGCCGACAGCAGATTTGGCCGATTTAAGCGGGACATCAACCGAGTAAGCAAATCTAGTAATAGCCGGGCTCAAACCACTGCCCGAGATTACTCGAAATATCAGGCTTGTACCAATGCACAAGCCATTTCACGCGAGGCTCTAGTGTATCCAGGTTGCGGGTCCTGTGAAGCTAGCCATGGACCACCAGAATGCCCGAAGTTCATCAAGGCCACAATAGACGAATGTTGTGGAATGCCTAGGAGGACAGAAGAGTGATTTATATGCCTCAACACCAAGCACCAGGCGTCAGCTTGTTGAACAAGGACCAGATGTGGTCACGAGTGTTGCGCGGGCAGAAACCATCGATTGTCACACCAGGCGAGAGAAACTACACCAGAGACCAACACCAAGCCCAGTGTGATTTGTTCAACGTGGCGGTCTGCTAGTAAACCAGCCCGTTTAGAAGTAGTTGCCGTGGGAGCAGTGACCCCAACTGGGATGGTCAAAGCGTTGGCTTTCGTCGACAGTGGATCTGACACTACCCTAGTGAAAGAGCGGTTTGCCGACAAACACCGGCTCGCTGAAAGTGCGACGTCGTTGGCGGTGAGCACGGTGGGAGGAACACAAGTAATGACCGCCGGCCGGTTGAGGTTGCAACTCATCTCCTTAGACACTAACAAGCAAATCGAACCAAGGGAAGCGTTCACACTAACTGACCTCCCCATGCGAGCACCAAGGTCGGTGAACGCAATTTTGACTAGGTGGCCCCACCTGCAAGACGTAACCGGCGTAGACTAGGAAGACGACGAAATGGATCTACCCATCGAATGCGACGTGCCAGAGGCACATTGGGTACTTGACCAGAGAGTGGGAAACCGTCAGGCACCTTATGCCGTAAGTACGGCTCTGGGATGGATGTTTTACGGTCCAGTAAGGGGAAGTGGTTCCGTGAATTATTTATCGGCCCAGAACGGACCGCATAGAGTACCATCTGCAGCGGCTGCATGAAAAGGAGTTTCATGACACTGGAGACGAAAGACCATCGTTGTCTCAAGAAGATCACTTAGCTTTACAAACGGTGCTGCAAGGCGCTAGAGGCCTTGAGGAACAGTTCGAGGTTCCCCTCCCATGGCGCACATCTACCGACCCGTGGACTGATAACAGAAACTGTGTTCTCCGAATGCTACTACGACTGAAAGAACGCTTCGTTCGAGACCAGGAGCTGTGGGAACGATGAGCAGAATTAATCAAGCGAAACGAGGCTCTCGGCTACGTTGAAAGGGTGCCTGCTAACACCGACGGCCGAAAGGGGATCTGGTATCTGCCTCACCACCAGGGTGTCAACCCCAAGGAACCCGAAAATCTGCGGGGCGTTTCGACTGTGCGGTCAAGTTCCAGGGCAAGTCATTGAACGATCGCCTACTACAAGGACCTGACTGGACCACGCCACTAACCGAAGTTTTGTGCCGTTTCAGAGTGAGCAGAGTGGCCTTGCCCGCCGACATCAGGGAAATTTTTCATCAGGTAAAAATACCGGTAGGAGAACGAGATGCGTTGCGTTTCCTGTGGTGGGAAGAGAACGACCGGGACAACGCAACGGTAAATTATAGGGTGACCGTCCACCCCTTCGGAGCCATATCGTCACCGTTCTGTGCGAACTTCGCCTTTCGGGGATCTGCAAACAAACGTGTAGATTTGGTCCACCGGTCGGTGATAGATAGCGTCAGCAGAAATTTCTACGTCAACGACTATCTTGGGTCATTCGATGATATAGAATCAGCTCCAGCGCAGTTCAGAGGCCTGAAAAGATCGCTAGAATAGGGCGGCTTCTATCTAACATAATGGATGTCGAACGCCGCAGAAGTGCTTGAGGTCATTTCGTACCACGAGAAGGCCGAAGGGGTCAGAGATTTGGACGGCTCTCCACTCCCTACCAAACGCACTCTAGGGATACACTGGAACGCGGAAATGGACGACTTTGTTTTCGAGCTAAACGTTCCCGAGCTGCCAGTAACCCGTCGTGGCGTACTATCTGCAGCCTCTAGTTTGTTTGACCCGCTCGGTTTCGTCTCCGCTGGCTGTTATCCGAATAGATCCCGTTGCAGTGGCTGTGCCGTTAGAAAATCAATTGGGACCAGCCACTGGACCGAGAAGACCGGCTGGACTGGGAAGAATTTTTGAACATCTTAAAGAAACTGGGGGACGTACGGATTCCATGATGTTTGCCCCCTGGTTACGCGACACGGACGGGAAAACTACATGCCTATTCTGACGCATCCAAAGTCGGTCACGGAGCTGTGGTGTACGGGCGATGGTGCACGGGAGATGGACAATATACTACGAGGGTCCGATTCGCCAAAGCTCGAGTTGCCCCACTGGAGTCGGCTTCGATCCCGCACCGTGAACTCAGGGCAGCCGTGTTAGCAGTCTGGGCGGTACAAGCGTTGAAGAGATGTTTTGACTCCCACTTTTGTTCAGCTAGTTTTTGGATGAACTCGACGATAGTGCTGTACTACATTAGCAGTATCGTTGCTAACCGACTCACGATCATCCGAGGTGAAACTGCCATGAATCAGTGGAAGCATGTCAGGTCTGGCGATAGCCCGGTCGATGTGTGTTCCCAAGGTGGGACGAACTTCCGGCGACTCGACACGCAGACGGGAGGACCGAAGTTCCTGCAAATGCCCAAACAAGACCGGCCCGTGTAAGAACTAAAACCCCCCTGGAATTGGAACTGGAGATCAGAGGCGTAGTGGTGACGGCCACAGTCGTGAAAGCGACGTTCACTGTGTCGCGATTGGTCAGATTTTCTTCCTGGATGAAGACCCTTCATGCATTAGTTTGGTTGGCCAGATTCAAGAGAAATATATTAGTCATGAAAGGGCTACGCCCGTCAGGCCCGCTACGGGTCGGCCCGATAAGTCCCGATGAGCTACAAGCTGCAGGATGCGATAGTTTCAGAATGATACAACGCGAGGCTTTCGCCCGAGAACTCGAGAGGGCGGAAGAAGTGGAACCGACCAATAAAGACATATTATCTCCAAGAGGCTTATTGAAGCGTTCACACCCCAAACTCATTGATGGACTGCTGCGGGTGGATGATAGGCCGACCAGCGCCCACCTGAGCTTCGACACAAAGTATCCTATACTGCTGCCTGCGAGACAACCTGTGGTAGAGCTAATGATCCAACACGTCCACGCCGTGGAGGGACATGCCGGGGAAAGTCACGTGACGAGCGTAATCCGAAAGCGCCTTTGGTTGCTGAAAAGACGAGCGACAGCAAATCGCGTAATCCGACGTTGTGTGCAATGTAGGAGACGCAATGTCACGGCGGGCAAACAACTCATGGCCCCACTACCAGAGTGCAGGGTGACTGCTGGCTGGTGGCCGTTCAGCGACACCGGGTTGGACTATTTCGGGCTCTTGTGGATCAAGTGCGGGAAGAGATTAGAGAAACAATATGGGTGTATCATGATGTGAATGAAGTCACGCGCGGTACACCTAGAAGTCGCACATTCGATGACGACCGAGTCTGTCCTACGGGCCTTGCAGAGATTTGTCAACCGAAGAGGCGTACCGGCCGATATATATTCAGATAATGGGTCGAACTTTGTGGGCACTCACCGGGAATTGCAGCGTTGGCACAAGAACACAAATAGGGACGAACTGCAGGATCAAACCGCGGCCTGCGTCATACGATAGCATTTCAACTCCCCGCAGACCAGCCACCGCGGCGGCATATGGGAACGCATGATCCGGTCCGCCAGACGGATATTGCTGTCGATCATGGAGCAACGGCCGCCCGACGCCGAGACGCTGAACACCGTCATGACTGAGGTAAAGAGAATTCTGAACAACTGCCCCCTGGTTCCAGAAATGAACGGCGACCCCACCTACCTGGAGCTCACCCCGAACGACTCATTGACGTTAAGGTCGAACGAGGGTTTCTAAGGACCGGTGAAACTTCGTGGGAGCTACCTCCACGGATGAAAGCAGGCGAATTATCTTGCTAGGGTCAGGTGGCTTCATTAAAGGCGGCCGTGCAAGTAGAGTGGAAGCCTGCGATTCGCAACCAGTGCTAATGTACGGGGCTAACCATGCCCTGGGCACTAAGCCTTAAAAAAGCTCCGAGAACAGAAAACAGGAGTGATTCGCCTGCATAGCTGAGCAAGAATATTGTTGCGGACGACCGGCCGGAGCAACGGATCTGGCCGCGCCCTGCACAGTTGGGATTGGCTCGAGTGGTCGTTGCCGATTTTGCAGGAGGTATAGTACCTAGAACAAGGCGTGTAATCTGGGGTCATGTGGCCAGGTTGTGAGAGATCTGGGAGGGCAGGGCCGACATGGACAGCGATTGGTAGACGTCTATGTGGAATCGTTATCCAGACGCACCTGTCAGAGAAGCGGCCAACACAACGCTCGATGAAGAAGACTGTCATTGAGGCTGATATACTCACGAGCGGGGAACTGGAAAGGAAAACAGATAGGAAAACACCACCCGGTCATGTCTGGGCTAAGGATCGACGGTTAACGGAGAAGAAAGCGGAACAAGGAAGCTTCAATGCAGTGGGCCCCTGGAATAAGTTGAGAGTGGGTGTAAATCGCTACGACGGGTTGAAATGAAGAAATCACTTATTCCAGGCTCGGTCATAGGCAGGGGATCAAGTAGAAGGAAAGAAGGATAAAAATTCTAAAAATGCAGTAGTTTTTAATGTTCCAAATCGTTTGCCGCTTTCCTCGGTCAAACAGTCATTGCTCACGGCTTGTGGCATTTCACACCACTAGTGCTACCGCAAAAGACTCAGAAAACGGTCACACAGAAACATGTGCCCGCTCCTGTTTCAATTCCTAGAAGAAAGCGCCGCCGTGGGATTCGTTAGAAAGAGAGGTTTAGTCTCGAAGT